>OY735246.1:14919154-19719154 GCA_963457695.1 Neria commutata
TGAAATCAAAAATATTTCAAAAATTATTCAAAATTGCACCCACAGAGGTTCCAAGTACATATTCATCAAAGCAGAGACATCTAAAGAAAGGTGCTGCATAAATCGGAATACTGTAGCCATTTCATAATTCAAGATTTCAAGAGTAACGTAACCAAAGAATATACATGACACTGGCGGGTGTATGAAAGGAGTAGTAAGAATTCCAGAGCAAGAAGAAATTCACTCTGAACGCGCAGAGAAAAATATCTGTTCATACATATTTATGTATATACACTCGTATGAATCGTGTAATGGAGAGCGGGTCGTAATATTTGAGAGCGCCCTACAGAGAGGGTATCTATATGTTGTAAAATATTTGGCGTAACATATTGTTATACAAAGTTTAGCTAAAAAAAAAATAAAATGCCTTTTTCTTGAAGCTCTGTGATTTTTTAAAAAGCTCTAGCTTCTGTAGTTCATAAATATTTTCTTGAACTGATTAGAACATTTTATTCAATCAAATATGAAAACTAGAAATCTCATTCCATCCAATCTGCATTTTGACATCCACGTCTGTCTTCTTTATACATATGTATGTGGCAATCCTAACAGCAATCCTACCTATATAATATATACTGATATATACTAGTATTCACATTCCCGATCGAATTTTGAATTTTAGGAATAGGGAATCCGATTCCCAAAACGGAAGTAATTTTGAACTAGTTCCCACATGTATCGTTCACTTTAAATATATACACCCAATCCTGTTTTTACACGGTACATACGTTCCAGAAAGTACCGTGTAAAAAAAAATCGTGTAAAAAAAGACACTGTATGTATGTATGTACATACAGTGCACGCTCGATAACGTGAACACTCCAAAGCGTGAACACCCCAAAACGTGAACAAATTTTTTTCTGTATTGACTACTCCAAAACGTGAACAAGGCGAGAAACCTCTATAACATGAACAATAAAAGATTCAATGTTTGCATGTTATTTGCATTGTGCTCAAATAATTTTGAATCTGGGGATTCCCCTTTTGCATTGAGCACAAATAATTCTGAATTTTGGGATTCCCCTAATAGTGAGTTGTGCTTTTTAGTTGACAATTTTGGCATAGCATGGAGCGTTTTGACTTACTTTTTATCTATGCAGAGTAGAAATGAGTTGTAAGAAACCTGTGTGCTTGACGTTGAAAGAAAAAGCTGAAATTCTCGATTTTTAAGAAAAGGATCGAGTGTGACGTGCTTAGCGAAAAAATACAATGTTGCTAAATCAACAATTTGTGGCATTAAAAAGAAAGAAAAAATTATTTTAAAAAGCGTGAACAACACATTTTCTGGGCCTGGAAAAAGAAAAACTTTGCGTACTTCAGAGCTGCCCAAAATGGAGAAAGCACTTTATCATTGGTTTATTCGTATGCGAAATAAGAATTGGCCAGTAAGTGCTTTAATGCTGAAGGAAAAAGCAAAAACACTGCATTCAAAGTTGAAGGAACACGAAGGTGGCTTCCACGCTAGTGACGGATAGCTTCAAGGATTCAAAAAAAGATACGGCGTTCGACTTCTTAAAATATCAGGCGAAAAACTTTCTTCGCAGCCTCAGCTAGTGGATCCTTTTCAATTTCAGAGTGAATGTACGTTAGCAACCGTTCAGGAATGGAACGATGATATTGACGTAAACATTGCGGATAATGACATTGAACAGGAGGACGAATCCAACGATGATGACTGCATCTCCGAGGCACGAGAGAAAATTAAACCAAGTGAAGCAATTCAGATTTTCAACAGAGCTGTACAGTGGGCTAGCCATGAAGGCGTCGATCAAAATGATATGAATGTACTGAAACGACTAAGGGAGAAAGCTGTGATTCAATTAATAGAAAAACAGAAGACACAGAAAAAGATGACTGATTTTTTTAAATAAAAGATTATCTAAAATTTTCTCAAATTAATATATGTACAAAAAAACAATAAAATGTGAATTAAAACGTGTGAATATGTATTCACTTTATACTTTTTTGGCATTCGATAACGTGAACACTTTTGTTAACGTGAACTCCCTTGGTTTTAATTAGTTCACGTTATCGAGCGTGCACTGTAGTGAAAAAATATTAGATTGGTTCAACCACGTCAAAAAGCCTAATGTCGACCGTGTTATTTCAAAAAGACCGTGTAAAAAGAGGATACGTTTATTTATGTCGACCGTGTTATTTCAAAATCGTGTAAAAAAAGACCGTGTAAAAACAGGATTGGGTGTACATACATTCGCCTCTAGGATGTACGAATTATCTGCAGTCCGTATGCTAGTCTTTGCACTGTACACGCTAAAAGTACAGTTTCGCCAGACTTTATAAAATGTGCGCATGAAAACACTTTTCGCATCACTCATACGCCTTTTGAGCTGCTCGATAAGAAATGGGAAATTTTGAAGAGACCAGCAGAGTGCATATGGAATTGAGCTATGTGTATTTCTTGCTGTTTTGTTGTTGTGCTTGTTCCTAGTCTACAGCAGGCATATTTGTTACATGCAAATTTGTTTTTCATCTATGCCTAATCGCACTGCGAAATATTTTCAAGGCCATTGACACAAGTCGCGGCGATAAGTCAACACACTCACACCAAGCCACCTCCAACCCATTACACTACTGCAATTGCCGCTGCTTGGCGCAGTAGTGATTGGAATTAGAAGCAGCCGACAGGCAGAAGCGAGGGAGGGTTCTACTGCAGTGCCAATTAGTCGAGGGCAGTGCGCTTAGATTATTTCTTCTTTCTTTCTTTTAGTCAGTTTTTGCTTCCTTCTTCGTTACTTTTGCTTTATTTTGTTTTCTTTAGAGATAGTATGGAAATGAAAGAGTAGGTATGTACATCGGCAGAAAAAAGCATAGCTGGAGTGCAGCGTTTAAGCACTTAGCGTTTCAGATTTTATAAAGATTTTTTTCTTCTCCTGTAAAGTACCGAAAATTCATGTTACGCCCTTTCCATACCTCTCCCATAAAATTCAACCTCACAAACTCGACAAAAATTTCAGCTTTTCAACCCAAAAGTATGCAATCATGCGGAAAATTTAATAAAACTCGCGAAATCAAAAGATGATTTTTTTGTATCAAAATAGTTTAACTTTTGCGATTTCCATGACATTTCATTACGAAATATGCTGCTGCGTAGACGCTTCCAAGAGGAAATTTTTTTGACTTGTGTAGAATATTGCGCCAAGATGCTGTAGCAGATTTCCTGCTAATAACTTCTGTCTGACGACCTCAGTTCAAGCCTGTGCTTTTGCCATTGAAACACACATACATATTTGCTTAAGTTGTTACTCTTAGATTAAAAATAAATTTATTCATTATTAATTTAAGTGTTATTTTTTGTGTTTTAAATTAAAAACGAAAAACTGGTACATTAAATACGTGATGACGCTGTTCTTAGTTCTTGAAATTTGGTGGTCTCCTTCAATAATTTTTTTCGCTTTAGCCATTTTCTGGCGGCGGCTACGATGTGTTCGTTAAAAGTGTTAACATTTTGTCATTTCTTGTTTTAATTGCTTCGCGTTTTACGTACAAAGTTGCTCTAATCAACAAAAGAAAGGAAAAGGACACGAAAAACATATTTGTTAACCAAAAAAAGAGAGTCGCAAAGAAGGACACAGCAAAAATCAAGTTCATTGCCGCCGGATATTTACCTCTTGCTCCGTATGCTCCTCTTTGGGAGAATCTTCAGTTTCATATTATGATTTTGTTGTTTTCCTCAACAGGCCCAACTCAACAGCTTCTTAAGCGGTCTGACATTGCACACCTTCGTAGGATGGATCGTCGTCGTCATCTGCACCGCCGTGTGCGCCACGACCATCCTCCCCATAGGGCACTGGATCGACTAGTATAACCTCCTCCGCCTCTTCTGGCACCACCAAAGGCTCGCGTGGCGGCAGCAACTCCTCCAATTTTTGCATCTGCTCCGGCGTCGCAAAGTTATCCTCCGGAAAATCAACAAGAAATTCGACGAAAAGATCGCCCCGCTCGAAGGGGTTATTACGCAGTGGCATTCCCTCGCCAGACACCACCTTCAACTCGCCATGCCGGATGACGTCGCCTGCTTTAGTTGTGATACAAATGCTACGTCCATCCAAGTGCTGGAAGCAGTACACGAAGCCGCACAACGCTTGTGTCAGATTAACGTGCACATTGCGCAAGAAGAGATCATTTTCTCGTCGCAAAAAGACGGAATGCTCCGCCTGTACCAATATCACGATCAAATCGCCACGTTCGCCCACGAGCGGTTGGTTTCCTTCGGCAGGGAAAACTAATTTCAGCATATTCGGCGCACCCTTTTCCACGGTGATGTCACGCTTTAGCAAAGACTCTACTAGACCGTTTCCAGAGCAGCTAGCGCAGCGCTGATCCTCTTTGATTGTGTTGCCGCGGCCGAGACAAGTGGGACAGACCTATTGGAAATGTAAAGCAGTAAAAGCATGCACATTAGGAAGATTAGCAAATTGACTTATGCGACGCGCAAGAACTCACAGACTCGAAGGTGCTCAGACCCAAGAAGGTGTAGCTGGCGGTCCGTCCTGCACCACCACAAGCGCCGCACTTCTCTACAGCCTCTTTGGGGCCGCCTTGACCCTCGCATTGCACACAATAGTCGGTACGCTTGTACTCCACCATCTTCGATACGTTACCATTATAGATCTCCTCCAACGTCACCTCCAGCTTCACCACCACTTGCGCAGTAGATGGTTTTCCTCGTGAGCTGCTCGCACCACTGCCACCGCCGAACGCACCACCACCAAATGGAATCCAATGTGCGAAAATATCGGACGCATCGCCAAATCCTTCGCTACCCTCCTGCAAACCTTTTAGCCCATATCGATCATAAATTTTACGTTTCTCCGGGTCGGAGAGAACCTCGTAGGCGAAAGAAATCTCTTTGAATTTGTCACCAGCCTCGGGGTTTTTGTCCGGATGAAATTCTTTTGCCAATTTGCGGTAATTCTGTGAAATAGTCAATTTATTCGATATCCGTAAATAAGAGGAATCAAATGTATGGCTAAGAGAATTGTAAACAAACTCAACTTCCACATAACAGATGATTTGTGGACGCTGTCACTCAGCCTAGTTCTCTTGCAGCCGCTTCTCAACTACTCTCATTCCGTCAATTCGCTTATTAGCAGAACAAAATTTGCAGGTTTGAGTTGGTTCATAGTCTTTGCATTTTTGTAACTAAATTTGCGTTTTAAATTCTCGTTATTCTTTTGCAGACATTTTTTACTCTATTTTTTTGCCGCTGCTGCATGCCCGCATAAGTTCCAATGCACTACTTGGGTAACAAAAAACCATTTCCACATTTTCCAAATAAGAGCCTTACCTATCTTTCTTACCTTTTTGATTTCTGCATCAGATGAATATTTACTCGTTCCAAGTAAATCGTATAATTCTGTATGTTCCATTATCACTTGCTGCTAATTTTTTATTAAATAAATTTATTTCACTACTTGGTCGTCGTTCGTCGTACGTAAACCAAAAAAAAGAAAAATTTTACTTTTCCATTTTCTCCTCCAACGACAAACGACGATGACATATGTAGCGATGCAAAAAAGCCGATGATTATATATGATCCAACAGAAAAGTCGATTCGTATCTTCCATAATGGCAGTTTAGAAGTTATTGGCAGCATTGGCGACGGCAGCGTTGCCAGATCGGGTGACTTATTCCCACTTGAGGGATCTATTTTTTATTTCGCGCATAAAATTTGTTTTAAGATAAATTAATCTCATGAGAAATGTATGTATCATGCAATTTTTATGAAATTCATTTCACAAGAATTAGAGCGGCGGTATCCAGTAATAATCTGAATTGGAAAAATTTTATGCATCAAATATTTAATCGTAGTGACCGGGAATAACGTTTAACTATAAACATTATATTTAATGGGTTTCCATGATCTTTTATATACAAAATAAATCCATAAAATCATCTTTACTGGCATAGCATTTCGAATTTAAACAAGTTTACAGTAAATTTCTAACAAATCCACCGCTTCTTTGTGGCTCGTTCGCTCGAAAAAATCTGGCCACACTGGCCACCACAAGGTATAAACGGAAAAAATTTTACAGTTCCACAGACGATGGCAACGGCGGCCATCTTTATTCGTCAGCTCGTCAGTCATTGTGACGTCACGACGAACGAGCCACAGATTTTCATTTCGCTTTAATTCGGGCGGATTAAATCGCAGCGCTGTTACGCGAAAAAACGCAAAAATTTACGAAAATTATGAAAAATCAAATCTTTAGTACGCATTTCATAAATTAAAGGGAGAAGAAGGCGGTGAATCGGCAACGGGACTTTCAAAAAAATACGAGGAAAATTTTTTACATCAGCGAGACGAATTTTAAATTTTGTGTGTACCAACGAAGCTGAGCCGAAAGCGCAGTCGTGAAGAACGAACAGTCGTAGAAAGCGGCAGAGAAAAGGGTTTGTGTGGCGTGGCTGTGCTGCAAAATGATGGAAAATTACGCTGAAGCAAGTGTGAGCTATGTCAATACGACAAAGGGCTTGGTTGAAGTTCGCGACGTAAAGATAGAAGAAAGGGACGAGTTGTCACTATTGGACACAGAGTTTAATGGAAGCAGTCAGAAGTACGATTTTGGCGCCGAAATTGTGAAAACGCAGTCACAACAACACTATCTACAAGCAGAGGTATTGAAAAAACATACGACCGATGAAGAAGCAGGAATAAAAACAAACCCCACAAAAACATTAACAGCAACAGCATGCGAGTTGTCTGTTCTCGATGTCGAAGAAGCTGCTAAAACTATAGAAACACCGGTGAACAGTGTATCAACATGTCCTGAGCTGGAACTGGACAAGGAGCAGCCTGAAAATGTGGATGAAGATGCGGACGAAGATGATGATGACGACGATGATGATAGTTATCAATCAGAGGAAGAGGACAATGAGCGCCGCAGACGACGTGCGTATAACCACAGTGGGGATGGCCAGAGAGACGCTGCCTCCCAGGACAGTGACGAATCCACCACAGACTCTGACTTTTCCGATCTGAGTGGACTCTCGGATATGTCGGGCCGCGAGTGGAAACCAATTAGCGCACGACCCATCAACTGGGTACAAAGGCAAATACACTCGGGCGCGAATCCACGGGATTTGCTATCCCAAATGCTGCCCTCGAGTGCACATCAAATAGCACCCGGCCTCACCGACATGACACTTTGGCGCATACTGGCAAGCTTGATATCGGAGCCACCGCGACGCCAAAAGCTACGCTACATCAATACTTTCGAGGATGTGGTGCAATTGGTGCTGCAGTCGCAAAATATCATCGTACTGACAGGGGCCGGTGTTTCGGTATCCTGCGGCATACCAGACTTTCGTTCCAGCGATGGCATCTACTCACGTCTAGCCAAGGACTTCCCGGATCTGCCCGATCCGCAAGCCATGTTCGATATTAATTACTTTTCGCGTGATCCACGCCCGTTCTACAAGTTTGCAAGGGAAATATATCCCGGACAATTCAAACCCTCGCCGTGTCACCGCTTCATTAAGCTGTTGGAGGGGAGACAAAAATTGCTGCGTAACTATACACAAAATATCGACACACTGGAGCAGGTTGCCGGCATCAAAAACGTAATTGAGTGCCATGGCTCCTTCTCAACGGCCTCGTGCACCAAATGCAAGCACAAGTGCAATGCCGATGCCATTCGTCCGGACATATTTGCGCAGCGTATTCCCGTGTGCCCACGTTGTCAGCCGAATGTACAGCAGAGCGTCGACGCCTCCGAACCGGTGTCAGAGCTCGAACTAAAGCGGTTGGTAGAGAACGGCATTATGAAGCCTGACATTGTCTTCTTTGGCGAAGGTAAGTATTTCATCAGTGGCTCTCCGGGTTGCTCCAGAACTCTTTCTTCTAACTGAAAATTTATATTTTACCAACTCCTATTTCCATTCGTAAATCAATCATTTTGTTAATGCTACTTTGATTGTAGGGCTGCCACAGGAGTTCCATACAGTGATGGCCAGCGATAAGGACAAATGCGACTTGCTAATTGTGATGGGCTCCTCACTAAAGGTACGGCCAGTTGCTTTGATACCCAGTTCCATACCGGCCAATGTGCCGCAGATACTAATCAACCGCGAGCAGCTGCACCATTTGGAATTCGATGTGGAATTGCTGGGCGATTCTGACGTTATCATCAATCAGTTGTGCCACCATTTAGCGGAAGACTGGAAACAGATATGTTTCAGCGATGAAGTGCTCAAAGAATCCAAAGATCTGCTGCCTCTAGAGGAAGATTCCACCACTGAGTGCGAGGAAGACGTGCCTCAGCTGCAGGACACAGATACGCAATCGATCAAATCGAATGCATCTACGGACATAGCACTGCGTTCGGCGGGTGCCTTTTCGGACAGTGGGTTTGAGTCTTCTACATCTTCGGGGGGCGTTTTGGGCAAAATTACCGGTGATGCTGCTGCCAACGAAGATATCAAAGCCATTAAGCAGCTAAAAAACGCAAGCAGCTTGGAACTGAATGACGACCCACTTAGCCAGACCAAATGTGTTAATTCGCTGCCGCCAGACTTACTAGACGAGCCCACGGAAACCATAGACGACTATGGCAATGCAGATTTTCATCCGTTTGCGGAGCGTTTAGGTCAAAGGTCAACGCTGTGCACCGAAAATTACCGCCATCTGTCCATAGATTCATCCAAGGATAGTGGCATACAGGGCGACTCTTCCAACTCCGCGCTAGCTTCCGGCAGCACAAGCACACTTTTGCCGCCAATCACTAGTTTCGGCGACAGCGGTGGCACAGCCGCAAACTCCCGCAACTGCCTCGACAATGTATCCGCCTCGCAAAAAGTTTCCGCCGAACCGGCAGACCGAACTGTGCAGATTGCAACAGCCGCCGAAAGCAATAAAGTTGTCGCCACGAATGCCGAGAGCGACATGAAACGTCGGCAGCAGAAGCGGCAGAGTGCAGCCGAGCGCTTGATTGAGGGCACATACTACTGTCACGAGAGCAGCTCTTCGTATGTTTTTCCCGGCGCACAAGTCTCATGGTCTTCCGAATCCGAGGAGGAAGACAACGACGATGATAATGCGGAGGAGCATGGGCACGTTGATTTCAATGAGGATGACACGGACGCCAATGGAGCGCCACTCTCACCGCTACTCCCGCCCTCCGTGGAGGCGGAAGTGGTCAGCGAAATCACAACTACGAACGCCTTTGCAACTTGCATTAAGCGCCCCTCTTCCGACAACTTGGAGTCCGAAGTACTCGCGTCAACCGAGATCAGCACGTGCGCCAACGCAATGTCCTGCGCCACAATCCCACACAAAAGCAATATTAAAACTGCGCATCGTGCCTCCTCTGCAGTCAGCAACAGAACGACGGAAATGCTCTGCAGTCCGCCGCCAACGAAACGACGACGCAATAGTTCAGAGAGTCCCGAGCACATGAACGCAGAAGTAGTTGTAACCAGTAGCAGCAGCAGCAACTCGACCACCAGCACCTTCATCACCACAACAACCATTAACACCAGCGATAGCAGCAGCAACAGTTTAGAAACTTCAAACAAAACGGAAGCTTGGCTGCAACAGTTTTAAATTATAAGCACCGTTTATCATTTTGATAAAAATCTACACACACACACATTTTTTTTGGTATCCTGCAGAAGTAAATTGTTGATGTTCGCATTTTCTCACAAATTAGCTGCAACACAACAGCAAAAGGACAAACAAAAATCTTCGCTATGTTCCACATTTCACCTTCGATCGAATCGATATTCAATTTCGATCGATAGTAAAATATGGAATGTTGCTGAATGTAATAGTTTATATGTATGTATCTTCCTATCGTTAGCGTAAGCATAAGCTTTTTACATTGTAGTTGTTATTGTAGTATAATATTGATGAGTTATTGAAAACATTTCTTGAAGTGTGCTAAAACTTCGGATTCTCTTGGCTATACAAGCACCTTTTGAATTCTCAATTATACGCCAAAATGTTGCTTTATCAATGTTTTGTTTGTTTCAAGCAGCAGTGCGAATTACACGGAATGGCTGTCTAATGCCTTTTCATAGAGACCATTGCAAATTGCTATGAATATATAAAGGTAGATATTTTTAATGCAATATCCAAACATAGCCTTAAGCACTTTTCTTAATACTTTTTTGTAATTATTTTTGGTTCTGGCTACCTTCATCTATTTAAGCATTTACTACCACACTTAGCTTTAATTTGTAACAGTTCTTGCTACCTTTCACACACACACTTTTCCCTTCTATTGTCAATGTGTTTTATTAAGGCTTCAAATGAGATGTTTTATACATACATATATAAATAAATTATTGTAATCAAAAGTTAAATATTTATACATACAAGAAGCAACAACAATAACACGCAGTAATAAATACATACATATGGTGTAAGCGTAGTAGTGTATTTTATTCTTATATGAAATATCTGCACATATTCTAAATTGTAGGGCATGTAAAATCTTTAATGCAGCACAAATGCTACGAAACTACATTACATAATTTAAATCTAAAGCTGTAACAACTAACAACAAAAGAGCTATTTATTGTAGCTATACAGCAACGCTTTGTTGCTCATCTTTTTTGCAGTAGCTTATAGCAACAACAACAAACGAGAGAGAGAGAGAAAACAACGCATTTGCAATGTGTAGTTTTTATAATTTATTGGATTTTAGCACATAAGCGAACGCGCCTTTTTTGCTTCACTTATTATGTTAATACTTTTTTTCTATTACATACTTTTAGTAAGCGTTTCAGTAATTGTATAAGACAATTTGAAAGTATGTAGTGCAAAACAGCGCATAACAATGGAGGCACGGCATACTGCTTCAAGCAATATTTATATATAAAAAAAATTATAAAGAAAACGATTGTATAAGTTATAAATTAATTAATTTTGAGCTTATTTTGCAAATGCATAAGTTGTATAATTGTGATTTTTCGGCAAAGGCAAAATTATTGCGTATAAGATGTATGATGTATTGTGAGTAAAGTGGCGCCCGTGAGACGTTGAAGCCATTTAAAAAGGTCAGCTTTTATGAAAGCTATAGGCTTTTAAGTATGTTTGCATCATAATTACGTTTGTGGTTACCTATTGTAGCTCACTAATAGGCGTCACAGCCACTCTCAGTGCATTTTACTGCAGCGCTATTTTATTTCGTAGAACTAAATATAATTTAAAAATCTGGTATATGCTATATATTAGCGCGAACACGATGCGCGTGTGTATTGGCTAATATATGATAAATGCATGAAATACATTCAAAACTAATTGAAGAAATTGTAACTACATTTAAAAACTAAAAGAATTTCAATTCATTTCAATAAAATTCGCAACACAACACACAAATCGACTTTTCCTATAATAATAACACTATGCACAAAATTTGCATTTCTTTTAGTCTGAGGTACATAAATCTTGGGTTTTCCATAATTCTAAAGGCCATCAGAAACGGAGATTCGAAACGTTGCGTTGCCGTGCTCATTTCCGAACTCTGCACCTTTTTCAGTTCAATTTCAGAAAACGTAATTTGAATTTCAGAAGGTCATCTTTTAAATTTGAAACTGAAAATTATAATAAAAATATACAACTTTAAAAGTGTACAACTTTGAAATCAGAATAAAAATCTAGATTGAATTTCAGAAGTATAACATTATATTCAGAAAGTTTTAATTAGATTTCAGAATTTTAGTATTATGTACTTCAAATTCAGTAAATGTAAATGGAATTTCCGTATGATAAATCGAAATTACGAAAATGTAAAATTTTGACAAAAGTTAACTTACTGCAGCCTTCGCTAGTTATGTTTTTGGCTACGGCCCTGACATCACAAAATACCTCGTTGGCCTAATTGTCTCTTGACAATGCAGCCATCGCTACTTAGCCAGACCAAAGAAAGCGCGTCCCAGCTATATCGAAATTAAATTTGAAATAAAACTACTTGCGATTTTGTATCAAATATAAGATATAATATCCGCTTTAATTCTTGCCATATAAAAATTGAGAAGCGCACTTACAACTAAAATGTACGCCTTAACACAAACAACAATCCCCTTTAATTAAAACAACGAGAGAAGAATACTCGACGTGGCACAGAATAACTGTCTTTTGGTGTGCCAGCTGGCGAGACTGCGTTACCGTTCGCGTAGAAAGGCAAACGCTTTCTGCAGCTCCGCCTTCGACTTGCAGGCCTCCACTTGCGGCAGCGACTCAACCAGATTGAGCAGGTAAATCTGCAGCTGCTGGCGGCGCTCCTCGACAAATACCATGTTCATGTTGCCGAAGTGCTTCTTGGGTGGAAACTCCACCGTCGCCGCGACGGAAGGGTGCGTGCGGAGGAGCATCTTGTGCAGTTTATAGAAGTCGCGATAGCGGCGCAGCAACACCCAGTGCTCTAGGTGCTGGCGCATGGTGATGTGTATCTCGTAAGCGTGGTAGGCAGAGGCACCGCGCTGCGACTTGACCAATTTTACATGTGGAATGGTAATGAGGAAATTGCTGGCCAGCGAGGAGGTAGGGTCAATGCCGGATTCGTGGAAATGCTGTGTGAGGCGACGCACCAGTTGCCGATTATCGCGACTGAGTTGGGCGACACGTGTCTCTAGCAGCGCGCAGCGTTCGGTCATTTCGCATAATTTCTGCTCGAGCACCACTTGATTTGTCGCAGCGTCCGCGTGCGCTGATGATGTTTTGCTGTATTGTGAAGAGGTGTCACTTTTGTCCTCTTCGTGGTCGGCAAAGGTGGCTCCATTATTCAGAGGCAAGCCGGAGCTATTGTAGGCACAAAAATCAGCCAGCGGTTGCTTCAAAAATTCCAATTCGGGTTCAATGGGGTCTGGCGGGGGTGTTTCAACAATTTCCTCCTCAGCCTCTACAACTTCCCCCGTTTTCGGCGTGTCTGACAAGCTCACGTCCTGCAGGGCACTCAGAAAATCCTCCGTGGAGTTGGAGCTTGAAATAGGACGTTCTACTGCAGTTACGCGCCGCTTGGTCTTTGCGTTGATCACAGGCTGTGGTGTGGGCGCATAGATTATGGGCTCCTCCCGTGAGTGAACCACGATTTGGTTGCGCGTGGTCACATTTAGCTCGGTCGTGTCCACAGTTAAGGCGAAAAGTATACCGTTGAGGCTGCCAACTAATTCAGGCAGCTGTCTTGCCATCTCCGTGTGCAGAAACAACGACCAGGGCGTATAAAAACGATATAGCTCCTCCACTGAGCCCAGCCAAGTAAGCAGATACCGCTGCAGTGAGTTCTCGTTGAGACTAGCGCGCACAAACGCCTTGCCGCGGCCGCACTTGGTCCAAACATGTTTGAGATTTTCGTAGCGCTCTCGCTCGTGCGCAGTGAGATGTGTCTGGCAAAAATCCCAGAAAGTGGTTTCTCCAGTTGAGCTGTTGCTAGATACACCTAACAAAAAAGACTGCATAAACGCTTGCAAACAAACACAGACTCCACTCACCAGTAACGATTTCTTGCATATTTTGGAAAATACTTGCTGCTGTTACCAACATAGCCGCCTGTTGCTGACGCAGGCCGTAGTTGAAAGCCTCGTCCAGTACCTCGCAGAGCTCTGCCACGGTGTCATCCTTCTCCGAGGCCAACTCCTTGCGTCCGCCGTAGTTTATGCGGCACTGCTCGACGCTATGATGTAACCTCTTGAAAATGTCTTCTCTGCGCTGGCTGAAGCTATTGATAGGCAAGTTGGAAGTTGCGCGCTCCGGGCTCACCAGATTCTCAGGCATGTTTGTACTCAGTAGTTTATCGCTGGTGGTAGTAAGTACATTTTGTGGAACGCCCTTGTTTAAATACGTTTGTGCTCTTAACTGAAAGACGAAAGACACAGTGTCGAAAAACTATATTACATATTTTGCTTTCATTTCCCTCGCGTTTCTTCTGATCAACTTACTTTTATTCCAATAATTTATATTGTTTGTTATTCCAATATATATGAATATTTTTTGTAGTAAACAATCAACCGATATTTTAAGTTTATTTACAAAATATTTCTTCTTTTTCTCGTTTAGTCACTGAGTAAAAAGAAAGCAAATCCAAGAAAAAATTTGTGATGCAAGTACAGTACGCAAAATATTGCATTTTGCTCAGAGTTGTATTTTTAAATAGCTAAATGCCTTAAGCCGCGTTCACATTCGACTTTTCCTTCGCTTTGCTTCAGAATTTCGCTTTGACAGATAAGTTCAATACATGCTTATATATGAGGCTTGCTAAATAGAACGCGAGGAAAGGGAAGCAAAATGTTGGGCAACTCTCAACTTTTGTGCGCTTTGACAATCAGTTGTTGAAATTTTGTGTGATATTTTTCATTTTCTCGTGCGCTTGCAGTTGGTTCCATTTTCTCGTGCGTTTGCATTTTCAATTAAGACACTCGCATAACGACTACTACTGCAATTATATCAGTAAAATCCAAAGTTAAAGCGTTCATTGTAGCAAACCTTCTACTTTTCACGCTTTATTGTTGAAACTCGAACTGTCAAGCAAAGCGAGGAAAGTCGAATGTGAACGAGGCTTTAAACTTGCATCATGCAATTTTGAAATTCAAAAGCTAAATCCGCCTAAGGGCCAGTTTCACAGTGGATATTTAAACTCTGATTGCAGTTTAAATACGGAGTTTCAGTTTCACAGTTGGAAGTTAAATACGATTTAAATAGCCGATTGTGGATATTTAAGTACGGCACAGAGTTGCAATCGAAAACAAATAAACAGCTGATTTCGGATGTGCAAGAAAGCTGCGTGGACAATATTGCAATTTTTAAGCGATCAAATTAAACATACAACTACATGGTATAGCACATATAAATGATCCCGTAGTATCATAAATAATATAAACTGGATTCTTTGCTCAATATCCAATAATTCACTTCTTTCGGTCGACGAAAAATTTTGAGTTCGCGCTGCCTCAATAATTGAAAAATTGAACATATGTTTTTGGCAAGTTGTGTCAACCTTTAAATGTCAAATATTCCATATTTATATAAATGCACTGTGAAACTCAAGAAAAGTTAAACTAGATTTAAACTCTATTAGCAAATTAGATTTAAATAGCCACTGTGAAACCCGCCCTAAGTAGCACTATTTTCGGTTCGCAATTGGAACTGCTTCTTTGCAACCCAGTAGCGAGAATTGCGATGTCAACAAAAGCAATAACAACAAATTTGGGGAAAACAAGAAACGTCATCGAAAAATAAAAACGAAAACATAGCTCCGCAAATTTCTACAGCAAAACAAAAGTCCATAGAGGATGATTGGATGATTTCATTGCTCATTCAACAATTGTTATTCAAAGTGATAAGTTCAGTGAAAAAATCTGGCTCGCAAATGGACTAAAAATAAATTAGACAAAGTGTGAGTTCAAAACAGCAGAACAATTCAAGAGAGGAGATTACGTAGCCAAAAGTGTAAAATGTCAGTAAACAAAACAGGCATAAAATCTTAGAAAGTTTTACAATAATAAAAACAAAGAAATTAAACGCATAGAAAATTTTCAATCAAAACTTGTTGGCAAACACTTTTCGGACAATTCATCTGCTCAGTTGAGTAATACATACTGCAAAAATAAATACATAAGAATAAATTTTACAAAAAAAGAAAAAGGTTTTGGCAATTGTTTGGCTGCTTGTGCAGTTTTTTTCAACGAATAGTCACACGTCAGTGCATTCGGCAGTAAATGTCTCTGAGCGAATTGACTAGAAAGCTGCGGCGCTATCCGAAAACCTGCGGTGGAGTTGGAGTTGTGACGGCGTAAGTAGCTCAATGCAAAAACATATAGTTTAAATATATTTAAATGAAAAGTCCAACCAGAACAACTGGCACGTTTAAAGAAATGAATATAAGCATATTTACGCTACGTACTTTCATACAGTACAGCTGTACAAAAAATACAAATATGTATACGGAAGTAAATAAACATCACCCCATATCATTTCTCGCACAAGAAAGCCACACACATGCACTAAAACAACAAGAATTTGGGGGCTCGTCTCTGCGAACTGATCATCGCAATCGCTTCGGCACTTATAAGAACATTGCTACTAGTCATATCTACAAATATCGAATAATTTTAGAACTGTGGCGCATTCTATAAATCGCACTTTTTCCCTTAAATTGAGTTTTAAACATATTTAAAATTCTTGAAATTGGGTCATAATACATTTAAGCGATACTGCGTAGAATCCAAAAAATAATTGAAATTTGCTGCTTTAAGTAATTTTAACAAAAAGTTTAAATTTTTTTCCCACACTAAGCTTTGTGTGAATTTTGTCCTCATTGACAACAAATTTCACGTGAAGGAGCCAAGGATTACATGGTCATGTACTCAATTTCACTGTGGCGTCAAAATAGTTTTGCAAAAATTAAAAAATAGTTTAAATAAACAATAACAAATAGTTCAGTCTAGAGTGTAAACAAGTACAAATCAATAGCCATAGAAAATGTGAAAATACCATTTGTTGTTGTTTGTTACTCATTTGACGCAGTTGTAAATTTAGTGGCAATGATAAATAGCAAACAACAACAATCATAGTATTCATTGCAAAACTATTTTGCGCATAACGAGATCTACCGCCGTACTCTTCACACCTTCACACGGTGATTCTTCATACTCGCTTCTTTCATTGCACATGCGGAAGATAAACAACGCAAGCCATTCACACAAACTACAAAAACATTGCCGTATGGTCAAAACAACATACGATTTTGCTAAAATGAGATAGTGGCTGTGTTAGTTGTTGTTTCGCTAGCGCCAGGTGGGGCTGATCGTTAGTAGGCGCGATAGAAATTGGGTTGGATTGTTGGATTTCGTTGCTATAAAGTGGCCATGGGCCAACAAGCAGCATCAATTTAGTTAGAACACTTAACTATATTTACAATTTCCAATTGCAGCTGTGGACTTATACTCTACGAAAGATCCCGAATTTACAGGTTTTTCTCTCGATTAGCCGATAGCAATGTCACGGAGGGCGATCGCAAACGCCCAGACTACATTTATATTAAATACCACATTTACAAGGAGTCCATGCGTAAACTGAAACAGAGGGAGGAGCAGAATAAGGTATCCCTCGACAACGCGCATACTTAAAATTTTTAGTTACAAGTATTTGCTCTTTCCGTTTTTCCTTTTATGAACAGAAATGGATCAGCATCATCATAAATCCCATAGGCAAGTGGTGGAAGGCAGTGAAGCATTCGGTTGCTTGGCGTCTGCTGCGTATCGCACAGACGGGCTCACAACATGAACGTCTCAAAGCCGTGCACCAATTGGCTCGCATCGACCATTTGAAGGACTGGGACTTTCGCCATCTGGCGCAGATTTGTGATGCACGCACCGCCATATCACTAGCACGCTCTGGCGCTGACACGCGCTGGTTCCTGCCAGTGCACAAGCGGGGCTGCATTAAAAATCCAAAACTCCTTCTCACCAATTTCCATGACATGTTGAACCGCCTGCGTCCGAACGGTTGTGTGGATCATTTCTTTTCCAAATACTTTCCGGAACAGTATTCAAATGTGAGTAGCCTCGAAGCGGAACAACTACAACGCACAATATGTACTCATTTTCTACATCTAATTTGCAGGACCACGTCGATGAGTTCTTCACGCAAGGTCAATCTATGCCGCTCTCCGTACAGGACACGGACATGCTCAAAGAAATAATTTCCTTTCTGCACCACATTACCAAGGAGAAAAAAGTAGCGGAGCAAATTGTTAGGGAGGGTGGTCTGGTGCATCTCATGGAGCTGCGCAAGCTGTTCGCTTACGACAATGAGACGCTCTCGACGCTCTGCAAAGTGCTGGCCAATGTGTCGCTGGTTGAGGATAGTGTGCAGCATTTCTATGCGACCGGCTGGATAACCGAGCTGGCAGAATGGCAACAGTGCATGGATTTGCGTCTGCAGGTGATCTCTGCCAAGACAATGGCTAATCTAGACCACGACGATCCCAATCACTCGGTCTATCCGCCAAACATATACCCGCTGCATCCGCGCCTGCGTACGCGCAGCAAGCCCAAGGCCGACATTGTCTTCATACACGGCCTGTTGGGCGGCGTCTTCATTACGTGGCGCCAGAAGGATCGCAAGCCCATTGAACTGGGTCTGTATGGCCGCAATGCTTTCTACACCAACGAAACAGATGACGTGTTCCTAGTTGGGGAGACCACGCGTAGCCGGGCGAATAGCAAAAATGGCAAAATCAAAACTTCGAACGCACTCGTAAACGGCGGCGTCACCGGTCAAGCAGCAGCTAGCAACCAGACGACTGGAGATCCGCTTCTGAAAACGGCGCAAAGGAGCGAAAGCAAGCCACTAGAAATCAGTGATGCAGCAACCAAGGAGCTTGTGGAAACCTTGCGTAATGAGGCTGAGTTGGAGTCAGACTGGGAGGTTGTCCATCCCGATGTGCCGCTTAAGGCAAATGAAAACTGCGACGGTGAATTCAGTGTCTCGGGCAGCGAGTGGCAGAATCATGATAGCGACGAAGACTATACCAACTGCTGGCCCATGGAGTGGTTGCCTGACGATTATCCCAATACAAGGTTTGTGCATTAAACAGCTATTTAGCTACAACATTTAAATTTTTTTTTTTTCCTTACACAGAGTTCTCGGCATCGATTACACCTCCGCGGTCACAGAATGGTCAGCGAACTTCACAAAATATTGTCCCTGTGAGAAGGGACAAGGTCACATAGAAGTGCGGGCCACATCACTACTCGAACGTATCTCCATGTCAGATGTGGGCAATAACCGGCCAGTCGTGTGGATCGGGCATTCCATGGGCGGCATACTCACTAAAATTATGCTAATGAGGGCTGTGGAGGATCCCAACCCGAATGTACATCAAATCGCTAAAAATACTAGTGGCATTGTATTCCTCGGTACACCACACAAAGGTTCACCCATTGCAAAATGGAAGCAGCACATGCAAGTCATACTCTCACCCTCGATCGAGGTAAAAGAAATGGAGGAGGGAGCGCCCAAACTGCTAGAATTACATTCGCGCTTCATGCAATGCCTAAGCACCTGTTTCCGCAACGTGAAAATAGTATCCATTGCCGAGGGCACGCCCACTATGTTGACCTCGTTTAAATTCCCACTACGCATTGTTACCGAGGAGTCGGCACGCATTGATTACGGCGACTTCTACATACTGAAGGATGATCATCTAAGTCTGTCCAAGCCCATTTTTCGTCAATCGTTTCTGTATAAACGCCTGCTTAAAGTGATTGATGAGTCAATAAGGGAGGAAGACAATACTGCGGACAAGAACAAACTACCGGGCACTCAACTGAAAACCCAAAGTCTTAAATCTGCACAACGTGCCTCCGGAAATATTACTCCAAGTACCAAAAGTATTTTATCGTTATTTCCAAATATCATCTTCAAGTATGACACAACCTCCTCTATGGATGCTTGAGTTCTTCAGTTCTACCTAAATCCGATTTAAATCAAATCAAAGTAGGCAAAACTGAAGTCATAAATTCCTTGCCCTTTTTTATTTTTCTCATTTTTAGTAAATGAGGAAAGAAAATGTATATAAACATCCTACCTGCCTCCCTGTATTATAAAACATCCCATATAGATAGTAAAAATATTTTTGTACTCTCATGACTATTTATTGCAATTGTTCAATGTGAACACCAACAAATTCATTGTCCTGTGCTAATGACATTTTTATTATAAACATCCCATAGATAGTAATATTTTTATGCTCTCATGACTATTTATTTTAATTACCAAATGTGAACATCAATAAATTCATTTGTTATTGTGCTAATGACATTTTTAGGAACTTGTCGCTTATTAAAATTAATTGTAATAAACAAAGGTGTACTGCAAAACAAGCAAAAGCACGGTTATTTTCTCAGAAATCACTGAGTTGGAAGCTATTATATAAATATACATATATGAAATGAGTGCCTTTTGATAAAGTTTTGGTTTTAAACGAAAATATTTCTCATTCTGGCTTTAAAAGCTCTTAAAGTGTAATAGTTTTACTAAAGCTTAATAAAGAGATTTCGTCTGAAAAAAGTGAGTTCTTATTTAACATATTACGTCTGAGATGTTCTTTATTATTTCTTTTTAAAAAATTATCATATATACATACATGGCTAGAGTTCATCTTAATCGAAATATTGGTATCGTACTTCCCAGATAAGAAGCGTCGCAAAAAATACAGACAGTTGAACGCCTTCAAGCGGGAAACGAAATTATTAAAACATTTACATTCTTAACATAGAACTCTTCATTTGTCCGAGAAACACATTGCCAATTCCGAATTGCTATGTGAGAACATTAAGGGGAAGTAATATTATTTATTATGATTCAACGGTTCAGTGGTCATAAGTAGGGTCCTTTACATTCCACTGAATTGCAATCAGCGGGATGATCTATACCGGCATAGCACTCGTTGTTTTTGAAAGGATTTTAGGTAACTGGGTGGGGTAAATAAAGGAAACTTTCATCAAAGCCAAATTGTACCATGTTATTCTCTTTTTAACGAGATATGATTTTAAATTTTATTAAAAAACTGCACATTATTATAAACACAAATAATTTGCACATACATTTATAAAAATGATTTATGCGAATAATGCGTAGAAACTTTTGCATGGCTTACACGTGCGCCTACGGTTTAGTTCAATAAGTCCGCACAGTCCGCACAATGCTATTTCGTGCTTAGCCTTCCTCTACGAGGCCAAAAACTATGATCATATTTTTTAATCAAATTCGCGAATTCGTTTACCATGTAAACAAGGCCAGTTAAGTACAATTAACAAAGCAAGCCACTTGGGACACACCTACCAAAAAGAAGCATAGGTCTCTGACGTCGAAATATTTTCATATCAAGATAGTTTTTGTGAAACCTCAAATAAACAAAATCGAACAACGCCACATAGTTAAATACCAAAAACAAAAAATTAATACCATGAGACATGAACTGCGTATTGAATAATACGTTGGTAGTATTTGTGTTGAAAAGATTTGCTCACTTTGTTGATAAAAGCTCGTAAAAGTACAACAACAACGGGAAGCAAAAGCCGCTAACGCAAGTAATAAACTTTATTGAATAAAGCAACAAAAATAAAGTGTTCTTTAGATTTACGCTTTGCAAAAAAACATGTGTCACATTTCTTGCTTCCAATTTGCACGTTTGTGTGACGTCAGTGGGAGAAAATAAAAAATAAAAATAATTTTTGAACAACGTTAAAATGCGATTTTGAATATCTCAGAAATCGGAATGTTGTTTTGTTCTTTTACGCCAAAGTGGGACAGGGAAACGGGTTGGGATTGCTACTTGCAGATTCTATCATTAATGAGGTCTATGATCTCGAAATAAAAATGAGAGCACGCAAAATTTGTATGTCACACATGGAAATTTTAAAAATGTTTTAAAATTTTTGAAGCTTCAAGTTCAGCTATTCTAGCTCTACGCTATATTACCGATCTAATATATTTTTCTATACTACGAGCACAATTTCTTTTTAAAATTTTTAAGCAGGAAAACTTGGCTTAAAGCTCGGTTATTCGGGCTCTTGCCCCCCAATTTAATAAGTACTAGTAATAACTCCCGATTATCGGGTGTGCCCTATGACATAGCTAAATTAAATTTAAAAAAAATGTACTTAATATTTTTGCCAAAATTTTCCAAATCTATTCAGCAGGCTTTATCTCGAAAGGAAATAAATCAATACAAAACTTTCGAAATTAAAAACTCTAATATTTTCATTTCAACATTTTCAAACAATCTTCGAGAATTTATGCCTGAAAATTCATGGTGAAACTTTCAAAATGGTGTATCATTTAATATTGTGCAATTCTTAAACCGTCTAGAAAAGCCCATTCTTAGAATAATAGCATGTCCGTCAAATAATAGACGTCGAAATCTTTAAAATGATATATCATTTATCATGCAACTCCCTCTAGATCGTCTGAACTAAGCGCCGGTCTTCAAATAAATAAAAGATATTTTATGTTATACCCGGTTCGACTTTTCCATATATTCGTATTACATACTTTTCATTTATCGGTACACCATCAAAACGTTGCATAATCCGAGAAATTGGAACACGCATTTTTTTATTGAAAAACTGTGTATTATTTTTAAGTACGAAATGCAAAAGTTCATGCAAAAGAGGGACATAAGAAAATTTAATGATATAATTATCAACTCTAAGCAGTAGAGGGTTAATACTTCGGAGCACAGCTGATTTAAGTATAAATATCAATATTTTGCTGTTAGCTTGTCAGCTGCTTGGGTTCCATTTTCATCTGAAGTTGATGACTTTACATTTGGTCAATCCACAATATACATATTTTTTATTCATTTGCTTAAACTATTAATAATAAAACGGTGTTAGCAAAAGTCATGAACAATAACAATCCAAATATTGTTTTTCATCCCCTAATAAGTGCCATACAGAAAGTGGTGCTCTATGAAACAAGAACGGTAAGCGAGAAACGAGACGAGGTTGAGGAAGAATACACTTAATTGTTACCCACTGCTCCCTCCCGTAGCGTCTGTATTTAGTGGGCAGTAACAATCGTGAGACACGCTTTCGCCTGCTGACCATAGACCGCACCCAACATGATCGACTTGTAATCCAGGAGAATCCAAATGAATTCAGTGCGGTGGAGATCCGACGTTTTCTCAGCACTCTTAGTGGATCATCGCCCAAAGTTGTGTCAGCCTATGGCGTGCTGGGCTTTGTACGTTTCCTGGATGGATTTTACTTATTGCTGGTGACAAAGCGCAAATGCTGTGCGCACATTGGCATGCATCTGATATACACCATTAAGGACACGGTAATGGTGCGCGTCAATGAGCCCACTTCATTGAAGGCACCACATCCGTTCGAAGAACGATATAAGAAAATGTTTCAGAATATTGATATGCGCAGCAATTTCTACTTCTCGTATTCGTACGATCTGACGCGTACGTTGCAATACAACGAGTCTGCGCCACGCTATGTGGGCCCCGATGTGGACATAGAGTACGACGAGCCATTGCCCGACTGGAACTCACTGACGAACAACGTGCAAGTCGAGAACGAGCGGGTGAACTACGCTTTTCGCAGCAATCCGCGCAGCAGGTTCGTGTGGAATGCGTTCCTTTTGCAGCCGATGCAGCGCATAATGCTGAAGGATTGGCTGCTGGAGGTCACGCACGGGTACATAAGTCAGTCTTGCATTAGCGTCTTTGGGCGGCACGTTAACGTGTGCCTGATAGCACGTCGCAGCACTCGTTTTGCGGGCACGCGTTTCTTGAAGCGAGGTGCCAACTTTCAGGGTGACGTCGCCAATGAGGTGGAAACTGAGCAGATAGTGACCGACGGCGAGCGCATGTGTTCGTTCACGCAAATGCGTGGCTCTGTGCCGTCGCATTGGTCACAGGTACTACTTAAAACAAATTGTAGTTCGTGATGGGGATATATAATTTAAATGGTATCTTCTTTCGGCAGGACATTAGCAAAATGGTGCCCAAGCCGCCCATTCAGCTCGACATCTCTGATCCGTACGCACAAACACCCTCTCGTCATTTTGAACGGCTGCTCTTCCACTATGGCGCCCCAGTGATCATGCTGAATTTGGTGAAGAAGCGTGAGAAACGCAAACACGAGTCGATCATCTCCAAGGAGCTGGTCAACAGCATACGCTACCTTAATCAGTTTCTTCCGCCGCCGCAGCGCATGAAGCACATTCACTTCGACATGGCACGCAAGAGTCGCAGCGGCGGCAACGTGATGGAGATGCTGGCGGGAATAGCAGAGAGCGTCGTGCAGCAGACAGGCATGTTCTTCAAGGCACGCGGCAGTGAGTTGACTTTTCAGACGGGCATAGCGCGCACCAATTGCGTCGACTGTTTGGATCGCACCAATTCGGCGCAGTTCGCAATTGGCAAATGTGCCCTGGGTCACCAGTTGGAGCGTCTGGGTTTCGTGAAATCCGCAAAGTTGGAGTTTGACTCTGATTGTGTGACCATGTTGGAGAATTTGTATGAAGAGCACGGCGACACCCTGGCCCTGCAGTATGGCGGCTCTCAGCTGGTGCATCGCATTAAAACCTACCGCAAAACAGCCGCCTGGGCGTCACAGGGCAACGATATCATGCAGACGCTGAGTCGTTATTACAGCAACACGTTCAGTGACACCGAGAAACAGCACAGCATCAATCTCTTCCTAGGTTACTACATACCCAGCAAGAGTCACTCTAAACGTAAGTTGCAAATAAGCTTAAAAGCAATCCCTATCTTGGCTCTAATTTCTGGCACTTCCATCATCGCCAGAGAACCAGCCCATTTGGGAATTGCAGACGGATTACTACATGCATAACGCCTATAAGCCCTTATTGCCGCGGAATGAAAGTCAACTAATAACCGATTGGGTACGCCCCAAGGTACGCGGTTGTCTGCCGTACTCCTGCTCCGACTCGAACAAAGTTGTAAAGGAGCTGTTCCGCGTACATTCCAACGATTTGGAAATGATCGATGCCTATTCCAACTATCACCAGTCCTTCAAGTGGACTGATTTAAGCGAACATATTTCCTTCGAAATAAGCCAACTGGCAATGCGCTATATGCCCACCTTCCGGACGAACTACAGCCCCTTCCAGCGGCAAATACAAGAACGCCAGAAACGCAAAAATCCCTCAATGACTGGCCAGAGCTCCACAAGTTCAACGAACAGCAACTCATCAAGTTCATCTTCTGAAGCGGACGACAGCTCCTCAGACGAGGAGTTAAGCGCGAGTTTTGCAGAGGATGCCAAACAAGCAGAAGTGGTATCACAAGAACCCATTACTTTAGAGACGCTGCTGCCGCCAATGGAACAGGTCTACGGCTGTAAAATCAACAATCCCTCAAAGGCCAACAAGGCTATTTACAAGCAATATGTGCAGATGGGAAAACTGAGCAGCACTCTGCCGTCACAACTTCCCAATGTGACGACGAGAGATGGGGAATTGGCCAAGTTGATTCGGGGTATTTGTTTGCAGCCCTTAAGTGACTATGGCACTGATTCGTATTTGAGCGTAAAGCCTCCAACGGTGAGTGAAAAGAGCCAACGTATTTACGAAGAATACTGCAGGATACCCAGAACTTTCACTGCCGTGCCCAAAATCCAGGAGTTTGATGTGCTCTCCCAATATCTGAACATGTTATAGGCTTATGCCAATGTGCGAACGTTTTTGATGGATTTTGAAGTCAGTATTTATGTAAGTTAAAGTAATATGTTATATATATGTATATCTTCTACTTTATTAAAAATTATACTCCTACATAAAATTTGGTATTATCCTTAAATCGCGGATGCTTGCTGTTGCTTTAATCGAGTAGCTGTCAGTCGCTCCAGTGCCTTACGGCGATTTTCTGCAATAAGTGCCAACTGCTCGACGGTTAGCTGCTTCGGGGCTGGCTCTGGAGTCGATGGCTGTGAGGGCGGCAGTGGTTGCGCCAAATCGTTGTAATTCCATTCGTTTTGCGCGCCTGTGTACGGTGTCGACATAACAGCGTTTCCGCGTGCAAAGGAGGGCGTAGCAATTATGCTGTTGGTCATTGGTGTGGCAGCGGCACTTTCTGCTCCGGCCAATCTGCTGGTTGCTGGCGTGTGTGGTACCAGTTTGGAAATTGCAATTTGTTCACCAAGAAGCGCATCGAATTCATCAAAAGGTTCATCAGCTTCTTCGCCTAGGGCATCATTGTTATCATCATCGTGCACCTCGCCATCGTTGCTTACTTTCAGGTGCTCCAGCAAACCCAAACGATAGCGCGACATATGCACCTGCAGTGGTTTCTTCTTGCCCAATCTCTCGATATTTGTCAGAACATCATCAAACTTGTACGTGGGATACATACGATGTGCCCAATGCTGCAGGCGACGCATAACTTCGTCCAAATCCTGCTTCTCATGCCCTTTACCCTTGAAATTAACATCTGTAAAGTACTCTTCAATGGTTTGAATACCGCGTGGGCCGCTCAAGGTGTCCACAGTAAGACGGGGACGTGGATTACGTACCGAGCGCTTCTTTGGTTCCACCTTGACGGCTTTCTGTTCATCATTTTCCCCATCTCCAGCAGCTTCACCGAAGAGGTTCTCACCGCTAATATTGTGTCTGCCTTCGTCCCCACTGGGCAGTTCGTCTTGTTCTTGAAGATTGTCATTCAACAAATCATCTGCATCTTCGTCACCGAATATTGAAGCCATTTTCACGCAAAACGAAAAGAAATAGAATTAGCGAATCAAATTTCGTGCATTGGAGAATAATTGAGTATTTTCTACTACTTTGCGCCTTTTCGACGCAGAGTGGCATTGTTGCACAATGTCGGCAATGTGGTATGAAAGAATGCTACCAATTCCAACAACCAAATACCAAAAAATAAAACAGTGCACTTGGTTGATAACATTGTTGACATTTGTTAAATAAATTGAAATAAATTTGTTTGTATAAATAAATAATAAATTTGACAAGCAAATTACATTATATGATGTTGACGTTATTAGCAAATGGTTTTACCAAAAACATAAAATTTTTTGTTTTACATTGGTACTACCAATGGAATAGTATATATAGACTAATAAGGGAAATAATGCAATCGAATAGCAACTCTACGTAGCGTTGCAACCATGTGCTGCTCAACGCCGTGTTTTTGACACAACACATCAAAATAAGAAATAAACGCATCACAGAAATTTAAGTGCAAAATTAAACTCAAAATTCGCGTACCGAGCGCAACGTGTAACATCAAAAATATTGCAATATAATAGTAAAAGCACCGTCTCAGCTAGATTAAATTAGATATTAGGCGTGGGAATTTGTAAAATACATAAAATTTGCAAGTGAAAATTGTATGGAAAAGAGATAAATGTCAAAAATTTGCAGTGTGTTGAGAAGTACGCGTGGAAGAACATGGTGAATTCAAATTACGCAGCAGCTCGCTTTGACATTTCGCGGTGGTGAATAAATTGTGTAAGAAGCAAAACAAAAGTTGTGAAACATTGATAATTGATAAACACAAACGAACGAAAGCGAAATGATGGAAAACAAGTGCAACAAAACACCGAATAGCAATATCAAATATTTGGATCATGTCTATTGCCACACGAGCGAGAATAAGAATTACATACGCGCCAACAACAATGCCGCGAGTGGCGGAGGCGGCACAGGTGGCGCCACAACCGTAGGCGCGGATTTTTTGGCGCTGCTGAAAGAGAACAAACAATTGAAGGCAATGCTGATATTGCATTTGGAATTGATACAGGAGCAGAACGATCAGTTGATGAACAAGGACAAACAGCTGGCCAATCAATCTGAGGAGCTGGAGTCATTGCACGGCAAGAACATCCAACTGGAGGCTCAAGTGCAAGAATTGCAAAAACAACTGCAACGACAGCTGAAACGCGCTGCTGTCGCTGCCGGAGAGATCTCCTCATTGCCTCCACCGCCATTGGCAAAGATCCAATGCAAAACGGAACTACCACTACCTCCACTGGCAGCAGCTACGCCGCATTCGCTCAACACCGGTGCCACAGTCACCGCCGTCGCCACCAGACCAACGAAAACCATAATTGGCGAGTGCAATGGCAAGCTGATAAGTAAAATCATACTGCATCGCGTATCAATGACGGGTCGTGGTATTCGCGAGAATACTCACAGTCCGAATTCAACAACTACGTCTGATACAACTTCGGAGGCGGACGATGCTGTCAGCAAGTCGCAGCACGACGAAGACGAGGATGCCGAGGAGGATGAAGATGATGATGACGAGGCTGAGGCTGAGGAAGAAACGGGCACAGGCAACACCACCACAGAAGAGGACAGCAATGACGCAAGCGCTGCTGCGTCGGCCAAACGGCAACGACGCCAAATGCCACCGCTTGCACTGACGTTGCCCCGTGGTGCCAAGCCGCGGCAACCTATTGTCACCACGCCACCCACCTCGGTGACATCCGGCTCCGTCCAGGTCTGCGTTACGCCGCCGACACCGAGTCGCGGCAAACAGATGCCACTCATGATGTGGCATGCACCCCAAATTCATTCAGAGTCGGAGTCAGCCAGTTGCGACTCAATGGCGGACACAGATCAGGTAAGTGGCCCTCTGCCAAGTTCCACCATCGCGCTCGATATTTTCAAAGTGCATTATTTTCTTTCAGCACTCCACATCGCGCGTTTCTCCCACAACAGCAAAGAGTTCCTTAATCGGAAAAAAACCGCCGGCCAGCAGCAATTTGGGTCCTCCGCACCACACGCAACGTCTGGTTCGCGCTAAGTCCCGACGCTGGGCCTACATCTCGACGCCGCAGCTGTACTGCACGCGCGAATGGGAAGACGATGAGTTTCTTTGCGATTACGAATTTATCAAGGAGGAGGCGAATGCACTTCGCGCAGACACACCAAATCTGGAGATACCCAAGTGGACGGAGCACGAACTGTCACCCTCGTACTGCATCGAAGGCACGGAAGATCTCTGCGACGAAACATTCCTCAAGAGACACGCCAAGTTCGAGGTGGACGAGAAACGCCGCAAGAAATGGGATGTGCAGCAGATACGCGAACAGCGACGTATCGAGAAGCTGAAGCGGCGCCACTGCAAGGATGAGCTACCAGTGCCGCAAGAGTCACAGCCGCTACTGAGTTTCTATCCACAAGCGGACGCCATACAGACGATCTGCTTCATGGGTGACTTACCCGTGCAGGCATTCGGCGAGATGATTCCAAAACTAGGTGCAAATGTGCATTTCACTTTACCCTGGCTGGATGCGATTACACCTACGACCAGCAACACCGCCAACGTCAGCTCAACTATATCATTTGCTACCGGCGGTCCGGCCAGCGGCGCTGCCGGCAGTAGCAGCAGCGCTCCGACCGCACAACTGCAACATAATTCCTCCTTTGTTTTTCTAAAGAAGCGTAAACGCCAGCAAAGCTCCTCCACTTGTGGCACGACGGTCAGGCAAAGAAGCGCAGCGTCTGCAGCTGCCGCTAAAGGCCTGCCTGCAACAATGCATACCGCAACCGCACCCAGCATTGAAGCTACTAAGTGATTGGGCTGCGCCGTTGCAATGTTTTAAAAACCAATGATTTAACTACATTTCGACCAATTTCTCGTTTCTTGTTTGCTCATAAGCTAAAGTGTCCCCATATTCATATTCATACTACATACCTTATTTCAAACTTTACAAAAGCTTTAAAACTAGCTTTTAACTAGAAATTTTATTTAAAATCTTATTTATACATTAAAATGCTAACGATATTCGTATATTTATCAATATTTTGAATGTGATAAACATAAACAAACAACTGAAAGGTAATTACAAACAAAATGTAATCAGATTAGAATAAATTAGTTGTAAACAGTTGAAGGAAACTGTACTTATTACAAAGTGCGATATGTATTATTAAAGTTGTAAACTTGTTTGGCTCTCATGAAGTAAGCATGAATAGGAAATAATAATCGTGTACAAATTTAAGAAAAAGATTTAGCAAAAATTGTAAAATTGTGGCTGTAGTACGCGAGTAGCCTTTTAACAGTAGTCTCATTCAAAATTTAATTTAAAAAAAACGCGATAGTTTTGTGAATATGTAAATACACTTTTTTAAAAAGTGTGCAAGATGACCTCAATTTAGAAAATCCCTAAGTAACATTTAAAAAAAATCAAGTTCACCAAGTTTTCTTCAAAACTAACTTATTTGCCTTGTGTTTCGTTTTTCTGACGTTTTACCTCTTCTGTTAAATAACAAATATGCATATTAGTTAGGACTTTTCCCTATTAAGGTAACAATATGCAGTATCTTTGTAAACGGCCGCAACGGCCGCCACCTCTCACGTTGACTAAAGCATCCTTCTCTGGAACCTTCTCTGATACAAATTTCATTGTGTAGAAAACTGATCTCATAAATGCGCACGGAATGTAATGCTTACAGGCGGAGGGGGTGTTCTATACCTTTACCATATGCAAACATATACTTGATAGTCGGAAGGAACAGGTTTCCTTACGCAATAACATAATTACTTGACAAATGCAGTGCCACTTGTAAATAATTTTTTTGGCTAAAATTTTAATAAAATATGTATATTTTTGAAAAATCTATGAGTAATTTAATTTCACGAAACGTTAAATAATAACATTTTGTGGTAAAAATAGTATTTGGTAATGATCATGCACTTAACAAATAGGCACATCTAATATTATAGATAGTAGGCGTCGATAGTGTCTGCGGTAGAGGACCGACCGCAAAGGCTCTGTTATTAATTGACAACTGTTTTCGGTTGCTACTTCAATTGCCTGATTTACTGGCGGACTTTGTTGTAAGCGTGCCGGCTGGCTTATGGACGATGTGCTTATTATACTCAGCCGCCTTGCTAGCCCAGATCTCATCGATTGCATCGAAACATTCATACCACAGCTTCTCGATCAATTTCCAGCCTTGCTCTTGGGTCACTAACACATACTCATTGGCGGCGTTCAGTGAATGTGTATATGCGCCCAATACGAGGCTCTGCGCCAAACGCGCCGCCACACAATACTTCAAATACTGTCGCTCCTCGTCGTGGACTTGCCGCACGGAGTTGTAACCGGCCAGAAAGATTCCGCCGCTCTCCAGCGATTTTGCTTCCAGCATCATGTATGTGAGTGCCACACCGACTTCGAATATCAACGGTGCTTTGTTGGTGTCGCCGAAGTCGATTATGCCTGTGACCCTGTAGTCACCGTCGCCACCATCAGCGCCGGCTGCTGCATTCAGCTGTCGCTCTACAATAATGTTCTGCTCATTGTAGTCGCCGTGAATGATCTGCGTCTCGAAGCTATTCAATTTGCTGAGCACTTTGCATTCGAACTCGTCGATTATTTCTTTTACCATTTTTTGGCGAGAGTCATGGTGCAGCACGTACATAAAGTCCTTCAGTTGCGGTATCGACTGCAGCATCCATACGGATTTGTGCGTTTCGTAAGCAGCATGGTGAAAATTCTAACGGTAATGGTATAAAAATTTGAATTTTTGGTTTGTGTGATTTTCAAATGCATACCTTTAAAACTTGATCGACTTGGGCTAGGTATTCGCCACTCTGGTACAGCAGCGCAGAAGTTTTCTGCACTGCGTGGAAGATTTTCCCGGGCACATATTCCAGCAGCCGCACCACATGATCAGCGCCCTGGATGTTCTCCACCGATTGGTATTTCTTGTTTATGTTCTCAATGGGCTTGGTGCATCGTATGCCCTGTTCAGCTGGAAGAGAGAAAAGGGAAGCGCAAGAATTAAAAAGTTCGAATTTCTTAAAGAAAAAACCCTATATACAAAGCGCATTGCATGGTACTTCCGTTAATTCTAGCTTAAGAAATCGAAGGACTGTAGAAGGGATTTTCAGTACTCGAACTGATTCAAAAGATATAGCCATATCGCATGAATTCAGTGGCTAAAATTCTGTATAAAATCCGTAGTAGCGAATTATTTTAATTTTAAGAGAAACGCTATTATCACAGTTTTATAATTTGTTTGCCAAATTGAGGTTGATCCTCCAAAAAACTTAATATTCATGTCCAATTTTAAAAAGGTTATTACTTTCTTTCTTCAGGCAGTGCCTAATTTGGAGTGCGGTTGTCCAAAGGTAATAGGTCTGCAAAATAATTTGTAGAAATTTGAAGTATGTAAATGTTTTTTTATTTTTTGCTCGAGAATAAAATACTCAGCACGACGTACTCATAAGCCGTTTGCAAAGGGAACTCTCCTTAAGGGACTTTATTACCATATAACTAGCTTTTAAACTTTTAGCATTTCAATTTTCTACAGTTTTCCTATGCAAAAATTATTAGGCCTATATGAAACCTTTTAATCAAAAACTTACACAAATAAATCATCATTTGGTTTTGAGCCTCTACGAGATTGGGCTTCTCCGAGTCCAGAGCATTCAGAATTTTTAAAACGTATCCGTGTGGCGAGGGTAAGCTCATCAATTGGCTGTCTACATTACTGCAAAGGAATTGGGTTTTAAAGTATAGCAACAGTTAGTTTAAAATTGATATGTTGCATTATAAAATTTAAATGTATCATATTTTATACGATTTTTTCTTATCTTTAAAAGCAACTCTGTTTTTGTGTTTTGCAAATATGGCAGCACTATTTAAGAGAAATAGAAACGAGTGACATCCCATCCCGCCAATAATTAATTTGCTGTAATAAAGTTCAGAAATATGTATACATTTTGAAATGCAGTTACGAAGTGAAAAGGTGTGAAATAATCGCCCGCTTTTTATTATCGACACAACAACAGTTTATTAAGAAAATGGGCATAACCGGCTTAATACCGTTTCTGGAAAAAGCTTCGTCGAAGGTGCATTTGAAAGATTTGCGCGGCTGCACAGTGGCGGTGGATACTTATTGTTGGTTTGTTGATCTTGCTTTCTGTCCCCCTGGCCTGTTTTCATATCTTTTAGCAGCTGATCATATTTTCTTGGACACTTTCAGGTTGCACAAGGGTGTCTTTAGCTGTGCTGAGAAGCTGGTGCGCGGCGAGGAAACAGATCAGTATTTGCAGTATTGCTTGAAATATGTAAACATGCTACTGTCGTACGACATAAAGCCCATTCTAGTGTTTGATGGACAACATCTGCCCGCGAAGGCGCTAACCGAACGTCGGCGCCGCGAATCACGGCAACAGTCAAAGAAGCGAGCAGCGGAGTTGATGCGGCAGGGGCGTTACGAGGAGGCGCGTTCACACATGCGCCGCTGTGTGGACGTCACTCACGAAATGGCACTGCGTCTAATATGTGAATGCCGGCGGCGAAATGTCGATTGCATTGTTGCGCCCTACGAGGCCGATGCGCAAATGGCGTGGCTGAACAAGGTCAACTTGGCGCAATATGTTGTGACTGAGGACTCGGATCTGACCTTGTTTGGAGCGCAAAATGTGATTTTCAAGCTGGACTTGACGGGTGCCGGGTTGCTCGTACAAGCGGACAAGCTGCATTTAGCCATGGGCTGTAGCCCAGAAAAATACACATTCGATAAGTTTAGGCGTATGTGCATTTTATCAGGCTGTGATTACCTGGACTCGCTGCCAGGCATAGGGCTGGCCAAGGCGTGCAAATTCATATTGAAAACCGAGCAGGAGAACATGTGGATCGCATTGAAGAAGATACCGCAGTACCTGAATATGCGCCAGCTGGAGGTAAAGTTATGATATTTTAATTATGCCATGGTGTTTAATAATATCAATCCATTGGTACAATCTAGGTAGACGACGAGTATATTGAGAATTTTCTGAAAGCAGAAGCTACATTCAATCACATGTACATCTACAATCCACTGCAGCGTAGAATGGAACGTTTACATGAACTCGAAGATTTTAAAACGGATAAACGCTACTGCGCCAATGCTGGTATTCCATTGGAGGACAACGAACGCGCCTTACATTTAGCCTTAGGCAATCTTAACCCGTTCACGTTTAAACAGTTGGACAACTGGCATCCAGATCGAACTGCCCAACATGCACAGGCAACAAACACTAGCAGTATTAAACGCGCCAAACACAAAAGCATTTGGCAAGCTAACTTTCAACCACATTCTCTAGAGGACAAGGCCAAAAAGTCTACTAGTTGTGCTATCTTCTTCAAGAAAGTCGATTTTATTAGACAAACTATTGACGCGGATATAACAGCTAGTATACAAGAAGAGAACGCAAAGCCAGAAGAAGCGGAAATATTCTCAATGTATCGACATGAGGTGGCAATAGAAGGCGAGCCAGATGTGAAACGCAAACGCTTTAACAGCGATAGTTCAACTGCGAGTTGCAACGCGACGCCGCCACCATCTCCAGTGGATGCAAGAACGCGCCACAACCCCTTTGCACGCGCGCAAATAAAAACTGAGAAGCGCTCGCAAAAGTCGTCGGCTATTTGTGAAAATCGTTCACTTTTAAAGGTGTTGAGTCCGAAGAAAGGCAAGAACGAAGTTGTTAATAAAGCGGCATTCCCAAATGGTACCAAAAGAGGCATTTTCGGTAACGAAAAAGTGGAACAGGTGGAAGTGAAAAGTCGGTTCTTTGCAGCAAATGTGGAGCAGGTTACCAGAAGTCTTACATTACCAAACACTATTACCGAGCTTACCAAAGAAATAGACAAAATCGAACAGCTTTCACAGCAAAAAGCACAAAATCAATTGCAACTTTATGACACTCCATCGCCAGCAAAACAATTTAACTTTAATCAGCAGGATATAACATCAAGCAATATCGATAGTGGCATTGAGACGTGCAATGAAGTAGCACGTGCAGAACAAATTGAAGAAGGAACCGAAACATGCGATGTCATAAATTTATCAGACGATGATGCCGAAACTAGTACTCTAATCTCTACTATAAGCAAACCACTGCCAATTGAAGCATTTAAACCCAAAGCTATGCGACGTCTGGGTCTTTCCAAACCGAAGACTACAGCGCAGTCCTCCATCAAAGGAAGTACAACAAAAGCGACAAAGGCGATCTCCGCCAACAGTGCGGCATTAGGCAAGAACCAGACACGACTTAGCATGTTTGGATTCCAGAAACGTCCAAGTTTAAAGTAATTCATTAGCACGCGTGCCTAGGTATTACATAGTTTTGTTTTCAGCTCTTATTTTTAGTGTAGGCGTGTAAAATTAAGTGTGATATTCAATGTTATTATATATTTATGAACAGTTAATGTTATATATATTTATGAACATAAACGCCTAATATTCTGTAAATTATAAAATTACTTACACTTTATGTATGTACAGTGTACAGTACTAGTACCTTTACGTTTTAAAAATGTGAAATGTTCTCAAGTGGACCAAAGCCATTGGAAAATAATTAAGACGATCGTTGACAATCGACAGTAAAATAACAGCTCATACACATTTTCTTTCTCAATCAGTGAACATAAATTTGAAAAATAAAGAAGCATGTTCCACATTTAATTTTCGATTGAATATGAAATTTTACTCAAGTTTATTTTGATCAGAAGTGAAATGGATCGCAATAAAAATTAAATTAATTATATATAATTACAAATAATTCAATTAATTTCGGTCGAAAGAGTAATGTGGAACATAGTATTTCTATTCTGAAATTGTATATACATAGGATATAATAAACACAACTCAAGATATTACTCACGAATCTTGTAGCCAATAATTGCGATCGTCGTAGGAATTGAGCTCCTTAATGACACTAGGCGTGATGCCGTATAAGCGAGATACCACATTTTTCGCCAGCTCCTCATCCATCTTGGGTTTGATATCCGTGCCAGGCTTTAGCACGCCGTTTAAGTTCTTTTGTAACTTGAATTCGTCTTTTATTGTTGAGTCCATTTTAGCACACTATATCCTCGTATTATCGTTTCAAATGCTGATAATTTGCTATTCGAAACGTTTTTATTTCGGATACTGTTACTTTTACTGTGCTCTATGGTATTGCCACCGTAACACTACAAGCTCAATTGCTTGCTCCTCAAACGTTGCTACTGCTGCTGTTATTCCGCCACTCAATTACTGGGCGGAGGTGTATGTGCTTGTTTCGATTGCTTAGCTGCTTTTGTTGATATTTTTTACTTTGCTCTTTTTTTGCAAGTTCTATTGTATAAGAATTGCTCTCATTTATTGTTGTTTTTGCAGTGCCTTTGAATAAAGATACGCTTTATAAATTAAGTTTTCTTACTGATTTTTTATGACTAAATTTATAAGTTAAACGATAGCAGACAAGTTTTACATCCATGTGTGTTCGCTTATTTGAAGTAAGATTATGGTTATTGTTGTTCCGCTATGTGTGAAGAAATTAAAAGATACACGACATCGCGGCATCTTATAATATAGTATTCTTTACGTTTAAGTCCAATTTAAACATGTCAATCATTTGCAATTTAAAAAAATGTGCGAGAAGTTGCTTTTTAGTTTGTTACTATAGCAACTTTTATGAATGTAAACGGCGGTTTTATTTACGGCCACCGACAAAATTTCCTTCGCTGCAATTTTGTTTCACGGAATTTTTTTTTATTCTGAGTGAACGCCGAAATTCTTTAATTTAATTATTAATGCTTCTATTTCGAGTAATTAGTCGTTTAGAAATTATTAGAATTCACATTAAAAGTCACTGATGAGGTTTTCTGGCAAAAACCGAAATAGCTATATGACCTGCCCATGTGAGCAATAATTCTAATTCTTTGTTGTTGTACACTTAAAATTGCTTTGTTTCAGAACAGAAATAGACAACTAAGTATTGTCATTTCTCTTTGGCAAGTAAGTCCGAATAAAAACTATTCTTTCTAACATTCAAGCTGCCGAATAAACATAAACTCGTATAATATGATAGGGAGGACACACCCAAATCAGAAAGTAAACATAATGTAAAAACGAAGAAATGTTCTTACAGAAACAAAAACTGATACATTCATTTGCCTCAAGTATGTGCTCCGATGGAGCTCTCAAGTAAGGCAAAAACAATTGCATTAGACAGTGTACAATAACAACAAACACTATGCGTTTGATATAGACAGCAGGTAACTGGGATGTTTGCCAGCGCAGAGTCGTCCAGTCCGATGGTGTGATGGTTAGCGCATTCGCTTACTACGTCATAGGTTCATGGTTCAACTCCTGCGTTTCACAGACTTTACCATTAATGCTTCTATTTCGAGTAATTAGTCGTTTAGAAATTATTAGAATTCACATTAAAAGTCACTGATGAGGTTTTCTGGCAAAAACCGAAATAGCTATATGACCTGCCCATGTGAGCAATAATTCTAATTCTTTGTTGTTGTACACTTAAAATTGCTTTGTTTCAGAACAGAAATAGACAACTAAGTATTGTCATTTCTCTTTGGCAAGTAAGTCCGAATAAAAACTATTCTTTCTAACATTCAAGCTGCCGAATAAACATAAACTCGTATAATATGATAGGGAGGACACACCCAAATCAGAAAGTAAACATAATGTAAAAACGAAGAAATGTTCTTACAGAAACAAAAACTGATACATTCATTTGCCTCAAGTATGTGCTCCGATGGAGCTCTCAAGTAAGGCAAAAACAATTGCATTAGACAGTGTACAATAACAACAAACACTATGCGTTTGATATAGACAGCAGGTAACTGGGATGTTTGCCAGCGCAGAGTCGTCCAGTCCGATGGTGTGATGGTTAGCGCATTCGCTTACTACGTCATAGGTTCATGGTTCAACTCCTGCGTTTCACAGACTTTACCATTAATGCTTCTATTTCGAGTAATTAGTCGTTTAGAAATTATTAGAATTCACATTAAAAGTCACTGATGAGGTTTTCTGGCAAAAACCGAAATAGCTATATGACCTGCCCATGTGAGCAATAATTCTAATTCTTTGTTGTTGTACACTTAAAATTGCTTTGTTTCAGAACAGAAATAGACAACTAAGTATTGTCATTTCTCTTTGGCAAGTAAGTCCGAATAAAAACTATTCTTTCTTAATTTAATAATTTTAGATGACTTGGACCGATCGACGAATCGACGCCATGGTTATCGTAAAACTTGTTTTAAAAAAGATATTATTTATAACTTCCTTTAAATAATTTAAAATGTGTACATTTTAAATAACCTTGGTAGTCGAAAATTTGGCAAAATGAACCTAGTGCTAACTTTATATTTGTATAAAAGATACAGTACACAAATTGTCGCGAGGCCTTCCCTTATTTCAATTTATTTAGAAAATTGTCGAAATGTGTTTCTTTAAAGCACAAATTACATTTCTACTTGTGCAGATTGCTGCGGAAAATTGAAAAAAGCCGCATTCTCTTTGCAATTGTAAGCTTAAACTAAAAGCCCTATCTTTAAATGTGGCTTGGTATTTTCCATCTTCCGTTCTGATATCACTAAAAGCAACAACAACAACAACACACACGTGATAGCAAAATCAAAACATAAATATGAATCACAACTGATTATCGAAGAAAGGTTTTTAATTGTGAAGTCGTAGAAAAACGGTTTCAAATTTGGCAACGCATTTCCAGTATTATTGAAAACGACAATAAAATTACAACGCAAGCTTTTGTCTGAATCAAAATGAGCTGCATATTTATCATTTGATTTATTAACTTTCCACTGTATTGTAAATTGATTATGCACTTTTGTAATTGACACATTTATTTAGGCGTGTTTATGGCACGTGCGACGCTTAATTCTTTCAGAAGCTAAATTCCGATTCCCCTCAATCACGTTGTACAATTGACTGAAACTTTAAGCAAGTTGAAGCATAGAGTGAAAATTTTAAGATAAGTTATCATATAAAAAAATTGTGTTGATAATTCCGGTCGCTAAGTTTAATACAGCCATATACCATATACCCCTTTACAAATGCACATGCAGAAGCGTAGTTGTTGTTTCTGTATTGCAGTGAGTTATTTGAGCTTTTCCGAACTTTTCGCTGTGGTTGCGGAACAGCGTTGCATTTCGATATAGTTTGTATGTAGTTTTCATACTATTTACAAGATGTTCGCGCCCCATTCAATTCTGACAACACCATCAGCTGATTTGTGGGAGCAACGTGCCGGCAATTTTCCCTCCTTGCAAATTTGAAAATATATTCGCTTTATTTTTAAGTATTTCTTCAATTCAATTGAAATGCTGCAGCACACATCTAAGCGTTTCGTAAGTGTGAATAATTTTATGAGGAGTTTAATCAAATTGATGAAATTACCTTGCAGTTGCCTCTGCTTTCGAGTGCCACCATTAAAATTGCGCGTTCCGCGACCAAATCGGCAGCGGCGCCTTCCAAAATTGAGAAAAGTAAGAATTTATAATTTGTGTTATGTACATAATCTATCACTAATGCAACTATCGACAGCGATTAATAATGTTACTATACTGGGGCGCGTTGGAGCTGATCCGCAGCTGCGTGGCTCTGTGGAGCATCCGGTCGTCACTTTTTCAATGGCAACGCACACCAATTACAAGTAAGCGCGCAGCTAAATATGTACTATTCTTCTTCAACATGGTTCTTTCTGACAGATATGAAAACGGTGACTGGGCACAGCGCACGGACTGGCATCGTGTTGTGGTGTTCAAGCCGAATTTGCGCGATACAGTTATGGAATACCTGAAGAAAGGTCAGCGTACCATGGTACAGGGCAAGATTACTTATGGTGAAATCACTGATCAGCAGGGAAATCAAAAAACAAGCACCAGCATTATTGCCGATGATGTAGTTTTCTTCCGAGAGGTGTAATTATTAATTAGTCAGCGCCATTTCACCAAACAAACCAATTAATTTTAAGTCCAACAGTGGCATAGGTTTTCGTTAAACCATTAAACCTTACACAATTGCATTTTTTCTAATTTAAGTAATGTTGAAGGGTCATTGTGCTATTGGAATTGGTAATTTTCCAAAAAAACCCAAAAACCTATGAGCAAAGTTGAAGGATTAATAAACGAAACGTCTACGTCTTCACATTAAATGGATTTTTATAATTAGCTCAGGTGTTCAACTAATGTTGCCCGGCGCTGGTAAATTTGTGTCGTTGCATTGGATTACTGGACCGTATATTACAAAATGAATAGAACGATGGGATTCGACAGCTGTAACATGAATCGTTTGCTGGCATGCTAGCAGTTCGTGCGCTAGACGGTTTGCAGTTATGTGCCGATTTTACTGTCGAAACAAATGATGGCATTTGTGAGTGGGGCTATTATTTCTTCGAATTGTGGTAGTTCGTAGGTCGCGAGCCGAAATACCGCAACGTGGTTCTATCGAAGTAACTGATGGAGTTCGATTATTATAGGTAGAATTGTTTTGAGATGATTGATTTGGAACAAATGGTGTGTTTAGATGAGACTGTGCCCGCGGAAATGTTGCATTGGTCATAACTAATGGAGCTTGATTAGGACACTGCGAATAGCCGAAATGTTGCGACGGTTCCCGTGTTGTTGAACTATTGGTCACCGTTGCCGGGGTTTGTTGAAGACAAGGCATACTGCCGTAACATTGCGACTTTGTCTACAATAGGGAAATCCAAATTGGACGACTGTTTATGAATATATTGTGTATCGCTAGTTTACCCATTGCCTGGAGGATGGTTTCGTCCACCAGCATTGTCTTTTCTGTGAGTGTGGAAAGGTTTTTGTCTGTCTGCTGCAGAATGCGCACATGCATCTCGAGGATGGCGAAAATCTGCAACGGTATGCCTAGCAAACGTTTGACGTTTTTCAAATACTTTGTCATATTACGCTTACAGCGTCGTATGGACTGGTTTGCAACTGCAAATACTGCTCGTACTGTGAGATTTGCACCATCAAATTTTTAAGCTGATTCATAGCATTATCAGTGCGTTCCAACAGATCCAACACGCGCTCGTATTCACACTTTCGTGATTGCTGGGATCTGAAGCAGTTGAGGCAGTCACAGAACGAGGCCACTTGCTGTTGCAAGGATAGAAGTTTCCGCTCCAGCTGCTGCAGATTCACCTCATTTTCCCGAGTTACCATTTCTAGCTGAACTACGTTGCTCTTCAGAGCAGCCAATTGATCATTCATTTCAATAAGCTATTGTGGAGTAAAAGAAGCATATGTGAGAGAGCGGTAGCTGGGCAAAGGATGCATTCCACACATTTTTCTCGTTTTCGAGTATTTGTTGTTGGTCCTGCATAAATTGGCACTTCGTTTGAAAGTCCTGCCAAAGACTTTCGGTTTCCCCAAGCAGCCATTGGGTAACTATTTCCAAATGCTGAAACTCCAATGGATTATATTCCAAGGTATTTGGACGGTTCGAAATTACACCGCAGAATTTTGACATTTTTAAATATTTTTTTATTTTATACAAGATTTAAATAAACATCAGTTAATGTGCCTTGAGTTATAAATACATAAAAAACCTGGAGTCCTTTTCTTTGTCATGCTCTTAAAATCGAAGTGAAATTACCAGATCCGAAGCATTCTTTATTTCGTTTAACAACACCGTCACACAGCTGATTGTAAACATAACCTCATTGGAACATTTATTTTTATTTGCTTCCTCGCGCTTTGGGTTTCATCGTTTCATTGAAAATTTCAGTTAATGGATCAATGGATCAGCTTTATGTGGAAATAGAGATTTGCACACAGAATGACGAAACGGAAATTTTTACAACTGTGGAATCCTTCATTGCTCTTTATGTGTTCCGTTACTGTGGATCCCCCGCTAATATTCAACTGATTTTTGTTCGCGGAAAAGGTGGAAACGCTGCAGTGGGTGGCCGTGGTATGCTGAAATTGCGTTCGGATACATTTCATCGTGAATTGACGGAGGAGCAAATTCTGTGCCAGGAGGCGGCGGGCACACAGGCTATACGCGACCTGAAGCTACCGATATATGCCAAAGATGGAAATACTTACATTGCGGGAATGTGCGCCGTGTGCCGTGAGTTGGTAGCAAGGCAAAGCTGTCCCGAGAGGCGTAAGCTACTCGGGTTCAAGGAGAGTTGTCTGTTGGCACCGGCAGAAGCATCAATTTGGACACGTTTCTGTGAGGTGGATGTTGTGGATGCAATAGACCGCCTGCTATGTGTGCTGCAGAGGGAGCAGGCTGTGGAAGAGCTGCCACAGGAAATACCACGTTTTGAACGGCACATGAACGAGCCAGTTCGTATGCACAACATTTACAAGCTGGCACGCGAACAGGCAAATCAGCAACAAAGACAAAATGCGCACGAAAAGAAGTGCTCTGTTGGAAAACTTAAAAAGAAAGACAAGGTTATTATTGACTGCTCTACACCGAAGGAGCAATTGCCCATCGAGCATCGCTTTGCAGAGGGAATTGCCTTCACCATTGCTGATTTGATACTGTATCCGTGTTTGCATCTGATATTTCAGCGCTGCCCGGGCATGCAGCAATATTTTCCGCTCACTAGCACCTGGTTGAGTGAAGTAAGTGAATATTTCGTTCGTTAATTGACCTATATTTATTTTGTCGAATTTCATAAAGATTGATGCATTTGATTTGGCTTGCGGACGTGTTTTGAAGGAACTGCATACTTTGCCCTCACGCAATACCTGCTCTGATGACCCACCATTTCTTAGAATCCCTGACTGTGAGGCTACCAGTCTGTACAAAAGTGATCCAAAACGCTACAAGCCACGAAACCGCATCTACACAGAGCAGAGCGAAGTGAACGCTTCCCTCGCCAAATTGCAGTCACTGCAGCTGGAGTTTACGAGCGACTGTGGCACGGTTTTCAACGAACATCATTTGGACTGGGATATCATTGAGCCTGAGCATGAGAAAAGCTCTGCGTTGCCACTCGAACGTCTCGAGCGCAAACGCCAACAGTTGGAGAATGTTGCGAATGCGGTCATTTCGTTGGCTGCACCTGGAGATCGGATTGTGGATTTCTGCAGTGGCACTGGACACCTGGGCATACTGCTAGCACTGCAGCTACCACATTGCACCGTCATCCTAATGGAGAACAAAGCAATTTCACTGGAGCGCGCTAAGAAACGCGCTTGCGAGTTGAATTTGCGTAATTGTCGTTTCTATCAATGTAACATTGACTATTTCGAGGGAGACTTCGATGTGGGAACTTCCTTACATGCATGCGGAACGGCGACTGATATCGTGCTGCAAAAGTGCCACCGTTCAAATGCCAAATTTGTGTGCTGTCCGTGCTGTTATGGTTCTTTGCAGCCAATGCCGCACATACTTTATCCCCTTAGTCAGCGTTTTCGCGCGGTACTGGACGAAAAGGCATATCTGCATATTGCACATACCGCCGATCAAGCACACGAGCTGGGCACACTTAATTGTCGACCGGAAACGACTCGCCAGGGACAACTCTGCATGGATATCGTCGATACTGACCGAAAACTGCAAGCAGAGGAAGCGGGCTACAAAGTCATATTGACGCGCCTCAAGCCGGAGCAGTGTACGCCCAAAAATCGGTTGCTTGTGGGACATACAGTGACCGCAAGTTGACCTGTAGTTCAAAGAAATATCCGCATTTTTGCATTTACAAAGAAACTTTTTTACTACTCGCAATTTTTGAATAAATCTAACATGCTTTTGTTAATTTGGCGTGAGCAACTTATTTCACATGATTTTGCGCGTTTTGGCAATTGTTTTGTGCATTTGTTACTTTATTAAATGAATATGTTGTTAATAGAGTAATATCAAGTGAGTTCAGGTGCACAGCGAAAAACTGACGCAACTCCAGCGTGAGATTTAAGATTTAAACTTTTATATTTATTCTTTTCATTTTTTTAAAGATTTTTTATATTTGTAGTAAATTTTGCTTAACCTTGGCTGAATTTTACTTAAAAAACACCGCCGCGTAGCGCCAGCACCAAATGAAGCACCGAGCCACCCTGGACTTTGTAATCGGCCGCGGTTTTGTCATCATTCCTGCAAAGAACAATAAACGTATATACACATGTAATTTACATAGCCCGGACAGTAAAATATATCAGAAATTGAAATACTTACATCTGTTTGCCGGAGAAAATCAGTCGCTGTTGCTGTGGCGGTATGCCCTCTTTCTCTTCCACGCGTTCCTTAATGCGATCTACCTTGTCTGTTGGCTCAATGTCGATTTCGATTTCCTTGCCGGTGAGGGTCTGCGTGAGAAGACCGATATTTGTTAATTTTGTTACTTTTCATGACAATGTGAAATGATGCTGGCCGATGACTCCTCAATGCTCAATGCCGTGTGATTCCAGCCCGCGCCCCGCACGCGAATTAACCATAGCAGCGGAATGCGAATCCTACCCACATTCACTCACCTTTACTTTGATCAACATTTTGTTTGCGCTAGGATTTTACACAATTTAAATCTATTATTTTAAACAAATTCTTCAGACCACACTTCACACTTCTCCCAAAAATTTCTAGCAATTTTTAGTTTCTCGTTTGCTGTTGCCAAAAGCCGCTTTCCTTCCGCTTTTGCACAAAATTTAACAATTTGACAATTTTTCCCTTTCTGCTGCTTTTGTTTCTCAACTTCAGTGCAGGGTTGGGCTGGGCCAAAATAAAAACGTACCCCATTCTAAAAAAAAGTACCTTTTCCATAAATTTCGTACCTAGAGAATACAAATTTTTTAAGGATAGGGTTTGTTTCGTCTTCCAGTTCGGTTTCATGACAGAAACAGTGGTGGCTTATAGTTATAGGCGTTATAGCAGAGAATCCTGCCTGCCTTCTGTGGCAGAGACAATATATAATAATATTATGATGATTGTCTCTGTTATCTATATATATAAAATTCAAATTATGTATGTATGTATGTTCGGAGTTGCGTCCTAAACCGCTTAATCGATCATAACCAAATTTGGCACATAGACTATAGATGTTCCAAGGATGGTCATAGGCTATAAAAAAATTTCATACCACAAGAGGGCGTGGCACCTCCCATACAACTTAAATAATTGATTTGGCATATCTTTAAAACTACAAGGCGTACAACTTTAAAACTTTGTATTATGTTAGTGTTTAGTCATGTCTTCCTGCTGGAAAAAATGTAGGGGCGTAGGACAAGGGGACTTGGCTCCCCTCATATAACTTAATTCTATGATAGGGCATATCTTTGAAGGTACAAGTCGCGCAGTATTAAAATTCCGTACGCATGCACCTCTTGGAAGAGTCGTCCCACTGGTACAATTTTATGGGCGTAGGACAAGGGGCGTGGCACTTTTCAATCAACTCCACATTTGGGTATTACTTTAGAACTATATTTCATACATAAATGAAACTCTGTATTCTTCACCTGGGAAAATGGAATGAGCATTGAACACGAGGCGTGGCACCCCTCATACAACTTAAATCTTTTATCTTTAAAACTACAAGTCATTCAACATTAAAATTCAGTTTTGTTAGAATTTAGTCGTGCGCTTTTGCTAATTTGCTAAACAAAATTTAGGGGCATGGGACAACGGGGCGTGGCACCATTCATACAACTTAAATCTTTGATTTGGTATGTCTTTAGAACTACAAGTCATACAACATTACAATTTTTATTCTGTTAGTATTTTGTCATACATTTTTACATTATTTTGGGTTTTATATATATAGGTTTAGGGGCATGGGACAAGGTGGCGTGGCACTCCTTAAATATATGTACCGTAAAAAATTGGTGGTCCATGAGGAGTGAGGGCGAGGTCGTGACTTTAATTTTGGCCTTCCACCAAAGGAGTAATTTACATACACAGATAGTTCTGTAAGGACCTACATTTATGACTTCCCCTACAAATATATAGACATCACAAGCATCAGCAAGAAGAAGCCCTGCTGTTCAACAGAAAACAACAAAAACCAAGAAAAAAACAGACTGTAAACACTGCTATTAAATTAAATACAATTAAATACAGCAACATCCAATCAGAGCATCATTCACATTACGTATTTTTATAAAAGCGCGGGGTGGAACCCGCGGGTAACAGCTAGTTACATATATAATAGGGGTATTCCCGATCCGGAACCAAAAGTGCAAGAGCTGCATTAATTAATGGCAAACGGCTGATTTCTCTTATTGAAGTCGAAGTCGTAAGAAAAATTTTGTTTTTTTATCAGAGAAATTTTAAAGAAATCATAAGTAATAATAACTAAAACGATGGGCAAATGGAAAAATTATTCACTTTCTTTGGAATGGAGAAAGAAAAGAGAGCACAGCTAGCGATTGAAAAGTGTACATATCATATGTATGTACTTACTTTAAAACCTTGCGATCGATTACGATAACTGACAAAATCTGCGATACTTACATACTTCTCAGGCTTTCCAACAAAACAGCTTAAGAAAAGTACTTTGAAAATGTATTATTTTTTGTATAAAAATATGAAAAACATTAAAATAAATGATTTATTTAGATTTCTTGAGATCATTTAAATCTGCTACCGCCTTGCCGATCTTGCGAATATCTCGTGCGTACGTGCGACAACAACCGCCAATGATTTTCGCGCCTAGTTGCGCCCACTCCGGCACATAATTCTCTAAGGGAATGCAGTGCTCCCGACCCATCCAGCCTTTGGCCACATCGTATAATTCACCGCTATTGGGATACACAACTAGTGGAATTTTGTGCTCATCTGTACGATGACCATTCAAACTGCGGAAGAGTGGCGTCACGATCTTTGGAAAAACGTGGCGTTAGTAAACATGCGATATTGTAAATGTGAATTGCAAGTATTTGCGTTTACCTTGGGATGCACACAATTGACGCCGATGGCCCAACAATTATCTTGTGCATTGCGCTCCTTCAGTAGTTCCCAAACGGAGAGCGCTGCTTCGGCGAATTCCTCGCCATGTGCCAGACTATTTTCATCCTTGCACTGGAATGACAGCCAAAATTTAACATCCGGGTAGTCGTCGCATAGCATTTCGACTAGTGCTTCTGCTTCCAGTTGGCATGGTATTGTTTCGATAGCCAGTGCATCTACACCAGCTTCTAGGCACGCATCGATGCGAAGACGATGCCAGTCTGTGATTGTTTTGGGCGCCACGTAATCTGCATATTTGCCAGTGTATTCGGAGCCATCGTGCAAATGTGCCCCGAAGGGACCAATAGATGCCACAATCAAAGGAAAACCTGCAAGTAAATTCTATTTGAGGTGTGGTTCTTGCGGGATGTGCAATGAAATTCCACACCTTCGGGTATTTTCAACTGCGTCTCAAAACATTCGGTCAAGTAGTTCTCCTTCGCTATGTGGGCCAGACGCACAGTATTTTTGATCAGCTCAACACTTTGCTCAGCACTTAGAGCCAAGTGGTCCATGTATCCCTCCACGCTCGTTTGGTAAGTATTAGTAAGTATAACATCAGCGCCATCTTAACGGATCAGATATGCATGATATGAGATAATTCTGTGGTCAAAAGCAATAACGACTTAAGTCGACTTAAGACGAAATTGAGTTGACGTTACCACTGTATTCCTGACGTTGATGCGCATATTTTGTTCAAACCCCGGTATCTGTACCCATCTCAGAAAAAAAGTTATTTAAAAAAAACACATGCACTTATGTACATGCACTTATGTGCATTTCAAATTTCGAATTGCATTTTCTCGAAACAGTTGTTTTCGACTTAAGTCGTTATTGCATATGACCACAGAATTATACACTCCAAATTGTACTCACTTTGCAAAAAATCCATATGCGTGTTAATAACAGCGGCCGGATTGGTAGCATTGAAGCGAGCACTCCACAGTGGGTCACCATCAACGGAGTTTCCGACATGTACCGTCATTTGTGTGCCAAAACCGCCGTCTTTAACCAGCATACGAGTGAGTCCCATGGCTGAAGCTGAACTGAAATTTGAGCAGAATTGTGAATATGGAACCGTTATTTTTTGTTGATGTTATAAACGGAACTTAAATTTAAACATAGAAAAAGGGATGGGGGAGGGGAAACATAATATTAAGTTCCAAAATTCAAAAATTGCATTCAGAACCGAGAAGAATATTTGAAACTATGTTAAAAAAAAATTACGAAATTAACATATAACACTTCTTACGATTTAGCTGATCTGAAACTTATATAACGATTGAAAAATCGGTCCTAGCAAAACATAATTAACATGCTCATAAAATATTTGAACAAAATTTTGCTCAGATTTTGCATTAATCCCTTTCCCTACCAGCGGCATATTTTGTTCCATGTTAATCAAAAAGCCGTGCTTGAAAAATCAATGTTATTTCTTTTCTAAGATTTACTAATTCCTTTTGCGAAAATTCGTTGCAAAAAAATCTCCTCTCCCCCCAAAACTGTTTCCCGGATACGCCACTTCATAGTCTGATTGTCTAACCAGGTAACAGTTCGAGTACCCCGAAGCTTCCCCGCCATCAACATTCATACGAGATAAGGGCATACAAAGTAAGTTAGAATAAATTAGATAACGTGCAAAGAAGCATCTGACTAAATCGATTAACAAGCAAAAACACCAGCATTAGCAAATTCAATGATAAGACGACTCCCGGTGCATTTGCCTGCCTCTCTATCGATCTGTCTGTCTGTCTGTCTGATCGTCCGTCTGTGTTTGTTATGACTTCTGGACGTATTGACGAACGCGGTATCGGCGAATAAACAAGTCCATTTTAAATGTATGTAATGTCTACATATGTATATGTATTAAGCTCGGACTCATTCGACGGCATTATGTGATTTGATGAGAACCTTGACATCTGGTTCAATGACGCTGAATTAGACTGAGAGAAATATTATTTACAATTGGATACAGTTAGCCGAGAACAATATTTTCCCCAGCCAAATAAACAGAGTCGGCTGATTTCGTGTAAAACATGACTTGCCTAGAAAATGTAGAAAACCATGTAGAAAATGTAAAATACGTAGAAAACTTTAAAATACAAGTTGTATATTATTTACTTACAGTCTAAATAAATTGTCAAACTATTGTAAAATACGAGTAATATAGTTTAATCAAAAACCTTTCAGTTTCTAACTTTCTAGCCAGAACTTCAAGATTTTGCAAAATGTGCATTCAATTTGATTTACTCGTTCTCTATAAAATACATATGTGTCAACAATTATAACAAAAACAATTTGAATAATTGTTGTTGTCGTTCTTTAAAGTCGGTGTTAAGTTTAATGCAGAAATGGACTGTTCTTGTCTTTTCGAAGTCCAATGAAATTCTTTTAACAGTTTCGTCATTTTAAGAAGAATTTTTTGGACTTATTTCTGCCATTGAAATAACAACAACAGTCTATTTCTTTTTATAACTAAGCAGATTTAATTGCACAATAACAACAATGCATAGTTAGAATTGTTTTTTCCTTCTCACATGGGCACAATATTTTGATTTTTGCCAGAAAACTTCATCAGTGACTTTTCAATGTAAATTCTAATAATTTAACTCTTGTTGTCTTTTCTATGGCAGCAGTAAGTTCAAGAGATTCTTCTATTAACTTTCAAATGATAACCTTACCATAATACAATAGCACGTCATTTCAAATTACATATTTTCTATGTTAAGTGCAGACAATTTGTTATTTGTATATTTTAAATAGTCTACGTATTCTCCACTTGATTTCTATGTGCAAATTGGTACGTGTACGGCACAACACTGCATATAAAGGCCTTATCCCACTTCATTGGAGCGACTCGGCAGCGCATTATAGTGAAACGCAAAGGTCATTGAACTGATAATAAAATATTTGCGCTTTTCATGCTTGCAGTGAAAATTTGAAATATGTAATCACGATGACATGCTTTATCAACATTTACGGAAACAATTACAAATGTGCATGGTGATAATAGTATAAGCGATTGCTATTTTTCTTTTTCAAGACGAAAATAAATTGAAATCTGTCGGTTCAATTGTTACCTTTCCGTGAAGTTTCAATTTTTTTAAAGAATTCAATAATAATTCTATTGAAATGTGAGTCAGCATGGGAATGAATTTTATGCAATGAAAAATTGCGATAATGGACACGGGAAGTAATGTTGTTTGAATCTTATTATTGAAGCCAGGATCTCCGATAAAGCTCGGGATCAGGAAAACTGAAAATCGGGTTGACACGATATAATACACTTTTTTGCCAGTCAATTCCGACAAAAAACACAAGTTCAATATTTTGAAACAATTGTTACTTTATCCTATGGAAAGTTCATATGGTGATTTTTTCTTTGGACCAAATTTATTTGAAATGCAAATCAATACTAACTTCGACGTCGGAATATGGCTGTTAGACGCAACTTATTTGAATACCCATGACATGTTTTCAGATTTTACCTTGATTTTTTTTTCAAATATTATCACAACTCTTTATTTTCAATTGTTATCGTTCAGTACTGTGAACTAGTTTATGCCCTGCGTTTAAATTATGTCTAGCCACTTAAAACACCCTCTTCACCGAAACAATACACATTAATCGATGTAGAAGTACAAGGCGATTGCGTAGCTACAATTTCAACTTTATTACGCGCGTATTAAAAGTGCCAAGGTAATTCAAATGTATATCAATTTAAATCCACGTTCTCGAATCGAGCAAGAGTCTGCACAGATGTGCTTATAGTGTACTATTAATTGGAGTGCCCACTAGCGACGCTCATTTATAGCAAAATATGGTGTCCCCCCAGTTAATTCGATGCGAAGTGCATATATAATCAATTATGGGTCCAAAAGTGCGCTCAATCGCTGTCTTATCAGTGGGCGAGTGGGAAATTATTACGAGAGTTAGAGAGGGATCACCGCCAGCAGTGGCAACTGCTTGATAAGTATATACATACATACATACATACATATGACGCGCACAGAGCAAAAACGCTTCGAGTGTCAATTTTCGCCTCATTGCGCACATGCGCTGTGCAGGTATAAAAGTCGTTTTTGCTCTGGGCGCGTCATATATAATATTGCTTGAGTAAATGATTTACGCTGTGCGTAATTATTTCATGCTGCATATTAAATTAGGCATGTACACGTGTAGACAGAGCTTTCTTTATTAGACACCACCCACTATTATATTGATAAATAGCATCGATTTTTGATTCAATTAACCGCCATGAGAAGTTTTCCACGGCAGCGTATTGATGATCTTTGTTGTTCGTGTTCCATTCACAGACATCGTATCGTATACCAGCAGCTTAAATCAATCTGAACTGAACTTTTAATACCTAATTGAGAATGTTTAATAAGGTTTGATTCAGATAATTCTCCTAGACCACAAATTCAGTTGAAGAACACAGAGTGGTAGAAGTCCTACTCACATTGGGAGTCTCAAAGTGAGGTTGGGTGAAAATTCTCAATTAACATATTTTGTGCTTCACGATAACAGCATATATGTACATATATGTATATGCATATAAGTACATGGTAAGCTATGTATAAAGACATATTCAAAATATAACTATATAGCGAAACATACCAATAATCAACTGATGATTGTTGCTTTTGCTTTTCATTGTGAGAGCGAGCGTCCACTTTCATTTTCAATGGCAAACAAAAACAAAAATCATTATTTGATCGCTAGTGTGAAGAAGGCCCAACGAATGTGGCATCAGAGATAACCTCTACCGCTCGCAACGTTTAATTAAATCTGGTTATAAGCAACGGCGCGTAGAAAAATACGCATAACAATATTACAAAATTCGTTCTTCACCTATTTTCACCAAATATTCTATTTGTTAACCTTGACGGCTGCAGACGCTTGACGCACAATAATTTGCACACAAATATGGGTCGGCAGATAACCCCCATGAGACCTCTTTGAAAAAATTTCCAAAAGTGTCAGTTATGCAAATTTATTCCAGCACATAACCAAAGAAGCACACAGAAAAATTAATTCTTTAATTATTGTTTTGGATTTTGTCAATGCATTGGCGAATCAGCAGAATATCCTCAGTAGTCACACGGCAACAACCGCCTACTATGCGAGCGCCCAATTCCACCCACTCTGGAATAAATGAATGCAGCGGAATACATTCCTTGTGACCAGTCCATTTGCCACTTTCGGTATTGTAAATTTCTCCACTGTTGCTGTAGACAATGAATGGTGGCAACGGCGTATTGACTGGAAGGGAATCCCGCACCGATTTGAACAGTGGCGTCACAAACTACGAACAATCAGAACTATTTCAATGCCGTTTATGGTCAGATTTATAATTCATATTATAGTTTACCTTGGGATTGACACAATTGACGCCAATGGCCATAAGGCGTTCCACTGCATGCTGTTCCAGCACTCTGTTCCAAATTGAGAGTACGGCTTTGGCGAAACTCTCACCATGTGCGAGGCTTTCTTCGTCCTATGTATTGATTACAGAGAGTTTTAAAAGAATCACAAGTGCGTTGTATTTAAAGCTGCAACTACCTGACATTGAAAGGACACCCAAAACTTAACGCCGGGATAATCTTTCAGAATCATGTCCACCACTGCTTCTGCCTCCATCTAGAAAATTTGTAATTTAATATGTACGGAACCACTTGCTATCAGACTGCTATCTACGCACCTGGCATGGCAGTGTCTCTACTGCCAAACCGTCCACACCCTCCGCCAAACAAGCCTCGATTCTGGGACGATGCCATTCTTGTATTTCCTGCTTGGAGACGCGCTCTGCATAGCTGCCATTGTACTCGGAGCCATCATGCAGATGCGCGCCATAGGGACCAATGGACGCCATTATCAGCGGCAAGCCCGGCTCGACGCTGCCCTTCTCCAGCTGCACCATTTCAATGTACTTCTCTTTGGCCTGCTTGGCCAGTTGCACACTTTTTCGCATCAACTGTATGCTCTCCTCTCTGCTTAACTTTAAATGCTCCATGAAACCTTCAATGCTGGACTGATATGTATTGGAGAGTATAATTTGCGCGCCATCTGCCAGAGGAGAGAAAGTGCTTTATGATTATAAGAACGCCTCAATTCGATTATCTTGCTTCATTCACTCACTTTGTAAAAAATCAAGTTGCGTTTGCACAACGGCCGCTGGATTCAGTGCATCCAAAGCGGCGCCCCACAGTGGGTGACCGTTGATCTGCTCCTCGCCCACATGCTTGGCTAACTGTGTGGCGAAGCCACCGGTCTTTACCAAGATGCGTTGCTGTGGTGATTTCGGTGATTTCGTAGCCATATTGGAAAATATGAAGGATGTCAGTACGTATATTTTTGTGCTTTAGTACGCATCCACTGAGCTATCGACGCGAAAGTAAAATGATGCCGGTATAAGTTTATTCCGCGATCGCAATCTCCTCACATATTTGCTTATTTTTCAGTAATACACTATAAATAAAATTATATAAAAAAAAACTTTTTAAAAATAAGCTTTAATTTATTTAATGTACTAAAAAGTAGAAAATAAATTGTTTTTAAGTCACCTGTATCTTACTATCCATAAAAGCTTGGGGCGCTCATGTGTTCAATATTTGTCAAACAGTTACCATAATATTTTATTTAAATAATTTTTTGCAAATAGATTCTAGTAATGAAAGATATGTTGAATTTGGATATTGAGCGCACAAGCTTTTATTGATAGTAAGATACAGGTGACTTAAAAACAATTTATTTTCTACTTTTTAGTACATTAAATAAATTAAAGCTTATTTTTAAAAAGTTTTTTTTTATATAATTTTATTTTCTACTTTTTAGTCTTCCATAAATTCAATTTTAGAGCTCTGAAATTTTTCACAAAAAGAATTTAAAACTTGCAGAGCAGTACACAATATTTAGGGTATTCACAGTGTTTCCTATCGTCAGATGTCATATCCTCAATTTAACAAATAATACGGCTGTGATCGACCCTAATATTCGTGGCATATTTGTGACGCGGTGAGTTGTTGCTATTTTGCCAGCAGGGCGCGGCAAGTAAGTTCCTATCGTTTTTCATTGATGTGTGGTGTACCTATAATTATAGACTGAAGCCCAAGTGTGTAGTTGCTTGAAAAGTGCCACGCCCCCTGTCCTACGCCCATAAAATTTTACCAGTGGGACGACACATCCAAGAGGCGACTGCATACGAAATTTCAATGCTGCACGACCTTTAGTTCCAAAGCTAATTGAGATCAAAAATTTTGTTTGTATGGGGGGTGCCACGCCCCCTTATCCTACGCCCATAAAATTTTACCAATGGGACGACACATCCAAGAGGCGACTGCGTACGAAATTTCAATGCTGCACGACCTTTAGTTCCAAAGCAAATCGAGATCAAAAATTTGGTTTATATGGGGGGTGCCACGCCCCCTTATCCTACGCCCATAAAATTTTACCAGTGGGACGACACATCCAAGAGGCGACTGCATACGAAATTTCAATGCTGCACGACCTTTAGTTCCAAAGCTAATCGAGATCAAAAATTTTGTTTGTATGGGGGGTCCCACGCCCCCTTATCCTACGCCCATAAAATTTTACCAATGGGACGACACATCCAAGAGGCGACTGCATACGAAATTTCAATGCTGCACGACCTTTAGTTCCAAAGCAAATCGAGATAAAAAATTTGGTTTATATGGGGGGTGCCACGCCCCCTTATCCTACGCCCATAAAATTTTACCAGTGGGACGACACATCCAAGAGGCGACTGCATACGAAATTTCAATGCTGCACGACCTTTAGTTCCAAAGCTAATCGAGATCAAAAATTTTGTTTGTATGGGGGGTGCCACGCCCCCTTATCCTACGCCCATAAAATTTTACCAATGGGACGACACATCCAAGAGGCGACTGCATACGAAATTTCAATGCTGCACGACCTTTAGTTCCAAAGCAAATCGAGATAAAAAATTTGGTTTATATGGGGGGTGCCACGCCCCCTTATCCTACGCCCATAAAATTTTACCAGTGGGACGACACATCCAAGAGGCGACTGCATACGAAATTTCAATGCTGCACGACCTTTAGTTCCAAAGCTAATCGAGATCAAAAATTTTGTTTGTATGGGGGGTCCCACGCCCCCTTATCCAGTGCCCCCCTTATTTTCTCAGTAGAAGGATATCAATATGCAGTAAGTTCCTACCGAGTTTCATTGATGTGTGATGTGTAGTTCTAAAGTTCTACACAAATCTGGAGTTTATAAAAAAGTGCCACGCCCCTTGTCCTACGCCCATAAAATTTATTGATTCATGTATTGGGCTCTAGATTAGGCATGTATGCAAAGTTTCAGATCTCTAAGTAGTCGGGAAGTGGGTGAAAAATTGATTACTAGATTTGACGACATACATACCTGATTTGAAGTTAATATAAAGCTTATAAAAAGTCGGTTCTTGAGCAAAAGTTTGCGGTCTATATCTAACGTGACCAACCACACTTCTTTTGGGAGTACAGCCATATGACCGATTTGTAATTCTTTTAAATATAATACTTATACTATGTATTTGTTGTATTTGCACGTTGTAAAATTTGAATGTTTTAAGATGTAAAATATAAGCATCAATTAGTAAATTCTTCTTATATGTGAGTCGGGAACTATAAAGCTTTTTAGGAAGAGTCATTTAAATAACTGTAGCATAATTTTAGGCTTACGTTTTTAGTGTAAGTATAAGCCTGGAACTACATATATATATATGTATATATGTAATACATAAAATGCACATAAAATGAAAATTAGACCTTGCTTGCTGACATTAACTTGTGTGTGCACGCTCTATTTTAATCACAAGTAAACAGGACCTACACATTTATTCTATAGCCCTGTCCGAGCTTTTAAAGCAGTGTGTATTTATTATATGTAATTGGTTTCTTAAAGTGTTTTTTGTTCAAATAAATGATTGGTGCAGATCATACCACCTTTCGGTTATCTACAAAATTGTATTCTTTCTATTTTTATAATTGGCGTTTCAGGGAACAGTAAACAACAATAAACATACTACATACACGACGTTTGTCTTACAAGTACTATATGCAAAATACTAAATGTGTTACTAGAGTTTTGTTTTTCGTAGCTCCTTTTTTTTCATTTCCAGTTTATCCTCTTATAAGCTTTAATAGAGAATTAAATATAAGCAATCGGAATGATTTTTTCTTGAGACTTCTTGTTTTCAAGTTGAAAAACAAACACCTTAGAAAAATTCATAAAAATAATTGGGATGATTTAACGTATTTTTCAGCTAGTGCATGAAAGTTGCTATATCGTTTGAATAAGTTCGAGAACCACAAATTCTAGAACCTCTAATAAACACTATAAGAATTTTAAAATTATTGCAAACAAATTTTGAACCAAAATTAAAGACTCACCCTAGAAGTCTGCTACGGAAACAGGCTAGTTCGCTAATTTTATTTTCGACTGATTGCTACATGAAACCAGAGACAATATATGATAGAGATAGCGCAGTCTTAAAATGGAAACTATTCGGCTGAAAAACATTAGGTACCTTACTCGCTTGAAGCAACTCGCTGATTGTTCCGTGAGCGGCAGAGCGCAGATATAGGCGAGCGCGCTCAGCACAGAAAAACCGAAAGAGGATAAATTCGAATCGCTCGCTCGTTGCTTGGGTCGCCGTCACGGCTGCGTAGAAATTCTATTTATAGTTTTGAATCGTCACAACAAATGAGAAAGTACATACATGCATACACACATATGCATGTATTTTTCGTTTTCTTCAAGTTTTTCAGGTTTTTATAACCATATAACTCATATTCATTCAAGTACTCTATATTTATATTTTATCTGATTAATCTATCTATCAATAATTCAATTAAAATTTTCTTTTACTAATTTTTAAGCAGTAACTTTTTGTATTTACCATAAATGATGTTTGATTTTACATAAAAGCGCAGTTATTAGTTACCACTTCTTGTAAAGAAATGGAATAAGCCAAAATATGAAAACAACAGCAAGTGGAATATCCAATTAGGATCCCATTGAATAAAAGAAATGTCAAAACTCTGTCTTTTATTCAAAGTGAGTTGTAATATGCAAAAAATGTAAAAAAAAATACCAAATTCAATAAACTATTAATATAAATTTAAAATATAATAAAATACAAACATTCGTGATCGACAAAATTATGCAGCAAGTAATTCTTCAGCATTCAGATTTCTTTGAAATTAAAAAAGCCGAAATAAAAAACTTCCCTTCGCGGGGATCGAACTCGCGTACCTTGCGTATACGTAAACGACCGCCTCTACCAACTCGGCCACACACTGCTTCGTTTTATCACAGGTAGGAAAGAACTTGAATGAATATGAGTATGGTTTTTGCTAGGCTGTAGGTACTGCATAAATTTAAAATCGCAGGTCTCTGGTTTGAAAAATGCCACATGTCACACCCAAAATGACTTTGAAATTTTGCAAATAGATATGAATTTTGAAATAAATTATTGGAAAATTAATTCATATCTATAATTATAACTGTTTGGATTTTTGAATAAATTTTCCAAAAAAAGGGGAAAAGTTCAATATAAATACACAGAAACTTGGCAATTAAAAGCCATACAAGTTAATAATAAGAAAGTAATAAGCCATAAAAAGAAAATGATTCTGCCACAAATGCAGGGCATACAAATTATCAAAATATAAAATTCTGAAAAACTTGAAGAAAAAGAAAAATACATGCATATGTGTGTATGCATGTATGTACTTTCTCATTTGTTGTGACGATTCAAAACTATAAATAGAATTTCTACGCAGCCGTCACGGCGACCCAAGCAACGAGCGAGCGATTCGAATTTATCCTCTTTCGGTTTTTCTGTGCTGAGCGCGCTCGCCTATATCTGCGCTCTGCCGCTCACGGAACAATCAGCGAGTTGCTTCAAGCGAGTAAGGTACCTAATGTTTTTCAGCCGAATAGTTTCCATTTTAAGACTGCGCTATCTCTATCATATATTGTCTCTGATGAAACGAAGCGTTAGCAGCAACGGAAAGTTTTGTTCCAAGCGGAAACTTTTAAAGTGGGCACGCCCGCCTGTCTACAATCTGTACGAGTACAAAGTCCGGGTTTAGACAGGGAAACATCTGGAAAGGAAACACTGTATTCCGTGGAGAGGGACGGACGGGGAAAGGAGAGGGGTTTTTGTTTCCCGTACTGGCGACACGCCATTCACACTCATTCCATTCACAATTCCAGTGTTGCCGTTCCAGATGTTTCCCTGTCTAAACCCGGACTAAGCATTCCTTCGCTTGCACGTAATCAGCAAGAGCTATTTCATAATAACAACATGCAATTAGTAAGCTCAACAACAGCTATTAGAAGTGCGCTAAAATATTTTGGAAAATAAATTTTATTCATATGAAATTTGGGGGCAAACAATTTCACATTATAATTTCAGTTTATATGTACAGTATGTACCGCTTAATTGCACGCCGGTTAATTGAGTTACCCGCATAATTGAGCCAAAAATATGGCAATGAAAAAGTCCCATATAAAATATACAGCGATATACCCGTTTAATTGAGTTCGGATAATTGCGTTACCCTTTTAATTGAGTTGTTTAGTTAATGCTGTCTTGTAAATCACATACAAAAAATCCCGCTTATTTGATTCGTTGAAAAATTCCCACAAAAAAGTAGTAGCAATTTGAAAATTTCTCTGATGAAGACGGAGAAGAAATGATAAAAATCCCTCTTCACGTAAAGAAATATTGAATCCACTTAGTTAATATTTAACGCAAATTTTTTCTTCGGAACAAAATTTGTTCAAGAATTGGACAATATGGAGACAACTATTGCCCAAATTTTTTTGAAAGCCAAATACAGTCTAATAAAAGATTTTTTTAAACTGGAAGCCTAAACTCTGTAATTTGCAATTGGTTTTTGCACCGATCGAGTAGAAACTTGAATACGTATTGATTTCTTTTTCTTTTTTGATAAAGTCATTAAAGTTTGTTTAATTTATTCATTTGTTTTAAACAAATAAAATGTTAACATAATTACATTAACTAAATTAAAAACCTGCAGTTTCCATTATTTATACAAAGGTATGCATAAAATTAAATTCTGCAGAAATTATTCCGCTTTATTGAGTACGCTGTTCAATTAAACAGGTTTCTTTTAATTGAGTCATTGGACCAATTAACCGAAAATCGGTTAATTGATTTTTTCAGTTAATTGCATCGAAAGCTCGGATTTTTTGCCGACGCAATTAAGCGGGAAATACTGTATTATAAATAAAAGGTCTTCGGCATATCAATTTCAGATGTTCAATCCATTAAAGTAAAATAAGTACGCAAAGTAGTACGAATAAAAGAGTTCTTAGTTATTGTTTCCAATGTTATCAATGCATTTTCGGATTCGCAAAATATCTGCAGGATAAACGCGACAACAGCCGCCCACGATACGCGCACCCAATTTGATCCAATCCTTAATATACGACTCTAGCGGTATACAATGCTCCCGACCAGTCCATTTGCCAATTTCGGAATTGTAAAGTTCTCCACGATTACTATAAACAATCAACGGCGGCAACGGTGTCGCCTGTGGTAGGGAATCCTGCACAGATTTGAACAGTGGCGTCACAAACTACGAACAATCAGAAATGTTTCAATGTCATTTATGGTTAGAATTATAATTCATATCATAATTTACCCTGGGATTGACACAATTGACACCAATGGCCAAAAGATGTTCCACTGCATGCTCTTCAAGCACTCTGTTCCATATTGAGAATACGGTTTTAGCAAAACTCTCACCATGTGCGAGGCTTTCTTCGTCCTATGTATTGATTACAGAGAGTTTTAAAAGAATCACAAGTGCGTTGTATTTAAAGCTGCAACTACCTGACATTGAAAGGACACCCAAAACTTAACGCCGGGATAATCTTTCAGAATCATGTCCACCACTGCTTCTGCCTCCATCTAGAAAATTGGTAATTTAATATCTACGGAACCACGTGCTATCAGACTGCTATCTACGCACCTGACATGGCAGTGTCTCTACTGCCAAACCGTCCACACCCTCCGTCAAACAAGCCTCGATTCTGGGACGATGCCATTCTTGTATTTCCTGCTTGGAAACGCGCTCTGCATAGCTGCCATTGTACTCGGAGCCATCATGCAGATGCGCGCCATAGGGACCAATGGATGCCATTATCGGCGGCAAGCCCGGCTCGACGCTGCCCTTCTCCAGATGCGCCATTTCAATGTACTTCTCTTTGGCCTGCTTGGCCAGTTGCACACTTTTTCGCATCAACTGTATGCTCTCCTCTCTGCTTAACTTTAAATGCTCCATGAAACCTTCAATGCTGGACTGATATGTATTGGAGAGTATAATTTGCGCGCCATCTGCCAGAGGAGAGAAAGTGCTTTATGATTATAAGAACGCCTCAATTCGATTATCTTGCTTCATTCACTCACTTTGTAAAAAATCAAGTTGCGTTTGCACAACGGCCGCTGGATTCAGTGCATCCAAAGCGGCGCCCCACAGTGGGTGACCGTTGATCTGCTCCTCGCCCACATGCTTGGCCAATTGTGTGGCGAAGCCACCGGTCTTTACCAAGATGCGTTGCTGTGGTGGTGATTTCGTAGCCATATTGGAAAATATGAAGGATGTCAGTACGTATATTTTTGTGCTTTAGTACGCATCCACTGAGCTATCGACGCGAAAGTAAAATGATGCCGGTATAAGTTTATTCCGCGATCGCAATCTCCTCACATATTTGCTTATTTTTCAGTAATACACTATAAAAAAGTCGGTTCTTGAGCAAAAGTTTGCGGTCTATATCTAACGTGACCAACCACACTTCTTTTGGGAGTACAGCCATATGACCGATTTGTAATTCTTTTAAATATAATACTTATACTATGTATTTGTTGTATTTGCACGTTGTAAAATTTGAATGTTTTAAGATGTAAAATATAAGCATCAATTAGTAAATTCTTCTTATATGTGAGTCGGGAACGATAAAGCTCTTTAGGAAGAATCATTTAAATAACTGTAGCATAATTTTAGGCTTACGTTTTTAGTGTAAGTATAAGCCTGGAACCACATATATATATATGTATATATGTAATACATAAAATGAAAATTAGACCTTGCTTGCTCACATTAACTTGTGTGTGCACGCTCTATTTTAATCACAAGTAAACAGGACCTACACATTTATTCTATAGCCCTGTCCGAGCTTTTAAAGCAGTGTGTATTTATTATATGTAATTGGTTTCTTAAAGTGTTTTTTGTTCAAATAAATGATTGGTGCAGATCATACCACCTTTCGGTTATCTACAAAATTTTATTCTTTCTATTTTTATAATTGGCGTTTCAGGGAACAGTAAACAACAATAAACATACTACAAAAACGACGTTTGTCTTACAAGTACTATATGCAAAATACTAAATGTGTTACTAGAGTTTTGTTTTTCGTAGCTCCTTTTTTTTCATTTCCAGTTTATCCTCTTATAAGCTTTAATAGAGAATTAAATATAAGCAATCGGAATGATTTTTTCTTGAGACTTCTTGTTTTCAAGTTGAAAAACAAACACCTTAGAAAAATTCATAAAAATAATTGGGATGATTTAACGTATTTTTCAGCTAGTGCATGAAAGTTGCTATATTGTTTGAATAAGTTCGAGAACCACAAATTCTAGAACCTCTAATAAACACTATAAGAATTTTAAAATTATTGCAAACAAATTTTGAACCAAAATTAAAGACTCACCCTAGAAGTCTGCTACGGAAACAGGCTAGTTCGCTAATTTTATTTTCGACTGATTGCTACATGAAACGAAGCGTTAGCAGCAACGGAAAGTTTTGTTCCAAGCGGAAACTTTTAAAGTGGGCACGCCCGCCTGTCTACAATCTGTACGAGTACAAAGTAAAGCAGTATTATCTTCCTAAGCATTCCTTCGCTTGCACGTAATCAGCAAGAGCTATTTCATAATAACAACATGCAATTAGTAAGCTCAACAACAGCTATTAGAAGTGCGCTAAAATATTTTGGAAAATAAATTTTATTCATATGAAATTTGGGGGCAAACAATTTCACATTATAATTTCAGTTTATATGTATTATAAATAAAAGGTCTTCGGCATATCAATTTCAGATGTTCAATCCATTAAAGTAAAATAAGTACGCAAAGTAGCACGAATAAAAGAGTTCTTAGTTATTGTTTCCAATGTTATCAATGCATTTTCGGATTCGCAAAATATCTGCAGGATAAACGCGACAACAGCCGCCCACGATACGCGCACCCAATTTGATCCAATCCTCAATATACGACTCTAGCGGTATACAATGCTCCCGACCAGTCCATTTGCCAATTTCGGAATTGTAAAGTTCTCCACGATTACTATAAACAATCAACGGCGGCAACTGTGTCGCCTGTGGTAGGGAATCCTGCACAGATTTGAACAGTGGCGTCACAAACTACGAACAATCAGAAATGTTTCAATGTCATTTATGGTTAGAATTATAATTCATATCATAATTTACCCTGGGATTGACACAATTGACACCAATGGCCAAAAGATGTTCCACTGCATGCTCTTCAAGCACTCTGTTCCAGATTGAGAATACGGTTTTAGCAAAACTCTCACCATGTGCGAGGATTTCTTCGTCCTATGAATTGATTACAGAGAGTTTTAAAAGAATCACAAGTGCGTTGTATTTAAAGCTGCAACTACCTGACATTGAAAGGACACCCAAAACTTAACGCCGGGATAATCTTTCAGAATCATGTCCACCACTGCTTCTGCCTCCATCTAGAAAATTGGTAATTTAATATCTACGGAACCACGTGCTATCAGACTGCTATTTACGCACCTGACATGGCAGTGTCTCTACTGCCAAACCGTCCACACCCTCCGCCAAACAAGCCTCGATTCTGGGACGATGCCATTCTTGTATTTCCTGCTTGGAAACGCGCTCTGCATAGCTGCCATTGTACTCGGAGCCATCATGCAGATGCGCGCCATAGGGACCAATGGATGCCATTATCGGCGGCCAGCCCGGCTCGACGCTGCCCTTCTCCAGATGCACCATTTCAATGTACTTCTCTTTGGCCTGCTTGGCCAGTTGCACACTTTTTCGCATCAACTGTATGCTCTCCTCTCTGCTTAACTTTAAATGCTCCATGAAACCTTCAATGCTGGACTGATATGTATTGGAGAGTATAATTTGCGCGCCATCTGCCAGAGGAAACAATTAATGGATGTTTAAACATAAAGGCACGCCTACAATTCTATTTTCGCTTGTCCACTCACTTTGTAAGAAGTCAAGATGCGTCTGCACAACGGCTGTTGGATTCTGCGCATCGAAGCGGGAGCCTCACAATGGGTGGCCATCGATCTCATCCTCGCCCACATGAACGGACAGCTGAGTGGAGAAACCACCCCACTTCACCAATATTCGCTGCTCCGGTTGAGGAGTCGCAGATAGTGGCCCCGCATGTTGAATCAGTTGAATGCGGATTCCAGTATACGCTTTAAAGCGGAAAAATAGCTCCTGCCCTATTCTTATAAACTAAATATAACGTCGTACTCTGCCCCGATTGTCGGAGAATTTCTATGCTTCCGCTTGTGCTGCTGGAGTGACGTGGACGTGCTTCTGTTTACGGAAGTATGCACTTGCGACACTTCCACTTATTTTCAGTAACATCGAAAATTCGCGTGCACGCACTCTTCAGAAATATTTCTTTTATTCTTATTCCAGCGAGACGTCTGTTAAACGCTAAAGAAGTTTTATATATACGCCCACTCGTCTTTTGCTTTTCCACGGTCGGTATAAATGGACTATTATATTGATAAACAGCATCGATTTTTGATTCAATTAACCGCCATGAGAAGTTTTCCACGGCAGCGTATTGATGATCTTTGTTGTTCGTGTTCCATTCACAGACATCGTATCGTATACCAGCAGCTTAAATCAATCTGAACTGAACTTTTAATACCTAATTGAGAATGTTTAATAAGGTTTGATTCAGATAATTCTCCTAGACCACAAATTCAGTTGAAGAACACAGAGTGGTAGAAGTCCTACTCACATTGGGAGTCTCAAAGTGAGGTTGGGTGAAAATTCTCAATTAACATATTTTGTGCTTCACGATAACAGCATATATGTACATATATGTATGTATATGCATATAAGTACATGGTAAGCTATGTATAAAGACATATTCAAAATATAACTATATAGCGAAACATACCAATAATCAACTGATGATTGTTGCTTTTGCTTTTCATTGTGAGAGCGAGCGTCCACTTTCATTTTCAATGGCAAACAAAAACAAAAATCATTATTTGATCGCTAGTGTGAAGAAGGCCCAACGAATGTGGCATCAGAGATAACCTCTACCGCTCGCAACGTTTAATTAAATCTGGTTATAAGCAACGGCGCGTAGAAAAATACGCATAATAATATTACAAAATTCGTTCTTCACCTATTTTCACCAAATATTCTATTTGTTAACCTTGACGGCTGCAGACGCTTGACGCATAATAATTTGCACACAAATATGGGTCGGCAGATAACCCCCATGAGACCTCTTTGAAAAAATTTCCAAAAGTGTCAGTTATGCAAATTTATTCCAGCACATAACCAAAGAAGCACACAGAAAAATTAATTCTTTAATTATTGTTTTGGATTTTGTCAATGCATTGGCGAATCAGCAGAATATCCTCAGTAGTCACACGGCAACAACCGCCTACTATGCGAGCGCCCAATTCCACCCACTCTGGAATAAATGAATGCAGCGGAATACATTCCTTGTGACCAGTCCATTTGCCACTTTCGGTATTGTAAATTTCTCCACTGTTGCTGTAGACAATGAATGGTGGCAACGGCGTATTGACTGGAAGGGAATCCCGCACCGATTTGAACAGTGGCGTCACAAACTACGAACAATCAGAACTATTTCAATGCCGTTTATGGTCAGATTTATAATTCATATTATAGTTTACCTTGGGATTGACACAATTGACGCCAATGGCCATAAGACGTTCCACTGCATGCTGTTCCAGCACTCTGTTCCAAATTGAGAATACGGCTTTGGCGAAACTCTCACCATGTGCGAGGCTTTCTTCGTCCTATGTATTGATTACAGAGAGTTTTAAAAGAATCACAAGTGCGTTGTATTTAAAGCTGCAACTACCTGACATTGAAAGGACACCCAAAACTTAACGCCGGGATAATCTTTCAGAATCATGTCCACCACTGCTTCTGCCTCCATCTAGAAAATTTGTAATTTAATATGTACGGAACCACTTGCTATCAGACTGTAATCTACGCACCTGGCATGGCAGTGTCTCTACTGCCAAACCGTCCACGCCCTCCGCCAAACAAGCCTCGATTCTGGGGCGATGCCATTCTTGTATTTCCTGCTTGGAGACGCGCTCTGCATAGCTGCCATTGTACTCGGAGCCATCATGCAGATGCGCGCCATAGGGACCAATGGACGCCATTATCAGCGGCAAGCCCGGCTCGACGCTGCCCTTCTCCAGCTGCACCATTTCAATGTACTTCTCTTTGGCCTGCTTGGCCAGTTGCACACTTTTTCGCATCAACTGTATGCTCTCCTCTCTGCTTAACTTTAAATGCTCCATGAAACCTTCAATGCTGGACTGATATGTATTGGAGAGTATAATTTGCGCGCCATCTGCCAGAGGAGAGAAAGTGCTTTATGATTATAAGAACGCCTCAATTCGATTATCTTGCTTCATTCACTCACTTTGTAAAAAATCAAGTTGCGTTTGCACAACGGCCGCTGGATTCAGTGCATCCAAAGCGGCGCCCCACAGTGGGTGACCGTTGATCTGCTCCTCGCCCACATGCTTGGCCAATTGTGTGGCGAAGCCACCGGTCTTTACCAAGATGCGTTGCTGTGGTGGTGATTTCGTAGCCATATTGGAAAATATGAAGGATGTCAGTACGTATATTTTTGTGCTTTAGTACGCATCCACTGAGCTATCGACGCGAAAGTAAAATGATGCCGGTATAAGTTTATTCCGCGATCGCAATCTCCTCACATATTTGCTTATTTTTCAGTAAAGATAACGCACGTCGAAATGACGTAAGTACCAATTTTCTTTTTTACGCTCTCAGTCTCTCATTTGTTTTCGGAGCAACTTCGCACCAGTGTTGCCAGAACCAGGGATTTCGCCCATATTTCGGGATTTTTGTACCTTTAAAGGGCGCGCGGGATTTTGAGTCTAAAAATGGGATTTTTGAGCCGATACCTATCTTTTATACTTCTTTTGTTTATTTATTAATACAGTAGGAACTCGATTCTTGCACGTAATGAAAACCAGGCTCGGTGCAAGTTTCGAGATTGTCGCAAGTACCGTCATTTTTGTCCCATATTTGTAAATTATAAGGGGTTACTTTCACTGTAAAGAATCTAAGTTTGTTACATTTTATATTTTAATTCAATACACTTGTATAATTATAAATTTTAAGTGAAACTAAAGAAATTTAGGATATTGGTTTATTTTGTGCACACTTGCATGTTCAGTACTGCACTGCTTCCATGCAAAAGTTAAATAAGAACAGAGATTTCGTCAGCATATGAATTCGTGGGTACTTCCCCAAATATTTTGAGCTCGAAACTGATACATTTGCGGTACTTCCCCGAATTTTATTCAAAGACAAAACAAAAAATGTTGCAATGTATTGAAGTAAAATTTTTTAACTTCGCAAGTACTGAGTACGTAATGGAAAAAAATTTTGTGTCACAAGTATCGAGGTGGGGAAGTACCGAGTATCTGCAAGAATCGAGTTACTACTGTAACTGCAAATATTTTATTATTAGCGCCGAATTTCAGCGTTGTGCTTTAAGCAACAATTTTTTTGTTCTTTATATTTGTTTAAAAAAATATATGTATATGTATTTATGAATTGTTATTGAAAAACACGTTTTTTAATTAATATTTGTGAATGGGATTTTTTTTCCGGGATTTTTTAAATGGGATAAAGAGGGCGTTTTGCATAAGTGAATGGGATTTTTGGAGCTAGGTCTCTGGCAACACTGCTTCGCACGCTCAGTTTGCTCAGCCAGTAGCTGCAGCTCTTCAATGGTGGTTGTTTTTTTGAAGTGGGATTGTTTTTTCCTGAGATGATCATAATGTACGTCAAAAAGACGTAGCATTATCTTTTGTGTGACTTTTCGGTTTCTGAATTGCGTATCCCTAGTGAGAATTTACCCCTGAAAAGAACAAGATACGTCTGAATGACGTATCTTCTTTTTGCGTCATTTAAGGATGTAATAAAAATATCAGCCTGAATCAGGCAGGTTCCAGATTTCACTTCCGAGTGAAATTGCAGCGAATCCGAATCGAATTCACTTTTTGGTGTTCTGCATTTCACTTTCACACGCTCAAATTCACTCGTTTTTGAAAATGAATTCCGACCGATTTTGCAGGTTCCAGAAACCGAATCCGAATTCACAAAAGTGAATTGAAATCACTTCAGCAGCAGCAAGTGAAATTGAAGTGATTTTGTGAAAATGTAAGTAAATTCAAGAAAATTGAAATAAAATTAAAAGAAATATGCAGTGTTAAGTGGAAAATTCAATTTTTAAGGGGAAAGCACAAGAACTCCGCGCAGGATGCGATACTTCTTAAATTATGGAGGAGCACCACGACATTCAATTCAACTCTATTTATTTATTATAAGGCGTTAACACTTAAGACATTCGCCTTTTACATGCCGCACTGGCAAACCCTTATCTATATAATAAAACTAAATTCTTGGCCATAACATTAAATTATATGTGTTTTATTTCTTTTTCAAAACCACACGTCTAAAAAAACACCCTTTACATCAATAGGTGTGGGTGGATAGGAAGGTTTCCACCCGCAAAAAAATGCACACAGCAATTCCGAATCCAGACCGACCGGCGGCGGGCCATTCAACAAGCATGTCCTCACTTCCACAGAAGAGTTTATTGCGCAAATATGTGGAATTTACACTATTATTGAGAGCATAGCAGAAACTTTGGAGTTTGGTGCGACTTCTGCCATAGATGCCACTGAGGATTCCACCCAGGACCAGCCCTCCACTTCCGGAGATGCTGCTGCCGCTTCCTCTGCTGCTTGTGCTTCTGCTGCTACAAGTAGCGCTTCCTCTTCTTGCATTGACGGCTCGCGAAAACGTCGACGCTAGTCCACGGCTGCCGACCCTATCACATAATATATCAAGGAGCAAACAATTCCATGGCAACGATTGCGATGCAAATGAAAAAAATGGTACAAGATGGTGAAGAAAATCTCAACAACACAAAACAAATACGGAGGGAATTTAAAAAAGCAAACAACTCCACGAAAAAAACAGCTCTTATTGACAGCAATTATAATAAAAATAAAAGGCACAACATCCAAAAATATTTTTATTTATTTTTTTCCAAATTATTTACACTAAATTTAATAGAATATGCAAATAAACACAAATTTTAAACAAAATAAACACTCTGTTTTGATTTTTATTTTGCCAGACAACGATCAGCTGATCGAAAATTCAGCGAGTAGAAAAATTACAGCGAGTTCAAAATGAACATGTGAAATTGAAATCATTCGGATTCTAGAACACCAAAAACCTTTTCACTCGGTTTCAATTTCACATTCACTTTCACTCGGATTCTGGAACCTGCCTGATTACTAAGTTTTTAATTGAGATCGTTTATTTTATTGATTTTCAGTCAAATAAAGTATATATAAACATAAAATAATAGATAACATAAATCAGGTCGCAAAAAAGGTATGCGTCGTATTTAAAACACCTCTGTGTGGAGAACACCAACATCAAGTTTGCAACACGTGCATTTAAACTTGCCCGATTTTAGTTTTATTTCTTTTTAAGCATTATTTGATGCATTTTTTTTCAAATGAAGTCAAAAATTTTGAATTATTTTAGATTTAAGAACCCAATTTGCGTCCTTATGTGAAGACTGCCAAATTTTTGTTACTTTTCGTAAACCAAAATAATTTAATTATTTATTTTATGTTATCTGTTATTTTATGTTTATATAAACTTTATTTGACTGAAAATCAATGATATAAATGATCTCAATTAAAAACTTAGTAACATTTGTTTTTATTACATCTGTCTACGTCTGGCCACCTTGACTGCCCAGTGGGGGCCAAGAGCTTTTGCCGCAGCTCAAAGTCCGCTTTTACACGAGGCGACTCGGCTCTACCGATTTTTTGACATTCCGCTTTGAAATCGCGCATAGCTTTTACACGAGGCGACTCGCTCCACTCCACATATTGACACTAGAGTCTGCAGCTGGTTTTATTTCTGTAATTTGTAAACATTTAAAGCACTTATTCCACTCTTTGCTCATTTTATTCTTTATATTTACTTTTATGCGTAAAGTTCTGTAAATTTTTCAGTTTATTTGCAATACGTATTCACTCGATTTCAAGTTTTAATTTACAGTCGACAGCGCGAAGCGCGAAAACGAATAAAGAGGAACGTCAGAAAATCAGAAAATCGCAGCACAATCGCTGCCCGAGCGATTTTGCGCGTTCCCCTGTCGTTTCACCCCTCTTTCCTACATTCTTCCGTGTCTCCGGGGCCGAGTCGCATCGTGTAAAAGCGGACAAAGCTGCCAACCTACTGATATGTAGTATTTTAGGAACAAAGTGGAACAGGGGATCGGATTAAGATCGTCCTCCATTTCCCTTTTACTGATTGCGCAACTCTCAAAGTGTCCAGAGTGATTTTTTACAAGTGCCTTTTCCCCGCGAATTAACAAAATTAGAGATTGATTTCCCCGGCCACACTTGCCCCGAGGAGCACGCATAATCCGACCCCCGGTTCCACCAGCCACGGCCCCATTTGTGAAAGTAAGTTTGAGTTACCAAGGTGAAAATAAAACCCATTATATAGCACATCGTGCTACGCAAATCTGTGGTTTTTATTCAGAAGGAATTTTCCAACTGCGATTCAAATCGCCGCCCCTGTCCGCTAGCAACATACTCCACGGCTTCACCGGTATCCCCGACAGGCGTCCAACTTGGCACCCCGGCCAGTTACGCCCATCTTTAACATCCTTAAATGACGCAAAAAGAAGATACGTCATTCTGACGTATCCTTATCTTTTCAGGGGTATAAAATAGCGTTATCTTTCTAGGGGTAATACACTATAAAAAAAGTCGGTTCTTGAGCAAAAGTTTGCGGTCTATATCTAACGTGACCAACCACGCTTCTTTTGGGAGTACAGCCATATGACCGATTTGTAATTCTTTTAAATATAATACTTATAGTATGTATTTGTTGTATTTGCACGTTGTAAAATTTGAATGTTTTAAGATGTAAAATATGTATAAGCATCAATTCATAAATTCTTCATATGTATATGTGAGTCGGGAACGATAAAGCATTTTATGAAGAGTTATTTAAATAACTGTAGCATAATTTTAGGCTTACGTTTTTAGTGTAAGTATAAGCCTGGAACTACATATATATATATATGTATATATGTAATACATAAAATTCACATAAAATGAAAATTAGACCTTGCTTGCTCACATTAACTTGTGTGTGCATGCTCTATTTTAATCACAAGTAAACAGGACCTACACATTTATTCTATAGCCCTGTCCGAGCTTTTAAAGCAGTGTGTATTTATTATATGTAATTGGTTTCTTAAAGTGTTTTTTGTTCAAATAAATGATTGGTGCAGATCATACCACCTTTCGGTTATCTACAAAATTTTATTCTTTCTATTTTTATAATTGGCGTTTCAGGGAACAGTAAACAACAATAAACATACTACATACACGACGTTTGTCTTACAAGTACTATATGCAAAATACTAAATGTGTTACTAGAGTTTTGTTTTTCGTAGCTCCTTTTTTTCATTTCCAGTTTATCCTCTTATAAGCTTTAATAGAGAATTAAATATAAGCAATCGGAATGATTTTTTCTTGAGACTTCTTGTTTTCAAGTTGAAAAACAAACACCTTAGAAAAATTCATAAAAATAATTGGGATGATTTAACGTATTTTTCAGCTAGTGCATGAAAGTTGCTATATTGTTTGAATAAGTTCGAGAACCACAAATTCTAGAACCTCTAATAAACACTATAAGAATTTTAAAATTATTGCAAACAAATTTTGAACCAAAATTAAAGACTCACCCTAGAAGTCTGCTACGGAAACAGGCTAGTTCGCTAATTTTATTTTCGCCTGATTGCTACATGAAACGAAGCGTTAGCAGCAACGGAAAGTTTTGTTCCAAGCGGAAACTTTTAAAGTGGGCACGCCCGCCTGTCTACAATCTGTACGAGTACAAAGTAAAGCAGTATTATCTTCCTAAGCATTCCTTCGCTTGCACGTAATCAGCAAGAGCTATTTCATAATAACAACATGCAATTAGTAAGCTCAACAACAGCTATTAGAAGTGCGCTAAAATATTTTGGAAAATAAATTTTATTCATATGAAATTTGGGGGCAAACAATTTCACATTATAATTTCAGTTTATATGTATTATAAATAAAAGGTCTTCGGCATATCAATTTCAGATGTTCAATCCATTAAAGTAAAATAAGTACGCAAAGTAGCACGAATAAAAGAGTTCTTAGTTATTGTTTCCAATGTTATCAATGCATTTTCGGATTCGCAAAATATCTGCAGGATAAACGCGACAACAGCCGCCCACGATACGCGCACCCAATTTGATCCAATCCTCAATATACGACTCTAGCGGTATACAATGCTCCCGACCAGTCCATTTGCCAATTTCGGAATTGTAAAGTTCTCCACGATTACTATAAACAATCAACGGCGGCAACGGTGTCGCCTGTGGTAGGGAATCCTGCACAGATTTGAACAGTGGCGTCACAAACTACGAACAATCAGAAATGTTTCAATGTCATTTATGGTTAGAATTATAATTCTTATCATAATTTACCCTGGGATTGACACAATTGACACCAATGGCCAAAAGATGTTCCACTGCATGCTCTTCAAGCACTCTGTTCCAGATTGAGAATACGGTTTTAGCAAAACTCTCACCATGTGCGAGGCTTTCTTCGTCCTATGAATTGATTACAGAGAGTTTTAAAAGAATCACAAGTGCGTTGTATTTAAAGCTGCAACTACCTGACATTGAAAGGACACCCAAAACTTAACGCCGGGATAATCTTTCAGAATCATGTCCACCACTGCTTCTGCCTCCATCTAGAAAATTGGTAATTTAATATCTACGGAACCACGTTCTATCAGACTGCTATTTACGCACCTGACATGGCAGTGTCTCTACTGCCAAACCGTCCACACCCTCCGCCAAACAAGCCTCGATTCTAGGACGATGCCATTCTTGTATTTCCTGCTTGGAGACGCGCTCTGCATAGCTGCCATTGTACTCGGAGCCATCATGCAGATGCGCGCCATATGGACCAATGGACGCCATTATCAGCGGCAAGCCCGGCTCGACGCTGCCCTTCTCCAGCTGCACCATTTCAATGTACTTCTCTTTGGCCTGCTTGGCCAGTTGCACACTTTTTCGCATCAACTGTATGCTCTCCTCTCTGCTTAACTTTAAATGCTCCATGAAACCTTCAATGCTGGACTGATATGTATTGGAGAGTATAATTTGCGCGCCATCTGCCAGAGAAAACAATTAATGGATGTTTAAACATAAAGGCACGCCTACAATTCTATTTTCGCTTGTCCACTCACTTTGTAAGAAGTCAAGATGCGTCTGCACAACGGCTGTTGGATTCTGCGCATCGAAGCGGGAGCCCCACAATGGATGGCCATCGATCTCATCCTCGCCCACATGAACGGACAGCTGAGTGGAGAAACCACCGCACTTCACCAATATTCGCTGTTCCGGTTGAGTAGTCGCAGATAGTGGCCCCGACATGTTGAATCAGTTGAATGCGGATTCCAGTATACGCTTTAAAGCGGAAAAATAGCTCCTGCCCTATTCTTATAAACTAAATATAACGTCGTACTCTGCCCCGATTGTCGGAGAATTTCTATGCTTCCGCTTGTGCTGCTGGAGTGACGTGGACGTGCTCCTGCTTACGGAAGTATGCACTTGCGACACTTCTACTTATTTTCAGTAACTTATCGAAAATTCGCGTGCACGTACTCTTCAGAAATATTTCTTTTATTCTTTTTCCAGCGAGACGTCTGTTAAACGCTAAAGACGTTTTATATATACGCCCACTCGTCGCTTTTCCACGGTCGGTATAAATGGGCTTTGTGCTTTGGCAGTTCAAAAACAGAAACAGCTGATTACTTATTTCGCTGTAGTAGTTTACAGCTCTGCATAGCGTTTTGTTTTTGAAATTGTATTTGATTTGTTGTTTTTGTTTAGGTTGTGTGAGCAAGACGGCCTTGACATTGAAAGGTAGCATGGGCGCACGCAGGATTTAAATTAGGGTACTTCTCACTATCAAAGGTGCTCGGTTTTTGGTCACATTTTCCGTCACATTTAACTGAAACAAAATTTATTTAAAAGTTGAAAATAATGGTATACACTATTCCCAGTAGTTTTGAATAAATTTTCTATAAGTCGAATTGAATTGTCATTGAATTATCGAAAATGTATCGATATGCAAGAAATTTATAGTTTTGATGAGCGCGCTTATAAATTTCGTCAGTCGTAGCTTTTGCGGTTGCTTAAAATTTTTGTAAAGTTTTAAAAATTGAGATTGATATTGTTATGATTGATTCTGAAGCTTCAGGGGTAGTTGCCGAATGCACCCCTACATGCGTACGCCCGCCCATAAAAAGAAGTGTATTTGCATGTCAATACTAGGGATGTCAATACACGAAAAAAGTGTTGACATAAAATCTGGTGTCCGACCGAAGCCGAAGAATTTTCAAACATTAAGGTGCTATTTTGCAAATCCCAACGCCTCACTTCACCCTGCGTTCACTAATTTGGTATTGTGTAAAACGCATCACCTCACTCAGTGACCGCTCGCGTTGTCTTACGTAGTTTCATATGAAAATCGGTACCGCGTAAAACGCAACGCTGCGCATTCACTCACATGAACTGTCAAATCGTTCACTTGGGTTTGTGCTCGCATTCAGTTTTTTAAATGCAAAATTTTTGGTAATTTCGAGTGAAAATTGATTTGTGGTAATCTGCAGAAGCAAATAATAAGTATAGTAATACTTTTTAAAGACAAATACTAAAGATAAAATTACAAAAAAAGGAAAATAGTAGCACTGCGCTTGAGGGTCGAAATCTCAAAAAAAAAGAAAAGTATCCCGGTTGAGAATTGAACCGGCACCCTCTTGCGCGCTAGTCAAATGCTTTAACCACTAGGCTATGGAAGTTATGCAATGGATGCTGCAAATTTTGTGTGTTTTGTATTTGGCTGATTAATTTAGAAAAATACAACTCTTTTTCGTAAGAACTTGACAGCTCAAGTGATGCCGTAAGACAACGAACGCAATTACGCCGTGATTTATAAAATGCCGTTTTTTGATCCCGGCGTTGGCTTCGTGTTCGCGTTGCGTTCGATCACGGGGATTTATACGGTAAGGCCGTAAAACTTTAATTGTTAATATTGAAATTAAGTAAACTTTCTTGGGCCTAGTTTTCTGAATGTCTCCATTATGAGTGCAATTGCTTTGAGTTCAATTCATCTTATAAAATGTCATGTAATGTCGTTAGCGACAAAATATGTGCTTGAATAAAAATGGAAATATAGGCACATTCACTAAAAAATTATAATACTAGTCTGTCTTTGCCTGTTGATCATCAGTGGCCTATGTCCCGCCCTATCACATCCCGCTTTAGATATTAATAAAAACCAATCGTTATTATACTCAAAACAAAAGGTACGTTCGTAAATGCAACCAGCGGCTGCACTGCAAAGCAACGCGTTCGTAAAAGCAAAATGGCGCAACACTACTGCGTGCAACGCGTTCGTTAATGCAACGGCTTGGCACCGCAGTGACAAATTTCCGCAGTTTCCGCAGTCATTATCCTACTGTTGCGGGGTGCAGAACACGAAATGGAAACGTAGAAAATGTATTATAAATGGATAAAAATTTGTTTGTTATCTTGTATAAAGATAGAATACATCATCTGGATAGGTTTTTATTGTTTTAAAGTAATTATTTACTTTCGGGATAGATCTTATTTTCTTTTTCAACAAGGTTTGTACCACGACATATCTTTTTATCATTCGTTTTACTCTGTCTTTATTGAAATTCATTAAAAGACTCTCACTTCGAGTTTCGCAATTATCAATTAATGCCTTAACCAAAATTTCCATCCTGAATCGCGTTCGTTAATGCAACAAAAGTTTCTGCAACCAACCTGCAAACGAAATCAGCTGATCGGCAGTGACAACTGAAGTCGGCTGCGCTGCTACTGTCACTGCACGAATTTACTGCATTTACGAACGTACCTAAATTGTGAAATGTGGAATGTACATACATACATACATATATATGTAGGTCTAAAACTAATTTTGAAATATTTTTGCTTTTTATAAAAATTCGAAAATAGGTTAAAAATTTCCATCTTATTCAAACAATTTTCTTCTTACCTTAATGTCTTTTGTACTCTCTGCTGGCATTCAAAATTTGCTAAAATAATTTCACCAAACTGCTGGCTATAACGCATCAATAATTTATTTTTGCTTTTTATTGAATACAATAAAGTACGAAGTATACATATGTAAATATTTTATAATTTATTTATGCATAAGTGGGATAAAAACAAAATGTGCAACGAAGGCATTTAAAAAATATTTGATGTACATACATATGTTTGATGTACATACATATATACATACAGATGCATAATAGGGAGGAAAAACAAAATCACATATGCATAAGTATGTAGGGCATATACATACATACATATGTATAACATAATATATGTACTTATATAAACACAATGTAGGATACTTGTTGTAGCTGGAAAAAATGCTAATAAAATAAGCATAATATATAAAAGCATTAATGAAATACAATAAAAAAAAAACAGCTTTGGTTAAACTATAAAGATTAATGAAGATATAATAATATTGTATATATGCATGTGTATGCATATAGAACACAATACAATATGCCTATACAATATACAATGCGATATATGTATGTGTTTAAAATTATAACTTATTATTTTAATAAAACTGAGCATAATAAATTCTTTCGCATAATTTTGTAATATTCATAAATTAGTTTACATGCATATGTAGTTTTGTAAATAAAGTTAATTATTTAATAAACATGTGCATAATTGTTTCAATAATGATTTTGTTTCGATTTTTACATATACAATTTAACATATTTTCTTTACTTTGATTATGAAATTATGTAATTTTCTTAAATAACAGCGAACGATTTGCTTCTGTTTTAAATTTGAATAAATAAAATTTAACAAAAATCCATATATGTATATTATTTTGTTCCATTTGTATATAAATATTTTTCATAATACATGGTTAAACTTGTGTAAGTATAACTTTTATTTTACAGTAACTCTTATACATTTTTTGCATATATGTTTTTGCTCAATTCTAATACATTTTTCTTTGCACAGTGGAAATGTTGCGAAAAGCAGCAAAGTTGCTTAAAAAAATAAGCTTTGTTTTTGTTCTATTGTTTGGTAAAATGGATAACTTTGTAAATATTGCGTACTTTATTTTGTATATAGCTTAACCATAAAAATCATTTGCTTTATTCGAATGAATTTTCTACGTTGCCCAGAGGTTGGTGCACTCTTATGCTCAGTGTAGTGAAAATCCAACATGTTCTATATCGCCAGTGAAGTTTTAGAAGAAGCATTATCAGGCTTGAAATTTGCATTTTTGCTCGGCCAAAACGCCAACTTCCCTCATATACATGCTTAAAATATAGTATTGTATATATGTATGTATGTATTTTGTCACTAACTCTACGGCGTTTTATTATTTGTCTCCTGCACTCGCTAAAAGCATTTAAAGTTTATATTTTTAAGGTTTGTGTGCTTTTATATTAACGTTTTTTTTCACACGCAGCAACATCTTCTTCTTTCTTCATTTTCTCAGTCTTCCAACTTTTCAACATCTTTTGATGGTTAATTATTTCAAAATCTGTTGGTTTTTTTTCAAAGTTTAAAAGAATACTAAAATTGTGTTTCGGAAGATGATAATTAGCAGCTTTGTCGATTGTTGTGTGTGTGCATTTTGGAAAGGTAAATCTGGATAGTCGCCATGCTCGGGCGGCCTTCATTTGAAGAATTAGTACATAAGTACCTACTTGTTATTAGAAGTTTCATTTCCTCACGTCCCCAGATGCAACTTTTCTTTGAGAGAAATTCAACTCATAAGACATGCGCCATGCAATTTTGTATGAGATCAATTTCACAAGAAATCCACCTGCAATAATCTGCATTGCTATAAATTTTATGCACTGAAAAATTGCAAATGGAGACCGAAGATCTGCATTTAAAGCTGTTGGCCCAAAGCGAGCTTGATCGGCCTCGCTTGCATGGGAGATGTATAGATCCAGCACTCATCATTCTATAACTTTTTTTATTTTGGTCAGTTCTACACTCTTTTACAAGTTTTTAAATCAACAAACTCTTCTTCAGGTTAAAATCTGTACAAATTCTTCTTTCTTCAAACACTCCAACAGGCTATAGTTTTTTTCATATATGTACACACCTACAGGCATACTACGTCCCTTTTTGTCACCTTTTCATACACGCACACACGCACTTATATATAAGTAAATATATAGTTAGTAAAAATAGTAAACTCTTTTGACAATGCTCCAGCATCACTCTCACTTCTTACAGTACATAATCAATTCCAAGCATTCCTTTTGCCGTATTTCCCAAGCGCCTTTACTTTTTATCAGACGCCAGCATTGTTTGACCCGTGAGTCCAGTTTCCAATACATCACTTATAGCCCACAAAATTAGTGCTGTCCAGTTCTCCATGCTGCATTTAATTGACATCAGTTTGCCAGACATATCACGACCTCAGTCCCTGGTACTGCTCTTCAGTACTTTTTGCAAGGCTTGCTTGAATTCCCGTTTTAGCGTCCTTCTTGTCTCGGAAATTCGCTTCTAGGAAAATAGATTGTTGCGTCGTTTCAACGAGCCGAACTTCTTCTCGGCCTCGAGCAGCATCTTTTCGTTGCGCACCACCTCGAAGGGTATCGTCTTGGACATGCGATCGATCTCCTGGTCTGAGGGGAAATCCTCGAAGCTCATGTTGCTGAACCCGGTCTTGGCCGAGTTTTGTATGGTGTTGGATTGAAAGGATTTCGAGGATGTTGTGCCGACGGCGGCGGCCGAAGAATTTCCAGCACCGGCTGTGCCACTCGCGGCACTGTGCGACTTTGAATGCTTGCTGGACGTTGAGGTCGCTGTGCCGACAATGTTCTCGTAGTCTTCGTCTTCGTAGTCGTCCTGCGACTGGCACTGCAGGCGCTGATGCTTCTGCTTGCTGGACGATGAGAGTGAAGATGTGGAGCCGAGCGCGCTGGCTGAGGCTGCGACTTTCTTGTAGGAGTGCGCGGCTTTGACTTTTTGCGAGATCTTCGCCGGGATGGTTCTTACACCCAAATGGGAGGATTTCTCTTTTTTGGGTTTTGCGGCGAGGGCGGCGCTGTTGATGCTCGGCGCACCTGACGCTGGTAGGTCGGCAGCGTGGTCGGCGTCCAGATCGATAGTGCCCGGACCATGCTTGACCACTGGCTCCTCCTCATCGTCCGGCGTAAAGTCCGAGCAACGATCTTGAGAGATTTGCACAAAGCCATTATCAGCGATGGGAAACAGCGTTTGGTCGGGCTTTGGTAGTAGGTGAGGCGGAGCGACGGCCATGCTGTTGCTATGCGTGCTGGAAGGCATGCTTGGGATGGAGAGCACCACACTATGCGGGGTATTCGAGTGCGCTTTTAGGCCGACGGCATTGGGTAAATTGCAGCCAATCGGAAGTGAGACTGTGTGGGACGGAGGCGCGACCGGTGCTGCAGCACCGACATGCTTATTGGAGCTGGAGACAGCGGAGGAGTAGGAGGCAATGGAGGTGGACATTGTAGCGGAATTCGAGATGGGTTTGGGCAGGTTAACGTAGGCGCTACTGCCGCTCTGGTGCGCAGGGGCGGCGCTGCTGACATGCAGGCTCAAGCCGGTGCGTGCCGAAGCACTCTTGTTGGAGGGCGGATCGGGGGTTTTGTTGATAATAATCGAGTGGTTAACGGTGACGAGTTGTGGTGCAACGCTGGGGGAATGCGGCATGAGCTTGGTTGTTGTTGGTTTTGGGATTGCGTTTGGTTCCATTTTTATGTGTACAGTGTTATTGTTGTTATTTATATTGTTGGTTACATTAAGGATTTGGGATGTGGCGGCGCCGACGCATTTTCGGATTACCTGTGGAAAGGGCTCGGAGCCGAAGAGGTCCCGCTGCTGTGAGTCGCAGTCGTCGTCCAACAGTGAGACTGACGCGGGCGGCTGCGCGGGCGTCACACCAAACATTGTTGTTGCTGCTGTTGCAGGCGTGTCGGCGACTGTGACGACGGTGACTGTGCCAAAGCTCGAAGCACTTTGTACTTGTTTAGGAGCAGCCACTGGCAGAGTTGTATGTGCCGTCTTGGGAAAGGGATTAAAGACGGGCTCATTGAACTCGTCCAGCTGCGGCGAAGGTGTTTGCGTGGGGAAATTTGCGAAGTTCACAACAGCGCTGTCGAAGGCTTCGCCGTTTTTGATAGGCGTCGACGTCCAGATACCCGCTTGCTGCTCCACGGGTGGCGTTAGAGCAGGCACCACCACCTTTGCTGCAGCGGCGCGCGAGCTACGCGACTTCTTCTTTAGCGGCAAGCCAACGGGCATCTTAAAGGGCGCCATGGCAAACACGTCAAATTCCTCGTCCGCTTTTGCGACAGTCGCTAGCGGCTTGTGCTGCACACTATCCGGCGATGTCTCCGTGTCATTGCTGCTCTTGCCCTTAGAATCCGAGTCTGCAGAGCCGTAGTCAAGCTCGTCGTCCAGCAGCAAGGGCTTGTCGCCGAATTTGTGCAGGAAGTCGTTCGAAGTGGGGCTCAGCTCGCCGCTCTCTTCGTCTTTGCCAGTGCTGCCCGCAAGCTCACCGGCGGCAGCGGCAGCCGCAGCAGCTGCAGCGGCCATGCGGTCCTTCTTGCGCATGCGAACCTTCACCACGACGCGGCTCACGTCGTCCTCGTGTGTCGTCACACTCTCGCACTCGGCATGGTATGCCGACGAGTTACAAGTCTTGACGCTCTCGCTGATGCCGTCCATGTCCATGACGGGTCGTCGGAACCTGGTCGCATTCATGTTGTTCACATCGAAAAAGTCGTCATCCTCGGCACGAAGATCGCTTGCTGATCCAATCGAGTCGGCGTCGCCCTCGTCGTCGGACTTGGATGCGCCAGCTGCCGCGGCGGCCGCAGCCACAATGGCCGCCGCCTGCTGTTGCTGCTGCTCGTGCTGTTCCAGTGCGGCGTTAACCTGCTGCGCCGCTTGCTGTGCCGCCGTGCTCGGCTTCTTGGTCGTGTGTCGCAGCTTCTTCACAATCGGCACTTTCAGCTGCGTCTTGTCCACCTTGTGGTAGGCCGCCTGCTGTATCTTGTGTATGGTGTCCGGTATGTTGTTCGCCACGATCTGCTTGAAGATGGCCTTCTTGCTGCTGACGCTTGACGAGCCGCCGCCATAGTCCTCCTGGAAGAACTCCGAGTCGGAGTCGTCGGACGTGGGGTTGTCGTTGCTGCGCAGCTTCTCGTACTTATTGCGGTCCTCCAGCGGCAACTTGACGAAGCCACCGCTCGCTGGCAGCGGCATGCTGGTGCCAGCCAAGTTGGCCAAGGGGTCAACCAAGGCCGAGCTGCTAGCGCATACACCATCTGCACCCTCCGAGTCGGTTTTGAGATTATTGAGCAGCGAAGTCTTCTCCTCGCTGGACACTTCCAGTGTCGGCGAGAGCAGCCACTTGGAGGAAGTCGACGAAGTCGTGCCACACGCAGCCGCTGCCGTGGACGCGCTGGACGGGGAGTTGGCAGCGCCCGCAGCGTATTTAGCTGTGAATGAAATCAAGTACTTTTATGCAGTATAAAAAACGAACTGGATTAGCAGGTCTGGGATTAGGGTCAAATGTTTATCCGTACATTTGTTTGTATATATGTGTGTATGTGCCAGAGATCTGCAGCGAGTCGCTATTTTGAAGTGTTTTTATAGCAATATTGCACTAAGAAGGCGGAGAGCAATGACGTCGCAGTCCGATGCGACAAATTAGGCTTGATTCTATTGTAGACCGTGATATGGGAAATCAGGCGCTCTACGCCGACAGTTCCGTTTCTGACCATAAGCCTACACGTTTAAATAATGGAATACTTTCCTCTCTTGCCCATGAACTCAACTTGCAAGACAGAAAACTTTCCGTGTGCGAATTCGGACTATAAGAGATACTACTTCATAAATTGCGAGTCACTGGTACCAGTACCGCTGAGCATTCTGTGAGTACGAATGAGTACTAGTGCAAGAATGGACTACTCACTGCAGATCTCTGGTAAGCAGCAATGCCGAGCAACTACTCCAAAAAGAGCAGCAAACCTGCCTGAAAACGTGGCCAAAACAGCAGACAACCGTTCAAAATATTTCAAACAAAAACCAAAATCTTCGTGATAGTCATTTAATCCTTTTAATGTGACTATTGATGGAGCGTTTTTTGGAAGATATTCGCATGAGATTAGTAGACTTATTACCGATTAGGATTTGAATGCGTCCATTGTTGTTAATTGCGGTGGAATGTATAATGAGATGTGCTTTGTGTGTTTGTAAGTGTGGTGGTAGTAGTTGAAATGTTTGTATATAAATGTATGATATATATTTGTATGTATAAAATAGTTAATAGAACTACAAAGCTTTTTTTAACACACCGAGTGCCAAAGTTACATATAAACGAAATGTTAACCAGAAGAAAACACGCGAAAGAAAGAAAGAAAGCCCAAATGATAGTGGAAAATTATAGAATACAACGACACACATAAGAAAGGATACGCAGTGCGTTCGTCGTTGTATATGTTACGACAGCACATCTCAGTAGCTATATCCGACATGACCTACAAACTTGTCGCCTTCAAACAATTTGATTAATACCAGATTATGTACAAACTACTAGCCTTTCTTAACTTTTATAAATACAACAGTAACTAGAGAAATCTTTATAGAAATAACAATCAGTTTGGCACAATTATTTCATTATACAGTCTGTTTTAGAAGAAAGCAAACGCGATTTCAAAACAGTACAAAATAAATTTGAGAAAGTTGTTGTGGAATCTGATCGCTTTCAGAATTAGAAACGATATAAAATCTTTTAGGGCTTATGTTCGAATCAGAATTTGATATTTTCTGCCCACTGTCTATTTAGTTTAGTTTAGTTTTGTCCAATAATGTTACGGCCTATTGCATTATTGGATAGTAATGTTTCAATATGTTAAATCGATTTGAATTACTATTCAGTTAAAAGCAAACTACAGCTACTAAAAACGCATACAAAAGAAAATTTAACAGAAAGAATATTGGGCTTGGTAGAGAATTACGTCAGGCAAATTTCAAAACCATAAGAAATTAAAAGCCATTTCGACTACAGCAGGAAGAGCAACAATAATAACAACAACAACAAAATATTACAAAACTCTACACTTTTGCAAAGTAATTAATTGGTAATTTATAGTAATTAATAATTTATTGCATTTGTTTAAACAGAATTGTACAATTTTTTTTTTAAATATAACTTACACTTACAACAACTATTTATATATGCATATTGCAATGACTCGCCGCAGCCAGCCATATTAATGTTTCTCTCTACAATTGTAAATTGTTCTTTTTCATAATATTACATAATTGTAAATGTTGTCATTTTGTTGAATTGTTATTTCAATTTATTTACATTCATTTTTTGGACTAATTTATATGTCTGCTAGTTTGTAAGTTGTGCCTGTAACAATGCTGCGCTCTTTTTAAAAGTGACAACTTTTTTTTAAACGCTTGTTCGTATGTGGCTTAGCAAAAATATTTTAGTTTTCTTTATGCCTTGCATTTTGTTGTTGCAAAATACGGTCAAGTTGCACAATTCAATGAGCGATACAAATTTATTTTTCTAGTATTTATTTTGATATTTCTTTTTATGCTAGGATTCTTTGGTATTTGCTTGTGTAGCAACATTTCAGCTTTTGAAGGAACCTTCTTTGGCCGGTTGCTGCGTGATTGCGGAAACGGAAATGATACTCGTAAAGCAGCATAATTATCTGTACTGTAAAATCCCATTTGCTAAAAATGATTGCAATAGTTTGCAGCGGCTTTTCTTGTGTATGCTATATATTGAAAATATATTGTAAAAGTTTTGCTGCTTTTTTATTAAAATATTCTGTGTACAATAATGATTACAATTCAACCAACAAATTTAAAATTTCAGTGCTACATTGTTAAAGTATTACATATTTCATTATCGATTTTTTTAACAAGTTGCAACATTCTCATTGATCTGAGCTTTAGGAAGTTTATTTTGATTTACAAGAAGAACAAAAATTCAAACAGCAGAGTAAATTGAAAACGTTTTAGAATATAGTTTCCATACATGATCTATCTAGTATCTAAAGGAGCGTACTAGTACGGATATATCAGGCTCCTAGCATACGTAGCACAAGCTGTAAATGAAGTAAATTCAGTTTTTTTAAATTTGAAAGTGCATATTTAAAAATTTGCTAGCTAGTATAAACCTCAAAAGAACTGTTGCATAGTTTCGGACTTACATATGCTTTAAAATAATTGAAATTAAAGATTTAACTACCTATGAGTTCGAAAGCCTGTAATAGTTCTTTTAATGTGTTTTCCTAAGACGCTTCAGCATTTCCACGTCAAAACAGATCATGTTGAATTGAAGAACAAAAATAGTGAGAGTAAACGAGTGTAGGTTGTATATATTGTAGGTTTATAGGTTGCCTTCTTTAGGTTAAAGTAGTACAAAAGCACCGCCTTCCTATTATAGGGGACGAGTTTAAGAGCAACAACATGAGTTACAACAACTTAGCGTTGTCACTAAGGGAAATCATGTTCATTTTCATATTTTTCAAACAGCTTTAGCTTGTTTTTGAGTAAACTCATTCAAATTTACTACTAAAAGTATTGCTTTGTTTAATTTGCAAGGAAATTGTGTTCCTTTTTTTGTAGAATATACAACACTAAACGCATTAAAATCGCAACAATGATATGCAAAATTAGTTTTAAATTGAGCTATAGTTTACAAGTTTACGAATTTAGTATAATAGCACAGATTATTATTGCATTGGCACTGAATAAAGCCAGTATTAAATTGTTGTTTTTTCTAGCTTAAACCACAACCGATTATCGTTGAATAGCAATATTAATTGCGCGGCATAAGAATGACAACGCCAGCAACGAAAAGGCGTTTATTTCATATTCATTCGATTTATGAAAAACACTTCTTCTTCTTCTTTATTGGTCAGTAACTACCCTTTACCGAGCTACGATCTGATGTAAGGCTTCTCTCCTGGTGCCCCAACAACGCGCGCTTGGAAATGCCCAGCGTCGCCAGTGCCTCTTCTACTTGGTCTATCAATCGGAAATACATAATGAAAAACACTGACTTTCTATTTTGCCAAAAAACGGTCGTTCCTTTACTCGAAAAAGAACCGACTTTAAAAAAAATCCCCGTAGTCAGTTTATTGAACAATTAGAAGTTAAGCCAGAGAGGTAACGTCACTATAAAAACCAGAAAAAGAGTGCTTTTCTTTTTGATAATACATATAGTAAATGCGAAGTAAAATCTGTTTACAGATCTTCTTGTTAGAAGTTTTGAGAAACAAGGTATGGATTTAAATTAACATAAAAATTATGACTGCTATAAAATTTTTGACTACATATTTCATTTTACAATAAAATTTATAACGTAATATTTAAACTTTTTTCCATACCATTACTCTGATCTCATATTCCTTTTCTTATACATACTTCCACAATATGGACGCAATAAGCAATTTCACTTTATTGCAGGTATTTTGTTTTGGAATTTTTCCTGAATAAAAAATTCCATGTGGAAATCTGACTTGTATTGCAGTTTTTCCTAATCAATCTATGCCTAATTAAAAAATAGGATCCAGCATACTTATTTGAGCAACAGACGCAAATTTTTGTAAAGCAAATGAAATAAACGCTTTTTCGTAAAGGAAGTCAAAGTGTAGACCCAGCCACCAACACCAATAAAATTAGTACCAACAGTAGTGATGATTTTGGTTTTAGTTATTAAATACGTTACATGTGCATAGATTTGTTTCCAAATTTGAGTGCAAACATGGCTGTGTGTATATGTGTGTTTTGTTAGGCATGTTACAATTACAAATATGCATAATTTATTTCTAAACATTAGCCAGTTAAAAGTTGGAAGCAATTTCTTGTGCAGCGCTTTTGAAGTAGACTTTGAACTTCGAGCGAAAATTTAAATATGTTTACAATTTTTAAAGCTTTCTCAGTGTCTGTCAAAAAAAGGCAAACTGCTTTTTAAATTATATGCCTCATACTTAAAATCTGAACAGAGGTTTGGGAATCTGCGCAATAAATATAACTTCCAATTTTTAGCATATTTCTTTTATATACTTTTACAATTTGTTCTATTTTGTTTAATAATATAATTTTTAGCGGATAGAAAAATATAAGGGAATACAGTTTGTACAGCGTTCAATTTACAAGACGGCATAGAAAATCGCCAAATATTACGCTTAAAATTACAATTGAAAAAAGGGAAAAGAGTATAGTACAGTTTTTACAATTTGATTATAGAATCCCTTACAATTTACTTTATAGGAAATAGAATTTTATCTTTGGTTACTAGATTTATTTTAAAGAGTTTATTGTGCACGCAACTTAACCCAAGGGCCTAGGCGGAGCGCGGGGCGGGACGCACAGAGAAGTGCCAGCAAGCAAGGACTCAAGCAATTGGCTCAACAATTAGAGAGATTGTTTGTGCTATGGCACTGGTTGTCAAAATCGCCGTGGGCGGGGGTTCATAATGCCGGTACACATATTACATATGTTCTCATAAACATATACGCACAGTATATCAGTATATAGAGCAATGTAGTAGTAGTATTTGAAATAAGAATTTTATGCTTTACCTCCAGTTTTGCGCAACGACGTAGCCTTTTCACGTAGTCCCGGTGGCAAAGTGAATGGCGCCGAGCCGAAGGGATCTTCGGGTATGTGTGGTGAGTTGTTGGCAGAGATGCCGCTGGCTGCTGCCGTCGTGGTGGTTGTTGCCGCTGTTGCTGCCGTTGTAGCCGACGTAGCCGACAACACCGAATTATTACCTTCGGTCGGCGTTAACGTTGAGGTGGTGGAAGCGGATTTTGCAGTAATGCCTGGCGGAAATGGACAGAAGAAATATGTTATTTAGTGCTCACTTTAAAGAGCTTTAGTTGGAACTTACTTCCTTGACTGCCGCGTTGACGTATTTTATCGAATTCCGCCTCGAAAATGTGGTCTTCGGTCATTTGACTGAAAGGCTGCTCCTCGAAGGGGTTCCAAGCGTCGACACGGCCCTCCAGCGAGCCAGTGAGCAGCACATCTGCAGTGGCGGCCACTCTATTGCCGCTACTCGAGGTCAGCACATTTCGCACACTCGTCAATTCACTGTTCGACATGGAGACTGACATGGCGACAGCGTTTGCATGCAGCGCATGCGCGTGCGGCAGAAAGAGTCCGGGATTTGAGCCACCAAATGTTGCAGCTGCATTATGGCTGCTGGGCTCAGTGCCATCGTGACGCATCTTAACGACCGACTGATCGTAGGGTGCCAAAAATTGCGATGTTTCATTGGCGAATGTTCTAGGGTGGACGGTGTGGTAAAGTGTGAAGTGGAGGCGAGCGCGCACATAATGTTGAAGGAGGGAGCAATTTTCAAATAGAACGATATGAAAATTAAAAATTTACATGTGGCGGGAAATAAGTGCAAAAAAGAGAAAGAGCATAAAATAGAGAGAGAAATTATACATAAGTCAAAAAGAAACATGTCGGTTGAGAAGTTAATGATATGCATGTCGGCTAGTGTACGAGTATGTGAAGAAGTGGTTAATATTTTAAGCTAATTATACTATTTAACGTGAGGTGATACATGAGACCGAGAGCGGCAATAAGTTGTAATGGCCATATACATAAGTAGATAAACACTATTTAACAAATTTCCTATTTTTGTGACGACTGACATAGTTAATGTACATATTCTGCATAAAGCTCGACTGGGAGCTGCTTCAAATTAAATAAAGTAAATGAAAAACAATGCTAGCCGCATTTTAGCAGTTGGCTAGTGTTGTCTAAAGGCAAAAGCGATGGATGACATTTCCAGCTTCAAAATATGCTTCAGGTTTCACTCATGAACATACTGTAGTCTAGAATTTGTGGTTTTGCTAGGCTCTACTAAAAAACGAATGCAAGATGGAACAAAAAATTTTCTGAACTATAAAGTGTGTGAACTTTTTGAATCTTATTCGCTCAAAGCTTCTTCTTCTTCGTTTGGCTTTGGTATCCTTGAACGTTATTGGCGAGAGTGGTGCAAAAGTGCAAAATTTGCATATGAAAAACAAGTAGAGAAGGAGAAGAGCACACAAAGAGAGAAACACAATTGGACGCAAGAGCAATTAAATTAATATGGAAACACAGGCGCACTTACTTATTAAAAGCAGAAGTGTCGCTGACATTGCGACGATGTCCGGTAGCGCTGTTGGCGGCCAGGCCTGCTTTCGGCGGCGTCAATATGTTCTTTGTGGGCGTGTCAGCGGCAACAGCTACTGTGCCGACATCCATAGCTGCAACATCACCGCCAGCGGCAATGGCGCTCTCAACTGCCTCCGTGCCGACTGGTGTAGGGGAGTGCTCACTGAAAGGATCAGGGTACACAGTTGATTCAAAGAGACTGTTTAGCACTTCCGGAGGCGGCGGCAGTGCAGTTGGAGAAGCTGCGACAACAGCTGTTAATGCAGCAGCATTTGCCGGAGCGACTGCGGCAACTGGTTGAGCCACGACTGCGACAGCGGCCGCTGGTGCTGCTGAGGGTGGCACCACGGCCGGTATTGCTGGGAAGTTTGCTTGAAACTGCTCCACGACTGGCTGTTGCGGCTGTGGCGAAGTGATATTGTTGCGTGGTGACGGACTCGGCGGCAGTCCCAGGCCCAGCGCCTTTTGACCATGAACCGCAGTTGAGGAGCCCTTGGGACGTTGTCGTGGCGCGACGCTGGTGCCCGACTCAACAATAGCCACACTTTGTGGCTTCGCTGCTTTGGCGGCGGCGGCACTAGCGATACGCTTTACTTCAGACTCGAATGGAGGCACTATCAAGTGATCGAAATTGGGAGCGGGGGATTTCTGCAAATGCGTGAACAAATTTGAGCAAAAGAATAGAACAGAAATCAAAGGTTAACATACGTGCAAATTTTGTACTGGATTATCCTTGGCGGCCAATCGGAACGCCACCTCGCAAGCTTGCCAAATATTCGGCCGCTTGTCCATATCCGGTTCGAGCATGTACTTTATCAGCTGGTGCATGCCCTTGGAGTATTTGGAGTTGTCGGGTATGCAGAATTGGCCGTTCTGTATGGCCAGCGTGCTCTCGCCGAACGGCAGATTGAAGAAGCACAGCTTGTAGAGCAGGCAACCCAAGGCCCAGATATCCGCCTTGGTGGTTATGTTCTTGCCGCTGTAGAAGTCCACCATTTCGGGCGCGCGATACGAAAGCGTCGTGTACTTCTGTATCTCCTCCTCGACAGCGGTCACACCGTGTTGCTGTGGATTGAGTATTTTTGCGGTGGCCGATCCGAAGTCGCACAGCACAAAGTTGCCGGCATCATTCTGCAGTATGTTCTCCACTTTCAGATCCCTATGTATGATGGGTGTCTGACAGTAGTGCAGGCGTGAGACTGCCTCCGATATATCACAGAAGATGGTTAGAACCTCGGGTTCCGTAAAGCCAACTTGCAAACTGAAAGAACACAAGAGGCGGATGAGTGAAGGCTTTGCCGCTGACAAATCATGAATTGCATTTCACTTACCGTGCATTCATCATGGCCAGCATGTGTAGCTTACAAAATGGCATCAACAGCAGCACCTCACACACGCCATTGCCCGTGTGCGTGATGCTGGAGTCCACAAAGCCGATGATGTTCTTGTGACCGCTAAGATTACTCTGAGGAAAGCGCAAGAAAAGCAGCAAATTTTGCGATAATTGAAATGCAGCAAAAGAGTGCAAAGAAAAACGGCAGGTCAAATAAATAAGTTCCAGTGGAAATGTGTGCGACTTACCGCTATCTGTATTTCCCGCTTGGCCACATTCAGATCGTACTCGTTATTTACGTACATACGCTTGAGCGCATACTTGGCACTGCCGGTGTTGCCTTTAGCAAGGAAAACCATGGCGAAGCCACCTGCAATGAAGTACGAGAAAAAGCGATACGGGAATCAGTGGAAATGTAGCATGAATGACGTGAATTAAATTTATTTAAAAAAAACTATAGTTTGTTAGAATTGCATACTTTTTGGCGCATAAAGGCCTAAAGCCATCGTTAAGGGCCTCCCTTCTTCTTCTTTTTTAGAAACTTTACTTGTGTTTAATTTATGCATTACAATTAGAACTGTAATGCCAAAGGTACACTGAGTACCCAGACCCTTTTTAATTGACATGTTCTTTTTCACTACCAAGTACACTCAGAAATTTAGCAATTATATATTTTTCAGTATATGTACATATTAGCAATTCTATTATAGGAAATGTGATGGTAATATTGTTCCCTCAGATTCAATTAGGATGTGAAAGAATTAAACACACACTTACAGAAACATACAAACAAAAGGCAAGAGCAAGTAGGAAAAAATTAACAGTTTTTAGAGTAGGAAATACTTTTTTGGCAGAGTCTTGTACTGGCACAGGCGTCGTTTGTCTGGTAGAATACTGGAACTGGTATGGGTACCATGTGTGAGGCGCGCCAGCAAACAGCCACATAAATTTCAAATCAAGCTCAAAGCACTGACTGCATTTAAATTGAATTCTCTATTTCAGAGTAAAAGAGAGCTTTCAATTCCTGTGCGCTCCTACTCCCTTTTCTGCTGAATTTTCCAGTTGCAGTTGCTTTATGCAAGTGCCAGGGGATTTTGGCAATTCAAAACGCACGAGGCGACTATGAGACGCAGGAGATTTACGTGAAGGCAAGTTGCTGTTGTAGTGAGGGTAGAGATTGCAGTAAGTTGGCTGGCTTCTGTTGCCGGTTAAAGGCCAAAGAGTCGAGTCGTTTGAAGTTGCTGAAGGAAGTAAATCGATATTTTTGCTTTTAGCTTTAAGCAAGCAAAGGAATGTGGATTCTGACATTGTTTTTTTCTTCTCGTCAACGTTGTTGTTATTTCAAACAAAAGCTTGACATTACACACAAAAACAACAATGACGACAGGATATATCATTTACTTGGTTTTTTTCTATGTATTTGTGCATTTACTTTGTGGCTGTAGTTTTCTTTGTTTTACAAACATATTGGACAGTATTCATTCTACACTTTTGTTGGCCCGATTATTGATTATCCTGCTAGACAGTAGAATTAGTTAAGCAACTTGTGTTATTAATTATCAAAAGCATTTTCATTTTAAGCTTGAATGTGTTTGATATACAGCAAGCACAACGTATTTTTATTCGACGTATACAATCGGAAGGGGTTTGGCTTTAGGGTTTAGGCACGTTGTTTAGCTAATGTTCAAAAAATTTTTCAACAAAGGAAACAAAGGAAAAGCGCATTAGGATCGGAGCTTGCATATTAAATAAAGTACATACTATGTTATTACTCAAAGTAAAAACAGGACAACAATACGTAGTACCTAAAGTGTATTTTTAGCCAAACTTTCTGGGAATAGTCATTTGTTGACATGCATTTTCTACTAACAAATTCAAAAGTTTTGTTTTCTTTGCATATCAGGTCGTTCATTTTGAATGGAAAACAAATAAATCTGTTATGAATAATTCTAGTGCCTAAAGGAGACTTCACACGATCGCACATGTCGGACGAGTCAATAATCGGTTTAAGTTTTCACGGTCCTACTTGTTGACAAACTTGATTTTAATTTCATTTTATACGTAAACATAACATCGAAATGTAGACGGATTAAGAAGTGTGTATGTCATGGACGGAACGACGCTTCATTTTTGTGACTTATTTTGAACTAAAACGTGCATATAGAGTACCTAAATAGCGACTACTATCAAAACTTTTGCCATATTTCTTAATGTTTCAAATGTCTCTACTAATGTACTAAAAATCGAGTAGGTACCTAATCGTAGTGGCTAATATAAAAACCTTTAACATATTCCTCAATCATCTCTACTAATGTACCAATAATCATTCAGATCGGAGAGGGATCATTCGAAACAATTTCTCATGGAATGACACGTGTAGAAAGTTAAGTTGCAACTTAAAACGCCGGTGTATATATTTTAAAATTTAAATCACAATTGTTGTAGCATGTGCTGGCGATTTTTTTATATACTAATTTATGTAAATTGATGGAATTTGCATACACAGTGTTGGAAAAATTATTTAAAACGAACTGTAAAATATTTACATAAAAGACTTAAAATATTTAATTATAATGTAATTAATAACTATGCAACTTTACATGTGGCAAACGCATGTGTCTACAATAATTTCGAATGTCACGATATTGGTTTGTCTGATAAAAATTTAAACAAAAAAATTAAAAAGAAAACATGAAATTATCTTCGAGGTTCATTGCCTCAATGACGCATATCTACAACAACAAAAAGTATTGAACAAAAGAGAATGTTTGTGCTTTCTCTCTTCCCGCTAGCCTTCTCTTCGGCTCAAAAAAGGCACGTTGCCCTGATACTAAACAAACAAGTTAAAATATGCATAATAAAGTTAAGCTTTTAGGCGAATCAAATAAAACGGATAAGTAAGAGTTAATAATTTGCAGTTAATTAAATAATGGGGAGATGTAAATAGCTTACTGAGATAGAAATTAACAAAGAGAAGGAGAGAACGGGATCAAGTAAAATAGAGAAATACGCTTTAGCGTTGATTGGAGGGAGTGTCAGGATGGCAGACAGTCAAGTTCGAATGGCATATTGTTTTTGTTGTAGTTGTAGTTGCAAAGTAAAGCTGACTAAACGCGAAATGACGGCGAACACAGACACAAGAACAACAATAACAACAAAACTTATACTACCCAATAAAAGAATAGGTACGATTAAACGTTATAAACAACTTCCAGTTCGTGATTCGAGAGCAGGGATGTTTGGCAGTTAGCACTACTGTGAAAAGCTGTTGCGGGGAGAAGTGTGCATAATTGACAGACTTACAGCGACAGTTTTACAGTCGATTTGTTTTGTCGTCGCTACTTTGTGCGCTTCTGTGCGTGTGTTTCTGAAGAGAGGGGTTTAAATTAACAAAACAAAACATACAAACAGACTAAAAAAATAACGCTGATATGCAAAAAAGAGAAAACAACAGCAAGAGTACGATAAAAAGCGATAACCGCAAGTGAATTTGTTACTCATTTATTTAATTTGTTATTCTATTTACATGCCAGCAAAAAAAAACTTAACAGAACTCAGCTTACCCCCACACCTCTCAATTTTAAAAACTCAGCCACTGCGAATATATTACCGTAGCCTCTAAACTTATTGAAGGTCGTGCGCGTACATCATTTTAAGACAGACAGTGATAGACTCCGATAGATAGCCGTTTTACAAATAGCTGATATACATATAGAGTACATACATACTTTCATATCACATGAGATTTGCTACCTTCAAGTGCCAAAAAAAATAGACAACAAGAGAGGAAATTTGTATCTGCCATGCTTCACATTTCACTTTCTATCAAAATTAAAATCGATCGCAGTTGAAATTGAATTCGCATTTAAGCCGATTTCGATCGAAAAAGTGCACTGTCAAGTAGCTGTCAAATTATTTTTACAGTTTGCCACAATGCCGGAAGAATGGAGTGATGAAATGACTAAACCGGAAATCTCAATGTTTTTCAGTAAAAATTTTAAAATTTTAGCAATTATTATTTAAAATTATTACGAAACTTGAAACGCGTTTTTCTTGAAACGATGTCTCCAAAGGCAGAACTATAGATATCTCCTCTAATCAACCGCTCTTTTTTGTGGGAATGATAAGTTCCAGGAACTGTGCGGAATTAAGAGGGTAAAATAAATTCAATAATTGGATAAAAAAATTCTTGATCATATTGTGCTTTCCCTTTGCCCAAGACAAAATATTTGAAAATGAGCAATGCGCATCCCTGAGCAGGAAGTCGTATTCTCAAATGAAATGTACACATACACATGTACAGTCTTTGAGAATGAATAAAGGTTGCTTATTTTTCAAATAAAATATTTATTTTCCTTTTTTCGCAAGTCGTCGTTTATGAGCGTTGAGCATTTACACATATGCAAATCCAAGTTGAAGGTTAATCGACTGACTGGGGTATTCGCACTACAGAAAAACGTACAGTGAAGTTAATAAAACTTGTAAAAATAAGATTAAAGCATTTCAAAACGTGTTTGAAAAAAATAACAGCAAAGTTCAGACAGTTCCCGTTTCCACTGAAAAGTCGCTACGCAAATGAAGTATTTAACTGCGCTTGCGTGTAGGTTGCGGCGCACAAATGCGTATTCCAAGCTTTGGGAGGGGGTCTTGTCTAAAGTAGGGCGAAACGACAAATTTCCAGAAAATGCGTTTGTTATGTGGTTCAAAATACTCATGGGCGTCCCCAAAAGAAAATTGTACGATGGGGATGTTTTTGACATGACACAATAGGTATTTCAGGCCATGGTAGCTAGAAGACTAAATCCGTACTGTAAAAACAATCTAATCCTATGAGGCTAGAAGGAAATATTTATTTATTTATTGCTACATACTTTACATATATATTTACAAAGTATGGGAAGGTGTAGGGCAACATTCTAATTTTTCATGCAATCGACAAAATTTGAACTCAATATAAACATTTTTAAAGGTGTGTATAGTGTATGTATTTTATCTAAGTCAACAGTATGTAAAGAATTTTTCTATTGCGCCAAATAATTAAAATTTTGTTTGGCGATTCCGACTTTTCGAAATTTTTTCCTCTAGCCCCTCTAATTTTGTATTGTTTTCGAAATTATTTCTATTTAGTAGGCTTAGTAACCTACTTACTAATAATACTAATCAGCCCTACTCGGTAATTGTATCTGGGTAGGTCTAGCTAGCTTGCAATATCCTAATTAAAAGTTTGCAATTTAAAATAAAGAAACATGTCTGGGTACGCCCATGAGCGCATATCATACCTGCGCCGCAGTTGAGAAAACCAAATATGTACGTGTACGAGTAAGTAATAAGCTGCTGCTTCTGGCCTTTCGGGTATCTGAGTCATTGTTTTAATACTTTTGCTGCCTTTTCATACTTGCTGCGTTTTCTGAGTTAAGAACCATGTTTTTATAAGGTAAGCATAAATTATAATTATATGAAAAAGCAGACACACAACTGTATAACAACAAAATAAATAAATAAAAGAAAGCTGCAAAAAAGCTGCTTTGAGAGTGAGTTCAGTACGCTTGGTTTAATTGTGCAATTAAGAGAGTTCCTTAGTATGAGGTGCATTTGCGTGTTGACTTTATTACAGCCGAAGTATAGCAACGAGTTAGCAGAATGCTTTAGGGGCTTAGGTCTACCTGCTATAGCAATTCTAACTAGCGTAGCTGGCTTGTGAAAATACAAACATCCACTTGAATGCAATCTAGAACAAGTCTGGCATTGATTACGAGTATATCGAAGCTGATCTTGTAAACATTGACGGTGTGCATAAATTGAATCGAGCAATGAGAAACCATTATCTTTTCATTGTAGCGCTCATTATATGCGCTATCTTGCTGGGACGAGCAAATGACAGTAATAGAAACTAACAATGCGGCACACGATCGTCGATTAGAGATAATATATATATTTGAGTGGTAGTGTTTTTAATAAATTATTAGATAATTTAAACGTTTATTAACCCTAGAGAGATAACCCTATTGGAAGTTACGGAGAAGATAACCATACGTCTGTGGGACGTATCATAGTTTTTCTTTATGGTGACAATATTTTTGGAAATATTTTTTACCTTTTTGTACTTACATGGATTCTTCATATATTTCCTTATTATTTAAATGCATTTTTGGAGAAACTTTTTTTTAATATGTAACAAAAAATCACATTTTCAGTATTCTTATAAAATAAAAAAAAAAAATCCAAGTATTTTGTAAAAGGAACTGCCGTTTTCTTAAAAACTAAAATGAACACATTTTTTTCGCTTTTTAAGCTTATTTAGATATAACATTTATGATAAATAAAAAAAAATATTAAGTGTGGTCAAATCAGGTACAAGTTTTGCACACTTCATTTTTATGTTCCCCGCATATAGTCTTAGTACATTTTACACACACCATTTTAGACATACGCCTTATTTTTGAGGGGCAATAGGAACAGTATCTTTTTTTCTTTGGTTCAGGTTCTTCTCTGTTTCCATTATTGTCTCTTTCAACCTGTTGAGGCAATGCATTTTTTATATTTCGCTTCAAAGCGTTACTCAAACTAGGAGCCTCCAAGCGCTTTTTCATCCATGGCGATGTCAACGAAGTGGATAAAGCTTTCATATAATTTCTTCGACTAGACGGTTTTTGGTTTCGAGACTGTAGGTTGTGGCAATAAATAACGTATGAATTTACAAAAGCTATGTTGAGCAGTCCGTAAAATATTGCCATAGGCCAACGGTTAGTTTTCCTTGAGCACGACATTATTGAACACATTTGGTCGAGCGTGTCGACTCCTCCTTTTGTTTGGTTATAATACAAAATCATATCTGGCTTACCACTTCTTTCATCGATAGTGCCTTTTTCATTGCAGGATGAGAGCATGAACACAATTTTAGAAGGCTTTGGTTTATAGGACAAAAGCGTTAAAGGTCCATCATAACAAAATCTGGCAGTTCCAACCTCTCGCGATCGTGAATTTTTCATTAATTCGTCCGATAAACCTTGCAAATACGCACTTATTTCTGTGTCATTTAAGCATCCATTTCGGGCCATTGTTCTTGGTTTAACTAATGAAAAAACGAAATCACGATCAAAAAAAATTTATTCGAATTGAGTGTAAAAGTCACACAAAAGCTAACCATACGTCTCCGAGACGTATGCGATCGCCAAAACTCAAAGAGTATCGAACTTACCACGACAAAATAACCACCACCGGCAAGCTACTGTAGACGACTGGGAAAAACAAAAACAGCAACGTGTTGCAAAAACATTCGAGAGAGGGAGAGCGAAAAATTAAAAAGGCATACGTCTCTCAGACGTAGGTTATCTCTCTAGGGTTAAAGGCGGTTCGATTAGCAGTGTGTGCATTATATTTAGCTTCCTGCCTTTTGATTCTATTAAAAAGGTAGCTTACTTGCGATGATGAGTAAAGCTTCCAAGTTTCTCGTTCGGATACGACTATAAAATAAATGTGTAGGGCCCGTTAACTTGTGCTAAATAGCACGAGCTCGCAAGTTAATGCGAGAAAGTTAGACCTAAGTGTTTAATGTTTAAGTGAGTTTAATTATTATTATTATTATAAAATTTTTTGTAGGGATCATTCTGAAGAAAATAGAATTGGATTCAGCAGAAGAAATTCATTATTGCTATAAAAATAGTTCCTCTCTATCCTTTCACTTCCTTTTAGGAATTACAAACATTTGTAATAGAAAATTACTGAGGAATTGTAATGGAATTGAAATTATAAAACTTTTTCAATTCCATTTTTGAGAAATTTAAAAAAATTGCCAAGTACAATTACTTGGAATTGGATTGGAAGTGGTAGGTAATCATTACTATCCAGCTCCTGCTGTACCTAGTAATAAAAGTAATCAAAATAGGTCAGTCGAACGGCAATAAAAGAAATAAAGAAGAGGTAGAGAAATTGATGTGGGACCGTAGTAGCCAAGCCGAAAACCAATAAAGAACTAGAGCGAGCGACTAGTTGGCGACTGCAATGGCTAATAACTGCATAGCAGTAGCTGCAACAACAACAACAATTAGAAGAAATTACATTGCAAGTGACTGAGTGTGTGAGGAAATTGAACATTTTAGCAAAAACAAAACTCATGCGCATAGGTCAAATAGAAAGAGCACAATTCAAATTGATTTTTCTTTCTCCAGCTCAATTGAAAATGACGCATGTATGTACGAGGAAAATTTTCCATTGAGCATGCGGAAAGTATGTCTCTCAAGCATTTGCAATAAGTTAGTAAATGGCGAAATTGCAATTCAATACCATTTGTGATTTTTGTCTTGTCACTATTTATACATATTTTTCACATTTTATTTCAAATTACTTCAATGTGAGCAACCACTAGCAAAAGCTTTTAATCAAAAAATGTATTCTGTCAATAACTAATTGTATGATATACCATCCATTGATGTACTGGCATGCTATGTTTACATTCTTTGATACCTTATAGTGTCTAGAATATCTTCCGAAAAGACTTTTGCGGTACTTGAACTGATTCAAAAGATATAGGCACTTTTAAGCATAAGTCTGCTTGATGCTGTTCATGTACCAGCGGTGTGGCTCCGGCCAAAAAGGTAGGAACGCTTGTAATCGCTACTTCAAAAACTTATATGCTTATTTTTGAAGTGATAACTTTTTATGGGAGGGTAAACCGCTTCGTTACGTAACGCGTTACGGTGCCAGTCTGTCTGGCTTCCCTCTCTCTCACGCATACGGCAGCGGTACGCGGGCCCCTCCTCTCTCACTCTAACCCACAGCGCTTAGCTGTTTTTCGGACAGACGCTTTTGTTGGCTGAGCTGCCGACATGCAGAAGAAGAGCACATGCACACGACTTTCATACACCATGCAAAATACGAAAATCAGCCGCAAAAAATGCTAGTTCGGCTCATTTGAGTACGAAAACCGAACGAACCAAGCCATTGAGTCGTGCGATCAGGGGTGCAAACTCAGTCAAAGCCAATTCTCTCAAATGCTTAAAAAATTCTCCCATGGGAATTGGCACTTCAGCCACATTTTCATTCAAAATAATGGTAGTAAAAAACATAAATCAATAAATAAAACAGTATGGCTGAGTTCCAAAATGCTGTAATACAAAACAACAGCATTTTGTTAAGAATATGTAGAAAAAGAGTTCGAATTCCCACAAAATGGGAGAATTTTCTCACAGTAAGCAGCCCTCGTTATATTTACTTTGAGTTTGGAATTTCTTGTAGCAGAGCGGTTCTCTGAGAGGACGAGCCAAAATTTTATGAGATGCGCACTCTATTATATTAACATACTCTTTGCTACCACCGTTTTTGAAAGTGATTATAAAAAATATGATGAAACAAGCAGAAGATAATTCTCGGAACATTGCAGAATCTCCTTATTATTGTCAATATATATATATCTCCAAACCAAAGTATTTCAAGTATCATTCAATTTATTCATAAACAGCTTTTAATTTATACACTAGAAGGTTCTGCTTTACTTAATGAAAATTATCATAAAATTCCGTTAATTTTGACTGGAGATTTTAATGTTAATTTTGCTGCTGATCGAGCTAAAAATTTAGTATCGTTTCTACAATCCAAACTACAATTGAAAATGATTAATAAGCCAGAAGAAGCTACAACAAGTCATGGAACTGTACTTGATGCAGTCTTTGCAAGATTTTTAGATGACATACAATGTAAAAATTTCGTTGCTTATTATAGCTACCATAAGCCAATTGTTACTTTTATAGGATTGAATAATGATACTAATAATATACTTACACAAAATTCTAATGTACATATTGAAGAATTGTAACTGAGAATTAAATATATTTTATAATCAATAAAAGATTTTATTGATGAATAACCTTTCCTCACATTATCATGTTGACATGCATGAAATTTAAATAATAACCTAAGCTTTTCTCAAGTTAAAAAATTTCAATATTAAATAGTTTAACTTGGATTAGTTTAAGTTATCACTTCTGTCGAGCGTCCCGAGACGCACACATTTTTTTAATACTGTTAGTTTTATAAAAGTTTTCCTTGGAAAACTATGGAAAAGGTGGAGCTCGGATTACCTCAGGGTTGGTAAGATTAGCTCCATATTTTACACTCAGAAAAATAGTTATACCGAAAAATGGTGACATAAATCAAGGGTTTATGCGATGAAATTGGGATACTTAATGCATTACGATGGTATAAGTATTGGAATTTATCTTTATTTGAAAATTTTATGAGCCAAAATGTAAAAGGGGATATATTGAGCATTTAATAAATCTTGCCATTTTTAACAATTGCTATTCAAACTTCTTCTTCTAAAAGAAACCACATAGTTAGCAAAACTTGGAAGGGATTGTTTCTGAACTTGCGTTTATGGCCTTGCACTGCCAAAGGTAGGCCGTTCTTGCGGTAAGGCAAACCGCTTTCGCAATTGAGTGCAAGAAACAAACAGATGAACAAATTTAATAATAAAATCCTTAAGCAGCACACAATGAAGCATCCATGGCGCTTATTGCCAGTAGTAAGTTGTATGAAGGGGAACGAGCTGTACGCGCAGGAATGCTGAGATTCTTCGCAGTTTAGCATAGCTACCAGGATTGTTCTATCTACTTTTAGCTTGAGCGAAAGTGCAGCGCGCGTGGCGTGGTGTGGGGTCGCGTTGAACTTTGCTATTTGTTCCTGCTAGACGAAAGCGCAGCATGGGAAGCCGCAAGCTAACGCAAGACAGTGAAGCTTTAAGGTAAAGGATACACGTTGTATACCAACCAGTTTAGTGTGTCACTATGTTTGCTGCCAGTGTGCAGGCATGTGCGAGTGTGCATGAAGGATAGTCCATATGACAGCGGTTTAATAACTAAATTAACATAATTGATTGAAACGATTTGTGGGACAGATATGAGTACCGATCAATTGATGGAGGCAAATCAGCTAGCAAGCATGTCAAAGTTATTGTGACGTTGTAATTGTATATCAGCGAATTAAGATTGATTCAAAGCATAATAATAAAAATGTTTTTTCCCAAAAAGCAAATGTTTTATTTTTCTACATTATTTCCAAATTGATTTCAAAATGGACCAATAGCTTTAGCAAGATCTTAATCAACCCCCTAAGTTAAGACGAAATAAAAGGACAAATATAATCGCTTCTGCTGTGGTTAGCCACTTGCTGATGACAATAATAAATTCGCATAAAGTGGGCTATTGTTGTTTTAAGTAGCAGAGGATCAGAGTTTAGAACTGCAGTTAAAAGAACATCACAGTACTACTTTCTCATTCATCACTTGCTGATAAGTTTGTTCCTCTGAAGATATTTTGTAAAAATTATCTATAATTATTATCAATCTTTTCTTGAAGAGTTTTGACTATTTTAATTTTAAGGCTATTGCTTAAATGTTTTCGAGAAACTGAGTTTTCTATTCTGTGAAATCAAATAACTGACATGATTTTAACATGGCAATTTACTCGGAGGAAAATATGCTCAAGTATTTTATTGAATCGAGCTGGTAAAACTCATTATGTGGCAGCAGTAAAGTTATTAATCTTGAATGAAGTTACGGTTGTGGTGTCTTTATGCTGTTGACTTGTGACATTCTGCAAAAGTAAATGAAGAAATATTACGATTTTGTAAGCGTTTTATGTGGAGCTGTAGGGACACGTACGTTGTCCTAGCACGACATAAAACAAGCGTTTAACGGCAATCAAGGGAACAACACAAGTGCTCGCGTCATTTAGCACGTCACACTTATGAGTACTTTTCTGATAATTACGTTTTTAGCACACGCCATTGCGCGACGCGATGCGACAAAGGCAAAACGCCCAGTGTAATGTAGATACATACGTAAAATCGCCAACTGTACACGCAAATATGTACTACAAAATATAGAATTGAAAACAAATCAATGCAGAGCGTGTGTAATTGATAACACTTTTTGAACGAGAAATGCATGACAATAAAGTATGTTGATTTACAGCAAAGCATCGATCATTTAGAATTTAGACACACGTTTAACAAATTTGTACGCCAAGTTGCAGCCATAAATTGCAAGCACATAGTAACTCACAGATGCCTGCTCCAAGGCGCATGTATATAGTATGTCATTTGGTTTGTGGCTTCTTTATCTAATCTTTTGCTTTATGGTTGTATTATTTAATCTAAGTAAATTTTACTACTTGAAGTGCTCTTGGAGAATGTATGTACTTAGATAAGCAGCAGCACATTAAGGCAACGGCACACTATGACCCAGTGAAGAGTGGACGTACCTCTTATTAAAAAGTTTACAGTTTTTTCAGACAAAAGGCTAAACGTTATGTTGCTGCTACTATGCCCTGTGGGCAAGTTCTGGATACCTATACTACATGCGTCCGACATGCGTTTGCAATGCACTAAAGTTGTAACCCAGCTGCTTTGACTGTTGGTTTGTGTGGCTAGTCCTAGTGACTATCAATTAGCAATGAGTGCCGTTTTGTTACTTTGACTGTTAGTTAACTTAAGTTCGTTTCTTGAAGAATCTTCATTTGCACGAATTTGCTTGAATTCCGAAATGAACATAATTTATAGGTATGCGCTTTACAGTCTGTAAGTCCTAGATACCAAGGTACTTAACAATAAAAGTAATTTTTTAAGCTGATCAAACAAGTACAATATAAAACTGCCAACTCACCTTCGGCCAGCACATCCTCCACAGTTACTGTAACGCGTCCCACCGTAAAGACTTTACCCACAAAACTATTGGTCTCTTTGGAGGTGGAATGGTTGTGCGAGCTGTCCAGTTTTTCATTTTTATCGAATTTTGAAAAGATTTTCTTCATTTTGTTGTTGTTGTTGTTGCGTGGCTCAGCGTTCTTGTTGTTGGCCCGCGACGTTGAAGAGGTTTTTTGGACACAGAGTCGTTATTTCGGCGCTCCGCGGTTCCTCGGTCCACTACTCTTAACTGCGCTTTAAAACACAAACGAAAAAGTAGATAAAACGTAGTTTTTTATTGTTGTCAGTTTATTAATTTGCGCACTTAATTTTAATTCTGTTTCCTTTTTAATGTACTTGCTCTATTTTAGTTTCTTTTTGTCGGCTCTTCAAGTGGAAAAGAAAGTTTTCAGCTTTTGTTCGACTTTTTACACCAACTCAAATCGCCTTAGTTTCACTTCATTTTTGCTTGGTATATGCGACTTTTTGCTGAATTTTTTGCTTTCAATTGCCATTTATTCTTGGCTGAAATTAATATTTACAATTGTGCTTCTGCTCCTTTTGGTCGATTTTTTTTATTTCACAAATTTTCCAACAACTGGAGCAGCAGAGAAAATCATGGAAACTGCATTTGACAGTTCGCAGCAGTCAATAAAAGAGATGTCAAACGGGGTTGCAGTTTTGCAGTTGGGTTGCTTCGAATAGTTTTTTTTCATCATAAAGTGGAGGGAATAAAGACATTCTACTAATTATACGAATTAAAAATTATATGTACAAACAACATGTCATATTAAATTACCCAAAATATGGATATATAGCAATAGCTTTGAAGATATTTCACTGGCTTTAGCAAAAACAATATCGTTGGTTAAGTACTTTTTTAAAGAATCACTGCAACCCTGTTGCCATATGTTAAAAGAAGGACACATTAAAAGAAAGTGTGAATAAAACTAAGGAAGAAGCAAAAACTGAAAAATTTTTGCACATTTTAATTTACAAGTAATTTTATATGATGATGATTACAAGCAGAACACAATATTTATAGTTACGCGGAATTGTTTTCAATCAGCATATATAACTTATCAATGCACAATAATTCAAGACATTTTTTGCACAATCTAAAGATATACAAGTTTCGGAGAGAAATCGATGATTGGTTTATAGCTTTTTATGCCTTCTATATATACTTTCCGAAACTCACTTTTGATATACACTTTATCTGTATGTTTTTCTTGTTTGCATACAACTTTTAAAAATTAGAAAATATTTGTTATTTAATCTATTGGTTTGTTTTGTTTTCTGCTGCAATGAGTAAAAAATTTCGTCTGACTGAATTGCAGTAGATAGATTCACTGCTGTTTTCTGTTTTGATGTGTTGTCCTTCTCGACTTCGTTGCTTTGGTTTTAAAATTCGCAAATAATTGTCTGTCCAATAATAACGAATTCTGCCAAAAATAAGGCTTGCAAAGCTTAACTGCAAAACATCGACCGCCCCCTGAAAATTAATATGGTAAATCCATCCTATATGCTAAATCAAATAAAGCAACAAACTTTTAGTCGGATTTTTATTTGTAGTGAAATTTGTGATTTTGAAAAAAAATTTCATTTAAACCGATTTAGCAAAATAGTTCTAGCTTATTTTCTTGCACGAGTGATTTGTATACTGAATTGAAGAGCATTCCGTGCTTATTTATATGTATTAGAATAATTACATGTAGTATGATAATCTTTGGACAAATAGTGAATAAATTCTTATCACCTTTTGGGATGAACTTTTACTTCGGAGTGCGTTTTGTGAGCCCTGGTTCATCTTTGATTTTTCACTTGTCACTTTTGTATCAGCTGAGCGTAAACAATTCCGCAGAACGTAGTTTACTTGCAATTTGTTTAAAAATAATAAAATTAATTGAAATCTAAATCAATGCCATAATCATGACAAATGTTGCGAAATACCTTTGCTTGCTGGAGACACTGAGGTTTCCAGAAAACGAGGGTAAGTCATAGCAGAAAGGAAATCGGAAATCGCTTCCTAGTAAATACAAATTTAATTTTACAGAAGCCGGCACGAATCAAAATGAAATGGAAGGAACGCGCGTGGAATACAATATTGAAACTCTGAAGAAATTCATAAAGCATGATTTGCAAGAGGTTATTAAAATGGACATCACTACGCTGCAAGCAACACATTTGCAGACACAAATACAAATCGCAGCTCAAGATGTGGAAGCGGTTTACGTGCTGTTGCTGCAACAGGTGCTGCTGCAAGTAGTGGCCAACAGCAATTTCGACAGCGACGCCAAGGAGGATCTGATATCTACACGTCATATGAATTTGTGCATAGAGGCTGTGCAGGATTTGGCCAGTTACGCATTGAGGCAGCAGATCCATCCACTGCTTTGCACGAAGGGCGTATTTGCCAAAGCGAATCGGTCGGCAAATAGCATGCCTAGTCGCAACTACGCGTTGCTCCAAATGAACATTGAGTTCTTTGCGAAAATCCTATCAATCAAACAATTTCATGTGACTAACTCAATGGAGGAGGTGCTGCGTTACTACATGGCCGCGATTTACACACTCTTTTTGGGTCAAATATGTAACGAGTGTGTTTTGGATGAGGCGACACTGAAACAACTACAAAAGAAATTAAATTTCATTTGGCAGGCAGTATCAAAATTGGTATATTTTCGGAATATTCTGGAGCTAAAAGGCATACCGCAGCTGCCAGCAGTATTTCAGAAACAGCTGCATCAAGAATTACTGCAGAAATTGGCGGACAAAGATGGTTTCACCACACTGGTTGCCACACTGCAAACAGCGCAGCAAACTAAAGCAGCCAATAATGAGCAGACTTTTGAAATTATAGCCAAGATTGTGGCGTTTCGTGGTCACACCAAACGCTTCCAGCGCGAGATGATCGAACAAATATTTAAATTCCTGCAGCTGTGCCTGCTCAATGATGCAATGAGTGAGAGTATGGGTGCTGGCTTGTTAGCTTTGCGACGTCTGTACGATCTGAATGCGGAAAATCAGACACATATGAGGGGCAAGTTGCAAGCATCCCTGAAGAAACTAACTCAGCCGGAAGATATACTTACTGGACTCATAGTGATGGATAATAAAGAGTTTTGTCTGCTTGTTTCGCTGCACTATAATCTTTTTTGCACTTCCATTGTGGAATGCCTGCCCAGCGAGCTGCTAATTGCGTACCTGCCGCTGCTATTGCAACTGTACTACCACATGCCGGAAAACTTTCTGCAGCGACAGCAAGTTGCCGACTTGATAACACGTTGCCTGAACAACAGGTCGGAAGCTGAAATACAAGAAATCGTTGAAAACTTGTACACTTTAAATTTTCCTGCGGAGTGGCGAGAATTGCATAAGCGGCTTTTACTGCTGCCCAATGTGGAGCATACAGAGCTGTGCCTAAAGATAGCCAGCAGCGATTGCAAGCAGGAATTCAGCATATCTCTGGCTTTGCCAGAGCTGTTGATGAACGCGCATTTTCACTTGCTAACTTATCGCATCTTTATGGTGCTATTGCGACATATTTCCAGCCTGCTAGAGCAGGACCATACCGATGAGGCATGCAGCAGTGCAGCTGGAATTGATTTCTTGCAAAATGAGGAGGAATTAATCGCCTTTTTAAACAGCAAATATCCAGTAAAAGTAGAGCTTTTGCTCTCCCTCAACACGCTCATATCGCATCAGCCGCTGAAAGCGCAAATTTCGGAAAATGCCAAAGACTTTCTGCAATTTCTACGCATTGCCATTGAGCGGCGGGTGAGCAACTGCACACAACACTGTGAGTCGCGAGATCAAGTGCTGTTGTTGCTGCTAACACTAAGCCAGGAAATGCTGGAGCAAACGTACGCTCAGCTGCCGGAGGCTTTTCGTGATTTCATACCCACACTGCGCAGTCTGCGGCAGCTCACGCCCAATCAGCTGGTTCAACAGCGCGTAGACACGTTAATCGCCATATTGAGTGGCGACCACAAGGCTCATGCGGCGCACGACGGCAATGCCTTTCAGCAGGCACGCGCCCTACTTGAATCAACGGAATCGCATTTACAGGTTTATGGTATACAAATGCTCTTGGATCTGCTGCGACGTCAGGACCCCGTTGCATTGGCCAATGGGCATGTGATCATAGCCTTGGCATTGAACACGTTAAAGTCGAAAGATTCCTACAGCTTTCTCAATTGTGTGCGCCTCTTTGTGGGCTTGGTCGGTGTGATGGAGGCGGAGGTATTGGAGCTCTTATCAGATGAATACCTAAATGACAGTGCGCCAGTGGATTTCCGTTTGGTGGTGGGCGAGGCATTGCTCAAAGTGAGCCAGGAGTTGGGTAGGCATTGTGCACTTTCTTGTGGTTTGTTGCTTAATTCATGGATTCCGCCTCTTCAGGTCCACTTTGCTACAAGTACAAGGATGTGCTGCTCAATTGCTTCATGCACGGCGCACGTTCGCCGCAGAACGAGTTTCGCATGTCTGCCTTTGCCAACTTGGCGCAGCTCTGTCGCACGCTTTCCTATCAAGTGCATGCATTCTTCCAAGAGGTTCGTGCTCCGTGTAATCTTTGTTTTCATACTTCCCATAACATGCTTAGCTTATCTCGCATGCTCTATTTTTGTTTATGTCTGTTTTATACATTTGCTACAGCTGCTGAATCTAATCGTTATCGAGTTAACAACAGGCATATATCTGCCTTCACAACGCGCCGCTGTATTAGTAGTGAGTGACCTTGTAGAGGGCATGGATAATCTGTTGGATTTCGAGGACATGCTCTTGCCCACTTACAGGCTGCTGAAAGACATTGCAGCCGATGAGAATAACGATGAGCGGATGCGCCTGCATGCGGCCACTGGACTGCGAGTCTTGGGCGAGAAATGCAAGAAACTGCTCTGCCCCGAGCAGCGTATCGCTAAAGAAATACAAATATTCGGCATTAAAGATAAACCTCGAGGAAAGGTGAAAGCGCATATTTTGGAGCTGAATTAACAAAGTTTTTATTTTCGATTTCAATCACGTTGCACTTAAAAATTAAATCCGATATGGCCATAGTGTAAAAACACACTACGTTTATGGCATATAAAGAAGCTTTGGCAGGAGTAATAATACCGGAAAAGAGCAAACAAAAACCAAAAACAGATATATACATACATAACAACAAAGTCAACAACGAAATTCGAATTTACACAGATGCTTCAACAAGGAATTTCGGGATATGTGATATAAAATTGCTATAAAATTTATAAAAATTGCTATTATAAGGTACACCAAAACGAGTCAAATATAAAAAGGCTCGCGCTCGCTTATGCCTTGCCAATGCTGAATTCCTGCTCGATTTTATCAGCCACCATCCGGGCAATGGCCAAGCTGCTAGTAGCACCGGGCGAGGGTGCATTGCGGCAGTGCAAGACTTGTCTGGCCAAAGGGCTGTCGCCGGTGCCGCGATCGAATACGAAGTCATCTACGAGATTGCCATCGAGATCCATGGCCTGGGCGCGCACTCCAGCTGGTCCGCGCGTCACATCGTGTTCGGATATTTGCGGTATGAAGCGCTGCAGAGCTTTCATTTGCAATGGTATCAGCGCAGACTTGGACATTTCGCCCAAGCCGTAGCCAATGTACTTGGTGGCCATTTTCATGAAACCCGGATAGCGCAGCGCGTCGAAGAGCTCAACCACATTTATCTGACCCCAGCTGTGGGAGGAGAAACAGTTATTTTATCATATTTTAAGTTTTTTTTGGTAGAGAATGCGCACCTGTAGCCCTCGCGCTTGAAGGCTAACACCGCATTTGGACCCAACCAGACGCTGCCGTCCATGCGTGGCGTAAAGTGCACACCCAAGAAGGGAAAACGCGGATCTGGAACTGGATAGATGTTGCCACGTACCATGTCACACTTCTCCTTGTTTAGCAACAAGTATTCGCCACGGAAAGGCACTATGCGTGGTGAGCGTGGGCAGCCCGTCAGTCCGGCCAGTATGTCCGACTGCAAACCACCGCAGGTTAGAACATTTCGAGTGCGAACTTCTTGACCAACTTTCCCGCCGAGAATGGTCACTGGATAATCGGCAGCTCCGACATCTTTACTCTCCTTGAAACCGGACACCTAGCAACATATTTTAAAATTAGGCATTTCATGCTGTGCTGAAGAACAGATGCAGCTTACTTTAAAGTTGACGTAAATGTCACCACCAGCTTGCTTAAAGTCCTGCCCGTAGAAATCGGTGACCATCGCCCAGTCGACAATGCCCGTGTGTGGACTCCAAAGCGCCTTAACGCCTTGGCAGTATGGCTCTATATCTTTGATCTGATCTCCATCTATGAGTCGCAGATCGGGCACTTCGTTCTGAATGCCGCGCTGGTGCAAGTCACCCAAGCGCTGCACCTCCAGCTTGTTCGTGGCCACAATCAGCTTGCCGCATTTCTTATACGGTATTTTCTTCTCGTCGCAATACTTGTAGGCCAAACGCAGACCTTCTACGCAGAGGCGCGCCTTCAGAGTGCCCGGCTTGTAGTAAATGCCAGCATGTATCACGCCCGAATTGTGTCCGCTCTGATGCACGGCCAGCTTGTGCTCCTTCTCCAGTATGGCCACCTTCAGCGTGGGATGTCGTAGCAGTATTTCACGTGCCGAGGCCACGCCCACAATGCCGCCACCCACAACAACCAGATCATATTCACTAATTTTCCACAAGCATACATTTAATTTAATTAATAAAGCCAATAGTAAAATTAAAGCCACAATATACACACTTCTTATTAGCACGTGAGTGCTGCCAGCGCTGTTGGTTATTCACTCCCACCACTGCCGCCCAATTCAGTTTTTGCTTCAATGGCAAAATGCTTTTTATTATTTGAGCCATTTTCGAATTAACTACACTTAGCACTTTCACTTTCGGAAGAACTGCTGCGTCCCATCTACGATTTAGCTGCCTCTAGAGTGGGAGACCTTTGTTTGACCTTGTCTGTTTATTGCTCCTGTCTATAACGTTCAGCAAGCAGATTCAAATAAAACTTCCTCCAGCATAGGCTTTTCATCTGCATTCGTAGATAACCCCGTCTATATTATCTGTACGCCAATAGATAAGAGGTTTTTTGATACGAATCAGCTGCTTGGAATGACCATCATCTGATGGTGATGCCATGCCAATAATTCTTTTGCAGGACTGATATATTGTGCGATTTATTGCAATGTAAATATATTCTAAAAAATTTCTTCGAACTACAATTCTCAAGGTCTCAACGTAATTAGTTTGTTTCGTAGTGTTTTTTTTGTAGGCCAATGTCTAAATTTGCAGCTGGCAGTGCCGCAGTAGTAGAAGTTGCGTATGAAAACAAAAGTGAAAATAAACAACACATATTTATATATTTTAGAAATAATTATAAATAAATAAAAATATGCCATCTTTTTGTGCCGTGCTTAATTGCAGCGACAGATATGGTCACGCGGAGAGCATATCCTTCCACAAGTAAGTGCACTGCCCACAAAAGTATTCTTTATTGTTTATATGTTTATATGTTTCCATTTCACTCATAGATTTCCTTTTAAACGCAAGGAGCTGCTGGTAAGTTGGTTGGAATTCGCGCAACGTGGGAAGGACTGGCAACCGTCGAAATGGAGTGCCATTTGCAGTCGTCATTTTTGTGAGCAGGATTTCAATTGCGTGAACGAGCGGAAGACGCTGAAGAAAACGGCTTGTCCGACTGTGCGGCTGGATCAGGTTCCAATGCAGGATCAAAAGCTACAAAAGGAGCCAATTCGGAAAGTGATAAAACAAAAGAATTCAAAGGATATAAATGAGCAGAATGCTTTGGATTTGGAGGGGAAGGTACAGAATATTCCGAACGTTGATGAAAACATAACCGTGAGCGCGGAGGAACAAGTAGGAAGCGTTTTATAAAAAAAATTTTACTTTGCTCATCATATTCCTTCTTAGACTGCAGCATCACCCTCACACTCTCCGCTCAATGTGTCCAAGGTTAATTGTCGTCTTTGCGGACATGCTTCCTCCGCGGTGGTCACATTCTCAGCGAACTTTGAAATCTATGGCATGATACAGAAATGCTTTCCTACGTTGAACATACAACAGGATGACAATTTGCCCAAAGAGGTTTGCCGTATTTGCCTTAAGCGCTTGGAGAGCTTCTCGTGCTACATAGACAAGGTGCTGGAAACTCAGAGTGAGCTGCAGCGGCAGTTTTGCACGCACGAGCGTAACCAGAAGAGCGCTGCCAGTGAGAGGCAATTGAAAATCAAGCAAGAGCCCGTGGTGCGTGTGAAGCAGGAGGTGGCTGAAGGCGGCGGCAGTTTCCTTTCGGACGACATGGAAATGGGCTTGGACGATTTGGGCGGTGAGCAGGAGCAAGACGATGCAGTAGTGGATCAAAAATATCAGTTCTGCGACTTTCCCTTGCTCAACTCGCAGGACATCATCAACAACTGCGACATCATGGAGATTATAAATTTGGACGATCCCTTCATCGACATACCCGACGACGACGGCAATACAACGTGCACGGATGCATGCTTGCCCACGCCCACATTGCTGCCGGCGCACAGGCAAGCGGATCAAGCGCGTCTGCTTAGCGCACACGAACTGTTGCAGGCCCATTTGCTCATAGAGGAGCACAACTATGCCTACGCCGCGGAGGACTTCAAGGAGGAGTGGCAGATAAAGAATAACTACAAAACGGAGAAGTTGGATGACTACGAACAGGAGAACGCCGAAGAGCTGGGACACGTAGACGCTGAGGAGTATGTAGCTGGGGACAATGCGCCCACTGATACAGCTCTGCCGAGCGCGTCTGATGCCGCGAACGTAGAGGTGGGAAACGTCCGTCAATCAACACAGGAGCCAGGTGACAATCGCTCCACGAAGCCCATTGTGACCTCGGTGAGTGACCTTCAAATGGAAGCCCGATCGCCAACGACAAGCGCTGTACGCGGCAAGGACCCGCATACCAAGACTAAGCCCAATATTGTGGTGCTGAATGAGAGCATTGTGAAGTCATCGTCGGCCTTTCAGCTGCATGCCTGCACCGTCTGCCAATCGAAGTTTTTCAGTGTGGATTCGTTGAGCCAACACTACGCCATGCTACACCAACAGCAACAACAACAAATGCCAGTGAATAATCAGCAGCAACAGATGCAACATGATACTCAGCAACATCACCAGCAGATGCAACATGATTCTCAGCAACATTTCCAGCAGCAACAACAGAACCATCAGCAGCAGCAACAACAGTATCTGCAACCCAAAAATGAGCCTCATCTGCTCCCTAATACTCATCAACTTCATCAGCAACAACTTCAGCAGCAGCAACATGATAAGCAGCAGCAACAACAACAATATCAGCTTCATCATACCCAGCAGCAGCCACTGCCAATGGTCAGCGTGCCCAGTGGGAATATCTTAGCGGTTGAGGCGAACGAACAGCAGCAAAGTTACAAAGGGGAAGAGAAGTCAGCTGATAAGGACTTGCCGCGGCGTGATAGCATTTTGACTGACGTCTCCAGCGGCAACCATAAGCTGCAGTATACTCAACCTCCTTCGCTGCCCGAGGCAGACTTTTCGCAGCTGCAGAGCTGGCAGCAACCGGTCAGAAGCTATGCCCCGCCTCAATTGCTGCAGCAGACATCCTACCAGCAGCCGCTGAACATACTCGACATGCAGCAGAGTTATGCGCGGCAGCAGACGCCCTGCTATGGTGGTGCGCCACAAACCCTCGTGCAAAATTACTACAATGCGCTGCAGCCGCGGCCACAGCTGCAATACTGCCCGGAGCTGAACAAGCAAACAACCGCGCTGCTGCCAGGCAACTACGCGCACGGCTTAGGTCTCGACGGTGTGGCGTTGCAAATGCGTCTCGCCGCGCACGAAGTGGTCTTTAAGGCGCCTAGGCCAGTTGCTACTACGGAGCAGCACAAGCGCCAAGCCAAAATGCACAAATTCGTAGCGGAAGCGACGTCGCTGAGAACGGCGCCCCGCAGACACACGACTAGAGCTTCATTTGAACACGTGCTCGCTTACTACAGACAGCTGCGCTGGCGCTACCGCCAACTGCAGCGCAAGTGCCGCAACCTGCAGCAGAACGTCCAGCACCACAGCACCACGCCCACACCACCGCCGACGACAACAACGCCGCAGCATACAGCCGCCGAATTGCGCTTGCAGTGTCGCATTTGCCGTCAGCGCTACGCCAACATCGCACAGCTGCTGCGCCACAGACAGACCGCGCCCGCGCACCACGTGCGCAAGCCGAGCCGCTTCTTCGCCAGCTGCTTTGGCTGCGAGAAGTTCTTCTGCAGCCGCCTAGCTTTGCGCAACCACATGCGCTACATCTGCCAGACACTGCCGCTGCGCTGGTTCAAGACGCAAATGCAGAGCTTCAAGTGCCGCCACTGCCGCAGCATCACCTTCACGCACTGGCGCCTGTACCGGCGGCACGAGCTAAAGTGCCAGCTCAAGCAGCGCCAGTGGCAATGGCAGCGGCGCACACATGGTGAATTGCCGCTGCAGGTGGCGTGCCAGTGGCGACCACACGTCGCCCACAGGCAGCAGCAACACAGCCCAAAAGTATGCTACGGCAATTCGGACTGCACGTGCAAGGTCGGCTGTCAGCACTCGCGCTGCAGTCGCCAGCAGCGCGGCTGTACACACGCCGCCAAGCGCAAGCTGAGCATACACCGATGCGCGCTCTGTCCGTGCATTTTCAAGCGTCGTAGCGCACTGCGCCAGCACATGCAGGGCTTTCATCTGCAGCTCAAGCCGCACGTCTGCGCCGTCTGCAAGCGCCGCTTCGCGCTGAAATGTGATATGCTGCGCTGCGTGCAGGCGCATGCGGGCAAACGCAGCTTAGCCGCCACTGCGCAGAGAATCAGCTGCAGTCACAGCCGCAGTTAATTTGGTTAAGAGGTTTCCTTTTTTTCTTTAGTTAAACAAAATGCTATTATTTGTGTGTATTATATACATTTTTATTAATTTTAATTATGCTTTATTTTATATGTGTAGGTATATTGTATATCATTTTGCCAGAAGCAAACAAGTCAATTAAAGCAATTTCTGTCTGCCCGCCAAGTTTGCTCGTTGGCAAAACAACTCTTGCAGCTTTAAATATATTTAGTTTATTGTTGTTTACAAATAATGCGCATTGTTGTAGAAATATTTGCAGTTATAAAAAGTCACTCGTTGGCTAGAAGAATGTCACAACTGAAATATGTTATTATTATAAGGAGGGCGCATTGCAAGTTTTGTTTGACATTTCCAGGAAAAGTACTGTTGTCATTTTCTTGTCAGCACTTTTCTTGCTTTTCCTGCCAAGTAAAATTCACATAAAAGTAATATTTTTTGAATTGTTGTTTTTGTAACGTAAGAGTAGCTGACAACGTGACGTTCTACTAGCAAACGAGTGTTATGTCTATTTAGTAGTGGTAGTTGGATAAAACAATGCAAAGTGTAAAAGTAAAGTGTAAAAGTTTTGCAACAACAATAATAAGTAGTTGTGTAAATAAAAACTTAAAAATTATATACATAAAAGCTTTAAAATTCAACTTATTTTAAACATAGCGTATTTTTTTGTGTGTTTGCATTTTATAGTATTATTTGAAAATATGTAAGTATGTAATTTAAAGTGAGCGCAAATGCAATTCGATTTGAATGCTTTCTTTTATTTTGTGGTTTTGTTGAAAATGCGAAAACAATCAAGACTTTGTCATAAAATAGAAAACACGTAACTTCGTTTTGATTTTTGATTTTTTTGTTACAAAAAACGAGAGCACAACAATTAACAAAGTTAAACACTTAAATGGCACTATTTAAATACAGAATTACACAAATTTTGTCGCTAAATGCAAGTAAAGATAGACACAAGGCGTCGGCAACACAAAAACATTTGAGGAGTAGACGACATCGAGAAGGAGCTTAAGACTAGAACACAAATACACGTATCATTATTATTACTAACCTAGAACCTTGTTTAGTATATGCGCTTAAGTTTTGGTATATATCAATACAACTAGAAAGATTATAAGGCGGCATTCACACTGGCGATCAAATGTTGCTTGTTGCTTTTGTTTTCCCCACTGTAAAATGAAAGTGAAGGCAAATGGAATTGCAATTGGAAAACAAAAACAAGAATCATAATTTGATCTCTAGTGTAAAAGCGAACTTACTATTTATTTTTCTTGTTGCAATTGTTATTTTAAATGTAACTGTATGCGTTTTTCACTATCAAGAATAATAATTAATTGATTTTCCTTTGATATTTTGTGTTGATGCATTTTCTTTGTTGCGATGTGTTTACGTTCCATTTCCATTGCGAAGTGATTATGATTACGATAGTGAGAGTGTGTATATGATTATGATTAAAATTATGTTGACTTCCTACTGCTGCTTTAAAGTCTAATGTACTCTAATGCTTGAAGTGGGCGTCGCTTCCGCACCGACACACAGACACGCACTTCACTGGAAAATGGCGGCGCGCTGTTGAAATTGCAGACGCCTGCTGACGCGCTCCTCCTCCTCCCGACGTCGGTCTTCCTGCTCCTGCCGTATCTCATCGTGGAACTTGTTTGAACGCAGTTGCTGTTCAATTTTCGCTTCAAAGAAGTTTTTCGCACCGCTCACGCCCACCTCCTCGACGTTTATTTCGGTAAGGCGCGCTAGCTGATTCAGCCCGGACTCGTTGTCCAATTCGCCGGCCTGCGCCTTGCGGTAGATCAGCAAGAATTCACGGAAGGAAATTTTGCCATCGTGATCCTCGTCCACTTCGGCAATCATTTGCTTAAGGCCCAGATGTGTTTGTGGTGCGCCCAATTTCTCCATCATAAACTTCAGCTCGGTGAGGTCCAAGTAGCCGTCGTGGCCGACATCATATCTGCAAAAGAGTAGACTAAAGTTAATAACATAGTTAAAGGCAAGCTCATAAAAATTTGGTAATATGTAAAAGTATCGAATAATTATTTTGAGCTACTTCAATCTGTCCCCACTCCCCTCGCACAAACACATGCAGCAAATTGAAAAGGCATCAACTTTCAAAGTCTCTTCAAGTTAAGGCATTGTAGCCAGCAGAGCGTCAAGTTCGAGCCGAAACACAATAAAGACCTGTAGTTTCGTTACCTTTTACATAAAAACATTTCATCAATTTTATTTAAAATTTAATAGCAAGGTTTAAGAAAACAACAAAAAATGGTACAAGGTTGAATTTTAATTGAAAAGTGTAGCTAGAAAATATTTCTGTGTTTGAATACCAGGAACGAGCTTGAGAATTCCGGAATTGACATCCCTAGTAGCAGCAGCGAGCGCATGAGTCATTGCGGTTAGCATTCCGCATGTAGGAGGAAGAGAGCAGTGGGCTTATATTGCAATTTAATGCACTCGACCCACAAAAAACGAAAACTGTCAGAAATAGAGAACAACCGAAACAGCCAAGCGACGCTAGTGACACACGGCCACAACAATCGATGTTGCACGCCGAAGCCAAGACACGTGAGTGAGTTGAAGCGTACAGCCGTTTAGGCGATGAAACGGGCACAAATCCATCAAAGGCGAAAGTGTAGAAATGTCGTTAAGTTGGTGATTTGGGCTGTGCCTGACATTACTTGGGATTTCGTGTGGGCGGGAGAGAGCGGAAAATTGTACCTTCATTTTCAATACAAGTTGGGAAAATGATTTGCACTTTGCCTGATTTTAATTTAATTATTATATAACTGAAGCTTTAAATGAGAAAAATTGCGAGTGATATGAGTCAAAGATCTGTATCGAAACGCTATAGCAAACCGAAAGTTCAAGTCAGTGCTCTGAGTGAGGCTATCGTCACTTCTCCACATGCACTTTTTTGTCGGAATAAGAAAACTTACTTACTCAGTAAATTTCTTTTACTGAAATCTTCCTGAGATTTTTGCAGAGCTGAGGATGTTGGCAAGAAACGTAGTTGTTCTGTTCTCAACACTACAGCAGCTGTAATCGCAACATGGAAAAGACGGTACACTCACACAGGAAGAGTATAGCGGTATACTCGTCCTCGAGACAGTTATCACAGATGCTGTCGTCAGGCGGACCCAATTTTTTTTAGCACAGCAATGATCAACACTCATGCGCACACTGAAAATTGAAGCGCTGTTATGCACCAAATGAAGCATAAATCAGACAAAAGACTCATCAATCATAGGAAATACTTGCCAATATTTATAGTAAAATTGCTCTAAGTAGCTCATATGCAGACTTACGCATCTCACTAAAAGCGACCATAGATCATGATTCTAGAGCGAAAATTAGGGAATGTAGGCATGTTTCAAAAATTCGGATTCACTTGCGAATACCGCTCAAATTTCAGTGAGTACATTATCATGTGTATGCAATACTTTAACTACTAACTGTAGTTCTCTGATTCGATTCCAAACACCTGATACGGGAAAGGAAAGTCCGCTACAAGAAGGCCAAAAATGGCAAAAATTTTGCATAAAGAAGAAGTGGTTAAACAAATGTCCTTCAAATAGATGTTAAAGTTTCTTAAAAATTACGGAGCGATCTGAGGAAAGTAAAAGGGACCCAACATTAAAGCGACCTTGGTTGATCTTTCCAAAAAGTGAGTAAGGTTAAATAGTTGCTAAAAAATAGCGCTGCTCTAGAAACTGGACTGAAGTAGCTTTGAAAGACCACACACAAGCAAACAAATGCGCGACTAAAAATGGGTACCCGTTTATAATCATTATGCACACATAAAAACGGCTTCTTCTTATATACAATCCGCATCATCCTTGTTTAAAACCAATTTAAAATCCAAACGCGTAGATTTTGCTACAAAAACCTCAAAATGTGACCTCAGCTTTTGCGATAACAAAATGTGACTGTACAAAAATATAATTGTTTACTTGTCGAAAATGTTAGAAACGCAAACATTAAGTAGCAAACTAACTCAAGTTAAACGCCTTGGACAACTTTTAAAGCACAACTGAATTTATAACAAACTACATGCATAAATTACGCGAAAACAAAAAGTAAAAATAAAATAAAAAAAAAAACAACAACTAAACCTTTGAAAGTTTTCAATACATTTGCATAATTTACTAGAAAAACGCCAAATGTGGGTCGACCATTTGCGCTAAACACATAATTACGTCTACGTAATGTTGGTTCTAGCGTAATTTGGAACCTACCTCAATATGCCAAACAAATAAACAAAAGAGAAGAGCACATTTGAGGGCGAAGAGAAAAACCAGAAAATATGAAAGAATATAAAAAAACAGCAATCATAATAAAAAAGAAAAGAGGTCTGCCGACTGTTTTTTAGTCAGCTGACATGTTCACGTATTTGTGAATTTCGGCTAAAGTTGAATGACTTTTGATGTGCCTCTTCTTCCTCCCTTGCATTTGCATGTTAGGCTCTCCACACACTCGCGCTCAGCATAGCGTAAAATTGTTTGCCGTATCATGCAACGCTGCAGCCAGGTAAATACAACAACAATATTCAAAGGACGGAAGCAATTTTTGAGCTGCAACGACAGCAGCTCTAACGTTCTTAGCGACAATTTGGGATTTGAAAATTGCTCGCAGGGAGTTGTTGGGTTTAAAAAGCTTTTGGCATAATTGCAAACTCCACTCCTGGGAATTTTGGCTAAGAATAAGAATTTAGGCCAGGCGAATTATGGCAGTATTTTTTTAACCGAAACAATTGTGAAATTGCTCCTCAGAAGTGCGAGTTTAGGCGTAACATTGAATTTGTCGACTTGGTTGCGCGAAGGCACTGAAAGGTTTCAAAATATCGAAAAATTTATGGAAGCACATGCATGTTTTCGAAACAAAATATTTCAAAAAGTCTCCATTAATGTTGATCTTAGCTTTGAATAAAAAAATTAACAAATTTGTTCCTCAATCTGATTTTAAAACCTGCGGAGCTGGATTCGAACCCATGACCTAGCGAATTACCGAATGCAAGCACGCGCCTCTACCCACTGGGCTATACAACGAACTGCTTCCATTTGTCTAAAGTTCTTAGTTAAACTTACTGTTGCTGCCTCCTCCGCCGCGCTGCCTATGGGACAGACGCTTTTTAGGCAGTCCTCAAATTATATATAAGATAAGGAAATATTACCATCTCTATTGTTTTTCGTTCGCAAACGTTATTTTTGTAATATTCGTTTAGATATGCATGTCAAAATTAGTAAATTTATTTATATTATGTTAGGATCAGGACTCCGAGTTTTTAATTTCATTCTCATCTTCATATTTCCTTTGCAACGATATACGGCGATTGTATCTGATTCACTCATACAAAGCCGTAATAATTTTTTTTTAATTTAATGGCTTTCATGCACCTTCATTTGCTTGCATGTTAAAGTTTAAGCCGTAAGTTGAAAGGTCTTTTTCCGAAACTTTGTCTGGTTTCCGTGACGGAGCATCACCTCTCAACGTTTTCTTTACGATGTTACGCTGAAACCAAATTGTCTACCATACATTTTACAGAAACAGTTCAATAGTTCAAAATGTCAGCGCAATATTTCCGCAAATTAATAGAAATTTCCTCGAATCCGCTGATAACTCATGTGAAGTTCGTCTTCCGTATACTCGTACTAGTGAATGCAGAAAATGTAAACACATTTAAATTTCAAACTTGTTACTTGAATAGACGAGGCAAACAACAGCAGCACCACTCAAATTCACATAACATAAAAAGCAACAAAAACAAGCATTTTATAAAAAGGAAACAAATAAGAAAATACAAATAATTAAACCACAAAATGCAATGGAGCGAGAGGAGACGCTCGCGTGATTGCAAAAAATACATTTCTAATTTTCACTTGCGATAAAGCAAAAGTGGAAATTAATTCAGCGAAGATGCGCAGACGCAAACGAGCCGGTTTGTATGATGTCCCCGCCCCCGACTGCCGGACTGTGGCTGCTACTACTGCTTTACTCGCTCTGCATGACATGCTGTAATAATATGTGTGTGTGTGAAACCCATACCATAACCCGATAGACGCAAGTCAACTTGGAAAATTGTATGTTTGTCAGTCAGTAGACTGAATTAAAAACGTCTGAGCGATTCAGGAAGATTGTGCTTCCAAATTTTGGGTTTCTGGTCAAATGTGCTTTTAAAAAAATGCAGCCGAGTTACACATTTCACTATCGATCGAATCCGAAATAGAGAAAACGTCTTTAAATGCGAAAAATTGTATCAACCCTTTTCAACATTTCTCTTGAGATCGAAATCCGAAATCAATCAATCCGCTCGAATGCGACAAAACTTTATTAGCCATGTTCTACAATTCGCTTTCGATGAAAATTGAAAACTATTGAATTTAAAATTGAATTTGAACTCAAGCTTTCTGCCAAGTATGCTTCTATACAAATTTCAGTTAGTAGGTATTTATAGGAGTTTCTCATAGTTTCACTTGTGTTGTTGGGAAAAGAGGCAACAAAACAGCTTAAATATCTTTAAGCTGAATACGATTATTAAGTACGGATATCCAGTAGTTTAAGAGTACACGATCTACGAGTAGAATTGGTAAAAAGAGTTATGTATATAGCGTTTTTTGAGGTGGGTTCAAAAAATGTGGGTTCCTTACTCCGGTAGCCTAAGTATAGATCACTTGGTATACTACAACAGTTTGGCAGTGACTCGAATTGATTCTTCACATTACTCTGCTGCCCCACGCAAAAAGAGAGCTTTAAAGAAAATGTACTGATTTAATTTCAAAATATGCACAAGATTAGTTCAGTGTGTTATTGCAAAGCTACTTATGGGTCTTTGTAGTTCCAGCAGATTTGTTTTTGAGTCAGAGAACCTGCCTTACAAAGACGCAATAACATCGCGTGCTAAAACGAAAACGAATGCGAAAAACTAGTCGGACAGGCGAACTTAAAAATAAATGCCGGCAAGTGTCTCGCAGCCACAATGAGAGCGGCGCATGCGCACACGCAGCCGGCGACTGTGACTGGACTGCGCGCACTCGATAAGGATGCACAACTGCTGTCGATCAGGAAAAACTAGTTGCTGTAAAAAAGGAAAACGAAACATTTTAAAGGTCAAGTTTCACTTTGCAGCACGTTATTACGTTACGTACTAACGTAACAACGCCACGTTAAGTCATACTGTTGACATTTGCAATTTCTTATTGAAAGTACAAGAAATGTACGCGTGAGCATAGAAGAAAATTGTAAAGTATGTATAAAATAAATAATTGCAGGCAAAAATATAAACAAATTTCACTCTCGATTTCATTTTGGCAATTCAAAGAAAAGGCGTAGAAATTTTATTGAAAACTACTTTGTTGTTAACAATAGCGTATAATAATAATAACAATAACAAGAAGCAAAATGACAGCGTGACGATTTGTTGCTTCTCTGTTGCTTTGATCGATCAGAGTATCTTTCTATACATTTCATGTCAATCAGGCAATTGTTTTGTTTGACAGCGCAGTTGCGGCGTCTGCGCCGTGTTCCAGCTTCTTCGTGAAATGCTTTCTTATTCAATACTTCTGCTTGTATGATCATCACATTGCAGAGTGTTTACTTATTGCTTGCTTGCCTTTCAACGATAGTGAAAGTAATTACAAACAAACACAACAATAGTGGAGATGGCAGACGAACCGACAGCCGGCCAGGGCCAGCATAGTGGTAATTATTTATTGTACGCAATCGATACAGTGAAACGGTTCATTTAACCAATTGTAATCACTTTCAATTGTGACAAATTGTGCAATGCAATTTTAATTGAATAGGGAAAATTGATGAGTTTTTGATAATGGCCATTAGCACTAGCATTAATACTAACTCAGGCTGTTCTGCTTTGATTTTCATTTAAGCCGTAGAAATGTTCAAAGAAATAAGGTTATAATCGAAGGTGACGCTTGGTAAGAAAACAAGAAATTTCTTGAATTTTGTTAGCACTGTGCAACAAATTTAAGATAACGGTCAGGTCAGTGGGGTGAACGATTCTTGTGAGTAATAAATGTTTTAGCTTAACCATGTAATACCTATAAAGGAATGGATGTTTTGTGGATAAAGTTTTACATTATGAAGTCGTTAAGTTTATTGCGATTTTCTTCAAAATTGTATGAAATAAGTCAAAAAGGTTAAACAACAGTGTAAATGTACTTCTGAGTGACATATTGGTTATGGACGTCTTACAAGGTATTTTTTCGTGCAACGTTTTAAGCATTTATCTGATATTTTTCACGAATAATATTAGAATTTTTTTAAACAAAGCTAAAAATGCATTAGAACTGGCGCTTGAAGGGTTAAAATGTTCTACGAATATATTTGTATGTACTTCTGAGTGTGATTAATACTTTGGTTATGAACTGCTTCCTTTATTTTTTCATGCAAAGTTTTAATCCATCTGAACGAAATGTCGAAAAGTGCGCTTAAGCTGGCACTTAAATGGTTATTTAGCAGTTTTCTTTATTTAACATTCACTGAATACAAATGTGCACTTGTCGCTCTGACTTTACACACAGAATGAATTCTTTTCACTGGCAGCCCTCTAGTTGCCACATGTCTTAAAACTAACAAAAACTTATAATTTTACAAAGTTGCCACAGTTAAAATGTTCAATGAATATGCTTTGCAGTGAATTTCATTACGGTTCGTCAGACGAAAAGATGTAAAACAATATTATCAAAATTCTTGTTTATCACTTTTAGTATATGCATCCTTACGACATTATGCCTGGTTCTGATCCTTACAAACAGTGTTATACAGTGTAATATATTTAAATAATGCAGTTCTGCTGTCAATCTAAAGCACAATTTTCCAGCTGTACTTTTGCGAGCAGCTGACACAAAAGCGAAATCAGTAATTGCACACATTTAGAGCAATTAAATTGACATGAAATAGTACTTGTATGTATAAAAAAACCATTTCAAGTTTCGGTGCCGATGCTCAACCAATGTGATTTCAATACACGCGCACACCCACTCACGGATTACTTGTTAGAATTTCAGTCAAACGTGGGCGCTGCGCTTGCCGGTCTCTAATCCTTCGCAGATACTCGTACTCATGTTACCATGCCACCTTGCAGAGTGCAAGTAAAAAGTTCAAGTACAGTTTTACTTATGCCGCAAACAGTGCGGGTAACATGATGCACAATAAGCCGTATAATCCGCATTAAATCAATGGTCGCTCGGTAAGCGTTTTTTCAACCCAAACTAATCACGCAAGCAATTGTCATTCACCTGCATTTTGTAGCGCCGACAAATCGCATAAAGAAGTCATTAACACGGGGTCAAAACGTTAGAGAGCACAACAGAACCTTGCGTATTCAGGTGGCGATGCAACGGTAAGGTAACACTGCACCTTTGCTGGCGGCTTTAGAGGTGAAGTTGCGGTTGCAGTGCCACCGGGTGACGGTAATGGCGGCACTTGGCGTCTCCTCAGAGGAAAGCCATGCCGGCAGTTTTTCCTATAGCACTGACCTGCATATCTGCTGAGCTGTGCAGAAAAGCATTGAAGTGTATAGTTCGGAAGCTATGAGGCAGCAGAAGCGGTGTGCAATTGTTCAAATTCTAATAATGCCATATTTCAAAGTTCGAAAAAATGAGGCCAAAAGTGCAGAGTTACGAGTAGTTTTGAAGTATTGCACAATGGGTGAAGCGAGTTGTAGATGCAAAATTGGCAAGTACTTTTAACACTTTCACACCAGGCAGGGCACATGCTGTCTCAGTTTAAAAATATGTTCACAATTACGGTTGGGATATCCAATTTTCCAGTTATTGAGGAGAAAAAACTTTCACGGTAATAGGGCAAAACTATTTTTTCCCCGCATTGAAAAGGTTAAGCGAGCTAAAAAATCATGCCTATCAAAGGGTTTAGATTTTCGTAGAAGTAACAAGCGTAAAATCGAATTTCTAGAATCGTATGACATATGTAATTCAATTCCACATCGCTATCGTAGTCCCAGTCATAAACAAATTATTTGGCCGTCTTTTGGCTTTACCTTTTGACAAAGCAGCGGGTTTTGGATCACACAGATGAAGAATACAGCAGGGCTAGGTAGCCTCTTAAATGGTGCAATCGCATCAAATAGAATAATTTTTAAATATCGCGGTTTCTTTCTTCTGACAAAGATTGTATGATAGGCGACTGGTGGCAGTGCTTTCTTTATTCAGCTATTAAATTTCTTAAGATTTTATGCACATTTTATGTATACATAAACATTTATATAGCTTTTGTGGTTATAAAAAAGAGCAGGCGCTCATGTGCAGAGTAAGTACGCTACTGCAGACTGGTGAGTGTAAAAAATAACGAAATTCTTCACGTGAGGTGTCTAAAGGAACCACAACAAAGGCGCACGCAGACTCCGCGCTAAATTTGGAAGCCACAAAGTTTATGCTTATACACAGTGCATCGGCTGACAGGCAGGCCGAAAGGCAGATGGTGCGCCGCGCCGCTACCACAGACACACACGCTGCACTGGGCAGGGCACAGGCACAAGTTCCACATGGCGTGATACGAGCCACTCCAAATATAGTGCATGTATTTCGGAATATGACGCGTGAAACATCACACACACTCTTCTTCGCACTTCATATTGAAAGTGTATGTAGAAAATATTGTCCCATGCTGCGTGGAAATTCTTAATTGAATGAGGCAAAGAAATTATGTTAATTGTAGTTGAATATTTTAGCTGTAAAATTATAAAAATTAGCTCTTTTTATTCACAGTGCTGCGTGGCTGAAGGTACGGTTTCTGTAGTCAAAGCCCTAGTCAGACCAAGGCAGCCATCAAAGCAAATCTTTCTTACACTTTAGAAACAAAGTTAGAAAGCTTTTATTTAAGAAGGTGTTACGGTGCACATCCTGTAGCACTGCGATAGACTAGTAAGGTCTAGTAAGGAAGCTACGCATCCATGAGGATCTGTAAATAGATGAAGAACTGCCACAACAGGCCTTTTGAGTCACCGTGGTTAGGAGACTAGATCTCTACTCCAAATATTATGATAAAGTAAACAACTTTGATCCACAGAAATTTAAATTTTTCATTGAATATAAATTTTTGCAACTTGAACGAGCACGCAATTTTACTATACATACAGTGGCTGTCATAAATAAGTAAACAAACTCAACACATTGGCTTTGCCTTGTATAACGGTAAACATAAGGGTATATGTATGTATATTTAAAAAATTTAACTTTTATGAAATAATCACGCTATTACCTATAATGTTGACTGAAAAGAAATTAATTTTAGTCATTTTTGGTTTTTTGGTGCGAGAAATTAAAGGAAATCTCATTTTCGAATGCTTCAAAAATAAGTAAACAATCACATTTTGATGGTTTTTCTTCAAATAAAAGCTAAATATAGTGTAGTTTTTGATTGAAAATGAGTTAATAACACATGTTGGGAATATTTATTACTTTGTAAGAAACAAAACATCTTTTTCGATTAAATTATAGAATCCTTTAAAATGTCATTTTTATCGGTTAAATGATAATTATGATTCCAAAAGTTGCAAATTCCGCACGCTCAAGTACAGAAAAACGAAGAGCAATAATTAAACTAGACGATGATACTAAAACTTTGAGGTTTTGCAAAATTTTTCAATAAAACACCGGCGGCTACCTTCAAGGGAATTAAAACTTTCAAACACGATGACGCGTTGGCCGCGGATATGCCTCAGGACGACAAAAAATTACAACAAAAAGAATCGATGCAAGAATAAAAAACATCTCTGCTGCAGATCCAATGCTTTCTGCTCCAAAAATTACCTCTTAGCTAGTATCAGAAGACAAATCAGCACTGTCTCTATCCACTATTCGTAGATAGCAATATGAAGACGGATAGCACGAGTCGAGTTTTTCGAAAAATTCCATATTCAAGCCAAATAAATCTGTAAAAAATTATGATATTCTATGCAGATAATGTATTAAAACCCGAAAGTTTTTGGCATAACATATTTTGGACGGATAGATCTAATTCGCATGAAATGTAGGGGTGGTCAAATTTATGTTTGGCGCAAATTTGATGGAGCGTTGTCCTTTAAGTGTACAAAACCAACACTTTCAACCGGCGACAAAGGATTAATGGTTTGGGGATGCATTTCTGCTTATGAAGTAGGCAAAATAGTGGTATTGGAAGGCTGATCAAATCCTCAAATTTATCTCAACTTTATGAAAGATGTGATAGTTGCTGATGCTAAGCGTCTAATTTGTCAGGATTTCATTCTACAACAGGATAGCGCACCTTTTCACAAGGCCAAATTTGTTTCAAAATATATAGCTGATAGAAATATTAATATTTTGGAGTGGCTTCCTCAAAGCCCAGATCGAAAATAAATGGGCGTGGCTAAAAAATCAAATTACTGAGAGGGGTCTTAAAAATTTGAATGAATTGAAGGATTAAATTATGGAGATTTGCTACTTTTACTCCAGGAATGTGCAGGATCCTTCGCTCTTTCCTTTCCAACTCGGCTGGCAAGAATATCTCAAAATAATGACGGCCATTGCGGCCATTAACTGCAATGTTTACTTATTTATGACGTATTTAAATTTCCCTCTTTTATTATAATTGCTGCGAATTAGTGGTAACAATTTTTGTAGTTAAATCTTATGTTGTTTTTTATGTAACTTAAGCATTGTATTTTTAAATACAATTGTTACTTTTTGCTTTGTAAACATAAGGTTTGAAATATATGGACTAGAGTTCAAGCAATAACTTTGTTTACTTATTTATGACAGCCACTGTATGTATACGATCATTAGTTTCAAGTGTATATAGATTTTTTCATGAGTGAAAAATATTGCCGTTAGTTGAAATTGCCAATGCTTTTTTCTAAATCTCCGGCGTGTTAGCGACTTTTTCCTGTAATTGGTTGTAAGGAAAAGCAGTAAAACATGTTGTTATTTATATTTTTATGAAAATAATGGAAGTACTTACGCACATTTGACTCAATTCCTAAGCAACATTTCTGAATGAAGGAGCTATTCGAAGCAAAGCAACTCATAAAAGTTGATGATGTGCATAAACAATAGTAAAAATATTGCTTTGTGAGTCATAAGTCAGAGGCAGCTGATAAAGCTTACTTGCAATGGTTCAGCTGAACTTTATAGTTATGAGATTTTGCGAAGAAATTAAAAATTTCATAAAATAAGCTTGCGCTGAAAACCAACTACAGCAGCGCTTGTGTCATTCATAGACTTGGCAGGCAATTTGCATAAAGTCGTAATAGCTATAGCTGCAAGCATGCGCGCCGATTATTATTCAAGTAGTTTTTCCCATTTCAAAAACAAGGAGGTCGCTTGAATATGTAATTGCAGCTAGTTAGATGCATATTATGCATATTAAAGAAAAAAAAATTTCAAAAAGGTGAAAAAGAAAAGCAAACATTTTGCGTGCTGAATACTTAATTTTAAACAGCGAAAATTATGCTTCTCGTAACGCCCCACACTTACAGTGGTGGCGAAAATATTGAGACTGTTCATGCCAAAACCCCTTGGCCACTGCCCAGCTGCATTGAATTTAAATGAAGCTGGCAACCCGGGCCCTGTTTCGGCTTTTTTTTCGAAAATATCATGAACTTTGGCTTGGTCGCCTTTGAATGCACTTTTTGGCATGACAATTGGACTGTGATTCCCAAAGAAACTGCAAATAGAAATCAGTTAACGCTGCTGAAAATTGGAAATGAAACTTAACCTCCAAACCCGCAAACTTTGTGTTTGACTTTTCAACCCCGTATCTCTGCAAAGCCTTTAGCCGCTGCTCCGCTTACCAATTGAAAAGCGCATTTTAAAGATTCCGCTCCGTTCTACGACTAAACCGTCCAACAGCTTTGAATAACGAAAAAAACCATAGTAACAATATATGCATAAAATTTTTTTTGTTATATTAGACCAGAAGAGCTGCTTATCATGCATCGATAGGCTGCATTAAATCAATGCAAATTTGTAATTAAATTGATTTTTGAAGAACAAACATGAACATTTTGATCAGTAATTTTGGGTGCCTTTAAAAAATAGTGCATACATATATGTTGCTATAATTTTTGCCAATACTGTAAATGCAGTGTTTCCGAGATTTAGTTTATAATAAAATTTCAAAAAATTTAAGCGTTACACATTAAAATGTGTGTCTGTATGTGTATATATTGGGCGTGAACAAAAGTGGAGCATTTGAGGTGGCTGCTCCCACGCCGAAAATAAATGGAAACAGTTAAAGGTGCCACATGAGCAATGCACAGTGCCACAAATATCTTGTAGATCATGTATTCCAAAGTCCTAAAATTGATGGGCTGCATTCTTTTAGCGCTGTTATGCCGTTGCCAACAGCTTCTTGAAATGCCAACACGTAAGTATACAAAAACCGTTCTTCTTGCAATAAAAGCAAAAAGAAAACGTCAGAAATTACAGCGAAATAGAAGCAAAACGCACAAATATTTAAGATTGCAGATACCAGCCAGCTGAAAGATGGTGCGTTGGAAGCGTAGGCGATAATGCTGCAACAAAGTGTGACTGCCAGTGCAAAATATTCGAATGTGTTTTTTATGCAGCAGTCAAGGAGATAAGCTATCTTTGAAGTTCACAGCAGCAGCAAGATTACAAAAAAAACCAAAGGCAAATTTTGTAAAATGTACGAATACGAAATACAAAAACCAGAAGTGCGGCATATGCCACGCGGGGAACGTGCAACATGCTCTACCGTGTGCCTCTGCCACTGTCGATATTTCTTAAAATGAAAACGACATTTGGAAATTGGAACACGTTGAATATCATTGCGTGGGCCAAGTTCTAATCCGTGTGCTGTGTAAACACATCAAAGCGCCAAAGTGGCAATTACGAAATAATTCAAAAATTTCAAAATCCAAAAATTGTTTGCAATTTAGCTAGACTTTTAAGATTAGACATAAACTGGCAGAATATGAATTTAAAATTTCTAATTTACACACGGAAATATTTCTGTGCTCATTTTTCTTTCTTCCAATTTTGTTATTTTTCTTTGCTTTTACACTTACGGAAAGTTTTCTTTGACAAATTCTATATCTTTTTCATAAATGTTGTTGTTGCAAATGCTAAAAATGTGTGAAAGCGAAAGGTACCAAACAAAAAGCTTCAGTACAAGAAAGTCTGCACTCATCTTCTTTCGTCTCTACTTCTTGCCAACAAGCTTGACTTTCTGGAAAGAAAAATTACCGTCTTCAAATTACGGCAATTGTAAAATTTATTTTTGATTTAAGTGTAGTAAGATTATGTGGAATTATGGTAAATCAATTTAAAATAATTTTGTCTATTCTCAGATTTTTCACCACTTAAATTGTTTGGCACTTGCACTAACACTGCACTCTTCAGTGTGCTGTGCAGAAGCAGTTGACTGTGATTAGGCTGCAAAAAAGAAACTCATATTCTACGCGGTGCAAATTTCAGTGCACACGTGCCTTTTTACTGTGTCAAAGCTGTTAATTATAAGCTTTATATTTTTGTAATATTCTCAATACAGTGCGAGTGTAGTGTGCGTGCTTTTCGCACACTGAGCATATCACTGCGCTTTCTTCCAGCGAATTGTTATGACTTAACAAGCTTAAAATCATCGACTGTATGGTCCTTAAGCTTAACCACTTTATACAATTTGTCATTGCACCCACACTCGCACACAGTGAACACAGTGAAATTACAGAACAAAAGTGAGCACTAATGAGTGCTTTTAAAAAGTTGCGGCCGTCATTGCGCAACAACATGACTAATTTGTACATGCTTACTACAAATTGCGATGACAAACAAATGACAATTGTCATTGTGTCACACCACAAAGCTCGCTGGGACGCACCCAACGCACTTTTCACAACTTTTCGCCAGATCCACAGTTCCTCAGTTAGGTTGTGCAGCCTGTCATGAGCAGCACTCATAATTTGATATTTCCTCAATTAAGTGCCACAATCAGTACGCTGGCATCGTGTCGCATGAGGGACGTACTACAAGTGGAAGCACAATTTGCGGCACGAGTGCGACGGCGCTATTCCTTCTTGTGCATTTCTTGCACTTTCGAGTGCTCGTATCTATGCGCTTTATGCGATAATCACAATTGTGCTAGACTTGTTGACGGCCAAGCTGTCTGCCAGCGATTCTGAGTAAGTGTTGTTGTGAGTTATTGCAACTATTGCTAATAGGCGCGCTTACTCATTTAATTGAAGGCCTTGTCATGTGTGCCGGCGACATTCACTGTCACCCAGCGGAATCGTGTGTAATTTACACCCGTATTGCGGCGGTTCCACACTAACAGCGAAAGTTGTGTAGCGGCTGCTCACTTGATGAACTACGACGCACGCACGCCGGTTGGTGACATTGCGCCATGACTGTCGTCACTGTCATCGGGGGGCGCTGGCTGCACTTGCTCACTGGCGGCGGCTGCAATCTGATGTCCATGCGGAAATGCGTTGTGCTTAATTATGTCTAACGAAGCGTATGTTGCGCCTTTTGTTCTTGTGAAGGCAGCGTAAACAACAACATTGGACAGCAGAGAGTGAAAAGTTGGCCATTTCCCCCGTGACAAGCGTGGCTACATGTAAGAGCTGTGACGAATCTTCGCTGTCGGCGAGCGTTAAGTGAAAATACATGTTACTGATTTATGAGCTTAGCAAGTGATAGCAACTTTCGTAATTATTACATTAGATTAATCAAAGATTAATTTTACTTTCAAAGGCGCGACTTTGTGATGTAAACAAACAATGTAAAGTAAGAAAAAGAAACAGATATGTATATGTAATGCGGCTCATGTAAGCGGGTCCACATTTAGCGGCTCCGCTGGCTTGGGCACTTCGAGCGTATGAACGACAATGCTCCAGCAAAAAAGGTATTCGATACAAAGGTTGAGTGCCGGCGCAGAAGAGGGAGATATAATCTACGGTGAAGGGAGCGGAAGTGGCAATAGGCCACTCTAAGCTTGAAATAAGAGACTGGAAAAGGCGCGCAGATAAATCTAGTAAGTGAAGCCGGGACCTGCAAAAGGTTTTAATGTCCTTATAAATATATAAGTGGGCAAGTATCCTTTGCTGATAACATGTTCCTTTTTAGCCCTTCGCTGCCCATTTAATACTCCATTCCAACTGGCACAAAATGTGAGATTTCACAAAACTCATGCGAATAGTTTCGCCATAGAATTTTCAAGACTTTAAAATACAAGATTTCGGCAAAGTTTTTACAACTTTTGACGGATTTATTTTATTTTTTGGGCGCGTTTAAAACTTAACTAAAACTAAACAAAATTTTCTCTAGGGTATTTATCAGTTTAAAATGCATGCTAAACAAGTAAGGAAGCATCAGTCGGCTTTCACCGACAGAGTAATACCCTACACCAAGTAACTGAGTGGGCGGACCACGCCTATTTTTGGAGAATTATAAGGTGTTCTTACCAGCAATGAAGTGACCAAAAAAGGACAGACTGGTGTATATATTATGGAAGTTATAAGGATTTTCCGCTTACCGTCTATATAGTGGGCGGACCACGCCCATTTTTTTGTATGACGTAAAGGGCCCACACCTTACCTTAAATACCAAATACCATTCCTTTTAATGAATAATTAAACAAATTTAAGCAATTTTATATGGAAATATTCCGGGGTAGTGGGACTTACTGGCCTGTTGTGGGCGTGTCCTTGGGCCGATTTAGCTAATCTCGGAACTTAATCTAAGTTAAGGCTTATTACGACTGTGTGCCAAATTTGGTCCAAATCGGACAACTCCTTCTTTCTCTCCTGTGCTCACAGACGACCAGACAGACAGACGGACAACCGGAAATCAACACAGAAAGTGATTCTAAGCATTTCTATATACTTATGTCTATACCTAGGACGGCTCCTTTAATGCGTTACAATTTTCGCACAAAGTTATTATACCCTATTACCATAGGTGTAGGGTATAAAAACCTATAAAATGCGTATTTATTCTACATATTTGTGAATTTTTTGAAAGCAGTTGTCGAAGAAACCACATTTCAGTGCAGTGGGAACACTTCAACCAGATTTTGAAATCTCTTGCTCGAAAAATTCAGCGGACATGAAGTTAAGTCACAATTGCTTAAATACATAAATGAAGATAAAAGAGACTGAAATGTGTGCCATTTACGCAAGTATCTGCAAACTGAACTGAATAATAATCTGAAGTCATGTGTAAAATGCATTGAATGAAATGGCACGGCAATTACGCTTGAATAAATAATCAAGCAAAATTAAAAGGCAGCTCATAATTGAGTTGTAAATAAACAATATTTGAGTTATAAACTGAACTGAGCTGTAAAAGAGGTCAATTAATGGCGACAGTTTGCGCAAAAATATTGTTGTCGTACACATTAAAAATGCGTATGCAAATTCATGCAAAAAATGTGTACATACACACACACACACACACACACACACACATACGCAGGCAGTCAAAAATGAGGCGCCTCAAGTAAATATTGCAAGCGTGCCGCCAAGCCGAGCTGGAAGACAAGCCAGCTGCCGAACTGAACAGCAGGGTGTCAATGAACCAACAAGCTGGAATAGGGCAGAGGGGGCAGGGTAGCTTCGATCCGTCCGACTGGCCAAACAACAGCGCTGCGGTTATCGCACGTGCAGTTATTTTTTATTTCAATTTCAACGAGCCAATATGCAGGCAAATGCGCATTGGCAATGGGAATTTTTGGCACGGAAAATATTTCGCATACTGCAGTCAGCCAGAGCGCTGAACACCTGTGCTCTTCGAAGAGGGGGGCTCGGTTGCAATGCACTCACACGCAGTTACATGTGTACGAGTAGTTGTGCGGTTTTTTGAAGTTCTCACCCTCAACTTGAAATGCATACGTGAAATGCACTTTCAGTAGGGGCCATGCAAAAATTGTTGTTGTGACTCATGCAGTTGGCTGTGCCGCCACCAGCATGCACCACATTCTATAAATTAAGTCGAATGCGACAAATCGTACAGCAGCATGATATATGATTCGAGAGTCTTTTATGTACCTATTCCTATAACATATGGAGACGGAGGGCCCGTTGAGCGTTTGTAACCCTTAATCATATGCCAAAATATATGTAAGTATGTACATCTGTATGTATAATGTGCACGGTTCCACTTTTTTTTGTCAATTTTGAAATAATTGAAAATTGCCTTTCATACTTAATTTCAACAATGGTTTTAGCATTCAAGCTGCACTGAACCCTTATCTGCCTATATAGCTATATATATGCACATATATGCATATGTACATACATAAGTATATCAGTGATGACACTTATTAAACCACTTCAGTTTTATTATATTTGCAAGAATTACAAATCATGTAAAGTTGATTAAAAAGTTGAATATATATTTAGATAAGATCTTTACATTTTAAAAGTTAAATAAAGAAGAAGTAAGCGAACCCTCGCATCTTTGTAGAACATGAGTTTTTGTACATATTCCAAAAGGGATACTAGATACACAACAAATGCAAATTTTGTTCATACATATATATATACACAACACATTAGCGAGGGGTTGCATACATACATACATACATACTCGTATATGCTTTTTATGTAAATTTATATTAAATCCGCAATGAGCTTTACTAGAAGTAAGTGCCATTGTATTTGTTATCACAGAGTGCCAGACAATTCGACGAGTGATTCAGTTACTGCCATTTAAGAGTACATACTACAGAGCAACAAAAGAGGGTGGTTTATAGTTGAGTACTTGCTCGGACAATAGCCTTTGCTGACACCACCACAAAATTACCAACGTACTTACTCAAGTGTACTTTGGGGACTACAGGCGGCTGCACATTACATCAAAGACATTTAAACACACTGTGAACGATTTTTTAAAAGCCCGCATAAGTAACTTTTCTTATCACTCAATAAATCTTTAAGCAGGGTAAATTTGCCAGTTCTTCAAATCGGACTGTGTCAATTTCAGCAGTGGTCTCACCCCAATGTAAAAGTTTTAATTGCATAAAATTCATTGCAATGCAATTTATTGCAGTACATATTTAACTTTTCCACTCTCTTTCAACTAACAAACTTTTAACGAGCAAAAAATCAAAATTTTGGCATAAACTTGCTAATTAAATATTTCATCAATTAGAGACCAGGCTCTTGTAGACTACATTTAATACACCTGCTTAAAAGAATTGAATTTCATCCTGTTGGAACTTCTACCCACCTGACATCAAAAATTTTACGTTTTCTTTCTCATGGATTTTCTTTAAAGCATACACAGAACTTTTGTCATTTGTCCATTCGAATTTTTATGATCGAGTTCCTCAACTCATCGCTGACTTTCGTTGATCCCGTGAGGAATCACAAAGACCAAAATTGACTCGCTCTCTTCTGCAAATATGCTCAGCTCAAATGGAGCATTGCTACTGGCGTATATGCCCTTTGTCACGTAGAGTTGCTACGTTTTATGCGCATTAATCTGTTGTTTTAAATTTAGATCGTTCGCTAGAAGTGAAATGTAACAGGAAATCGTCTTCTAAACGATAACAAATTACGCATTTAAATGTTAGACGGGAAGTTATGATGTAATGCAAGTGCTGGCTACAAAATTTGCATATTGCGCATTCACGTTAGTTCTCCACTACCCTCCTCCAGTGCTCTTTTATACACTTTACAAGAAGTGAGTACGTCGTATCACGAGCAAAATAAAAAAAAATTAAATTGTGATAGCATATGAACAAAATTGCGTTTTAATAATAAATAAACAAGTATAAATATTAATTACAAACGACTGTGACATATTTTTTGTATTGTAATAAAACCGGATTATGAAGTGAAACAAGTGTAATGGAGTAACCACTTCAGAAATGTGCCACTTTTTATGCATATAGTATCGAAAGTTGAGAGAAATTCATTGAGTATGAGGAAACTCTTATTGTAGAATTAAGATCACTACTTCCCTGGCTCACAACGGATCTCCAGCTGGTATCGCTAAGAACCCAAAACTGAGTCTATGTGTGGAGTATCTGGACCACCAGTATAAACTTACCTACAAGTATTTGGTTTTAGGCCCTAGAAAATAAACTGTCAAATAATCAAGTTGTTGGGTTTAAATATGGTTAAAAAAGATTCCGCATAAGAAGCTTCTAAAGACAGGATCGATAATAAATTACAAGATTTCGTTTCTTATGTTATTTCATTCGATTTTAGATTAAGAAATAAATATTTCAAACCACTCTAAAAAACTGACGAGGTTGAGGAAAACCTAGTGGAGGTTGCACTATTATGTACATACACATATAAAAACTTTCATAGGCGAATGGTTTGGTTGAAGCTTTAAATTCGTTTATGGAGAACATTAAAGACACTCACGAAGATTGCCTATTGTTTAGAGACCGACCGACCGAGCCTTGCTTTAAGCTCGTCAATTGGGAACAACATACAAAAAATGTGCTTCTATTATAAACCATACAATTTTTTATTACAGTCAGAACGAACAGTATAAATAACCTACAATGTCGTGTGTCATAAAGTACGAGTAACATGTTCCCGATTCCAACTAAGTTGCCGTTGACGCAGTGCTCTAAAGAACCACAACTACAAAGTTGAAGCATGTGTGAACTGCAAAAAGGCATGTCATGCGACCGTGTGGAGGGCGACACACGCGATATGCTTGTCCGCAAAGTGCTTTGTTATGCTAACACCAGCGCAGGCTTCAAGGAGCAAATCGTGTCCTCAAATATACATTGTACAAAGTAACTATGTCACATTGTAGCGTTGACAAAGCGAAAGTGACAGAATTGTATTATTTTATGAAAAAAAAGACATGGTGTGAATGAATAAAAGTTTATGTGCTTTAATCTAATGGAAATTTCAATCTAAGAAGTTCTTATTAGGAATGAATAAGATAAATACATATACCAATGGACTAAGATCCATTGTACTGATAAATAAAGTCCAATTTATTGATCGATATTTTTTCAAAGCAAATGATTTGAGAGGCTGGCAACGAATCGTGATGAACACTTTAAAAGAAAGTTATTTCCAAAAACTAAGACTTACAAGCTTAAGTGAAGCTTTTTCTAATCCATAGAAAGATTCACGGTCCACTCTAATTCAATTCTATAAGTTAATATCGTTGTATTCTTTCACTACAGACAATCCTCACAAATATTGATACCAACTATTGGGCCCCTCAACAATGTATGGAACCCAAAGCCCAACGAAGTGCTACAATTCATGAAGCGTTTACAACTTTTGGGTTAAATACAGGTCAAAATAGACCTAACTTGCAGTCGCACGCCTTTCGAAAAATTTTTAATCGTGACTTGATCAACTGGAGCGTGTTTTAGACCAAGGCTCACACTAAAATGTTTGACAGATGTGAAATTTTCCGATGGATTCGGATCCGATCCGTCTCGCACGACTTAGAGAACAAAATGTCGTTTTCTGAAGCTTTCTGCGCAATTGGATTCTCGATCATCTCCGGCTATAAACTTTACGAGTACTATTGGAGAGAAAAATATCTAATGAATGTCTTAGTAGTTCAATCAATTGTAGGTCGCATATGAAATTTTTTCAAAGTTGTATGGGCAGAACTGGTAAAGGACCGTAATTGATAAAAAAAAGTTTCTTGAGCCTTTTGAAAGTTACCAGTTCACCTGAGAAAGCTAGGCCTAGGCGCTCCATGGACAAAATGATTGTTATTATGGGGGCCCCAATCGAATTCTGCAGCTCCATTTTAAGCCGGTTTATTGCACCAGTGTTAAGATCTGTATGCTTCATTTGATTAAATTCAATTAAATTTTTCGATGAAAGATTTCACGTTTTGTTGCATATATGGAAAATTGCCAAATTTGATAAAAGCAACATTTGCAACAGCAAAGCAAAAAATTAAAAATCGAAAGTGGCAAATACGCTTGCCGCAGAAAATGAGGTCTTGTAAGAAAAGAAAAAAGTAGCTGAAACAACAGAGGCAGCAGCATATTGTAGCGGCAACGGTGGCTTGCAGGCAGTAGTAAATGCAATTGCGGCAACGACTAACTAACTAAGTTTATAATCGCTGTGGCGCGTAGTATTAGCTAAGAAAAACGTAAAGCAGATACAAGCCAGCGGCAGTGTTGAAAGCAATAAAGATGCCTCTTGGTGGCTTGCGTTGAGGTTTATAGCTTGTCGGTCGGTAGGTGTAAGCGGGTTTCGTATGTATTTAGCATTTGAAATTGGAATATTCTGCATGTCTGAAAATCTGAAACTACCAAAAAATATATTTTTGTTTCTTAAGGCAACAGAAAACCAAAAACTGCCAACAACACTTGAAATTTTCGGCGAATGCCATAAAATGTGAGCAAAGCTGCAAGATCGTGACCCAAATTGCAAGCATTGCAAAAAAGTAAATGTTTGGCTTTTGAAGGTTAACAGTAGCGAACGAATTGTTGATAGCGATAAACTGACTAACTTTCCAAAAAAATATATGCGCCTTAAAAGTAGTGCCTTGTTTTTCGGAATCCAAAAAAGTTGATAAACATAGAAGAAAATATGTAAGTCGAATTCATTGACGATGTGATGAATACAAGTCCATATATAGTTACATAAAGCAAAGGAATTATTTTATTGCAAAACCACTCAAACTAATTTTTTAAAATAATGTTTTTTACGATCGATCGCAAAATGCCTGGCAACTGCAGGAGTTCTGGTTCATTGGACAAAAACCATTGTGCGGGTTACCATGAAGTTCCACTACTTAAGACACTATCAATTGCCTGAAAAAGGGCAAGGTAGTTGTGATAAAGGAGATCTTTAATTGTACGCGATCGGTCTAAAAAAAGCATTATTAGCTCGCTAATTTCCAGGCATTCGCGTTTGTCATCGAAAACTTAGTTTCATGAAAAAAGTAGTAAAGGGTATATTGATTATAAGTTATATTATAAACATTTCTTTGAGGGAATTGGTGTAATAATTCCAACTCTAGCTGTAAATCATCAAGGATTCAAGCTGCGGTACTTTAAACAGAAACACCTTCTTAAGAAGTAATTTTAACGTATAGAAAATTAAATTAAATTCCGATTTTTGTCAAAATAAAGTCACTTTAGAACTTTGAAGCCGGAAATTTTATTGGTTTTGCGGTTTTATGTGAATGCTATTGCAGTTAATTTTCAGCTCATTTTGTTAAAGTGGCCGTAAAAATATTGAAAACAAAACTAGAATCACATCAGTTGTGGCAAGCCAGGAGGACCAGAGTCTGTTGGAGAACTTACGAGCAACAGAGAGTGCATGCTCCAGCGCTCGTTCACTTCTCTGCGGGATGCAGAGAGGGATATGGCGTATTGTGTAGAGCGTGCCAAAGGTTTTGAATTTCATGTGGATTTTTTTTCCTTTTGCGCAGGATTATAAACTTGTTTCGCACAGACATACAAATACACTTAAGGGTACTTTGGCGCAAGCGCAGAAAAAGGCTCAGACTCAAAGGGGACTGACTATTTTTTTATTCATTCAAAGGCGCATTTTGTTTTTGCGATTTTTCAATTTATGCGCACGTTTGCAAACCAGTTTTATCTGCGCATGCGCCATTAAAGTGAACACAAATTATGTATATGTATATTATGTGAAATTCGATTGAGGGCGAGAGTAAAAAGTAAATGTTGCAAAATAATCTGGCAGGAAAAACTAAGGAGCTTAACGTTCAATAGCAATTTAACGAAATTTTCGAAATCTGCTTATATCTTTTGACATATCTTTTATAAAAATCATACATATTTAGTTGAACTACTCAATTAATTGAAATCAAATGTAGGCATTAGCTAAGCGTGAAAAATTTATTTCACTCAATTGCAAATGTTTATAAACAACAACGTACGTGTTGTTGTAGTTCTTTGCATGAATCATAGATTCAAAGGTAAACAACTGTGAAACGTGAAAAAATTAGCATCAATTTAAGATTGTAATATTTACTCTGAAATTTGTGAATCAGGCATGAGAAAGCAAGTGCAAATGGCAACGCAAAACATTCAGTTCCAGGAAGATGTGACGGCGCCATATCAAAACAGAGATGCTAATTTGAAATCTGAAGCAAACTTAAAAGAACTCATAAAACGGAGCTGCTGAAGCGGCTGAATTGTGACAACACATCAACAACTTTAAATGCTATATTATGTAAGAGCTTGAATCATTCTGCATTTAAATTTTAAAGATACCAATTATAAAGATAGGAAACCCACATTAAAAAGAGACCATCTCGGAATACTCGAATTTTTCAATAGAAAAATGTTATTTGCTGTTGGAATAAAGGTTTTCCCTTTCGAGGGGCTACTTTTAAAGATTTGAAAAATCGACGTCCGTCTGTCTGCATTTTATTAAAACTTGACAATTATAACTTCGGTTTACTTAAATTCGCTCGATTCACTGTCTGTTGATAAAGTTCTGGTATGAAACCTTGATTCCGCTAACGCAAAATTTTGCTGCAATTATGATACTTAAGGCTACAAAAATAATAGTAAGTATTTCATAAAATTTGTTCATCGGAAGAATCTCTGTTGTCTAATGTGCGTTCCTTGCCTCGTCTTCAGAGAAGTCAAAATGCCTTGCTTTCAGACTGATAAGCTAAGTCGAATACCACCTCCTGAAATCTACCGCAAAGAGAATTCCCAACCGAACAGTCTATCAATCACATCTTCAGTATATCAATCAACACTCAGCAGCTCAGCTCCTCTTTGCTCGCTGGGTGAACAGTGCACAAAAGACATATCAGTTTATTGAAGTCAATTACAGTAAAGCCAAACGAATTGTGGTTAATTAATTGGCAGTGCTTGGAGCAGAGGTTGCTCGGTGTTAAGTTGCTTTAATTTAGGAGTACATGTTAAAGTCGAATAAAACATCAAAACAGCAAACGAAAACAATTCGTCGTGGAAACAGCAAATTTAACGCTCAGCTAACTCGGTAAATTGGCTATGAAAAGAGCGAAAAGTGCGTCACAAGTGCAGCGCGCGCGATGGATAAATACGACTGCTAATTAACTAACTAGTTGAAAGGATGAATTGCGCATTTGTGGCGGTAGACACTAACTGGCTTCCAGCTTTGGCGAATGTTGACGAACTATCTCATTTGCGCTGGCATGACTTTGCACGTTTGTTCAAGCTATTAGCAACTGCAAAGGTGTCACTCACTATTGGGAGCTCGGAAGCTCACTGTGCACGCTTTGTTGCTAGCTCTGAACTTGTGCATTTTGCATTAAATAACTGTTGTTTTTTTAACTATGAAAATTTAAACAGAAAGAGGAACGACCAGAGAGAAGAGAAAGAGCGCATAAATGTCAAGTTGTTGTTTTTTTAAACCAGTTACTTTTTGTCCAAATTCTTTTGTCATGTAAAAATCAAAGCAGTTTAACAAAATTTTCATATAAAAAAAGCTGCGTAAAAATGTGAGGTAACTGCGCAGGCAATATTTAGTTTGAACTATATACATATCTATTTATTATGGTTATGTGATTGATCAAGAAATCTGGTTTGTTGATATAACAAAATTTGAAATGTTAATTTCTTGGAATACGAGTTGTCAATTTCTTTGAAACGAATTTGAGTCGAGCAGCCGGAAAGCAGATAATGATAAGACTAAACCAGTAAGTCTCTTTCGTTACTCGTTGGTCGCATGACTCAAATAATCAATTTAGGGTTTATTTATGAATCTGTGCGCATATTCAGCGGAAGTTGTCTTGTCGCCGGATCGCTTAATAAGAATTAATATGATACTTTTTCTAGTTGATAAAGCACCAAATGGAAAGGGTTTGCAATAGAGCTCAGCCAGAGGACTTCAATGCAGGCGGAATTTTGTTGTTGTAGAAGCAAGCCTTGGGTAAAAAATTGTTTTCAATTCTGCAAAGCTTATGTTGTATTTAGCATGAGGAAACAAAAACAAATTTTGTATCAAAAGATTTATGTAAAAGCCGAAAAATGTCAAATAGAAAACAGTAACTAGACTCTGAGATGTCAGCTGATTATACATAGTTTATCATAAGAAACTTTAAAACAAAAATCCTTGCTGCGAAATTGTATATTTTCGTTAAAGAGCAAATATAATGTACGTATATTTAATTGGCGTAACTGGAGCCTGTGCAGAAATGAGACGTTTCATGTACATTTCGCAGCTCTGATTAGCAATAAATACATATACATATGTATGTACATATGTACATAATGTACATACATACATATTCGCATATAGGAACTACTTTAGACATTTTCAAATCATTTTGAATTGATTGAGCAAAGAAAATTTGCAAGAAAAAAATTTATAAAATTGATACTACATATGGATAAGAAAGTGCTTATTGCTATTGATATTACTAAACAAATTTATTGCAAAATGATGAATTTAACACCTTTCTAGGTGAGCAGGTGTTGTATACAATGTATATTATACAAATATAACTACAAGCACATATCAATTACAGCTGAGAAAATTTTATTGATTTATTTATTGCTACATTGCTGAGAAAAAATAACAAAGCAACAATTATGACAACTGAATATATATAATTTAGAGCAATCAAGCAAGCGCACTTAGTTTGAGCAGGGATGAAACTGTAGCGGGGTAACAGGTTTTCTGTAGATTGAAATTTAATTTAAGAAAACAGTGTTACAGCAGCAACAATGGCAAAAAGGACAACAGAAGTTGCTATCACTTGTGTTTGCTCTTACAACGACACAGTAGCAGCAGCAGCGCTGGTGGCGCAGCTATAAAATAAACACAGCAACAACAAACACTTCAAGCGTCAACAACATTTTAAGCTGAAACTTTATATGTACATACATGATTATAAACCATGAGAAAAACAACAACTTGGAAGTGAGATGTAGAAGGCAAAAAGGCTAGAGTAAAATAAACAAAAATTCTGTGATAAGAGGCGTGATCGTGCTCGAGCCGTTGAGTCACAAGTCTGTCAAGCGGTCCGATAAGCTTAACAACATGCTAACAATAAGCAACAAGACGAACGCGCTGCATATGAGATGAAGCATGCAACACGCGTGCGAGTTTGTAAAATCCTTTCAAGCTTCATTGCTCTTCGCAGTAAGCATGCATTTCTGCGATGATGATGCGACTCGACGCATTTACGCAATAATTTCAAGTTTTCTTGTATAAAGAAATATCAGCAGTGGCGCCATCAGCAAGTTGCCAAAAAGTTCAAGGATGCACACGGCAGCATTAAAATTAAGTTCAAGGTTGATTTCTTTCTGGTTTTTTGACCATGGGGTGGCTCTGTTTCTTGCTACATGCTCCGCAGGAGCCAAAAAGTTCGATACAAAATGAACTCAAAAATAAATGAAAAGACAGAACATTGAATAAAGCAGACTATTACGAGACAAAGCGCATTATGCAAATTGCTGCGACAACGCAAGCAAAGACGCAAGACGACAGAGTGCGGGAAATGGGAAAAGCGTCAGTTTGTCTGTGCGGTTTGATGATAATGCGACTATATATGATGCCGGGGTTGCTGCACTGCTCTACTGCAGTTTACGAAGAGGCGGCTGGTAAAGATGCAACTCAAGATTACGTGAAGCTCATAAATAATTTATCTGAGATTATGGCAAAGAGGAAGGTTAAAAAAAGCATACAATTCGTGGCTGAGTTAACAAATAAAAGTGGCAAGCAGGCAGGCAAGCAGCTATACACTCAAGTCAGCTCAAGTGTCTGCCGCAACAGCTACACACCCATTGCCATTCCAGCTGTCTCACGCCCACCAACTCGGCCCAAAGAGTCTCGTGACTGTTTACTTGACTGCCGGCAAGTACAAATGTTAAGCAGTAGGCGTGAAATAACGCCATACATGCATTTTGTGTGCCTGCCTGTCAGTGTGGTGTGTGCGTTGTTTGTTTGGGTTTGTATAAGAATGCTTGCTTTTGCGCTGTAGCCCCACCGCGCCTTTGTGTGACCTTGTGCGCAGGATGCTGATACATATTCAATGCGACGTAGTTATTGCTCGTCGCGTTGTTGACATTTTGTGCTAAATCCGTATTGAAACCCGCACACAGCGCGGTCGCTTGCAGAGTTTGTTCAAATACTCAATTATCCTTTTTGCGTTGTTTGGAATTTTTCAAAATAGATTCATTGACGTATGCTAAAAAGGTTGGAACAAATTTTTGCAACATGCCATGCAAAAGACACTTACTTATTGAAGGTCGACTGATAGTCCTTGATCTGCTTGCGTGAGAACTCGTGGAACTCCGTGTACACGTTGACCACTTTAAACGTATGCGGCACCTCGACACCAGCCTCCTGCGAATCCATAATAACCTGACGGCGATTCAGTATGTGCGTCAGCTCCGAGCAGTCACTGCCAGAATCGCATCGGCTTAAGGACGAACGACGGTCGTTCGTGATTGGCACGCCCGACACCGATGAGGAGGCGGAAGAGGCATTCGACGAGACAGACATATTGCTGTAGGAAGCAGATAAATTTAATTGATTTGCTTTTTTATGTGTGTCTTCGTTGTCGTTGCGGGAAAAGACTTCAGATGTTGAAGTGTCGTTTTCCGGCGCAAGTGTTCGAAACTCTGTTGTTCTTTTTTTGTGGAACTCACAAGTGCATGCAGCTGTGCTAACACACCCTCTTAACTTTTTTCGGTATAAGCAAACAGGACGCACAGAATTCAATTGAGTTCGACACGGAGTAGCACAGGACGCTGTTGGGTGTGTATATGCGAAGTGCTGTAAGGATGTGGAGCTGCTGCAATGCGGCTACGAAGAAAATTGTTTTTTACTTCCTTCCAGGAATTCCTTTGCTGTTACAGTTACACGGTTACAATGGCCGATTCAAAAGCAATAATGGTCAGTTATTTTAAGCAATTTCCCGCTAGTCGCGTATTATTTCCTCTCTTTGCTAGAATTGATTTTTTTTCGGTTTGCATTGAATAAACGCCACAAATTTTGAAAAGTTTTTAAATTTCTTGTAAACAATACACACTAAAATTTCAATTACTCCAACAGAAATACGTCTTCACAATTTAACAGTTCAACAGCAACTAGAATTTAATGCAAAATGATGCTTCTTCTAGCAAAAGACAAACAGAAATTCACCAAAAACCTCTTCACCTCTTTGAAACGAAATTGTTGAAATGCGATGGGTAAACAGGGTTGCAACGGTGTTAGCGAGAAAGCCGCTGCACAACACACTGTGCCGGGTGTCAAATTTTGCTCGAAGAAAATCCGGTGTATTGTTTTTTTTCCGCAGGTTTTTCAATATTGGGATTTCCTGCTGCAAAGTGTAATTGGCAGATTTAGCACAATAATTATGTATGCAGAGAATTGAATTACAAAATTACAGTTCCAATGTCATAAAATACAATTTATTTAAGCTATTGTTGTTTTGTCCTTATTCTTTTTCTGTAATGTTTATGTTATCTGTTTAAAGCCACTAACAATACCGCACATCTCGAAGAGGTTAGTTCTCTAGCAGTCCGCTTCCAAGCTATTCTTGCTGCTACCAGCATAATCCGGTGGTGCGTAAGCGGCATTCAGCGCTTTTCCACGGTGATTGAACGAGTAAAATGACGAAAAATTACCCAGCGTGTCCCAAGATTTCTCTTGCATATCCACAGTGGCTCGTATTTCCTTGAAGTTGCCGACGACTTGTATCAGATTATAAATTACAATGACCAAGCTAACGACTGTCTGTAGAACGATCTATAAATCGGACATGCACATGAAAAGTAAACGTCAAAATGTAAATTTAATAAAATTGCACACAAAGTAGAATTTATTGCATTGCTTACATCGAGCGGTAACCGTGTAAAGTCCTGCTCCGTCAGACGCAAGTAGGTGCGATCTGCAAATTAAGAACAGCCAAATTAGTGATAGTTGGCAAAATAAGTTTCCAAAATAAGTCATGTATCAATATCATGTTTTCATTGCTGGTGTGTTTGCGTTTGACTTTGCTCGCTTTGCTGTTGGTGATAAATTTCGATAAATTTTTTCGAATTATAATAGTACCATCTGATATTCTTCTCAGCTCCACAGCTCCAGCAACACCACGTAATTCTCCATTCAATACAAATTCACAATTCACTTACGATGTGCGGCAGAGAAGGCGGCGTGTGCTAAGCTAGCAAACCCAGCGAGCAGCAGAAGTTGATTCAAAAATTTAGCACTCATTATTGCAAATAGTTTAAGTATTAATTTACAAATTTATTGGAATAATGTAATTCCTCAAACTTTTCAGCAAGTCCAAATTTTAATAGAAATGTCAAACTCATCATGTGTGCATGGTTGCAATCAAATCGTCGGAGTGGAAAAATTTGATAGTAATAAATTGCCAACCGGGTTGTTACATGTGCTATATGGACGGCCCCCAAGACCCGAACCTAACGTAAAGGGTGTCACAGCCCCAACCCTTTGCTTAGAACACAGCAAGGAAAAACATAAGCGGAAAACGAAAAAAATCGCAATTTTTGCCTCAAATTTCTGCATTTTTCTTCTCTACGCGACGGCCAAAGGGTTAAGGAATGCAGCGAAATGCATTCCGGGCAATTTGCATGCCATTTCAGGCATTTTGGACGCAAAAACTACTTTTTACGCATGCGATAAATTCCGAAATCGCATGCGATTTTTGCCAATTTTGCATGCAAAAATTTTTCCTTTATAATTTTGTGATTTTTCGCGTTTTTCGTTACGTCATTTCATCTGCATTACGTAGTAACGGACCAGACGGGCAAGGAATTAATAAAATTATTAGAATAAAAAAAATTATAAAATTAGAATCGAGTGGAACGCAGGCCAGGCGTTTTCAATAAAATTTAGGTTATTGCAAATTTTACAAATGGTGAAATTTTTCACAAGTTCGGAAGTAAAGTGAAAAAAATTTACAATAAAATTATATAAAAAAAACTTTTTAAAAATAAGCTTGAATTTATTTAATGTACTAAAAAGTAGAAAATAAATTGTTTCCAAGTCACCTGTATCTTACTATCCAAAAAAGCTTGGGGCGCTCATGTGTTCAATATTTGTCAACCAGTTACCACAATATTTTTTTTAAATAATTTTTTTGCAAATAGATTCTAGTAATGAAAAATATTTTGAATATGGATACTGAGCGCACAAGCTTTTATTAATAGTAAGATACAGGTGACTTGGAAACAATTTATTTTCTACTTTTTAGTACATTAAGTAAATTAAAGCTTATTTTGAAAAAGTTTTTTTTATATAATTTTATTTTCTACTTTTTAGTCTTCCATAAATTCAATTTTAGAGCTCTGAAATTTTTCACAAAAAGAATTTAAAACTTGCAGAGCACAGTGTTTCCTATCGTTATATCTCATATTCTCAATTTAACAAATAATACGGCTGTGATCGACCCTAATATTCGTGGCATATTTGTGGCGCGATGAGTTGTTGTTGTTTTGCCTGCAAGGCGCGGCGAGTAAGTTCCTATCGTTTTTCAATGATGTGTGGTGTACCTATGATTATAAACTGAAGCCCAAGTGTGTAGTTGCTTGAAAAGTGCCACGCCCCCTGTCCTACGCCCATAAAATTTACCAGTGGGACGACACATCCAAGAGGCGACTGCATACGAAATTTCAATGCTGCACGGCCTTTAGTTCCAAAGCTAATGGAGATCAAAAATTTTGTTTGTATGGGGGTGCCATGCCCCCTTATTCAGTGCCCGCCTTATTTTCTAAGTAGAAGGATATGGATATGTAGTAAGTTCCTACCGAGTTTCATTGATGTATGATGTGTAGTTCTAAAGTTTTACACAAATCTGGAGTTGATAAAAAAGTGCCACGCCCCTTATCCTACGCCCATAAAATTTACCAGTGGGACGACACATCCAAGAGGCGACTGCATACGAAATTTCAATGCTGCACGAGCTTTAGTTCCAAAGCTAATCGAGATCAAAAATTTTGTTTGTATGGGGTGCCACGCCCCCTTATCCTACGCCCATACAATTTATTGATTCATGTATTGGGCTCGTGTTTAGGCATGTATTCAAAGTTTCAGATCTCTAAGTAGTCGGGAAGTGGGTGAAAAATTGATTACTAGATTTGACGACATACATACATACATACATACATACATACAAACATACCGGATGTGAACCTAATATAAAGCTTATAATAATAATAATAAAATAAATAAAATATATTAAAAAACCAAATTCGCGTTTAAAATACAGTTATAATTTAAAAGTTTTTGCAATAATATTAAGAGAAAACTTAGGAAAGTTATCGATTGCGTAATTTTCGCACATCGATTAGAATAGCATTGCAGCGAATAATTTACCTTATTCTTCATCTGCAAGAAATAATTTCCCCAATGAAAACATTTGGCTTGCAATAACTCTATGCATGTTATTTTTTATGAGACGAATTTAATACGAATAAAAATGTTGCGGGTCTTGGCATGCCTAATAAATCAATAACAGTTAATAGAAAACTATTATAGCTAGAAGGAGCATACAAAATCGGCTAAAATGCAGACTCTGGACAGCGCTTCTAAAGACCACCGGAAAAATTTCGTTGGAACCTTGGTTGTCATTACAGCGCTGACCTTGACATAATTTGCAATTTTCCTGCTTGGAGATCTGACAGCGTTCCAGCTGCGCCGAGGAAAGTTCATTGCTGCAACCGCGCCTGAGCCGAGCGCCTTAAAAGAGAGCAAATTTCACATTAAAAATGAAGCAAAGCACAGGCGATTATGCTACTACCTTCCAACAGTGTGAAGCAGCCCAGGACGCGGTTGGAGCTCGTACACAAACGTGCCTCCAGCAGTTCCGATTGCGCGACACAAGACTCGTTGGAGCTGAAGTAGGATTCGCAGTCTATACAGTATTGGGCGATGGTGGCCACAAAGTTGCAGCCAGCGGAGTCGCATTGAACGGTCTGATCCCAAGCATTCTGTTCACTTAGGTCCGCAGTCTGATCCAGTGTGCAGCCGCGCGAGACAGTGCCATCGATGTGTCGCGTCAAGAAACAGTTTTCATTGTAGGCGAAAGGCACCGGCAGCTGGCATGATTTCAAATATCCAGACGCTCGTTGGTCCAGCTGACAGCTTGGACTGCTGCGCGCGCACTCATAGCACTGCAGTCCGGCTGCCTGCATGGCCGGATTGCGATTGCAGCCATCCTCCAGACAGATGTGGCAGCCGGCGCCGCCAGTATGCTGCTGCAGACATTGAAAGTATTGCGTGAAATTGCTGCGGCAACCACGCACCATGCCGCGGCGCTGTGCGTCATAGTACTCGAAGCAGGCTTCGTTCCGCTGCAACGGCTCGAGATCCAGCGGCAGACATGGCAGTGGATCGTAATTATCGATCGTGGCACAATTGGCCGCTTCGTACGACGCGCACTGATAGCAGCGCAGCCTTTGTGGCGGATAGGCGCCTTTATTGCAGAAGCTGCCCTGACAGGCGCTGCAGCTGCTCACGGAAGCGTTGCATTGCAAGTATTCGCTCTCGCAGCCGCGCAGCGTGTTCGCCTGCTCGGGGAATGTGGCCACGATGCAGGCGGCATCTGGCTGTGCGCACTCCTCAATCTCTAAATCGTAGCCAGGGCGGTCCCAGTTGGCACAGCTGGGGTTGTCAGCGCTGGAGCACTTGTAGCAGCGCGTGAAGGCCACGGCATTGCAGCGGTCAATATCGGCGCACTCATAGCAACGACCGACGTCGGCGCTCTGCGTTGCGGCGCCGCAGCCGCGTCGCACCTGCCAGTCCTCGTATTCACAGGCATAGCAGGAGGAATCCTCTGCCGAGCCACATACGCTGTTGGACACAATGGTGGCGTCAGTGCGGCAAGCAGCGTTTGTGTTCGAGTCGCAAATCAGACACTTTTGCTGCGCCAAGCAATGCGCGTTGCACAGGTCAGCGTCGGCGCACTCCTCCAGGTGCTGCTGCAAGTGCTCGTCCGCTTTCACATCCTCCGGCATGTACCTCGTGCAGCCACGCACCACACGGTCCAAATTGTGATAGAGGAAGCAGGTTTCCGGCTGCAGCAGCAGCGTGTCCACCTCGCATGTCGTATACTGCGAAATGCTGCAATTGCTGGCCGACACCTCAAAGAGGTCCATTTTGCAGCCGCGCTCCTGCCGCGAATCGCACTGCGCGCACGTGAGCTGGCTGGCGCCGGCGCGTTCATTGCAGCCGTTAATGTCGCAGTATTCGGCGGTGCTAGCTATCGTGTGGTTCGTGTCCGACTGACAGCCGCGATAAGCCTCATTGGCCGACAGCACCTCCGTGTAGCATTGGTCCAGCTCGTAATGGTCGCGACATGGGCGCGGCTTGTCTGTACGTGCGGACACACAGTCCGTGCCGCTGCAGTGATGGCACTTGAGTCGCCCGGGCGGATAGACCCCTCGATTGCAGAGGTTCTCCGAGCAGGACTTTTTATAAGTGGCGGCCACCGTGGGCGTGTTGCTGGAACAGCCGCGATACGTCACCGCATCCACTGAAAAAGCATAAGCATTAATGGCAATTGCTGCCGAGTACACTAGGCAAGAGCAAAAATGCGGCTGCCTTTCAATATAATTTCGTCAATTTATAAATTGAAAATTTAATTTTTTATAAATATTTTTTAAAGAAATCAATTCCCTTCTGGGAAAGTAACTTATCGCAGTAGAATAGAGAACAAAGTGCTTGCGTTTAAATTAAACTTTTGAAAGAAACAAAAGCGGTATTTTAAATAAAGATTGGGGATGTTAACATTTCGCAGTTATGAAACTGTAACTTTAAAAATTCTGATACAAAAATTCGGGGTAGATACATTTCTCGTTCTTATTTTCGCGTTTTGTATTGTTCACAATATTCTTTACAAAACTGTTTACGATATGTATTGGAAAAATTTCTTAGAACGTATCACAAAAGTTTTCAAGAAACTATTATGAAATGTCAATAAAAGTAAGTGGCAGCCGGACTTGGAAAAAAAGTGCAAACATAAAATTGCATTAATTGCGAAAATCTCGAATTATATAAAAAAACGATATAAATTATGGGCAGTTGCCTTTTTCTTGTTGCCTGTTGTTATTTACCAATCGATATGACACATTGCAGCGATGTCTGGCACTCCTCATACGGTAGTTCTGCCTCATCCAAGGACATGGCGCATGCCGCTAGAGTCAACGAATCGCATTTATAGCAAACAATGGCGTCGCAGCGAACTGTTGTTGTTTTAGAAAGTAATTGGCATTAAGAGCTGATAACAAGATAACGGTACCAGTAGCCCAATATTTACAGTTCGTCAGCACAGCCAACAGTAGAAACGTCAAACAACTGTAACGGTGCTTCCACATGTTGTAGACAAACAACTTTTTTCTTTATTTATTCAAGCGCGCACTTTAGAATTGTTTTTGAAGCTGCAAGCTTCCAGCTTGAAATGAACTAAAACTTTAAAATGCCGACCAAAAGGTGTAAAAAAATGCATGCAGGGTATTTTTGGCGATTGTGGCGCTTTGTTGACACTACAGCCAGAGTGTGATAATCCATGAGATAGTAGACATTCGATGATAGCAGCTAAGTATGGTCAAAAGCAATCACAGCGTTCGCTTCAAGTTGGACACCTTGAAAATACATAGAAGTACTACTTTACAGAGATATTGCAGCAAATCGGTCATTCGTTATCAATTTGCAGTTACTGATGGCGGATTGCTTGCAAAAGTGCAAATGTCTGCACTTTACCACTGTCACATATGCATAGATACATATATGTACATACATACATACATAATTATATAGACAATATATGTGTATTGAATTTATGTACATATATAAAGTACATTTGTATCGCCAATAAATGTTTACGGGAATTTAAAAATTCTAAATCTTAAATGATTGAAAGATTTTAATGCCAGTTAAAACAAAAACAAAAGCTATAACCTTTAGCGCAAAATAATTACTGGCAATTTAGAAAATTTAAACATTTTGATTGGAAACTTTGACTTTTGGAAAAAAGTTATATTTTTGCTCCAAACCAGCGGCTTATGGTGTTTGATAAACCCACACAGTAGTTGAATTAGATAACCGAAAACCTGTTAATCAATCGAGCCCATGAGTAAAAGCTTCTGTTGAATTGGCTTAGAATCGTTCAATATCAAGGTCTTTTTGAGGTTCTTTTCATCTTTTCAAATGGCTTAAGCTAGGCTCTGCTTAGTTTCCCAGAACTCAGAAAGTATATCAAATATCCTACTGTTGTATTAAAATTGGCCTACACATGGCCCTAGTGTGTCTTTCAGGCAGGCCATTTGTGCTTTAGACAGCCACTCTAACCTTACCTAATCTAACTCATACATATGTTAAAAACAGTTGACATTTCACAAGCCCAAAGCCCTAGAATCAAAAGGGATGTTATTACTTAGCATTTCAAACATATTAATGGAACTTATAAAATGTTGCTCGATTTGGTTTTGATATGTTTTTTAGTAGGTTAAGTTGAATTATACAAATTGCTTCTAAATGAATGACCCATATAATAAATTTGCCATAACCTATAATTAAATGCTTTGTCCGTATACTAGTTATTACATATCTATATATATATAAAAATCAAAAAATGTATGTATGTATGTATGTATGTATGTATGTATGTATGTATGTATGTATGTATGTATGTATGTATGTATGTATGTATGTATGTATGTATGTATGTATGTATGTTCGGAGTTGCGTTCCAAACCGCTTGATCGATCATAACCAAATTTGGCACATAGACTATAGATGTTCCAAGGATGGTTATAGGCTATAAAAAATTTTGATACATCAAGAGGGCGTGGCACCGCCCATACAAACCAAATTGTTTACATCGAATAGCTTTGGAACTAAAAGTCGTGTAGCATTGAAATTCCGTATGCAGTCGCCTCTTGGATGTGTCGTCCCACTGGTAAAATTTTATGGGCGTAGGATAAGGGGCGTGGCACTTTTTTATCAACTCCAGATTTGTGTATAACTTTAGAACTACACATCACACATCAATGAAACTCGGTAGGAACTTACTACATATCCATATCCTTCTAATGAAAAAATAAGGGGGCACTGGATAAGGGGGCGTGGCACCCCCCATACAAACAATATTTTTGATCTCGATTAGCCTTGGAACTAAAGGTCGTGCAGCATTGAAATTTCGTATGCAATCGCCTCTTGGATGTGTCATCCCACTGGTAAAATTTTATGGGCGTAGGATAAGGGGCGTGGCCCTTTCTTTATCAACTCCAGATTTGTGCATAACTTTAGAACTACACATCACACATCAATGAAACTCGGTAGGAACTTACTACATATCCATATCCTTCTAATGAAAAAATAAGGGGGCACTGGATAAGGGGGCGTGGCACCCCCCATACAAACAATATTTTTGATCTCGATTAGCCTTGGAACTAAAGGTCGTGCAGCATTGAAATTTCGTATGCAGTCGCCTCTTGGATGTGTCGTCCCACTGGTAAAATTTTATGGGCGTAAGATAAGGGGCGTGGCACTATTTTATCAACTACAGATTCGTGTATAACTTTAGAACTACACATCACACATCAATGAAACTCGGTAGGAACTTACTACATATCCATATCCTTCTACTGAGAAAATAAGAAGCACTGAATAAGGGGGCGTGGCACCCCCCATACAAACAAAATTTTTGATCTCGATTAGCCTTGGAACTAAAGGTCGTGCAGCATTGAAATTTCGTATGCAGTCGCCTCTTGGATGTGTCGTCCCACTGTTAAAATTTTATGGGCGTAGGATAAGGGGCGTGGCACTATTTTATCAACTACAGATTCGTGTATAACTTTAGAACTACACATCACACATCAATGAAACTCGGTAGGAACTTACTACATATCCATATCCTTCTACTGAGAAAATAAGGGGGCACTGAATAAGGGGGCGTGGCACCCCCCATACAAACAAAATTTTTGATCTCGATTAGCCTTGGAACTAAAGGTCGTGCAGCATTGAAATTTCGTATGCAGTCGCCTCTTGGATGTGTCGTCCCACTGGTAAAATTGTATGGGCGTAGGATAAGGGGCGTGGCACTTTTCAATCAACTTCACATTTGGGTATTACTTTAGAACTATACATCATACATAAACGAAACTCGGTAGGAACTTACTACATATCCATATCCTTCTAATGAAAAAATAAGGGGGCACTGGATAAGGGGGCGTGGCACCCCCCATACAAACAAAATTTTTGATCTCGATTAGCCTTGGAACTAAAGGTCGTGCAGCATTGAAATTTCGTATGCAGTCGCCTCTTGGATGTGTCGTCCCACTGGTAAAATTGTATGGGCGTAGGATAAGGGGCGTGGCACTTTTTTATCAACTCCAGATTTGTGTATAACTTTAGAACTACACATCACACATCAATGAAACTCGGTAGGAACTTACTACATATCCATATCCTTCTACTGAGAAAATAAGGGGGCACTGAATAAGGGGGCGTGGCACCCCCCATACAAACAAAATTTTTGATCTCGATTAGCCTTGGAACTAAAGGTCGTGCAGCATTGAAATTTCGTATGCAGTCGCCTCTTGGATGTGTCGTCCCACTGGTAAAATTTTATGGGCGTAGGACAGGGGCGTGGCATTTTTCAATCAACTTCACATTTGGGTATTACTTTAGAACTATACATCATATATAAACGAAACTCGGTAGGAACTTACTACATATCCATATCCTTCTACTGAGAAAATAAGGGGGCACTGAATAAGGGGGCGTGTCACCCCCCATACAAACAAAATTTTTGATCTCGATTAGCCTTGGAACTAAAGGTCGTGCAGCATTGAAATTTCGTATGCAGTCGCCTCTTGGATGTGTCGTCCCACTGGTAAAATTGTATGGGCGTAGGATAAGGGGCGTGGCACTTTTCAATCAACTTCACATTTGGGTATTACTTTAGAACTATACATCATACATAAACGAAACTCGGTAGGAACTTACTACATATCCATATCCTTCTAATGAAAAAATAAGGGGGCACTGGATAAGGGGCGTGGCACCCCCCATACAAACAAAATTTTTGATCTCGATTAGCCTTGGAACTAAAGGTCGTGCAGCATTGAAATTTCGTATGCAGTCGCCTCTTGGATGTGTCGTCCCACTGGTAAAATTTTATGGGCGTAGGACAGGGGCGTGGCACTTTTCAATCAACTTCACATTTGGGTATTACTTTAGAACTATACATCATACATAAACGAAACTCGGTAGGAACTTACTACATATCCATATCCTTCTAATGAAAAAATAAGGGGGCACTGGATAAGGGGGCGTGGCACCCCCCATACAAACAAAATTTTTGATCTCGATTAGCCTTGGAACTAAAGGTCGTGCAGCATTGAAATTTCGTATGCAGTCGCCTCTTGGATGTGTCGTCCCACTGTTAAAATTTTATGGGCGTAGGATAAGGGGCGTGGCACTATTTTATCAACTACAGATTCGTGTATAACTTTAGAACTACACATCACACATCAATGAAACTCGGTAGGAACTTACTACATATCCATATCCTTCTACTGAGAAAATAAGGGGGCACTGAATAAGGGGGCGTGGCACCCCCCATACAAACAAAATTTTTGATCTCGATTAGCCTTGGAACTAAAGGTCGTGCAGCATTGAAATTTCGTATGCAGTCGCCTCTTGGATGTGTCGTCCCACTGGTAAAATTGTATGGGCGTAGGATAAGGGGCGTGGCACTTTTCAATCAACTTCACATTTGGGTATTACTTTAGAACTATACATCATACATAAACGAAACTCGGTAGGAACTTACTACATATCCATATCCTTCTAATGAAAAAATAAGGGGGCACTGGATAAGGGGGCGTGGCACCCCCATACAAACAAAATTTTTGATCTCGATTAGCCTTGGAACTAAAGGTCGTGCAGCATTGAAATTTCGTATGCAGTCGCCTCTTGGATGTGTCGTTCCACTGGTAAAATTGTATGGGCGTAGGATAAGGGGCGTGGCACTTTTTTATCAACTCCAGATTTGTGTATAACTTTAGAACTACACATCACACATCAATGAAACTCGGTAGGAACTTACTACATATCCATATCCTTCTACTGAGAAAATAAGGGGCACTGAATAAGGGGGCGTGGCACCCCCCATACAAACAAAATTTTTGATCTCGATTAGCCTTGGAACTAAAGGTCGTGCAGCATTGAAATTTCGTATGCAGTCGCCTCTTGGATGTGTCGTCCCACTGGTAAAATTTTATGGGCGTAGGACAGGGGCGTGGCACTTTTCAATCAACTTCACATTTGGGTATTACTTTAGAACTATACATCATACATAAACGAAACTCGGTAGGAACTTACTACATATCCATATCCTTCTAATGAAAAAATAAGGGGGCACTGAATAAGGGGGCGTGGCACCCCCCATACAAACAAAATTTTTGATCTCGATTAGCCTTGGAACTAAAGGTCGTGCAGCATTGAAATTTCGTATGCAGTCGCCTCTTGGATGTGTCGTCCCACTGGTAAAATTTTATGGGCGTAGGATAAGGGGCGTGGCACTATTTTATCAACTACAGATTCGTGTATAACTTAAGAACTACACATCACACATCAATGAAACTCGGTAGGAACTTACTACATATCCATATCCTTCTACTGAGAAAATAAGGGGCACTGAATAAGGGGGCGTGGCACCCCCCATACAAACAAAATTTTTGATCTCGATTAGCCTTGGAACTAAAGGTCGTGCAGCATTGAAATTTCGTATGCAGTCGCCTCTTGGATGTGTCGTCCCACTGGTAAAATTGTATGGGCGTAGGACAGGGGCGTGGCACTTTTCAATCAACTTCACATTTGGGTATTACTTTAGAACTATACATCATACATAAACGAAACTCGGTAGGAACTTACTACATATCCATATCCTTCTAATGAAAAAATAAGGGGGCACTGGATAAGGGGGCGTGGCACCCCCCATACAAACAAAATTTTTGATCTCGATTAGCCTTGGAACTAAAGGTCGTGCAGCATTGAAATTTCGTATGCAGTCGCCTCTTGGATGTGTCGTCCCACTGTTAAAATTTTATGGGCGTAGGATAAGGGGCGTGGCACTATTTTATCAACTACAGATTCGTGTATAACTTTAGAACTACACATCACACATCAATGAAACTCGGTAGGAACTTACTACATATCCATATCCTTCTAATGAAAAAATAAGGGGGCACTGGATAAGGGGGCGTGGCACCCCCCATACAAACAATATTTTTGATCTCGATTAGCCTTGGAACTAAAGGTCGTGCAGCATTGAAATTTCGTATGCAGTCGCCTCTTGGATGTGTCGTCCCACTGGTAAAATTTTATGGGCGTAAGATAAGGGGCGTGGCACTATTTTATCAACTACAGATTCGTGTATAACTTTAGAACTACACATCACACATCAATGAAACTCGGTAGGAACTTACTACATATCCATATCCTTCTACTGAGAAAATAAGGGGCACTGAATAAGGGGGCGTGGCACCCCCCATACAAACAAAATTTTTGATCTCGATTAGCCTTGGAACTAAAGGTCGTGCAGCATTGAAATTTCGTATGCAGTCGCCTCTTGGATGTGTCGTCCCACTGTTAAAATTTTATGGGCGTAGGATAAGGGGCGTGGCACTATTTTATCAACTACAGATTCGTGTATAACTTTAGAACTACACATCACACATCAATGAAACTCGGTAGGAACTTACTACATATCCATATCCTTCTACTGAGAAAATAAGGGGGCACTGAATAAGGGGGCGTGGCACCCCCCATACAAACAAAATTTTTGATCTCGATTAGCCTTGGAACTAAAGGTCGTGCAGCATTGAAATTTCGTATGCAGTCGCCTCTTGGATGTGTCGTCCCACTGGTAAAATTGTATGGGCGTAGGATAAGGGGCGTGGCACTTTTCAATCAACTTCACATTTGGGTATTACTTTAGAACTATACATCATACATAAACGAAACTCGGTAGGAACTTACTACATATCCATATCCTTCTAATGAAAAAATAAGGGGGCACTGGATAAGGGGGCGTGGCACCCCCCATACAAACAAAATTTTTGATCTCGATTAGCCTTGGAACTAAAGGTCGTGCAGCATTGAAATTTCGTATGCAGTCGCCTCTTGGATGTGTCGTCCCACTGGTAAAATTGTATGGGCGTAGGATAAGGGCGTGGCACTTTTTTATCAACTCCAGATTTGTGTATTACTTTAGAACTATACATCATACATAAACGAAACTCGGTAGGAACTTACTACATATCCATATCCTTCTAATGAAAAAATAAGGGGGCACTGGATAAGGGGGCGTGGCACCCCCCATACAAACAAAATTTTTGATCTCGATTAGCCTTGGAACTAAAGGTCGTGCAGCATTGAAATTTCGTATGCAGTCGCCTCTTGGATGTGTCGTCCCACTGGTAAAATTGTATGGGCGTAGGATAAGGGGCGTGGCACTTTTTATCAACTCCAGATTTGTGTATAACTTTAGAACTACACATCACACATCAATGAAACTCGGTAGGAACTTACTACATATCCATATCCTTCTACTGAGAAAATAAGGGGGCACTGAATAAGGGGGCGTGGCACCCCCCATACAAACAAAATTTTTGATCTCGATTAGCCTTGGAACTAAAGGTCGTGCAGCATTGAAATTTCGTATGCAGTCGCCTCTTGGATGTGTCGTCCCACTGGTAAAATTGTATGGGCGTAGGATAAGGGGCGTGGCACTTTTCAATCAACTTCACATTTGGGTATTACTTTAGAACTATACATCATACATAAACGAAACTCGGTAGGAACTTACTACATATCCATATCCTTCTAATGAAAAAATAAGGGGGCACTGGATAAGGGGCGTGGCACCCCCCATACAAACAAAATTTTTGATCTCGATTAGCCTTGGAACTAAAGGTCGTGCAGCATTGAAATTTCGTATGCAGTCGCCTCTTGGATGTGTCGTCCCACTGGTAAAATTTTATGGGCGTAGGACAGGGGCGTGGCACTTTTCAATCAACTTCACATTTGGGTATTACTTTAGAACTATACATCATACATAAACGAAACTCGGTAGGAACTTACTACATATCCATATCCTTCTAATGAAAAAATAAGGGGGCACTGGATAAGGGGGCGTGGCACCCCCCATACAAACAAAATTTTTGATCTCGATTAGCCTTGGAACTAAAGGTCGTGCAGCATTGAAATTTCGTATGCAGTCGCCTCTTGGATGTGTCGTCCCACTGTTAAAATTTTATGGGCGTAGGATAAGGGGCGTGGCACTATTTTATCAACTACAGATTCGTGTATAACTTTAGAACTACACATCACACATCAATGAAACTCGGTAGGAACTTACTACATATCCATATCCTTCTACTGAGAAAATAAGGGGGCACTGAATAAGGGGGCGTGGCACCCCCCATACAAACAAAATTTTTGATCTCGATTAGCCTTGGAACTAAAGGTCGTGCAGCATTGAAATTTCGTATGCAGTCGCCTCTTGGATGTGTCGTCCCACTGGTAAAATTGTATGGGCGTAGGATAAGGGGCGTGGCACTTTTTATCAACTCCAGATTTGTGTATAACTTTAGAACTACACATCACACATCAATGAAACTCGGTAGGAACTTACTACATATCCATATCCTTCTACTGAGAAAATAAGGGGCACTGAATAAGAGGGCGTGGCACCCCCCATACAAACAAAATTTTTGATCTCGATTAGCCTTGGAACTAAAGGTCGTGCAGCATTGAAATTTCGTATGCAGTCGCCTCTTGGATGTGTCGTCCCACTGGTAAAATTTTATGGGCGTAGGACAGGGGCGTGGCACTTTTCAATCAACTTCACATTTGGGTATTACTTTAGAACTATACATCATACATAAACGAAACTCGGTAGGAACTTACTACATATCCATATCCTTCTAATGAAAAAATAAGGGGGCACTGAATAAGGGGGCGTGGCACCCCCCATACAAACAAAATTTTTGATCTCGATTAGCCTTGGAACTAAAGGGCGTGCAGCATTGAAATTTCGTATGCAGTCGCCTCTTGGATGTGTCGTCCCACTGGTAAAATTTTATGGGCGTAGGGTAAGGGGCGTGGCACTATTTTATCAACTACAGATTCGTGTATAACTTTAGAACTACACATCACACATCAATGAAACTCGGTAGGAACTTACTACATATCCATATCCTTCTACTGAGAAAATAAGGGGCACTGAATAAGGGGGCGTGGCACCCCCCATACAAACAAAATTTTTGATCTCGATTAGCCTTGGAACTAAAGGTCGTGCAGCATTGAAATTTCGTATGCAGTCGCCTCTTGGATGTGTCGTCCCACTGGTAAAATTTTATGGGCGTAGGACAGGGGCGTGGCACTATTTTATCAACTACAGATTCGTGTATAACTTTAGAACTACACATCACACATCAATGAAACTCGGTAGGAACTTACTACATATCCATATCCTTCTAATGAAAAAATAAGGGGGCACTGGATAGGGGGGCGTGGCACCCCCCATACAAACAAAATTTTTGATCTCGATTAGCCTTGGAACTAAAGGTCGTGCAGCATTGAAATTTCGTATGCAGTCGCCTCTTGGATGTGTCGTCCCACTGGTAAAATTGTATGGGCGTAGGATAAGGGGCGTGGCACTTTTTTATCAACTCCAGATTTGTGTATAACTTTAGAACTACACATCACACATCAATGAAACTCGGTAGGAACTTACTACATATCCATATCCTTCTACTGAGAAAATAAGGGGCACTGAATAAGGGGGCGTGGCACCCCCCATACAAACAAAATTTTTGATCTCGATTAGCCTTGGAACTAAAGGTCGTGCAGCATTGAAATTTCGTATGCAGTCGCCTCTTGGATGTGTCGTCCCACTGGTAAAATTTTATGGGCGTAGGATAAGGGGCGTGGCACTATTTTATCAACTACAGATTCGTGTATAACTTTAGAACTACACATCACACATCAATGAAACTCGGTAGGAACTTACTACATATCCATATCCTTCTACTGAGAAAATAAGGGGCACTGAATAAGGGGGCGTGGCACCCCCCATACAAACAAAATTTTTGATCTCGATTAGCCTTGGAACTAAAGGTCGTGCAGCATTGAAATTTCGTATGCAGTCGCCTCTTGGATGTGTCGTCCCACTGTTAAAATTTTATGGGCGTAGGATAAGGGGCGTGGCACTATTTTATCAACTACAGATTCGTGTATAACTTTAGAACTACACATCACACATCAATGAAACTCGGTAGGAACTTACTACATATCCATATCCTTCTACTGAGAAAATAAGGGGGCACTGAATAAGGGGGCGTGGCACCCCCCATACAAACAAAATTTTTGATCTCGATTAGCCTTGGAACTAAAGGTCGTGCAGCATTGAAATTTCGTATGCAGTCGCCTCTTGGATGTGTCGTCCCACTGGTAAAATTTTATGGGCGTAGGACAGGGGCGTGGCACTTTTCAATCAACTTCACATTTGGGTATTACTTTAGAACTATACATCATACATAAACGAAACTCGGCAAGAACTGACACCATATCCGTATCCTTGAACTGGGAAAATGGGACGGGCATTGGATAAGAGGCGTGGAACCACCCGTACAAACCAAATCATTGATATCGAATAGCTTTGGAACTAAAAGTCGCGCAGTATTGAAGTTCCGTATGCAAGCACCTCTTCACATTACGTACTTTTATAAGAGCGCGGGGTGAAACCCGCGGGTAACAGCTAGTCTATATATATAAAATTCAAAATTTGTATGTACATATGTATATATGTATGTATGTATGTATGTTCGGAGTTGCGTCCTAAACCGCTTGATCGATCATAACAAAATTTGGCACATAGACTATAGATGTTCCAAGGATGGTCATAGGCTATAAAAAATTTTGATACATCAAGAGGGCGTGGCACCTCCCATACAACATAAATAATTGATTTGGCATATCTTTAAAACTAAAAGGTGTACAACATTAAAACTTTGTATTATGTTAGTGTTTAGTCGTGTCTTCCTGCTGGAAAAAGTGAAGGGGCGTAGGACAAGGGGGCTTGGCACCCCTCATATAACTTAACTTTATTGCATGGCATATCTTTTAAACCACAAACCGCGCAGCATTGCAATTCCGTACGCAGGCACCTCTTGGATTAGTCGTCCCACTGATAAATTTTTATGGGCATTGGACACGAGGCGTGACACCCCTCATACAACTTAAATCTTTTATTTGGTATATCTTTAAAACTACAAGTCATTCAACATTGAAATTCTGTTTTGTTATTATTTAGTCATACATACATGTAAACATTTTTACATAATTTTGAGTTTTATATAAATATATAGATTTAGGGTCATGGGACAAGATGGCGTGGCACACCTTCAATGTATGTACCGTAAAAAAGTTGTGGTCCATGAGGAGTGACTTTAATTTTAGCCTTCCACCAAAGGAGTAATCTACATATACAGATAGTTTTGTAAGGACCTACATTTATGACTTCCCCTACAAGTATATAGACATCACAAGCATCAGCAAGGAAAAGCGCTGCTGTTCAACAGAAAACAACAAAAACCAAGAAAACGACAGACTGGCAAGCACTTCTATTAAATTAAATACAATTAAATACAGCAACATCCAATCAGAGCATGATTCACATTACGTATTTTTATAAAAGCGCGGGGTGGAACCCGCGGGTAACAGCTAGTATGTACATATATATTTTGGAGTGTCTGAATTGAAACAAGCTCGTGTGTGCCATTCTATTCTCAATAAATTTAAATTTCTTGAATATATTTGTTATGTAGACCAACTGAATACTTCAACGTTTACACTCAAATCGTTCCTTAGAATAAAAACCTAGGACAATGCACTCAAAATTATTGCCTCGTTTCTAGCGTTGCCGAAAAAAGGACATTTTCTGTACAGTCCTGGCTAATTCATAAACTAGATCGCAGCAATTTCCAAAGGGTGACAGTCTGTAGCACTTTCTCACGCGTGAAGGCCATAAATGCCCACATTCCCACACTAATCGAACTAGTTTCCTCTCCGAACTAGTTGACCTCTCCCCTCGTGGCAATGATTCATGCCCAGCACACAGAATAAGCCATTTGGATGCACGGTTTAAATTCCCAGCATTAATTAGTTATAAAAAATGTAATGACAGTTGTTAGCCCATTATCTGCTCCTTGCATACGTGTACCGAGAATTTAATGTGAAATCGTTTTGAAATATTGATTTTTTTTTGCTTGTTTAGTTCAGTTGTCGTATTTTTCTGTTAGGGCACGCAATCTCGAGCATTCATTGCATATCAAGCGCTCAGAGACTTCACAAATATTAGCTTGACATCGAGCAATATTTTTTTGATAAAAAGAGTGAAAAGTAAATAGTGCCTTTAAGGCCTGATTTATTCCGAGTGTTGTCTTGCAGCGCAAAGAGAATTTTTTGCAGATTATGCCATTATGTTTAACTAAAGTGATAAAGATATTGAGATAAAATTTCGATAAAGTCCATAAAAAAAAATACACATAGATTTAGCGAGTCGATATCGAGATATGCTGAGCTTCGTTTGTCAATACTAAAGTTGCAGTCAAGCTGTAAGGTACATATTAAAAGTGTTGTCGTAAAATAAGTGAACAACTTTTTAATGGATAACTTGGGACTTCTGTTTTGGATAAGTGCCATCCTGATTCTGAGCGTACGCAGTGAAACTGACACTGGTAAGCATAAGCTAAACTTTTTATAAATATGATGTTTGATGCATACTATGATAAATTATAAATTTCAACAAAAGTAGAATATATGTTAACAGAAAAACTTAACTACTAAAATATTTCGACGATTTTAATGAAATCAAAATAATTATTGACAAAGTATTGATTTGAAATGTGTAAAGGTTTTCAAATCGAATCGATTTTTCCAAAGCAGCTAGCAAAAATGGCATTAAAAAGTTCAAAGACTCTGCCTCAATAAAAACTCGGTAGTGAAAATATTCTCTGGTCTACTTTAATAAAAGTTAATCAATTTCAATTCTATTGTTCAAGTTCTATTTAAAGGATATTATAAGAAATCATTGATTAGTCTACTTTGGAAGCGTGAAAGTAGAATGTGAAACATTGAACAGACATCTTGGTACTTTTGAACAGAGTATTAATAAAACTTCCCAGCCGATTCATTACCATCTGCAAAAGAAACTTCGTTCCTTCAGCTCTCGCGAGGTAGTTAGCAACTCTCCAAGAGTATACTGTACCGTGCTTAAAAGCTTCTCATAATAAATTCCATTCTTACACGGCTACAAATGCGTAGGTCCCGTTAATTTGTGCTTAAAATGGAACATAAATGACATATCCTTCAAGACTACGCTTATCTGGCATGTTGCACATTTTCAAAATTGACCAGAGCTCGTATACAATTTCCATTGCGATCGATTTCAATTTCTATCGAAAGTGAAATGTGGAACATGGATAAATATCTCAAAATAAATAATTAAATGCTGATAACCCATGTATTTTAGATGCAGGGTATTGCTCTTTTAAAAACATCAAAATGGTATATTGACGATTGACTATTTGACTGTACATATTTTAATATATTTATGTATATTATGTATTTAGTATTTAGAGCAAAAAAGTATGCTAAAATTCCTTAGGGACAAAAAGTAAATTAATATTTTCCAAATCTATTAGATTACACAAAAATATGTGAGGAATGCAATGGGCACACATTGCCAGAGTGCAGCACTTTGGATGCAGCGTATAATGTGACTATATATTGCGAGCAATCGGAGTATAACGCTTGCAGGATAGGCGTAGGTAAGTAGCTGCGAAGTGGTAGAGAAGGGTCAAATTGGAATCTATATAACATCTTTCTCATATATAGTACAAGCTGCTGCAGAGGCGAATGAAAAAGATGCATTCTGTCTGATTAATAAAAGTAATGGAGCAAGTGACATGCCCGAGCAGGATGATGGAATCAAAGTGATTTCCATAGTACGAGGGCCACTATCCACAATGAAACCGATAGCGCTAGCATTGCAAATGGCGGCAAGCGAGGCAACAGTGACTGATGATGCAATGGAAGTGCAACCGGAAGCCACTTCGGAGCACATGACAGAGAAGCCATCGCAGGCGTTCGAGCACTCACAGCAGAGCATCAATGCGGCACAGCAGCCATTGACGGAGCAGGTAGAGAATGCAGTGGATGCTATGGAAGTGGAGATGGCGCCTCAGCATATGGAATCTGTGGACTACCAAGCAGATGCACCCGCTACAATAGCAGTTGTCGAAGTGCCAGATAATACTGTGCTGGAGGAGACGAAAACAACGCATAGCGTAGAAGAAGCAGCAACGGAAGCAAGTGAAACAGCAAAAGAACCGGAAACCGTCAACGAGCCGGAAATGGTGATTGTGCAACAGCCCGAAATGGAAACTGTTGCGATGAAGCCCACTGCCGAGGAGCACGTTGCCACTGCCAGCAATGCAATACCCAATGAAACGGCAAATGAAATTGTTCCTGTTGTGGAGGCACCAACTGGTGCGGTGGAGCTCAACATCAATACGGATCAAATTGCAAATAGCTCTGTGAAAACGCTCAAGTGTTTCGGTTGCGTGAGCACCAGCGATGTAGATTGCACCACCAAACCGTCGACGGAGATCAACTGCAGGGCTCTGGAGAGCGCGAAAAATGGTTGCTACACTTTGTTGAAAGGTAAGAGTTTTGGGTATGATGATTCAACGGGGTAGCAAATGCACAGCAGCGCAAAGGGCACACCTTCTTTGACAACAACTTGGTATAGCTTTTCCGTAGATTTGTCCCCCCATACATACACGCTATACACTCAGGTATATATATGGCAGGCGCGTATTCATGGGAAATATTAGAAATGCACATTTTGGAAAACTTGATTTCGAAATAAAATCTGTTGGGTAGAATTTATTAGTCAAGCTATACATAGATATAGAGATTGAGTTTAGACAAGAGAAAATAATTTTTGTTAGATGTACTCAGGAAGAGCTACCGGTTGAGTTTCTTCGGGAACTTTTCATAGGTTCTTCTTGTCACTTAAAGGGCTAAGTTTCTTTGTTTTTCAGAAATGTAAATGCTCTTTTTTATACAAGTTTTATAAAAATCCTACATATATTTCATCGGCTGGTCCGCGACCATTCTATATGCTGAGTATGCTCTAGGCCTCCAAACCGTCTTTAGCGTAGGGACCGGAATCTTTCAGCAGCGGCGCCGTTCATCGGTTCAGACTTTATCAGCCTTTTGTATTTTCCATTAGTTGTGTTCTATGAAAAAGAACTTGTGAACATTTTTACAAGCAGAACCACAGACTTTTTCAATTATTCGGTTATTATTTTAAAATATGTATAAGAAAATGTGGAGCTTAAGGCTCAGTTAGTGATCGCGTATCGTATTTAATCGTATCGTAAACAAAACCTGTTTTACCCGAGCTCTATACATGCGTTCGCTCTTGACGAATCGTAACGCAGAAATCATAAAGGAAGTAGGTATCTCTGTGATATTTACGCATTACGAATAAATACGATACGTCATCACTAACTGAGCCTTTAGGATTAAAGATCATGATTAGCAGCCTTGATTTATCTGATATGAAAATTTCGTTGTACTTTTTACAATATCCTTTTGTAAGTGAAATCCTGGGTACGCGCCTGATACATACCTACATACATACATACGTCGATACACAACAGATTTTTGCAGTGAGCATTCGAGTGTAGCCCTGTTTTGCGTGAATGACTCCCTGCAGATCTCTGACTCACATATGCATATTGATGGACTTGGGTATTTAGGCCAGGGAGTACAACGAGGCTGTGTCAGCGAACTGCCGCAACAGGATCTGACGACCTGTCTGGCGGATGGAAATGGCGGCGGCTGCCTGCTCTGCGACAGCTCGAGTTGCAATGGAGCCGCTTGGCCGCAGTGCTACAACTGCAGGTCCAGTCACGCTGAGCCGCTATGCGCCTGGGGTGTGCAGACTCCAGCTGCGGCGCATATGGCGACACTTTGTGCGCGCTACGATGACGTCTGCGTCAGCTATATTGCTGGCGCGGGAGACACTGTCAGAGCTTGCGCCTCGACTGCAGCGCGCACGTGCACGGCGGAGTCCTACACTTGCCGCAACTGCAGCAGCGCGCTATGCAATGGCGGCGTGTTTCCGGCAGAGCGTCGACGCTGCCATCAGTGCGCAGGCGGCGCGGAGTGCGCATCGAAGCAAATGCCAGCTGAGGCACTCGCTTGTGCGCTGTACTTGCCGAACGATGGCTGCTACTGGTACGCCAACGCCACGGGACAGATGCTGCGCGGCTGCACGTCCTCTGCGCCGCAGTTTGAGCTTTGTCAGCGCAGTGGTGCGCGGCGTTGCAGAAGCTGCACGCAGGCGGACGCCTGCAATTCGACGCCGCTGCTCGTCGCGCCCACAATGAGCTGCAGCCATTGCGACAGCCGGCGGTCGGAGCAGAACAAGAGCTTGTCGTGCGCCTGGGCGCAGTCCACGGAGAGCGTCAGAGCCTGCAGCAGCGAATATTTGTACTATCTGGAGGAGTCCTGCCAGTTGATCTATCAGCTGGATGTGGCGGTGCGCGGCTGCTCCATGGACATGGGCGCATGCGAGCCGAAGGCGGACTGGTGCCGCACGTGCAGCTCGGACGCCTGCAACACCGACAATCTGAAGTGGCAAAATTGCGTGCAGTGCAGCAGCGAGGACACGCCCAGTTGCGCCACCGACGCGGCCGCGCTTGAGCCGCAGAAATGCGCCGGCATTGTGCAGCCGTATGAGTTGCGCGGCTGCTATGCATGGCGGCAGGGTAAGTGTAATTTGTGTCGAGCGTAGAGAAGGGCAAGGGGGCGGTATAGTGGGCAAAGCGGATATGCGCTGTTGCTTTGCGTTTTTCTCATTTCTGCTCTATCTTTTACGAGCGCTTTTATAGCATTTCCACTTCCGTTCTGCTTCTGTTCCACAGCGGACGGCAACATCACGACTCGTGGCTGCATTTCGGATCTGACGCAGGAGGGCATGAACTATTGCAAGGCGCACCGGAAGGTCTGCACGCTGTGCTACGATGAGAGCTGCAATCGCCAGGCGCTCTCCAGCGCCACATTCTCGGACTGTCAGCCCATGCTGCTGAGCTTGTGCCTGGCCTTGGCGGCGCTCTTCCGCGGAGCGCTTTGAAATGCTGGCGAAATTGTTGCTTAATGCTTTTTATAAACAGAAATTTTATTAATTAAATAAAAGGTTTAATCGTTTCTAACCACAAAGTGTGCTACTCATTTGTGAGCTTTGTATATTGCTTGATCTTCTTTCAAGTATCATTTGCGTTTCTGGTACAAGAAATCTCAAATACACGCGCTTGCGCAGAAGTTCCAAGGGTCGAATGATAAGAAAAACTGCTCCGTTGAACAATCAGTCCATATCTATAGGTAGCGTTGAGACTGCAAAAGGACACCCACGTTCATAAAGAAATAACAAAATTCCAGAAAAGGAAATTTTTAAAGACAAATCTAAAATAAAGATGGAAAGCAAGTAAAGGTATCTATTGAGATTTCCATATGTATGTACATGTCAAGCTCCAGGATACCTTCAGCAATGCGCAAAGACTTTGGCTGTTACTCCTTTGTACTCAGAAGACGTCAACGCTTGAAAAAGAGTAGCAAAATTAAAAAAAAATTAAAGGCTCAGTATCAGGCGTGAGCTCTTTTGAATGACATTAAACAAAAGAGAGCTCTGGAAAAACTTAAACATGGCTGAAGGATAAACTTGCAACCTTTGATCACCTTTAAATTTGTGGGCAAAAATATTTTTTAGGAAATAAAGGCAGACCATCTAAATCTATATAGTACGTACTTTATTGAAACTGTATCAACCAAAATGAAATAACTTATGTGTGTATAAGTACGTGCATGTATATATTTACATATGTTTGCATGTAGTATGTATATGCCAGGGTCCTACTGCAAACGCCACACAACACATAAAAGACCGACCAACAAACTGGCAATGGCACTGATGCTGGCAGCTCCTGCCTTAGCCGTATTACAATTCTTCTCCGGGCATGTTTTGCACTGATTATTCTTGTCATCTTTGCAGGTACTCAGCATGCGATCATCCGCGTCAACCAGACAACTGCGTATGATGACATCATCTAAAACAAAAGAGATGAAACCATTAAGAAGAATCGACCACAGCTATCGTAATAGAATCAGAATCACCCCCTCCCTAAAATAAAATGTAGAATGCATTATCTTGTTTGCAATATTTATACAGAAATCAATCTCTCTATGAATGTCATGCATGCCAATAAGATTATATGAAAATCGGCCACTACTGATTTTATATAATTTCTTCTAAAGACATTTCGAACAGTTTTTTAAATGGCCTCATTTATATAAGATTGAAAAAATTAGACTCCAACAACAACAAATTGCATTGCAATGAGTGACATGCTCTGGAAACTTGCACGTGAAGGACTTAGAATTTTATTCGGCCGAAGCCGAATCGTTATTATCGAATTAGACGAAACTACAAAGCCGATTTTTGGAAGGAATTCAAATAGTCGGATGATCTTTACTTTTAGCCTTTTTGTGTCCACCTTATGGATTAATCTATCCCCACCGAAAACTCTTTTGCTTTGTGCAGCGTTGCGTGCGATACTTACTCCACTTGCCGTAGAAGCAGCCGCTCGTCGCCTGCGTAACTGAGTTCCTGCAGTCGGAGCCAGTTAGCGCCGTGGCGTTATTGCGACATTGGGGCGTATCATCGCTGCGGCAGCGAATGCACGTGAAATCCGCGTTGTCCTTGGAATTGCAGCCGTCACCGTTGTTGCAGCCACTGCACGCATTCGCTGCGCTGCACTCGCCCAAACTTTGCTCGCGATCGTAGTAGCAGCCGCGATACACCACGTTGTCCTTCGTCTGCGTGTAGCACTGCTCCTCTGCGGTGTATGCGATCTGATTCTGACAGTTTACGGCACTGCTCGCCGTCTGGCCCCATTTGCAGGTGTCGTCTGTGGCCGTGCTGGTGCACTTGATGCACTTCAGCGTCTGCGCGCGCTGGTACTGCCGATTGTTGCAGTTGTCCGTAGCGCAGGCCAGGCACAAGGCGTTAGTCTCTGGCTTGGCGCATTTGTTCGTCTCGGTGTCGGTGTCCGAGACGCAGCCGCGTGTCATGGTGTTCTCGTCCGTGCCGTATGTGTAGCACTTGTCGGCGGCTTCGTACAGTTGGCAGGGCTTGCTTGCGATGTCATTGGTCACCACATTGCTGCACTTGGTGCCGTCCGTCTTCGAGTTGCATTGAAAGCACTGCAAGCGCTTGGCAGGGAAGAAGCCGCTGTTGCAGTTACCGCCCCTGCACAGCTCGCAGGTGTCGCCGTTGCTACAGCTGTCGTCCTGTGTGGCGCAGCGACGCTCGGTCTGCTTGTCCGTTTTGACGTTGCTGATGCACTTGGTGTTCGCAGCTTCGCAGACCTCGTTGAAGCTGAGCTTGCTGGCATCGGTTTGCGCGCAATCGGCGTCTGTGGCCGAGTCGCATTTTTTGCAGATGTTGTGTTTGTTGCAATCTGAAGTTCCGCATTCTTGGCAGTTGGGTGCCTCGCATTTGGGGTCGGCCTCTGCTTGACAGCCTCGTGTCACTTTGCCGGTTTCATCTGCAGGAAGGAATGCAAAGTTTAAGTTCATTAGTTTCGATTTTCTGTTATCTAAAATATTTATTCATAAAAATAGCTTTTTTGTTGTAATTATAAGGGCTTTGAAGCTATTATTATTTAATCGTTTCAAGAGAAATTTTAAAATAATCAATCCCAGGAATCCCGATAATTAATTGGTTCCGGGATTTCATTATATAATCCCTGGTTTTTTTTTAGGATTTTATTAATTTTGTATGAAGAGGCCAATGTTTTTGAAGAACTTTGTAACTTAAAACTTTTATAAAAATGTGCAAGCTTCTGTAATTATTAGTAGTCAAATCATCGTAAATAGATGCTCAAAGAAATTAACTATATGTATAACTGTTATAACTTCGTATGCATGAGAATTTTTGAACTGGTCAAGGTGAGCTATCAGAGAGATCTCTTAGACTACGTTGACTAGGCGACTTGATGCCTAGTTTAAATTCAATATAATTTAAACTTAATCGGCTGCTAAGTATATCTACGGCAGCAAAAAGTGTATTGCCCAGTGTTATTTGTTGCTTTTATTTGAGATTTTTCGCTAATTATCCTAACTTTCAAACAAAGAAATTGCAATAACTTTAAAATTTAATCGATAACTTGGAAAAAACCATTGAATATGTTATCGATTATTGCTGATTGGCTGCTGGCGATAGCAGAAAAATAAAAATGCACAAATCTCAGAGCTTATCGTTATCTATTTATATATAGTATGAGTAACTCGTAAAACTAACAAAACCAATTCAACAAGTGTCATTATCACGAAAGAATACAGCAAAAAACATTGAAAGGCAACTAGCTCTAGGCATGGGTGTACACACGAAGGGGAGAGGGAGGGGGAGGGGGTGTCGGGAAACGGAAGAATCTGAATCTTTCTATTTAAAATTTAGCTAATTAAAATTTAAAAAAAAACTTGAAGAAACAATGTGAAATGGTTAGTACAAAAGCAAAATTTATATACTGTAAAATATGCATTTGGTATAAATGTATTGTACATTAATTTAATAGATAAAGGCACAAAAATTTCTGCATATTGTCGACATTTCCTCGATTCATATGTAAATAAAACAGCTCGAAGCAAATAATTAGTTGCAACCGGCCCCCACTGCCCTTAAGTAATTCTGCGCACGCCTCTGGGCATACGTTTTCTTTTTGCCACACACATAATTCTTGGTATTAAGTTTTAGCCATAAATTGCATTAATTGTCAATTGTATGTGCTACCAATTGGCTCAAAAGTGGCAAATGCATACAAAAGGCAAGTGCTCATGATTAATGCGTAACTAAAGCTTATAGCTAACAAAAAGAGTGCTAATGTGTTGTTGGTATGAAGACAAATTTCACAATCTATCAAAACGGCACACACACACACACAACACAACAATAACAAGCACAATTTTCATAAAGAACGAAAAAGTCCAACTGTGATAAGAAATGATAAGCAATTCGAATTGATATGGAATTGTATGGAGTTAAATGGAATTGTAACAAGTGAGGTTAGTCAAATCGGAACTATACATATGTACATACATATGTATTTTTGTGTGCTTGCCGCAATCCGCTGCAAAGGGCTACTAGCATTAGTCATAGCTGTGGCCTAGCCCTTTCTAAATTGCATGCCATTGTTTTGCATGAGTTCTAATTTAGACATGGAAATTTTTCTAGCTTGAAAGCTGAGCACGTAGAGGAGAGAGGAAAAGGGAAAGCAGGCGAGTGCAAACTATTTCTAGTTGTAAAATTTTCGCACCTTTGCAACAATAAAAGAAATATTAAAAAACCGAGCAGAAATTTGTCAAAGCAATCTTGCTCGAAATCGAAAAGAGCGCATGGAAAGAGCAAAATTGAGAAAATTTATTAAACGGAAATACTTCCAAAGCAAAACTGGCGCTGCTAGAAATTAAAAAAAAAAAGCACTAGAATCATACTAACCGATTTTAGTGTAGCAGGATAGGGCACAGCCCGCCGTGCCGGTGAATTTCGTTATATCCGTTATACAATTCGGGTCCTTTGATGAGTCACACTCAATGCAGGCTATAGGATCAGCTGTAATTCGCATTTCATAAATTAGTTGTACATTTAAAAAAATATGTGCCACAAATCAGCGCTTACCTGCCGCCACTCGATAATGGGCCATGCAAAACAGCGCCACCACCAGGCTCACTACCAATTTCTGTTGCCACATTTTATATTTTTTCGGCGTATGCAGAACAATAAAATTTCCGTATGCTATCTGCAAAGGGTGCACTGCAAATGATTTGAACGCGCTACGTTGGTTGGCTCCGTGGTCTATGCGCGACGTCCGAGCTATGTCGCAATCGATTTTTGCCTATTTTGTAGATATCAAAGCGGCCAAAATGCGGCGCTCACTAAATTATTACTAGTATGTATCATCGACACGTCGTCGTCGTCGGTGTCGGTGTCGTTGTCGTTGTCAGCTGTAAACTGATTGTGTGCGAGTTGGGAGCTCCAGCGGAGCGCGTGTAGCGCCATAAATGCTTATCAATGTTTGTTGACTTGTATGGCGCATTTTTTGGTTGCGCCTTTGTGCCTTGTTTTATGTTGTCGTTGTCTTTTTGTTGTTGTTTTCTTTGCTGTTGTTGTTTGAAAACACCTGTGGCTGTTATTTGCCTTGTACATAGTACGGCCAATGTTGATAAGACTGAAGTTGGTTGCTGCTGATGCCGCTGCCACTACCACTGATAAGCAACGAAAAGAACGTTGCATTTGAATTTGTCCATTTGATAATCACATACGCTTCAAATTCTTTAGGACAATGATTCTGCATAATACCTTTGCATTAAAAAAAACTAAGCTCGAAGAAAACTCATTCTACGCTTCAAATACCTCTGTTGGGTAAAATCGGGTAATATCGAAAAAATGGTTGAAACAAATTATTATTGTACAATATATTTTAGAGAAATGCTAGCCAATTGCTTAGGCGCTTCTTTATTTTATACAATGATGCATCTATATCTATATACTTTTACCCCGAGATAGGGATAAGGTAGCTGGGAAGCACACAGTGCACTATCTTTAAATGCAATAGGAGCTTCATACATTGACCTGATAAGAATCACTCGCATATCAATATTTGTCGTCTTTTGTGTATACTTACGAGTTGCAGTGCTGTTAAACAAAGAAAATTGTCATTAAAGTTAACTTTACAAAAATTCGCTTGTTGTTGTAGTCATTTTGCTATTTATAAGTGCAGTTGTGAAAGTGCAATAATAACTCCTATAATCTTGTCTTTCTATGGCAAAAGTTAGTGCAAGAAATTCTACTATAATTGAAGGATTGATGATTTGTCCATAATAAAATAACAAAAGTAAATCACTGATAATGCAGTTTTGTCTGATTTGCAGTGAGAGTGTTAAAGTAACAGCCTAAATATATGCCACGTTTTTGAATAACTCTATGAGAAGTTGTAAAAGTGTATCCACATTTTCAAAGAAACAACAACAAATGCACATCAACGGTTTTTTAATTCGTTCATTTTAGTGTTTTGCCATTAGTCGACTACGAGTTAGATCTTATAGTTAGTATGTAAAGACCGATTTCCTCATAAGAGAGCTAGAAGCAAAAAGCTAGCACAATCGTGTTAGACTTGGAAAATTAAAATTTCCGAAACAGTAAAAAAATTGACTAATAATAAAAATGTTTGAAAATTTTTTGACGAAAATACGACATCGAACTTTTCTAGAAAGGAGAAGAGACACGCGAAAGCACAAAGAAAAATGATTTTTTAAGTATCAGACTGGAGAAAGCATTAAAAGCGTCGGTCGGCGCCTGGTCAGAAGAGCAGTGGCAGTTCGGCACTTGAAAACAGATGCTCATGTCCAGTTAGCTATGGTATTTACATATGCATACCAGGGGGATATAAGTCGAACATAAGCACAATTAATATGCTATTTAGAAACATGCTATTCACAAAGACCATATGCATGAACTCCAGCAAGTAATCCTTGCGCAGATCCAGCACCTCAAAAGCTGACTCCGACGTTGAAGCAGTGAACAATTTGTGCCAGCAAAAGTATTTCAGCTGGAAGTTATAGATACATCTACAATGTATTGAAGCAACTTTAAGTGTGAACAAGTAACTCACAAAGTCGTCCTCGCTGGCGCTGGCCACATTGCTGCCAATGTCAAGTTCGAGCAGCTCGACGCCCAGAGATAATGGAATATCGCCAATGTCGTGTGATATGTTCGTAAAGCAGTACGGATAAATTAGGAAGAGCACGCAATAAAGCGAGCTTATGTGCCAAGCCAAACAGTAGTGCAAGTACATGGTGCTCCAGGTCAGATTGAACAGCAGCTCGATGACGAAGACAGTGCTGGCGAAGGCGCCGAAGTCGGTTCGTAAACGCATCAAGGCACTGCAGAAGTGTAGAATGTCGGCTTGTGGCTGACGCTCCAACCTAGCCAAAGGCGGTTGCATGTGCTGTGCGGCGCCTCGGAGCAGGGCATGCAGCAGCACCAGGCCGAAGTTACAGACCAGCGTCAGAGATACAGACTGCAGTGAAAGCAGCACGAACAACAGCAAGCCAGGAGCGGTGAGGCGCGACCAAAACGCATGACGCCATACAATGGCATAGGCAACCAGGCTCGAGCAGGACAACGTCGCAAACATGCACCAGCGCACGGGCAGCGTCGGCCCAAAGAGACGCGCATACGCTGCGTAGACGCGTGCGAAGAGATTTAGCAGCTGCTCCAGCTGGTCACTGCGCAGCACCAGCAAATATGCTATGTTAATGGAGAGGCAGAAGCGCGAGACAGCCGTCATGAAGAATGCCACATCGTCGATCAGAAACAAAGCCTGGGCGCCCTGCAGACTCAGCGTGGTAACCAAACGCTGCATGATCTGCAGGAAAATAATCAGCAGCGCGACTATGAAGGGCGTCATGACCAGCAGCAGCAGTAGCTGCAGCAGGCGTAGCCAGTTGTACAGCCGGCGCCTACGCCTGAAACGCCCCTGTGGCTGTTCGAATTCGAATACGTTGAGGCCCGCAAAAATGGTCAGCGCCTGCAATAAGCGCAAAGTGTAGCGTAGTCTCGACATGGCCAAACTGAAATGAAAGGTAAAGTGACCGACGTAAAGAGTGGCACCACTGGCCAAACGAATTTGAAGCCTGTGGAAAAGTACTGCTAGCCATATCGACTGTTGATTCGCTTTCATACTGGGCGGCAAAAGGTGTTTGTTGTTTTTGTTTTCCATTAAAGTTTGTCCATAAAGCCCTAAGCCGTTGTTAAAGAGCGCTGAATTAATAATCAAGTGCCTTCTTTGATTAATAAGGATGCCATATTATTAAAAGTATACAACGATTTTTCGATTCAGTGCTATTGTGCAGTGTAGAGAACTGATCAACTGCTTTCTGTAAAATTAGAATTCCTAATACTTTTATGAATATAAAAGTTTATATATTAATAGTTTTTCTCAATTTTAGATTTTTATAATGCGAAAATATATTTTTATAATATTATTATTAAGCAATAAACTTTTTAGATAATCGTCAGAACAGATGTCTAACATGGAATGATATTTAAAATAAAATTTGCTCTTATAAAATACCAAACTTTAGATTCGACTACGGCCGAAGCTTATGCAAATAGCCGACCTTCACGAACAGCCTACGAATTTTACATTAATATCAATATTTTCAATTATCTAAGTAGACCCATTAAAGTCCGCCGGCTTTCATTTCGACAAATTGTTTCGTATACCAAAACTCTAGACTGTTTACAAGTGCCATGGGCGTAGGTAGGTACTTAGAAATACATTCGATAGTTCTGGTTGTAATTTATGGCCACACACATATGTATGTATGTATGTTAGAAAGCAGTAGAAAAAACTTCCTGCGAAAAAAACGTGTGTAGGGACAAGAAAACCGAAAAAATTTATCGATCCTTACATCGATTTATTTATCGATTCATTTCGGCATCGACTGAAAACTATCGATATACTCAAAATATCAGGACATTAGTATCGATATTCAATATATCGATATTTACAACTCAACGAAAAAAATTATTTATTTTAGAATTTTGTATTGTATTTGTAATTATTCCTTTTGTATGCCTATTTTTGTGGCTAAAATGAAATTTGTCCCATCACATAATTTTCTGGAAACGCTCCTGGTAAGTGCCGGTTGAAATGTTATAAGCGCTAAGCGCTATTAGTATATTAGAACACGTAAGCAAAGGACCATAGCTAATAAACCAAATTCAAAATCATTAGTACTATAATAATTTTTTGTACAATCATTTACATATTGCCTAGGTAATGAAGTCTGGTGCTCACTAGCCCATCACAGTGACAACGTATGTATTCTGCTGTTAGTTCATCGTCAAATTTGACTTATACTATGATGTATGTATATAGTATACCCAGGGTAGCCATTCCTTATATTTTCTTACATTATTATTACCCTACAAAGTGCAGTAAGTGGACCTAGCAAGTCCACGGCCATCACATATTCACATTGCGCCAAATCTTGGAAAAGTTCCTAAATAATAGATAGACACGCACCCCTTTTGGTCGACTAGAAGGCCGTATTGGATAGATTGATAAGATATCGAACCTATCCACAAGAGAATTGAGTACTCAGTAGTAATTCTGGAAGAAAGTCGTTTCTCGACCGTCGAAACTACTGTAGCAATATGTAGTATTACCCTATAGTTGTACGTAGCATAAGTAATCATCTATCTCAATTCACCCTAGTTCTAAGCTATTCACAATGTAATCGAGTTGTCTCGCTCTCGCCGACAAAGAGAAATCTCGCTGTAAGTAAGAATAAAATGAAAAGAAGCAGTCAGTGGTGAAACAGCCTCGAAAGAACGAACACTGGTTTTACTCCTACAATTTCAGAAGTGGTCACGATTTTCCCTCGACCTGACTTAAAGCAAAATTTGTTTGAGTTTTAGTGCATCTAGGTGTTTGTGCCTACATCGCTTTCAAAGAATACACAAATGAACGCCATATCCGCAAATGACTACGTCGCAGGAGCTGCGTGCCTGGTGCAAGAGTCTCTGTTTGCCAACACACGGCAATGGAGGTGCTGTGGCTGTACGCATAAGTGGAGTGGACACCAGTGCTCGTGGTCAATGCCCAACGCAAATCGAAGCCATCGATGGAGGCTGTCCGGACGATGATGTTCCAGAGGTATCGCAGATGGTCATAATGACGCCAGAAGATCCAGAAAGTTCTGCAAGCGATGACGAAATCAACGACGCCATTTTACCAAATGAAGCGACAAACGAAAAAACGGGCTGTGTGTGAAATCAATGTACAAACGAAGCGACAAACGAAACAGGATACAACATGCAACAACGAGTGATGGACAAGTTCACAAATGAAACGACTAATGGAAAGCAACAACAACAACACACAAATGAAATGACAAACGAAACAGCGTGCTACGAACAGCAAAAATCTACAAATGTAACGACGAATGAAAAGCAAAAACAACAAAGTACGAAAGAAATGACAAAGGAAACAGCATGCTACGAAGAGCAACAACCCACAAATGGAAAGCAACAACAACAACACACAAATGAAATAACAAACGAAACGGCGTGCGGCGAACAGCAACAATCTACAAAGGAAAAGACAAGCGAGGAGCAACAACGATACGAGATAGAGCAAAGGGAGTTGAAACTGGTACAGAAGGAGCTGGAATTACTACGCTTCAAACGAGAGCTGCTAAAGAAAGAAAACAACATGTTGTAGTCAAATAAGGTTCGCTTTTGCGAATTCAAAATTTCTACGGCTTGAAAACTGAAATTGAAAATTTAAATTGTTAGTTGACTGTGATAATTCTATGAGTAATTCAGTTATACTTGGTAGAGATTTTCTAAACAAAAGTTGTGCTAAAACCGTATGGCAATCTGAAACACGTCTAAAAGTATTGAAAAACAAGGAAATGTAGAAAATCAAGAAATTATTGTATCAGATATGAGCTGTGTAAAGGACTTCGAAGAAAAAATTTTAACAATCAATTGTGAAGATAATTTTGAGAAATGTGAAAAGAAAATGTTTACTTTTTGAGTTTGTGTGCAAGCGTAATGAACCAGGCAATTGGCGACACACAGCAGAAGGCAGAGCATCACAGAATAAGTCACTTTGATGCTCGAATAGAAATGTAAAATGAAAAGTTGTGAAAATGCAAAGTCCTAATGAACAGATTCAAGCATGTAAAAACCATGAGGATCGGGAGATCCTTAGCGTCAGGATGGCCGAATTGTAGCAATATGTAGTATTACCCTATAGTTGTACGTAGCATAAGTAATCATCTATCTCAATTCACCCTAGTTCTAAGCTATTCACAATGTAATCGAGTTGTCTCGCTCTCGCCGACAAAGAGAAATCTCGCTGTAAGTAAGAATAAAATGAAAAGAAGCAGTCAGTGGTGAAACAGCCTCGAAAGAACGAACACTGGTTTTACTCCTACACTACTTATAATGCTTTTAACTACAACTTTTAACTAAATTGCTTCAACGTTCCCGACTCACATTTCAAGAGAGCTATGCATGTTCATAGTGTATTTGTAAACAAAGCAAGCAACAACAATTAAATTTATTTAATGTAATTAATGAAATAAAAATTTTCTTTAAACGTTTTTCTTAAATTTAAATAAATATTTACACACGAAAGGAAAAAAGAATGAAAATCATATTTCGTAAATTCCCATTTAAATGATGAATTTGGCCAGCAGCAGCGACAACAGAAGCGTCGCGGATAATTTCAGCATTGCACTGCCATTGTTGCAGCCATCTGACAGACAGGCGAAGCAGTTGTCATCTACGCCCGCGGGCACATTATTCTCCACACGCACCGCCTCACAAGCGGACAGTTCGGTGGGGATCTTGACGCAGCCACATTTACGCGTGCTGACGCCGTCATCTGTGTTGAGCGTGGAAGAAGGCATTCGATTAGTTGCAAATCAAATGAAAAATATAGCAATTATCAGGGCTCGGATTTTGATGAGCAGAGAAGTGCCAAAAATGAGCGCCTAGGAATTTTCAAAATGGCCGAAAAAGCCACAAAAACGAACTTGACTTTCAAGAAAGAAAATTTCTGGCGCGTGTAAATTGGCACTAAAAATTTTACATGATCGAAAAACAGCAAAAAATATGAAATTCTGGACTACAAAAGAATTATATAAAACGAGAAAAACGGGCAAAAAATTACAACAGCAAAAGATGGCATTTCATCAAAATTCAAGCGCTGCCAATCATTGCATGAATGTGCTGATTAGAGTTGGTGGGGGGGGGGAAGTTTTGTATGACAACTCACTGATTATATCGGTGGAGTAGCAGGCGTAGGAAATGCCGTTGGCACGGCGATTGCGTGAAATGGCGCGATAATTGCGTATGAGCAAATCAGCTGCACTCCTTCTGCGCAAATTCGATCTCGAGAATTGAACATCAGAAGTAACTATCATGGTATTCGGATCTGAGTCTATTGCATTAGCAGGGTTTGCTTCCACAGTTGCTGAAGCTTCCGTTGTTGTTGTCGGGTCAGCTGAAACAGTGGCAACTTCTGTTGTTGTTGTAGGATCAGCTGGAACAGTGACAACTTCTGTTGTTGTTGTTGCAGGGTCAGTATCTGGAACAGTGACAACTTCTGTTGTTGTTGTAGTGTCAGCTGGAACAGTGACAACTTCCGTTGTTGTTGTCGTGTCAGCTGGAACAGTGACAACTTCCGTTGTTGTTGTAGTATCAGCTGGGGTTGTTGGGGGAGTTGTTGTTGTTCCATCAGAAGGTGTTGTTGTATCATCGGTTGACATTGTAGGTGTTTTTGTGGTGGTAGTCGCTTCCTCTGGGGGCTCTGTTGCTGGCTCTGGGCCACAGTATCCCAGTTTACTATCATCCAGCTCATTGCAGTCATCGCCTTCACAATAATAGCATTCCAGCGTATAAACTACAATAAGAAAGGATCAAGTTTCAAGTTTTGTTTATTTGCGATCTTTATTTATATGAATATTGATGGCTTTCTTTGGCCACTCATCGACAAGACCAAGACAAGGCATAATGCTGACCAACTTCTCAAAGCAAAAAATCTCTAAGATTTAAAAAAATCGCCTTACATATTAATATGTATGTATATAATTGGCGCAACACCCGTAGAACCGAGGCTTAGGCCTGGCTATCGCGCATTAACTTGTCTGTATTGATTATATTTTAGCACTGGCTTACGAAACTTATAAATTTACAAATATATTTGAATTGGCGCAAGCTTTTTTCAGTGCATGTTTTTATTGCGTTCATTTCTCAGATACAAATTTCGCAGCTGCTTAAGGATTTGAACCACCATGAGGCGCAGCTGATTCATGGTATCAAGTGCTCACAAAACCATGCCATGCAATGACTGCATCTGCCGCAGCTTTCAGCACGAATGCACACTTCCAAATTGATTCCGCTTACGTCATAATCTTCTCATGGTCTTTTCGTTTGAGCGGAGCGTCTAATGTGTATCTATTTATTTGTAGCATTGCTAAATATTTCGGTTTATTTTCCGAAATCAACTGCTTTACTAGCTTCTCTTTGAAATGTGTTTTGCCAACCATTAAAAAATAGACAACGAAAATTTCACAAAAATCCAAGAGTTAGCAACTGTTTTGTGCTGTTTTAAAGCAAACTGTCAAATGCGTTAGTTTCGACAATTTCAAAATTACTCTTATCTACGTTTGATAAAAAAATGTGTGCAACATTGGCAAAAAATTCAGCTTTGCGGCATTAAAAGCTATTGAGCATTAAAGTGATTGATATTGCAATGTGTTGAGAACGTATTCACAATTTTTGTGAAAAGAAGCATTGTGAAGAAGTTATTATGTGCGCCTAATTTTTATTAATTGCTTGCGTAGGCGCTACTTTATTCTAGATTATGGCGTATTTATCGGCATTTTGTTAGTTGGCAACACTTTTGGAAATTGCTGCAATAAAATGCACTCAATTATTGTTAGGAGTATGTTTGCAGTGTATTCCAGGTTCGCATAGCAAAGATTCATGTAGAGATTGCTTGCTTTAATTTATGAAAAAAAGCTCAGCTTGTTAAATAATAAATTTTCAACACTCTTCAAAATACAGCATAATCGAAAAAAATCCTTTGCGATTTGAGCTTGCTTTACATTTCGGAGCAATTCTTTGGCTTGCTTTTTTTTGATATGTATGTATGTATATGCTATATGTATATGAATTTGCTGATAAAGCAAACATAAATTTAGCTTTTATACTTATCTTTTAGATAAAGCACATAAAGCACAAAAAAGGTTGACTATATCGAATTTCGTTTTAAATCGCATTTTTACCAAAGAATATCTGCAAAAATGCAATGAAAACATGCCAGACACAAATGTTGAATTAATGTCTTTCACATTAGACTCGTACTAATGTTTACAACCTTTCAAAATATTCCATAAAAATGTATCTTATTCGTGTAGTTTTAACTAAGTTAATATATACAGAGATACTATGTTAATAGCAATGATTTATAAGCAAATTTAGATACTTTCCCCATAGCATTTGTCATTGAATTTCCGCAAATTTCTATTTTCAAACGTCTGAACTGATACGGCATAAAATGGAGCTTGATGTTACTGACTAAATCTTCTTTAAGTTCGTCTACATCCCTTCAAAAACTTAAGGTATTCTTAGACCTGCAAGTTCATAAAAGGGTCTGTAATTTTTGGAGCTAAATTTTTTGTTTGAGTTAACACTACAAAATGTTGAAGAGTTTCAGCTTATAAATTACTATAATTTAAAGCATACATTTTGCTGACAAGAATAAGTGATAATATATAATTTCGATTATGAAATTGATATGAATGTTGGCTGAAGCGTCGAAAAAGCAATGACAATAAAACGGTTTCCCCAATGAACAAATGTCCAAATTGAGATTGTGCAAAGTAATGCTCACGACCTTTAAGGAAAACTCGCATCATACATTCGTTTTAATTTTTGCATACATACATACACACATGTATGTACGTACAGTGTACCGTACAGTGTACCGATGGCAACAGGGAGGGCTTCGCTTAAGGATCATTGTCACAATTGGACTTTGCGTGAACTCTCAAATCAAAAGTCCTGCATATGCATATAAACAGCATTATACAAAATATACTTGATATATTCATCGAATGGCACTATTTCCAACATTTTGACATTTTCAAAAATTTTTATCATTTCGCAGCGTCTTTCAGCATTCATGTATGTACTTCTCATGTTGCTTTTATGATAAAGTTCAATGATAACACAAAACAACATTTACATGCAAAACTCATTGATATAGTGCAAAAGAATGACAAATTTTTGTTCTTCTGAAACGCGGGAAATTTTTCGCCAGACAAAGCAGAAATTATAAAATTCACCTGCAATGATTAACGAAATTCGAAGAGCCGAGTTTGAGTCGATATTATTGATATTTAGGAAAAATAAAGTATGCTTGCGAAATGTAAACTTCATAGAAAATAAACAGAATTAAATATTCTATAAATTGTATAGAATTAAAGCACAGTTGCCAAAATCTTCGCTTAAATTCAAAGTTCGACCGCCATGAACTTCTTTCAACATTTCATAAAGATTTCTGTTATGCTTTGGTAATAGACTTTCAGAATGCTTCTATAATAATATATAGAAATTACTTTCAATATCGTAAATAATTTCGAAAAATATCGTTTTGGCGATACAAAAACCGAATCTGCTTTTTCGACGCAAATTTAAATAGAAACAACGCTTTTTTATCGAAAAGCTATCTTTTTTGTTGGCAATAGTTTTTTTAAAGAACCTTTGAGGACTCTATCGTGCTAAATTTAAAAACAACACAACACATTTTCTCGAATCGTTTTCTATTTTGTTGGCCATAGTTTTTATTGTGAAACCTTCGAGAATTTGATCATGCTCAAATTCGAGTTTTGTAGCGCGTTCTTCGTACTTCCTTCCAAACCTTCTTCTTTTGGAAAGCGCAACTCGAATCGATTGTAGATGAGTATTCCGATCAAGTTTGGAATGAGTAACTGAAAAAGTTGTAGACGCTACGTTCTGCACTTAATTTTTGCTAATTTAATTCTGCAAAAACTGCACTTTACTTAAAATTCGGCTTTCGGTATTTATTGCAGATTTTGCTTTTCACACGATTTTTCTTTTACGTTTGTTTAGGGTTTTTGGGCGTGGCAAATTTTCCCAAGTAAAATTTTTTATAGCTGCAGATTTTGACTGAGTGCAGGCTTAATATCCTTTGCGTGCACATGTTCGCTCACCTTTTGTCAACGTGGCTGCCAGCAAGGCCAACAGAAATACAGACCACAGCGAGAATTTCATTTCAACTATATTCTTTTCTCGAATTTAAAAAGTGTTATGCTTTGGAAGAAAATTGTTTGCAAATATTTGGCGCACTACTTTTCTTCACTTTCACGACAGCTACGATCGTTGCGTGCTACACCGTTGACGCTTCGTACGTTATTGTGGAAAACGAAAATTGAAAATGAAACTGAAACTGAATTTCGAATTTCCAAGTTGCGCAGTGCGTGTGTGTGCGTGTGTGTGCAGCCACAAGTGCGATCGATCGATATGGCTCGAGCTTTCTAGTGCGACTACCAATTAAATAAATTGTTAACACGGTTTTATCGTACGTGGCCGTCGTCGGCGTAGAACAATGCCAAGTGTCGAAGCAGCCGCAGCAGCAGCCACGACCACGACGCGGAGACCAACGCACTAGCTGAGATAAGGCTGCAGGCACTTGACGGCTGCTTCTGTTGCGACTGAGCAGCAGCGGGAAGGAAAGATGGAACGTGGTGTATGCTCTGTCGGCACAAAAGGTTCCGGTAATTAAGGCTGCTCCACAAATGCTGAGTAGCTGATAAAACAGCAAAAGAGCGGAAAGCAGTGCAAAACAAAGGAGGCAATATCATTTGGGCGGCGGTCGGTGCGCCCAGCAGACGCAGTCTGTCTGTATGAGTCAGTTTTGTTATGCATCCATATCGATCAATATAATATGACTGATAAGCTTGGCTCTTTTTGGACATGGCTTTTCATTTTGTACTTGAAACAGCAGCGAGTTTCCCAACAACAACAATTTCAGCTCATTTCATTCATGAGAATCCTAATCTAATCAGTGCCTTAAGAATCGAGGGGGTTGAACAGAGTAAAACAAGCACATTTGAGCGCAGTTATGGGGGAGTGTTTAATGGGCTCGAGCACTCTTATAAACTGCATATAAACAGTTTAGCAAAGCAACGAGTTATTATATCTGTGGTCATATGCAATAACGACTTAAGTCGAAAACAACTGTTTCGAGAAAATGCAATTCGAAATTTGAAATGCACATAAGTGCATGTACATAAGTGCATGTGTTTTTTTTAAATAACTTTTTTTCTGAGATGGGTACAGATACCGGGGTTTGAACAAAATATGCGCATCAACGTCAGGAATACAGTGGTAACGTCAACTCAATTTCGTCTTAAGTCGACTTAAGTCGTTATTGCTTTTGACCACAGATATATTGCCTAGTTAAGTTATGCAGAAGATTTCATTCGAAAGATTGAATGCCCGAGAAAATATAAGGGACTGCCTATTTCTGTATGGAAAAGAAATACATTAAGCTTACAATAACAATAATAAAGTTATGATAAAATCCACACTGTAGCTTTCCTCGAACCATTATGTTAAGATATAGATCAAAATATATTGAATTTTGATTAGTAATCTAGCCGCCTAGGTATGGTATATGCAAGAATTCTTCTTCTCTATTTTTTTTCCTAGCTTACATTTTTACAGAAAACTCTTTTTTTTGATCACAGCCTTCAGACTAGTCTCCGACCGATAGCGATGCAGATGACTACTATTTTTTCAAAAGCGATATCTTTGCCGATGCCGGTACGTTAATCGATTGCAATTATAAAATCAGTTAGGATATTTAAGGCTTCTGGGTATTTTCTCTGATACGTGATATTTTTAATTGTTGTTCTTGCCATTTGAATCAAAATATCATAGCTTAACATTTGCCTGTGTAAAGTTTTACTACGTGGTATTATTACCATGGAGCTGTGAATACCCTTAATGGTTATGCTAAATAGCAACCGAGTATTTTGCTTGGTTTTTAACTTCCGCAAAGAAGAAAAGTATCCGTGTACCTAAGACCTATTGATAGTCGTCTGCGAATGATATTGACACGCTTTTGCTCATGTCAAAGTAATCTCTCAGAGAGTTAATATAAAGAGTAAGTTAAAATGCAAGGAGTGAGACCACGGAGTGTGGTGTTGCTTGCGCAATGCGCATTGAATGCCACAACCCCTCTACGTAGTTTTCTGGCATACCGTTCTGCTTTTCATATAACAGCTTCCCAAAATGCAAGATAAAAGATGTATGTAGCAATTAGCTGCCCATTGCCATGAGTCAGCATATGAAGCCCCCGTATTTTTGTCGGTTTGACTGTAAGAATAATTTTTAATTATGACGTTATTATATCTTTAGTATATGTATTTTTCTTTTACCATTCTTAATGGCATATCATATAATATCAGCAACCAGGTCCGACACAAGTTGCTTTTGAGCGAATGATTCACTGTTATGGATTACCCACAATTGTTGTTATTGCATATTTCACTTATTGCAAACAATATAGAAAAAAGTAGACAAAAAAAAGATTGCCTGCTAGACTGTTGTTTGCGGCATACTTTCCAACGATACGAAAGTATCTAGAACGTAATTGAGTTTTATTCTAGCCCCCCAAAATGTCATTTAAAATGAAAAACAAGTGGGCACTCTTTTTTTATAACCCTAACCCATTTAGTTGCCCTGAGGCAGCCGTTCTTATTTCTCACCTGGCGACTAAACTGGATGAGCAATAGACCTGCAGATCTTGAGTTCTAATTAACCCATAACCTAACCGGTAATAAATAAATACGAATTTTTTTCAAGCAATGTAAAAGTTATGCTGAAAATAATTTTAGGGATTAGGGTTTTTCTGTGAAGCTGGAAATTCCAATTGAGCTGGAAATTTTCCACGTGTCGAACTTTTAGGTTTATCTACGATTTTAATGATCTATAAATTATAGATAAAACATGGTGCTTTTTTCTAGCTTTTTCTGGGAAAATGCAAGCGAATACGTTAACAGCTAATGCAGTAGTTTCCAAAGTTGTAAGTTAGTTTTGAATTTTAGTAACTTTTGCATTACTATAATAAAATATCAACTATTATTTTGCTATATACGAGGCATGCTCTGAATAATAAAAGCTCTATATTACCGAACATTAAAAAATTGCTGAAAGTATTACTGAAGTTTGGTTAGGTTACACTGGTTGGCCATACAGGCTACGCATAAACCTTGATGGGTACTTAGCGATACCAGATTGTCATTCGTGAGTCAAGCAAGTAGAGAGCTGTTCAAAGAGGAGAGGCAGTCAGATCGTAATTCGGCAACATGTTGTATTTTATCAATCAAGAAGAAGAAGAAATTTTAATTCGTAATATTTTGCATGTTTTGTGCCCCACATTTAGGAAACGCTACCGGCTTCGCTCATGCTTCACTTTATTCGTATTTTCCATTGAACATTCTATTGGGCGCAAGTTATAGATTGTATAGATTATATAGATTAAATATTTTCAAGCTCAGAGTTCCAGGAATTTTGCTTAGTGTTCACACCTTTATTTGTAGGAGCTCAAGATAAAGATACGTGCCGCAGCTTTTATAAGTGAACTTGAACAATCTGGGAGTTTAATTAATTGTCAAATAATTTTGCACAATTTTTTTATTTAACATTAAAAGAACAAAAAGAATATGAAAAAGTTGATGAGATACGATTGAAAGCTTGTGCACGTTTATTGGCTTTTCAATAGAAAAATGTTTTAATCATAGCATTGGTCAAATAGCCTTCATGGCTGCTCGATCCTTGATGTAAACTTTTGAACATCTTTCTTAAGTAAGTCGGCCTAAATTTCTGCGATGGCTCGATTGATTGTTTTGCAATTGGGCAAGAGCTGTTGGTTGTTTGGCGTACTTCAACAACTGAACGCCTCTCCAGCGAAAAAAGTCGGAGAACTCTAAATCGCACGATATTGTGGGTCGTTCTCTCTTTCAATGAATACATCCAGGGGACTTCCCATGCAAGAACTTATGTGTTTAAGTCGCTATGAGGCTCATTGCATTGCCTTCTTCGAACCACATATCATCTACCGTCTAATGCAGGCCACAAAACCGTCTCACCTCTTTGATTGCGCAAAATGTACGGAAGAATGAGCGCCAACCATCCACAATCCGCAGCAGTCAGTCCCTTGGAATTCATTAAGTTCTCCAATAGGTTCCGTGTATTGGAATGGCTGCAAATATGGCAATTTTGCTCACGTATCCGAAGAAAAATTTTTTTGGTAAAGGCAATGCTTTTTATTACATACTAAAATCCTTTGATAGACTATTTATTGCATAATTGCAGTAGGACTTCACCTCATTTGTATACCCATGGATTGATGCAGAAAAGATAAAGTTTGGGGCTCCAAGAGTTTTCGAATTGAAACACACGTTTGCGAGGTACTTCTATTAATTTTGAATATTACTTACTTCTATATGCGATGCAGCTACTTCGGGGGTTACAGTCCAATAGTTCCCCCACCCACTAACCTACGATCCTTTCTAAATCAACAAGTGCTTTGCATGTATAGGGGGCATCCCCAGAGTGTTGGTTTAATCGAAAAAAAAAATAGCCGTGACTCGCCACAAAGTGCCTTCAAAGGCGACCAGGCCAGTTGACAGCGATTGCATTTAATTTTAATGCAGCTAGGTGAGGTGGCTGAGGGGCATTGGTATGATGAGTTGTACTGACGTATGCATGAGTCATATAAGTAGATACTTGTCAACATAAGATAGGACATATTAAATTCATTAATCAAAATTAATTTTTTCATTTTACCACCTTCAATTTATTATATTTATTTCTAACATGTCAAGGAAAAAAGCCAATTTTTGGCAATCAAAAATTTTGTAAGGGAATTTTTTCGGGGTTTTTATTGGTAATTGTTGATAAGTCAACACTCAGGGTATGCTCTGTACGTGCAAAGCACTGGTCGGCTATGCAGGTATTATGGCTTAGTGGGTGGTGGAACGTGAGTTGATTAGTAAGCTGCCCGTAAGGGTTTTGCAATTAGAGTGGGACGATCTTGAATTGGAATATATATTTTATCATTTGGATGTGCTACTCAATCGTGTAACTTACAATGGTTACTTATTTTCATTTGGCAACAAAGATTTACTGTTTATTGCTCAGTCAAGAAGTGATAGTCGGCTCAAAGTTACTTGAAAGGTTTATTTGAATTACAATAAATTTTATAAATTCGAACATTAAAAAAATTTTTGCCAAAAATCGCTTCAATACATTTGAGTGGCTGTCGAGTTTTTTGATTAGCGCATCAAATCATCAATCAAGCATTACAAAATTGGTTTTCACTGAATTGGAATTCGTGTAAATGAAATTTCTACCTAACATTCTTTTAGACTGACTTTTTCATCAAATTTCAAAGCTTTTTAGGTGTGTCCGAAAGATGTGTTGTCAGTTTGCAAGTGAAACACCATCACCTTAAAAATTTTAGCACAACATTACCAACATTTTTTTTGCGCGTGTAGCCACTGTGCAGCTACCAAAATTGTTTGACCACAAACGCCTGTCTTTTATATACGCTTATCTTATCAGCGACGAAATTTGTAATGTTCTTTTAATATTACTTACTTGTTACTTTTTATTGAATTTTGATTTCTTTTTGCCAAAAAATGTATTGATTTGCTGCTGCAGTCCTAAAAGTATGCTTTGCATAAGAGGGGTTGCCTTTGATTACGCTGAAATTAATTAGTAAAATTTTATGACTTTATTTGCCTGGCTTATTGTGATTGGGCACTTCAGCTACTACTTTATTTACTCTGTTGGCTGCCTCATAAAAAGTAATAGCTCTGCATTTAATAAGCGCAGTGCGCAGCTGCCGTTCAGCGATACTATTTCTGAGGCAATAAATTGAATGTTGCTCATACGCCTGAGTATTCAATTTAGCTGCCTGACATAGAGCAGGCAGAACAGCTGATCGTGAGAATACTGAAGAAGTCATAACTGTAATCAAAATTTACTATTCAAAATAGACTAAGTAAACACTTTTGAATTATAATTCGAGCAAGATGATGTAATGAACTCTGCGAGAAATTCCACCAAAGATGTCGAACGACCTTTTTGGAAGAAGCAAAAGTGGTATTCGAAAAAGTAGTGGAAATGGTACAGTGGCTCGAATTGCCGAGAGGTGTAAGAATGTTCACAAAGAATTTTTCAGGATGCGGTGTTAGAAAAAGGTCTACAGTATCCAGCCTATACCCATCAATGCAGGGGATATGCGTTGGTTCCTTTACTAATTGAATCAGATTTTTAGACTCGGCAAAAGCTCGACATTAAAAATTTCGGGGGTTCGAATTGTGGATATTAAAATACCCGGAAAAAACGATTTTGTTGCCTGGGAGTGCTCTCAAAATATTGCAGATGGAGTCACAAAGTGTTTACAATTTGTTAAAAGTGGCATCTCTTTGCGAATTTGAACTTCTGTAGATGAAACAGAAATGCAGATGGTCCGACTGGATTTTGAACTTAACCCACGATGAGCTAAATTTGGCTGAACTCTGAATCTATCTGAGCTCCCAGCTGATTAACTGTACCTTTTTACGAGTATCAAAAAGAGTCCTTCCATCAATTTAGTAGTTCAGTATATTACTTTATTTGATGTTTACACTTAAAAAACTATGATTAAATTTAAAATCCTGATAATTTTAGTATTTCGATTGACGTTTGGTAACACTTAACGTTTAAATGACTTATGTATGTACATTAGATTGTAGAGCTTAGCACGCTAGAGGCACACCAACAAACTGCACTGCACTTGAGTGGTGTACAACGCCTGCGGGGCGCCTGGAGACTGCAAATCAATTGCTGCGCAGCAGTGCGGCCAACACGCCTACGACGACAGCCAGCAGAGAGACGCCAAGCGCGCTGCTGCCATTGCACAGGGACGTGGAGCAGGGGTCGCACTTGCTCAAGCTGCTGCCGGGGTTCAGCTGCGTCAGCTGGCCGCAGACGCTCTCGTTTGTGGTGACGCGTGCGCAGCTGCGATCGGTGACCATGAGGCCATTCTCTGCAAAGATTGATCATATAAATAAATGTTTGTAACTTTGTAAATGCAGCGCTGCTACTCACCACTTTTCTGAACGCTGTAGCAGTGGTAGGTGTAGTCATCCTGCAGAGCTTGACGACGCTGACGCAGCAGCTTCGTGCTGGCCACCGCTAGCTGTTCGTCCGCGGGCACAATCACAGTGCCGGGATTGGGTGGTGTCGGTATGGCTGTGGTGGTGCTCTCCGGGCCAATGGTGGGCGGTGTGGGCATTGTTGTCGTCGTCGTGGTCGTATCAGGCTCCTCGGTTGTGCTGGTGCTCTCGTCATGCTCTGTGGTGCTGGTGCTGTCCAGCTCGGTGGTGCTGCTGATGCCGCTGTCGGTGCTAGTGTGAGTGGTTGTGTCGGTGCTGGTGCTCGTGTTGCTGTCGGTGCTGGTGTCGGTGCTGATGTCGGCTGGAGTGTTCAACTCAGTGGTGGCGGACATGGTTGTAGGCTCCTCCGTGGTCGTCATGGTCGAGGACATTGTGGTGGGACTGGCGCTGGTGGTGAAGAACTCCGCATTGCAGAGCTCTTTGGGTGTGTCCGCCGTGACCGTGGCGCAGTCGTTGCAGATGTAGCAGCTGAGTTCCGGCGCCGCTGTTGGCACGAGGGCGTGGCATGCTAAAAAAGACGCAAACGAAATGCATTGAGCGCATTTGCAATAAATCAAGTTAATCAAAGAAGACACATAAAACAACAACAACTTTCAAAAAATGCTTCGTTTCATTGTTTTGTTGTGATGTGCAAAAATTAGTCATTCTGTGCATTTCTGCGTTTCTCTTGTTCTTGCTCTTCCCTTGCCTTATCACGTGAGCGCGCTGGCAATTCATCAAAAGTGCTTAAATTATTTTGCTTGACAAATCATTTGTGTATTTTTGTGCTTTTCTTTTGGTAATGAGCGTTTTGTGTTTGTTTTTGTAATAAAGTAATTACTTGATTATTTCTTTGCGAGCATTTTGGGGAATTTTTGTTTTTGGAATCAGAGAATATCTGCATTTATTGCTTTTTATTCAGCAGTAGCACTGATTTACATTCGAGCGGCAGCCGTTAGTGACATTAAGGGGATATATTCCCAGAATAAAAAAATCTTTCTTTCCTTTCTTTGTACTCTTTGTACAATCGTTCGAAGTGTTCTTCATATAACGATCTTAAAACGACGCTTTAACGATTTGATAATGATGTTATGACGAAAACATAACGATTTTATAACGATGTTATACGATCTTATAACAATTTAAAAATAATTATAAATAACGTTTAAACGATAACGATGTTATAATGATTCTTCAATGATGTTATAAGGATTTTATAACGATCTTATAACGATGCATCCAAAAAAATTAGCTGAGTTTTCTCCAAACTATGTATCTTTTTCTGTATGATCTGTGCAATAATTCAAAAATAAATGCACTGCCGTATATGAAGAAGATCCCCCTCTCCTTTAAGAAAAACCCTATCAACCTGTTTCTTATAAACTTGTTCAATCTCAAAAATTAGGCTCATTCACCTTTCAAAGAGTACCGAAAACGCGTTGAATAAATGATTTTGCCTAAAACAACAACAACAAAAGTTTTATTACGATTGTTTGTATTCATATCACAAAATAAATGCATTAAGCCAGAATATGCAACATTAATTGATTTCTACTTCAATCTTCACAGCTCTCTTCTATCTTATCTGCATCTAAAATTATATTTATGGCTTAGTTCAGTTATCAAGATGTTGAAATCGAAATTAAACATTACTTTTTCAAATAAGTAAAACCTACTGATTTATTCGAAAGCAATAGTTGCCTAAGCAATTACATATACAGATATATTTTCTTAATAAGTCGAGCGTGACGTCTTAGTAGTTCTTTTGTTAATGAAAAATGTTGTTAATTTAAAATGAGTTGCTACAAATTTTCGCCTCATAGAAGGTGTTAATCAAATGTTTTTCAGAGCGTTCACGTAAATGCTAGCAGTCAAGCTCTTACAAAAGTTGCGACAGAATAATCGCAATTATCATTGGGAGTTAATTATTTATTTCGCTGCAATTTAAAAATTTATAATTAGATCACTAGAAAACAATAAAAGCTTTAACTGCTCACGGCAGACTTTAAATATTTAGAAATGAAGCCTAATTTTAAAATCTTTTTAATATTTGCCTATATATACCACAAAGTGGCTTTCATACATGGAAAATGCATAGATGAAAGCCTCACTTGGTAGCACAATGGGCCTTTTGGCCTAAGTGATGTCCTTGAGACGATCACTTAACTTACCTACCTATATATACAGCAACTATACTCTAATTAACACCTTTAATTGCCAGTTCTTCTTGTTTAAGCTGTTTTCTATTACTAATTTATTTTCTTCATCTATTTCTCAGCAAGCTGGCAAGTTTTTCTAAAATTACTTTGAACTGATTTTCTAACAGCTGAAAGGGCAAATGAAAATACACGCTGCTGATTAGAATGTTTTGCCAACTGTCAACCTAAAGAAAGAAGCTAATAAATATGGCCATTTTAATCACATTTTGTTGCTATTATTGCACATTTTTCAGCTTGTAAATACAATTTATTTTCATGTACTTCAAAAATGTAAAATGCAAATGTGCAAAAAAGGCTCGAAGCTTGGCTGCGCTGTTTTAATGAAAAAACGTTTTAAAAGTACGCTTTATACGTTAGCATCCCCCATCCCCCTTCAGCATTCAGCCAGCCAGCCAGCCAGCTTGATTATAAGCGTGCAAAATTTTATTATAATTCTAACTACGTCAAAGGCAATTGCATTGTGAGTGGGAATTTCTTTCAAGTTTTAGCAAGTAGCAGGGAATTCTGTGAAGACCGGTTTTCCCCTACACGCTGCAGCGTATACAAAAGTTAAACTCCAGTTTGCGCTGATTTGTAGAAAAAATTACTGAATTTGAAGAATAAAATTTGCTTTTGATTATTCATCGCCGGCTGCATATGCAAGTTGTTGTTGCGAATTTTTTTGGTAAGTTGAGTTGTCAATTCTTTGCTTGAACATTTCTGTTTAGGAGTGTGCGCTATTATGAGCTGAGAAGGGTAACTATCCCCTTCCTTCCCCCCTCCCAATATTATAAATGATATCACGGTAATACCGAGTTGCGGCTCGAAGAAATAAACAATTTTACATACTCGATATTCATTCGAGTAAAAAATTTCGATTTTCGTAACTAATAAATCTTAGTCCCACTCTTAACGACATTCTGCATGTGTCGATGATTCGGAATGTATACATTTGCTGTAGCTGTTGAAATTTACAGCCCTATCTATACTGACGACAGTTTCAACAGTTACAATCAAATGTATGTTTTTGCATCAACTGTTATTTTTTTCATAAGAAAAAGTACCAATTTAGCTGGCAATGAATTGTGAATGTAAGGTTAGAATAAGATTGTTAGTTTGCAATACACTGGAATCGATATGAAACAGGCTTGTGTGCAATTTCCTCCATAATTTTGAATTAGTCAAATTTATTGGATTGCAGCTATTTCAATCGATCGTGACATTTCAATTTCCATTAATTCCATCGAGCTTCCAAAAGATTGCAAAACTCTACTTTAGATATAAACATGAGTAGCTATGTAGATACAAAAATAACAAGTTAAAAGAAATGAACTATCAGCGCAGAAAAGAGCAGAATGGTATCGGTGACAAAAAATCTCTAATACTTTCAAAGTATTGCACTTCATATTCTTACAGATAGTAGAATTGTGGCTGTAGTTTTGCCTTGAAAATTAAAGTTTTGTCTAATCAAAAAAGTGCAATATTTTCAGTCAGCTGACTGACATACAATTCCTTTTGTTTTTGGATGGCTATTATTATTTGAGGTTAGGTAGTGACTTGGCAGCAGACACTTAGGGTCTTTGCCCCATTGCATCTGAGCATATCTTGTATCATCAGCTGGTTTGCTCAAGAGAAAAACACGGCTTGTATATTTTTGGCAACTAAAAACGCAGTTTAAGCTTGGATATAATAATAGCTATTAAATTCGCTTTAATTTTGATTACTTAGACAAAATTTTTTTTATAAAAAGTTCAACTAAATAATCTATCAATTATCAATGACGCGCTTGCAAAAGTCACAAAAAAGATACCAATTAATCAAATTTTTACTGATAAAAATAGTTACACACGTACGAAATCATTTTGACGCAAATTTGATTTCTTTTGAAATATTATGGTTTTCCAGAAAGTGCAAAAAGTGCTCGTTATCTGTTTGAAAAAAAAGCTTTCAAAAAACTAAAAATACGTCTAAGTCAATTTAGCCTGCTTTTAAATGGAGACATTAGAACTCAGATGGACATGTTGCTTGAAGGAGCGAAGGAGCAGATGAGTATGTAATTTCCTAAGTATAAGTAGTGAAAAATTTAAAAGCTAAAACTAGCTAAATATCTAATGTAGAAGCAACATTCGGCTCCCAAAGTTTGGTGTACAAGTGAAAATCATGTAAAGAGTTAGCTCATAAATTGGGCTATAAAAATTCCACAAATTATCAAGAGACTCGCATGAAACTTATCTCAGGATAATAAATTCTTTTGTATCTGCTGGGCACACGTTTTCGCCGTGTTTGTACAAAGCTCGAAATATAGATTTCTTTTATATTTTAAAATATTTTATTTAAAAGATATTTTCTCACCTGTGCTTAAACATAAGAACAGCATGAAATCCCTTACAATACTAAAACTTGATTTGCACTGCATTTTAATATTTTTTTTTGAGATTTCAGCTTCGCTGGTTTTAAAGTCAGTAAAGAACAATTGATTTTTTTTCTTTAAATAAATCTTAAGTTGCAGATTAATTTAAAAATTTTTTGTTCAATGCACTTTTTAGCGTAAACTGCGCACTCGTATTCGTCTCTGGCGTATTTGCTCGTTTGTAAAATGTTCGTTTTGCCGTAAATCCTTTGCGTATGATCGATATGATCTCTTCACAGTGTGTGTGTACGTGCCTGCGATCGCTCTGTCTGTGCTTGCGCGTCAACCGCCGATTTCAAATTAAAAAGTTCAACTGAAAATCTTGTGATTTGAATGAAACATTTTATATTTTGCGTGTGGCAGGAGCACGAGTTCATACAAACGACGAATAAAACCCGTACAACAACAATAACAACAACAACTTCACGTATATTTCGGTTTCGTTCAGGTTTCGCTCATATTGATAAATTCACTTTAAGTATAAATAAATAATTGCAAAACAACAACAAAATCAAGTAAGTTCGTCGGTAGCGGTGGAGTTAAGCTACCGGCTACCGGTTAGCGAGAGAGACAGAGAGAGAGAGAGAGAAGGAACGAACGCTCAATGCACGATCGCCAGTCAAATGTACATACAAAGCTCAAAGGTGCTAAATGTATTAATGAATTATCGGCGTGTAAGACCTTATCGAGGCAGCAAGCTTAAGTTTTCACTGTCAGTGACAAGTGACGTCACTAATGATCGATATTCGTGCAGCGGTGAGTGAGCGAATGAGCGAGTGAGTGAGTAGTGATCAGAAAGCAGTCATTTAGCTATATAGTCACTGATCAAGTACAGGCATACATACTACTACTATTATGCATAGTATCATAGTTTATTCATGAAGCAACTGCTGGCAAAGATACAATTGGATCAAAAGAACATTTCAATTAATTATTAGAATTTTTGTTTCACTTGATACGAGTTGAAAGCCTGGTAATACATTTGGCTTAAATGTCTACATTAAATTGGCAACACTGATCGCTCGAATTGTTTGGTTCCTTATGTTAGAATTACTACTTACTTGTCGTATCAGTTAATTAACTTTATTGAATAATAACCATCTGAAATAAAACCTGATAGTTGAAAGCTGATTGAATATAGGTAAATTTGGCATTTGAATAAATCACAGTTAAGCCTGAGTTATGCATTAAATCTATGAATGCTGAGAAATATTTTGATATAGCATTTCCTTTAAGTACTGACGCGGCTGACGATTTTTCCCTTCCCTATGACTTGCTGTTACTATGCTTCAAAAAATTAGAAAAATTCAGTATTTCAAATGGAATTTTTGGGAAAATCAGAAAACATTTAGAAGAATGACCTACAATACAAGCAACTGATGAGTTTGACAGTTTATACTCAGTTTAGAATAGTGAGTGAAAATTTATCGCTTCAAGTTTTTGAAGGTACTGTGAACATTTTAGTAGCTGAACTAGTTTTCGTTATAAAAGCTTAAAAAGCGCTGTATGCTCGCGTATTATGAACTATTTTAAATTTCAGTCTAATATTTAAGAGGCATATTTTCCAAGTATAGTAGCAGCAATTAATTTGTAGTTGCCGTTCACTTATGCTAAAATAGAACGAGCACAAGCAAATTGATGCGAGAAAACTAGGCTTGAGACACGTTTTTCACGGGGCTGTTGTGCATATATATATTATAGTAGTATGTATCAATTAAGATAAATATATTTTTTCCAAAAAACAAAACCTTTAAGTTCCCCGCTTCAGCCTCGCTGCCGCACCTTGTTTTAACGCTCACTCATGTCTGAAACGAAAGTAAATTATAATATCAGTTATTTGATCAATTTGAAATTCAAATATGTTGGCAATAAAATTACAATATTTTTTCCTGTACAGAAACTTTTTAGTATGCCAGTTCGCTGACAAAACAATAGCCGCCTTCCCAGCGCTGCTGCGCACGCGCATCCCTAAGCATAGTCCGGGTTTAGACAGGGAAACATCTGGAACGGCAACACTGTATTCGGCGGAGAGGGACGGACGGGGAAAGGAGAGGGGTTTTTGTTTCCCGTACTGGCGACACGCCATTCACACTCATTCCATTCACAATTCCAGTATTGCCGTTCCAGATGTTTCCCTGTCTAAACCCGGACATGGTAACTGCAAAGGGAAAGAATTATTTTTCAGCAAATGCCATAAAAATCCCACGTGGTCATCAAAAAAAAGAGAAATACCCGTCAGCGAGCTCTACTCAAAATGAATGACGTTTAATTGAAATTCCGCTCAGGCAAGTCGATAAAGTGTGCTTGTAATGGCGGCTTGTGCGCGCCATATTTACGCTTAAAAGCTCAGTTAGTCTAGACGTAACGTGTTGAAATTGGGCCATTTACTTGAAAAAAGGTATTGCAATTGTCAGATTTTCTTTTTTGTCAGTGTTGCCGCATAGTTTCATGCTAAAAGTAAGCACGCTTTTCATTTTGCTTTTGAGAAGAAATTTAATTTTCTTAATAAAATCGATGATACAAAATAAACTTAATATTTAGATCTATTTATTGTGCACTTTTATAAACTAATTTTGGCAAATAAAAATCGAAGAGCAGTGGCAGCACTTTTCTGCAATCAAGCAATCAGCTGACACGTTTTTACGTAGATTTTTCGTAGAAACCTGGTTTGATTAGGCTGTCTCCGATACATTTACCTAAGAATGCGTTTAGAGTAAAGGTATGCATAGAGCTCGGCTAAAGCAGATTGCGTTAACGGATAAGAAAAAATGCGTTACGTCTGGACTAACTGAGCCTGAAGGCAGCGCGAGCTGACAATGACCCGACATTGGCGCACGCTGATAACTTCAGCCAACTTCAGTTGCATAAATATTTACAAACAACAGCACCCCTCCCTCCCTTGCACCCCCTCTCTCGCAACCGCTCTTATCAGCAATTGGGGTATTGCACTTGCCAACGCCTTCGAGCATATTCACTCTTTTAATTATGCTAGTGACATTTGTTGTTGTTGCATTTGACAACTGACTTTCCCCCTTCAATACGTGCCAAGGTCAGCGGAGACACTGTACTTGTTTTTGTCTGCTAGCTCTATTTTTTTTGCATTAAATTTAAATGAATTAATTTTTTTTCGAACTTGATATTACACACAAATTGCTCAAGTGGAAAAGTTTTTTCTGCGCTGTTTGTTGACTGCTTTCGTGTGGTTTTTATTAATTCTTGTTCTGGTTTTACTCGCAGCTGCTAACCATATTTTTCTTCTTCTTCTTCTTCTTTTTATTCTGCAGTCTTTTTGTTGGTTAATAAATTTCGCAAATGATTCACGTAAACAATTAACAAAAGCGCGTTAACTTGTTCGTCTCGTCTGCATATGAATATTGACTAGGCGCAACGAGATTCTTCGCTGTTTACACTCGGAGTGGAGTCGATTTGTTATTAATTGTTATGAACTTGAAATTTCGAACAAAAATTTCATATCATTTGGCTGTTTTTGTTATATATCTTACATATGTAGTATATAGCGTATCAATATTGTGTGCATATTTTTATTTTCTTGTGCTCATATTTTTAGTTCAGTAGTAGTAGAAAAAATGACTGATTTCAAATCAAAGAAAAAGAAATTGACTGTGACTTGAAACCGAAACCGAAAACGATGAAACGATTTGCTATGCACGATTACAGAAGAGAGTAGGGAAAAATCACTGTTTCAAGTCAAACTCTTCACAACTCTTGAAAAAGTATAACGAACTTTCGCTCAGAATGAACCAATAGAACAGAAAGGCGAATTCGGTTTTTGTTTTAGCTGCAGTTTTTACGAATCTCGCTATAACGAACTATTATGCTGTTCTCTTCAAATTCGCTTTGAGCGAAAAGCAGAGCCCTTTTTTAAAACAAACTGATGACTTAAATACAGATTATACTCATGATGCTAATTGCCATTTTATGATACTGTAGCATAAAAGAAAAGATATGAGAATAAATATGTAGTGAACAAATTCTTTAAAGGATCTTTGGTCTTATATACAGGAATAAAAGATATACTAATTACATATATACAATATAATATTGATAGCTAAAAAGTTCTTTATTCTGAATGATACGTCAATCCACTTGCTGAGTTTTGAAAGATAAAACCTGAATTTATTTTGAATATTGCATTTAGATAAACAAACTTCACAGATAATCTTAATTTTTAAAAGACAATAATATTGTTGCTGAGTTATAAAAATCCCCGCAACGAAAAATTTCAAAAACAAACTGAACAAAGAAACAAAAGAAGGGAAGCGCCCGTCTTGAAGTTCAGGCCAGTTGATATTTATCTAGAAACAACTTCGAACGTTGTTATTTAAGCAAGTCATGACAATTGAATGTATCATCCTTCACTGGCAGTAAGTCACAAGAGCGCTCTATTCGTTATATTAATAGTCACAAGTCATTAATTATTATTAACTATATATGTACATATTACACAGAAGAGTCAAAATAAATTCAAGTTGAATGGATGAAGCCTAAAATCGATGGCGCTAAGATACACAAATATGTATACAAATTAACACAATAAGTATACCACACATATCTATATAGCTTAATTATTTACATGCAAGTTGTAGATAAAATTGTCTTCATGCCATTTTTTCCATATGAAAATAGATAAATGCGTGTCTATCGTTTCGTGTCAATTGAAATAACAAATAACTCCGAAAATTATCAGTTCTGCTGCGTAAAACTGTTAGAAAGGCAACAATGTAGACAAACAGATGCGAGGGCTCGTGTCCATGACATAGAATAGTACTAAATGAAAATCTTATGGTAGAATTACTCTAGTAGTAAAGTGCTGACACTATTATTCTGACCGGATTGAGTAGTAGAAATTTCTGCGTCAATTAGAAAACTACTACAAAAATCGTGTCAGCTGTGAAAATAATGTTGCCACCCAAAAAATTCATTGAAAATTTAAATATAATTAATGCTTTTCCTATGCAAGATGTAATATGGCAACACTGATTGAAACAAGCGAATATTTATTGGAAATACAGTCCACCTGCGCTTTCGTTTGCTTTTAATTTGTACACATCGTACATTTTAAACAACACTAAACACATTGAGTCAATTATTTTGTCGTTTTAATTCATTTTTCACGATATATTTTGTTTGTGAACCAGAGTTGTGAAGAGTTAAATCAGATTTGATTTGAATCAGTGATTTTACCATATTTGATTTAAAAACTGATTTTCAAATCAAGCATAGCCAATCGATTCATCTTTTTCTGATTCAAATCCCAATCGATTTGTGGCCTTTGATTTATAAATCAGCTCTCACAAATCAAAAGTGAAAATCTGATTTACCAATCACTTGATTTAAATCAACAAATTTCCAAATCTGATTTACCAATCTTGATTTGATTTCAAATCAAGTCCTGAAATCAAGTGTGCAAATAGATGACAGAGCAGTATTAAAATGTATACTTCGAAATAGTACCAAAAATATCAAAGATAAATTCGTTCCTCAAAAATAAGAATAATTACTTGAAATCGTGAACAAATCATATGTAAATACAAACAACTTAAAGTAATACATTTATTTTATTGAAATGATAGTGAAATATGCAATTATTCGTTCATATTTCTTCACCGAAAATTGCAAGAAAAGTATTTATTTGGGAGAAAAAAAGCAACCCTGTTTCATATGACACTTCCATCAGTGATGTCAACGTCGTGAAATTCGTACCAGATTTTGTGCATTTTTAAAGCTGATACGTTTATGAAAATGCATTTATCGTCTGATATCTATTTTTGTGCCATTGTTTGTTTATTTTGAAGACACTATTATTAGTCCGTAACATTTTCGAAGCAGTTTGCCTTCTGTGAAATTAACCTGAGTGAATCGCATTACTTTTTAGAGGTTTTGAACAAAAATAGGCATCACTGTCTCGCATCCGTTCTTAGCACCCGCACAAAAGAGGTATACTTTTGTGCAAACCACTGCCGCCACAAAAGTGTAATGAATTTCTACCTGCTGTTCCAGGAAACATAACATGTTAAGTATAATATACATATAATATGTCAAATATATGTATATGCATTTATTAAAATTTGATGGTTTAGGAAAAGAACAAAGTAATGTATTTATATACAGACACTCCTCGTATACATTCATATATTTTGAAATAAAAAAACATAAATTGTTGTTTTTTTCTTGTGCATACTATTTTGTAGCATCTTATACCTGGTACTCAAATCCACAACTTTCCTTCTAATACAGAAAAATGCAGCTCTGTGTAGCTCACTAATTGTGTTGATTTGGCCAAAATTGATTTGAATCAGCCCAGCGGCCAATCGATTGGTGCTTTTTGATTTCAAATCAAAATCAACTTTTTTGATTTTTGATTTGAATCAGACAAGGGCAAATCACTGATTTGAGATTTTTGATTCAAATCAATATGATTGGTGGTGCCTGATTTGAAAATCAGAAATTTCAAATCGATTGGTGGAGTTGATTTTTAAATCAAAAATTTAAATCAGTTGATTTGTAAATCGATTTTGATTTGAATCTTTTACAGGTCTGTTGTGAACTCTGTTGCAGAGAAGTGTTGCCAGTGCCTTCGATTTTAGTTCAACAAAAGAAGTGGATTGTTTTTGCTGAAACAAGTTAAAAAAGTAGTTCACAATGTAGAGATGTAACAATTATGATAATTCTGTGCCATAAATTTAATAAAGAATGTAAAATTTCATCTCAGAAGAAAATAAACAGCGTTCTTCTTTTGTGCACAAAACTATACGGCAGCACTAGCAAAAAGAAAAGACTGATAGCTGCAATCCGTTTAGGTGTTAGAGTAACTGGGCAAATTGCTATCCGGCACGTTTGAATCCGATCCTTCTGGACTAATTAAACCATTAACTGTGAAAAAAAAGGAAACTGAGAAAATTTCCGAATTTAAATTTGATAGCGATATTTATATTAAACAGTATTTTTAAACATCTAAGAATAGAATTTGTTTGATTCCTTTGATTTTTCCTATATAAGAATTTATTTTAATTACATTTTCTTTAGAAGTTTGTTTTAGGCTGCAGTTATTAAACATTATTAACATTATTAAAGATTTAATATTCTATTGGGCTGAAGACTCACAAAGGTTTTAGTCTGTTCAAGAAACGGGTTAAATGGCTTTGGTTGCAACTCTTGGCTTGAAAAGCAAGCTTAAGTAGTGGAAAATATATGACAACTTTTATTCAGCCTTTCTGATCAGCGCATCCGAGCACACGCCACGTCTTCACTCGCTGACAATCGGAAGGAAAGAGCAGAGCTATTTGATAGTAAATTAATTTCGTTGATAAGGCGAAGTATAGCTTTAATGTTGTGTAAAATCAAGAAAAGTTTTCTCATAGATTCCATTACAGTCTAGCCTCGTTTTTATGACCAGTATTAGATCGACTAAAGCACTCATTGAAGGCGTTTATTTTTGTTAAAAAAGTTTTTATAACAATGCTTCCTTACAGCTCTCGCGCTTTTTTGAACTTCTCTGCGTCATCCTTTCCCGCTTCCGCCTACGTGCTTGCAATGAAAGCAGAAATTTTACGACAAAATAAATTGCACGTATTTTTAGCCTAAGCAAAACAAACTAACTCGACAAATGCGTTTGTATTGAGGAAGCAAAAGCTGCAGAACTGCACAAGAAAACAAGCAAATAAAAATTTAATTGCATACAAAAAAGTGCTGCTGACATCTGCCATGGAGCAAGTTTCCTTTAGTGGCAAACAATGTGCACACGGGCAACACTCCAGAAATGTCATTGTTGTTGTTTTGCCAAAAATAACGCAAGCCGTAAAGATTTGAAAAACGCTGCCGCTTAAGTTCAACAACATTTTGAACTGATTTGAGCAGTTGCGTTTTATTTCAGTGCTCGTTTGAGGGACTTTTTAAGTCGCACTTCGTAATTAGCGCGGACGCACGGAACGCATTTCCGGGAAGCTCGAAGCGCGCTGAGAAATCGAGCAGTTGCTTGGTTTTGTTTGTTTATGATTAGTCATTTTAGTTGCGAATTTGCCTAATTCCATATCGAACTTTCATAAGCAGCGTTCGGATTTTAGTGAACTAGAACAATCTGATAAAATTACTATAGAAGATTCTCCAGAAAACCCGGTATTTTAATCTTCTTATACATACATATGTAACTAAAGAAACTTCTTATTCAAACTGTTTATGAATGTGCAAAAAGTTATTGCATATTTATATTGGAAACTTTATACAAGAATTTTTTTGTTCTAAATTATTGAAATATCATATTTATGTAAATACTTACATATATTTTGTGGAAAACCTCGCAATATCTCTATTGAATTGCAGTTATTGTGTCTGGCTGAAAAATTCGAATATTGATGGCTTCATATTGCCATCAACTGTCAGAGTAGTTGGACTAGGGCAGTTGAACGAGTGGGACGTGTGAGCGGGCGAGCGGTTTGCTCTGCTGCGATTAAAGGCCAATATTTTAATTATATGTATATGCATTATACCCATTATTTTGTTTGTTTTTTTTGTTTGCTTTATCATTGATCCTCAATAAAAAAGTTATTAGAAGCTCGAGAAATTTATGTTTGCTCGATTATATTGACGATATTTTATTCCTGTTGTACCACGACCCTAATTTTTCCAACTACAGCTTCAGCCTCGTTTGACAATTCTTCTTCTGCCGACACCCCCTTGCATGGCATCGAAGTCCTAGCGCTGTTCAGTAACCTTCAAAAAAAATTTGCCAATTTATATTTCGGACTCGAGTTCTATGAATGAATTTCCTAATATATATTTTTGACTGGGCACAAAAGAATTTCATGCCGTTTTGCCACTTTAGATAAAGGCTAAATGCGGCCATTATCATTGCAAGTATACGGGCAAATTTTATAATAAAGAAATGTGAAGTCATGATTTTTATTATTGTGCACCTTGCTCAGCTATACGAATGGACGCCGAAAGCGGTACCACTAAGAAGAACAAGACAAATTCTAACTATTTGCTTAGTGTGAGCGCTTTTAAGTGGATTTGCCGCCCCCTTCTCCCTTCACAGGCAACTCGAGTTAGTTTTTATCAAATGTTTGCCTCAATTAATCGATTTGTGATAAGAGCGCAGCTGAATGGTTCATGGTAAGCGGTGAGGGGAGATTGTGAGCCACGTACATTGTGGCATAGCTTACCTACACTGTAAAGTGTTGATAAGACGCCAGTTCGTAATTTGTAATTGAGTGTGTTTTAATTAAATTTGAAACATTAGTAAAGTGGCACTTGAGTGCTATGTTCAACATCGATCTATGATCGCTGATTTAATTGGCTGCTTACAGCTGCTGGCAGCAAGCATAAGCATGAGTGTTAAGCGACAAAAGCTTATACTCAGGCAAAAATTTAACAACTCTTATGTTTGGCACAAACTATTATGAGGCACCTATAATATAAGTAATTTAAATAAAAGGTTTTTGGGAAAAGTTAGATCATACACTCATATTTAATATTGAATTTTCTTTAGCTTCAAAGCATAATTTTGTAATGAATATGCTGGGCGAAAACAAGAATGTACTATAGTGCATCCTTATCTCAATTTTCTAACGAGTCGCAACAATTCGATTTGCAGTAACGAAACGTTTTGTGTTTTGTGTTTTGTTAGAAATTTAGAACTCGCAAAAATCATGGCAGTTGTAGAGTTCGTAGTAGAATATTTATGAACATTGTTAACCGCTATAGTAATACTAAATAACTGATATTCAAAGTGCAAATGTTTGAACATTTCACATAACGATTCGTGAAAACAACATACCGACTCGTTACCAAAATCGTATTTCAATTGCCACCAAAATAGCCACCATAGCTAAACCCAACAAATTAAGGGAATATAATAATATGTGCACATTTTTAATAAGTTTCGTATATATTCTTTCAGTGTCGTTTTAGCAAACTGCTGATCATACAATTCAACAATGAAATCAACGATTTCTGATAGAATTAGTCGCAATTAAGGGATTGCCTCATCGCCAGCAAAGAGCACAACAGTCAAGTGAACCCATTGAAATCAAGTATTTATTGCCTGCTGGAGTATATTGCGGACATATCTCATGATATATCAATGTCATTGCTAAACGAACTGGCATAAAATCAGATTTTAAAAATCACACACATTTTGATTAGGAGCATGTGAAAGAATGGTTTATTAATAGTAAAACAGCGAAAGCAATGAAAAGTTGTTCTGTTTTTGGACATGACTTAAAATGAAGCACAATGCATTGCAAAATATCGACGTTTGTAAGAAAATTCCAAAGTTTCGATTACGAGTTGACACTTTAACAGCTCTATTATGACTTTTATCGATGCTGCTGAAATGAAATATTTTCGTTGCTGACTACACACGCTGCTAAATCAAGTCTGAGCATTTAACGTAATTTGTGCTATTTCAATTGAAGTGGATTATTTCACGCATAGCAGGGGTTTATTTACGTAGGTACATATAAAAAAGTAGGCATATAAAAGGCATAATCGAGTGGATGATTTTTATGGCAGAGCAATTGAAAGCAAGTAGCAGCAGATAATAATAATATTTGATATAAAGCTTTATTGATGCAATGTTATATATTTACATATCATACTACTAGCAAATATATATCTGTGTATCCTTTGAGATTAAACATGTTTGCATATTGGACTGGTCGTAAATTTGTGATATCACTAAATATCATAATGCTATAGAGATATAGGCCTTCAAAAAAAAAAGAGACGGAGCTACCCCGGTCACCCCTATCACTATGCTATATACATAGATATTAAAACAAAGGCGTAGTCGTCAATAACAACAAAATAGTCAACAGTTTCATTGTAACTGCAGCCAATCCACGCGCAGCGCCGTTCCAGATGTTATCCTCCGAGCTGTCATCAGCGGACAGAAATTCATTGCAGCCATCTGTATTGCAGAATTTGCAGCTCTTGATGGGCCGTTCGTCCTTGAGCGCTTGACAGGTCAAATAATTGTTGCCGTTGATCATGTTGGCACAGCCACGATTCGTTATGACTGTATTATTAACTGAAATATTGAAAAAGAAGTATTTAGTGAATTATTTATAAAATTTTTAGATAGAACGATTAAAATGTTAAGAATAATTTCTAAGAATTCAGTGAGGTTCCGAAGATCCTTTGATTCTTGTCGGAACTTAGTTTGACTTACCCAGCAATTGAATCATATAGCAAACTGGTTCCAGCTCACGACCTTGTAGTTGCTTCTTAGGGCTAATGTTTCTGCGGCGTCGCTTGTCGTCCTGCTCATCTGAATATGTATCATCATAATCGCTATCGACTTCATTAGAATCAATATTGGCAATGGCTGCTGCAGTTGTAGTTGTACGAGTTGTGTTGTTGTTCGAAATCGTGGAAGCAGTCGATGCTGTGGACGATGAAGAGGATAATGGCGAAGATGATGGGGATAAAGAGGACGATGATGATGGCGATGTTGATGATGACGATGAAGAGGATGATGGGGATGAAGAGGATGATGAGGATGCTGCTGCCGTTGATCTAGTAGTAGAAGCTGTTGTTCTAGTAGTTGAAGCTGTGGTTCTTGAGGTGCTTCTGGTGACAGTAGTATTCGCAGCTACATTGGCCGTACTAGCTGAAGTGGCAATGCTGCTGCTGCTTCTTCTAGTGCTACTGCTGGCCATCGTTGTGTTGGTATTTGCAGTTTCCTTTGATTCCTCGTCATCGTAATCATACTCTTCCGTTTCATCTTCCTGCTGTGCTTCTGAAGAGTCCTTCTTCTCATCAACCTGCTCGGAATGATCAGCTTCAGGCTCTGGCGCGCTTGTGCTTGCTGTGGGCCTTCTCGTGCTTCCTGCCTGCTGCTGCTCCAATGGCATCGGACACATACGCAATGAGTCCTGCAATGGCTCATTCTCAATACAATTTTCGCAGCTGTAACATTCCAGAGCTGCCAAACAAAATCAATTCAAAATCGAAATCTTAACATTTTTATTATAAAACCAACAAACAAAAAATAGTAATAAAAATCGGAAATATATTGCATCATAAATTTTCGAGCATGAGATTTGTTTTTGCAAGCATTACTCATTGTTGATTTAAGAAATTTTATCATTGATTCTTTATCTCATATGCTCGTATAATGTGTACTCGATGTTGCTCATGCTGTTTGCTTTGGAGTTCAGTGCTTGTGTGTATACTTCTAATGTAGGCACGTTCCCTCCCAGAAACCATAAAAAAACATCGAAATCAATAGAACGAAATTTGTTTTATGAGTGCTCATTGTTTCCGCCACTTTTTCGATTTTTATCTATGACCATTTAGCACAATTATCTTATCATTTTATCGCGAGTGCTCCATTTGCGTGGGCGCCTTATCGCAGTATATGTATCACTTAGACATACATGTGCAGCTGTGCACATGGGCGCAGCCGGGAAGGGTTTTTCAGAATATGGCACGAATATTTTGCTGAAGTATTTAGAGTCATGGGGGTGCGGGTAGCTGGGCCGTAGCCTTGGTTACACTGACTGATGCGCCAATTATTTATTTGAACGGGGAGCATGAGCTAACAGATTCACCGAACCTTAAACTTAACTTTGACAAACTAAATGCATATGCTAACTTGGTAATAATGCTTATAAATATCACTTTAATTTCACTACACATACAGCTGCTTGCTCCTCTTACGCGCGCTTCTTAAATCGTTTGACTAAACCAAAAGTATTCGATTCGATTTAAAAATATTCCCTTGACTATCCCAAGCTGTCTGCACCGCACTTGATCCACTCTTATTTTGGCATATATGACATCATAGTGCCTACGCAAGCAACGTAGTTAACGTAATCTACGGTAGTAATTTATTAAAAATGTGTTTAAACTTTAAAGTGCTTGAGCAGTTCTTTATATCTGATGCAATTCTACATCAATCTTATTCCTTTTTTTTGTGGAAAATAAATGCAGTAATGTTAAAAATATGCACATACTCTTTTGCTCAAGTCACCTTCGTTGGCACTTTTATTTAACACAAAGTTGTTGATAATGAAAGCTTAAAATAAAGCAAAAATATTTGGGAGTTTCACAAATTCGCAAAGAACTGAAAGTAACTTAATAGGACTTGAGTAGGACTTCTCTACAGGCACTCCTACTATGCGCTTATAAGACTTAGATTAAATAGAATAATTTGGAAGTAGGGATCTAGTCGCCTAGCCAGCGTGGCCTGAAAGAGCTATTGTGATAGATCTCCATCTATTTACAGATGCTCATTGATGCGCAGATTCAAGAGGTTGGTTGGTTGGTTTCTGTGGCTAGTCCTGACTATTAATTATCACTGAGTGCCATTTTGTTACCACGCCTCGATCAACCTACAGCCATTTGGCGGAATTCAGGAAATTTAGAGCATCCACGATATCCATACCTTGGATGTCATTGATGTTCTCTAGAAATACCTTTCCTAATGTTTTGAGCCTCCCTCTTGCTAGGGCAGGGCAAGCGGTACTAAGCAGTTTTCTTTGGAGATCTATGCGCAATATTCTGCGATTGTAAATATAAGACTTATATTCGAGGGTATGTTCGAGTATATACCTTCTATTAGGTTATATTCCGAAAAGGCAATTAAACTGCCGCAGAACAAAAATATTATATATTTCATATTGAAAGACTTTAGTTAAAATTTATTTAATTCGTTTTGTGTCTCTTTTTATCCTTGCACTTTATCAGCTCAATATCCTGCGGACACTTCTTCACAACGAATTTGCTGATTCTTTTTAGAACGATTTCACTTTCGCGTCTGAATTGGAACTGATTTCAATTGAATTTGGCATCACTTGGCAATTTTGATTTTGGTACACGCTTTTTTGATTGCCTTTCAGAATAAGCAAATTTTTGCTCTTTTTTCACAATTTGACTGCTTCACTTTGGTGGCAACTTCCATTTTACATACATACATACATACATACGTACTGGCATGTGATTGAACATGAGCTGGCAAAAGATAAAATTTCATTAGTATTTGAAAATTAAAAAATGCTCTTAAAATTATCGCAAAACTGTATCCTAAAATTTGTTTTAACTTGTTTTGTTGTTACTTTTTTTTTGTAGCTTTTAGCACAGGTTTACATCATTTAAGCAAAATTGGAATGTTGGCTTATTCTGCTTTTCATTAGTGGTATTCACGAAGTAGTGCAACTAGTCTGGCAGAAATGTAAATCAGTTATGTTCGGTACAACAACAAAAAGATACATTAAAGGGCTAGCTAGCAAAGCTACAAGATACTTAAGGGTCTAGCAAATTGCAAATTGCATATGCATTTTGTTGTTGTTCTGAGCATATCTGCACTTTTCACCTGCTGCCAGTGCAGTTGCCTAACTTCGTGCATATCGCTATTGTACTTCCAAAACTGCTAAAGATACTATAATTGAAAACAATAGCGCATATTTCGTTCTGATTTCTAACAATAAGGTTTATTTTAGTCTGAAATAAAGATACATACACATTTCATGTATATAAATAGTAACAGCAAATGTTAAACGGAACATTAATTTCGTTGAGTAGCTTTATGAAAATTGCTGCTAAAATATATTTCAACACAAGCATTTCTTTATTGCTTATTGAAAAATTAATTGCTTTGAGTTTCCTTTTACGAACATCCTAACATTTTAATATTAGTAAATTAAATGTTGCATATAAATATTCATGCTATTATTTATGCCTAGTATACAGCTTAGTGTGTTCTTTGATATAAATTTATGTCGTTTATTGCAACAACTCAAATTGCTTCAACACTTCTTGAAATATTTTTGGAGAAGGTACTCCTTGCCAAGTGTCAACTCATTTTCGGACTGCTCTGTCATTTTGGAACAGCAATTTAACTAAAATTTTTAAACGTTCGTTTCAATTTCCAATTTCAAATCCAGGCTTATATTTTTATACATTGCATTTGAAATTGAAAACTGAAACAGATGCTTGAAAGTTTTAGTTAAATTATTATTGAAAAATGACACAGCCGTCCGAAAATGAGTTATAAAGTAAAACTAAAGGCTCAGTTAGTGATGACGTATCGTATTTTCTCGTATCGCAGACAAAACCTTTTTTACCTGAGCTCTATAAATGCGTTCGCTCTTGACGTATTTATTCGAATCGTAACGCAGAAATTCTCATGGATATAGGCCTCTCTCAGACATTGACGATACGAATAAATACGATACGTCATCATTAACTGAGCCTTAAGAGGCGATTTTTCAATACTCCGATAAATTTCCGTTGGTCTACCATTGATCGTTTTATATGCATATGATGAAGGCCGATAGGTAGATGACGAAGGTAGATCATGAAGATAGATGATGAAGATAAACGATGAAAATATATAATAAAGATTAAAATTATTTATAAAGGTAGACAATAGGTAATGAGGATAGAATTTGTGTTTGTTAATTGCACTCGGATTTCACTCAACTGTCCCGAAAATGCAGCAGCACAGCAGAGTAAAAAGTAGCGTGCGATTGCAAGCGCGAGAGGGGGTAAGGGAAAGTGCTGAAATGTGTGAGTAGAGTAAGTAGCAGATTTTTCATTCTTTCATGCTTTTCTGTTGATATTAAACATTTAATATATGATTATTTAAAGTTCGCACTTAACTGCACTTTTACACATATGTATTTTTGTGGGTGTGTATGTGTGTTCGTGTGTGTGCTTGTTTTTTGTAGTTAACAACAAATGCTTCACAACAACAAGTAACAACATTTAAAATGCATATTTTTTTAGCATACCATTTTTGCATATCTTATAACATCTTTTTTCTCTACTGTAATTAAATGCGTTTTGTGCTGCTCTCACTTAAAATTAATCAATGCACTTTAATTTAAATTTCAACATTTTTATATATGAAAAAAAACTTAAAGGCATTCGGTGAATATGTTGTCTTTGTAAATGCACTTAACGTCTACACACAAGGCGCTAAAATTGCAATACAATTCTAATCAATACAAAATTTTGCAAAACTATAAAATTTGCTGCTCTTTTTTATGCAAAATTTATGGCTTTTTGTTAGTTTTTCGCTCTTTAATTTCATATCTTTTCTTCAAAATATTACATATTGCGTACGTAACTATGTTTTGAAACATTTCAATATTTGCTACAATATTTATATATTTGATCTTATTTGCTTCAAGTATTTGATTTCATGCTTATAAAATCATAAAATATCAGATTCTTGAAGGCATATTAAAGTTTTTGTTTAATGAAAACATAAACCACTGTTGAGAAACCAGCAAGGGGGAGAGGATTAACGCCGATATCTTCTAAGGCTTACAAATTGAACTGAACAATAAAGTAACTGAAATAATTTCATAATTTTGGGTATCAAAAGCTGCCTCATTTCTATCAAAAAATTTCAATTTAAATAGAGAAAATGTTTGCACACGCAGCCAAGGCTTCTGAAGAGCAGCTTTGGGGCCGGTCATAGCCCGGTAACGGGTTGCCATGGCCACTTTAGTAAGTAGGTAAGTACTTTTTTCAGTTCGAACAATTTCTTAGTTTCTGAACAGTTTGAAAAAATATAAACAAAATTCATGTTTAACCAAAATATTATATTAAATAGACCGCATATATCAGTTAGTAGTGCCTCATTTTTTAAATAAAAAGAACATAATAACAATGAAAATCGAAAGTTTATCGACAAAAATATGCTTCAAGATTTTATTAACTAATTTGACTTGCATTAAACGCCAACGATTGCTTTTCGTGTATATATTTACAAAATTTTAACGAATATTTACAGTGTGTGTGTGCGTGTGTGTGTGTGATATATGTATGTATTAAAGTGGCTGTGTGTTTTCTGTATTTATTAATAAATTATGAAAATTTATAATTTTCACAAATTTTAACAGGATAACAAAAAGTGTCGTGATGCTACCGACATACCCCTACGGCCTCCTCGCCGCAATGGCCACACAATTTCAACACGCACTGTGCGCTCGCATAATTAGCAGCGTCATCATGGCGAGCAGCGCGGAAGCACTTCCGGCGAGTCGCATGGTGCCGCGTAGGCCAGCGCTTCCGTTGCAGCGATCCGTGCTGCAGATGGAACAATGGAATTGCACCTCCTGCTCCTCGGCCGCATTCTGAGCGTTCTTGTTGCGCCTGTCATTGTTGTTGTTGCTGCTGCCATGAGTGTAGGTGCCATCGGTGGATATGCGCAGCTTGGAGCGCAATATGGCGCAAGCGTCCGAATCGCCGGTGTCCAATTGGCAGAAACGCGCCGTCACCATTTTGCTGCTGCTGGCTGCGCGTGCAAAGTAGTAGAGCGGGGTAGGGCAGTGCAAGAGGCAAGGAAAAAATTTAAATATAAATGTTTCAAACAATTCAATAAATTTGTTGTAAAGATTGATGCGAAATCTTTCGCAGGCAAGAGAAACTCAGGGAAGACAGGGGAAGGTAGTTAGGAAAGGCGTAAGGTAGTGGATTGCTGCACTTACGATCTCTGGCCACCACTTTCTGGCAATTCATCAGTGGACTTTTGTTGGCACCCGTATCGAAATATGCAAATTTATTCAATTCGAAGAGCCACGTGTCCAGCGATTTCATCTTGTCCAGCGTGCACTCCTGTTAAGCAAAGGAGAAGACGACAATTATTACAAAAGTTATAGCGATTGAATTTTAGCCGAAAATATGTATGTATGAAGGCCAAAATTAATAATCGGAGTGTACTTTGGGGTAAGTTTTCTTTAAATCGGCTTATAATAGATCTTTAAGTCACAGTGCTAGACTCCTCCAACTCTGACATCTCGATTGATCAATAACAACCCGTTACCGGAGAGATAATGCCCAATTAATTATTATGACTTCCTTCAAATTTAAAATATAAATTTTTTGTATTTCTTACAAGTTGAAATTAGATGTCAAAATTCGTTTTTCGGTACTCGAACTGATTGAAGAGATATATCCAACTTTAAGCATTATTGCACTGACTGAAAAATTCTACATAGTTGTAGAAGTTTTCTAAGTAAAGAAAATCGTGAATTCTACATATGTATGTATGTAAAGAATTCAGCGCAACTTCGTAGAGTTTGGCAAACAGCAGGCTAAGAGGTCTTTTGATTAAAACAACTAGGGACCCAAACTTAGTTTATCTTCAAACAGAGGATGACTTTAGTCATTTAATTTCCCACCGGCTATAGATTCTAGACAATAGTAGTTCGTTAATAAACCTTTGAAAAATAAACAGTTCATTTGTTGTTGGCGCCGCGGTGGCTCAGTGGACTAAGTGCTTGGTCGCTGACGCGGAGGACCTGGGTTCAACTTCCGGTCCGGTAACATCTTTTAATAAAGAAAATTTGTTTTCAAATTGTTTCTTTGCGCGGCGCCACTTCTCGCGGTGAATTGGAAATTCTCCGAGAATAATCTTTGCCATGGAAAGCTTCTCAAACCCGTTCGGATTCGGTAAAGTAGGTCCCGTTAATTTGTGCAAAAATATAACAAGCACACACAAGTTAATGCGAGAAAGCTAGACCTAAGCCCACACGGGCTGAGGCGCCAATCAATTATTAATTATTAATTATTTGTTGTCCAGCTTCTCAATAGCGTCAACTTTTTAACAATCATGTAAACATAAGCTTTTATAGCTGCAATCAGCACACCTTTCCGCTTGTCGATTTTTTATGGTATAACACTTTCGATTGCCCAGTCAAATGTTGTGTCAATTCATTGACGTGCTGTTGTCGCCTTATCGCCTAAATCATGTGCTCCAGGCTTAAGATGACCAAAGTGTAAAATGTGTAAAAGTGCACTAAATGGTTTTAATATCTGTGTGCAGTTCAGCATTGGAAGTTAGCCTAGATCCACATTTAGATACGCTTACTTTTATTAAAATTTGTTTTAGGTTTTCTTTTGCTGTTGCTTGCTTTTAAGCATGGGAATTCTTTTTGATAGTCTCTGGAGTGAGTTATATTTTTTTGGTCTACAATTGCCAAAAGAGTACAAATAATGTTCTGAAAATTCTGTATTCTTTCGAAGTAAAATATATTAGCAGTTCTTTTCTAACTAATGTCTGAGCATTGATTCGGCGAAATTAAACCAATATTTATTGTTCAGCAAAACTTTGGCTTCGTTCAAAATCAACGAATTTTTGGCTGAGGCCTTGTTTGCTTTACGAAAATGTTTTGCTTATATTCTTTCAATATTTAATTCTCTTATATACTTGAAGATTTGCAAAAAATTCTGATTGAAAAATCATATATGCGGAACCTAAGTATGGGGAATATTGTATTTGGAGTAGAGATCTAGTCTCCCAGCCACTGTGGTCTGTAAGGCCTATTGTGGCTAATGCAGAAGCGCATGCAAATCTTTTAGGCTTCCTGCTTTATTGCTTTGCATGAATGAAAAGCACTGTTGCACAGTGTAATGATTACGATTTCAAAAGTTAAGTGTTCTCTAACTGCAGATTTTTACTTTAAGAGATATCAAACTGAATTTTTTTCAAAAGCTTGTGTTTTTGCCAATTGGGTATTGAATATAAGCCGTCGATACTCAGCATTAAAATTTAGATATGTTCCTAAAATGATTATGAAAAAAATGTCCTAACAGTGAAAATAAATAAGCTAATACTCGTTTTGTGTGTGATATTTCACGAAGCCATAGGGACATGTTATGCAATGAAAAATTGATTTATATAAACTGTGAAGTAATTAAAGTTATAAAGCAGTTTCTTATATCATTTCAATTCTTATCGCGAGTCTAGCTCGTGATTTTCGTGATTGACTCACAAGATATATTTTTTCTCTATACGAGCCAGATTCCGTGTTATTTTCTCAAGAGGGGCAAATAAGTATTTTTTTCTGCAGATTTTCACTTTTGAGAAGTCAAGCCTGAATGATAAGAAATTTTATGAAATCTTTGTATTTCCCTTTAAGAAACAACAAAATAACAATTAAATTTAATAATTGCTGTTCGCTAAACTTTTGCTTGTGAAGGTGATAAACCTTTAAAATCAGCGGCGCCTTTTCATTGCCCAGCCTAATCGATAGAGGGCGTTCAATTGCCAGCCATCAAAAGTAATAAACAATTTCTGGAAAATTTGCTGAAGTAATTTTATTTTCCTATGTGCAAAAATTAAGGCAATTTTCTAAGGCATACAAGCGCATGCCTGTAAGTACGAGTGTGTGTGTATATGTGTATGTGTGAATGTATCTAACACTCTGCACACATAATTAGGCGCTCTTGAAAAGTTAATAAGAACAATTGCTTGTTAGCAGTAGAGTAGAACAACAACAACAATGGCAAGACAACAGCATTTTTGTTGTAAGCAGTGCAGACGCTGCTTGGCATACATTTGCCAACAGCAAATTAAGTGTGCCGCAGCAGCTGCAATTACTAGCAACCGCCGCCGCCGCTGGAAAACGGTTGCAAGCTGCTCTTCAGCGGCTGAAGTGGCAACGCTGCTGTCTCATGGCTTTGGTATCTTATCAGTTTGCAAATATTGGCGAGCATTGAAGAAATTGGCTGCAAACGTTCGTCGGTGGAGCGGGCTGGGAGTGGGCGGTGCTTGGTGGAACTTGGCAACTTGTTCAATTGTTTGCTGTGATTTTAAGAAGCAACAGCAATTAAAAGTGCTTAAGTCTTACAATTAGCCTGCTTCTGCTGTTGCTTCAATGAAGAGTCGCGGCGCCCTTAAGCGCTATCGTCTGCTGCTGACACACAGAAACACACACACTCGCACACGCACACACGCACTCACATACGCTCATTTGAGCCCTGACATACTGGCAATTGGTAGGCACCATTTCGCGCTTAAGTAGGCTAACCATGAGTGGCACGCAGTCAAGTGCAGCTCATTGGAAACGCTTTGATATGCCAGCGAATTGCGCCACTTCTTGAAAAAGTCTGCCTTTTTATTAGCGACTGTTCCAATTTTGCTGTTCCAAATTGTTGTCAACATTTTGGCGCACGATAATGACCTTTCATTGGCCATGTCTGCGCTTGGCATGCAGCCACACTTTTTGGCAGTCACAAATTTGTTCCTAACTTCCGTGCCTCAAATTGCTTGGCAAAGTCTCTCATTTTCAGAAACTTGTAGCTCAATCACGCTTTGAAAGACTGTGCAAAGTTTTCAACTCTGCGCAAAAAAGTTTATTTAATTTTGTGAATTGAATTCATAAACTGAGCGATGAAAGCCGATGGCGTCCAGTTTATAAATGATTGTTGTTGCTCTGCACTTTTCAGTGCCTTGAGCGGTGGGGTGAAGGAATGATGCTGCAGCATAATCTTAAATGCATTTTGTTGTAAATATTGAAATCAGAGCATTCAAGTAAGTATATAGCAAAAGTTTGGTAATTGCAATGAAATCCCTTGTTACAGTCAACTTTTCAATGAGTTTGAATTTTGTAAAAAAAATTTCGACTTCAATTTAATATAGTACTCTATAAATATTCCCTTCTGTCTTATCCACTGTAATTTTTTTGCTTAAAGGTTACATACATGAAACGGTTAAGAAAACGAACTCCTTAATATAAAGAAATCATGGGCCTAGAACTTATTAGCTTGTCTTCTTAACGTATTCTTATTCTATAACTTTATACCCCTAAAATCATATTCTGCCTTGATTTTCTCTCTAATATCTTAACATTTTTTTTCATTAAATTTCAAACCAACAATTCTCCTCGTCAATATATACGCCTGTATATAGTACAACTAGAAAGTTTAGCAATTGAGTTAGTTCTTAAAAACGAGAACGAGCAGGGACCTATGCAAATTATAAGATTATTATATCAGGTTTGATTTATTTCAGGCGATAAATATCCAGGTAGGTACCACGAAATCAAAATTAAAAATCACTTTGGTCTAAATTTTTAAACGAACACAGGCAAATGTGTTCATATTTACAGACACCTTGTAGAAAAAAAGGGGACTCCGTTAGAATTAGTCAGAAACAAGACTTGGACGAAGGACTGCATATTTTGTTCGTTTTTGTACAATTTATTAATATATATATTTGTATGTACAGTGGCGCTGAAGATTTGGAAGAGATACACAGAATGTCAAAATATCGAACCAAAATAAAAATAATTAAAATCTCATTAAAAGTTTTTATTATCAAGAAACCTTGAGCCTGAATAGAAGCACTACCTAACAATATCACATAACTTCGAAATAATGAAAATAATTCGCATAAAAATCGAAAGGAAAAATCGCATAACTGAAAAAGAGCAACAACAGAAATCGGAAAAAAATTTACTATGCAAAGGAATTACTATATTTTGAAAAAATGAATATATTTTGCTTGCAAAATCACAAAAATTTTACAACTTTGAAAGAATTTTCATAACTTGTGACTAAAATTGCCTTAGGAGACTTTTACAATTTGTTGCTGTTATTTTTTGCAACACTGCAGGCATATACGAGAACATGTCAACATCCATTTGAACTTACCTCAGGCACAATGCTGGAATTCGATTTTAAATCCGCGCAGCTGGGATTATCGCTCGAATCACAGACGAAGCATTTTATGGCAGCGCCTAAATTTATGCAATATATCAATTTGACATACGCATGCACACACGCACACACACACACGTAAGTCAAGCGGCAATAAATATTACGCGCATAACGTAATCCAAAGGTGTGTTTGTTGCATTTGTGTGTGTATGTGTGAGTTGGAAGGTGGCGCCGTTGAAGCAGCAATAAAAAATCAGCATGAAAAGATGCAAAATTGTAGAGAATTTAATTAAATTTAATAGCACAATTAATTTGATTGCGATTGCTTTCTGAAAATTTTTCTTTTGAAAATTAAGTTTATTTTTTTCAAAACACAAACCGTTATAAATGCACTGCAGCAACAGCAAAACCGTTATGCACAAGCGTTGAGGCACTACAAACGAACGTAAATCAGCGCACATTTTGTTAAAGAAAATTTAGCTTTTTTTATAATAATTTTTATAAGTATTTTATTAGCACTTTTTGGTGAACGCCCAAAAGTATGCACTGAATCTAGAGTTGCGTCTTCAAACTCTTCCCAGTTGCAATCTAATAAATGCAATTGCCAGAAGCGTTTGGTCTCGTAAGGCAGCGCGTTGCAAACTGAAACTCACTGCCGCGGAGTATATCCTTTAAAGCGCGGCGCTGGCAGACTGTGACTGTGCTCGCACTAAGCCGACAGCAATCCTGTCGTGTGCCGAGTGGTTTTGTTGCTTTTGCGCCGGTTGACGCTGCGACGAGCCGAAGCTCAAGCGAAATTTTTCAATGAACAGTGAGCGGCATTGAAAGAGGCGCTCCTTTATTGCCTGCTTACATATGCTTGTGTGCATGTGTGTGTATGTATATTTAAATGCATGGAGTTTTTGGAACAGAAGAAGTGGCAAGCGCTTGAGTAGCCTATAGGCAGCCAAGACGAAGACTACGTATAAAGAGGACATCGTTAGAGATGCCTTCAAGTGACGTAAAATTGGGCAAAGAAAACGCCGAAGCATGATCAAGTGTGAATAGTTAGCAACAAAGTAAGCAGCGTGGGTATGAAAAGAATTTGCAGCTACAAAATAACCAAAAGATAAATTCAAAATGAAAGGAATAACTCTGCAAGCACTGAAGAATGTTTGGGCAACAAATCAAAACAGAGCATGTCGTTGTGAAAGTCAAGATCCTCAGAGGCTTGTTTCACTTATGAAGTGATTGAATTTTCGCATGGAAGTTGTGCTTTGGAAAACAATTTCCAAAGGCTTGTTTGCTAAAATTTCACTACAAAGTGCTTCATTCAGTTGTGTATAAAATTTCATTTGCTAATTAATTTTGAAATAATGAACTCAAATCTAAAATCAGCTTTGAGCAAGCGGTTTCGGTTTTGCCACCAACATGGCTTAAGGTTTAAATTTTTACATGAGAAGTTGTGCATTTAAATCAATCAGTACAGTTTGATAGAGAAATAAACTATTGTTGGATTTTTTATGGCAGCAGTCGGTAAGTAGAAGAGATTCTTTTTAAAATTTTCAAAATGATTTGAATTTCTGACTTTGAATGAGATTGCAGAAAATAAAAGCGACAAAGGAAAGCTAAATTGTAAGTCAATGAAGTTCTTTAATGGTATTTCATAGGAAACTTGTGCTTAACTAACGATTTGGCATTACGAGTGAATTTTGTGATACTACTCTACGAATTTTGAACTTACATTCGTAGCAATTCGTGTTCTATGATGGCATATTAGAGTAACTTCTACGAAATTCAAATTCAAAAAAAAATTCCCTCTATGTTTTTTACATTGACAGATATTTTTTCACATCTAACTATAGAACTAAAATTGCATACTACAACATTTTTCTGAAGAAACGCAACACTTTAAGCTGCTCTTGCAAACACACAATAATTTTTGTTGGCTATTTTAAGTCTTAGTTTAAGTCGCTCAAACATTTTGTAGGTAAGTATGAAAATCCACCGGAAAATCCTACCAACATTTCATAGAGTTAGACTATTACATTTAAAATGACACTGTACGCCGTTGCAATCAATCAACATAACATTAACTATTTCGAAATTTCGTTATGATGGCGTTCTTGACTTCTAGCAATTCGCTTGCCGTTGATATTACAATCACACACACACACGCGCGCATTTTAAAAAGAACCCTACTTATTCTGCTGCATTATAAAATGCACGCGCCATTGAAGACGCCACCGACTGTGGCAACTTTGCATGGCGAAAGGAAAGCGCACGATGATTGATTAAACTTGCAAAACGTTTGAAGGAAGTACGAGCGCAGGCGCTGACGGCACTTCAGTTGCTGCCATTAGCCGCACCCCTCAAACGCTGCCTCATCTCCGTTTTTGCACTTTTGCTGCTGTTGGATTTCAATCATGCTGGCATTTGAATGCGTCAATCAAGCGTCGCCTGAGCTCACGCTAAGCACTTGCCCCACAACGCACTTTACACGAAACGGCCGTAGCAACGCGCGCACAAAAGTATGCAACGTTTTTTATGTGCGAGGGTGTGAGCAGCGCGATAAGACGGCAGACAAGCCGTCAACAAATTGCGGCTTCAAGGTTCATGTCAGTTTTACTGGTGTGTGTGAGAGTGTGTGTGTGAGAGTGTGTATGTTCAGCTTCATTGCGCGCTTGTTGCACAATAGTTTTTCCCTTGCACTCTGGCGCGTTCCTTCTTCTTCTTCTTTCAACGCTCTCCTGTCACGTCTCAGCTTTCTTTTTTCTGTCACAACATTTTGGCTCACAAATAAAAGTTTTTTAAAGTCTTCTTTGTTGTACTCTGCCCTGTAGCTTTGCTCCACTTGCTTCCTCCGCACACGCCGCTCACATGCGCTTCCCCCTCCTACGCCGCATAGCAGCCACGAAGTGGGCGTGCGTCACGTCGCGCTGCTGATAATGATGCGCCGCATTGAAGACTGCAAATGACTCTTGTTCAAGTGACTGCTGGGCGCTGGTAATTGCTTCTGTTGTTGCCTTTTGTCTGCACTTTTTTTGGGGGGGTTATCTTACCGACTCTGCTAAGCTCTTTTGTTTTTGAAAATTGTTGCATTTGATATTTTCTTTTTTCGTGTACAATCAATTCCTTTTTTCCTTCTACTATTTTATTCTTTACGCTGCGTTGCGTCAGCAAATTTTGAAACTGCGTTGCCATTTTAGTTGCTGCAATCAGCATGATTTCAGTGGTTTTTCAAGTTGGCCCATCTTCCGACGTAATATTAAACGGTAGTCCCAGCAGGGAAAATCCGTTGGAACATGAGATGATTTTAGCGGGTTGAAGTCTCGCACTGACAGAGAGGCTTTCGATTGCTTTCCAACTGGTAAAAAAAAGCAGTTTTCCAGTTCGTCCTGCTCCGCTTTTCATTTTTAAGTCATGGCAGCGCTGGCAATTTATTGCTTTTACTTGCAAATGGCCTGGCTGCTGTGCTGACTCCTTTTTACTATGAAATTTAATTTGGTTTGCTTGGAAGTGCGACTTGTATAGTTTCTGTCGTTTATGCTGCCACTTCTTCTTCTTTGAACAGTCACACATTAGATATGAAAAATACAGCCGATTTCTATATAGAAATTCTGGGGAAAGTTTTTATCTTTTTCCTATGCTTCCGTTTTGTACAAAAACTCTCCCCGGTAGCTTGTCTCTTCTGCTTTTCCGTCTATTTCACACGAATTTCGAAAAGCGGAAATTATGTGAAATAGTTTGTGCAAATAATCGTAAACTTATTGGCGACTTTCATAGGAATAAGCGCATATAATTTTTAAGAGTGGACCATGACAAAAAATGTGCACAGATATGAATTTTATTTGCGCATCAAAATTGAAAGAAATGCCGGAAATATAAACAATTGCAAAATTTCGATTTCACATAAAGGAAAATAACAGCTTGACTGAGGAACATAGCAAGCTGCGAAATATGCAAAGGAGCTCAGCTTAGCCGCAATAGGACGAAAAGGAAATATAATCTATTGAGCACCTTCTATGTTACTGTCCAGCACTACAGGAACGTCGCCTACGATTCGTGGGAAAACGGTTCTTTGATAGCTTGGCAGAATTAGTACGCGTTCCTCTGGAGGATATTTTAAGATTCGCTATGAAATCAGGATGGTTCACGCACACCTAAGGGTTTGGGCTCTCTCCATCTACTGGGTTTAGATACAATAAGGCATCACAATGGGCCTTCGGCCTCTGGGTGGGTTTACCAGCAGCCTTTTTAACCTAACCTAACCTCAGCTTAGCCTCGCTTGGGAAGTGCAACAACGAAATAAAAGCAAGTGCTAAACCGACCTTCGTTAATCGAACTTAACCCTCTGGTTCCCAGAACCGCCTGTAGACGGCACAAATTCATTGCACGCTTATTCGAATTCCCAATTTCATAATTTGGCTACTAGTGGAATAGGAAACAGAACGAACAATAAGAAACCTGCAGAAAAGAAGCTATATTCTTTATTTTTCACTTCTCTTTTGCATTTTATGCAATTTCCATTTAATTTGTTGAACGAAATTCAACTGAATTCAACCTCAATAATAAGAAAAGAAAAATAAAAGCATATCATTTGAGCTGATGTTAAGGTGCCATTTCAATTTGGATCCTCATGGCGCATGAGTGGCGCACAATTGAACTGCATATAAAAAATTCCCATATCAGCTGTTAAAAAAAGCACGAACATTTACTACTTTATGTTTTTCTTCAAAACTATAAAAAAAAATCATCAAAATATAAGCACCGAATAAAGAGGACATTTGCAGCTTGAGTTTTTAGTTTCTTGAGCAAGTGCAACAGACCATTTGGCGACCGGGCGTATGCGCAATCTAGATTATTGTCTGCACATGTTTTATTTAATTTGCAGGGCCAAGGAACAATTTTCGAAACATAAAAGTTGCCCTTATAGCTTCGTGTTGTTTTGTGTGGTATTTGTAATTGTTGTTGTTTCCTTGAACTTCCATGCCTTTAAATTTCTATGCAAAATGTTCAATATTAGCGCATATCAATGTGTGTGAGTGCATGTATTGAAAGACTTCTTTAGATGAGTCAGCACATAATAAGAAATTGTAGTCTACCACTTACAAACTACGTAATTTCAGAATTGCTTGTTAAAATATTCAATTTATACTATCTACGAAATGTCAAGCAGAGCGCACGCTCAGCAAGTCGAACCCATATAACCAAAACAAGCGAAAGAACTCAACAAAATCAAAAATTTTATTTCTTTTGGCAAAACTGCTTTTTCACAGAAATGCCAAACTGACATTGAAAAAAACCGAATTTCAGTGCAGCGCAATCAAAAACTTGACCTCAAAAGAAAGCTGCCCAAATGTCTTTTTAGAGCAAAAGAAAGATTTTTCAAGCACAAAAGTAAGGAGTATTATTGGGCAAATTATGTGTTTTTGGCGTGGAAATGTTAACTATTTTTCTCATGAATGCGTGTAAATCTTCTTTCACGTTGATATACTAGGACTGCTAATTCCGAAAGGTTTGGAGAAGTCCTACGTCAGGTCGTAACCCGAAAATGGTTTGTTCTGACCAATCAAGTAGAACAAGGAAAAGGAAATGAAATATCTTATCAAAATAAAGCACAGTTTAAAAAGAGAATATAAAAAATCGCACTAAAATCGCCATGTTTAAATTTATATTCTAACGAACGAAAGCTTTCTTTGGTCATTGAAATGTAATATGGTCACCTCAGTCAGGCACAAACGCTCCGCACGTCAAGCATGGCAAAAAGTGTTGACGTTCGCGTTGATGTCGTAATACCGCGAATTTCCTTTTTGCTAACAACGAAAAGCAACAACAAGCATAACGCTAGAAACGTCAGGAACCTTTCTGACGATTTCTACAATTTTTCGCTTCGATTTTAGTATGTGTGTGTTTTTGTGTATGTGTGAACTTCATAAATTCGTTTGCAACAGTCATTCGCGTGTCACGAAAGTTGCTCGGCATTCAGCGTTACCCTCAAAACGGAAGCACAACTAGCAACATAATTAAATACGTTTGTGTACACTTCCGCTTGCCATTTACAATGCACACAGCAACGTATTCAGACACAATAAAAATGCTTACGTTTGGTAATTAATTTCTTGTAAAATACTTTTTTTCTTTTATTGGGCTTATTTATTTTGGCTGATTTTGTTGACTTTCTTGAATTTGCTAACTAAATTTAGTTTGCACATGAGAGGTCGTATTATAAGTGAAAGAAAGTCTGAACAAATTATGAACAATAATAAAGCAATGTACTCGTGAGGTTCCTAAAAGAACGACAGCTCTCGTTGATGTACATACATTACTGAAATTTCTAAACCCTATAAGGAAAACATTTTATAATAATGCTAGAAATGTCATTCAAAATATTAGTTGCTTTATCAAAATTTTGCAAAAAGGCTATAAAACGTACTAAATTTTTTAATTGACAGTGATATCAAAATTCTGTGGCATCGATCGTCAAAAATATTGCATTAATTCGCTTTGAATCGACATTATTTGATAGTTTTGCTCAAACTGTTAGCATGGAAGTGTATGATTTTTATCCGTGTGTGGTATGATTTTGGTTCAAAATATGTCTGCTATTCTTAATTCTCGAATCGCCTAAGTCGAGAAAGAACGAAAATTAGTTATTAATGAGATCACGTTCAGCGTTTCTTAAGCTATATGCTATCAAATTTGTATGTGTGTAGGACGGCAATTTTTCAACATAACCTAAAAGTTTCTTTTTATATTTGGCGAGTGAAAAAAAATTTCCCGTGAACATTTTCATCAGCTCCTCTTTGCTCATATTCGCTGACCGAGCTTATGCCATAAATTCTAACTTCTCCTACTCATCCACTTCTCCGCTGCTCAAACATGTTGTCACGCTCATCAGGGTCATTTGCTAGCATTCGGCCTTGAGTTCTATGTTGCTGCTTAATTGTTGCTTATGTTATGTACAATTTGTGGCATTTGTTGTTGTAAATTTGTACATAGTTCAAGTGATGGCATAGCTTGCCTACATAAATCTTAAGGGTGTGTGCCTCAATGCTGCCGCTTTTCTCTTGATATTTTGCTTTGTAGCTGTTATCTAGGCTTTTCACTTTGCTAGTGGCATTGTTGTTGTTGTTGTGCAGACATTGATTTATACGCATTTTCGCTGCCTTGCTTAATTTATAATAAACACGCGTCATGCCAAAAAGCAAAAAACACAAACCAAAACCTTGCAAAAATCCAAAATGAACTTTGGAACTTGCTTTTCTTCTTCTTCCTCTACGACTTCGGCTTCTCCTTCCTTTATTTGAGTGTGTTTAATGTGTTGTTCTTTTTTGGCTTAGGTCACTTTTTCCTCTTCATATATTTTTTATTGTCAATTTAAGCAATTATGTTAATGGCTTGTTGTGTGTGTGTGTATTTGTGCCTGCTTGAAACTTGCACACGCATACTTTTTTAACTTTTGATGGCTGTTGTGCTTGTTGTAGTTGTAGCGCACTTTTATGCTAATTGCAAAACTTTTAATTTGAACACGCTTTGCTGGTCACCCTCTTAAAAACTTCTGCTGTTTATTGTTATTTTAAAGAGAATTTCGATGAGTTGTTTGAATTATAATTGGGAATCTTTGTTTAAGAAAATTAAATTTTTCGTCTCTTTCTTCGCTCGACTAGTCGTATGAGTGTTGTCATTAAGATAGATTTCTTGACAGCAGCAAATCCATGTTAATATAAGTTTCTTGCTTCAATAGTTAGAAAATCTTCAATTCTATATGTGATATATGTATATACTTTCTGCACTTCTTAACGAATCATATTTAGGCATTGCTACTGGCCAACGGATGCTATGCGCACCATATTTACGCAATAAGTAAATTTTGGAATTTAAAATCTTGATATGTACATATGTACATACTTTGATAATTTTACATTCACACAAATTTTCAAAAATGTAAGCTAAACTTGAAATATTTATTTGAAAGTTCTCTTGCAATTATTGCAAGTAAATTTGAAACTTTTAAGTTTATTTGGAATTAATTTATGTATATAAGATAAGTCTGAAATTAAATTGCAGTATTTTGAAGCATATTTGGAAAGTATGAAGTTCATTTGGAACATTTTAAAATATATTTGATATTACTGAAGTACAACTGAAAAAATATGATGTACAATAAATTTGAAATTTTCTAAAGTACAGTATAAAAATTTGAAAATCATTTTGAATATTCTGAAAAATATTCTCAAAATCTGAGTCTTTTTTGGAATATTCTGAAGTATATATAGTAAATAATAAATATGTGAAGTACATTTAAAATTCTTTGAAGTATATTTGGAATTTTCCGCAATATAACAGAAAGAAAGAGGTGATCTGAAAAAAGAGGTGTACATAGATAGAAGTAAGATTATTTAAGTAGTCAAGTTTTATAACAATATTTTGCTTGCATAAAATTCTGTGCTTAACGGTCTTGAAAAATGCACAGCAGCAAAAAACTACTGTTGTGTACAGTTCGATGCAATATGAAATACAGTTGCTACTTTCAGGCTGCCCCTTTCACTCGTAACTGTCGCGCAGAAAATGTCAGCTCATTGCAAGTAAATTAAAAGCTATTGTTATTGCAATGCAATGTCAGCTGCTCCTTCGTCCTTTATGCGGACTATATGAATGGAGGCAATTTATTATGCTGCATTTACATTTGCTACTTACGAATGCAAATTGCAAATTTCCAGCAGCAAGAGAAAACAGCACCAGCTACAACAACAGCAACAGCAACAACAACAACAGCAACACCAACGCAGTCACAGTCAACGGTAAAAATGCAAATGCAAAAATACATGCAAAAGCTTTAACTTATGACCGCAAGCTTGCCACATGCCACTTGCTGCAGATTATATCGCCAACGGAAGTGGCAAGAGGCGCGTGGCAAGCAAACGAGCGCGACCAACAAGTGTGCAACAGCAGCGACGGCGTAGTTAATGGCGCCACACTGCCAACAGGCAGACGTCAGCACTTTGGCCACGCGACGCTGCGGAGCGGCTGCAAGGGCAAGCCATGCAATTTGCCAAATAAGCCAAAAGTGCAACAAGCAAGCGCAAGAAGGAAGGCAGGCAGGCAGATAAACGGACGAACGGAAAGGCGAATCAAAGCAACTAAAGCATTCAACTATTGGAATGAATTTGAAATTGCATGTTCTCGAACAATTCGAATTGAGCAAGTTGAAATTTAAAGCCGTTTTTTTCTTACCAAAGACCATTTTATAATAGAAAATAGGCCGGCTTTTTTATTGCATAATCTTTCTGAAAATATTTATGTCAAATTGCATAAAGGAAAACCTTTTTTTTTAATACTTAATTATTTTATGATTAAAATTTTTTAATAAATTTTTACTTATAATTTTCAATAGTAAAATTTTGCTTTCTTCTATATATTGCCAGCTGGCATACACATTTTTTTTACTTGACTTTTATATTTTTATTCAAACAGTAGCATTATATAACAATTTTCAATTTTGCTCAATAATAGCAACAAAATACTTGAAAGTTTAAATTAAAGCTTGAAATCTTTGTTTTAGTTCTGCATTCTGAAAATTAACAAAACAAGCGAGCACAAACGAAAGCGTTACAATAACATTTTTCTATAATGAATAAAGTTGTATGAATTTTAGCGTAAAATTAATTTCGCGGCATACACGAAACCGTGGCACGTCAACACGTGAATTGAAATACACAAAATAAATTACAACCTATAGAATGAGTCTGACAGAGATTGAAACTGTCACTGCTTGCATCAGGGACCTAGCTTCATAATAGCGCTACTGATCCACAGAAAGCTATTATAGGATTATGCCCTTAGCGAACCAATTGACATAAGTGATTAGTCGATCTAGTTCGATTGCATAGACGAGCTAGTTGGCTTCGAATTGCGATTTAATGAAAATCACAATGAAATTGTTTGCGGTTTTTTAAAATATTAATTCATTTTGTAATGGCAGCACTTCCTCTTGCCCTGCTACGCGCGCGCCATCGCCAGTTGAAAATTACGAGCATTGTCAATGCCTAAACTACTTGGATTTTTTATCGGAAGCATGGCCTCCCGCACCGTCTCTGTCCTTCAACTGCTGCCTCGAATACCTTCTCCGCAGCAGTTCCTTGCTCCATGAGCCACGACATTACCCCAGCCCGCGAAGCCTCTGAATCGATGGTGATGCGGCTCACTATGTTCATGTAAGCGTAGAGTTCGTACATTTCGTGGCTCATTCAGATTTCGAGCTGCTATCAATAGAAAATAATCATATCGGTTTTTAAAGCGGCTTTTTCTTTTAGAATAAGTGATCAATTCTCCATTATCATACATCGATTTCACTTTCAATGATTGTTATGAACTATTGAACTAGTTCACTAGACTGAACTGAACTAGTTTGAGCGCTCTCTAAACTGTACTCAGTTTCCCAACTTTAGTCTGTTACGGTATCATAAAATGATACGCTTTCATCGCATTAGAAATGTTCTCTTAGTTTTTTTTCATAATAATATTCGTTTTAAAAATTTACTGAAAATCCTCCAACCGTTGGAAAGTTATAAATTCAGGCAAGACAGCAACCGCACCTCATTTCGAGTAGTTTCAGTGAGAGGTGCGGCCATTCGATTACTTAAACTACCAACAAGATGAAATTATTCTGCATTATTGCCTTCGGTAAGTAGTCTCATTACGCCCGCCTTACAGTGAAAAGTAACTGGACAGGATACTGAGTGCATATAGTACTTTGTTCCAGTCAAATAGATTTTAAATAATTCATGCCACGAATTTCGATTATACTCGCAAAATCCGTACTTAGCAGCTAGAAGTTCTGCATTTCAGGACATCAAGATATGCAGAAATGCTAAAGGATTCTTCGCAGTTTATTCGAGTTTTTTTTATGACTGTTTTAAGCAGTCATTCCTGTGCTGCTAAGTAGAATTTTTTTTAAATATCATATTCTTAAACTTACTAATCGTAGAAGAGTGATTTTAATATATTTGCATTAATTAAAAGCAGAAGAAAATCAATTTTTGAAATTATAAAAAAATTCGTTAAGAATTTTTGGAAAAAGCACCGACATTCAATGGAATTAAATGCTTGAAGAAGTGCATTTGAAAAAATTGTCCATCACAAAATTCAAACAATTTCATGAACTTGTAGTCCGAAATTACAATCGAAACCCAATTTTTAACCATTTTTATATTAAGCTTTTTATTATAAATCTAAATTTTTCTTATTATTTCTACTTAATAAAATTGGTAACTTTTCTTGCACTCCTTTCATCAGGTAGTATATGATATATCTGACACCTTTCGAGCTGCTGAAAATTATTTTTTCCGTGATTTCTCTCTTGACCAAAGTCCAGTATCTCTCAATTCTAAAACTTACTAAGCCTCAGTTCAAGCCCCAAATTTTGCTCAAAATTGCATTTACACTATTTTTTCGACATTTCATCTAATCTAATGTAGAGAAAAGCATGCTAACTCAAATTCAGCGAAATATATTCTGACGTAGTTTTAAAAATCAGTTTGATTTATGCATTTTTCTCATTAAACGCTACAGCGCTGCTGCTGTTCTGCAAGGTGCATGGTAGAACCGTAATCTCCCAGTGTCCCAAAACCTGTCGCACTTTTATTTCGACAGTCTGTGCTGACTTTGGCGACTGCTATATAGAGCATGATAACGAATGCCTGCGAAGGCAGGCCTCTTGTGCTGCCGAAAAACGTAAGTAAATAGAATTTCAATCGAGAAAATTTGATTTTACTATCTCTGAATTTAACCAAATATTCTCTCGTTGCGCAAAGATCGAATATTTTGCAATTTTCGATTTACCTTTTGAATTATTTGATTTTATATTTCCTTCTCTTTCAGCATCAAAAAGAGTGGGTCTAGAATATTGTTCATCCGGAAAGAAATGCAGAGTCTTTTTTAATGCACAAACTGGCAAGGATGTGTACGAATTAGCGCCAAGTCCTTAAGTTTGTTTATTATAATATAAATAAATCAATACATATATGCGAAAAGAACTAACAAACAAAGTATAAACCATAGCGAATGTATATATTAAGTTCCATTCCAGGAAACAGGCAACGAAACACAAATAAAGCAATTGACAAAGAAGCGCAAGATCGAAGATCGAAGACATTTAAAAATCAGTGCCAAATTTCTTTTACTTATAAGTGAAATATTATTGTTTTAGAAACTTCAACGGAAATTAAGCTGCAGCTTCCATCTCAGATATCACATATATATATGTATATATTTTAGTCAGATGCTCTCTCTGCAACAGAAAGCCTCAACAGTTGCTTCACATAAATAACTAGGTCATTCTTTAAAATGTCTTTATTGGTACAACATGCTGGGTTCTCAATAGGGTGCCCGCAAGACGCTGCGCCAGGCTGGACAACTCATCCTGCTCTCGCCTGAGCTTTGCTCTCTTGTCTTTTGTATTATCTTCTTGCTTGAGTTGCTCGGTCCGCCGTTGGTGTCTCATGATGTCGTTGGCTAATTCTCTGATTTCTTGTAATGCATCCTCATCGTCCCTGTTCATCGACAGCTGGGCCAACTTCGTAGCCTTAATAACTCGCCTGGCATAAAACGGCAAAATATAAGCTGCAGAATGGAAGTTCACATTGCAATTGAAATCGATTTGGAATGTGAAGTTTTGAAGGTAATGGCCAAAAGTGAAGACACTCTTTGGCGTATAACTTATTTGGCACTTAGTCAGCACCCCGGCTAACTGGCTGACTATATAAATTTATTCGATTTGCACACATACAGCCAGATTCTGACGTTACAGTCACAATCGATTGTCAGTCCAATTGATGCTTTCTCTTATGGAAAAAAAAGATCATGCTAAACATTTTATATTTAACTCTGGAAGGCATTTGAAACGATTCTTTTTCACTACTACTATTAGTGTGCTCCTGAATTATTAATGTTTTTTTTAAATACACTTTATAACACAGAAATTATTGCCTTATTTTAAAGCATAACAGCTTCGTTACCCGAAAGAAAAACTCACATGTTGTCAAAAGACAAAGCAGGAAAGCAAATTTGATATTGCACATTTTCACTAAGAATATATATTTAAAAATCTGGCTCAGACTCTGTTAACTAATTCGTCTTTCAGTTATTTCTGTTGAATTGCTGCACTGCAGCGAGATTTTATATAAATTCTATAGCTCGAGCTAGGTGCTTGCTATCAATTTTATTCGCCGGCAAATGAAATTACCGGAAACTATGTAATTTTATTGTGACATAAGCATGAGCGCACGCAGGTAGGGGCAGCGGAGTGCTGCTGCCTCCTTCCAGCTTAAAGCTGTATTTAAATAAATTTCATATGCTAAAATTTTGACTCTTTTAAAGCAAGAGCACTCTGATTGACGCTATAATTTTTTGTCATCAGTTCACATCTGCTGTTCTAATAAAATATCAACTGACTGTAGAAAATCTACCAAGTTTGCACGCACAATTATTGAGTCAGTAAAAAAGTATTCAGCGGTTTTTGGTAAAAACATTAATTCATATACTGTCCATTCTTTTCAACTACCTTTTGCAATTTTCCAGCTTGAAGCATTATTAATTTATTGTAAAATGAAATTATCATTGAAAAACTGACGTGGATGCTTTTGGCAGTCTTCTCTTGAGGCAATTCATATAACAAGCCTGGAAAATAATTTAAGCTCCAACAAAAAATAATATTTAGCAATTTCTTTTATTTGTAAAGAAACTTTCTATAAAACTGATTTCTATAATTTCATTTATTAGCGTAGAAGCACACTTTGCAACGGCTGTAAGCCTCTCTTTAAATGCTAATACTAGCTACAAGACTGCTTGAGCCATTGCGCTTGGTCACAGTCAAATCGTTCGATTTGTTCGACAGTCATGTTGGATTCGATGATGTTCGATTGCACATGCATTCTGCTTTCGCATGCGATCTCTTTATGCTTTACTCGTTCTCAGCCACCATCTCCGTATAAAACGGAATTTTATTCGTGTATGCACTTTTTGAAATTTCTAATTTTTCTAATTTTATGTCAAGCATAGTTTCCAGCAGCACTTTATTAATAAATAAAGGCTCGCATAGTTTTAGGCTGCTCTGCAATATTCGATAGCTCAAATGGCTTTATCCTTTATATTTAGGGTATTCACAATGTCTCATATCGTCATATGTCATATCCTCTATTTAACAAATATGTCGGCTGTGAGCGACCCTAATATTCTTGGCATATTCGTGGCGCGATGAGTTGTTGTGGTTTTGCTTGCAAGGCGCGGCGAGCTTGGTCCATGCATGGAAACTTCCAATGAAATTGAATATGACTTTTGAAATACATAGTCTGTCGTATTGTATTAGTCGTATTTGATTTTTGTATGGGAAAAGCAAACTTATTTTTATGACTGTTGTATATTCTTATTTCAATTAACATATACGATGAATATGAGACACAGTGAACACCCTAATTGTATTTTATTGGGTCATATAAAAAGTATCAACGGTTTTTTGCTATATTTTTGAACAAAAGTATTCTTTATTGAAAATCACTTTTAATCAAATATATATTGACGATTATTATTAATGAGCTTTTGGCATTTTTCGGGTAGCTTGTTGGTAAAAATTTGAATTAATATAAATCACCCCCTCGTAAGTTTCTCTTAACTGAAGTAATTTCTGTTGATGAAGCTAAAAAATTTTTTCAAATTGTTTACTTAATTTATGAATTAATTAATTTCAGCCGAAAGTGTCACCCTGTGCAAGAACAGTGGCAGAGTGTGATGGCACACTTACAGCTGGAGCAGAATTTATTACAGCGCTGCAACTGCTGACGCTTACATTCGCAACAACAACAACTACGAAATGCCAACAGCTCAAATTTAAAATGACAGCAAAACGAGCATTTCCGGCGTTGAACGGAAGTCAGCTGGCACTGCTGTTGTGGCCCACCAGCTGGCTCACAGGTTGACAGGGTTTCGTTAGCAACATATAAAATGTTTGAAGCACACATAACAGGGTAGGAGAGAGGAAGAGAGAGAGAGGAGGCGCGCATTTGATTTAGTTCGAATTAGTTGGCAACACGCAAGCAAAAACGCTTTCGTCTAGAACTACAAAAATAGCATTTATGTATGTAAATGTGATAAGCAAAGTAAAAGCCTACATATTGTTGTTGTTGCTATTTTCTTAGTTGTTACTTTTGTTGTTGCTTGCTTTTGTTGTTGGCTGTTATAAGTTACCTTTTTAATTATGCTTCCGACTGCTGCTCGCTGAAGGCAGACACGCACGCACAGTTTGCTGAGGCTGCCAGAGAGTGCGAAGCACATTCGTGTTGCCACATGGTTCATCAATATCGAAGAAGCCAGCACGAATTAGGACTGTAACTGAACAGACCCAATAGGAACATCTAAGCTGTGATGCCTAATACGTCCTTCCGACGCACTTACAAAGAAAAAGGATGGGAGCAGGTCCTAACGGTTTTAATGCTGAATTTCACGTTGCCTATTTGAGTAGCAATCGAAGTGTATATTTACGTATATTAAGTATATTTTCGCGCTTATCTTGCAGCCAACTTTTTAAGATATGTTATGCAAGATTTGAACAATCGAAATGCGTTCGTGATTTAGACACATTAGAAGATCATAATTTTGTGCTCTCACTGTGATGCCGGCTTGCTGGATTCCAGCGGCATGCAATCTCATTACTTTCAGCTTTTATATGCGCCAATTTTCGCTGCCAAGTAATTTTATAGCATTGCCGTGTTAATGGCACTTGCATGCGTTTCTAGTGCGTACATGTGTATGTGTATGTGTGCGTGGACGCCATGTCAATTAACCTTTCTTATGTGGAATTATTGTATAGTTTGTTATTTTTTTATAACTTTTGCGCGTTTTATATCACAAGCTTATCTCGAAACTTATTTTGCAAACTAATTTCAAGAAATGTTTGTATGCGTAATATAAATAAAGAATATTTCTATTTGCATATTCTGGCATGATTCGCATGCTTTGATCACATTTTCTGCAAACTAATTACTTTAGCCACAGGCTTCTAACATCCACACAAATGAGCGCTATAAAGACAGCAATTTCGCTTTACTTGGCGTATGAGCGACATAAAATAGGAAACCTTAAGCCAAGTGGCAAATATAGTTACAATTTTATAGCATTTCTAGAATATTTTTGGCATATTTTTAGCTAATGAGTAGACTATAATTCGCCATTAATTCTATCAAGGCAATAGTTACTTAAGTGTTGTTTGGATCATGTTAATTTATACGGGAATTGGAAACGACAAGCTGATATCTTATTGGAAGAAAGAAAAAATTTAACTCGGAAATTGTGTTGATATAAGTGGGCAAATTGGTAATATTAAGCACTACCGGTCGGATTTTGAACGAAGACTTTGTTGCTCTAATCTCAACCAGTGCGATTCCAACAGCTGTAATTGACATCTGCATATCTTGACATCATCAACGAACATCAAACTTTTAGATTGTAGCTCTGATGAAAATGTTCAGCAGTAGCATGAGCTAATACAGTGAAACTTATGTCATTGAAGAGTTACCTTCAAGTGTTGCAGAACGCAGAATAAGTTAATAAAATGCATGTCTTTTTATACATACACATATACAAAATGGACTGCCGAGCAGTCTTTGCAGAGTGCTTTCAGAGTCCTTGCAACACATAACAGCGCTACATCCATCAGCAAGCGAATTGCGTAAAAGATGCGGCCTTCCAAATCATATGGCCAATTCCTTGGCAAGTGCCCTTTTACGCTTGCCTAAACAAATAAGCAGATTTTCAACTCCAATGGTTTTTCCAATTTCCATGCACATAATTCTTTTTTGGCTGCCATATTTTTAGCAAAACCAACGCCACAACTGCGTGCAACAACAACAAAAACAAACACAGCAGCAGCGTAAGTGCACTTTGTTAGTTTCACTTTTCGGTTGCTTCTTCTATCGATGCCAAGTCTAATAGCAATTTGGGTTTAAAAATAAGCAGCAAGGTTAGTAGCACTTGCAGGTCAATGAGCTGCTCAAACTACCGTTATCGTACTTCATTTCTACTTAGCCTCTTGCTCTTGCTCTTCAAATCAGCTGCATTCGAATATTTTGAAATTTGTCTAAAATTCAACTGAGCCAGTTTTAGCCGAGAAGCAGCATAATACCCTACACTGAGTAACTGAGTTTAATTTATAAATGGTATCTACATACATACATACATACATACATATGTCCGAACTGCTAAAACACCGCCCGAATCTCAAGTTATACATACATATATGCACCCAGTCGTTAGGAGGCCCAACTTTCAAGTATAGATATTTTGAAAAAAGCGCCAAAGTCTAAAATCAAACACTGCATGTTTAGACAGAGCTGAAGCGAATTGGCTTGTCAGAAAAAGAAACTGTATTTTGGCATTTTTGAATTTTTTTATGAATAGTATCCTAGATATACCAAATCAAATAGATACCGAATCTGCGGTGAAGTGGAAACCAAGTGGATGAAGCCCAAGCTAAGCTTGGAATCAGATATTGGAGAGTTGGTTCCCTGGTTCGAAACCTTTGCGATTTAATTTAGTATCTAATTTCACTTTTCATGCATATTTTAGTGGAAAGCTAAAAAAATTTGTTTGAAAAGTGTTTGGAAATTTTATTTTACCAACAATTAAGTAAAGAAAACTTTTTATTCAAAGAAAATGAGCATGTAATTTCGATTTTCAAATCAATTTTCAAACAGTTCGTTAATGAATTTCAAGCTTTTGCACTAGTAAAGAAAGAGTTTCAGTCACATTTTCAATTATTTTATATGCATTTGTTAGTCGTTTGCGAAATTTGAAAATCACGAGCATTTTCAATGAAATTCAATACATTTTGTAGAATGCAATTTTGTTTGTTGTTGCTATGGTTTTTATCGTTGTTGTTGTTGTTGCCAGTTATACGCTTTTCTATTTGCAGGTAGTACGTGTTGCTGCAATAATTCGTGCAGCAGCAGCAACAGCAACTTCAGCAGGATTCGTATTTTACGGCACTGCAGCTTGGCAATGATAGTGTAGCTGTGATTTGTGTGTGTGTGGTAGTATGCATATAGCTGTGTGCGCGTGTGAACAAGTAAGCTTCATTTGTGCATTGCCCTCCAGTTCAGAGCTGCTATCTGATGCACAAACGGCAGCGTGTTGAGCAAAATTTGAGCATTTCTATCTGCTTTTTTCTCTCTGCTGTCATTTGTTATCTCTACTATTTTGCTTTGTTGTGAAAGCATTTCGTTGTAGTCATCAGTGCATGACAAAATCATGCATATAGCTAAAGCGCAGGCCGAAGAGGGGCGCCAAAAATAAATTCGCAAACATTTTGGCTTAGAAAAAAGAATAAAATGTAGAAAATAATTCGGCTGCAGCTCGAGAGGTGTGAAAAAGCCATTTCATAAAAAAAGCATAAACTTTTTGTAGATAAAATATAATAAGCAACTTGATATATTATTTCATTTCTTTTGATTTAAATTGATATGAATAGGCATTGCTTAACTGGCGTATTAATACCATGATGAACTAGTTCTCAGCAAAAGGAACTATTTTTATACCTAAAAAAATCGAGTAGTACAAAAGGCGCAAAAAAATCAACTCTCTCAGGAAATCATACAAAAATTATTTGACTGTTATTCGAAGCTTTGAAGCACGCAGTGCAATGGATCAAAAATAGTGCTGTATGTACTCTGAAAAGTGTTACGTTTAGTCACGTTACGTATACGCAGTCTATTCACGCAACTCATACGAACGTGACTGCATAATATCATACACTTTTACAATATTGTTAGCTAAATTATTCGTAAAGATTTCAAATAAAATGCAAAAGTTTTAAGTTGTTCTTGGCTCGTGGCACACCCTTCACACGCTTCGCACAGGCACACGCCTCGAATTTGCGTGCTGAAATTTTAACTTTGCCAATACAAGCATTACACAGACACACATGCACACACATGCACACGCACACACACGTTCACTTCCTGCCATTGAAGAAGTCTGCTATCTCTGATCTTTTGCTGTGCATTGGACAAGCACTGCTCAAGGGCAGGCCATAGAAATATTCGTTAAATGTTGAAAAAAAAACAAAGGACTAAAAGCAAAAATGTTAAAACAACAACAATTAAAAGAAAGCGCAAAGAGCATGAGTCGACGCTTCCAAAACAGCAGCAAGTGTGGGAATTGTGTCTGGGCAAACGATTTGAGGCAGAGCAGAACAACTGAAAATATTCCAGAACAACAACAACAATAACAACAGCAAAGACATTACCAGCAAAAGTTATTAGCATGAAAAGTACATAAGTAAACTGCTTGTAAAAATATTGCGCAAGTGAAAAAATGTGTTATGCTTACTCACACTTACACACACACACGCACACACATGGACGCCAACACAAATGCAAAGGAGAAATATGAAAAATAAAAACAACATTTTTGCTGTTGAGATTTTAATGTGCGGCGTACGAGAATTCGGCATTTGTGGCATGTGCGACAAATATTTATGTGAAACGCTTGCAACAAAGAGTTGCAAAGAGAGCTTAAAGTGAAGATATTCGTGCATATGGCGACACATGGTGGGCAGTGTTAAACTTTGTCAAGAAGAGCTGTTAAAAAAATGTGCTTCCAAGATTTCAACACTTAATGGCAAACAAAAATATAGCCAGAAAAACGTTTCTCGGCCTTTCATGGAAGTCGAAATTAGAATAAGAAGCATTAACAGGAATTATGATTTTTTGCAAGATAAAGAATGAGTTTATATAATATAATATATAACTATGACATTGTGCAAAAAACCTTTTAGAACCTTGAACAAAACAAGCGCATATCAAAGTTTTTATACACTGAGCTGAGCAAAGTTCTTCGTATAAAAAAATTAATATGTAAAATATCAAAGCAATACATAACAAACGGAAGCAAATAACTTTTGAAAATTATTAGTGATTCAAAAGAAAATGTTCTTTAATTTTTTTATAAAAGTTTGCTTATGTGCTTTATACTAACTAATTTAAGTAACAGTGCGTGATCATTATTTCTTGCTGTGATCCCGAGGCAAGCTCTTTAGAGCAGCATTTTTTGAATCGAAATAGCAGTCTATGATGCTCATACAATTTTTTGAAAAGTAGTTGCTAAACTTTAAAGTTAATTCATAGCAGCCATGAATCACTGAAAGTAGCCAGCTCCATCGCTTTCAATAGTTCGCAGGCTTGCTTAAACTTTTTTCACGTATTATCTTCAGCTACTGCTGCGATCTATATTTACAAGCACATGTGCCTAAGTGTGTGTGTGTGCGACGCTATGTCTGTTTTCCGTTTGCAGCATAAGCACGACATGCTGTGGTAGACACTCGCACACCCTGGTAGCAGTTAGGCACATATACAGACATCCAGGCATAAAGAAATGTTTGTGTTTGTCTTGTGTTGTCTTTGGCTTTTATGTTGTTGTCTCTTTGTTCAATATTCACATACAAAAATTTCTTTCTTTTCGAATTTCACTTGAACTAATGTGCATATCTGTGTGTATGAGTGTGTATATGTTTTTGTATGGTGCGCAAATAAACACTCTCCAGTGCCAGTCGTAAACATGTTTACTCAAAAATGTCCACTGACGTCTTTTTGCTGTGCCATTTCCAAAGTGTTCTTTGCGAATGGCAAGTCTGTGAAGTTTTTTTATGCGATTACACACATACATACATGCACAAAAATATGAATATACATACTAGCATATATACATATAGTTTAAAATTTTTTGAAGACTATTTGCATAACTGGCGTACGCTGCGTATGAGTGATATTATCTAAATGACTTTCGATTGCTCGTTTTAATTCGTTTTATTTCGTTTTACTAATAGCCGCGAACACAGTGACTTTCTTTTAAATTTCTTTTTATAAATTATGCATATTTTTATTTCCTTTTTATGTTATATCAGCGCAATAAGCACTGACATGCATTCAAGTTTTGCTTGCCACTTCTGCGAAGAAATAAATTTTCTGTATAATATTTCTTATTGAACAAAGTTATCTGCCATAATGTTTTTTTAACTGTGTACAGCGCAGATAGTTGTATTTTTTAATGAACAGATTTTTAAATGATGATTCATTTTTTTATGATTCATAAATGCCTTTGGTGACCTTATGGCGAAATTGCTATCGATTCATTGTTCGATTATGGCAGCATATCAATATTTCTTATCGATGTGCAAATTTAAAGAACTACTAACAGCTCAGAAATGAGACTCCAAATGTTAGCACTTTTTTTGCTTAGTTTGATTTCCAGCACACAACAGATTTTAAAATGCTATATGCTTATTATTAAAATGTCAAATCTTGGCTGTGCTTCTGCTCACTGAAATTTTTACGCATGTTTCGTAAGATATTTAGTTTTCAAATGCAAACAATAGCCCAATTCACAATCTTGTGCAAATGGTCTGGGATTTTTGCAACTGACAGTTTTGTAGCAAAACTACATTAGTTTTGACAGTAGTTTGCTACAAAACTGTCAATTGCAAAAATCCCAGACCATTTGCACAAGATTGTGAATTGGGCTAATATCCACACATTTTACTTTTGCAATGAAAGCATACTTTTCCAAAGACGCACCATTTTCTTTTGCACACTGATCACAACTTTATTCCAAATTTGTTTGCTTGAGAGATTGGCTTGAAAACTATTGATAGTTCTCGTTAGAGACTGAGCTATACAAACATCTGCCTTAGTATTAAGAAGCAAGTTATTTTATTTTTGTTAATTTTCGGTTATTACTAATCTATAAGGATGAGGCTCTTTAGATTTAAATAAATAAATTGTATAGTCTAGCTCAGGAGTGTCCAAATGATCTCGCATATGGGCCGCATATGTATATGGAAAATGTTCCGAAATGGCCGGGAAATTTGCCTAGAAAAATATTCAAGGCGGGCCGCGAGTTTGCCACTTCTGGTCTAGGCCATGTTAAAAGACAGCAACAGGAATTTTCAGCTGTCAAGACTGCAAAAAAGAAGAAGTTGCACTTATTAACATGTTAGTCATCGCTTGATCATGAGCTTGAAACTATAGTTTTGTTTTAATAAAGATGCCAAAGCTGCTAAAATACTATTTCAAACTTATAATTGCCAGCAGTGGCACTGGCTACAACAACATATTATATAAGATTACATGAAATTTTGCAAAACTTTTAAGAGCACACTTTAATAGTTTGCCTATTGTTTTTATAAATTTTGGCCAAGCAAAAAGAAAATTCCAGCAACTTTTAAAAGTTTTCATAACTGAGGAAATAAGTCAAGCTCACTGCTGGCAGAGAACAAGTACTCGTAAGCACACAAAACTTGCGCTAAAACCAAAGAAAATGTAAACTCTCAGCTGCTGCCAACAAGAAGTTCAACTTTTTGCTTAGACTTTTTCTACAAATGCCTTAAATCTTTAAAAGCAGAGCAATTCTTTCTTATAGCAGCAGAAGGCATAATTGAAACAGCGAGTTCTTTCAAGGTTTCTGTGTATGTGTGTGTGTGTGTGTGTATGTGTGTGTGGATAATTCACGGAACATTCGTAAGTAACCCTTTTTTAGATACAAATTTAGCTAAAGAAAGCAGCCCACGCGGCTAACATAAGGAACGGCAGAAGAAAGCAAAGTTTATCTTGTTGAAAGACAAAACTTAACACTCTTTTTTTTAAATTAATTGAAGTGTAGCAAAAGTAAAATGAACAAGAAATTCCAATGAAAATACAATGAGATGCAGTGAAGCGAAGCGAAGAGATAACTTTGAGCTGCAGAATGATACGCCTGAATGGAATGAACAAAACTAACAAAAGGTCTTACTGTCATGTTTACATTTTCCACTTAATTGAGCTGCTTTTTACAAAATTTTCGCTCAATTTGACTGAAGAAAATGAAATTGTCGACAATCGTTCGCTGAAATATCTTATCATTTTATTAGAGTACAAGCAAGCTTTCTGACATGTCAGAAAAGTCAAACGATGCCGTGTAAAGAGTCAATATTATTTTGCAATTAACATACAAATTACGAAGATTTGAATGAAAGTAGCATTCATTATAAACTTTATTCTTTGCACATTCAGCATATTGAATTTATTGGAATTATACTGCATCTCCAATTATTAACTACGTACTTTGAAGGTTGGTTTTGTTAAACAAAAATTTCCTAAAAAGTGGACTCATTGAATGCGAAGGATCAAGTGCTCTCCGAAGATTGATACCGCCAACGCTAAGCCGTGTGGTAAGCAAACAAAGCACGCTATTGATTAAGTTAAATTTATGTTATTTACAGCACATTTCACATTGCATGTTTTCTTTGTTCAATCGTGCTTTGCCCAATCAACATATGGAATTTATTGGCATTATCCTGGGCGGCTCTTCTTCACCGCTTCATACACCGGACATTGTGCGTGCGCATATTTACGTTGTCTGCTGCCGAGCTGTCTGTGCAAAATGGTCACTAAGCCGCTTACACACACACACACACACGCATAAACACAAGCACGTATGTGTGCATGTAGTAGCATAACAGCGGTGCTGTAATGAGCATGTTGTGTTGCTGTATGTGTGCAAACTGTAAGGATACCTAGTTGGAATTATACTAACGACATCATGATAACGCTTTAAGAAAAAACGAAAAATTTACTTTTTCTTATAAACTTTTCACTTTGCAAATCTAAAATTTCCTTCAAAGTTGCAAATTCTGCTGATATTTATTTATAATCAAATGAAAAGAAAGTACACTGTCGAAAATGCACAGAGCAGCAATGGCCAGTGGTGTCATGAGCTCATCATTTACGATCTTTAAGGCACCAGTTTTTCGTCATTTACGGAGATTCAACTATCGTTTTTGATATCATAAGCGAAATTATAGTCAGCTGTCACCTAGCACCTTACTTCCGTTGCGGCGTTTCTTCCAATTCAACTACTTCGACGAAAAGTATTCACTCTAAGATAAAAGATATTTATTTCGATATTTCCCCCCACCCACTAACCGATGATCCTTTCTAAATCAACAAGTGCTTTGCATGTATAGGGGGCATCCCCTGAGTGTTGGTTTAGGCGGAAAAAAAAGAGCTTATGTCAGACAATGTTGCTGATGTACCAATTTCCTGCTGGGTAGCCAGCATAACAAGGCACTAAACATTTCAGCTACAGTTAATTCTACTTGTGTATATATGTGAGTGAGTGTGTATGTGTGTAGCATAAATGTCGCCAATATTTTCGTATTTGTGTGTTTTTTCATGCTTTCACTGCAACATTTTCAAGCGCCAGCGACAATGTATTGTCCAAAAGGACATTCACAGCTTCCTTTGCGTCACGTGACCTCATTCCAAGTTCAAATTGAGTATATGAAATGTTGCGTATGTGTGCGTTTGGCGCCATAATGGCGCCAGCCGCATGCTGCCAGCAGACACACACACACACATGCACACTCACAGCAGCAGTTAACAGCAAACAGCAACAGTAGAGGCAGCCACAATTCGCCGCTTCACATTTCTACAGCCATCCTCATGCATTCTTGCAGGCCACCAGGCTCCCTCCGTGCTTCGAGCGCGCTCCTTCATTTCACATCCACCCACTTGGTCGCCGTCGCTGTCTGCTTGCAGCCAGTTAAGTTGCTGCCTTTTGGGACTGTGCGGCGCCAGAGCCAACATGAATCGGCATCGATTTACAATTCCAAATGCGCGGCTGGTTCGAGCTTCAGTGAAATTCTGCTGAATGCTGTACTTTTTTGGCTACACGCTCACGCGCTTTTTCAATGTACTATGTATAAGTGAGTGTGAGTGTGTATGTATTGCTGCCGAAGGATACACTCTCAACAGTTTGCTTGTTGTTGCGCTACTTCTTCTTGTTATTACTTTTTGCATGTGCTTTTGATCACTTTCTTTTGAATTTCGCTGGCAACGCTTCGAATTTCCAGCCAGAATTTGCCTTTGAAGCTGCTGCTAATTTCTGCGTGCGCCTTTGACGTGCTTGAATTTGGCAAGCGCAGCGAACAGCTTATTTAAATTGCTTAAAGGCAGCAGCATTTGGCGTAAATCATAATGGAAATTAGCGACCAGCAGCCAAGTAACCAAGCAATCACAGCGCGGCCTTTGAACTTTCATTTGCCTCCATGTTATTTTTATTGTTAGTAAATTTTATGATGTCGTTTAATATTAAAATTTTCAGCTGTCGTCGTGCCTTGTCTGCCCGAACAGACTCGAATAATGTAGACTAAAATCATTAACGTCTTTGATAAATTTGAGTGAGTGATATTTTTAGCTAAATATATTCGTCGATAACACGATTTTGTTCAAAATTCACTTTCTTTGCTCTAAACTATTTATCTCATCTGTTGGATTATGAATTTAAGCTGCCTTGAAATACGATTGAAATGATAATTTGAACCTAAACATTCGTAATTTTGGCCAAACAGAACTGAAACAAAATGTAGTGACTGTAACTCGAGATGCAAATTTGTGATTATGTATAAAGAACTAAATTCACTGCTGTAGCTATTAAACAAAATAACGTAACATAACGTAACCGAACGTAACGAAACGTAATGTAACGCAACGTAACGTGGCGCAATGTGGCGTTATGTCTATTACAACTTTTGGTATAAAACGTTGTTTAAGCAGGCCCGACTCACACTTGACTGCCTTTTGTAAAAAACGTTTGATTTGAATAAATTTGTCGGAGTTTCCTTCTAAATTTCCCATCTGGCAACTTCAGCACGATAGTAAAATAAAACTCTGAGCGCCCCTGTTTTGTGGACCATTCTTAATTTGCCACAATCGCATTACAAGTGTTTTCTAAAGCGATTATTAAAGATTTATTACTCTCGCAAAAAGCAATATTTCATCAAAATAGAAGTAGTGTGTGATTATTCTCTGCGAATTCAATAAAATTTGTTTAAAATCTGTTTCCATTTTCGCGAATAAAACAGCTGATGAGAAATGCCAGCTTATCACGAAAGAAAAACACGATCCAACGCATGGCAATTTTTTCAACTAGTGGTAATTTTTGTTTGCGTGCAAAGCAACAACAAAAAAAGTTGCCAAATGGCAAAGTGGTTTAATTTAGCAGGCGGCAAGGAAAGCACACTAGATAGCATGGAACTGTGAACTCCCCAACTGTTTCTAGAATTAGACGTATATTGCCTCTTCTGTCAGGTGGCGATTCTTCGTCAGTACGAAGCAAACTCCAATATCATAAAGTTCGTGTTATAATTCTCTGTTTATGCGAGGAAAAATTATAAAGTTTTGCTGTGTTTCATGTCGCTCAAGAAAAAATTTACATGAAAAATGGCCTGCAAATTTGCATGGTTCTGGGCACACACACGCTGGATCTATGAGTAATTGAGATGGAAGAATAGACTTAATATGCTGGCAGCCTGGGTTGCCGGTAGCTGATGACTCAATTCAACATGCACATCAGATGAGCTGCTCCCGTGGGAGTATGGAAAATATATTGCCATGATAAACTATAAAGGAAGCGCAGCAGCAGCGGCACATGCAAATCGAGCGCTGGCTTGAATGTCATCAAACAAGCATTAATCATTCAAGTGAATTTTTCTCAGTCCATCGGTGGAGAGGGGTGCCTCTAATTCATACTAAATTGTCAACGAGCGCATGATTAATTGATATCAAATTGCTGACAAGTTCTAAAAACAAACCTTTTGAACTTTAACTAATCTCTAAGTAAACTTTTTTTTCCAATAATTTTCATACTCTTTACATTTGTAACATTTGATATTTTTATTATGTTTTGTTGTTGTTTAATTTTAATTTATAATTTGTAATTTCATAATTGGTAATTTTGTATTTTTCGTATGCAATTTGCTAACATTCAATTGTACATTAGAACTATGCTTAAGGCGCTTTAAGTGCATTAGAATAAGAATAATGAGACAAAATTTATTGAGGAAAATTTACAAAACAGGCTATGCTAGAAAAAAAGTTAAAAACTTTAGTTTGAACTTATGAAATTCTGAAATTATTTTATGCTAACTTCGATTTTCATATTTACAAGGGAATTTAACATTTTTTGAAGCTTGGTTTTTTGAAGAATTATTAACGAAGACGTCTTTTAGATTTAACTGCTGCCAGACCAGCAGACTCACTGCGCTGCTGCACTGCTTCGGCATAGCCAGGAGACTAGCAGCAGGCTGACGCCACCAACGCCGAGCAGCCAACGCGAAGGAGTGCGATGTGGCGCCGCATTGCAGCCATCTTCGGAGCAGGAGCAAATCGTCTGCAGGTAGCCCTCGTTGTCGGCGCTGAAGCAGCTGAACTGCGAGCCATCGGGAATCCAGCCGCAGCCGCGCAGTACGCGGTGTTCGCCGGTGACTTCGATGGTGACGGTGGTCTTGCGGCAGAAGACCGTCGCGTTGCCGCTGTGATCCTCGCACTCCTTTAAATACTGATTGTCGCGGGGGGCGCGCGGTGTGCTCAAACGCAGCGCAAAGCAATCCTCGTCGAGGTGGGAGTTGCACTGATGGCAGCGCAGCGCATCAGCTGCAAGGGGGAAAGAAATAGAGAGAGAGAGAGATAAAATATTAGATAATTTTAAATAATAATTCATAGCGGAAAAGTTGTTGTTGCAATTTTTTTGGCCAAATATCAAGCACAATGGCTGTGAAATGTTGGCGGTAACATAAAAACTAGCATGCGATATAATTTATCATCAACACTTTATCATATACAGTTAAGTTGCTATAAAAATGTCATCAGTGCGTAAATTTTAGTTGCCTCACACAAACACACACAAATACACATACAGACAGCAAGTTTCAGCTGAGCTACACCGACTGCGTAGTACGCTACACTAAGTAATTCAACTGGAAAGCATACTTTGAAGAAAGCCCGATTTCGCTTCGTTTCGCTGTTTACCATAAATTCTCGATAAGTCCGCAAATTAGTCTCATTAACGATACCTAAAATAAATTTCTGCTCTACGAAAAAACGAACTGTAGTAGTTTTCGGTAGACGACAAAACGACAAAAGCTTCCTGAACGATAGTTTTCTATGTCAAAAGTTCGAGAATTTCATCTTTCTCGATATCGTCATCGTATTATGTGCCGAGTAGACTCTCTTCATAGGCGTAGGGTGCACGCAGCCGACGCTCAGACACTTCAGCTGAATTGCAAAAAGAGTGCACTTGAGCAGCGCTGGCGACTGTGCCAAAGCGCCAAGAGCGGCACTAGCGAAAGTAATGACACATACAAATACGAGTGTCCTTGTTGGCGCCTGACGCCATTTTCTAGTTATTTTCCAGTGTGTGCGTTTTTGCGAAAATTTGTCAACTGTTTAATGATGGTTGCATGCCACAAAACTGCGAGTGGGTATGAGTGTTTTTTTTAAGAAAACAGCAACAATTTAAATGGCGCCATTACAATAGAGTTACTTTTGCTTTTATTTTAACAAAAATAATGCGTGTGTGCATATGTATATGTGTGTTTGTGTGCGTAGCATGAAACTGTAGGGTACTCAAGTGGCAGCAAAACTGCTTACACAAAGTACAATATAATTTATGTTTTTTGGTTCATAAAAATGTTGACATAAATTAGAGCAAAACTATATGCAATAAGAAAAATTTACCATTTTTCTATCGAACTCGCAATATTTTTATAAATGTTTAATATACATATTTAACATTTTGTGCATAGTCGACATATTGAACATGCTTTAAAGAGTTATCTAAATTGTCCACGTACAAGTTCTTATTGGAATATGAATATCAAAATCGCTAGTTATAAATAAGTACAAATAATACTTCAAAATTTTATTTGAGTTGAAAATTAAATAACTTCTTCGAAATTGCAACAAAAAATGTTTGACAGTGCGTTTTTGTGTGTGTATAACTTCAGCGAAGGCCTTTCTTTGTAGTGTTTATGCTAATCGCACCATCAACTAAAAAAATGGCATAACAAAAACGATTATTTCAAGGATATGCGCGTTTCTTCTTTCAGCTTGTGGAAAGGAAAATTGCTATGCTCTTTATAGACTGCTGGATACGCATGTGGCAAGGGCATATCAATTTCGTTTGCTGGCATGTTGAGATGTTGGCAAATTGACACATGCAACTGACGCATTGACAATGGCATTTCTAAATGTCAAAGAAAATATTGCATACAATGCATTTGCATTTGCAACACAAGCAATAAACATGCTATGCATTTCACTCCCGCACACTCACATTCACTTCCCCACCCCCCTTCAGCACTTCGTGTTGCGCATAACAATTTGCATTAGTGCAACACTTATGCAAATTGGCTACAATTCATTGACGTTGGCTGCAATGACAGGCTGCCACAAGCCACAAATGAGCCCGTAAATTGCAAGTTCAATTAATTGCAAGTTCAGTTAAATTGTGTGGAAGTTCTTAAATTAGAGCTTTCAATAGTTTGGCGCCATTATGGAGCAGCTGATAGCTTAGAACAAAAGTTAGGAATTAAAGAAAAAGGAAGCTGTTGGCACTGTTGGCAATTGCACTGCTTTCCATATCGTTACAATAATAAATGTAGCTAACCTTAAAATTTCAAATGTAAACTTTTTGAGAAAATTTTTTGAAGCGCATTCTAACGACTGTTTTATAAAAAATTTTAATTAATAAGTGTGTTTTATTCGACCTATTGTAATATGTAGTTATGGTTTGTCTTCAGGCTCAAGGTCTTCCTAATTAAAAAACGTTCGATGAATTTTAATTATTTATTCCCCAGATTTTGAAAATGTAAGAGTGCTGCAACAGGAGACAAACTACGTACGGAGATATACCCTGGAAATGCTACATATTATTAATACACCAGCACACTTACGACTAAATTTCAAAACAGACACAGACAAATGCGCTCATATTTACAGACACCTGGTAGAAAAACAGAGGACTCAGTCAACGAAATTAGTTAGAAACCAGACGAGGACGCAGCAACACTGACTGCACGTAGTGTTAGTTTTTAGTTTTTTGTAAAATTGTTTGTTTGTTTAATTTTAATTGTTATATTTATTTCTGTGTCAAGTTCATTTTATATATATGTAAGTAATAGGTCAATCCTTCTTGTTTAATAGGTTTTTTGTTTTTGTACAATTTGTTAAAATATGTTGTATATATATTTTTATATTCAGTGGCCCTGATGATGACATCCGATGGACGTCGAAATATTGGCCTAGAATAAATAATTAAAATTCATCGAACGTTTTTTAATTAGGAAGACCTTGAGCCTGAAGACAAACCATAACTACAAAAATTTTAATTCGCATTCCTTTCGATGCATTTCTGCATACTCAAACTTTGCTTTGAAGACACTTCCACTTTACTAATGCCAACAGACTCTTTAGTGAATTATGAAGAAGTGATTTGAGTTGCAGGACTCTTCAAGTTGCTAACGAAAAATCATCATTTAGAATTTGAAACCAAAAGAGTCATTCCTAAATGGTCACTGAATTTTTATTAAAATTGATTGCTATTTTGCAATAAATTTTAAAATTTCTTTTATTGCCATTTACAACGCAATTGTTAGTCATTACTTTCACGGCACTTAAAAGCGACTTCGCAAAGCAATAAAAGTTGCACAGAGTGAACAAAATGTAAAAGGTACATAAATAATTTAATTGTTTTGTTGTGTTATAAAACTGAACGTTAATTTGGTAAAGTAAACTGAAAAACGTCTGAGACGGAGTTTTAATAATTTCGGTCACTTTGGGTTGTTAAAGCGGAAGCATGTGACGCTCATTTTTTAGGCGCGCTTTAATTACGCAGCTGCTTGCTCATGCGCAGAAAGGATATTTCAAGAGCCAATATAAAGCAAATTGTAGAGCATCTCTTAAGTCCTCAAGGTTCTCATATAAGGTTTTAATGTTGCCAATTCAACAACTTCAGAAGATTTGGAAACGCAATAAATTTGAGCTTCACTCGATTGCGCCTTTCTTCTGAGATTTCAGTGGGCACAAATTTTGCAGCATTCGATTGTACCTTTTGAAAGGAACACATTTTATTACTAAGCTCGAGATATTGAGCCGATATCTCAAAATAAGAAACACAAGCGTACATCCAAAAAACCTTGATATATTTCCATAAACGATAGAAATTGTTTTGATTGGTTCAATATTTTATTGAAAGCAGCATGTAGTTGCCATAAAATTATGCTGCTTTTTGTACGAAATCAAATCTGATCTCTGCTCTACACAGTTTAACAGCAACAAGGCACGTTATGATTAGATTCCAATAATGCATTTCAAAATTGCTAATGCTTTTTTTTGCAAGATATCGATATAAAGATGGACATTTTTTCCAACTTCCTTGTAAGTATGTAATATAAACTAAGCATCACAGAATAGCAAACAGAAGTGTAACTGAAACAGCTGATCGAAAATATTGCATTTTTTTGCCTCACACGTACACTGTCGGGCAAAGGTGCAGCTGTTTGATGTAAAAAATTAAATTTGCTAGTGCAAGTATTTGTGACACTTCTGGTCGCTTCTGTGCTAAGCATACTACATTCATTATTACAAATCTACAATCTAACAAACTTTGGCACAAGCAATTCATTGTTAGACTTCCTATAAACTGCCGCTGAATTTTGAAGCAGACTGTAAATACATAATACAAAGGAATCCCACGGAATTGAAATGCCATAAAATTGTTTATTTTCTATTCAGCTCAGGCGCGCGCGTTTTCTAAATGCGCGCCGCCGACAGAAGCGTCTCAATGAAATGCAAATTAAATGCCAAAAACAAAAGCAAAAAAGTGGCATTACTACTACAAGCTAATTTGCATCAATTTCGTGCGTGAGTGTGTGAGTGTGTGTGATTATAGTGTTGTTGTCACGCCAACTACAATGTCATTATAATGCAATACAAAATGACAAAACAACAAAAATATGCAAATGCACGCCACTGTTTACTTTCCGGCTATAAAGTTACCGCGTTGACAAGCAAATTATACAATGAAGAAAGATGCTCGAAAAGATTTTCCATAATTTGTGTGAGTTTTTGCATTGTTATAGCATTAAATATAAATTTACATTTTACACGCGAAACTTTATTTGCTTGCATTTTGCAGAGCAACAATTGTGTGCGCCATAATTATTGCAACTAGTGTCATTAGTCAGCTGACGTTTTATGGCTTGCCATAATAACTGCCACTTAACTGAGCAGCTAATAGCTTGCCGCTTGCCGCTTGCCTTTGCTTTTGCTTTTCCATTGCCTTATTGTCAATAGCTCCAAGTGCGTATAAATATTTATTCTAAACTCTTTTTAGCCAAACACTTTAAAGTGGCAATAGTGGCAGCCCAAGTGCTATAATAACATGCTCCTACTTGTTAAGTAATCGTTTAAATAATAATTGCATATATTTGCATTACCATTAAGCACAAATTTTAATTAACTCAATTTTAGTGCTGAGGGGTTTGTTAAACTTATCTAAAGTGAGTTATATTGAAAAAGCGACTAACTCGTTTTGTACGCTTTATAATTATAGCATGTCTATCTATGTATATTGATATATTGAACGATAAAATATTGAATTTTTTATTGATCCTAAATATTATTATCAATAACTAATTTTTACTGTTGATCAATAAAGAAACGATCCTTTAATATGTTTGATCACCAATATAACGATCACTAAATGATTTTGATTGTCGATCGAAAATATAACTGTGGCAGGCCTACGAACTACTAGGAGTGGATGGCAATACTAACATTTACCAAAGGCGAAACATAACGAACTGATCAACGATAATTTATTTATTTTAATAAATGTTAAACTATAATTGAGACGATGTCGTCTTTTAATTATATTGTGATTTATATTGTGTTCTTAGAGGAAAACTGATACTAGATAACGATCAGTGATTGATTTTCATTATTAATCGAAAAAACTAGATTGAAAAAGCAAAGACAAGTAATTGCCTTTTATTATTTATAGAAAATAAAACGATCAATCAATGACGCATTCTTATGTCTGCTCGAAGAAATAACGATCAATGCTTAATTTAAGTTTTTTTAAATTATTTTCAATTGAAAAACCAACGATCATTGATTGATTTAAATTTGTTATCAACAAAATAATGATGGATTATTGAGTGAAATTTTTGATCAACATTATAATGAGGAATGCTTGATTATTATTTTAGAGCCAAAGGAAAACGATAAATGTGTTATATTTTTTATTAAACAATAAAGATACTTCTGTTATAAGAATTATAATTGTTTGGACCGATATAATTGTTTCCCCTTTGGAGCAATCTAAAATCTTGCATAGAGATAAACACTCTTGCTAGGCTTGCTCTTCTCACAAGGTTAGCGCCAATTAATATATATTCTAGATGTATGTAAAAATAAAGTTGTTTAATTTACACACACACACATCTATGGCATCATTTTTTAACATAAGACTATGTTTTTCTAAGATTTTATCACCTTTGGAACTGGAACAAAATCAATATTTGAACGTCTGTCTGTTTGTCCCTTTATAAATATTCAAATTTTAATACGTTTGCTATAATTTTCACAACAAGTATCGAATACGCACGCATACACACATTCACACACACACGCACACATTCACACACACACGCACACACTGACGCACAGTCCCGCCGCCTAATACATATTAATGAATACTAATTAAAATGTTTTAACAATTGGATTATACAATAGCAACAACAGCAAAAAAATGTGTGTGTTTATTTGCTTAGCATGTATAAAAATATGTGTATATGTATGTATGTATGTATGTATGTATGTATGTATGTATGTATGTATGCTGTGAATTGGTAACGTCAAGTGTGAATGGCACGATTATAGCAACTAATAGAAGAACCACAAAAATCGTTATAGGAAAATGTGCCAATGTGTTAATGCGCATTAATGCAACAGCAATGAAATGCCAATAAAAAATGTTTATAAATTAATCATTTCCATTATGAAGCACTTGTGAAAATGCGCTGCTGAACGACTTTTAAGCTGCGAAATATTAAATTTATTTGCATGTGAATTATGGCAGCGTTAAGTGTGGAAAATTTACGAATAATGCTGCCATATAATTTCAATGTGATAAAAGCTATCAATTAGATCTATTAAAATTAAAAAGTGAAAAAATCGTTTTTTCAGAAATGCCATAAAATGCTGTTCCTAAGGCCGCCAGCACACTATGCAACAACGGATGGTTCTTATTCCTGTTGCTCATTAAAAAGCGAAAAACAACGGTTGCTTTGAGAGTCAGAATAGCTTATCTAAATAGAAATTTTAAGAGAAATTTTAAATTAATAATCAACTGTCAAAAAATAGTTTCAAAGATTAAGTAAAATTCTGAAAAGAAAAGTTTTAAGTAAGCTTTATGAAATTGAAACAAGTAAGGAAGCATCAGTCGGGTTTCCCCGACAGAGTAATACCCTACACCAAGTAACTGAGTGGGCGGACCACGCCCATTTTTCAAACTAAAACATAAATTATCGATATGTATTATTTACCGCCTTCATGGTGGGCGGATAACGTCCATATATTTAAAATTTAAAGGTACTCAGCAATAAAGTTACCAGATATGGACGTTCTTGTACATATACATATTATGGAAGTTATGAGGATTTTCAGCTTGCCGCCTATGAACTTAAGAACCAAATCTTATTCGTTTAAATTCATAAATAATTAATTGAGAGCCATTTTACCGGAAAAATTTTTTCCGCTATATAGTGGGCGGGCCACGCTCATTTTCTCGGACCACTCCTTCTTTCTCTCCTGCGCCAACGGACAGCCAGACAGACAGACGGACAACCGGAAATCAAGACAGAAAGTGATTCTAAGCATTTCCATATATGTACTTATGTCTATACCTAGGACGTCTCCCTCAATGTGTTAAAATTTTCGCACAAAGTTATTATACCCTATTACCATAGGTGTAGAGTATAAAAAACCTGCAAACAATTTCATGAAATAAGTCTCATGAAAGGAAAAATTGCTTGTGTACTAAAAGTAAGTGTTGCTATGGTCGAATGAGAAAAACAAGCAAATATATATAAAAATGGCAAGCACCAATTGTGAGCTAGTATAAGCGCGACTTAAGGCAAAAACAAAACTGCACAACAGCAACTTTTTCTAAAAAAAAGTGGAATATTTTGCGATGTTGAGGTCAATTTATTTCAATTGGCGAACGGTTTTAGAATTCTGAGTAAAGCCGAAATTGTTTTTGTTTACATGCAGAACGCATGGTCACCGTAAGCATCATACATACATATAAAAAAGTCAACTATGAAGCGCTGATGAGCTTCCTCGAATTATATAGTCAACATGCCAATTGCTGCAATTCAAAAAAACAACTTTGTTGTTTCATTTAACTTTCAATGGCAACAGAACAGAAGGCGAAAAATTGTAATTGTAATTACCGAAATAAAATCACTTAATTTAATTGCATTGATTTCACTTTTAGTTGAGTTGTTTGCGTTACTTTTGAATTTGTTGAATCACAGTGATACCTCGTTTAAAGTTAGATTAAGGGCTTAACGTCGTTCTTTGTTCTTTTTACGTGGGGAAAATCTTCCGAGTTCATTCCTTCAGCGAACCAACTCTGTCACAGACCCGAAACGTCCCCGCGGCACCAACAATTGCGGCATTCCACCAAGGATGGGTGTTATTTCACCAATGCTTCACATCTCTGTTTACGTCTCTGGCTAACTCGATTTACGTTGCCAAAAATATTGCTCGCTTTTTTGATTTACGTTTTATTTCTGGGTTTACGTTGTAAAAGCAACGTTTTTATGATGCCACTGCATTTTTGTTAAAATTTCTTTTAAAAATAAGCCGCATTATGAAAAAAGTTATACCTCTTTAGTGGTTTTATTGCAAAAATATATACAGAAGAATACACTGATTGCATACAGAAATTATCTTTTTGAAAAGGTTTTTCAGTAATTGCGCTAATTAAAGAACTAGTAATATCTGAAACAATTGATTTCATTTATTCTGATATGCCAAATGCAATAGAAAAAAATTTCCTGTGTGGTAGTATAGTAATATACGTAGTAGTAAATAGTATAAATGTATGCAGTTTACGATCTTAGTTGAGGTTTTACTGTATTACATTTTTGGCAGCGAGCAATGTGTCTTCCTTCCGCCATAGGTACGCTGATTGGCGTGCCAACACGCCGTACAACACCTAAGCCCCCCCCTCTCCATCCTTCCTCTTTACATCCCATCCGGACTCTACAGCAAACCTCATACATAGTAAGCGCACATGAAAGCGAAAGTGTGGAAATGCCTTTCCACATCGTCGCATTTCGATTGTTTCCCTGATGGTAATTGAACACGAGCAATCAGTGTCGATCCTTTGTTGCGGTGTGTTGGCTTAATTTGGCTTGATTGAAATTTGTGCTTAACAATCTGCTCTCAAATTGGCTTGAAATTATTGAAAGACTAGAGCTACCAAAGCAATCGCGTTAGATTGGGTGCGATCAGTGAGCTAAACTGCTCAATTTTATGCTTTTACATTTGAAATTATGGCATGCAAAATTGCTGAGAATAAGAAGAAAATAGATGGTAAATGATTTTTCAAAAGTCTTTCTTTTACGGCTTAGACCGTTTACAAACTATTTTTCAAAACGATTATTTTGCATTTGAATTACAATATTTTCTCATTTGACCAATACAAGATACAAGAATCAAAGCAAACTAGGGCTACCCTCTGCACCCGCTGAAGTAATGTTCCAAATATTTGATCACTTTACAAATTATTCATAAAATTTCTTTAAATAAAATCAAACATGTGGCACTGTCTTACATTACGCTCATAAAAATCAATAAAACTTTGAAAACTTGCATTACTTTGCATTTTCTTTACTTGGCGTTTCGCCTACACGACACCCTCACGCTCGACCTTGAAAAACTGAACTGATTGCGTATTGGATTACTTTGTATTGCGGTTATATAATATATGCATAAGTTTTATGCGGATTTCAGATATCATATTTAATTACATGTAATTTTTATTCGAATACATTTTAGCTATTTCTTGCATTTTTAGCTCAACAAGTATCTTTCGGCATGTTTACAATAATAACTAAAGTTACAACTAAGCACTTCATTCACCAAATTGCCACATATTGATTTTCTAAGCAACAGTTCTTGTAAAAATATTTTTTTAAATTGTAGATTTGAACTTTGGTCATTTTAAAAGCTATGCTTATGCTTTATATTTTGAAATAATTCTTGAATTCTTTTATGCATTTTCAGCGAAGTTCTGAAATCGTACGGTGCTTGGCAGACTCTAGTAGCTAGTAGCCACATTGGTCTCATAGTCCTAGGCTGGCAACAGTTGCAGAAGCCATAATTCAACATTTTGTATCAGTTTATATTTTTACAATGAATAAATATTTTTCCCGCATAGAAAAGTAACAATTGACTGACAAACAATTGTGATTGTAACGCTAGAATAGGGCTGTAGGTCTCTATAGAAGATCGCCAGCTCAAACTATGCCTAACTTAGCCTACTCTGGAAAAAAACCTTTGATAACCGTTTTTAATGAGATTGCCGTACGCTCTCTGAAATACAAACCACATTTCAGCATTTCGAAAACAAATATGACATTCTCATCAAAGCCCTAACGTCTATAAAGATAAATCGCTTTATAGGCCTTGCATTTAATTCCTGACGCCACTTCAAGCTTCTTATCATTTCGTCCAGCCGAAAGACCACGGAACGTGACGCAATAACGAGCTGCTACCTTGGAAGCAATCTCACAACGTTTTAAAATGCAATAAAGTACGAGATTGTAGATTGTGATAGTAAAACGATAACTCCAACTATCATAATTGCCAATGGTAAATCCTTTAAATTTACCTGGTTGCATGCCCACTAATTTACAACTTCAACCCAGAAAAGTGTTTTTATGAAGCGCCAAAAATAGCCGAGCATAAAGTGCTAATTTGATAAGTTTGAGAAAAAATTCTATGAAAAATAAAAAAGGCATAACAAAAGTGTAGTAAATTGTCACAAGACAAGCAAAATACCCGAGGGTCTAGTTGAGATGGTCATGTGAATTGTACGGTTTGCGTTATCAAGAAAAGTATGGCTAGTAAGCGAAGTGTTAATAAAAATTGTTGCGCTAAGCAAAATATGGATTAATAAAAAATTAATCGCTAAACAAACTTAACGTATTTCAATGGACAATATATATTTTACTCAAAATACAAGCAATATGTAGTTAGAAATCAATCAACAGTTTAGCTAAAAAGAGACACGCCCCGGGCATGAAATTCGTTTTACAACACGCTCAGACACGATTTCCTGCGATTTTCAATTATATATGACATTGTAATTTTTTAAAGCGTAGCCTTTCTTTTTACTAATTTCCAACGAATTCATATGCCGCCTTTGAAATGTTGAAATTTCGAGCATCATAAAAAAAAATATTAAAGTTAATAAGCTAATAACATATGAAAATTAAATGGAAAAAAGTATAACTTGTGCAAAAGTCGAAACAGTCTTCTCAGAGGCGCACAAAACAGAGTGTCGAAAGTGTGACAAAAAAGTTGCAAACGCGGAAAGAGTCTAAAATACCGACTTTTTCATTTAGTCAAAAAATTGATGGCTAATGCTAAAAAAATTAAGTTTTTCGCCAAGATAAAAAACTGATAGATAGATTAAAAAGATTTGTAGAAAGATGTATATGAATGATACACATTTTTTGATATGAATATATAAATTTGTGTTCCAAGTACTATATATCGAATTTTTTGACCAAACACAAAATTAGATTTTTTTAGTATTTTTTATAAGCTACTTCAGTTATATAACAATCAAAATTGGTTCAATACGTTCAAACGACTATGGTGAGCAGAACACAAAAAAGAAAATCGACTTTTTCGCTCAGTCAAAAAACTGGTGATCATTAAACTTGTTTTGTAGAGGTTGATATGAACAAAGAACAATGTTTTTAACACGTTAAATAGTCTTATATTTTATTGAACTGCCTGTTGAGTGTTTGATTGAGCGAATACTTAAATCTGATAACGATATGGAAAGCACAAAGAAATCGATTTTTTCGTTCAGCGCCTACGATTTTGATACGATTAACTCAAAAAATAGTGGCTTTTCGCTCAGTTAAAAAACGGGTAATCATTGAAATGAAGTGAAGAGAGGTTTATATGAGTTATACATATACATTATTTGTGCACGAATACTAAAATTATTGCTACAAAAACTCTCTGCAATTGATTTCACTGGCTGTCAAGTCTTATGACTGATTGAAAAAGTCAATAGTTTGTATATTATTTGTTTTCGAATATGAAAATTATTGTTCCGAACAGCCTCTGCAATTAATTTTACCGGCTATGAGGTTTTATGACTGAGAAAAAATATCGATATTTTTTATGTTCAAGAGGGTTTTATATTTTTTCCAAGCGATTCTGCCCTTCTGCCATATGTTACTCTTGCCGACTGAGCCCACTCGCTTTCCAACTTTCCACTGTGTGCCACTGATTGCGAAATACGAAATTTTTGAGTAAAGCGAAATTTTGAATTTAGGAATTTTTATAGTCCGCACAATGCCAAACTAAATTTTATTAAATATACGAATAAACATGCATGCATATAGTATTTACTTTACTTATTTTAGTTGAATAAAAATACACCATCAGCTCACATATGCGTGCGTGTGTGTGTGTGTAATGGTATTTACCTGATAAGAAGAGATTTGCAATTAATGCGGCTATCACAGTAGACCGAAATATCACCGACACGCCGCTTGTTTGAATTGTTGCTCTTGTTTTTGTTGTTGTTGTTTTGATGGCCATTTTTGTTGTTGTTTTTAATTTCTTGCTTCTTTCTTTCTGTTTTTTTCTTGTAAGTGATTTCTGTTTTGTTTTGTATGCAGTGAACTATTTTATAAAAATAGTTGCAATCGTATGTATGTATGTGTGTGTATTGTATATATTGAAGGAGCCTATATTTCGCTGATTGCACGTCGTCGCTCAGTCAGTCTCTCTCTAGCCTTATCGCTGCGGCAAAGCGCGCCAAACGTTGATTTGCTCTTCCAGCTGAAGTTGCTTGAAATTGCCGAGTATTCGTGCTGTTTTTGTTGTTGGCAGCGTTGAGATCGGCATACAGTTTACATCACTGCGTTTCTGCAATTAAATCATAATTTTTTTATACACATTAATATTATAGAATAATAGATATATATTATAGATTAACAATTTATTGCTTCAAATTCCAGTGAATTGTTATATTTCAATCTTGCCATCATTTCAAGGCATCTAGAACTAATATATGTATATATCTCGTTGAACTTGCTATATCTATGTTATTAATTTTTGTTTGCCATCGAATTTTATGATTTCACAAAATGTAAACAACTTTTTTTTTGGCATGTTGCTAGGGAAGCTCTCATATTATTGCGTATGCATGTGCCAGCCATTAAGTTGAGTTTATTAGCACAATTTAAAGATACATATGTATGTATATAACATGTGCTGGTAAATATAGCGAATTCAAAAAATTATATAAAGATATAAATTTGAAATAAATTATTCTTTTGTTTGTGCCTTTGTGTGTATTGAAACTGGAACACGCTCGCATTGCAGACTAAACTCACTTCCACTGAAGCACTTTGCTTGCGCATATCAACCAAATAGTTAATATATTAGATGTAGAATGATAATAGAACGCAACATGTTTTGTATTAGCTGTACGAATGGAAGTAAACACAGCTGAGCATACCAAAAATTATTTGAATGAAAATACAATAAGATTTCGAATTTGAAATTTATTCTGAAGTATAAAGTCGAAAATAAAATTTTAAGCAGCGTACGAATTTGTAAAAATGCGTATCACTAAACGGATAGCTTGATTTAATAAACGATCAAATTGAATTCACATTAGACTAACAGAATTCGAAAAAGGTCAATTTCAATTCAGAAACAGTAAATTTCAGAAATATTCAAACTGTTTTCAGGTTAGTCAACTTCATTTCAAAAACGGTCAAAATAGATTCCAGATTAGGCAAATAGAATTCAAAAAAGGTCAATTGGTTTTCAGATGCTTCAGGATGCTTTCATTTTAGAAATACTCAATTTGATTTCTTAAAAGATCAGAAAGAATTCAGAAAAGCACAATTGGATTTCATTAATCGTATACCGATATATGTATGTACATATGTATAATAAATTAATTTTAACATTTTAGAAATTAATTTTGATAATTCTGAAATCAGCCTGGAAATGCTGCGGATAACGTAAATTAAAGTACAGTCCAACTGCATAAGTTGCCCCCTTTCCCAAAATGACAAGGCCAACAAAGTGAAAGAATTTGACTACACTCATAACTTTGCAATTTTTCCAAGCATAATTAACTTAAACTAGCGGAATTTTTATGCACAAAAAAAAATCGATTTTTCAAAAATTCCAACTGCATTCCAATAAAGCCTTTCATGTGATGTTCTTTTAATGTTAATACGAAATATGCGATGCAAATATTTGCATTCGATTGAAATTTTAATTCCACTAGAATGCACATTTTAATTTTACATATTCAAACTAAAAATCTATTTTAATTTATAAAAAAATATTTGCCTCTTAGACAAGAAATTTGCTTCAATTATTTTGCAAAAATTTCGCTTTGCATTGTTCAACGATTTGCCTTCAACAAAGAATTTTAAATATGTATTTCTATTTGCTTTACTTAAATTGCCTTTCATATCAAATTTTTAGCTTTTAGACAGTTTTTCGAATTTAATTTAATTTAATGCATTATTCTTTATAATTCTGCATTTGCTTTTCATTTTATGTTACATTATACCAAATTTTTTTTAACAGCTTAGATTTCGCTTCATTTGAATTTTTATTATTTACTCAGCATTCAAAAACACTTCCAGCGACACACTTACACACACAAGCATAAATTAATGCACCAATACTCGCTTAGTATTTATGCAGCTAAATAGCAAAAACAATAACAAAAACGAAATTTACCAGTTAAAATAAAGTAGAATAAAACCAACTTATACGAAGCTAACAAATTCGAACGACGAATTTACAACGAACTAAGCACACGCGCGGTCGAGATGAATCTGAAACTGAATTTGAAAATATTTCAACATTTTCGATTTTTCAAAAAAACACAACACAACAACAGCCCAGCGAACACTCGCAGAGCAAGCACAAGATACCGCGCGCTGAGAGAGACGAGAGAGCGATCGCAGCGCAGCGCAGAGTTTGTGACAGAGGAGGTATCGTAAAGAGGCGGCGATCGCGGTCTCGAACTCGAAGCGATCGAGTTGTAAGGCATCAGAGTCAAGCGGAGCGGACCGCCAAAGCTAACTTAAGTGAGGAACTTGACGACTGCTGGATGTACAATTGGACATAGAAGCGAACAGAGGTACAGAGGGACGTACGATCGATGGACAGACAGTGCTCAATTGAATTTTCTTTCAAAGTGATAACAGAAAGTGCAAGTCAATGTACGCTACGGGTTGGGCAGGCGGAAAGCGGCAATGGTGGCTAGGGCGGGAAATGAAAATTATGTAGGAAGAACTTGATTTGTGAAGGAAATTATCTAATCTTTTTCAAAGCCAAGAATTTGATAGAGTGCTTAGGAACAAATGTAGCTGCTCTGTTCTCCGGATCGCTTAATAGTTCGACCATGCACTCTTCGATCTACAGCTTTGTATGTTTAACTAAAAAGATCGATCTTATTAACGATCAATCTGCTAACATACCTCCAACACTAAAAACAGTGTTAGCCAGAGCCATTGCTCTGAAATTGCCGGAAAAACTACATGTAGGGAAAGAGGCCGACGAACGGTTCGACGGACGGACGAAAGCTCGAACAAAGAAATGACCACACAAACGCTTCATTTGGCGCCTCAATCGAATTTTGTAATTTCAATGTGTGCCCAAAAAACATGTTTACATGCTTGGAATGCAAATGCAGTGTACGAGGCAGAGCGGCAAACAGCTGATCGCATTGAAATGAAATCATAAACAGCGAAAAGATACAACAACATCGACACGCTAATCAAATACAAATGTTATAGCTCGGCGAAGCCATACACACACACAGGGACATAACGCGCGCTCTTCGAGCAGAACATTTGGTTCCAACAGGTTACCACTAGACGTCGCTATCGCCAGCCACAGTTGCAGCCCGGACACACTCGGAGCCCGCTCACTCTCCGTCATACTTTAACGTTCGCTCTCCCTACAGCCTGCCTGTTTGGCTGCTCGAAAACAACACACAGCCACTTGGAAGAAACCCCCTTGAGGTGCTTCAAACCACTTGGACGCGCATTACGCGGCGGCTTTTTAATATGCGCACACACCGGGTTGAATCGGTTTTAACCAGTCTGCCAAAGCGTCTGGCCGGTGGCATGACGCCAATCATGCTTCTTCATACCACATTTCGTTTGCAAACCAGAACGCGCAAGCAGAGCAACAGCGTCAGCACAGAGCGTCTCTTTACGCCGGTTCGGTAGGTGGAAGCAAGCCACTTCAGTTGGGCGATTTACGAAGTGCCCAGAAGACTTTATCGAAGAGTCATATGCAGTCTTTAATGCGAAGCGCTTGAGCGTTGAACAGCTGCACTAAAATGTGCAACTCGAAATTGTTGCCATATTTTTATACTAAGAGGAAGAAGTACTAATTTATTTTTTGCGCATCGGCAACAGAAATGCATGAGGACGTCACATGACGCTCTATAAAAAAAAAATTATTTCTGTATCGTTTAAAAAAACATTGATTTATTGCAGGAAGACTCCTAAAAAAGTTCGTCTTTAGCAATAAAAATCCGTAAGCTGGACTCTTTTAAAAAAAACCACTGAATCAGAAAGAGAAATATCTGCTTTAAAATTGCTAATTCTGACCAAATGAAATGCGAAGAAGTTCAGATTGAGCAACCTTTCAATACGGAAACAGCAAAGAACTGAATTTGGTTGTAAAAGAAGATTGTTGTAAAGTTTTTCATTGAGCCAATTAAAATTAAATCTTAATTTGTTAGTTCAATAAACATGTTGTTGAAGACTTCGATTCCTACTCCAAATACAATCTTAAGCTAGTTCAATGTAAATCTGTCAGGTCGCTGTGAATAGAAGACTGCAAATCTCTACCAAATTTAGTACAGCTCAATGTAATCATTTAATTGAACTAATTAAAAATACAATGAACTGAATGTAAATAAAATTTATGAAGGATTGCAAAGTATTTTTGCTTTTGTGTACAAATTTTATCTGACGTTTTCCGTTATCCAATTCGCACTTTTAAACTTTTGGAATGCGAAAACACAATAGCCCAATTCACAATCTTGTGCAAATGGTCTGGGATTTTTGCAATTGACAGTTTTGTAGCAAAACTAAGATTAAATAATGTTTGTCAGTTGGTTCTTCAGTAGTTTTGACAGTAGTTTGCTACAGAACTGTCAATTGCAAAAATCCCAGACCATTTGCACAAGATTGTGAATTGGGCTAATGTCAGGCCTCCCCTTGCTTAAAAACCAAACTACAGGCCAGGCCTGACTCAATTACTTCACAAGCTAAGTACAGTTGTACTAAATTGTACAAAAAATAGTTTGATAATAATGTAAGTAGGTAACTGTGAAGGTACGCCCTTCTCTACTGTTTACCAGAGATTTCTATCGCTGCTCTTCAGCATATCCAGCTGTAGAGCTGGTGTCCCCAGTGAGTAGTGTCTTATGTAGACTCGTTGGTTGTAAATCGCAATCCGCCTAATTTTACTTATGAACATTATCTGCTATACATTGCAATATAATATATACATACATACATACATATGTATGTGTGTTTGTTTTTTCGGGCATGCTTTCCCTGAGTCTGATACCAAGTGATCGTAGTCTAAGTGCTTGTGGCCTTATCTTCAGAGCTCACTGCATCAAACTGAACATTAACTTGTTCGAAGCGGATTATCAGCGCTTTATCTTGTATTTACAGGATTTTACCGGCAAATACTTATGCAATGCGTGCCCAATTCATTTGCATAAAATGTTTGTTTGTTTGTTATTTGCTTTCCCAGCGCTTGATTTCACTCTTTATCACGACTTGGCATTTCGTTGACTAGTGAGAAGTGCGTTAAGTGGCTTCTAATATATGTGAGATTTAGCTACAATTTAAAATTTATTGCTACAAAGAACATATGTATGTACAATTCAGTTAGCTTATCATATTGCTTTATGTACATATGTACCTACTCTTGTTTTTATTACGTATGGTCTAGTCGAGTGTACTCGTAGTATAAGGACATGCCTACAATTTAGATGTCACATTTTAAAATTTTTTTCGCTTGTCAACAGCTGATGTTTTAAAAAGATACGTATCATATCTTTTTGAAGCAGCAAGTTGTGGATTATTGTAAAATATTGGTTATAGGCCACTTTGATTGGTAAGATATTTCTTGTCGGTCTAAAATGGCGATAAAATAATGTTTGTCAGTTGGCTTTCTTGTAAAGAAAAGATGAAAACAATATTGAAGAATATTTTTTTATAGAAAAGGTTTTCGAGTTAGTTTATCTTAGGGTAGGACGTCAGCTTGAAAGGGAGCTCACTTACGCCAGGTAAATAACAGGCCCGTTGTGATGCCAACAAGTTGGAAGATCTCCCAGACTATAAAGAAACCCTGGAACAAAATTCCAAAAACCAGTGTGATTCCAAAATTAACTTAACAATGCTGCTGATGTTTAAACTTAATTTTTAAAATTTCGGTGAAACCACCAACCAAACAAATTTGAAGTAGAAAAGTGAGCAGATCATTGAACTCTATACTCAGCTAAGTTACTGGATATAGATGCATACTTGTTGGCATATAAATAATTATTATCTTTACAATTGTACATAATTCCATTGTGACGGTCATGACAGCATCGCTGATTAAAAGCAAATAATGCAAAAAGTGCACAGTAAATATATAGAAAAATGCGGCGCATCTTATCAGCGAATATGCTTGAATGGAAGGGGAAAGAAGAGGCGTTTGTAACGCCTGTCAATCCAATCTCTTTTTTGCTATCAACGAAGGTCAGCTGAGAAATATCATATTTCCCATACACGCAAATTCTGTTGCTTGTTTACATAAAAAGTTGATGAGTCACCTGTTGACGCGACTAACCAACCAAGTAGCAAAAAACATGTATTAATTTAATAAATATAACAATTTTATCAAAGCTTCATTAAATGTCTATGCACTACAAATCAATCTAATTTATCAGCAATAAGCTAAAGTGATTAGGGTGTTTGAAAAAAGATAATGAAAAACAGTGACGTATGCAGCAAACCAGTTTTTTCGATGGGGTGACAGTTTTTCAGTTAGTAGCGAAGCCATAAGCATTTGGAAGGCTTTGAGAAAATGATGAAGAGGAGGACTTTTGAAAAAGTCTTGAAAACGCTTGTTGAATACTAAACGGTATGTAAAAAATATCGATATCATTTAATATCGATATTTTTTTAAAGATTTGAATAGATATAGTATATGAATTTTTTAATATTATTTACATGTATTTGCTTACTAGCCTATCACAGAGGCACAGAATGTGTTCTGCTATTTCTTCATATTCGTTAAAGTTTCCATACATGCTATACTTGACATTCTATATACTATGTATATATTTTATTAAATTATTATAAATAATAATGAACTGGAAGTGTCAAAAGGTGATCTATTTTATAGTAAAGAGAAATCAAAGCTACATATGTAATTTTATGAATTACCATTTTCGTGATCTAAACCAATAACTTTCATATTCCATGTTTTCTTACAAAGCGCTGTAACCCCCACTCCTCTTCCCTTTTCACCGATAAGCAATTTGTTTTTGATTTCGTAGTGACATTTATGTACGTCTATTTTGTTACTAATTGAAGCAAAGTTAATTCCGTACTGTAAATTCCATCAAAAAAAATGCCAAACGAAAATCGTCATCAACGTCAAAAATCATTGCAGCTCAAGCCGCCGCCGCGTTCTTCTTTAATACCTGTGAGCGAATTACAACAACACTAACGAAGACCACCACAACAAGTGCGAGGTGGTCTTATGCTAATTTAAGCCAGATTTAACCAGTTCAAACCCGTATGAGCCGGCAGTAAGTAAGTCAATAAGAATTACACTAAAACTATAAAAAACCACAAAAACAACAACACCAACAACAACAACAACAAATCTACAGAAAGCACAACAGCAAACGCGCTTGAAATTCAACGCTGGGCAACTTGTCATGCCAGGCAACGCGCAATTATCAACAAGCGAGCAGTAGCAACAACAACAACACAACAACAACAACGGCTATAAACGCTGACAATGTAAAATGCGCCCGAAACGCATCAAATTAGCTAAGCTGAGCGCACAGCAGCAGCAACTTTTCACCGCACACGAACCACACCCAGCTCCACCCACCCGCACAGCAAAAGCGAGGAGCGGGCACGTGCACTTGGCCAGTGGCAAGTGGCTTTTCTGGTTGTCGTGCCAAGCCGCGCACATTTTGACAAAGCCAACATTTTTGTAAGCGCCAGAAAATTGTTAGATACTTAAATTCTGGCTTCCTTCTAAATTTTGCTCGCCTTTTGAAGCTGCATAACAGAAACCAGTTTCGGTGGGAATTTATTGACTGATTCGGAATAAAAGCCAAAATAGTATTAGTTCAATATTGTGAACGGGTTTTTTTCAATCGAATTAGCTTGAAGTTGTAGTGCAGGAAAATGAAAATTGTTGTGGGTAGGAAAAGTTGATTTCGCTTATTGGTTGGGTTGCAAGAATATGTGCAAATGCATATCGTATTTCTGTGTTGGAACTAAGAAAAAAATTGGTAAACTAGTTTCAATGTACACAGAAGTGACGATGAAATCGAATTCGAAAGAAATCCGTGGTCTGGAAAATTTACATTGAGCCAATGGAAATTATAGATTGGGACAATGACAATAATAATTACGGTAGTTACCAAAGATATTTAATTGTGCTTATGCTAAATGCTATCAGTCAATTTATTTCAAATATACTTTTTTTCCAAATTTATTAAATTCAATGCACTTCAATAAAAACTGAGAAACTTATTTAATTCTCACTTAGTTAATAAAGTACAAACAAGTTGAAAATGAAAAATCAATGTGAAAAATGTACAATGGTTCAAGAAAATTTCATTGATGATTTTAAGAAGTATCAAAATACAAGATGTGGTATTTTTTACACTGAACTTTCATTAAAGTGTGCATAAAAATGTAAAGTGTACATTAATTTTTGCATTTTGGTATAATTTTTATAGTAAACCTATAAAGTTTCGTAAGAAGCGAAAATCAATGAAATTTGTTTAATGCGCCAATAAAAAGGTAATTTAAGTTGTTCCGATCAATGTTAATTTCAAAAATGGGCCAATAAAAAATTACATTAGCACAATTTAAATAAAAAACGATGAGCACATTTTCATTGTACAATATTATGAAGAATTTTTCATAACGTGTAAGATTTCTTTACAGATTAACAGAATGAAAGTTTTCTATATTGAAAGCAGAGTTCGTGGGCAAGAGATGAAAAGCGAAAGGGAACAAGAACTTTCAACACATTTGCACATTTGCAGCAACAACATAAATGATAAAGACTAAGAATATGTCAAAGTAATCTCTCGGTGTGTAAAAACGTATGAAAATTGCAAAAAGGAAGAAAGAAATCTTTGCAACAGAAATATTTTCACATGTAAATCTTCGTTAAGAAATAAGTTTTGAATTTATTGTATAAAACTTGTTCAATAATCTTTTTGTTTAATGCATTTTAAAGAAAAAATAGGCCTTTGAGAAGGTTAGAAGATTAGATTAGATCCAAATAAAATTTACAATTATTTGTATAGCACACTTTTTAATTTTTGGCGTTTTGCTTTCACTGACATTCTAATTTTTTGCAAGCCACTCACTTCCTAAAGGCCTTTTACTAGTATTATTTCAAACAAATGAACACCAATTAATCACTTTTCCTGTCAAACTTTTTTTGAAACAACTTACCAAAATACATGCGCGATATTGGGATATAATAATACATATCTTTTATAGTTAGTATGTAATATAATTGTTTAGAGATTCACTCACTTATTTCGTTGTGACTTCGTCGATCGCACGAGCTCACTGAGCAGCCAAAATCAGTTGGAGAAATAATCTCAGCAAGTATGTATTACAACAAATGTAACCGAAAAACTCACACACCACTCGTACTATGCCGTTATCTCAAGACACTCCAGCTTCAATTGACAAGCGTTTCTGCTCAGATGTTGAATATTTATAGCTTAAAATTTCCATGCGATGATGATCACAAAATCAAGGCATCGCTTACAATTTAAAATGCTTGCCTCTGAGCGAAATAGGTTGTTGGCTTGGCATAGCGGAGAGCTTTGCGATAGTCTGTTCAAAATTCACAAAAGTTTGTTGCTGCTGTTATGGCTAGCAGGCAATAGATGTCGTCTGGCCTTGAAGTTAAGAGCAAGCTTTCGTATTAAAGCTTTTTAACCCGCGGCTTGCCGTGCATCTCTTTTGTGGCACAGCTGGTTCGTGTCACTTTCAGCAATGGAAATTGCATGTAAAACTAGAGATAGAAATTAAATATTCAAGATTTTAATATATGTAATATTGTAATTCATAAATCTTTTAGATCTTAATAGTAAGTCTGATAACAGCTTGTATTGACCTATATAAAACTTTTAGAAAACTCAACATAATTCTAAATAGTTACATACATACATACGTATACATACGTATATATGTATGTATGTATATATGCTTATAATCAAATGAGCATTGCAAAAATCAAAACTCTCCAACCTCAAATCCGATCTGAAAATCCAACGAAATCAATTAATAAAGCATAAAAATAGTGAGTATAAAAATAAAACAAACGTTTCGTGCGGTAGTTTGTTATACTTACTCACATACTTCCATACATATGTATGCGTATAATAAATGATATAAATGAAAGTGGTAATGACATCAATTTAACGAATATCACAATCGCGAGCCGCGTACGCGTGAATACTAAAAGTACGGATTAGAAGCGGGTGGAGAGCAGACACTGCCAAATTACAGTACAATAGCCCCATAAAAGTGCGATACATACGACATGCTCACAGCAACAGCAAAAGCAACAACAATGTAAGCAATAGCAACAGTTGCAGTTGCTATCAAATTGTAGAGATACACTTGTATCTGAAGCGCGCAACTGTCGAGCGCTCAATTGCAAAAAGAAAACAAAATAATATTATTGCAAAGTGTGCGTTTGTATGCGTATGCAAAATTGTAGCGGGTTCCGGGCTATGTCCAGCGAGTAGATGAAGCGCCTTGAATTTTCGAAAATTTGAAAGCACTTTAGTCGCACTTGATGGGCGGAAATTTTTCTTCTCAAGTGCAGTTCTTTGGCAAGAGAGGAAAACGAAATTTCGAACTCGAACTGAATATTTTTCTTTTGTCAAAACTTTTCGTTTGTTTTACAAATTAAATTTCTAAGCCCCGCCATCGCTAGAACTCGTCGGACTTGTTAAGGAGCGCCATTCTTTACAGGGCTCGAACAGATCTCGAAACTAGGCATCAAGCCTCTTTGGAAATTTGTGAAACACACCAAAATTCTGAGAGATCATTACTTTGACCACTCCTAAAACGGAACCCTAACTGGTATTGCTATGGACCCAACAGGGTCTATGCGTGACCTAACCTTTGTTGAGCTCTCAAAGCGTCAGAAATAAAAATTACAACAACAAATCTATATGCTAATATTTCTTAAAATTTTTTATTCGATTTTTTTTTGCATAAAGTCTAAAGCAAAGAGTTCTTACAGCTGCAGTAGGAGCTACAGATACTCGATACAAGTGCAGTTGCAGATACTAATACAGATGCATGGATACAAGTGCGCAAACACATTTCGAGCTGTCTTCTGAGCTTGACTGGAGTTCCGCTGTGTCGCGCGCAAGCGAAATCTCTGCGTTGCAACCCAGCAGGAAAAAGTTGTAAATGCCAAGCTAAATTGTAATGCTTTTACTTGATCGATGAATTACAGTAACGCCTTAAAGCAGCGTTCTTAGTTATAACCATATGTACATATGTATATAGAAATGATTAGAATCACCTTTGGTCTTGATTTCCGATTATTTATCTGTCCGCCTAATTTTTGAGGGAAATTTAGATATATAAGAATTAGAAAGACTAATTTTCAGCTGTGAACTTTTTCGTATGTAGAAAAATTGCATGTATTGCATTTTTGCTGCTGGTAAATTTTGCAATCTTTCATGTTTAAATTAACCAATAAAGAAAGATTTCTGTTTAAGATTTAAATTTCGGAAATTTTTCATAGAAAAATTGCACGCATTGCACATTTTCCTGCTGAGAAGTGTTGCGATCTCTCGATGTGCGGGCGATGATTTGGCGTATGTGTGTGTGAGCACGTGTTTGTGTGTGTATGACGTGTATTCGCAAGATTCTTTTTGATGAGGAAACATGCCATTAAGTTTAATTAATTGTACGACGATTTGATTCGTTGTCTCATTCTCTGAAGTGACAATGAACAGCAGTTTCTAAGTTGGTCAACCCACACACACACACACACACACACACACACACACACACACACACACACACACACACACACACACACACATACACCGACAGGGCGGCACACATCTTTAAATGCATGTGATCTTCGTGATATAAGGTTATTTCAGACAATATGTCTGAAGCGACAATTAAACGATTATAAATGCAAGTTCGAAAATTGTTCACCAACTTCACAAGATAAAGGTCTAAAGGTCTCTTAGCACATGATCTTTGATATCTCATGGATTCACCAAATTCATGGACGTAGAGTTAAGCGTGGTTATTCGCTATTAATTCATTCATTATTCAACAATAATATTTCTGCAGAGTTGATAAGTAAATAATTATCGAATGTAATGCAAAAAGATGCATATCGATATCGTTAGAGAAAGGAAGAGAATTCGGCACAAGCGCAACATAGAAAATTTGACAGAATCGAAGGATACAACGTCATAACATCTTGAACCAATATGACTACAATCTGAACCGGGAGGAGGTAACAGAGTGTTGGGCAAAAGCAGCAGGCAGCTGCAGTTACGGGGAGCCGCTCAAACGCAAGAGCGAAAGAGAAAAAGAGAGCGAAAATGCAACTTGCATTTGTAAGCTTTTCGGCGCTACCCCCGAAGCTCGTTGTACCGGGCGATACCCATTTCACAATCAGCGGAACTTTCACGCTCAGCTTGATGGCTTTTCGTTGGCGCCGCACAGTAGCGCAGAATTCAAAAAAGCTGAGCAAAACATGAAAACGTTATACAATTTGTATGAAAAATCGTATATTGAGGGTTTGTGAAATTGCTAATTACGATTCAAAGGCTAACAATTTAAGGACAACAAAATGCTGCATTAAATATGGCCGACAGAAGACTTAAAAATTTGATTTAAGCAGAACTGCCGCTCAAGAGCTCGAGTAAAACGATTCTTTTTGATCGCAGTTAAAGGTTTTAATGTTTATATACGTTTTTCTATTCATTTAAAGGGACTTTTTATATGGTATATATCTTTTTTGTGAGGATGTTTTTCAAAAATAAACAATTTTCTTTCTTGATTTCCCTGCACGTTTCGAAAGAGAATATTGTCTACACCTTTTCAAATAAGCTTCAAACATTCTAAATGTGCTTACAAAAATTCCCAATGTTCCTGCAAAAATTTCAAATAAACTTCAGACAAATTCAACTAAAGTAAGGGAAGGTAAAAGAAGAAGACTTTTTAACGGAATTTTTTAATTTTGCACCGCTGTGCGTCGAGCGCTCGGCGAGCATGAGAAGAGCGTTTTATACGTTATCAGCTGCACGCTACGCCATTCAAGTGTCTCTGCCACTTGTCACTGTTGTTGTTGTTGCTATTGGGGGGTGTGTATCTCTTAAAATCAGCAGTCACCGCACACCACCCACCACCCACCCGCTTTGCACGCTCCTGCTGCTACAATTCAAATCGTTTGGAGGGTATTTGCGGCACAATCGCGCTCCACTCGAGTTCACTTCGCAACGAGTGGCGCTCTCGTACGTATCTGCTATCTGCCAGCCGCACTGAACTCGCCGTAAAGCCGTATCTCGTGTCACAGATACTCGCACGTTTGCTGCCGTTGTGGGTCGCTGGTCATTGCTGCTGTCTCGCCATCGTGCTCGTTGTCGTCGGTATACTAAAATCTAGTGTGACATTAATAAAGGCAATTTTAAATAAAAAGAAATTGAATCTTTCAAATATATTTTAATTAAAAGTGAGTGCGTTGCATTGCCACGAAAAAAGGTGCAAAAATTTTCAAATTTCTAAAACTGTGCATTTGATATTGTGAAGCAGTCGTTACAAGCATATAAGTCTTTATATAGCAACAAATTCGCAACTGAAGGATTCAAGGATTCTCAGCCAAATGCAGTCCTTAATTGTAGCTAGCGCCTTAGTGTTGCTGCTAGGCGTGCAGCAAGGTGAGTTTTTTCAAAAAAAAAAGCTGTTATGGCATATGATGAAAAAAAGAAAAAAAAAGGACATACGTGCGTTACATAATAGCGACTAGGAAATTGCTTGCTGCTTCGTCGTCGACGCAGACGACGTCACCGCTTGTCGAACTTCGGCGCAGCGCAACTTTACTTAAAATCAAATCTTTTTGTCAATATGTATTCTTAAAGGCAATAAGTGCTTAAATCAAGCTTGATTATATGCTTCAATATTAGCTTTTATGCCTTCTCCGTCGTCCTTTTCTGCTCTGTTTGCTTTTGCTCTAGAGTTTTTGTGCGTGAAAATTGTGTACACGTACTACGAAAGGCGGTTAAGTAATTTCTCTGCATTTGCACTTCTCCACCCTCCGCCTCCTCCTACTCCCCTTCTACTTTACTCATCCGCCACAGCTCTTTTCAGACTTCATGTTCTCCATTCCATTGCTGCGGCTTTTCACATGCTTCCTTTCATTTTTCTACATTTTCTCCACTTGACTTTCTGCTTCTTCTTCTTCTCTACTACTCGTACGCGCATATTTCCTTGTTTATGTGCCAAATAAATTGCCTTGTGTCCTGTGCTCTTTCCGTACTTAGCGCTTTTTGGCCTCATGCCCCGCTCTTGTCCTTTTGAGAGTATCTGCGCTGGCAAGGAATGCGTGCTCGTTGGGAAAAGTTGTGAAAAATTTGTATGCTGAAGCACTGTGCTCTCATAGCATATGATTTCGGTTATGTTGTGTACGTGCTAAATGCAGCAAGGATGTGTGTGTCCTTTCAAATTTGTATCTATGTATTTTATTTTAGTAGATAACTGCATAGACTAGCATATATGTATGTATGACGAAATGTCTATATTTAGCATAAAAGTATGTGGGATAATTATAAATTCCATCATCGTTGATGATGTTGATTATATATATGTAGATACATGCATACTAAGAAAATTCGTGATTATTAAATGATTAATTACTCGCTAAGTGATATTAGCTGTCTATCACTGATGGATGAGATGTTAAGTTTGTGCGAGTATTCTAACTGGTTCAGTTTAGCAAACATCGAATTTTCAGAAAACAATTTTAAAATTTGCCATTTAAAAGTAAGTAAACGTGGTTCAAGGCTTATTTTCTCTACAAATGTACATTGTATGTGTCCACTTAAATTATTTAGGCCACTGTTGCAGAAACGCCGGTCAGCACGATTTCCTTGAACCAAGTCGTTGCATTTTAAAAAGTAAAAAAGCGCTCTGTATAATTTTATTCGTACTATAGTCAATCGAATAAAGTTTATGCATATATTAGATTTCAGCATTGGTGGTTAGTTCTAAAGAAGTTCTATTACAGACACGCAATTATAATTTGTACATAAGAGTATTGTATGTGTGCAGCTTAGTTGATCATAATAGCTATTACTTTTTGACGTAAGGGTTACCATTGTCGACTTTGAAATATTCGCCGGTGTTTTTACAGAGATATGGATACGTCTCATCTGGCACAGTGTTCCAATGTGCGCAGTCAGAGGCCGGTGCTGCATCTCCTTTGGGAATACGGTAGACCGGGGTACCAATTATATTTGTCACATCATACTGGCACGTTAAGTAGTAAGCGTATCTGGCCGGATAGTAAAACATGATATCATATAAAAACATGCTGCTGTCGTCGAGTGCACTTACATATTGGGGGCGGGGGCGGTGCAATAAGCGAGGGAACAGGCAATGCGCGACACCTGATCTTGTGCCATTTGCGTAAAATGGAATGTCTCTTGCGGAGTTGATCTGTATATTGAAGAAATAAAATAGCAATAGAAGGCATTAAACGAACTATCGGCTGCTGAGATACGTGAAATCTAAAAATATCTCTACATGGGCGCATTTAAAAATTAAAATAAAATATTTCTAAAATTTTGTATATGAAAACCTAACATCGTGCGATGAAAAAAAGGTCGTTCTATATACCTACACACTCCAAAAACCAAAGTGATCTGGTGTTTCCGTTTTTTGCCTTTAGGGGAACGGAACCCTAAAAATTGGGTTTTTGCACATATAAAACATTGAATAAAGTCCCCCGACAACCAAAACCTTTTTTTGAAGTAGGTCATCTGCGATTCCGTTATGTTTGTAGACACATTACGCAATTTCAAGGCGGACCTATTAATCCCCATCAATTGGCATGTTTCACAATTCTAAAGTTCAATGCTATTCCTATCCAAAGAACGTGTTGGGGGCCTTCTAACTTTGGGAAATGATATGAGCTTTTATCTTTAAAAATAGTATCAACTCACACCAGGTTCGTTTTGTATTGAGTGAGTGCGTCCGTATACTGCTTTTCATCCCACCAGCCGTCGATGGACGTATTCACTAGATGCATTATTTGCAGAGGGTTCTTCCATGTAAGAAAGGCGAGATTCTGACCTCCCCATGGAAACAAGCGAGTTGAGTGACAATGTGAGTGGAACATATTGCAGCGCGCAACATGCTCATGCGCTATATACTCCAGCTCTGTGTCCCAAATGACAGTGCGCATGCGACTAGCTGGCGGAAACAGTCTGTCTTGGCCATCCTTACACGTTCCACTAGCCATATGGTTGCGGTGCATGTTATGCCCGTGTATTATATACTTCTTAATGTGCTCCGTCATTGGATAATGCCACCTATATATCGTGCCCTGCGGCTAGTAAAATACAAGCAAATATAAAGTTCAGCGATGCATATTCTGGGCGAGGTCACAACGATCCAACAATTTAATGGCTACATACCACCATTGAAATATCGCATACGAAATTTTCAGTATGGAAATGCCTGCAAATATATCGGCCGTCGTCATTGCCGCAATCATCGTAAGCATTTGAGCGCGGTACGAGTAGTACAAGGACGAACAGGCTGAGCAGATGTCCTGGCGGGAAATGCATGATTGACGTTCGCGTTTCGGGTTCGAGAAATTGCATTTAATACATGGATAGTGTATGTATATTCGAAAAAAAATGTTTGAAAATAAATGTCTTATCGAAGCACAACAACAAATATGTATGTATGTTCTCCGATTGAGAAATGTATAAAACTATTTCGTATTTCACTTTTGAATACGCTCCTACTCCGGTTCGAATCACTGGATTGGGCATAGTGAATTTGTCTCACAAGTGACCGCTATCTCTCGCAGAGCTGACTTAGGAGATCCACACCCGGTAACGTCCATGTCGGTTTTTCAACTACCAAATTTAAAAAATTCTGAGCTACAACACATAATTTTCTGTAAAAAAAAAGCTCACATATTCTATATTTAAATCAATTGATGTTGGTGTCCCTCGACGTGCCTGACTGCAGCAATGATCGTGAGTATTTTATTGTTTCTTTTGTATTGCTGCTGTTCTTTTATATTTCAAATGCAGAACAGGACATAAACACGCATTGCTGTCTTTGCCGATTGATCAGCATGGGTGAGGGTGCAGGGCCCTCTTTATTAAGGGCCCACACACTTTATCGCCTATATAAGCGGCGGATCACACCCAATTTTTATTGAACACACAAATCATTCCTTTAAATGAGTAACTTAACAAATTAAGGCTACAATTTTAAAATTTTTGCACAAAAGTTAATATACCCTATTGCATAGGTGTGTGCTGGGTTTTTAAAGCAATTTTGTTTCATTTTAAGTGAAAGTTGCTTTCACAGAGTCTAAAATATTAAAAATCGACGAGTTTTGTTTTGGTTTTTGGCTTCTCCTGAAAAATGTCAGAAATGTTAGTTAGGGCCTTTGTACATTTTGCCAGCGATATGTATATTAAAGAAAAATATATTTAGCATGCCATTATATTTATTGAAGTCTAGCGCTTTTAATCTGCTTCTTTTTTGCAGAAGTTTTATAAATTCAGAAGTAGCCCAAAAGTTTGACTTAATAAGTCTATAAAAAAGGTCTATATTTCAAACTGATTTCTCAGCATTATTCATATGTCGTAGTATATGTGCGTAAAGACTTCCTTAAGCAATGGCCCTTTATATACTGTTCCAACCTAAAATTCCTCATGCCTGCTTCGAGCATGGTTACTATCGTAAATGAAAGTAATTCCCGTTCTGTGCTTTGCTCAATTGTATATTACTCCACTTTGCGTCTGTGTCATTTCTAGCATTTATAAAATAAATAAAGAAAAATAGGCAGCACATTTTCCAGCGCAGAGGCCCGCTGACCCCATTCCTCATACGTCGATAGGCCATTCTCAAAAGCGAGGTAAATGTCATGTACACGTTTTCCTCATAATTTTCCATGTCAAATACTTTGGCTTTCTATGCTGCTGCTTCTTCTTCTTCTGCTACATTCTTAGCAAGCAATGTTTCCTTCCCACTCATACACACATCAATTGAAAATGTCAAAGGCATACACGAAAGTACGCAGACTGCAATTTCAATACAATGAAAAATGTTCAATATCCTTCAGTCGGCATACCAGGCGAACACACACGCGCATTCGGAGTTCGCAGCACATACTAGGGATGTTAATGCTGTCTTTTTTGTCACATTTTTGGGCAAATAAAGTTTCAGAATTTCTTTTCGAATAGAATGCTGTGAGTCAACTGTTAGAATCTGTTCAAAACTAGCACCATTAGCGATAGTCGTTTTTTTGAGGGTTGAACTGATTTACAAAAAAAAGTTTTAACAAAATAAATTAGCCGTCAGCAACTTACAAAACAGCTCCTTAATTTTATACCAAATGTGTAACATAATGCACAAAATGTCTTTCCTTATCTGGGCAACATTTGAAAGCATTTCACTGCTTCGCAGAATTGTTTCACTTGAATGGTTCGCCAGCACGACTAACAATGCCACTCCTGCGCCGCTCGAGAGTAGCACTTTGTCTCAAGCATGAAAAGATGCTCCAGATTTGCCTGTAAGTGTGGCGACTCAAAACAAAGGAAGATATCTAAAAAGCATCTAACAGCAGCGAATTGTGAGTAGAGCTCGTGAGGCAACATCTTAGCTGGAGGAGCAGGGCAGTCAGGGTGCCTCAAGGAAACAGACATTAATAAAGCTGCTTAGAATACCATAATAAGATGAGGGAATATGAACTATTGTTTCCCAGAATTAATAAGCACTATCTTATTCATGGTTTATTTTTTAATTTATAGGCAATTAAAGGCTTAAGCTCGTATTTTTTAGTTACCATACATCCATCCATCACCCTAATCTAATACGCATTGACTAATACTTTTATTTCGTCAATAGTTGAAGCTGCTGAGAATACTTTGTATATGTATTTTTTGAAGAACTTTTATGTAGATTTCATGCTTTAATTGTTTGTTTCCCTGCTGTTTGACACTTTTCTGTAAATACTTTTTATATTTACAGCGAAATTAATTTATTTCAAGAAAGTCATCAACTGTCAGGAATGTTAATAGCTGAACACCAATGCCCTCTACCAGCTTAACATTGCACACTATATGCTAAACATCATACCTTATTTATTTATACACATGTAAGATTTTCAAAAATTTCAACACAAGCTGAAATACTGCCACTTTTCTCTTAATTAAATTATTAACTTTTTTAAAAGCTCTTAAATGATGCTAAGTAAAGCTAAACTTTTTGCCTTATTAACCTTCAAGGGCATGCATGTATGACCCATTTGCCATTTGAGCGCAACAACAACAAAAATTCGCATACAATTTTTGAAGCGAGCGTGCCTTGTTATTTCGTTAATAGAGCGCTAAAAGAAGAAGGAAAAACAAAAGCAAAAACGATCATTCGCATTTTGCTAATTCTCACGTTCAATTACGAAAGTGTTTGTATTCTTCGAAAATGTGCACGATTTTCAAGTTGAAATTGCAGCTAGACTGACTTGTGCCGGAGGAGCGCTCTGCCGGTTGGTGGGTCGATCGGTCAGTGAGTGCACTTGCATCAGGCTGGGCTTCATGGCATAATCTGTGCATATTAAATATATTATGCCCAAGAACATTGAAGATGGCCCTGAACTCAATTGGTAAATCTCTTGAAACACTTAAAAAAATTATCACTGAGAGAGAGAGAGCGAGTGTGTGTGATTTGAAAAAAAGTTAACTATTTTGTTATGTACGAGTACCAATGAAATGAAAATGTTTTGCTTTTGTTGTTGTTATTGTCATGCTGGCTTGAAATTGCACTCCGACTTCCACTTGAACGGAGGTTGCGGTTTTATGTACTTGTACTTATACAGGGAACTATCATGAAAGCCGCATATAAGCTGCGAATGAAAAATTCAAACTTGACTTTGAAGTATTATGTACATACATATACATATGTACTATATAAGGAAAGCAATAATATACCATAGACGTTAATGTGTGCGCTTACACTAATATGAAACCGATTTGAAAGTAGGCTTACAAAGTTCTATATAGTACATTAAGTCACACATGTCACTCAACTAGCAGCGTTATTCTGGCGAAAGTCACAAAGTTCTTTTTTTTTACAAAGAAGAAAGTATTAATAAAAGTGACAAACAAGTGTGACTGTCACGTTGGAATAGTGCTCTAAGAACTGAAAAGTTCTATAACATTAAACAGGTTCTATTGTAATAATAACTTGCTTCAAAATGCAATAATTTCTGCCGGTGTAATCCACCGATTGGTGAGAAATGCAGTTAAATACCGGCAGTCAGTAGCGCGCTGAATTGAAGCGTGGCAAATGGTTTTCAGATATGACAGATTGGCTTACAGCAAACACGCGACAGTGTAATTATATATTTTGCATTAATGCAATCGAATTGGTATGCAATGCAATTTTCCTGAGCTGTATGTTGGCCCCATATAATGTCATACATATACATATATTGACAGTCATATGGAGAACACCGGTTTACCTTGACAATGAATAACAAACAATGCATGAGCAATATCACTCTGAAGTATTCCCGCCAACAATAATCAGCGCACTTCGTTATATATACATATCTATATGTACATGACTATAGGAAGCGTATTTTGCTGATTCTGAAATACTTTTACGAATCTTCTGTTTTCGAACTTTGAAAAAACTGTGAAACTCTTTAAATAGTGTTTTATTTAGAGCATTCATGCTTGCTAATAAATTAGTATAAAACGTTATTAGTAGCTTCAGAGAACATGAGTCGGCAGTGACTCTTATCCCTGGAATGGAAAGCCAAGAATTACTCCTTTTTATTCCCTTTACTGAGCGGATTATTAACCCGATTGATATATGTATATTGTATATACATAGATAACGAGGTACTTGAGTAGAGTCCTTTGAGAATAGTAACCCATCTACGCTTTAACCACTTGTAGGAGGAGAAGTACGGAATATTACTTTTATGAATCATTTATACTAAAAAGGTATACAAGCAGTCAATTTAGTTGCTGGGATTGCATGAAGAATTAAAGTTTATTCTTGTTTCTGTAGATTCTTATTGACATCTGCACTTTGGCCAATGTGGCAAAGATTCTCACTGAGAGCAATACTAAGACTCAAGCATATGTACACTCGTTGCCTTATGAAGTGGACACTCAATAGAAGCACTTGGAGGCACAGCTCAAGGCAATTTACGATCGATGATTTGCTTGTACAAACAAAAGCATATCAAATTATTCAGCTGGAACGCAAGCATTCCTCGTGGTTAGGATTTCGCTAGTTTCTTTGAGATGCATTGGAAATTTAATTAGGCAATGTCTCTGATGATCAAACTTGATTGAGCGACAATGTTACCTCAGGAGTAGTCTATTTCATGGCATAAATTATAGAAATAAATATGCAAAAATTACAAATTGGACCAGGTTAAGAGAACGACCCAAGAAAGGAATAAAACAAGCAGAAATAATTCGTTGTATGTATTTTGTAGCCTTTTAAAATTAGGACAAATATTGTTATTTATGTATGTATATGCCTACATGTAAACAACAAAAGTTTACAGCATTCATTTTTAATGGCAACAGGACCCGCCAGGACATGCCGCCACTTTGCATTTTAATAAACCGTTAATTACTTTCGCTCGGTTGCCTTCATTGCATTGTGCAGCGAAGCCATAACGATGATTCTAGCGACGGCTGTCATGCAGGCTTGTTTGGTGGCGTCAACAGCGACAGCAGCGCTTCATCCTTCAAAGTTTGTGCAACAGGACGAGCACGAAAATAGCATAAAGTTGCCTCCTCCCTAGTGCATGCCACTTAAAGTACAACAAGAATGCTACCGGTCGGTCTCCTGCTGCCGCCAGCACACTTCAGACTCCAAACACTTTGTTGTTGTAGGCGCAAAAAGCGGAACTGTAAAGCATAACCGGAAGCGTTGCCTACTTTGAGTGCTTCTCAAAGAGCTTGCTAATTTTATTATTACCGCTGTTATTATTCTGTCTATTTTTATGAATTTCGTAGGCCGACAATTTATTGACAAAGTGCTCTTGTTTCTTTTGTAAACGTCATGGAATTGTACTGGAAAGAAATTTAATTGTCAAATATTTCTGTCTTATCAGTTTGCGTTTTTTGAAGATCTGCGTGCTTCTCATATAAATAAATTTAATCTTAAAGCATTCCAAATCAAAGAAAAAGCATTTGAAATACTTCATCAATTCACTTGTTTACCAAAAATTTGGTATAGCGTCTTATCAGTTTTTTTCGTTTACTGTTGCTTCGAGGTTTGCCTTGCTCTTCATGGGCTTGGCTCTAGTTTCTATACAATGCCATACATTATTTTAATATGCATGGCTAATAACTAAAGCAAGCTATTAGAATAATGAGCAGCGGCATGTATGAAAATATATACACTGCCTCACAAAAGTATTCGGAATTTTAATTTAATTTAACTAGTGTATTATCTAATAAATAAAGCAAAAGGGCTCTTAATTTAAAGTAAGGTGTATTCTTCGATGAATTTGTTAGCCTACTGTATCAGCTTAATTGCTTCCAGCATACACTTGATTTTCATTTCCAAACTCTTGTGTATTATAGAAATTTGATTAACCTCTTTCTGTAAAATTCAAATACCAAAGACTTTTGTGAAGCACTATATACTATATGTCTATATTAAAAAACCACAAAAAAGAATCTGCCATGATAACTATAGCCTTTCTCAGAAAATAGCAAACACTGATCAAATAATATTCAAAAATCCGACAGTTAGAAAGGTTGGCCACCAAGTGATGTTCCGGTGGCTTCTCTGTGCCACGGTAGCACGCATCCCCAACCACCAACTTGGCCGATGTGCCCTCCGTCAGGCGGTAGCTTAGAACGATATAGTAACTTTTCTCAAGACAAGTGCAAGTTTGGTGATCGAACTCAACACGAGGTACTTTAAAAAACCTTAAAAGATATCTGCAAACCATTGTACTGAGGCATTCGGCTTGATTCGACTTCATAGCAGAGTACCAAAGCAAACGCTAGCAAAGCTATTCTCAAGTGTAGAGAGCTATGATAGTAAAGCTTTAAAATATTTTTCGGTTTCCAAAAGGCACTAGAAGGCTGAACGACCCATTATATCTACGCTATAGCGAAAGCAGCTGGAGCTGGCAGACCACTGTTAAATGAGCCAAGAAATCTATGTTAAGTGCCAAAATAAGAAATCATTCCCAGTCATCTTCTTCATATTTATAAAGGACCTTTTTCTGTTCTCGTTTACATTTGACTAAGAAATTAGAATATTCTCACTTCTAATTGATATTTTCTTATCAACAGTTAAACATGATTAATGGAACACTGCGAACGATTGTTGGTCCATGAAGTCTTTCGCGTCGATCTTAGCTATGATCTATTGTAATAATAACAACCCACTCTTTACTTTTCTGCTCATTCCAGGTGCCGCCATTAAATGCTTCGTCTGCAACAGTCACAAGGATGCCAACTGTGCACTGGACATACCGCCCGATAATCTGCTCAAGGACTGCCAGGAGGATTACTCGACGCGCGGCAAGGGCATACCGACTTATTGCCGCAAAATATCGCAGATCATTGAGTTCTCGGTGAATAATTGTGAGTATTACACCTCCCCCACCCCCCTGATATCGCTCAACACCGACTAACTTAACTTTCTCTTCGGCACGCCATATCTAGTGCCACCGGACAGCCGTGTCATACGCACTTGCGGCTTCCAGAACCAGTCCTCCACGAACTATTGCTACCAGCGCGCCGGCTTCGGTGGCCGCCAAGTGGTCTGCTCCTGCGACACGGACAATTGCAATGGCGCCGGCGCGCTCAGCGTTTCCGTCCTGGCACTGGCCAGCTGCGCTGCTTCCGCGTTATTGTGTCTGAAGCGCTTTGTTGTTGTTTAATTTTGTTTTGTATAATTTCGTTTCATAGTGCAAGAAAATGTTTTAACAACAATTTTCAATTTCTGTTATACTTTTTGTTGTTTTTTTAAGTCAGCTTAATTCGCTCAAATTTCTGCGCTCCTCCTTCTCAGCTGTGAAGGGTTAAAGCTGCAATTTAATAAAATTAAAAGTCGATAAGGTTGAATCTTAGTTAAGTTGCGCAGCCAGCGGCATCCAAACATTTTGCAGAAAACGTGTCAGTTTGCGCCGTGAGGTGAGTTTTTTTGTGTTTGAAAAAAAGGAATGAAATCTTGAATTTTTCTTATTTCAAATTACAGTTGAAAAATCTGCAGGGCAGCCAAGAGCAGCGAAGTATTCCAATAGCAGAACAAAACGAACGTTTTTTTGGAAAAGCAGCGACCAAATTTTAGCAACAAGATTTTGCATAAATTCAAACAGTTTCAGTCAACCGTTTCTTCAACAACAAAAACACAAGAAATAAGCAAACTTTCAAAATGCATGCAAAATCAAATTTATCTAAAGTAAAACCTCAAAATATTTATAATTTGAAAACTCAAAATTGTCGAGAGAAAGTAGCAGAAAAAGCTGCATAACATTTATAGCAAGTCACTAGATATATTAGTTTATAACAAAGAAAACCAAAAAGCTATGCAAATGACAAATATTAGCTACAACTAGTAATAATATTAAATTCCAGGCAGTCACTAGCATATAAAAGCAGTAAATTGAAAATATTTTAAACTAATTTTAAAATATTCTAAATGAATCAAATAATTTGAAAAATTTGAAATTGAACTAAAAAGCATAACAAACAAACCGAGAGAAAAATAAGCTAAACTTAGTTTTAGCGTAACATAATTAAATTTAAAACAAGACATACAATTTTTAAATAATTTTTTAAAATAAATTAATTTAAATTAACTTCCTTTAATGAATATCAAAATGCTAATGTAAAATGAAAAGGAAAACAGCTAGTACCAAAAATTAATAATAGTTTGTAAAATGAAAGTAAGTGTGAAACGGCCAAAGCAACAAAAAGCAGAACTTGTCTCGCACGGTGTTACGCGCGACAAAATAATTGAAATAATTGTCTCGCACGGTGTTACGCGCGGCAGGGAAAGCTTTTGGCATTTGATATGCTCGCTCTCACTCTTAAGCAAATAGTAACTATAAATTAAGTTAACTTACAATTAATTATTGCTAGTAAAATTAGGCATTTTTTGCAACTTGCACAAACACAGAAAACACTCAAGCAAAACTATTGGTAAAATCAAACAAATTCAAGGAGCATACCAAAACAAAACCGCATTAAAGATCAGTTACACATAGCCACGCCCTCTTTCGACAACAACCGCCATGCTTAGCATCCACATGCCAGCACCCAACCAAGCACCCACTCAAACAACTGCCAAAACTGTGCACTTTCAAATGCCATCAAGTTCATTCAACACACACAAAGCTCACAAGATCAAAGTATATATGTATGTATATGTACTACAAAAGAAAAAACTAATAGCAAATTGTTAAAACTGCAATTAGAAAAAGCATAGCTACAAATAAATCTGTAAAAGTTTAAACTTTAAAAAAGACAAAAATAGTTAATTTTAACTGTAAGCCAAAGCAAATTCAATACAAATTATGCAATTTCTTAAACAACAACAACAACATAGTAAATTCATACTTATAAACCAAACACATACAAACAAACTGTAATAAAATTGAGTATGTATTTCAATTTTAGCAAAAATTATTCTACATTTTCAGAATAATACAATAAAGTGTACATTTGTTGCTTTATTCGTTGCAAAAACAAATAAATTCAAATTGTTTTTTACTTGCTGTGGGAAAGGGGAAAACGAAAGCCATCATTGATATATGATGCAAGCTGTTTGAAGCTCTTGCTAAAGCTATTGAACTGCATCTGGTTTTTTTTCTTTCTGTGGCACACTTTAAACATCTGTAACTGAATGACTAAATAATCTGAGGAGTTTTCACGAGATTTTTCAAAAAACTACATCGATTTTTAAAATTGACTTTTGTTTAATCAAAATCGTTGATATAGGCAACATGACATGCGCAACTTTAACATAATACAAATGCTATCATTGAATTATAAAGCTTAAGGCGTCGCGCGTCGCTCCACGAATTCAGTGGAAAAAACAGCAAATTCATACTAAAACAATGAAAAAGCGCGCTTAATTAAAGTATGTATAATAAGTAACAGATTCAGTTCCATTTCTGTAGCAGCAGCTACTTTAGCGCCGAAGTTTCATTCGCTGCTTCTATTTCCCGTTTCTGCTCTTCTGCAAGTTCCGTAATTTCTACGCCTAGCGCATCGCCATGCCGCACGCGGCGTAGCGCTATGTAGCACTTCTTGTTCTCAATGTCGTGATAGCCCACTGGTCCCATATCACAGTCGGCACAAGTGAGGTACTTGCGGTTGTCCACGGTATTGGAGAAGCCGATATTCTCAAAGGTGAACATGTCGCGCACCAGCCAGAAATGTTGTTGCGGTTCCGTTTCAATGTGCACATCTTTCGCATGCTTCTGGTGCATAAGCGGCAAATCAAACTACAAGGCATGTTGGATTATTTAGATTCTTTAGGTCCCGTCGCCACGTTGCCACTCACCTTCTGATCGACGTAGTCTCCATGCTGCTCCTTCAGTATTAACGAATTACAAAATTGGCAGCGTACTTTATTCTTATTTTTGTCATTTAGTATTTCTGCAGTGATTTTTGCCTCGTCAGTCATTTTTTCATGCGTTTTTGTACAAATTTTGTGCACAAATATATACAATTTATTCTTTAGTAGAGCGTATCTATTATTATTCAGGTTATTTTAACTCTAATATTTGATAATTTTACTTAATAAATGCGCCTAATTTGTAATTTGTGCAATTCCTCTAAATCTATTGTAGGAAAATTGTACGCTCTATCAGCTGCTCGACGGCTTCTAACGCCATTTACTATAGAGAAGTTCACAATGCACATTGTGGCTCCACTTCCACAATAAACAATTTCTCTTTTCAAGAAGTTCCTTCAATAAGCATCTCCACATATAATTTATATTACATGAAATTGATTGCAGTGAATGCTTCTAATTGCGAATATTACACGAATAAAACTGTTTTCGAATTATGTACGTGCTTAATGTTGTATCAAATTTAGCAATTATTTCTTGTATCGTCTATTTCGCAATTCACAGTTTCTTCCAAATAGAATTCCCTCTAAAAATAATTTCTCTATTGTGAATGCTCTCCATTGTGTTTCGACCAGATAGTACGACGAGAGCGCGCGACCATATTGTTTAAAGCAAGAAAAAAATATAACTGCTTCCGTGTTCCGTGTCAACGACGCAAAATTTCTCATATATTAATGTATTTATTTGCTTGTGCTGTTTTATACATAAATCGGGGAATTGGCTATAGTTTGTGCGATCGTAATTACATATTTTGCTAGCAGTGAAAGGCAGTGATAAAAGGAATACAGTAAAAGCGTTGAAAGTTGAAAACGTCGAAAGAAGAAGCAGCGCCATTTCCTTTTCCTCTCGCATTGAATTTCCTGAATTGGTTGTTTTGGCAGTTATATTTCTATACATATTTTGTTATAAACGTATTTTTGGCGTACAATGAGCGAGCAACTAATTCGTACAAAGAGGCAACGTAAGTGGCAGCAATGAATTAGTGAACATTTTATATAAATATTAAGGCAAAAGTGCGTGGCGTCGGTTACAAAAGCACCGCCGCTCGCTTCAAGTGTCAGTAGCGGGTAGCGGAGCATACATATGTATGTATCAAGGCTTCCGGCGTCGGTAACTACTGTACCCAAAGTTTTTTCTGCATTTAAGAGAACAAGTTTTCGAAAATTTTAGTAGGCTAGGAAATTTTAATTTTAATTATAATATTAAGAAATTGAAGAAAATTTTATTTGAAAAAATTTGCTTATTTTTGTGTAGCGCGTAAAATTCTGGGAGTAAATTCACAACAAACCACCAACGGAAGTGCAGACTTTATAAATAACAACTGCATCGGCAGCAGCGGTAACCTTACGTTCCAGCAACAACTCGCCACGGTAGGCAACATCATTTCGCCCATTAGCGTAACAGCAGCAGCACTGCAGGCCAGCACTGTGCAGCAGCAACAGCATCAACAAATGGAGCGTTTACGCTTAGCGAATATGATGAGCCAAGGTGAGCATGATAAAGAGTAGGCTGTTTTTGTTTTCCCAAATTAAAATCGGATCTTCCTAGAAATGCATGCGCTTTGGCCTTACGGTACCGCCACTTTTCTGTCGCCTATGCTGCCCGCACCCAATGTGGCGCTACCATATGCACTAGCCGGCACCTTGCCCTACGCCGCTGTGCCCATTTACCAGCCAGCCAATGCTGGGCTTCCTAATCCGCCGAATACGCCGCAGCAGTGCACGAATATGGCGCCTGGCGGCGGCTCTGGTTCGAACGGTGCTATTTCTTCCAACGTATCCACTACCTCTTCCAGCAACAGCGCTTCTTCCACAGGCGGCCAGTCTTCCCTTCGTGCTCCGGGTAACGACACAAACAAAATCAATATTCAAATTGGACTGCAGTGCGTCAGCCAGAACGCACCGCTCAACTACAATTCAATGAATGATATGAACTCATTGGCTAAGTTGAATCTATTGAATTTCTGCGGCAACGCTGAAAAGGAGGACAAAGGTTTGGAAACGTGCTGGTTGGAAAAACAGATTCCAAAATTTTCAATTTCAGAGTGCTCATCACTGCGCAGTTCACCCATTCTTTTTAGTCCGGAGTGAGTAAGCGTATTTACGTTTGCGCAATTTCACTTATCATTTTAATTTTCAATTGCCTTCCTTACAGCAGCGATCTCAACAGCAGTCCCACAGCTAACGGTGTCATTGGCTGTGGCGCCGGTGGAGATGCTACCAACGCTTCCAATTCACCAGGCAGCAGCAATGGCACAGTCACACTCTCCCAGGCCAGATTCAATGAATTGACACGCCTCGCTTTGCGCGGCAGCGAAATCGCAGAGAAGCTGGCCTACACACACCGCAATCGACCGTGCTTCAAGAAGATCGACAGCCTGTGTGCGCGCATGAAACAGGATCTAATACGACCCGACGGCGTGTTGCCCAACATCAACTCGCAGGGCATCGCTTGGGCTGTCAAGGACTTCATTTTCGTGTTCACGCGTGTCATTAATGCTTGGATCATCATCAAGGGTTATGTCTACAATACACCCGAGGGCTTGAACAAGGTCAAGGCCGCGTTAAGTCCCGATTTTGCGGCCAGCTTCGCGGCCTGGCAGGACACCACTATGGATTTTGTGGAGAACCTAATTAAGTCCTTTGTGAATCTGGACAACTTGGTGCAGTCCCAGAAGAACGTCTACCAGAAGTCTGACAATGCTGGCGCACGCAGCTCCTCCTCCAGCACGCCCATCAAGTTGCTGCAGCCAGTCAACTCGTTGCTGGATGACTCCTTCGACTTTCTCAATTCATCGGCGGAGAAGTCGCAGCAGAGCTCTTTAAACAAGAACTACCTGTACACAATGGTTGAGGACTCGGAGGGCAGTCAGCGTCATGCTACAGTTAATGGCACCTACTTCAAGACAGGCACTTACAACCCCATCAAAAAAGATGCACTCTTGGTGGATCAGCCAACTACCAATGCGACCACTGCGCCGGCTGCAACTGCTGCAGCCAGCAGCACAGCGCAGCACAGTCCGCTGGAGCAGTTTTTCGATGAGCAAGTGTCCGAATTCTGGTCAACCACCGATGTGGATGCAGCCGCTGCTGCCGAGTATTTAAAAATTAAGGAGAAAATACCACCGACTTGGCTCAATTACGATATACGCGTGTTGGAACCAAATCTCTCAGAATTTTCCAACCATTATGATCCGAATGCACCGCCACGTCCGCTGGGCAAGGATCTAATCGATAAGCTAAATGTTATGATCGAGCGTCTGATGGCCATGAAGAATGCCGAGCATTTCTTCAAACTGCAATTCACCAAGAATTATGTGAGCTAACAAAAGCGAATTCGAATTTCAACAGCATCTTAATTCTTTATTCTCTTTGCATGAAAAGTTTCCAGAGTTTATTTCCAAGCACAAGCACGATTTCATGGATGTGCGCTCCATCATACTCAAGTGTCAGGTGGGCGGCTATCAGCACATTTTCGAAGTTGTACACGATGTAAAACAGATTGTGCACACGGGCAAGGAGTTCTTGAAGGTAAATGTTGCGATAAAATATAATTAATTAATTTATCGGATCTCTTTTATGGGCCAGATCAATTTGGATCAAAAATTACACAAATCAATCAACGCTTTCGAGACTGAATTCAACAAATTACTCAGTGAACCACCTTTCGAGAATTATCAATTCGATCACATAACCGGCGAGCCGAAAGAATTGCTCTACAATTGCCGTGGCAAGTAAGGAAGAGAACAAGAGCAGAAGACGGTTGCAATAAGTTTACGTTGTTTTCATTGCATGGAACTAGCTTCAAACAAATTGCGTTACTTTTGAACATTACAGCAACAACAAGCGCATATTAATTTTCATAAGTTCGATGAGTTGGTATAACACGCGAAAAATTATTTACTAGCATTGTTAAGAGAGTTAGGGTTATGTGCAAGTGCCTTAGAAGTATGTTATAAGATTTTGCCTAGTAATATGCAAACACAAAATTTGTGATTTCTTATGCAATTTCCAAATTTAAAGTATTTCAGTATTTCACGCTCGCTGTTTTTTCCGCTTTTGTGCTTTAAAACAACTACATTTGCATTTTAAAACACCTACGCTCATTTGTGTTTGTGTATTTTATTTTCCCCATTTTGATTATTCCTTTCGTATTAAGCTTGAGATTTGTAAAATTATTTAAGTACAGTAGTCATTTTTAATTTTACCTTAAGCATTTAAATTGATTTATGCCTAAAAGAGATCAAATTGAATTGAAAGTATATGCGCCAGTGTTAAGAACAATAAGATTGCCAAGTTTGCAACCTAGTATAGTCTGTGTGCCTTTTGGCTCTTGTACTGTCTCACAAAATTCTATGCAAACTGCCCACAAAATTTTAAGACTTTCCTAAAAACTCATTGTCAACTGAGCACACATAAAATCAAATCTTTTCGAAAATTCAACAAGCCAGAAATTCTATTGTCAAACTCAAACACTTTACTTTGTGTATGTAGTTGTATTGATAAATTGAAAATGTGTAATTTTACATTTTATTGTAATAATATTTTGTTTATTTAACGCACTTTAGCATGTAAAAGCAACAATGTGTGTGTGTGTGTGTGTGTGTGTATGTGTGTATATGTGTATGTGAATATTGAAGACGTATTCGTGTGCATAGTAATTTGTGAATTGACTTTAAAATGACTGCTACTGACTGCTCTCTTTTCAAATGACCAATCATTTGTAAAACAAAGAGATTGTTTAGTTAAATAAAATTTTCTATTGTTTGTTAATTTGCAAAGCATAATTCTTATAAATAAATTTATACAATTTAACTACATGCATATGCATGTAGAGGCATAAAATTACTTTGCCATTGAGTAAGACAAAATACATAATAACAATAAGTAGTGCCTTAAAGCTATTCATATCCATATTAAAACAAAGACTAAAGTCAATTAAATTGAATTCAAATGTTAATTGTTAACAAATAAAATACACAATATTTGCATAAAAAACACAAAACCATTGTCAGCAGTCTCACAGCCTCACAGCAGGGCAGACGGGGGCAGAGTCCAAGCAAATTAAGCAAAGCCTTCTGCATGCTCCCTAAACGCCTGCACAGAAGAAGTCAGCCACGCTGATTTGCTGCGTGCGCAGCATATCGTGGAAGAGTGTCTGAGTGTCTTCCGCCAGCTGTCTGGGCGTGCCCTGCTCGCGTATTTCGCCCTGCTCCATTACAATAATACGATCCATTGCCTGCAGCCCCTTCAAGCGGTGCGCTATAAATATAACTGTGGCGCGCTTGAAGCAGCTGCGCAGCGCCTGATGCATGGCTATTTCGGACTCGTCGTCCAGATTGGAAGTACCCTCATCGATGCACACGACCTTCGAGTTCCTGAGCAGCGCGCGTCCTAAGCAGAGCAGCTGCTTTTGTCCAGCCGACAAATTGAGCCCGCCCTTTTTGATTTGCCCGTCGAGACCACCAAGTGACTGCACAAGCATCGTGACTGCTGCGCAGTTCGTGAGCGCATGCCATATTTCCGAGTCATAGTAGGACCTTCTGGGATCCAGATTCTCGCGCACAGTGCCTGCCGGAAGAAAATTGCAGCCTATAAAAATCACTGCGAAGCAAGCGCTTTCATCTGAACTCACCTTCAAATAGAAACGGCTCCTGCGGCAACACGCCAATGCGTTCGCGCAGCGTGCGTAGCGCCAGCGTCTTCAAATTAACGCAGTCCACGGTTATTATGCCGCGTTTGAGTGGCGCCACGCGTAGCAGAGCCGCCACCACGGAGCTTTTACCAGCGCCCGTGCGGCCCACAATGGCCACACGCTCAAAGGCCTCAGTCGTGAAGGAGAGGTCGTGCAGCGCCGGCGCCAAGTGGTCGCGGTAGCACAGCTCCACATCCTTGAAGGTCAACGCGCCTTGCGACGGCCAGCCGAAGGGTGGGTACGCCGAACCATCTGCATTCTCCTCGCCCTCCAGCAACATAAACTGATTTACACGCTCCACCGCGATCAGCTCCTGCTCCGTCTCGGCGACTGCGTTCAGTAAGCCGGCGAGCAGGCCCGTTATGGAGAGCGCATATGAAATGGCCAAGCCCACTAGACCAGGGTTGGTGGAGTGCGCCGAGGTGATGGCCGCCAAAAAGCCGGCGCCACCCACCAGCACCGCACCCAGCAGCTGCAGGCGCAGGGCTAGCCAATTTTGCGCGGCAGCCGCCGTCAGCTGCGCCTTGATGCTCTCCTCCAGCTTGGCGTGGAAGTCACGCTGAAAGCGCGCACTTGCGCGCATCGTGCGTATGGTAACAAGTCCCTGCATGGTCTCCGTGAAGTGCGTGTAGAGCGGCGAAAGTGCGTTGCTGGAGAGGCGCTTGATGTCGCGCGAGGCATGGCGGTAGCGCTGCTGAAGGTTCAGATAGACGGGCACCATCGGAATGACGACAAGAGCTAGCCAGGGCATGGCATAGAGGCTGATGATCATCGCGCCCGCCAAGCCGACTAACTGCGCGAGTAGAATGTTCGAAATGAAGGGCAGCGAATCATCGATCGTGTACGTGTCCGAGGAAAAGCGATTCAGTATGCGTCCCACTGGTGTGGCGTCAAAGAAGCTGAACTTGGTCTGATTTAATCGTTAGTGATTTGTTTTCAACTGAGTGTGCTCTAGATTCTAGACTTACATAAAGGACTTTCTGCAGCAGACGATCGTGAATGAATTTGGCCGCTTTTAAGCCCGCAAAGGCGAAGAGGAAAGCGCGAGCCATGGTCAGCACAGAATTGCTGAGCGCTAGTGAACCGTATATGCCCAAATAGTAGCCTGTAGTATGCGGTGCCACTGTGCTGTTGCCCTCGAACTCTCCCACTGCGATGACGTGGTCCAGCGTGCTCGCGTTCTTGTTGCCGTCCAATGTGCTATCGGTGACCCAGTGCGCTAGCCATGCATCGCACAAATTGCGCGACAGCTGCATCAGCAGCACCGAGAGCAGCACAGTGAGTGCCAAGGGCGAGCTCATGGCGCGCCAGTAGCAGCCGAGCACACTGAGCGACAGTTGGCCATATGCACGAGATTCCTTTGATTTGAATAGCAGAGAAGAACACTTAGACTTTGCATTGACGTGGTCGTTTGCCTAGATTACCTGCTCCAGCGTGGTATCATCGGTGAGCTGCTGCTTGTGCGCTTGCTGCAGCTCATCCAAATTGATGGAGCTTTTACGCAGACTGTCAGTCATGTCGCTAGTCGCTTCCAAGCTCAGATCAATGCTGCCGGACATGTAATCAGAGGGTGTCACTTGGCCATTTTCCACATGCAGAATCTTCAAGAAGTCAACAAAATCACTTGATATTTTTAACAAATTAAATGCAGCAGCCGAACCTGATTAGCGTGCAGAAACAGCGACGTGCTGCGCGTTACAACTATTCGCGTTTTGTCCTTCAGCAGACCGAGTATGCAATGCTTGATAATGTGATGTGATACATGAGCATCCACCGAAGCCAAAATATCGTCGAGCAAATAAACTGCGGGAAGATGAGAAATGCATACAGTTAATTGTTCTTGCTACGCTGCTAAGCGCGCTTACTTTGTTTATCCTGGTAGACGGCGCGAGCCAGCGCCACTCGTGCTCTTTGTCCGCCCGACAGAGCGTGCCCATTCTCGCCTACGCCCACCAAATCACTGCCCAATATTTCGATGTCTTCATTCAGAGCACAGGCGTACAAAACGGATTTGTACCACTGCTCATCGAAGGCGCCACCCCAGACAATGTTGTCGCGCATGCTGCCACGCTGCAGCCAAGCCGCTTGCGGCACGTAACCAAAACCTTTGAAGTAGCACAAATATTAAGCAAAAAAATGGTAATGCAACAACACCGATGACAAACCTGAGCGCACGTCGTGCAGACATACTTCGCCACGATAACAATTAATGCCGGCTACAATAGCGGAGATGAGGCTGCTCTTGCCGCCGCCCACGGGGCCCTCAAGGCAAACCAGCTCGCCCTGAAAGTACACGCGTATTAAAAGTAGCACAACCAAATTTTTATAGCCCATAACCGAACCTCTTTCACTTCCATATTTACATGCTCCAGACGGAAAGTAGTCTGCGTCTCAGCATTTGCGTTGCTGTTGTGCGCATGCTCGAAGCTGGCATCCTGCAACAGCAGCATAGTGGGTTTCTCATCCAGTTCCAGCGCGAGGCTGCGTGAGCCCTTCATAATGGGATTATAGTAGGAGGAGAAATCCAAATTGGGCAGCTAATTGAAAAGAAAAGGGTGCATAAGTGCTAAAAGCGTTTTTAAATATAGCTCAGCACTTACATCCAAAAGTTCCTGCACGCGCTTCACGGAGATCCAAGCTTCAACCAGACCGTTCATCACCCAAGGGAATGCATTCAGCGGGCCAATGAGCATGTTGAGCAGCGCCACACTTGTGTAAGTGGTGGCAGCGACCAGTGGCTTGCCCATCAGCACAGACACGCCGAAGGTGAGGAAGCACATGAGTACCGGCGTCGTGGCCCAAAAGTACACGCAGAGCGCATCCATGTATTTGCGCCTGGACAAAAACTTAACTTCCTCCTGACGCAATGCATTGATTTTGTTTATGAAGACATCTTCCCAAGCGTGCAGTTTGATTTGCTTGGCGCCACTCACAGTTTCGCTGGTGGCAGCCAAGCGCGCGTCCTTGGCGGACATGAGGCTCTGCGAAAAGCGGCCAATACACTTGGCCAACCAACGATTGATGGGTATTAGCGCGGCCGCAAAAAGCACGCCGGCTATGAAAGCGGCGCCAACTTGCGTGTAAAGCAGGTAGAGAGTCCCGAAGAGCTGCAGATAACAGAAAAAAGATCAGTTGAAAATTTGAGTTGCAAGTGTGCCACAATGCCATATCCCACTTGAAAGGGTATGCTCCAGAAAGAATGGAAGCTGATGCAGGAGTTCACAATGCGGTCCGTGTCGGTAGACATCAGATTCAGTATTTCCGGTCGCGAGTCCTTGAGGCCACGTGCTTCCAAGGCCTTGCGATAGATTGCACTTACCACACCAATGCGCATTTTCATGCCCACCATGGACATACGCCAGCTGAAGTGCGTGCCACAGAAAGCAGCTGCAAAAAGACGAGTTGATAAGGGAAGCCAATTCAACAGCATTTTGATAGTTACAAAAGAGTGTGGTGGCAAACAAGCCCATGGAATACACGTAGGGTTTGGTGTTGGTGGTTTGAACTCCGACCTTCGTCTGCTCTTGACTCAGCAAGCCGCCTAACAGCAAGGGTCCAGCGAAGCCAGCAATATCGGCCACAAATCGTAGAATGCCAATCAAGTAGAACTCGCGCCCAAAAGCTTTATGCAGCGCGCGAAATATGCTGCGCGTCTGTGATATGCACAACTGCAGGCGCTCGCTCAATCTTGTGATGCTTAGCGAGTCCGGCAGATCGAAAAGATCTTCGATCTTCTGAAGGCCGCCAGCAATGCCTTTGGAAATCAATGGATTCACCCATTCGAAAATGAAGCGCGAGGCCAAATTAGCCTCATCCTGCGCGTGTCCCAAATGCGCCTCGTTGACGTCCAAGTGGAATTGTGTGTAGCGATTCGCTAGCAGCGCTTCCCCCTCCTGAAATCAAAAAGAGCGAGAGTGAATGAATTACTTGCTGGTAGTTGACAAGTGAGGCAGGCTACCCCATGATGCGGATAAGAGATGGCAGCCCATACAGCACTGCCTCTCGGTATCAAAGTGAGGCCGTAGGCAAGGTCAAAGAGCAGCGTGACCAGACTCCATGGCCACCAGTTGAACATGAGACTGGTATGCAGCCAAACAGCATCTAACACGACGATCGTCAGCCACAGCACGTTCAAGAAGAGCGGCCCGCGATGACTTAACGAGCTGCTACGACGCAACGTTAGTAGATAACCTATAATTGACAATTCGTTTAGCTAAATGTGCTGCAAAGCTGCAACTGCATTTAAGCTGGCTAGCTGGCTCACCGCAGTGCACTGTCCACATGATACACTCCGCGCAGACGACCAGCACATCCACCGGGTCCAGCTGCACGCCTTTGTAATGGTACACGAAAATCTTACAGGCGGGCAGCATGGCCAGCACAATTGTCACCAGAATGCGGCAGTAAATAAGGCGCATTTGTGTGCCATTGCGTGCCACCTCACGTCCATAATAGCCGAAATTGTACGCTGATACGAGAGCGTACAGCGAGTAGATAGGAAGTTGCAGCACAATCTCTTGAAAGCAAGGCAGCAGGTCATTCTCGAGTAGTGCAAATGGCTCCAGCCCGGTGGCACAAAATTCTGTCCAGTTCCAATGGAAATTAATACCCATGGCTGGCGACTCTCAATTCACGCTGGATATTGGAAATTCAAAATCTGCTACAAAGAAGAACAAGGAAAGTTCAGTTCTTGGTTTCTTTGTTCTTTGCAACAATAGTTAAATGTTTATCAATATTTTTCACTTTTTCGTACCTTTTAAATTAATTAGCATCCAATTCAATTCCCACACTTTCTTTTCACTCTATTTGGTGACCGTCACACATCAAATATTCTATTAACAAGAATGTAAAATTTAATACTTTTGCAGGAAAAGGTTTAAAGCTAATTAAGAAACGCCCGCATATTTGCAACTACTGAACTGCTGAAAACACCGAGATTGCAAAGGTTTCAGAAAATATGTTCATAAAAATGACTAATACTAAATGATAACAAAATAAAGAATTACATTTTCGAGTGTAAATCATAAAACAAATGAAAACGCAAAAAAAATGTGAAAGATATCAAACGTGCCGGTGGCTGGTGGGTTTCTCGGAACAGAAGGGAATCCCAGAAAAGTCGATAAAATATAACAACCAAAACAGAACCAAATGCAGCAAACAAAACAAAAAGAAACTGTGCGTTTGTTGTTTACAAATGGAAGAAAATGAATAAGAGCAATGAGCGTGAAAGAGAATAATGACACAATTGTGAAGAAATTTTAATTTGACGTTTTGTGAGAGCGAGAAGAACGATAGAAAAAATCAAAAATTTCTAGCATTTTTTATTACGCTGTGGATGCGGTTATTTTTAAGCAAAATTCAACACAAGAACATACCGAGAGTTTTTAAATTTTGCAGCGCAGGTAAATGCTCAAAATATTACATATATTTTCTATTGAAATGGCAAAAGTTTCTGTTTACACAACGCAGAAAAATCGTCGACCATCGTCCAGGCTTTTAAAATGACTGCGGAAGACATAATCACCGCTGATAAGGAAAGAGCGCACACAAATGCAACGGAAACTGCATCTGAAGCGGAAGTAGGAAGCGTGGAGGTCCAGTGGCCAGTGGAAGTTGCAGAGCTTTTTGTATTTCTCAGCAACAACGAGAAAATCGTATTCAAATCGCAACAAATCGACGATCCAGAGTTACAGCGTGCGGAGAAAGTGCAAATCGCCAGAAGGATATATGAAAAAAATCGTCAAACGTTTCTCATGCGATTTGGCGGTTATTTCGAGGAGCGGCACTTGCAGGTATTTGCTCGTACGAGCATTTGCGCAGAAGCTGTACCAACGTTGAGGGCGGATGAAAATAGCGAGGAGATGCAGTTTCTGTTACTGGAATATCAGCGTAAATTGCAAACGCGTAAGCAGGACGTTAAGAATCGTCGGTATGCTGCAATGCAGGAACTCATTGGGAAGGGAGAGTATTTCAGTGAGCAGGAAATGATGAAGCGCGCACCGGAATTGTACCAAGAACTGATAGGACAGTATCTAAGTAATGCGGAGAAGAAAGAGCGTGACGGCTACGATTTGCGAAACACCACCTTCTCGGGTATACTGATGCACACAATGGAGCAGCGAGAAATGGAGAATGTACTCAAAGAGGCGGATAAACAAAACGAACAAAAAGCACGACTAGCAGGGGATTCAGTGACGCTGGACGAGCTTGAGGAAGACCACAATTCAAATAGCAGCAACAATAGTACCGATGCATCAAGTCACGAGGGAGAGCAGACTACCAGCTCCTTGCGTAATAAAGATGCGACCTACTATGATGAAATTCCCGTGTCGTTTCGTCAGCAATGGGGCAACTTTGACAACGAACCTGTTGCTTGCTCAACGTCTGTTCACATAACAAAATCAATTGCTGAACTTAAATCCGAACCCCACTCGCAAGCGACCTACATAGCAGCCGGGGAACGGGACCTGCTGCGACAGGAATTCCTTGGCATCATGCATGAGAAGTTTTTGTCGGGCCAGGACGAAGATTTCGATTACTCTCAGGTTGATGACAATTCACAATTGGACGATTTGCGGCAGCTTAATCAGGATAAAGAAGATGCTTACTTTGAGGAAAGCGACGAAGAAGGTGAGGAAACGGAACAGATGCAGGAAGATTCCGATGATTCTGAGGACGAGCTTGACATTTATATGAGTCACTTAAGCAGACACCACAGTTTACAGAAATAAATCCATTAGAACTACACCTCTATCATACTTTAAAATTTGTTTAGTTTTATAAATTGTGTTAATACCTTAGATTGGATTTTAATCAACTAAAATCAAGTAAAAAAAGTATTTAAAACTTAAGCATTAGAATCAGTTTAATTACACGAACATAAACTTATGAACTGCACTACACACAATTGACAGTTTATCTTGGCCGGCCACGCCCACGTGGAAAACCACGTCCACGACCGCGTACTTTACTGTTTGCCGGTGGGCTCTTCGGCCGCAAAGACTCGATGCGACTGGTACAGCCAGTGGCAGGCGCCTCGGCGAAATATGTCTGATACAGATCAGCATTGAAATTGGAATTGGTCAGTTCGGGACCAACAGTTAGCCAGCCGGGGCGTATACTCGAGTCACGCCCAAACAAATGCATGCGTCGCCGTCCCAAGCAGAAATGCTCAATGATGTGAAATATTTCGATGGGTTTCTCGAAGCTGCCGAATTCCTCCTCCTCAGAGATGATTAAGTCAATGTCAATGTTGGCGTGTATAAAATCGCCATCGGTGGAACGTCGCACCGTGCCTTTAATACCCATGAGGCAGTGCTCTTTAGTGCGCTGAAATACAGCTTTCGGCTCGAGCTGCTTGGAGTGGCCAGGCTTGTTAATGTTGGTGCGTATCCAACAAATATCCTCACATCGACGGAAGCCCCATTTTTTCAAACAGTTACGTCCCATATCCAGACCCTCCGATGAGCCACACCACAAAAATACGAAGGAGCGGTGTGCAGCTACTTCGCCTACATCCAGACCTACGGAAGTTTGTTCTGTGAAATTCATTTGCATGAGACATCTATTTAGCAAATCTTACTCAAAATTTCATCCCAGTTCCAGAAGACTCTGGGAGCGCCTCCCACTGTTGCAACGGATGGTGCTGCTCTTGCGTACTCCTCTAGCGGTGGCTCTATAAGAATTACATCAAACTTGGTGCCTAAAGTTTTGAGATCCAGCGATTTCAAGTCGGCCTTCAAGTACATCGGCGCCGAGGCTGTGTCTTGTATGAGTTTATCCTTCAGTCGTATCAGTTCGCGCAGTTTAGGGTACTCCTCAAAACGGTCCGCCAAACCCACATCGCGTATAAAGTTCTGTGGCCGCTGGCCCGTGTCCACAAAATGTTGGCAGTAGTCATTGTGTGGATTAGAAGATTGCGTGCCCTAAACAAAACAAAGGCAGTGTGACATCAAAACAATTTTTTTATTTTCTATTTTAGTACCTTGAGGAAAGTTGAAGAGTCCCTGTATATTATTTCTCCTTGAGTTTTCTTAGCTGACGAACCACTATCCTCTTCCCCGCGAACCGTGCGATGTCCAGCGCTGCCACTTGCGCTATTGCTCCCATAGCCACTGGAACTGCCGCCACAGGCACCATTATTTAGTTCATCCACAGTACCCAGCACTATCTTCAGCTCATCAACTGAAGACAAACCCAACTGAAAGTAACAAAGAGAAAATTAGAATCTAGGAAATTTTCGATTTTAATTCGAGGCTCTACCGTTTGGGCTAGCAGTTGCTTGCGCTTACGCGAGCGTTCCTGTGAACTTTTCAATACGTCACTCATTGCATAAAAATATAACTATTCTCGTTCAGAATTTCCTTTTTCTAACTTCCCTGCACAAATTTGCAGCGAGATTTTTCTTTGCGTAGTCTGCTTACCGCTGCGGCTTTTTCTTGTGGTATACGTCAAGTGATGACATATCATTTAATTGATAAGCGAATCATACAAAACACCCTGTGTAACGTCATTTTTGACAAGCCTCTATCTGTCAGTAGTCTTTTTTCTCATGGCAGGAAAGTTCTAATACGGGCGCTTAATTTGATGATCTGTGATTTTGATAGTTAAAGGAATAGAAAATTTCACTAATTACAATTCAATATGAATGTGGTGCATAAAACGGTTATGTTGGCACTGGTGATGGTCTTTGCCTTCCTGGTGCTGACGATGGCGCAGGGCAAACAGAAGGTAAGCTCCGATTCGGTGGCCACGTCATTTGATCATTTGTTGTGGGATGAAATGCCGGTATCAATGCAACCTCCATGTAATTACAGGTGGGCCTATCACTGTCTGACAAGGTGCAAAATCTGCAAGACATGAACATGAAAAAAGCGCTGCTGCGGTTCAATGGGCAAAAATTCCGCGAATACGTGAAAAATGCGCCTCGGAACTATTCTGTCATTGTGATGCTCACGGCCCTAGCGCCATCACGACAATGTCAGATCTGTCGTCACGCCCACGACGAATTCACTATCGTTGCGAACTCCTACCGATATTCGCCCGCCTATTCCAACAAACTTTTCTTTGCCATGGTGGACTTTGACGAGGGCTCCGATGTGTTCCAAATGCTGCGCATCAATACAGCGCCTGTGTTTATGCACTTCCCTGCTAAGGGCAAGCCCAAGGGCCCTGACAGCATGGACATACACCGTGTGGGCTTCGCTGCAGAGGCAATCGCGAAATTTGTCGCAGAACGAACGGATGTACAAATTCGCATCTTCCGGCCACCAAACTACTCCGGCACTGTGGCTATGGTCACGCTGGTCGCTTTAGTGGGTGGCTTCCTTTATATACGCCGCAACAATCTGGAATTCTTGTACAACAAACAGATTTGGGCTTCGCTAGCGGTGGTCTTCTGCTTCGCCATGATATCAGGTCAAATGTGGAATCACATACGTAGCCCCCCACTGGTGCATAAATCCCAGAACGGTGGTGTGGCCTACATTCACGGCTCGTCGCAGGGCCAGCTTGTGGTGGAGACCTACATTGTTATGTTTTTGAGTAAGTCACTGCGAATTATTCTATGTTTGGCCCCTTCAGCCACTACTTGTGTTTTTTTCAGATGCCATGATTGTGCTTGGTATGATATTGCTCACAGAAAGTGGAGCGCAAACCGATCAGCGCAAGGGACGCATTATGGCCATTGTTGGTCTAGCGCTAGTAGCCATTTTCTTCTCATTCCTGCTGTCAGTGTTCCGCTCCAAAGCACAGGGCTATCCCTACAGGTAATGCATTCCTTACATTGTTTTTGTGAAATAGTTGTACATATTTATTAACTTTCCCACTTTATTTCAGTTTCCTCTTTAAATAAAACGACTGGTCAGCAATATTTCTTCAGTAAACCGTCTGAAAAACTTTCAATTTATAACTATCTTCACTTTCTTTATTGTTTAAAATAAAGTGTTCATTGGTATACACATACATATATGCCTGATTTTATTGTGTAGAAATAGACATTGATTGGCTCTTCAAAACTAATTCTGTGGTCAAAAGCAATAACGACTTAAGTCGACTTAAGACGAAATTGAGTTGACGTTACCACTGTATTCCTGACGTTGATGCGCATATTTTGTTCAAACCCCGGTATCTGTACCCATCTCAGAAAAAAAGTTATTTAAAAAAAACACATGCACTTATGTACATGCACTTATGTGCATTTCAAATTTCGAATTGCATTTTCTCGAAACAGTGGTTTTCGACTTAAGTCGTTATTGCATATGACCACAGAATTAAAGTCTAAATTATTTACATGATATAGAAATGTATTTAAAATCAATAAAATTTTTTTGGTAATGGTCGTTTTTTTGCTTCGTGGAAACTTTCAATCTTACAAAATGAACGGTATCAGGGCGCGCCTCTTTTGTGGATAATTTTTGAAGGTATCCTTGTACCACTTGTGCGTAAGCAAGGCAACGCACGTCTGTAAATTCAACACATTTTAATATCATTGCATAAAAAAGGTATGGAAGAAAAGCTTACCTGATTGGTCAACACCCATAAAGTCACCAGCCACCAGCTAGTGCTCTTTGGCACAATGCCTACCAGCGCGCAATACATGGCAATCTCAAAGAACATGTGGGGCGAGGATATCAAATCGAAAAAGCCACCAGTTGGTAGCAAGTGGCGTTCAGTGGCCACTTTTCCGGTTTTGCCGTCCTTGCGCAGATTCACGAGAATCATGTTGGACTTGTACTGCTGCAGCCAGCTGAAGTGAAAGATCAAAATGCAGACGTACTGCGGCAGGCCTATTGTCGTCATGGAGAATGCGCTCGGTAGAGTTCCTGTAGCGGAAGACCGGAAGACCGGAAGAGTTCAATTAAGTCGGTTAACATAACTTCAACGCACACACATACCTCTTACAAAGCCCTCTGTGTTAGCTAGCAGTACGACCACAGTGCCAAAATAGTGCAAGAAGCCCACAATATAGTGGGACACGTTGATTTTGCTCTTCTTGGAAAATATTTGCACAAAGTTCGATTCGTAGAAGCGGCGCGTGCACTGCATAGTAATTAAAACAGTGGCTATCAATGCGCTGCTCGAGTCCACCTGCACATGTCGATTGGCGCGACCACCTGCCACGAAGTCGAGGAAGGCCAAAACGCACTCTGGCGCTTCCGTGTGCAGTAGGAATCCCTTGAGCACCAGAAACAGCGCCAGCACCGACCAGCCGAAAGCGAACACGTAGAAGTGCTTGAACCAGCCTTTGGGCACCTCCAAGCGATTGACAACGGCACTGGTCGGCCCTTTGTGCGCATGCTTGCCATAGCGGAAGGTCTGAAGCACCGAGTCCGGCAGCCACGACTCTATCAATGAGACAAGACTGCCCAAAAGCCCCATCAGCAAAGTGAATCCAATGAACATCAAATTAATTAAATTGATATTGAATTTCTCCATGATTTCCTGCACGCGCTCCATTATTGAGCAAGTGCTTCTGAACAAATTCAGCAAAGCAAATTGAACCACTTTGCACTTTGAGCGGCACGCACCAATAACTTTCCCCGGTTGGTATGTTTTTATCTATGCTTCCTGCTTTCGAATACCAGCTCCGTTACTTCTTGGGTGCTTCTTCTTCTCAAATCTTATCAATCGTTTGTACACAAGCCGAAAATATTAAAGGAAAAAAACTAAAACGAGATTTGAGAAGAGATTTGAATAAGCGTGTTGCAGTTTCTTCAGAGAATATACATGTGATGTTAGTTCTCTGGCTTTATATAGCCGCACGTGACTCCACGTCGAATTCAGAGCACGAGATTCATTGGAATGTATGTATTTTATTGCAAATGCAGACCTCTTTTTATAAGCTTTTTATTTAACACTCGTGAAATGTATCTCACAAAAAAATTACAGGAAGCTTATTTCATGAGATGAATTTCCGAATTTCTCTCTAATGAAAATGAACGGCGAGCCGCGGGCTACACAGCTCAATATGCACTCGGTATCTTACGCCCAATTTTTCCTTGTGCGGCGCCATCTAAAGCGAAGAATTTGTAAGGCAATGCTATAAAATGCGGTTGTATTGACTGAAGTTATTATGATAATCGAGATGGAAATTGTTTGTAACCTCTGAATTGAATTATTGTAAACTAAAAACACAAATTTACTCTTATTTTTAGGAAAAGCAAATAATGAGGGTCTTCATGCCTCTTAAAATTCCACGCCTTCCTATGCTGACACAGCGCTGCAGTACGTTCTCTTGCTAAAGCGCGTCTATGGTATATTAATGATTTGTTTACTTTGGGGTTTTCGAGCTATCTTGTTGACAAGGGGCTCCAGGCATGTAACCGCCGGCTCTGGCTGAGCTCTCTTGCATTGGCATGTGTGTTTACGTTTTATTTTTAGCGCAAGTTAAGAGTAACGCAAATTTATTCTACAGCTGAATCCGAAGGAATTGAGAAGCTTATTCTTATGGAATAAAACGCTCTCTCAATAACGATTTTTTTTTACCAAATTGTGTAAAATTTCACGAATTTAACTCATGTAATCTCTCTCTCTTGGTAAGCGCCAATACTTCCGATTTCCGCCACAAGATTGCTATGCCCGGGGTAACGTTGGGATGAGACTAATGATTTGGTCACGAAAATATTCTTTATTAACGTTCTAAGTTTGAGAATAATTTTATTTTTGGAACACGTTGAGTTGCTGATAAGCCGATGTCAAGGTCAATATATAATTTCAATGATTATTTTATCTCTGCTTTTATAAATGCTTATTATGCATATGTAATGCACAGATTATTATCGAGCCATCGGAGCCATTTCCTATACAAATTTGTCGACAAAAGCCTATAAGTTCTGACTCGGAAGGGTGTCAGATAAGATATCCCAATCAGAAATTTGCAATGAGCAGTCATAAGTAATACTCCAGTATATACTCACTTTTTTCTTTCGTAGTATTCACCCGTCCTCACTGAAATTTGAGCGGTAATGGTCATATTTAGGCTCTCGCTAGAAGAATCGATAGATGATCTAAATGGGATGCTTAAATCGTGTTCGAATATGCAGTACGAATACTGAATGTGCATATGCATTGCCACAATATGGAGAGAAAATCCATAGTACTAATGCATATAGAGAAGCTGATCTGTACTTCTCTTCATTTTGAGAGCGCTTCAAGTACATTGGCAGTAGTTTCACTGAGAATATTGACTTGCACTTTCTTTCGCGCGATTGATCAGAAGCGGCTCGGTGCAGATCTCTGTTTCCGATTCCAAGACGAATGAATACACCCGGTATTTTTAGTGCTATATGTAATCAGTTATTAACTGTTACCTAACTTTATTAATTATGGACATGAGGTCCGTTCCCGTACTATCTGTGCTTAAACCTGCAAAACTCAGTAAAAACTGTAGACTGTACGGGAACGTATAAAACCATTTTTAGGGCCACGAAATAATCATCATAATTTGTTTACAAATTGATGTCGTGTGTAATCTGCTAAGAACGTTAATCTTTTAATTAGGAAAAAAAAACTTGTGTGAATAAGCAAAAATAACTAAACGTTAGATTATTTCTTCATTACGTAACATTTTATGATTGAAAACCCCAAAAAAATTCATAATCTATTTAAACTTTTTGCTTTTTCTACTTTAAATTTATGTATGTAAATACAGAACAGCTGATAATTGAACACTTTTAATGATTTGCCAGCAGAAAGTTTGTTGACTAAGGAGAAAGAAGAGAAGCTTAGTTAATCTCTCATCTGCACTCTAAGTTGAAGGTTTTTGTGTACGGAAACGGACTAATGTCGTCACTAGTGATAACACGTTAAACGATACTACGATATGTTATAGTCTGAATAGCATATAATTCAGTTATTATTTGATGGCTTGCTAAAGCTTCGATATTTCTGCCGCCTCTTAGTGTCCAGCTTCCTTTTTAGCAATACAAAATGCGAGGAGATGTTTGTCAAATATCTGCGCTGCTGCGATTCAAAGTACCGCCCTTGTATGGTGGTGGTTTTGGACGCAAGTACGTGTTCGATGGACTCTCCGTCTGATAGAAGCTATTGTTGGGACTGAATTGAACGAAAAAAGAGTTGTGCAATTTGACGGAAACCGGAAAGAGTACACATTGAGCATGCCACCATACCTCTGGGAACGCATGCTCGTGTTGTCCAGCAGACAGTTGGGATCTTTCAAGCTCTTCAGAGTGGTGAACGGTTGATTTGTATTAGTATCCGAACATTGTACCATTTGCACCGTGGAGGAGGTGGCATATGGTGCCGCGGAAACGCTGTGAATAGCAAAGTTTTTAAATATTAAAAAAGGTTGAACTGTAATATTTCAAAATAATTTCAACTGAAAAATTTACTAAAACAAAATTATAATTTAAAAAATCACCTTTCTTCATCTTCAGAATCGTGTTTGCAATTTTCACACGATTCTTCGCATATGTGAAAAATATTTTTAAAGAAAAACTCTGACTGTGCATCATGCCTACAAAATGAAATCAAAAGGAATGGTAAAAAATATAAAAATAATAGTAAATATAATCGCATGACGAAATACTTCACATGAGCAGCACTGGCGAAACTTACAACTTCTCATGTTGAAAGCAGAGCACGACTGACAGAATTCCCAACAGAACGGCGAATATGACGCCCGGTATGGCAAAGGCGAAGGCGAATTCGTCGATGTAATTGCGCGAGGGGACATCTGCGCGCGAGATCATGTTGAGCCAACGGTCACTGCCACGCGTGATCGCCTCAGAGCCCTGGTAGCCCTTGTTGCCGTGATTGTGGAAGAGTATTTCGGGAGTTATCTCAGCGCCGACCATCTTAAAGGCGCACCAGTCCAGCTTGAAGCCGACGTTCTCGAATATTTTCTGGACAGAAGTGCGTTTGTACGTGCAAGTAGGCAACTTGTACAATGGACGCACTTCCTCCTGCAGCTGCTTGAGACGCGGTGAGAATTGCGAAAAGCTGCCCAAGTGCACAATTACGCTGTGAGAAGCAGAAATTAGACGGATGCATTAATTATACATACATACATACATATGTATGTAGCTGGAAAGTTTAACCGCCTGCAAACTTAAGTTACATACCCTTCCCGCTGTTGCGGTCGGAGCGGCTTACGGCCGCCCATATTAACGGCCGACTCCATGAAAACCAAGCTCAAATCGTTTTCACTCTCGGGCCACAAATCCTTGCGAAAGATGTTGCGCAAATTCTCCACGCGACCCGGATCCATCAGATGCACCCAATTCAAATTGTCGATTTTCATTTGTATGATATTCGGTGCTGGGATTTTGTGCGCCACAAAAATGGAGAGCACCACTTGGCGTGTCTCATAGTTCTGCTTATTCAGCGCCACAATATCCAAGTGCACCGTTTTGGCTGCCAAACGGTCCGGCGGCGTGCCATAGAGGAAGCCCGCATGGTACTCGTGGCTGTACATAAAGCGCATCCACGATGGCAAATCTGGGTATCCGCCGGCCAGGGAGGGTCGATACTGAAATTGATCGCTGATGATCTGATGTGTCCAATTGAAGAGCATCGGCTCGATTTTGTATGTGAAAAGCTCGCCGACAGCAGCTTGTTCCATGGCAGTGCAGGCACGAGGGGCCGCCGCTAGAAACGCTATGAGCAGCGCAAGCAAGGTCGAGCCATTTAAAAATAAAACTGACACAGCGGAGCACATCTTCCTGCTTTTATTATTGATTTTTCACACTCGAACACTGAATTATTTAAAATTTGTAAGAATATTGAAAATTTACGAAGATATGGTTATTTTAAAGTCGTTTACAGCAATTGACTAATTTTAAAGAAATTTTAAGCAATGCTTTAGTGAAAATAATTAGAGATTTTCTTAATCTGTATGCTTGCAGCAGAAGGTGCAGAAACGATATAATGAAAATTCCTTAAGTTTTGTATATCTGGGAAATTTCCCGCTTTTCTTCGGGAAAATTTTGTGAGCAGCTTGTGGGGGTGGATGGGTGGTGGGTAGTGCGGTTGAATAGCTTTGTTTTGGGAAATTTGAGTGTTTGTGGACACTTGTTGTATCGCACGCGTATTGATGGTGCCAGGATGGGGTAATAGTTAATAGGCAGCCTCCCTTCAAATTTGTTCCAGCTTGCAAAAATATTAAATTTTTTACTTTAAAAAAAGTTATTAGCGAAACTGCAATAGCCAATCAGAGCACAGACAGAAGATTAAGCACGTGGAGACAGACGGGCAAGGAGAGCAGAGAGGAACATTAGTTGAGTTATTTGATGTGATTTAATGATATATCCATATAATATTATTTGTACGGGCCTGAATCAGGCATAAATCTAGGTCATTATAAATTTCGTATTCTATAAATACTGCAAAATTATATATAATGCGATTAAACAGCTCCTGGCCCGTTTGTCCCCACGTGCTTCATCTTCCCTTTCTGTGCTCTGATTGGCTATTGCAGTTTCGCTATTCACTTTGTTTAAAGTAAAAATTTTAATATTTTTATGATTGATTCATTTATTGTCAGCGTGTTTACGCATGTATGCAAAGTTTCAGATTTCTAAGTAGTCGGGAAGTGGATGAAAATTTGATTACTAGATTTTACTACATACAAGCATGAAGGCAGGTTGATATAAAGCTTATAAATAATAAAATATTGCTCACAATTGACGGCAAAAATTTACTATCGCAAAAATTTACAATCTCAAATGCACAAGATTAAGGATTGGGCTATTGTTTTAATAATAATAATTAATTGACTGGCAGAGATGGGCTATTGTTTTACATTATTCAAATTCCTTACATAGAGTTTATACAGTTACAATTATTTCAAACAATTTTGTTGTCTTAACACTCACGCTCGGCTAAAGTTGTAGCAGAGACAATATATGTCAGAGATAGAGCAGTCCAAAAATGGAAACTATTCGGCTGAAAAACATTAGGTACCTTACTCGCTTGAAGAAACTCGCTGATTGTTCCGTGAGCGGCAGAGCGCAGATATAGGCGAGCCCGCTCAGCACAGAAAAGCCGAACGAGGATAAATTTGAATCGAATCGCTCGCTCGTTTCTTGGGTCGGCCATTACGGCTGAATAGAAATTCTATTTATAGTTTTGAATTGTCATAACAAATGAGAAAGTACATGCATACACACATATGCATGTATTTTTCTTTTTCTTCAAGTTTTTCAGAATTTTATCTTTTGATAATTTGTATGCCCTGCATTTGTGGCAGAATCATTTTCTTTTCTTCAGCATTTATGGCTTATTACTTTCTTATTATTAACTTTTATGGCTTTTAATTGCTAAGTTTCTGTGTATTTGTATTGAACTTTTACCCTTTTTTTGGAAAATTTATTCAAAAAATCCAAATAGTTATAATTATAGATATGAATTAATTTTCCAATAATTTATTTCAAAATTCATATCTATTTGCAAAATTTCAAAGTCATTTTGGGTGTTACATGTGGCATTTTTCAAATCAGAGACCTGCGATTTTAAATTTATGCAGTACAGCCTAGCAAAAACCATACTCATATCAGAGACAGTTTATTAGATAATAATAAACTAATAAACTGTCTCTGCTCATATTCATTCAAGTTCTCTATATTTATATTTTATCTGATTAATCTATTTATCAATAATTCAATTAAAATTTTCTTTTACTAATTTTTAAGCAGTAACTTTTTGTATTTACCATAAATGAATTTTGATTTCACATAAAAGCGCAGTTATTCGTTACCACTTCTTGTAAAGAAATGGAATAAGCCAAAATATGAAAACAACAGCAAGTAGAATATCCAATTTGGATCCCATTGAATAAAAGAAATGTCAAAACTCTGTCTTTTATTCAAAGTGAGTTGTAATATGCAAAAAATTTAAAAAAAATCATACCAAATTCAATAAACTATTAATATAAATTTAAAATATAATAAAATACAAACATTCGTGATCGACAAAATTATGTAGCAAGTAATTCTCCCTATTGCAGCATTCAGTTTTCTTTGAAATTAAAAAAGACGAAATAAAATCTTCCCTGAGCGGGGATCGAACTCGCGTACCTTTCGTATACGTAAACGACCGCCCCTACCAACTCGGCCACACACTGCTTCGTTTTATCTCAGGTAGGAAAGAACTTGAATGAATATGAGTATGGTTTTTGCTCGGCTGTACTGCATAAATTTAAAATCGCAGGTCTCTGATTTGAAAAATGCCACATGTAACACCCAAAATGACTTTGAAATTTTGCAAATAGATATGAATTTTGAAATAAATTATTGGAAAATTAATTCATATCTATAATTATAACTATTTGGATTTTTTGAATAAATTTTCCAAAAAAAGGGTAAAAGTTCAATACAAATACACAGAAACTTAGCAATTAAAAGCCATAAAAGTTAATAATAAGAAAGTAATAAGCCATAAATGCTGAAAAAAAGAAAATGATTCTGCCACAAATGCAGGGCATACAAATTATCAAAAGATAAAGTTCTGAAAAACTTGAAGAAAAAGAAAAATACATGCATATGTGTGTATGCATGTACTTTCTCATTTGTTATGACAATTCAAAACTATAAATAGAATTTCTATTCAGCCGTAATGGCCGACCCAAGAAACGAGCGAGCGATTCGATTCAAATTTATCCTCGTTCGGCTTTTCTGTGCTGAGCGGGCTCGCCTATATCTGCGCTCTGCCGCTCACGGAACAATCAGCGAGTTTCTTCAAGCGAGTAAGGTACCTAATGTTTTTCAGCCGAATAGTTTCCATTTTTGGACTGCTCTATCTCTGTCATATATTGTCTCTGGTTAAAACTTCAAACAATTTGTAAAATTGTTTGGGATTAGAAAGAATAGTTTTTATTCGGACTGACTTGCCAAAGAGAAACATAATGTAAAAACGAAGAAATGTTCTTACAGAAACAAAAACTGATACATTCATTTGCCTCAAGTATGTGCTCCGATGGAGCTCTCAAGTAAGGCAAAAACAATTGCATTAGACAGTGTACAATAGCAACAAACACTATGCGTTTGATATAGACAGCAGGTAACTGGGATGCTTGCCAGCGCAGAGTCGTCCAGTCCGATGGTGTGATGGTTAGCGCATTCGCTTACTACGTCATAGGTTCATGGTTCAACTCCTACGTTTCACAGACTTTACCATTAATGCTTCTATTTCGAGTAATTAGTCGTTTAGAAATTATTAGAATTCACATTAAAAGTCACTGATGAGGTTTTCTGGCAAAAACCGAAATAGCTATATGACCTGCCCATGTGAGCAATAATTCTAATTCTTTGTTGTTGTACACTTAAAATTGCTTTGTTTCAGAACAGAAATAGACAACTAAGTATTGTCATTTCTCTTTGGCAAGTCAGTCCGAATAAAAACTATTCTTTCTAACATTCAAGCTGCCGAATAAACATAAACTCGTATAATATGATAGGGAGGACACACCCAAATCAGAAAGTAAACATAATGTAAAAACGAAGAAATGTTCTTACAGAAACAAAAACTGATACATTCATTTGCCTCAAGTATGTGCTCCGATGGAGCTCTCAAGTAAGGCAAAAACAATTGCATTAGACAGTGTACAATAGCAACAAACACTATGCGTTTGATATAGACAGCAGGTAACTGGGATGCTTGCCAGCGCAGAGTCGTCCAGTCCGATGGTGTGATGGTTAGCGCATTCGCTTACTACGTCATAGGTTCATGGTTCAACTCCTACGTTTCACAGACTTTACCATTAATGCTTCTATTTCGAGTAATTAGTCGTTTAGAAATTATTAGAATTCACATTAAAAGTCACTGATGAGGTTTTCTGGCAAAAATCGAAATAGCTATATGACCTGCCCATGTGAGCAATAATTCTAATTCTTTGTTGTTCACTTAAAATTGCTTTGTTTCAGAACAGAAATAGACAACTAAGTATTGTCATTTCTCTTTGGCAAGTCAGTCCGAATAAAAACTATTCTTTCTAACATTCAAGCTGCCGAATAAACATAAACTCGTATTGTTTGGGATTTTAATTAACTTTTGTTAGGAATTTCATGTTTTTGCAATAAAGTTGGCAGGTAGAAGGATTTTGCATTAGAGATTTTAGAAATAAGCAGAAGCCAGCAAACATTTCTGTTGTGATTTTGGCATTGGGAAATTACACGTGAAACCCCGGGTAATGCGCGCAAATTCGAAACATATAAAAAATAGTCTGTTCGGCATTCGTCAGAGCAACGTTCGACAATCTTGTTTATTTACAATTTTTCTCGCTTTGTCGAAATGTGCGCTTTTAAAATTCACCTCTGCTGCAGTTCACCAATTTTGGTTCCTGTTGGAAGTTAGCTTTTAGCACATGTATCAACTGCAACAACCAACTACCAATTTTGGTTCCTGTTGTAACTTAGTTTTTAGCACATGTAAACCTATATGTAAAAATTGGCACTAATAACGCAAATGGTTTTACAACGGAATGAGTACTAATAAGGAAAATAATAGTACGTTTTTCTACGAAAAAGTGCAACCGTTCACCAATGGCCGCCGCTTATTGTGAATGCGAGTACCTAGTATACGGCCAAAGCCGAAGTCGAAATTTTAGCCGAATTTTCCCATTTTGGTAGGATTCAGGGAATTTTTATTGAATAGTGTAAAGTAGTGCATAGTAAATAAATGAATTTCTCCCAACAAAACTACCTTTATTTGCAATTTGTGCAGAGAAATTCAAAGTTTGATGAGATGACCTAGTATGCGGCCACTCGGCCACTTGCAGTATTTTTGAGCCGAATGGAATAATGTCGATGTCGAAGTTCGTGTCACAATTGTGTCCTCATCCCCTTGTAAAACCCTACTGACAATCTACTAATCTACTACTTAGTCAGCTGTTGTGGCTGTCAAGCTGCATCTGTTTGTGTGGTTTTTGCATTGGCAACTCTCAGCTCCCGGCCAGAATTGTAAACAATGACATTCACAATAGATAAGTTAATCATTGCGCTGACCGCTGACAGTTTGCTATTGCTACGCCGACAAATTCAGTGAATGTATTAAAAATTTACGTGGCTTTATTACAAGAATGCTACATTTTAAGTTAATAAAATAGTATTTTCACTACATTGAACGACGTGTACAAAATGGCATTCCTTGATGCTCTGCAGCTGTTGCTGCTTATCGGCGCAGCGATCGTAGGAGCGGCATTAATCTTGGTAAGAACAGATGTGTGAGATAAGAAAATAGAAGCCAATTAACATATTTGAATATAATTTGCAGCTTTTCATTGTGCAAAAAGCCATAGCAACGCCATTGCCCATCATAAAGCGGCACAAGCAGGAGCAAAGTTTCCTTGATCCCATTTCCATAAAGAATGTTGATTTCCCAAGTATAGACGACGAGCCTACCTTGGATCTCAGTGTCATCATACCCGCTTATGAGGAGGAGCAGCGACGTGAGTGTAGTACACATTTGGCTTAAATAGATTTGTGTAATGAAAACGTATGTGACTTTGTAGTGCCCGCAATGCTGGACGAATGCATGAGTTATCTGGAAGAGAAATGTAAAAGCGGCAATTTCAGCTATGAGGTCATTGTGGTAAGTGATGGCAGTGGCGATGGTACTGTCGGTGTGGCGCTGAAGTACTCAAAGCGATATACAGCAGAGAAATTTCGGGTGCTGGAACTGATCGAGAATCGTGGCAAAGGTGGCGCTGTGCGTTTGGTATGTAAAATTGTTATCTTTAGTAGTGTTAGCACTATTGTGTTGATTTCTTGTTTGTTTGCAGGGCATGTTGAGTGCACGAGGACGCTTTTTACTTTTCGCAGACGCAGATGGTGCTACGAAATTTGCAGATTATGAGAAACTGGAGCAGAGCATGAGTACGTTGACAAAAGATTGGCAAAAAGATGCCTTAGTAATAGGCTCACGTGCGCATCTAGAGCAGGAGGCTATAGCGACAAGAAGTACAATGCGGTAAGAGCAGAAGGTGGAATTAGTATTTGTCAATTAATTTTTGTTCGCACTTTTCAGCGTGTTCCTTATGCGTGGTTTCCACTTTCTGGTCTGGCTCTTCGCTGTACGCTCCATACGCGATACGCAGTGTGGCTTCAAATTACTGTCACGTGCTGCTGCACGCACACTCTTCCTTATGATGCACGTGGAGCGCTGGGCCTTCGATGTGGAGCTGCTGTACTTGGCCGAACACCTGCAAATGCCTATTGCGGAGGTGGCTGTGAATTGGACGGAAATTGAGGGCTCGAAATTAACGCCGTTCTGGTCTTGGCTGCAGATGGGTATTGATCTGTTCCTGATTTGGTTCCGTTACACTTTGGGTGTTTGGCAAATGACACCGCAAAAAGAGCACAGCTCTTGAGTATATCGCACGCGCTTTTTTGATAGCAAACTAGCGAAATGCATCACCATCTCTTATTTTAGGAAAAAGCACACAAGTTCCTTTTTCTCTCGACAGAAATTGAAGAACATTTTAAAATAAGTTTCGCCTGTATTTTTAAATAGGATGTAATGCTGAAAGTACATATATTAAATTTTTCATTTGCAAAACATAACAATCTCTATTCATAATAAGCTGCCGTATTGCAAATTTCATTCCATCAAAATCTATTTGAGCGCGAATTGAATTTTAGCCTATTTTGATCAAAAGTAAAAATTTTTGAAACTGATTTTGAGTCAAGAATATAAAATTTTTAAAATGAAACAATTAAAAAATATGCTAAAAGCACAGATTTGCAGATTTTAGAATTGAAATATATATAAATTACAGAGCTGCAAAGAATCAATAATATTTCCAACATAACGACTAAAAGATATATGATCTCGGTATTGTAGCACTCGGCTTTTGTTAATAGAAATAAATAACCAACTAAAATTATAAGAATAATTATGTACTTTTCCTTGAAACTGTACAAATACTTTTCTTTGCCGCTGTTCCAATTTGATTGCAGTCCCATGCAACCCTGACACAAGCAAGAAGAAGCAATGCGGCAGCCACGAATTTCGATTTCGAATTTCAGTAAACGGACGACAACAACAAAGAGCGTAGATGTAGTTCGCAGGCGTAGCGGAGAATTCAAAACGTATTTATGAAATAAATAGTAAATAGAATGTGCAAGCACTAAAAAATTCGTCCAATATGTCAAAAATATCAAACGAAAGTGCATTGAAAATGCAAAATCGCTGTGAGAAGTGAATTGTTTGCTAAAGCAATGTGAAATGCGAAAAGAAGAGTGCAACAAGTGCAATTGCCAGAAGTTGGAATCGAATCAGAAATTTGTGTTTTTAAACTTTTGTTGCCTATTTTGTACCACAAAAAGATGACTAAAACGTGCTTATTTTGAGCGAGTTAAAGGCTGCACGTAATAATTTCACGGAAAGCAGCTGCGTTGGGCGATTTCGTTGCATTGCAGGAGCCCCAGGAGCCCCCCCAACAGAACGCAAAGTGGTGCCGGCGCCTGATTCCACGTTTGCCTTTCGTTATACAGTGTGTTTGTTTTTGGCGCATCTTTCGCTAGTCATTTTGCGTGGCGCTCGGCATTGGTCCATCCTCGGCTTGCCGGAAAAAAGTAAGTTATTATTATATTGCCTCCTTAAATTGTAATACATTCTGCTGTATGACATATTGCCTGAATTGAATATGATCATAGAAGTGCGAGGTACTAGCTGACCGTCAAAATCATTTCTAATTCATCTACTCAACGTTTCTTTGGCTGTTGCAGAGAAATCATCTTACTTACTTTACTTACATTTGTGCATGGCCACTACAAAAATCTCTATAAGCGCCACTACTTTACGCGCATCTTCTCCAGTCTCTGGTTCCAAGCTTAGATAGAGCTTCCTCCATTTGGTGCCTTCACGGTATATTCGGTACTTTTTTGTACCAGCCCTCAACCTTCGCGTCGAATACCTTGTTTACCGGAGCAAAGAAGAAACAATTTAAGTTAACCAGCTTCGTTTTCAATGGATTGCCTTAATGTAAAACAAGCATTCATAAAAAAGTCAACTATGTAAAAATGAGCAAAACTTCAATCGAACCTACTATCTATAAAAATATCAAATCTGGGTATGAAGAACATTATATGGAACGGATGCACAAATGATTTCAATCAACTTGATGCTATTTCTTTGTAATGAACAATTTTGAAACCATATACATACAAGAAATTATTATTGATATATGTAAGACCTAAAACCTATACGCTCATATCCATAAGGTTAGTACATGCTTCAAACTCATGTTTGTTTTAAACATATTACGTTTGTTGCTTAAAGTTAAAAGTGTTTCTTTTGTTTTCCTTCAGTTGTTCCTTTTACTTGCTCCGTTGCTAATTGTTTATTTCTTCACGTGTGAGAGGCAAAACCAAAACGCACCAAACCACAAAAAAGTGTTAAATGGCTTAATTAACTGAGTGAAAACAAAAACAACTTGCTAAATTACTTCATCACGTTGAAGCGGCGGCGGCGACGTTGGTCTCAAGAGCGTGCCGAGAAGGTGAATACAAGTTTGAGCCGAAGAAACGTAACACAACTTTAATAAGTCAGTTTATATTTTAGACCAACAGTTTTGTATGAAATGAACAACGTTTTTCAAACGTTTTGTCAACGTCAACTAAAAAGCGCAACAACTGTGCTACAAAAGTGTCAATGGCTTACAGCGGCAAGCAAATTTAAATTTCACGAAACTACGTCACAAATATTAAGGCAGAGTCTACAATGTTTTTTATTTGTTTATTATCAGTTTTTGGATTATGGAAAGAAGCATTTGTGGCTCGCCACTCACACTCACTCGCTTGCATCGCTCCTGCAACGCGTGCACTTATGCGTGCTTGTAATTGTCATCCGCCTGCGTATCGCATTCCCTCGCCCGCCCCCTGCACTTACACCGTCCGCTGCACTTCGACGCACTAATCAGTATGGCTTGCATGTCTTCAATGCCGGCAACGGCTGCGCACACGCCTTCTGCTATACCTTTTTTGCTGGCCCCTCCAGCTCCTACTCGGCCCTGCTCGAGCAATGTCATGTCGCTCCTCAGAATGCACTCGGCTTTGCTGGCTAGTTTTCTTATTTGCTTGCTAAGAAAACAATTTCGAAGCCGAACTTTTCCACTGATTTGCTGTTATTTCGTATGATTGTGTGCGTGCGTGTGTGTGTGTGTATATGTTTGCATTGTATGCAGTTACATAAATAAATACGGAATTAATTTAATTCCAATATTTCTTTGAATTTTTCTTATCGCCAAAGAAACGCACACTCATACGCACACACACATATGCATGCATACATCAGCAATCATACAACAAAACGTACTCTAGTTGCTTCGTCCCGGTTTATGTTTCCTTCCATGTGCGTCCTCTTGCAGCTGTTGGCAATTCGTGCCAGATGCACTTCAGCTGTCTGGCAATGTTTATATGTACAAGTCCCTGAAGTTTGTAAATTTATAAAACACAACACAATTTATAAAAACACATCAGCTGATAAGAAAAGCGCAAAAATGCGGAAAACGTTTTTCTATTATTATTAGCTAATAACTATACGAGTTTATGTTTATTCGGCAGCTTGAATGTTAGAAAGAATAGTTTTTATTCGGACTGACTTGCCAAAGAGAAATGACAATACTTAGTTGTCTATTTCTGTTCTGAAACAAAGCAATTTTAAGTGTACAACAACAAAGAATTAGAATTATTGCTCACATGGGCAGGTCATATAGCTATTTCGGTTTTTGCCAGAAAACCTCATCAGTGACTTTTAATGTGAATTTTAATAATTTCTAAACGACTAATTACTCGAAATAGAAGCATTAATGGTAAAGTCTGTGAAGTAGGAGTTGAACCATGAACCTATGACGTAGTAAGCGAATGCGCTAACCATCACACCATCGGACTGGACGACTCTGCGCTGGCAAACATCACAGTTACCTGCTGTCTATATCAAACGCATAGTGTTTGTTGTTATTGTACACTGTCTAATGCAATTGTTTTTGCCTTACTTGAGAGCTCCATCGGAGCACATACTTGAGGCAAATGAATGTATCAGTTTTTGTTTCTGTAAGAACATTTCTTCGTTTTTACATTATGTTTACTTTCTGATTTGGGTGTGTCCTCCCTATCATATTATACGAGTTTATGTTTATTCGGCAGCTTGAATGTTAGAAAGAATAGTTTTTATTCGGACTGACTTGCCAAAGAGAAATGAGTAATTTCGAGTAATTAGTCGTTTAGAAATTATTAAAATTCACATTAAAAGTCACTGATGAGGTTTTCTGGCAAAAACCGAAATAGCTATATGACCTGCCCATGTGAGCAATAATTCTAATTCTTTGTTGTTGTACACTTAAAATTGCTTTGTTTCAGAACAGAAATAGACAACTAAGTATTGTCATTTCTCTTTGGCAAGTCAGTCCGAATAAAAACTATTCTTTCTAACATTCAAGCTGCCGAATAAACATAAACTCGTATAATATGATAGGGAGGACACACCTAAATCAGAAAGTAAACATAATGTAAAAACGAAGAAATGTTCTTACAGAAACAAAAACTGATACATTCATTTGCCTCAAGTATGTGCTCCGATGGAGCTCTCAAGTAAGGCAAAAACAATTGCATTAGACAGTGTACAATAACAACAAACACTATGCGTTTGATATAGACAGCAGGTAACTGTGATGTTTGCCAGCGCAGAGTCGTCCAGTCCGATGGTGTGATGGTTAGCGCATTCGCTTACTACGTCATAGGTTCATGGTTCAACTCCTACTTCACAGACTTTACCATTAATGCTTCTATTTCGAGTAATTAGTCGTTTAGAAATTATTAAAATTCACATTAAAAGTCACTGATGAGGTTTTCTGGCAAAAACCGAAATAGCTATATGACCTGCCCATGTGAGCAATAATTCTAATTCTTTGTTGTTGTACACTTAAAATTAGCTAATAACTTTTTATGTAATCACTAAAAATTAGTCACTGCCCTACATAATTTCCAGATTGTTTACAGTAATGAAAAAATTAACTGCTGATTTGTCAATTTAATTCAATAACCGCATAACTTGAACTCAGATTAATAAAATGTTTGAAATAAATTTGAAATTATATTGTCTGTTTCTTGTCTATTTCTTAAATAAAATTCGGAAATCTAAAATCAATTCGACAATTACTGAAATCAGTCTACAAATAGTGTACATAGTTATTTCTCGAATTAAAAATGTAGTTCAGATGTCAATTTTTAAAAGCAAAATATCTGCAAGGAAAGTAAACATTTTTTACATCTATACATATTTGAATTATGTACAAAATATTACAAAGAATTTGTATATTCGAAACTTCGATCATAAAGATGCCTACTTTAGAAAATGGATGCCTAAATTTAGTAGCTTAGATTTTGTGCCTTGTATCAAAATATTACAGCTTACAGTTTGCATGACATGTGAGTCGGGAACGCTTTAGCTTCAGGAAAGTTTTAAACGAACTTGCATAGTATAAGTATAGCCCTGAAACTATGCAACAGTTTTTTCTGGTTTATATTTTTGAGTCGTATATCATTTTTCACAATCTTAGTTAGTTTGTGGTTATAGCTTATAGTTAGTTTATAAAAGAAATGCATTTAACTGCTGTTAAATTTCATTCATGTCTTTAGGGCTGTCAGTTTTCTAATTTTTCTATTATAAAATTCTAATTTTTTTATTATTTCTATTTTCTGCCTTAATTAATTACATTTACAAATAACTCAATTAAAATACAGCAAATTGTTTGCTCTAACAATAGTTATAATAACAATAATGTGTACAATGAGAATGCTTACAACAATTGAATTATATCTGTTAAATTGCCGCTATATATCCGCTAGATTATCATGCCATAAAATGACAATAATTAGTCATTGTTTTTTTTTTCCATTGTACATATGTATGTATGTAGTTAATGTAAATTGTTTACAGGCGTCATTCTCAGTAACAACACAAAGTGACAGTTGCAGTTAATCAAGATATTATCAAAACACAATAGCAAGTAATCACTTGTTGTTGTTGTTGTAGCTGAGTTATGAAATTTATGCGATTCAAATGTTCAATAGTTTCAGAAAAATTTTTAAGTACATATTGTACATAAAGCATGCTCACAAAGTAGCAATCAATTGTGACTGAATGGTGAGAATAGGTCTGCAAGTGTGACACTTTGCTTTTGCAAGTAAAATCTTTTTCGATTTCAAGCGAATGCAAAAATGAAACTTGAGTGACCCATTCAGACATAAATCACAGCCATGCTTTAGACAAAATTTAACTTTGCATGCATACTTTAAATGCAAATCTCTGCAACAAAAGAATACAACAACAACAACAAATCGAAAAAACTTGTAATTAATCGATTAAAATTTTGTGAATTCCAGGAAATACTTCAACAATGCAATGTTCAAGTCCGTCCATCTGTCGTACGTAAGCACCGCAGCAGCAAAACGTAAGCCTGCGAAAACTCGTTTTGAAAGTGTTGAGCATTTCGCTTGCGTTCATATGTAGCTATATAATTTTTTTGCAAAGGCCGGTTCTGTTTTTGTTTGTGTTTTAAATTGCTTACTTTTATGATAACCCAAATCCAACAGTCCCCATATACACACACGCATACACACGCATGCGCATGCACATGCTTAATACACGTACATATGTATGTATGTATGTTATAAAAAACATGTTAAATTCAAAAACGAAAATCCCAACTAAAAAATATAAAAAAGCGAATAGCATATACAAGTCAAAACTAAAATAAAATCATAAAAATAATAACAACAACAACAAAAGTTATTGAAACCGGTTGTTGTCGCTTAAAAACTGCCGGCGGCTTTTGGAGCGCACTTTGTTGTTGTATCGTTTCGGCATTTTGTATACATTCGGCCGCCTTGCGCTGGCTGCTCGCACTTCTGCGCCCGCTCCTGCTTCTGCCTCTGCCTGCCCCATCAAAGTGTTGCTTGGAGCTGCTGTTCAGCACTACTGCAAACTACTCCAACGCTTACGATTTATTCACGCTCGACTGCGTTTGGATATTTTTTTCTTTCTTTTTTGTAAGAATTTTGAATTTTGCTGCAACGCAACTTTTTTGCTGCCGCGGCTTTTAATGTGCTTGATTGAAGTGATTTGTTTGTGTGTGTGTGTGTGTTTTTGCTGCTTGTTAAAAGAAATTTACTTGCACAATTGTTGAAGTGTAAAATTTGCGCCTTTTGATTGTACTTAATCAGTTTGAATGGAGACCGAAGGATTGTCAGAGTTGTAAGCCCTTGTTGTTGTTGTTGCGTTTGTTTGTGGTTTTGCTTTTGGAGACTATTTTACGTTGCTTGCTTTGAGAGAGAATGGTTTACTAACTTGGCGAAACTTTTAAATGTAAGGTGTGCCATATACAATTTTCAGCACTGTAGGGTAGGAATACTGAGATCAGTGTAAGAAAAAAATCTAACAGAGTTAATGCGGCATATTTTAATCCGTTGCCAAGTCGTAAATATTTTAAAGCTTTAAATTTTCACCTTAAAACTTTAGAACCCCTGCAGCAATTTTACAGTGACTGCATTTTTTGAAAGCGAATATAAGGAGCGAGAAATTTAAAAATTTGGTTAATAAAATGGTTTCTTTCGATTTTCTCTAAAGCAATATAAAGTGTTTCGAACTCATAATTGGTCAGTTTTCACCACACTATAGTCGTAGAAATCAGGATGGTTCTCCCACACCTAAGGGCTTGGGCTTTCTCCATCTACTGGGTTTATATACAAGTCATCACAATGGGCCTTCGCCCTCTGGGTGGGTTTACTGCTAGCAGTAAACAGCCTTTTTAACCTAACCTAACCATAGTCGTAGACCGACCCATCTTTGACCGTGTTGAGAAAGAAAAAATTCGTTGATGACCGGAAACGAAGAGCATGCTCCGGGCCCAATATGTGGTCTTCAAAACTTAACCTTGCAAATTAATCGGAGACTTTCTTTCCTAATACGCCGCAGTGCCCCGGTACCCAATGCAGTTGTTGAAGCCTACGCTGTTTAGCTTAGCTTTATACTTTTAAACTGTCTTGGAGCTAGTGATTGGGCTGAGCTACTGTACTTTGGTACTTTTTATATTAAATGGTACTGTAAATTGTAGTACAAAATAACTACTTTTGCCTACATTATATGATATTTTATCATTTATTTAGATAATTTATGCTTTTGCCCTTTCAGGCTTAAATCTCACACTCAACTTAATCCTACAAATTTGTAAATTTACATCAATATTGGAATTTTATACATGCACTAATTGTTTCCGAATGCGGCGACCTTTCAGTGTCATGGGAGCTGCTTCTTTGGCGTACGACAAGCCGCGTTGCACTACTTCAAGGTCATTTGAAGCTACCAAACCAGTCTTTCGAACGACTTTCTGCCGCCGGCTTGTGCTGGCCGTGCTCGATTTGATGCTACTAAAAACGATCTGCGCCGCCGCCGTCGCCGTCAGCAGCCAACCGAAACACGGCAGTTAGCCTGTCCGCCTGTCCGCCCGTCGCTCTGCCTGTCCAACTGTCTGTCTGTCGGCGGGTTTGCTTGTTCAACGTTGACTTGTTTTGCTACAACGCAGCCGCTTAAATGGTTTAGCTGTCATTTCTGTAGCCGCTTCGAATCAAATCCGCATTTCAGCACGATCTAGCCAGCGAGCGAGCGAGCGAGCAACTGAGCGCAGCTGATTAACCACAATTTTCAAGTTTAAGCCTTAATTAATTGAGCGATTTAAGGCATGATAAGTGCGGCGGCGTACATGCATAAAAGGATATGATGGTGGTCAGCTGTAAGGAAACGTAAAAATTTGTTTATGCGCTTGTTAACTTTTCGAAATGCCAAAAACTGTATTTTAATTAAAATCTAGGTTGCTCTTAAAAACGCAGAATTTAGTTTCGATTGTGCTTTGCCGCATTTTTCTGCAATAAATGCACTTATTTAATTTAAGTCCACAAACTGAGCAATTTGAACCAATTTGGAGCGTTCAATTTTGAACTGCAATAAACAAGTTATGTAAATTGTAAGAGAAAGTCAAGACAATTTCTTAGACTTTTTTGTCAGTATGAAATTATGTATAATCATTCCTCTGAAATTTCAATGTTAATTCTCATATACTGAAGTCGGCCCTAAAAAGTAGCTGTGATGGGCAACTAAAAGAACTCAAAACCATGAATAAGGTACATCACTTGCTTGTAGAATGAACGCTAAAATTTCGAACTTATGTATCTTCTGAATTTCCATCAGAAGTTCTCCTTTGATTTTGCTTCCATTTCAGTTAGCTTTCAATAAGTGCAAGGGCATGTAGAGGCATGTAGAGGCATGGTAGGCAGCTTATACCATACATTATTATAAATGAAGAAGTCGCTCACTTTAATTTGAAGTTAACATATTCTAGCAACGAAAATACTTTCAATCTTAACATTTATGACATTTATCAACGCAATTTTCAGTTTCAAGCTAAAAATGTAAAACATTTCTTTTAAAATTTTGAAATATCCAAAACTAAAGTTCCATTGCCTTTGCAGACATTTCCATTTGCATTTCAAGTTCTTGTTATTTATTGCTCGTACCCATCAAGCTAATGAAGTTTCCCATCATTAATTGAACTTTCCGTGTCCGCGGCTAACATGCAACAATGTGAAATTTGCTTTTATTTTAACTGATTTGTTGTTGTTGTTTTAGTGATGTTCTGCGCCTTTACATACATCAAAGTACACCCACTGTTTGTTTTTGCTTATAAATTCGATTGAACAACAACATTGTTGCTATAATTTGATATATACAAATGGCATGGAACGGAATGGCCTTTTAGGGAAATTGGCCTCAACTGTGGGAAAGGTTTGTGAAGACGACTGCTATGATCAAGCTAAGCTTTAAGCCAGATTCGACACACAATCTTCGATGTTGCGTGTGTAGGTGTTGAATTTTAGCCATAAAATGCCTTTTAAGTCTGACTCGAAAGCAATTTCTATTTATAAAAATAACAAATTTGTGTTCTTGTCTATTTCACAGCTTCGCTACGTCTTGCTGCAAGTTTAGAGAAAAATGTTAAAATGTTAAACGAATTGGTAATTTAGTAAAGTGTGCGGTTGTTTTTTTTTTATAAAAGTTGTAGCAGTTTCCTATATGCGCATCAAACTATTTCGTTGCTGTTGAACTCGTACTCTTAAATCATCGAAATCATGAATCGCAGCTTGAACGGCAGCATCAAATCCAGCGCTACCTGCCGCAGCAGCAGCAAATCCTTTCAAACCAAAATGGATAAAACGTCGGAGCGTTTGTATGACATTGTGAAGAGTGGCACCATGGTGAAGCGCGCGCAGAACAAAAAGCGCTTCACGCCCGTCAACTACAAACAACGCTGGTTCGAATTGACCAAGAAAACGCTGTGCTACTTTGATGTGCAAAATGTGGAGGTGAGTGGAAAATCTTGGCTTATCATATATCGCTTAATTTATCCCACCTTGCTCGTGCTTACTATTAAGAAACTCCTAGAATTAAACACATACGAGTGTCATGATCATTACTATTATGCCCTGTATCTGATAGAAGGATATGACTAAATAGTGACTCCTTACAACTATATACTACTAAACTTCAGTGTAGTACAATAAGCAGCTCTAAAACTTTAACACTTGCACAATTTGAGTTGTAGGGCAGCTGCCAAGCTCCTTTGCCCAACGCCTTAAATTTTTCTGTTCGTACCAGCAAAGGACTAAATTATGTGGCACAAATAGTTCCAGAGTTTTACTCTTTCAAATATTTTTCGACTGCCTCCTTGAACAACATCTTCCATTATTTGTTGCCAATTGAAAACCATGGCGCACCAAGTTTTAATGTACGATGCAATAAATAGCTCCAAAATGATGAGCAAATTCTACCAATTTGTGTTGTATCCGAGGTGCCACATGCCTTTTTCCTTGGCTCTCAACTTTTTCCTACTAGAAAAAACGACTAAATAATGACAACACCAAGATATACCATTTCAAAATTTTGTATTTTCATTTTTTCAGGATGAAAACTAGCTTATGTACTATTACACAACATAGATCTATTTATTAACTAAGCTTGCTCCAAATCAGTAAAGCTGCTATGACGAGTTCGGGTTCTAAACATACCAACCTTCACATTTAGAATAGCAGCAAGATAAGATTGCATAATGAGTGGCATTATATAGTTGAAGAATTCTCAGAATTCTCTGAAATCGAATTAATCCAGTCAATTTAAAAGTCAAAGAAATTGAAATAATCCAGTAAATTTCGAACCGTCAAAATGTTTGGCGCCACTTGTCATTTACATAATGATTACCTGCTCATTTCCTAGTTGTCAACAAATGTATGTATGTGTGAGTATTAATATCCGCTGCAGCCTTCACTTGCTCTTCGCCACTTCATGTTGAACCTTAGTAATTTTGCATGCCCTAATGCTATGTCAGAATAGCTTCATTATTCACGGTTATCCCCCACATGCGTGGAGCGTGCTTGTTTGCGTCCCTAAGATGCGCCGCACGCACTCATATTATCACGCTCACGCTCATACGCGTACCATTAGCCCACTCCCCGTCGCGCTGCGAAAGTAGCAACAACATGTTTTCGTAATACTCGTACTACCTACATTCGTCGTCGTGGGCTATGCGTGATGTACTTGGCATTTATTGCGTCGTTATCTGTTGTAAATAATCAACATTTTGCAAAATACCGGCTACGCAATTTGCACTTCCTCTGCTCTCCACTCTACACAAGACATATGCCGCTCACGAGTCTGCCTGGACGAGTCCTCGTCGTTCGCGCATCTCAACATGCCACCCAGTTTTCCAATCTACATTGTTGCTTCTGTTTCTGTGCGGATTTTCGGATGTGATAAATGAATCCTCACACCCGCACAATGGACTGTGTATACATTGAAGCCGGAAAGCGAGCTAGCGAGCGTACCCGAAATATCCTTTTAAGGCATTAATGCCGCAGCAGTGGGGTAGATACTGTTGTTTAGAGTATTTATAAGTATATGTTGATATTTTGCCGGCGAAACAGCGTAATCAACAGTTTGAGCCATTTTGTTGTTGTATTACTGAAATGTTAGACAGAGCCTATTGAACTCAAAATATTGTAAGGACTAAGGAACCCAAAGCGTCAACTGTTAGCAGCCGGAAACCATGCAACAATGAAGCAAAATCCAAAGTGATTTAATGTAGAAAATAACGAAATACATGGCATACTTTTAGGCACAAAATTTTTAGGATAACACTAGCAGTGTGGAGAATGGAGATGCCTGGAAGGTCAGTGGCATATGACCAGAAAGTAGCAAGCACTACAGCAACAGATCGCTGGCTGGCAGTAGTGATAAGCAGAATTCAATTTACAAGTGCAATTGAAACATCGACTCGGAAGCGGAAGCACCTGCTTAGAAAAAATATAGCAAATAATGTAGCAAACAACTTAGAATGAAATTTTTGTTGCTCAAGATAGAAATTAGCTGGATAGAACTGGGTTGTGTTGAGTATTTCCGCGTTGATTAGGAAAAACTTTCAAGCTGTAGAGCTCATTTCACAGTTTGTCAGTTGTTGGACTGCTTTCTTCCCTTGAACTACAGTGCTTCAGAAGTCAAATTAAGGTAAACGTCATCCAACTCAGCGATGGAGTTCTTACGAGTATCTTATGGAGGATCTTATATGATCTTCTTAAGCAATGCCAGCGTCTGTTAGCGCGTTTTCAAGAACCTTCAGTGAAGCTGTATTGTCACTGCAGAATCTATCTTTCAACACCTAAAAGTATGCAACATAATTTTAAATCGACTGCATATTTTTAAGAATTTAATGCTGGCAATGCTGCCAACGCCTTTGCAACTTGCTCAAAAATATTTTTGTTAGATTTCCATGAGAACACGAGAAAAATCTCTACACGCAGGAAGCCAAACCACCCTCACTCAACTCAACATACAGACACACACACACACACACACACACACACATAAACATGCACAAACACATATACAACAGTTATCCCATTGGAAAAGTCCCGCTCCTGTGAATAACGAATTCAGCTTGTTTCCCTGTTACGAATCCTGGCTGCACGAAGTTCACTGTCCGCCATCTGCCATCGCACGAGAAAGCGACAGCAGTGAGTTTTGTGCGGTTAGTCGGTACGTGTAGACGACATAACGACAGCGGTCTATGCCACTTGCAGCGATATTATATTAAAGAAGTATAAAAAAAAAATTGAATACAAATTATTTTCGTATGCAAAATTTATGAAAAATCTGTTTGAATCGCAAGAAAAAAATCCAATTTGTGTAAAGTGTAACAAAATCATAGAAATTTCAAAGCCGAAACAAAAGTGATGCGTAGTGAGTGTTTGTGTATAGTCAGTGTAAACGCCTAAAAGCTGCCATTGAAAAGCAAAATTTTCTTTAGTGTGCTTAGTGAGAAAATTCAGGCTGGCATTAGAAAAACATTGCTTGCAACCCTTATTTTTTTCGCTGCAATACGATATGTAAACTGGACTTTGTTGAAAATATGGCAGTGAATAAAAACAACAACAATAACACGAAAGCAATAAAACGCTAACTTATGCGTCGCCGGCATTGCATATTTGCTAAAGGGGTTTGTCTGTCTGTTTGTTGCCTGTGTGCGTGTGTGGTGCATGGAAGTTGAGAGTGCCCGGCAATTGAACAATTGAACCAATTTTTCGAAAAATAACGTTCGCCACTTGACAGTGCAGCCGCAAGCCCGCGAGCCGCTCTCGCAGGAATTGTTTTGATTCTGCGCTCAAGTGCATTGGCAGCCGAAAATATTCAATACCGGTCGCTCGTTCGGTCGTTCGTTCGTGGTCCAACGCCTGCTTTGGTCGCCTGCAAATCCTTTTCATATAACAAACCGTTTGTCTGTTTGTCTACAATATTCCTCTTTACGCACACACACGCTGTGTAAAGTGCAAAAAGCTACGCAGATTACGGCTGTTCGTGCTACTAGCTTAGATGGCCACAGCGACAAGTGCGCCTAAAAACACGCCAAAAGAACCGAAGTGCATGTAACGTAATAGAGCAAACGCAACGGAAAGGACATTCTCTGCGCCCCACCCAGAAAAATACAAGCGCCGTTACCTCGTCTCGCTGGAACTCACGAACTGTCGGGCGGACTTATGTTGGCGCGGTCCAAATCGGTGTGTATAGTGCGCATATAACCTGCTTCGGTCGCTCGCTCGGCACTTTGTAAGACTGCTCGGACGTTTTTTGCATGTCCTGCCGTTGCCATTCCTTATCGCTTGTGCAATTTCATTAAAGGCAACGCTGCTTGGCTTGATTTTTGTGAGCGCTCTTTCGCCGCTTACTCAACCAACCACTGGGAATTTAAAACTTTACCTTAGCTACCAAAACTAAAGGATTACCAGCAACAACAACACCAGAACATCGGCGCACTCTGCTGTTTGTGCTTTCAACTGTGAAGGATTTTAACACTTGCGTGGCATTGGGTAGGTTTACACTGTATGTACAGTGGAATTACTCTTTAAATCTAATTTTTAGTGAATTGTGTGCGAAATGATAAAATGTCATGACTCTTATATGTTGGCGAGTTTTGGCAGTCGCCTAAAAGCGTGCTTTACATTTAGCAATATTTCTGCGTAGTATAACATATGTCATGTTGTCCGCATCAAAGCTTATACATATACATACATATAACTGGCAGGCTGAATGCAGAAATTTTAGCTACTCGTGAGAGTTTTTGCTTTTGTTATTCTTTGTAAAATAAACGTACTCTTTCACAATGGAAGGAAGTATGTAAAAGAATCGAATTTCTATAATTAATATGCGATTTGAATTTTTTCTATCATTTATTATATTTGTTTATTGATATCGACCGCAGAATGAATCAATCTTTTAAGAATTATATAATTTATGGAGAATTCTATAAAAAAAGCGTGAAAAATTGAACAATTTCGTTGGCTTATTCTCATTTTGTATTGAATTTCAACGCGCCACATTTTACAGCTGATTACATTTTCGAACGGAAATGTGCAAAGCCTTTCTGAATTTAGTTCTGAAAGTTCAGTTTCTCTGGCTCACATCCCATATCCGTATCCGTTTCCGCTTCATTTCAAATGCAATTTAACGTTGCCATTCCGTTTGATAGCAATATACTATGTATGTATATATGTATGTGTGCGTGTATGTTGGCAAGCGCTGGTGGCCATTTTCTTATTGTTGTTGTATGAAAGAAGGCGCATGCACGGAAATTTGCACTGATTGTTTGCAGCAGGCGAACTGTGGTGGGCTTTGCTTTTGGTCTCGTCTACGAAAGAAGCAAACATTTGAAAGCTATTTCCGCTTGATAGTGAGCGTTTTGTGATGTCTTATTTTCTTAATGCGCCTAAAATGCTGCTGTTTATTTATAGATTCAGCCAAACATTAGTCTTTTCTATAGCTCCGATGCCTACTTCTGTCATATAAAAAGCCTAAAAGTGCATACATTTCAGTTTCAGATAAATTTCAAGGTTCTGAGTTTATTGTTTTTAAATGCGCCTGAAAATATAGCATGTTTTTCTATTGCAATTTGTAGCAAGTTTCTGAAATACATGCTACAAAGCGCATGCCTATTTATTGCTCTTTATTATTTGTTTATTTACTTGCTAAAAAGAACACATGTGCAGCTATTAATAAAATCCTATAATAAAGCATACAAAGAAAAGATAAACCGGAAAGCGCAACTTTATAATTTGACCTGCTTTATTGAGGGATACAGGCAGCCTCACAGCCACCACCCGCAGCGAACTCAACGAAAACAAATGTTAAGAAACACTTTCAAACTAGGGTAGTTTGGTTCAGTGAACCCAGCTAGAAAATGTCAAAATAATTGATTGATTTTTATGAAAGTTGCTGTTCCCGTTTTATTTTCTACTTCCTCCTACGACTACGCCATAAACATGGAAATAAATTGTGTGGGAGGAAAGTGTTGAACAAGCAGCTTGTACGCCATATCAGGAAAAAATTAACAAGATGCTTCGAGAGTTCGGCCAGGGTTGATATTGTTATTAGATTTTAAGGGTTGAAGCATAGAAAAAGGAATTATGTAGATGAACAATAGATTTTCTTTGCTATGAGTTATTGTACTATAACTAAAACATTGATAAATAAGAAGAACTTCTTTGTAGCCAACAATTGGAATTTAAATATATATGTTTATCGTTGGATTAGATTCAATTTACAGTAGGGATCTAATCTTCTAGTTGCCGTAGCCTTCTGGCAGTTCTTAGAAGACAGATCTATTAATGAAACCCTGCATTCAAAGTGTTTGTAGCTTTTTTGTCTATTGTAACTCTGACTACGTTTTGAGTTACACCTACTAGCATTTAATATATCTGCATTACCTGGCAAAGTTAGTTAAGGCATTGATTTTGAGGTTCATACCATTTTATATATTTTATACAAGTCGACAGTTTCTGTAAGAAATAGATTTGGAGCCCTATTCTGACTATTCAACTGACTATTCTGAACTCAACATTTAGTATCAGTTCCATTTCAACAAAATAAATAGCTTGACATGTGAGTCGGGAACGCTGCAGCTATGAAATGAGAAACATTTAAAAGACTGTTGCCTAGTTTCAGGCTTATATTTTGAGCATAAGTATGAGCCCAAAACTGTGCAACAATCTTTTTCAGCTGATTCTCTAGATATGAGCTAATCAACTGTTGCATATTTTTAGGCTTATAGTTTGAATTAAACCTGAAACAATGCAACAGTGTTTTGTGGTTTATTCTTTTGAGTCGTGCGTAATTTGTGAAGTTTTTTTGCATGAAAAAATAGCAAATGCAATGGGAATCAATTAAGCAACTCAAAAAGGTTTCAATACCATGCCATTAAAGGCGTAGCCATTAATCGCAAAAGATAGCGCTCATGAAAGCCTGCATACTTCACTGCAATATACTATTTATAGAAAATATTACTATTACTGGTAATGGCACCAGACAAAGAAGTAAAAATCCATTAAAAAGCATACAGCAGAGGAGCATCGAGAAAATAAAGAAGTAGACAAAATCACTCGTAAAAAAGTGACTAATATTTTACAAATTGTAGCAGTAACTAGTCACAGCCAAAAGCAGAGTTGTATTAGTAGTAGTAGTCGTATTTGTAGTTGTAGTTTAGTTGTTGTTGCTGTTGCTACTTCTTTCTCAGGCACTAACACTAATCCCACAGGAATGCTAATTGCCTCATAAGAGCTGAACTTAGCTGCTGCAACTTGGCATGTGTGTGAGTGGACGTCCTCGCTGGCAGATTGAAGTTGTAAATTACGCATTTCTACTTTAAAATGGCAGCGCGGCAGAAGCAGAAAAACCCGCGCAGCGCAGAAAGATGAGCCGCAAAAAAAATATAAGAGGTGTGAAGTGCGCAACGTGTTAAATTTCCATTTCAAACTAATGGAAGCTCACGACTACCGCTACACACACACACACACACACTCAACCGTCCGCGCCTGCTCCCCCACCCACATGCCACACTCTGCTTTCTGCATTCTCACATGCGCATAAACTATAAAAGTGCATAATGTGTGTGTGTGTATGTGTGTGGGAGTGTGCGTGTGCGGTCATTTGTTGTATTTGTTGCCTGCCCATGCAACGAAATCGCACGCTCGGAAGTGCTTTTAAAGCCCATTTTATGGCCAGCAATGTGCGCTTGTCGTGTGTGTGTGCGTGTGTATTTGTGTGCGCCTATAAGCAGAAATAAGTGGAAAAAGCTACTTAAAAAAATCTTGTAGCTTAATGCATTCACACGTTCCTTCCAATCGCAATTTTGTAATTCCTTTCATATGATTTGAATTTTTTTTTTAAATATTTCAGCTGATAGAGAGAAGATGCAGCAAAAATAACAGTTAACAACTTCTTCAGAATTCGTCGTAGTTCAGAATTTGCTGCATGTCGTAATAATTGCTTTTTCACGCTTCTCTTACTAAAGTCCTGCTAGTATGTTATATATCGTTGATAACACCATTGTACAAAATAAATAAAATTTCTCTTGTCAAAATTACTTTTTAAGCGCCTTTTTTTACACCACTCTGTCATACTTGCTTTTTTTCATGTGCCGCACAAAAAGTTCCTCGAAATTTGTGGCACGTTTAAGTAGGTAACATCACAAAGTAATCCCACTTGCGGTCGCTTTGCCTTTTTTTGGCGATTTCCAGCTACCTTCATTTAAATTCTTCACGAATTGACACCTTCAGTGATATAAGACGATTTCAGGGAATTACAAAACCTAAAGAAATGTTGAGCTTGAACAAAAGCACGCCACTGCGCAGAGAAAGGAATAAAAATGCCAGACACTCCGCTGACAAATTAAGCGAAATCGCATTTTATTTTGCGGCTCAAACATGCTTTATGGCGAAGGAGGCGCAGAGCTATTGGCCAGCCGACCGACCGACCGACCACCGGCTACACCGGCTGAGACGTGGCTAAATGCGGGTGGCCGCACATTTAACGCAGATATGTAGGCACCTTCTTCACAGGCGTGAGTACGGATACGTGCTTGCCAAATGATGATTCACTTGCATGTGTCTGCGGTCCTTGCCTGGTCGTGGCGCTGTCCAACTGCTCTTTGCTGTTTCTGAGATTGGCTCTTAAGTCCCCCCAACTAACGGCTAATTGGCGCCAAATGTTTGATAAGCAACGCTGGGGACATTGACAGATGTGCGCGCAGTCGGAGGCACAAAATAAGTGGCGGCACGACAGGACAAAGAAATAATAATCCTGTTATGCACATGTTTCTGTTGCGTGTTTGCGGTTTAAGAGAGACCGCCTGACGTCTGGAAACGTGCCTCTCTCGAGCATGTAATATCAGCTTAAATGTGGCTTTTTGTTGTTGTTTTATTTTGTTGCTATTGGGTCGCAATTATTTTCGAGTATGTTGCCTAGAGTCAAAGCACATGCGAGACAATGTTGCCACAATTGAGTGGCGTTCTGCTGCTGGGGGCTGCGCAACTGCTGACAATCTTTGTTATGCAATATTGCCACAAAAATATCGATCGCTGGCCATAAAAATACAACAATGCATGTTCAAAGCATCGTTTCAAAAGTATCTATGCTTTTCCGAGTATGCTTTTCTTCATCAAACATTGCCACAAAATGGTCAAATATAAAGCCATAAATGCTTGTATTAGATGTAGTAAAAAGAAATCGATAATTTTTGCATGAAATTGAAATTGCATAAAATTTAAGATAGTTAAAATAATCCAATTTAGATGCTTCTGCGCAATCGAAGCAGGTTTATATGACAGTCGACGACTTCCATGATTATGTCAGAGCATGGTTGTTGCTTCTTTGACATCAAAATTATTGATACATCGATTTTTGATATTTAAAAAAATTTGTATTTTATTGGTTCGTCGGTTGTTTTTGGTAAAGAAAAATTCAAATTTGTTTTGCTAAATTGCTTCTGAAACATCTCTGCAATATTTGGGCATTATATTTTGAAAACATCAACGTATCGTTTGCACGCCTAGCCATGCTACATGGAAGTTCCTTTTCAAGTTGTCTTAATTTCTCTTTAATCGAATTATTTTCCATATTATTTCTAGCTTAAAATGGCAGCTGCTTTTCTGTTGTTGATGCACTTTTCAGTCGGCATGATAAACTTTAGAGTTGCTGTTACCATCAAATTGAAGTGCAGTTCCGACAACTTTATTAACGATCATTTTCACTGATAATTTGGCATTGTTTGACTGCGTCATCGCTCCCTACACTTTTAGGTGTCTCTGCCTCAGACTGGGAAGATTCCTTTTTCATGAGGCAAGCAATTATGTTTGTGCATTTTGTGTGTAATTCGCTGATCTTTGATATGGTCTCAGCACTACTCTTCGAACTATATACATATATATGTACATATGTGGGTGCATATATGTATGTATGGGAATTTAGTTGTTCGCAGAATTTTGTATAGCAAAGTTATTACACTTTCAGACTCAACGATCTTTTGTTGTATAATTTGCATGCATGCTATTAAAATCATCGACAATCCGTTTTTTATAACATGCTTTGTGCGGTTGCCAGTGCAGTTCGCTCAAGGCACGATCTATATACATAAGTAACTTGAGCGTAAACTCATTTCATATGCCAAGGAAAAACTTTAAAAGTTTTACATGCGTAATAAGTTTGCAACTTTAATAACTCATCGTCGGTGGGTCGCTGGTTGGTTGGTTGGTTGGTTGTGGCAGACTCGCGCCCGCGTGCACCGACTGCAAAAGGACACACAAAAGAAGTCTGCCGAAGCGCAAAAAGAGCAGGAAAAAAAAGGAAAAGACACGTTGACTGACTGCATTGAAAGTTGGCTATAGAGCGCGCATAGAGGCTAGAGAGCATAGATGGAGGCAGTGTAAGAAGAAGCTGCGCCCGCGGCAGCACACCTTCTAGTTGCCGCGCCTGCAAACCGTGGCAGCTTAAGTGCCACAATGCCGAGCTGCTGGCCGGGATTTACAGTGTAATAACTGCAAAATAAAGCAGGAAGCAGCAGACACTGCGCTGAAGATGAATCGACTCGCTGCTGATGGCTCATGGCTCATGGTTGATGGTTAGGCTTTAACTCAGCATTATGTGCTAGCTATTAGCAATGATTGGTCTGGCAACTCACCGTAGGATTAAAGTGTTGGGTGCAAAGTTCGTCCACCAGCTCGTCGAATAATATAAAAAGCTGAGAATTTGTGCAGAAGAAGAAGAAGAACGAAATTGCATTTTGAAATAAATTATACATTTAATGGCGGCATGCGTATGAGAAATAGCAAGAAGAAGAGTTACTACTGCAACCGTTTTAAAATCAATTCGATTTGCTGGAAATTTTATAATTAAAAAAGGGATTTTTAATTAGCACTAATCTGTGCGAATATCTTTACAATACAGCATCTTACAAAAGTATGCCCATCTTCAATTTAACAGCAGGGAGTTCATACGTTATGTAATTTGGCAGCGATAAATAAAAGAAAACTGATGGCTATTTGAAGAAAAATTAAATTAAACTTTCATCAATTTGGCGAAATACAAAAATGTGAGATTTGAGAAAAATCAGATAGTGAAATTGTGTTAGGAAATTGCTGCCCTTTTCGATGCTCTGCAAAAGTAGTGTCCTTTAAATGTGATGTGATCAGATCTTCACCTCACATACCAACTCTCTTCAGGCGCGCCTGCTTTACACGCGCCTTTTCCAATTCCAAGCTTAGCTAGGGCTTCTTCCTCTTGATCGGTCTTCCTTTTCTAAGACGAGCCTCAACTCACGCATACAATACTTTATTTGCTAGGGCATTGATCCCTACTTGAAATTCAATACAAATCTATTAACTTTTGACAAAATTGATGACAAGGCTGACGTTGTAGGTGTGGTTGATGGCGCTGTCAAGGTAGACAAAGTCCTTGACTACTTCGGAAAAGTATAGTTGCCAACAAGTGGCATGTTGCAAAATGCTGAAGTGCATCTAAAGCGGCTACACATTTCTATAGCTTTTAGCCTTTTTTATAAGCACGCAAGCTAATTTTTATTAAGTACCCGTCAATCGAGTGTGCCGCAACCGCAAAAAAAACATTTCGAACGTGTTCCAAATGCGTTAGCGGACCTCCCAGCCAGCTAGAAAGTTTCCAGTGTTTCTCAGCAACTTAACGAACTCACACCGCTCATGAGCACAACAACTCCTTTGCTTATGAATCATAACAACCAAACAAACATACCAGCAATAATTCGGATTACTTTGTTCGTGGAATGTAGCCAAATGCATAAACTGCGGTCACAGCGGATCTTTTTACGATATGCTAAACAGTATCACAATTTGAGTGAACAGGTTTTTTACAGTTCGCTTGGTTCGTTTTGAGGGTATGACAAATATTTAACTGCAATTAGAGTGAAGCTTGGAAAGTGGAGTAGCTCTCTGCCGTGTTCATTTAATTGCACTTCGGTTGGCATTACTCATGCTTGTATCCAGAAAGTGAGCTAGTTTTTGGTTTGCTTTTAGCCATAAAAATTCTTTGATTAGTTTGATCTCAAATGGCTGATGACCGCGCAAGTGCAATTAAAGCTGGAACAGCCATTGGCATCATTCAGTTTTATCACTGCAAGAATATGCTCGGCATTTTGATAGCAATTTTAAAAACTATTGCTTATAAAAATTAGTATTTTCTATTATTTTTGTATGATATAATTGACAACTTTGGGCAATCGAAATTACAAGTATGCTGCTGTGCATCTTGTAGCAAATTTTTTTTAAATTACTAAGAAGCTAGTTGCTTGCTTGCTGTTGGAATAAATATTTTCATAGCAGGCAATTTTTGAAACCGTGAGGGGAAGGAATTTTTTTACTAACCCTCAGGGCCGTAGCCAGTTATTTTTTCGTTCCATAAAAAGTATGTATAATTTAATTCCATTCAAACTCAAATAAAATAAACCATACATGCTACATGCACACATTGGTTATCAGCAGAAAATGCCAACATCAGCTAACGAAAAATATGTATGTGCATGAGCTTTGGAAAAATTTGCTTCTTTTTAAAATTTATTACTATTTTAAAAAAATAAAAAATTGATTCGCCCGAGCAGGGACTTGAACCCTGGACCCTTGGATTAAAAGTCCAATGCTCTACCGACTGAGCTACCCGGGCATGCTGAAGACGCTGTCCTAGTTGCCACCGGGCCTTAATCATATATATGTAGCATTCATTCTTTGAAAGTATGTCAATAAATAAATTTTTTAATTGTTTGCACTAAAATTTAGAAAAAAAATTTTCCTTTAAGAAATTCAGCAAAATTGTTGCTTGCTGAATAGAAATTGATTCAGCAAGCAAATTTAATTACGATTTCAAGCTTTAATCTGATTTATAGCTGCTCTATGCCTAATTGACTTTCTAAACTCTGCTACTCTGCATCTCATCAGCTAGCTCATTGACTGTGGCTGCGATAGTGGCCTAATGTATTGCTACAATTTGATGTTGTTGTATCTGCTTGATCACTTGCTATTTCCGGTGTTAAAAGCGAAGCCGTCGAACCGCACAAGTTTTCGTTCGATTGCTTCGATTTTTGACTGCCGCTGCGTTTTTCTAAGAAACAAGCCGTTTTTTTTTTACTATTTTTTGGTGTTGGCATATTTTGTTGTCTTTCGCTGTTGTTGTTGTTTTGTTCAATTGCCTTTTAAGCGTGTTGTTTTTAATTTATTTCACATTTTTTGACTATTTTTAAAATTTTTTTAAGCGCCTTCTTCATAGCATTCAAATGTTATCATAGAGTGTTTAACCACAATTTTTGTTAAAGAGCGCATTTATGATATTCAACAACAACAACACAACCACAACAACAACACAATGACAACAACAACATCATCAAGCATGCCTTTTTTGTAGTAGGCTCAACATTCGCTTTGATCTTATCGCCGTTTTATTATAATTCAGCAGCGTGTGTTGCTGTTGTTGTTGTTGTTGTTGTTTTTGATTTGATAGTGACCAATGAGTCATCATCAGCAACGTTAAGAGCGCAACCAGATCACCGGCAGCATGTGCTCGCTCTGCTCGTTTATGGCTTGTCTTTGGGCGCGCGCAGGTAATAATTCAATTGAGTTTCCTCAACTGCCCGTGACTTACTTCTTCGATGGATGGCGTGATTATATTGCTCAGGAATTTCTTGCGTCTTCACCTCTTGCCTGCCTTTCTTCAGCAGCGACCTTACCTCCCTATATTGCGGCCTTCATGCTTTCATTCATCGTTTGTTTTGTTTGGTTGTTTTTTATTTTGTTTTGTTCGTGGCTGAGTTCCCGGTAATTTTTACAAGCTACACGCGTAAATCTTGTGATAGTCCACAGATTTCACGGAAATCTTCGCAAGTGGCATCTCACGAATTGTAACTGTAAAACTTGATATGATACTTTCTCAATTAACCAATTTGCGTGCCGAGAGGTGGGTCCAGTCGCTGGCATGAATCATTGAGGCCAGTTGAAATTATGGCAGCTTATTGCAACTTCTGTGCGTCTAAATTATGCCGCGGAAATGTTCTAGAATCTAATTTTCCCACTGGCCGTTGTTGCCACTGCCTCCCGCGTTTAGAGTTGCCCACGCACACAGACAATTCTCAGCTAAGTCAGAAATTCCGTTCCCATCATCAAAATTCCATGCCAAAACTTACAGAAATTGCATACGCTTCTGTTGCTGTCGGTCTGTCTGTTCGTCCCTACGTCTGCATGTTTGCTGCTGCTGCATGGCAGCTCCGTCGTCATCATCATCGTCGTCGGTCGCTCACACTACCAACATGATTCAATCAGTTCGGCATCCGCCCGTTTCCGTTCTGCATTAAGGCAACTTTAACCTGCCAACGGCAAGCTTCCTTCTTGGTTTGCACTCTCATAACTCCCCCTCCTGCTGCTCCTCCTTCAGCAATATCATGTTGCAATATGCGTCCATGCTGCGCTTCATGCTCGTCACCCGGCCAGAATTTCAGGGCGTTAACAGTCATCGCGTAAGAATTGGCCGCAGCATGGCTAGCGATGGGCGATATATACAAAACTATCGATAACTCTGTGATACACTAGGGAACACTCGGTTTCTAACATAGACTTAGTTGACGGATGTCATCGTGGCATACTTAAAATTTCAAGATCACACCCAGCATCTTGACTTTGGTTGAAAAATTGACAGAATATAATTTCAATCCGATATTTAAGTTTAGTAAGTAATATATTAGGTACCAGATGACCCGTCTTTAGAGTTGTTCAAGACTGAACGACAACGCTTCATTGAGATAGAAGAGAAACTCTGATAATTTCCATACCGTGAGAGGCTTCAGACAAGGAGATCTTCTATCTTGCGACCTCTTCAACTGATTCAAAATTGTCCAGCTCTTGGCATATGCCGATGATATTAATATCGTCACCAAGTTAAATGTTACCGCTGCCTTCTCGGCTATCCAGTTAAATTTTCATGGAAGGCTATATAGCAAACTTTCTATTAAAATTGAAAAATTTGAACCGGGTTTCAAATTAAGATACAGAATAACTTATACATTTCATACAAAATCGAAAAATATTTTTGGAAAATTGCTTTTAATTCTTTGCGTTAATTTCAATAGTTTTCCCATATATATTTCATTTGCTTTTTATTATGGTTTTCTTAGCAAAATCAGCGCAAAATATCGATAATAGATATATGACCCATTCCTAACTGCGGTTGCTGCCGTCTCAGCCGCTACGAATTAGTATTGGCCTGCTCATCCTGTTGCCGTTGGTGAAGTGGCAGCGGTCCAAATCGCTCGCAGGCAAAGACCGATAGTTGCAGTTTCGGCGCGTTTCAATTTTACGCTGGCGTTGCCCGGGACTGCGGTAAAAGCAAATTTGTTGTATGAAAACTTCGTCAGCTGGCATTGTTGTTGTTGGGAATTTTTTCTTAAACCCATAATCAATTTATGCCTAATTATGCCGCTGTAGTCTACTACAAGCGCATCGTCCTGCAGCAATTTTGATTTAGTGCAACTTGTAGACTTTGTTTTTTGTGCTCCTTCTGAATGAACTGAATGGATAATGGATGAAAGAATAAAAGAATGAATGAAGAGTGGCCTTAATTTTGCTCAAAAATGCCTTGAGGCACTTCCCATGGTGCAGAGCGGCAGAAAAGTCTTGTTGTTGCACTTGCTGTTGTTGTTTTAATTAACTATTAAATTTTCTTGCAAGCCTCAAACATTTAGTAATATTTGAATAGTGTGCTTGTTGCTTGCTAGCAGAGCATACTAATATAAATTCCACTTGAAAGTAACTAAGCTTCCGGGAATGCTGCCGGTAATGCTGCTGTTATGTTAGAATAAAAAGTATGTGCTCGCCCGAGCAGGGACTTGAACCCTGGACCCTTGGATTAAAAGTCCAATGCTCTACCGACTGAGCTACCCGGGCATATAAAAAACGCTGCGCTAGTAGGCAGCTCGCCTTAATCATCTTTCTAATAATATTTTGGAGAATTTGAATTAGGTCTAACAGTTGTTCTTGCTCTAAAGTTTTGTGCTGTTGCTTTTTAAATTCTGAAATGTTTTGTGCAATAAATTAATCAAACATCTCTTCGATTTCTTCTAACTTTTACTTGCAGATTTGCAGAATCATATTTTCATTGATTCTTATTTGAATGAAAATTGTTCTGATGAAAAATGTAATTGGTAAAATAATGAAACTGAAGTGTTGTGTCATTCGAAACAATAACCGGGTTTTCTCCCCTTATCATCTATATCTTTTGACTCTATCTCTAACATCTTAATAAAATTTCAATGAAAATCGTTTAAGTAAAAGTTTCAATAAACAAACTCATTCAAAATAACACCAAGTTTTATTCATCATATTTGCAACCTATTTGTGCTCCTTTGGAAGTTTAATTTAAGTGATATAGTTTCAAAATTAATTTCGTAGTGTTTCCCTTCAAATGTTCTTTGAAAAAAAATAATATGCAAAAAAAGTAGAATCGCCCGAGCAGGGACTTGAACCCTGGACCCTTGGATTAAAAGTCCAATGCTCTACCGACTGAGCTACCCGGGCACTTGTTCTTCCGCATACAAATTACGCTTTTGACGCTGGGCTAGCTCGCTTGCGATGCCACTGGCCTTCGACTGAAATTCTTGTTTTGTGTGCGTGTGACAGAAATAGAAATTCTGAATATGTACACTGGAAAATTTTTTGTAGATGCATTCACAACGGCCGAAACGATGATTGTTGTTTTTGTTTCTCATTGTAAACCGGAAATGCACGTAAACCAACGAATGAATATATGTATATACATATGTACATACACATTACATGCTATAACTACGTGGGCCATATATTTTAAATCAAAATACATAACAGCAAAAATGGAATTAAATTCAGTCAAATTGAAAATGTTTACTTCTTTAAAAAATATGTATTACAAAGTTGACCACAAAAAAATCTTTTCAGCACTTTATTTAAAGTGCCCAGTCTATATTTCTTTATAAAGTCTTGACACCTTGACGAATAAAAAAACATAAACGATAAACAATACTCAAATATTTCGTATTCAGTATGTTTAACAGTGAAAATTTTATTGAACATAAGTTATTTTATACGAGTACATATTCAAATGAGATCATTCTAAATTTAATAAAGAACAAAAATCATATGAATAAGCTGAAAGTACTTTTTGAAAATTCTATGCACATAATATTGCAATAGTTGGATTCATAAAAACTCATAAATACAGCGAAATCTGAACTTCAAAAGAAGTAAAAGCAATAAAATGAAATCGCTTTATCGGAGTGGAGAACAGTTCCTAAATCCTAAAAATTGGTGAGAAAAATTGCTATGTATAAAATCGCCATGTCTAAATTGGGACTTATTTTGGATCATAGCATTACATTTTTGAAGAAGTAGTATAAGTGTGATATGTAAGAATAAGCAAACACATTGGAAAATAATTTTAGCAGGATCTTTTCTACATTAACTAGCGAGTGTTAAGCGTTTTAGTCAAAATTTAGTTAAAGGTCTCATTTAGCCTTTTTCGTTATTTTTTGGAAAGAAAAATTACTACTTTAATTTACATACTCTCTTCAATATTTCCTTCAAATTTTTAAGATATGTTTTTGTGGTTATTAGTAGACAATTGACGAGCATTGCAGCGTTTTTTTACGTAACTTGTTCTTACAATATTTAGCTTTTATATTCAGCATCTACTTGAAAAGGCATTTGTTATGACTTCATATTCATGAATTGCTTTACTATTTGATTAATGATAAAGAATCGAAAAATAAAAAGTTAAATCGCCCGAGCAGGGACTTGAACCCTGGACCCTTGGATTAAAAGTCCAATGCTCTACCGACTGAGCTACCCGGGCACATGGAAGCCATCGCGAAATTGCCATACAAGAGACTGACCGTTTTGTTCTGTGCCAGTGGCGTTACTATTTCGTTGTTGTTATTCTTCTTTTCCACGCTTGCTATGCATTGAACAGCAATTTTGTTGTTGCTGTAAGTGACCTGCTAGAACTTTGTTCTTTAGTTACAATTTTTACACGGAAAATTTTATTTCTTTCAAGTCGAGTTCGTAAGTGTCGATTAACACACTGTGTACAGTGTTATTTGTTTCTTTTGTTTTTTTTCTACGTGCTTTTACATACAAAAATATTGCTTTGGCAAATTCTTTATCTTAGTTACTGCTGTTGCAAACTAAATTTTTTGAGAACAAGAAGGACAAAGAAATAAAACTCTTACCTACGAACTATTTTTAAGAAAGAAAACTTTCCATGTGTAAATCGATGTATGTACATATGTACATAGTACATACATAATATGTATGCACAATCTTACTCGCTTAGTTAGTTGGACCATGACAATTCCTTACTGGGTTTTGGACTTGGAATTAACCCCATTACCATTTATAGCAATTAAAGTCAAATTAATCCCATTAATTTGTGTGAATATTGACAACACGATATTTGTTTTTTATTGCCTGAGCTGATTCCGTATTGATATCAAGAGTGTAAAACGAGAAATATGCACATGCAATTTTCTTGACTTAAATATTTTGTATGGAAGTGAAGCATAAAATAAAACGCCAAGAAAACTTACATTCTATTAAATTTGATTTAAAATGAAAATATAAAAAAAGATTCGCCCGAGCAGGGACTTGAACCCTGGACCCTTGGATTAAAAGTCCAATGCTCTACCGACTGAGCTACCCGGGCACATAACAAACGCGGTCCAATAGCAGTATATGACACTACGTGCTGCTTTTACATAGCAAAAACGTCACACTCACTGCTCTCGCGTTTTGCTGCTTCGTTAACAGTGCTCTTTTTGATTTGCATTAAACAACCCTCATTAGCTCGCCGTCAATTTAAAAATAGATTTCCTGCCTTTACGTTGGAATGGCATTACGTTTACGTTGTGACACTGCAAATATTTTTTGTTGGTTTTTTTTTTTTAAATTTTTAGCCTTTTCTGGTGCATATTTCGTTTTTGCCGCTAGAGTTAACGGCTGATTTTTGTTTATTGTTATTAATGCGACTACTTTAGTTGCAAATCGTGAGGAGCAATCATTTAAATTTCAATATTTCTATTCGGATGAGGGGGAATATCAATTTTTTGACATATTTGTAGTAAAGATTTCCCATTCGTCTTTCGAAATTCGCATTCGTGTTAGTTTATTTCGTATTCAAATATTCCTTGCTTAGGCTCGAGCACATTTAGCGCCGATAATTTTAAATAATTATTTACATTTAAAAGGCGCTGTTCGAAATTTCGTCCAAAACCAGATACATCTGAATTGATGATCATTTTTCATTGAAACTTGTTTCATAAAAGTTTCAATATACATACTACGTGAAATTTGATATTTATGTAAAATTTTTAAATACACCTACAGATATATGTATGTATGTATAGCTTTTTCTCTTAACTCATTTTCAACACTTTCTGTCTTTCAATATTCCATTTTCACTGAAATTTAAATTAATTAACTTGGCAAAATTTTTAATCTTCATATAATATGAAATATTGGAAAAGTGTATTTCTGTTTACTAATTTTTTTAACAATTTGTCATTTGACATTCGAAATCCTCTTTTAATTTATGTCTGATTTAGGAAATTCTTTCAATACTTCACCGATTTAACCAATTAAAACTCATTACAGTGATAAATTTGAATTCGAAGAAAATAGCTTCAAAGCTATTTTGTATGCGTCATCTTTGTTTGCGCGCCGGTCACACGGTTCCTTTTTAGCGCTCAAGTGTATGTAGTAATCCATCAAATCGAAAATTTATATCCACACGCTTCAACAAGCAAATAACAGCAGCAACAACCACAACAACAACCACAAGCTGAAGTAAAGAGTAGGCAGAAAATTCAACGACCTCCGCTGCGTTCTTAAAAAATGCATTTATCAAGGCAAAATAAAGTAAACAGAAATGTAGCAGCGACACTTACACACGTGCACAAACATAGATACACACGCACACACGTAGGTACGCATGCACTTCACAGCACTGTAAACGCTCGAGTAACCGCTGCGTTTGGGGTATTTTCCACACTTCTCGAATGGCGGCGAAATTAATTGAGTGCACCCTAGGAAGGGGCTCTTTTGAACTATGTACTACAATTTAAAAATATCAAAAAATTATAAAATTATTTTAGTAAAAAATTGAAGGACTCGCCAGGCGAATACTTAAAATCTCTACTTAAGCTCTCAGAATAAGCATTAAGTGAGCACAGTGTAATAAAAATAAGTTGTATGGCAGGACTGTCAAAAATATTTTGACCAAGAAAATGAAAGACATCGAAAGAATAGGGAGAGGAAGTTTCAGTCTTCAACTGAACAATTTTCTACCACAAAAAAATAGAAAGAGGTAAAAGTGGAGAAATCGGCATTGGATCAGTCGGAAAGTCGAGAGTCCCTACAAAATTTTGAGTTTCAAATATAATTACAAAAATTTTTTAATTGCTCTTTTCCCACGAATAGCCTCAATTCTGAATTTCTTTCTATGCACAACCTCCTGTCATACCAAAAATCCCGTCATAATAAATTTTTACACCGCGCCACTGTTTTCAAGCATGACCTTTGCTTGGCCTGGCCTACCCACACGAAAGAATGGTGCGTTCCCATTTCCTGCTCGCCTTCAATTTATATAACATTTTACCAATTCAAATTTTTCCTAAATTTTCAAATTATGCCCCTTTAAGTGTATGTATGTGTGAATGTGCGTGTTTGCGTGTGTGCGTCTATGCCCTCAAGATAAGCGATCAAATGACGTATCGCTTGAATAAACCGCGCGCTGTCATGTCCGTGCTCACTGCCGCCCGCTTTTCAGCAGCAGCAGCTCTTTTCTTCATTTCGTCTTCGCCTGCTTCTATGTATGTACATACTATTATCACAGCTGCTGTTGCCCTCTGGCCCCCCTTCAGCTAACCCTCGCAATGACCAAGTGAACTTTTATTTTCTTGTCATTTGGCTGTAACCAATTTTCTTTATGGCCCAAACACTCCTTTCAATTGTGCCATCACATGTACCAAATTAATATCTTCCCTGTCTCTGTCTCTCTATCTCTCTGTCTCTCTCGCTATCTCTATCTTTCGTGGCATATTTGTAGCTGCTTTTGTTGTTGTCTTTTTAAGCATCTTTTTAGCATTCAAGTCACGATTTTTCTATGCTATACCCACACACACACACACACAGAAACGCATGTACATACATATCCATCCAATTATTAAAAATGCAACTTTTTCTCAAAATTTTATTTTCTTACTCTCTCTTATGCTATTGCCATCTCTTTCGTGCGTTTTTGTTAAATTGTAAAAAAAGTTGTTATATTGTTTCTTCAAACTGTTCAGAATCTTTTGTTAAACTCACATTTTAGTTATGCATTTTCGCCGTGCTGCCGACCTTCCCCCTTGCCACTCTTACATTTTATTCTGCTCGCGTTACTTTCTTCAGTTCTTTCCCTTCTTCTATTTCAAAGCGCGCTCTAATTGTAGCTCCCCTGTGTTGTGTTCCCTTCCGTTCCCTACCGCTGCTGATCTTTGTTCCCCATTGTGCATCTTATCGGCGCGATCTAATTTCATTAATTTTCGTTAGATTGATGTGCTTTTTGTGTCGGCTTTTATTGCCATATTTTCAATGCTTTTCTATTAAAATTTTGTCAGCATTTGTTACTACATCATTTCGTTTGAGTGTGTGCCTAATGTGATCTTTTACCACAATGATGGATCATTTGTGTAATTGTCATAGTTCTTTTATCATTAATTAAAATTTATTACCGTTGCACTTTTTTTTATGAAACTTCACCTTGAAAAGGTTTTATTTGATATTTTTAGAAAGAGAAACACAGAGAGAAATATTTAAGGAAAAAGTTGGCTAATATACGTAGTAACTAAATATCGATGGCTTCGTTTTAAGGACGATTTACTCGACTAGGCGCTGCCGTGGTTCAGTGGATAAGTGCTCGGTGCCTGATGCGTGGAGTCGCAAGTTTAAGTCTCAGCCGGATTCATGCCATCTAAAAAAGAAGGAAAATGCGTTTTCTAATTCTCTTTCTGTTTTAAGTTCTGTATCTTTCTCGCTCTCGCGAGGTACATAGTTGGTAAGTCTTCGAGAGTATACTGTCAATTCTCTTTTTATGCGAATTATTTTTATGCGATTTCAAAGTTATGCGGTTTTTTCATAGGAGTTTTATGCGACTTTTTTTTTCATTATTTCGAAGTTATGCGTTTTTTCCTTTGAATTTTGAATGGGTGAGGTGCCCGAGCGCAAAGCAACAACACTTAAGCTTAAGGTTTGTTGGTACACTTTTGCGACAGTTATCTTCTACGCAGATTCTGTTGTTGTCTTGCGCATGATTTCGATGGAAAAAGTGTGCAGCTGAGGAGGAATGGGAAGCACTTGAAAAAATTGTTGCTCATATTAAGTTTTAAATTTAAATTATGCCAACTTTGCAAAATGAAGAACCTATCTTCAGAAGAAAACTGGGAAATTGATTTTTTGACTGGGAAATTGATTTGGATCATTTATTGGATGGATCATGGGAGACTTAAATGAATTTAGGGTTATTAATTTGGTTTTTTTCATAACATATAACATATAATTCTTTTGTTTTTATAGTGTACATATTGAACACAACCTTTCTTTCATTATGAGCTTTTAAAAATTTTGGAACGTATCCCTAATTATGCAATGTAACTAATGTCTTTTTCTATGCGATTTTTGGGTTTTATGCGCTTTTTGAAAATAATGGAACACATCCCTATTTTTACTATAAATTAGTGTATTTTTTTATGCGATTTCCTTTTGTGCGGTTAGTTGTGGAACGCATCCACCGCATAAAAAGAGAACTGACAGTACTTTGCAATGTAAATAAAAAGCTTCTCAGTCCCGGTTCTAGAATATGTGTGTAAACCCTGTTTGTTGTTGTTAGGAGCAAAATGGCTCTTTTACCTTTTTGCCAGAACAGTTGCCCCACCTCGCAAATACCGCTAATGTTTTTCACTCACAGATTGCTACCTCAGTTGTTAATATGGCATTCAAGAAATTGCTAATCGACATAAAATTTAGTATTTTTACATTTGTGACTCTCGCCAGAATACGCCTGTCACCCTACTTTTGAACGAAGCTTTCAATATGTAACTGCAGAGCTTTTCATTAAGCGTGCTATATCTTTGAAATTAAATGGATGCAGCTGTGTATGAAATAAAGCTTGATTCAATCAAAGTTCTTGATTGACGTTTGAAGTAAATTTTATGGTACTATAAATGAAAGACCTCATCGTCTCAATCGTCTTTATAGTTTATAATATATTAGTATTAGATTGAGCTTAGAATATCCTTCTTCTTCTTTTCAACATTTATAAAGTCCATTTGAGAAAGCTGAATTAAATTTGAGCGTTTCTTAAGTCAATTTAATAAATCTAAATTCAATTTAAACTTCTCTGAAATCAAGCTCGAGGTAGTGTAGATTTCATCTTAACTATTCGAATGCATTCAAGCTTGAAACTAATTCAATTAGCAGCGACTTTTGTAACGACGTTCCCAACGTCGGGTCTCCGGATGAACCGGAAGACTTCTTAGGCTGAGGTAAGCTTCAGCGGCTGTCCAGGGGTCGTTAACAAAAATATTTATTTGTTCATGGGACGTAAGGAAAACACAATGATTTCTGGTTATACTCTAGTAAATGTCTCGGTTTATTGAACAACTAGCGAAATATACATAGACAACCTTTCTTATTCGTATCGAACTATATAAACAACTCTTTATTCATATTTCTTATTGAACAATATATATACATAAGCAACTTTTCCCATACGTATTTCTTATCTCTTCTTCTTCGACACGGCGACGTGAAAACGTCGGATTATTTCTGGTCGGTAACCCTGACAGCAGTGGTCGAGCCAGTGTCTGCCCACAGAAAAGTAGTGGCCGCTCTCCCGTAGATACCCTTGGGAGGTTGGCTCAAGCTACTGGTATTACCACTAGCAGGCACAGTCGGAATCGGTCCGGTGCTGCTCACAGAAAAGTTAGTCGCACTCCCGTAGATACCCTTGGGAGGTTGACTCGAGCTACTGGCACTACGATTAGCAGGCACGGTCGGAATCGGTCCGGTGCTGCTCACAGAAAAGTTAGTCGCACTCCCGTAGATACCTTTGGGAGGTTGACTCTATGACTACGATTAGCTAACTACACTACGCTACAATGGATCAAGCTCCGCGTTAGCAGAGCCGCAAAAGTTTGTACCAAAGGTACCAGTTCTTACACGCCTAGTCGTGCGATACCGCTTGACAGTGCTGATGCGTGCTGGTCAGAGACCCGAGAAGAACTGCCTTCCTCCAGCTCGCGGCTTCTCTTTTATAGGCCGAGCCGAGCTCGCCAGGCCTGTAATTGTTGTTGCGCCCTTAGCGCGGCTCCCATTGTTCCCCAATATCGCGTGATGCATGCTATGGGCCACCTCTGCATGCTGTTGTTGTTGTAATGCATGCTGTGGCTTACCGTGCATGGGGTTGTTGTTGTTGTAATGCCCATGCATTGTTCTCCGTCTATGCGCATCGTCTGGCTTGCCGTGCATGTTGTTGTTGTAACAATGCTCCTGCATTGTTCTCCGTTTACGCGCATCGTCTGGCTTGCCGTGCATGTTGTTGTTGTTGTTGTAATGCCCACGCATCGTCTGGTTTGCCGTGCATGTTGTTGTTGTAATAATGCTCATGCATTGTGCTCCGTTTACGCGCATCGTCTGGCTTGCCGTGCATGTTGTTGTTGTTGTTGTAATGCTCATGCATTGTTCTACGTTTTACGCATGCTTCATGCTGTGGGCTGGCTATGGCTACCTATGCGTACTGTTGTTGTTGATATGTTATTGTTTATGCTTATTTCATTATTAGCCTATCTTATAGAATAGCAAATAATTGTCTTTTGGCTTCATGCCTACTGTTCTTAGTATGTAGTTTATATATTTCAAAAGGGGTAATAAGTAATTGGCTTCATGCCGTGGAAAACAAAAGAAATCTCAAAATAGAAAATATATAACCAATTCAATATAATCAAAAAATATAACATGCTTATTGCTGTGCGGCGATAATTGTTGGGGGGGTGAAATTATCGTCGTCACACCCCCCCTATACTTCCCTGGAGAGGCTTGTTACGGAGATCTCCCCGTCTCTCCCGATCCGGATCCTGAACTGCTTGCCGCCGTCGTTACACTTCATTCCGAACTTCCGGCCTGGTCGGTATTGTTCCTGTGCGACGTGGATGTTGTGCTGGAGGTTGGCGGACAATGCCCTGCCCGTATGATTTGTTATCTTTGCTGGCCAGCGAATCTCCTGTCTGTTTTCCTCCAGCGTTAGGGTGTCCTCGGGTGTCGTCAGGCTCGGGAGGGTTCCTGCCTCCGATGCTACTTGACTGGTGTCATCTGCAGCCCCTTCTTCGAATCCCCACACTTCGGGGAACAGCTCCTGGGTGTTGAGAGTGTGTTTGTTGGCGGTGTTTCGACATAGGGCTGTGTCGTCCGCAGTGTGCCACTCGGCCATCTCGGCATCCAAGGTGGGGTTGAGGCGCTCGAAAAACTCGTCGGGGCTCGGAGAGGGGGGTCTTGTCGAGACGTCGCAATGGCTGGTCTCTTCGTTCTGCACCGGAGAGTTGGTGCTGCTCTCACTGATGAGTCCCCAGTCGAACTCGCTCTCTTCCGACGATGCCTCGCTGTACTCCCAGTCACGCCCGGGACCCCTCGTTTTGGCGTTGGCTGTTGTCGGATCCTTGCCCTCGGGGTTTTGGTTGCAGCTTGTTGTTGCGACTTCTGCCGGGGTGCCCCATGTCTGGCTGTCGACTGGCCTCGAGGGCTGGTGGGCGACCCGTGGTGGTCGGTAGCCCGGTTGCAGCTCCGGTATAACGGGTGGCTCCCTCCGTGGCTTGCCCTGACTACTCTCTACTGCTGGCTCTTGTACGGGCTGGCTGGCGATCCTCCGTGTGCTTGGCACGGGCGTGGGCGTCGTCCGGTGCCGGCGTGTTGGGTTGGCCTCGTTGGTCGGGCCTGTTTCTTTCCCCGAGGGGCGCTTATCTTGCTGACTTTGGTGTCGGGGCCGTCTACAGCGTTTGTCTACGCCTGCTGGGCTCGCGTTGGCTCTCAGGGCGTGGTGCTGTCGGTGACGGCTGTCGGACCTCGTTCTGCCTCTCGGGGTGTGGTGGCGACTTCGCTGTCTGTGCGGCGAGCGGCGCCGCTTTGTACGTTGGTGCGGGCTGCTTGGTGCTGGCCAGATAGCGCTTATTGGTCGTCGTCGCGTTTTTTCGTCCATGGCTTTGGTACCGCAGGTGATCCGTCGTAACCGGATAGTATTTCGCCTACAGTTCGGCAAGCGCGTGACTACCCCCTCGTAGTCGTCTCCCAATGGTACCGTCCTTGGCTCGTCGGCTTGTATTGCGCGGTAGCTTCGTCGCACACGCTTCTTACTCTTCCTGAACTTCTCTTCCATTCGTGCTCGTGTCGGTACCTGATGGCGATAGATAGAAAATACAAAGTGTTATTGATTATAGTGGTAAGGGAGGCAAGATAAATGTGGTTTATGCAGAGGCGGCGCTTATGAACTCCTTTAGCTCGCTGAGGTGTGTCCTCTTTATACGCGCGTCCCCTGGCGCTTGTACATTGGCGATGACGGGTGAAGTGAACCCCACGACGGTGTAGGGCCCCTCGTATTTCGGAGCCAACTTGGCTGCGAAGTTCTCTGTCGCCTTGGATAAGTGGTGTTGCTTCACCATCACCTTATCCCCGATTTCCGGCTTCCATCTTCGTCGTCGGAGGTTGTAATGGCGCGCTTGGTCCTGCGCCGCTCTTGACATATTACGTTGCACCAGTTGGAACACCTCCTGCAGCCGTGCTGCGCGTTCGTGTGGGGCCTGTTCTACCTCTCCAGTCCCTAGGGTTTGCTGGTCGTAGAGCGCTGTCGGCAGTCGCAGTTCTCTGCCTTGCGTGAGGAATGCGGGACTGTATCCGGTCGAGTCCGAGGGGCAGCTGTTGATTGCCAGCATAATCTCGGGTAGCAGCTCGTCCCATGTCTTCTGTTGTGTCCTTGTGTACTGCGATATGATCCGCTTCACCGTTCGATTTACCCGCTCCGTTGGATTTTCCTGAGGGGTGTACGGCGCCGTGAACTGTTGCCGGATTCCCACTTCTCGGAGGTAGCCCTGGAATGCCCTGCTGGTGAACTGTGCTCCATTGTCCGAGAGGAATACTTTCGGCGTACCAAAACGTGCCAGGATACGCTCTCGGAATGCCTTCTTTAATGTATCCGCTGTTGCTTTTCGCAGGGGTACCACTTCCGTCCATTTGGAGAATTTGTCGAAGAACACCAAGAGCATATTGTTCCCATGTTTGGATCGGGGTAATGGTCCTATAAAGTCGGCGCAAACTATCGCCCATGGCTCCTCTGGGATCTGGCTGAGCATGGGTCCGGCTGGTTTCTGCTGGCTGGGTTTGTACTGCTGGCATGATGGGCATTTTCGCACGTAGTTCGCCACATCTCGGAACATCCCGGGCCAGTAGTAGCGGCTTGTAATGCGCAGGGTGGTCTTCCGGACTCCCATGTGGCCGGCACTTGGATTGTCGTGGTTCTCCATCAGTACCCGCCCTCGGAGACCGCTGGGTACGCACAGTTTCCACGGCGTGCTGTCCTCGTCGCCGTAATTCCGAGGGATGTGTCGGTACATCTCGCCGTTATCAATGAGGTAGTCCGGAAATTTTTCCGGATTTTTGCGTACCTCTTCCACTCGTTTCTGCCACCACTTGCAGCTCGGCCTTTCTTCCTCTACGACGGTGGTCTGTCGGAGGGTAGCTTGTGGTTGGCGCGAGAGTGCGTCGGCCACTACGTTGAGCTTACCTCTTCGATATTGCACTTCGAACGAATACTGCTGCAGCTCGAGGGCCCACCTGGCTATTCGTCCCGAAGGACTCTCGATCGCATTCAGCCATTTGAGTGCCAAATGATCGGTGATTACGGTGAACTGGTAGCCCTCGAGGTATGGGCGCATCTTACGGATGCCCCATACGATTGCCAGGCACTCCTTCTCGGTTGCTGAGTAGTTGCGCTCCGCCTGGTTTAGGTGCCGACTGGCATATGCGACCACACGCTCCTGTCCCTCGATTGTTTGTGTGAGGACCGCTCCCAAGCCGTACTCGCTGGCGTCCGTTTGCAGAATGAATCGTTGGGAAAAATCCGGACAGGCTAGGATGGGTGCCTCGGTTAATTTCCGCTGTAGGCATTCGAACGCAGCTTGTTGTTCTGGACCCCATCTCCAGTGTTTCCCCTTTTTCAGTAGTGACGTCATTGGTCGGGTGATGTCGGCGAATTCCGGCACAAAACGGCGGTACCAAGAGGCGATACCTAAGCAGCGTCGTAGTTCCTTGGTGGTCGTTGGCGGTTTTAGACTCTTGATAGCGGCGATCTTGTCTGGATCCGTGTGAATGCCTTCATCGCTTACCACGTGACCTAAGTACTTTATCTCTTTCTTAAAGAATTCGCACTTCTCTGGATTAAGCCGCAGATTTGCCGCCCTTAGCCTCTGGAATACCTTTCGCAGGTTCTCCTTGTGGTTCTCTACCGACGTCCCGGTCACGATAATATCGTCTAAGTACGCAAAGGCGTACGGCTCTAGGTCTGCGCCGATGACTCGGTCAAGCGCTCGCTGAAATGTCGCTGGGGCTGAGTGAAGGCCAAATGGCATGACCTTCCACTGGAAGAGCCCACGTCCAGGTACCGTGAAAGCCGTAAACTGCTTGCTGTCTGGGTGCATCGGGATTTGCCAATAGCCGTTCTTTAGGTCCAGGCTACTAATGTATTTCGCCGATCGTAGCCGATCAAGGATACTCTGGATACGTGGAATCGGGTACGCATCTGGCACAGAACGGGCGTTGAGCTGCCGATAATCGACACATAGTCGCCACTTGTCATTTTTCTTCCGAACTAGTACGATTGGGGCGCTGTGTGGACTGTGCGAAGGTTCTATGCAGCCTTTCGCTAGCAACTCGTCTATCTCCTCGTTGATGATTTTGTTCATCGCTGGGTTCCTTGGGAAGTAACGCTGCTTTATCGGCCGGTCGTCCTTCATGACGATCTTATGTTCCGTGATATTGGACACGCCTTCTAGTTCCTCCATTGACCTCAACTCGGTGGCAAGGAAGGAGTTAATATCCTCTTGCTCGTCCTGCACATCCCGCGTGCGGGCCATGGTGCAGCGGTTTCTCCCTGGCATCGGACGGTCTCCTCCGTGACCCTGTAGCTGGATGGTGCTATCCCCGATAGTCAGTGTTGCGCTGACTCGTCGGAGGAAATCCATCCCTAGGAGAAGCTCGTCCAGCATCTCTGGGAGAACCAGTAGCTGTAGTCGGCAGGCCTTGGTGCCCAATCGTATAGTCGTCATTATCGCCTCCGAAATATCCCGCGAACTCCCGTCCGCCAGTTGAACCCTTGTTCGCGTCGCCACCCGTCGTACCCCTCTGCTTCGCTCTACTCTGCATGCACACTCTATGCTGATGAAGCTTTGTGTGGCCCCGGTGTCAATAGTGGCCTCACACACTTGGCTTCCTATGCTGACCGTTGCAAAGACATGGTCGGCATCGTAGCGGAGTGTCTCTACTGGTTGCGAGGGTTTTCGTGGTTCGGACCCGGCATCCCTCGTTCCTGGCGTGGTCCTCTCCCGTTTCCCGGTCGTCTGCAGCACTCCACCACTCTAACGCCTCGATTTCCGCACTCCCAGCAGAAAATTATCTGCGGGCTTCTACAACCTCGGGCTATGTGGCCATCTTGGCCACATCTCCGGCATGCCGTTCGTGGGTTGATTCTGCACTCCACCCCCTCTGTCACTTGTCGGTGTCGTGCTGTCGTCTCCTGTGGCATCTGTCGGTATCGGGTGGATGCTTCCTGCGGCATCTGTCGTGGTCTGGCGGGTGTGGGCGCTGGCACTGGTGCGGAGGCTTGTCGACGGTCTGCCTGGATGTCTTCTAAGTCCTCGGCTAATGCGACCAGTTCCTCTAGTGTGTGAAAATCTCCGCGCCGTATGTATAATTTATAATCCGGGTGGCAATTGCGGAATACCCTTTCCAATTTCTGGGCATTCGTGTAGCCGGCATGGCGCATGAGGTTTTGCAGATTTAGCAGATACTCTTTAAAGGACTCTCGTGGCCTTTGCGTACGCTCGCGGATTTCGTCCCCCAGTCGCTCAAAGTAGCGTGCTGGGAGGTGGAATCGCAAAAAGTCCCCCTTGAAGAGGTGCCATTCCTGCCAGTTTTTGTTATTATTTCGATACCATATCAAAGCTTTCCCTCGCAGGAGCTCTGGCATGGTTCGTGGCAATTGGTCTGTGGTAATTCCGTATACGGCAGCTAGTTCTTCGAGCCGCTCGATGAACGCAACGGGGTCAGGCCCGCCCTCGTAATGTGTGGACCATTTCCGTACGTGGTCAATTACGGCCGCGTGTGTCAGCGTTTTCGGAGGCTGTTCTGACGGATATCCCTGTGGCGTTTCTGTCCGCTGCCCTACGGGTCGCCCCGCAGGTTGCTCTGAGGTGGTAATGTGTGCGTCCCGCCTGGCGGCGGTGTGCATGATGGCTGAGCTCATGGCTGGTGGGTTATCGTGGACAACTTGTGGGAATCCTAATGGCACGGTGGGGGTTATGCTGACAGAGCTTGGGAGAGGGATTTGTCGGTATTTCGTCTCGCACTCGTCCAGTAGGGCGCTAATTTCTGGCGTAAAGACTCCCTCCTTGATGAATACCGAAATCCTGCGACGCAGATCATCGGCGTTCCCTGTTGTCTCCAGCCCTAGTGCCCCTGCTATCTCCACAAGTTCCTCCTTCCTCACGTGGTATACCCATGAGATTCCCCCCATTGTACTGGTCTTATCCCTTTTCTCTCTATGTCTTATTTAAAAATTCCTTGTTTGTGGTCTCCCTCTGGATCCCTATTTCGTTTTCCTCGTCTTGTGTATGTCTCTTGGACTCTACCTTGTCTATGCCTCACTTGCTTCTTTTAACCCTTAATCATAAGAATACCAACATTCATTATGTAGGTGATCTCCACCGGTAATATGCTTGCATACGTTAGGTAATGTACAGATCACAATTATCGTTGTACTACCCGTATGAAGCACAATTCCACTACAAACGTTTTGACCGAACCAACTTTAATATAGGTTTTTTTTTTTTTTTTTTTTTTTTTTTTTTTTTTTTCCTTGTGTTTTCCTTAATGTCCCTGCTCGGGCGCCATTTGTAACGACGTTCCCAACGTCGGGTCTCCGGATGAACCGGAAGACTTCTTAGGCTGAGGTAAGCTTCAGCGGCTGTCCAGGGGTCGTTAACAAAAATATTTATTTGTTCATGGGACGTAAGGAAAACACAATGATTTCTGGTTATACTCTAGTAAATGTCTCGGTTTATTGAACAACTAGCGAAATATACATAGACAACCTTTCTTATTCGTATCGAACTATATAAACAACTCTTTATTCATATTTCTTATTGAACAATATATATACATAAGCAACTTTTCCCATACGTATTTCTTATCTCTTCTTCTTCGACACGGCGACGTGAAAACGTCGGATTATTTCTGGTCGGTAACCCTGACAGCAGTGGTCGAGCCAGTGTCTGCCCACAGAAAAGTAGTGGCCGCTCTCCCGTAGATACCCTTGGGAGGTTGGCTCAAGCTACTGGTATTACCACTAGCAGGCACAGTCGGAATCGGTCCGGTGCTGCTCACAGAAAAGTTAGTCGCACTCCCGTAGATACCCTTGGGAGGTTGACTCGAGCTACTGGCACTACGATTAGCAGGCACGGTCGGAATCGGTCCGGTGCTGCTCACAGAAAAGTTAGTCGCACTCCCGTAGATACCTTTGGGAGGTTGACTCTATGACTACGATTAGCTAACTACACTACGCTACAATGGATCAAGCTCCGCGTTAGCAGAGCCGCAAAAGTTTGTACCAAAGGTACCAGTTCTTACACGCCTAGTCGTGCGATACCGCTTGACAGTGCTGATGCGTGCTGGTCAGAGACCCGAGAAGAACTGCCTTCCTCCAGCTCGCGGCTTCTCTTTTATAGGCCGAGCCGAGCTCGCCAGGCCTGTAATTGTTGTTGCGCCCTTAGCGCGGCTCCCATTGTTCCCCAATATCGCGTGATGCATGCTATGGGCCACCTCTGCATGCTGTTGTTGTTGTAATGCATGCTGTGGCTTACCGTGCATGGGGTTGTTGTTGTTGTAATGCCCATGCATTGTTCTCCGTCTATGCGCATCGTCTGGCTTGCCGTGCATGTTGTTGTTGTAACAATGCTCCTGCATTGTTCTCCGTTTACGCGCATCGTCTGGCTTGCCGTGCATGTTGTTGTTGTTGTTGTAATGCCCACGCATCGTCTGGTTTGCCGTGCATGTTGTTGTTGTAATAATGCTCATGCATTGTGCTCCGTTTACGCGCATCGTCTGGCTTGCCGTGCATGTTGTTGTTGTTGTTGTAATGCTCATGCATTGTTCTACGTTTTACGCATGCTTCATGCTGTGGGCTGGCTATGGCTACCTATGCGTACTGTTGTTGTTGATATGTTATTGTTTATGCTTATTTCATTATTAGCCTATCTTATAGAATAGCAAATAATTGTCTTTTGGCTTCATGCCTACTGTTCTTAGTATGTAGTTTATATATTTCAAAAGGGGTAATAAGTAATTGGCTTCATGCCGTGGAAAACAAAAGAAATCTCAAAATAGAAAATATATAACCAATTCAATATAATCAAAAAATATAACATGCTTATTGCTGTGCGGCGATAATTGTTGGGGGGGTGAAATTATCGTCGTCACACTTTAAATTACGACTATTTTATGCAGTGCGCGCATACACACTTACACATGCATATGTATACGCACAAAAGGATACAACTAAAATTAAACGAGAGCGAGAAGAAGTTGAAAATTATATGCGATTATTTTTAATTTTATGCTTTATATGGAAAAATGTGCTGAAAACGAAATAAACAGAAAACAAGTAAGGAAGTATCAGTCGGGTTTCACCGACAGAGTAATACCCTACACCATGTTCCCAAGTGCGGTGATAATTCACTGAAATTGTGGGTGCATTTGATTTACAACCCACATAGTGGGCGGACCACGCCCATTTTTGGCAGACTGCAAGATATACCTAATAGGACTATACATGCCAAATATTGATGCTCTGACAGGTGAAGAACAGATGTAATCAGCATATTTATTTTACTGCCCCCATGGTGGGCGGACCACGCCCATTTCTGGAGAATTAAAAGATATTCCTACCACGAACGAAGTAACCAAATCTGGACGCTCTGGTGTTTAAATTATGGAAGTTAAGAAGATTTTTTGTTTATCGCCTATATAGTGGGCGGACCACGCCCATTTTCTTGTATGGCATCTAAGACCTATATATCAACTTGGGAACCGAATTTCATTCATTTATATTCGTAACTAGTCAATTGGTAACCATTTTACCGGAAAAACTTAGCCGCCTATATAGTGGGCGGACCATGCCCATTTTTTCGTATGACATAGATGACCGACCCCTTAACTTGAATTCCAAGTATTATTCCTTTTAATGAGTAATTAGACAAATTACAGCAATTTGATCGCAAAAAACCCGAGGTAGAGGGACTTAAAGGCCCATTGGGGGCGTATCCTTCGACCGATTTGAATAATTTTAACACTTTACCTAACCCGAGGTTCACTGTGACTGAGTACCAAATTTGGTCCAAATCGGACAACTCCTTCTTTCTCTTTTTTGCGTACACGCAGACAGACAGACAGACGGACGGACAGACGAACAGACGGACAGACGGACAGACGGACAACCGGAAATGAAAAGAGAAAGTGTTTCTGATCATTTCTATATACTTATGTCTATACCTAGGACCGCTCCTTTAATGCGTTACAATTTTCGCACAAAGTTATTATACCCTCTTACCATAGGTGTAGGGTATAAAAATAAAGCAAATTGCTGAATGGCAGATAATAGCTAAACCCAAATGCGACTTGGGAATAACTGAAAGACATGTGCAGCGGAATGACTGGCTGCTGGCGAACTGCAACGCAGAGGCGACAACACTTTGGGAATAGACAAAGGAAATGGGCGGTCGGAAGCGCTGTCGGGCGGAAAGTGCAATAGACCGAGAGACCGACAGGCTCACAGCATGAACAGAATGACAGACAGACAGAAAGATAGACAGATAGACACAAAGATAGACACAAAGACAGACAGCTGATTGTGAGTTGACGGCAGCGTTGAATGCAAAAATTCTAGCCAAGATTGGGCGACACAGCAACTTAAAATATGCGCTAAATTAATTACGGCGCTGCGAATGACAAGCATATCAAGTAGCCTCAAACGAATCCTTTAACAATAAAATCCACGCCAAGATTTGCATTTTTCAACGCTGAGAAAATCTGTAGCACTATTGCAAAGTAATGAGCAAAAGGACGGAAGAAAGGACCGACGGAAGTCAGCAAAAAGCCAAAGAATAATGCTTGTATAAAAAATAATAAAAATCATTCATAAAATTTATGCCTGTTCTTTACTTGGAAAGTAGTATGCTTTACATGAAACCGCAGAGCAGAACGACAGAATTTTCAGCATGACAAAAGCACGACCGAAAGACGAACAAAAATTAAAATTAATTGATCATTTCATATGCCTGAGAAGATGCTTATCTAAAGCTGTTAAAAAGAAGTCGGCTTTAGGTGGTGAAGTTGGAGCTGCGCATAAGCAAAGCAAAGGCGTGTAGGCAAATGTGCGAAGGAACGGACGGACGGACGGACGGACGGACGGACGGACGGACGGACGGACGGACGAATGACCGGACGACTGGAAAGACGAACCCATGGACGAATGTACATATGTACATATGTATGGGCATACTCGTATAAAAGAATGCGCCTGAATAGGTTAGCGCGACGAGCGGACATCCTGTCTGTGTTGCTTGTTGTTTCAGCCAAATGCATTCCCACTCACCGAAAAAAGGCCAAGTCGGCACCTTTTTGCAGTCAACTTATAAAGTTGAAGAGAGAGAAGGCACAATTTGGAATCTGCCGCACAGTGGTTCAGCATCGTTTTCCAGCGGCCAAAATTTTAGCTGTCTTCATTTTATATCGAAAAAGATTTGTGTAAATTTTAAAATTTAATCAGTCACTCTGAGTCAAAGGGACTCATATACGAGATTTTTCCTAAATGCTTTAAAATTTTCGAGTCACATGTCAGTTCCTTCCTTCCTTCTATTCTTCCTTGATTGGCCAGAACAACCCGTTACCGGGTTACGAATTGACGTAGGGCAAGAACTTCAGGCGCTCCTGCTTTTAGAACCATGTCAGTTGAGCATTGAATTTCGAAGCATCTTTGTGCTGCATACTAGAGAGTGTCGCGAGTATGAAGTGTCTGTGGTTCAGACCCAGGCACCAATTCTTTAATTGAATTGACTTCTAACTAACTTTCTAGCTAACTCAAATATAATGTATTAACCTGAATATACGCCACTATAAGCCTGAAACTATGCAACGGTTTTTTAAATATCTATATCTAAAAGCTGCTGCATTCCCGACTCACATTTCAAGTAGTTGCTGCTTTACTTATTCAATATATCAATCAAATACGACAAGAAAAAAAATAAAAATCTTTGTTCACAGAAATTTCGAATTTTAGACAATGTATTTAACTGTTTGACTCCACAGTGCGTGGGCTCAGCCTGTGTTGCTGTTCATTTGTCTGGCGTTAAAGTCAGCTACACCTACAATTTGGCATTTTTCAGTGTATTTTATGCGTTTGGCTGGCAGTTAATTATGTCGGCCACCAGCTGTTCGGCGCTCTCTTGACTGGCAGGAAAACATCGAGACGTAGAGATGAACGCTGACTGGCATAAATTAAACGCTCATATAACATTTCAGTTGCAAGTTAATTGCACATTAAATTGTTAAATTTCTGCTGCACTTATTTGGCGGTATTTTTTTTATGTAATTCTAATGTTTTTCCCCGACAGCACTGCGTGAGGTCTCTTGGGAACAATTTTGGTATGCAATTATTTAGACGAAATATTTTCGTGCCACAATGAAAATAGTCTACCTCAGCAGCTATGCTCATGCCGCGACAAGCGCAGCATAGTATATTATTAGCCACAACTGTCGTGCGTGTTTCTTACAAGTCTACACTGAAACAAAAGGAATGCACTTGGTCGATGAAAAAATGCATTGTTTCAATGTGAAAATACAAAACTAAGTGGTTCGAAAATTCAAAATTTCACGCCTAATTTTGAAGCATCGAAATTCGGCTTTTCACTTCGACTAATTGCTCAAGCTATTTCATTGAATTATGTCGAATTTTTAGTTTGGCTTATTCGACTATATCTTAACAATTAACTAAAAGTCGATATGTCGATTTACCATTAATTAATATTGAAAAAGTCGAAATGATTTATATGCATATACACTTACTTACATATATGGCCATTACAACCTATTAAAAAGGTAAATTCGAACTCGTTTCTTACGTTTGTATGCGTCATACATATTTACTGAAAAAAAATCGATTAATCGACTATATACGAAACATATTTCTAAAGTCGATGTGTCGACTTTTAATTTCGAAGAATTTAATTAGTAAAATTTCTATATATGTTTTCGAAAAAATGTTAATTAGACAAACTGCAAAAATTTTCAAAAGTCATGATTTCGACTAATTATCAATTTCAAAGAATTTAAACAATCACAATCGAAGTTCGACTACTTCATTGAATTATGTCGAATTTTGGTTTGAATGTAGTCTCTTGCATGCTTTCAGTGACCCATGAAAAGCTGAAATTCCAACATATCAATCACATTTCTTTGTTTTTCATTTCTCTTCTTTTACATTTCGGTATTTTTTTAGAATATTTTTTGAGTAGCGTAAAAAAGGTTCTTCTCCTAAACAATTAGTAACGCCTTTCATTGTATACACGTAAGTCGCCGGTGCCACTAATAATTTTCCCTGTGGCTGTTTATGTTAGCGCTGCTCTTGCAACATGTTGGAAAAATATTCTAACCACATGCCCTGCCCCCTGTTCCTCTGCTTAAGCAGAATGCGCCAGCGTAAAACGTTGCAGCTCATTAATCACGACCCAAAAAAGGCCACAATTATTGATCATATCAACTTCAAACATATACAAGTCAACAACAAAATGTGGCATATATATATCGCATACAACATTGGAACAATTGCTTGTAGCACAATATATATTTAGCTACTCATTGTTAAGTGCCACAGCTTGTGTTGCATGTTGCGTCATAAGTGCATCCATATGCTTCACAAGATGTGGCGGCTCGTCTTTCAAATGCCTCTGCCACTCTGCGCTGTCTTCTTCTCCCTTCCCTTGTCTTAGTCATTATACACGTTCAGTGGCATATTGACAAAATTCTTTAGTGGCAACAGTTAATTTCATTTTGATAAATTTAATTGCCATATTTTGCAAAATTTTGTTTAAAAGTGAAGAGGAACGAATCGAAAATGTTGATGATATTTTTTTACTAGTATTAAAAAATATTCTTCCATTGTAATAAAATTTTTATTCAGCAAAAAGAAATTCAAACGATTGCAAGTGTTCGAATTCGTTCAATAATTTTACAGTGTTCAGTGTAAGACTTTAGCCCTTGAAATCCCTTGATAATGCGCCACTGCACTCTTGTTGGTATATTCACTTCCTTTTCATTTAATTTTATGTTATGATTAATTTCCTTATTGTTTGCCATACTTTCAAGCGTTTCTCTATTTCTCTAGCCACAAATGATGGCAGCTCATGCCATTCGTCGAGTAGCTCCTCCTCAAGAGTTTCGAAGTTATTACACTTTTGAAAGGATGGCGTTTTCTTTAAGTACTCTTTTAAGTGGCATTTGCTGTTAATTTCAATTATCAGATTTTTCACATAGTTCATGCTTATATAGTGCATTAGCATGTCACTTATTTCAGTGTCATTCCTAATAAAAAATTTGGCTTACTTTAAAATGCTTTTTCAAAATATTTCAGTTCTAGCGATAAACGCTCGTGAGCTGAACCGAACCCTTTTGAAAAACCACTTAAAATCGAGTTTTGCATGGCATTCCCTTGGCTATTCTATTCTCACAAATAATTTTGGACAAGCTCAAGCTTTGAGCATATAATCCGATTCTAAAGAAGGCTGCTTTAGAAAGAAAATTTTAAATTTTCTTATATCTAGTTGATTGTGAAATATCAGAATCGATTTTAAGATTGAGTGTATGCAGGCATATACAATTCATGTTAATTTCTATGAAAAGATGCATTTAATAAAAGGCGCGCTTCACTTTTCACTTTTTTGATTTAAAAAATTGTTACTTCTGCAGATAGTTTAATATAATTTTTGAAGAAAAATCCCAGATTACTATTTTCATAATTGAAATTCTTGAGTTCTGGAGTGACTAAAAGTGTTAAAGATTGTCGACGACAGTCGTCGTGTTTGTCACATTAAATAACTCATGCTCATATTTAAAGCTTATAAAATTTCTAAAGTAACATTTCCAATGAATGAAGCATAATTATGGCAAAAGCTTACAATAAGTTCAACTATGCATGCTTCTTCTGAAATACAATAAAGCTTCTTAAATAACAAAGGCACCAGTCGAGCCGAACCGAACACACCGGATGAACGTGTCGTGGGAGAGGCTTGTGGTGGTTTCCTGCTAGTTAAACAGCGTGGAAGGCTAAAGCAGCTGCAAGGATGCCTGTTTGTTGAAAAGGAGCAATCACCTGTGCATAATTATGACCCGTGTCACAGGCTTGCAGTGTGGCAGCAGCAGATGAAGACGCCGAAGCAGAAACGGCCAAAGGCAGACAAGTGCAACGTAGAGACTCATATACATGCGCATAAATAAGGATAATGTGTGTGTGGTATGTCTGCCTGCTGTAGACAACAGGATTACGCCGAAAGGACACGTAATAGCAAAACATGTGTCTTTATAAATATGGAAAATAAACTAAGAGGCTAGAAGACTAAGAGGCATGGCCGCTAGAAAGAACATAAATTTAAGTTGGCAAGGTTGCTTGCTCGCTCTCAAGAGAACTTGTGGCATATAGCAGCATAAATTTAAAGAAAGTAAATATATGCAATACTTTTCTTTGTAACTTAAATGTTAATGTAGCTGTTAGAATATTTGGCATATGCCTTTTTTAGTTAGAGGTAACAGCAGCTAACAGACGCAAGCATTCATTACAACTTGTGGCGTCTAAAAATGGGCATTTTTTAGGAAACTACTTTCTACGAAAGTAATCAAGTATGAAGTCATTGATGTTTTACCAAGTGTGCATTGAATCATAGCGAGATAAAAAGTACCCACACATCCTTCTGTCATCCGACTATTTTGATGCGCTATCATATTTCCACAAGCATAGATTGAAAATTGCCAAAGTAGCAAAATATACACATATAAATGAATATTCAATCTTGAAAAGACAAGTTATCGTACCTCTAGGCTAAATACAAATTGCATCTTTCAGTTTTTGCGACGACTTTTCTTCCCTCTGCCCCTTCGAGCAATATTGCTTTCTTCGTTCAAACAAGAACGATGATGACGATGAAGAAGAAAAAGTAAAGAGGCACACAAAAGCAGACAATTGGCAAATTTCAGTATCACAGAAACTCATCAAACAATTTTTGAACATGCCTGCAATTGTATCTCAACGTAAGCAAAATGATCGCTTGCCTCGGGAAATTATGAACGAAATTATGAAGAAATGGAAAAAGAATTGAATTGCCACAATTTGCTTGTCTTCTACTTAGGAATTTTTTCGTTATTTGTTGTTGTTGTCAGAAAATGAAATGCACAATTCTAGCAAATCATTGCCTTATTGAAGTTCCAATAAAATTTTTCTTCAGAACCAACAAAGATACCCTTTTCTCTTCCCCTTTGAACTGTTGTGTCCAAATGAAAAAAAAGAAATCATTAGAAATTCATCTGGAAGCATGCAGGCATTTTTAGCTCGGGTACCAATAGAATACCCCAAAAAGAAATGTTAATTGCGCCGTTGAAATGCGACACTAATCCTTTTTTGTGATATTTTATGTTCTTCAAAGGGTTTATGCGCAGATTGCTCACATTCCTCAAAGGATGATACACGTTTCGCTGTGGTGTGTGTGTGTGTGTGCAGTGTTGCTGTGAGTGCAGCTTGTTAGCAGCTTGAAATGGATTCTGCATTTTTTTTGGAAAGTATTGTAATTGTAAGCGATAGGAATTAAGATATAGTATATAGCAGCATAGCATAGCACGTCCGAAGATAATGCCTATTGACATAAGAAATTTGAAAACAGATTTGATGAATTGATGTCTGATGAGCTATATAGATACATACATACGAGTGCAACATAATTGATTCATGGTTCAAAATCTTTTCGTTGCCTTTCATGGCAAGTATTCTACTTTCTTTCGTTATTAAAAAAAATTTGTCCAAGCCTATTGGCTAAGCGCCGCTGAGGAGCAGCAATTAATTTCCTTTCCATTTCTTTTTCTTTCTTTTTTCTATCAAAGTACAATTCCTATTTTGTAAAAACCCCTCTTTTTTCGCTTCCAATACTCCTTGTCTTATTCACGAGCCACTTCCAACCCACATCCTTCCAGCTGTCATCTTCACAAAATACACTTTCAATTGAGCAAGTGACCACGATGAGCAAGTCTCCAACATAAAGTAGAAAAACTTTAAGGATATTCATTTAATCGTATAAGTTAACGCATTGCGTAAATTTATAAATTTACGATGTCTCTTACATGAACGCAACTGAAAAATAATTTCAAAATGTCGAAAAATTTATGGTCAGACGGGCAAGAAGAAGCGCACAGAAAACATCCAAAACCAAGCGAAGGACAGACGGGCAAGAATGCTTGGCAGGGTTGCAATTATTTTCCGTTTATGTTTACAAGTGTCATTTTGATATATGTATTATCATTAAATGTGCCTTTCCGCCAACTTTAATTCACTTTTGACCCAAAAATACATTTTAATATATCAAGTTAACACTAATCGCTTGGCAATTCTCGCCGTATGTCTTCATGATTTATGCGGCTTTAATTGACTTTCACTTCCTTTCAATTTCAATTTAAGCGCTATGCAGAAAACACAGTAAAAATATCTCTTAAGTGCCACACTTTTCAGTTCATTGCGTGCTGGCAATAAAATACGCATTTCTGCTGTTAATGACGCCAAAAATGCCATTGTCTACCTTACTTACTTATTCCGGCTTTACAAAAGATTGCTGTATTGTTGTTATTGTAGTGTATATTGTATGTGTGTATGTAGCTACGGGTACTCCAAATTGGGCACGCACAATCTTTCGAGTAATTGCTGTTGGGCGCATGCGCATGTTGAAGATCTTCGCGTAGATTATGTTAATTTAAGAAGTGATCTTAAGCTATTAGGTATATTTAATTTGGGTTTGTTGTTTTTGGTCGAAATTAAATGAATTGCTACGAAATTGTATCTGTGGCAAATGTTTTGTTGTGTGAGTGTGTGGAACTTGCCTTTTTCTAATCTTCAGTCAAGCTGTAAGAAGTGAGCTTTTATTTGAAAATAGGCCCCCAAACCAATAGATAAAATATTTCTATATATGCTATATATGTATATACATATTTTCTGTTGTTGTTGCCTTTGGAATAAAAATGTAAAAAAGTCAGTATAAAAAATGTGGAATGGTGAGATTTTGTTTTGTAACTGAATTCGACTGACGAGGCATCCCAGTGACTATGATTTGAAAGCTCATAAATTCTGAAGTACACAGGGAATTTTTGGGAAAATGTAAACCATTTATAAGAACAATCTGCTAGCACCAGCTTCTTATTAGTAAGCTTCTTCTTCTTATCATAAGCTTGACAGTTGGCTCAGTTCATGTTAGTGAGTAAGAATCATTGAAAAATTTTAAACTGTCACCCGTTTGACTTGTCAGCCCAACAAGGGTTAATCGCTCGAAAGCCACAGGACGTGAGTTTCTTCTAATTTGTCAGTTTAGTGCTTATAGAAAACATGAATGCTATGTTAAAATGTCAGTTGGCTGCTCTTATAAATTCTGCCGTATGCCACAAAATGCCTTACAAATGCTGAGAGTCGAAGCATATTTTTTTTCTGTCGTTGCTTTAAACTTCAGTCTAAGGACAATGACACACATTTGCATGCAAAGAGCGCAGGAGGGCGCCCACTCTTGGCGTACTTTTGTTGAATTGCATGCCAAAAGCTTGTATGTCACTTCTTTTACGCACATACACACTGGCACACCCATGCACTTATACAAGCATACAGAGTACTGTTACATAAGGCACACAGGCGTAATCACCACCCACGGTTGGCTGTTTTTGTTGTTGTTGTTTTCATTCAAAAGTGTATTTTATATTTTTTCTTCTTTTTTTCATCCTTCGAATGATAACTAATAAAAATGCATGAACATTTGCACACGAACACACATTTACAGCAATACATTCTGACACATACACACACACAGCTAAAGCGCACTTCATTATTTACCACCATAAACGCCTTTGTCCATAACAGCGCTGCATTCTAGCGTATTCAACTATTCGATGGAAGGAAAACCCGGTTTTCGAATATCTCGACTAATTGAAAATTCAAATACATATTTCAAATTCGAATACAAAATGTTTAGAAAAGTTGACTATCAGCCATTATATTTTTTACTTTGGATCTCAAATCAATTCTGTTCGATTTCAATGTGGATCGAAAGTAAAATTTGCTTTAATCTCAAACCAATTTTGATCGATTTTCATGCAGATCGGAAGTAAAATTTGCTTTAATCTTAAATCAATTGTGTTCGATTTCAATGTAGATCGGAAATAAAATTTGGTTTGGATATCAATTCGATTTTGATCCAATTCTACTATATGGATCGGATCTAAAATTTGCTTTAATCTCAAATCGATTTTTCTCGATTTTCATATGGATCGAAAGTAAATTTTGGTTTGGATCTCAAATAGATTTTGATGTATTTCTTTCAATGTAAGTAAAGTTTCTAACATCGCCAAACTACGCCAGTTCGAATAGACGGATCAACAGAAGTACTTTTCGAATAACTGTAATAATAAAATTTTTTAAATGCTCATATCGAAAAAGTAACGAATTATTCGCACCGGTTTCAAATATGTTATGACTCAAACTAACTTCCTTCTGCTGTATCTGAGCAAATCCTGTAGATATAAACAGAGTGTGAGTGGCATAGTAAGTATGTACGGTAGTTCGTCGAGCGGTGGGTGAGGGTGGTGGGGGTAGGGGGTGTGAAAGTAACACCAAATCCAATTTCAATTCCAAATGCAACAACAAATTCTGCGCAATGAAATTGTATGAAGTCTTTTTTTGAAAGGAACACGAAACACGGAAGATGGAATATGGAATACGGTGGGAGCACAGAGTGTAACAGACGAGAAAGACCATTGCCATTGCTGCTCTTCCTGATAAAGTTGCAAATGTAAAATTATGCTAAACGACAGTTTGCAGCAGTTGCTCAGTCTGCTTCGACTGGCTTGGTTGCTTGTTAGCTAGAGAGAGGGGAGCTTGGGCGGGGCATGTTACTTGTGCATATTAAAAGGTTGTCATTTTGTGTGTTGTGACTATCTGCAGTGCTTTTGTGTGGCATGCAACACTCACTGCTGCAGATGTCGGATGTGGTGTCAATATACGCTGCTGTGGGTGTATGTGTGTGCGTGCCTGTATCTGTGTGCCTTTCAAATGTGTGCTTCCAAGCAAAAGTTTAACATAATTTCACAGTTAAATGAAACTTTCTGCGCTGTATTGCAGTGAATTATTTCGTGCGCACAAAAGGAAAAGTGCCACAAAATGGCGCATGCTACATGAGCATCATATGCAAATGTATGTATTTATGACATTTAATAATTTGAATTTTGAAGATTTAAAAAGTAAATTACAATTATAAACAATTAAAATTCACATTTTGTTCAAAACTCAGTCATGCAAAGTTTAAAGCATTTGTGATAAATTTTTAATGCCTTTTGATAAGTGAAAATTTTCGAGAAAATTAATAAATTCCTTCGCATACAAAACTTTAAGCAATAAAAAAATGCATATAAAAATATTTTTGTTTCACCAAAATTATGTGTTTTTAGGGGTTCGTTCCCCTTAAAGAAAAAAATCCAAATCCTTTTAAGATTACTTTTGTTTCCGTTCGTGTATATGTAAGCATGACTCTTTTTGAACGTAGAAATCTTAAATTGTGCATGATGTTAGTACTTCATGACGTAGTCGATGCGAAGGTTGAGCGTAGAAGAGCGGCATTTAATTTCTGGTAGAGAAGGAGCTAAATGGAAAGCTAAGAGAAAAACTAAGCTTGTAATCAGTGACGACTGAAGAAGGCGCCCAAAGCCAGGGCGCCTGTAGAGAGAGGGAGATAGCGAGAGCTGATGCGTGAGGCCGAGACCTGCAACAGGGTGCAAGGCCCCCTCAGTAAGTTAGTAACTATTTCTTTCGCTGGGCTTATATTGACAAACTATTTTCTTGAATCGGCCTTTTTTGACATTTTTCTTCCAGCTTAAAAATAGAATAAATGATATCAATGAAGAAGATTTTTGAATAAAAATTACTGTTTTTGTCGTTTATCTTTTAATTGTTTAATTTTGATCAAATTATGGCAAATAACAAGAAATGCAATCAATGATTAGAATGAAGAACATTTAAGAAGAAAATTTGAGCGAAAAATGATTTCTTTGACATTTTTCTTCGAATTATTTAATTTTGATTAAATTATCGGAAATCGCCAAAAATGCAAGCAACAGAATAAATTATGAACATTTCAGCTGCTAGATGTTCTATTTTGTTGTTGATATACATATATGTATGTATGTATGTATATGTATTTTTCTCATAGTTTACAATTTCTTGCTGTTGAGTTGCCAGCATTTTCGAAATAAAGTTGTTCAATTTTCAATTTCAAGCTTCATTTGCTGCTTTCGAAGGGGGGCTGCCTACATACAAAGACTTCGCTTGAAAACTATTTTAATTGTATGGCACATTAACGCCATACACACACACACACACACACACACACACACACAGCCAAGCATAAAAGAAACAATGTGGCAACAACTCGAGTGTTTCAAGTGTTGTTGCTTGCTGCTCTATTTATGCGGCACATTTTTTGTTGTTATTGTTGTTGTTTTTGTTTATGTTTATTTATTGTTGATAACGCGCTGTCTACAATCTGGCGTTTAAAGAAACATTCAAGAAGCTTTTGCTTTAATTTACGATATTTTCGCATTGCTTAACACATTCACACACACACACTCACACACACACATGCACACAAGATGCCCTCAAGATTTTTTGTCAATTGTTTACATTTGGTTGTAGCTATGTACTTTGTTTATTTGTGAAAACTTTCAAATTGGCCCAAATATTTCTTAGCTCGTTCTCAGGAGTTCGTTTACACTCGTGCTAGAGTTTTTGCTTGTCTTTCATTTTGAGCTCACTCAACTTATCTTTACAATGTTTAAAATGTGTTGTTGTTGCTGTCAAATGTTTACTTAATAGCGGGGTGCGCACAATTAGCATTTTGAGGTTAGCAGATAAGCTTGAGTTATGAAATTTAAAGTGGGTTGTGCGTGCAATACGTTGCATATTATCGGTGGGTAACTGAACAGCTCTTTTTTAGAAGCACTTAAATTTTGCTCATTTCGAGTATTATATTTTCTTCTAAATTAAAGAAAATGTTTTGGTTGTAGAGATTATCGCTTTGAGGCTAAGTACTTGTTCTTTAAAGCCAAATGTTTGAACTCTCATGCAGAGAATACAGTTCATTGCTTGACATATCTATCGACACTGCTCAATTAGGCATACTACTATCTGTAAATTGTCTCTTAATTATATAGAAAAATTAAAGTAGAAATTGTTCTACTTTGAGTGCCGAAGAGAAAGAGCTGTGGAAATAACCGGCTCTAGCAAGAACTTCAATAAAATGATTTGTACTTATAAATGAAGGTAGCAGTGGCTGAACTCAGCAATACTAAAAGACTTTGATATCGAAGAAATTCACAGCTTTATATTCTTGAGGTTTTTGATTTATCTGTGAACTGTGATTTTCAGTTTAAGTTTTCATCTTTTTGATTGGTTAGTACAACCCTTAACCGGGCTACGGCTTGACGATTAAGCTTTCAGTGCTTCAAACATGTGCATTTCTTCATCTGAGACGCCTGGAGAGAAGCCCTCCGTTAGGTCGTATTCCGATAATGAGTTGTTACTGGCTAATCACGAAGTAGAAGAAGAAGAAGAAGTAGTTTTTCCTTATAACTTGCCTATTTAAGGAGCTTTATTTGGACAATATCGCATATGTTTGCTATATCAATTAAGCAGAGTCAACTGTGCCGCCTTTTCCAAGGCACGACTACAGTTTTTCGAGTCGGACGTGGTGGAAACAGACAAATTACCTTCTTCTTTGCCCACAAAAAATTCTTCTCTTTGCAAAATGTAGAAAGATTTCAGTGAAAGAGAATTTTGTACTTAACAGTGCAATTGATAAAAGCCCGCAAATATCCTCGAAAAATTAGTAGTCAATTAAGCGGGAATAACTGTTTATAAATAATATCTTGCTCTCAAATTAATATGTTTATAAATAATTTCTTGCTTTCAAATTAACAACAGTTAAAAATCCACCCTTCTCATTAGGCCTGATGATTTGCAGCCATAGTCAACAGTCAAACCCTTTTGCTGTAGCTAATTTATTTTGCTGAAAATAAGAGCATGAAACCTTAAAAGGACCTTAGCGCGCAACATGTGTCCTTTTAATATAAACACACAGATGCACACACACATGCAAAACAATTAAGTGGCTGTGTAGTGCCTGAAATGCCTTGAGAATGCGTCCGTCCGACCGCCTCGGCTCGCTCCCTGCCTGCCTTGCAACGCCGCTATATGTTGCAACACTTGAGCTTGTAGTGTGCAAATTGCAGGCACTTAAGGAAGAAACTTAAAACCCCTTCGTCGTCCTTCGCAACACACACACTCTGCGGCAGTCGGCTGCCGGGACGGAAATAAAAAGAAAGCCTGTCGAAAAATGTGCAGGCGTCAAAAATGCACGAAGCCACTTCATAAGAACCAGACTCAAGGCAGGCAGGCTGAGGGGCCACAAGCTGCAGCCCCGGGGCAAGCACAGACTGAGGCACACTTTATTAACACTTAAGCTTAAAAAAATGTATATGAATATCTTGTTGCAAGAAATTATTAAGCGGAAGTTAACCTTTCGTCGCGAGCTTGCCTTTTTACGAGTATTGCGCGCTCACTTTTTTGCATGCATTTTTTTAAACCAACTTTTTTCATTTATTCAATTCACTGGATTTTTTTTAACAATGCTTTTTCATTTTGTTGTTTGCTCTGTTTTTGTTTTGCAGCGGCGTCGCGAGCGTGGCCGCATTCCACTGAAAGGCGTCAGACTTGTGGAGACTGCTACGGTGAATGGTGAGGGTGGAGACCCTTTTGCGCCGGATGTAAGTAATTTTCTTTGTCGCTGGCTTGCCTTTGTTTTGCTCTTCCTCTCTTTCCCTTCGCTGCAAGTGCAGAGATTTTGCACTTTTTTTTATAAAACTTTATGACGTTGGCATGGCTTTTTGTTGTTTTCTTGTTGCAGGGTCACCCCTTTCAAGTAGGCTATTGTGAAACCTCGGACGATCTGCAGCAATCCGGCGGACGCGCTGTGCCGCAGTATATACTGTACTTGCTAGCGAGTAGCGAGAAGGAGCGCGACGATTGGATATATGCCATAAGGCAAGGTGAGATAACAATAGTTCATAGTTTCGTGAATGGCTTGGCTGCAAGCGTGATTATGCGTTGCAGTGTCATTTCCAGAAAAGCAAAAATTCCAAATATCTTTAAATGAAGTTTCCTAAAAATTTTGTATGCTAATTTTCTTAACCCTTAAATGCGCACTGTATCTTTAAAGATACATCCAATAAAAAGACCATTACTTCACTATTACCTGCCGAAAGCTACGAAAGCATGTCATTGTAATCAGGAAATCCCAGCACTTCAATACAAAAACGAAATTTCAAAATTGGTTACATTTAAAAAAAAAAGAAATCTTATCACAAAGTAAAAAAACAAAAATATTGGGAAAATTTAATAAAGTCAAGTTTTTGAAAAGTAAAATCTGGGCACAGGTAGTAGGCCTTCGAGGCCCATAAAAATTCATACTTCTTCTAAAATATATTTACTAACGATATTTTGCAATTTGAACCGATTCCGCAAATCGCCTGATACACCAGATTGAATATAGTGGTTGTATCTTTAAGGATACACTGTATAATAACTTCTCAAAAAATATTTTTGTCGAAAAACTCAATGAGGAAACCGTATTTATATGACCATTTTACACAACGTATTTTTTTGATCGAAATCGCGGTTCTTGGGCATTTAAGGGTTAAAGGTTTTGTCGGTTGATGTATACAAATATTTTGCTGCCTATTTCGAAAGAAATTTCATTGAACAGGTTCAGGAGACCCACTCTCAAAACATACTGTAGAAAACAGAGCGCACAATTCGTCGCACATTACTTATTGCACTGTCTCTTGCACTTCTTGTGCGATGCTAAAAGCGTGCACACACTTGCATAATTTTTTGTTATCAAAAACATTATTTGAATACGAAATTATTTCAGAGTATAGAGCCGGATTCTCAAATATAGTACTACTTTTCTGTATTTTAAAGAATGGAGGAAATATGCTTTTATATGTGTAGAACTCCTTTCGTGTATTTCAGAAGCAATTGTTATTGCTCCATTTGCAGCAATTCCCAAAGGCAATGAAACAATTTCAATTTTAGGCTGTCATGCAACCAATAATTTAACACTCTTTCTTTGACCCTTTGCCTCTGCTCTTACTAAAGTTATTACGCACGCTTAACCTAGAAACTATTTGCCCAGCGGGTGAAGTTCTAGTTGCCTTATTTGAAATTTAAAACTAAAGCAAAGCGAAGCAGCAGTCGTGTTCCAACTGACCAATATATTCGTTGCAGTAAGTGCAACGTAACCCGAAATTAAATTTACGATAGTGATGAAAAACCTATCATCAAGAAAAATAGGCTTGTTTTTGTTGTGTCTTACAGTGGCCGAAGTAGCGTACAACAACAACAACGTGTGGCCGGTGGTTCATAATCACGCAGCTGCAATGTTGCTGGTTGGATGGTTGGTTGTTTGCTGTTGTTGTTGTTGCCGGTGCACAAGTTGCATTCAAGTTGAATATTCAACAGTCAGCAGGAAAAAATGTAAATAGGCTAACCTGGTCTAGAGTTCAATTTGCGGATCAAGAGATCACGACAGCACGCCTGAACACAGCCACAACAACAACAATGCAGCCAACAATAATGCCAATAATCAACATAACCTCAAACAAGCTTATAAGAAAGACGAAACCACTAGAAACACCGTTACGAACGCTTTGTTGGCAAGGTGGCTAGGAAGCCGTGCAAGTTCGCCGCTTAAATAATTTAAAAAATTTTGCAGTTTTGCTGCTTTTTCTTTTTAGTTGGAACTTGCTAAAAAATGGTCGGCAAGAAAAGCATAGCCAATTATAAAGGCTCTTGACTTCGTTTGCATCTGCACCAAAAGCGCTGCCATTTTCACTTCCATTTTTTCTTCATTGCCTTGCAATAATTTTCTCAACTTGAAGTGCTCTTTTCGCAGCTATCAAACTGACAACGTATCAAATTGGCGGTGATGGCTTGTATGTATATTGCAGGGTATAACATTGCCCAAGGTCGTGTTGTGGGAGGCTTGTTAGCCTTGTACTCTCGTAAAGGCGTACATACATATGTAAGCATATCCTCCTTTTTTATAGCTGATCAAATTTTTTATGAACTTGGCACGAAGTGCAGTTTAATGTGCGGGGCATACCCTCCCGTGCACTTCTCCAGTAGTCTTAGATGCTAATTCAGAGCGCCATCTCATGTACCCGCCTACTTCTTTTATGTGATTACAATTATCTGCCGCACTTTTATTGGAAACGGCGATGAATATAAAAAAGCTATGACATGCTTATAAAGAGCGATTCTGCTATGTTGCCAAATTGGCAAGTAAGCAATAAAGTATGACGCGAAAAATTCGATGAGTATGGTTACCAGCTTTGACTTTTTTCAGAGTTTTCAAGTGTGTAAAATAATTTTTAGATGAGCGACGAGTTTATTGAAAAATTTAGGCATACAATTTATTTGATTATGTGAAGCCTACGGCTTTGTGTCTTAAAATATGTTTTTTGCTAAAATTGCAGCTAGAGAGATGCTAAATTTTATTCTGGAATAAAGTAATACACATTTTTTTTTGCATCTTTTCGTCCTAATAAAGTTGAAAAGATGTTTTCGTATTTTTTGATGTTATTCTCTTTAATTTGATACCTGTATTGATTACCTTATAGCAGTTAAATATTCTGACATGTCTTTAAACATTTTTCATATTTTTATATACGGAATATCGAACATTTATATTAAAAGTTTTTCTCTTGCGCCGAAAAATATGCTATAATTATTGCTCAGTTTGGAATTGAAATTGATATGCTAGAACCTTTTCAGTGACTTCAACTACCACTACTAATAAACCAGAATATAACAATCACTTGAGAAAAGAAGGAACGAATTTGTACAACAGCGCTAATTTATAGCAATTTTTTTTAGATCTGTCACCTAAAACTATGCTATACTTTTAACAACTACTTATGATGAAAAACAATCTGGAATAACAGTCTCTACTTTGCTTGCAGTCTGCGAGGACACGAACACACCGAAAGCGTACCGGTATCATCCTGGTCTCTGGTCGGGCAAGAAATGGTTCTGCTGTAAGGGCATCAGTCGCAGCACTTTCGGCTGCCAGGCGGCGACGCATTGGCGTGAAACGAACAACAATCCAAGTAAGTGCAACAATACAGCGGCCTAATCCTTGGCAGCAATGGAAATTGCTTTTTTTAAGTTTTCCTTTTTTTGCAGCTACTTTTGCTTTAATTAAGCTGAAAGCTGGCAGCAGTGTTTCTGTGTGGGTTTGTGTGTGTGTTTGTTGGAGGCGCAGGAAATGCGTGTAATACATCAAATGCTTTTATTGCCAACGCGTTTTTGCGCTGCTGTCGAGTGGCTGCAACAGTTTGTTGCCTCACTTTGCTTTATGAGCCTTTCGCCCGTTTGCATTCGTTCGAGGAGCGGAGCATTCGAAAATTTATAACCGCAACGAATTGCCACGCCAAATGAGCAAGATTGTGTTTTTCTAGCTGCCACATATGCCGCATGTGGCATGTTGCACGCTGCTGCGCTTTGTTGCTGTAACTCGAAATCTAAATTTATTTTTAAAACTTTTGTGCAGCGAAAAAAGAAGCAAACTGAGCCAAACAAGAATTATTCAACAGCAGCAGCAGCGAGAGCAAAGTTTCCAACACTTTTGGACGGCGGCGTCGCGCGGTCGTGTAATTTCTTTACAGTAGCAGTTGCTGCCATGCAGTTTGTTGTTGTTGTTGCCGCTTCTTCTGGCTCCCGTTGCGTGTTACGCCTGCGGCTCTTGGCTGGCCCGCAACTGCTGTTACAGCAATGACCCTCGCCTCGGGACCACCACCACAAATATACACACACAAGGGCAGTGCAACAAATTGCTCCTGGGCATTTTAGTTTTTGCCTTGGCTACTGTTCCGTGCTCCAGGGTTGTCGATGCGGTTTGTTATTGCCGGAATTTAAGTAACAACAATTTTGAGTTTCTTAAGTTTTTGTAAATTTCCTAAGTTTAGGTATCGACTTAAGTATATAGAAATGATCAGAATCACTTTCTGTTTTAATTTCCGGTTATCCCTCTATTTATCTGTCTGGCCGCCCTTGGCCGCAGCAAAGAAAGAAGCAGTTTTCCGATTCAAGTTCCAAGTGGTTCCTTATGTTCCAAGTTTAGTCAAATCGGTTGAAGGGCACGCCCACATTGAGCCATTTATAAGTCCACCTAGCTGGGAATTTTTTCGTTGAAATGATGTTTAGTATTCAAATTAAGGTGTACGCTCTCTATTCTTCTTCTTCTTAAGGGAGCCGTCCTAGTTATGGACATTAGTATAGAGGAATGATCAGAATCACTTTCGTGTCTTGATATTCGGTGATTCGTCTCTCTGTCTGTCTATCTGTCCATATGTGTTTTTCTTCTTCTTCTTCGGCCTTACGAATATCATTTCATTCAGTGGACTACCCCTCTCACGCCTTACTAGGTGTAGGGTGTTTTTCTGTCGGTCTAAACCGACTGATGCTTCCTTATTTTTCTTTCTTGCAATCTTCGTTCCCTTTCTGCCTTCGTACCATTTGTTTCTGTTTGTTGATTTGTGCAACATGCGGCAGTCATCGTTTGCCTCTGCTGCTGCAACGTATTGAAATTTTCATTTCGATTTTTTATGGCTTTTAAAATAAAGTTTGTGCTATTTGTTGATTGGTTTTCAGTGTTCCTATTTGGAGTCGTTGTGCCCTTATTTTCCCTACGTCTGACACATGCCACATGCGTACGCTCTTTACAGCGTGTGTGTTTGTGTGTGTGTGTATGCCAATAATTAACAAAATTATGCCTGCAAGCGTTGATGACGCGCTCAAATACGCCACAAGCCGAACGCATTGCGTAAATTTGGAGCTTTTGTTGTTGTTGTTGTTTTTGCTCATTTGCCATTTGCAGCGCTTTCTCAATTTAATACGCCTTTAATTAAAATTTAGCACTTGACTACTTGAACACTTCATTAACGACAGAGCACGCATTAAAGTGGGCAAAAGGGCAGTCAGTCCAACAGGCAGAAGGCAGTCAGTTGAAGTCAGTTGGACAGTAGCACAGCGAATACGAATCATTTCCACTGCTAAACCGCAGCAAATTCAGCGGCGTTAAATGCCAAATGAAGTGTTAAAGTAATCAATCTGCCGCAGCCGTCACGCGAACGCAGCGAGGGTGCGTTTAACGTCTTCTTCTTGGCTGAGTGTGTGTGTGTGGCTGTATGTGTGCTTCTTGAAGTCATGTTGCCCCTTACACTGCTGCTGCATAATATAATTGTCGTCTTTTTTATTTGCTCCGCACAGAGCGAGAAATTGTTGTAATTGTCTGTTGTTGCACATGTGTGTGGCAAGTCTTACACTTAAAGAAAACGTTTTCTATTTTCTTAATTGTTCAATTTAGCAGCTATTTGAACAAAATTTAACTAAATTTCATCAATAAGTTTCAGAAAATTCTACATGTAAAATTACGTAGAATGCAGAGAAACAGCAATACACATACTAAGGCAATGTCCTGCAATATCATCTCGAAACAATAGAGCTCCTGCCATATTCCTGAGACTTAGCTGCTATCTCTTCAATCAAGCGGCATGCTATGTTTTCCAAATGAGCTAGAGCTAAGCAATAAGTTGTAGATTTTGTTAAGAAGGTAGAATATAATATCTTTATCTTCAATTTCCAAAAATCATGGTCGCCCTTTAATCATTTGCTTACTTGTAGTCTTGCTTTATGGCTTGACAGAAATTATGGATTTAAATTTAAATTTAAAATTTTAAATAGAATATTTCAAAGTTGACCAAATATAACCTACCTATTTCAAAGTTGACCAAATATAACCTACCTACATAGTACTTAAAGTTGAAATCATCTTTAAGGGCCAGTTTCACAGTGGATGTTTAAACTCTGATTGCAGTTTAAATAGGGAATTTCAGTTTCACAGTGAGAAGTTAAATACGATTTAAATGCCCGGTTGTGGGCATTTAAGTACGGCACAGAGTTGCAATCGAAAACAAATAAACAGCTGATTTCGGATGAGCAAGCAAGCTGCGTCGACAATATTGCAATTTATAAGCGGCCAAATTAAACATACAACTGCATGGTGTAGCACATATAAATGATCCCGTAGTATTATAAATAATATAAACTGTGGATTCTTTGAAGAATATCCAATAATTCACTTCTTTCGGCCGACGAAAAATTTTTAGCTCGCGCTGCCTCCATAATTGAACATTTGAACATATGTTTTTGGCAAGTTGTGCTGTGTTCAATTGTCAAATATTCGAAGTTGCCATTCATTATTCCGTATTTAAATAAATGCACTGTGAAACTCAAGAAAAGTTAAACTAGATTTAAACTCAATTCGCAAATTAGATTTAAACATCCACTGAGAAACTGGCCCTAAATTCATGCTCTAAATTCTCTTTGAATCTTCACAGATCACATTTAACAAAGTAGTTGAATGCAATATATGTATAAATAAATCACATATGCCGAATTAAGTTATTCGAAAATCTGCTTTCTTGGCTTTTAGATAGTAGCGAAAACATAGCTTTTTGCCCATATTAACCACAATAATATGAGTTTTCTCGAAAATAAACTTTACTTGGTTTCAACTAAAATCAATTAGGGTATTCACAGTTTCCTTCTAAATTTCCCATCTGGCAACTTCAGCACGATAGTAAAATAAAACTCTGAGCGCCCCTGTTTCGTGGACCATTCTTAATTTGCCACAATCGCATTACAAGTGTTTTCTAAAGCGATTATTAAGGATTTATTACTCTCGCAAAAGCAATATTCCATCAAAATGGAAGTAGTGTGTGATTACTCTCTGCGAATTCAATAAAATTTGCTTAAAATCTTTTTCCATTTTCGCGAATAAAACAGCTGATGAGAAATGCCAGCTTGTCACGAAAGAAAAACACGACCCAACGCATGGCAATTTTTTCAACTAGTAGTATTTTTTGTTTGCGTGCAAAGCAACAACAAAAAAAGTTGCCAGATGGCAAAGTGGTTTTATTTAGCAGGCGGCAAGGAAAGCACACTAGATAGCATGGAACTGTGAACTCCCCAAATATTTATTTTACCATGAAATCTGTTAACAAAATTTTATTGAAAAAGTTCTGCATAGTCAAATTTTGGCAAATCATTGCTACGAATCTGTAAAAAGCAACATAAAATAAGCTCGAAAGCATCACCCCATAGTTGGCATTACGATTGATATAATTGGCAGCAATTTTCGAGGCAACTGTGAATAATGTGAATACATTAAAAAACTTTTCGTAACACAAAAAGTTGCTCGGTTTTTTCCTTCCTCTTTTTTGACACATAAAAAGTGTTTAACAAGGCACGAAAAGTAGGCATTCAAATAAGCATCGTAAAATAAAATTTGCACGTTTTCTTTGCGGGTTATGGGAGGGAAGAGAGGGACAAAAGCGAGAAATAGAAAGGGCACATGCATTTATGCGTGTATATATGTATGTATGTATCTTTTATAACTGCCAGTAGCTTATGTGAAATTTTGGAGTTGCCACGAAACGAAAATATATTTGCCTTATTGTTTACCTAGTTTTTATTTAAACTGTCTTTGAATAATTTTTCTATAAAAAGCGAATTTTTAATCATTTTTTTTCCCAAACTTATTGACTATTGGTAGCAAATTAAAAGAAGCTGGGATTTTTAGTACAATGTATGCAAAGTGAGTGGCTTTTCTGGTCGGATTTCTTCAAATAGCGAATAGGTTTAAATGTGTAAAAGTCTGGCATGCTGTAGAAACTGAACTGATTTTTGAAGTTTTCGACGTTGTTCAAATGCTTTCTCCACTCCTCCTTTAAAAACCCTAGCTTGTGGTTCAACTATGCATACTAGTGAATACAACATGGTAGAACATTGGCTGAAATGCTTTTTCTCGTGTTCTCGTACCGCCGGAATATCTAATATGTCTATCTCTTTCTAAAGCACGCTTGAATATAAAAACCATGTTCATTGCTTTTAATGAATTTCGGACTCTAGTTACTATTTCTATTATGTTCTTTTTCGTCTTTATAATTTTTAATATTTGCTTAGTCTGGCAACTCTGTTCGCTATTTGCAACTCGCGCTGCATATCAGACTACGTCAATGCAAAAACTTGAACGGAACGTCAACGATTTGCAGTGGAGTTGGTCTTGTTGTTGTTGGCGGTAGTGGCGCAGGCGGTGATGATGACGATGCTGACTATGACGGTCCGCTGGTGGAGGAGGAGGTTGGCTGTTCTGTGAGAACATTGCACTCACAGCAGCGCGCGTCGCTACCGCATAGCATCATAATTATTTGCAAGCGTTTCGCACATTTTCCAGTGCCTGAGCCGAACTGAGCTGAGCTAAGCTGGTCTGCTGTGGTGTGGTGTGGCCTTCCCCTCTCGCTTTGTTGCCGTCGCTGTTTGTTTGTTTGTTCTGCTCTTTTTTGCGCGTTGCAGTTGATTGCATTTTACACTTGAATCTGCTTGAATTGGGTGTGGATGGCTGCCAGCAGCGACGACGACGCCGTTGACTGCCATGACAAAATATTGCCAGATGTTGACGCATGGGTTTACGAGTTATCGGGAACTGTGCATATGCTATTTTTATAATGCAATAAAGCAACGCGCACTCGCAACAGAAGATAACCAAAATCCATCTGCAGCGAGAGGAGAGTGCAGCAGAGCTCTGCAAGCGTAGTGCAAAATATTTTATTAGATTTTCGCTGGAATCTGTTTTGGCATCAGCTGCCGAACATTTTGTGAATGTGCATCTTTTTTATGTTGCGAATTTCCACAATCGAACTGGCATGATCAGGCAATATTTGGCAGCCTTTTATTTCATAGTTCTAGATATCAGAATCATAAGCATAGATAAGCATAGATAAAAGCGACGAGCCTTTTGTTAAAAAATTTATGCCTGAGATTAATGCACAAAAATTTAATTTGTTGTTGCTGCCACAAAAATTGTTTACATATTTTCTATATAATTCGAGAACGTTTATTAGAGTTTGACGTCAAAATTATGTTATTGTGGGAATTTTGGGAAACTTGTTTCTTACTAAAATTTCGAATTTTTTTCGAAAACTATAAAAACAATCTGCTTGAGCAATAATTCTCAAAATCATCATTATAGAAAGTTATGAATTTATAGTATATATGGCGATTAATGATCATTTGTATACGCGATTTACATGTCACAAAATAAATGAAAGTCGATCAAAATGAAATCAAGTATTTCGGTGTAATTTTCGATGTCAAGTTTACCTTTTCTGGCCCCATTTATTTCACTGTATCTTACTTAATATTTCTACTCATTGAGAAAGTAAGTTTTTATTTGATTAATAAGTATTCAAATTGTATAAATTATTTTAAGAAACAAATGTATGTATGTATATTCAGTATCTTTTGATTAATTGGTAATTGTAAAGGAGGTTAGTCTTAAATGAAGAACTTTAGGCATACCGGAATGGGATCAGCTGCTTGATTTTAAGCAGTTCATTTAATTTTGACTAGCTTTTTCCTTTGTTAGTTACGATTGAGCTTGAAGCTGAAACGCTTTGCTTCAGATACCGAGCACTCGTACCTTAATTAATATAACCGTCCGCTTACCTGAAAATACTACAAAACGCAGTACGACGCTAGTGGCTACAACTAACTGTAAAGACACTCAAATCATTTGCTTAGAAGCGTATTTTGAAAGAAAAGAAGTACAATAACAGTTGCTTTGGACCCATTGCTAGTACGTTAGCCACTTCCGTATCAAATAGTCAATACTTTAGGCGCTCCTACAACATTGCATCGTTTTTCAGTGGCAACACGTGTCGGCATGTTCTTGCCACCAACGCCACTTATTGGCTGCCACTGTCAATATCCTTTTGCTTTGTTGTAGTTGCTGCTGCTGCTGCTGCTGTGGAAATTAACTTTGCATGTCTTTCGTTTTTCGTCTTGCGCCTTTTGTTGGCGTCTGTCTTAAAGCGTGTGAGTTACTGCTCCTTTCAGCTGCTGGCTGTTGGCTGGCTGGAGCTGGCTGGCTTCCAATGTAGGAGCACTTGTAAGTGTGCAATTTGACAGCTGTGCAATTGTCAGCAAAGCAGTGAAGTAGTGGAGTAGGAGCACAAGGCAATTGCAATGCGTGTCAAGTGTGTCTGTGGTCTATAGCATAGCATGTGTGTGTGGATGCACGTTGCATGCCACAATGTCCGCACCACTCAGGCACGCAAGTCGTCTCGCCTCTCAAGTTGTCATTGACTGTCATTTGCGGCAATTGTTGGAAATTGTTGGAAATTGTTTGGTGCTTCTGTTGTCATTTCCCGCTGCAAGTGCAAATTTTCCTACGCTCATTTTCGCTCATTTCCATGTCAGCGCGCGTATGTGTGTGTGTCTATTCCTGTGTGTGTTCCTAGCAAATTTATCTTTCTACCGCACTCGTTTTTTCTGCTTCTATTTGCTCTTCTTTGAATTTGCAATTTTACTATGCACTTTGCTGCTACCTTTCTCTTGCTTATGCACATAGCTGCAGCCTGCTCACTCACTCACACACATTTCAAATGCAACCTTTCCCTTTGCAATATTACCACCACAAATATTTAACTATTTTTGCAGCTATTCTCGCCACATTTCTAGCCCTAGTTGCATTTCCATTTGCAGTTGCTTTTTGGCTTTTGACACTTGACTTTTTTGTTGTTGTAATTTTTTTGTTTGACGTTTGCACAATGCCCCACAAATTTGTTCACTCTGCCGCCGCAACACTTTTTTGTAGTTATTAGTTTTGCTTAGTTTACTTTTGCTGAAGCCTGGCAAATTTACATTTTCTGTGCTAGATTTGTCTTGCTTGTTTGTCAAACTTTGACATATTTTTTAGATAACATGACAGTTTTTACAGTTTTGTTTGTTTGTTGGCTAGTTGGTGGTTCGGCTTCGTCGTGTATGTTGACTACGATTCGTTACAGTCTGAATTTCATATTGACATTTGACGTTATACAGTGGCGCACAAAAATGTATGTATAATCATAAAAATAGATTTTTTTCTTTTGACTTTTCTTTAAATACAAAAAATTTTTTTACTGTAATAAAATAAGCGGTACCTTTTCCCTTCAGTTCTCCGAAGTTGATGGAATTGTTACAGTTTGTTGCTGTCGGGTACGAATTTCAAGTTGCTTACTTACTTGTATGAGAAGTATAGCCTATTCCAGGTTTCGGTACGTACTTATGTACGTACCAGATCTCTCTAGGCGCCTTCTGCAGTTCCTAGTTCCAAGCTTAAAAAGAGCTTTTTCCAGTTGTTGCCTCCATCGGAGATTAAGTTTTTCTCTTCTACGACGGCCATTATTTAGACGTGACTAGCTCTCCCAGGTATCTTCTGATACGATAATCCTCCTCGCCAATACAAATTTAGCCATAGACTTTGAGAAAGATTTTTCACTCGAGCATTCAAGGAACTGCTTCATTGGCTTGTGTTAGTGGCCATGCTTCGGCGCCATAGAGAAGCACGGACGGGCAGGGTGAGCGTCTTGTACTCTACTCTCTGGGCTCTACTTCTACTACTTTTACTTCTCTACTCCAACCTAATTGTTTACTGATCCCATAGCAGCGTCTATTGGCCGGATATATTTTTCACTTGATTGCTTTTAAATATGGAAAAAATGTCAAGTATGTTTGTTGTTTTATAAGAAACCATCACCAATACAGAAATTTGTTAAAGTAAATCTTCTTTATATCGGCCTTTTTTTTAAAAGAATATTATGTGCATTTAATTTACCCGAACAACCGCCTTGGCACCTTAATGGCTTATCTCCCTTTAAGCTACATTATGCATTTCCCACCATGCGCACATCTGTCCTGCCCCTTTAAATAATTCTACCCTCATAAAGGATTTTGGATGTCGAGCCGCGATAAGAATTCCACATGCCACCTTTGAATGCATGATGTGTTTGAGTATTTATGCTTGTGTGTGTGTGTGTGACAATTTCATATAATTTTTATTATAACATGTCACTTTGACACGCGCAAGATTTTGATCAGAATTATTGCCCCCTCTGCATTTAAGTGCCTCTAGCATTCGCAGCGCTGACATTCATGGGCGACGCTTTATTGTCGAAGAGTGTGACAGGAATTTTAATTTGAAGTTTTCAATGTTTGCCTTTCGCTAAAAAGGAAGGGTAACAATTTTTGATGTGTATCATGTTGGCTGCAAGTTGTCTGCAACATGTTGCTGCCTCAGCTGCCAATATGCTTACTTTTCTCTCACAATGAAGAGCATGAAAATGTGTAATTATCCTTGACATTCATATGGGTTAATTGATTTTGTTGTTGGTTTTTTGTTTTTGCTTTTGTTTTCGTTTGCCTTAAATTGCACGATTTCTCGTTGGAATCAAATGTAGCCAAGTGGCGGCAAATCACTTTGCTTGTCATAAGCTGCATAAGCGTTCTAAGGGGGAAAGAGAGGGGGCAATAGGGCATGCCAAAAGGAAAGAGTGCCATGGGCGTAGCCAGAAATAAATTATCGTACAACGCTGATTTCAATTGCCTTATTAAAATTGGCATAAACAAACGGGGCAAGTAGAAAAAAGTTTGAGAAGCCTAAGTAAAGAAATCTTTGAATCTCTTGAACAATAAATTTAAATTTTTTTCAACCAAACTTGTCAGTTTTTATGAAAAGTTTAAGTGGGTTCTCGTAGCAAAATTCTAGTAGTTAAAATTAATGTGTTTTTTTATTAGGGAATCCCTCCCCACTGCTCTTGGAGGGTACATTTTATAATCAATTGATTGCATCTTTCAACCTTTTAATTCGATTTTTTATTAATCGAGATAATGGCCAATAACGTTCGACATGTAAAAATTTTATAGTAAACTTCACAAACATTATTTATTGACTTAAAATGTTTGTGTCGAAAATATTTATATTTTGTAGCGTTTATGAAGATTTTTCCAAAATTTTCTAACATTTCACTCCTAAATTTTCTGCTTTGCATATTTCTTCATTTTTTTTACTGACTAAAACAAACTGAGCCTAGTTCGAAAATTCTTTCCTGGGCACGCCTCTTTGTACAGTGCCTCATCGAAGGCTGTTGAAATATCAATAGTATACATAATTTTGTCATAATTTGATAGAAAATTTGTATTGAAAGCGGCAACATGACCTCAGACCCCCTGTGCAGAAGTGCCAAGTTTCGCCCATGACTTGCTTCTGCAGCTGTATGCAGGCATGACTCTTTACGTCTCTTGCAAAACTGAGGGGGCAGCGGCACAAACTCGCTGCGTCATATGGCAGCGGCATGCAATAGCATAATTTATCATTTGCATATGCGTAAGCACAAGCTGCCTCTTCGCTCTGCCTCTGCCTTGCCACTTGCCACCGCTTGCTGCGATGATTTGCAATGACTTTGATTGTGCTGGCTCAAATGAATCATTGAGGAGCTGGCGTTTAATTGGAAATTAATTAATGGCAAGCGTTATTAATTTCTCTCTTTTATGCTGTGATTTGCATAGCCATTGCACTCTTTCTGCTTTGAGCTTCCTTGTTTCTGTTTGAGTTTCAAAGAAAGCTGTGCTGGATTTTGGATTCTAGGAAGAAAGGAGTACATGGGTCGGCTTTTTATAAGGCAGATTAAAAAGTCAACGAATAAAAGGCAGAAGGAAAATTAAAAAAGAAATTTAATGTAAAACTTGAGCAAAACGCTTTGCATGTATAGGAAGGGGGATTTCTCTGAGACTTGATATAAATAAAAATAGATGCATTCAAATTCCACTTTTTGTCGAAGTTGGTATGGAAAGAGTTGAGCTAGGCAGCTTTAATTATGTTCTCGTTATACCGCTAAAGAAATTTGGCGGTCCTGTTTCTCCCGACTTTCATTTCCTATGCTTATTACGTCTCGATCACTTTATTTCCATTGCTTGGTATGTCGGTCAATTAGAAATGCTGGCATCCCTTGTGTTTTTCCATTTCTTTGTCGCTATTTCATCACTTTCCACGGCATGTTGTCGCCTCGCCAGTGCACGCAGGAGCCCCTTCCTCCCCGCCGCCGCACTCAAAACGAAGCAATTGATTGAAAATACCACTCAAGCGTTGCAAGTGCCAGACAATTAATTATCGTGTTGCATCCTTTAAGTGCATTGAAGCAGGCTGCTACCTACACACAGAACGCTCCTCCGCGCTCCTACTCCGTTACGTTATCATCTTGCGTCTTTGTGTGGCTCTGTGTAATTCTTTGCCGCACTCCTCTGCGCACTTTGACGCACGTTTCCCCTCTTTTAATTTTGAGTTTTACATGGCAGCATTTGCAGTTACAACGGCTTCTTCATGTGTCACTTTCGTTAGTGTTGTTGTTGTTGTAATTTAAAATTTTTATTTCAGCTTTAATTTTTATTGTTTGCGTGTCTGCTCCTGCTGTGATTTATCTGCATTCTTATGCGTGCTGTAATGTTTTCATTGCGCCTTTTATATGTGCTCATTAAGCAATTTTTATATGCACTGGAAAGTTTCTTCTTTCAATGTAAAAAGGGAAAAATGGAAATGAATTGTTACTTTGGACGGGGTTTTTAAAATTTTCCGACACACCATGAAATATAGTATGATTCAAAATAAGCTGACAACTTAAGAACGACCGTATTATTCAAAGCATTTAGACTATTATCACTATTGAAAACTTCAAACCGCTGTAACTAGATTCCTATGAAAACATAAATATTTATATTGCTGGATTAAAGCGGACTTAAGTTGTGCAAAATTCTCTTTCTTCTTTGGCTGATTAAAGTCAGCTGAGTTTCGAACCAGCTACAAGCATACAACCAGTCTAATTAATGTTACATAATATAAATTCAATAACATCTGTATAAAGTTATCTACATACATATATAAAGTGCACATTCATGTCAAAAGTCAAAAGTATCTGGACTTCTTGAAATTTGTGTCTTTTCTTTTTTGCTGTTTTCTAAATAAGATTGTCTTCTTCTATCATTACATGCTCCTGATTGCTTCGAAAATTATCGCACACTGAACAAACGTTAGTTTAATTTTTCACTGTAATATTCAATAAAGAAAATACATTATTTTGCTGTAATGAAATTTCTTCTAAATACTAATTTTGTTAAATTCAAATAAATAAAACTACAAGGGGTTAATGCGCTGATTTTTCTTGCATAACTTTCAAGATATTCCAAAGAAATTGTTGTATTGTGCTATTGCCGCTGCGGCTCAGCTTCCCTTTGATCGTTTGCTTGTGCTTTTCAGCGCGATCTCTCGCTTGGCTCAGCAGCTACGAAATCTCGAATAAGACACTTTGCACTTATAATTATATGTTGCCTTCATATGCCCTCAAGTACTGGTCGCCTCCTCCTACAAATGGCGCTATAATTATTTCATGCTTAGCCCTCCTCCCCTCGTAAACCCTAATGAATTTCCACAGCAGGCTGCCCTGCCGCTGGTGAAAGACTACCAACATCTTAATGAAGCGCTAACTTCCGTATGCTGAATACTAACTATATTCTAGCCAAAGCCAAGCCTCTAGGCAAAAAACCCTTTGAGTCAAGTCCGAACACAACAACAACAACACGCTTAGAGCAAATTATATTTTGCACATTTGCGTCGACTTTTTTTCGGGCCAGCTTTTGTATTGCTTTTTTATAATTTATGTATAGAAAGAAGGGAAAAGAAATTTGCTCATGCTTTAAAACTGGTTTCGAATTGAACTAGAAAACCTTAAAAGAAGTAAAGTAATAAACAAAAGTTGGCGAAATCGATAAAAAAATACTTTTAAATACAACGAACTGAGCACGCGCTCTTTGCCAAGTTTTAAGAGTAATTTCAAGCAGTTGCTTCTTTACATTTTTCCCCTTCTCGTACTATTTAATGTCTTGTAGCAGTTTTGTTATGATAAAATTCTCTTAGTTTTCTTGTTGCTTTTGGACGCGCTCTCGGCTATTCTCTCGGCAGCTGGGAAAACCAGTTTAGCAATTTCGTTGTGCGCTTTTCAAAGTAGATAAAAAGTAAACAATCTCACATGGGCACGTGCAATGAACTCGTCAATTTCGTTGTTGTGTGCCCGCGCAGACGCTCTTCTTCAGCCAGGCGTGGTGGCCAGCTCGAGCGCTAGTTGCAACCTCGTGCCGCTCTTGTGTTCTACCGGCGTCTGCTCATTTAACGCTCTTTAGTTCTGTAAACCTTTCGATTTGGAAACTAGTTTCTTTTGCTGCTTCGAGACGAACTTGTTAGATCACAGAGCAAAACCGAAATCAAACAAAAAACGTAGTGTATAGCCCTTGGGGGTTTCCACCAGTCGCCTTGGTCGTTTATTAGCAGTTATACCGCAAAATATACGACTTTTTGCGGTTTGTGCAGAAATATAAATTTTTATATACTGAAAAACACTTGATATGCATTTTATACAGTTAGCTGGTAGCGGATCTTCTATAGAAAACTGCTTATTACAAGCCGGGTATGGGAAAATGCCATGTAAAACTTGTAAATTATCCATGTAAAGCTGCTTATTGGCATTAGGTCCTTAAAAGCAACCTTTTAAAAATTAAAAAAACTTGCAGAAAAGTCGAATTTACATACAAATCTGCTTTTAAAAGTCAGTTTTGAAAAATGTCCATATACATTAAATTAAATTTGCCAATAAAATTGCTTATTAGAACCCAGGCCCTGAACAATCATGTAAAAATCATTCAATTTCCATATGAAACTGGAATCGAGTCTTGAGACGTATTCGTGTAAATTTGCATTAAAGTCTAATTTCCCTATTAAACTATTTGTTGGGACCCAGTCCCAGTCCTGAAAAAAGTCACGTTAAATTATTAAATATTCCATATAATCGTTACGAGCCAGTCGAGAAAAATCTATATTAATATAAAAAAGTTTGCATATTAAACTGCTTTTGGGACCTGCAAAATCCTTACGAAAATAATAAACCTGCTGAAAATCGAAAACTGCTCATTAGGAACAGTACTGAAAAAAGTTAATCGAAAAGTAATCGAATCTCCATATGAAACTCCTTATTGGAAATCAGTTCTGAAAAAAAATTTGTGGATCAAAATATAGTTCCAGATTAAAAATATGATTGTATATACTATAGGCAAAATTATCAAAAAAGAAAAAGATTTGGCAAAATGTATTGGGACATTCTTGAACGAAATACAATTTAAAGTCTAGATGAGATCTATTAAAAATCTCTTTCCAAAAAACAGATTTTTTCTTTAAATTTTTTGCAACTAAATACAATAGTTTTAAAAATTGTTGTTGCAAAGCATTTTCTTGAATATTCGCAAGTTTTCCAAGGCACAACTGGGAATACATTGAATAAATTACTTGGCATCTCTGTTTGTTAGTATCTTCGTATTGCTATATCTCTAGAGAGCCTCTTGTTTGGTATGGGTGATCTTTTTCGCGAAAGCGTGTTAATTCCTGCTTTTGTGTGTTACGTGTTACGTGCGTGTGTATCCCGTGCCTAACGTTTTTATACTGCGCCGCCACTTCTTTCGGCTATGCTTCAGCTGCTCTTCTTCTTCTTCATGCTGTTGCTCATTTTACTAATTTAAGAAGGGCTTAGTTCGTGCCTTTATTTCATCAACAGTGGACTTTTGATTTTTTCCATGCCATTTGATTTATTCATCTTACGTTTTTCATTCAACAAAAAAATCGAAAAAAGACAAGTTGAAATGAAAAGGTTCTCTGGAAGCTCGCTGGATAGCTCTGATGGCTCGGGTAGCTTGTCCGCTTTCGGCTTGCGTTTGTCAATTGAGCGACCATTGCTGGCTGCCTGACTGCCTGACTGCCTGACTGACCATTGTTCTAGCTCTTTCGCTGTATCGCAGCATCCGAGCAGCTAACGTGGATTTTCTAAATTAACAATGCGATTAGATATGCATCTTAAGTTACAATTTGTGGCTTACGGGTCGGGTCGGCCTGTAATTATTATGAATTGGTTGCGGGCTCTAATTTCTCATTAAATTTTCATTGGAAAATTTTCGTTGAAATTACAGCAATTCATAAAAAGACGCAAGGCAGCGACGACGCGTCGCGACGCTGGAAAACACTAAACGAGTGAATGGCACTTTTCCGTGCTTTTTCACAAACAATGCTAATTGTTTTAGTAGAAGTTGTTGATTTTTATTACCAATTTGAGAGGTGATTGACCATGAAAAACTGACATCTACCGCACACAAACACACTCACCGAAACACATATCTAGTATAAGGGCTGTCAAGCCTGGGATTGCAGCTGTCTGCATATCAATACAACTTCCAGCTTGATATTGAACTAGCATCTAAGATATCTATAAACAATTTAATACATAATTTTTTATATTTAAATAATAATCTGTAAAAAGTCAACGCTTGAATTTTGTAAAAAATAATGACTTCTCACAGTTAAACGGTCAAGACTACAAATATTGAATTATCAGAGTCAAGTTATCATCCGCATAATTTCACGACTGCTACTTCTTTCAGGTTAACTAACAGTTCAAGTCAAACTATCAACGTTGCTACTTCGTTCAAGATAATTTCACGAATCTTTAGAGGCAAACTGTCAATCCTATAATTCAATGAAAATAATAAGGTATCATAGCAAAACTGTCAATCCTGTAATTTCTTTCAATATAATAAAACATCGGAGTCAAACTTCGCTCAGCGGTCTTTGCTTCTCGGGTGCTCCTGAAAATTATTCCTAAAGAAGATTTTTACGAAAAAAGCCATATAATTTTAAAAGATCCCGCCAACACGAAAATCCTTCAGAATCGAAAGCCCTACTCATCGAAAAACTTCTATGAGAATTTCTTTTGAAAGCGCTTTTTGGGCATGTCTCAGCACAAACTGAACGTATTCAAAAATGCTGTTATATGCCCTGCCCTCGCTTATTATTCCATCTGCTCGCGCTTCGTTGCGCGTTCTGCCGCCTGCCCTGCGCGCCCACTCCACTGTTGGTACCACTGGCAGTCGTTTAGTGATTAATGATGCGTTTTGTTATGATTCTAAACGTGGGAATTATGCCCGCTTGTTCTTGCCTTTGAATTGGCAGCCAAAGCAACCAACGACCTGCCTACCTTTCTATAGATGCGGGTTTTTGTGCTACCGCTGCTGCTGCTGGTCCACGGCGAAAGCGCATGCTTCCCGGCCGACCGAGCCACGCAGGTTTTAGCCTTAATTTTTTGCCAATTTTCTGGCAAGCATATACACGACTTTTTTCTGTCTGTTCTTTTTGAAGCTCAGGTTTCATTTTTCAATGCCGTCGTCTTCGCTTTTTCCTATTAAAAGTCTTGGATGTCTCTCCTGCTATAACAACAGCAGCCGTAGAAGAAGCAGCAGCTTCACAGTGGCTGTTGCAATTTAGCTTCACTGACTAGGCGTCAGGCGCGTAGCCAGCAGCGCATCCAGCATGAGTACAGGTGACCAGATTGTATCTTTTTGTTTGAAGAAACTGGTTCTGTTTTGAACTGCAACTGGCTAAAATAAGCTTCAAAAGTTGTGCATATTTATTTGACCTTCTTTTATGTTTGGCATTTTTTCAAAATCAAATCGATTTGAGAAATTTTGTTCACGATCGATGCCGAGGTTAGGGATGACCATACTTTAATTTGCTTTTGTATGCTTGTTTTATTTTAGCACAAGTTAACGGTACCTACAAAGTTATTCTATATTCATATTCGAATGGAATTGGGAAGCTTAATTTTGATGACAAACTATACTATCGGAATGTTTCCAATTCTTCGCGAGAGATGATACCTAACAAAGAAACAAAATGAAAGCAAGTGGCCTTTCTGTTTTTAAAATAATATGAGTATGCTGGGTTTTGAACCAGCGATCTGTCGCATCAGAGACCGAGATTATTATCGACAGGCCCACTGTGGCTCACTGCCATAAAAAATTTCCAAAACTATTTTACAGGCGAAATAGCTTTTAAAAGTGCGGTCGTTTAAAGTTAATAGGCGTGCAGAGTGCGGACCGTCGAGTAGGGTATTTTGCTTTTTGAAAAAACTATACTATAACAATACTATACTACATATACACTACGTTAATATGCTTTATTTTAACTGATCTTAAATTTCGGCAAATCCACTTTTCTGCCATTAATGAAGCAAACTCCCTTTAATCAAATTATTATTATTAAGAGTATAAGACAAGTTGCTCATTTGAACTTCGATTCGAATTATTTTCGATAATTTATTAGAAATGAAATGTTATTCTTTGTCAAAGGTATCTTTCTTTTTAAGAAATAGATTTAATCGAAATTGAAATCGATTGCTATTGAAATTTAATTCGTACAATTCAATTTAATTCAATTCGTACTCAAATCGATTTTGGTCGATAGTGAAATATGAAAAAGGGGCAGTATGTTCTCATCTCTCTCAATCATGCTCTTTTGCTTCGAGAGATACCAACTCTCTTGTTTAAAAAAAACAAACATCTGGTCAGCTTTTGCAAGGGCTACTAATGTTGAAAATCGGCTGTAAATCTTTTCGAACATTAGCCATAACTATTAATTGCTTAATTGGCCTGATTCGCGCGTGAAGCCCTTTTCAACCAATTGCATTGCCACGTCTCTGTGCTGTGAACGTACTACGCTGCCGTCGTATCTAGCAATCTGTGCGCGTCCGTTCTTTTGTAATTTTATATTGCATGCTGTATTTAAAAAACAAATTTATTCGTTTTTGCAAATTTTGTAAGTTTTTGCTCATTCGTGTTGCCTGTGTTAATTGCTCTCTCACTTTTGGCACTTTAATTCTTTAAAAGTTTTATTGTTTTGCAAGCGGGTTGGCAAAAAGTTCTATCATCTTTTTTCCAAACGTCTTTTATTAAAACATTTGATAGATTTAAAATTTGCAAATATGTATGTATAATTTTTCGTCGTTGTTTATATTTGGCAAAAGCAACAATAAAAGCGACAAGAAACTTTTTGTAAATTATGCTAAATTGTTAATAATATTTGCTTAAACCATTTTGCTTTTTGGCTATATTTTGTGTGCCTTCATTTGGGATTTAACGTCTGGAGTAAATGGCCTTAAGATTTCTGCAAAGACCTTGAACTTTTTTTTTGGCTAGCTCTTTTACAAAATTGCTGAAATCATTTTAAAATGCAAATGAATTGCTCGAAGCTGATTGAAACGCTGGCGAAAAGCAGAAATTTCTACAAAAATATTGCCAATTTGATAGACATCGATTTGCTGCTGACAAAGTTTTTTTTGTAAGTGTGCGCAGAGTTATGTATGTATTGCCTATTGGTGAGGCTGCTTGAATCTTATGTTTATATAACTTTATCCATTATAAATTATATACTAAGCAGCTGCAGCGACTAATGCTTTCAAGCTATAACTTAATGGATTCAAGAATTAATATAGCTTTATTAAATTTACATATGTGAAAGCGATGGCAAGCTATGGCTATGCTAAGATGTGGCTGCAAATGTTTGAATCCTTTGTGTTTTACTTGACCAGAATTTCTACATTTCTTTTTTTCTAGCATGATTTACCTGGTTATTTGTACCCTCCTTGTCAGTGCAGCAATCTGCAAGCTTTTCTACTAATTTAAAATGGTTAAAAAGTTTTGGAAGAGCAGCATATTGTCTAGTTTCTAATCTAGAATAGTATGCCGTTAATTTGCTTCTAATCTAGACAATATATATGTTACCATAATATAGCCCTTCCCCAATAATCTAGACTCTGAATGATGTGTATTTCAAACCGAAATTTTCTGTTTAAATATTTTCAGAATCTGAATTCTAATAAAATTAAATAGAACTGGTCACTCTAAGTTTGATATAAAAACTGTGTACATACTAACAATTATAGTCCTTTCGGTAGACCTTTGTTGCCAAACTACCAAACTACGCTCTGCTTGCTATTGTGAGAAAAATGTTTGCCATTCAATTGTAAAAAATTATAACAATTGTCTAACAATCTTAACAATCTGTTAATAACTTGACTAACTTCTGCTGCTGCTGCTGTTGTTGTTGGTTGGTCGGTTGGTGTTGTCATCGCCTTTGTTGTTGGTCTTTTTCTTGCTTATTCAGCTTTTCTTCCTTGTTGGCGGATGGATATTTTGTGCAATTTTTTAATGGCCACCATTTCTCTGTCGCAAAACAGAATGGAGTCGCTTTACTGCTGCTGTTCTTGTTGTTGTTGTTCTTGTTGCTGCTGCCACTAATTTTGTGGCATTTGGCGTGCCGCAACGTTGCATGTTTGCGCTTGCATTGCAGGCATTCAACGGTAATTGACTCCTTTACTTCTACACTGGCAGCCTCATCGCCCATCTCCGTTGCCTTCGGACTCTGGCGGAAAATATCATTATAATTTTTATTTCGTTGTTGTGGCGTAATTGTGCGCCTTTTTTATTGCATTTTGTTGTGTATGTGTGTGTGTGTGTAGCAACACATTTTTAATTGCTCCTTTAATATGTTGCAGTTTCTATATGTACCTCTATACTTGGCATACATTTCGTTGTAGCTATTTTGATTCGAATGAATGTTTAAGCTCTTTTCTATGTAAAACGGAAGTCATTTCATTGCTTTTATATTTCTTTTCCTGTGTTGCTTTTTAGTATTTCAGCTCATGAAATTGTATCGTACATTTTCATCAACACTTTAACTAATCAATTTTCTTTCGTTTCTCTTTTGCAGGTACGTACTAATAATACACGTTTTCTTATAAGTTATATTTGAAATTGTCTGGTAAGTGGAGCATTTTTTCAAGTTTCAAGGCCTTATACAAATACGAACGAACCATTGATAAAGAAAAGGGCTGACAAGTTCTTTTGAGTCGAACTACTTTTGTTTCCATTCTTAATTTCTTTTGTATTGAACGAAAATGAACCAGATTTATTTAATGTTTTTGTCTGAACCTTAACAAAAACCGTGCCGTTTTAAACTTAAGAAATGAACGTTGCTATAATCGGCATCATTATGCAATTTGTCTGCCAAACTGAACCATAAACCAAGCCATTTTCCCAAAAAGGTTTGGCGCGAAGTGAGTCGGCAACGCTAGAAATTTTTTTAATAAAATATTTAAAAACAGTTGCATAGTTTCAGGCTTATACATATGCAGGTATAGTTTTAAGCTTGTACTTTGAGCATGCGCCTCAAATTATGCAACAGTTTCTTCAGGTTTACAGTTTTGAGTTGTAAGATTTTGTCTTTTTTCAGGTTTATTCTTTTGAATTGAACGCTTTTTTCGTACGTACGGTATTTTCATCAAATTTCTCACACAAGACATTATGTGTTTTGATCTACTATCTATCTACTATGTTTTGAAATCCTGTCTTCAAACTATGAAGCCTGGGTTTTAAGTCCATTTCAGACTAACAGCGCTATTCTGACATTACAGTCACATATGCTTGGCATTTTAACTGTCATTTCATATAGAAAAACCATGTAATCATTTGGCAAAAAATAATAGATACAAAAAATAGTAAGTTTTTAGTATTTTGACTCTTCTTTTGTGATCCTTCTCTACTTATTTTATTTTAATGTCTCATTTTGGTGTCATTCAAAAGCAATCATGCACATGAACTGTTTGCAAAAAAAACCCAACTGAATGTGTTAAAAAAAACTCCTGACAAAATCTTGTTCGATCATGTTTATTTTTGTACGGACATAAGAAGACGTGCACAGCACCGTACAGACCCAAAGCTACAAAGACACTGGCACAGCGCACAGCTGCGAACGCCAAAGGGACGACGAGCAATTCGTACCAACGCACTGTATTCCCAACACTTCAGTCTGCGGCTTTGATGCACTGCCAGGCAGTGTGCCTTAAAAGATAGCACAGGCAGCGGATACGAGCCCGGCCACCAAAGCGACTTGGCTGACTGGCTTCAAACGCAAGATCGGCGGAGCCAGAAAATATATTTTTTATCAGCCTTTTTATTGTTTTGGTTTTTGCTTTATTTTTCAATATGTACCTATATATTTGGATAATTTCATAAAATCCCTCTCTTAAGAGTCGCACGTACAAATTGTGCTCTTTCCATTTCGTTCGCTTGTCATCGAAAATACGCGTGCATTTCGAAGTTATGTGAGCATGTTCCCTCGTATGTATCTACCAATGCTGCCATTTAAAATTTAAATTTTTACTCGAAAATTAAAGTTGACTTAAAATTTTTAATCAGTAGTGAAGGTTAAATTCAAATACTATAACAAAAATATCTAAAGAAAATGCATAATTTTTAGGGTTCCGTTCCCATAAAGGGGAAAAAACGTGAACTCTAATAAGGTCCCTTTTTTTGGAAATGTTCAACGTAGTCCGCTTTTACACGATGCGACTCGGCCCCGGCGATTTTTTCGCATTCCGCTTTGAAATCGCGCATAGCTTTTACACGATGCGACTCGCTCCACTCCACATATTGACACTAGAGTTTGCAGCTGGTTTTATTTGTGAAATTTGTAAACATTTAAAGCACTTATTCCACTCTTTGCTCATTTTCTTCTTTATATTTACTTTTATGCGTAAAGTTCTGTAAATTTTTCAGTTTATTTGCAATACGTATTCACTCGATTTCAAGTTTTAATTTACAGTCGACAGCGCGAAGCGCGAAAACGAATAAAGAGGAACGTCAGAAAATCAGAAAATCGCAGCACAATCGCTGCCCGAGCGATTTTGCGCGTTCCCCTGTCGTTTCACCCCTCTTTCCTACATTCTTCCGTGTCTCCGGGGCCGAGTCGCATCGTGTAAAAGCGGACGTAGAAACCTGAAACTCAGCATGATAATACCATTTGATCACTACATTTTTCAACCCAGAATTTTTATAGAATCAGAGCTACTAGGCATTTGATCACGCTTTATTGGAATACTGCGAAAATTTTCGAAATATTACTTTTTCTTTTGTTCTTCATTAAGATGACCCCCCTCAGAGAAATATTGTTGTTTTCTATATCGTGTGGGGTATCGTTGCAAAGGGCTATGAGCTTGGAATCCAAATATATATTTTTGTTCATAATTTTCTATGAATTGGTTGCGAAGTTATAGGTCAAAATGTCGAAAAATTTATGGACGGACGGGCAAAAAGAAGCGCTGCTGTTCAAAGAAAACAATCAAAACCAAGTAAAGGACAGACGGGCAAAGAGAAATTAAATTCGAACGCTAAAGAGGGTGTTTCTGGCATGGATCCCTGTATGCGCGAGCTCGACTCGCACTTGACAAATTTTTTTTTTTTGGTTTGATAACAACTTACATCGAATTGTTATCGGTCTCATAATCCAACTTTTAAAGTCAAGGTCTTAGTTCAACTTTGGACAAAAAAAAATCCATACTTGCTGATGTTATACTTTTTATTAGAAGGTATTTTTGAAATGGTGAAACTATATGTTCGATCTGCAAACGATTCAAAAGGAATGCGTTTTAATAAAACTTGATATTAAAGTACTTGATTACCTACAAAGTGGCAACACTGTTAGCTTAAACTGCTGCTTTGCTCTTCCAGCGGCCGTATTCATTTGCATGGTAACTGAGAGCATGCTCTTACTCAAGCTGGCTTCCTGCTCTTAAAGACGCTCTTAACTTAAGTGGCCAGTTTAGAGTCTTGCGACTTTTTCGTGTCTTGCTTTTGGGGTTTTTCTTCCATCCATCCGCTGTTGTGTGCTCTCTGCTGCCGTCTTCGCTTGTGCCGTCCACTTCATCTGCCACACTGAACATGTATCTGCCGTTTCGATTTCCTTAATCCGCTGCTGGCACTCGAGCGCTGCGAGGAGGAGGCACACTTCAAGCACGATCGCATGCAATGCACAACTTCAGTTGACTACGAGACTTGTTCGAGTGTAATCGTGTGTAGAATTCCGTCTTTCGAGACTTGGGAGAGCATCTACATTGAAGTTGTTCGATTCGGATTCAGTTTTCAAATAGGCGGCATACACGAAAAACTGCATTTGCTTGAATTTTTTTGAAATGTGCATTTAATTTTATTACTTTTTTTTAAAATTCATTACAAAAAGTGGCTTCAAAAAATTGCACTTGTGTGTGAAATATTTGCTTTGAAAAAAGAAGCAGAGCAAATTAAAAGAAAGCTCAAATTGTGGCAAATCAACAAAACAAAATTGAAAAATGTGAATTTTCGCCATTTTTAAGAGTTTCGTTTAAATCTGATCTCATTGTTTAGTTTGTAAAAAAAGCAATGTATGCATACAAATGTGAAATATTTAAAGCTATATGCTAAATTGTTGCAAGTCGCGCCAGAGAATGCTGCAAAGCTGCGCCGATCCATGCAATTGGATTATTTGTCGTCATTGAAGCAAAAACTTGGATTAAACACATTAAAGTAAGCTGCATTTTTTTTAGAAAATTTATATGCTTTGTTTAAAACCGTTTCAATATGAGATATTCAGCAATTTTTTTGTCTGTGTAAAAGACATTTTTCGATTGGTCGATATCTGTTTAAATTATAATCGATTTGAGAAACAAGCGAAAATTAGATTTGTAGCATTAACTTTAAAGGCGCTCGGAATAAACTTATTCGATTCTTTGAAAGACATGCCAATTTTTATATATAGTAGAAAATTGTCTACAAATGTTGCTTTATATATCAAGCTATATAGCTTTAGTTACTTTCTTAAGGGCCATCCTAACTTTTATATGGAATTGTGTTGTCAATATCGTTTTATTTCCGAGGCTTTGTAGCTTTAGTTAGTCCTTTGAGCTACATGCTAACTATTATATAGAATTGTAATACAAATATTGTATTATACTATATAAAGTTTAGGATCAAACAAACGAATTTTGAAATAAGGTATTTTTTTAAATTATAACATGGCTATCTAAATGTCGTAGCTCGATCTACTCAACTCGCAAATATTTCTATAGACAACCAGGTTTGAATCTACTTCTTCAAGCGCGCTAAGAAAAGCCTTAACATTAGAGGCACTTTTGAGGACCATGCCAATTTTGGTATAGAATTGTGATAAAAATATCGCTTTCTGCACGAAGCTTTATATCCTTAGTTGGTATATTGCGGACCATAGCAATTTTTTTATAGAATTATGATAAAAAATATAGTTCTTTTTATATAGTTCAGCGTTAGAGAACTGATTTTGAAATGAACTGTTTTTAGGGGCTATCTAAAATTCGTCAGACAGTTTACTTAGCTGACCAAAATTTTTCTAATTCTCAATAGTAACAACATAAAGTAGTGTCAAATAGATTTTTAAATCAGAGTGCAATTATTTCACAAATTAAATTTTATTGATGATATAAAGTGCCGTTATTTAAGAAACTTGAATTTTTTTCTCAATAATTCATAATAATTCAATTGATTTACCATTGAAATTGCTTTAAAGATGTAAATCTGCTTGAAATTGCTTGAAATTGCTCGTTCAACATTATCGTTCGAATATGCCGCATTCAGCAGATACAATTGCATGTTAGGTAAGATACAAATTTACAGTTGCAAGCAAATTGTAGCGTTTTGTGTTGGATAATTTATTTAACGATGTTTTGACGTGTTCAGTTGTAAGGCTTCATTAAGGCTCTTACAAAAGTGAGTGTAAAAATGCAAGTGTAGCGAACAAAAGCTGCTATTAAAAAAAAGGCGACAAAGTAGTTGAACATCTGAACATGAATAGCAAAAGAAAAACGCATTATTTTTGCTTCAAATCATAAAATCACAAAAAAAGAAACGAAATTCATTACATACGTCTAAAGAAAACAACTGACAACTGACATTTTCTTTATTGTTCATTTGGTAAAAAAAAAACCGCTAACTAACATTACAAAGCATTGCGAATTGAATTTGTTGTTATGACGTCGTGATTTAAATGATTGTTGTTGTGACAATTTGTTGTTATTGTTGTTGGCGTTATGTCACTTTGGAATTTATGGCAACAAATTTGCTTTAATGAATGTCATATATAAATATATATACATATATATTTGTATGTGGCGGCAATTGTTAACTGTAAATTAAGTCGCTGCATTTTAAAGCAAATTGCATGCAATTTCTATTTCCTCTCTTCCTAACATTGCCTTCAATTCGTATCTACATATGTATCTATCTCTTGTGATGTCGTAAAACGTAGTTCAAAAACTACTTACGTTTTGTCGATTTTCAATGATTTTACACGCAAAAGTTAATTAACTCTTAAGCTAGACAAAAAATTGCTTGAAAAATTGGCGCAATTGATGCTTTTTTTCGAAGTCTTAAACTGTGTAAAGTTATGCACAACTTTTTCACACTTCATTTTTGCTATATCCAAGGAACCTCTCAGTTCAGATGTTTTTTTTAACCCATCAAGGTTTCCAGGTTTCTTTTAGATGACTTTTCATCACCGCCAAAATGACTTCTTACTGAGATATCCTTCGATTTCTGCAGGTTTCTTGAAGATCGCTTTTCATTTTCGCCAAATAACCTCATAGTTCAGTTATTGTTGGTTTCTTCCAGCTTTCTTTAAGGTCCCTTTTAGGTCTGCGCCAAAATGATCATATACAATGACCAATCGAATGCTCTTGGATTCATCGAGGTATCTTGTAGGTCCCTTTTCATTTCCGCCAAAGAACCTTTTAATCATAATTCCCTGAATTACTCGAGGTTTTTGATAGATTCCTCTTCGTCTCCGTCAAAATGACTTCTCTGTCATACGTTACTCTCCTAGTAATACTTTAATTTCCTTCTTGAAATATGTGACGTGATTTTTTGTTCACATTGCTGGTTTGTTTTGTTGTTTATTTTAGCGACGCCATTTTTAAAGCATAAACTTCATAAGGCTTTGCTTTTAGAATAAAAATATGTTTTTCCTGCGGTTGTTGTTGTTTTTGTTGCTACATTTTCATACACACACATATTTCACACATATAAACAACAAAATAATTAAAACCGGTTAATTTTTTCCATTATTTCGTGAGCTGCGCGTCGTACGGCAGCGTGTGCGAGCTGAAAATAAGCTCTAATCAGCATATACGTGATATGCTAACTCAATTAGTTATACGTGATAATTTTCTCTAATTATTAACGAATAGAATTTTTATTTTTCACTTATTTGGAAATGTAACGTAAAACGCCGTTTCGAAGTGCTTATTTGAAATTTGTCAGTTATGATTTGTTGTTTGGCTCTTTCTTTGTTGTCGTGTCTTTTTCAAATTGTTCCTTTGGCAACTGTCAACGGGTTTCATTTTAACGAATAAAAGTATTGAATTTCAGCCGAGATTACAGACGCACTTGAGTGTTGTATTTAGCTTTTGTTCTATGTTTAACGCCTTTCCTTGCCTACGCTCAGCTGCACTTCGTGACGGTCTTTGAGCACTTAATCTACCTGCTTTCCTTACCTTCACATGCGCCAGTAACATGATCTTTGTGCCGTCAATTGAAACTACTACTTTATTGCCTCGACGATTGAGCAAATGCAATCATTGGAACACAGCAATTTCATGGTATTTGCCAGCATTTCTCTTGGCATGAGTGTGCTCATCTTTCTTTTTTGTTGCCTGTCTTAAGAAATCATCATAACTAATTAAGCCAATTTTAAGGATTTTAAACCAATCAAGAAGTAGAGATTTTATATATTAATACCCATATTTAATACCGAAATTTTGAATATTCTGTATTCTTTGTTTTTACAACTTTTTACTGCTATCAACTAAACCGGAAATCACAATAGACCTCTGTATTCTTATTCCAAATACAACTAAGATAAATAAGTATGTATATAAATTAAAATAATAAATCGAAATTGTTTTAGAACAAGCCTGAAACTATGCAACAGTTCTTTAAATGCTTTCTTGCAAAAAGCTCGAACGTTTCCGACTCACATTTCAGCTTAATGTTGGTTCCTGTTTGATGTTATTGAGCTATAGTTTCTTAAACCTTGTTTCGCTTTGCTGTTCATATTTAACCCATGGTTGCTCATGCTTACTTTTTCATTCAAGAGCTTAGCCACTGTAAACAGTTAAATTTGCTCGCTCTTGTCTAATAAAGTTTCGATACAAATGAAACTTTCTGACTCGCTTAGATGAATGGTTAAATTATTTCTTATAATGAGTAACAAAAACAACAATAATAATTTAATCATGATCTGTGTTTTGCTAATGTAAGAGCGAAGCAAGATATCTTCTATTCTTCGGTATTCTTTCGTTCAAATTAAATTTCTATTTCATTTCGAAGTAGAAGGCTTTTGAATAGCTGAACTGAAAAGCAGTTGGAAGGAATTAAAAAAAGTACTGCTTTTTTTTTTAGAAAAAAGTAAAATAAAAATCTCTTTTAAAAAATCCTCCTTAAATGATTGAAATTATGCAATCAGTAACTATGAAATCAGTAAAAAATGCAAAATTCAGCATAAAATTTAAGCAAATTTTAAAACTGCCATGAGTTTATGATGTGCTGAAAATGGCACTCGCCCTATGTAAAAAAATTTCTTCTTTTTTGACAATTGACCGATAGGAAGAACATTTTAAAAATAACAGCTTTTTCGTACAATTTCTATATCTAGCTTTCCTGTTCAATCGAAAAACCTTTTCTGTAACATTATACTCTTCAACAACCCAAGCCGATGATATGCTTCAAAATAAATACGAATTTTTTAATTACTTTCTCAAAGAATATTGAATATAGATCCTTCCTTGTTGTAGGAAGCAACACTTTTCTGCTTGAATTGCAGCAAGTAAACACTTCACAAGGTCTTTTCGCATCAAGCTGCACCAGCCTGTTATTTTTTCAGCACTTTCACAGAAAAACCTTGACTTATGCGCTGAAGTCATACTAACTACTTAATTTTCTTTTTTATAAAATGCAAAGTATTTTTAAATTTTCTGTACAAGTTCGTATCAGGCGCAAACCAAAAAAAGTTCCATTGATTGCACATCACTTTGGCTGCTTGCCGCACGTTTTTCTAATTTATGCCGTATAACGAAAATGAAATCATATAAAAATTATATAGCATACAGAAAGCCAGAAACTGTTGTAACAGTAACGACCATCAATAATTGATCAATCATATTGATTAGAAGTTTTACACGAAAATCGCTTGCCATGAGCTTGAGCACCAATGGCGCCTGCTCAGACTCAGACGCAGACTCAGAAATTGTTTTGCTAGAGCAGAGAAAACTTTCCTTTTTAATGATGCACATGAAAACGAAAGAAATTTATGGGAAATTTCAAGATTTATCTACAAACACGCTTGATGTTCATATTTATTATGCACATATGCCTTAGGCTGAACGAAAAGAAGAAGAAGAAGAAGAGTGAAAACATGTGATAGACGTATGCATGTATGAGACAAAGATAATGCCAGCATAGTCATTAAAGATTTTTTTGAAAATTATAAAAATTATGAAATCAAAAAGTCAAGTAGCAATTCTGTAGTTTGCATTTTTAATGCATTTCTTTAAAATAATGCCCATTGTTGACGAACATTCTACAGCACATTTAAATGCTGGCTGTAGTGCGCTCGCTTATTATTTAACAAGACAATTTCTTTAGAAATTTGATAAGAATCTTTATAGTTTGTGTTTGTGGAATTGTTTTGGTATCTTTTTATGTATGCATGTGTATCTGTGTGTGTGTGTGTCGAGCCAACAAACAAATAAGTACATGTCAGTACATTTTTATGAGGCTATGGGCGAGCTCGTAAATAGGAGCTGAGCTGTATTTTCAGGCTTAAGGTACTCAAGTCAAGCTGAGATACATTTTCGTTAAACAATTTGTAGATAGGTACCAGGCATACAAATGAAAACATAAACAGCCGCAAAAACCAGTTTAGCACCTTTTTTTTCTACCATTGTCTACAAATGTTCTTTGATAATTGTTTGTGTGTGTGTGTGTGTTTTTTTTTGTTTTCATGGAAGTCATGAAAAGGCAGACGTACCATTTCCTTTGAGTGCACGTGGAACTGGGCATTTTTCTAATGACATTTTAATATGACACTCAACTTTTAAGCAATGCGTTAAAATGAATGAAATTGAGCTGTAGAGAAGGGCAACGAAGGGCAAGCTGCTCAGGCAGCTGTTGGGTAGAGTTCCAGCAGTTAGTTGCAGCTATAGTATGCTATATCTTTTTAGCTGTTGTCACAGCGGGGGGAGCACTTGTCGTTAAACATCTTCTTCAGAACTGCCTGTATTCATTTGGAATGCCTCTTTTTTTGTTCACTTTTTTCATTTTAACCTTTTTTTTTGAGATGGCTATTAAAATTTTTTTTATGGTTATTAACTGTAAATATTATGAAATACTTTGTGTTTATTATGTTTTAATTAACTTTGAAGTGTATGAGCGGTTATTTAATTAAATAAGTATATTAGCTAATGCTGCAATAGTTTAGCGCTACTCATTTATTTATTGCTACATACTTTATAAATATAAATAAATTTATAAAGTATGGAAAGGTGTAGGGCAACTGGGCCATATTACACTGATGTTTAAGAGATTATGGTTTATGCTAATATCTAATTTAAGATTATTTACATTGATTAAAATTTAGAAAGAGTTGAGTGAGTTTTATAAAGGTTTTGTGGTAGCGCTACTCATATAATACATACAAGTGAGTTGTACAATTTGAGAGAAATTTATTTCATATAAAAGTGACATCTTATATTTTATAAGATAAATTTCAGAGAGAGGTTTTCAACTAAAATGATCTGAAATCTACATATGCGAATAATGTAGGAGAAGTGGCTGTAGGAAGCTACGACCTTGCCGTTGAAGTGCACAGGCAGACGTGGTATACTGGCCAGCATCTTCATCTAGGAAACCATGTGCTCTAGGCGCGAATCCCGGAAAAAACCTTCAGAAAAATGCTTCTGTTTCGGACAATTAGTTTTTTCAAATTCTAAGAATTGACTTTGTAGTCTTTTCGGTGTCGGAGTTAGAAAGTCAGAGCACGCAGACAGTCAATTGTCCATTGCATTGTAAAGTCACTGACGAGGTTTTCTTACAAAAATCGAAACAACTTTATGACTATGTGCACAGTAAGGCGGAAAAGAAAAATAATTCTAGTTATTGTTGCTGTTACAACATACATATATACTTAAAATATGTTTAGTTTAGTTACAAGTTACTTGCTAGTTACATGCATTGTTGTTGCCTTTTCTATGGCAGCAGTAAGTCCCACAGAATCGTCTATAAACCTTAAAGTGTTGACATGCTCAGAATATAAAAATTGTTATTTGAAAAATTTTCCGCCTCTTCTTGAGGCAGGCGCCTTCTCCATTTGGAAATGCCAAGCTAGGCCTTAAGCTTACTTAGTTTAATAATAATATGTATTTTAAAAGGAGTGAAATGCTGTGAAAGAGATTGCACACTTTGGGAAATTTAGATATTCGGAGCATGGGTTCAGTGGAGAGAGATGAAAGATGGCGAAACTGGCTGCTAATGCCAAAGATGATATTCCTCTGCCGAGCTTGGAGAGAACATTGCAAGAGAATGTGAGAAATTGTAATTCTAACTTGGCGGTTGCAGGACCTAAGTGCTGGTGTTATTCATTAAATGTGTCCATGTGTTAGTTTAGTATGGCGTAGTCTGAGTTCTTTAAATTCGATGATGTGCCGCCTGTTTATTTTGTTATTGCTTTGAGTTAAAAAGTCATTGATGTTTTGAGTTTTGTTGTATTTATTTGTCGATAACAGTTTTTTTTTATAGATTATCTCTGACAAACGCAATTAATTTCACACAAAGTTAAGGCAGCAAACGGGTTAATGCAGATTTTTATTGTAGTGTCTGCAAAAAATTGGGTAAACTATTGAGACAAAATCGCTGGCAATCTTCGGCAGCAAGTTGCTAGCTGGTTGCGCCTTTGGCAGCTACTCGCTCAGCAGGTTATGAGTGCAAATGCACCAAGCAACAACAAAGCAAAACAACAACAACAACAAATCAGCCAAAACTGCAGCCTTTAAGCAATGCACTCGTTTGCTTTCGTTGCTGGTTTTTGCTTTGCTTTTAGGCATAGAAGAAGTGAAGTGCAGAGAAGTTGCAAGCAAAGCAACAACAACAGCAGCAACAACAACAAAGACACACAAGTGCTTTGCCCTCATACATTTTGGCCACTTTTACACTAGCGACACTGCAACTGCACACACACACACACACACACACACACACACACACACACACACACACACACACACACACACACACACACACACACACACACACACACATACATACGTATATATTTTTTGCCTTGCCAGCCGCCACTTGGCCAAAAACGAGATAGCCACTTTACTTGGTCGTGCAAAGCGGCACACAACTGCACTTCGTTTCGGTCAGCAGCAGCAGCAACTGCAACTACAACAGCTACAAAAACAATTTCCAATAAACCAACAACAACAATAACAACTACAGCCAACAGCAGCAACAACAAGTGAAACAGCCTGCCACAGCAAATGAAACCCTGCAGTCAAATGGCTATAAATTTTGAAATGGTTCTTTGGCTGCATTTGCCTGGCTACCGCCTGCCTGCTTGCCTCTCTTCTCAGCTGCTGGCCTCTCTTCCCTCAGCTGCTGGCCTCTTCTCCACAGCTGCTTGCCGGCATCCTGTTCTTTCAGGCCGCAATAGCTTGAGCCTTTGGGCTCTCAGACAGCCTCGCTCGATCTGTTTTGTGGCTGCTGCGAACTCGCACTCAAATTCGTGTATATTGATATGTGTGTGTGTGTTTGTGTTTGTGTGAGTGTTTTTGAATGCGCGCATGCGCAACTTCATGCGCGAACCGTTAGGTTGAAGGATCTTTAAAAGATGCCCATGCTGCGAGATTGCTGTCTGCGGCTTTTTGTTGTTGTTATTGTTGCTTTTGTGCAAAATTGCTGCTGCTTGTTTTTTTTGTTGTTTTTAAGTTTTTTATTTCGATTTTTTTCTTTTTGTTGCGTAAAAATTTTGAAATTATGCGCCGCCTTAAAAGATTTGTTGCGACTTTTGTGTGACGTTATAAATTAGTTTCGACTTACAGCAGCAAGCAGCAAACACACACACACCTAGATAGAAAAACACAGACACACACACATATACATGCAGCAATACAGACACGCATATGCAAGTTGCAAGGAAGCTTGGCTTGCCTGCCTTCCCTTCTGCTTGATTGCCTTGCCGCCAAGCGCAATATAAAGAAAGTCATTCTATGGCCGCAAAACAACTAACAATAACAACAACAACAACAACAACAAAGAAACTATTAAAAAAGACCAAAAAAAAAAGATGTGTGCAAAAAAGGCACAGCGCAAAATGAAGGAAGTTGCTCTGAAGGAGTGGTCAAGCCTGTTTTTCCTTTGCCACACTCCTCCAGCACAACCACACAAAATGAAGAAAATTTTTCAAATGAAATTGACTCATTTTTTCAGCGCGTTTACGTGATAATTTCACTTTGTCTGTGGGAAGTACATTTACAAGTTTATCGTGCATATTGCATTTGAGAACTTAACTTCAAAAAAGAAATTAACCATTTCTTATGTTATTCTTATATAATATTATACGAGTTTTTATGCTAAAAAAATTGCTTTGTTTCAGAACAGAAATAGACAACTAAGTATTGTCATTTCTCTTTGGCAAGTAAGTCCGAATAAAAACTATTCTTTCATTCTTATATAATAACAATATTTTCGTTATGAAGCTTTCGAAAAATTAAAATGAAATATATTGTTGAATTTTCAAAAAATCTTCATACCTTTTTTTGTAAAGCAGCAGCTTATGGGAATTTTCCTATGCTATTTTTTTATAGTAACTAAAAAGTCCTATATTTCAATTATCTAAAATATCGGTTTACTGAAATATGTGAAATGATTTTCAAATAATATAAGATATAGCAAAATTCTCATAATCTACTGTAGTTTTAAAATGTGCGTTATCGTGCATAGTTAAAATAGATGTTTGTGGACCGACAAAATTAAACTGAAAAGAAATTGCTGTTGAAATTTCAAAAGAAATATCAGACGATATTTATCTTCTTGTCGTTTGAGTAATTTATGCAAAAGTTTATATAAGTATTTTAAATTTATATAAAATCATACTATTTCTGGTATCTTGCTGTGCTTTGCTAAAGAAAAAGTTCGTATCTCAGCAAAGATATTATTGAAATTTCAAAAACCTTCTCTTTAAGTTTTACGCTGTCTGTGAACGTCAGTACAAGCTTTCCGCTCTCGATCGAACTCACTTTACCTATACAACCATTGCAACCTACAACAGGTCTGCCTCTCTCAGCTCTACAAGATCTCTTCTACAGTCTCTGGTTCCAAGCTTAGATCAGAGAGTAGAGCTACCAGAATTAATATGCCCAAAATTCAAAATATGGCCTCAAGGTGCGTTGTTGGATTTAGTAAATGGAGACTCGAACTCGCAACAACGTTTTTACGAATTCTATTATGAGAGCGATTATAAGTAAATAAGAAAATGTAAGTTTAATTTTTGACATCATATCGCCGCTTGATTCAATACTTGTTGTATGTCGATTTTTTCACATTTTGAGTTAAGGATGGCATTGGGGGATCTGAACCCAGCTAAATCGATTGGCGTTCTCAGATTTCTTATTCCTCCTACCGTTTTCGAGATATTCAGACTCTATTTTGTCGTATGTAGGCTAATTTTCAATTTTTGCGTAAATATCTGTCGTATATGCAAGAAAAGCTAACATACGACAAATTTGTTCGCAAAAGAGGCAGAAAAAAATGTTCATCGTATGTAAGATTTTTTTCGGTAAAAGCTTTATATACACAAGAGCGTACATATTTAGTTACTTCATTGCTGGTAAGAATGCCTTTTGATTCTCCAAAAATGGGCGTGGTCCGCCAACCATAGAGGCGGTAATTTATATATACCTATAGTTACTGTCGTAAGTCGACCAGAGTATCAATATTTGGAATATGTAATCCTATTAGGAATATTCTGTAGTTTGTAAGAAATGGGCGTGGTCCGCCCACTATGTGCACAGTACATTTAATACACCCACCATTTCATTTCTTTCCCAGCTCGGGTAGGGTATTATTTAGTCGGTGAAACCCGACTGATGCTTCCTTACGCGATTATAAAATACTTAATTTAAAAGATTTAATAAGAAATAGCGCTTCAACTTTGTACTATAACAATTTCTGCCTCCGGATTTGACAAACTAATTAAAAAGTTACTAAAGCTATATTTGGCAGAAACATTGCATTGTATATTATACAAGTGGGGCCACCTGTCGTGTGTGCCTGTATACACGACAGCTAGTAAAACAAATAGCAACAATAAAAGGCAAAGCAAAGTAAAAAATAAAAAATAAAAAAAAAATTTTGAAACCTGTGGGATTCGAACCTATGACCTGCCGAGTGCAAGCGCGCGGCTCTACCCACTGGGCTACACAGGGCACTGCTTTCGTTCGTCTAAAGTGGTAGAAGAAAGAAAGTGGACAGGCTGCAGGCTGCAGCAAGCAGACGCTTTTTAGTCAGTCTGCGTTTTATATATAAGATTTGCAGTTATTAATAAAAAAAAATTTTTTTTTAAATTTTTCCTAGTATACATACGACACATTTTGATGGTAGGCAAACTAATTTGTTCACAATGGTAGATACGACAATATAATACTGAATTCATTTGGCTATATCTTCCTAAATATCGAAAAGTCGATCTTTTTGAATAAACCGTATTAATAACAAGGTTTCACTCTACAAAATACTCGATTTTCAGAAAAATCTACCGTGCAAAAAAAAATGGGAGTACTTTAAACTTAAAACTGCATTTCCCAAAAAGTGAAAAAGTCGACATACGACAAGTATTGAATCAAGCGGCGGTATGTTAGTTAAAGTGGGTTATAAAATGGTAAGTGTAAAGGTATTAAACTGTTTGGTTTATATATATAGATGTGGCCATATAATATCTCTAAATATGCTTATTTAAAAGTAAATTAGCATAATTAAATTGATTAATGCGCATTTTGCTTTACAAAAATTATTTTGAAGATGAATCCTATAAAATCGTTGCATATTTATTTTCGGCATATTTCACAATTTTGACGTTTATCGACACTTCTGGCCGAAGCGAAAAGCAGTTGCTGGCTACTTTTGGCCACAGTCTGCCTCTTACCTGCAATTAAATTATATGTACCTGATTTTTGTGCAACTGCGTGCGACTGACGCCTCCGCGAACGGTTGCACGGTTGCATTTTAACAAATTGCCTTGCTACATGCGTGCTTTTAACTGTTTTTCGTATCTGCTCTGGCCTCAACCGGATTTAGCCCGGCTGCCAAATTCGTTTGCTCCTTTGGCTTTTTGCGGCTTTTATAAGTGGCAATATTTGTTGCCTTTCCAGAGAGGCGCAACAGCCGTCGTGGCAGCTGCTGCTCCTGCCTTTCAGCCTTTCAACCTTGCTGCCCCTCATGCCCTACATTTTTCATTTAAAATTCGGCAACAGTTGCAGCTAATTTTTTTCTTCTTTTTGCTGCACGGGTCAAGGTCACTCACGTGTCTGTCTTTCGCTGTCTTTCACTTGCTGTGTTGTTGTTGTTGCTTGCTTTTGGCGTAGCAACCAAAATTTCATAGTGGCCAATTTACAAAAGCGTTAAGGATGCCAGCCCGACACGCATGCGCCAAAAGTTGTCGTTGTTGTTGTTGCTCGCATGCTTCATGTTGCTCGCACATTGCTCATATTCGCTGCCTTATTTATGATCTTTCGCCTGAGGTGTAGTTGGCTGCCGTGTCTGCGTCGCTCTGCCGTCCCGTCTCGTCCACTCGCCTGCCATTTCGGCAGTCAGAGTCAAGTCAGTTGCTGCTTCCTGCTTTTCTGTAATCAGGTCAAATTGTTTTTAGTCGCTGTTTTTTTGGGAGTGGCTGCTTTTCGTCGCAACAATACTAACAACAACAACATCGACAACAATAAAAACTACAACAACAGCAACAAATTGTTACTTTGTAAGTTACGCTGCACTGCTGCCTGCCTTTCTACCGGGCAGCGGTAGTGCAGCCAGTGTTGCCAGAATTCTTTCAAGCGATATTTGTAGATTTTTGGAAATTTTTTAAAAATTCATTGATACTTTGCTTTCCATAGCGATTTCATAGAATATTGATTTAAAAAAATTCTATTTCTTAGAGAAGTTCCGATTAGTAATTTTCTATATTCGTTTCCGCGAACGCTGATCTTTCTATATGCTTCACATCTAAACTTTAGAAGAAATTAATGCTCTTTGCTAAATGTGCATAACCATAAAAACTTGTAAAGATTATGAAATGCTTTTTCTTTCATTAAATTTATTTTATAAAATGGCTGCAGGTGGAGACCACTTTTTCGATTTCATAAAACTGATTTCAAAATATTTCATACAATTTTCTTTCTTTAACTCCCAGTCTCCGCGTTTTTCTTTTCATGAAATGTATTTTATGAAATGGTTTCAGGTGGACTTTTCTTCGTTTTCAACAGCTAAATCATGGAACTTATTTCTGCAATTTTCTATGAAATATGAAAATATTATATGCTATATTTCACATTGAAATTTCTGCCAGTATCTATTTCTAAAGCTACCAATCGAAGTAATATAATAATGAATGAATAATAATATAATTGTTTTCGATAATATGCAGATTTCGTATAAATCATAGGTAGCTATTTCTTTGATTATAAGCGCTCGATATGCAAGTATTTAGTTTGCAGTTTTTGAGTTTTTGCCAAAAAATAAATTAATTTCACGGCAAAAATTCGAAGCTTACAAATAAATTCGTAAATTTGGCAACTCTGACACCTTTACAGCAGTTTGCGACTCGTGCCTGTCTCTTGACAGCAGCATTTCTTTGTTGCTCGACAGGCAAATTGGCTGGGGAGGAAAGGGAATGGAAGGAGCGCGCAGCTTTCAGTTGCTCTCGATGAAAGTGGCGTGCGTGGCTAATTGCTGCAAGTAATTTTTATGTTGCTGGCAGTTCTTAGCTTGTTAATGTTGATGTTGTTGTAGTTGTGCTCTGATGCTGCGCATAAATGTTGAGCGCTTACCTTAATTTCTTGTCCATTTTTTCTTCTTGCTATAAGAAAGGCTATCATTAAAATGTAATTTAGCGGGTTTTTTCATTTAAGATTTTTTTTCGCTGCTAGCAAAATGACTTTTTAAATTATTTTTATGGCGCAGCAGCTGAAAGTAAGGTGCGCCAATCTGGTTTAGACTGTCTGGCTGACAAAATTTGTTGGCGCTATTGCTTTAATTTTGACAATTTGCAGTTTCGATTTGAGGTTAAGTTTTGATGCCGCTACTCGTGCTACTTTTTTGGCTCAGTGTAGTTGGCAGTAACGATGCGAACGTAATTTTCTCTTGGTCTATTTGATATTTTTTAGAAGTGTAATGAATTTAACATTTTAGAGCGTTAATTTAATCAAAAAATTTTTAAGCATTGACACAGAACACTTCAACTTTTCTTGAAAGAAGAAGTGCCTGCAAAAACCTTGATAAATTGAGTTCAACAACTTTTGTGCGCAGTAGGGGAGAGGGGGGTACCTTCGTCCTTGGGGCACATTCGTCAAAGGCGATTTCGGTATGAAGGAGTCATCGGACATAACTGTTTATTAGTAAAAACTAATCCATAACTAGCATAAATATCCCTCACAAAGTTTGCCATCTCTATCTGAACAGCTGATAAAGTTACATTTGATTTTGTGTTTTCGCGCTTCGTTCCCGAATATTCAGGTCGGTAACGTAAGAAGTTTGTGCTGTATTTATACCATTATTTCGAACAAAATTGTATAAGTATTACTTTAATACTAATTATTTTGTAAATAAAAGTGTATTGAGTGAAAATAAAGCACTGAAATTAGATGTAAAAAAATAAAAAGAAAAAAAGTGACACCAGGGTGGACTCGTCTATTTTGCATGGGGCACTTTCGTCAATATAACTTCACAGGTACTAAAAATCGAAATCGAGTTGAAGCTTGCAAGATCCTCGAACCTGGCTTAAACCTCCCGTAACCACACAAAATTAATATTAGGGTCGATCTCAGCACTTAAAACATTATATATAACAAATAATGTATAAACAAAATTTTCCAATAACTACATTTTTTGAAGCTCTTAAACATGATTTTTTTTTAATTTTTGTAGTGCAAAATATAATAAAAACGTGTTATGTAACCAAAAACATGTCTTATCTAGTCTAAACAAGATTTTGTATCACCTTATGGTACTTTAAAGTATGAATGCCGAAAGTGCCCCGCCAAATGCCGAAGCTACCCTGGCATGGGGGCACATTCAGCGAAATGACTTTTTACTAATCATGAAAAAAATAATACAAACGGAACTTTTTAAAGAAATTTGGGTACAACATTTTATTGTTAAATAATGAGGTATTGTAACAGTACAATCGGTTTTTAAATATATTGATTACCTTCTGAAATATAGGCCTTCAAAAAAAAAAGAGACGAAGGTACCCCCCTCTCCCCTACTATTGGCGTATTTGCATGCGCCAAATTGACGCAAGTGCAAAATCAAATAATGCCGCTTAGAAATTGGTTGAAAAAAATTGGGAGATAAATTTTAAATTGAAATCAAATAAAGAAAGCGAAGAAGAAGAAGAAATGCAAATCGAAGGGCAAACAAAAGAAAAACACATTTCTAAAGTTGACACAGATTTTGCGACGTTGCAGAAGAAAGGCGTACTCAAATACACATACAGACAAACACATACAAATGCACCACTGTATGTGTGTGTGTGTGTGTGTGTGAACGAGGCAACAGCCTTATATGGCAGTTGGCAATTTCGCTTGCAGCTGAAAAGTGAAAATAAACAAGAAACACTTGCCATAAGCAACAACAAAATCAATCAGACAGAATAAAGCATTTTGTTGTTGTTCTTGTCACTGCTGCTGCTGCTGCTGCTGTCGAGAAATGTTGCTTATAAAGAGCGTCAATCAATTGAAATTTCATTTTCATTTAATTGCATAAGCAACCTCCTTCTGCTACTCCGCCCCTGCCCCTTTCTGCTTGATGCAGACTGACTTGACTTACAGATTTTCTTGCTGGTTGCTGACTGTTTGTGATTTTGTTGTTGTTTTGTATTGGTATTGCTTGTTGTTGTTTACCACTTTTACTTGAGTTATTTGCAGATAAATGTGCTAAAATGGCTTGGCTTGCTTTATAAAGTAACATGTTGCATGTTAACAACAACAACAACAATAACCTGCAAGAGCAGATCCAATAGCAGCAACAAAGTAACTAAAATTAGCAAAAAAAGTCAATTGGTGCTGTTGACTTTTGCTTTTATGCTGAGTCTATACAATTTACTTTTTAATTAGAAGCCAAGAATACATTTTTCAAGCAAGTTTTCTAAAACCAGCAGGAATAAAGACTTGGAGCTAGTTCATTCAAAGATACGAACGACATGATCTAGTTCAGCTTAGTCCAATAAATTACAGTTAAAGCATCAGAAAGTACAGTTTATGATAGCTTTTCAATAGATTTTTGAAGCACTTTTCATATATTTACTTGAGCTACTGTATTTAGAGAACTAGTTCTCAACAAAACTAGTAGTACAACAAAATTATATAAACCACCTACAATCTGTTCTCTTCTCTTGGTTCGAATTGAGCGCGCGTTCACACAAATTTCAATTAGAGTTCATTCGACTTTAATGGCAGCAACAAAAAACGACAACAACAAAACAAATAATGCACAATTGCTGAGCAGTAAGTACAGCTACTACCAAACATCAGATACATTGCCACACATAGATACCACAATTTCCAATGGGCTGTCTACTTTTGGGGAAACCAATTTTCAATTAAGCCGAAAATGTTTATTTTTTCAAGGTTTCCTCTGTTGCGGTGTTTTAATTTTTTAACTGCTTTACACACCCCTCTCCCCCTTCTGCTGCGCTTTTTCGACATTGCGCTGCATTATCTTGTAAACGACTTTTGAAAGCTTCACCTGTAAACTTTATCGCACGTAACTTTTATCTCGGGGAAAAAATGTATCTTACAGTTAATGGCAATGCGCTGATCAGGGTCACTTGAGCAACCATAAACCATAAGTTGTAAAATATATACGTTCATTTTTCTTAATGGAACTCTTTCAGGTACGCGCAGTGCAGCGTAGAACAGGTTCAGTTGATTATGTGAACTGCGCTGTAAACTTTTAACAAGTTCTTTTATACTACTTCACTTTATGTTTCAGTTCGAAGTTTTTTTTAATAAATTTAAGATGAAATACAATTTTACAATATATATTTTATTGTCTACATAATGTTAATGTATGGAATATGAAGTTGGCCCGGTGGCCTCTTCTGGTCTTGACACAAAGGCTAGCTCTTTTAAGCACAGTTTTCAGTTTCCCAAAACTTCGATGAGCGGCACACGAAGATTCAGCCATACTCTGTCTCACTGTCACATCAATCTTTACTGGTGTACCTACATTGGCGTGATTGTCGCGCAGTCCTTGCTTTATCTCAGACAGGAGTTAGCCTTCGAAGTTCTGGTACTTTGATGATATGCCTCTTCAATTGTGCCCATATTATATGACACCAACTTTCAATTGCCACTCTGCCAATAACTCTCTTTCATGTGCTGTGAAAAATATATTCCATATAGTTTGTGAGAATAAGTTTATTTTTCTTAAATTTTGTATTAGTAAAATAAATATTTATTATAATTGCAATATTTAGGCTATTATAGATGTAGATTTTGAGATTAGCTTCCTCATCGTTGCTGCAGATCAAAATAGTTTACCCTTTCTTAACAATTCAATTGATTTAAATTAGTTTTAATTTCGCTATCTCTCTCTCTCTCTATCGCTCGCAACAAAAGCATAACCATTACCCGCTTAAATGAAGTTTATGGAGCATCGTTGACTTTTGGCCTTTATTGCGCTGTTCTTTGCTTTTGTTTAGTGGCTTCATAAACACTTCCCCTTGCTTTTCTTAGCAATTTCAATTTGAAAGTATCTTTTCTTTGATGCTTGCTGCTCATTGCTGGGATCGTGCTGCTGCTGCTTCCTCTTGATGCTGCCATATTAAGAAATATATGTCTAGAAATATTGTTTTCATATTTCATTGTTGTTGCTGTTGTTTGTTGTTGTTGTTGCTGTTGCAGTGTTTATTGCATTTCCGTTTGCCTATTGCAAGCACAGGAAATTATCATTTTCACATTTTTGGGCTTGGTCTTGATCTGTCGGTCTGTCTGTCTGTCCGTCTGACTGCCTTTTTTTTTGAATAGCAGGAAAGCATCGAAAGCATGATGGTAGGCCGTTTTGAGTGTTATCCTCTTGGTCTGTCCTAATTCTGTCTCCTGCTGGTCGTTCGGAAGGATGCAATTTCGGCACTTACCAGGTTCTGATCCTTTTTTCGCGCTCTTTCTGTCCGGCTGTTTGTCTTTCTATCTGTCTGACTGTCTATCTATCTGTCTGTCTTTCTCTTGTTCGTCCTGCCTGTGTTTTAAAAGCTTGGCAACATTTTGAAATATGCATAAGCATATAATTTTCAAAAACGTTTCCTCAAAACACGGTTTTTTTTTATTCTTTCTTAGATTTCTATTTAAAAAGTACTTGAACTCATAAAATGCAAAACTCTTGTTGAAATTTAAAGCAGAAATAAAACTATATAAAAAAAACTTTTTAAAAATAAGCTTTAATTTATTTAATGTACTAAAAAGTAGAAAATAAATGGTTTTTAAGTCACCTGTATCTTACTATCCATAAAAGCTTGGGGCGCTCATGTGTTCAATATTTGTCAAACAGTTACCACAATATTTTATTTAAATAATTTTTTGCAAATAGATTCTAGTAATGAAAGATATTTTGAATATGGATATTGAGCGCACAAGCTTTTATTAATAGTAAGATACAGGTGACTTGGAAACAACTTATTTTCTACTTTTTAGTACATTAAAGCTTATTTTTAAAAAGTTTTTTTTTATATAATTTTATTTTCTACTTTTTAGTCTTCCATAAATTCAATTTTAGAGCTCTGAAATTTTTCACAAAAAGAATTTAAAACTTGCAGAGCAGTACACAATATTAAGGGTATTCACAGTGTCTCCTATCGTCATATCCTCAATTTAACAAATAATACGGCTGTGATCGACCCTAATATTCGTGGCATATTTGTGACGCGGTGAGTTGTTGCTATTTTGCCAGCAGGGCGCGGCAAGTAAGTTCCTATCGTTTTTCATTGATGTGTGGTGTACCTATAATTATAAACTGAAGCCCAAGTGTGTAGTTGCTTGAAAAGTGCCACGCCCCTTGTCCTACGCCCATAAATTTTTCCAGTGGAACGACACATCCAAGAGGCGACTGCATACGAAATTTCAATGCTGCACGACCTTTAGTTCCAAAGCTATTCTATATAAACGATTTTGTTTGTATGGGCGGTGCCACGCCCCCTTATCCAGTGCCCGCCTTATTTTCTCAGTAGAAGGATATGGATATGTAGTAAGTTCCTACCGAGTTTCATTGATGTGTGATTTGTAGTTCTAAAGTTATACACACGCCCCTTATCCTACGCCCATAAAATTTTACCAGTGGGACGACACATCCAAGAGGCGACTGCATACGAAATTTCAATGCTGCACGACCTTTAGTTCCAAAGCTAATCGAGATCAAAAATTTTGTTTGTATGGGGGGTGCCACGCCCCCTTATCCTACGCCCATAAAATTTTACCAGTGGGACAACACATCCAAGAGGCGACTGCATACGAAATTTCAATACTGCACGACCTTTAGTTCCAAAGCTAATCGAGATCAAAAATTTTGTTTGTATGGGGGGTGCCACGCCCCCTTATCCAGTGCCCCCTTATTTTCTCAGTAGAAGGATATGGATATGTAGTAAGTTCCTACCGAGTTTCATTGATGTGTGATTTTTAGTTCTAAAGTTATACACAAATCTGGAGTTGATAAAAAAGTGCCACGCCCCTTATTTTACCAGTGGGACAACACATCCAAGAGGCGACTGCATACGAAATTTCAATGCTGCACGACCTTTAGTTCCAAAGCTAATCGAGATCAAAAATTTTGTTTGTATGGGGGGTGCCACGCCCCCTCATCCTACGCCCATAAAATTTTACCAGTGGGACAACACATCCAAGAGGCGACTGCATACGAAATTTCAATGCTGCACGACATTTAGTTCCAAAGCTAATCGAGATAAAAAATTTTGTTTGTATGGGGGGTGCCACGCCCCCTTATCCAGTGCTCCCCTTATTTTCTCAGTAGAAGGATAGGGATATGTAGTAAGTTCCTACCGAGTTTCATTGATGTGTGATGTGTAGTTCTAAAGTTATACACAAATCTGGAGTTTATAAAAAAGTGCCACGCCCCTTATCCTACGCCCATAAAATTTATTGATTCATGTATTGGGCTCTAGATTAGGCATGTATGCAAAGTTTCAGATCTCTAAGTAGTCGGGAAGTGGGTGAAAAATTGATTACTAGATTTGACGACATACATACCGGATGTGAACCTAATATAAAGCTTATAAAAAGGCTTGTTTTGTTGTTGTTGGTGCTGCTGCTGTTGTTGTATTGGACAGTGATCGAGCGTTAACTGCTTATTATATTTAATTAGTATTAATAAACTCAACAAAAGCGGAAAATTAAATTTTGCAGCTGCAAACTGCAGTTTATGCTGATCATTACCAAGCCCAGTCAAGTCAAGCCAAGTCAATATAATCTATGCATCTATCCATGCTTCAACCAACACGTCAGTTTGTCAGATAGTCAGTCTGCTTGCCAATAATGCAAACTATCGAAAAAGCTAGGTTATGGCAACTATGAAGAAAAACTTCATCAACATGATTAGCGCTATTGACGCCTTAGCGTCTTCGCTGATGAGCCTCCTTTAGTGGCAGTTGTTGTTGTTGCTGTTTTTGGCGTGCCAACAGCCGAATTTCCAGCGTATCCAATAACGCGCAACGGCGATCATAAAGATCGAAAAAAAGGTGTATAGTTGCCAATTCATCAATATGGTGGCTCATCAGCCAGCGAACAGCATACATCGTCCATTACCAGTATTTGCTGGTGAGGAATGAATCGTTCTATCGTTCTAGTAAACATAATTTGAAGTTGTAGCAAATAGCAAAAAGCAACAACAACAAAAACCGCATATTTTGCTGCTTTGTTGTTTTTTTTTGTTGAATTTTTTTTAAATCATATTTTTGTAGCTTAAAAACTTCTTGACTTTATTCAGCTTCTCAGCTTCAACTTCAGCTACACTTCACTTCAGTTCAAGCCGCAATCGATCTCAAGACTCTAAAGAGTGACCGCATAGCGTTCTGTTGAGGTTAGGTAGAAGGTTGTTAGCTGTCAAAATTCCGCTAGTTTGTCTCACTGTTTTCTTAGTTTTCTTCTTCTTCTTTTTTTGTGTTCACAATTTATAATTCCATCGAATGTTGTTTTTTTTTTGCCAGCAGCTTTTCCCATCAACAGCGCAGCGAATTGATTTTTTTGGTTTGACATACTTTTGCATTTTCCCTGCCATTATTAATGGCTCTTTTATTTGTGCGACCACACATTTTAATATTTTTCTGTCTTCCCCTCTCGCTCTCTCTGTTTGCCCTACACTGTGCCATTTTGATTTAGCTGTTCAACCCACATTTTTCAACCCGCATTTAAATGGTTGAAAATTGTTGCGTTGAAAATTTTAAGTATGCATTAAATTTCATTCGAAATTGATTGTAAAAAAATGTGAGCTTAATTGCATTTAATTGAAAGTGCCATGCTAGCATAAAAATATGAAATTGCTATAGCGGGAGTAGGGGATATACGCCGCATAACTTATAGCCTAATTGAAATATGGTAGCCAACGGAGTTGCAGCAGCGCTACAATTTCTGCTTACTAACCCTAATTCTGCTGACTGCTGAATTTTCATAGCTCATTTCGGCTTACTTTACTTATGAGGCAGTCCAGTAACTATGCTAAAAAATGCTATATTCTGAATTATAAAGGGAACTGTGGCACAGAATTTCTGAAGGAAGAACACTTTTGTGTCAGCATCTCCTTTTTAGTAAATAGTTCTATAGCTCATTACAATTTTCGGCGATAACTTCTATAATGAGATCGCTTACATATAAGGATGACGGAATGAATATTCATATAGTTGATGATTTCTGACTCAAGAGATATTATAGACCGTTGGAGTCGCTCCCTCTGCTACATTCGAAACGCTTCAATTCTTGTTATACCGGCCGAATATTCGGCTTTGCTTCGCTCTACAATCGGGCATTTGGCTGCCGCTTTATCTTAGACTAATTCTAAATGAGCCTGTTCAAAAGTTGCTCGTGGTTCCAAGTAAAATAGTTCTTACAGCTTGATTTCTCTAAGGTTTGCCTGTTCAACAGCGTAGCCCACGATCGACTCTAATTCCATCTAGTATATGTATATTCATTCAACTTCGGCCAATATTTTTGCCATGTCATTTTGAATTCTTTAGGCGCCATGTCAGCGTTAATTAGGGAATTCTTTATGCGTAGAGATAACACATTACTTTGTAGGCTATGCAATAGAGAAATCTCCTGCTGTTATTCGGCTTCGGCCTCAGCCCCAAAATCCGATACTTGGCCTTGGCATCGGCCTTTAAAGAAACTAATCCTCTGCGGCTTCAACGACCAAAAATCGATAATTGATCGCTCATTACGTAAAACACGTAAACAAATTGCAAATAATTTAACAGACTTTTTGTTGTTGTATTATTTTGAATATCTTTTCTGAAATCAATTTTAATTCAACAGTTTTTTGTTTCATTAATCATAGTTTAGTTTGTTATACATAACAAGCATATACTATATCATTTGTCATAAATAATTAATTTCCTTTATCTTTTGTGCCTTTGCACTTTTGATTGTTTTTTAGTAATTTTTTTTTGAATTCGCAAAGAATTTAAAGCTTGTCATATTTCAAAAATAAATATAAATTCCATGTGTGTACATTTCCGCACATGCATTAATTAGCTGCTAACATGGCGATTGGTTCCGTTCGTGTGCTTAGCTGGCCGATCAATTTGCTGAGTGAATTACAAGTAATATTTACTATGCCTGTTAAAAGTTGTTGTTGTTAGTTCTTGTTTTTCTGAAAGCTACTGTGGCGGTGAATTTGATTGATTTGTGTATTCATCATTCTTAATTTGTTTGCAGGCAATTATTTTTATTGACGTTCTTTGAAGAAGCCAACACTTCCTTTTTTCCAAAAATTTTTTATAAATTGCCTTAACATAAATTGGCATGTTCTTGAGGCAGTTTTTGATATGCTGAATGCTTTAATATCTATTTGAATACAAAATTTACTTGTCTTAGCTGATTTATTTATGAAGAATGATTTCATCGTTGAATTTTCTTAATATTTTACACTTTATGGTCTTTCTTTAAAGTTTAATTATTTTTCGCTATGCTTTATAAACACAATACACAATACAATACATAGCAGCGCATTCTATTGGCAACATGTAGGAGCAACATGTTGACTATTCTTTATTAAAAGTCATATTCTGGCGAGAGTCACAAAAGCCATAATTCAATATTAAAATATTCTCTGGACAGTCACAAAAATTACAACTTGGTTTTACAATTCTCTTTGATATTCTTTGTTATGTTTATATACATTCGCAGATATTGGCAACATGCATAGGCAACATGTTGACTGTCTCTTATGGCTGTTAATATTCTGGCGAGAGTCACAAAAACTATAACTCAATATGACAATATTATTTGTTATGTTTCGGTCTGTTTATAAACATTCGCTACTATGGCAACATGTTTAGGCATTATGTTGATTATGTCTCTTATTATCAGCCATATTCTTTTGAGAGTCACAAATGTTACCATTCAATATTAAAACATTCTGTATACAGTCACAAAAATTACAGCTTAGTATTACAGTTCTCTTTGATATGCTTTGTGATGTTTGTATACATTAGCTGATATTGGCAACATGTTGACTGTCTCTTACTAACAGCCATATTCTGACGGGAGTCACAAAAGTCAGCATTCAATATTTTATATTAATAAATGCTTTGGCCTATGAGTACATTTTTCTGTGTAAAAGAAAGAACTAATGAAATGTGATTGCAACAAAAGAATAGAGCTGCCAGTCTTACTTTTCTATTGGCTGCTTAGAGCAATTATAAATGAAATATTGGCTTTCAGTTAAACTTTCAGTCAGCATTCGAGCTGCTGTCAGTAAGCATAATGACAGCAACAAATGAACATGGTCAGCTTGTTATTTCATGATTTAATTACAAATTCATGCAAAGGGTAGGGTATAATTGTTGCAATTGACAAATGTTTGCCAGCAAATTACGTGAAATTTTTTTTTAATTTGTAAAGTTTTTTCTTAGATTACAAATTGCTGAATATCTCGCAAACGGTTTGAGCATGTTTATACGTAAATATTTGTTATGCTTTCATTTTTATTTCTACTTTCCTAGGATTTAATTTGCCATAAAAAAGAAAGTGATAAATTATTTAAAATATACAAAAAATACATACAACTAAATTAAAGAAGTTACGAATTTGCGCACATATTTGAAAAAAATAAATGCTTAGTCGATTGTTGTGCGGTCGACTAAAATTGATTTGTTAAAAATAGCAAATTTTAAATACAAATGATTCCGTGCGTTAGCCTGGCGGAGACCAGCGTACTGGGCAACATGAAGGAACGCGTCAAAGAAATGAAAGTATTCGGCTGCCGGCTGAATTTTTGGCATAGCATTGGACACAGTCTGACGAGTTCGAAAGGTATGTGCAAATATTTCAACATTTTTCAAACACTTCACATCTTTTTATAAGCTTTTTATTAACTTCACTTCAAGTTTGTTAGTTTATTACAATGCAATGTTGCAGCAACATCTATGGTAACAGTTAATGTTTATAAGTATTGCTGCCAATTGCACTTCGAATGTTCTTAAATTGTTAATAATTTTGCATATAAAATTAAAGAACTGCCACAGCCCGCAAACATGCAAAAAATATAGAATGAAATGTTGCCCATTTGACTTTGGAACACATTTTTAAGCTCGTTTAATGGTAAGTGCTTGGTCGCTGTTGCAAAAGTATGCAGAAATTGCAAATCTTCTCTTTTCTTTAGAAAATTGCTCTCCGAGCTGCCCCACTCTGCCCTACTAAATGTACTCATGTGTCCATGCTGTCTGGCTTCAGCACAGCGAATTACTATTTAAAGGGAGAGAGAGAGAGTGCATGCCAACAAGGAATCGCACTGTCATGTCAATTGACATTGATGAATGATTGCATTGCAAAAGAAGAGGAGGACAAGCGAAAGAGCTTTGCTTTATATTTCTTGTCTGTCATATCACATTGATTTCATACTCATACCCTATTGCTGTTTACACTGTTAATAGTGGAGAGAGGAGGGAAGAGGGCCCGCTGCCAACAGAATTTTGCATTGTACGCTTGTAAAACGACGCAGTGCAAAGAATAATCGTGCATAATTGAAATCATAAAAATCGGCGTAATAAACTGAAATTGATTGAGTGGCGGTTGTTCTCTTGACTTCCATGTATGAAATTGACCAATCATTTGTTTCCATTGATGAAAAAGTTAACTCAGCTAGTGTCTGTCTGTCTGACAGCTGAACTATTTCAGCAATGTGGTTTTTTTCAATGCGCATTTAATGACTTCAAAGCTCTATTTAAAATTTTTATATACATGCATTGCAGCTAATCGTCTATTAAAGAGTCCACTTATTGTTCTATAAAGTTTTTCTTCCACATAATCTTTATTAAAACCGAAATTTCTTTAGAAAATAACTTTACTTTGTTCATCAATCAGCTGTGAATTTTGTATTTTGCAACTATTGTTGCAAACCGGAGCCACCCACAATTGATGGCAAATGTTTACTATTGCACAAATTTGCAATCTCAAATGCACAAGATTGTGAATAGCGCTCATACATATATATTTAAATAAAAAATTTACTAATGCTAGCTATAGAATGCACTAACTACATATATCTGCAGCTGTAATTGCAGCCTTTCACTTTGCATTAGCATCAATCGTAGCAATAAATTTCACACATAACGCCCGCTCGCAAAACGCTGCCCAACCCACTCTGACGTTGACGTTGACGTTGTTGTTGTTGTTGTTGCTCTGCATATCATTTGCATGCATTACTCTTATAAGTCACATTTTCAGTCGCTCTTCTTCTAGCTCATTGCAATTATCAAGCGACGATAATTGCTGCCTAAACTTATCTGCGCGCTGGCATCGCTGGCAGGTGTTGCCACATGTCGCCAGCCGGCCGGCCAGCCCAGCACAGCTCATCGCATCTTCCGTCACTATAGCATTTAGCCAAGCTGCTGCGGCAGACGTCGCTGGCATCACGCTGCCATTTGCGCCTAGTTAAGCAGCTTTTTGTCACGAGGCACTGGCTTGCTGTTGTTGTTGTTATTGTGGTAATTGTTCGAAGGCAGCAGCCACAGACGCTGCCATAAAAGTTGCCGCAGACAGACGACATCTTCATCTTCATATTATATATGCACACGTGATGCATATCATTTGCACTTTTATATAGCAAATATTTTGATTTGTGATGTCTTTGTTGTTGTTGTCGTTGTTGCGTGTGGGAGTTGAAAAAGTATTGTTGTTGTTGCTGTTGTGTGGCAAGCTGTAATTATGCATTTCGTAATTTCATGCTTGCGTAAGTTGCTGATTTTTTATTTTAATGCTTGGATGGCATTTCCATACTTCGCAAACAAGAGACTTTCTGCAAAAATGTGGGCGTATAGAGTAAAGTTTAATTTCCGTTGAGTAGAGATGGGCTTACGAATCATCAGAATTTCTTTAAAGCAATATTAATGAGGTATATTTTTTATAACCTTTTCTAGTCATATTTTCATATATATACATACATTTATTATATTATTAAAATGCGACTAAGACAAAAATGTCAAGATTTTAAATTTTTTAGTCTTCAGTTAAGAGGATTAAATATATGAATATCAACTTGTAAGTGTGCTGTTGTGTATGTGTGTGTGTATGTGCACATGTTGATAATAATATTTTTTGCTGAACTTATATAGATCATGGAGACATAAGGAATGGATGTACGCCAGCTCACAGCCTAGTAATGGGAAGAAGAAGAAGACTTAAATAGTTTACAAGTAAAGTAAGTAAAGTAGTTGCAATGTTGCTGACTTTCGTAGACATGTTGCAGCGCACTTGACATGTTCGGTCGATGCCTTTCTTTTTATTCGGAAATTATTTTCGAGTAAAAGCCACAAAAAATGTCGTTTATGTAATTAACATAACATAAGCTGAGAGGCAGGCGGACGGGAGGAGGGCATCCTCTCTCTGTGTGCATGCTCAATTTCGAGTGTACGCTTAATTAACTGTACATTTATGCCGGCGAAAACGCGTCAGCGGCAAATCCGTTTAAAGTTCATTAATGGCAAATTAACAAATTTAGTGGGCGTTTTGTGGCAATGTTGCCAACAGCAAACAACAACGCAGACGCCGTCATTTTGTAGACATTAAAAGGCTCTGCTGCTGCTGCTGCTGCTAACTGCTCTCGCTTTTCGTAGTTACATAATGACTAAAGCGAGGATGTCGAAGGAGGTTGGAGCAGAAGCGCCCCAAAGGAGACGCTGTCGAGGCCGTAATTAAATTATGGAATTGTGGTTGTGTTCCACTGTTGTTGTTGTGCTTTTGACAACGTAACACAAAATTGTGCTGCCTAGACTTAACTTCATTACACGCTACTCGAAGCTTAACCCTTTAAGGTTGTATGACACTCAAAAGTGGCAGCTACATTTTTTGCTGCTGAATTGTAACAAGAGGAGCAGTGGGGTTCAGCTGGAAGCCAAACAGCGAGAAATCAATAGCGGCAGCAGGACACGACAAAAGCCCAAAAGAGCAAAAGGAGAAGGTGAGGCTGCAGTTCGTTCTCGAATTTATGGATGTATTTTATTGCGCTTGAAAAGCGCTTACCAATATGAAGGATGTTGTGGCGTATGGGTGAGATCCTAGACTGTCTTTCTACGAAGCGAGAAAAGAAGCTCGCTACTCGTTTTCAAATTAACGAGCAGCGAGTTCTCTTATTTCGTAGACTCGAACAGCGCCATCTATACGTGTATCTTACAACTGAAACTTAACCCCAATGCGTTTGGCCTAAACAAGCATGAATGGAGGAACAATTGTCAGACAAATTGGATTTTGTTTTAGTTGTAAAATAAACATAAAGTTGAAAGAAAAAAAAGTTAAGTAGCTTAAAATTGGAAAATCGTGATAAACAATAAAAACATAAAAATTTCAGCAGCCACGAAATTGGAATATTTTAAACAACGAGCAACCTTGAGCCACCACGGGTTAAAGCCATTTGAAGTGTGCAGCGCATAGCCATGAGCGTTTAGCAGCAGCATTGTCAAACTGTAAATAGTTGTTGCATTGTTTTTGCAGCTGGAATTCTGCACTTTAAATGCCTTTTATTCTATTCTTTCTATGCATTTCAATTGAATTTTCAATTTATGTCGATTTGATTTGAAATGCGCCGACGGCAAATTGCGCTGCTGTTTTTGTTGTTGTTGCTTTTTGTTGTTGGCAAATCGATGATGTTGGCAATTAAGCGTTTATGAGGAAGCCACTGCTATCAAAATAATTTGTTGTTTATGTTGCTACTAACTATTTTATAGCGCTATTGGCCACAAGCTAGTAGCATAACAGCTGCAGCATATTGTTGTTGGTTTTTTGAATTTTGATTAAACTTTATGAAACTTTTGCCATAGCATTTGCAGCTGTAGGCGATTTACATAAAGACAACAACAACAAAAACACTATTGATTACTCATTCGCTGACTGGCGGCACGTGTTACTGGTAGCAGCAGCAGCTGTTGTTGCAACGTGTTGTTGCCAATTTGCATTTCTATCTATGCTGTGTATCCGCTGTCAGAAATTCTATGACTTGCCCTTTGGTGCAACGTGCAGCGTAGAGCCCCCCTTCCACCTCCCTTCAGTGTGCCGTTGTCAAACTTCGTCATTGGCTTTTAACCCACATTTGCCAAATTCGTACAATTTGATTGACATTTAACGCCGAAAAGCGACCATAATCGCCAACCACATGGAAACCCGTTTGCATTGGCTGGCAGCCCACCCTCTTACAGGCAGCCAGAAATCAACTAACTGCAGCAAACACTTGTGACACAGTGACCGCATGCAGTGCCGTCTATGCATGTAGGCCAACAAGCTGATGGGGCGCAGTGCCCCCTAATCAAAGGCACTCCACAGCGGTATCGTAATAAGTCAATAATACTTCCTTCCGCAATGCAACTGCTGTAAAATAAAAAAATAACCAGAAACATATCGAGAAATTCCAGAAGAAAATTTTATAAAGTTTTTATTAGATCAATTGTAAAAAGTTTTCTGTAGCTGCAACAAATTTCAGTAAATGAGCTTTAGAATTGTTTGCGCTATTCGAAGGTATGGCAGCTTGTGCCTCAAAGGGACAACAGAGCAATGGGCTTCCGAGCGGAAGAGGTAGAAGCAAACAGAAGTACAAAGAAGGAATGAAAGAAAAAGAAGGCAGATATTTTATATTAGTGCGATTTTATTGAGCGGCGTTGTTTACCGATAATAATGTTGAGAATGGTGAGCCTGCTGGCTGATGCCGAAGTGATCTCTCGCAGAGTAGCCAAGAAGCTCGATATCCGTTCTCAACAAAACGAGCGCCTACAACCAATGTTGTCATATTCACAGTTTTAACTGTAAATTACAGTTTTTTAGACAAGCTCACAGTTTTTAAAATTACCTCCTAGTACAAATTTCAGTTTTTTTTTTTAATTTCAGATTTGAAAGAATAAATTAAAATGTCTAAAACAAAATGAAAATGTGATTTAAATCGTAGTACTTTCGTATTTAAGCTTGTTATTTTATTTAAAATGAATTGTTTTATGTTATTTTTGTTTCATAAAATTAAAAAAAACCGTATTTTCACAAAAATCTTTTATAGACGCTGTGTCAAAATTTTTAAAAATTTCTATTTAAAATTGTCTTTTAATTTTGAATATAAAGATTTTAATAAAATTTGAATTAAACATTTTTATGGCAGCAATTTTATTGTTTGTTAAAAAATACATGCCAAAATCAATCAAATTTTAATTTGGCCCTCGTTAGGGCCGCATTTCAGCATCCAAAGACGGCACTGCCTAAAAAAAAAAAGAGTGGCAATTGTTTGGCAACGCATTGGCTGGCAAGCAGTTCACTTGTCATTTGCCGCTTGTTGTTGTTGTTTCTGTGGTTTTTGTTATTTTTGTTGTTGTTGGTCGCATTTCAACCGCGAACTCGTTTGTCTTGTTCGCATTCGCTGAAACAAAAGATTTGCTCATGTTCGAAATTAGCTGCGCGACAATAAAATTTGAACGAGCGTGCAATTGGCAGTTGTTGTTGCTTTCGGATGACGTTTGCTGGCCGTGCCGCTGCGCGTGCGCATGCGCAAAAGTTCAAAAGGAATGCGGCGGCCGGTTCTGGCGTGCGCTGAGCTGAGCGGTCGCTTTTAATTTGCTTTGGTCGCGTTTCTAAGCGCTAAAATTTAATTTATTTTTATTATTTGCTACTTTATTTTATTATATATAATTTTAATGCTTTTAGCTTCTTGCATTTGCATGCGTACTTTTACAGTTTTGTTGTACTTGGCTGTGAAATGAATTTGTCTGTCATGTCGTCGCTTGATTTGATTGCTGTTTGACTTTTTTTTCCAATGTATATACATGTACACGAACTGCCCGATCGCTATCAAGCAAACTAGTTTTGCGAGCAGGTGACTACTGCTTAAGATTATCTATCGGCATTAGACTTGTACTTTTTCATTATATTATAGATCTATTAAATTAAACTCGCAAACCTGAAAGCCAGCATAATTTTTTCAAACTGCCAAGCTGAAAGTCAGCAGCTAGTTCTAATTTGACTCTACAACAACATGGCATTATATTAATTAACTAGTTAATCACAAGTTTACTTTATGCGTCTTATTCTAAAGCCGATATTGATTAAACAAATATATAGGTTAATCATATACATTTCCGTAGTGCTCATTTTAAGCATTTCTTTCAAAGCTCTTCTGTCTTTTGTGTAGTGGTAAATTGAACATCTCTTCCTTTATTGCTAAACTGTCTGCTTGTTTTCTGGCTTATGCTCTTGCCTGCCCATAAGGCCATAAGGAAGATGCCCATAAGACCAACACTGGGAAACTGCAAGCCAACTTCAAATACAATCATGTGTATTTCATGCTCGAAAATTTCAAAGATTAACAAAGTTTGTGCATATCATTGAAAAAGTCGATCGATCGTCGATTTATGCAAGATCGACGCTTTAACAACTTTAGGTTTTTTGTATATTGTAGCGTTTCAAATAAATGCCAGTTTTTAAGCTGTCTTAGACTTTTCGTTAAAGCTGTATGTCAAGATTCTGTAGAGGTGAAATTTCTTGCCATCGACATTAGCTTGAATTTGGCATTATTTCACTGCTTCTTCTTCTTCTTCTTAAGCTTAATATCAAACAAACAAACTGCAATGAAACAAGAATTTTGCCTAAAATTCTGTCTGTAAACTCTCTCACTTTTTCAGCTTCTTGGTTGGAAACATGACGAATTGTTGGAAGTGCCTTTAGCTAGTTTATCAAGCTGCTATCTTTGTCACAATAAAAAAATTTAACAGCCCGCAGACAGGCATTTGTACAATGTTATGATAAATAAATGCCCTTTTATTGAAGTTTTCATGATCTTGTTAGCAAAGCGAAGGATTTTGTATGATAGCAAGGACCAGTTCCAGGAATCGGTCTAGCTGATATCTTAGCCCTGCATTTTCGTAAGACTGTTGTCAATAATAAAATTCCAAGCTGTGCTTTCATATCTTCAAACTCTAACTCATTACTACCGAATTTTACAATTTCCATTTACATTTTTCAGCATTTTCCAGATTTTGCTCAAAGATGCGTCATTTACTCGTAAAATACATATATCAAAATCTGCACATTAAAATATCTTTAAAGAATTTTCAATAAGCTTTTTGCAACGTGCAAAATTAACGTCAATTCGACACGCTTGCCGCAGCAAATGCACAAATTATTGCTAAAATAAATATATCTATATATATATTTATTTCGCTTTAAATTCGATGATGTCAACGAAATGAAAATGTACTCGTTCATTAAAATATGAAAAACCCCATTTGAAAAAAATAGCTTCTCCACATTGTTTTGAACACGCTCGACGATATCGTGCAGACGTCATCTCAGCTGATCAGAGTTTATACAAAACAGCCACTAACAATGAAATGACAAGCTGTTGACGTTGTCAGGCGTCACAATTTCATTTGTATCTCATTATTTATGCATTTTAAATACAAATTTAAATACATTTTTTATGACACCAAGATAACGACGAAATATGCCCGCATGCAATTTGATGAACAGGTTTGCGTTTGACATGGCATTTTTTTGAAATCTAGAATGATCATTGACTATTTGAATGTGGTGTTGATTAATTTGTCACATCATTGCAGCAGTCAATTAATTAATTTGCTTTTTTGAATTTTTTAAAATTTTTCAAAATTTTTTATAAAAAAAAGTTTCATAGCAATTTTTGATAGTAGACATTTTTTTGATTGTAGAAATAGTCTCACCTTATATTTTACGAGTGCGTCTGCCAGTTGGGATATAGGCACCTTAGCTATTGAGCAACTGGACTTTCCAGGCGCATTTTCGTGTTGCTTAGCACGTTTGCGGGAGGTCGTCAACATTTGAAGGTGCCAAATTTCGACTAGATTTTGTCGCAACAAAATGTTGACATTTGCCAAAATTTAAAGAAGCATGGAAATCACTACTTCCTTTCACTAACAGCAAAGAAAAAGTGACTGGGCAGTCTTTGAAAAAAACGCATAAATACAAAATTTAACTTCGAAAATTAACAAATGCTATTTCTAATTTCGATAAAAATTAAAGGCAAATTCAATGGCAATTAGTTAAGCGCATAGGGCAAAGGCTCCAACACGTTCCCGAACAGTTAAACAGCAAATGCTAACAGTTGGCCACATATAACTATTTTTGTTGTCGTAATGAAATAAAGCGACACTTAAACTGTGACATTGAACTGTAAGTATTGTATTAACAACAACAACAAGAAAGCAACAACCAGCAGCTTAGAGTAAGCACTTGTATCTGGCGCCGACACGCGTTATCTATGCGCCTGCGCATTGGCAAGAGCTTAAAGCCACTTAAAGATTGCCCAGCGGCCACAACAATTGGCCGCTCTAGCTGAGCGCGAGCTTGGGATTACAGCTGGAATCGCTGTGCCATTGAATTTTTGTTGTTTTTTTTTCGATTTGCGTAGGCCGCCTCGTGGCCATTCAGGCGTGAGGCTGACAGCACTGCGCGCTACAGTGGCGTGCAAATGTGTTGCCAGCCAGTTTCAAACAGTTTAAACATTTCCGTTTAAGCGCCTTTCACGTGCCAGCACCAGAAAACGCCTACCAGCCACTTTGGTGTGTATTCACCAAAAAACACTTTTCAGCTGCTCAACTTTGCTCAGCAATTCGCAACTTCCAGCCGCCAGCCGCCAGCAACTGATGCCTCTAATTAAAAGCTGTTGCGTTTGAAAGTTTTATAAGAACTGTCAACAGTTCCATTGGCTTGAAGGCCGTTTCCATTCGCGCTGACAGCTTCAACAGTTTGCGTTGAGCTCAACTTGAGTAATTGGCATTGGGCACGCGATCTTCCAATGGTCTTCGTGTTCATGCCAATTTATGGCTGGCAGAGCTGGAGTTGTTTACAAATAAGAGCATTTCAGCATAAGCATCAGTTGAGATTGGAACTATTAGACGTCTCTCATGCATAGTAGAGCAATAAGAATGCTGAGAAACAGGAAGTGAAGAATGAAAATGTGACGGCATTTCGATTTCATATTCACACAATTCAAAGTTTATCAAATAAATTAATTGAAAGAATGAAATCATTAATCAAGTTATACATTTTGGAATTACTTAAACTTTTTATTGAAATTTCAGAAAAATTTCATGTAGGGGAGAGGGGGGTACCTTCGTCTACTTTTTTTTGAAGGCCTATATTTCAGAAGGTAATGAAAATATTTAAAAACCGATTAGACTGTTACAATACCTCATTATTTAACAATAAAATGTTATACTAAAAGTTCTTTAAAAAGTTCCGTTTGTATTATTTTTTTCAAGATGAGTAAAAAAAATCATTTCGCTGAATGTGCCCCCATGCCAGGGTAGCTTCGGCATTTGGCGGGGCACTTTCGGCATTTACACTTTAAAGTACCATAAGGTGATACAAAATCTTGTTTATACTAGATAAGACATGCTTTTGGTTACATAACACGTTTTTATTATTTTTGCATTAAAAAATTTAAAAAAAATCATGTTTAAGAGCTTAAAAAAATGTGCTTATTGTCAAATTTTTTTTATAAATTATTTGTTATATATAATGTTTAAAGTGCTAAGATCGACCCTAATAAAAAAAGACAAGTCCACCCTGATGTCATTTTTTTTACTTCTAATTTCAGTGCTTTATTTTCACATAAAACTCTTTTATTTACAAAATAATTGGTATTCAAGTAATATTAATACAATTTTGTTCGAAATAATGGTATAAATACGGCACAAACTTCTTACGGTACCGACCTGAAAATTCGGCAACGAAGCGCGAAAACACAAAATCAAACGTAACTTTGTCAGCTGTTCAGATAGAGATGGCGAACTTTGTGAGGGGTATTTATGCTAGTGATGGGTTAGTTTTTACTAATAAACAGTGATGTTCGGTGACTCCTTCATACCGAAATCGCCTTTGACGAATGTGCCCCAAGGACGAAGGTACCCCCCTCTCCCCTACATAGTGTGCATTGATTTCTTCATTTTGCATCAACAATTAGCGAGGAAATTTCTAAAGTTTTAGCTTTTTTTGACCACTATTTTAAATGATTTTTTTTAGAAATTGTGGCTTTCCGCTTGCTGTTGATATAAGCGACATTATTTTAAGGTAGTACCACTACTAACTTTGCTGTCGACTTCCGCAGTCGTCTGCCAGGCAATTGTCAAGACAATTTGACGCTGCTTAAGCTTAAGCTTATTTAAGCAGTTAAGCTAAAAAGCAAAAATTGTCTTCAAAATGGCTGCAGCTTGACATGAGCGGCATGGCAAAACAACAGCTTGTATTCTAAATAAATATTTTTCTATGTTAAAATTTTTTCGTGTGCTTATCTACGCCGACATTTCGATCTTTTGATCTTCGACCCATTGAATATCTTCTTTGCTTGCCAACGTTCATACGATAGTCATATTGACTATCAACTTGCAAAGGATTTTTCTATTGAACACCTTAGGATCTGCTCAGCTGCATCAACTTTCGTTGCTTTCAATGCTTTGGCAGCAGCGAACAGCACGGGCAGGATGAGAGTCTTGGAGTATGTGGGTTTTGTGGGTCAAGAAAGCCGCTCTATTTCTTGTTTAGAAAACTATTCTTTTAGGTTATAATCGATCAATCTTCGATACTAGCTACAAAGCTACACTAGTTTCTATAGCTACAAAAATCGTAGTAAAGGTTAGGTTAGGTTGCCTAAGAAGAAGGCCACGCATAGACACCCTGTTGGGTCCTTAGAGATGCCAGTTGGAATTCCATTTAGGACTTGTCAAAGTAATAATCTGTCAGAATTTGGGTATGCTTCACAAATTTCCAAAGAGACTTGTTGCCTAGTTTCGAGAGCTGTTCGAGCCCTGAAAAGACTGTCACTCCTAAACAAGTCACGCGAGCTCTAGCGATGGCGGGGCAGTAGCACAGTATGTGAATCGTACTCAAATTATTAACTAATTTCGACTTGACTAAAAATGCTTTTATGTAACTATTCTCTTTTCGGTCTTTTCATTTATCAAAATTTTGGCAATTTTGCAGTTTCTCTATTTTACAGCCAAAGATTTGACTCGACTTGATCACATAATTTTGCGCATTTTCTGCGCTTTCAACTTTTGGTTGTTGTTGTTGTTTTTTTGCCAAAATATCACTAACATAAAATGCTCGCTGTATAAGCTCATACGTAAATTGTTGTTGTGTTTTTTATGGTTTTTTGAAAATGCGCTCATTTGCCATGCATATTGCTCAATAAAGTCTTTAAAAGCTTTCAGCAAATGAAACTGGTTTAATTTTTTACGGTATTTTTACTGTAAAATAGCAGTGAAATTTGCATATTCCCAAGTGTCACATTCACTTTAAACTGGTTTTATGCAAAGATAAAAAAAAAATTTGTATTATAATATAATTCCGACTTGGGGTTTTTCAACGTCGCTTTCAGCTTCCTCGTCGTGTTCTACATTTCGCATGAAAAACGTAAATTTTTACAAAAATGCAAATCTTATTTTTATAAGTCTTCTTATATATTTTTAGCGAAAATCGCATGAAGGTCACACATTGCGGCTTCTTAGTATGAATTAATTATGGCACTTGATTGAAAATGAATTTCTTGCAATTTTTCAATCGGAAGCAGAGGCTTAATTTGTTATTACCGGGAATTTTTTGGAAATTATGGTCATGACGATCTCAATTATGAGAGCAGTTCAAAATCGATGCAAGTCAAATTTGTCTCTTTTATAAAAAAAGCAAATGTAGTAAAATAGTCATTCAAGTACGAATTTTCAATCGCAAACAACAGCCTAATTCGTTATAACTACAAATTTTTTGTCATTGTTTAGTAAAGAATTTGCTAAATTATTTTGGGTTTTTTCTACATTTTTCTTGAGCGTGCAAACATGTCAAAATGTTGTCAGCAGTTGCTGCGGGCTTTGTTGTTGTTGTTGTTGTTGCTGCTGACTGCTGTTGGCTGCTGCCGTTCACCAGTAAACTCATTCATTAGCAACAAGTGCCAGCTTTGCTTTGTATCTCGTGTTAGATAATCGCCTCAAAATGCAAATAGAATTTAGCTCAACTATATAGCAAAGTAGTAGGTATATAAATATTCATTATTGAAACGGCATTTTTCTACAAAATTATTTCTTTGCTGATTTTCTGTTTCATGCGAAAATAATTTAAAGTAATCTTGCTGTGAAATTTTCTTGACACTCTTAAGGCTTAGGGTTAATGTGATTATGGCCAGAGCAGAGCAGCGCAGCAGCAGCGACGGCGACGGCAAGTCACTTTCGGCCATGTGCATCATTTTGTTGTTGTAAAGTCCTTGACTGTGTGGACGCTTTTGTTGTCAAGCTGATGAAGTGTGTTATAAATTTCCTTTGTGTTTTTGTTGCTTTCAAAAGCGTAATGAGATTTTGGCGGTTTTCGCTATCGTTTTATGAACTTTGTGCTATTTTTTTGTTGAAGTTCGGCTCGGATATTTTATCAGCTGTTTCCATTTTATTAATACAATTTGTAAGACAACAAGGTTGCATGTGAAAAAACTTAACTGACACATTGCAAATGAGGGAAATTCCGTTTCATATGGCGCACCTCTACTCTGAGTTAATTAGTAAATGAAGCACAGTGATGAACAAAATATAAAAATTCATAGCGAAAAAAACAATAAATTGCACTATTTTAGAAGAAAATACACCAAGCACTCTCTAGCGGTATTCACGAAGTAGGGCAACTGGTCTGGTAGCTGAGGGACTCTCATAGAGAGCTATTAAGTATCATATGTACTTCTCTCAAAAAGGCCTTTCAGGTAACGCTAGCTAGAAGACTGGATCCCTGTTATTTATTCACGAAAAATGCAATGTCACTTTTTCGAAATAACATTTTTTACATTTCGTAAACGATTTTCAAGCCATTTTCATGAAAGAAACTAGCTTAAAATTGTTTGTTGGAATACTTTTCTACGTTGAATTTTCAGTTCAGATTTAAATATGCCAAAATTTAGCATACAGTATTCTATATAATATCCGAGCACAGCACTACTGATTTTGTTGCGTCGTTTTATGTTATCGCATCACTGTGCATTGCACTTTAATTTCATTCAAAACCAATAAACTTGTTAAATAAATATTGCATAAATAAGATAAAATCCACAAGTAATAAATCTAATTGAATAACTTGTTCAAACTTTTCTATACAAAATTAGCATAGATTTTTATATAATACAAGTTCGGTGAGCAAAATAAATTTTGAAATAAAATTTGATCGTACAAATTTCATGCATTCATTTTACTTTTACTTTTAAAATTCTTGCATAACTTCAAGCTTTTGTGTTGTTGTTGTTGTTATTTTTGTTCCTTATAAAGTAAATAATGCATGAATTTTATTGAACTTGCTTTAAATGATACTTGAGCTTTAAAATTCTTTTGTTCTGCGACAGTCTGTCACCTGAACATGTTGGAAGTGTGCATTTTAAACGAGCTTAACTTCTGGCTAATTCAACACTTGTTTAGCTTTTAAGCTGACGTTTAATATTTACACGCTTTTTTTTAATGTGTTGCTTTATTTATATAAACGGACGTACTTTCTGTTTTATTTGCTTAGCTAGGAAAAACGTCATTGCGGTTCGTTCGCCTGACTCAGGGTTCATATGTATGTACGTAAGTCGGCATATGGTGTAGTTGTCTACAGCTCGGCTGCTACCAAGTTATTAAGAACTGTAAACTGTTTTTTATTTGCTCGATTTTTCCATGGCTAAATGTAGGCAAGTGACGAGCGATAAGCGACAACTTGTTGCTTTGCTCATACAAGTATTTCAAGGAATTCCATGATAATAAAGAATGCCTAATATGGCTCGATTCAAGCGTTCTACAGACTTTAATATAGTATGGGAAAATCTATGCAAAGTGATGAGCTGAAGAAAGTGAGGCTGTTCAAGAGCCTTCGCTTCACAAAAATTGGCGAACGGTTAGACAGCTCTTGTGTTCTAAATTGTTCCCAATGCAGAAGCTCGCGAGAGCCGAGAAACATTGGGCCAGAGTGTCTATTGCCTAGGCTCTATCTAACTTTAATAGTAATGTCTTTAATCTCATAAACTCGTAATCTTCATGAAGAATATTTTGAAAAACAATAAAGCCATTTACAATAACAAACTATCCCTTTTTCGTTACTTAGCCAGAAATATATATAGTTACCGTCGAATTATGCAATTTTACTATATATGCACATTTTTACAATTGCTTTTGAACTTCAACTTATTAATTTTTTGCTATTTTCTTCTCTTTGCAGGTATGTAAACTTTTTGTGATTTATGGTAAGAGGAAATATTTCATAGATTTACATTCTGGTGAGAATCAAAATCTTGTGCGTGCTCGTTCTGTTTTAGCAATAATTAGCGGGACCTACAAAGTTATTCTATAGCCGCATTCAAACGGTATTGAGAAGCTTTTATTTGCATGGCAAAGTATTACCTTCAGAAAGTTGCCTATGCTTCGCGAGAGATGGCGCTGTAATAGAAATCATTTGAAAAACAAACTCTTCTTCTTTCTGGATTATATTAGCCTGCCAGTGGCAAATCATTAAAAATATTATATTTGAGCCATTTTATCGTAGGTCGCTTGATGGTTTCTTACATTGAACAACGTACATTTGCTTTCTTCTTTCGAGGGTCGTCTATATTTTTTCAAAAATATGAAGACATTTAAATAGCATGAAGCTACACTCCCTCTACAAACCTACACTGTATTTCTTGGCTTTTCTCTGCTACAACGCTGCTCATCAACATTGGCAGCCTGCTAAAAGTTTCTTCTCACTTCACAGCAAGTGCAATAAGCTTCATATCTTTAGTGGCCTTTGCTAATCAACAGGCATATGCTCGACCCACTGCATTTCTATGCTAGTCACTCTTAATTATTTTCCCGTCTACAGCTCATTCTTTAAAATATGTGAGTTTTTAAAATCCATTGCATGTGAGCACGCCTTCATAGGTGGACCAACGGTCTGCTGAGTTTCGCTATATTCGTGAATATCTATCTACATATGAGAAATGACCTTCTGGTTGGTGGAGTCATGGCATCATTCTGACATACCCACCTGCTCTTTGGCCCAGAATCAGTTGAGTGCCAGCTCATTGTATGCCTGCCTGTCGGATCAGTTGGAGAAAGTTGCTGCTACTTCTCTCAGACACTTCAATATTTTTCTGAATTCTATTTGAACCTTTCGCCAATTTAACTATTCATAAATCTCTACGCTCAATTGCTCACAGTTTTGCTTTAAAAGTGGGCCAACTTTTTATTGGCTGACTCAAAAAAGAAAGAAAAAAATGTTGACAATTTGAAGTACCTATAAATTTCATTAAAATAAATTAGCCAAAACGAGTGTTAACATTATTCATGCTTAGCTGTTTTTTTTTTTGCGGCGGCGGCGGCAACAACAACAACTACTACAAAGCCAGAGCTGCGCATATGCTTCTTTTTGCTTATTACGAAAGTCGGCGCAAAAGTTATTGTTTTTGTAATATATATTTGCTTTTTTGTATGTATTTGTCTAATGTTGGCATGTGTGTAGTGTTATTAACCTCTTTTGGTTTTTTCATTTTCTGTTTGTTGTGGTTTTTCTATATCATATATGCACACAAATGAAGTACATACATCTATACATTTGAAATGGATTTGGACGTTAGTGCGTTGCCATATTATTGCTTTTTTTTTCTTCTTATTTCCTGTTTGCGCGCACTGAACCACACTCACACATACTCGCAGTTACAATAATTTGCAACTTTTTTTTCAATATTTTTAGCTTGTATCTGCGGGGTTGTGTGTGAGTATCTGAACACTTGTCGCTACGCGTGGCGCACATATGAAATATTAATCGATAGCTCTGTCTGTCTGTCCCTCGCTTTGTATGTCTGCTTGTTCGTCTGTCTGTCCGTCCCTCTCTTTGTATATCAGGCTGTCTGTCTGTCCGTCCCTCTCTTTGTATGTCGGCCTGTTCGTCTGTCTGTCTGTCCCTCTCTTTGAATGTCGGCCTGTTCGTCTGTCTGTCTGTCCTTCTCTTTGTATGTCGGCCTGTTCGTCTGTCTTTTCATGCATCGTTTGGTCTGTCTGTCCGTCCGTCCTATTCGCCTCTACATTTATCTGTCTTGCTGTTTGTTTAAATTATTGTTTATGCACGCTACGATTTTCCAACAATTTGTTGCTGCTACTGCTCGTGCAGCTGTTGCTGTTGTTGTTGTTGTTGTTGTTATTGCTTTTGTAAATTTTCACACGCTCTTGCGCTTTCGGAAATTGTGCATTTTAACCTTAATTTTAATTTAATTAACATTTTGCATGTGAGGCGTAGTTAATAGCTCGCTGTCTATATCATATCTATTTGATATGCAGCGCAGCGATTTATGTCGTTGAATTGTGAACTTGAAAATATTCATATCATTTTTGAAATTTTCTCATAACGATTTGTCACTTGAGCTGTTTACAATATGATTAATACGAAAAGTGTAGCAGTGCCATAAATCTCAATTTGTTTGTGTGACATTTCCTGAACTGACATGGGAATTAGTGCTTACAAATTTGTTGGCTTAAAGTTAGGCTAGTTTAGTTTAGCAAAGACTTAATATTTTCACTAAAATTTTTAGTGTAATTTTCATCTACATACACATTTTCTCTTTAGAGCATGTCAAATTGGCTTGTGTGGTTCTCGAGCGAACAACTTTCAATGAACTATTCACAATAACGAACTTTATGAATTTCAGCTGTTTCAATTCAATTTCACGAAATCTGCCCTAAATTTCAGAAAACGTAAATTCTGAATTTAAAGTTATATTTCTGAAACTCTATTAACACGTTCAGAACTTTAAGTTCTACTGCGGATATTCTATTTACACTTATTAAATTAAATTTACACTTCTGAAATTCAATTTACATCTTCTAAATTTTCATGGAAAAATGTGTAGTGTAATTAACGTTTATTGTAATTATGTATTTTAAAAAAATTTTGTTGTCACTATGCTTTCCGTTTAATATCCCACCTTAGTAGTAGCAACTATAGAAACTGAACTTTCGAACTAGTTCTTTGAATGCTACTGAACTAAAAGTGGCGATCTATTACGGACATTTCTCTTCAAACATGGAAACTATTTTACAATGGGCATCTACATTATTGTTTGCTAATCATTAGCTGTATTCCCATGGCAATTGATGCTGATACGATTTCAATTTTACACGGGAACGGAAACCTATTCCTTTGTAGCATTTTGACAGCACTGATTTCGAATCAGTTGATTTATTTGATTGTCACAATTTAAATGCACAGTGTTTATTGTTAGATCAACTACTTGGCAGCTCATTGGCTTGCTGCTGGGTTGGCAGAGACGTCGAAGCTGGCTGTCAGCGATCGAATAAAGCTTTCTTATTCTAACAGATCACTATTTCTCGAACTCTCCCTAAATGGAATAGCCAGCTGGAATCGTCTACTTAGCCAAACAGTTTAACCTAACCTATTCTAACCTCTTTCCATATCAAAAATAGTATCGACACTATGCCATATTTTATTGTTGTTTTATGTAAAATCTTTGACAAGGAACTTCGATAAATTAACTTTGCCTTGCTGCATATTTTCATTGCTATCAATTGCATTTCGAAATTATACGCAATTCTTGAATTTTCACAATTTCATATTAGAATTTCGTATTTTCGTTGAAGGTATCGTGGAAAATCTCGGTCATTGCGCACATTCAGTACCTTAATAGCTTCTCAGCTTTCCTCACAAATACCATCTTTTTACCTCATCATGGAGAAATAGTTTATTGCAAAGAAAAGAAAAATCGTGCCACATTCGATTCGTTGCGCTACATTGAGGCTTATCAAATGAATTTCGATACACAAATGTGCCTTTTATTTCGCTCTCTACTGTTTGTCTGCGCCATCTCGTGCTTTTCTTCTTCTTATTCAATGAAAGTGCTGATCAATTCGGGCTAAAGATCATCGTTAGAAATTGTTGCTTCGCCTTGCCGCAGTTCTGCTAACGTTTTCGCGCGCTTACACGATATAAGCAGCAGCAATGTTGCCAGCTCAAAGTAAAACAGAAAATTCCCCAAGCCATTATTTACTTAGAGAAATCTAACTAGAATGTCTAAAGACGCATTTTATAGATTTTTCTAAGCTACTTAAATTCTACATTTTGAGCGTGTTAAACCAAAAGCAGTGTTGCCAGCTGCCTATAATTTGTTCTTATTCTCTGCTTTATTTAATCTTTTTCCATTCATCTTTCCACTCTTAGATTATTTTAGTTTTCTTACTCTTTTTTTTGGCCGAATGAGCTGTGCTTGGATTTCAGTAGAATAAAGCCAGAAAATGGAAAAATTTCAAAAAAGTATCTGCTACTTTCCATAGCTAAGATTTGAAACCCATTAATTACGTACTACTAGTTTATGTAGTTAGTGCAAGAAAACAACAAAAATACGTACAAAAACTTTAAATATTAAAAAAAGTCGAAGTCGCTAATCAAGAATCTGAAGTGAATTTTGTTAGCTCAGCTCTTGTTTTTTTTTTTACAATCGTAGGCTTAAGCTTGAACAAATCACTCTGAGTTTTTTCTTGTACCTCGGAACTTGCTTCTATTGGCCAAAGCAAGAAGACCAATTTGGCCGGTTTAAATATTTTCGGTTTTTAAAGCAAGTATGTATTTTGAAAAATTATTTGTAATCTTGTATCTTTAGCAAATTTTACAGCAAACTATTTTTGCATTGTTCCTATTGGCTCTTTCCTCAACTCAACTCAAGATATGATATATCTTTTCTCAGCTAAATCAGCTAGTTAGCTGGTGCCTTTAAAAATCTCATTATCTCGAAAATTGGCAACACTGGCTGACACACTAAACAGCAACAACAACAAAAACAGCCGACTAGATTTTAAAGTTCAAAGAAATTTATTGAGCGTTTAATGATCTTCTTTCTGTTTATTGTTTTTCTATCCTTTTGTTTACTGGCCGACTTTTCTAGCGGCAACACCAAACACTCACTATCACACACACACACACATACACACGCACACTCAAGTTGTTTGGCAAGTATTTTTTGTAGTTCAGTAGATCATGCCACAATATTGCTAAAAAAAAAAACTTCCCATATTTTCAGCAATTCCCTTTTCGCGCCTCAGCAGCTTCAGCTTAAGTCTCTGCAGCTTCGTTGTATTTATTTATTTGCTGTAATTGTTGTTGCTTAGTTGTTGTTGGCTTAGTTGGCGTTGTGCTTGGCAAGTTAGTTATGTAATTCTCATAACTGCATTTTTGCACATTAAATCACTTACTTGCAACGTGCCACGCTGCTCTCTGCTGCAGTTCATATACTTTGTTGCGCTGCCACTCTGGCTGGCTGGCTTCATTTGTTGTTGCCATATTTCGCGATTTTCTTTTGCCAACTCAACTGACTGTTGGCCTGACTGACAGTCTGCTTTTCCAGCTATCCGTCTGTCGGTGTGTCTGTCCGTCCGTCCGACATGGCATGGCGAAGCACTCAAGTGTAAAGGCGATAAACTATTTTCTACAAAATTTGCAGAACGCACTTTTTTGCGCTGCTGCACTTGCCGCTGTCCGCTTGTTGTTTTTTGTTGTTGTTGTTGTGGTTCTCCAACCAGCATTTAACCACACATTAAGCATTTTGTTCATATACGCTTCGACAATAGTTAGTTGCAACTAGCTCATGCAAGCGACTGTTGAATGTGGCTCAAAGCAACGTGGCGTGTTGTTGTTGTTGTTGGCAAGCTTGTGCTTAACTTAAATTAAATGCAGCATACTTTTAGGCTTTGCCCTTAATATTTAAGCAGTTACAATATTTGAACCTTGACTGTAAAAATAGTAAGCATAACTAACTCCCTAACTCTACTGCTCTAATTTTAGCATCATGATAGTGATATAGCAACATTTAGCACAATATAATTTGTCAGTCAATTATTCATAAAAAATCGTATTTCTATTTATTTTATTTATTACAATTAATTATAAGAATACAATTCTTATACATACATAGTTAAATGAAAATAAGAGCACTCGCTGCCAGGGCTTTCAGCTCGCTCATATTTCTAATCTATTGTATAATTATTGCTTACAATAATTAGATAAAAAAAATCTATCAGAATATCGGCTTTGGCTTTTAAATTTTAGCATTTAGTATGTGCATGTTGCAGCGAAGTCCCACACTTCTTAGTCATCGAGAAACATTTCTGAAAAAAATTTGTCCTATGAGCCTTGTCTACGAGTGGCTCCAGAGCATATGTACTCGATCTCTGATGTGATTGCTCTGAAGATCAATGCCAAGCTAACTCTTTTAAATTGAACAAGCAGAAGCAATGATTTCATTTTGTCTGCTTTTGCGATATCTTGCGACGAATTGGCAACTCTCCCATAATTTTCTTTATCTTGAAAAAGTTTCTCCAATATTACTTGCATATCAATGCAAACTAGGCATAAATATCTGTGGTCAAAAGCAATAACGACTTAAGTCGACTTAAGACGAAATTGAGTTGACGTTACCACTGTATTCCTGACGTTGATGTGCATATTTTGTTCAAACCCCGGTATCTGTACCCATCTCAGAAAAAAAGTTATTTAAAAAAAACACATGCACTTATGTACATGCACTTATGTGCATTTCAAATTTCGAATTGCATTTTCTCGAAACAGTTGTTTTCGACTTAAGTCGTTATTGCATATGACCACAGATATATAGCTTATGATGCTGCTTAGTTTTCACCAGCTTCCCCTTTTTTACACAAAGATGGTTTTTTCAATTAATAAATGGAATTCAATTTAAGAGAACGTTAAAAAAAAACTCGCACTATAGTACTTCTACTTCTTCCTTCAAATTTTTGGGAACTAACGAGGACTGAGCACTCTTTTAATAATTTGTAAACATATACATATAATATATACATATAATATAATATACTTCGAAGTAGAAGCCTTATAGGTAAAGTCTGCGAACACAGAATATGATGCCTGAGTGCATGACTTGGTAAGAGCAAATTGTAACTTGTATCTGTATACAATCATGTATAATATCTACATCAACTGCATAGTGTTGTTGTTATTTTACACTGTTCACTTACCTTTTTTCCCCCCTTTCTTGAGCACAAAGTTGGGAATAGTAGTAGCTATAGCTAAATGTTCTAAATGTGCATTAGATGGAGTCTTTGTCAGGGAAAAATTTTCTCTTTTACTAGCAAATTTTTTTGCAGTGCACAGTTTGAGCTGCACTGCAGCATGAACGAACGTATCTCTTGTGAGTCTGGCGTTGTTTCGCTTACGTTACGTGTGTGTGCTTATCTGCTAATTGAATCGCTCATTATTTACATTCACATGGTTTGTTTTTCTTTTGCTGTTTGCTGTTTTGGCGTAATTTCGCGCTTTAAGCGACACAACGCTACAAAATAGCAACTCTCTGGCATAATTATGAGGCAGTGAAACTTCCTGCAAGAGGGCTCTATTATGGCAGCTTGAGTGTGTTTGTGTGTGTGTGTGTGTCTCGCATGTGCTTACAATTGGAGGTGTTGGTTGTGCACAAATATTGCTCAAAAAAGTTTGGCAATTTTTGAAGGCATATGCTGTCAAATTTCGCCAACACGCTTAAATTAATGCTCTATTATAACTTTGTTATAGGTACATACATGTGAGAGTGGTTGTGCGTGTGTGTGTTTGTGTGAGCAATTAAGTTGTAATTGCACTTGTACATTTGTTGGCTTAATTTTAATTAGGCACTCTCAGTAACTTATTTGAAATTTTATTATTATTTTGATGGGTTAGCGTATGCTTCATTTCAGAGCTCGACTGTGCGCCTAGAAGCATGCAACGGATTTTAAAATTCGATGCATAAATAGTGTAGAACAAACCTGTTCATGTACGAAATGAAATGTGGCTTATTACTAGCCAAAGAAATTCGCAAAGCCAAAAAAGGTTTTCATAGAAATTTCTTTTTTATTTTAATTTTAAAGGATTCGATGAAAGTCTTTGCACAAAAGTTACAGCTTGTACATTGTGCAATCACATGATTGAGTGCCGTTCTGTTACACCTACAAGAATCTGCAATAAAACGAAGAGAAACAAGAAACGGGTTGTTCTGGCCAATCAGAAAGAGGAAGAAGAAGAAACAAGAATATAAGAAAGCGAAAGATTCTTACGGTTTCTAACTGATTTTTATTTGGTTCCCATCAAATAGGAGTTAATTTGAGAGCTGTACTGAATGGCGAAATTTATGTGGCATCTCTGAGTTGCCGAAATATTTCATTTGCGTAAAATTAAATTGAAATTGCTGACTAAATTTATGCTGACTAAATTTTATCATTTCTTTAATTCAATTAATTTTTCTGTGTAATTAAAAGCTTTTCTTTATTTTCAGCAAATGCAGCCGAAAGTTTACTTCTAAACTTTTTGTCTGAATTTTCATTAGTTCTATTTTTTCATGCTTCTTTTTCACAACAGCTTCAAACTTCTACAACCACTCTTGCTACTGCCAGCAGCAACTGCAAGCCAAATTGCTGCACCTTTAGTCTCTAATTTTTTGATATTGCTGTTGCTTTCGTGCACTCACTTTTTTTTCCCAAAAAAAAGGGCAAGTGCATTTGTTGCAGAACTTTTGCTTTTTCTTCTTCAGTGTTTGCCAACTGTGCTGCCACTTGTGTGCTAACATGCAAAAGTATGTGCAGCAATTGTAACTGAATTTGCAACTGAACTTTTTCGTTGCTATTATCTGTCTAACTACCTTTTTTTGGGGGTTTTTCAGCTTATTGTTAAGCTGTCTGTGACTTCTGCCAGCAGCAACAACAAAGTTCGACTGTGCTGCCATGGCATAGCCTAGTCGAGTCATCATATCAAAAGCTTTCATCAGCTCACGGTTAGCGGATATTTTTCATACTTTGGTAGGCAGACAGTGCATTCGAGCCAAAACTCACGGCCGGCACTTGGCTCTCATTTTTCCACTCTTGGCTGTTGCTTTCTTGTTGTCTGATTTATTTCGTACAACTTTTCGTTTGACAAGTAAAGTAAAGTGATTCTTCTTGGCTGCTGCGTTACTTGCCTCAATTTCACATTTGTTGCCATTAAAAATTGCTTTGTTAGCGCTTCTTTTCTTCGCCTGGTGCTTCCTTTCAGTCTTCCATGTTTTCTTCACTTTTCCTTGGTAACGTATACGTCAGTCGCACAAGATTGCAATTACCAACTTGTTGTTGTTGCTGTTGTTGCCACCAGAGCATTTTATTGTTGGCAATACGAGGGCTCGTAGCTCTGTTTTGTGTTGGCTGTAATGGCATTTGCCGCTCAAAAATATTATGTTGCCTGCTAGCGAGTGGCTACAAGCTCGTTTTTTCCAGCAGCACAATCGAGCGTTTTTTTTATACCCTACACCTATGGTAATAGGGTATAATAACTTTGTGCGAAAATTGTAACGCATTAAAGGAGCCGTCCTAGGTATAGACATAAGTATATAGAAATGCTTAGAATCACTTTCTGTCTTTATTTCCGGTTGTCCGTCTGTCTGTCTGTCCGTCTGTCTGTCTGTCTGTCTGTCTGTCTGTCTGTCTGTCTGTCTGTCTGTCTGTCTGTCTGTCTGTCTGTCTGTCTATCTGTCTGTCTGTCTGTCTGTCTGTCTGTCTGTCTGTCTGTCTGTCTGTCTGTCTGTCTGTCTGTCTGTCTGTCTGTCCGTCTGTCTGTCTGTCTGTCTGTCCGTCTGTCTGTCTGTCTGGCCGTCTGTGAGCACAGGAGAGAAAGAAGGAGTGGTCCAATTTGGACCAAATTTGGCACACAGTCGCAGTGAACCTTCCACTACTTTAAGTTCTGAGATTAGCAAAATCACCCGAAGGACACGCCCACAACGGGCCTGTAAGTCCCACTACCTCGGATTTTTTTCGGTAAAATGGCTGTAATTTGTGTAATTACTCATGGAAAAGAATTATACTTGGTATTTAAGGTGAGGTGTGGACCCTCTGTAAAATACCAAAAAATGGGCGTGGTCCGCCCACTGTATAGGCGGCAACAATTTTCCGGTAAAATGGCTCTCAATTGACTACTTACGTATTTAAACGAATGAAATTTGGTTCCTAGGTTGAGATATAGGTCCTACATGACATATAAGAAAATGGGCGTGGTCCACCCAGTATATAGGCGGTAAGCTTAAAATCCTCATAATTTCTGTAATATTCACATCAGAGCATCCATATTTGGTCATTTCATTGCAGAGGAGAATATCTTTATATTCTCCAAAAATGGGCGTGATCCGCCCACAATGGGGGTGGTAAATTTAATATACCGATCATTTCTTTTGTACACCTGTCAGAACATCAATATTTGGTATATATAAACTTATTAGGAATATCTTGTAGTTTCTCAATAATGGGCGTGGTCCGCCCACTCAGTTACTTGGTGTAGGGTATTACTCTGTCGGTGAAACCCGACTGATGCTTCCTTACTTGTTTTAAATCTAATTTAGCTCATTGCAATTTTAAAGTTGTCTGCTTTTTTTGTCTCTCGTTTTTAATAACTGTTGAAATGTTGCCGTTTGTCTTCGATTTGACGCTGAATTGACGCTACTCTTAAGGCTCAGTTAGTGATGACGTATCGTATTTATTCGTATCGTAAATGTCTGAGAGGTACCTATTTCTATGAGAATTTCTGCGTTACGTTACGAAGAAATACGTCAAGAGCGAACGCGCTTATAGAGCTCGGGTAAAATAGGTTTTGTCTGCGATACGAATAAATACGTTACGTCATCACTAACTGAGCCTTTATTTGGAATCTCGATATATGCGGCTCTTCTAAAAACGTGCTTATTTTAAATATTAAAAGCAATAGCGAGCTGCATCTATCGACACTGGTGTTATTCTGACAATCATAATTAGAACAATTCGACTTTATGTAAAAGTCAGCTTAACAGTTTTTTTTTACTAAAGACAAGAGATTTTATAAAAAATGTATTTTGTTAAAAATCTTTTTTTGAAGACAACAAAGTTGATAATTTTTTATTGAAGGCAGCAACTTTTTGTGTGCTATTTTCTGCGTCACATAATTGCTGCTTTGCCTTTTTCGTTGCCCTTGCTGCACTTGCTACCACTGCAAAGTGGAAAAGCGCGTCTTAGCAACAACAATACGCGGTTGTTGTAATTTTGCCAAGCAAGAAGCGGTATGACGGGGGCCTGAACTGGCACTTGATCGCTGGCTTGAGTGAACGGCAAGCGGCAACAGCCACAACAAGTCTTCTGCTATATGTAATACAACTTTTACGCTTGCTGCTGTATTGTTGTTGTTGTTGTTGTTGTCTTGATTTCTACTTCAACTTGTAGTTGGGAGACGTTGTGCAGATTTCGCTTGACTGTGCTGCTGTTGCTTTGGCCAGATTTACGCTGTTTTTCTGCAGTTGTTGCTGTTGTTGTTTATCTCTGTGTATGTATGTGTGTGTGTTGGCTATAAGTGTTGGTTGTTATTGTTGTTATTTCATTGTTCATTGTATTTTAACATTTTCTGCTGTTGTTGTTGTTGTTGTTTACTAGTACAACAATCAACAGCAGCCCACTCGACTCAGCTCAGCTCAGAGCTCAATTCAATTTGACTCTCACCTCGCAGCTCAGCGCGCTCCGTTCCGCCACAATCGACGCAGCTCAGCTTCAGCTTAAGCCAAGTCGAATCGAGTCGAGTCTCGGGCTTGGGTAGACGGGCCAAGCGTTGTTTCTGGCCGCCTTAGTTGCGTTTTTAACATTTACCGCTAAAGATCGTCGCGTTTCGCATGCAAATATTTTTAATAGCAAAAAAATATATATACACTTGCATTAAATAATATATATTTTCTAAAATCTAAACAAGTATCTAAGCCACAATTAAAGCCAGTGCATTAACGCCTACGTAACGCGCGTATAATGAAATTGTTGCTGATTTCTTGTGGCCCCATCAATAAAAAAAAGATTAAGCTGATGAAAAGTGCCTCGAAAAGTGAAAATATCGAAAGTTTTCGAAACATTTGAGCGTGAATTTTTTCGCTTTGTATGTGTGCGTGATTTTTTCGCTGTTACTTCTTTTTTTTAAGTGGTTGCAACAATTGCTACTCTCTGCAAAAATGACTGCATAGCAACAGCAACAACAACAACTACAACAACAAAGATATTAAAGCCCTGCTTACGTCTTCATTAAATGAGCGCTTTAATGAGGGCTCAAACGACGTACCCACTCGAAAGCATAAACTTCTTCCTCCTGCCGCTCTGCTCTGTTTATGCTTATTTGAATGCTAGCACTTAAAATGGCGTCTGCTCATTTTTTTGTGTGTATTTCCTTAAAATTTTTCGCCATGTATTTTTTGCTCGTTTTTTGTTTTGTTTTTCGTTTCACATTTCGTTAATATTTTGTAATTACACACTGACGAAGTAGCAACCGCACTTGCCGAAGATACCAACAACAACAACAGCAACAAAAGTAGTTCATTGACTAAATTCAACATTGCGTCTATCTTTAGCATGCATACATATGTACATACATACATACATATATACTACTACTACTTTTGTAGTGGTAATATGCTCTAGTTGTTAGTTTCTTAATCTTAATAGTTATAAATTGCGTTTATTTTTTTTTTGGTTTGTTATGAAACTTTAATTTTAAGCAACTTTTAAATCGACAAAAAAAAAACTGAAATAATAATGAATTATGAAATTCTAGAAAAATTGTGCCGATTTGAACAAATTAATCAATCTTTGCATATATGTATGTACATATGTATGTATTTCTGTGATCAGTTTTAAACAGTACCAAAAAGCATAATTATATTTTGGTTAAAAGAGGAAAGACTACTTATTTGAGCATCTGAGAGAAAAGAATATACAATAGGCTTATCTTTTGCCTCAGGGATGCACATAAAAGACGAGCTATCAATTAGCAATATTTCCGAACTTTGTACATTTTTAGGGTACGTTAATATGCTTATTAGCTCGCTTATACGAGTAGCAGCTTGTACTAGGTAAAATTGGCGCTTAAACTTTGCAGGCCGAAAACTTAAGCTCAGCTTGCATATAAATATTCAAGAAATTTGTAAGTGCTGAAGGGAATGTTGATAAAAAGGAATGAGCCAAAACTACACTTAACTGTGTTAGCTCGCTTAAACAGAAAAAGCTTGGTAAATTTGGCTTTTGAACTTCCAAGAGCGAGCGCCCAGGTTTGGAGTAAGCCCGGATATATTTGCAAGCTCTTTTTCGAACCGAACGTATTTAATAAGAGTATAGCTTTAATTAGTATTTCAATTTATGTCAGTCAACTAATTTTTTATTTCTTAAAGAAGAGTCATTCATATTCCGTTGCTTGCATGTAAAAATGTTCGTATTTAAATTTTTATAGAACTGAGTTCATTGCATAATTAACACCCTCTATCTAGTGAGCTGTCCTGAGGCAACCATCTTTTAATGCTCTTCTATTCCACAGCTGGAAACTTTTGCCTGTCGCTGCATTAAGAAAACTCTTTGATATTTTCTATTCATAGATTTTGTGCATAATACTAGCAAAAGTATTAACCACCTTAACGAATACTTTTTTGACATACTGTAGCTTAACGAATTGCGTTATAATTTTAGATTTTGTTTTGCTATATGAAAGACCAATTATTTTCTTAATTAAACCCTAAAAAATACAATTTATTAGCGCTGCGTTTTTTATACAATCGAATTTTGAAACCGGAACTTTATTTTACATGCAAGCAAAACAAAACATCTTCCAAAGCTGTAGATTTAGCTGACGAACCAGTTTTTGCAACATTTCTCTTCATTTTGAAAACAAAAGTTATTTATTAAAACTTTAGCACTACTACGATACAAAAGAATAATAGTAATCCAACAAGAAATGGACTAGAACTAAACTCCCACACGCACACAACTTTTAAAATAGCGCAAACAAAATTTAATATTTTGAGGTCTAGAACTAGAAAAGCTGTTCACTAACGAAAAGTTTGCTGTTCTAGCATTAGCGAAGTGGTGGATCCTCTTGCACTTACGCAATGGCTGATGAATAGTAATGCAGAAGTTAACCGATTGACCGCTTTCATGTCATAGGAAGCCCGTGCTAAATTTGCCCGTGCTAAATTTGCCCGTTGAAACGAAGAAAAAAGATTGAAGCCGGCAGCAGTAGTTTATTTCTAGAGAATTTTCAAAATATCAATCTCTAAAAGAGACACTTTATCGCTTAAAAGTGAAGCATGATAATGAGATTAAAAGATCAGATCATACTGAATATAGATGCTGTTAAATTCAGTCAGTAGTATGAAGTTTTATTTTGACCAATTTGAGTGGTATTTTTCGTCGACTGTAATACTCGATTTTAGCTGCTAATTAAAGCGTTCATTTACAAAGAAATATCAGTTGCCAAATATTGTACAATAGCAACAATATGAAATCGCTTTCCGGTTTCTTTAAATTAAGTTTGCTCTAATTTTTCATTAGAATCGTTGAAGGTCGCTGCTTTGCGTGCTTCCTTTCGAATGCGACGCCTGAAATGAAATGACCCAATCGCATTGTGTGCAATTTTTTTGTCTGAACACTCGAATGTGCAACTCTCTCAGCGTATGAGTGCGTCTAACCGACAATGTAACCTTTCTCAAGTCATTTGAAAATATGGCCCAAAGCAATGCAATGTTTTAACGTTTCCTCTATTAGCAGTTGTTTTTGTATTTCCAAGCCATTTGCTTGAAGTGTTTTCATTATTTGTGCGGTCTATTAATTTAAAAATGTTTTGTACAGCAAGTGCGCTTAAGTATCAAAATATATATACTTATATTTTCAATATATGTATGTACACTCAGAAAAATATGTGCCATTTATATGCTTGTAATATGGCTCAGTTTTATATCATGGCATAGAAAAAAATTTATAATGGTTTCGTTTCAGTACTACAAAAGTTGGCACATTATCATTTTCTTTTATATAAAATGTTTCACGCTTTAAAATAGTTTTCATTGGCGCTGTTTTTCATCCAAAACTAGAAACTCTTGGAATTCTCGTGTGTTTTATATTATTGGCAACTGAAGTGCTAATGAGGGCGGCGCTCCAGAGTTTTTAAAGATACTTGATATGTTTCAAAGTACATATAGAAAATTAAACACGTTAACGGGTTGCTACTGTACAATCAAGATGAAGAGATGATTCAATTCAAGGGGGTTCTATAAAATAAGAATGTAGACTAAATATTTGCTACTTTTCTAAGCATATGGAAATCATGTGGTAAAACATATATGAGAACTTTTATAAGATGATTTTATTTACTTTTTATAGCATAGCCTGAAGTTTAATAATCAAGTATTAGAAGTTTTAAATAAATATTGCATAGAAGGGGAAGACTAACAAAAACGTAGACAACTTACAATGTAAATATGTGTGTTAAACCCAAAACGAATTCGATGATGTCACTAATTTAATAGTAAAAGTTGCCATAAAAATAATAGTTTCGAAACTTTAATAAGAATAACACATTTACTAATGAACAATTTTATTAGAAAAAAAATCTATAATTCAAAATTTCGTCATTTTTACTCTCAGTGTATATTTACAACCACATTGTTGTTGTTGTTGTTGCATTAGTTATTGTGTTTTTTTAAAATACAACTGATATTTTAATTATATACACACGCAAAAGACAGCTGCTATAATATAATGTAAACCGGTTCAGCAGTTGAACAAAACCGCATATTAACTGTTACTTATATCTGACTGACGTCTATGCACACACACTCTTGCTTGCACACATGCAGATACTTTCGTACATATATTGAGATGCAAAAGTAAACTGCTGAAAATAAAAGTGTAAAAAAGCAGATGCAAAACATTTTTTTACTTAATTAAAAAAGCTCAATCAGTGCAGAAGAAATGAAAATAAGAAATGCAGTTACGCTTTTGCTGTTGTAAAAATAACGGCTTACACTTAAATACAGTGCAATTTAATTTGAAAAAGCAATAACAAAAGAGCAGCTGTGCAAACTGTGTGAACTGTAGCTGTTGTTGTTGTTGCTGATTAAGGTCACATAACGGCAGCAAAAAAAGTGCCGTTATTTTTCAACACTGTGCCTTGTTTATTGAATTGCATGCGAATTGATTTCAAATGAAATGAAATGCATTCGAACGCAATGAAATGGAATGTAAAGTCAGCACATGTTCAAGTTGAATGCAATCCAGTCGTCGGCGTCGTCGTCAATTCGTCATTTTATAATTAATGAGCGCTTACGTAGAGGAAGTGACAAAAATTGCCGCTACACGAGCTGAGTGCAAGTTCAAATAATTCACGCTCAGAAATTAAACACGTTTAATGGCAATTTATCAACGCCCAAGCGAAATGGCATGTCAACTAGGCTGAAGAAGAAGAAGAAGAAGAAGAAAAAGACCTTAAACAAATACACAAACCAACAAACCAACAAACAGACAAACAGACAACACCAACTGACAATACGTCAATGACAATTACAACAACAATAAGTCAAGCAGCCTTCAGAGGAGCCATCTGAAAGTGAAGTGTACAGTGTAAAGTGTAAAGTGAGGTGCAGCTGAAGAAGTCGTTTGACACAATTTCAAAGCAACCATACACGCGCAGATCCGCTCCAAAAGACAACAGCTTGTTGCAGAAAATAGTGAAAAGTTGTGCGTCGCTCCTTTGTCTTTTGGCTGTCATCAAGCCAGAAAAGGCGAGACCGCATTGTTTCGCCGCGTCTTATTGTGGAAAGCAGCAACAGACTTCGACTTCTTTGACTACGCTCGAAACTAAACTGGGCAATTGTTGCTATTTTGTTGTCGTGGTTGTTGTTTTATTGTTGCCAAGTGCGAGGTGTGTGCTTGCTGCAATATCCTCCCACACACACACAAACTAACAAGTCAACTCAACGTAGCGGCTCATTGGAACTATGATGCTTTTATCGGCGCTGAAGCTGGGTATGTTGTTTATAACCTATTTACAACATACGGTGAAATTTTTTTGTCCCTAAAAAACCTATTTATAGTAACAACAGTTTTTTTGGGGGGTTTAATGTTTTCTGTTCTTTTTTCGACAGGAAGGACGTTGGAAATCCTTCAAAGATACTGTGAATCCGTATTTATAACCTATTTACAACAAGCATGCCATAAATGTGCCGGCAGCTAAGCATAGTGAAATTTTTTTTGCAAAAAACCTTTTCTTTAGTAACAACAATTCAACTGGAAGTTTGAATTTTTGGGTGCTTGGGTGCGTTTCTATACGCAGGAGATGGTGAGAACCTTCAAAGATTCTGCTCGAGATTCAGCCCGAACTGGTCAGCATGCACAATTCACATTTCTCCTGAAATAGTTAAGTCATAAAATGTGTGACCAGAATTCGCTTATGTTCAAATATTTTCTGATTCTTTCTTTCACTTGAAAATGAATTGAATACTTCCAAAAGCGAAAGAATAATTCTACCTCCTCCTTAAAGCCTTTGCTATTCAAGTTTTTAAATCATGTTTCTATTCGTAACAACTATTAATATTTTGATAAAATTTTATTGACGAAGTAGGGCAACTGCTCTGGCAGCAGTGTAGAAGAGCAGATTATAGCTGAACAACAACAACAAAGGATATTTGCTACTTGCCAGCTCTTTAGCTATGTTGTTGTTGTTGTTCTTCAAAGCAAATATGTATGCTCTTTTGCCCAGTTGCCCTTCATCGTAAATAACGCCATATCAATTTTTACTTCATACTTCTTGCTCTTAAGCACTTCAAGTTTAGGAAGCATTATGGTTTATTTCTTTGTATTATTTATGCTATATTTATTGTGATTTTCACAGCTTGCGGCAATGTTGCCACTTGAAATATTTCGACTGTGTATTTTCTAGTTTGTTGGCCGCATTTGGCGCGCAAGCTCAATTTGTATGGCATGGCTTGTTGGATTTTGGAATGTTTTTGTTGAGCAGCGTGTTTTCATCTCAGAGCGCATTTGCTATGACTTTTTTGACTTTAATTTGTTGCGATTCGACTCGTATATTGATGCGGAAACTTGTTTCTGGCTTGAACTTTAGAATAACAAATTGCTGCTGGTTGTGGTTGTTGTTTGTTGCTGATAAAAGTGAATCATGCTCTTGAAATTTCAATAGTTTAAAAGGTTCGTTGTTGCTTTGATATCAATCAATTAATCCGGCAGTAGGCATTTGAATATGATTATCATTTAGTTGAGTTTTTAGTTCAATGATATTTTAACTACTACTCGTATATGGTACATTTTTGTTAGTATACGTCGTTGTTTATAACATTTTTAACTTTGAATTGATAAAAAACATGAATTTCTTCTTCTAAAGGGTGCTCTTTTTAGACGTGTGGTTTTCAATCAACCAATACTTTTTTCGCAGTTGGTCTTTCTGGCAGCTGTCACTTGATTTATGCTCAGTTTGGTTTGCCATTTCATATTGAATAGACTTACTCCTGAACAACGATTTTCAATTATCTGCATGTAATTAAAAATAGGTTTTCTGGCAACTATTGTATTTTTATAATAATACTTTTATGTGTACATCTATTTCGATATATATTTGATATTTCGATATATTTGATATAAGCTCAAAAGTTCTTATTCCGTCTTAAAATAGTTCGTTTAAAAAAGGCTTATGCATTTTTGGTTCAACTTTCTAAATCAACTTTCGTCGAATCAAGAAATAGTTGGAAACACTATGAAAGAGGCAATCGAATGTTGCCTAAATTTATATTTAAAATCTAATGTGAATAGGAAGCAAGCGTCTTATTCATTCCAATGAAATATATTACAGTAACAATATGATTTGTCTTAATAAAATTTGTCGTTGCTACATTTTTCACAAGGCAATATATTAAATTCATTTTTGTTAGAGGCGTTAATATTTTGTGGAATTCGGTAAAAATTTGCATTATTTAATTTTATTCTTCTATAAAATGTTTGCTACGAAAATTGCTGCTGCTATTTACTATACTCTCATAGTTAAGCGTGTAGAAAATGTTTCAAAAAACCTCAAAGTCTCTCGTTTATGAATTTGGCTAACCATTTAAGCGCCACAACTACTCAAACAACTCAAACTTGCCAAATTAATGGCTAAATGCAGTTGGCCAAGTTGTTGCCATAACTAAATGCTCACCAACATCACTTCGCTGCTCACTTCTGCTGCTCATAGTGGCCAAAGAAATATGATTAAAAAGCGAAAAATAGTATTAGCCAAAATGAGTTGCAGTCAAAGCAGAAAGTGCTCTTTTTCGAACTCTGAGAGAGAGAGCAAAACTATTTTATAAATACACGCCAGCAGTTAAAAATGTTGTACGAGTAGAAATGCAGCCAAAGCGAGAAGCGAAAAGTCACTTCAGCTGACTGCGAACTACTCCACTAGACTCCACTCCACTCCACTAGACTCCACTCCAGCTCACTTCACTGGGCCACAGTTGCCGACAGTGAGTAGTTTTCTTGCCATTTCAATTTGTTGCTATTTAAAAAATTGTTTTGCATTGAAGCACTTTTTCTATCTTTTCTTTTGCATAAATTCCATTTCAAACTCTTTTCTTTTTCCATCTTGCTGTTCGCAAATTTCATTTCCAGCACTTAATATGCAAAGTGTTCGGTCAATTGAAAAACAATTTTCTTTGCATTTGATTTGTGGTTTTTTTTTTTGCTATGAGCGGAAAATTTTGCTGCATAATGCGGAAATTTCGGATTAATGAAATTTTATGCTTTTTGAATATTTCGGCACTGAATTTCAATAAACAACTTTCATATTTGTTAAGACAGGCTCACAAATACCATGGCGAGCAATTTGTAAATTTCCGATTGATGTCAGGAAGTGGTGGTGCGAGTATCCTGCTATCGAAGTAATCCATTTGAATTTAATAATAATAATCTTTCTGAATGAGCGAAGTTGAAAACAGGAAAACAGGCAGCAAGCAACACGGTCACGTAGAGACTTTAAAATTTGTTTAGATCGTAAGGTAGCTTGGTTATACTGTTAGTGCAAATCAACCTCAATTGGGCACTATTGGATCCCTGGTCTTTTGGATTTTATGCCTAAAGTTTTCAGATTTCTAGATCGATTTCTTATCAAAGCAGTTGGTTCGTTTCGATTGCTTTTCTTGCTCAAATGATTCATAAAATCTTATCTTGTAGATTTTATTATACATATATTTATTGGCCATGAAATGATAGTACTAGAAAGTCGAAATAAAAGTTTTCCAATATCGCTATTCTTTTTTAAAGCGCTTAAAACTACATGAACTTATTTTTCACTATCGACAAGTTCCTTTTTTTTTTTGAAGGTCGTTGTTTTTGTATGCATATGAAATATGCTATTTTTATGAGCTATTCTGTCTTACTAGCTTCAATTATTTTATAGGAAAATTAAGTTATGACTTTTCATGCAAAAGTTCCAATTTGAATTTTTTAAACAACTTTTCATGCATTTGTAATTTCAATATCTTGTAAAGTTGCTATTCATAAAACTGATTTATTAATCAATCATAAAGAATTTTAAATTATCTTGAACTATGCTTTATTAAATCTTTTTTTGAAAAAATTCAAAAATTATTGCCTGCAGTATACAAGCGAAACCTTCAGGTCCGTCGTGTATCTATCATATACATATGTATCTATCTATCAGCACTGTCATTATGTTGTAGCGCATATAATTGTCACGTTCTTAAACAACAAATTGCTAATAAATCAATAAATTTTCTAGTGACTTAAGCTAGAAGTAGCATAGAAGTTTAGCATAGCCATTTTATTAGTCATTTAAATTTTATTACAAATGGTTTGGAATAGCTAAAAGACACGAGAAGAGTGGCATTTGAAGCTAAGTTTCAGTGCTGGAAAACGCCAGCAGCAGCTATTGCTATAGCTTTTAGTCTTGGGGCTGTAACAAAAAAAAAAAACATGTCAATAAAACACGATTTTTATGACTGCGCTTAATGATGAAAAAGGCTCAGCTTCCTGCGCAGACCAAGAGCACAATCTACGCCCGCTTGCAAATTATTTGTGAATTATTGGCCGTAGTTATTGTGTGCTGCTTGATTATGCAAATGTCCATGCCAATTAGAAAATAACACGTACATATATTGCGAAAGAGTCAAGCGATCTTTGACTGCAGTCATTACGTTGCAGGTGCCAATGGTTTTAGTGTTGCTAATATTATATCTCTTTGCTTTATCTCGCATAAATGCAAATTATATCTAGCTGTTAATTAGCTGTCTTTATAAAAGAACTTTCTAATTACTAACGCTATTCTGGCAAAAGTCACAAAATCCACATCTACGCAAATTTTATCTTTTTCCTATGAAGAAGAAATTATTTGTCACTGTAATGGCAGAGTAATGGTCTGTGAGTAACAAATCATGTATAAAATGCTATTGTAAAATAGCAAAATTGCTAATTAAATATAAAAGTTACTACTTCTACTGTCAACGTGGCAACCTTGCCACCGTAGAAGAAGAAAAAGCACGGAAGGCACAGAAATAAGTAGCGCTCTAATTATTTACATTTCAAAACTTTTGCTTTCATTAAAATTCACTTTCAACAACTCACGTTAATGCTCTCATGTAGTACAAATCTGCTCAACCTTCAAAAAGACAACAAGCCAACAAAATAAATACGCAAAAATCTTCAAAATACCCAGACTCGCGGCCGGTCCGAAATAAATCGCCACTTTTGACGACGCACTTGCGTGGGCGCCCACGCTCGACTAGAGGACACTCTCAAAGCACTTTAAAATTACGTTTCTTTGGCATTACCTTTGTATTGCATAATGCCAAACAATGCGCTCAAAATTATCACAAATATTGCTCAATTCTTTCTCAAGTTGTTGTTACATATCCAACAGTTCTTTGATATCTCAACACCCGCACATTTTGTTCGAAAAGAAACTCTCATTTTTCAAGGCGAATTTTTGTAATTTAATTAGTTCGATGACTTATTTTGTTATGAGTATAATTTGCTCTATGAGGCAGTTTCTTTCAAATATTGACACATTTTTTGTAATTTTATTAAATGCTTTCCAATTTCATTTATTGCAAGCCTGCGTAATTATTAAAATCACTGTCACAAATCCAAAAATTTATGTTGACAAATGAAATTGACGAACATCCGCGGCGGGCGATTAACCCCCGCCAACTTTTGAGCCAACTGCCAATAATTTAAAACCATTTACCGTTGCACGACACACCTATGCCTTTTTTGCGCCGTTCTTTTTTATTCTTTCCTCCTCTCCTTTATTTTCTCTGATTCATTCCAGCTGTCATTCACAGCTTGTGGTATCGCACATTCATTATCTTTGCGGCAAGAAGCATGCGATCAATAAAATATCTGCACAGTTATGTGAGAACTCCTTTAATTTCGCAAACTGCGCCGCGAACTCCCCCGCCACCCTCCCCACCTGCCGTCATCATCCGAATGCTGCTCCTTTGTTGGGGCTACGAATTTTCGAGATAACTTTGTCGTTCTTTTTTGATTGTCGGACTGAAAAAGCAGCCGAATACGCAGACACTTCTTTGAGCATTTCCGCTGCCAAGTTGTCGCCTTTGCTTTGTGCCTCTTGCTGAAGGCTCACACACACATTTGCTCGTCCTTTGTTTAGCGCTCTTTTACTACAGCATACCTTTGCTGTCTTTGAAAGTCTGCTTAGAAAGTCTTTGGTATTTGTGTGCAAATTAAAGATTTATTTGTGTGCGTTTTGACGCTTTCAAAAGTTGAAACATGCAGATTTTTTGCAAATTTCTTTAACACGGATCGGCGAATTAGTGTCATGTTTAATGCTATTTTTGGCAATTAAATTGCAATTTCCTTCGAAAAGTTGCTTGCAATAAAATGAAGGTAGAATTTTTTGTATGAAAATTGTATGATTTCTGATAATGCTGATGATTTAATAAAAACTTTCGATAGTTTAGATTTTAAATCAATTGGTTCCTTCATTCTACATTTTATATATGACGTTAGGTTATCGTCAGCTGTTTACTCAAGTTACAGTGCTCTTTAAGAATGTATGTTGTTATTCTCAGCCAGCATAAGTATGTAGATATGATTATCTCACAAATTAGACATGTCCTTCCTGGCTGTCAGCTGCCTTTTCTTTTAAATATTCAGATACATCTTGTATTCGTTATAGGAATCTACTGCCAGCATAAGCTGAAAGGCCTATTCTGACAGTTCTGCATGTATTTTCTATAGCTTTTCATGCTAATTTTTTATAATAAAAGTGCTTTCACAAAAAATTAACCAAAATTTTTTCTCTTTTCTTTGCAGGTATGTGTGCTACAACCACGGTAAAGCCATTACAACTACGAAAAAAAATTGCGATACCAATTGCCAAACTTTGTACAGGCGCTAAAAAGCTCAGCTACAAGCGTGCCAGCCAGCTTGCTTGCGATCTTGAACTCTCTTCTTAGGCTTTGGCCGTTTATTCGTTTATAATTCTTGCTTTTTGCAGGCACTTTTGGACACTTCATGTTTTTCGTTGACATTGTCAAATCGTTTTGCTACGCCCAAACGCGCCACTCCAAGAGTACTTCAACGCCCATGCACACGGCATTGTTGTTGCTTTCTGCCGGGTACTCACAGTTGTATAAAAGCTAAAACAAATAAAAGCCTGCAAAAAGATACGAAATTTCCACAAAAACATGCCGCAAAATTCATCTTAGTCTGGATTTTCACACAACGCATTGCATAAGCCAACGAAGACAACGAACTTTAAGACTCTATTTTTTTTCTTTGTCATAACTCTGGCGTTTTTTGTTTTGCATGTATTTTCCCAGCTGTATGCATATGTATAATATTTCTGCTGCCGCGACTAATTTGGAATTGTTCACAAAAAAAAAAAGATGCTTTTTGTGTCTGAAATGTGGCATCGCTTGAGGCGTCGCCAATGTCATGCTCATCTTTACATGAGCTGCTTGTACTTGTAGTATGATATGTAGTATGTATGTGTGTACACTACACATACACCAACAGACATTTTTTTTCACAAAATTTAAAAAAAAAATCTGAAGCAAAAAATCACGATTCGAAAATTTTGATTTATTGTTGACACGATTTAATGACTTTGCCCCATTTGCTGCTAAAAGTGATTCACAATCGCTTTCTTTTTTTTATATGTATATCTTCTTTTATTAATCGAACTTTTGTGTTTGACATGAATATCTCAGACTTAAAGACGTGCAATGCTTAACGCTAATTTCGTGGGAAGTTTGAATTTCAAATTTTAGCATTTTTTTGCGGAACTTACTAATTTTATTTTGTAAACTGCTATCATACTCGTAATAAGGAAATATTTTAACAAAGAAAAATCAAAAAACTACGTACAAATATGCGAATTTTTTATTATACTTTATTTTATATAAATTATTTACAAAAATATTCGATTTTTTGTTCATAAGGAAGTTTTGAGCTCTTTTATGGATTCCTTCCATTATGGATTCCTTCCATTATGGATTCCTTCCATTAAAAAAGCTAGGCCTTAACCCACACGGGCTAAGCCTGTGCCAATCAATTAATAAGTTATTATTATTTATGAATGTGTTCAATTGTTTACTTCAATATGTCGAAAATTAAGTCATTATGTAAAAATGTGTGAAAATGAAATGTTTAAACATTCATACGAGTCATATACTACGTTTATACGACACTTGAAATCGGTTTGAGTCAATTCGCATCGACTCAAAACAGTCGTTTAAACACAATTTGTAATCGCTTTGAAAATTTTAAAAGTATCGAGTCAAAGCGCTTTTCGAATGAGTTTTAAATTTTCGAGTCGATTCGAAAATGCGCATAAACGAGCAAATATTTTCAAAGTAGTTTGAAAATCAGCTATTCTGTGCATTTTAAGTAAAAGGCAAGCTAATATTCATTAGACGCCAAAAATATATTAAAAAAGAAAGCTTTTTGTTTAGTTTTTGAAAAAATCAATCATTTCTATTTTGATTTGTTGCAATATATAATTAAAGTGTCTGCTGCAATCGCAGTGTTGAACGAACCATATTCTATATTGTTGCGCTACTCCCTTTGCTCCCCTTCCCTTCGTCGCTGGCACGGCCTAATCAAGCGATAAAAATCATACGCGATAAATTGTGCGCGTGACTATTCGACGAACAAATACTTGAAAATCAATGCACGGAGGAAGTGGGTGGCAGGAGGGCAAGCAGTCAGTCGGGCCGCCTTGAAGCCTTCAAGCTGCGGCGCATTTTTGTCTTTCACAAACAAGAGCCGAACTCGACAGCGGCGCACGCACTTGGCATGACAAGCAGGCCAGCAGCAGCAAGTGCACTCGCTGCGGCTCCGGCCGCAAATTACGGACTTGTTGGCTGCGCATGCGCGTCTGTGCCTTCACCAATGCAACTGCTGCTGCGGCGACTTTTGTTATTTTGCATATGCAGAGTCGCCCCAAAGGAAATGGCTGTCTGTTGCTAAAGTACGAGCGTAATTCAAGCTACTCTTTGTTTGTTATCCTTGCTTCCTTCCCTCCTTCATTTCTTTCCTTTATTTCTCTCTTTCATAAAATAAATAAATAAATAATCGGTAATTGGCGCAGCAACCCATACGGGCTTAGAGGCCTAGCTTTCTCTCATTAAATTGTACGTGCTTGTTATATTCTAGCAAAAATTAATGGGACCTACAATTTCCCATATCAGAACCCATTGAGAGAGAAGGTTTTCATGGGAATGAGTACTCTCGTAGAATTGCCAATTCATCGCGAGAAGTGGCGCTGCGCATAGGAATAATTTGAACAACAAATTCTCCTTCTTAGCAGATGTTATGAGAAGTCGGCTGAGATTTTAGCCCAGGCCTTCCGCATCAGCGACCAAGTACTTGTCCACTTAGCCACCACGGCAACTATCATTAAAGCTTTAATCTAAATTTTAAGCATTTTAATTGAAATTTTTTACTATCGCCGACATGAACGACTTTTTGCTTTTGCTCAGCTTCTTGTTGTGGAAATTATTGTAGTTCATATCAATTAAATGGCGGCGCTCAAGGTCATCCGCACAAAAAACAGATTTTATTTAAGCTCAGCTGCGGTAATTTCGCTGCAGGTCAACTTCTTTCAGTTGAATTGCATTCAGCAATTTGTGCTGACAATTTAGTGCACACACACATACACACACACTCAAAGTGTCTTTGTACGCACACAATCGCCATTATTATTATAATCATTTGTGCGAAAAGTAATGCCACCTTTTTTTGTGGCATAATTAAAACCGCTCAAAGTCAGCGGGTCAGCTACACTTCACTTCATCGAACGGCGCAGAGCAGAGCTGCGTACATTCCATGTGGCTGCCACAATCGAATGCGGCCCACAGCCTTGAGCAATTTGCCAAACTCAAGTGCCAACATAAAAGCGCGCATAAATTTGCACACACACACACACATGCACACATGTACACATTTAATATTTGCAGGCACTATTGAAGCATTTACCAAAGTGATACATACAAATCGCTTTTGTCTCTTTATACGCAGCTCTAAACTATTGTAATTTGTATGCTCGGCACTCATGTTCAGTGCCGTCTTCCAGTATGGGCCAACATCTCTGCAGCGCCCCGTTGTACAATGAACACGCCCAGCAAACAATTGGGCTGCATATGGGACTAGAACGTTTATATGTATGTAAAGTTGTTTACAAAAGTATTACGGATTATTATTATTTTGGTTACTGCAAATTAAATTGAGAAAAACTGCACTTTTAAATCTACATTTAGTTTTATAAAAAATCTTGAGAAGAGATAAAGGCGCATCTGCAACAACTACAGTCGAAATTTTACACAATCTTTACGTTTTCGGGAATCCAAAAATTTGAAGTGTCATCAATAATCGTTTCTTATTACATATTCTCTTTTATACAAATTTCGATTCTTTTAATCTTCTTATATTTTAATTCAACTCAGTAATAAAAGAATCAATAAAAATATGAAGGCTCATCCGTTAGAATTTTGAATTATCTTAACTTTTTCGTTCTAGCTCATTATTCTTTTTCTTTATTGCTTACACATTTGAGTAAATCTCAAATTTTTAGCCACTATTCGACTGTTATATATGTAAATATATTTCTGAGTGATTATTAAAACTGCATGATTTTAATTTCATGATTGTTAACTTTTGCTTTTCTGATTTAAAAAAAATGAAGCAGCTCAAAAATCAATTAGGCCAAAATGCCCGCAAGCAGCTGAAGACGGCACTGCGCAGTTGTTTTGTGTGTGTGTGTGTGTGTGTGTGTGGCTGTAATTATTTCATTCCAAAAAACACTTTGTTAATATTTGTTTTGTCGCCCCTTCAAAAGTCCTTGACATTGCAGGCAGCACGTGCGCTGCTCAAAAGATATATCTCAGCAACATGTTGTTCGTTCGGCGCTCATTGATGAAGCATTAGCAGCGCTCATTACTTGGGAATTGCCATTGCTTAAGTCGTCGATTGCGAGACGGCGGCTTTGTGATTCGTATAATTATCGATCGAGGCGCTTATTTCGTGGCTCATTTGCGCCCAGCGCCAGCGGTGTAAACAATCTTTTGCATATTGTATCTTTCCTCACGTGGTAATTTGATAAATTGCTGCTGCCTTGTTGGAATTTCGCGGAATTTCCTATGCAACCAGCAACCGCACACATATCCGTTGCATAAATCAAATGGCCGCCGGATATGCACACACTTCAAAGTTTTACTACTTCTTTCATTCATTCACTTTTGACTGCATCGATTTTTGATTTTTCCCTGCTCTTTTCTGCTTCACTTTGCAGGCGCCTGATACCAGTGTAGCTTGACGGCAAAAACAATGAAAACTTTCGATTAATTTCTGTTGTTTATTCATTTTGCAAAATCATGGCTTATTCATATGCAAAACAGCGCATTACGCTATCGCGCTTGTTTGTTCGAATTGAGACATAAACATACATAAATCGCTTCAGCAATGGCAAAGTCAGCTTTGCAAGTGGCACCATGCACTTTTTGCATTGTAAACATTATGCAAGCAAAAACTTGAAAACTATTTGTATGCAATGAAAACTTCCTGTACAATTTGATTCCTTTTCTTGTGTTGAACTCTTATGCTGTCTTCTCAAAGTCTGCTGAAAAATAATTAAATCAAATGCACTATACAACAGCTGCTGGCTACAATATTTCCTTCGAAAATCAGTTTTTCAAAATTATGAAAATACTTTCTGACGCTGGGGGCTAACAGTTTGAGATCGATCGAGATTCGATCTACATGATCGTGTATCCTTTAAGAAATCAAAGGTCTGTTTCGAGCTCATATTATGGTCTGGTCATCAATTGAGATTTAATAGAATTATTATACGAGTATTTCTTTGTAGTTACTCTCCGTAGAAAATTTACTTGTTATTAAACCTATACTTTTTCGATATGATTATGCTCATTTGTGAAAAAAGTTATAATCATTGTTTTTATTCTACTCTTAAATCTATTTGGATTCATATCTTGCTGGCTGAATCGCGAAATTTACTGTAGAAGGTCCGAGTGAATCGATTTAATCAAACTGAGTCAAAAGCCAATCTGACTCAAATGAATTGAATCGACAAAAAAATAAAACAAATTGATTCAAACTAAGTCGAAATTTGATTTAACTTCAATTCAAGCAAACTGATTTAAACTGAGTTCCAAGTCCGTTTGATTCAAATTGAATTCTATCGAAATTAACCAATCTGAGTCGCATGCCGATTTTACGAAAAATCAAACAAATTGATTCAAACTGAGTCAAAAGCTGATTTGGCTTGATTTGAATCGAAACATTCAACAACAATTGAAAATTAATGTTTTTCTTGAACTACACTCTTATTTCAAATACCAAGTAATAGGCAAGACATTTTTAATATCGCTTTTAAAAACGAAATAACTGTTGCATGCCACGCCTGTATTTTTATTGAATGTTTAGTGTCAGACAAAGATATTTATGACAGAATTTTATAATAGATATAGATAAATAATTTTTGTTTACTTTTAACTCATATACTATTCAAGTTGACGCGTCGAGGTCACAAGTTCACATTAGAGAAATAAGCAAAATCTAAAACCAACAAAATTTGATTTTAGCAGTCTTTTTCTGAATAGAGTCCCAAACGTCACAGCGCAATATTTTATCTTAATTTATGCCTTTTCCCCTTTTTCTATACAAAGTCAGCAATTGAAATGACAAGCAATTTCTAGTACAATGCCTTACTATAGCCGTAGAAGTGCCTATTAGAAATAATATTACTTAGAGCGAATACATTTTCTTTCAAACTGAATTAATGATTTGTTTTCTTTCAAACTTTAATCGAAAAGCATGTGCTATTTTTCACACATAATACTTTGAAGTGTGTTTGTTTGACGTATGAGCGTTTCATAAAATCGAATTTTTCAACCAGTTTTTGCTTACAAATTACAATTAATTCGTTTGCATGAAGCGACTACAAGTCGCCAAGCCATACACAAATACCGCCCAACTATTGTCTAACATTTGCTTCCCTTGCTGCTTCGTACGCCCAGCAAGCGCATGGCTTTTTTTCTCGCATTGAAAAGAAAACATAAGCCGCGCAAAGCATGTAGAAACAAAAGACTTAAGCCACAAACTTGCTGCTGTTTCTCTGTCATACAACAAAAGAATGGCAACATACATATGTGAGCACATAAATTTGGCTGTGTTTGTTCACCTGAAACCAAAGACTTAAGCAGCAAACTTGCCCGGCACACGTTTCCCTTATTTGCATCTACATATTTGGACGGACGCACTGCAACAGAGCAGCTGTTTTTGTTGTTGCCATTCATACAATTTTACTTGTATCCATATCATAAAAAAATACGCATGGCATTTGCTTACAATTTTCTAATTATTGTTGCTGTTTTCTTTCTTTTAACTCTTGCAGGCACTGGCAGTTCTCCCGCCCAGAATTCAACGCGCAGCATTAGTCCAAATAATTCCACCTCAACGAGTCAATTCAGCTTACATCACAATAGTTCGGGCAGTTTAGGCAGTTCAACGCCCACTTCCTTGCATCCACAGGTGAGTTGTTGTGAATTGAAATGCTGACATGCTTTTTGTTTTATGCTTTGCTTTTATCTATTTACAAAATCAGTCAGCGGTGTCCACCTTCAAGCAGTCGCCAACTATTCTCAACGGTAACGGTGCGCTTTTGGACAGCACAATGCCAGGTGGTATACCAACGCCGGGCACGCCAAACTCCAAAGCCAAGGTGCGTCGAGTTACAGCCGAAAAAAGAGCATACTTTTTTTTTCTAAATCTCTCTTTAAACTTTGTACTTTGCAGGACAATTCACATTTTGTCAAAATTGTCGTAGCTTTATATCCATTCAAAGCCATCGAAGGTGGTGATTTATCACTCGAAAAGGTCAGTTTTATAGAAACACACTTTTATTTGCCATTTAATCTTACTGTTGCCTTTCCTTTACTTTCCTTTAGAATGCCGAATATGAAGTAATCGATGATTCCCAGGAGCATTGGTGGAAAGTGAAAGATGCTGTGGGTAATGTCGGCTACATACCCAGTAATTATGTTAAACCTAAAGCTTTGTTGGGCTTGGAGCGCTATGAGTGAGTATTTGTAGAATACTTCTAGTTATAAGCTATACCAAAACAAGAGAGAAATTTAACTAGTTCAATTGTAGTTCATAAAGTAATTTTATCGAAAGAGAAAGCAGCACAAAAATTAGTCTGAACCAGCTAAAAGATTTACATTTTTGAAAACATAATCTGCTAGAAAAGATCAAACCTAACGAAAACGTGATCTTATTTTATGAAAGTTAGCTCAATTTTGCCTTTTGGAATAAATCGATTTGGCAATTGTAACATTAATTTATCTCTCTATGGTCATTTCATTGTTAATGCAAGTATTTTTAAAATTAAAATTTCATTGCAGATGGTACGTTGGTGACATGTCACGTCAGCGCGCCGAATCACTGCTGAAACAGGGTGACAAGGAAGGCTGTTTCGTGGTGCGCAAATCGTCCACAAAGGGTTTATACACACTCTCGCTACATACCAAAGTGTAAGTTGTGCATTTCAATGCAACATTTTTTGAACTAATCATTTTTCTCTTTCTTTGCCTGCTGCAGTCCACAATCTCATGTCAAGCACTACCACATCAAGCAAAATGCACGCGGCGAATATTACTTGAGCGAGAAGCACTGCTGTGAGACGATACCCGACCTGGTCAACTATCATCGGCACAATTCGGGTGGTTTGGCCTGCCGTTTGAAGTCGTCGCCCTGCGATCGACCAGTGCCACCAACGGCGGGATTGTCACATGGTAAGTATTTTTTGGTTCTCGCTGCTGCCAGCAAAACAGACACAACTAACTTGCCACACTGCAATTTGCAGACAAATGGGAAATACATCCGATGGAGTTGATGCTCATGGAGGAACTCGGCTCCGGCCAATTCGGTGTGGTGCGACGCGGCAAGTGGCGCGGCAGCATTGATACGGCCGTCAAAATGATGAAGGAAGGCACCATGTCCGAGGATGACTTCATCGAGGAGGCCAAAGTAATGACCAAACTGCAGCATCCGAATCTGGTGCAGCTGTACGGCGTCTGCTCCAAACATCGTCCCATCTACATTGTCACCGAATACATGAAGCATGGCTCCTTGCTGAACTATTTGCGACGCCATGAAACTACCTTGATCGGCAACATGGGACTGCTGTTGGACATGTGCATACAGGTGCGTTTTATTGAGAAAAAGTATCGAAAAAGTAAATTTTGTCAAGTCAAAATTTCAAAAATTCTAACAATTTATTATTGGAATTTAGTATGAGCATCTTTTCTATAAGAAATTGTGACTAATGCTGTTCGAGATTGTTTTCAACTTACATAATTTCTCGATATCTTGATAGCATTTTTACTTATTTTTGTATTTCATTAATTTTGTGACGCAGGTGAGCAAAGGCATGTCCTACTTGGAGCGCCACAACTACATACATCGTGATTTGGCTGCGCGCAATTGTCTCGTCGGCTCGGAGAATGTGGTGAAAGTAGCCGATTTTGGTTTGGCACGCTACGTGCTGGACGATCAGTACACAAGCTCGGGCGGCACCAAGTTCCCCATCAAATGGGCACCACCGGAAGTGTTGAACTACACGCGCTTCTCCTCGAAGAGTGACGTTTGGGCCTATGGTAAGTAGAAGATCATACGAATATGCATACATATGTAGGAGATATCGCTTGGAAGAGCACTGGCAATTAGTCAAATCTATCAAGTCCTTTTTTGGAGTTTTGGATTTTATACCAAAATTTTAATTTATATCTTAATAAACAATTTAAGGGTTTCACTAGTTTTGCAAATTGTCTTTTACTGCCTTGTCCAATTTTACCGAAATATTTGAGTTTATTCCAACTTTTTTTTCTAATATGAAATTTTCTTATTTATGATATGTAATTAACTTTCGTGCATTATACATAAAACAAATTATAACAATTGAAATGCTTCTTTTATATAGGCGTGCTCATGTGGGAGGTGTTCACCTGTGGCAAAATGCCTTATGGCCGTCTAAAGAATACCGAAGTGGTGGAGCGCGTCCAGCGTGGCATCATACTAGAGAAACCAAAGTCATCTGCAAAGGAAATTTACGATGTAAGTTGCCCTAAGCTAAACATAATCGAGCTCTCATTTATGCTTGTGCTTACTCACTCACGCAGGTTATGAAGAAGTGTTGGTCTCACGGCCCCGAGGAGCGTCCATCATTCCGTGTGCTCAAGGAGCAGCTGGCGCTCGTGGCGCAAACACTCACCGACTAAGCGCAGCTCAACGTCAGCAGCAGCAGCAGCAGCAGCAGCCAACAGCTGAGACATGCCAATTAAAATGCACTGAGCGAGAATATATGCCACATATATATTATATATATACTATATACATACATATATATAGAGCAACAAAACTGCAACTTTAATTATTAAGCCAGGAAGCAAGCGAGAAAGCACGAAACGCCACAAGTCTTAAGTTAAATAAGAGCGCAGGTTTAAACATAATTGCATTAAGCAAACAGCTAGAGAGCACAAATAGCTGGCAGCATAGTGTTTGCTACTAAATATTTACCTTTTATTTTTTTGTATTACTAATCGCGCGCGCAAGTGACAGCGAGCAAGAAAAGTATCGTACTTTATTAGCAAAAAAGTATAGCATTAAATAATGAAATTGTCATAAGCATAAAACTGATAAATTTAAAAAATGGCTGAGCAGTAGCAAAACAAATACAAAAATTTTTTACAAGCCACACTCAGACGGCGCGTTGAGTGCAGAACTTTTGTAAATCTAAGTTTTTGCCAATTTGCGAAAGAAACATTTTATACAAGTTTTGTAATGTTTTTGTATGCTTTTTTTATATGATATATATAGCGTATAGATATATACAAAAGATATATATGTGCTTTTTTATAATATATGCTTAATATATGTGAATTAAGAATAGCAAGCAAAAATGTCTAAATTTAAGCGCATTGAAACTGATTATACTTTAAATGCAAATGTGTATGTGTAGCATGTAAGTGTGCTTGAAAATTTCGCAATGTTGTAAGTGTATGCATACTCACACACACACATACATACATATATATAAATGCTATATGCAAGAAGTATGCAACAACAAAATGTTAAGTATTCTATGAGCCGAAGCTGAAGGCAGAAGTGTGCGCTTTGAACAAAAATGTTTGCCATGTGAACACACATACATACATACGCCTTCTTATAACACACACACACACACACACACACACATATATATATATATATATATATATACAATATGTGGCAGGCAACTTTCCTCATGCCACATTCGAGCAACACTCGCCTGGCAAATTCTCTCTCTCTCTCTCTCATCCTAACGCCTGTTGCATAGTGTACTTTGTTCATTAGCCACTTTTGCTCATATCGCATACCCATATATAGTAACTATAGTAACACTTAATAATTGTTGCGCCGCTCGCATGTCATCAATTTAGTTTTAAATGTTTATTTTGTGATTTATGTTTAATTTTTATTTGATATGAAAGAAAGCGTGTATCTTTTTTTGTTTTTGGTTTGTATGGTTGCAATCATATATAACATATATATTTATCGCCACATTTGCATACCAGCTGCATTAAACGAAGATATAGTGCAACACACGAATAGCAGACAACAACCTTAAGTAATTAATTAAATTTAAGTTCTGCACATTTCATTTTGAATAATTTGTAAGTTTGCAGTGTATGCTCTTTTAAATAGGCGCAACTGAAATGTATGCTTTCTCTTGCAGCGCATTACAATACACTTCTCAACTTAACTTTATTCGCATATGATTTTGCGCATTTGATTTAATATTTTTATTTGATTTGATTTTAAGTTTCATTTTAAATACTGTTTAACTAAAATTTATAAAGTTAATTTGAAGAGAAAACAAGCATAAAATGAAAATAAATATGTGCAAAAAACTATTTAATTTGATTCGTTTTTATTTGAACTTTTCTTTAGTTGGTATGTATTTTTTATTTATTTAAGACTATTTTGTAAATCATCGAGTTTTGTTTACGATATGCATATTAATTTAAATATGCGAATTAATTTCGAATTGTTTCCGAAAATCCTACCAATTTTGGAACACCCTTTTCTAATTCATGCGTTTTGCAATTTCGGTTTCGATTTGAATTCGCGCGAATTCTGGAAAATGCCTGAAAGCCTGGCATTTTGTAAGCATTGTTAGATTTCTCGAAGTTGCCACCGTGCGTTGTGAATGCAGCAATAGCAATGCCAGCATTTCGGCTGGAAAATTCAATTCCGATGTTTCACAGTGATGATTCTCTGCCATGCAATGATGTGATACGATTAGAAGCAGTCGTATGATTGGCATAACATTTTATAAGCTAGAAAATGTTGATCTCAATCATAATCATGCAATCAAAACTGACGTCGGTTTTAGTCAGGCTGCTTTGAAGTTGAAAATTCGAAACGAATCATCATTGTGCAACTTTTCACTTAAACAAATGAAGCAGTTTTTGAGACAAAATTGGCAAAATCACAATCCAATAACCAAGATTCACTTCGCATGCGGGAAAAACGTTCCGTTCTTCCTCTTTTGCCAATGAACTCGATTTTCCGGAAAGGAAAATGTCCGTGTGGATCCAATCAACACTTTTAGTTATTACTTTTAGTTTAAAAAGTAAAATTGGTCATTTATTTCCACATTTCCATTACGTTGCTACGGTAATGCAGATGAAATGACGTAACGAAAAATGCGAAAATCCCAAAATTATAACGGCAAAATTTTTGCATACAAAAATGGGCAAAAAACTACGTAAGGCGGGGGATTACGTCTTCGCCGAAATGCGTCGCAAATTGCCGGGATGCGTTTCGCTGCATTCCTTAACCCTTAATCTACTACGTAGAGCAGAAAAATCCTGAAATTTTCCGGATTGCGGCGAAAATTGCGATTTTTCCTTTTTCGTTACGCATTTCGGCGAAGACGTAATCCCCCGCCTTACGTAGTTTTTTGCACGCGTTTTTTGCCCATTTTTGTATGCAAAAATTTTGCCGTTATAATTTTGGGATTTTCGCATTTTTCGTTACGTCATTTCATCTGCAACGACCAGACGGGCAAGGAAATGTGGAAATGAAATGGATTTTTAAACAGTTTTGTAAAATTTCCAATAGAGCAAAGCGGTTGCGAAAAAAACAAAACGTGCTTTTTATCTACTAAAATACCAACGCTCGGCTCGGTATTTTCTCTGCACAGCCGAGACCCTCTCTGTCCTGCGTTTTTCCTCTCCACTCTTCTTTCTTTCTGGAGCCATTTTTCCAAAACTCATTTTCGTTTTCTTGATAATTTGTCACTTTATTTTTGAAAGTTTGAAAATTTGAAATGTTTGAAATAAAAATATTTCGAGCAATTACAGTAGATATGGGGCACGGAGGGTGACGCTTGCCTTTTATGTATATGATATTATAAATGACTGGATTTGAATTTTGTATGCAATCTGCTAACCAGTCAGTGCCGCCTTCAAAAATCTTTGATGACAGTTCTGCTAATTCATGATATTCCTGCATGCGTAGCTTCTAAAGGTGTGAAGCAATTTGGAATCTATTCACAATCCTATTCACTATTCCTTTGTTGTAGATACATATATAATAGCTATATAGTACATTCTGGTTCTTAATAGCACATCATTCAAAATGTGTTTGGCTGTTTCTTCGTCTTCGTGCTACTATACAGTTACGGCTACTGCCGTTACTATTCGGTAGCTGTCATCGTTCTCGTCATCCAGACAGCTGTCACAATTGCCGTCGTCGGTCAGGCCAATCAATCTCAAGTCTTGCCTGACCAGTCAGGATACCAACTAGAATTTTACAGTACTTCCGGCTAGTGGACCTAAGGAATGCAGATCTTCTTTTGTTGACGATGGGAAGCAAGAGCTTCGTCTGGCTGCTTTCAGCTTGACCGATCCAGCTAGTAAATTAAATTCTTACTTACTAAGATAGCTAGTAATTCTAACAAGTACTCATAATAAAATTTGTCTATGCTTAATCTCATTCAAGTGTCAATTTCCATTCTAATCATGGCAAGTATAGCATCATTCAAAGCATTTTTGCCTTTTCGAAATCACGCACACACACAAACACATGCGTATAGCAACGCGCATAGCAGTAGTTTATGAGGTTTCAAAAAAATTCCAGCCGTCAGCAAACAATTTTATGTCAAAAAGCAAGAACTAAATAAATATAAAGAAAACTACAAAAAAATTTAAAACAAGGAATACAGTTCAACAACAACAACAACAACAACAACAACAACAACAACAAAACAACATTATATAAAATAAATCAGTAATGGAAAACAATTTGAAAAATTCAAAGCAGAGAAAGTAGCAAAAAAGGAAGTAAACAAACGCCAATTTGTTTACTATATGAAAAGCCAACTTTTGATAAATAGCAAATTATATATAAAAAGAAGAGATACAAAAAATATCTACGAAAAGCAAAAAATATCAATTTATTTGAAATGTTTGTAAATGTTTATGAAGCATGTAACTAGGCTGTAAGTTTATACCAAATTTTTTAAACTGCAAGTAGACAAGACATGAGGAGAGTGAAAACTAGACGCTGGCCAATTTATTCAAGCTTCAAACTAGCATTAAGTAGCTTTAAAGCTTTTGCATAAAAATTTCTAGCATAAAATTGATGCTAGTTAATGAAAAATTTTTGGAATAGGGCGATTTTTTTAAGCATGCTTTGCTTTGTTTTCCTTTGAAGCTTTAGCTAGAATATGCGCTTATTGAAAAGCTTAAAGCAGCACAGCAAATGCGGCCAAAATGTCGCATTTAATGACGTAACTAAAACTTGCAAAAAAATATCCTAAGAAAAATTTAGTGCACAAAAAAGCTAAACAAAATAATTCGAAAAGGTAAAACTAAAACTAACATTAATATTAAGCGTGAAAGCATGATTTATTTGCAAAACAGAGAGAGATAAATTGCATTTTATTACATATGAAATTCTATGGTGATATTTAGTAAAAACAAAAAACAAAATTATAATATTACTATTATTTGATAATGAAAATAAAGCTATGCCATTCAACGGATTTATAATAAATTTTGGGGTGAGTTATTTTTATTTTGAACTAGCTGATTCACCCGGCTTTACCCGAGTGCCACATCATACGGGGAATCTGTGTATGTAGATTACCTATTCACGAAAACCTATTCTTCCTGTACATAATTTTCATATTATCAAAAAAATTCCTACCATTATTGAAATACATTTAAAAACAAATCTTGGAATAAAATAATTATTTTAGGCAGAAAAACGTTTGCCGGGACAGCTAGTACATATATAAAACCCAAATTATGTAAAAATGTTTACGTGAATGCATGACTAAATACTAACGGAATACAAAATTTTAATGTTGTATGACATGTAGTTTTAAAGGTTTACCAAATCAAATATTTAAGTTGTATGAGAGGTGCCACGCCCCTTGCCCAATGCCCGCCCCATTTTCCCAGTTGAAGGATACGGACATGTAGTAAGTTCGTATCGTGTTTCATTTATGTGTGCTGTATAGTTCTAAAGTTATACCCAAATGTATAGTTGATTGAAAAGTGCCACGCCCCTTGTCCTACGCCCATAAAATTTTACCCGTGGGACGAAGCATCTAAGAGGGGCCTGCATACGGAATTTCAATGCTGCGTGACTTGTAGTTTTAAAGATATGCCAAATCAAATATTTAAGTTGTATAGGGAGTGCCACTCCCCCTTGTCCCACTCCCCAAAATTTTTTTAAGCAAGAGGGCACGACTAAATACTAACAGAATACAAAATTTTAACGTTGTATGACATGTGGTTTTAAAGATATACCAAATCAAATATTTAAGTTGTATGGGAGGTGCCACGCCCTCTTGATGAATCGAAAAATGTTATATACAGTCGCCTTCCTTTGGTCTTCAACAATATTGGTATACAGTTTGGCTGAAATCGGTCAACGCGTGTAGCTTTGTATAGCCGGACAGACAGACAGACAGACAAACAAACATTCATTTTTATATATTAGATTCGTCAAAATTTGAAAATTTTTTACATTTTTGATTTGACAAAAGTTTAACTAACTCAATTATAATAGGTTTTGAAGCTTTTATAAAGCAAAATATCAAGAGCTTTGGTTTTGAAAGTTTTTATATTGTAGAAACTTTTCAAAAAAGCAACATACAAAAATTATGCATGTTGGCGTTAATGGCATAAAAAATTGACTTAATTCGAAAAATAAAGCCATTGCATTGACTGCTATAAAAATTGTGTATAAACCAACTTCAAGAGTATAGAAGCCGCTTGCCTTCAACTTTTTCAACATTTACAAAGAAAAGGCGACTACATCAAACCGACGTCAATCGCAAGAGAGCGTCTATTTGCTGGTAAAAGCTCAGTTACTACAGACGTATCGTATCGCGTCAGTTGGCTCAAGCTGCCTTAGGGCTCAGTTACTCCAGGCGTACATATCGTATCATATCGTGTCAGCTGACTAAACCTGCTTCACGCAAGCTCTATACAGAAGAACAAATTTCCACGTATATGATTCGGTGTGTGACTCCGGGCAAGTTATTCTACGATAACTTATATGAAAGCTTCTTAAGACTAAGAAATTAATACTTTACTAATACTCTACGACTTCTTCTACAATCTTCTTCTATTAAAATACAACAACATGCATTATACGATGTGAAATCTTATGCATATCAAAGTCGTTTACAAAAAACTTGAACAACATTTTTTACGTAAATGTATTGATGTTCATGTTAAAGAAGTCAAATAGTGAGTGTATTTTAGTGAAATTTTGTATTGAAAGTGTGAAAATTGTGTCCTTCTTCAAAGCGGTAGTGAAATGTCGTACTACAATTATTCATATCACAGCCAGCTTTGAGGAGCGATACGGTTTTTATAAAACTTCAACATATGTAAATGTGATTTTATAAAAAAAATTTTATGAATTAAATATCGATAAGCATGATTCCAAAAAAAGGCTAATAATTTTATCAAAGAGAGGTTTTATACTATCAACCTTTTAGCGGGAAACAAAAATTAACAGACATCCGTGCTCAAGTTAAATTATTTTGTGAAAGCTTAAATTTTTCTTAATTGATTTTCTAACATTTTACAAGTTGTGCCACTTTCAAGCGTAACCCAATTTGGTCAACCGCTGTCCAAGCTGACAGCAATTAAACAACAAAATTTGAGCCAAAATATTAGGAGCGAAATAATGGAGAAGCTCCCACGCTCATTTTCGAACGATTCGTTGCGAACAAAGACCGAATTGTACGGAAGTTCTTTATCAGCACCAAAAATGTACAAATCGAATTGGCACTGCAGCTGGGCGAGAGCGGTGGGGGTGCGCTTGAAATTGTGGCCCACAAATTTGCAGACAATTAGTAATAACACTGAAATGTGGAACTCTCGCGATTGTTCGGATTGAATTGCATATGATAGTTTAGCGAGTGCTCGCCTCAGCGCTCGCGGCGTTGCGCGTGGGTTAAGGTCGTCTGCGGCTGAGAATATTCCAACAAGTTCTAATTTCAAATTATATTTTTATTTTCAAATGATTGCAGCATAAATTAATGGAGCGTGGCTCGAAACTGCGCCCACTTCTGTGAGATATTGTGGATGCGCGTGCTGCCAGTGGTGAGCCATTTCGCTATGAAAATGGAACAGCTGAATTTATTGTCATATAAAGAAATGTTTGTGAAAATTTAGTTGAACGATTGAAAAATGTTGTAGGGGCATGAGAGGGCGCTTGAAATGAACGTCCTTCAATATATATATAAATGAAAGCTATTGCTATGGCATAGAACTCTACATCTTTGGAGCGATTTGCTGGGAATTTTGAAAGCTCGCTATTGTTTAGCGGGAATGAGACATAGGCTATTTTTGGTTTTGATATCTCAATTAGTTTGCGAGATATAGTTCGAAATGTGCTTATTTTCTGATAAATACATATCTAACTTAAATCTTAAATCTACAAAAATCTGATCTTTAATAAGTTTTATCAAATCTGAATCCAATATTGCATGGTTCTTGAACGCGCCTGCTTGCGCGCTGTATTGCCGGTGGTAGCCGTCAATTAGTTGCCCAATGCAAGGGCTCAAAAAGCTGTTTCCGGATTCGGCCGTCAGTGGAGTCTGCATGCAGAAAATTCTCGTTGCATAAAATAAAAGAAACAGAGTAAGTGAGAAAGCGGTGCCACGACCACAGTGGGCACCGCAGGTTTTATTAGATAAAGCTAATAAATTACAAAGGTCAAGTTATAGATGCCACAAAATGGCGCAGGTATATAGATATTCAAATATCAAAACAAATATACATATAAAAGAGCAAAGGTCCATCTCACTTACGCAATGGCGCAAGCCCACAGAGATATACAAAGACCTAAAAGTAGCTCAAGAATATGTTAGAGAACGAACTCACCCGCTTGATCGCCCAAAGTTAAGTGGCCGACCAGCAGCATAAAATACAAGTTCGGCCCTAACTCTTTTTGTGTCTGTTTTGCCTCACATTCGGCTTGCCGCTAATTCAGCGCTTTACACAAAAGGAGCTAGGGTTGTCAGAACTAAACATGCCGCCCACCTTGCAACATTAGTGCAACGAACATGATATATATAATTCACTTCACAATATAGTAAAAAACCGAAAGATTTTACTTTAACTCCAAATATACCTTAAGTACTAACAATTTAGACTAGTGTACACATATCGTAGGAGCGGACGAGCGCGGTTGGAAGCCGTGCCCGACGGACGAGGTCGAGCTTCGGCCGCATCGTCGTTCTTGACTACCTGTATCGATGGCCCCGACGGACGAGGTCGAGGTCCACCGCTGTCCACGTTGGTTTGGAGCTGGCTGGATCGATAGCCCCGACGGACGAGGTCGAGGTCCATCGCGGTCCTCATTACTTTGAGCTGGCTGGATCGATGGCCCCGACGGACGAGGTCGAGGTCCATCGCTGTCTTCATCGGGCAGATGGCTCGATCGATGGCCCCGACGGACGAGGTCGAGGTCCATCGCTGTCTTCCTCGGACGAATCGCTCGACGTATCGCCCCTGCGCAGATGCCTTGGCCCCGACGGACGAGGTCGAGGTCCAAGAGATTGGCGCTCCGTTGTCGCCGAGCGTACATCGGACTTTTCTTTACCGTGGAGCACTCTATGTTGGCGCGCTGCACCGTACCCGCAATGCGCACTTTTTCATCAACTGTAGGCGATGAGGCGAAAAACACTTCGCAGTCGGTCCTCAATGTCCATGGCACGGCAGAGTTCAAATGGCGAATGAGGTGGCGACCGTGCCGCCTCCAATGAAAGCTGTTCATGAACGCGACCCAACAAAGAAAAATAATAGATAATTAACATTTAGAAGATCATATGACGTCGACGTTGTCTAACGTTGTTTTAAATCACAGCCAATTTGCAAAAAAAATATATACAAAACATAAAAATATGCCAAAGTGCAAGTTCAACGATGCATGCGAATTATTGTCTCTTTAAAGTTTTCTTTAATTTCCACTGCACTTCACTGCAGTTTGGAATTGTACCTAGCACTGAAATTTCGTTAAAACTTCGCAATTTCGCTCCGGCCTTTCGTCTAAACGAGCTCACATTGACTCAAACTAATGTAAAATAAAATTCAATAATTACAAACGTAAATATAAACCCCGTGGAGCTCAGCAGAGTAGAATTTAAATAAGCCCGAACGCAAAATCAAATTTTATATAAATAACGCAATGAAAAACTCAGCAAAATATTGCGTGAGTTTAAACAGGTTCGAACGCCTTCAACTTATTAATGTATTGTTCTGTACTTTATATTTGTGCTCGCTGCCGGACGCACACGGTGTTGATGTGTTCAGTGCTTTTCTTTTGTGCACAAGAACCACACAAACAAACACCTTATCAAATCTCTTTTTATATATATACCGGCAGCAAACCAATGCACAATATAAAACAAATAAAAGGAACGAGCTCACCCGCTTCCAAATCCTGGTGCTGTTATGTTGCGCAGCTTTGTGCGATATGCAGTAGATTTTTTCCAGTCCCTCGTTGCGGCTGCGCTTTCCTATTTGAGCCGTTTGTGGAGTGTTAAAATAAATCCTTTTTCTGGTCGCACTGGCACTTGGATGGTGGCTCCTTTTATTCCACTTGTTTTTTCACTATTCCCGCGGTGCGACGGCTAGGTTTTTAGCCGTCGATACACTTTTTTCTTTATAAATGAAACTTGGACACGTCCGTCCGAACAAATGAAGATTAGAAATAAATGTAAACAAAATTAATATTGTTCCTTGTCGATTCGGAACGCAGTGGGTTTGGAACACTGGGCCAGAATGCAAAGGAAAAATAAGGGGGTGGTCTATCATAAAATGGTTGCGAAATAGAGTTTAGCACAAGTCGATTGCAAATTGTCTTTCACTTATGCCGTAATTTGATGGATATAAAAATTATCGCACAAAAATTAAAACAGGTGTTTTGGTGTTTCTTTCCAAACAGGCATATAAAAGTGCAAAGGTCCATCTCACTTAGAGATATGCAAAGACCTAATAATAGCACAGAAATATATTAGAGTTCACTAACTCACCTGCCACCAACCTGGTTTTTCTTTCATTTTTATTCAACTATCCAAACAGGCATATAAAAGAGCAAAGGTCCATCTCACTTACGCAATGGCGCAAGCTCACAGAGATATACAAAGACCCATAAATAGCTCAAGAATATTTTAGAGTTCATAAACTCACCTGCTCTATCAACAGAAAACTGAAAGGGGTACGAAAAATTAACGGCATCCAGTGAAATGAACGGAAGTATGGTTTCCCTCTTTTACACAACCGGCACAGCAGTATGTGCATGTGTAAATGCCCTAAGTTGAGACGAGTTTGCCCTACTACGTAAGAGACGCCCTGTACCTATACAGGAGGCAAACAACAACTTAAAGCGTTTGTCTGCTCTATGTACAGACAAACTGATGGAGGAACACCGAACAAAAAGTCCCAAACACAGGGGAAATCTACAATTTATTGATGCAAATGTGCAAAAGATGTTTGTGTCCACCCGAATATCCACATTCTGATTTTTCTTTTCATTAAAAAATTGCACTTGTACAGACGCCCAAAAAAATCGTATATATGAAAATTTTAAATATTAAGCCCACCGCAAGATTTTATGTGTTTAAGCGAATGATCGCTTTCGGATTTTTCCCTTTTGCAAAATTATTGCGCATATGCAGTCACCTTAGCTTTTCGTCTAGGTTTCGGTGCATTCTGAGTCACCCTGCTTTCTAACCCAGGACAATCAACAACTTCACTATTGTTTATCTCGGTGACAAAATACAAAAACCGAAGGTGACCGCGAAATTCGAGGGCAATGACCCTAAAAGTTTATGCACAATTTTTTGTGCAAACTAATGCACACAACGGACAAGCAAACAATGGCGAACGGCGGTCAGAACAAAAGAATGTACAAAGCGAAGAAAATGAAACGAAAGAAAAAAACGAACGGAATCGCGACATATGCACTTTCTTTGTGGGCACTACCGACTCGCGAAGCTAGTCGTAAATTGGAACACTATCACTTTACGCACCTTTTTTGATAAGTTTTCCGGGAAAATTCGGGTTCCAATTACTATGTCCCAATATGTGCGGGTGCTCGGCCCGTGAATCTGAATGCGTCGTCGATTCTTGATGTCGCTACTGAGTTGGCTTGGTATGTGCTGCTCCGCCGGTCGTTGCAGCTGTGATTGCTGCTCGGAGCAATTATGCAATTGTGCTCCTCTAGAGCCTGGCTTCTTCTTAAACTCCCACTGACGCCGAATCCGGCTCGAAGGACCATGAACGCGCCTGCTTGCGCGCTGTATTGCCGGTGGTAGCCGTCAATTAGTTGCCCAATGCAAGGGCTCAAAAAGCTGTTTCCGGATTCGGCCGTCAGTGGAGTCTGCATGCAGAAAATTCTCGTTGCATAAAATAAAAGAAACAGAGTAAGTGAGAAAGCGGTGCCACGACCACAGTGGGCACCGCAGGTTTTATTAGATAAAGCTAATAAATTACAAAGGTCAAGTTATAGATGCCACAAAATGGCGCAGGTATATAGATATTCAAATATCAAAACAAATATACATATAAAAGAGCAAAGGTCCATCTCACTTACGCAATGGCGCAAGCCCACAGAGATATACAAAGACCTAAAAGTAGCTCAAGAATATGTTAGAGAACGAACTCACCCGCTTGATCGCCCAAAGTTAAGTGGCCGACCAGCAGCATAAAATACAAGTTCGGCCCTAACTCTTTTTGTGTCTGTTTTGCCTCACATTCGGCTTGCCGCTAATTCAGCGCTTTACACAAAAGGAGCTAGGGTTGTCAGAACTAAACAGTTCTCTTTTTTGGACCTCTCCAGAAAACATATGCCATAAATGGGCGGCGTAAAAGCGTTGGTTGGTTCGTATGCAGGCAGACCAGTTCATAATTGCGAGCTCATTGCTGTCATGTATTCAGTTTTGGAAGAATGTATAAATAATCAGGGATCTGAATGGAGTTAAGCATGTCTTTCCATCTGTCTGTCTGTCTGTTTTTAAGGAAAAGAAATCAGCTAATTATAATAATTATATCGATCATCTAAATATGCGGCCATAAAGTCAAAAAACCAAAGAAGCGATGGAACTTTCTTCATATTAATTGCTAGTTCTCTGTTGGTGAGAAACCCTGATTCAGTCCCCAAACTAGATGAACAAATTTGGCTTTTGCAATAAACTCGGCAAATTATCGAATCATTTTAGATAAGCTTTTTAAAGTAAACAATTTTTGAAAACTCTCAGAATAGAGTCCGAGCACATATTCACAGAATCATTGCGGCTTTTCGAATTGGTTTAATAACTATCGAAAGTTTCTGGGAACGTTTCCCATGCTCAGCTTCCTCAAGCTACGTTTTTGCGCATTATTTAACTCATGCTCAATCTGCTCTATGCCATTTTTATAGCAATCAGATTTTTTTACAATTCACACACAAATAAATATTTTTGCTAATTGCAAATCGTTTGCAAACAACAGCAGATTTTATATTAATTTCTCAAGGCGCATTATGGAAAAGTTGTCAACAGCTGCGCCCAGCTTTCTTGCTGCATGGAAAAGCAATGAATTGAAACCTTAACCTGTTCCATACGTCGCAAATGAACGGTCTTACGTAAGTACAAGCCTAAAAGGTAAAAAGAAATTTGCAATAAATATCGAACAGAAAATATTTGAGGCCTTAAAGCTGGAGCGTTGGAGCCATCTGCTCAGTCGTCAGCCGAAATGCGTCGCAAGCTTGTAGCATTCGCGAAGCTGCCACAATTGAAAGGAAGGCACTGAATGCGACTCCATTTCTGCTTCACTTCAGGCAAAAACGAATTTCGGAACATTGTTTCTGTTTTTTAAGCGCTGCTTGTGCAGAGTTTCACACATAAATCAGTTCGGCTTCAATGACGTCATGTGCGCTTACCATGTATTTATCATATTTTTTGTTTTGCTTTGCTTGTGGCATTTTAAAAAGTTTTTGAAAGTAATTATTTGATTTATAGTACATACATATATAAGTATTATATTTTTCAGATCATTGTTGTTGATTAACTTATCTTTGCATTTTGCTCTTCTTCGCCATAATTTCATAATTGTATCGATTGATCTTGAATGTAAGGTCGGCGTTTCTTGATTCAAGCTCAGCGGCTGCCATTTACATGCATGCAGTTGCAGTTTCCGAGCTTTCGCCAATTTGCTGGCAGCTATCTACTATTTTTTTGGTAAGCCGACAATCAGAGGATGGCCTTCATATATGCAATGCACTTGTTGTTTTTAAAAGGCTTATGGGTTTGTTGGTGCGGAGGAAGTAGAGCAGTAATGGTGAACATTTATTTTAAACAACAAAGGGTTAAATGGGCTGTAGTGCAGGCATATGCATACATATATAGCTATATATATGGGGAATAGAAAATATAAACAAAGAATCGATAATTTATTTCAGACTTGAGGTAAACTCATCTTTAGGAACGCAGCCACTCGAACTGTCGTTTGTACTTCAAAGTGTTTATATGTTTAATTATACAGAGTTGTACTGCAAAGCATAATAAAAATGTTGTACTAATTATGGTTTAAATATCATGTTTCATTTATCTTAAAATAAGCACAAAAATACACAATTTTTGTTTACTTCTTTTATCAAAAAATGCTTTCAAGTTGTATCGTATGTACTTTTGCTTACAAACTAAAAAAATCTTGAACAGATTGCAGCAAATTCTTTTAAGAAATATAAAAAAAGTGAAGAATAGCAGCAAGGCATACCAAAAGTGATAAAACTAAAACGCCTTACAAATTGGCAGCAATTACTGATAAATTGTAAAAATACTTTTTCATGGGTAACAAAAAAAGCAAGAAGCTTTTCAGAAACTTATTTAAAGATAAAAAGTTGTTTTAGCAACATAAGTTTAATTAAATTTTACATGGCTGCTTATCCGAAGTCAAGCTGAAAGCAAATCCGAATAGTCAAAGGGTTCTTGGCCAGGCACTGTAGGCTAATTAGACCTATGACTACAATGGGTATAGTATACGATGATGAAGAAACAGCCAAGCACATGTTGTATGATGGGCTACTAAGGATCAGACTGCATTATCTACCTAATATATATATACCTGCAACTAAAGGATATTGCGTAAAACACCTGAAAGGAAATTGCTTTAAACCTCTCGAAGCTGCACAGCCATGAGCATCTGCAAATATTGAGTTAAGTACAATATATAAAAAGTATTCGCGGTTTTTTGGTAAATTTTTGAACAAAAATTGTCTTTATTGAAAATCGATTTTAATCAAAGTATATATTGGTCAAGTTTTTCGCCGATTGTATGCCGATGGAATTATGAAGCTACCCGAAAAAAGGCAAAAAGGTCATTACTAATAAGAATGGCCAGTATATATTTACTTGATTAAAATTGATTTTCAGTAAGGACAATTTTTGAACAAATATGTGCCAAAAAACCGCGAATACTTTTTATATGATTCAATATATGAGGAACTGACACCATATGCCTTTCAGGCCACAGTGACTGGGAGTCTTAATACTTGCTACAAAAATACAATCTAAATTCTATTGAAATGTCAGCCTGAGGCAAGACAAAATTTTGCAATATTTATATTATATTGAATTTCGTGGTAGTCGAATTGCAAAAATTGCTGCTGTCTGCCCACGAAAAGTCGAGCCAGTTAACAGCACGCCTCTGCGCTGCAGCGAGCTTTCTGCCAGCAAAGCTCCCCAACGCTCAGCTCAAGTTGACAGCGCGAACGGCGGCAGCAAAGCGAAAAGGTGAATACGAAAAGCGGCAGCTGCCGGCCGCCTAACGTCAGTTGTAGTTCAACAGCGCAAACGAACGGTTCTTGCCCGCTAAAAGATACGCTCGCTCTCAAGATAGGCGCAGTCGCTCGCTTCACAAACCAAAACAACATCGCTATTTTGCTTCAGTTTACTTGCTTGCGCATCAACTCAAACGGAAGCCAAACAATTTTCGGCGGCTGTCAAGTGTTTGCGCTCAAACGCAACGAAAACGAACTAATTTCGAATAATAAATAAATCGCCACTCAATTTTTAATTTAAATTTAATTTGAAAAAATTTTAAACGATTTCAACTTTTAATATTTTTTGCATCGCAAGCCGAAGAAAGGCACTGTTGCTCATTTCACAAAAAAAAGTGTTCTTGTTGTGTCTCAACTGAATATCGATATTTTTTAAATTAATTAATCATAAGGACGAAAAGGCCAAAATAGTTAAGCACGCTCAGCTGAAAAAGGATAACGCGCACTTGGTCTACGTCGCAGCACAGCACAGCGCAGGGATTCAGTGCAGCCGCTCGAAACATCCAGACAGCGAATGTAAGTGCGTTCTTGTTTTTGTTTTTGTTTATGTCTGTCACGGAAGTGCTGAGGTCCTTTTTGTGCTTTTTTGTGCAGCTGCTATGCTCTGCTGTGTTTGAGCGTGTGTTAGTTAGCGCTTACCTGTGTGTGTGTGCATGTGTTCTTCCTTTTGTGTGCAGCTTTTAGAGCGCGTAATTGCTTGCTTATCCTTTCGCATGCAAGCTTGTTGTTGTTGTTGTTGTTTTTGGCATATATAACCTTCGAGGTTCATTGACTGTTGTACACAAGGATTTGTTGCGCGTTTGATATAAATAAATAGTTCAACTATCAACTTAAGACAGCTGTTAAGCAAGTTCTGTTAGCTTAAATTACATCGCTTTGTTTTTGGTTGGGAAAGGCACTCATACATACATACATACATACATAATTGGTCAGTACAACCCGTTACCGGGTTACAACCTGACCTACGGCCTCTCTCCAGGCGCCCCTGCGCGCGCCTTCTCCAGTCGGAAATTCCAAGCTTTGCCAGTGCCTCCTCCACTTGGTCTTTCCATCGTAGGCATGGCCTCCCGCGCCGTCTCTGTCCTCTAACTGCCGTCGTCTCGAATACCTGGGACAGGCAAGCACTTTTAGTAATAGCGATCGAGCACATATCACAGCAACAACGTCTTGAAAACTTACATATAGTAACAGCAGGCTTCCACTGCTCCTCGAACTTCTGCCTAAGCTGTATTGTTGACTTTCAAGCTTGAGGATTTGCATATGTTCCTACAGTGGCTCACATCGAAAGCCGCACAGCCATATATACATATATAGAATGTACTAATTTTTAAAGAGAATAATAAAAATTTGTAAGCAATTCTTTATCTCCTCAATAGGCCTAATTTCAATTTTCAAAAAGTTTGTCGCTTTCAAAACGTTGTTATTATTTCTTAAAATTTTGAAAAATTCAAACGATAAGAATCTGTCAATTTGCTTTCAGAAAAGGGAAACTTAGATTTCAGAAATAGTTTTATCAATTTGCGAAACGGTCAAATGAAAAAAGTCCAGTGAAAAGCAGCATATGAATTTCACAATTACAGTTTTGGAACCAATTTAAGCAATATGAATTCAATTTTACTGTTCTAAAATCAATTTGTGCGTTTCTGAAATCATTTGGCCAGTTTCTCTAACGTAGAAATTGACTAGTTTGTCTGTTACTGTATTCGATTTTAAAATGTTGCAATTTATTAACTGGAATTCTTTACGATTTTTATTATTGTTGTTCAGTCTCTTCTGAACTAACTCGCTAACTAGTGTGTACACCGAATTTTGAGCGTGCTTGTGTAGATTGCTCTAAAAAAATTCGAAATATGTTTGAAAAATGTAGGTATATCTCATTATTTAGACTCAGAAAATGTAAAGTAAGGCAAACAAACGAAAGTTATGGTTAATTTTTTTAACAAAAGCTACTTCTCCGCGTTATTTTGTTCAGAACGCGCAATCATAAAATGTTTGCATAATTTTAATATGCCACAATAGGCCTTTCAGGCCGCGCATCCCTGCCCCAAATACAATTACAAAATAATTGTGCTAGTTTTGAAGATATTTTACAAAAATAACAAACTACAGCACACTGGCAACAAGTATTTTGCAGTCCGGAAGTACTGCCAACTATGGCTCAATTTTTGTGGAATTCAAATTACTATTCTTATTCATTCAAATTAATAATAATAATTAACTTTTGGCCGCTGCTCTGAACGACATAAAACGTATAAAAAAAAGATGCAAATTTGTTGAAAAATGTTGTGAGTCGTTTTGCAAACGATTTGACGATTTATCGATATATTATATATGTATATATACGAGAAAGTAATAGTCAGCAGGAATTTTCGACAGTAAAATCGTTTGCCAACGCAGCTTCTTTTCGCCTTTGGCTTTTCGCTTCACTTCAATGTTCGCCTTTTTTTTTTTAAATTTGCGCTATTTTTAAGTGTGGGGCGTTGCTAATACCCCACGGAGTCGCCTGCTGGTCTGCTGGCTTTGTGTATGCTTAAGACTTCCCTTTGGAAACGCTGAAGAGCCAGAATTTCGCTACACGCAGCCGTAATAATTAAGTGCTTTTTTCATGCGCGCAGTTATTAAAAAATAAAAAGCAAAGCGCTTTTTACACTAAAGATCAGACCAGACCCGACCAGACAAGACAGGCCATACCCAACTGAGCACAGCCACTCTCCAGCCACAATTAGACAGCTTCTTGCCCACATGCCAGCCCGGCTCAGCAGACACATACTTATGTAGCTGTAAGCAGTTAAAAGCGAACGGTGGCTAAAAGTAAAGAAAAGCAGCAAGAAAAATAAAGTTAGTTTTTTTTGTAAAGAAATCAAAACAGAATCATGACATCAGCATTCGAAACCGGTTCAATGATTTCATTAATCTTCCTTCTTCTAAGCCTGTAAGCTTGTGTATATGTGTGAGTGTGTGTGTGTGAGTGCTCAAACTGTGCAGCTACAAAAGACAAAAAGTATTTAAAAACTAACTTTTTTCTGTGAATCTAAGATTTACGTCTTTTGACCATGAAAAATGAAAAAATTTTGAAAATACACGCTGCTTTGTTGTTGCAGAACGACGGTGACATCAAGCTACACCGAATCCAATCCCATGAATTTGCTCAAATTTAACTTGCCACGTACTGTCTTAATGGCAGCTGTCATTAGCAGCATTTATAATGTTTATAAACAAAAAATAATAATTTATTACTAACAAAAAGACTTGATTTTACACAAAATGCAAAAATTTTAGAATTTAGCTAACCGCAGAGCGGAATTGGGTTTTTAGGTTTATAGCAGCAGCTCATAAGGCCTGCTTTTCGAATTGCTTAACGTTTCAAGCGGGTTTTGGTGGTTATAAACTGAAAATTTCTAAAGTACAACAACAACAAAAAGTTGAATGAAAGAGCAGCTACTGAATGACTGCGACGAGTGCAGAAAGTGGCCTCTTACAGAAAGTGTTCTTAAAAGAGCTTCTGATGATGAGCAGAATTTTCTTTTAAAATTGCAATTTGTTGAAGAAAATTTAAATGGAACGCTGGGGAATGGTATATAAGAAAGTCAGTGTTCCAACCCTTTAAATGGAATGCTGAGGAAAGAAATATAAGAAAGTTGGGACTCCTATCCTTTAATTTTTCCACTCTTGCCAACGAACTCCACTTTCAAGAAAGAACGTCTTCCACATATGAATTGGAACATGGCAATTTTCTTTCAGCATATGTGTGAGAAACTCTCTTGCCGACGAGTAGAATTTTCTTAAAAACCTCTACTAAAAATTTTAATTTGTTACAAAATTTAAATGGAATACCGAGCAATGATGTTTGAGAAAGTCTGTGCTCCTATCCTGTTCTCCTTTTTAAAATTTAAATATGTATATTGAACAAATTTAAATGGATGATATCGAAGAAAGTCTGAAGATCTAAACCTTGCTGTCTTGCCGACGAATATAACTTTCTTTAAAAAACTAACCTAAAAATTGCAATTTATTGAAAGAAATTAAATCTAAGAAAGTTTGCACTCATATTCTTTCCATTTTAAAATTTAAATTTATTGTAAATATTTGAATGGAACGCAGGGGAGTGGTATCTAAGAAAGTCGATGCTCATACCTTTCAATTTTTCCAATCTTGCCAACTAACTCCACTTTCAAGAAAGAACGTCTTCCACATATGAATTGGAACATGGCAATTTTCTTTCGGCAGCTGTTGTTAAAATTTCATTGCACGCTTGAAAAGGCAGCTATCTATCTGCACGGGCTCGTAGCGAGAATGCTCCGCTGTGACGCATGCTATTCCAAGCTGCTTTGCTGTTCATGTTGGCCAATCTTTGGCAGCCATAAAATTATGACACCAATTGCCAATTAAAGAACATCAGGCAGGCAACAGCAAGTGCGCAAAAGTGGCAAAGCGATGTTGCAACTTGCAACCAAATGCGGCAGCGACAGGCATTGCCGGTCACCTCAGCAACAGCAGCAGTTGTTGCCACTACAACAACAACAACAACATCTCAGACTGAACTGCCCAAAACGCTGCCAGCGCAAATGTCAACAAAAAGCTGAAAATAGTTGCTGCCACATTTTGTTGCATTTACAAAATTTTTCATAGGCTCGACGTGCACGCACACACATACACATATGCAGCTGCTAGCACACAGCGCGACAAGTGGCAATAAAATTCACTGCGAGCTAAAAATTGCACACACAAAAAAACAGAAAAAGATGAAAAAGTAGCTCTAAAAAAATGCTCAAGAAAATCATTTTACAAATGAATTTGCAACTGCCGGTTTTTTAGCTGAAAAGTGCAGACACACAGATACAAACATACACATGCAAATATATGCAAGTGGGCCGCGCATTGGCAAGCGTCCAAAGAGTGCGACTAAAAGATACTCGCTCGCTGACGCGCTGAAGCGTTTGGGAAAGGCAAGAATGCGCACCGAATTAACCAGGAAGAACTTGCTAAAGAAAGCAGCAGGAAATCTAAAGAGTGTGTGTGTGAGTGTGTGTGTGTGTGTGAACTGGTAGCTGTGCGCCAGCAGAATCTGTTAGCAGCAGCAGCTGAAATGGGCAATTAATATGCAACAGCAAAGAGTGCCGCGAATTGTGTCATGCAGAAGCTCTGCCAGTGCTGGCAGAAACGTAGTCAGAAATTTGCTGTAAAAGGGGGAATAGAATATAACGAATTTACTTAAGATACACTTTAAAAGAGCGCGAAAAAAATTCAAAACAACACAGCAAAAGGAGACATTTTATGCTAAAAGATAAAAGGAAAGCCCAAAGAAAGAAAATCAAAGAAAAGAAAATGGGAAATGAGGAAGTGGATGCTATTGCCAAACAGGGTGTCTGCCTTTCAGATGAGCATATCAGCAGCGTACTGATGCCTCTGCAAGTGCTCTACAGGCAAATAGAGGAATGCATGAAAAGGAAAACGAGGGCTAGGTGGAATAACCTCAGCACCTGCGCGACCTCCAAAACCATGCTAAAGTCCTATGAAGAAAGGTATACTAGGTTTATACTGACTCTCCCAAGAGTAGAATGTAGAGCTATCATAGGTGAACTAACGGGACACTGCCTTGTAGCAGCGCATGCACATAGGATGGGTATAACGAACGACGAAAGCTGCAGGAAATGCAAAGAAGCGGGTAGCAGGGAGACCTTAGAACACATACTATGCTCCTGCCCCGCCATCGCTAGAGCTCGCCTGACGTGTCTAGGAGCGCCGTTCTTTTCAAGGCTCGAGCAGATCTCGAAACTAGTCAATTGGAAATTTGTAAAACGCACCCAAATTCTGACAGATCACTACTTTGAGAACTCCTAAAACGGAACCCTAACTGGTATCGCTAAGAACCCAATAGGGTCTATGCGTGGCCTTTCTTAGGCCGCCAGATATACCTAACCTAACCTAAAGAAAAGAAAAACCAATAAAAGAAATGAAAAGAAAAGTAAGAAAAAGGAAGCTAAAAATTCAAGAAAATGCGTAATTAACAATTGAGATAGAAAACTATAAAAGAAATGCACAACTAATTTAGCACAACCGCCGCTAAAACACTTAGTTCAATTAACTTAAGCTCTTGCATTTACCTGTGTGTATGTGCTATTTTTAGTACGAGTTCATTGCACTTAAAATTTTAATTAAAGTGAATTGCAAATGAACGAACACTTTGCAAGGCAAAGAATATCAGTTGATGTTGTCTGTATAGAATTTTTTTTGGGGTTTTCTTGAAAGTGTAGTGCAACGAATCTGAAAGCATTAACTGAAGCATAATACGAGTATTTGCCCATGAGCCATAGCACATTATGCCATTGAAAAGATGAAAAAGTTAAATTCAGTGTAAAGCAGATGAAAATGATGAACTAAACAAGAGATATTTAGCAAAAGTGAAATGCGAAACTTTGAGAAGTTTGAAATAAAAATATTTCTAGCAATTACAGTTTGAGCGATATGGGGCACAGAGGGTGACGCTTGCCTTTTATGTATATGATGATGTATGATAGTTGATTTGTTGAAGGACAAACATCGAATGAAAGAGAAGAGTGAATAATATCAAAGAATAGACAACAACACAGAGAATGCACAATTCTTACAAACGAAAAGGTTTCTGCTAACATTGAGACCCGCTCTCTGGGCTTTGTGACTATTCTACCCAAAATAACTACAACCCGATCTTTATATCTGCATGACGCGGTTACATATTTTCCTCTGCGCTTTAAGAGTCAACTTTTTTGCGCTCACTTTTATTTGACTCTTTATGCACGCTCTTTGCTGCCAGTGAAAACACTTGAGCTTACTACCAAAAAAACGACCTTCAAAATGAAAATTTTTCACAAGCGATTTTTGCATGCGTTGCTAATTTAGATGACAACAAATTAAAGAATTTGACAAAAAAAATTATATGCACATTCTTTTTGTATTTCTCACACACACAAACACACACACACACACACTCACACACACAAGTGGGAATACTTTACGGCTATGTCACGTCAACGTCAACGTCAATGCCAATTAAAGTGTGCTCATTTATGCAAATCAATTTGTAAAATTAGCAAATCTTTAAGTTAATAATAATAATAATCTTTTTAATAGCCTAAGGCGTTGCCTATTTTAGCTGTTTACTTCCTTTCCCAGTGGCTTTGGCCTTTGGTTGATACTCTCTATCACTGGATTTGCGCTTGAGAGCGAACGAGCTGCAACCGAGCATTTGCTATTTTTACAAAACTATTGTGGCATTTTTATAAAATTTCTTTACGCATGTTTCTTTGTAAGTCATTTGTTTACTTTACTTTTGTTCAGCAACTTTTTCACAGCTCTTCTCAAATGCTTGGCTGCTCTTCAAAATGTTACATTTTTTACAAAAGTGTCATTTAAAATTTTTTTCAAATGCTGACAAAAAGCAATAATAAGGCGTTTATTGTAAATACACAAGAATTGTCAACATTTCTCGTTTTGTGTGTGTGTGTGTGTCAGAAAGTGTCAAAGTCATTGTCAAAATATAAACACTGACGTCATTTCGCATAATTTAAGTTTATTTTGCAGTTTGCCTTTTTGCATGTTCCAATTTTTGCCGTTTTTGCTCACACCTTTTTTGCTGTTGTTGTTCTTAATTTGTTGTTATTTTATTTTGCCGGCATTGCTATTTGCTTTTGAATGTTGTTGTGAGTGCTTGTACTAGCTCTTTATAATTATCTCATATTTTTGCGAAAATTGTTTGCTTATTACTTTCGCACACTCACACACACACAGACTAGCAGGCACACAGAAATGCTCATTTATTTTGCCGCATTGCCACATTTTAGTATAAAGTGGGACTTAATTTCTTAGAGAAATAGTTAAAAGGTGTGACAATGCTTGCAAGTGGAGCAGCTGGCGGAACGAATCTGCTGCAATGCGAGCTTTACTTGATTCTTTTAATGGCCGCCAGTTCTACAGCGCGACACTTTTCAAACAAAATTCCAAAATTTAAGTTCAATGATATTTGAAGCGGTAAGAACTTGAGCTTATTTGATAAAATTCAAAGTAAAAATTGTTCAGCAGAGAACTAAATGTACATAGTTGTAATTTTTATTACACAATTATTTTTCTTGATTGCAAAACAAAGGCCTCCAAATTTCTTTGGAATAAATATAGAAGCCTAAACATATTTTATCATAACAGAAACAACTGCAAAATTCGTTCGTTCATTGCCGGAAATGGCTTGTTGGAGCGCTTGGTTCTTGTTTGGCATATTCGTGATTTGATCAGCCTTCATCTTTATCTACTATATATACCAAGTTATACGAGTAAACAAAGTTGCAGTCTTTCAGATAATAAAAAGTGCCAGTTTCTGTTTCATAATACATTTTTCTCAAAATTTCAGAAATTTTAAATCTTGTTATGCCTAATTTATTCTCTCAAGACTCATTGAAAAATTACAGCAATTTTTTGATATGCTTAACTTATATCTAATTGACTTAAGTTCAGCTGAATTTGTGCTTGATTCTGTCTAGACTACTCTCAAAGCATGCATTTATTCAATTATATATACGAGTATATACCCAAGTCAATCCTCGTTCGTACTTATACCCCATACATAGCTAATATTTGAGCACTCACATGCCAAATACTCATGCTTCGAAAGGCATATTTTCAGCTGAATGGGCGCACACACAAACAATTTAAAAGGTAGCTACAATGTTAAGGCGCAGAACTCGTTTTGAAGTGTGTTAATTAAATTTTATGTACACAGTTTTATTAGCAACCGAAACGACTTTATTTGGAGCAACATTTGGAGCTTAAATTAAATATCATTTGGAATTTGGAATCTTACGGAAATCGCTTAACTCGCTGCTGCCCGTTCTTGTACGCCAAAAATATTTGCCGCTCTTCTGCAAATTGCGTCTTATTGCTTACAATATAATTGATGCCAAAGCGATTTTTTAGCTATTCTGTAATTCTAAGCGAAAATAAGAAAAATTGTTCAGATGAGATGAGATAATAAATTTCATGAGAGTGAAAAATGTTCTCTCGAACAGCAATGAAATCAATTGCAATTAAATAGCATGAAAGCGGCGGCGGAAGAAAATGGCTATTATAAAAATTATGATCGACTTTTTTGCTCAGTCAGAAAACTCGACAGCCAAAAAAAAATGTTTGTACAGCTTATAGACTTATAGCTTATAGAATTCTTAATGTAAGAAGTCCAATAAGAAAATAATAAAAAATCGTACTAAACACTAAAACTTCGACTTTTTTGCTCAGTTTAGTCGAGAAACTCGACAGTTATGTGCATCTAAGCCACTGAACCAAAATTAAACTGAGTTTGCAATATTTTGCTGCTGTTGCTGTCATTCCCTTTCCCCCATTTTCCGTATGGAAATCTGCAATTTATTGCTAACAAAGCAGAACGCATAAAATTGCTGCAATTAGTTCAATTTAGAGGCGCACTGCAACTTTGTGGATGGCAGCAGCGACTGAGGCAGCATCTGAGGTAGTTTAGGGGGTACCATCGGCAGCAGCCACCAGCAATTGTCGGCAATATTTACATATATCGGTACAAACATAACGCAGACACCTCGAATTTGCGCAGCAGCGTGCTCGACGAAGGTGACATCATGTGCCATACAAATTTTGGGTACATCCAGCCGTGAGCTCAGCTCACAATCAATCCAACTCAGCGCAAATCAAATCCAATTGAAGGCACGCAGCTGAGGTTCAAGCTGAGGCTGGAGCCGAAGCTGCAGCACGCTTCATTGCGAGCTGTGCCATTTTTTTCCCTGCATAACAAACGTGGAAATGTGCCTTTTTTGTTGTTGTTTTGTGTGCTTTTAATAGTTAATAAATGGCTATAACAATAAATATGTTATTTTGTGCTGTTATGATGAAATCAGCGGCCATAACTAAAATTATTGCTGATATCATTTTCGGCAAATGGCGTGTTCACGTATGGCAGCGGTGATAGATCAACTCGGAGAAATCGTTTGAATCAAAATCAATCAATTTAAAATGCGAAAAAGTGCTGTTTAATGGATTTGACATTGAAGTGCAAAATTTGCAGCGTTTCTGAAAAGTTTCTATAGCAGAAAGAAAATTATAATAAAGCTAAAGGTGTTGGCTACTCCAAAGAAGGAAGCTGTAGTTAACCCTTTCATGCCCGAATTAAATTGGGCGGAGCTAAAAATTCGTTGAGGTCAGATATGTGATAATATTGACTCAAATATGAACTGACAAAAATTTCAAAGTCCTTGGTGTCCTGGTTCGTAAGTTACAGGATGTTGCCTATAGGCAACATTGGGGAATGGTGGTGAATTTTAAAAACCATATACATTTATTTTATATGAATTTTTTGTTGAAATTCAAGTACGAAAAGACACAAAACCATTTTTTTGTAGATTCGAGCACAATTAAACATTGCATTTGTTGCATTTAGAGCGTGGAAAACCAGTTTGGCATAGTTTGCATCTGCCTTTTGCTCCCCATCGTACCCAGTGACCAAGATATTCAGATCGTATGGATTTTACAGGTTCTGCAGCATGTGCTCTTTTACAGGAGATTAACTCAGAGGCCATCGGAAGATCTGGGGATCATGGAGGCGGTGGTAACGATCCTGGTTATGAAGGATTTGACTCCATATCTGTAAGGAGTCATTCTGATCGACCTCCTTTCCTTGAAAACACTACTGTTAGAGTTGCGTTCAAAAGCTCGTTAGCAAGCAATATCCAACTGGAACATATTAGTGGAATATGCTTCACTTCGCCGTCTGCATATTTGAGGTCTCTGCGATACACCAGCCATCTATCGACTACAGATGAATTCATACACCAGAATACTATGAGCCTATAACATTTATTTGAGCTATGGTTTATTTTGTATAATTCTAGCAGCATGTCAGCAAGAACGCCGTTCCTTTAGTTTGCATCGCATACAAGTTTGTTTAGTCATAAATCTTTTTCCAGACTTCATCTTCAAAGAACTGGGTGAAATATTCCATTGATTGTTTCACCTCATTGCTGCGCAGTTCACTTTTCCAACTGGTATTACATTCCATTACCTCTGCACAAAATAACTTCAAACATTGCAAATAAATTTTCTCTATCACCTCCTGTACAACTTTTCATTCTAAATTTGTTTTCAGTCAATTTCTTTGCTAATTATTTCCTCATTTAGATAAACTTGCATATTTCCGCCCTTATCAATCATATTTCTCAATGTTTCTTTGATAGAGTTTTCGAAGTTTACTGCTCTTCTTCTTAATTTTCCTCATCCGCAAATCATCCCAGTTAAAGTGTAAATTTTGTTCCAATTTCTGTCGGCTTGAACCTCTTAAACGCATCGAAAAATAAATATACATAATGAAATATACATTGCTCGGAAATTACAACAGTTGACCAATGTTGCCTATAGGCAACTGCACTTTTGAAAAAATATTACAAGCAAACTAAACACTTTTCTCATGATTAGTTTTCCCTAAATAACTCTTGTATCCTTATTTATTTATAGTGCTTACTTGGTTTTACAATAAAACAATTATTTTAATGTTTTTAAACACTTTTTGTATAAACACTTTTTTTGCGAAACGATCTTGACAATTTCTCTTTGCGGAGATCGGCTACTGAATGAACATGTGCACAGTTTGCAGTAGAACAAGTAGCTGTAAGCTTGCACAATACATGAAGCTACATTATGCAAAAAACCGCATGTCAAAAAAATTTAAATAGCGGGACTTAGAAGCCAATAAGTACAATGTTGCCTATAGGCAACATTGGGCATGAAAGGGTTAAGCACTGTATAATTGATATTTTTGCATACAAAAGTGGCCCGATATTAGTAAAATACCGGAACTAATGGCCACAAAGAAAATGTATCTATAGGGGTCTATAGGGTGAACGAAAGTATTAAACTTATAAACTTATAAAATTAGCATGACTAAATTCGTTTAAACTACCTGAAGCTTTGCTAATATCTTCAATTTGACTTTAGTACGATTATAGAAAAACATTTTCGACATATCTTAGGGAAGATAGCGCAGCAATATAGTGATTCTAATTTACTCGGATCTGCTTTCTTTTCCGTCTAAAGATTTTGAACTATCTTTCTATATAATTTCAATATAATTCTATCTATATAATTTCTGTATCATCTCGAAGTGCACTTTTCAGAGATCTTATTCATTGTCGAACAATCTTCTATTGCCTTTTTTGCTGGTAAGCAAGAATGAATGAAGTAAAGCGCCCACCATTTTCTGTCTACTATCAACAACTTTTCTACCAACTTTTTAATTTACATTTTCCCTTAAACTTCTTTAATTTAGTCAACTTAATTTGAATAAGAGCTACATTTAGCATATTGTTTGTTGTTTTATTATTGTTTATATTACACACGACTAGTTCGTTGTTGTTGTTGTTCTTCACGCTATTTATATACTCTTATATTTCTTTTGTGATATACATCTTCGCTGAAGCGAAATTCAGCACAAAACCATATTCGTATTAGGAGCACATTAAAGTCAGACAGACAGACCGACAGACAGACCGACCGAAGAAACCTGATTTGCAGCCGCGTTGAAAGGCAAACAAAAAGTCGAGTTGTCAAAACCAATTCCACACAAATGAGCAAATTGCGAAAAACAAATACAAAGCACCAAAGTTATTTATATTTGATTAAAGAGCCGAGGCGTTGGGTTACATCGTGCTGCCAAGACGTTGCCAAGGCAAGCTGAGCTTTGCACAGGCACATGGTTAGCAGGCGGCACTAGAGCGGGCTGTTTTTGCAGTGCAAATTAAATTAGGCTATTCTTTAATCTGCTCATCTTCAGCTAGCAAAATTCAATTCTGGAAATTTATGTCAGCTGGAAACAACTTTTTCATTATTATAAAATTCTTATAAATTTTAAAGTATTCATAGTCCACAAGGATTTCCAACAATCCTTCCCAAACTACGGACCAACAGCTTTTAATGTAACGACCTTCATCTCTAATATCTTTAAATTCCAGTTGATCAAGCTCGTTGAAGCCATACAAATTCAGCATTTTATTTCAAATGCAATTCAAGTTCCCCTGCTACAATAAATTTTCAGCTACGCAGCTGCTTCTATATGTATCTGCAGCTAGAAATCGTAAGTAGGTGTTTTGTGGCCTATACTATTTGGGTTATCCTACGCAGCGTTTGACTATTTCAGACAGCAGTTTCGAATTTCCACTCTTCAGCTTCTAATCTCAAACTGAATCTTTGGCTCTGTCTCCGCATCAGCTGCGCCCAGTCATTAGAAAGCGCAGTTGGCCACAGCATTTTCTTAATTAAAAAGAGTAAAACCGCTTTAGTCATTAGTCATTTGGAAGGCTGCTACCTCAGCGAACTGCAGCAGCGCGGAGAATCACGTTCAGCGTAACTGTAAGTGGCAGCTAGAGCGCTGTAACTGCCGTTAGAAACATTCAACGATTATTCCAGCACTTGCCAACGATATTAAAATGGAGCTTATAAAATGCTATACGAGTAAAACTTTTTGGACAGCTGCACTTGCTCTGCCAGCGAGTAATCAATAGCTTATGATCATGGATTGAACATGGATGAAAATAAAAGTTTATCATACAAATCAAATCATTTAAGCTAAAATTTTACACTGGTCATCTGGGCTTTAGCCAGCTATCAATAGAATGAAAATGTTTATGAGTTGGAATAGCAGTTTGATAGATACTTAATTGAAATTGAACAATTAAAATGATGACGCTGAGATGAACTTCGATTTAATAATAATTGATTGGCGCAACACTCCGTGTGGGCTTAGGGCTAGCTTTCTCGCATTAACTTGCGGGACCTACAAATAACTTAGATTTAAGCTAGTATATAATTGATTCAGAAAATTTAAATTTGATTAACTCTTTGCATTTAGTAGGCTAAGAAACATCCATCTAGGAGGCTACTTTGTGCCCCCATGGAAAATATGGAACACTAAACCCAGTAAAGTGCTATTTTTCATTAAGAGCCTAACACAACTGGGTTAAATACAGGCCAGCACAAAAGATCCATTCGGCGGTCGCGGTGCGCAACAAAGGCCTTCTAACAATAACAATAACTCTTTGCATCAAATATTTTGACTATAAATCAACTGGCAGATATCGCCACACTAGTCTTAAGTTTGGAATTAGACAGTAAATCGTTTGCGTATAAGAAATGCGAAAGTTTGGCGAATTAGAACAAAAAATTTTAATACATTGAACGAGAAGTCGCAAGTAGGATACTACTTCAGAATCTGCCGAGTGTTATCTAGATTCTAGAAGAAGCTTGTAAATCAATTGCGCGGTATTAAGGTACTAAAAAAATTGGTGATTTAAAAGAAGCAATTGTATACCATTCACATAGTCTACGTTTATGTTTGCAATGTATAGCCCAGTTGACTGCTTTATTCACATCAATTCGCTCAAGATTTCTGGGCTACTTTTGCATGCTGTTCATTTGATTAAGTGCTTCGAATTAGAACAATTTTCAAAGTCACAAATTGAGCTACAAAAAATCCATTCATCTGTGCAAGGTCATAAAAATTCAGCGCGGAGAAGCTGCTGCAACTTTCTCGAAATTTTTCTTATCTGTTGTTGTCTTTTCGACAGCAACAATAAATCTTGTAATCTTTTTTAAATGCAGTCAGGCATGCAAATTGCAAAAAGAAGTTAGTTTCAATTACTGAAAAACAATTGAGTTGTATGCAACTTGACACATATAGACATATAGAGCTCTGTGTTTGTGTGTGTGAGTGCATTCATTGTACCGCCAATTGACAATGATGACACAATTTTAAACTGTTTTAACTATAACGAATCATCTTCACGCTAGCAAAATTAACAAGCAAATAGCAGATTCGCATAGATTAACAGCTTTCAGAAAAAATACAATTTCCACTTTGTTCGTTTGCGACATTAACAAATTGTCGGCTTCGCATTTGTGGCTATATCGCGATTTGTAATATCAAAGCCGCTGAGTTGTTGTGGGAGGCAGTTCACCTTGAGTGGCTTGAACTTGTTTTCTGTTATCTTTAATGAAATCAAGTTCAAGCAAGTTTTTCAATGAAAATGTTAACATACACTATTTGCATTTTATTGTAAGTTCGAGCTAAAATTTTTATTAAAGTAAGTAATAAACCGAAATATCAAATATGTAACTTAAAACCGCATTCAGGAAAAACACTGCCATTTGCATGAAGAATGTGCAATACAAAGCGAACAGGAAAAAGATTAATAAGAAATGCAAGACGCCATAATTTAACAAGCTGAGCAGCTCGTGACCAATGTATCTTAACCTTCAACCTCATACAATTTCAAGCATATTAATATTTGCCGGCTAGCAGGCACTTGCCGCCTTCTTAGCACGGGCCAATGTTCTGCTGCCCCTTCACATACAAAATTGCATCCTTAAAGCTAGCACTTGCTACTTGCATTACATCAACAGAAGCAACAACAAAAACGAAAGGCGACGCTTTTCCTAATGTTCAAAAACGCCCCACTGAAAAGGGGCATGCCACTTGCATTGCGTGTTGCAAGTATACCTACATGCGCACTTTTCACTCTTTTTTACTACGTTTACAACACACATTCAATGAATTCTCGACATTGTTTGTGTAATTAAATTTATCGCTTTGTGGCGAAAATTCAAAATTTTTACGTAAAGTTGACATTTTACATTTGTGAAGCATGAAGGAATAACGAATTAATTCACTTACAACATGCAACAAATTACCAAAGAAACTTTTAAGTTGAATTTATTAAGCATTTTTTATTCAGACTTGTGCAAGCGCAAAAATAGTCTTCAACTTTAGCAATTAAATATTAACTTTCGTAAAAAATCTTCCGCTTCGTACAGTAAGCTCTTTAAAATAAAATGATGAGAATATATATTCAAAAATCACTGATGGGCTATAATAGCTACTTTTGACTTTGCCCATGTGAGACCGAAAAACAATTCTATTTATTGTTGTTGTTGTACGCATAAACTCTGTTTAATTTCATACCGTCACATACTGTTGGCTTTTCTATGTCAGAAGTAAAAGCAAGAGATTCTCCTATAAACTTTCAAGTGAGCTACCAATACATAATTTAATGTCTTTATAATTTGAATTTTTGAATTGTAATTTTCTTCCAAGCAACAGCTTTTTACTAAAAGATTACATAGCTAAAAATTATTAAACTTTCGTTTAACTTTCTTGTATTTGTGAATTGCTGCTTCTGTTCTACAGGCGACGTGTAGAGAAGCACCTAAAAGTTACATACATACATACATATGTATCATATGTATATATGTATGTATGTACATGTTCCTTCGTTCCTGTTTGAAAATCAGAAATAGAACTTCCACTTTTAACATTCAACCCAAAAATCAAACCTGCTTGGATTGCCGCAGAAAAGACAATCAACTTGAAGGCGGAAAGAGACAATTCTTGTCTTTTCTCCGGAAGAGTCTGAAGCTAAGATTCCTACTAACATAAATAACTATTAAAGCGCAACAGTCTCTACCGAAAGCGATTTCTAATACTCAGTTAGTACAGACGAATCTTGTTCCATTTATTCTAAAACGTAAACGTATCGCAAATGTCAGTGCTTTTGCTTGTTTATCATTTTGTCAGTGCTGCCATATAATTTTGTGCACAAAATAAGCTCGCTGCTCATTGTGCTTTTCAGGAGAGATTTTAAATAATTTTTCAAACTTTACTTTTTCGTCACTTTTAATATTTTTATTAATATTTAGCTACAACTATTTACATACGACTCTATCTGAAAAACTTTTTCCCATAACCCTTCCTTTTCCCCATAACCTTTCCCTTCTAAATAGAATATTCAAGAATTGCAAATTAAATTATTTAATACTTCAAAGCATCTTTAATGAATTATTTCACATGTGACAGAGTATAAAATTACAGTACATTTGCATATAAATAATGCTTATTATCTTATGTTAGTATTTCGCCTCGGCTAGTGCATGCCTCCAAGTGGCCCATGCGACGCTCCAATTTCGTCAGCTTTTCATCGAGTATTGCCAGACGGGAACGGCAAGACATGTCGAACGAATTCAGAAAGTCTGCTATGCGCTTGATACTGCTGGAAATCACTTCGATGTATTCGCGATTTCCCCAGTCCATATGCATTTGCCGCTGTATGGCAACTCGGTGACTCATCTTGTGTACACGTGATTTTTCGAAGCGTTGAAAAGCGTAGCCACGACAATGTCTTTACTCCAGCAGCACTCTGAGCGAACTGCCTTTGCTTGTCGAGAGCATAAATTGCTTAACTGCTCTCTGGCATGCTCGCTTGCTCAATGCAGGGCTGCCATATTTGATAATTTGTGAATTCTTATTGGGGATTTGTGAAATTGAGAGGTTTGGAAATATTTTGGGGATTTTCATTTAAAATAGAAAGGAGATTTTTTTGGGAACTAATTCAAATTGTATGAAATTTCTTTTGGACAAACTTTTGTTATACTTGCTTGAAAATACTTTTAATAACTTTCATACGTATTAATAATTCCCTTGCTAAATAAACGAACATTTTCTGTCAAGAGCGATTTGAAGAGGTGCAGCTGAAGAGGGCATGATTGATTTGTAGAAAGATAAGGTTTACGGAGTTGTAAAACTTTAAGATTTTGAAACTCATTTTTTTTTACAAATTCTAACATTGTTGTACACTTAAAATTGCTTTGTTTCAGAACAGAAATAGACAACTAAGTATTGTCATTTCTCTTTGGCAAGTCAGTCCGAATAAAAACTATTCTTTCTAACATTCAAGCTGCCGAATAAACATAAACTCGTATAATATGATAGGGAGGACACACCCAAATCAGAAAGTAAACATAATGTAAAAACGAAGAAATGTTCTTACAGAAAACAAAAACTGATACATTCATTTGCCTCAAGTATGTGCTCCGATGGAGCTCTCAAGTAAGGCAAAAACAATTGCATTAGACAGTGTACAATAGCAACAAACACTATGCGTTTGATATAGACAGCAGGTAACTGGGATGTTTGCCAGCGCAGAGTCGTCCAGTCCGATGGTGTGATGGTTAGCGCATTCGCTTACTACGTCATAGGTTCATGGTTCAACTCCTACGTTTCACAGACTTTACCATTAATGCCTCTATTTCGAGTAATTAGTCGTTTAGAAATTATTAGAATTCACATTAAAAGTCACTGATGAGGTTTTCTGGCAAAAACCGAAATAGCTATATGACCTGCCCATGTGAGCAATAATTCTAATTCTTTGTTGTTGTACACTTAAAATTGCTTTGTTTCAGAACAGAAATAGACAACTAAGTATTGTCATTTCTCTTTGGCAAGTCAGTCCGAATAAAAACTATTCTTTCTAACATTCAAGCTGCCGAATAAACATAAACTCGTATAATTCTAACATTTTATAAAAAAAAAAATTTTTTTTTTCGTTTAAATTCCAAGCGACTGTTGATCTAAAGACGTTATAAACCTTACAAGAATAAGTCGTGCTATGAATTGCCCTATAGTTTGTGTTGTTGTTGTATTTATATATCTTACAAACTTCATTGTTGGAATTAAATTTTTCTTATTTTTGTATTTCATTTCCTAAAATAAAAATGTAAGAAGTAGCTATTATTTGTATTGTTAGTTTTAAGTACTAGAAAACTCGCTTTTGTTTTTTGGGGATATTTTTGGGATTTCATATCTGCTTCAAAACAACTGGCAGCTCTGCATCAATGACACCGCATACGTCAGCTGAGCAGTGCTGCCAATTTTGCTTTTTCCCGTCAAATACACCCCTTTTGTATCGTTTCACTGGGGAACGAGAGAACGTTATTGAATTTCTCTGGGGGCAAAGTGAATATTATTTTACTGTTTTAGAGCTTTTTTAGCTCTTGTACGTCATCTCATTGTTTCCGATACAGAAAAGAACAATTATAAATATTTATATATTTTATATACACATTTTTAACGTAAACTATACTTTTTTTGTATTTAATAAACCAATGATCAGGGGATGCTCCCTATGAAAGGACTTCTTGGCTTGAAGGATTGTAGATTAGTGGATGGGAGCAAATTGTCTGACATCGTAAACATTTTTGAAAAGGGAGACAGTGTAGGGCAGCGATGCCCAAAACTTCCTAATGGAAGGGCAAATACCAATACAAACAAACTTTGTTATGATGAAAAAGGAAAAAAAATTTTGTTCGAAATGTACACTGTACAAAAAATTAATTGCATATTCTTCTTAGTTATATGTAATGAAAAACAAACCAACTTAATAACTCAAAAATCATAAAAATCTCCCATGATCCTTTCAATAAATGATCTAAATCAATTTCCCAGTCAAAAAGATTTATTTCACACTTCTTTTGAAGATAATTCTTCATTTTGCAAAGTTTGCATAATTAAAATGTCAAGGTTAATATGTATGAGCACAAATTTTTTTAAGTGCTTCTCATTCCACAGCTGCACACTTTTTTCCTCGAAATCATGCGCAAGACAACAACAGAATCTGCGTTGAAGATAACTGTCGCAAAAATGTACCAACAAAGCTGAAGAAATTGTTGTTGCTTTGCGCTCGGGCAGTGGCAGACGAAACGAAACTAACATTGTTGTTTGTGTTTTTCGTACTGCTTAGCGCGAAGAGCTGTGTCTGTGTGAAGAAATCGCAGCCTATACCAAAGGGCATTTACAAAAACAAATGAGCACCGAGGGTATAGGGTGTGGGTACCCCTGGTGTAGGGGATTGGAAGGTAGGAAAAGAAGTCAGACAATACAGTGAAGATTAGTAGAGGCAGTGGGGGTATTGCTTTTCTAAATTCTTATTATCCTGAATAAAATTCTAAAAGCCATTCAGGGATGAATTATGACAATAGACCAAACGAATCACTTAAGAAATTACGCATGCGTCAAGTTGAAAGTAGATTCATTAAAAATGTATGTGCGCGATGACGAGGCCACAAAGCGCTGTGCAACTCAATAGAAAAATCTCCTTATTTTGCGGCATAATAAATGATCAGTTTCCAAGGCAAAGTCAACAGTCGACACCCACAAGCCATGCCTAATTTACTTTTAATGTGCGGCAAACAAGCTTCAGCGGAACATTCAGCCATTTTTGGTAGGAGAAGCACTCAGAGCAGACTTTCTCGTATGTGTTTGAAGGCATTCATCGGTATTGCGAGAAAATGTCTCGAACGTGTCTAAAGACAGCGGAGACTTTCGTGAATCACTCACTCACTCAGTCACAGGTCGGCGGCCGGCGGCTTGTGGAACGCACCAAATTTGGCGATGTGACTATTAGCCGTGATTTCACATGCCACTCGAGTGGGTGCTGTCAATACCAATACAAGCACACACACACACACACACGACTGTAAGCCTTCAGCCAGCTGGAGCCGTGATGAGCGGGGGCGCTGAGTAGTGAGTGTGGCTAGTGAGTTGCCTGCACGTAATGATTGCAATTGCCAATTAACGCGCCACTTCACTTGCGCCAGTGATGTAAGCGTGATTGGCTTCACTGCAAAAGCGTGAGTATGCGCGCTCCTGGCTGCTTCTTAACAAACTGCCACAATTTCAGGTGAACGCCCAATCAGCCTTGCGTAAGCGTCTCTCGGCACTGATGGCATCGTAAGCGCTGTAATTGTGTTCTTGCCATGTTGTTGTAGTTGTTGTAATAAATGCATATTTGCACCATTTCACGGTCAAGCCGTGAGCACCCTTGAACCGCCCTAAACGACGGTACAGGCAATGTCGCTCTCATATATACATAGGCACAGTTCGGTTCAGGGCACTGGATTTAATCACAGTTCGGTTGACGATTTTCATAACTAATTTCGGCTCATCATGCACCTTGCTGACTATACATTACATGATAATACATTCTGAATTATATAGGAACATTTTTTTAAACATCGGAAATTGGTTGATTATATTGATTATAAGAATGGGCTCCGGGTGAACTCTATAGCATCTGTTGTGCTGCTGTCCCACCATATCCAGATCTCGCCTAACCTACGGGAAAATATATATATTATTTTATGCAAAGTATCGGACAGATATTTTTGAGATGTAGTAAATGTGTTGAGGTTGTGCGGGATTACATTGAGAAATAAAAAATGTTCGACCTCAATTCGCTGTGTTTTTCATACTGAGATTGAGAAGGCATTAATCTTCTCTCGTAATTGGCAGTCACATGGCTACTCTTCGGACTCATAAACGAACCTAGTATCGCTAAACAACCAACGAAGAGTGTATGTGTAGACTCTTTAACCTACCAGTATAAACTAACCTAACCTAAGAAAGGGCACTACGATACAAGAAGACGACACTGAGCTGTAAAGCAGCCGCCCATTGTGTACATGTGCCGTGTCAAATAATTGTTCTTTTAGCTGTAAATGTATGCCTTTAATGGTTTTTATTATCAATAACCTTCGTGTGAAAATTGTTGTTTTCTTTCGCTGCTCAAATTGCCGCAAATATGAACAATTTCCGGCTCTCAAAAATACACAAAACAACATTGACCGAAATTCGAAGGATCGAAGGGTCACTTTCAGCGCCTAAGCGATTTGTTATGGCGGTTGGTGTTGAAAGCGCCTTGAAATGTGCCTTACAATATGGCTGAATGACACGCCAATGTGACCGATATTGTTGGCTAAAGAGTGTCAGCAATGTTACTTGTATAACGAACTGCAGAAGCGATTGCCTGCAAAAGGGCTCAGACGTATGAGTGATTTATTATTGAAGCTTGTAACTCATACTATAAACAGTACATACACCCACACGGCCAGGTACTGCATTCAAGTTAGTAAAGTGCTTCCCTTTAGAGATTATATGACTTTAAATTCGAATCAAATACTCAAAGACTCAAAGACTCAGACTTGAAGTTTTCCTATATAAAAGTTATGTCGTTCCTGGAACTAATGGCCATTCAAATCTATTTCTTCTAACTTTGGTCAAAAAAATATTCGTCATCATTATATGCCTAAAGTGAACGAAAATTTAATTGAAAGTAGTGTAGGTAGGTGTAGTGTAGACATATGAATAGTGTGTTATTTCAAGCATTTCTATCACCGACAAGGCTTTAAAGCGAAAGCAGTTTTGTATCAAACACTTATTTTGACGAATGTATCTGTGGTCATATGCAATAACGACTTAAGTCGAAAACAACTGTTTCGAGAAAATGCAATTCGAAATTTGAAATGCACATAAGTGCATGTACATAAGTGCATGTGTTTTTTTTAAATAACTTTTTTTCTGAGATGGGTACAGATACCGGGGTTTGAACAAAATATGCGCATCAACGTCAGGAATACAGTGGTAACGTCAACTCAATTTCGTCTTAAGTCGACTTAAGTCGTTATTGCTTTTGACCACAGGTGTATATTTTGATTAAAACTATAATAGTATGTTTCTTATTAGGAAATCATTTATAAGTATTTGAGGTTGCAAGTGCAATTAATGCAAATATATTTCTTAGCATATGAATTATTAACAATGGCAAAGAATATATAAAGTGTTGTCTATTTGAACAATTTAGCACACTAACTGCTCAATTTCCATTAGTAGTAGTTTGTAGTAAAAGCTTTTTTTACTAGCCGTAGAAATTGGTTTCATATTTGGTCATTATTAATGCCATCAAAATGTTCAAATTAAAAATGCAATATAATATTCAAGAGTAACTTTTTGAAGCTAAGTACAGAGGTATGTACTGGTTAATAGGTAGAAAATCCATTCTATCTGTTCAAAACAAAATTGCCATATACAACCAAATACTTAAACCTGTATGGACATATGGTTGTCAACTCTGGGGTTGCGCCAGTCAAAGTCATCGAAACAAAATTCAACGGTTCCAAAGCAAAGTACTGCGAGCTATTGTCAATGCGCCCTGGTACATCCGAAACATCGACCTCCATCGCGACCTTCAAATAGATACTGTCGAAGTCACATTACGCAAGCACGCCAAAGCCCATAAAGAGCGGCTGACAAACCACATTAATGCAGAAGTTGTACTTCTCCATGACGCAGTCGGATTGGAAAGGAGACTCAACAGAATCAAGCCCTGCGACCTGGCAAACTAAATATCCATCTCATTATTTCTCTGTATAAAATAATGTTTATTTTTTCTTTACTATTTGGTGAAAAGTAAATTGCTTGTTAGTTTTTTCAAACTAGTTGCAGTATAAATACGTTTACTATTATTTATTAACCTATATACCTGTTATAAGCTATATATGTACCTAGTAAATAAAGAACGTGTTAAAAAAAAAAAAAAAAAAAAAAAAGAGTAACTTTTTACTTATAACAACAAAAGATGGAAATCAATTTGGGTCATGATCAGAGTCAAACTTAATAAATCAGTCAATGTGCTGCCGAATGCAGAACAGCTTGAATAATTTATTTGAAATAAATCTACAAAAAAGGCATTAGTTATACAAAAAGTCAACAAATAGAAATTAAATGGCGAAAGTAACTGATTCAGCTCTCAAAAATTGCTCAAGAAAAATTTACTGGAAAATAGTTGCAGGCAAGAAGTATTAACAATTAACTGAGTTCATTGGTAAACTATACAAAAAATAGGCACAAGTTTACTTAAACATTTACGTCAAATAGTTGGCTTTTGTTGTTGAAAGTTAACTGTCACTTTTTACAATCAATTGCCACCCAAAAGCAACTTATTTTTTACAGTTGTGCTTTTGCATTTTGTGAAGCTCTGCTACGAAAGCCTTGAAAAGTTATATCATAATTTTTTGTATAGTATAGAAATATAAATGCTTATAATTGCGATGACACCTCAAGGCAATGAGAACTTCACTAATACACAGGAATGTGCTAGCTTACTTACACGCTTACAGATAAACAGAATATAAAAGAACCTCCGACAGTTGCAGGCACACATGGCAACAACAAATTTCGCTGCATTCACTGCTAAATTGCCTAACAGCCAAACAAGCAAAATAAGGTCAACATACAAAATAACAATAATACTCATAACAACAACTACAACAATTTTGACAAGAATAATAGCAAGCAAATTGCGCCCAACTGAAAATCGCTTCAGGGCGGGCAGGCGTTGCCTTTGTCTGTCTGCGGCACGGCAATAAACGCCTCTGCAGGCAAATTTCAAAAATTGGCTAAACAAGTTGCCTGACAACCGGTGCAAACAACAACAATAGCAATAACAACAGCAAGCTCAATAATAATAACAAGCAACGACAACATCCGGAAGGATAAGAAAGCGAGCGAATTCCTTAACAGTTTCGTTTGCTTGTGTAAGGAAGGCGGCACGTGACTTGCCTACAACGCTCGAAGTTGGCCTAGAAAATTGTGATGGCAGCTTCGATTCAGCCAACGGAAATGTGAGCCAGTTGCATGCATGCATGAGCTCCATTTCAGCCGCTGCCACATTTTCATTTCAGACAATATGACAGCGCTTCCGTTGACGTGCTTTGTTGGAGTGCTGAGTTGACGATTAGGCGATTGATTTTATGTCTTCAGTTTAGGTTCGTTTTTTTTTGGGTGTAGCTATAGGCATTATTTATATTGTGGGTCAAGTTGGCATGGCGTGTGTCAGTGCATGAGAAGTCTTCGGAAAATGCATTAACAATATTTTAGCGCCTTTAAGTAAAATAGAAAATTACAGCTCAACGGGTTGTATGAGTGATTTCTTGATATACAGCAAAAATGTTACGCATACGCAGCGGACTTTAAAACTATCATGGAAACTCTTTCTTTTTAAGCGAGTCGCATTGCCACAGCCAGACAGAGACTTGCTTTATATTTATTGCATTTATAAATTGTATGCTTTCAAAAGAAATAAATTAAATTTTTTACGAAAGCAACAAAATTCCTAACAAAAAATAGGTCTTTCAGTCGACGTTGAAGGAAACCAACAGACTAGATCTTTCAAAATTCAACTTCAAACTTCAAAAGAAAGAGGTTAAAAAGCATGCAAAAGTCGTAAAAACTCAAAATTTCCCACAAATTTCTACAATAATGTCTAAAATGAGCTGTCAATATTTCCTGTCTGCTTTTATTTTATACTTAAAGAACATGCAAATTTTTGACATTTTTTCTTGTGCGTTTTCATTAGTGTTGGATGTGAGCCTGAACCTTATTCAATTTAAATGCAAAATCAAAATTGCCATCATCAGAGCAATGCCTACAAATGGGCTTTAATTTTGCAAGGATGCATGCAATTGCATTTAGACTCTTCAACACTTCATACACTACTTAAAAAAATTGCCTCAAATAGTAGTACAATTTCTAGTAGCTGACATTCAAAGCTTACTTTCCTTTCAATTTGAATAGTTTTAAATTGAAAAAAATCTTTTTTTTTCATATTTTATGTTTGCTCGAATCATATTTCTATAGCATAAACCCACCATTTTTTGAAGTCTTTAACAAGCAATAGCCAATTGCTCAGAATGGTTTATTTTGTAAGCACTTTTAGCATATTTTATGCAATTAATTGCAATGCAACTAACGTTTTTTCTTGCTCTTCTTTACCCTTTGCAGAAAAAATATCCTTTGCTAGCCATTCGACGACGCGGACCCTGCGATATAGTAAGTAATAAGAGACTTTTAAGCATGGGCGCCGGCGTTGAGCAACGACCATGGACACCGACAGTGCGACGCGGCAAGATTGCCGCCGAGACATCTAGCCCGGGACCAGCCTGCGTGCAGTTGCCCTCATTAGTTGGTAAGAGCAGAGGCGCTCTTTTTTTGGCCTTTAACAACTTTTGCTCATTAACTTTTACCGCTTGCAGGCACCAAAGTGCCCTACTCCAAGAAGCCAGCCTCGCCCGCCTTCACCTTCGGCCAGAAGCATCGCAGGGCCTTTGACACAATTGGACCTGGTCCAGCGCAGTACAATGTTAGTGGCTTGGGCGTCAAGGGCAAGGATACACCGCCCGCCGCCACGCTACAGAGTCGTCCCAAAGCGCTGAGCAAATTCACCACACCCGCGCCCGGCGAGTACAATGTGGAGCCAGCTGCCAAGGCGGTCATCGATGCAACGCCCAAGTTTACGTTCGGCCAGCGACCGGCAGCCGCCAAGCCCAGCATCACACCAGGTAGGTTGAGCGCCCACTTATGGGTAAGTTGTTGTTGCCAGTTGCCCGTAGGCGTGGCGTGGTATTCATAGTAGGGTGCATAGCTGTATGAATGGATGGGTCTGGGCTACGGTTTCTCGGTTGCGCTCTAGTGGCCATTTTAGTTGCTATTACGAGGGCTCCGGTGGCGCGCTCTCGCTCTCTTTGCCTCTCTTCACTCTCATTTTCTTCACGCCAGCAAGTTCATATTAAGTGTCAGCTCATGGCTTATTGCAGTGTAAATATACTTGATTAACTTGTTTCTAGCGTATTTTAGCTTAAAAGTGCATCATTTACAAGAATTGTAGCAAGTTCAAGATACTCGCAAGCTTCGCGCTTGCCACTCAAAATGCTTTTTCCGCAAAACAATAACAAAAATTGTCCAGGTAAAACGGAACTTTTCTCTTTCACAACTTTAGCAGCACATTACTTCAATTGTTCGTATAAAAGTTAGCTTAAAGCTTTCGCAAGTAGTAAAAGCTGCCTTAGCAAGTCTCTTAGCAATATCTTGTAGTTACTTTTGTAGAACGCTTTTTCTTTGTAATCATTTCTTTTGGTATTTGTTTCTATATTAGTTTTATCTCTTTATCTTAAAGCATAATTTTATTGCTTTTTTGTGCTTTTTTCTTATTTCTTATGAAAAATAATATCAAAATAATGTATTTTCTTTTTTTTTCTATACTTGCGAACGAAATAAACAAACTACCATTTTGCTACCAAAAAACATAACCAAACATTTAGCTCCGAATCATTATCGTGTCGTACCGCTTGATCTAATCAAACCCCGTGCCCCCCAGTACACATTTCGCATTAAAGTTAACGTTTTCATTGTTAACAATCCAGGTAACAATTTTAACAAAAATCTACAAGCATAGTGTACAAAAATATTGGATAACTGTTAAACTGTTAGTTAGTTTGTGTTCGAGCACATATGCATATATAGTCTATATAGCTCTTGCAATTGTATGTGTGCCTCTGGTGAAGGATGCGACATTGTATATATGAATTTTTTACAAGTTTGTGTACAAAATCATATTAATTGTTTACTTATGAAAGAAAATGCATATCGAGTGCTAATATTCCCTCATATTTCTCTATCTAGGAAAGCAAAATTTTATAGGAAATGTGTATATTTTTTTAAGAAATCGAATTTCAATTGAAAAACAGCATTTTGTGCATCGAAATTCATATCGTAGTTGACAGTTTTAAGGTTTCCATTAAAAGGTCAGTTTTTTCTAGATTCTAGATAAAGCGCATTGCTCTAAATATACTTGCTGATTCCTTTTTGATATATTACCAATTTCAATAAATAGCCCGAAACTAAATTGGCAATTGTCTTTCTTTAGTGGCAAATTTCCCTTTGAGTTGCTTTACTTGGGACCTACACATATATGCTACAGCCGTGTGCGAACGGCAAGTTTATTGCATTAAGCTAAGTATGAAGACTTTGGTAAATTTTTGAAAAAAAATTGGCTTTATTGAAAATCAATTTTAGTCAAGTCTCTATTTGCCATTTTTCCGGTAGCTTCGTAATTCCTTCGGTGTAAAATTTCGTTTGTTTATTGACGAAAAGCTTTGTCAGGTGATTTTCAATGGCTTCTCAGTCGGTCAGTTTTTTACCATTAAACGAGTTTTACAGAGACCGAAAAATATGATAGCCAGACAGTGCAAGATCCGGGCTATAGGGTGGATGAATTATAACTTTCCAGCCATGTTCCGTAAGTTTGTTCCGGAGTCATCAAAGAAGATTAGGAGATTTCTACAGATATTTCAAAGCAATGCAACTTTTTTACCCTAGTGACGAATTACACAACTGTTTTCATATAAAATGTAGTATGACATGATACCGTTGAAATATGTGTTTGTTTAAAATAATCGGACAAGTGTTGCCTGATTTGTGGGTACCAAGATCATCTTGTAACGAAAAACCGGGAATACTTTTTATATGACCAATATATGTATATATATGCTTCCAGGTATATGTATTATATAGGTAAAGGAAAAAATTTAGAGAAACGCAAATATTGTTCATCAAATCGTTGAAGTTTATTCTTACAGCCTTCAAGGTCACTTGCATTACATTAAACTGCTTGTTCTTCTTTGGCAATTTCAACTGCATATTGCTACTCTTTCTTAACAACAACCAAATTTTTCTTCAGCTCGAGTATTTTTCTCTATTGCCTGCTTCTACTTATAAACTTTCAAGCTATGCTCAACACTCATGCCATCAGCTGTACAATGGCATTGCCATCACACGCATCATACTCGCAATAAATAGTATATCATTTGTAGTTTGTAGTGCAGAGTATGTCGTATGCCTAACTTAGTAACAGTTACTAAAAGTATTTAACTACTTTTATTTTAAATTTTCTTCTTCTTTTATTTTTTTCTAAAAACACTACAAACTCAACAACAAAAACATACAAACTGCAACATTCTAAACACTAACAGCGCCAAATAGTTATTGCCCTGAGAAGGCATCTAAAAAGAACTCACCACGCTACACTTTCGGTAGACGAACTAAAACACACCTCCATGAGGCAACACCAGGTAAATTGACAATCAAGAAAAAAATGATAAATCAGTCAATTTGAAGCACAGCTAGTCACTAGTTTGGTTCACAGTTGCCTATATGTTGCCTTTTGACGGCTTAGCTTAGCACCTACTTAATTGCTATTAATGTTGTTGTTGCAATTGTTGTTCAATGCCCTCTACCACTCACCTCATGCAATTCTGGCCACTGGCGCTGTCATGTAATGCCTCTCGTTTGAATTTCACAGCACCTGGCGCCTATTGCCCGGAGAAAGTAAATTTCGATAAGACACCGCAGTTCAGCTTTGGCATCCGGCATCACGAGCTGCGCAGCGATGACACACCAGGTTCGTAGTCACCGCACCATAGCCAATTGTTGTTGCTTTACATTGCTTTTTGTTGCTGTTATTTTTTGTTCTTCCTTTATGCTTTGCTTTTGCACACGCCACCGCGTCCACCAACAGCACCGTGCTGCTATCAGACCGAGAAGGTGATGCAGGAGCATACACCGGCTTTCAGCTTCGGCTTGAGAACGGTGCACATTGCCAGCAGTGAAACGCCGGGTAAGTCTCAGCAGCAAGCACTAAGCAACGCTTTTCCATTCTAATCGTTCTTCGAATTTGCATTTGCGCATTCCCAAGCACCCGGTTCCTATAGTCCCGAGAAAGCGCCATTGCACAGCACGCCGCAATATAGCTTCGGCCACAGAACCACAGTGGAGTACAAAAGTGACACGCCCGGTAAGTCTTGACATGCTCGCTAAGCTGCTCCATTGCTAAGCAAATGTTTCGCATGCAGCTCCTGGCGCTTACAAACCAGAAGCTGTGCGCTTAGATCACACACCCTCCTACTCCATGGCAGGTAAAAGCTCCGCCGATCATGTCGATTTCACGCCAGGTAAATATAATCCTAGCATAAGCTCTTGCCTTCGCATGTGCAGTTCCTTGTTAATACCGCCATTTGTGTTTCAGCTCCGGGAGCGTACGAGCCCGAGAAGTGTCGCTTGGACAAGACGCCTGCGTACAGCTTCGGGCACAGAGTCACAGTTACGAAGACCAGCGAAACACCTTCCCCCTGCGCTTACGCACCGGAGAAATGTAATTTGGACAAGACCCCGGCGTATAGCATCGTGGGCCGCCACGAGCATCAGCTCACAAGTAATACGCCGGCACCAGGAGATTACTGCCCTGAGAAGGTCCGTCAGAACCATACGCCTGCGTTTTCAATGGGCGGGCGCTACGATCTTCAGAAACCAAGTGTCACTCCAGCACCAGGCGACTATTGTCCGGAAAAATGTGGGTTGAATAATACTCCTGCTTTCACGATGGCGGGAAAACACAATCCGAAGATAGCAAATGATACGCCCGCTCCAGGGGACTACTGCCCTGAGAAGGCTCGTCAGGATCATACACCTGCATTTACCATGGGTGGACGTCATGACCCTCACAAACCAAGTGCCACTCCTGCTCCAGGCGACTATTGTCCAGAAAAGCATGGATTGTATAATACTCCTGCTTTTACTATGGCCGGAAAACACAATCCCAAAGTCGAAAGTAATACGCCTGCTCCGGGAGACTACTGTCCGGAAAAGTTTCGTATGGACAACAATCCCGCTTTTTCTATGGGTGGACGTCATGACCCTCACAAACCAAGTGCCACCCCAGCCCCAGGCGACTATTGTCCAGAAAAGCATGGATTGTATAATACTCCTGCTTTTACTATGGCCGGAAAACACAATCCCAAAGTCGAAAGTAATACGCCTGCTCCGGGAGACTACTGTCCGGAAAAGTTTCGTATGGACAACAATCCCGCTTTTACTATGGGTGGACGTCATGACCCTCACAAACCAAGTGCCACCCCAGCCCCAGGTGACTATTGTCCAGAAAAGCATGGATTGTATAATACTCCTGCTTTTACTATGGCCGGAAAACACAATCCCAAAGTCGAAAGTAATACGCCTGCTCCGGGAGACTACTGTCCGGAAAAGTTTCGTATGGACAACAATCCCGCTTTTTCTATGGGTGGACGTCATGACCCTCACAAACCAAGTGCCACCCCAGCTCCAGGCGACTATTGTCCAGAAAAGCATGGATTGTATAATACTCCTGCTTTTACTATGGCCGGAAAACACAATCCCAAAGTCGAAAGTAATACGCCTGCTCCGGGAGACTACTGTCCGGAAAAGTTTCGTATGGACAACAATCCCGCTTTTTCTATGGGTGGACGTCATGACCCTCACAAACCAAGTGCCACCCCAGCTCCAGGCGACTATTGTCCAGAAAAGCATGGATTGTATAATACTCCTGCTTTTACTATGGCCGGAAAACACAATCCCAAAGTCGAAAGTAATACGCCTGCTCCGGGAGACTACTGTCCGGAAAAGTTTCGTATGGACAACAATCCCGCTTTTACCATGGGTGGACGTCATGACCCTCACAAACCAAGTGCCACCCCAGCCCCAGGCGACTATTGTCCAGAAAAGCATGGATTGTATAATACTCCTGCTTTTACTATGGCCGGAAAACACAATCCCAAAGTCGAAAGTAATACGCCTGCTCCGGGTGACTACTGTCCGGAAAAGTTTCGTATGGACAACAATCCCGCTTTTACTATGGGTGGTCGTCATGACCCTCACAAACCAAGTGCCACACCAGCTCCAGGCGACTATTGTCCAGAAAAGCATGGATTGTATAATACTCCTGCTTTTACTATGGCCGGAAAACACAATCCCAAAGTCGAAAGTAATACGCCTGCTCCGGGAGACTACTGTCCGGAAAAGTTTCGTATGGACAACAATCCCGCTTTTACCATGGGTGGACGTCATGACCCTCACAAACCAAGTGCCACCCCAGCTCCAGGCGACTATTGTCCAGAAAAGCATGGATTGTATAATACTCCTGCTTTTACTATGGCCGGAAAACACAATCCCAAAGTCGAAAGTGACACGCCCGCCCCTGGTGATTACAGTCCCGAAAAAGTGCGCTTGGACCACACACCGACATTCGCATTTGTCGGCCGCAATACGATGGAGAGGGTGAGCACGACACCAGCGCCGGGTGATTACAAGCCGGAGCTATACAATTTCGACCACACAACGCCCTCGTACACGTTCGGCATAAAACTGCATCGGGAACACGTTAGCGATACGCCATGTGAGTAATAAACGATCACTCTTGCAGAAGCTTTTTGAAGCGTCCGCTTTTTCTCTCGCCCCTCTTACAGCACCCAGCGCATACGCACCCGAAAAGCACACGCTTGAGCACACGCCAGCCTACACGTTCGGCACTAAGTCCGAAGTGAGAAACACCACCGATGTGCCAGGTAAGCAACAGCCCGGCAAGCTTTCTTCTTATATTTTAGGATAAGAGAGCTTTAAAGCTTTGCTCGCTATTTTTCGGCTTATTTGTATATGTGCTTTTGCTCTCTTCTCTTTTTGCCTGCTAACTGCTTCACAGCGCCTGGATATTATCATCCCGAAGATTGCAATCTGGATCATTCGCCCGCATATTCCTTTGGCGTTAAGACCTTACCAATGCCAGGTAAGTGTGGCAGCCCACTTTCAGTGGTTTGCTATGCCAGCCGCTTTTTTGGTTATAAGCACTCGGCTGTTTACTCTGCGCACTTGTTTCTTTATTTGTATGTTTCTTTTTTTCCATGTACTATATGTATTGCCATCTACGCCTCTGCGCCTTGTATTCAATGTTTCATGTGCTTGTATGTGTGTCTGTTTATTCTTGTATATAAATATGAACGAACAATTGTATTCGACTATACCACGCGCCACGCGTACACAGTTCTTCCAAGCGGTGCTTATGTAGAAGATCGGATATTGCAAAGACGTGAAAGACGTTTGGCAAGTCCTGGTAAGCAGTTTACTTTAGCATCTAGTACATATTCCTACATACATACATCTACAAATTTATTTTTCATATGCTCACTGTTTTGTTATATGTATACCTTATCTTTGACATATCTTCATTCATTGTTTCATTCTTTTGTTCGCTGCAAAATATTTTCTATCGAAAGAGCAAGCCAAATTTAGCTAATAAAAAATATTCCTGAATTAACCAAGTACAAGTAACACATACAGTGCTCCTGCCCCGCCGTCGCTAGAACTCGTCTGACTTGTTTCTTCTCAGGGCTCGAACAGATCTCGAAACTGGGCATCAAGCCTCTTTGGAAATTTGTGAAAAACATCAAAATTCTGACAGATCACTACTTTGACAACTCCTAAACGGAACTCCAACTGGTATCGCTAGGGACCCAATAGGGTCTATGCGTGGCCTTCTTCTTAGGCAGCCAGATTAACCTAACCTAACCAAGTACAATGGGCTTCATAGCTTGAGTACTTGAGAGTTTTGTTCAACAGATTAATCTCAAATACATTTAAATTCCATCTATCTACCTATATAAGGTTTAGTCGGGTTCCAATGGCAAAACCCCGTATAAATATTTCTTACTTAAATTGATTGATCTGTGAAAAAAAAAACATATTCTTTAAGAAACAATACCTACTGCATAAGGTGTAGGCAATAACAGTATAGCCGTACATAAATTTTTCCGAAAAAAAAAGTAGTGGCAGATTTCTTGGGACCTGAAGACGAGCTCCCAAGTAATTTTGACTTAAGTGAAAATAAATTCTTTTTGTGCATTACTTTTTATATAGTATTTTCGACGGTTTTTTGAGAGCTTCAGACATGCCATTATAGCCAAAATATTGCTGGAAAATTTCAAATTTTTCGCATTTTTGCGCTTCTCTTTCATGCTATATATAAATTATCTTTACCTCTAGATCTTGCAATCCTATCATATACAATATTTTACATTTCTTTAAGATGCATTTTCAAAACGCTCACTTTATGTGCAGTAAGCTTTGCATTATCGTATGTTAGTATATATATGTATATTATTTATCATGTAAATGTATGTACATATGTATATATGTATTTTTTACAATTCATAATTGCACTTTCATTCGATTGTGCATGCACTCGAACACCAAAATCATGGCAATTTTATGTTTTTTTACTCATCTTAGTGCGTAACCAAGCGCAGAGCAATGCCGACAACAGCACAGCAACAACAACCGTTACGGTAACAGAAGTGCGCACCATCAACGGTGAGCACGCACACAACGGCACTGACACGGGCACCATCACCAATACAACCAAAACCACAAGCAATGGTGAGCACAGCAACGACACAAGCGCGCTTGTTAATGCCACAAAACGCAACAGTCGCACCAGCAACACCAAGAACAATCGCAACAACAACAACAACAACGACAGCAATATTAGCAGCAAAACAACCACAACAACCACGACACAAGTTTTCAGCAACGGCAACGCGAATCCCAGCGACAATGCTCAGCTCAGCGCAATTGTGCACAGCGTCGATGGCGCTGATCCTGGCAACGCCAAAGTGGTCACCACCACCGTGCGCACCATGTCCAATGGCGTCATGCAGAATGGTAATGTTAAGTGCGTGGCAGATGGCAAGGCCGATGCGAGCACAAGCAATGCGGCCGCATTCGCCAGCAAAACCGTGGTGTTGCCCGATGGCGCCACTGTCACCACATCGAAATCAACGAAGACGACCACCATGAAGTACGCCGCTGATGCGAGCAGCGTGCAGGAGCAGGTCATCAGGTAAATGTCAGCACGCTGCACAGTGTACGTCATGTTCTCTGTGTCCACTTAAAAATATTTCTGTCTAATCTCTCTTTAACGTTTTGGCTTGTGTGTTTCTAGCGCGCCCACTAACCCATCCATTCATTCATATAGTTTATCTGCTCATTGTTATAAGCTATACATCATTATTGCTATCTCTTTATATATATATATATACACTCAAAGAAATGTGTAAGTCACTTGTTTTGAAAATAAGCATTTTCAATTTTTATTTGAAGCCACTAGCAATAAACAACTTTCTTTGAGTGTATCTACGAATTTGCACTGTAATTTTTTTTAATATCACCACTCTTACTCATATCTTCGCTCTAGGTCCTAATGTCTATAAAATTCCAACCGTTTTGGGCATCAGCAAGGAGGGCCCCATACGCTCAGCGCCAGCCTTCACCATGGCGGGTCGTGAGAAGCCGCGTTTCTTTGCCCGCCACGGACTTCCCGGTCCCGGTGCTTATGATGCTGAATACTCGGTGGTTAAACGCAAACCGCCAGTTTTTTCGATGCGCGGCAAGTATAAATTCCCCAGCGATGAGCACATGAAACCGGGACCGGGCGCACACTGCCCGGAGAAGGTAAGCTCAATGCTGATGCCACTCAACAGCTGACAGCTCAATTAAATATGTATATGCATTCCGATTCCTTGCACGCATTTAGTATGTCAAGCACAAGTCCGTGTCGGCACCCTCGTTCGCCATACGTCACACGCCTTTCCTGGGCCAGAGAAAGGCTCATCTGATACCGCAATCACATTGTCCGCCTGCCAAAGCTAATTGGTGTTTGTGATGGAATGGAAATGTTGGTGGAATATCAAGCTTATTTCAAGATTTCATATCGAGTTTTTGAAGATATCCACTGAAATATTTGGCAATAGTTGCGGAATTCAAGATTTCATACCAAGATTTCATATAAAATTTTTGAAGATATCCACTGAAATATTTGGCTATTTCTTTTGGCAACATCAAGTCACACTTTCACTTTGAAAGTCATCCATAAATTTTATATATAAAAACAGCTTTGCAGTTGTTCTTCAGTGAGATTAGTCTGTATTTTCTATCGAAAGCTGATGTCATTCAAAAGTCTAACTTGAATCGATTACTTTAGTATTCCCATAAACTGTAGTAGACTTTTGGCAAATTTTCGTAAGTAACTTCGATAATTGGAAGTGTTACGGTGATAAAATATGATATTAGGTTAGGTTAGGTTAGGTTAAAAAAAATGAATATAAGTTATAGTTTGTTATAATAAAGGTTAAAAAGTGGGCGGCTCATTGTTGAAATGGTATACAAATTTTATCATTTGCATGTAATGTTCAATGGTGGAACTTGCTACGTTGATTTGGTATCAGAGACAATAGATTTGAGAGATGCCACCAAAGCAACATGGCTGCCACAGCCTGTCAATATCGACACGCTCTTATTGGAAATCCCTGTGATGCGCTCTAGTCGGCAGTCATGCTGCTAACATGCTACACTGTCAAGGCCACGTTTAGTAGAAGGCCATAATTCCATATGTAGTAGTAGCCCCTTCCCCCTTTCTGGTATTGTCTAGCTTTTAATACATTTCTTTGTCTTTTGTCATTTTTTTTTCAACAGGTGAATTTATCTCATATGCCGGCATACAGCTTCGGCATCAAGCACTCACCTTACCTGGGACAAATACACGAGCATGAAGATTATGGCTTTTCCGGCATTTGCTGAGCGTTTGCAACTGTACACAACGTCCTCAATGCTGCTCCTAAACTCGCAGAGAAATTTGCTCAAAACGGTTACTTTCCAACATTAACCTTAAAATTTGACATAAAGTCCGAACTAATTTAAGCCTTAAAGCGCATAATTTTCCATTTTGATTTTTCGTCATATCTCATGTGAATCTCAAAACCACGCCTACTGTATTGCCTCTTTAATTTGTTGCATACTTTATTTTTATGCTAAAATACTGAATGTCAATTTTGTAACATACTAACATGATTTTTTGTAACAAGCAATGAAAGCGTTTTATTTGTAACAAAATGAAATAAATAAATTGCAATATTAATAAAAATCCTAAAATGCGGGAGTTTATTATTTCATATTTTTTTAACTACGCTCTTTATCAGAATGCCGCCCATAAGCATGCTTCTCTTTTTAATATTTGCACACTGTAGCATTCCAGCAGCAGCAATGCAGCAATTTGCAGCACAATCGATGGCTCTTTCCGCTTCCTCCAAAATGTCATCAGTAATAGAGAGTATAAGATCAAGTGAAGCTACTCAAAAAACCATAACTACTTCAACTACTTAGAGTAGTCGCATAGCCATACAAAATATTTGAATACTTGCCAAGAGAGAGCGCTCTAAATGCTAAAGCTTTTCATTCGCCTAAGTCGCTTTGTATCTCTGCAAATGAGCAGTTTAAATAGTTTTACAGTTAATTAAGCCAGTGCATATTTGCATGCTAAAATAGTAGCCAGGTTGCCGCTGACAGCTTATCTCGAGTTTTAATGAAGTTTTGAAGTTAAGTTGAGACCCACTTGCTTCGCACTGTGAAACTCAATTATACTGAACACAGTTAGGAACAGCAACTGCAGACGTACAAGCTAGTTTTGTTGCGAAAAAATATTTCAAAAGATAATCAAGTCGAAATCGGTTCTATACATTTTGTAATAAATATATTGCTGACAATTCAACAATTCTAAATTCGCATTTGCCGTTGCTCATACCGATGATAAAATTTATATTCCGATTCTGAGGGTAAACTTGTGTGTAACTCAAGTGCTTCAAAAAGGTAAAGACAATTTTGGAAAAATTACATAAATATTTTAATTTAGCTTGAAAGATTTTAAACTAGTATTTACCTTGCTGAGTAATTTAGCTCAAAAATTGAGATATTTTGACTGGTAAATACACTCGGTGTGTGCCAAAAAGAGCATATATATATATATATATACTTTAAACTACATCGAAATAGTGTTGTAAAACATTTTTTTGACTGGAAATTTTGTCAGTGCGCTTAAACGATTTCGAGCTATCACGAAGAAAAGACAAATTCTCTATTCTTTCTATTAAGATAGAAAAATTGCGATATTTAGCAGGGTAATAAGATACTACAAAATTATTTTGAGTAACTCTTTTGGGCTCTTGAAAAAAACGCTGAAAATTTCGTTACTAAATTTGAGCAATTTTGAGCTACTTATTTTGAAAATTTGCTGAGTAATATAAAAACTACCTGTAGATACATATATTGGTACATTATCGCTATTAAATGCTCGCCAGTTGTTTCAAAAAGGATGTCAAATTTTTTGCATTAAACAAATTTATAAATATATTCTGATTATTATGCGAAAAACTCAAAAATTCAAACACCAAGCTCGAGTGATTTTTAGCTATCACTCAAAATGACTCTTTACAGAATATCAACGAGATATCTTCCATGCTGTACACGTGTAAACGATCAAGTTGAAGGTTTAAAAGCAATAAAAGCAAAAATATTGCAAAAGTTGTGTACGTTAACTTTACTTTTGCTGTCAGAGTTGTCTGGAATTAGCATTAGCAACATACACAATAAAACATATTTTATATAAGTCTAGTGCGAATACAATTGCTTTATCAAACTGAATCGCTCGAGTTCAGAGCCTCCCCCACTTATCTACATACATACATACATATGTATATGCCTTTTAAACTCGTTGTTGTTGTTTATTGTTATAAAAATCAAGTTATGACAGCCATAAAAACAAATGTGCTTAGATACAATTGCACGCCCACAAGGAGTACACACATACACACATACACATATGTAGTGCCAGAATCTAACGGCGAAACTCTCGGAGAGCGCCTTAATAATAAATGTGCGCACACGTTTTTTCGCCTTTTCGTACAAAGACATAAAAAGATAAAATCATAAACGAAAATTATAAGGTCGATAAGATTTTAACAGATTTCTACAGTGCCAAATTGTTATAAAAGCGCCTGCTCGAATCACGGCACCCCAGAGTAATTCCTGAACATCCGATCTGCCAGCGTAGAAAGTAAAGACGTCCCGACATGAAGTTTATACTGGCGATTGCGCTGCTCGGCTACGTGGGTCTGGCTGCTGCCGATGGCTCCACCTTGGCGCGCATGGACGACTTTAAGATGTACAAGGTGCAGGTGGACAATGCCGAGCAGCTGAAGCATTTCCAGGAGCTGCGTAATAATCTGCCTGTAAGTGCAACAGCAAAAACAACAACAATATGACAAACTATTTTGTTGAAATCGAAACTCACTAAACTTTTTGCACAGCTGCATTATTTGAGTGATGCTGGCGCAGTGGGCCGCTCCTATGAAGTAGTCATTGATCCAGCCAATTCGGAGGCGCTCGAAAATGACTTGAAGTTCTTGGAGTTGCCTTTTGAGCTTGCAATTGACAATTTGCAAGAGTAAGCAAGCTTCTTATAAGCCTTTTTAATAACAAACTTAATAGCCACCTCTCTGCAGAGTAATCGAAAAGAGTTGGCCCTGCAGCACCTCGTCCATGGAATGGACCAAATATCATTCGCTCGACGATATTTACAAATGGCTGAGACAGCTGACAATAAGCCATCCATTGACAGTGAAGCCTTACGTGCTGGGCTACTCCTATGAGGGACGGCCCATTCGTGGCATTAAGATTTCACGCAAGCCCGGCAACAAGGCCATCTTCATTGAGTCCAATATACATGCCGTCGAATGGATATCGTCTGCGGCGTCCACTTGCTTCATCAACAATCTGCTGAACTCCAAGAACAACACGCTCTCGCAGCTGTCCTGGAACTACGATTGGATTTATGTGCCAGTGGTGAATCCGGACGGCTTTGAGTACACGCACAATGTGGTAAGTTGCAGTGGCACGCTATTTCCGCTGGCATTTGTAGATGCAGCTGTTTGTATCTTTTAGGCACGCTTGTGGCGCAAGAATCGCAAGCCCACCGGCTTCCGCAACGAGTCCGGCATCTGTTACGGCACCGATTTGAACCGCAACTTCGACTACGCCTGGATGGGTGAGTACTAACCATGAGTGGCATGTGAGCAGTGTGACTTATGCGCTTACACTACTACAGTGAACGGCTACAATATGGATGTGCCCTGTGATCATTGGTATGCCGGACCGGCTGCCGCCAGTGAGCCCGAGGTGCAGGCGCTGCAGAAATTCGTTAAGTCTTTCCCCAACAACTACATCAAGATCTACTTGGCCTTCCATTCTTATGGACAGTTTCTGCTGCTGCCCTTTGGCCACACCATCGAAATATTCCCGTCCAACTACCAGCAAATGATGAACATTTCCAAGGGCTTCGCCGATGCGGCACGCGTGAAGTACGGCACGGATTATAAATATGGCGCCAGCGCCTTGCTCAACTGTAAGTGTGCTTGCTGTAATCTTCCTTTTAACTACCTTTTGCTACATCTTCATTTTGAACATTGATTAGATCCTGTTTCTGGCTCTGGCAAGGATTGGGCTTACGGTGTTGCTGGTATTCCCTACACTGCCACACTTGAGTTGCGCGATCGCGGCACTTACGGCTTCTTCCTGCCGGCGAATCAAATTCAACCAGTTTGCGATGAGATCACCGATGGTCTTGTGGGTCTAATTAAGGGCGCCGTAGCGGAAAACTTATTCCACTAGTGGCAATGAAAAGCTTGTACTTTTTCAATTTTATACTTTTTCTTTATTTCAACATTATAAAAATTTTTGATTTTAACCTTTTCGAGTTTAAAAATAAACGTTTTTCGATTGCCCATCAAATAATCTAAACGAAAATGTTTTCTATTATACTGTTCAAAAAAATATCATTCTTTATTTTTTTACATGATGAAAAATGGCGATTTATTCCGATAGTATGCATAGAATGTGCTCAGAACTCGGTCAGCTTTTGAAATGGCGCTTCTTGATACAAAAGCAAACGCCTTCGCAGCTCCAGAAACCGATGTCATCATAGTTGTAGTCCAGCTCATCTGCTTGCAGGTTAGGTCAATATAAAATATATAGGTTTAGTTTAGGTTTGTGCACTTTGGAAATAAGCGAAAAAATGATATCCACAGAATTTACTACTGCAGAATTTCAGCTTGTGAAGTAGTGAACTATCACTGAATTATTGTGAACTACAAGTTCAATTGACTCAAATAATCAAGCTTGACCGAACTCGGAGCTAGATCAAATTTCTCAACTCTAGCACAAATCGAGTAGGAACTTCATCTTTTCGTCAAAGCGAGAAATAAAGAAACTCAAGTTACCATTCAAAAATAATTCAAGAGAAGTATTAGAGCAGCTGTAAACAAGATACGAATACAAGCCTACTTTTTACTTTGCTTTACTTTGCGAAATTGCTTATACAATATTTAGCTATTAAATTTCTAACGTAGAGATTAGCAATTCCCTTCCGCCTTCTACTTTTCAAATTATTTACAAAACGCTGCGAAATGTGCAAAATGTGAGTTTGCTAATTCACACCGATCTTTATGATGCCTTTTTTATAGTGCGGCACTTCAAGATAAAGCTGATAAACTAAATAATTAAAAGCCTTTCAGCAAAATATTTACTAATGAGCGGCAATACAAATAAAATGCATGATACCGTTTGAAAAAGTGAAGCTCGCTTGAATTTAAGATATGTTGCGATAGTCAGCAAATGGGGAGAGTAGGTAGGTAGGTAGGTTAAGTGGTCGTCTCGAGGACATCACTTAGACCAAAGGGCCATTGTGTTACCACGTGCGGGTTTTCACCTATACACTTCCCATGCATGGAAGCCACTCTGACTCTGCTAGACAGCTTAGAGAGTAGTGGTGCCAGGGATCGGAAGCGCGTTCTTGCTAGCGAAGGGGCAGAGTAACAAGCAAGTAATCATCTTCACGATTTTACTAAGAAAGCGCGCTTATATAGATACACGTCGCTTGTTTCTGAGCGTCAATTCTTTATTCATGCTATTCGCTTCTGGAACTCTCTTCCGGCAACTTTGCAGCAGCAACAGAACCATTTAAAATTTAAAGCTAATCTTTTTATATTGCTTAAAAACGGGTCAAATGTTTAAATTTCAAATATTTTGTAGTTTATTTCACATTTATTTAATTAATTAATCCCATTGTTAGCATATAAGTATGTAGTTTTTTATATTGTCTAGTTTTTAATTTTTAATGTCCAATCTTCGATCTTTAATGTTTAATTTTTAATTAAGCTAAATGAACTCATATAATTATTTACTATGTTTATGACTAGCACTGTCATTTATAAGATTTAAAATCTTCTTGTGCTAGGATACTATATAATAAATAAATAAATAAATAAATATCAGACATTTTGACATATCAGACAATATTTAATGATACATCGCAAAAGATGCAGATTCAAAATAATTGAAACATTAGCAGCATTGCCATAACATAAATAATTGATGTGCCTATATTTAAGATAAAATAGTTTTTTTCTTTCTTAAATACATTCATAGCTCAGTATCTCAAGATACAGCCGATAAGTTCAAAGTATATGAAGTCGATAAAATTTATAACGAATTTCAGCTGTCAAAAAATTTACTTAAAATTGCCTGCACTGCTAGCCATGCCCTACTATCAGTAACCGACTGAGCCATATCAGCAACTATTTTTTGTTTTTTTTTTGGTTTTAGCGAACTTGCCAGCGCTTCCAAGCATTGTACTTGCCCACAAGTGCAAGACATGCGTGTAATATAACAAGCGATACGTTCAAACTAATCTTAATTGGGTTAAAATGGCACTTCAAAGACGTTATCACGCCACTAACAATAAACTGTCGTATGCGCCTGTAGTAGTGCAGTAGCTAGTAGCTAAATTAGTAGTGCCGCGCACTTTCGACGGAACACTGCAAAAATGCTGGCCAAGTGTCAAGTGCTCAGGCTGCTGGCGCTGCTCAGCGTATGCCTTGTCACTGTGTGTGTGTGCAAGGAAGCGGAAGTGCGTTACGATGGCTACAAGGTCTACAAAGTGCGAGTGAACGATGAGCTGCAGCTGCAGCGGCTGCTGGCCATGGAAGCCGACTTCAAGATAAGGTTCTCTCACTTGCTTGGTTATAGCTTGCATTCACATTCATTGGAAAGCTCAGCTGAACTTCTGGAACGAAATACATGCGTATGGTGAGCAGGCTGATGTCATGCTGCCAGCCAGCACACAGGCCGCTTTCGAGGCACAACTTCGACAGCACAATGTCGGCTATGCGCTCAAAATTGAGAACGTGCAGCGGTAGGTGGCAGCTTCCAATGGAAAATATCTGCATTAATTCGCTTGCTATGCTGTCGCTTTCAGTTTGATAGACGCGCAGAAGGCGCCGATGCGTGCCGGCAGCGCGCTCGAATGGACGCAGTTCCACACGCTGGCCGACATCTATGACTGGCTGGATTTGATAGCATCGCGCTATCCGCACATAGTGACGCCCTTCAGCATTGGCTACTCCTACGAGGCGCGTCAGATTAGAGGCATCAAAATCTCCTACAAGCCCGGCAATAAGGCCGTCTTCATCGAGTCCAATATACATGCACGCGAATGGATCACTTCGGCCTCGATCACTTACATCATTGACGAGCTGCTGGTGTCGCGCAATCCGGCCGTGCGAGATATTGCCGAGAATGTGGACTGGTACATCATACCCGTGCTGAATGTGGATGGGTTTGTGTACTCACACGAAGTGGTGAGTCTGCGCTTTCGAACTTTGCAGCTCACACATTTTCTTTGAAATATATTAATTAAAAATCTTTAACACGCATTGCAGAATCGCCTCTGGCGCAAGTCGAGATTGCCCTCCGATCCTACTGGAAAATGCATTGGCACGGATTTGAATCGCAATTTCGATTATTTGTGGATGTGTAGGTCATCATTATAAATGCTTCAATTGTTTAATTATTTTTGCTATATTATTGATGACAGTTGTTGGTGCTTCGGCGGATCCCTGTTCGGAAACCTATGCCGGCCCCTTTGCCGAATCCGATGTGGAAATCAAGCAAATGGTGCAATACATCAATACTAATATACCCGACGACACCATCAAAATTTACATATCGCTGCACTCGTACGGACAATATGTGCTGTCGCCTTGGGGCCACACCGAGGAGGAGTTCCCAGCGCACTACCCCCAAATGATGGCAGTGGCCAAGGGTTATGCGAATGCGCTAAATAGGCGCTATGGCACGGTCTTCACATACGGCTCAAGTGCCACGACTTTGTGTAAGGTTTTCCAAAAGGGCAAAGAATTTGATTGAAGTTGAGGAAGTTAAAGTTCTGGCACATTTAGTGGCAAAAACTATGATATTAGAGTACGGCACAAGAAGGACCTTTGACGTTTCTAATTTCCATTCGTTAATGACAGCTTGTTTTGTGTGTCGAGAGTAATTCCATTATGACTGTGTTAACATTACGACCCGCTCTCTGTCTTTATCACAGCTCTACTGAATTATTACGACCTGCTCTCAGGCTTTGTCGCTATTCTATTAAATTATTACCATCCGTTCTCTTATAGAGAGCAAAAGGCTCGCTCAAGCACTACGACCATTATATTCATTATATCTAAAAAATATATAATTATGACAACATAGAGTCACAAGTCACTATTCCACCGAAATATTACAACCCGCTCTCTTATGCAAGACTATTAAAGGACTACAACTAATACTAATAAAAGGCTACCAACTCTTCATTATAAGTTTCATATATGCAGTATATAATTATAGCTACATATTTCTCATTGCACTCTAAGAGCCAACTTTAACTTGTTCTGACTTATATTTCATGTATCCCGCCCGTTCATAACATAGACGATTGTTGACAGTCGAATTTTAAAATTAGATGAGGCTCAGATTGGCATACTATATATTTGTATACACTTGGCTGGAAATATTGTAATGTAACGCACTTAAATTGCAGATAAAGTATCCGGCTCCGGCAAGGAGTGGGCCTATGGCGTCAAGGGCATACCCATACCTTATACCATCGAGCTGCGCGACAAGGGTGAATATGGCTTCGTGCTGCCGCCGGAGCAAATCATACCCGTTGGCAAGGAGGTGCTCGAAGGTTTCGTGGGCATGATCTTTGCCGCTCGAGAGGTGGACATTTTATAATGCAATAGTATAACAAACAAAAAATGGATTTGTTTTTGTTAAAGTTTGCAAAATTTATTGAATTTAAACCTTTGTTTTTTTAAAGTAATGCAAATTTGGTAAAATTGCTGCAAAGTATGCTTTCCAAGCTCGAGCGCTGCTATTGGCAGTTCGGCTCTTTGCTGCTCATTTATGTCTTGGTAATTTCCATTTCAACATGGAAGCACGATTTGCCCTGGAATTGAAAATAGTTAATTTTTGGAGGAAATTTTTTATAAATATTTAAAATATCGCCACGCACCGTGTCATGTTGAACGTTGGAATCGAAAATGAGATTGCCCTTGGCCATGCTGAGCATTGCCTTGTACTTGGACATGTCGACCTTATGATCATTGGCGCAGATTTTCTCCTGAAATTCAACATCAAATTAAGCACTGCACTCACTACCATGAAAACGAGCACTGGCACTCACCTCTGGCACTGGGCAACTGGCCGGTGCACCGAACAATTTCAGCATATCCTTAGCCTCCGACGTTGCCTGCTCAGCAATGGCGCACAAATCGATCTTGCCCTCCTTGATCACTATGCCATCCTTCTGGATCTTGAATGTGGATACGGCCGTGTTAAAGGCCTTATTTATGATGCAACCGCTGGGCACCAGTTCGCACTTCTTATTGAGCTTCACAGTGAATTCGGGATCGATGGTGACGATCGCATCCGGACCGGCGCAATTTTCCAATTTCACAACCTTTGCCTTATATCCGTTCTAAATTGAAGAAAGTAAAATTTTGTCGTTTCTCATAGAGGTGAAAAGTTGCTGTAGTTGCACTTACACAAGCAAGCGCTACATCCACGATCACAGCGACGAGCAGGAACTGCACCAACAACTTGAAGTACATGTTGAATCCTTTTTGTATGCTGGAGAAGGCGTTTCTATATGGTTTATTGCAACTTTTTCACTGATCTCTGCTGAAAGAGTTGCAATTTTACGAACGTTGCTGGTTTTTATATGTACTCAAAAAGTGTCCGAAAAAATCTTTGCCCAAATGCTGTGCAATTATTTGGAAATTAAGCGGTACTTAGCTTCGGCGATCACTGATCGTTCGGCTCAATTGTGCAATGTGAATGCCACGGCGGAAGACTGACGCTAAATGGAGCGCTGGTCTAAAGTCCGTCATTAAAATGAATATCGAATGCAATGCGCCATGAAAATTTAAGCCATAATTTGTACTAAGCACGGCATTTAAAATACAACTATAGCATGTATATAAATATATACGAGCGCAATTTTTTACAGATTCAAAATTTTGATACCATTTCTACCAATTTTCAGCACAGGCAATTTAGCAAGCGCCAATAGCAATTCTAGCCTCAGCTAGAAATTTATGCATTTAAATAAAACGAGTAGTTTTCGATATGAGATACATTTTTTAGAATTTTTTGTACATATGTACATATATCTTTTTAGGCATTATTTTACAATTCAGCTACAATTATTCTCGCATTTTGTGAATTGCTTACAATGACTTTTACATATTTAATCATAACATTCAACTCTATTATGAGATAGATTTTGATCTCAATGCGCGTTTTCCGTTACAAATTGTAAAATTGTTATGATACACTCTGAAATGATGGTGTGCATATTTTAATTTGTTTATAAAGAGGCTACTCAAAATATGGTTTGCTTTGGATTTTCATAAAATTTCGTTGTTGTTGCATAATTTGTGCATTGAACTGCTACCAAAATTTCCCTGTAATAAAATCTTTCAGATATTTTGGCAAAGCTAGCATTTTAGATGCTGGCAAAGAAGTTCTTGACGGCACAAACAAAGGGTAATTAGACTTATGGCTACCATGGATATAGCACAGCATAGCATGTATCGAATTTGTAATGATGACGAGAAAACAGCAGAAAACTTCCTGTGCCACTATGATGGGATAGTAGGGACCAGGCTTCGTTACATAGCTAAAACATATGTATATCTTTCTATCTAGCTGTCTTCAAAAATAGCTGATTAGCCCTTTTTGCTTGAATTTTTACTATAGGCCAATGAATATGCATCCATCAAATATATGTAGTTTTTAGTTCTCTAGTCCCTTAGCTTAAAATACGTTGGCTTTTCAAATTTCTGCCATATAAGATGCACTTTTATAAAAACAATTTCAACAATTCAATTGTACTAAACTTATTTTAAATTGAAAAATTGTAGTTTGTCATGTAAATTTTTAAATAAAATTGCACGCAGATCAAAATCAGCACATTTCATTGTGCATTAACGCCCCCTTCCTGTACTTTGTGGCTGTTTTTTGCTTTTATAGTTTCGAAATATGAAAATATGAAAAACAACAACAAAGTTTTATTAAAAAAGTGCATGCCATGCGATTTCAGCTCGTTACTTACACGCGCTCTGCCTATAAATGTATCTCTTACACATGCAATCGGTCAGTGGCTTGACAACCTATAAACGCTGCCATATAATATGTAAAATCTATCTAAATATTATATATTCCAATTGACATTTGGCTTGAGCTGATGACATAAATTTGTTGGCATTTGAATTACAACAACAGAATTATTCAATTGCCACTGTCTCATTTGAATTTACGAGCAAATTTTATGAAGTGACTTTCAGAAGTGTTCGATCGTGTCACTGCTGGCATGATCGATTCGAGCGATAAGCGCGCATGAGATACTTTCTTTGGCAAGGCGAGTGCGAGCATGTGGAATGGAAGCATGCAGAACTGCATGTAGAAGGGCATTCCTTGAGATGTGCAGCGCCGCTTTGATGTGCTCCGGCATTGAGCGACGCGCAATTAAGCAATTTCGTAATCAGTTTCTCACTTTCGAGCAGCAGGAGCGTTGGCAATCCGCTGATTGTAGCCTGTCTGGCAGCGTCTGAAGGCGAAGTAGTTTTGTATTTTTCTTATGCTCGTATTTGAGAAGTTGAAATTGTAAGCTGAGGCTGCTGCGTCTTCAAATGAAATTGCTTCTTTTGAAAATTCTCAGAACGTCTCAGAACTTATTTCAATCTTAATTTTGCTTAAATCTTTCTGCTTCTCTCTTTTTAACTGAATAAGCCATAGAAGGATTTGGCAACTGAAAACCATGCCTTCGAAGTTCAAATATCCTGGCAACGCCGAAATATTTCAAAACTGTGCCTTCGCCGGAAACTGCCGATAGTGCTCGAACTATCTTTGACCTTTTGCTTTGGTTCGTTCTTTGGAACGTATTAAATTTAATAATGCATTTTTTACTTGCTTTTCGAACTTTCAATAGTTTTCACTTACATTTTACATTTTATTGGATTGGCTACAGTCAAACTCTGTGCTTTATAAATATTACATTTATTGCATCATTAAAATATTGCAAATATATATTTTTCAGATATTCTTTATGTTCGCCAATTTTGAGCACTACGGCCGTAGTGCTTTCGAACACATTCCTGTCGAAGCCATTCACTTCAAACGCTTTGTCGGCCAGATATAAGCAAAGACACGAACCACAGCCGCAGATAAACTGCAAGAAAACCGATGGCAGCGCAGACACACTCCCAGCGAGTATTTCACATGCAAACGGTTAAAAGTATCTGAGCGAAGGCAAGAAATAAGTCGCAGATACTTTTTGCTTCTAGCGGTCAACCAAAACGCGCAGCCATCAGTTCAAGCGAGTGAGCCGTGGCGATAACTAACCGAAGCGGGTACGTGTGCGCGCAAACAAATCGACGAAGTAGACGTAACGAAAAAACGGCGCTTTTTTGGTAATAATTCAAAAAACGCCGAAGAAAGAAGAAACAGCAAGAAAGTATAAAAATTAAGAATTCGTTCGACAGAGCCAAGAAAGCAGATTAAAAACGAAATTCTGCTTTGAAGAAGACAAAAGCTTATAAAAAACGACAAATTGATAAGCAGCAAAAGCGACAACAACAACAAATTAAAATGGAAATATTAATTTGATATGTGTTAGTATAAAAGTGCGCTATTAATTTAGTGAGTGTTATAAATTTTTGAAAAAAAACCGTTCGACAATTTAATTAGCAGCGATATTTCAAAAGTGTCAAAATTCAGCTCAAGCATAAATTTATGCTGCTGCTCATCTAAAGAAATCGAAAATTATTCAAAATAGAAAAGCTTTTAAAAGTCGTTTGCTAATTTTTATGAAATTTTTTCATATGAAATTTGTGAAATTCTTTGCATTAAAACCGCTTTGAGTCATAAGCAGTTCAGCAGTTTAACAACTTTATGTAGAAGCCATATGACATAGTGACGTACATATATGCATATACAATAACCAATTGAAAATCGAAAACGTCAAATGAGATACAAAAGTATCTACAGGTGGTTAAACACAAAGCGTATGTGTGTGTGTGTATGTGTGTTCGTGTATAATTGTTATGCCGATTCTAAAAAGATGTATGTGTGCTTTTCGATTTGTATTTCAAACGTTGAAAAGCAAACAATATACATATACTTAACAACAACAGCAACAACAACAACAAATATGATTACGTGCGCCATTGCAAAGTGTTGTCAACACTAATCAAAAAGCCATTTTGACCTCAAAAAATTTATTTCAGGCGAAAGCCTTTGTTTTTACTACTATTTTATGATTACTACTACTACTATCATTACCACTGCTACTGTAACTACTTTTACATACATTTGTATAACTACTTTTGCATTATAATTAATTTGTTGTTGTTGTTGTTGTTGTGTGCTTTTGCCTTTGACGTTACCTGCCTTCTTTATCTTTCGCGCGTGATTCATCGCTTCGCAACGTCTGACCGTTGTTGTTGTTGTATGTTTTTACACCTTTTTGATTTTTTGATTTCGTGCTTTTTGTTGTATCTGAAATCTTATTTGCTATCTTCGTTCTTCGCTGAGCAGTTAACAAAACAAACTATAAGAAAACGTGCAGCCGCAGTTATTCATGCTCAAGGGAATGCGTGCGTGTGTGTGTGTGTGCATATATGCTGCACAAGTGTGTGTGTGTGTGTTGCTGCTGGTATTGAATATTGCGCCAGCAACAAAAGAATATCTTGGCATTTTTTTAACTGTCAATCGAAGCTGCAGCGACAATGTGTTGTACGAGTATCTGCAGCTGTAGCTACATTTGTATCTGTAACTTGATTGTTGCAAGCTGGCATTTTGCTTTGTTGGCTGGCTCATAAAACATCAGCGCTTAAATGCAATTGGATATATATTCAGCTGATTGGCTGTGCTGAACAGGGAATGCAACTATGAGTTACATACATATATGTAAGTATAAACAAGTATCAAATAATACATATTATATTTAAAAATTAAATAATATATATTTTTGTTATTGTTATTGAGAAAATTAAATTTTTACGGCGAAAATTGGATTGGTCAAAACAGCAGCTTCCAGAATTTTATTTCTATGAGCAGCCGGCAAAACAGGCAACTTTTTATAGCTCTGAATTGTTTGCAAGTATCTACAACAGATTGTGGCAGCACATCGAATTTATAATGTCAACAAAAGGAATTGGGCTTTCAAGTGCTTATAACATTTGATCGTTTTCACTTAACCTTATGCAAATTTCTTTATATTTATTTGCCTTTCAATTTTCTTTACGTGCAGTTCAATTTCATTGTCTAAGCTGTTATAGTTACGATATTACAGCATAAAATATACGAATACTATACTTTTATATGTTCGCTTTAAGCTCGTGCAGAACTGCATAAAAGCCCGCTTCATTCTTGAATTTTTTTCTCTTCAACTAAAGAATCCCTTGCTTATGCACACTACGTTGCAGTAGTTCGGTATCATCGATAAAGGCTGTCTGATATGGCTTTAATTTTCACTCAAGATCATCATACATACTAGGCAGGAGCACACGACAGTCATCTTCTTTGTTCAGACGTCGCTTTGCTGGGTTCTCATATTTTAAGAATGCTCAATCTCTTTTGCTTCTTTGGAGTTTTATCAAAGAAACGAAGAAGTAAATGGAATAAGTTACTGCATTTTCTGCAACCGAGCCTTCAACATGCTTCACCTCTTCGGACAAGTCGCTGAGTGAAAAATGGCTGCATAGCTTGAGAGCTTAAGTGTTTTCACTAATCAACAATGCGTCGCATCTTTGGAATTGAAAGCCTTCCAAATTTGTATTGCCCTTCGGCCCGAAAAGAATCTATTCCCTTTTGCTTAGGGCTTTGGCGAAAAATCGATATTCGATCAGTCTTTACTAGTAGCAGATACTTTTTTGTGTATGATATGAACTAAGATAATGGAAATAATCTGGTTGCTATATGTTTTACCTAAATAATGGCATCTGTCAGAAATCAAAAATGTGCATATGACTAATTTTCGAAGAGAAGTTTTCTTCAATATACCATCAAACATGACTGCAGCACTAATTAGGTTTAAAAGCTAAAATGATTAGCCATGATACACGTTATAAATGCAGAAAATTTTAATTCTATTTTTATCGAAACGATTTCAAACATTTGAGCTTTGAGAATAGAGCTTAATCAGAAATCATTCTCAAATGATTATCAAAGGTAAATGCAAACAGCCAAGAAATTAAATTTGCCATAATGGAAATGTTCAGTTAGAACTTACTTTTTCTTGATGTCTACCGACAGCAAAGCCGGCACACCGGTTGTGCAAGACTGGCTACGTTATTAGATTCTCCAAGAGTCGTAGTTACTTCTCATTTAAATACGCACTAATACAAAGATTTCTATTCAAAGATTTCATACAAGAATTGCCGCGCAGTTTAAGCAGCAAAATCTTGTGCATACTTAAAAAAAATTATACGTATTTATAAAAAGTACAAATATGCCGCACCCCTCACTCTTGGCGCTTGCAATAAACCTACGTATCGTACAACTTGTGTCGGGTTTTTTTTTTAGATATCGTTTGTGCTATTTTTGACGTTCATTCTTGTTTTGGCGTTGCTTATTTCATTCCGTTTCGATGTTTTACGCTTGTGCAATATTAATTCTCACTTCAGTCAAGCTTCGATGCATCCGAGTTCCAGATGATCTCATGTCGGATGCTTGTACTCGCATGTAGTAGTTGGCCTCATGCCGTTTTGCATTGGACGCATTCGTAAGCAATCGTTCGCCTTTGTTGTTGTTTGTTTGTGTTTGCAGCTGAGCGTGAATATTGCCAATGAAATTTGTAATACAAAACTTGCCAATTCGACGAACACTTCAAATTAATTTGCACTTAAATGAGTGCATTTTTGGTAAAAAATTCTATGTTATGACGTATGACTAATTTTTGCGAGGAAGCTATAATGTTCTTTTTGAAGTAGTTACCGAGAACTTTATGAAACTTTTAAGAATTAGCTTTGGAAAAAGTATGTGAAAGGGTTATACTTTTTAAAGTAGCTACCAACAACTGTAGGAAACTCTTAAAGCTCAGCTACCACTCTTTGTTATAAAGCTAAAGATGAGGCATTCATGCTGATCTGCCAGGTTACTCAAGCTGATCCTTCGACCAAATAAGGGTTAATAGACATTAAGTCATCTTCCTGATTGCTCAATAATAAACCGTTACCGACTTACGATCTGAACTGATGAGATACTCGTGTTTAGTCATAGATCACAGTAAATATGAAAAGTAAAGCCTCGTTGTTGCTGTAAAATTGCAATATTAAATATTGACTTAGTCAACCTAAGAGAGTTCTTTAACTTATATAAGAGCAGCTCTTAAAAGAGCTCTCTCTTTCGTTCGTTCATATTTGAAATATTATTGAAATTTTGCAATAATTGACTGTGAATAAAATGTCTTCCATTTTAAGCTAACGTATTGTCTTTTCGATTTTTTTAGTTCTAGTATGGAAGTCTATTTACCCATTCCCGATTTCTATGTAAATGCAATTATGATGAGGAATAAATGATGCTATAAATTCTGCCGATAATCATTTACACACTCATTTCATTTTATTTATTATCTAACGTTTAATGCAAATTATGACATCAGCCTGAGCGATATACTTTTCCATAAATGAAATATGGCCAAACAAACTGCAATCAAGTGAAATATTGCAAAGTAATAAATACACTGCTTAGCATTAGAATGTTCTTTCCAATTGGCAGTGGCATTAGTGCATTAATTTCAATTCCACAGTCATGGAAGCCTGCGATAAGGCACTCAAGCTCATGCCTGCCACAAGTACGAGTATCTACAATCCCAACGAGAGTGCGTTGCAGGCCGCTGCTGGGTTCCGTGTGCATTCTATGAGCACATTGTCGACTGAACTACTGAAATCGTTCCATGGATTTACGAGCAGATACCACGGGCTAAAATGGCCGAGTGCGACATGTGAGCGGTAACAACAGTGCATCGTAAATTGCGCTTAATGCGGCATAAGTATCTGCTACTTGTACGTATAATACCGAGCGATGAAGTGGCAACAACAAATGAGATACATTTAATACATTTTGAATGGGCATAAAATAAATACCCTCAATTCTTTTTGCGACTGAATTCAAATTGAAAGTGCCGACTAGAGGTCTGCATGAATGCATTTGGTTTGCCTGTGCACTACGGATACCCATTTCATTGCACTCGGCGCACGAGTGAAACATTTGAATGGGTGAAACACTCACAAAACCTCTCAATACCAAAACAAATACCCACTCGTGCCATTATTTTCAAAGAGAGTAAGAGCAGCATTTGTTATCTTGCTCTATTTGCTACAATCGTAACAAACAAAACGAATGGAACAAAGTATCGGTATAGTATAGTGAGTGAAGTGGGTAAAGTGGGTGCAGTGAATGGTAAGCTGGAGAATTTTGGCGAAGCCGCTGCTGCGCGCCGGTTAGTAATGCATCGTCCGAAAGTCTTTTCTTCGGCAAATAATGTTTAAAATGACCACAATATGCATAGAAATTATAATTAATACACTAAAACGTCTTTCCATCAGAAATTCTTTAAAAATAAGCTCAGCCTCTTAATTGCGTATAGCCCCTTAAATACTCGGTGCACCCACTGCATTGCACTCTGTTTACCAAAACATTTGAATAGTGGGTACACTGCTTGTGAGTAATGTGCTTGCGCTTACAATTTACTCAATTGTTTTGCTATCTCATTCACTCTTAAGGCATATGTGCTTATTCAACACATGTTTGGAAAAAAGTGCACATGCGACCGAAAGATTCAAACCCGAATGAATGTCTTGGTCGCTCTTTCAAATGCATTCATGCAGACCTCTAGTGCCGACTGACGGGCAAATGGAGCTGATGTAAACAAATGCCCTGGCATATTGAAATTCCGTATGCCGTATTCCGTATGCCATATTCCGTATGCCGTATTGCGCAAAAGCAAAAGCGCCGCAGGCAAATAATCGCATGCGAAAATTGCGCTCAGCGCGTCCAAAAATTAATCAACAACAACAACATATGTACTTGTGGCAGCAAGTTAGATATCAAAACACTAAACTACACAAGCAAAAAATAGTATCTTATAAATGAAATGCATTGTTACAATGAACATTTACTTTGAGCTAACGAAATCGATTTAATTGATTTTATCTTCAATGTTTCAATGATTTATTTTTTGTTTTTAAAGTGCCGTTCTCTCGATAAAAAGGGGAACTCTTTTGTAAGGTTAACTTTTTTCAACGTAGATACCTGCAATTTCGGTTTCATAATTGAAACGTATTTTCGTAATTTTCGAAGGGATTTGGATTGGCCCAAAAATAATATTTTAATATCATATCGTGTGGGATATCATTAGAAAGGGCTACGTCCATAGATTTCCAAAATAATTTTTCTAAAATTTTTGTATAAACGGGTTATAAATATATAGCTAAAAATGTGAGAAAAGCTGGCTCTCATGATTCCATCGACTCACAAAATTGCTCAAGCTAAAATTTTAATAAAATTAGGGTTGCTAGGTGTTTGATCACGCATTACTGGAATGCTACAGGTTTTTTCTTAACATGACATTTTCTAATTTTTCATATAAGATGACTCTCCTTAGCAAAAAATTTTTGTTGTTTACATCTTGTCGTATATCGCACTTGAAAACTTTTAAATGAACCAGTCTAACAATTTCCAATGTAAAAGTCAGTGTTTCAAATGTGCATAAAAACTTGAAAAATGCAAAAAAAATTAATGGGATTCCGATTGAAAATGTTCGAATTTCGGAATATATTTACATATTCGAAACAATAAGCATAGAACTGCATACATTCAGTCAATGAAGACAGAAAATTTCAGTTTTTTAGTTCAATGAAATAGATGCACTGAGCCAATGAAAAAGCAATTTGCGTCAATTTATAAAAAACTGTTTGATTTAATTTTGAAGAATTTTCAGTTCAGTGCTTCGTCTGCTCTATCCCACACCCATCCCCCTCTGCGTAGCTTCAGATTTTCAGCGAACAATGCACGAGAAAGGAAACTCTTCAGAGTCTGCCGAAAATTTGGCATATTGCTCAAGCAATTTGGCATGATAAACAAACAAATGCGAAATTCCATTGAAGTTTTTTCGAAAGCAATTCATGCTTATTAAAAATTTGACGGAATTTTTTCTGATTAATTGTAAAACATAAATAAATGGATGTCTGCCTTTGTTGTGCAAAGAAAAAACGAGTATGAAATTAAATGAATTGGAGCGCCATGCCGGGCCACTTAAGTTGAATGAAAACACACACACACACACACACACACACACACACACACACACACATGCATGCACACACATATTTATATAGAGCAAAGACGAATTAGAGCCAGCAGAAATTGAAAGCTATAGCATACAATTGGCGTAGACAGCGACGCAGCCCACAGAACAAATAACAATATAGGTATATATTTTTTTCTAATAAATTTCTTGTTTGTTGTCGCACAAAAATCGTCCAGTCAACGGTCAACAAATGCATGCCAAAAGTTATCAAGTGACAAATTTATGGCGTGCAAAATATAAATTGCCGCTCGTGACGTCAGCGCAGCAGCGCAAACGTCAGACAGACACTTGGCGCATTTAAAAATAGCTCGAATTATTAATAAAAGAAAAGTATACGAAATAAATTTTACGAAATTCGCATAAAAGTGAAAACACATTTAAATAAATTTAAAATTATGCTCATTTTAACATATGACTAATGAGCTACAAATGTATCCAACAGTTGCCAGTTGCCAGCGCATATCTTATATATGTGTATCTTTCACTTGAAACAGACAAAATGCAAGTCGAAAAAATTTCTCTTCTTGACCAAAGCAAATTGGCCAAAATTATGCAATGCGCTGGAAATTATTTCAAGCAAGTTTATGTCATAAAATGCTGCCGGCATTTTTGACGCTTTTATATTGCTTTAGCACTTGAGCAATTAACAGCGCTGGAAAGTGATAAAAAGCAAGAAGAAGCAAAGAAAGTATGTATAAGTAATTAAAATTTTTAGAAATTATATAAAAAGCGGGCTTACATGTTTTAATTGCGCGAATTTTGGCAATGCTACACATGTTCAACACACACACACTCATACTTATGCACATGCTGTGAGCGTTGCAGCAGTCAAATCGACATACCGCAGCGAAAGCTTCTCTATCACTGTTGCCACCATAAGCATAAGAAGATAGCGGAGGGGGAAAGGGAAGGCAGCTGATAGCTCCAAAAGCCTAAATTCAAATTAAATGTACATTTCATCCGACCTAAATTTAAACAAAATTTGAGGAATATTGTACTTTCAGAACATTTACAAAAATTTCATAAAGAATTCATTTGTAGTTGGTTCACAATTTTTCAAACGAACATTACAAGAGCACATTTTCAGTATTCAAATTGGGGAAAAAAAGATTCAAAATTTGTGTGCTAAAAATTTATAAAATATTTTTTTTCTACAAAATAGGTATATATGAGAGAGGTAACTCCGTCAGCGCCTGGCATTACCAACTAGTGACAGTATAGGCGTCACCTATGCTGCTACCACAGCCGCTTGGACGCGATGTGATCCGAACTCCGTTGGTAGTCGCCTTCTTAGTAAAGCAAGAAATTTTTACGAATGCGCAAAAACTAAAAAATTAATGACATTAAAATAAATTTAAATAAAATTTTATTAAAATTGCAATTTATTGCCAGCGTATTTGTACAAAAAAGCGGGAAACGAAAAGCGATGTTAGTAGTGCGCCATAATTTTTGCCATAATTTATATCGTATATAAATGTAAATAGAAGTTCATTTAAATTTAAAGTTAGTGCAAATAAAATTTTATTAAAATTGCGGGTTTCTACAAAAAAGAAGAAGAAGAAGAAAAGCAATAATATGTTGGTGTGAAATTTTCCACCACAACTGCTGCGGTAGCTGCAGATGTGCAGTAGCGTACTTTGTAGTGCACACACACACACACACACTCACCACAAACACCAAACAGCCAAAAACAGCCAACGGCATAAACTCTCGTTATATCGCTGAGGAGAAGGAGCAGCAGGAGGAGCGGCAAATGGCAGCGCACACAAAATCCGAAAGCCAAATGCAGGCCAATGGAAAATCGCTTATCAGCGGCAATCAGCGCGGTTATACAAGAGCCAAATTGGATGTTATCTTTGTAGGAGTTCGGCTCCGCTCTGTTCTACCGTTTGCGTAACTCAAGCCGGCGGCGGCGGAAGGCAGCGATAAATTTTTGCCAGTGATAAAATAGCGCAAACAACAACAAGCCAGCTGTAGAAAAAGTAGCAGCGAAAAATAAGCAAGAAGCAAAGAATACAAAATTGTAGAAAAAAAAGATTTGTAAAGAATGGGTCAACAACAACAACAACCAACGGCATAATAATATTTGCACAGATAAGAAACTACATACAACTGATAAGAGCGGCGAATGGCATGATTAATCTGCCAAAATGCGGGCAACACGGAATTTGTTGCCTTGCAGATATGTACAAATGTAACTGGCAGATAAAAATGTATCTTTGCTGTTTAATCGCCATATGTGTATGCTCTGTATGTATGTCTGTTGTGTGCATGCACAAAAATGCGTGCGTGTGCGCGCGACTTTTTTGTAGATACACAATTTATTGCAGCGTGCCGCCTTAAGTCAATACGCAAAACTATGATTAATTATTGAAAGGCACACACAACAACAAGAGCGATATTACAGCCCAGAAGCAAAAAAGTTCGAAAAGCCAGTCGCAGTGCGTAGCTACTTTGCCCATGTATGAACTAACTTTCAGAAACCAGCAGAAACCTTTTTTCTTAAACGCTCATGAAAGCACAAAAGTAAAGCAAGCATATGAATAGTTTACTTTTTTCAGCACTAACGGTTACTTTTTAAATAATTAAACGCGAAAAAAGTCAATTCTTCTGCACTTTTATGTGCTTCTTCTTTTTATTCACTATCGCTTACTATGATGAGAACTTAAAGGCCTAATGCTAAAAGCTAAGATATAAGATTATACTAAGCAAAAGATTGGCATGCTGCTATTGATGTTGTAGTCTTTGTAGTTGTTTCCTATTGTTATGTTTGTTGTTGTTGTTGTAGTCTATGTTGTTGTTATTTGTGCTTTAGTTGCACTAGTCCTGGTTCTTTTTTGTACTGTCAGCATTTTGACAAATTTTCTACATTCCGTTACGTTTTGAGTAATCACTTGCACTGTGTTTCGAGTTGGCAGTCTTGTCATCTGACACATATTTGCCTAACCTACCTTACGATACGTCTCGAGTAATTCTATCAACAGGAGAAGTTTTCTCGCACTAAGTGCACGCTCTATTTTTAGTACACGTCTATGGGACCTACAGTTAGTTACGGCATGAAATCATTACCAACTGGACCATTAGGCCTAGCTTTCTTGCATTAACTTGTGTGTGCTCGCATTATTTTAGCACAATATAACGGGACCTACTCAATTATTCTACAGCCGTGTTCGAACGTAGTTGAGAAGCTTTATTTTCATGACAGAGACTACCCTCGTATAGTTGCCAACACCTCGCGAGAAATGGCGTCGCTCGCAAAGTATCCAAGTATTGTCTCTTTTTTGTTAGAGCAATACTTTTTATGTCTTATTTATCTTACCATATTCATTAGCGACTCTCAGCCAATTCCATTTCTTGCACAATAAGGCTAAAAATTGTCTTGCCATTGCGCAGTTAACAACAACCAAGGAAATGACTGCAGGTTGGAGAGCACCAGAGTGGTTGTTGTTGTTGTTGTACTAGATACTTCGTGCACTTTTTCACGACTTTCACAAAAGCCATAAAAATAATTGTTGCACTCTTCGGCGCTAAAAACAGCAGCGCAAGCAGTGGCTGCCACAAACAGTGGCAACTATGCATATAACAGTAAAAGGCGGCAGGCGAAGGGTCATGCCGCCAGCTGCAATATTTTTAGCAAATAATTTTGTAGTTGTAACAAATTTCTTTGTCGTTCGCAGAATTTAAAAATATTTAACTGGCTCAAGTGAGTGGCGAACGAAAGTTGCCGCTGAGCCAATCTTGGCAGCACCATTTTAACTCTATATGTGTGTGTGTGCACTAATACAAGCCTTGCGCTTTTATTAGCTGCCATAATGTCCTGCCATTAAATGATTTTTACTTTATGCATGCTGCTGAAAAAAAGAAGAAGAAGAACGCTTTTATTTTGGCTCTTCGGGTATGGCGACATATAAAATGTGAGTACCTTTTACCTTGAAAGTAATTTCAATTCTTTTATGAGCATGCCAAATTTTATGGCTTCAAGCTTTAAGTGAAATTGCAAAGAAAGAGAATGAATTTATTTCATTATATAAAAGATTGAAAGAATTTTTGAATGATTTAATGAGAAAAAAAAAGGATTTGTTATTAGGAAAATCACAAGTGATGTCGTAACGTAGGTCGTCCTGAAAGAATTATGCCTTTGTGAGCACCCTGTAGTTATGTCAACCTTAAATTTGAGAAAGAAATCAGCGAACAATTGAAAATGAAAACCAAAACAAATGAATAAATTTTTGAATCCGTTTTGTGCTCTTTTAACAAATTTTGAGAAAATTTTTGTTCTTTTTCTTATGCTTCTTTTCTGTATACACTGGCAACGTTCTTAAGAGAATCATAAATATTGAAGTGTATTAAATTGTTGAAGGACTTTTTTGGGCTTACTCTACCATAAGAAACAACAACAGCAGCATGTTCCTTTCATGAAAAATAGATGATAAACATTTTCATTGAATGAATTAACTCAAATTTAATAAATTTCCGACAGAATCAGCGAGCGTGCTCATACAAGCTACTTTTTTTAGTTCCAAAAGCAATTTACTTCCTCAACAGTAGTGGGTTAATTGTAAATCCTTTACAGCCCGTGCATATTTTAACTAAAATAAATTAAAAGCTTAGCAGAAAAAGCAAAAAGCGCAAAACTGAAACACGCAAAAAATCAATTCCACAAATTAGCATGGCTGAGCTGAGTGCTTGACCAATGCGGGCCATAAAAAGGATGTCAGCCTACAACAACATTAGCAACAACATTAAGCACAAGCGTCAATATCATAAAAGCAAATTGTTTTATGGTTACTTTAGCAGGCTTAATTTGATTTTGGCGTTTCGCCTTTTCGCTTTTATCGCGCCGAGGAATATTGAATAATTTTTGTGTGTGGATTTATTGTTGGGCGTTGTTGTTGTTGTCGCCCCTTCAGCTGACACATGTTAATAGCACGTTTGATCCTGCCGTAGCACATAATTCTGAAATTTCATTTGGCATGTAGCTACACCGACGAAATGTAGCGTGACAAGTGCCGGTATTTATGAAACCAAAAGTTCTTTTAAAACTTTGTATAGGAAAATCATAAGAATCTGCTTTAAAATGCAGTCTACTTATTTTTGACAACCTCAATATATATAAATTTACATATACATATAATCAGGGGCACAACTTATGATTATTTTCATCATATGGGTAGACGGTCAAAAAAGTTTGAAGATCACTGATGTGAACGATATGCCAATCGCAAAGAATTTTTCGAACTAAGAGAGGGGTTAAAAATGAAACAAATATGCGTTTCATGAATGAAATTAACTTTTTTCATGAATTAAGGCACGAAAAGTCCATCTTGATAAAGAGCATATCTTTAACGCTCCACAAGATACAGCTTAAGCTGAATGTCTAAAAAGGCCACACATAGACCCTGTCGGGTCCTTAGTGATGCCAGTTAGAGCTACGTTTAGGAATATGTAGTCAAAGTCAGTCTGTCAGAATTTGGTTGTGCTTCACAAATTTTCTACAAGTTACAATTAGAAAATCGTTTATGAGTTTAACAACAGCATCATTTAGCAGCAGATCCTTAGGTACATAGTTTGTAAACAAAAGTGATTGGTTGGTTGGTTTGTGTGGCTAGTCCTGACTATCAATTAGCACTGAGTGCCGTTTTGTTACCACGCCTCGAGCAATCTACAGCCAAAAAGTGGTACTTGCCATAATATTCATTCAGATAAAGAATACTAAAGTACTAGTAATTATCGGGTGTGCTCTATGACATAGCTAAATAAAATTTAAAGAAAAATGTACTTAATATTGTTGCCAAAGTTTTCCAAATCTATTCAGCAGGCTCTATCTCGAAAGGAAATAACCCAATACAAATCTTTCGAAATTAAAAACTCTAATATTTTAGAACATTTTCAAACCATCTTCGAGAACTTATGCCTGAACTTATCAATATTGTGCAATTTTTAAACCGTCTAGAAAAGCCCATTCTTAGAATAATAGCATGTCTGTCAAAAAATAGACCTCGAAATCTTTAAAATGATATATAATTTATCATACAACTCTCTCTAGATCGTCTGAACTAAGCGCCGGTCTTCAAAAAAATAATAGATTATATGTGTGCTAGTTCTATTTCCTACAAGGTTGAATTCGATGGTAATTTTGCCACAGCATAATTTCTCTATTAGAAGTGTGCGGAAATTTGCAGTTGCTAATTTATGCTTTCTGCAATGCGGCACGATTCACAACTCAAGATGCTTTCCAGCTGCAGCAGCAACTACGTATTAGCCTCTTTCCTTGCTGCGTTCAACTCGCTTAGCTGCGTGCAACTGGCAGCTGGCAGCTGGCAGCCGACGGCGGCACCTTGTCAGAAACGCTTCTACCAATTTGGCTTAGAACTTAATGAGCCGACTGGCAAAGAGTGCCAGCGCTTAGATCGCTTATGGCCAGCATATTTGCGCTGTCGCTGGCCAAAGTAAATAGCATGTTGCCCGCACGCTTGCAGCAGTGTTGCAGCGGCGCGGCTGAAATGCGTGATTTATGTGGCTGCTATTAGCCGCATGCATTAATCTGTATGTGTGAAATTTAAACTAACTCGCTTCCGCAATATTTCTCTAACTAGCTTCTTTATTGCAGTGGCAATTTGTCTAATTTTGCTCGAATGCATTTCTAATGCCCGATAATGACATTTTTATTATGCGCGCCTCTTAAACACTTCAGAGTATCTTACAGATACAAGCTCTGCACGCGCCAAAGTGCAAATGTTTATGCAATGTGAAGGCTATTAAAAACGCGGCATGCGCAGAGCAACAGCAGCAGCATAGAGCACACATACACACACACATACAGCTACAGTGATGCTCGAAATAATAGGCAAACTTTCGATATATGTAACTGTTAAAATTATTTGACTAGTGTGCTCGATGTAGACATTTTAGCGATAAATTGAATTTGAATTTAAATTCGAATGAAAACAGGATAAAAACCTATAAACTCCAAAACTAGCAACATTTGTCATACACCTATTTATGCTAATCCGCCCAAAATAACCGGCTTCATGTTTAGTTGTCAAAATAATTAAATTTGATAAATTAAATAATAAAGTTTTTTTAATATAAATTAGTTTCAAAGAAATTAAAATATATTTCATATAAATATTGAAAGACTAATAATTGATGTAACCGATAATTTTGAACTGTCGGTAGTTCTAGTGATAAAAATGCTCAAGTTCTTGCCTAAAATGCCACTTATAAGATTTTAACATTTATTTCGAAAGTGCCCTCATTATTTCAAACATCACTGTAGCTGTATGTGTGTGTGTGCGCGCATTCAATAGAACCACATGCAACTGTTCGCCTGCCTCCCCGTTGCAAGTTTATGCTCTTGCATCTGCAGCCTCTGCTATCTCTGCCCGCCCGCTCGCTGCAACTGCCGCTGTCTAATCTTACACCCGCCAGATATTTGAGTGCTCATAACTGACACGCGCTACGCTGTTGCTGAGGCGGCAATAAAACAAACACACACATACACAGATACACAAATAAACACATCCACATCATGCTGCGGCTCAATGTTGCCAGTCTAATTATTATTTGTTGATGCACGCATCGAAAACATATGTTGCGCCACATATCGCCGCCTCTAGTGGCATGTTGCAAATTAAAATAAACATAAATACTGACAACGCATTTCGTTTGTCGGCAACATTTTAATATATTACTCATATCAGGGGTAGTAAAAAGAAATCTTTTATTTTTGCATGCAATTGAAGGCTTTATTTAGCCTAGTTAGAATGATTTGATTTAGTTCCTTCTGGGCAATTGAAACAGTGCTTTTTTTGTCGGATTGTACTGGTAAGCGAATTCATTTTACTGAAATTTTACTGAGCTTTTAATAAAGCGGCGGATTTTCGCTGGTGGCAAGAAACTTAGTTGATCAGTTCTCACCAAGTCTCACTCCAGCAGCTGCAATCGCGACCTGGAAAAGGCGGCACACTCGCATAAGAAGTGGGTTAAACAGTGCTTGGATAACATTTGAACTCGACGATTTCTATAATTTTATTGACATTTTCGATAATTGGCCTTGCATAGTTTGGTGCAACTTTGATATAAAAATTACCGGAACGGCATCGACAAAACCGAAATTGTGCGTGATTTCTGTTGAGCCTGTATGATAGCAATATGCATATCTGACATCACTACTGATGTGTGAAATTACTTTGAAAAATTTCTGTTCACTTGCTCTTTGAATTTCCTGATTTTTACTGCGTCAAATTGTTTTTCAATAAAACTAAAACCTTTTCATTCCTTGATATTAAATCGGCGTATAATCATTAAATCATAGCTCGCTCACAATTTCCTCTATATTATAGTATCAGGACACTATTCACATGTTCAGCCGCCTGGCTTGCGTTTTCGAAAAAAAGCTATAAACTATAACTAGAATTATTTTGTTAATTGCCAATTGAAGAATTCCGCTGATTATTACTGAGTAATTAGAACAGATAACATTGATATTTTTTTTACATATATTGAGTTTGATCGAATTTTTATTTGCATAAAATGATTTACTCATTCAAGTTTTTTCAGCTAATGAAGTTAACTTTGCTTTTTACTGCTTTTTTCATAAAATATAGACCTTTATTGGTGGCTGCTCTTCGTTGAAGCTATCTCTTTGTCTAAACAAATTAGAGGTATATTCATTTTACTGCCTCCAAGATGGGCGAACTACGCCAATTTTTGTAAAATTTTAAATAGTTCTTAATTGCAATGAAGTGACCAATAACGAATTATGTCCTGTGCTTAAAGCATTAAACCCTGCTATCACTGCTCCACACTGAATGCCTTCAAGGACATTTAAGCCAGAACGCACTCAAATCTCTAAAACTTGCACTCATCTTGTCAAGTAGGCAGTCTGTGTCGGTAGTCCGAAGAAGGAGGTCGACTCGCGGCACGCTGCTACGAGCGGTGGCCGCTGTCGCATAGATACACTGTAAACTTCATAGCTTTGTATATTTAAATACTAACGTTTCGATTCCAATAAAACCAGCATGAACATGCACAGAGCTTGTGCTTGACAACTCAGAAGTGAGATTCACTTCACCCTACAACGTTAAATCGGCTATTCCTACGAAATGAGGAAAGCAACAACAAGTTGCAACGTCTTGACAACGGCGCTACAACGTCGAAGTAGCAACAACGAAAACTAACGGACAACGAAGCTTCAACGCCTGGTAGCAACGATATACACGGCAACGATGAGAAAGTACGAGAAGTTTCCTGTGCAACGCGCGTACAGTCAAACACGAAGCTCAAACGTTAAAGCAGCAAGTTCGAAAAAAAATTCAACGGAAAAACGAACGCAAATCTATCGACACAGCAACGGCGTCAAAGTTCTGGAGAAAAGTTGCCAAGGCCACAAGTGGCACGGACAGAGCAACGCAGCTGCGACCTGCGCCATATAATTTCAAAATCGAGGGTAAAAAAAAATATCAAGCGCACGAAGGCAACGAAACGACGCCACGATACAGGCAGCGCAACGACGCCACGATACAGGCAGCGCAACGACGCCACGATACAAGAAGCGCAACGGAACACGCAGCGCAACGACAGGCAACGAAACGACGCCACGATACAGGCAGCGCAACGACGCCACGATACAAGAAGCGCAACGGAACACGCAGCGCAACGACAGGCAACGAAACGACGCCACGATACAGGCAGCGCAACGACGCCACGATACAGGCAGCGCAACGATGCTACGATAAAAGCAGAGCAACGAAACACGCAGCACAACGACAGGCAACGAAACGACGCCACGATACAAGCAGAGCAACGAAACACGCAGCACAACGAGAGGCAGCGCAACGACAGGCGACGCACCGACGCCAAGGAATTAAGTCGAAAAGCGTTCGGCACAAGCGCGCAAGCTGTACACGAAAACAAGAAGAGGGCACTTCTAAACGAGCAGTCAAACGAAACGGACCTTCAACGGAAAACACAACGGAAAAATCATAGCTATGATAAAGATCACGTCATTAAAAGTTGAACAGATTAATAGGCTGCTGCGGCTTAACAATTTGCAAGTCCAGGGCATGAAAGCCCATAAAGCTGCAAAACTGGTTGAGATTCTGGGCACGGACGAAGTTGCTCCAGAAGACATTGAGCCAGAAGAAGACGCGGCTCTAACGCAGATCAACGACCTAAGGAAGGTAGTTGCGGACTTGGCACAAGCGGTATCGGAGTTAGTTGCAGAAAGGCAACCAGCACCGGCGATGAATGATGCCCGAAATGAGCTGCAAACGACTGTGAACGAAGCACCACGCGCTGGACCAATTAAAGATCCTATTGGAGTGCTGCCAGAATATGACCCATTGAAGAAGGTAATTACGTCTCAACAATTTATTCAAAGAGTCGAGCAATTGCAGCGCGCGTACGGATGGAGCGAAGACCTTGTGCTGTTCGCAATGCATCACAAATTGGTTGGAATGGCGAAGCGCTGGATGGACGCACAACCGGTTTTCGAGACGTGGAGAGAATTTGTCAACGCGTTCTTGTCTGATTTTCCCACAATGGTTAACGCGGCAGACCTGCACAAGGACATGGCTAGCCGCAAAAGAAGAAGCAACGAGACGTTCGCGGAATATTATTACACCATGCTAAGTATTGGCAGACGAGGCGCACTTGACGACATCTCAATCAACTCGTACGTGATCAATGGCCTGGGCGATTCCAGCATATCGAGAACACTTTTGGCGATGAACATTCCAACGTGTACGGAATTGCTCATCTCGCTGGAAAAATTAACAACGCCACCACGAGGCAGCATTGGCCCAACGATGATCAGAAGCAACAACGACATTCCTGAGCGTCGAGGTCCCAAGTGCTTTAATTGCAATGAAGTAGGCCATATGGCAATAAAATGTCCACGACCGCAGAAAAAACCAAGGTGCACCAAATGCAATCGGATTGGGCACGAAGCTAGGGACTGCCGAGCCACGACAACGATAGCAAGAATAGGAAACGACACCACTCTCAATGACACAGCACCACCGGTAATGACACAAATTACCATCGACGGCCAGAACTATGACGCATTCATCGACACTGGAAGTGACTGCTCTTTGCTTGGAGAGTCAGTTAAGACAACGGCCACAAGAAAACCGGTGGTTAAGCGACTTAAGGGGTTCGGAGAATCGATCGTCGAACCGACGGAGATGGTTGAAGCTATGATCGTGATGAACGGTAAACAGGTGCAGGTAAATTTTGTTATCGTTCCAGACAACCTGCTGCCAGCGCAAGTTTTATTGGGCAGAGACGTGCTCTGCAAAGACGACCAACGTATGGTTATAGAGGCAGGCATACTTCAGATGCAGTCGTTGCCAAAATGCAACTTTCAAATCGGTGCGCAGCTGAACGAGAAGCAGCGTGGAGACCTTATCCGTTTACTAGACGACAACAAAACATGCTTTGCCGAAGACATCAGCACTTTAGGGCGGTGCAATACAATTACGATGAGCATCGAGGTAACAACCGACCGGCCTATCATTGGCAAACGCTACCAGGTCCCGTTCAGCGAGAGGGGAAAGCTGTCCGGAATCCTACGAGATCTACAATTGAACGGCATCATCAGACCAAGCAGCTCCCCGCATGCATCCTCAGTCCTACTAGTGAAGAAAGCAAATGGCGAAAGTCGCATGTGCGTCGACTACAGGGCATTAAACGCGATGACACTGAAGAAGCAATATCCAATGCCCATCGTCGAGGAACAGCTGTCTCGGCTAGCTGGAAAGCAGTGCTTCACTACCTTGGACATGACGTCAGGCTACTATCAAATTCCAATTGAAGAGCGCAGTAAACAATATACTGCTTTCTTAACGCATGAAGATTTATTTGAATTCAACGTTATGCCGTTTGGCCTCATCAACGCGCCTATGTGGTTCCAAGAGATGATTCGCAATATCATCAAGCCTTTGAAAAACCGAGACCAAATCATCAGCTATGTGGACGAAGTTATCATCGGGACGGAGACTGCCGATGAGGGACTAGGAGTACTGCAGGAGTTTCTGGAAGCAGTTAAGTACGCAGGCCTCACGCTAAGACCGTCAAAATGCACGTTTATGGAAAGCTCAGTGGTATTTTTGGGCCATACGGTAGATAGCCAAGGGATTCGACCAGGTGAACTGAAAACGCAAACGATCCGAAAGTTTCCAACTCCAACAAGCGTGACGGCAGTTCGTCAGTTCCTAGGTGTAACAGGTTTTTTTAGGAAGTTTGTTAACCATTATAGCAGCATTGCACGCCCGCTAACTAACCTTTTGAAGAAGGACGTTTTATTTCAGTGGTCCGACGAACAGGAAGCGGCCTTCGCCCAGCTAAAAGAAGCCATCTCCAACGAACCAATTCTCACGTTGTACGATGCCAGCAAAGAACATGAAGTACACACCGATGCGAGCACATTGGGCCTGTCAGGAGTACTTTTTCAGATGGAAGGTGACGAGGTAAAGCCAGTCTTTTACTACAGTAGGCAATGCAGTGACGTAGAAAGTCGGTACTCAAGCCACGAACTGGAGGTCCTAGCCATCGTGGATTCACTCCAGCGATTCAGGATGTACCTCCTTGGCAGCCGCTTCCGAGTCGTGACCGACTGCAACGCAATAGTCACCATGAAAGCCAGCTCTACGCTACCACCTCGAGTAGCAAGATGGTGGTTGAAATTGCAGGAGTTTGATTTCGAGTGCACTCACCGACCGGGATGTAAAATGGCGCACGTGGATGGATTGAGCAGAGCACCATCTTTACCCCCGCACGAACTAGATACGGTGGCAGAAAACGTGTTGCGAGTTCAAGCAATCACCGACGGCGACTGGGTTATGGCACTACAACTACAAGACGACAAGCTTCACGAGATTGTAGAGGTGCTAAACGGGAAAGGTGCTGACAATGCTGAACAAATTCGGAGTGACTATGCAATTCAAGCGAAGCGATTGCATCGTAAGGTAAATGGTGAAAGGAAGTTAGTAATCCCTCGTTCAGCTAGGTGGCGGATCTGCAAAGCATATCATGACGACGCAGGTCATTTCGCGCTGGAGAAAACGCTCGACCGCATACGTAAGGAATTCTGGTTTCCAGCAATGAGGCGTTACGTTAAAGCATACATCAACGCTTGCCCTGAATGCTGCTACAACAAAAATGCAGGAGGAAAGGCAGAGGGGCAATTGCATATTGACGACGTGCTGCCCATCCCTTTTAGAAGCATTCATCTTGACCACCTGGGACCGTTTCCAAGAAGTAAAAGGGGAAATCTCTACATTTTAGTCCTGGTGTGCTCATTTAGTAAGTATACCATACTACGAGCGCTGCGCAATACGAAAACGACGCCTGTGGTCAACGTGCTCCGCGAGGTTTTGACAGTCTACGGCCAGCCAATGCGCGTCATCACCGATCGAGGAACGGCCTTTACGTCGAAAGAGTTCGAAGGCTTCCTCGCAACTTATGGCATTCCTCATGTTAAGACGGCAGTACGAACTCCAAGGGCCAACGGCCAGGCCGAGCGAGTCAACAAGACTGTGCTAGCATCTTTAAAGTGCACCACCGTAGATGACCGCGAATGGGATGAGGCACTCCCAAACCTGCAGTGGTGTATCAACTCGCAAAAGAACGCAACCACGAAGTACAGTCCAAATGCGTTAGTGTTCAGCTACCACGTACGAGATGTAAGCCAGAATCGTCTCATCCAAGCGCTGGGTGAGGACGTCAGCAACGACGAGAGCAACAGCAACTATCGGCGAAAAGAAGCGGCCGAAAACATTATCAAAGAAAAGGCAAAGTGGAAAGAGCGGTTCGACGCCAAGCACCGCAAGCCCACATCCTACTCCGAAGGCGACCTGGTGGTCCTGGAGCACATCCCCACTGCAACGGGTCAGTCGCACAAGCTGGAGCCCGCGTTCAAAGGGCCATATATCATAACAAAAGTACTCGACTTTGACCGCTATGTGGTGGAGGATTTACCAGACATACCCAAAACCAAGCGGCGCTATACAGGCGTTTTATCAAGTGACCATATAAAGCCATGGTGTGGTCCTGGGCCTAACGATGACGAATACGACGACGACGAGGAAGACAACAATTCTGATGACGATGAAACCCCCATTCGATCAGGAGATGCGAATCATCAGGAAGGGCCGACTGTCAAGTAGGCAGTCTGTGTCGGTAGTCCGAAGAAGGAGGTCGACTCGCGGCACGCTGCTACGAGCGGTGGCTGCTGTCGCATAGATACACTGTAAACTTCATAGCTTTGTATATTTAAATACTAACGTTTCGATTCCAATAAAACCAGCATGAACATGCACAGAGCTTGTGCTTGACAATCTCAATTAGTCTGACGCGTTTTACCTAAAGCATTTAATTGAGTGCTTCAAACGAATTCAATTTGCTGTAATTGCGCATTATTATAATGGCAGTGATTCCACTTTCGTTGGCCATATAATATTGCTACAAGCTTAGCTGGCAGAAGGTATCTGCAAGCATGTTTTTTTTTTATTAGATAGCTTGCATTCGAATTAATTTCACTTACACGAACGAGTGCAAGTAAATACTTGGAAGTGCGATAAGTATCTCTTTATGTTTGACTTCATGCGAATGCACAAGCAGAAAAATTATACAAGTATCTGCACAACTGCAAAGTATCTACGACCAGCAAGTGAGCGCTGGCTGGCAAAGAAAGTTCGCCTGCATGCTCAAGCAGTAGCAATGATTAATGTGCGACTATCTTGTATCTAGTACAAGTGTTAGTATGCAGAGTCGGCGACGTAGCCAGAATAATTCTAAAAGAAGGTGCCAGATTATCAGACAAATTATTGCTGCAATTTCTTTTGAAAAAAGACGATAAAGTAGAGAATTTGTAGAAAATTTCATTTTATTGAGAAAATCTCGCTGCCTTTTAAAAAAAATATGATATGTAGTTTTAAAGATCTCTTTCCAAAATGTGTTCACTTTTCCAAGTTTTCGGAATTTTTCAAGTTTTTGGAATTTTTCAAGTTTTCGGAATTTTTCGTTTTCGGAATTTTTAAAATTTTTGGAATTTTTCAAGATTTTCTGATTTATAAAATTCTCGGAATTGTTCAAGTTTTTTAGATTTTTTAAGTCTGCCAAAGTTTTGCAAGTTTTAAGGATTTTTCAGCATTTTTTCGGCTTTTCCATGGTGTTGTCTTGCATTAAGAAATTTCAAAGGACTAGGATAATCTGTTCATTTTGTTGGCGTTCGGGTCGGCTCCTTCTGCTCTACCGCTGCCTACGCAGCGCACAGGCAAAAAGCCGGCAAAGACTTGACAGTTATAAAACTGGCAAGCAGCATTAGAAACAAACTGACAGAAACAGAAACAAAAAGAGAAAGAGAGAACACAAATAAAATAAAACAAACAAAATTTCGTTGCATTCAAAAAATAAGCACAAAAATACACGACAATAAAATTCTAGAGAAGTTTAACGGAAAAATGACGACAAAATTAAGAAGAAACAACATTCAGAAAAAAATGGATTCAGATTAACATTTTTGAATGCATGACACGCACACACAAACACACTCACACCTCTACATTTGTAGAGCGTTGCCAATGAAAGGCACAACAACAGAAATAAGGCTCGTTTTTAGGCTTGTTACTGTAATTCAACATCATTAACGGGCCAAGCGTATAACGGAGATGCGCACGCAATCCGTTACGCTGCGTAGAAGTGTGCGTGTGTGTGTGTGCGTGTGTGTGTGTGAAGTAACAAAACAGCAGGAATGTGACAAATGTAGCAGAATAAAACTATGGTAAATGCGCCTAAAAGCAGTCAACGAGCCTGAGCAACAGCTCACGTGTATGGCCATTTTTATGTGTTGGTGTGTGTGTGTGTCAGCGCATGAAGTCATGCTGTTTGCGGCCGCTGATGTTGCCACAGAAATATGCCAATTTAAGTAAAATTTAATGAATTATGCTCGTCGGTTCAACGCTGACGTAAAATGTGTAAATTGAATGTGTGTGTGTGTGTGCTTCGCGCTTGCGAAAGGCGTGTCAATTGCTTTTTAATGTATGCGTGTTTCATGAATTCCAACTGTGAAATTGCTCAAAGTATATGGCGCTGAGTGTAGCAATTGCTAAGAAAGAATTTGCATTGCCTTAAGAACTTTTTGCAGACTTGCCATTAATATTTATGTGGAATGTATCGATATTAATTATAAGTCAAGCAGAGAATTGTAAGCAATTTGCCAAAAAATGCAGTAGTATTTAATTAAGGTAATTATTTTTTTCTGTGCTGCCTTCGCTCAAAGATACATATTAAGAAGCTACATGCGCTAAAACATGCACCGGCGATTTGTCTAATATACATTTTGTCTATCTAAGAAATTCTTTTGAATCACTTTTCTATATTTTCTTCAGGAATAAAATGCACTTATTAGTTCCGCTGTTTTGCCTATCAGTGTCTTTGTACATTTTGCCAGCGATATGTAATATGAATCTCTGAGGCTCAATTTCAACTTCTTGAATGAGACCTCTAAATGAGATGAAGCTAAGCGATATGTTTTATGTGTGTGAAAGAGAGCACAATAGATCTTTAGGACGCTGTGCGATAATCCTCCTCTTATTGTTTACTATTTTTAAATTAGATTTAGATTAAATTTGGGTTAGGGATTTAGGATCCATACGCAGAGCTTGTAGATACATATTCGCATTTCTGTTTTGTATAACTAAAAAAAAGTATTCTACAGTTGCTTCTAAAGCAGAATATGCTCTATTCCTGCAATCTCTTGCTCCAGCCCACGCCAAATGAACATTTCCAAACATTCTTCATAGAAATTGAGAAATTTTCACAGCCAACGTTCTTCTCTTTCTATGTTATTACACATTGTACGGCTGCAAGTACGTGTGGCATGCTGCAAGCACGTACCACCAGAATACATGGAATTTCAATTTCTATGCAACTCGGCATTTTCGTTAGCATGTACCTTTCACTCAGATGTGCCAACAAATGCGTGGCATTTTAATCCGTCCAAACTGACCGACAGCAGCTACTTGCCGCATCTTCACTCGTCAGGTCGCTGACAACGCCCGTCATCAACACGTCTCAACTAATTGGATGCATATCTTCTGCTCACAATTAATTCATTAGAATTTCATTTAAAAATTTATGTACACACGCTTCACGCCATTCAAAACTGAAGTCATGCCGTGTTTTTCACACTTTCAGCCAACTTTTCCTACTTTTGCGGTGTTCCAAATTTCGTTTTCACTGTGCTCTGCTGTCCTGCCTGTCAACCTTTCCACTTTTCATATGTAGTATGCTGCCATCCTTTCAGCCTTTCCACTTTCTGCTTGTCACAACGTGACTTCTGACCTTTGACCTTTTGTTTTGCTGCTGCGTGCACTTGTTTGGATTTCCCAATTGTTGCCATTCATTCGTGTTGACCTTTGGCCTTATGGCTGAATTTTAGCGCCGTGCCAACAGAAGTACTTTTTTCCTACTTTGTTTTGGCCAATTTTATTACCTGCTAAGGGAGACGAGCTCACGAGCTCCTTGTTGCGACTGGGTTTAAGAGAAAACATCTGAAAACATTGAATAATTTTTACATAGTACAAACATTTTAATTTTTCATTCTTAGTTAAGAATTTTATGATTTCAATAAAAAAAATAACATTTTGAAAAACAGGAAAAAGTTTGGGGTCAAAAGGGGGTTAAGACAAAACTTGAATTCTCAGTAAGTTATTCAAAGGAGCATACTATAGTATAGTACTTCAAAAGTACTTCAAAGTTACTTTAGATGCTGACATGTCACATATGTATATGTATGTACCTATATACATCGACTATTGAAAATAGCATTACCACAAGAGACTGTTATTAATAAAGTACAGCAGTAGTAAGTAAATCAGATCAGTTTAGCCGTTTTCGAGAAATCTTGATCACCCACTTTGAAAACACAGTTTCGAAAGAAACGAGTATGTATGTATGTACATATATAGCTTCAGTTGGCTTGGCTGCTTCTTGACTGACTTTTCTTCACCATTGCCAGTTTAGAAATGAAAATCGTTTCGGATTGACATGCAATTTTCTGTGTATATATTTAAACAAATGTTCTTTACAAAAGTAAAATTTTAAAAAACTTCTATATTCTAACTGCGTATTACCCCTTAAGATACTCAATGCCATTGAACTATTTTATTGAAATATATAAACAAAAGTAAAATAAAAGTATGCATACAAATAAAAATATACAATATGGCAAGCAACTCATTGTCGGCTCGTTAGCCTTAAGCAAATTGCAATGAGAAAAACAACAATAACAATATATATAAATGAAAATTGCTTGTATTGTGTACGAATATTGTCAGCGAAAACTTAAATGAAAATAATATATACACAATACAATTTTAAAATGCCAATTTTACGGTAAAGTGTATACAAATAAAATCGAATTAATATTGTAAATATTTTTGCAAGGCAATTTCGCATTTTCAAACGTTTTCGCAATTGGCCAAAAGCCAATTTTCAAGCGAATGCACTTAAGAAGCCGTTTCAGAGTCGCTAAGCAAAACTGCAGAAGCAAATATATGAAAATCTATATAAGTACTATATATATATATATATACGATATGCAGATTTAGTCATGCTGGAAAATGTGGCAATTTGAATTGCGGCAAATGCGCCGTGGTTTATTGCTTTACGGCTCGTTGGCTAAAAGCGCTGCGGGTAACATAAGCCATGGCCCATGGCTATAGGCGGAAATTCTCAACTCCAAAGAAAAACCAGGCTGCGTGTATTTGTGTGCCCATTTTGAATAATACATAAATAAACTGAAATTGAATTATAACTCAACTGGAAAAATTAGCAACCCGCCAAAAGACAGACGGCAATTGAATTGCGTGCGTTGCAAGTTGCAACTTGCCATAGGCCATAAAAGTGCAGCCACAAAATTGCACACTTGCAAAAGAACAACAAAGAATATAAATGCAAATGCAACAGCAATCGTTTTTATCATGCCAGATACAGATACATGTCTGCGCCATGTTGCTCGAGATTTATTGCACTGGTAACATTCCATTTGGCGCAAATTGCTTAAATAAACCATAAACGTTTAATTGAGAGCAGCTTTTCGACTAGCGCCAAGTGACATGAACACACACACACACACATGCGTGCATCCACTCTGGTCACTCTTAATATCTAAATTGCTTGGCACGTGCACGCTCAATTGCACAGTTCTCTGAAATGATTCACACAAACACACATACTCACATTTCGACAGCTTCGTCCTATAGCTTGAGTTGATTATCTGTTTCAAAGATAAAGATCACTTGAAGTGAACACCCAACAAAATTAACACTTTTCTAATTGGTTTATATTTGGTTGAACTACAACTCTACAAGTCCTTAAGCAGCATCTGTTATCCTTGCCAAGCCTAAGCATCCACTTACGAGCTTTTGAAAACTGCGCTGAGCGTTAGATATAACCTTGTCCAATCGTTGAGTAAACCCAGCCAACAAAAACAATATAAAATAAGTAAAATATAGTTGGATATAGAATTTAAAATTTGAATTATTTTTCATAAAAAAATTTTTTTAATTAAGTTTTCTTAAATCAAAAGAGCAATTTGAAAAATTTGTAAAAACTATCGAGTTTTTGACTTCAACAAGACTTAACATTTTTTATGCTTATATCTCCTTTTTGGAACTGTTTGTTCCTCATGCTTTTTAGCGCCCGCCTACCCCCCTCATCCCCCACCCCATCGATCTGTCTGAAATTTGTCTGAGCTATTCTGCAATTCGAAGTTGAATAAAATGCGAAACAACTGATTTCAATTCCATTTCCGAACAGAATTGCAGAACAGAGGCGATTATGGAGGATCTTTTGGTATGGAAACGATAATCATTGATCCTTATTTTTTTTACCAAAAATAAGAGCTTAATATTTTTCATTTAATACATATTTTTTTAACCGAAAACAGAATTTTCTTCAAAGGGAAGATCAATGGAAATTAATTCATTGAGTGAATGAGGAAACAACTTCAATATTTCCATTCAATGTAATAATTTCATTGAGCCAATGAAAACTTGCTCATTGAGTTATGCAAATTTGTTGGTTGTATTTTTGAATCTTTGTGTATTCAACATGAAGTGTGACTGTCATATGTCTCCCATGCACAGCCCGATCGATCAATCTCACTTATAAGCCTTTCCAATTTGAGCAATTCCATTTTTGGACAGACTTTCACTTGTCACAAATAATTTGCAGCAAATCGCTTGATTTGAATAATATTTTCGCTTGAGTGTGCCGCCGTATGTATCTGTGCATGCACTCCCTCATGCTGTGACCCACTTTTTGGTGGTTTTTCATTCCGCCGATCATATTAAGTTAAACATTTTATTTGATATCTTTTTTGGGTTTGGCTGCACTGCAGCGCTTCGTGCCACTCCAGCAACGCCCGCAGCGACATCTGTTGCAACTAACAAATGTAAATGCGGGCCCGGATTTACATACGGCAGCTGTGGTGGGTGTAGCTTGTCAGATTCCCGGCATCAAAGCAATAAATCAACACTTTTTGCTCAAGTGCTCACACTTTTGCAATTGCTTTTGCATCGAAATGTAACTATATAAAATTTTGACTTTAAAAATAGTGAATTTTTTTTACTAATTTTTTCTAAACAAAAATGCACTTGAAGTGTGCCGCCTGAGCCCTGGCCAGCCAGATGATTGCATGCGAATTCCTGAAAATCTCTGCGAGAACATTGCCATTACTCTTTTTCAAATTGCAGCAATTTGCAGTCAATCATGCTGTCTGCTGCAGTGTAGTTGCTGTCTCGTTCTGTTTGTGCCACATGCATGAATAATGACACACGTACACACACACATGTTCATATTTATATACACATTTATACTATACACCTAGCTCAAAGGTATACTATACACCTAGCTCAAAGGTGCTTATTAGTTTGCCATCAAAGCAGCCTTTCTACATCAACCTCAGTCTTTTTCACTGAGCCTTCCAGACAAGAATGTAGAGAAAAAAGATAGACAGCTGCTTGCAGGGATTGGCTGAGTGGCTAATGACAAATTGCTGCAACAAGTTATTACCAATATATCCGAGCAATTACCAAGCTGACTGCATTCATTTAAGCTTTGGCTGTAAGCATAAATTACATATCAGCAATATTCCAGGCGTGCGGAAATTTTTGTAGGAGAAAAGATATAATCTGTGTAAAACTAAAACCCTTTAGTTCAAAAGGCACATAACAAATTTGTATTTAAATAAAATAGAGAATAATTGAGATATTTGACTGAGATTTATGCCAGCTGTTGTACAACTGTTGAATTTATCTATGGAATTAAATATGTATATGTATCTATCTCCTGCAGCCATCGATACTTTGGATTTTTTCAACACTCTTCCAGACGAATCGGCTACGATATACTATATATGTAGAGTATGTAACGACTAAAAGAAAAGCTGTAAGCTGTTTTGGGATATTGGGGTCATGTTTGGTTTCACTCATAGACTTGGGATCACTCCAATGCCCGTCTCATTTTCCGAGTTGCTTGCTCATTTTCATTTTACACTGATTTTCTTTATATTTCATGAAATTCTGAATATTTTTGACAATTTTTATTTTTTGAAACTAAAAAATACTGTGCGTCAACTCAGAAACTGAAATCTACTGTGGTCCTTCCAGTACATAATTAATACCGAAAAAAAGTCGAAGAGCCCGCCCACAGCAGGGATCGAACTCACGCACTTTCGGTTTCTACGCCAGCGCCATACTCACTGTGCTATGACACCACTGCGTCCTTATGTTCTAAACTCTTATAGAAGCCGTTCGTGTGAGTGAAAACTTTAAATTAAATGACCGAAACTCGCCAGCTGCAATATGCGAGTGACGCCGTCTTGTGGTCAACTCAGAAACTAAAAAACTACTGTGGCCCTTCCAGTATGTAATTAATACCGAAAAAAAAGTAAGAAGACCCTCCCCACAGCAGGGATCGAACTCTTAACTCTTAAACTCTTATAAGAAGCCATTTGCGTTAATGAGGCAGTGAGTCAGTGACGAGGACTTTTATACTCATTATAAATTACATTTCAAAAGAAATGTTATTTCTAGAAATTAAAATTTTATGAATTACTAAACTGAATCATCAAGAAAATTTCCTATCTGCTTCGATCAAGCTGACGTATGCTCACTTATCTGGAAAAGTCAAATAAACAATTTTCATATTCACTTCCGATTAGATAACATATTGTAGTGGTCGGCGGCATAGTATATGTAAGTAAAATTAATACATAATATTTAAGCACACACAAGTCAATTCGCTGGCATAATAAAACACGCAAATTGACAGTTAGGTTGCATATTTTGTTGACACTGCCAGGAACAGTTCACGCGATGATTAATCCACATGGCAGAGTAAATGCCCAAGCGAATTGTTTGCATTCACCTGCAGTGCTAAATAAGTGGAGTAAAATATGACCGACCATTCAAGCGGCAATTGGGTTAATGGTGCGAGTACGCCAATATATGCCATAACGAAGTGGATTCACTGGAAATATCTTTCACACATAATCTTTGGTTGGTGTGGGATTCATATGAAGTGGGTCACAGTGCGCAATTTTAAGAGAGAGAGAGAGCATTGATAGACTGCTGCAGGCGCGCATAAGGAAGCACATGTTCGATGGCTGGAAGTATACACCAAATATGAATGAATGAGCAAAGAGCGAGCTGGAAATAGCTTTCGAGTTTTGGTCTTTGCATCAATTGCACCTAAATTCTTATCCAAAACTTTATTTTGTGAATAAACCAACTTTCGGTGAATGCTTCCAAAACATAGCAAGGCTCTAGCTATGAAAGCATTACAGGTTAGAATAGCAAATAATTATATTGGGTCAAAGATCTCCCAGCGGATTAGTAAAAATTCTCAAGCACTCAAGCTATGAGAAATGGCAAACCAAACTGAGCAGAAATCAAGTAACAGCTGTCAGAAAGACCAACTCCGAAAAACTTATTGCTTGATTGAAAACCCCAAGTCTAAACAAGTAAGGAAGTATCAGTCGGGTTTCACCGACAGAGTAATACCCTACACCATGTTCCCAAGTGGGGTGATAATTCACTGAAATTGTGGGTGCATTTGATTTACAACCTACATAGTGGGCGGACCACGCCCATTTTTGGCAGACTACAAGATATACCTAATAGGACTATACATGCCAAATATTGATGCTCTGGCGAGTGTACAACAGATGTTATCGGCATATTTATTTTACTGCCCCCATGGTGGGCGGACCACGCCCATTTCTGGAGAATTAAAAGATATTCCTACCAGGAACGAAGTAACCAAATCTGGACTCTCTGGTGTATATATTATGGAAGTTAAGAAGATTTTTTGTTTATCGCCTATATAGTGGGCGGACCACGCCCATTTTCTTGTATGGCATCTAAGACCCATATATCAACTTGGGAACCGAATTTCATTCATTTATATTCGTAACTAGTCAATTGGTAACCATTTTACCGAAAAAATTTTGCCGGCTATATAGTGGGCGGATCACGCCCATTTTTTCCTTAGATATAGAAGACCTACCTCTTAACTTGAATACCAAGTATTAATCTTTTCCATGAGTAATTACACAAATTATAGCCATTTTACCGAAAAAAATCCGAGGTAGTGGGACTTACAGACCCGTTGTGGGCGTGTCCTTTGGGTAATTTGAATAATTTTAACACTTTACCTAACCCGAGGTTCACTGTAACTGTATACCAAATTTGGTCCAAATCGAACAACTCCTTCTTTCTTTTTTTTGCATACACGCAGACAGACGGACAGACAGACGGACAGACGGACAGACGGACAACCGGAAATGAAAAGAGAAAGTGTTTCTGATCATTTCTATATACTTATGTCTATACCTAGGAAGGCTCCTTTAATGCGTTACAATTTTGGCACAAAGTTATTATACCCTATTACCATAGGTGTAGGGTATAAAAAAACACCCTATACGATACAGCTACACGCTTTAACACATCCCCTTGGATGATAGTATGTAGCTTTAAAAATAGCTTTGATCATGTAAGACAGCAGATGGTATTTTTTCCAAGTTGAATTCATAATAAATTTTGTAATAATTTTTTTGTCGAAAGAAATCGTAAAGTTCTAAGAAATAAGTTTAGTTGGTAGCTGTAGTTTTGTCATCCTTATGCTATTACAAGTAGTATGTACAATATTGGTTGGCAATTGGAAGATATTTGAGGTGGCAGTTGAAGGACGAACACGACGTATATGGTCGTACCTACTATGGAAATATCAAGCAGAACAGGCACTGACTGGAGCCTGTAGAGCAGCCCTACATCAAGCTGTAAGCTGATAACGGGTTGCCTTTGGCCAATTATGTAGGTATGTGGCATGAAGGTATTCATCAAGCCCATTTCAAGTAAGGCTTGGCATCTGCTTTTTTGTTGCTGTTGCTCTTTTTTGAGTGCTATACATCTGCAGCCAGTTCTCATCTTCCAAGCATGATCTGTCAGCTGGCTAAAGAGGTCAATCAAGATTTCTGCAAGTCATGCAATTTTTTTTATAAATATATAGTAGAAACATTTAGTAAAAGCCTGTGTGTTGAATGGCATTATCGCGCAATCGAGCTGCAATCGCTGCAAGCTGCAGTGCAACAACAATCTGGCGGCGAAAAGTGCATCCTCGCATGCCTCAATGCACGGAAAAGGCACGCACGCGATGTAATTACGGCACAGGCAATTTACGTCAATTTACAAGATGGCAAAAGTCACTCTGGAATATTTCAAAATCAAAATTAGCCACATTCGCTTATAGCATTCGTGGTATATATAGATGGCTGCTTGTTGTTGTTGTTGTAGACACGCTCGTCCTTGCCAGAAAATTGCATGCGCAGAAAAAACGCATTACAAAAGCAAAAACCAACAACGACGGGGCTGCTGACAGCCGACAGCTGCCCTTGAGACCTACACAGGCGAGCGACGGCGACATTGCCAAGGCAACTGCAACAGCAACAAGCCACAACAACACGGCCGCGGCATTCTACGGAATGGCAACAACAAACACGCGAAGTGGCAAGTTCAATGTCTAGCAATGCTGCAAGCTGCAACGCTGGCCGTGCATATCGCAGCTGCAACTGTCTGCCGGCAGCAACATGTTGCTCGCCTTCCCTTCGTCTCTCTGCGCTGTGTCAGGCGCCTTGTCTGTCTTTCTGTCTGTCTGACATGACAGCTGCGCAACGCACATTTTGGCTACTGGGCATTCAAGTCGGGCAGTTTGTCTCGCAGCTTGCGCCGCACAGTGTAGCAAGTTCATTAAAGCGTGTCACAAAACTTGTAAGTGTTATGATTTTAATGAAGTTTGGCATGTTCTTGATTTTTGCCAAATCTTAGAAAGTTTAAAAAAATTGCTTAGCTGCCACGCCCATCTTTCATACAAATCAAATGATAAGAGCTATAAAAATCAATATTAAAGTGGACATTGACGTTTAATTTATATGCATATATCTAAGGGCCAGTTTCAGAGTGCATATTTAAACTCTGATTGCAGTTTCAATTGGGAATTTCAGTTTCACAGTTGGAAGTTAAATACGATTTAAATAGCCGATTATGGATATTTAAGTACGGCACAGAGTTGCAATCCAAAACAAATAAACAGCTGATTTCGGATGTTCAAGCAAGCTGCGTGGACAATATTGCAATTTGTAAGCGATCAAATTAAACATACAACTGCATGGTATAGCAACTATAATAAATGATCCCGTAGTATCATAAATAATATAAACTGTGGATTCTTTGCACAATATCCAATAATTCACTTCTTTTGGCCGACGAAAAATTTTTAGTTCGCGCTACCTCCATAATTGAACAATTGAACATATGTTTTTGGCAAGTTGTGCCAACCTTCAAATGTCAAATATTCCGTATTTAAATAAATCCACTGTGAAAGCCAAGGAAAGTTAAACTAGATTTAAACTCAATTTGCAAATTAAATTTAAATAGCCACTGTGAAACCCGCCCTAAGGGCCAGTTTCACAGTGGATGTTTAAATCTAATTTGCGAATTGAGTTTAAATCTAGTTTAACTTTTCTTGAGTTTCACAGTGCATTTATTTAAGAACGGAATAATGAATGGCAACTTCGAATATTTGACAATTGAAGGTTGACACAACTTGCCAAAAACATATGTTCAATTGTTCAATTATGGAGGCAGCGCGAGCTAAAAATTTTTCGTCGGCCGAAAGAAGTGAATTATTGGATATTCTTCAAAGAATCCACAGTTTATATTATTTATAATACTACGGGATCATTTATATGTGCTACACCATGCAGTTGTATGTTTAATTTGGCCGCTTATAAATTGCAATATTGTCGACGCAGCTTGCTTGCTCATCCGAAATCAGCTGTTTATTTGTTTTCGATTGCAACTCTGTGCCGTACTTAAATATCCACAGTCGGCTATTTAAATCGTATTTAACTTCCAACTGTGAAACTGAAATTCCCTATTTAAACTGCAATCAGAGTTTAAATATCCACTGTGAAACTGGCCCTAAGTATATCTCTGCCTAAGACGACTCCTTCTATGCATTACAATTTGTGCACATAGCTGATATACCCGATTACAATTGTTGTAGGGTATAACAAATTAGCGCTTACACAGCTTGAGCTACTCCTTAAAATGACTTTTGCAAGTTGGCAAATTTTATAAAAAGTAAATGTTAAAGAAACTGAAAGTAAAAACCGTGAAAGCGGAACTGCCGCTTCGTATTGCCTTTGTGAATATGTTGTTGTTGTTGCTGGAGCTTGTAAACCCACCCAGAGGCCGAAGGCCCATTGTGATACCTTGCATATAGATCTCAGTAGATGGAGAAAGCCCAGACTTTTGGTGTGAGTGAACCATGCTGATATCCTAACGAATCTTGAAATATGCTCTAAAGGCACAAGTACTAATTCGGCCAAGCTATCAAAGAACCGTTTTCTCATGAGTCGTAGGCGACGTTCCTGTAGTGCTGGACAGTGACATAGAAGATGCTCAATAGTTTCTATTTCCTCTTCGTCTCCGCAACTATTGCAGAAGCCACTCCGTGGGATTTGCAATCGGTCGGCCATGACGTCTATGATGCAATGTCCGGTGAGTACCCCTGTGAGTATGCGGATGGAATGTCTATTTAGAGCAAGTATGCTCTTAGTTCCATTTGCGCCTAGTTTGGGCCATAAAGTGCGAGAAATTGCACAATTTGTGGTGTTTGTGGCCACCGGTAATTGGTCATCGTTTCGGATTCAAGCTCTATGAGTCGATATGCTTCACAAATGGGAGTGTGAATGCTGTTATCAGAGTATTGTAAGTCCATTTCAGCATAACTTAAACAAAAAATCATACGTTTTTCATAGTTTGTTGCATTTACAATTGCTAATATTCATTAAGAAATTGTTTCCAAAAGATTTACAAAGTTACATTTTTCAAATTAGTCCAAAGCTCTTTTGGCCGCACTCATTGCACAGTGCACCACACGCTGCCGCACTCTGCCGAGCCGGTTTTAATCGATTTTACGGCTGAGCTGGCATTTTGCGTGCTGATTTGATTTATGCAGCATGCAACCGCGCCACATGCAGCAAGTGCAGTGCAGCACTTGCCGCTTCCTGCCCGGCCGTGCTCGGTGCTCGAGCCGATAGTGTTGATAAGCGTGTTGCAGGCAGCCGGCCAGCGTGTAATTAATGCGATTTAGCCACTGGCCACTGGCAGCAGCTAGTCGAGAGCGTCGTGTTCTGAGTCGTGTTTGGCTAATGAAGAGTGACTTATGAATCTCGCGTTCCTCTGCAGAGCTTGAGCAGCCTGAGTGGGAAGCTATCAGCTGAAATGATTTGCTGTGCAAGTACTCTTGTCAAAATGCGCCAACGCTGCCGTCCGTTTTCTGTTTGCTCACGAGTCTCGTAAGTAAGCCTCTGAAGAGATTGACGGCTCTTAGGAGTGTTTACAAATGGGCTTAGCCAATATTTGCAGCATGCAAATGGAAAGCAAGTTGCGGAATCATATATACATACGTATGTATATATGTGTGTGTATTATGTATAATTGGTTCAACAACAGCAACGGCCTTACTTACTTACAATACATCAAAAATATCTCTTTTTTCCATGTATGTATATTAGCCACGTAATTTTATATTGATGACTGAATTTTGAAGAGTTAAATTGATTCAAAAAATTTTCAAATTGATTTTAGAAATCATCGAAACGATTTCGCATTGGTGAAATTGATTTTAAATATGTCAAATTGTTTATCAGCTTAATTCCAATGTATTTGAAACCAAGTTGGATATGATAGAAATGATCAAAGCTATTTCGGTAATATATATAAAATATATATTATTAAATTTATTTTGTTTTGTTTTGCTCAAATTGATTTCATACTGGTCAGATTAATTTTAGACAAATCATATTGATTGTCAGCTGAATCAAAACGTATCTGAAATCAAGTTGGATATGATAGAAATGATCAAAATTTTGTCGGTAATACTTAATTATATTTTGTTTTGCTCAAATAGATTTCATGTTGCTCAGATTGTTTGTCAGCTAAGGCGAAACGTTTCTGCAATCATGTTGAAAATGATATATGTATGTACATATATTTAGGTTTCATTGCACTAAAATATTTTAGCTGTGTTTAAGTTTGCTATTTTTTATAGTGTAGTGTGTGTACATATTTAATAGTGTATATGTATGTGTTGTGCGTGTGTGTGAAGTCAATTGCTCATTGACAGCAAATTCCATGAATGCAAATACCAAAATCGTTCACTTCGAAAAGTAAACATTAGTCATTACGTGGTCAGTCTAGTACAACAACAACAACAACAACATCTTTTAATGCAACAACAACAAAACAGTCATGCTAAATACAAACACAGTGTCAGGCCGAATGTGACGTCATAATACCAACTACTCACTCACACGCTCTTTCGAAAGCGTAACGCTGACGATTGGAAAGAGCCGCCAATTTTCATTCACAAACGCCGAGCGATGCCTCATTTTTATAAGCTTTATATTAACTTCACTTCAGGTATGTAGTGGAATCTAGTAATCAATTTTTCACCCACTTCCCGACTACTTACAGATCTGAAACTTTGCATACATACGTAAACACGATGACAATACATGAATCAATCATAAAAATAATAAAATTATAACTTTAAACAAAGTTATTAGCGAAACTGCAATAGCCAATCAGAGCACAGATAGAAGAAGAAGCACATAGGGACAGACGTAGTTGTTTGGTTGATGGTGGTTTGTAATTCTCGTTTGTTTTATACAGTTCTGTAGTCAGTCTTCATTTACTTTCATTGCAGATGGTGGTTTGTAATTCTCGTTTGCTTTATAGTTGGACGGTGATTACACCCTACTTTCTTGTGTTCAAGTTAAGACTATACTTCATAGGATCAATCTGTAGTCAATCTTCATTTACTTTCATTGCTAAATGAAGTATGTATTTCTGCATCCGCGATGAGGAGGTATATTGTTTTACTTGTAGCATTGCTTTACAAGAAAATTGCTCTTCAACAAAGGCATTCATATTAATCAAACAGTAAAATATGTACTGACAAAATTTTAGAAATAGTCAAAAATATACATGTACATATGTTTGCAAAGGGCGAATTGACACATATGTATATTGTGTATGCAAATACACATGCATAAATAATAGAATTTCGTTTTTATCAACTCCAGATTTGTGTATAACTTTAGAACTACACATCACACATCAATGAAAGTCGGTAGGAACTTACTACATATCCATATCCTTCTACTGAGAAAATAAGGCGGACACTGGATAAGGGGGCGTGGCACCGCCCATACAAACAAAATTTTTGATCTCGATTAGCTTTGGAACTAAAGGTCCTGCAGCATTGAAATTTCGTATGTAGTCGACTCTTGAATGTGTCGTCCCACTGGTAAAATTGTATGGGCGTAGGATAAGGGGCGTGGCACTTTTTTTTATCAACTCCAGATTTGTGTATAACTAGAACTACACACCACAAGTCAATGAAAAACGATAGGAACTTACTCGCCGCGCCTTGCAGGCAAAATAGCAACAACTCATCGCGCCAAAGCAACGGAGGTTTTGCGCATGGGCCGAGCTCGCCGCGCCTTGCAAACAAACCAACAACAATTCATCGCGCCACAAATATGCCACGAATATTAGGGTCGATCACAGCCGTATTATTTGTTAAATTGAGGATATGACATATGACGATAGGAAACACTGTGAATACCCTAAATATTGTGTACTGCTCTGCAAGTTTTAAATTCTTTTTCCGAAAAATTTCAGAGCTCTAAAATTGAATTTATGGAAGACTAAAAAGTAGAAAATAAAATTAGATAAAAAAAAACTTTTTAAAAATAAGCTTTAATTTATTTAATGTACTAAAAAGTAGAAAATAAATTGTTTCCAAGTCACCTGTATCTTACTATTAACAAAAGCTTGTGCGCTCAATATCCATATTCAAAATATCTTTCATTACTAGAATCTATTTGCAAAAAATTATTTAAATCGAATATTGTGGTAACTGGTTGACAAATATTGAACACATGAGCGCCCCAAGCTTTTATGGATAGTAAGATACAGGTGACTTGGAAACAATTTATTTTCTACTTTTTAGTACATTAAATAAATTAAAGCTTATTTTTAAAAAGTTTTTTTTTATCTAATTTTATTTTCCAATTCATTACGCATGCTGTGCATAGCGTAGCGTAAAAAGCGGCGTGTATGTGCGTATGTTTGTTATGCATGAGCAGATTTCCTTTGATTTTAATGCTTTGTTGTTGTTTTCCCAGCAGCAACATGTTGCTGTAGTTATGCTTGCGCATTGTATATCGCCAATCGCCAGACAGCGAATGCAAACACGTACCGACCGGCAATATTCCGCAGACAAGCAGACGGGAATTTGATTGGCATGTCCGATGTCTAGCTTAAGATTTAGTGCCAATATCCTGATGCGGCCTTCATAGCAGACCAACAGACTGATAGGCGATACTTTGGTCTTTGAGCTTGTGTAGTTTATGTCCTGGAAATGGTGAGGAAATGTTTATCAGCAGAGAATGCTTTTGTCGATGCCTTGAACATTCGGTATGACTTTCTTTTTATATAAATGGGTACATACTTGATATTTTTCATAAATATCTTCTGAATCAAATAACATGCAGAGCAGTGTAATAAAGCACAAAGTAATTGTAGGTTAGATTAAATTATCTCTACTCATACTTCCACTAAATTAGATAGCGCAATAAGCAATGAGTTGTAGATTCGCTCTTTGGTTTGGGTAGGGCACAATAGATCTTTAGCTCATAGCACGATACTCTTCCCAACCAGATAATATATTGTTACTAACGCGGTATGAAAATAATCTCTAGAGCCCATTATCATTTGTTCCAACGTATGTACTATTTCCATATAATATTTTGTAAAACGAACTAATTACTTCTACACTCTATGTTCTACACACAATAATACTATTCAATTGAATACATAAAACGAAAGCTGGGTTCCACTCACAGAAATTGCCTACAACAAAGACTAGACCCCTATCGAAATTGCATTACATTATGTTTAATAACTCAAACGATATTATCTCCCCCTCGAAATGCTATCAACTCCCTGTTTATTGCTAGCCCCCAAGGCATTGACGCTGGATTGAAACGTGAAGAGTGTGGGCGCAAAAGTCGAAAAAGAAATGCTCATGAAGACTTTTGCGCCTCCACAACAGGGAGTGTCGCCGCCAATTAATGATACGAGCATGAATGTGTGCATGCGTGTATGAGTGTGTTGTATGTATGTGTGTGTACCTCGGAAGCCGCTTAAATGCCTCAATTCTCGTAACTGCTGCTGCCGTGGTCTTTCTTGCCATAATTTCAACATTAACTCATGTGATAACATTTTATCGTTAAATTGTATTTTTAATAGCGAATTAAATTTGGTTTATCGATGTATGTATGTATGTGCATGCCGAAAAAGCAACTACTTCACATACAAATTTGAATGTATGCTCTAAATGCTAAATTCCTTACTTGACGGTAATCAGCTAATTCTCTAATTTTTCACGTATCTTGAAGAGTTTGTTTGTTTTCTTCAAATATTTCTGCTGCCAAGTTTTCTTCATAGTTTCCTCAATTCTTTAGGTTCCCCGAAGAGTTTGTCAACAGCAGCAAGATGTCTAAACAGATTAAATTTCTTCAAATAATTCTGATTACTTCTGTATTTGCTTTAAGGCTTCCTTTGGCTTTGGCAATTGAAAAAATGCTGTCAATGTAAAAAATTTTTTTGACTCGAGTTTTAATAAAATTACCAAAACAATTTTAATAATGCTTCTGATTGTACTCGTTCGTAATTGAAATGCTAAATGCTGCAAATTATTCAAAATGCTTCAAGTTTAAAATTTCATTTCATAATTATACTCATACTCCATATAAGAGTGAATATTTTTGTTAAACTGAAATTATAATTTTGTTTGATATAAGAAACACATTGAGTCAGTGACTTTTTACTTGCATTTGTGCATTTGCCATGGCATTGTCAGCAGCTAATGATGATCCACCTACCTACTTAAAGTCTGCCAGTGCGCCTTCCTTGCCTTATTAAAATGATTTTTTGCTGTTAAATTGAGCGTGTCATTGCTGTAAGCTCCCACTCCCAGATGCAATACCCAGCAGCAATTGCTACTTACATCTGTCGCATGTACAAAAAAACTTGTATATGTATGTACATATATGTTTGTGTGTGGGCACAGTTAAATGTCACAGTTGGTTGAGTGTAGGCGCATGCACGCACACACACACACAAAAATATCATAGTCAAATGATTGACTAGCAGATAAGTTTAAATAGAGCTTACAAAAGTTTTTGTTGTTTTAACAAATTTTTTTGTCAAATTAACTAATTTTTTAGTTAAATATAAATTTGTTCGTGGAAACTTCTGTGAGTGTATTTGCGCACATTTGCAGCACAGCTTAACTGTTTATATAATTATTTTGCTAGCAGCAAAACATTAAAAAGATTATCATCGAAATGAAGAGGGTGTGCTCGTACACGTAATGTCCTTACAGCATTGAATATGTATGTCCTTCCACGCGACACGTGTATTTATGAAATTAAATTGTGTACTAGTCTGAATTTGCTGGACAACATCAGCACTTAAGAGGATTTACATTGACGAGCTTCAAATGTGCGAGGCCAGAATAACATACCAAAGAAATAGTATATGAAATTTGAAAAACTGAAAAAGTGAAGAAGGTTGGCTTTGAGAGCGCAGAGAAAAATATGCGTTTATAGTATATATAAACCGTATGTTGGAGAGCAAGTCGTAGCCTTTGGGAGAGCCGTTCGCTCGCTATTAGAGAGTGGGTCGCTATAATTCGGTCGAATAGTGACAAAGATTGCCTAGCGTGTCGTAATGTTACGCCTAGTGTTGCCAACTTCTTAATGCATTTTGCAACAAATTGAGAGAATTTTTTGGAGCATAAAAAAATGTTAAAGATAAAGCAACATTTCAAAACACTGCGCTATAAAATCAAATATAAGAAGTTAATACCTATGACTGCGTTTTAGATATACTGCATACATATTTATATTACATTTACAAAATATAGTTATTTATTAGGGCAAAGACACACACATTTGTTTATGTTGACTTTATTTTTTGGGAATTTACTTTCGCCATTTGCAAACTAATTTTCGTTTTTCTCAATTAAAAGCGAAATTGCCATAAATTTCGTTTTTCAATAAATAATTGCACATGTCTTGCCTTGGCCATGATTGGCCTGTTTCTATTTGCTATTCTTGCAAGTTGCAGCAACAATTTCACTATTCCTGTTTACTTTCTTGCGCCATAAATCAAGAAAGTTCGGCTGTATTGTTTTCCGGCACACTCGAAGCTTTGCACGGGCGTTTCTTGTTGGGCTGCTGCTTGTGCGCCTGTTAGTATGCTTTAGAAATTTACAGTGAACAATTTGTGGTTTCGTAGAAGCAATAGACATTTGCATAAGTAAAAACTAAGTTTATTGAAATCTTAGAAGGCTACTTTGCACGTGATTTTATATAAAATGTTCCCCAAACATGAAGGGTGAAGCATAAGGAAAGCTACTACCAGATCATGCGAAAAAGCTACAACAGAGAAAGGAAGAAAAGCGGAAAATAAACATAAGAATATGACATAACAAATGCACAAAACATAGAGATGTAACTTTTACAATTTTATGCAACGTTATTTCGAAAATAACAGATATATTCCGACGGCTCAGTCTCAATTGATTTCTACTTTAAAAAATTGGTTTTCATAGAAAAAAGTATAAGTAATACCGAACATTGAATTGTGACTTTTGTAACTTTCGTCAGAATGAAGCTGTATGTAATCCTGTTGTGATGCTGTTGGACCAGAACCCTTCACAAGATTAGGTTATGTTGGCTGCCTAAAAAGGCTATCCTATCTCAATTGTTCAAAAAAATTTTTCTTACGAATATTCAATATTGTACAATTGTTTGCTTAAGCGTTCAGTTGAAGGTATCACATATAGAAATAGCAGCTAAGACACTTTGTTTGTGTGTGTGTATATGCATGAGGAACCAACTGTAAAGCAAAACAATACCAACAAAAATACTGCGCTGTTAATTATATTAAAATATTCTACTATTTCAAGCAATACAAATTTGCAACACTTTCAAAGCTGCCAATATGACGTACTTTATATGTTTGTGTGTGTGTGAGAGTGTGTTCGGAATGCAAACATAAAAATATTGAAATATATTAGTCATGTCACGTCACGTCCAACGGAAGCGTTCAGCGCATGCTACAGAAAGTCCAAAAAATAATAGACACATTCATAATAAAATAGTTTTTTCGGGGAGCGGGAAATGTAGAGAAGCGCGCTGCATACATTTTTTTTGTATAAATTCCAAGTTCTAATCTCTGCTGCCTCGCATGCAGATGACCAAACGGAAGCAAACTGAAAATTGGATTTTGGAATTTGAATTATGGAACTGGGTCATAAAAGCAGTTCCTCCAAATTTCAAAGGAAATTTCAGATTATTCATGCAAAGTAGCAACAAATTTTTATATTTGAAAGTATTTACTTTTAACCCATAAACAGTGATGGGGTGCAAAAGATGACACTAAACGTGATGTTGATCTATATTATCGAAGTTATGAAAAAAAGTCATAGATGCCGGCGCCATTCTGTCGGTTATATGCGATTAATGCTTTCTTATTTGTTATACTTAATTAGTCTTCTTTTTCTCTCTTTCTTGGCAGAACTTCAAAGTTTGATAGTTATTAAAATTTTATAAAATAATTGCAAACATCGCAGAATAATATTATGAGTAGCAAATAAAAGATAATTGCTTGTGCTATTTTTGAAATAATATATAGAATCGAACAACTCACGACATCTGTGTGCAATTTCGCTTAAAATGTTACAATGTCCACTTTAAAAGGTAGAACAAAATTTGAATTTAGTTGAAATAAAAAACCTTACAATCATGCAACAATTCGTTGCACTAAAATCAAACGCCTTTTACAAGAACAGAAGCAAAAAAAACAGTTTACAGCATTTGCATAATTTCAATAAAATTTTCTAGCAAAATACGCACAAAAATTGCATATGATTTCTTTAAGATTTGTTGTTGCCACAAAACAAGCGCAACAGTTGAAAGTTAATTACAATAAAATATTCACTAGAAGCGTGTGAGTGATCTCACTTTCGATCGTGGCAGCCAGCTCGCACGCTGGCAGACAGTGCCAATTGCTGTTGATATTAAAAAATTTGTGACATCCCATAAAAGCGTTGCTTTAATTGCTGCTGCTTCTTCTTCTGTGTGGCGTAGCAAGTGAATTGAAATGGAATGTGCCACACTTGCAACAGGCAGGCAGGCAGGCAGGCAGGCAGGCAGGCAGGCACTTTCAATTGTAATTACGAAATAAATTTTAAGAAATCTGTTATATTTTGTGAAAACATTTAGTCATGCATTTATTATACATACACACACACACACACACACATAGATGCACGTAACTACACGCACTTGAATTCGCGTGAAATGCAGCTCATTTGATACGATTATGATTACACTCGTTTGACTGACTGACTGACTGACTAACTCACTGACGGACTGACGGTTTGACGCACAGACGACAGTGCCAGAATGCCAGTGCTCACTGTCAAAGCAGCCTCGAACCCTGTTGAGTGGTTATTTTCAGAACGCAGCGTTTTTTTCGTGGCTACCAACTGGGCGAAAAATTAACTTGTTTGTCTTTTATGATGCCTATGGCTCAAATGACAACAACAAAAATTATGAGGAAAAATATTACAGTCAAGTGATAGAAGTATTCATATACTACGTAAGCAAATTATAAGTATGATGAACTTGTGTGAATGTGTATGTGTAATGTGTGCTCTTCTTCTTCTTGATTGGCCAAAATTGTGCAATGTGTATTGTATTTAGTAGCTAAATAGTATGGCATATTAAGGGAGCAGCCCTTTAATTCTCTTTAAAAAAGCCTACTTTTAGCTAACATTTTTTTCTTTGTATCGTCTTTTAATAAACCAATTGTCAGGGGACGTCCAAAGCGCTTCTTGGTTTGAAAAGGCCCTAACCAACATTTTTTACGAAGAACGTTTTTTGCAATTTCTGATAGCCTATATTAAAATACGCCTCCTGAAAAAAAATTAGAGTCTTAAAGCCAAAAATTACGATTTTATAGACTGTGTATTTTAAGTAAATAAAACGAGTTTTTGAACAAAAAATGTCAACCTTGATATAGTGAACAATCTGGATACTGTGAACAGACCTTGCAATAATTAGTTCACTATATACACACTCGACTGTATGTATATAATTAGAAGGAATTGCTTATAACTATTTTCGTCGGTCAAAAAAGTTTGCAGATCACTGCCTTAAAGGATAACATATGACACGCGCTGCTGCCATCCCCTGCATGCTCAAAACACTTCTTAATGCACAACAACAAAAAATTATAAATAAATCATAATATTCTTAAGGTTCGTTGATAAGTGCTGTAAATGAACTCTCTGTCAGACACACGCACACATACAGATAAACAATATGCTTGCAACTACTGCAATTGAAGATATATGTATGTATTTAAAAAAAATCTTTCTTTCTTTTGATTTCAGACAAACAAATCAAGCAACACAACAATAACAACAACATAAACAACAACTTGTTGTTATCCAACAACAGTAAAAACCCCTTTCGGCAAACCAACGCATAAATGAACAACCCGCATTATAAAGCGATTCGATTAAATGCTCTCACAACAAATAACTGTCAAAATAAAATATTCTCCTTTTTTTCAAAATTGCTGGTTTTACTGTAGTCGCCAATCGCTGCTTACGGCTCGTGGCTCGCGGCTCGCAGCTTCCAGATATCGTATAAGAGAACAAAAATTCAACTTTACATTAACATAAGAACAGAAAACAATATTCTTGATAAAAAGTATCGCACACACACACACATGATGCATAAAATGCACAACAACAAGATTTAAATAAAACGTTCAAATCATTCGAGAGGCTTATGTATATAAAATAGTGTTGAAAGTGATTTCGTGCGCGCAAGAACGATTTTACTAAAGGCGAAGTTGAGAACTCTACAAATTTTTATAACAAAAAGTGAATAATATGCTTAAATTTTTCAAAAATGTAGAGTGGTAATTTGTATAAAAAAGTGTTAAACTTTCAGACATATGCATAAAATTTATAAACGATTTGGCAAACTTTATAAAGCAACACTATAGAAGCTTTTGAGTGCTTTTCAAACAATTTTCCTAAATATACTTAAAATTTTTAGCAAGCAGTTGCTCTTACTACTTTTTTAAAGCAAAAAAAGTCAATTAAATTTTTAATAAAATCTTTTTATCTATTGTAATTTTCTTTTTGCTGATAGTGATGTGAAAATGTTCAATTATCTGCAAAATACAGCAAATATCAATCAAGTTTAAAAGTATTTAATTAAAAATATATCTAAACAAAATGACATATAGTGCCACAAAAACAACAACCCGCAGTGACAGCAGTAGGCGTGGCCGCTTTAGAAACATGAGCACTTTTGCTTTGTGCACACTTTGCCTATGCCTGAGCGCCATTTTGGAATGTCGAGCATGTAAGTACTTATTATCAAAATTAATACATTTTTATAAATCTTTAAGTAAAATTTTCATGTTGAATATGTAGGGAAAAAAGTTGCAGGTGTGTCTATTGCTTTCAAGTTTTACCTGTTTTTTACCTGGGCAGCTTATAAAAACAGTTTTATGAATAACATCTTCTTCATTCTTGTGGAGCAAAAGTATAGACTTTCAAAAATTTTTCATTTTATAGCAACGAAACTGAAAATTAGGTTGGGTTCTTGAAAAATTAAATGTTTGGAAATAGTCGAATATAAAGAGAAGACGAAGAAGAGAAAGGAAAATAGTCAAAGATGACTTCGAAAGTCCTGAAGAACCAATGTAACCCATATCGAGAGCATTCCAATTATAGCTTACACTTTAAAATCGACATCAAATAAACGAGCACTGAAAAAAAAGTTTAGGGAGCACAAAACAAAAAATTTCCAGAATTTCTTAAACTTTCTCGATGTAAGTGTAAAAAAGCACAAAATACATGTTCAAATTTGTTTCGTCATGGGCCCTAGACATTGTTCAGGCTGTTACAAATTTACTTGCTGCTTAGTTAAGCCCAAAAATTTTTTACTAAAATTTTATTTCAAGTTCATGATATTGGCAGAAGAAGATTCTGAATCGATTTACTATGATGTCAATTTTACGTTGCTCTAAAATTTTTCATATCAGCTCAATAATCAGTGTAAAAGGTATGACTAATTTCTAGAAATGTCAACTTTATATGTAATATGTGCAAAAATTTCAAAAAAATTACTACAAATTCCCGCCAAAACCAGTGCAAAGCGCCAGCCATACACGCCTACGTACACTATGAAACTCAGCTAATCTGCAGAGCTAAGTACATTGGAATATAGCAACAATTAATCTACGTTTCCTATGAAAATACGCTTGTTTCAAGCGCTTTGTGCGAGCAGCTTTCGAGCACAAAAGAATTCCATAATTTCAAGATTTTATGTGCTTTTAAAGGCAAGCGCGATCTTTGTAAAAAATAACAATTTTAAAAAGTATGGAAATTGAAAGGCATGATAGAGGTAGTAGGAGCAGCCGAGCAAATACTAACAGCGAATGTGCCAAAAGCAAAGTCCATTTCTTCAGTAGCTGACAAAATGACAAAAGCAACAAAAAAATTGACACTACTTGATTTTACAAAATCGCTTCAGCTGCAACGTCAATTTATGATGAGCTGCCGTTAAACTTTCCTTTGCCATTGCGAAAGCATTTTGGCATGGCGCCAAAGTCCTGCCGACATGCCAAATAACCACAGCGACCACACACGCACACACACACACACACTTACACTGACAATGAGCAACTACTTTGCTATGCTTAAAGCAACGCTCGACTATGATAAATGTAAAAACTTTGCGCAAAATGTAAATTTTTGTCTACAACTTGCAACTTTTTTTTCAAATTTTCTTTTTCAAATAATCACTTTGCAATCTTTTGCTGCAATACTCGAACTTTCGAAATTTCAAATGTCAAATGTTTGATGAAAAGCCATCGAATTTGCATGTAAATTGTTGCTGCTGTTGCGTGTGGGAGTGTGTGCGTGCATTGAAGCGAAAATAGTAACTATTAATCAATTTGAAGTGAAGTGCCACACTGAAAATTGATGAAACTTCTGATAAAATGCTTAGGCATATGCAACTGAGCGGGCACGTAATTGGAAGGAAATTCACTTGGCAGGATTGCACAATTTCATTTAACCATTCTTCTTCTTTATTAATGAATATTTTGCAGAGATTAGTTGATGTCTCTCTCTTATTTGCCAGTTCACTTGCACTTAGTACTTAGTGCATTTTGAAAATAGTTTTACTTTGATCAATATGTTTAAAAAGTATGCGTAGCAATATGCATGCAAATTATTTTCTTCAAATGTGCTTTAACAAACTTTGCGTGCCTATGAAGCAGTGATTTCTGTTAAATCGAAGCACTATAAGTGCATAAAAGTTAATAAATCATTTTAATTTTGATTGCAATTTAAATCTATGAAAAACAATCGATTAAGAAATTTACGTCAGCGACATCTACATGTGAACAATCAACAATCATTAACTGGGTACCGCTTTGATGAAATCAGTTTCACATACTCGTATGTCAAATTTTGTATGAAAGCTCGCATAAAATTTTGCGCTTTCGTGAACTTAGTGCCGGATTAAAGTGAATCGAAGTAAACTTTATAGCAAAATATATCGCATCCAATTGCACCTATCATAAAAATTACCCCTTCATACACCAGCGCTTAGCAAGTTGCATTCATTTTATATTAGAAACCTATTTTTATGGAAAATAGCAATATAAATTTTAGAATAATCTGCTATATGTCACAATGTCTGGGCTCGGTATGCCTGCTTAGCTAAAGAGAGACTCTGCTGTATGACAAAGTTTCGTCAAGATATCAAATGAGTTCTCTGATACTTTCGATAGCATCTTGTGACCTTTTCAACTTCCTAATTGAGTTACTGCGAAAGCCGGTGGTAACAAGCGTCAACCTAGCAGACAATACTATATACTACATGTATGTATGTATGTATGTATGTGTGTGTGTATACGCTAATCAACTTTCAATTCCCACAACTCACTACGTTCGCCTATAGTTTATACGTATGCCGCAGATAAGGCAACCGCCATAGGTTAACTTTTTGCTTCTGTTTTTACTTTTAAGCTTATTATTCTTATTATTATTCTTGTTCTTGTTGTTGTGTCTGCTTTTGTAAACAAACCATTAGCACAATACATTCGGATGCAAGCAATCCAAGGCAGTCAATATATACTCCTATCGTACATATGTATATATTAACATCATATATCAAAGTGCGCTGCCGAGCCGAGCAAGAAATGACATTACGAGCTGCTGCTAGGCGCAAGAAGATTTCTGCGCTTCACATTTGGAACGCTTCAGCAACGATTGTGGAGCCACAGCAGCTATTCAGTGTGCCTCTTAAATGTGATAGCGCCAGAATGCTTTGCTCTCGCTGTTATTGCCTTGTTGTTGTTGTTGCTCGCACTTTATCATTATATCATTTAAATTTTTTAAGGCAAATTATTATGACTGCTCTGGCTGTTAATTTATATTTCCTGGAAGAAAATTAATCTGTTTTGTCCAGTAGGAAACTTGCTAAAAATACAACGACTTGTTTCTGGTTGTTGTAGTCAGTAGTGCTTCAAAGTTAAACATTTATTTTGTAGGAAGTACGACAGATTTCCCTGCTGTGGTATCATAACAGGTTTATACACATGTCTATCTAGTGGCTCAGCTGTGCCTTAGAAATCACTATAGATAGCAGCCTTTCCTATCCTATTTATAAACAATTTGCATGTAAAGAAAATGAATCTTTTCAAGCTTTTCTTGTTTTACTAAAGGTTTTAGTTCATATTTCAATAAATTCGATGCATTTTCTTCGAATGTAATAAATATTCTTTTAATATAAAAGTCTTAACCATAATCATAATCCCCGGCAGAAAACTCGTATTATAAACTAGAAATCGACTTTTTCACTCAGTCAAAAAACTCGAAAAACTCGTAATTAAGAAAATTATAGAGAGTTTTTGTTACAGAATTTTTAAGTCTTTTTTGAAAATACTTAATCAATGCTCACATAAATCTCTACACAACTTTTTTAAGATTTTTCCTTTTTTTTTACTGAGCGAAAAAGTCGATTCTACTGGATTCCTGTGATTGGCATGGCTAGCAGTAACCAAGCTTAGATCAGGCAAACAACAGTGACTTATTTCATTGCGGTTTCGTTTATACTGAAGTATAAAGTCTTGTATAAATTAAAATTATGACACATCAACCGACAAGTGCACCTTAGCATCTCTGCTGAATCGTTGCAGACAAGTGCACACACATGTTGTATATCGGCCGTATTGATCGACCGCAAAGCGTATGAATCACGGCGTGGCTACGACAATACAAAGGCATTAGCGGAGATTGATGTGCATAACAAATTTCTATTCATATTTCTCGAAACTTTGTCAGAAATAAAATTTTATATTTGTTATTATTTCTTGCTATAATTATGCTCTTTGCCTATTTGCAGTGCCACGACCACAAGTGCCCAGCGATGACTTCCGTCGCAATTTCGCCATAAAATTTGGTGCGCCACTAATAACGCCGCTGCAGGATCACATAACGCTCGACGTCAATTCCAAGTATCTGTTGCGCTGCGAAGCCAATGGCGCCATCAAGTGGAAAACGCCACGCTTGGATCTGCAATACGAGGTGGAGACCTTCGATACGCTAGATCCGGAGCGACCGCACGGCAGCATACTGCATCTGAACGAGGTGAGCGCACAGGATGTGGGCTATTATTATTGCATTAAGACAGAGGATCTGGGGACAGCGCTATATGAAACCGAGGAGCAGCTGGTGGAGTTGGTCAATAACAATCAGGCGTCCAACATTTATATTTATGTGAATGGTAAGTGGCACTATGGCGGCGCTGCCCACTGACTAATTGCCTTACTTTACAGACAAGGATAATCTGCTGGTGCCCATAGAATATAGCGTGGGCTATGCACACCAGTTCGAAGACATTGTCATACCCTGTAAGCCCACCATACCCACAGTGGAGGTGCTGCTAACCACACCCAATGATATGGTGAGTTACTTGTGCGCTCCACAACTTAATGGTTATATGTATATATAAAATAATGCCCCGATCACACACATTAAGATATTTCTTCTTATGCAAACAGCTCGATCCGCTCCACACACAAGCATACTCAATGATTCGTTTAATTTGTCTTTCTCGTCCCCCCTTGCAATGTTTAGGATAGCGATGAATCTCTCGTTATCACTGACTCCAAGTCGCTCAATCAAACCGTGCCATTGTCGCTCGGCATGGTATACAGCTCCATTGAATATAATCCGAAATTAGGATTCATACTGCGTAAAGTGATGAACATCACCAAAGAGTTTGGTTGCTTGGCTCAAAATGGCACCACCAAATCCAAGGATGTCTTTTATGTTGAATTTTTATGTATGTGCTTTTAATATTCAGTAGTAGTAGCTATTTTTTTGTAATCAATTAAAATAATCTGAGTAGTTTCGTATGCTCATACTCTAAATGGAGCAGTACAAAGACGCGCTAATTTTTGAAATTCAAAGAAAAATATAAATTCCTTTTAATATTTTCTACAAACAAATATATTGATAAAGATGCATATGTCTACTGTAAAAAAAAGGATTATCAACAGAAGTAATGGTTTAAATATGTTTTGGTGGAAGAATTTATAAATAGAACTTTAAAAAAATCAATAAGCTATATTCTCATGACGGGTGAGTCGATAACGCTTGAGCTTTTTATCAAAAAAAAATAAGATTTAAAAAATCTTGCATCGTCTTAAGGTGCCGTCAGACGGTGCAATGCAAGTGCTTGCAGCAATCGTTTTAATTGCAGCAAGTAGAATTGCATCGTCTGACCACCCGAAAAGTGATTGCATGCAATTCTACTTGCTGCAATCAAAAAATCGCTTTCTGCAAGCACCGTCTGTCTGACGGCACCTTTAAGCTTCTATATACTTGGAGTGCAAGCCTAAATCTATGAAACAGTTTTTTTTAGGTTCATAACGAGTTAGCCCTAGCTGCTAAATATTTTCCTATGGATAAAAAAAATTGGCGCATATTTTGAGTGTTCCATTAGCAATATGGCTATCTGTATATATTTCAAGATAATATAAAGCACCTTATGTACAGACATATACATAAATATATAATCTATACAGATTAATATCAAAATCTTATATATAACTGTATATACATGAAAAAAGAAGTAGTACTTGAAGTTTTAACTATTGAAAAATATTGATATTTCAAGCAAAATATTATACGTAACAATCCAAAATTTTTAAATATTGTACATATGTAAATTCAATTTTTTTAAATCTATCTTAACTTGAATAGATCTTTCACTGCAATTTTCAACGTTGGTTTTTTCTCTTTTCGACACTTGGGCGCCCACTTAAATGTTCTTCTACCAATAGCCTTGAAGACTGTGGATTACCCTTTCTTCAACAACCTATATAATCTACAATTTTTCAATATGAAGAACCTTTTGAGAATCATACAGCTCTCCAAATGGCTTGAGCTTGGCGCTTCTTAGTTTTATAGAAACTGGGCCAAATACTCCTTTACTTCGGTGTCACAACAGGCCTACACATGGCCTAAGTGCTACCATAACCTAATCTTAGCCCTTGTTGAACTTTTCGCTATACCTTTCGCTATACGATCTATGCACACACACACACAGCTGCTTCGAAAGCCGCGCGTCGCACATTCATATTTATGCATATGTATTGTATTTGTAAATTTGGCTCTCTGTTTAGACCTTTTCCAGCGAGACCACCGGACGCTATGATCCCAGGCGCGGCTTCGTTATCGAAATACGCGGCCTCACCGATACGGGCACCTTTATATGCCGTCCGAAAATTCCAGCCGAGGCGAACGAAGAGGAAGAGGCACAGATTGAAATCTTATTTGACGGTAACGAGCATATGGATCGTGAGTTTTGCACCCCTCATTTGTGATTGTTGCCTATCTGTCTCTCTCTCTATATATTATCTCTTCTATTATAATGTCTACACTTTATGCTCTAATTGAGTTTGAGTTTTAAGTTATAGAGATACTTACACACATACATACGTACATACATACAACATACTCGTACTTTTTTGTTTACCTACAACAACTACTAAACAACAACATTACACACTACTTTTTTCTAACGTTTGCGGACAGAGTAACTACAATTTTTCTTAACATTTTCTTCTTTTGGTTTTTTTGAATTGGCAAACGAAAAGCACTTCAATTACAAATGGTGTTGGTTTTTGGCTAATAAAAGTATATAAATTTTCTCTCTCTTTTCTGCTGTCTCACGCGCTTTTCTACCCTTGCCGCGCTCTCTCTCTCTCTGTCTCACTCTCATTTTGGTGGGTGTGGTTTTATATGTACGCTCTACATTCGTTCAACTGACAAAATTCTCAAAATTTGTGATCTAACCGAATCAATTGAAAAAAAACTACAACAACAACAAAACAGCAAACAAACAAACAACTAAGAACAAACAACCAAAACAACCAAAACAACAATCACAAAATTGGATTACAACAATAATACCGTTAGCACCATTGGAGCTGGCGGCTACAACAACTAAAACAACAAAGCGAACAGTAACAGATGCAGAAATCGCTACATCCACAGAAAGTACAGTAACTAACCAAGCGAATGTTACTAACAGCACTGTTAACCATTTAAACGCTGGTGATACTCGTATTGTTGCTAATTCTCATGTCAATGTCAATGTCGATTTCGATGTAAATGTTAACAAACCGGATGCGGCTGCTGTTGAGCATAATGGTGTTGGTGAGGTTGATGACAACGACGCTGATATGGGTAATGCTGTTGATGACACTGAAAAGAGACAACACTTCGCTGCTTTTAATGTTACCGGTGATGGTCATACAGTCAACATGCTTAAACGCGTCGATGTACTCAACCGTTCAACCGGCAGTGATGAGTTGCTTGGCAACACCAGTACCAGTGATCATGTGTCCACCGGTGTATTCTTTACAACAGTCGCTGTTAGCATATATGAAAATGTCAACGTTGGTGTCGGCGGTGGTGTTGTTGGTGTTGATGGTAAAGGTGTTGGTGTTGGTGTCGGTGCTGCTGGTGGCGCCGCCATACGCTATCAAAGCAAGCGCGACTTGTCATCCAGCAACGTTTCGCAAAGAGCGTCGTCCTATTCTAACTTAACTAGCACGAAACGGCGTAAGTGTCGCTTTAAGCTTGTTTGGCTCATTCTAGTTCTAGCTCCTTTACGCCGGCATGCCATTTCAGCCGCTATTACGCCATTTTGTTTAAATATCAGCGGTTTCATGTTTTCTGTTAAATGTTATACACATGTTTTGTTAGCCTCATTTGTATGTATCATTTTTGTAACTTGTATTTTTTGAATTTTGCTGTTGGTAGTACTTTAAAACTCTTTAACCCTATTGCATGTAAAGCTTTCGTATATTTATGCGCTTTTAGGCAATACAGAAAATCGTATTTTATTAAAAATTTACTTTCACAAATTTTATTATGTTATTTATTAGTACAGCACAATGAAAGCTTTGTATAAATTTGTCGCAGTAGTACCGTCGAGCTTTTAGACTGTTTACAGCAGTGTTCATCAATGAAATATTATATGGCAGAGATCTATTTTCTATCTTATCTTTTTGTCAGATCAGTTGCTCTACTTTGCGAATACCGTTAATGACATTTAAAGCTTGTGTTAATTGCTTGAAAAGCTCGCTTCTGAAAAAGAAATTACGAGTAATTAACACGTAATTTGTTTTTCACTGATTAACTTTTCGAGCATTTAATACAAGCGCAAAATGTCCTTGCATTTCTTGTTCATCACTTTCATATGGTTACCATTTAAAGCTCTCAATAGTTATGTTAATGTAGCAGAACCATTCAGCTTTTAAGCTGTTCTGGCTTGCACTTATTTTCATGACGATAACCTTTAACTGTCTTGAGTTAAGCACAATTTAGCGCTGTCATTTGTAGTTTGATCTTTTTTAAATCGTTTCAAAACTATAAAATTGCTTGCATACAAATTGCACATTTTTAAATACACGCCTTTCAAAGCTTTCACTGCGTGCTTTCACTGAAATATTTAAATATATTCGCAATTTTTAGTTGTATATATGTAGTTTGTTTATTTGGCTGAGTCTATGCTATGCTCTATATATATATGATATATATTTTTTTTTTATCCCAAAGTAGTGTTCGCTTTATGTATATTAGCGCTTGCTTGTTTTGTATGCAGAACATTTGAAAGTTCCAATATTAATGTGCCTACCACAACCATTCACAGCACGCACCAACTTCATCAATAAGCCCATCATTACATCCGATACAAATGGCCACGTTTATGAGGGTGACACTTTCCAGCTGAAGTGCGAGGTGTCCATTGCGCATGATGTGCGTTTCAGCACCGATTGGATTACGCCGCCAGGCGTGGATCTCGTTAGTACTCGTATTAGATTATCTAGCTGTAGAAAAAGTTAAAAGAAAATATATTAATGCTTTTTTATTCGCTTCAATAGAGCCGCATCGAAAAGGTGGAGGCCACCTTCAAGAATCACACCGCCACTCACAGAGTCGGTAGTGCAGTGCTCACCGTGAAGAACGCTATGAAGTCGGACGAAGGCAAATACAAGTGTCATGTCGTTGATCAATCCAAGAATAAGGCGCACACCACTTACACCATGACAATTCTCAGTAAGTTCAGCTATGAGATCTTTAAAATGCTGCTTGAGCTTAACCCTCAAGCGTTGGGGTGTGTCAGTTTGATGCAAGTCTTTTAATCAGCTTCTCTTTCTCGACTTTGGAATTTAACTCAATATACAAATGGTGCATATATAACTTTCTTATTTTAACAATTTTTTTTGGTACGAACGATATCGATAAAGTATTTTTTTATGATCTAATATTAAAAACTGATCAAAATGACACTGATATTTCATCAAATTATTCACCACCATCATATTTCACCACGTCATATTTAACCTTCATATGTATATTACAGAAAGAGGTGAGACATATCTCAATGTCAGCGAACCAAGCGGTTACTACAAAATCAACGCACTCGCCAATAACACCGTCACCATGACGGTCAAGTATCGTGGCTATCCCATGCCCACTCTGGAGTGGTTCAAACCAGATGGCAATAAAATTGCCAACTTGGCCAACAAATACGATGTCAATACGACCGCCACGACGAGCACACTGAAAATTTTGAAAGCGCAAATGGTGGACACCGGTCAATATGTGTTGTATGCCACCAATGGTGTCAACTCGGAGAAACTGGAGTTCCAAGTGAAAATCAATGATACGCCTATTGTAACAGTGGAAGATGTGTATGTGCAGGTGGGTGAGGAGGCGCATGTTATTTGCAAAGTGTTGGCCTATCCAGAGGCGATTGTATCATGGATATTCACGCCCTGCAGCATATCACCGAGATGGCCGTCCTGTGACAAGAAAATCGATCAGAGCTTTAATGTAACTAAAAAAGCGTTATTAGAAATTTTGAATATATTTTAGTAAAAGTTTTTCAACATAAAACAGTCCACTAGTTCCGCACGTCCCGGAGAGCGAAATATTGAGACACTGTTCGAGCTGTACTTTACGCCAGAGAAACCCGGAATAATGCACTGCGCTGCCGCTAATTTACAAGGCAAAAGCCTGGGCAAGGGCCACGTTCTGATTGGGGACATCGCTGGCAATATGACCGTGTACGGTGTCGATGAGAATAGAAAGATTGCGCGAGGCGATGATGTCACGATCACTTGTGCCGCTCTGGCCTATTTCTATTCGGACGATTTGCATTGGTACAAAGGTGACGTCGAGGTGGTGGAAAGTGATGGTGAGTTCTTCTCGGAATGGTGGCATGATATGACGTCAATTGGATTAAAAATTTTAAGTGAACTAAAATCCGCACCCCCTTTCTACAGACGTGGCGATCAGCAGCAGCACCAGTGACTACTCCTACAAGAAGTCTTTGCGATTCAAGAGCATACACGAACGCGATCAAGGCAACTACGAGTGCCGTGCCAGACACGCCAACCATTACGAGCAGGAGGATAGCAAGTTTATGAGCATCTTTGTTTTTGGTAAGTGCAATTGGCTTTGCCTCAACTCCGCCACTTGACATGTTCTTTGAACTGTAGAACCGCTGGCGCCCACCATCGTCTCCACTAATCTCGATTCCAAGAAGAAAATCGAGCGTAAGCTGGGCGAGCCCATGGACCTGGAGTGCAAATCCGAGGCCATACCGCGCGCCAGCGTCAACTGGTACAGAGATGAAGTGCTGCTGCAAAGCAGCAAGCATGTACGCCTCGAAGAGGACAACAGCCGGCTGTTGATCAAGTACATGAAGCCGGAGGATGAGGGCGTCTACAAGTGTGTTGTTGCGAACAATTTGGGCGCGGTTGAGGCGAGTACAACTGTTAAGATCACCGGTAAGTTGGAAGTGTCTGCTAAAGGCGCCTGACAAAACCCCAATCAACCTTCTCTTTCTGTGCACAGATCTGCCAAATTCCGTTACGCTCGGCTGGATATTGGGCATACTCTTCTTCTTCATCTTTCTGATTGTGCTGGTCATCTATTTGTTCGTGCGCATCAATCGTGAACGCAAACTGTTGCGCGAACTGAAGGCGGCGGGCTTGGCCAATTTCGAGGAAGGCGCTGTGGAGCACATCAATCCTGCATTGACGCTGGACGAGCAAGCGGATTTGCTGCCCTACGATAGGCATTTCGAATTTCCACGTGATAAACTGAAGTTGGGCAAGCAACTGGGCGCTGGCGCCTTTGGTGTGGTGCTCAAGGCACACGCGGAGGGCATCAAGCCGGAGGAGCGCGAATCTGTGGTCGCTGTCAAAATGGTCAAACGCACAGCCGACAACGAGGTGATGCGCGCCTTGGTGTCCGAACTCAAGATCATGGTGCACTTGGGCCAGCATCTGAATGTGGTGAATTTACTGGGTGCCGTCACGAAGAACATTGCGAAGCGTAAGTGCAAATTGAGCTGGCAGTAATGAGTTGTAATTCTCATCATGTTGTTGCTTTGAAAAAATTCATAGGTGAACTCATGGTCATTGTGGAGTATTGTCGCTTCGGAAATATACAAAACTTTTTGCTGAGAAATCGTAAACGTTTCATTGATCAAATTAATCCGGATACGGATAAAATTGATCCTACTATTACGACACAACGTTTCTCAGATAACTTCGAATCGAGCCGGTAAGTTTAAAATGTTCTTAAATTAAATGCCTGTTGTACTAACTTCCAGAGCAAGCTTTATCGATTTCCAAGTAATCAGTCAGTTTGTAGCTCATTTCTTAAATATAACCGATTCTTAAGTCGTTCCTCGTACTAACACTGCCACCCCAATACATACTCAATTATATCCACAACATTTATTATTTCGTTTCATTACACACTTTTTACATATACCGTTAAAATTCCAGTTAGGCTATGCAAATACAATACTTTTCGCAAGTGCTTTAATTTTAGCACTCCACGCACAGTGCATAAAAAAGAGCGCACATTTAATAGCACACTTAAGCAGACATTTATCGCACTGCCTCTTCCACTCACTAAAAGCGTGCGCACATTGATAAGCACCTTGATTGTGTTTAGTAGCTGCACTTGCACTCGCACTCTTACTTCAGCACATTGACATTTTAAATACTATTGTATTTTTATAGTGTGTAAGTGGAAGATAAGCCATTTGTTTATTAAAATTCCGCTTGTTCGCAGTAAAAATTGATTATACCAAAGCATGAAGAAAAGAAAAAACCGATAGATACTCTCTTCATATAGTCCAGCACTTCCACTCACACTTTCCTGCACTTGCACTGACACTTGCACTTGATGTACTGGTGCTTTTTCTGTGCACACGCTTCTTCGCACTACTTGAGAGTTGTGAAGTTATTTTTATTGCGACACAGTGCGAGTGCAAGTGAAGTGTGCATGCCTTCTCAACACTGAAAAAATAGCTTGTTTTATTGTGCTGCAAATTTCTTCTGGTTTGGGTAAATCTGAGTATGATGCGTTGATGACACATTTTCCATTACATCTTCACTATTTCATAATATTATTTTTTTCATACGTACTTTTGTGGAACTATACTTTTATTAATTTGTGTAGTTATGCACTTCGTATATTTTTAATTATTTTGCATTATTTTACCTTTCTATTTAACTTCTACTCACCTCTGTGCTGATGGTTGTTTGTGTGTTTCTATATCCATACACTACAAACACAAAATACCAATACACAAACTCTTCCACTACCAAATCTAACAACCTGAAACCGCTGTGGTGTCGGATCGCTAACCAACCATATACTCCTTTGTCTTGTGGTGTACTGCATTCTGCGTCTGTGGTGAATCGTGTTGAATATTTGTTTTGTAATCTAACCGCATCAGTGATGGATTGAAATATGTTAATCTTGCATTCACCAATCATCAATATATCAATCACATGAACAATAAAAACAATATGAACAACAATTACACCATGAACAATCGCAGAAACTCGGACAGTGATCCGCGCTCGGGCACACGCCCCGGTCGCCCCAATTCGCGGGGTTATCTGCGGCAGTCCGATCTGTACGAGGGACATGTGGACAGTTGTGCCACTGAGCAGACCATTATGACGACGGTGCCAGAAGGTGAGTACTCCGCACACTCAATCCTCGCACCAGAGAGTGCTGATCTTTCGTCCTGTTCCTATTCTGCAGATGAGGACAATGTGCTCTCGAACAACTCGGTGCAGCCAGCCTGGCGTTCAAATTACAAGCCCGACTCCACAGAGGCCATGACCATCACCACTTCCGATCTGGTTAGCTGGGCCTTCCAAGTGGCACGCGGCATGGAATATCTATCCTCGAAGAAGGTGCTGCACGGTGACTTGGCCGCACGCAACATACTGCTCTGCGAGGATAATGTGGTTAAAATTTGTGACTTTGGTCTGGCGCGCTCCATGTACAAGAGCGACAACTACAAAAAGCAGGGCGAGGCGCCACTGCCGATCAAGTGGCTGGCGCTAGAGTCGCTCAGCGATCACGTCTTCAGCACCTACACGGATGTCTGGTCGTTCGGCATTGTCATGTGGGAGTTCTTTTCGCTGGCCAAAGTGCCATATCCGGGCATGGATCCCAACCAGAATCTGTATCTGAAGCTGAAGGATGGCTATCGCATGGACAAGCCAGCGTTTGCCAATGACGAATTGTACGACATAATGCTAGAGTGCTGGAGCACCAATCCGGAGAGTCGTCCACTATTCAATGTGCTCGAGAAGAAGTTCGCCCGCTTGCTGGGCGACGAAGTAACCAGCGTAAGTGCCTAATTTGTATATCTGAAATAAACCAATATGTACTCCGGTTGATTCCGAAAGGTCTCACCGCACAACGACGGCGAAAACATTAGAATTAGTGTTCTGATTACTATTCGCGAAATTCTGTATGCTAATAAATTTTGGTCGTCGTCATTGTGCTAATTAGATTAATACTAACTACTAACGGCCATGCTTGCTACTACTCTGTATTTTACAGCACTACGTGGACTTGAATGATCCGTACTTGCGCACCAATTGCGAGTACATGAAGCGCATGCAGACCGACTATCTGGCGCTGATGGGTTCGCCGGATGAGATGGCGCCACCGCCGCCGCGCTATGTCAATGGACACATTCTGCCCGAAATACGTAAGTCCCCCCTTTCGTTCATCTCACGGGTCTCTGTCATTACTAACTCTCTCTTCGGCATTGAATCGCCCTATGCGTCTGCAACTAACCACTTGTCTGTCGCTTGTGAATGCTTATGTGCACAGGCATCGAACCCTCATCCGACGACTACTTACAAATGAGCACCGACACCGGCACAACCATTTTCTCACCGACACGCCTGAACGACTACGAAATAACGACAGCCGAACCCACGACTACAGCCAACGCGACTTCTTTCACCTTCCCAGATGGCGCGCAGCAGCACTCGCCGACGCTGGCGAACAACTTGGACAGTCCGGCGAACAAGAGCCGCAAGAAGGAGGGCGTAGACGTGCAGCCCGAGGAGATGCCCATGCTGCACCACACGCAACAGCCCAGCTCCGAGGGGGAGTCGAGTCCCGAGCAGGGGCGCAAGTTTGCCAACATGCTGCAGCAGGCGCGGCACACGCCCACGCCATCACCGCGACACCATGTCGCCGAGACGCAGCTCACCAACGGCGACGGCGGCGACAATTACGTGAACGTCAAGTCGCCCAAAAAGCTTTTGAACAACAACGGCGAACGCAAGGCGGCGGACGCCTTCTCCAATCCAAGCTATCAAATGCTCAAGACTGTGGCGGAAGGCGACAAACCGTAGGCGTACTGCTAGATCTTAGTTTAGTTTAAGGCACTAGAATTAATTCGTTAAGTGACACTAACGTAGCTTTTGTAAGCCATAGGCCCTTAAGCTTTTCTCTTTGCATGCATTTAGCTGAGCAAAGCTTAACTTAAGTTTTAAGCTGAATTTTTTATAGTGTCAAACGCTAAGCAGCTCCTGTATTCGATGTTTGTCCAAAAAATAGCTTTACAAAATGCACACTCAGCTTTTATAAAACCTGAATGCAGATATTTACTACTTCATTTTGCACCTCCCCTATGTACATATATTGTATGTGCTGCTTACAACTTTTCTAATCTCATGAAATTTGACACAAAAATTGCATGCCACTTATTTCTATGCGATTTGCGGTCGAATACAGGGTCGTTGTTATTATTAAAATTCAAAAAGATGTACATTTCAAGCGTTTAGGTAATTATTTTGGCATGTAGAGACGTAGAGTCGTCCCTTAATTTTTCTTGAAATAAATTTCATGATAGAGAAGAAGTTGTTTCTGCTTGCAATGCAAAATTTTACATGAAGGCGTCGCGTAAAGCAGGCATCCTCAATTGCCATATGTATGTCCGTCCGTTCGTCTGTTTGGATGAGTGGCTGTATATCCATCTTAAAGGTAACATGCCCTCCTACTAATCTAAAGCGCCGTGTTTTACATGCATGGGTGTCATCGCCTGAGCATTGGATTGTATGGGAAATAAAACAGGACACTTGGTACAAATCCAATCTATCAATCCTACATCAAGTTCGTTGATAAAGAGGGGCCAACCTCTCCTGTCACTTATTCAAAGTTAAAGTGGCATACAATTTTTTTATGTTTTATAATTTTACCATAAAACTACTTAAATCGGATCGCTGCTTTAAGCCTACTTTTACAACTTATTTAATATTAAGAAATTTATATTTTCTCATAAAATACATAAAATTTCGATGCATTTTGCAATAGAGTTAGATTAAATAGTTGTGTATATATGAAGTAATTTTGTTTAAAGTTAATGTATTTTTGTAAGTTTCTGTATGTATTTGTTTAAAAGATTATACTCTTTGTATTGATAAATCTATAATAAATAAATATATAAATCGATATATTAAATATAGAATCAGTTTTTAAAAATGTGCTTGAATTGTAAATAACAGGGACTGAAAACTTGACGGTAACCAAATCCATTTAATACTGCATCCACTTAAAATCGAAAACTCTATATAGTATGCTACTCAAAATCGATTATCCGAAGCCCATATAAGATTATTCGATAGTTTTGAAACGCTTGTAAGAATTTTTTTTAAAGATATATTTTCGAAACGGTCTTGGTGGCATTAGGAAAAGAAAAGCACCCACAAGGAAATGTATGTATACTTGGCTCCAATCTGTATCTTAGAGCCGAAAGAATGTGCGTACTTTCTTTTGGATTTTAATACATTGGACAAATGAAGGAAGAATGGGAATTAAAAAGCACTGATTTTAATTGAAATTCAGAGCACTTTTTCATTTAATAAAAAATTTAGAAAATTAACTAATCCAACTTATTTAATAGAATGCAATAAATCCAATAATTTTAAATGACTGCTTTTGAGTTGCTCTGATAGAATTTCTTCGTTTCCTCTCAAAGAGAGAGCATCTTTCATGATTTTCCAAGTAAAAGTATACCTACTCACTCGCTTTCTCACATTGTGGCGCAAAATTGCATTTCCTTTGGGTAAATTTCACTTCAGGAAACTTTTGTTTAAAAATGGATTATAATAATCTATAAGCCTTAAAAATAGCTGCTAATTGATTTTTTATATCTGTTCATTTTATTTGTCTTCCAACCAGGGTCAAAACCAGCATCTATTCGATAAAATATTCACTTGAAAAATCCACAAATGTTAAGAGCGATAAAGTACATAAATCGAAGCCTATCGATCAAACATAAGATTAAGAATAAAATAAAGTAATTGAAATAAACGAACTAGCATTTAAATTCATCTGACTTTTTAATAATTTCTTCATGGACTTTGAAGTGGTTTTGTTCCGTTACAGCATTGTTAAATCAGTGAAATTAAAAAGTTTAAAAATGCTTAAAAAAATTTTATTTTGACTACAACACCGGGAAGTAGGCCCTAGACCGAAATAATTCCTAAACAAAGTTTCTTGCAAAAATTTGCAATCTGGTAGCATTCTCGCTGTTAGGAGAGAGCGAGAATATAAATCAGCTGTTGGAAAAAAGGCAAAATCAAACGTCAAAACGTGTTTTCTCATTTGGTTTAGGAAGAAAATCAAAATTAGACAAACGGATTTTTAAATTCAACAAAAAGTATTGAATACCCATTCTAATTAAAAGAAAATAATAATATAAGAAACGACAACAGCTCGAAAGGGAAAGGAGGCACAAAAGTGGTTCAGGCAATTCAACGGAATTATGGCCCACGCTACTCCGCAAGTAAGTGAAAAAACAGCAAATTGTGACGCAATGTTCAATGTTGCACGGTTGGTTGTGATTGAAATCGAATTGGGAAAGGCAAAAACAAGCACACATTCAAATGTCGACGATTATTGTAGGGTCCGCAACTTCTGTACGGCTTCAAGCGTTTAACTCGGTTCGACAAGGGTCTGGGAGCGCAACTGCCAGAGTCCTACAAGAAATTCTGGCGGGAATGGAAGCAGACGAGTCCGACCGCAGTCCACTACATACCCAAGGAGGGACAATGGGAACGCGACGATGTAACCGGCGAAATCAAACCGGTGCAAAACATACCACTGCCCTTGATCGATCCGCCTGAGTCGAACGAAGGCATTTGGGGTGGTGAGTCTGTCATTAAAGGCTTCCAGAAGCGTCATCCACAGAAACGACGTGTGCCGCACTTTTGGGTTCCCGTGCTGCGACGTTCCGTGGTGCACAGTCAGGTGTTGGGCGAGTACATGTCTATGGTGGTGACGGATCGCACCATTGAGAAGATACACGAGTGCCAAGGCTTCGATCACTACTTGCTAAAGAACCCTGCTTGCGACTTGCGCTCGGCGCTGGCGCTAAAACTGAAACGCAAAATATTGCAAGAATTGTTGCACGATTGCCGCAGTCACTCAAGCAATCCACAAGAGCAGCAGCGCCTTCTTAAGGAGTACAAACGTTATTTGGAGGGTGTAAGCATAAATATAATTGCCTGCATATTACAGTTAATCATAGCGTATTTTATTGATGCTTACAGTACACACATGAGGACATTGACTGGTATGGTTATACTTACCCGGAGGCCATAAAAAAGCTGCAGGCTCAGATAAGTGCAGAGAATCCTATTGTGCCGCACAAGGTCGAGTTCCGTACGAAACTCATCGAACAACTTAAGCAAGCGGGAATACGTGAGGCCTCCGGTGCTACGGGTGGTGACAAGGTGGCAAAATCGGGCGAAAAGGATGCCGACATTGAGGCACTGACCAAAATGTAAATTTAACTAGGAACATTTTTTTTTATCGTGTCTAAATCTGCTAATTTTTGTTATCTTCTGCAGGGAAAGCTCTTCGTCGCCTACATCGAATTGGCTTTCAAAAATAAATCCCTTTGGCAAAAAGCAGGAGACTTAAACGAAAACAAGCTCAATAACCAGCTGTACCAAATGTAAAAGTATACGTTAAAGTCACAGCAACAGCAAAAGAACGAACTTTCTTTTAAACGAGTTGATGCTTGCTAAGCTCGGCTTGCTTTGTTGAATGTTTAAAAATGAGTTCGTTTTGTTCATCTTTTTTGAAAATAAATAGACGATATTCTCTTTTGTTGTAAATATTACTGAGTCAACATTCATTTAACTGAGCAAATGAGGAAAAGCTGCTTTACATTGCTAATCTATTTAAGAAAGCTTTTAAATACTGCCATTGGAGCTCGAATTCACACATGTACATATACTGAATAATTTATTTGCAATCTATATATACAAAGGCATGGATTTGCTTGATTAGTAAATATGTATATTCTAAAGCGTACGTCAATAATAATTTGTGGAAAACTAAACATTTTCCAAATATAAGTGCTCATTAAGGAATGCAATTTGCGCAAATACGTAAAAACAATTAACTAAATACTACATTCATATAAATTCAAAAATTAAAAACACAACAAATTGTGTTTATCTTTGTGCTACACACAGGCAAATGTACACAGAAGCCTCATGCAATTGGATTCTTCTTCATCAACTTAATGTCAGCGGCCATCATGTCATTGACCAGTTCCTTAAACGCAACTTTTGGTGTCCAGTTCAATTCGCGCTTCGCCTTCGAGGCATCGCCCTGCAGCAGATCCACTTCTGTGGGGCGAAAATACTTGGCGTTGATGCGTACGCGCACCGCTCTCGTCTCCCGGTCAATGCCTACTTCATTCACACCCTCTCCCTGCCATTCGATGTCACGGCCAATGTAGTTAAAAGCAGCCTCTACAAACTCTCGCACGCTATGCGTCTCGCCGGTGGCAATCACATAATCGGCAGGCGACTCGCGCTGCAGCATCATCCACATGGCCTCGACGTAGTCCATGGCGTGGCCCCAGTCGCGCTTCGAATCCAAGTTACCCAGCTCGAAGTACTCCAACTGGCCGAGGAAAATCTTCGCTACAGAGCGTGTGATTTTGCGCGTTACAAAATTCTCACCACGCCGCGGTGATTCGTGATTGAAGAGAATGCCATTGCAGGCGAACATATTGTAGGCCTCCCGATAGTTGACCACAATCCAGAAGCCGTACATTTTGGCGCATGCTGTGAACGCAAGCGCATATAACATAACGCAATCAAAAATATGCCCATTACTCACCGTACGGAGAGCGTGGATAGAATGGTGTGTGCTCATTTTGCGGCGTTTCCACTACTTTGCCGTACAGCTCCGACGTAGATGCTTGGTAGAACTTCACGTGTTTCTCCATGCCGCAAGTGCGTATAGCGTCAAGTATTCGCAGTGTGCCCACTGCATCCACTTCCGCCGTGTACTCACTCAGTTCGAAGGAGACCTTGACGTGCGACTGTGCCGCCAAATTGTAGATTTCCATTGGCTTCACTGTGTTGATGATCTTCACCAAGCTACTGCTGTCCGTCATATCGCCGTAGTGTAACTTCATTTTACCACCCTTGTGCGCTTTGGGATCAGCATAGAGGTGCTCAATGCGCGAGGTGTTAAAGGTGCTGGCACGCCGTATGATTCCATGCACCTCGTAGCCCTTCTTCAGCAGCAATTCCGCTAGGTATGAACCATCCTGTCGAATATTTTCAAGTGAACAACTTTGAGCAACTGACGAACATATGCAAAATATCAACCATAAACAAAATATAGTATAGATGCCAAAAGAGCTTGTCTCCCTAAAACACAGCGATTCCAGGCGCAGACATTTCTGCGGTACATACATATGTACGTATTTGCAAAAGCTGTTTAAACAAATGTTTTCTGCGGTTTCGGCGGCTCATGTTACTACAAAGCAAACAAACGCATTTTTCGTGCGTGGCACCTTCACTATCTCATCCCATGAGACGCCTTAAGAAGCCTTCCCAAAGCTAAGACTATGTTCTACATTTCTCAATATTTATGAGGCGCTAGTTTCCTTTATATACCTGGCCCGTAATGCCGGTTAGCAACGCGATTCGCCGCCGACCTTCTCCACTTCCACCAGCTGTGTCTCCATTTGATTGATCCGCTACAGCCACCACCGGCACTTTCGCAGCGTTTTGTGTTGCTTTGTCTTCAGCGGACATTACTGATACTTATCAATTAAATGTAAATTTTTCTTAAATGCACTTTTTCGGCAACTTCCCTAAACAATTTAGCGTACACAACCAACAACAACACGAATAAAAGCTCAGCGCTGTCAAAGCAAGTTTTAGGTGAGAGCGAGCTATAGGAAGCTGTAAGGGTTAGTGTCCGACCGAACCCGATATTTTGGCCGAAACCGAGACCGAGCGTTCGGCCTTTTTTTAATGTTCGGCCGAGACCGAGACCGAGACCGAACCTTTCGATTACATATGCAAAAAAAAGAAGAAGAATTTTAATTTAAAAAAATTTATACATTTTTAGGAAAAAATACATTTTATTATAAAAACCAATTCTTTTGAGGTATAAATACCTACATTAAGCATCTGATGTATGAAAAATCAATAAAAAGTATTATTAAAAAATTTAAATTTTGTTGAAAACTATACAATTTGTTCCTCAACTGTTCGGCTAAATACTCGGCCTTTTTTAGCCGAGACCGAACCGAGACCGAACCCGAACCTTTTGGCCGAACTGTTCGGTAACCGAGACCGAGACCGAGACCGAGCGTTCGGTCGGACTCTAGTAAGGGTGTAAAGCCTCGTTCACATTCGACTTACCTCGCTTTGCTTGACAGTTCGAGATTCAACAACAAAGCATGAAAAGTAGAAGGTTTGCTACAATGAACGCTTTAACTTTGGATTTTAATGATATAATTGCAGTAGTAGTAGTTATGCTACTAATGTTTGAAATTCGCGAGTGTCTTAATTGAAAACGCAAACGCACGAGAAAATGAAAAATATCACAAAAAATTTCATTAACTGATTGTCAAAGCGCAAAAAAGTTGAGAGTTGCCCAACATTTTGCTTCGCATTACTTCGCTTCGCTTTCCTCGCGTTCTATTTAGCAAGCCTCATATAAAAGCATGTATTGAACTTATCTGTCAAAGCGAAATTCTGACGCAAAGCGACGCAAAAGTCGAATGTGAACGAACCTTAAGGGTGTGCAATGAAATACTTTTCCCGTTTCTCAAGATATTCATTGCATTCCAAGTATTTGTTGGCGGTGACCACTTTTATCACTCTCACGAAATCTATCTCATAAAAAGTTGCATTCAATTTCCTGTTCATAGATAACCTGCCTTTTGGGTTTTCTTTGCAGTAGTTAGAAAATGTTTTCCACTGTTTTTTTTTGAGAATAAAATGTTTCTTGTCTAATATCGCCATATTTATACAATCCCAAATATTTTCTTTAATTGACGGGTTTAGTTTTTGTGTAAATGGTTTTTGTAACTTTTCTCGGTTTTTTCCTGTGTACAAGAGATTTTCCTCATAATAGACTCATACGGCCCTGGTTCGACGGTTTGACATTCGGACAATTTGAGCTGGCAACATCGTACCCGGCTGTAGAAAAATAAAATATGTTGGCCAATTACGTGTGCATTTGAATTGAATGTAGCTTTTATCAAAATTTGCCGTGATTGCAAGTAAATCAGCAGTAACAGCGACTCAGCGTGACAGTAACAGCGTGATAAGCACGATAAATGATAAACGAGACGGTGAATGAGGTGGCGTTCGTCGATCAGCAAGCGAACAAAGCAATTGAATAAATCCAAAAGAACAAATATTTGTAAAGTCTTATTATTTTAACGAAGCTAAATTGAACAACAATGACGGAGTTACTGAAGAAAGGCGCGCTTTTTCTGATGAGCGAAAAATGCTACGACAATTACTTTTTCGAGCACAATTTCTTTGATGGTACGTAATAGAGATTAACCTAATTATGGAAGTACATAAGTACATATGTCTTTATTTCCCCTATCTACGCAGTGCCATGCTTTAAGGCGTTGCTGAGCAAAGGACTCGGAATTGCCATTATTGCAGGTTCGTTGTTGGTGAAGGTGCCGCAAGTGCTGAAGATCGTGCAAAACAAATCCGGCGAGGGCATCAATTTGATGGCAGTGTTGCTTGACCTCATGGCCATCACTTTCCACATGTCCTACAGCTACATGAACGGCTATCCTTTTAGCTCATGGGGCGACAACACATTCCTGGCGCTACAGACGGCTGCTATCGCCGCCTTGGTACTGTACTACGGCGGCGCGAAGGGCAAGGCATTGGTGTTCTGTTTGCTGTATGCTACAATAGTGTATGGTCTCAATTCCGGATTGACGCCCATGCGGTTTCTGGTTGCTGCGCAGAGCTGCATAATACCGGTATTGCTCACTGGCAAACTTTCGCAAGCATGGACCAACTACCAGAACGGCTCCACAGGTCAGCTCTCCGCAGCCACGGTATGCTTGTTATTTGCCGGTTCGGTGGCCCGGATTTTCACCTCCATTCAGGAGACTGGCGATACTATGATTATTCTTACATTCTGTGCCTCGTCGTTCGCTAATGGCGTAATTATGGCGCAACTAATTTACTACTGGAACAAACCAGCTAAGGGAGAAAAGAAGGGCAAGAACGCAGCCAAAAAGGCCAAAAGTAAGAAGGTCGAATAGAGAAAACAATTTCTGTTCAATAGAATCTATACGCTATGCTTTTCGAAGAATTGAAGTGTTCAAAGCTTTCATTTAAATTTTGTAAGTGAATAAATGACCTAGCACATAACTTTCAGCCTTTCAATTCGGTGCAATTCCGGAAACCCTCTAGGCTACGCTGATTGAACAAATATAAAAATCTGGTATAAGCAATAAGATTTTAATTTAATGTGGGTTTAAAATAAGCACTAAAAATATTTAGAGGCTAACACAAACTAGGTAGACGTTTAAGAAAAATCAAAACAGCATTAAAATATGTACTCTTATAAATTATTATAAAATGTGCAGGGAAGTTTTTGGTTCAATTAAGTTTGATGATGCTCCGCCGGAAAATTGAGATTGTTAACATTGATGAATTTCATTGATTTGGAAAGAGAAAGTGATATTTATCGCTCCACTTTTAACTTAAACTTAAATGGATAGTTTATAATGCCGAGCCTACTGGTTGGTTCGGTGTTAATAGTGTCTTAGTCATCCAATGTTACGTGTAAATTAGCCGATGGATGCAGGCCTAATTCCTTCAAAGTGCGTGCATCGTCCGCCTCTTCGAGTGTTTTGCGTGGATAGGCGCAAATCAGTTTGTAATTTCCCTGCTTCGGTATGTGACCGTGCTGCTGAGCTATGTAGAGACGCAGCACCTGCAGTTGTGTATCCGATGGCCAACGCAGCTGCTCCACTTCGTCCACACCTTCTACGTTCAGCAGACGAACTTTGAGTGCCGTCAGTTCATCCTTCGCCGATCCGAGCTTATTCTCGTACGATGTACTTTCACAGGCGCCCTTTGTGTCATCATCGACAAATTCCTCAACGCTGCCAAATTCGCTGCTGCTGCCATCGTCGTTGATTACATCAAAACAACCCGCAGTGCGCTGTGCATTGGAAGACGAGGACGCGGCAGAAGCTTTTACGCCATTCTCACGCATAGAGTTGCGTATGGCTAAAGCAATTTGTTCCTCCTCGCTAAGTTCCATTAATCTCGAGCGTTTCTTAGGATTTCCTGCTATCGCAGTGCCCGCCGACGACGATGTTTCGTCATCTATATCATCAATAACGATGGGTTCTGTAGTGGCGCGTTTGGATGTGGATGGAGCATTTGAATCATCATCAATTTCCTGACTGAAATCTTTATGCTCCTGTAGAAATTGCTTCAAATCGGGCAGTATATTCGATTGTTTGGGCTCTGGACTCTTACACATCTCCTCCCCGGTGCGTGGATCAATGACGCAGACATAGGGTACCTTGGCGCAGTGGTAGAAGGCGACAAAGCGACGTCCTTCGGAGGAATCAGAGTCAACCTGCAATATGGAAATTAAAAGCGTTAGCCAACGGAAATGCACTACTTCAGCGGTTCAATTTCGGCACATACCTGCCATAGCAGAAACTGTGGCACTATAAGTTGCCGCAGCTCCTTGTCCGACCAGACATCCCGATTCAGTAACTGTGAATCAAAATTGTCATCCTGTACGTTGACTAGCAACCATCGCTTGAGCTCTGTGGCGCGCATGCGAGCCGTCTGAAAAGTGCCTGCATGCGCAATGTCCGTGGGAGGACGAAATAAATCCTCGAGCCGTGAAGAGCTGTTGTCAACCGTGTTTGGATTTGCATCAACAGCTGCTGCTACCATCGCGGCGGCACGTGCGCGACGACGTCTGGAACTGTCTGTATTGTTGGATGCAAACTCATGGGCTCCCGCTCCCGTCGCCGCCTGCAGCTGCTCCTCCATTAGAGCACCCTCACGCGCAAAGTCCCGCAAGGGGCACACTTTTACTTTAACGCGCTGCGCTGTGCGCGTCAAACGAGCTCCACTAGCTGGCCCTGCCGCAAAGAAATTGTCATCTTCCGGTCCAATCAGTTGCTCGCGTATTGGTGCAATGGGCGCTCGCACTTCACCCTCCTCACTTTCCAGTCCAGGCATGTCGGGTGCATGAGGCTCGACGGCATCGCCATTGCTTTCTTCGCCGCCTTGTTCAAAGTAGAGCGCGACAGCAGTTTCGACATTATTGTCGCAAACGGCCAGCAGACGCTCGGCCTCCGGTGCTTCAGCTCCTGTGACTTCGATGACGCGCATCACCAGTTCGTCACTAGGTGTGGACATTTTTGTGCTTTCTTTTCAATATTTTCACAAATTTTATTATCCGCGCGTTAATACATCAAACTTCTTGCAAAATTGCTACATTTCTTTCTTCAAACGCGCAAAATTCTTTCGGTCCAGAGGTAAGTAGAGTTGCCAGATGTAATATAAAATTATCTTCAGTTTTTTATGACTCGAAGGAAACTTTCAGGTAAGTCCGCTTTTACACGATGCGAATCGGCCCCGGCGATTTTTTCGCATTCCGCTTTGAAATCGCGCATAGCTTTTACACGATGCGACTCGCTCCACTCCACATATTGACACTAGAGTCTGCAGCTGGTTTTATTTCTGTAATTTGTAAATATTTAAAGCACTTATTCCACTCTTTGTTCATTTTCTTCTTTATATTTACTTTTATGCGTAAAATTCTGTAAATTTTTCAGTTTATTTGCAATACGTATTCACTCGATTTCAAGTTTTAATTTACAGTCGACAGCGCGAAGCGCGAAAACGAGTAAAGAGGAACGTCAGAAAATCAGAAAATCGCAGCACAATCGCTGCCCGAGCGATTTTGCGCGTTCCCCTGTCGTTTCACCCCTCTTTCCTACATTCTTCCGTGTCTCCGGGGCCGAGTCGCATCGTGTAAAAGCGGACTAACAGAATACAAAATTTTTTTAAAATAATCTATTTGTATAAAGTTCTACAAATTAATATTTCCTTCGTCCTAAAAATATGGGTTGTGCTTCTCTATTCCGGGTAGAAATTGAAGCAAGAAAAGGGAAAATTTAAGGATATATCCTATATACATATATACGTACGACGAACTAACACTTTCACAACATTTGAAATTTTAGAAAGTCGGTTTAGAGCTTTGTCTACCCATCTCTAGCCATCTAGCCATTAAGAAACTGCCAAATAATGAAATACTTCTGTTTAACTGGCAACGCTTTAATGTGATGGTGATAGTCCGCTTTTACACGAGGCGACTCGGCTCTACCGATTTTTTGACATTCCGCTTTGAAATCGCGCATAGTAGGCATGGGTAATGGCGCAATTTTTGGTGCGCTGATACACTGAAGCTAGCGCAGTGAAGTGTATCAGCGCAATGCGTTAACTCAATTGCGCCATGATACCCAAAATGATACAGCGCCATGGCATGGGTAATAGCGCAAATTGTGCGTTGATACATTGAAGCCAGCGCAGTGCGTTAACTCAATTGCGCCATGATACCCAAAATGATACAGCGCCATGACATGGGTAATATCGCAAATTTTTGTGCGCTGATACACTGAAGCCAGCGCAAGTGTATCAGTACGTGTTTGTAGTGTTGTGCATAAGTGTTTTTACAATTGAATTGTTTAATAAAAAGATTATTTATAAATATATATATACAAATTATGGCCCGGTTTGTTATATTATTTGTTTGGGAATGTAAAGAAGACCTAAATATGTTTGTAGAACATAATTAACATACATAATATTGCAAAATAAAATTGGTTCATTTGCGCTTTGAGTTACCAATTCGTCAATGCAACACCAGAGTCTATATTTAGTCTCTGCCAACACTGCGCTGAATTCAGACCGGCGTGTTTGTTGTTGCTTCTCGACAACAGAGGGAGTCTTAGCACAATAACGCAGCGCTGCGCTACCCGTCGTTGGGCGCTCGCAACACTGTATCAACTGAATTTGCGCCGAGTTATTGCGCTACTGCGCCACAGTGTTGCCAAATAGTGTATCAGCGCAATGGCGCATTTCAGTGCGCTAGCGCAATAACTCAACGCAGCGCTGCGTTACCCATCCCTAGCGCATAGCTTTTACACGAGTCGACTCGCTCCACTCCACATATTGACACTTGAGTTTGCAGCTGATTTTATTTGTGTAATTTGTAAACATTTAAAGCACTTATTCCACTCTTTGCTCATTTTCTTCTTCATATTTACTTTTATGCGTAAAATTCTGTAAATTTTTCAGTTTATTTGCAATATGTATTCACTGCATTTCAAGTTTTAATTCACAGTCGACAGCGCGAAGCGCGAAAACGAATAAAGAGGAACGTCAGAAAATCAGAAAATCGCAGCACAATCGCTGCCCGAGCGATTTTGCGCGTTCCCCTGTCGTTTCACCCCTCTTTCCTACATTCTTCCGTGTCGCCAGGGCCGACTCGCCTCGTGTAAAAGTGTAAAAGCGGACATAGCTGCCAGAGTCTGCGTTTTATTCTAATTTTGACCATTTCTTGAAAAGTGCTTGGAAGAACACCAAAGAAAAAATATCACATGTGCCACATGCCATATATATATAAACGAGTTCCAAAAATATTGGGGTTTGAAAATGGAAAGAGAAAACAATGCTTGGAGAAAATCTGGCAGCACTGGGCACGGCAGATGATTCTGACAATTTGCAATACTCCGAAAGCGAATGGGAAAATGAAAGGCGAAGCAACTGTCAAAGTTCTCAATAGACAATAGATACGTGAATGGCGAGTCAACGGAGCGGATGACGAATTTTTTGTCTGGTTATTAAAAATCGCAATAATCTAAATAAAGTGCAAACAATTACAGCAAATATTGTCTTTAAAATGTGCATTTATCTAGTAGTTATGTGTCGCGAAGTAAGGCACAACAAATTGGCATAAAATCGTCAATTGGAAAATGTAGCAGTGGGACAAAGTTTTCTTTAGTAAGCTCGCAAAAAATACATAAGCAAAATCCAAAGCAACAGAAAAAATCCAAGCTGTCGCATGTTGCTCTTCTGTTGGAAAATACGAAAATACAGTGCGAAAAATAAAAGTGAAATAACAAGAGATGCAGCGCAGTGAATAGAACGCAACTATATTGAAGTTCGCCTTGGGAGCAGTGTTAAAAGTAGCGATTCAAAGTTGGCAAAATGGTTTCCCTCATCAAAAATCAACTCCTCAAACATTTATCAATGTAAGTGCATTTTTTCGAAACATCTCTCATTGCAATACGCTGCCGCCTGCCTGTGCTAGCCACAACCGAACTACGCTGAATTGATTTTTCCATGCAAACGCAAGCTTTAAAATTGCTGAAGTTGCACTATCTGCGACTGGCCGTGGTGCAGTGATCGCCCTCCGTGCCAGCGTAAACAATTAAAGCAACAACAGCAGATTCGACGCTGTCGCGGCTGTCGCTTTAACTCATAAATGCCAAGCCCTTGCATATTAATAAAAAACAATAAATAAACGATTCCTCTTCTCTGCACCAGCAAAGCAACTCCCACTTCATTCGTAGTGTCAGTGCATTTATTCATTGGATGCAGCAGGCAGAGCTGCCTTATCTCTGTGCTTATCATAACTAATGGCTAATGGCAATTGCATGTCCTGCTCTGTCTTTTTTTTGTAATTTTAAAATTACAGTCGCCAACGCATGAATCACAGGCCGGTTTTGTTGCCCTTCTTTCTGGCACATGCCAATCGTTCTATGTATGTATGTATGTATGTATATATTTTATATTTTGATAATTATCAGCTGAACTTTTTATTTTTGCGCTACCGAATTGTCAGGCGATATAGGGCATTGCTTCTAATGTTTGGCCGCTTCTACAATTTGTCAATGGCACCCAACAAATAGACCGTTAGAATTAGTTCTTACTGAAAAGTCTAAATGTGAGCACCCTATATTTAGCGGCTGATAGTAATTTTTATCTTGATCGCGATTCGCATTTATCAGCGTTGGCAAAGAACGTATAAAAAAAGAAAATATAAAAAACTTTATTTTTCGTGTTGTTATTTGTTCAGTTTGATTTTGTTTGTTTTTTATCTCTTTAACTTTTGCTTTCTTTTTCCCCCTTGGTGATTTTCCGTCATTTCTCTGGTATTTGCTTGGCTTTGGCTAAATGAAATTGTTGAAGTTATTGCGCTTATACTAATTGAACACTATGTAGGTTTTTATAATTTTTACACCTTTCGTGACATGTTAGAGTAAATAACTGTAAAAGCGAGCGCAACAGCTGCGCAAAACAGCTGATTTTTGTAGTAAGAGCTCGCAATTTTTGTGTATTCTTATAGGAAAAGTGAAAAAATATAATTCATTTAAAAAGCTTTTAAACAAGAACCTTTGTAATTCTCTTGTGAGCATATTTCGGCATATCATATTGGCTGAGAATATTGTTAAATACTTACTTGAATTTGAATTATTTCTCGAGCTTTTCCTCAACTATCAGGGTTTTACAGGTTTTTTGAATTGTTCTTGTAAAAAGTGAAATATCAAAGCTTGTTTTTAATATCTAGCCAAGCACTTTTAAGCTATTCACTTTTTTTTACGACGCTGTCAATATTTTACTTCATGCTCCATTTTCAAGTTTTACAAGTGAAAAGTATCTCAATTCACTGGAACAACCTAACTAGAAGTCAAGGCCAATTTTAATAGAGATTTCACTTTATTTTGATTAAATCTTTCTAGTTAGTTTTGATGCTTAAATAACTTTCAAGTGCATTCGATATACGCACATGCAACTGTGCACTTGTTTAAAGAATGTTTGAGAAGAACTATTTTCTTTATCTTGCTTCCAAAGTACTTTTGTAGTTTATCCTTTGAAAGACGTTGGCAATTTCCAACAGCTACAATTTCAAAGCACTGCACTTGCGAAGACGGAACTTTACACACAGCGAAAAGCACTGCAATTTCGATTGCATATTTCCAGAACTTAGGGAAAATGATGCCAACTTTCTTTTTGTGTGGTGTTGTCAGTCAGTGCTCCTTTTTATTATGCTTTGTTTTGTTTGAAATTTTATGATTGAAAGTAAACAAGAGCTTACATTGGTTTTGAGGATTCTATGAAATTTATCGTATGTGCTGGTAGTTTAAACCCTTTGCCGCTCTCGCTCTTCACATATAGTAGTCCTGCCCATTGAAATCCGGTGGTCGCAAGTGATCCGGATTGGGCGTGGCTGGCGTATTTGTATCCGGCGCATTAAATGGATCGAAACGTGGTCGTCCCTGATTGCGAAATTCTGGTGCTGAGGGAATGGGTAGCAAATTGCCAGGGCCAATGCGACCCAAGGGATCCAAATCTCCGCGTCCGACATCGGGCCAGCCAAAGGGATCTGCTGGATGGGCTGGCGCAAATGCTCCCCTCGGATGCAAGGGATCACTTATGCGCAATGGATCAGGGCGCTGCGATGGACCGCTGAGTGTCAAGTTGGCCGTCTGTGTTGTGATTTCTCGGGTGGTGCCCGCGAACACCGGCTCAACCAGTTCCTTGAGCAGGCGATTTGCAATCTCCGACGACCTTGGTATCAGCTCATTGATGGAACCCTTGATACGCGGCACCAACTCATCCGGATCCAGCACAATGTTGGAGACCTTTTTCGTGCGTGTATCCAGCAAATTTATTATGATGGAGTTGCCGGTTTTGTGAGCCAGCAGCAGATACAACTGCTTGTTGAAGATGTAGCGCAGCGCGTATTTGTCTCCGTCATCGTTCCAGCCGGGCGGCAACAACTCGGAGCCAACATCGTCCTCCGAAAAAGTCTTATCCTCGCCCACGCCGAGGCACTGGAAATGGGAGTGCTTGATGAGCACAAAGTGTACCAGCGTAATTAGTATGTCCGATTTCTTGTTCAGATTGCGTTCCACCGTCTTGTAGAGCAGATCCCAACCGAAGAAGAAATTCGATGGCAAATTTGTGCGTGTGGCGGACATGGTCGGAATTTGCCAATTTTGATTTTGTTTTTTTGTTTTTCCGGAGACAGCTGACAGCACTAATAATTTTTTTCCTCAATCAAATATTTTCATGACTGGTAATACGAGTATGTTTATTTCAATGAAAAACTTATTTGAATGAAATTTCCTGAGAGTCGGATGTGCTTCTATGGTCAGTTTGTATGCGAATTGCTGAAAGTTTGTCTCTTAAATTATTACTTTCGAAATACAAGTTTCAACTTGTATTAAACATCTAAAGTATAATTTGCCTGAGTGTAGCTAATCTGCTCTCCGCCTCGCCTTCACACAATCACTGTCTTTATCAATTTTCTGAAGCTCACATGAAGCATACATAAATCAATTTTCGTTAAGGTACATTTTACAATTTACATACCTACGTTTATATTAATTTTCTTTTCAAAAAATATTCCCTGCATACGAGGACTGAAAGGTTACCCATCGAAGCACCTTGTGCGACACTTCATTAATTTTGCAATTTGGAAGTGTCCAGAATTTTCTGCCAGTTTTTACAATGTGTTACTTTGTCTTAAAATAACAAAAATGTTTAGTAAAATACGACAACGTCACAACAACAGCGGCAGCAATTACAATACAACAACAAAACACGCGCGTGACTTAACAACAAACATGCAATTTATTAAATTTTTCTTTTTTAAATTTTCCAAACAAAATGCACATGCAATTAAAAAGTGTTGTGAAATTTTGCACTCGATTAGCTTTTATTTGTTTTAAGTGTTTTACTATGTATGTATATGTATATATAGATGTACATATATGTTGTAGTTGGCGCTAGAACCTGTGTAGCCGATGTTTAGAATGAGCTTTCTTGCATTAGTTTGTGTGTGCTTGCTCTATTTTTGGCACATGTTAACGGTACCTAGAAATTTATTCAATAACCGTATTCGTACGGGATTGAGTAGCTTTATTTTCAGGGCAAAGAATACTCTCGGTGAATTGCCAGATCTTCTCTAGAGAGAAGACGCCGCGCCATGAAATAATTCAAATTCTCTTTCTTTTGTATCCGTTTGGGATCGAACCAGCCGAACCAGCCTCAAACTCTCGCATGAGAGACCGAACACTTATCCTCTAAACCACTGTGGCACCATTTAAGACTCACCCAATATAAATGTTTGCCTCTTCGAGAAATCGTTAGTTAAAATTTCTGAGCTTTGCATATTAGGGAATATTCGAAAATTGAGTGCAATCAGGGAAGGATTTCAGTAAACGAAACGATATCGTCAGAGGGATGATATAAACAGAGGGATGTTTAAGAGTCGCATTGCCTGCATTCATTATTTCGATAGCTGCCATTTTTAAGAAATCTAAACGACCTGCCAGCTCTTCGAGCAGTTCCGCTTTAAACTCAAAGCAGCTGCTTCCCTTGAATACTTAAATTTTTCCTAATAGATACGCATCCACTTCCGGTGGTAAATATACATACATACATACAAATATAATTTTAACAAGCTTAAGGTAGCCTTGCTGAGCAGCTTCATCCATCCTCACGCTGTACATAAATAAGTTAACTGTTGCTTACCTATCATTCGTGTGCTGCTCAACATGCTCAACAGCTCCACAGCGAAGTATCTGCCAGCAACTGAGCAATGCCAAATGGAGGGCAACAGTAAATAGGGAACTACTTTTTTATGGGGTCAAAACACATAATTCATGCGCCAGTCGGCGCAAGGAGTGACGCAGTGAGGGCAACGTAATTGCCCAGGCCGACTAAACGGAAATGTATGTGCTGGAAGGTGAGCGAAATGGCTGTGGTCACGCCATGCGAACTCGAGAACTAAGCACAACGGATAAAACGGATGCTTTAAAAAACACCAAAAGGAAGTGAGTTAAATGAAGCTGGCAAATTGCAAGCTGTTTTGACACTTTTAGGTTGCTCCTCTGGCTTGGCCTCTCAACAACAAAAGTTGCTTATTTGTCGCAGGGAAATAAGCAGTTCTGCTCCCTTCCTACATTACGAACCGTCATCACTCTGTATAGGATGAAAGCAGCGTTTCATAATGAAAGCTAGCCTTTTTGTGGTCGGAAACTTTTTGACTTTTTAAATGCCCACATTTTGCGGATTGGACTGCCTGCCTTGTGCTCTGCTGTAGTTAGCATTTTGTTTGTGTTGCTTTGCTTCTCAACAGTTTTGAGAATACGTTTAACAAAAAAAAAAAAACCTTAGCCATACTGAAATTCTATCTTCAGCAAGGATTAGAGTCCATTTTTAAATTATCACATTTCATATATCATATTCCTATGCGAGTGTCCCACCTTTTCCAAAAAATTCTATCACAGTACGTATGAGTAATTTTTCAAAAACGAAGAATGGGTATTAAACGTTATAACTCAGAGACATATCATCACTTTCATCATTTTCACTCGATTTCAAATTCACTTTCGATTTCACTTTCACTCGAATTCTGGAACCTGCCTGATAATGCTTATTTCACATTTTCCAAAAATAAATCTCAGCTATCAACCAAACATTAAGGGTATTCCCGATCCGGAGTGAATGCAAAAGCAAAAGCAAAATTTTGCATTTGCAAAAGGTGGAAAAATATTTTGCATTTGCTCTTTTGCAGGACCAATTGCACTGGATCAGGAATACCCCTATTGCTCCGATTTTTTTTTATTTTTCAATAATATACGATACCAAACCATAACCCATAAGTTTTCTAGCAAGACGTTCTTTACAGAGTTTTATAAGTGTAATTTTTTTCTTTGCATGATTTTGGTTCGAAATCGCTGATTACTCACCTGTTGCTCGCGACAATTTTGATTTGAAGAATACGGATTGCTCAGGCGAAAAACAACACAATTTTGTTTTTTTTTATTAACTTCTTTTAGGTTGATTTGTTGCTTTTTCTTTGTTATCTGCTGTTGTCTTGTATTTTCGTTATAACTCTTGTTCCAACGAAGACAGCGGCTTGTTAATAGGTTTCTTTCTGGTTCCCCCTCAACGAGCAGCGGATTAACATCATGAGCGTTTTGGCAAAAAAAATGGTAAACATGTAGGTGCATTTACTTGGGGTTGAAGGTTTTTTTGACACACACACACATACACATTTGCCAGCGCCAGCGCATCATTAAAGACTCTTATTCCCCTGGGATGATAAGAGCCATCCAAAATATTGACTTTTTGGCGGTGTATTAAGCTCTTTGCGAAATAGGCTCATCATTGGCTTGTCGAAGTTATATGTATATGTTAAGTGATTCCTTGAGCGCACATAATTGAAACAATCGAGATGAAAGGCAAACAATTTGCCTATATTAATTTGCAAGATGAAGAGGTGAAGTTTGTTTTGCATTGAAATCGGGAAAAAGGCAAGGAAATCGCAAATTATGAAGAGGAGAGATTTCATGTTAAGCTGCTAAAATGCCTTTCTTTCAAAATCTTTAAATTTTGTAGCAAAACTGATAATTGAAATATTTAAGATATTTTATTTGAGTTGCTATAAAGTTTAAGTAAAGAAGAGGTTAGAAATGCTCTTGAATATTAAATGCTTCTTGGCAACGTCAGCGTTAAAATATCAGAGTTGAAACAAGAAGAGGCTTTTAATACTTCTATAAAGATACACACACACACATACAAACAATTACATATAAATGCCAGAGTTGCTGTGTGAGCCTGCCACATTCAACTGGTTGTGAAATTTTATGTTTATGCCTTGTGCGGGTGGTGGCAGGCAAGTGGGGGTGTGCAAGCAATGAAACACGACGTGCAACACGCTTCATGCGCAGTGTTGTCGTTGCTATTGCTTTTAAGTGCTTTTTTCAGTACTCTCAACGGGCGCCGGTACTACTTCTTCATTGCCGTATTACTATTTTAGCTTAGGCCCCAACTCTCAAAGCCAAAAATAAAGCCAATAAAGCATAAATAAGTTGATTCAAGAGAGTTTTAAGTAGAAAATGGTATTTAAAACAAATAAGGAAGCATCAATCGGGTTTCACCGACAGAGTAATACCCTACACCAAGTAACCGACTGGAGCGATGATAATCAACTGAAAGAATTTTTTACGATTTCATAAAATCCGAATTTCTTAGAACAATTTTTGCCATTTTGGCGTACAGATCTATTCAAAAGCACAAGATTTCGCTGCATCCTAATGTGAGAGTTTAAAAAGCAATTCATATTTAAAACAATTTATTTCTGTCTTCCGGCAACATTTTTATGTAATTGTCGGCACGGAAACACATCGACCCACACACACCTTCAAAACATCACTTATAAATAGCAAGTTTATTATTAAATATGCATTACTTTTGCTCCTGCACACAACATAAGGACTCGCCTCCACAGCGCTTGTCTACTTGTATTTTAAATGTCAACCACTAATGGCAGCCACCTCCTCTCTTGGGCGGCACTGTGGGCTTGCCCTTTGTAGACATCAGCAGCAGAACCTCAATCAGCAAAGCGTTTAACCTGCGTGGTTGGGCGGCGCTCTTAAACTACGGTTCAAACCCACGCATTAGTCTTCCGCAATTGGCGCGGAAGGTGCCTCATGCGACTATAAATGCGCGAAGTTGCCAAAAGCTTCGTCATGACGCGCTTCAATTCATGATTTCGCTTGTGTTTTATAGTCTGGAGTAATAGCAGCTACACTTCGCACTTACCGCAAATATTTTATGGATTGTTTGCGCTTTTTAGATTTTTTTATTAACAAACCTCTTCTTTTATCAACACATTTGCTTGTATGCGCGCGTGTGGCTGTGTGTGTGTTCCCACATGTATCTGTGTGCGCAGTTTTAATCTATTTGATTGATCATTTTTCTTTGGATTTCTTTTTTTTATTGTGTTTTTGTTTTTTGCTTGCTTTGCTTTTCTATGAATAAGAGTTGACGAGTTTGTCGGACTGCAACAACAAATTTTAGATAAGCATGTATTCGCTTTCTTATGAAGCCGGCATTCTTCAATTGTGCTGCTAAAGAGAGATAGCAAAGAAGGATGTATTCAACGAATAATTGCTCATACGCCTCGTTGAACATTAAAGAAAGAAGCTGTACAGTTTATTATCAAACAGAACAGAGCAAACTTTAACGGTATTTAACAAGTGCTTTGAGCTGCACAGGGATGACATCTTACAGATACATTTGTTTGTCTATGTGTGGCTTTTGAGTTGCTTTAAACTGGTTTCTTACTTGTTGCTATAAGCAGTTATAATTTAACCAAAGTAGAAATATTTTTTACAACAAATATTAATAAAAGATAGCTTTTGTTAAAAATTGCACTACAAACAGCGGCATTTTCTAGTTAACCCTTTCACTACCCACTTGTTGTTTGTGGACGAATAATTTTTTTGACCTCATATTCGAGCTTAGGGCCCTCAAAATAGCCGATTTAAAAAAAAAAATTTCCCCTGTACAGTTTATTATCAAACAGAACAGAGCAAACTTTAACGGTATTTAACAAGTGCTTTGAGCTGCACAGGGATGACATCTTACAGATACATTTGTTTGTCTATGTGTGGCTTTTGAGTTGCTTTAAACTGGTTTCTTACTTGTTGCTATAAGCAGTTATAATTTAACCAAAGTAGAAATATTTTTTACAACAAATATTAATAAAAGATAGCTTTTGTTAAAAATTGCACTACAAACAGCGGCATTTTCTAGTTAACCCTTTCACTACCCACTTGTTGTTTGTGGACGAATAATTTTTTTGACCTCATATTCGAGCTTAGGGCCCTCAAAATAGCCGATTTAAAAAAAAAAATTTCCCCACCCCCTCCATCCATATTTTCTTATTTAAAAAAAAAAACCATTACAACAACAACAAAAACAACAAAAATCTAAATTTTCACTTAGCCTTACCTTTGATTTAAGACATTAAAAAAATTTATTGGACGTTCAATGCTTGTTTTACAAGACTATACAAAAAAAATGACTCCAGAAAAACACAAGCAAAATGCTCAAATTAGCACCCGTTGACTACTCATGTACACTACAGTGACACTCACTTCAACAAATTACCCTATCCTTAGCGTTGGTCAAATTTTTGTGGTAAAAACATTAGATCATTGCTTGAACCTTTAGTAACTAAGAAAAAATTAGTTGGTGTTAAAAAAAGTTCAGTTGTTGTTGCAGCTTATAGACACGAAAGTCGCTGCTAAGGCAAAAAACACAACCTTCGCTCACAAAAACCGCGACTACAATGAAATGGTTTGAAAAATCTTCATAAAAAAAATAGTAGTAGCATGCCATGACCTCAATTAATATGATTGTTAAAGCAAAAACGGAAATATTTTGTTCGGTCATATTTTAAATATTTTTTAAAGATGTGTACACTGTAGTGTACAAGGGTAGTGAAAGGGTTAATGTATCGCGTAGATTCTGATTTGCAATTCAATTCAATGATCACTACAACTATAAATTAAATTCATTTGTAGTAATCGATTTTTTTTTTATTTGTGGGCAGTCAGGTGAAGTAGCTTATCTTGAGTTAAGATATACATGAGATTTATCATTTGCGTTTCGGAAAAAAATTATCGCCCATATAATATCGCTTGGATTTTATTTCAATATGCTTATACTTTTTTCTTTGCAATCCATTTAATCAATGTATCTACTATATATGTATATCTGTCAGTGTAAACATTGATTATATAGGCTATAGCTTTTGAAGGGATCCAATTATGATTTTTTTTACAATTTCATATCACTATCAAATTGAAATTAGGTTAACTGTATGCTTAAAATTAGTAAAAGACTTCATAATCAACATGTGAAATCGTTATTATTATTCGAAAGTTGTCTACAATTTCGCCCATGCTTGGTTCCTTGCATACTCAAATACTCTGGCATCAATTCTTCCAGAGTAATTTGCAATTTTTCTTTTATTTTTTTCAATGCGTTTCCAAAACTGAATGCCATTTAATATAGCCAACAGGAACTCCTGCCAACCGCTGTTCTGCACTTTCTTGTTTATTTGATTACTTGCTGTGTATTTTCGGTTTGTTTATTCACATTCTTTGTGTAATTTGAATATGATTTTTTGCATGTGCTACTTTTGGTTTGTTTGTATTTTCTTTCAATTATTCAAGCGGAGTTTACTGCTGTATTTGAGTTGCTTCGAAGAAAAGGTTGCGAAGTTTATATCTGAGCTGATATGTTCTGCATTTCCTTAAAATGATTGCATTCATTTGCAATTCACTTGCTTCAAGCGCATATTCCCATTATGTTGCCAGAGTTTAATTGTCGATAAGTTCTTCAAAATTTTCAATATTAAATCTTCTTATCGGCATCAATGCGCTGATGTGTAATCAGATAGTGTTGTTGCTGAGTGGGTTGAAGCAGCCAATATACATCTATGCAATATGAGCGCTGTCATGTGTGAGTTTCAGCAACGCTGACGCTCAATTAAAAATTAATAGCAACAGCAACAACAACAACGGCCGCAGCATATCAGCGCCGGCTATTGTTGACATTTGCCATCAAAAGGTCATGTAGTTGTGCTATCTGGTTGATAGCTGCTGTCAGCGTTAATGGCGCCGTGCATAAATAAATGCAATTTTGCCTTCGCTTACCTCTTACGCCTTGCTCTGGCTTTCGTTCTCACATCTTAATGTGCATTCTTTACAGTTATACGAAAAATCTCTCCTCGGATAAAATAAATTTGAGCACCTTTCGCGGTGAGGGTGAACTTTCGAATTTGCAACTGGATGAGACGGTGCTGACGGAGCTGCTGGAACTGCCCTCCTGGCTGCGTTTGACATCCGCCTGGTGCAATCATGTGTCATTTCGCATTAGCTGGACCAAGCTGAAGAGTGTGCCCATAACGCTGGTGAGTATTTGCACACTGTTAGCAATCTCGAGCATCATCTAACCTCATTCCTTTTATTGCTACAGACACTTGACGAGGTGAACATAACAGTGGAAACATGCGATTCACTCACGCGCAATCAGGAGACCAATTCCCCCGGCGGCCGGTTGCCGCAGGTGCCACAGGTGCCGCCGGGCAAATACAGTTTCATACACAAAGTCGTCGATGGCATTACAATAATTGTGAATACGGTTAATGTGAAGTTTCTAAGTGCTGCCTTTACGGCCTCCGTGCAGGTAAATTGCTTCAGCAATACGTCATTTTAAATGTAATAAAAATGCGAAATGGTAATACTAAAGTGAGCAATAATAAATGGAATTTTTATCCTTTTCAATTTAATTTAAAAATTCAATTCTTATTTCCAATTCACTTTTCTTAATTTAAATTAAGCTTTCTTATTTCCAATTTACCCTCTCATTTTAAACTTGCTATACTAAACTCGAATTTAGCTTTCCTCCTTAACAATTGACTCTGGTTATTTTTAATTGATATTTTTAAAGTTACATTAACAATTTTGTTCTTGTAGATGTCACGCATACGCGTCGAATCGAAGACGGCCAAATGGGCCACTGCCGATTTACGTTTAACGCGTCTCAAGGACGCACAAAAAGGCATCATACTTATCTTCAAGGAGCTCTCCTGGCAGACGGTGCGCATCGAGGCCAGCTCCACGCAGGATAAATCACTGACGCCGCTGCGCCTGCTGACGAATCAAGCGCGCTGCCGTATCACCATACGCAAACGGCTGGTGGATTGCTCCCTGCTCGCTTCACGTTTGGTGCTCATACTGGACGACCTGTTGTGGGTGCTTACAGATTCACAGCTGAAGGCGGCCTTGCATTTTGTAGACTCACTGTCCGGACTCATCAAGGCAGCCACACATGCCACGCAGAAGACGAAAGCGGCTAAGAAGCTGGAGGTAATTGGATGTTTCCAATGATAGACAAATTTAGAATCGTATATGAAATATGCCCCTTTTGTTTTTCCAAAGACACTGCCCGAGTATCAGGCACAACTGGCACAGCAGAAAAACCGCCTATCCGAGTCGGCCCACATCAATGCGGCGCAGAAAATGTTCAATGCCTTCGATGTGCGCGAAACTTCGTATCATTTCTTCAGTCAACGCATCGATTTGCATTTGTGCGACGACGAAGGAGGTTGTTTTTGATATATACTCCTTTCTGCTTTGTATTTCATGCTTTTGTAATATTTCAAATCGGCAGATGGTCGCTCCAGCTATCCGGAACTGAATAAAGGTGGTGCTTTGCAAATTTCCGTGCAAGCCTTTCAAGTTGATTATTATCCTTACCATTTGGCGAAATCGGATCGAACGCACTGGGCTAAGTAATTTGCTTTTATTGCATTTTTAATACAAGATTTTCTTAATCTACTTGCTTGCTATTACAGATATCGTGAGGCAGCAGTTTCGCCTGCTTTGTGGCTCAAAGAATCGCTAAACGCTTTCCGGGAGTCTGTACTCAATCTAAGTCAACCGAATCGTCCCTCGACACATGCACCCTTGGAGCGTACCGCAGCGCCCGCTTCTCCTGTCATGCTCAATCCCAGCGCGCTCAGCACGCAATATGTCAAAGCAGGTGGCGACAGCGCTGCCTCGACTGGCAGTAATACGCCCACTGCTGCTGCAGCAGGTATGGGTCTAGGCTCGGCCTCATCTGGTGGCAGCAGCGGCAACCTACAGCAGCGCCTAACGCTGGAAAATTTGGCAAAATTGATGAGTGCCTGCGTTATACTGCGCATTGAGGATTTCACGCTGTATCGCGTGACTACGTCTGGAAGAAAACAAATGCCCAAAGAATTTGTTGCAGGTAACCAGCAGCAGTACATGTTTAAATGTGCTTCCGGCAGCTGTGGCTCGTTGTAACATTCAGCTCATGTTCACCACTCCATTGCCTTCTTCAAGGGAAGATATTGTAAAAGACTGCTGCCGCACAAAGCGAAGGCATAACTTGCAATTTGGTCCTTCCTTATTTAACATTTTAGTGCTTTACAATATATTCTCTCAACTCTCATTCATGCTCATGTGAATTCAACTCGCCCCCACTCTAATCACTTTGCTGGCATATTGTACTCTACTAATTCATCTGTATTCTTTTCATTTTTGCCTCTACCTCCCTACCTCTCTTCATCTTTTTGTGCATTAACATCATTTTCACATTTGCAAATAATTGAAAATTTAAAGCACAACACAAAAGGAAAACCAAAGCAGGTGATTACCACTACAAACATATACGTTGGAATTCATATCCTTTTCTGTTTGGGTTTCCTTTTTTTCGTAATGTAGTCCTAAGCGCTTGTGTTTGCAAATTTGTAAATTGTGAGCAGGTGAGTGAGCGTGTGTTGTGCGCTCAGAGCAAGCCGGCCAGCTAAACTAGACCGGCGCCGAGCAAGTGGCAACTCGCCTCACCTCTATGTGTGTGTGTGTGTGCGTGTAATATTTAGTAAATTTTCATTTTCTACGTGGCTCGCCTTTGAAGTGTGCTTATGCTTGCTTTGTGCTTGCGAACGTAATGCGCTTCATTTAAAAACAAACTGTTAATCAATATTTTGCAATTTGCTCTGCTACGCTTGCAGGCGACAAGGATCGCTACTCCTTTCCAGCGGATATGTCCATAATACATGCGGAATTCACTTACTTCTATTATCCGGGCGATTTTATATTCCCCTGTAAGTAGCAAATTCTTATTTTCATCAAAATGTAAATAAAATTTAATAAATACACATTTATTTTTCCTTGCTATCTAGTGCCGCCGTCCAAAGTGTTTGTGCACATCAACCCTCTGCAAGTACACTTCGATGTTTGCTCCATTTTGTGGTTCAATTCGTTTGCGCTGAATCTGCATGAAAGCCTGCTGCGCACCAGCGTCGGCTCGCCCACTTCCGCTGGACGTGGTTCTTCTGTTTCGTCCGGCTCCAACGGTGGCTCTCAGCAGCTGCCCGCGCATGTTCTGGGTCTGGAGTCTGACGAGCCCAGTCTGATGTATATGGACGTAAAGGTGGAGGCAATTATGCCGCGCATCGTTATCGAGTCGTCGGTGGAGACGCCCAATCAAAAGGATCGTCCGAAAATCATGCAGATACAAATTTCGCGCTTTGCACTCACCAACATACGCGAAATGGGCTCTTCGCGTGCCGACCTCGCGCAGGCGCTGCACTCGCTGCAGGAGGGCTCACTGGTCTTCGGCACGGATTTCCCCTCGGTCAATGGCGACATGTGCATTGTCACCGATCGCATTTTGTCGCACGTGGCCGCCGCGGATGTGAGCGCCTCGAACACATCGCTGCCAAAATCCGCCTCCACGCAGAACCTCACACGCTACGCCATGTGGTCGGAGCCGCGCGACGTCTGGTGCATCAAGCTCGATCCGGTGTGTTGCTTCAGAAAACCCCATGTTGCTTAAGAAAATCTCATGTTGCTTCAGAAAACCCGATGTTGCTCTTTATACCCTACACCCCCTACACCTATGGTAATAGGGTATAATAACTTTGTGGCAAAATTGTAACGCATTAAAGGAGCCTTCCTAGGTATAGACATAAGTATATAGAAATGATCAGAAACACTTTCTCTTTTGATTTCCGGTTGTCCGTCTGTCCGTCTGTCTGTCCGTCTGTCTGCGTGTTCGGGAAAAAGAGAAAGAAGGAGTTGTCCGATTTGAACCAATTTGAACCATTTGGTACACAGTCACAGTGAACCTCGTGTTACGTAAAGTGTTAAAATTAGTCAAATCGGTTGAAGGACACGCCTACAATGGGCCTGTAAGTCCCACTACCTCGGGATTTTTTCGATTTAATTGCTATAATTTGTCTAATTACTCATTCAAAAGAATAATACTTGGTATTCAAGTTAAAGGGTCGGTCATCTATGTCATACGGAAAAATGGGCGTGGTCCGCCCACTATATAGGCGGAAAAATTTGGCCGGTAAAATGGATCCGAATCGACTATTTACGAATATAAATGAATGAAATTCGGTTCCCAAGTTGATATATAGGTCTTAGATACCATACAAGAAAATGGGCGTGGTCCGCCCACTATGTAGCTTGTAAATCAAATGCACCCACAATTTCAGTGAATTATCACCCCACTTGGGAACATGGTGTAGGGTATTACTCTGTCGGTGAAACCCGACTGATACTTCCTTACTTGTTTTTTAAATATAATAGAATCGTTTTTTTAATATAATAGAAAATATAATATAATCAATCTATTTAGCTAAAAAAATTAAAGGGATTATAATAATTCAGATTATAAATATTCAGGTGTGGATTGATTTTTTGGGCGCGCGCTCGTTGGGCCCCAACAAGGCGATACCCTTCGTGGACGCAGTTCCTATAACGCTGTGGCTGCACTCGGGCGCCGACGCTGCCGCCCCGCTGGCCGACGACGCCTCCGATTCGTTGTCTTCCACTGCAAAGAACGTCTCCTCGGTGGAGACGAACATAAATCGCTTGGACTACACCAACAGCAATGCGTACACGGCGCGTAATCCGTTTTTAAGCGAAGAGGACTTGCGCGCCGAACGCAGATCACAGGCATCTTCTGCCACGGCGGTCGTGACCGGGGAGCGCACCGCCGACATGCACGCCATAGCGCACATCTCGAACCTGGTGAGCGTGCAAATCGATCACTACCAATTATTGTTCCTACTACGCCTGGCCGAGGACATGAATGAGATGACCACGTTTCTGTCCCTGGATGAGGAGCGTATACTGCAAAAGGTCTGATCGCTGTGCTCATCTCTTCACATTCTGGCATTGCAACGTTTTCTTTTTCTGTTTTCATTGCATGGTTTTTTCAGCAAAATCAAAAGAAATCCATAATATTCGGTTGTGTTATACCGCAAATTGAAGTAACACTCGTGATGCCGTCCCAGACACCTGGTAAGGAATCAAGTGGTGGTGATGCTGAAAGTGTCTTACCTGATTCTGCTAGTTTGGGTGATGATTTACAAATGAATAGTAAGATTTTCTTTCGTCGTTTTCTTTAGTTCGTATAAACAACAACAACTAATCAAAAAGTCTCTCTATCGCTCTCATGCTCATACTTTTTTTAGTTCATAATTTGAAGTATTATTAACACGCAATTTTCTTATAATTTTATTACGCACCTCTGTAAATTTAATTCGTCTTGAATACGTATACAAACATTTTTAATTCCAAAATAGTTATGTATAAATAAAATTTTTTTGTTTATCCAATTCATAACCAATTTATACATTGCTAATCAGGCTTTTTTCACTTTTTCTTAATTTTTTCTTCTAAAAAATCTCGATGTTGATTAGTGTAGTTATCATTAAAATATGTTTTGTCTTAAGAAATTCTTAAATTCAGCAGCAATTCCGAAACCCAACTAAAAAATAGCCGCACTGCATGTTTATCTCCGCGCAGTAGTGAAACGCGGGCATTGATGCTCGTATGCAGACTAACATAATTAGCATACTTTCCAGCATATTATTACTAACCACAAGCATAGCGTACCTTCCTATTCTATCTGGATCTGTAATCAGTTGCCTGTTTGAATTCCTCTTTAAGGTACAAATATAATATGGCCTACTCCGCCGCCGTTGGAGCACATTAAGAACAGCACCTTTGGCAGCATTGAAACACCGTCGCCAATAGCAAATGAGCCTGGCTTTGACAGCGGCATACACATTTCCCAGCCCAATACACACGGGTGAGTTAGCTCTGATATTATTAAATGCAACTGCAAATAATTTAACACTCTTTTTCTCATTCTTCAGCTATAATGTACAGATACAGAACACACCCGTAATGGCCTCTTCTACGACAAGTCAAACTTCTCTGCCCGACACCGGCGTGTACTTACAATCAGTGGCCTCGTCTTCGAAAAGCATACGTTCAACGCGCTACTCCACCACGAGCGATGGCACCAGCATTACCAAGGAAATCAATTCCAGTGCGTTTAGATTTGATATGCTGTTTAGATTTGAGCTGATGCTTTGAATTTGTACTTGCAGGTCTAATGACCATGAAGAAGGGCTTTTCCAGTTTTATGACTTCCATTGATTCCGCCATAAAATCCAGTGGCCCCAACGATGATGCCAGTGATACGTTTTCCATACAAAGTGATATTAGTTCCGATTCCGAGAATTTTGCCATTGTCATGGGCGACGACAAGACAACGGATTGCATTGATGTCATGTTTAGGTGAATTTATTTCAATTCCCGATTCAACAGCATTTATGCATATATTAGCTGCTTTATTTTTGACACGCAGACTAAATCCCTTCAACAATGATGCTAGCTTGAAAGTTTCGCCGGTGGAGGTAGCCAGTGAAGTATATGAGGAGCCCAGTTACAAAACAAATCTTTCATCACCTTCCGAGCCATCCGATGTCAGCAGTTGGCGCCGACGCGATTTAGTCTCAATGGCGACGTTTAGGTGAACAATAAAAGCTGCTGCACTGCAGAACTTCTTTTATAATATTCGATTTTTGTTGTGCTTGTAGACTGACAACTGTGGAACTCATACGACAGAACGAGGGCAACAGTTCCGCGTTGCGTCTGCAGGTGGCGGCTGTTTCGTGCGACGAATGTGGCGCCATACCGTGGGATGAATTACAGGTGAGCTTCTTTACCCCGCAAAGTGTTTACATAAACTTTTGTGTTCAGTTTTGTTTTGTTTTCAATTTTTGTGTTTTGTTTTCGTTCAACCTATTGTTTTGTTTACTATTTAATTCAACAATTTTATGAAATGTAAATATTTTTAATCTAAGCGCCGATTTTTCAATAGCCCAACAAGTTTTCAGACTATTGCAAAATCGTTTCTAAATCACATATGAAATATAATTTACGAATATGTACGAATTTTTTATACCTACTCTTCGATTTAGAGCAGGGAAATTTATAATATATTCTTATTTTTTGCTTTAACCGTAGATCGAGCTTTAAAAAAACTTCATAATTCTAGCTATGTATCATTTTTGATACATAGGTACTAAAGTTCATAAAAATAATTTAAATTTTAAGTAATTTTGATTAAAACTTGTATTATTATGTTTTGTTAACATATTTAAGTGTTATTTATGCAGTTTATGCAAATAGTTTTGGTATATTTGCCTATACAACATGAGTTTTTACAAAGAGAGTAGAATGAGGTCGTCCACTTATTTCTATTTTCTCCAGAACAGAAGCATTGGTGACACCTTGTACGGTTCTTTTGGGCGATTTATCGATTTTTGGTGTTTGTGATGGACCAGCCTCATTATTACCAGGATCATCGATAATGTGGGTTGAGAGTTTCGAAATCAATGCCACTGCCAAATCGTTTCTTGGACGTTTTTTTTTCCGTTTTTCTGTATAAGTCGATGCTAATGAAATTGCCAGTTCATACAGGAAATGTTTACGTTTTGTATGCTTTTGGGTCTGATTCAAATTTGGATCGATTTCATTGTATATAATATCGACATTCAAAGCAGAAATATCTATTATGTTAGAAAATAACGCCATAGTCCACCTATTATTTTTGCGTTTGCAACTGGAGCAACTCCGCCATTTTTTGTCAACTGTATCAACAACACCTCCTTGTATTGAATTATAAAAAGAAATTATTTTGGTATTATTATTTTTCAAATCGTTCGCAGTATTAGGGGTATGATGCATTGTACTCTTGACAATTGTACATTTATATTTGTGGCTTATATACGAAACCAGAGTACTATCAAGAGTAAATGCAAAGGTTGATTCATATCTCGGAATTATCTTACATTCCAATAGCTTCAGCGATCTCTTATTTTTGAGCATGGTTCCAACCATTGTTCTCTTGCAATCATTTTGGCCCAAGACTATGTGATGAAAAAAGTTGTCCATGGTGACATTATGCCCTCTGAAACCGTCAACCAAATCTAAAACAACTCGTTCTCCTTCATTCCGTTCAGAATTTCTTGATAAACCCTTTCCCAAATATGGCTGTATTTTCCACATGTAGCATGTACGAATCAACAAGTAGCCAGAACATCAAAACATACCTCTCTGGTTTCTATGGAATGTACTGGCGAAACTTACAACGACCATGAAATCCCAGTAATGGTTCATCCACAGTAACTGAATCATTAGGATTGTAAAATATGGGGAGGCGTTCAGCCCACATTTCCCAGAAGTTTCTTATAGGAGGGAATTGGTCATCACTGCTTTGGGCACGTCGGTTGAGTAGATCATCAAACAGAACTACTTTGTGAACAAATAAAAGTGTTTTTTCAGACATGATTGACAGTTCAATAACGTGCACTGCAGCATAGAAATACTTAAAATGCCATATGTATCAAAAATGATAGGTACATAGCAAGAATTATGAAGTTTTTAAATTTTTCATGGCCTACTTGCAAGAAATTTTTAAAATATGGATGAAAGCAAAGGCTATAACAAAATAAACAAAGTCACAAAGAATGGGGTATGCATCTATTTTTAGAAAAAAGTTACGGCAAATCAAAAATCGAAATGTATCATTTTTGATACAAAGCTCGATCTACGGTTAAGAAATGTATAAAATATGAAATCTTAAAAATTTTGCATGCTTAACTCTTTTCAAATAGTTAAACTTTTACACGCTCAACCGATATCGTATGCATATCGATATTATCGTAAATACATAAACTATAAAGCAAAATCTTCACATTTTTAATATTTTAAGCAACAAATTTAACGTCATAATCAAACGTAAACACAATCTTTTTTACTTGACATATAAATATAAACATATATATCGTAAATTTGTTCTTTATTGTGAACATTTTATAATTGTACTTTTTATACATATCGTTTTTTCTCTTCTTCTCTTTTCAAAAAAAAAACCAATCTCAATGTCTGCTAAATTATCAACATTTACTTGCTAATTTCCTTTTTTTCTAAATTACTTGTAAAATATATATATACATATATCTTAAACTTGAAACAAACAACAACAAATTCTACATCAACATCAAACAACGACAAAAACGCAAAATTATTTTGTATGCACTAAAAAACACCCTAACGAATGCGAAAAATTCCAAAAATTTTATCTGAAATATCAAACGAACGAACGAAACGCTTTCAACGCGCCACTCTCTCTGCGTTGTCATTCGAAACAGCTCGCGCAACAAGCAAACAAGGTATCTAAATGCTCAAATTTCTCTCATTTCTAAATACATATATGCAAAATTACTAGCTTAAGTGCTCTTTCTTCTGATTTCTGTTTTCTAATTTTCATTTTGCCTTTTAACTTTTAAATTTCGTTTTGATTTTGCGTTACTTCTCCTTCTTTCTTGTTTCGGCGCACAATCGTTTTTTATTTTAAATTTAATTAAATTTGTTGAATTGTTGATTATTGTTGAAATTAATCATGTTTGAAAGTAGTTGATTACTGTTTTGAAATGTATTTGAGTTGTACTTTCGTTTGTATTGAACAGTTTGGCAAAGTTCGCAAGCTGTAGTTTCTAGAACTGCGTCTAGATATTGACTCTTATATGGCTGCTGTTGGCTGGAGTTTTCGCACATGCCTGTCGTTCTATATTAGCGTTATTTTCGACTTGGCAATTGACAAATTATGAATTTTATGAATTTAAGCTTTTATTATAAATGTTACCTGACCGCCATCTTTTTAAAAACACAGCATATTTACGTAAAATGTTATAAATTCTTCTATTGATGAGCAAGTTAAAAAAGTTTTTACATTTAATTCTAATTTTTCGGAAAGAATTACTAGGTTTTCTTTGCATTAATAAGAAAAGGGCGAACAGCTTATGCTTGAGAAATCAACCAACATATTATAAAATTTCTTGTAGACTTTGAATATCGCTTTGTATGCCAAAAAGCTAATATCGTTTAGATATACTGGCGATATTTCGTATCTGGAATGGTAATCGATATTCGTATCGAAAATATCCAGACTATTAAGAATATAAACTTTCAACACCATGTGACAAAATTCAACTTTAGTTTGAATCCATAAGGAAATCAAATATATTCTGATAGTAGGACTATAAATAAGCTAGCCAAATCTGATCGTATCCTACACATTTCCTATACGGTCTCTCACAAGTTGCATGCTAATTTTAACAAACCTGCTCGTTCTTGAATAATAAATATGTTGTTACAATTTGAGTTTTGTTATTTTACAGTTTTTTGTAGTTCGAATTTTAGTTATGCATTTACTTGTTCTTGACTTGTTATTAAGTAATATTTTGAATACTTTATACTTAATTTGCGCTTTCTATGTTTTCTTTGAATTTTAAATTAGTCTATGTTTTAAATTTTTATCTAGATTTTCATTTCAATTGGCTTCTTTACAATGTGTTTGTTCTAGAAAAATTTTGATGAGTAAATCACAACAATAAAACTAATTGAATTAACTGAGAATTTGTAGAGACAATGAAATGAAGTTGACTGCATACGGCTGGAATCGACGTAACCGTAAACGCGCCACATTAGCATACACCAACACACTCGTTCCAATTGGCCATACAAATATAAATGCTTTCGTCCTTTCTATCTGTTATGATATCTGTCGCTTACTCTCTCTTTCTCTCTCACTGTCGCTCTTACATTTGCAGCGGCTTCTTTTCCATGCACATGTATTGCCTGCCTGCATGTTCTGTGTATGCGTATGTGCTTTTGTTTATCTGCTTTTTTTTGTTGCTACTCTCAATTTTGCATGTGGTAAATGTGGGCATGCTTCCATTAGCCTCGTGTACTTGTCTTCAAGTGGGCGGTGACAGTTGACTTTTCTCTTGCTCATAACATAAATTTTAATTCGCTCTCGCGGCCATTCGCTTGCTTACTACTTTTACAGACGAAGTTTGGCACACGCTGCAAAGCTTGGAATTTGGCACCCTACAATCCGGAGGCGCCACCCTGCATACGCCTACGCCTGGAGGAAACCTTGACACCGCCAAAGGACGCTGTCATCATAACCGATAAGAAATGCATACAGAGGTGTGTATATAAGCTTGTATATCGTATTTAAAGTAGGGATCTAGTCACTAGCATTATTCTTACTACTTGCTATTCCTTGTGCTTCCTATTAATCTCTTTATTGTACTTTCAGCTGGTTCAAGCATCACGCCGATATACGCGTAAAAGACATCAGCTTGGATCTGTCGATGAGCACTGTTATTGGCTTGGGCGATCTGGCCGAGGATGAAGTGATCTCAAATCCACTGCCTGTGCATGTAAGTTGTGCCTGTGTTGCCTGCAAACATATTAACTAAATGTTCTGTTTCTATATGCTTTGCAGATTACGTTGGAAAATGTAAAACTGAATTTGCTTGAAGATCGTCCGCCTGTAAATATTACCTCGCCTGGATCGGTGCCCATTAATTTGGCCATTGGCCGCATGCACTTACGGCGTGACGCAGCTGGCGTGCTGCACATTCAACCGATTGGTATATTTTGACAAATAACAAGCTATCTAATACGAGATAAAAAATTGCATTAGCCACTCTAAAACGATTTGGCATTCGGCCATTCACTTTTGGCATTTCCAATTCTAGTTTTGAGGTTCAAATCGATTTAAACAAAAATGATATACAGTCGAACTTCCATAACTCGAATCACTATTATCCTAAGAAAAAGTTCAACTTTTATAAATTCATTTAGTTGCTTCTCAAACGCTATTCCCGCCCGATTTAGTTCGAGTTATAGAAAATTTTAGTTATAGAAGTTCTTATGGAAGTTCCATACAATCAAATTGAGAACATGAAAGAATCCGATTATAATATCTGAATTGGATTGATTTCGTTAAAGAGTGAAAGTGAAATTCAGAACATGCCTGTTTAATTTAACTGTTGTTTTTAATTTTCTTCGCATCTTCGTACAGATGCCACTATGAACGGCGCTGCGGCTGCAAGTTATCCATTGACTGCTGCCGCTCTGGGCATCGCACCCGCAATGCGTGACAGGGAGCGCGACCGAGAACTGCTCTCCATGCAGCTGGTCATGCAGCAGCTGAAAATGGACAATGAGAATTTGCGCCGACAACTCGTCAACGCCAAAGAGAACGCTGAATCGTACAGGCAAGTTATGCGTGCTGCGCTAGCTTGCCATTTGTTTGCTGCTCTAATGCTAACAACTATTTTTTTGCAGGCAAAAGAACAAACAGGAGCATGATGTGCTACGTTCTTATCTTAAGGCGGCGCAGGACGATATAAGCATTTTGCTGGAGGAGAAGAAGGCGTTGCTGGACACCATACGCTCACTGCAGGTGTGCTTTCGTGCTTTATAAGCAAACTAAATGCTCTCTTTAAGACAAACTTGTACACTCAATTCCAAATGAACACAAACACCAAATTTTGTTACTACTGTTCTTTGTATAAAAATTACTTCAATTGTAATTTTGTTTTGTACAGTTCTTTCCTTTTATATTCATTCATTTGTGTATTTGTTATATATTTACCTTTCCATATCTCTCTCTCTCTCTCTTTCTTGCTCTCTATCACACTCTTTTAAATGTTGTGCATTGCTTTCTCACTGTCAATAATTTATGTCCTGTGCATTTTTGAATGCAGTTAAATATGAAATCTTTCAACACTGCTGCAAGGATGAAAGGTCAGTCGATGCTAGCAGTTTCGAAATTAGCACAAGCTCTTACTACTTAATAGTTAGATGCATAGAACTTATAGAAGTTGCAAAAATTGTTTAACTCAGTGTGCGGCTTTTTCTTATTTGCACTTTTTACGCTTGCGGTTTGCTTTTCATGCAGCTTTTTAATTAAAATTATTAATTTAAATTAGAAGATTTAGCTTTTTTTTAGAAGATTTAGCTGTTGGCATTTTTGGACTAGTGTATACGCTTGCATACATTTATTTGTAGAATAGCCTTCCTTTTTTTCTACCATGCTCCAAATTTTACATTTGATCATAGTCGATTTTAGTTTGAATTAAATTTCGATCGAAAGTGAAATGTGGTACATGACTCTGTGGCTTGATTTTCTTTCTTTAAAACAACCCTTTGCACAACAACATCAACAGCAACAAATACACTAGTTTTTGTGCACATTTCAATTTGTGATATTTCTATTAAATTTTCCTTTATTTTTACAATCTTCAACTTCAACGCACGCAGGTTCAACTGACCTCATCGAATATAAATAGAAAGACCGCTGGCGGCAGGTAGCACAACTGCATGGACTGCATACAGTGCTGTGGCGAGAACAACAATCCATAAACATCACGCATCAACAATATACATTACAGTGGCAATCGATGTACAGCGGCTACAACAACAACAACAATACGAGCAGGACATGCAACTTTTATAAATATCTCTGCTCAATAAGATTGACAGCTTACAACTGACTGGCGATTTTGAACTACCGCTGCTATTGGGCTAAATATGTCACTGAAGTGGAAGGACTTTTTTCGTCAGCTGTACCATAATTGGAATGACAACGACACGCTATGTATTTGTAGAATAGCCTTCCTATGAGCCACGTTATGTATACCTCCGAGCCTCCGGGCATGCTTTCAGCGCAATCTTATTGATAACTTGCTTCAATCACCTAACACGTCGTTCATATTCTCAATTTTGTTTTAATATTGCTTACGTCTATTTAAAAGAAGCCGTGGATTATCGATTTCCAAATGCTGCTGCTCAGTTACTATTACACATTTGATTTATATTCTCATTTGTTGAGTTGTAAAAAGACTGAACTGTACAGAGTAAACAAGAAAACTTTAAAATTACAGCTAAATTAACAGCTTTGCTACATTCTTGAGAAACAATCTTTAAACGTATAAGAGCTTTATCATTAATTGTTTACCAATGAAACGTGTTAATTAATTTCTAGAAAGAACAAAACTTGTAAAGCCATTGTCATTTGTTTAAAGCTTACACATTGTATATGTAAACAATAAATTGCATTTGCAGCAATTCAATTGTGCTTATTGCCTAAGTAGACTTTATATTAATAAAACCTAGCGTGCAATCAAGTGTACATGTAATTTTGTAGCGTGGCATATACTAATTAGTAAATAATCTACGCTACTCTCGCATTATGCATTATCAAAAAAAAACCAACTCGTTGTGATTTTTACTACTCATCATATCCATATCAGAGCATGTTAACATACAACTCACTCTTGAAGTTGCAACAATGCTGACGCTTTTTTGCTATTCAAAAAATACATTTATACATTTCAATTGTAATTGTTGTCTTTCTAAAGCTTTTTCATTACTTTTCTTTTTCGTATCCAAAAATTCCGTTTATATGCTTGCAAGTAATTTAAAGAAATTGGAAATTCGGAATTAATGAAGTAATTTGAGCAATTTGAATACACAAATTGAATACTAACTAAGAGTATTAATATATTAGCCCAATTGTTTACAAAATTCAATAGTTTAACAACTAACTAAAATTTGTGCTAATTCAACAAAGACTTTTCTGTAAGCCAAAAACGATTCGTCATTTGTAGTTTGTATATTGTACTTTTTTTATGTAAGCCAAAAAGCTGTTGGCTGTATTCCATAGCCATTTCGCGCTCTCACTTGTTCTCATTTGTCTCTCATAACTCAATGCATATGCATACAAAAAAAAGTAAACAAAATTTCATTCCAGTAATTTTCATTCAATTAACTTCAAGTCGAAAATCAAGTCATACAAGATTCGCAATCAAATAAGTTGCAAATCCACCCAAAAAATATTGGCAAATATATAATGAAAACTAGACAGCGCGCCAAGCACTTACAAAATCAATGTGTGTTATACATAATACAGTTTTAATATACATATATACATATTTTAAAAATCGTATTTACCGACAGAGTAATTTGAATGTTATTTTCTTTGTAGTTAGGTCAAGCAAATTTAACTGATATCGAAGTAATTAATATATGTTAAAGAAAATATGTGAAACTAAATATATATACATACATTATATATACAACTATTGTGTGGAAAAAGTTTTAAAATATTTATTATAAAACGCATAAATGCGTGCGCCTGTTCAAAGCCATGGTAAAAATGATTCAAAATTTACAAACATACATACGAGCATATTTTTAAATGTTAAAAGGCAAAAAAGAAGACGTCATTTTTATATATGTGCGTGCATATTAAGCTAATATTAAAAATGATTCAAGCCATGTATTATGATACAAAACAATCTATAGTAATTTTAAAAATAATTCTCTAAAAATATATATGACATAAATTTAGCAACAAATTTAAAAACTACAAATTTAAAACAACAAATTACTACTTAATACATTACTACAATGTTGTTGTTCCATAAGGAAATGAATCAAGGTATATAAACATAGAATTTTGTCTAGTTATTAAAATTATAAAAGAAAAATATGAATTAAAAAAAAAATTCTAATAAAATGCAATTTTTTTGAAATCAATACTTATGCTTATGTGTCTACGAATATATGTGGGTGCTAGCTGATTAACACATAGTCCAACAAGCATTCAAGATTTGTACGATTTTATGATGATATCGAAAAAATTGAAATTCTGGTCAAAGGCGGCACATAAATATCGTAAATATTCCGAAGGTATAATTTTTACGATTTTGTGACGACATCGGAAATATTGAAATTTTTGACTGTGTTGAAAAGAGCATGGCAGATAATTTTCCATATTGGAGTTTTTTAATTTTTGACTGTATTGAAATATTAAACATGACATAAATATCGTAAATAATGTAGGGAGGATTTTTACAATTTCGTGACTATGTTGAAATGGCAAACATTTCAGATAAATATAGTTGACTAGTTTTGGAAAGGCTCACTGACTCAATTTTGGACAATTTTTATTTCTATTTTTTGGGATATTTGGGTCATCTTTGGTCTCACTCCATAGGCTTGGGATCACTCCAATGCCCGTCTTATTTTCTCAGTAGAAGGATATGGATATGTAGTAAGTTCCTACCGAGTTTCATTGATGTGTGATGTGTAGTTCTAAAGTTATACATAAATCTGGAGTTGATAAAAAAGTGCCACGCCCTTATCCTACGCCCATAAAATGATACCAGTGGGACGACACATCCAAGAGGCGACTGCATACGAAATTTCAATGCTGCACGACCTTTAGTTCCAAAGCTAATCGAGATCAAAAATTTTGTTTGTATGGGCGGTGCCACGCCCTCTTGTCCAATCCGATGTTTTATGATTGATTCATGTATTGTGCTCCTGTTTACGCATGTATGCAAAGTTTCAGATCTCTAAGTTTTTTTTTCTGCTTAAACCAACAGTCGGGGAGTGGGTGAAAAATTTATTACTAGATTTGACGACATACAAACATACATACAAACATACATACCTGAAGTGAAGTTAATATAAAGCTTATAAAAAAAATAGGAATACCTTGCCAGGGATCGAACTCACGCACTTTCGGTCTCTGCGCCAGCGCCTTACTCACTGCGCTACCATACTATTGTTTCCTTATGTTCTAAACTCTTAGAAGAAGCCTTAGCGTTAGTAAGGCAGCGAGTCAGTGACGAGGACTTTTATTATAAATATAGTTGATAACGTAAATAGGATTATAACGAGATCGTGAGGATATAAAAAATATTGAAATTATTGACAGTTGAAATATGGAGCATAGCAAATAAATATCCTAGAAATCCTGCAAATAGTATTTTTACGATTTAATGATGATAACGAAAATATTGAAATGATCATTTTTTTACTATGTAGAAATGAGAAATATTCCAGATAAATATCGTAGATATCGTGAAACTTTAATTTCTGAATATTTTACGTTGTCGAAAAAATTATATCTTTGATAACACTACGAATTGATCATATTTTTTTGCTCAGGTTGAGTGGAGAAAAAATTCCGATTTGCAATATCGTAACAATATTAAAGAACTATTATACAAATTTGAAAGAAAAAATTAGTATGGGAAGTTTTCGTTTCTGCTGTAAATTTTTTATTACATGCCAACACTTCTTATAGATACATGCAATTTTATATAATGAATTCGGTTAAGGTACAAATGATCCGGACCTATCAAGGCAATTTTATGCGCCGACAATTTTATAGGCAAAATCGATGTTTGTATTTATCTACGCACATACACACACAAAATATAAAGAGCTTCACTGCTCGTTCCAAAGCATGCACCACTTCAATCCCGACTCAAAGCCAATTGTATGAGCGGCAGCACTTTGACGGAGGAGAGATCTGCCAGTATGGCCTCGATGCTTTCCAGCGTATTGACTTGCATGAGGCTCTCCTTGCGAAAGCTCAAAATGATGATTGCGAAGAGCGCGAGTATTTCCAGGCTATCAAAGCCGAGTATCTTAGAAGAGAAAAAATATAATTGTACTGGCTTTGCATACAAGCTTTTGCGAGCTTACCAAATCCCAAAGTATTAAGAGTTGATCGGGCGGCAGGTGACCACTGAAGGCGCGCATGATCCATTTGAAAATGACGCGTATGCTACGTGACATTAACATAAAAGAAGAAGAAAACATGCTCTTAGCAAGTGTCATAAGAGCTTTGAAGCTTTCTGCATACTTACGGCTGTATTTGCAGTTCCCGAAAGTGCGACCAGAGCTGCGGTTCGTGTGTCTGCAAAAGCTTCTCGAAGAGCAGACACAAGCTTACAATGCCCTGCAAAAGAATGAGCAGAACAGTTAAGCAAGCTTGGTGAGCTTTAAAGCTTGTGTGCGCACACCTGTGGATGCGTGTTGATGGTGGTCAAACGATGGCAGTAGCGTACGTAGAAGGCGCGAAATGTAAAGTACAGCTTGATCGGTGAGTCGTAGAGATAACAAAATGGCGCCGCTGTTGAAAGAGAAAGAGACAGTTCATTTAAAGTTCAAAGCGCACGATCAGCTCTGAGCAAACTGACCAAACATGCAAATGCCATGGAAGGGCACCACGCCCGACGGCGGTGCCTCGTACTGCTTGCTTCTGCTCGGCTGACTCTCGTGTTGCACGATCTTGGCGATGGCCGTGTCGCGCGAGAAGCACAGCATCACCTGGTACAGCACATCCTCGAACACGAAGTACTGATCGTCATTGGAGGCGGTCAGCTGTATGTCCTTGAAGACCAGCTTGTCGACGATGTGATCGGTGGCGAGCACGTTTAACTTCAGGCTGTTCCAATGCGCGACATCCTGCAAAAGGGGCAAGTGTAGAGAGGGGCAGAGAAGTGTTAGCTGAGCACATACAAAATCATTGAGGCGCGAGTCCAGCACATAGGACCAGTAATCTCCACGGAATGGCGCCGGCGTGTTGCCCTTCTTCAGAATCATTTGGCAGAGCGGCGCATGCTTCGAATCCAGCACACGTTGGCACTTGAGCGAGATGTCCGTCACACTGCCGCAATCGCCGCGTAAAAGCTCAGCAAAGTGTGTGCGCTGTCGGAAAGGCCAAAAGCTCAACAAAAGCTCAAGCTGCTGGAAAATGTAGGCTACATACCAGCTCGAAGAGATTTTTCACTGGCAGCGTAATATGCGAAAATTCCCAGCGCGGCACTTGCCTATGCCAAAGTCAAAGGAGAGAGCGAGAGAAGAAACAAGATGAAGCAGCCGCTACAAAACTTACGCTCAATAAGCAAACAAAATCAGTTAAATAAAAATACAATACACAAACTCATTCTTTTCAATCGATTTGGCAGGTCCTTTCAGCGACAGCAGCACATCGAGCAGATCCTTGGGCGCATAAACCGGTCGGTAGCTGGCCAAATCTGCTGTAGAAAGAGATGACTAAATTAAAAGCTCTCTCTCACTCTCTTCACTTCAGCTGTTGCACTTACCGATGCTGTAATTGCTTAGCTCCTCCCATTTGCTCAGCAGATGCTCTCGATCAGCGGAGGCGCGATGCACGCCCTGCAGCGGCATCTTCAGCTCATTGCACATGGCATTGAGGCTTTTGCGCACGCGACGGTCCCACTGCACGCCGGCACGTTTCAAAAAGGACAACGGATCCAGCTGCAAGTGGCGAGAGAGTTTTAGTGATCTTCACGGATTACTCTAAACTTTAACAGCTCTATTCCTTCGACCGTCTCAATACTAATTTCGTCTCAATAGAGCATTTCGGCACAATTTCTACTTTTCCTTATTCAGAAGAGAAATCAAAAGCTCGAATTGTATCAATTGAGATATTCATTGTGACTGTCGAATTAGGAGGTAACAAGCGAAAACAGCTGTTGAAAAACGTCAATTTTGAAGCAAAAAAGCAAAAATTTGTTTATTGCAGCAATTTAAAGGAAGTTACACAATTTTAAAAACACAACACATGTATGGCTTGCTGCTAAAACTCCTTTATATCGGGAGTTCGAGGTCCTCTGCCACTGCTCCCACAAATTTTCCACTGCTCGCAGCGCTATCGGGCTGTTTTCCCGGCTTGCTGCTCTGGGTGCTGTTTGCAACTTTGAATGAAATGCTGCAGCTGCTCCTACGTCCTCCTGTTAAATATACGATGTCTAGAAATTAAAAGAAATAAGATAAAACACCAAATTAATGAAAATTTCCAAAAAATACTCACTTTTCTGCAGTTTTTGTTTCCATTTTTCGTTTTTTGTGAAGAAGAAGAAGCACAAACAGCTGTTTTCACAGCAAAGAGCTTTAAATGAAACGCCAAAGCTTTTTTCGTGATACGATTGGTAAAGAATAGGGTTGTAGAAAGCCCGGCACAAGAAAGCGGATCAATTGATACTCTCAATCAATTGTGCCGGGAGCGAGCGAATAGGGCTGTAAGAATAGCTTTAGAAAGCTTTGGTTTTTTAAAAGCTCACAGCTTCCTTATGACATGTCCTTTTATGAGCTAAGATCAGATGTATACATGTAAAGATTTTGTACTTGAAAGGCGAGTTGGTAAGACAAGAGAGTTAACGTCAAAAGACGATCGAACTTCGTAGTTTTCTTTGGTTCGTTTTGCTTTCAAACATTTTTTTGAATTTGCAACAACAACATCAATAGCGAAGAGAGGGAATTTACTAAGCAATAATTTCTGTGTGTAACCTCGTGAAATTTTTCTGCGCAAGAAATTTATTTCAATGCAGATAAATGCAGAGTTTTTTCTTTAGGAATTTTGTCTAAAAAAATATTATAAGGCACTTAGATTATGAAAAGAATTTCTAGCAAAGAAAATTTGCGCCAGAAGAACGTTGGAGAACGCGTACGAAAAGGGGAAAACGACGGAAAGAAAACGTTCAGCAGAATTATTTTCGAGTGTAAATCGGTACTAAACTATTTTGAGAAAAGATATTTGCTGCCTTTTTTCTTTCAAAAATAATTACATCAATAATTTTTGGTTGTTTGCTATACTCCGCTCCCAATGTAGCTTCAAATCGAGCTCTGCTTCTCTTCATATTTGCGCGAGAAAAGCTCGATTGTCTACTCCAGTGATGGCCAAAGTGGCGCAATCGTGGCCATTTGTCGAAAATGTCGATAAAATCATGGAAGCCTTTGAGTCCGACCTCCATGTAAGCACTATTTCGATTGCCCAGTAGGACCTAAATCGGCTCCTTCTAACTAGGGTAAAAAAATTCTTCAATTACATGCAAAAATAATGGACTTCTGTTTACAACTAACATCCTTATATTACTTAGGTCATCACTGCTCTGAGCGTAACTTCACCGCATCAAATTTGCAGCAAAACTCGAGTGCCCACTCACCATTAGCTGTGGCGGCGCCTTCACTTCCGCCTTCAGCGTGCTGCGCACCAAATGAAACACAGCGTTGCGTATTTCCGTTTCCAAGCCGTTGGCCTTGATGGCGTCCTCCAGCGTATTGCGCATATCGAATTTGTCGACGTTCGGACTGCAGACGAGCTTCTGCACGGGCAGCCAAATTGAAATGTAAACTTTACACAATTAGCAAAATACTTTCAGCGTCTTCCGCTTCAGCCCGCCGGCCCAGTCCCTTGCATGTACACACCTGCACGGACTTCAAAAGTGAATCGTAACTTTGCGTCGCTTTCAAGGTGGCCGCCAACTTCAGAGCGTTGTGATGAATGCTGCCATCTTTTAGCTCCTCCATTTCTGCACCTGCTTCGCGCGCTGCTGCGGTTTTCCCCTTTTGACTTTTGCAATTATCTTTTTCAATTTCATGCAATAACAAAAATTATGTTCAATTTGAAATTTTAATTCGCTTTAATTCGTACGGATTTTGACTCTTGACTTATTCATTGGAATTTTTCTGTATGCCCAAATTGCCTTCGAATGTGCTTCAAATTGTTGTTGGTGTTGTTGTAGCTGTTGTTAGCGTGTATTTAATTGTGTTATCTGTTTTTTTCGTTTCACTGAAGTTTTTATTGATCAAACTTTTTGAACAGAAAATTCAAGTGCCTTGCGGTTTGCTGCAGTGCGGCAGGTATTTTGTTTCTGGCTGCTGCTCCTAGTTACGGAATGTCTCGCTGAGCATAGCAGAAACTGGCTAAAGTTCAATCTGCTGGCAAAGTAATTAGCAGCAGTTCCATTGGTATTTTCCAATCGCTCCGTTGCACAGTGCTTCGAGTAGAACAAGCTACGTGGACAAAAGTCATTCTCTCAAATTTCAAAAACAACAACACAATCTTTTAAACAAATGACTAGATAGAGGAAAATAATAAATTTTAGTTGAAACATAACGGTAAGTTTTGAATAATGAGGTATCAAAGAGAGAAGTTGTGTACAAGTGTTATTTACATTTGGAATTCGAGTTGAGCATGTGTAAGTTAAATTCATGTACAATCGTGAAACGCATATATAATTTAAAAAGTGCAAATGGATTTCACAGTTGAAGGTCAAAACTTTTTGATTTCAGCTAAAATTCCAAATAAGTATATACGTTTTGTTGTTATAGTAAATTGTTTTGCAAAATGTGGTACTTTTGGTGTAAAAAAATACGTTTTTTCTTCTTGGTTGGATCGAAGCTTTCGTGTGCCTCATGTATCTCGGCTGAATTTTTGTTCTGCGTCAGATGTGAATGTGTACTTGGTATCCTAGAAATATTAGGCTGTTCAAATGTGTTCAACTATTTTTGTTTGATTTTTGAAAATTTACTAACTTCTTCAGAAACAGCAATTGTCAGGAATTCATATAACTTAGATATTACTTCACATTCTTCTGAATCTGATTTTGATACATATATTTCATTTTGTTAAAGCTAAAAAGATATATTTGATATACAAATTTTATTTAATAAGACAGGTTTTAATTAATTTGTATAAACTTTCATGTACTACACACACTTTGTTTTCTTATTGAAATTGAGTTTTATTATCTTTAATAAATGAAGTTATTCTATTAAATAACATTCTATTAAATACAATTTTATATGCTTGGTTTGTGTAAATTTTTATCGAGGAAGAACAACGTTACAAGGCTGTATTAATTAATTAATTAATTTTATGAAAGGTTTTTAATTTGTATTTCTATTGGATGGGCGAATACATGAACTTTATTTTTCCGTCTAAAGCACATATATCGCAAGTTTATATTATTTTGAAGAGTGCAATCAATACAAAGTGTTTTACATATTTGGAACTGATAAAAACATAACATTTCTTCGACTTCGAGGCTCTATAACTTTTGTTATAGAAAATATTGCTTTACGTCTTATATAGCGTTAGAAAGCTGCTTTTGTCCTTTGTAAAACAAAACTTTTTTCATATTAATACATATTCAATTGAAAAAGTCATAGGCTCTTTCTTATATGAAAAAAGTATAAAAATAACTTTAACCCTTCACAGCTTGGAAACCGCTAATTTCCGACCCCCTCTCTAGAACGATTTTATTTATATTTCAATCTTATCTATTCATTTCCATTCGTATCGTAAATGTCTGAGAGAGACCTATTTCTATGAGAATTTCTGCGTTACGATCCGAATAAATACGTCAAGAGCGAACGCATGTATAGAGCTCGGGTAAAACAAGTTTTATCAGCGATACGTCATCACTAACTGAGCCTTAACGCTCGCACTCCTCGCAATGATGCCCGGCAGAATCCAATGAGCACGTTGAAACTAATTTCAAACAGATGGTGTTTATATTGGCTATTGCACTTCGGTTGTTGTCTTGGCTTTGCGCACAGGGCGGCACTTCGGATATTCGTCACAATACTATTGCTGTCTTCATATGCTATAATAAACATACTTTTTTCCTTAAAAAAATATCAACAATAATTGCAATAAATTTCAATTGCAACTTTTTTGCATAAAAATATAATACGAGTAGTTCAATCTATGTAGAAAATTAGTCAATTATGCCTGTGGCATATTCTAGAGCCCGACCGAACCCGAAATTTTGGCCGACACCGAGACAGAGACCGAACTTCGGCCTTTTTTTTAATGTTCGGCCGAGACCGAGACCGAACTTTTCAAGTATACATATAAGCAAAAAAGAAGAAGAATGTTAATGAAAAAAAAATTCATAAATTTTTAGAAAAAAATACAACTTGTTGCAATTAACACTTCATTTGAGGTATAAATACCTACATTAAACATCTGATTTATCATGAAATCAATAAAAAAAATTCATTAAAAAATTTAAATTTTGATTAAATCTATACAATTTTTTTCTCAACTGTTCGGTTAAATTCTCGGCCTTTTGTAGCCAAGACCGAACCGAGACCGAACCCGAACCTTTTGGCCGAACTGTTCGGTAACCGAAACCGAGACCGAGTGTTCGGTCGGGCTCTAGCATATTCGCTGTTGCACAGTGTAATGCTATTTTGCTCCAGTATCCACAGTTTTCGTATGCTGAGCAGCAATGTCTGCTTAATGAACGAGTGACAATATTAGAAAATTGTCAATCACAGAAATCAAAGAAGGCAACAAGTTAAAAGGGAGCACTTGTCAAACATTTAGGTTAGTGGCTATTGTGTTTGATGTTTTACATAATATGTACATACATAGATATATTATATACCAATTGTATAGAATTTTACTTTAGCAGCAATGCATGCAAGCGTAGTTCGAATACTCACATTCGTATTCGTATAACCATTTTTCAGGTTTGCGAAAGCGTTTTGTTCTTTTTTCAACATTTCTCAAATATATTTTCATGTATCTAAGTCAACATTTTGTCGCTACACTTAAAAGCATAAGTACGTATATATGTACGTCGACCACATGCGTTAGTGATAAACAACTTAATACCAAGATTCCCTCGACGTCATCGGCTCCGGTTTTAGCACAGCAACAATTTACTTTCCCTTTTTTTAAGACGCTGTGAAATATAGTTGTTTATTTTATAATCAATTTTGAAATATTTTCAAAGAAGCTGTTTACTTTGGCCAAAGCGTACCATATGAACATACATACATACATATGTGGGTACCGGGCAGGAAGTGGTGTAACAACGATGTAGTGATGTATTGGCAGCCACTTACATACATTCTTCGCAAATATAATTGATGTTTTCATTCAAGTGATAGCAATGAACAATATACTCGTTGGCTTTCAATCATCTTTCTGAATTGATCTTAATTTTGCTTAGTTTTTCTTATAGTTCAATATTCAAAATTTTGTAAATGAGCGATAAAATTGAGCTTATTAACATGGCTTATTCAGTCGTCGGACATTATGAAGTTAGTTACATATTTACTTATATGGCAATAACAAGCTGCTGCAGGTCTAAGTCTCACTTACATACATACATACATATATCAGTGCTCTCCAGGCACCACTGCTTTGCGCCATACAGGGCTACAGTCCCTGGCTCCAAGCTTACGAAGTTATATTCCGTTAATATTTTGAATAATTTGTTAGATAAACCTTTCATTTTTTAATAGCTAGAAATTAATAGATGTGAAAAATATTGACGGTTCTTAGGAAAAAGAGTTTGAAATAAATATATACATACATATATAATTGGCGTAACAGCCCGTGAAACCGAGACGAGGGCTTAGCTTTCTCGTATTAGCTTGGCTGTGCTCGTTCAATTTTAGCACATGTTAATGGCAGCTACGAAATTGAGTTGGTTTTTTTCATGACAAAAAATAGTCTCGTAGAGTTGCCAATTCTTCTTTAGAGAAGGCGCCGCGCAACGAAACGATTTGAACAAAAATTCATCTTATATTTTAGATAGTGTGATTCTGCCAGGAATTCAACTTGGCATCCTTTCGTCTGAGATAGAGCACATATCGCTGGCAAAATGTACAAAGGCCCTAACCAACATTTCTGAAATTTTACAGGAGAAACAAAAAACGATTTAAAATTGCAATGCATGTAAATAGAAAGGGCCTATTTGTATTAGCAATAAAATAGTCATTTTTGGCTTTAAGACTCGGATTTTATCTGAGGGGATGTATATGAATATAGGCTACCAGAAACTGTAAAAAAAATGTTTCGTAAAATTTCAGGTTAGGGCCTTTGTACATACATCTTGCCAGCACTCTTGCATGCACTGAGCCACTGTGGAAAAAGAGTTTAAAATTTAAAGTTCAAATGCACAACATTAAAATACTTAAACAAAAAAAATGAAAAATGTTGTCTCAAAAAGTCCACACCGCCACTGCATTAGCGCCAAGATACTAGTTTCGCTATTTCCCCCAGCAGCGAATGGAAAACAAAAACAACCAAAAATACGAAATTTGTCAAGAGCAATTGAACATTTTATTTTAAGAAATCTGTGCAAACAATAGAAAACATTTTGGCTCAAATTCCTGCGGCATGAGAAATGAGGAAAAGAAAAAAAAAAGATATAGTGGCAAGAAGAAGAAGATGCTCCAAAAACGAGATCGCGCGAACACAGTCAATTTAAATTCGCTTCCGTAATGGAAAAATTGAACAAATAAATAAAACGAGCAACGAAAAGGAAAAACAAAATCATTTCATTTGAGCCAAGAATAATAAGGAATCAATAATAATGGCCAAAGCAAATCATTACGAAAGAATGTTTTTGGCTTAAATGGAAATCATCATTTCGCACAACAGCAATGCACAATAATAACAACAACAAAAACCAGAAGCAGAGCAAGACAGACACAAAAATTTCACAAATTAGAAAAAATAGCAGCAACAACAAAAAAATATTCAAGAAATACGTAGCTATATCTATATCGAACTATGTGTGTATATATTACAGTTTCAGGACGGACGGACGGACGGACGCTCGCTCACTACATGCGCCACTGCAGGAACGCACATTGGCGGGCACAGTGACAAAGGGTGCGGCACGGTGCGGTGCAGTGTGCTGTGCTCTTGCCAAAGGCAAATACTACAACAACAACAACCAACACTTTTAACTTACTATAATAAACTAAAAATATGAACATTTTCGCATATTCGCACTGGGCAAACGCAAAGGAAAATATAGTGGATTTTGAAGAGTAGCAAGCGGCGGTGGCCAGCAATGAATGCCCCTCCCGCTCTCGTAGGTGCGTGTGTGTGTGAGTGTGCGTGCAAAGCGCTTGTTCGCATAATTACCCGCAAGTGTATATAATGCCGCGCACTCCTCCTTGCATGGACGTTGGCTTACGCACGTGGGTGTGGTTGCGCATTGCATATGAACGTGATTTACTGAAACAACAGCAGGAAATTATCTGACTTTTGTATATATAGAAATATGACGTTGATGTGCTGCTGATGAGCATTCTCGCGGAGGTGCTGGTGGCTGTTGCGGCTGCTGCAATAAAACGAAATTAACAATATTAATTATGTAAATATATTGGCATACTGTGAGTGGGTCTTGCAATTTCTGGCGAGTGTTGCCTTTATGCAATTTTACACTTAAATTTTCAATTATCACAAAATCTGGTATTTATAAAAATTCCAAAATTTCCAAAAAAATTCACAAGAGGCAACAAAATTTTTAGCTAGTGAAATTCCAGCAATTGAAAAGAACTCGGCCATTTTTCTCAATGGCCAAAACGCCACTGTCTGTCGCTGCCTGTGCCTACTCTGTTGCTATCCCCCGGACAAAGAGCGAGCAAATATTACCACCGCATAATAAATTTGTTGATTCATATTTTGGAATTTTTATTTCTATATTTTATCTATGCAAAGAGGATTTCCTCGCATTCTTGTTATGCGCTTTTTTTGCTCTTCTGATTTTAATATGCGCCGCTTTTTCGATAGCCTTTTATCAGATCACAACTGGGAAAATGACGTAAAATTTGCAGATTTCAAGAATTTTTATTACTACTTTACACTTGAAAAAAGAATGCAGCAATTAATTACAATAAATTGTATCGAATTATGCAAAACAGCTGTTTGTTTACATTATGAAATTAATTGAAATTAAATAGAGAGAAACCCGGAGTTTTGAATTGATCATAAATTTATATGAATTTCTAGGCAGTTCGCATTTGGAGCAAAATTATGGATCCTAGGTCTTCTAGTCAAGGCGCTTTTAAAGGCCTATTGTAAAAGTTCTCTATGAATTTACAGATGCTGATGTATGTATGTATGTATGCGCAGCTTCAAGCGGTATAAAGTAACTTCCTTTGGGCATATGCACGAAATATCCTGCGTTTGTAGGTACTATATATATGTATATTTTAGTATTACTTAGGTTACAAAGTCTGCTCCTTAGAAGCCCATCACAATGTTTCGACGCTATTCTTATAATTTAATTTCTACTGTGAATTGAGCTTATTGAATAGTTTTTGAAATTAGGTCCCTTTTTCACTAAAATTGAAAACTTTTTCTAATTAAATTTTCAAATATATTCTTAAATTTTTAAGTAAATATAACGGTTAAATGAGCATATAAACAGAAACTGATGCTGAAAGACAGCGATAAGGGACCATTCCAAACTAAGTGCATATCTTGGAACTTTGAGGCTGGTTCAGAAGGAAACATTGCACCAAAATATTCAACCTAAGGAACAGACTTTCAATGTTCAAAAACTACGAGCCCAAAGTCAAAAATAGTCAAGTGAGTTAAGAGCAGAAACTTTCATTCTTTTCATGAAAATTTCACAAATATTTTGAGGATCATCGCATCAGCAGCTTCGCTGGCTAAATCATGTCGTGCATACGGACGAAGAAGCTCCAGCGAAGAAGGAACTTGTGGCGACAGTTGGAGGACGAAGACGGCGCATAAGGCTGTGGTTCCGATGGAAAGACCAGAGGTGTAGTAGAGTTCAGACCAGAGGCGTAGCAGAGGTGTCTGAAGAGAAGCCCTACGTCAGTTCGTAGCCCGTTAACGCGGGTTGTCAGTCAGAGCAACTAAGAAGAAGAAGTGAGAAGATGAATTTTTATGCACGTGTAAGTTTATGAAATATGTAGTATAATTTTTTAGTGTTACCTACAGATATTTTTCTTTGAGTGTAACTATATGCATGGAATATATGCAAGAGGTGGCTGATCTGCACAGCTTTATTTTTATTTTGATTGCCAACAAGAATTAAATGGAATGTGTGTGCGTATATTTTTTAAGCAAATGGCACATTCAATTTCAAAGTTGGTTAGCAATAAATTAACACAATAAATTAAACTAAATTATCACATCAAGTCACAGCAGGAGCAGCAGGAGCCGCCTCGCACATGGACGAGGCCAGAGGCAACGCCGGGCTGTAAGTATGTGCGAGTAGGTACATGTCATTGTTATCCAAGTGCGGCGCAGTGGAAATGCTCATTTTGTGCTCTGTTGAAGCAAAGTGAAATGCCGAAAAATTCCAATGCGATGATCATCGGCATCATGCTCATCATCGTCATGATCACCTCCAACTGATGTGTGTGCACGGATGGCGTATCTCATGGATACACTTCGTGGTTGCGTTAATAATAAAGCATTGCTCGAAATGCTTTTCCGATGCTCACGGAGGAGTCCCTGAGTGTTGTGGGCGGGTCGGCTGGCTGGCTGGCTGGCGGGCCGACCAGCTTGGAGGGCGTCTGGCGGGCGGGCCGCGCCGCGCCGCGCTGCGCTGCTGCTGCTGTACGCTGGGTGTCTCTTTGCATTAGTTTCGTATGCTGTATTCCATTCTGTTCAGTGCTTAGGCGCAGCGCTACTTTTCGGATAATATTATAAATATTGATTTTCGCAAATTTAGTGTTTTAGTTTATTAACGAAACTCTTCGTCCGTGGAAGTGCGAACGAAAGTGGAAACGGAAATCAGCGCGTTGTCTGTGCGATACCATCCAATCGAATCGAATCGAATCGGATCTGCTGTTGGAACATCTTCTTTTGCTGCTCGTGTGATTTTAAGTGACAATTACTTCAAAAAATGGTAAAAATTGTATTATACATTTTTAGAAATTTTCAAAAGAAATTCAGTTTAAAGCATTTTTGCATAAAGAAAGTAGATTATTCAAGTGTGTTTGGGACGCGTTCGATGATTTCGTAATATGCAACACAGTGTCATTTTACACAAGTAGTTGTGATTTTCAATTTCAAAAAAATTCCAATTTCATAAGACTAAAAAAAATCTATTTAGAAAATGAGCAATAAGCAGCAAATATTTCAATTTGGAGATTACGCATTTAAAAATAGAACAATCGCTGCTGATTTGAAAAGTGCTTACAAGTAGTTGCGTAAATTTGATGTTTCCAATTGTGTGAGATATAATTTGGCAGACTTTTTCTTAAGAATTGTGAAAGTAGTGCCTTTTTTCAGTTGAAAATTTCGAAATTCAAAATTCAAAATATCACGTAAATTTTTGTTGAACAAAAAAGAAACCGCCATATCGAATGTTATGTTAGAAAAGAAAATTATAAAAAGCATTATATAAATGAGTTTTAAAAATCAATCAGCTGCAAACTTTTAAACTTTCAAACTAGTTTAAAGAACAACTATTTATTTTTGTTAGCAAATCTGAAACTGAAACTGAAATTTTATAACAAGAAAGAAAACTCTTTTTCCATTTTTGGAATAAAACAATTTCACTGTTATCCTTAAACTTACATGCCTTTCTTTCTTCTCTCCTAGCAGGAGGACGATGAGAAAATGGAGATTATGCGTCGCGCATTCCAAATGTTCGACACATCCAAGACGGGCTTCATTGAAACGCCCCGCCTGAAGACCATCCTCAACAGCATGGGTCAAATGTTCGAGGAGAGCGAACTGCAGTCGCTGATCGATGACAATGATCCCGAGGATACGGGCAAGGTGAATTTCGATGGTTTCTGCAGCATCGCTGCGCATTTTCTGGAGGAGGAGGACGCCGAGGCGATTCAGAAGGAACTCAAGGAGGCGTTTCGCTTGTACGATCGTGAGGGCAATGGTTATATAACCACTTCGACACTGAAAGAGATTTTGGCCGCGTTGGATGATAAATTGTCGTCGAGCGATTTGGATGGCATTATAGCGGAAATCGATACTGACGGCTCTGGCACTGTTGATTTCGATGGTAAGTGGAAGCGCGAGCAGGGTAGAAGGAGAGTGTAGAATTGTATTTTTTGCATTTATTTTTCTTGCAGAATTCATGGAAATGATGACTGGTGATTAATTGATATCATCTAATAATACATACAACAAATTATATTACAATTACAACAACAAATTTATTTTGATTTTTGCTGAAAATATTGTGTTAATATGGTTTTAGTTAAGAATAAAAAAAAGTTGAAGAAAATTGTGCGGTTATTTGTTTTTTTATACCCAAAAACTTTGGTAATAGGGTATAATAACTTTGTGCGAAAGGTAACGAATTAAATGAGCCTTCGGTATAGACATTAGTATAAAGAAATGATCAGAGTCACTTTCTGTCTTGCTATACAGTTTTTCGTCTGTCTGTCTGTCTGTGGCCGCAATAGAGAATGAAGGCGTTGTCCGATTAGGGCCAAATTTGGTACACAGTGACAGTGAACCAACCATAACTTAGCTTAAGTTCCGAGATTATCGAAATCGGTTGAAAGATATGCCAAGAGTAGAAGTCCACCTTCTTCGGAATCTCTCCGGCCTGGCTTAAGCTTGTAAATTACCCATTTCATTAAATGATATTTGGTTCTTAAGTTGAGATGTGGGCCCTCTGCGTCATACGAAAAACTGGGCATGGCCCGCCCACTATATAGACGGTAAACGGAAAACCCTCTTAACTACCATTATATAAAGCATTTTTAGAATTATCAGATTTAGGTCCAACTGGGCAATCAAAGCAGTGCTCGACGATTTCCAAGATTTTATCAACCTTTTCGACAATTGGCCTTCCAGAGCTGGTGCAAAATTACCGGAACGAAATCGACGAAACCAAAATTGCGCGTGATTGTAGTGTCAGGAGCATAAAATCTATTCACATTTTCAGCCGCCTGGCTAGCGTTTTCGCCTTTATCGAAGAAAAACTGTAAAATATGGCGTATTTTCTCTTGGCTGGTGTCCATCTTTGATGCGCGCTCAAATAAAACTGAGTCAATCATTCACAACATCGTCTGATAAGTTTTTTTTAGAAGGAAATGTTAACTTTCTAACGTTATATAGCGTAATCCGATCGCACTTATACAACGCCAGATACAGATTACTAAAGTCATATATTGGTAAAAAATAGTGGATTTCTATTTATTGACACTCGGATACACTTTTTGAATTTTACGATGTGTTTTCCGGCTGAAAAGAAGTTGCCTAAATATGCTTTCCGACTGTAGTCAGAAAACGCCAGTTTCCAAAGTAACTAATAAGTAAGTGCTTATTAGTTGTACACCCTACTGCCAGCCCAGCTTAAGCGCATATTGCAAAACGATTTGAATTTTCGTAAAATTTTTTTTTATTATTTTATTAAATTTTTGATTTTTAAATAATGAACTTAAACATATACGATGTATCTATATAGTATGTATGTGTTGTTTATATATGTATGTATTGTATATGCCTTACTAAATGCTATGTTAGCTTATGTATGTGTGTATAGTATAATTAACATGAAGTTGCCTTCCTTTTGCTGCTTTAAATGTAAACATTTTATACAAATTAATGCAACAGATGTGCTACTTTTTTTTATAAATTGCGCTTAACTTCGATTTGCTTACTTGCAGGTTAATTCAGTTTTTTCTTTCTTTCAAACTTTAAACTATGCCTAACGTGGCAACTATGTACTCTATGTGTTTAGTTAGAGTATATAATAGCATAAATATATATGTTATGTACAAAATATGAACTACATACAAAATATATATATGCGATATACACAATTAGCCTGAACTTATTAATAAAAATATGCTTGCTTTTTAATATATTTACAGCAGCGAATTGTGTGTAGAGTGAAGTGAGTCGCAGTTGCAGACTGTTGCAGGCAAATTAAGGCTCAAGATTTCCTTAGAAGGAACTCTTTTCATTTCACTTGCTCAAGCTTAGTTTAGAGTTTAGTACATTGCGAAAAACACAAACTAGTTTAGCATTTGTCTTTCATGACTTCTTAGTCGAACATTTTACAGAAGGCAGCATTTCGTATGCGTTGCAGCGGGCGCCATACTGCGGCAGGCAGCAGGCGCCGCCGAACGTGCATAGCTTTTTGTTTTAAGTCTAACTTAATATAGTTACTTGCTTATTAAAGGCATAAGCTATGTATATATTATAATTTTTTATTAAAAGTTGCATAATTTTTAGCTAAATTAAAATTTTTAGTAGCTAGCAAAATAAGGCAATTCTGCTGCAGTTTTGCTTTGCGGCTGGTGGCACATAATTTCGTTTATATAAGAGCAGATTTTTGAGTTGAATATATCTGTGGTCACCAAGCATAACCGCCTAAGCTGAGTTAGGACGAAATTGAGTTAATAATGCCATCGTGTTCAGCGTGTCTATCTAATCAAAGCTATATGCTATCAAATTTTCATGTTTGTATCTTTTTAGGACGGCAGTTAACCATCAAAAACCTAATAGCTGCTCTCCTCTAAAAAACTTGAAAAACAGCCTTAGGCGGTTATGACTTGTGCCCACAGATATATATATATATATATTCATATTTTAGAGATATTTGTAACATTTGCAAAAAGCAAGCAAATGGTGCCAAATTTGACAAACAACCATTTCAAGGCCAAATCGTATGTTTTTTTTCAAAAGTTCTATTTAACAATTAAAGCGATTTAAAGTTTTCAATAAAAATTTTTTCAAGCTGCTACTTCAAAGTTTAAACAGCCGCTGGCAAACAACAATTTGACAGTCAGTTAGGTGCAAGCAAACAAGTGCACAAGTGCCATAGTGTGTATGTATGTATGTATATAGCAAAAGAATTTGTACAATTTGCAGTTGGCAATAATTTAATTAATGCGAAAAGCGTGCTCCAAAGTACAGCACTTAGCGTTTACATTAACATTTTAATAATATGTAATTTTTTGTTATTTCTTTGCATGCTTTTTGTTCAATTTTTAGTACGGCTCGTGTTTTGGCTGTTGTGTTGTTGTGATTTATTTTTATGCAGCGGTTCAGCCACACCTGCGCGCCTGCAAATTGAGCTGCTGCCAACAACAGCAAACGCTCGCGCGCGCTATGTCCGCTGCCGCTGCTGACGGCTTATTACATTTCAATTACAATTCAAACATGAATTTGCAACCAACTTGCTTTACAAGTTTGCATAGTTTTTGTATTTTTGCATTTTTTGAATTTTTTTCGGTTTTATTTCTAAAGCATACATTAGAGAATTAAGCATTGCATTATAGACTACAACTTAAATGTTACTTAGACTTCGAACTTAAATTCTACTTACAACGTTAGTTAATGGCTTTGTACAAATGGCAATTTTTGCAGTGCGACGAAGCCGTAAATTTGTAAATACAACAAAAACAAAACTATTTTTTGCAACAAAAAGGTTGTCTCTTTTCGAAACTAACTAATTTACAGCTCTTCTTTTAAACTAATTTCTCAGCTGATGTGCAATTTTCTTTTAGAGAAATTCTACTTCTGAACTGCCAAGTGATTTCATGACATGCATTTCACTACAGAGAACAATGTTATCTGCAACTGCCATAAATTGCATTTCATGCGCAAATTTTAAGTGCTGGTGCGCAGTAAAGCTCATCAATGCCTCATAAAGATACCGATATTAGAATTTTCTTCAAATTCAAAAACTTAAAATTTGTAGATTTTAAAACCGAACATTTCTGTAAAAGCAACACATTTAAATGTCCTAGTATTTTGAGGCTTTTTTGGGAAAATTTTACAAATTACATTCTTTAAAAATTCTGTCGAAGTCAAACTTTTTGAAATTTTGAACAAACTTTGCATCGAATTGAAGAACAAAAGCGAATTTCTGTAGAAAATCAAAATGAGTCTACTCAATTATCAACATGTTGAGGCAAGCATTTAAAAAAGAATTCAGTTTAGAAAGTGAAAAAGACAAAATAAGCTAACTGATTTTCAGCCATATTTCATATTCCATTTTTGATAGAAATTTTAAATCGATGACAGCTAAAATCAAATTCATGCTCAAATCAATTATCTATCGAAAGTGAAATATGGAATATGCCGATTTGTTTGCAAACATCTCCCATGACATAAAAAAAAACGAAACATGAGGCGTTGATGAGCACCATTGCATCATATAGTATACATATACATATATATATGAATGATGGCAGATGGCAGCATCATTTTCGTTGTTGCATAGTGCAATTGATTGATTTAATTTACAAATTTTACGCTTCGCGCAGTTCACGCACAAAAATCGCTGCGTCAATGTTGGGCGCGTCTTCTGAAGGAACGCTAATCTTAAAACTAAGCGAACCGAAAAAGGGTTCGCGCGTGAATGAATCATTTTAGAGGCATGCACACTAATTGTAAGGCAAAGTTCAAGTTCAGAAAAAAATGTACAAAAACGAATTGAAAGAACAAAAAATTTGAAACAGGAAACAACAAGTTAGTAAAGCTCAGAGCAACAGTGTGAAGAACTAAAGGCTACTGCTGCTGTTGGCCAATCTACACAATCTTCATGGGGCAGGCGTCGAGGCAGTCACCCTCGAGACGACCTAGCGTCTTTTTGACGCGCAGCGCCGTCAGCCTCACAGTGGGATTCTGATGCCAACACTCCTGCATGATCTTGGCGACGGTGGCGAGCACCTCGTCCTCCTGCCAGCGCGCCGGTATCGGCGGCCGTATCTCCTTCACGCACACCACTGCGTGCATGTCCTCGAAGCTGGGGTCCGAGGGCACCACGTCATGGTACGGCAGCGCGTAGTCCTCGCAGGTGGTCGCCTTCGAGCCGGCTATGGGCGTGTAGCAGCGGCGCGCCATCTCCCACAGCACCAGGCCGACGGAGTACATGTCGGCGCGCTTGAACTCCTCGAACTGCTGCGGGTTGAGCGACTGGCTGAGCACCTCGGGCGCCATGTAGCGACGCGTGCCGACGCGCGTGTTCTGCGCAATGTGTATCTCGTCCAGCTCGGAGATGTACTTGACGGCCAGCCCGAAGTCGGCGATGGCGCACTCGCCGTTGCGCTTCACCAGTATGTTCTTGCTCTTGATGTCGCGATGCGCAATGGCCGGCTTGCCGGGCGTGCCGAATATTTCGGCATGCAAATGCGCCAGTCCGGAGGCCAGCGTGTAGACGAGCAGCTGCAGCTTGGGCGGATTCAGCACCGATGTCGACAGATAGTCGTGCAGGCTGCCAATGTCATGGTAGTCGGTAATGAGCAGCATCTGCGTCCAGCTGCCGGTGCCCTTGATGTCGGCGGCAATGAAGCCCAGAATGTTCTCGTGCCGCATCAGCACCGTCTGGTAGATTTCGGTCTCGCGGAACCAGGAGGCCTCCTCGGTGGTGAAGAACGTCTTGACGGCGACCTTCTCGTCGCGCCACTTGGCCAGCCACACTTCGCCGTAGCGACCCTTGCCCACCAGGCGCGCCATCTGTATCTGCTTGGCGATGGTGCGCTGCACGAGCAGCGGCAGGCCCGAGCCAGAGCCCGAGCTCTGCTCCACCAGCTGCGACAGCGGCGACAACTGGCTGTTGCACATGGAGTTGATGAGGCGCGGCTGCTTGCGGTGCTTCTGCTTGTGCTGTCGGTAGGTGAGGAATATCACCACCGTGATGACGATGAACACGGACAGGAAGATGATCAGCGAGGCGATTATGGTGAAGCCCTTCACGGACTGCGAGCTCACGGGCAGGTCGGGGGCGGGTGTGGTCAGTTTGGGCGTGTAGGCGGGATGCAGATTGCGGTTGCAGAAGTCGCCCGTGTCGCAGCAGGCGATGTTCTTGCCGTGCAAATGCGGTACTGTTGCCACTTTACACTGTTCCGGGGAGGGGAAGAAAGTAAAAGAGAAGGAAATTGATTAGTTGCGTGGCCACTAGCAGGCGCTCATGTGTGACTTACCATTAGCAGACCGCCATTGTCATCGGGCGGCATGCAGCCGTATGTGCGCTCCTCCTCGTAGGTGCCGGTCACATCGTCGTAGACCTCCTCGACGGCGCTGAAGCAGGAGCCGCCGGCTCGCGTCTCGCACGTGCCGTTGACCACATTGTCCGGGCAGCTGCCGTCGCAGTAGCAGTTGAGGATGCGTGCTGTATAGAAGAAGCAGAAAGGAAAATTAGTACAAGTGCAAAAAACCTGATTTAAGGGGGCAGTGGGAGGGGGCGGCTACTACGAATGCGTAGAGAAAACTGCTGGCAATAAATTAGACAAAAAATAAAGCGATAAAGTTCCAAAAAAATTAAGACGCCCAAAAACATTAAAAAGACATGCCGCAGGCAGGCGACGCCAATCTGAGGCGCTCGGTGCGTATGACTGCATGTATGTGTGTGTGTGTGTGCACCTGCATTATTATTTTGTAAATTGTTTTTGTTTGTGCGGTAATTTTGTGGCTTTGATTTGAATTGCAACAGCGGGGGGATGAAGAAGAGCGGCCAAAGAACGCAACAAAGAAGGCAAAACTATTTCAAATTGCTTCTTTTCCTGCCTTGCGGACGCTTTCTTGGTACCTTTTGTTTGGCTGTAATTGTATTTTCGATTGTTGTTGCTTTTGTTATTAATAAAATTCATAATTTTATTGCCTGGCGTCGAAGGCAGAGGAAACGATGGCGCAAAGTCGTTGCTTGAAGTGGCGTCGTCAGCGGCGGCGGCGCTCGCCCAACAAAGGCACTCAGTCAGTCAGTTGCTGCTACGCAGTGGCATTTTTACAATTGGACTAAACAATATGAATAGTGGAAGAGGGTGATCAAAGAGAAAAGAGCTCGCGTTTAAAGTCTAGACTCTATAGCTTTGAAAAATTTCACGTGGAATTTGATGCGTTTCCCAAAAAGAATTTCGCATACGTCAAATAATAGGGGTATTCCCTATCCAGTGCAATTGGTCCTGCAAAAGAGCAAAAGCAAAATATCTTTCCACCTTTTGCATACACAACAACAAAACACACTGGTTTGCTTTTGCATTAAAGTCACAATTTTCCTAGACCAAAATCCATTGCGTTTAGTGGAAAATATTTGATGCAAAATATGAGCATAGTTGCCAGCTTGAAAAGTCGCACTTATTGGTGTTATAAATATTTACCCATGATTTCATTTGCTGCATTTTCAATTAAAAAGTCGCTTAATTGTTGTTTTTCGCTCTTTCGTGGCATTTCTTTGAGCACTCAAATAAAACAGCTGTTTGACCAAAACATTTGCAGGGATTTCACAATCGGTCGTTCCCGATTATAAAAATGCAAAAGATAAATTTTGCTTTTGCTTTTACATTCGCTCCGGATAAGGAATACCCCTAATGTCAAAAAAGTATTCTCTGCTTTCATGTGAAAGCTCGCAACATGCATAGTGGAATAATATTATTATTACACTATGGCAACATGCATCCAGCAACAAAATTTTGATAGTCAAATAATTGTTGTGTTCGATAAATTTTTTTACCAGTAAAATCTTGCTAAAGACTTAGTAAAGAACCTGGTTTTCGTCAACTTCTTCTTCTTAGAGCGCTGAAAATTTTTTCAAGTAGAAATTTGAGTTGTAAAAATTTGCAAGCTCACTCAAAAAATCAGCTGTTTGGATTTTTAATAAATAAAAATTTTTTCTTTAGCCATCTTATTGTATTGAAAGAATATAACATTTTGTGGCAACTGTAAATTTTAAGATATGTGGCAACTAGAGGACTAACGGTGAAGAGAATTTATTCATTTCGTGTGTAGACTACAGAGCGACAATGTAAAATTGGTGTCTCTACGTAATCTAAAATATGGAATAAAGAAAACTACTTCAATTTTAAAGCGTATTTTATTAAAAACTATAGAGCTAGAATCTATACAATATACTATAGATTATGGCTGTAAATTTCATATAGAACTTGCTTACAAATCAAGTTTCACGACTTACTTATCTGTGATTAACTCACGTATGCATAAATTTAAACTATTTTTGTTGTTGTTGCTAACTTGCTTCATACAGCAGCAGAAAACAGCAGCTGCTATCAATGACAAGCTACAATTGCATAGCTGCATGCACACGTGGCCAGCGATAGTCGAGAGCAAAAATTCCAGATAGTGTTGCAGAAAAATGAACCAATCATTTAAAATTGCTCTTCTAATGCAACGCTATTAAAATGTAATTAAATTATCAATTGCCTGATGCACTGCTCTGCGGTACCAGGCAAACGTGCGGCACGCTGCAGTGCGGCGTACGGATAAGCGCTTGCACCCAGCGTGCGACAAGCAAGCGGCCTTCACTGCAATTTGCCCCAACATCGTCCCCCCGCCCTGGCCAACTGCATTTATCGGCAGGCGCGCAGGCAACCTCGACACAGTCATCAGCAGCATCGCCGACGAGTACAATCAACGAAATCGCCATCCGGCAATTAATTTATAGCTGCAGCTGTAATTGTTGCTGCCGACGCTAATATTGTTGTTGATATTGTGACTAACAACAGGGCAATTACAAAAAGCGGGCATACACACATATGTTTGTATATGTTTTCCAAATTGGCTGATATTGTATGAAAACTGCTGCTCTGCATAGACACAATATTGCTGCAACATGTTGCCACATGCTTGAGCAATTCACACACGCAATTTCCAGCCCAAAATTCAAATCAAAGTGTAAGAAAGTGAGCAACTATTTGCAATTGTTGCTGGCTGCTGAGCCAACAATCTGAGCTATGTTGGGACGTAGGCGTAGGTGTGTGTGTGTGTGTATAAGTGCTGTGTGGGTGCGGTTTCTGGCTCATGTTGCGTTGTTTTTGTTCTTTTTGGCAAATATGTCAGCAATTCAAGCCTAAAAGAAAAGGTGCTACAATTTTGTTGCTTTATTTTTGTCACAGCTTATGGCGAATTAATTGCCTTCAGCTGCAACCGACAAAGAGACAGACTGACACACCGAAAAATAGAGAGAGAGAGAGACAGTTAAAATGATATGCCGACAGTTAGACAGATTGCCAACGAAAGTGAGCTGAAAGTTGATTGAAGTTGAGTGTGAGAAATGTTGTTGCCTTACGTGCTGTAGCATGGAATGGAATGTGGTTCTACGAATTGATATTCAGACATTCTTTTCTTAGCATAAACTAGCAAATTGTTCATGCAATTAGCAAATTCTTGCAGTTCACTTCTGCGAAGTTTTAAATTTACAACAGCACAGCTCAACGAGCAGTTTCTATATCTCGTTACACAATAGCGCTATTCACAATCTTGTGTATTTGAGATGGCAAATTTGTGCAATAGTAAACATTTGCCAACAATTATGAACGGGGGTTTCTCACTTACTTTGCAACAAACACAGCTGATTGGTAAATAGCAAAATTGTTTTCTATTGGAATTTTGCTTCCATAAAGATTATATCTAATCTCGCCTAAAATAAAAAGTAAGCCGCAGTAGCCATAGCTCTAGTCTTTTAGGTTAGGTTTATAATTTTAATAAACAATTTTAGTTTGTAATTAAATAAATAAATAAAATAATGTTGCAAATTTAAAAGTTAAGCAGAAATTTAGTACAATTTTAATTGCTCATACTAACAATAAGAAAATTTATTCAGTGGCAATATTGCTGCTTATTTGCAGCTGGAACTTAAACAATAATATTAAATCTATATATATAAAAATGGAGCGTGGTTTGTTCGGATGCTTAAAACTCCAGAACGGCTGAACCGATTTTGATGAAATTTAGTGTATGTGCTTCAGTGGGGCCTATGATGGTTTTGATCTATAATTGGACCCAATTGGACAAGGGGGCGTGGCACCGCCCATACAAACCAAATTGTTTACATCGAATAGCTTTGGAACTAAAAGTCGTGTAGCATTGAAATTCCGTATGCAGTCGACTCTTGGAAGGGTCGTCCCACTGGTAAAATTTTATGGGCGTACGATAAGGGGCGTGGCACTTTTTTTATCAACTCCAGATTTGTGTATAACTTTAGAACTACACATCACACATCAATGAAACTCGGTAGGAACTTACTACATATCCATATCCTTCTACTGAGAAAATAAGGCGGGCACTGGATAAGGGGGCGTGGCACCCCCCATACAAACAAAATTTTTGATCTCGATTAGCTTTGGAACTAAAGGTCCTGCAGCATTGAAATTTCGTATGCAGTCGCCTCTTGGATGTGCCGTCCCACTGGTAAAATTTTATGGGCATAGGATAAGGGGCGTGGCACTATTTTATCAACTCCAGATTCGTGTATAACTTTAGAACCACACATTACACATCAATGAAACTCGGTAGGAACTTACTACATATCCATATCCTTCTACTGACAAAATAAGGGGGCGCTGGATAAGGGGGCGTGGCACCCACCATACAAACAAAATTTTTGATCTCGATTAGCTTTGGAACTAAAGGTCGTGCAGCCTTGAAATTTCGTATGCAGTCGCCTCTTGGATGTGTCGTCCCACTGATACAATTTTATGGGCGTAGGACAGGGGCGTGCACTTTTCAATCAACTTCACATTTGGGTATTACTTTAGAACTATACATCATACATCAACGAAACTCGGCAAGAACTGACACCATATCCGTATCCTTGAACTGGGAAAATGGGACGGGCATTGGATAAGAGGCGTGGCACCACCCGTACAAACCAAATCATTGATATCGAATAGCTTTGGAACTAAAAGTCACGCAGTATTGAAAATCCGTATGCAAGCACCTCTTGGATGAGTCGTCCCACTGGTACAATTTTATGGTCGTAGGACAAGGGGCGTGGCAACTCCACATTTGGATATTACTTTAGAACTATATATCATACATAAATGAAACTCCGTATTCTTCAACTGGGAAAATGGAATGGGCATTGGACACGAGGCGTGACACCCCTCATACAACTTAAATATTTTATTTGGTATATATTTACAAGTCATTCAACATTGAAATTCTGTTTTGTTATTATTTAGTCATACATACATGTCAACATTTTTACATAATTTTGAGTTTTATATATATAGATTTAGGGTCATGGGATAAGGTGGCGTGGCACACCTTCAATGTATGTACCGTAAAAAAGTGGTGGTCCATGAGGAGTCACTTTAATTTTGGCCTTCCACCAAAGGAGTAATCTACATACACAGATAGTTCACATCACAAGCATCAGCAAGGAGAAGCGCTGCTGTTCAACAGAAAACAACAAAAACCAAGAAAAAGACAGACTGGCAAGCACTTCTATTAAATTAAATACAATTAAATACAGCAACATCCAATCAGAGCATCATTCACATTACGTACTTTTATAAAAGCGCGGGGTGGAACCCGCGGGTAACAGCTAGTAGCAATAATAAATCAAAACGAATTTTATGTGCAATGGAAGCCGTAAAATCAGCGAAACGAAAACTACAAAATTGAAATCGATTTGCATTTGCTTGAGTTCAAAAGCAGCATTTTAGAAAATGTGGCGTGAACATAAATTGCAATAAAACTGCGGCGAGTTTAACGCGAAGAAGAGGAGGAGGAGAAGAGGAGGAGCAGCAGAGGCAACTCATGAATGAAAAACAAACGCTGGCCAAGCCGTGCGACGGTAGTAACAAGCACTAAAAGATGTTTTATGAGGCGCAACTACGACAGCATGCAGCAGCAATGGCAAAGTTGCTGCCGATGCTGTTGCTGAGCGGTTGCTGCACGCTACATGCGGCAGTCGTAACAATTAAATGGCAATGCAAACTGCGCCATATTTTGTGCGCTGTCTCGCAGAGCAGGAAGCGTAAGTGCAGCAGCAATTTCCCATTTGCTACTGCTGCTAATTGCCGCAGCAGCAGCGGCGACGTCGGCACTTTCGTACTAAAAATAGTAGAAGCATCGGTTTTTACGCTGATTATGGCCTGCCTTTAATGGCAATGCAGAGTGAGAGAAAGAGCCTTGCAATTCCATTTAGACGATGCGATGGTGCTTTCATCTATTGAAGTGTGTCTAGGCAGCTGGCAACATGTTGCGCAGCATTGCTGCTAAGGCTATAGACTCAAAGAAAGTATCAATCAAAGGCACCAGAATACGAAGATAATGCAATTGGTGAAATCGAAATTTTGGCAACAGCTTCGATCAAGAGTATTCTAGTGGCATTTGATAGAAATAAGTAGAGAATGAGTTTATTTGCCTAAAAGAATGAGCTAATAGAGAGAAAATCTTAAGAAAATTTTCCAAGCAAAAAAGTTTTAAAATTTTTGAGGCTTTTATAATTGGCGGTAATGGTTAAGTGCGGCCCCGCGACTATCCTATACGCTGAGTTTGATCTAGCATAGAGCCTCCCATTTTCGAGGCCATAAAAAAGATTGTAGAAAAATTAAGAATTGCTTAATTTTCCATGGAGTAGTGAGTAGTAGTTCTTTATGTCAATAGTTAATAGAAAGATATATTAAAAATACATTTTTTCATAAAAATTTTGAGAAAAATATAAAGAAGGGGCACGTTGTTGAAAAAAGGATTTTTGTGATACTGGGTCTACAGGCCTATTCCGGCAATACAGTCACAATTGCCTACTACTGCAGTGTTACATTTTCATAGAAAAAAGTCAATTGTTACAAAATTTTGAATTGTCAGTTGTTTGACTCTAGTCAGAATAGAGCTTTTAATGAAGGTTGGCTAATACTTTATTTAAAATAAATTTTATCTTAAATAAAAAGAGGCTTGCCTTCTGTGCCTAATTGCACAGCGTTGCTTTGCTGGAATTTTCCCAATGCTGTTGCAATAATGCAGATTTTCAACTTTTATGCAAAAGCGAACATACATTTTTAAATAGTCATATCCGCCCACTAACACACATACACACACACACACGCATATTTTACATTAAAAAATTATGCAGCGAGCATTCTGATAAAATTCGCATTTTTAATTGCTGCCATTTGAAATGAGCCGCCGCTTAGGAGAAAAACAACAAAAGCAAAAAAAAGCAAATTGTGGCAGCCTAAATGCAAATGTCAATTACGCGTACTCGCGCTGCCATTGGGAAGTCGGTGGCATGCAACATGTTGGTGCGCTGCTAATGAGTGCCGCATGTGGGAAAGCGCAACATTGCAAATTGTGCAAAATATGGTTTACATGTTGAAGACGGTGGGAGGGGGGAGAGGGGGGGAAACCGCATTGCCAAACAATTAAAACAGTCGCGTAGATAAAGACATAACCCCATTTTTTCCACGCTGTTGGCTGATAACAGCGAAATTACAGTTACACCAAAAGCGTTGCAGTGGCCAGTGTTGTTGCTTACACTTGACTGACTTGGCTGCTGCTGGCTGGCTGGCCATGCACGCCGCTTGCCCCTACCCCCTCATAATACTTACCTACTCGTATTCGAAATTAACTCTTTACAGTCGCTTGCAGAAATTACTTTTGCTAGCAAAAAAGTATACATTTGACTGCTGTCTTTGTAGCTGCCACTGTAGCCGCTGCCGGTGTTGCGCGATAAATTATTATGTTATCCTAATTAAAACGCTGACACTCTACACACAATATTTTCCAACGCATACGCGCCGGCGTAATTGCGCGCGTTATTAGCTGCCATTTCAGGCTGGCGGTTTTTTTGAAATCTTTATTTTGGCGCATAATAATTCCACTACAAATTGAGTAGTTGTCAGCTGTTTGGAGCGCTGTCAGTGCAGTTTTCAGCAATAAGTCAAGCGCATGCGGAGCAGAGTTTCGAGCAGGAAGCAGCTTTGCCAAGTAACGCAATATTCAGAAAGTGGGCGTATTTAAGGCGTAACGAAATGGGCATGAACTTTTTTTAAAATAACTCGACCACAACAACTCGAAACAAACACGAGTCTGGCTCGTATAAAGATGTATTTATTCAAGAAAATTTTTAGTATGCTGTTATATAATTTTTTTTAACTAATTATTTTAAGCACATAATTTACTTAAATAAATGGAACTATAAGTGGTTAATATTTTTGAAGCAATTTATAATTTTGAATTGAAATTTTGGTGTTGGAGCGGTACCTTGAAACCTTAAACCCTGTTCGATGCGCCATTGTCTTATGTTAATTCACCACTACCTCAAAAGAAAAAAATCTTTAGATTTAAAAGACTAGATCTAGAATATAGATGATTGATTAGTAGAAAAGCCAAAACTATTAGTATTCAAATCGGCAATCCGGCCAAAAAACCAATATAGAAATTTTGATATCACGCTGACAGCTGACAGCAAATTTTAGTATATAGAAGCAAATAAATTTTGTTATTTTTGATTTACTTTTCATGCTCTGATCTATCGTGATTTTTTGTTAAAGAGAGAGAGAGAGATGTGTTCTTTTGTGCTGTTCAGTTTTTTGGTGCTTCTTTTTGCTTCGAAAAAGTAGGATACACGATAGCAAATAAGTAGAAAGTAGTAAATGCCTTCTTTGATTCTGCTATTGAAGCACAAAGCAACACTGGTATGCAAATGTAAAAAAAGTAGCAGTGCCTTTTGCTCTGCTTTATCATATAGTCTAGTATGTTAATTAAGTTCTTTTTTGATGTTTTCTGCAATATTGCGCGAGTATCTGATAGAATATTAATTTTAAAATGCATTCAAGCATTTCATGTCGAAGGCTTTTCTGCATATATGTATTTCACTTCATTATGCACGACCACCACACACACACATACACATATACATATATACACGAGGTGCATGTATAGAGTAATTAAGTCAAATTACGCCACGAGGCAACATTTAAAATGCAATCAATTCAACTTCCTACTTTCTCGGCAGCCTCAGAGCAGGCACATCAGCTAAATAGGGGCAATGAAAGGGGTTCAATATACTCCATTACATTCCTATGATACACAATGTGATGGACACTGACTACGCCACAGAGCGTGCTCTGCCAGGGCAATATTGTCAGCCAGCCAGCCAGCCAATGTGATGCAATCTCTGGCGCGACATGCATAAAATCAGCAGAGCTTCCATACTATTTATAGCACAAGACGAGTTCAAAGTTGTTGTGGTTGTAAACAATAACTGAAATTACTAATTACTAGCGATTAAATGCGCCGCGAAGGAATGCCATTAAAATGAAGTGCAACAATTGCAAGCGAGATGCTACGACAAGCTTGAGCGATTTAGAGCAACTGCAATCAGCTGGTAATCGCTATAGAATTTCGAAAAATAATATGCCTTCAGTGACTCAGAACTTCGAACTAAGCATATGCAATTTCTCATAAACTAATTAGAGCTAGTTCGATGCAAAATATATTTTCAGATTAAGTGAAGTTCACATAACTTAAGTGGAATTGAGAATTAAACTTAAGTACTAAAGTGAAATGTTGCTTTGAAAAAGTGTAGTGAAAGAATTTTCAACAAATCGATTCAAGCTGAAATGAATAAAATTAACTCAAGTCTTCTAAACTTAAGTGCAAGTGACTTAACTGAATTGAAATATTGTTTTGACAAAGAGGAGTAAAAGAAATATAAAGAAAACTTTACTGAAATTCACTAAAACTAAGTGAAGTTCACTAAAACTAAGTGCAATAAGTTAGTAATAAGATTTAAGTTTATTAAAAAAGTGCATTGAACTGAACTGAAGTGTATTGTTATTTTAGAACGTTGGGGAAAAAATTAAGTGATTTAATAAACTAAACTTATGTGAAGTGCAAATTTACTAGAAATAATCAGCTCAGTCTAAAATCATAACAATTTCATTAATGAAGAATATAATCTTCACTCACGCTTGAAATGATGCGTGAAACTGACAGTTGAACGAGAATTGACAGGTCGCATGTAAACAAGTGTTTTTTTTATCAGCGCCATTTTGCTGATAATTTCAATAATACTTATATTTTTGTTGATTTTTACAAAATCGCTACACGACACAAAAAGATTTTTGCTCGCTGTGGAATTGTTTGAAGTGTGAAATTATTATTGATTTTATGAGTGCAACATTTGAGGGATAATTTCGATGCCATTCGCGTTTCGAAACCGCCTGCGAAATCACACAAGCTGGAATGGCTAGAAGCATCGGCCACGCGCTGACACTGGGCAACCAAGAAATTCCAATCAGGCTTAAAGCGAGCGACATACACAAAGCTATTACCATATACCTAACACCCACTGTGCGTGTGTATGTGAGTGGGTATGAGATGGCCAGGGATGCCAAGCAAATTTTTCATAGTCATTGATTTCAGTTACAAAATGAGGCGATTTTCAAAACAGTTGGCAGACAAAATTTTAAAAAGAATGAAAAAAGGCATAAATATAAGCGCGAATTCATAAAAATTCTTTGCGACAAAATCGCAAAAATTCGACTCAACTTTATGAACTTCATGAGCATATTTTATTTTTAAAATTGTATGCTAATAAAGGGAATACTTGGGAGCAGCTGAAAATGTTCTTAAGCGTAGGCATTTGAAAATTGAATGCATGCATTTTACATTAGCCTGCGATTTTCTAGCAATTTTACAGCCCACACACACACACAGGCACACACACTCACTCACACATATGCATATATATAGATGTGCTGCTTAGGAAATCGCAGTCGCATCTGCAAGGCAGCAGCGGGAAATAGAAAATCTGCGCTGGCGAAATGAAAACTGCACACTAAACCCACTCGCCAAAACGCTGCACCCAGCAGTTACACACGCACACACACACTCACTCACACATTCGCCGACATGTGGATGTGTGCCTGAATGAATGGCATGGCATGGCCTGGCATGCAGCGTTGCAGTTGGCCGTTTCCATGCACATGTGTAAGTACAAGCACGCAGCCGAAATCCGCAATTATAACTTCCGCTCTTCTGCGCCAGCGGCAGCCAAGAGACGACCGACCAGGCAACTGCAGCCAAGTCAGCAGCACGGCCAGAAAAAATCAGCATATGTGCGTATGAACAGCAAAAGGAAGCAAACGAAAGACAGGCACAGCCAGAACGGAAGGAAAGAATGTGGGAATTTTCAGAAAAAATGCAAATATTCCAAGAATTACAATTATCTTATCTGCTTTACTTACATACATACATATATACTTTTTTGATTTGCATTTTTCTATACATAGCCTAGAAATACTCACACACACACACACACACACACACACACACACACACACACACACACACGGAATTTCTTCATTCATTCATTCATTTGTTCATTCACAATTTTATTTCTACAACGCAGAATGAACGAGTTGTAGAAGTAGCTCGAGGTTAAGACGTCATCGATTATTTTCAAATTCAAGCCAAAAAGCAAACAAACACATACAAGCGAAATAAATAAAGAATAAGCAGTAGCAATACTTTGATTGGCAATCTGTTTATGCTAATTGCGAATTAACAAAAATATTTAATTTTAGAAAAATGGCATAATGAAATTGCTAACAACAAAAAAAGCAGCTCAGTCGATCAGTCGAGCACGTAGCTTGTATTTCGAATCATTGTTAGAACAACACCGAAAGTTGGCAAACTATTCGACAGTTAGATACACGAAATAATAACAATTGTTTGTCATTTTCATTGTATTTTTTTTGCAAATGAGAGAAATATTTCTTCTTCATATGAGAAAAATATCAGTTGATAAAAGGCATTCAATTGTTATTTTTGTGACTCTCGCCAGAATCGCTTCAGAGAGCAGCTGATGCTGACGTTTTGTCATAAACTTTGGCTGAAGATTCATTTAATACTACATTACATGTTGTACTTGTAAATTATAGTCTCGCTTTGCAAAATAAACTGAAATAACAGAAATAAAGATTTGTTCGTATATGAACCGTGATTGTTTTAGCTCAAGCGTAAAAAAATATTCTACGTATTTAAAACGATTGCGACTTACAGCAAGTGGCCTCTGAGCAATCAGAAGGTTTGTAGATTAAATTCTTAGAATAATAGCTCAGAGAATAGTGTTCATATTGTTTGCCAGTGACGAATAGGGAAAGCACTGAATTGTGAAGCTTCACTTCAATAAGAAGTCGATCATGGCTCATGGTTCATAAAAGTCGGAGCTGTGTTCCAAGTCATTAGATGACTTTCCTCTGTTTCGAGTCTTATCTTATGATGAATATGGGAAATTCGAAATTTTTAGCACTCATGATTATTTTCAAAGTTTAGACAGTTCTACGCTCCATGACAATTTTTAAATCTGCCAAAGAAAAGTTATTCGTCTTGCTAAGGCATTATTCTAGTTGGCATAAGACTATTCTAAAGTCTATTACTATTTTGCATGAGTCTGTGGAAGTCTTTTCTTTGTCAAAGTATCTCTTGGATAGTTGCAAAAAGTACCGCAAAGTTGGTTTTAAAACGCTGTACAGAAAAGCAGGTACTCGCTGGCCAGATAATTGCTAGCCTCCAGCCTCCGAGAGTAACTGAAGGTGCAAGGGGGCAGGCAGCTTGCTGTCAGTTGCTTGTGCTGTTTAAGGCATATGACTTCATTTGCCGATACAATGTGACGTATGCTACATATAGCATATGACGCATACGCTTGCTCATTATACATACACCCACACACACACACATATAGATTCTGTGAGTGCGTGTTAGTGCAGGCAAAATCTATCGTGCTATAGTGGGCGTATTTTTTCTGGTTGCAAAACGTGTATCTGCTGCTACACCGTGTATCTTTGTATCTGTTGCATGTGTTAAAGATTTGCTAGAGAGCAAAAGTTTTTATTGTTTTACGCAAGCATAGAGAATTGTGAGCGTCGATCGTTGCTTTGTATTTGTTTTTATTGTGGCTAATAAATTTTAGGCTGCAGCGCTTTTATGTGATTTATTAATGAATGAATTAAGACGAGCGTCTGAAGGTGTGTGTATGTGTGTGTGCGCGCTATGCAGGGAGATGCTCAAATACAACTCTGACACACATTTTATGAATGTCACTATGAGAGATACAACAAAATTCAAGATATGTTTGAGTGTTTTTTTATAAGTTGAATCATTTTAATCATTACAAAATAAATGACAAGTCAAATTAAAAAGAATGAACGCTTTAAAGTAGGCGATTTCAATAAGCTAATGCGCTTAGAAAAGTTCGTAAAGTTCTTGGAAAGAGTGACAAATGGCAGCCGAACGATATTAATACAATAACAACTGCATGTTATTATTCGTATATACCAGAGAGAGAGAGAGAGAGAGAGAGCTGCTGTGAGTATTGACGACTCGCAGTTGACTCGTTAGTAGTCTTGATTCGTGTTATGACTCGCACTCATTAACACTCTTGAAACAACTCATAAAAAGTAATAGTTCATATAAACACAACTAGAAGTATTAATAATCTTCAGACTATTCCCTTGCACAATGACTTGCTAAACTTTTTGTTCCCGTTTAATAGTCAAGAAGAATATAAGCTCGCGTTGGTGTTGATACTTTATATGATAGTGTAAGCAACCCTTTTAAAATACAACCCTGAAGCCCCAAGGCGTACCACTGATGGCGACGTCTTGAGTAGTAGTGGTGTTTCCGGCGATAGACGACGACGCGTGCTTACGACGATACATTTACGAATCAATTTCTAATATCCATTAATTTCCATATTTCATTTATTTATATCCTGACAAAAATATAATAAAACCATTTGAAGTAATCCAGGAAGTGTTTACTTTATATGATAGATTCAAATGAATTGATTTGTAAATTAATTAACTCTCCAGCCGACGCTGCAACATATTCGCCGATCTTATGGATCGATTTCCGATCATTTTGAAATGACCTGGCATTTCCCAGAATTCACCCCAAAGAAACTATACGTATTTCTGCCATCGTTTTTCAATATTGCTATACGATTACATATATGTCAATTTGGCTTAAGTTGAAAACAGAATTTTTTGCATTATAAAATAATGCATGTGGCTTTAAATTGGTGGGCGTAGATCACATCGAGCTATCTTTTGTTTGCTATTCAGCGAAAAAAGCATGATTTTATTAATCAATATTTTGCAAAAATAACGCCCACTCTGCAAAATAGAAATTGCATAAAATTACAATAAAATCCACAATCACAACAGCAACAATAGGACTAAGCATATTTATGCACAACAAACACACACACACGCACACACACAAACACTATCAAAAAATAGCGAGCAATATTCATAGCTATGATACATATATGTATACAAACTTGTGGCGAACGTGTGTGTGTGTGTGTTGGGATTGGTGGTAGGTTGGCAACACTGCGCGACGGCCGCGGCGTTGCAAATTTGCCACACGAAGGCGGCTCTGCACTTTTGCAGGTGTTTTGCGAGTATGCAAATTTTTTGTAATCTTATTAAGTAGTCTTTTGAATGAATTGTGCAATATTTTGTATTGCAAGTGTAAATGGCTGAGATGGCGCAAAGCTGAACAGGCAAGGAACTAGCGACCCTCAGCTGCAGCAAACAAGCTGTAATTCTGAAAACTATTGTTCCAATTGTCAACCCTTCATTATTATTGTTGGCTTTGTGCTGGGATGCACAACTTCACTGGAAAATTCAAATCGAAGTTATTAAAGCTCGTTCGAGCTGATTTGCTACTGTCAGGACTACACTTGAACCTTGTTGCTCTGCTGAGCCAAGCGTACTTTCGGCCTATGAACATTTTTCGCATTTTCGCCAACACTTTCGCTAAGCCCCGTTAGTCACATCTTCAGTCTTCTCCTAGTATTATATAAGTACATATATTATAAGCCAACTCTAGACGTCTAGTGAGTGTTTCGGCATGCGAATAGAATATGTATGCTCAGCATGATACTTAAAAATTTTAAGTAGCCTTATGTGTGTGTGTGTATGCGTGTAACATATTTCAACTTTGAGTGACATTTTAGTGGACTTTTATACGTTTCTTCCTACTGAAATTATTTACATTTTCCGCGTAGCGAATTCTTTATGCTCTTCAAATTATACGTGCGATTTCTTGTTTATGGCTGTGCTGTTTGCTTTATGGCTGAATAATTTTTTTAAATCTTTTGATTTATGCGCACATGTTGGCAAATATTAAAATGGCAGCTCATAAGTTAGAATTTATGTGCTGCGATTTTAAAAATAACAGCGCAGCGGTTAATTTTGAAATTTCAAATTTCCCATTATTCAAATTGATTTTTAGCAGGCCGAAGGAAATGGCATGGCAGAAAGAGTTTTAAAAATAGACAGACAGAAGGCATGTAAGCTAAGTTAATGGAATGGAATGGTATATTCGACGGCAAGCGATCTTGTCAGCAATTTGCTTGATTGCCTTTAACCTTCTGCGACTGACGTGGTAGTCTGACAGACACCAATGTCTTTTTGGATCATAAATTTAATATAGTTAACAACAACTTCTATCCTTAATTTAAAAACAAAAATCATAACTGTAAGTGTACAAAACAAAATAATGTAAAATAAAAGCAATCGAATTGGTGTCTGGTGTACTACACGTCAGTAGAATTGTGAACACTAAATCACGTCAGTAGCAGAAGGTTAACATACATTCTACATAGCAGCCATAACCTTAAATCGACGGAACTTATAAGTATGAATATCTCGAATTTTTTTGTGTAAATAATCTAATAAGATTGTAAGATAGAACACAGAGATTTACAATTTTGATACAAATTTCTTTTTATGAATTTTTGTAAAAAAATTTAAAACTTTTTTTTTTCATTTTTTGACACTCAATTCAAAGAATTTACACATCAAAATTGTAAGTGAAGAAAAAAAGTACATGTATATTTTCCACTGAATTAAGCCGTTCAACTTGTACTCAAGCAGAAGATGCTTTGTGCATATGCTCACTACATATATACATGTCATGCAAGCCATGTCATGCAATAAAGACATTAACAAGTAACACGCTTTTTTTACGACAGTCTTTTTGATTAAGAGCTGCAACAAAATGACATGCTGTATGTGTGAAGTGTCGCCCACGTTGTTTTACTTGCCTGTACACTTTATTCAAAACTCAGTCAAAGTAACCAGTTTTGGCCGAGCTTGAGTTTTGGGCCAACGTGTGCCCGGCCGCCAGCAAAGCAGCGCGCGTCTATCAGCGCAAAATGACAGTATCTTGTCGCTTTTAATTAAATTTGGCTCTGCTTGTAGGCCTGCGTTGCGAGGGGGAAAGGGGGGGGGGGGGGGGGTGTTCAGGAAAATATTCCGAAATTTCCTGATGACAAAAATGTGAACAATTTGCAAGTGTCATTTGTAAGTGCAAACAGCTGATTGAAGCTGGAAACATGCACACTTCCGCTGAGCCGCCATTTTTACTCTTTACATACATACATATATGTATATTCAAACATGCTTATAGGTTATAAATTTATTGAACTACGGTGTTATTTGAAAAGTATACAACTTAAAGAACCAACTGCTGTACCTACTTAAAATCAATATGTACATATATATATTCGCATTATAGTAGATTAACAATAATGTGGAATATTTGCCAGGCCAGTTTTTAATGAAGGCAACAAAATCTTGGCTACTTGCTATAAATCTCCTTTCTTCAATAATATTTACAGCCCATATTCTCACAAGAGTCACACAAGTCACAGTTCAATAGTTGTTATTTTTTCATATGAAGAAATATTTTCTCCCGAACGAAGAGAAAAAATAACAATTGAATAGCAATTAATTGTGACTCTGTAGCTTCACTTCAGCATAGCGCTGTAATTTTATTTGTCTTATAAAATTGCTAAAAAAGAAAGGCGACAACAAATTGTTATGCAAGCGTAGGTACATACAAAATGATATCATGTAAATTCTTAAAATATGCGTTTCGTTGGCCAAGTGAACGAAAGATTAGATATGCTGATTCCGGGAATTGTTGTAGCTACGTTGAATGTGGCATGTCACACTGAGAGTGTTACACACATAATGCTCAAAGTGTTGATAGTCAATTGTTGACATGTGAATGGGAGTGTGTGTGTGTGTGTGTGCGTCGCATTTAAGGTGTGAATTGTAAGAAACACGTAGCTATTTTTACGACACATGTCAGTGCATGTGTGTGTGTGTGTGTAGAGTACATTTAACCCGACAGAATTCATCAACAAGTTATTTTTTCAAGTTGCGGTAAACAACTGAGATACTTGAGATGCATCCGAGAGCATGAACGAACGAACGAACGGATGTATGTATGGATACTGGCAGCGGTTAATCAAATGCGGCGACAGGCAAAATTCAAAAGAATTAACTTGTTAGGCTTGTGGTTAACATATTGTCAACAAAGTTTAATGAAGTTCTGCGCTGGCCTGCGAGATTGGCCGCAAATATAAAATTACTTGGCTTACAACAATTGGTAATTTAATGCGTTTGTTTTTGTTTTGCTCAAAGTCAACAACAACAACAGCAACAACAACAACAACAACGTAGCATAGAGGAAGCACTTCTTTTGTTGCTATTCTATTTACGATATACGCCACTTTTGCTTGAATGCACAAACTGACGCACGCTTGCATTGTAATTAGCACATGTCAGAACCGACGAATGACAGCTGCAAAGCTGTAAAGTATCTCAGCAATAATCTTGCACGATTTTCTTTCTTTTGTTTGCCACAAACAGCGCATATTTTTGCATTTTTAAAATAAATTTAAAAAAAAATCACATAAAAGCTTAAAAAAAAGTGCATGCATAAAGAGCGTAGGCACTCAGACAGTTTGTCTGCTGAAACGCTTGGCTGTCGTTTGCGCTGTTTTTATGCCACAATTTGGCTTTTAAGGCCATACAAAATAAGCCATTTAAAAATTGAAATTTTTTCCAAAATAAGCTGGGCGTATGCGCAAAAAGTTTAGGTGCTTTTGCGCGTTTTTGTTGGCACCATTTTACGATGTTGCCGCTTTCTCTGCGCAGCCCACACTTGCGCTTGAATTCAAGTTTAGTTGTGGCTTAGAAAAAGATGGGCTAATCTCTAAAATACGCTTTGCATAATTTACGCCCAAAACGTGTTCATACTAAATATGAGCCGCTTCAAGTGGCAAATGTTGGCAATAAATTGATCAAAGAAATAACAAAAAAAACAACAACAACATCTACTTCAGTTTTAATTTCACACAATATATATATATATATACATATGCATAAGTGCAACAATGCTCATCAACGCAGAGCAGCCAATTTCATGCCAAATATTGCCTGCTTTTGTTAGAAATTTTACAAGCATTTCAAAGCTTGCGTTCAGTAGTTAAAAACATTTGGCTAACACTGCTATTAAAATTTGCATAACAAAGCAAAAATGTATTAATGCAATGCATATTTGAAGTATAGCAATGTATTATAAAATTTTTGCAATAAATTATTTCAGCTTACTTTGTCAGAGAAAAGACAACAATAGCATATTTCTGTATTAAACAAACGAGATGCAAAAGCATACAAAAACCAAAATAATTAGAAAATTGTTGCTACATTAAGAGCTTGAGCATACAACAACAACAACAATAAGATCGATAGAAGAATTTGTTTGAAATTTTGAAAAAGACAACAACATTTTATTTCTGTAGAAAACTAAGCACTAAACTTAAGATTAAGTGTACAACCATAATCAATATAAATTATGAATAACTCATCCATTGAAATTTAAAAAAAAGAAAAGTCTTTAAGAGAGCTGGAAAAACGAGTAACCGCGAAGTATCTCTCAGTGAGAAATCTGTTGAAAATAAGTTGTTAGCAATTCTTAGCGATCTCTGTTAAATATATAAAAGTGGCATAAGCTCGGCTGTACTAAAAAAGAAAACATTATATTTAAAATGCTGCAGTATACTTATTCTCTTATGCAGCTGCACATCATATGTAGCTACATCTAAACCACAGAACAGCCAACAGAAGTGTAACTGAATCAGCTGATCGAAAATATTGCATTTTTTTTGCCCGTACACTGTTCGTGGGGGCTAAGGTCCAGCTGAAAGGGCAAAGGTCCAGCTGTTTGATGTTAAAAGTTGAATTTGTTGGTGCAAGTATTTGTGACAGTATTGGTTAGATACACTCTGCTGGTCTCTTCTGTGATCTAAACTATGTATGTACTTCAAGCAAGCTGGAATGAATGCCACCTGTTGGCTTGGAATTAATGAATGGCCAAGTAAACGAGTGTGCAAATAAAAGTAAAACTAGCGCAAAAAACTAATTAACAAGATGTTAATAACAATAAAAAGAGCGCACGTTTAAAAGCGCAATCGGACAAATGAAGAACAACAAACCGGATGCAGGCTGTAGACAGCAGCTTGCAACAATAATAAGTAACTGTTAAAGGCACTTGGGAAATCCCAAAAACCCCACAAAAAAAAACGTTGGCTCGTGAGGCAAACAAATGACACTAGCAATTTGAAATTATAATTTTTTAAACGACGACAACAACAAATATGATATACCCCTCCAAAAAAGAGAGAAACAAAACAAAAAACTAAAGACAAAAGCGACAACAGCAAACGTTTGTAAAATTAATCTTACAATTTGCGTTGGCGGTGGAGGTAAGAGTTGGAAGCGGAGACGAAGACGGCAGTGGTAAAAAAGACAGGTAATTTAAAATGCAAATTTTCAAACACCCACCTTCGTTTTAGTTAAACGCGATCAATGAAGCATTGAAGTTTTCTATTAAGATAACAAAACACAGATACATATGGCAAAAAAAAACGAACGACCAAAGGCAACAACAAATTGTGCAAAAGGGTTGCCAGACTGTAACTAATTTTATGCGCTCGTGTGGCTGTAACAAATTGTAAAGCATTAATTATGCAATATGTTTGGAATAAAGAGAAGAAATCATAGAAAGTAGTGGCAGCAGATAGCGAGAGATTATAATGAGCTTGATCATAACTGAATGAAAATCAAGTTGAATTTAATTATACTATGCTAACTGGCTGGATTACAACAGTGAGAGACAAGTAAAAAGGCAGCTCATGCCCACCAGAGGAGTATGCCGAAAATGCCTTTAAATAAACCCAGAGAATCTATGCAATCCTAGACTTAATGGAACATTGCTCGCTTAGATATGCATCTTTTAGATACAAAATCGGCAAAGAGACTTCCTAAAATGAACATTAGCATACTCTTTAAAAAAAAAAGACAGCACCACAATATGACAGATACTTTATAGAGATGTAGACATCAGTCGAGAGTTATGCTTTCATGCGTTCATGCTGAGTACTAAATCCATATTTAGAACATTTTGCTATGAATAAATGCTTTAAATGTACATTTAATGCTCATCCTGAACGCAGATTTAGTTAAAATGTTTGGCATTCATCGCGATTTTTCTTATATTTTTTCCAGCATATGGAGAAATTTTGTTTTTGCTGGTATTGAGAAATTTGGCAGCACGCCCCAGACAGGCATTAGCATATTGTGCTGAAGATTCAGCTGATTCAATATATATGTATAAGTATCATTTAATCAATATGTTGAAGAGTATAGTTATAGCTTTCGTTTTTTCTTAACAATTGAGCTACACTTACAATAAAATAATTATATTTTAAAAATTTAAACTTGTCATATTACAAATTACAAAGTGATTCTTTAGGGATAAGGAACCTTTTCTATATAGTAGTTAGCCGATTTTCTTTGAAATGCAGCTGGCATAAGATTTCCGCATTTTAGACAAGCCAGTGTTATAGACAGATACATGTGTATGTATTTGGGTAGAAGCGCATGTGTGATTCCGTTTTTTGCAATAACCCAAAATATCCGGGTTCAAAGTACGCCACCACGAAATTGTGTTATCTCACACGCGTACGCTAAACAACTTGAAGAACGCTCGCCATAGCAAATCATTTGATTGCGTTTTACTTCAGTTCTAAAGCGGCAGCTTACGAATAAAACAAACTAAAAGCCAAAGGCTGACTAATCTCTAAATCACATGATGATGATGATGATGAGCTTGAGTGCTATGGAGCGAGTGAGGCGCACAGGCAAGCGAATCATCAAAGTAATGATTGAAATTGTGAGTCAATTGTGAGTTGTAATTAATATGCATGGCAAAGCTTCAGTTCAATACGAATTGCCAGCATTGTTGTTATTCTCAGCTGAACATAGTGTAGCATAAAGAAACTGTTGGAAATTTATATATAGTATATGTTTAATGTGTAAAATGATAAAATACCAAAAATAAAGGAAAACAACACACTGACGTTTTGTTGTTGTGACTGTTGGCGGCTTGAAGATCTGACAACTGACAAATGCACATGTCACATGCTTGAAAAGAGGAAGCAGATTTCAAAAGCAATTTGAATAGATGGGTATGTGTGTGTGTGTGCGTGGCTAGCAAATCAATAATTTTGTTGTACATTTATAAATCTCTAATTTAGCTGAGGGGTAAGAGGGTAGCTGTTAGCTGCAACTGAGAAATAGACCGTTAGACATAAGTTCAATTACCAAAGGACAATTACAGTTGTTATTATAAATTCAAGCGCGTTAAATGATGCTGATAAGCTGAAAGTTATCATGTAGTGGTAATATTTTACTCTAGCCATTTTGATTTTTTTGTAAAACAATTTACTTGGAAGAAAAGGTTTTAAAAGTTGTTTTGAAATAATATAAAACGCTAGAAAACAAACCAATTGAAAAGCGATATAAGATCTTGATCGTGGTTCGTATCACATACACACACATCTGTTGCTTGATATAAAATGAGAACAAAATTAATTTAAGAAATTTAGAAGAATATGGTCTAACGTATAAAATTTGCTGAAAAATAGGCTCAATTTCCAGTAACAGGCATTTAAAGAGAAGATGTGAAAAAAGTGCCTGCAATAGATAAAATGCGCTTGTATAGAGTTTTGAGCTAATGCAATTAAACGCACACACACAAAGTATACAAAATATTGAACTGCAGCAGCGGGGAACGGCTCACACAGCAGGACATTTCCATTAGCTGCGGCTGCCGCTGGCGGTGCAAGCACGATCTCAGCTCATGCATTGCTGGCGTAGCATGACTATGTTGCAAGCGTGTAAATTTGTGAGCAGCAGATGTTTGGCAACATGTTGCGCACACTGAAGTACAACCTGCTGAGTTGCTTGCAATTGATTACATTACTTCGAATTTGTATTTATAGTTAGAAAGCAAAGGAACGGCAGAGAGTCGTTTGTTTGAAAATCATGCGATAGATGCTTTGAAAGCAAAGGCATCTCAAAAATTTGCGCCAAATGCAGAAAAAACTTGCTAGCAAATCGCTTAAAATCGCGCAACAATTTATACTAAAAGCAGCAATTAACAAGCACTTGCGGCCGCCGGGCCGCGCCGGTCACTGAAGCGCTCTGGTGCTAAAATATGGCATCATAAAGTACGCCCCCTAAACGCTAATAAAAAGTCAATAAAAAACCAGTTAACGCCCAGCAATAAATAAAAATTATAAGCTTCAAAAAGCAAATTAATTAGCTGCAAATAAATTCATTTTTCCCTGCTGTTGTTGCTGTGATATAAAAATATGTTGCTACGGCAATAAAGCAATCGAAAATTCAATTCATATGTTATACATAGTTTTATAGCAGCAGCAGATTTAAATCATTTCAATTTCTTTTTTTGCGGTGGTCCAAATTTGAGAAAAAAACCTAATGTTTGTGTTGCTCCAGAAACTTTTATTTACGAGCGAATGGCATAACATAAATTTTGGTGCGAGTCACAAACGAAACGGCAGCAATAATTTTTAATTAAACCACAAGATGAAAAGATACTACGCATTAAAATATATACATATATACTATATATAAATATATTGCGTATATACGTGAGCGTATTGGAACAGCTGAACTAGTAGCGGCACAGCAACGAAAATACATTCATATTCAGTGGCAGCGTAATTAGCCGGTATTAAATGCCCGTTGGCCCAGTTTAGTATTTGGCTAGATCTGCGCAAAAGCCGAGTAGGAGTCAGCATTATAAGGAATTAGTTGCCAGCATGAAATATATGCGCATATTTCAAGCGGAATCGTTTTCAAAAGTATTTGTCTTGAATATTATATGTATGCATGTGAACAGGCGCGTAGTTCATAGTTGGAAAGAGCAGCGCTGCTGTGGGGCATCAAATCGAACAATAACAATTGAGCTATTCTGGCGTTACAGTCACAATTCATATAGCATGTTGAAATGTATATTTTGTGACTATTGCCCATGAAGGTTGATGTACAATTCTTGAGTATTTCAATAGAGTAAGCATACAAATTTGAAAACCCGCTATGCTTAGAAGCTCTTTTATGAAATCAACTTGCAATTTATATAATTTTGAGAATTTTTTAGAAAGCATATAAAAAGGGTAAACGAAAAATTATTTTAAAATGCAGTTTTTACGCTGGAAAAGAATCAACAAGAAACCGAAAAAACGGTTATAGTTATAAGTAAGATATGATATAGATAACTTTATATTAATTGAACTAAATTATATGTCGTATAAAGTATTGTACTTTCCAAAGAGTTCATTGTTAGCGAAAGTTCGTTATAAAGCAGTTGCTTATAAGCAAAAAGTACGATATATCGAAATCTGCATACAGATCAATGTTCGATTTTACGTTGAATAGGAAAAAGTATGAGTTAAAAAATCAGTACAGCAAAAAAACAGCTTGACAGCCTGTGAAAAAATTTTGGGACAGACCTTTTCATATTCATGCAAAATATGATATTTTCTTCGCTTTTTCAAAAGATTTTTGGCAGGGAATTTTTTTGGAAGAGAAATTTAGTACATAACCATGCAAAATATGATATTTCCTAAGCTTTTACAAAAGATTGAAAAAAGTTAATACAAATTGGTATACAACATTTTTTACAAATATGTAGTTTTAAATTCATTTTTAGGGTTCCGTTCCCCTAAAGGGAAAAAACGGGAACACTTATAAGGTCACTTTTGTTTTGGGAGTGTGTATATAAAACGACCATATTTTCATCGATGTTAGGTCTTGATAACCTAAACACATTTTCACTATAAAAAGTTAAGAAATATTTTTAGAAATATTTTTTTATAATTTTTAAAGGTTTTCGGGTCGGACAAAAAAAAATAAAAATATTTTTAAATCGTATCGTGTGGGGTATCGTTAGAAAGGGCTATGTCCATAGATTATAAAATGTATTTTTTTTAAATTTTATGTAAACGGGTTAGAAAGATATAGTTAAAAATGTGAGAAAAACTGACCTGTCCCCACATGATCCCATTTTCCCATGCCATTTCTCAACCGAAAATTTTGATAAAATCAGGCTAACTAGGTATTTGATCACGCATGACTGAATGGCTGCCCCTTTTTTCGAATTTTAAATTAAAAAAATTTTTTTTTAATTTAAGATGACCCCCTCAGAAAAAAATTTTTTTTGTTTATATCGAGTGGGGTATCATTAGAAAGGGCTACGTCCATGGATTACAAACATATTTTTTTTATAATTTTCGGTGAATTGGTTTCGAATATGTAGGCCAAAATGTCGAAAATTGTTTGGCCAGACGGGCAAAGAGAAACTAAATTCGACCGCTAAAAAGGGTATTTCTGGTACGGAACCCTCAGTGAGCGAGTCCGACTCGCACTTGACTGCTTTTATTTCAATAATATATTTGAGAGCGCTCTATCAGCTAGAGCCAAAGAACTCTTTTTTAACAAACATTTTAGTTAGAGCCTTTTCACATCAAGTTGCAACACAGAATTTTTTGGATGACTTTTAAATGTTTTGATTGAAGAATAACATTCAAAATTTGATTGTTTAATGCGGCTCTCACTTTTGCCTCAGTTTGAGCTTTTTTGTGAAATTTTTTATTACATATTCCACTGACTCAATGAAAACTCCAAACGTCAACAATTAATTCTAGCAACCCCCAACTACGCGGCTTTCTTGAATCTTAATAAATAGCTTTGCAGAATCTATTCAGCCAGCTTGAATCTTGCTCGCTTAAAGTATACAGCAGTCAAAAAGGCAGGCAGCCAGCCAGCCAGTCAAGTCGAGCGGCTTCAAGTAGCCAACAAGTCAACAGGCAGTCACGCTCGAGCGCTATTTGAAATGTAAATCTTCGCTTTTCAAAAACTAAAAAAACTAGGAAACTCAACGGGGCACTTGTGGCAACGATTACAACGTGCTCCACACACACACACACATGCATACGCCACAGCGACAACAACAACAACAATTTAGCATGTAAAGTTAGGCATTAGTATTTTGTCGCTATTGCTTTTTTAGCCCAGTGGCTAGAAGCGACTCACATGCGCTGCTGGCCAGCCAGACACAGTCAGGCAAAACGGCGGCAAGGTAAACAAGTTTATTTGATTCTAGTTAGTATCTGACAAAAGTTAGTCGAGTCGATGCCAGTGGCAGTGATCATTAAAACATTTTGCTCTGTATTGCTTTTATTTTTTACCACTTCTTTTCTAAGAGGAAACTATGAATGAAACTTAATGCTAGAGTCGACACCACAAAACGCGCTTTGCCAGTTTCTAGTTGTTGTTAGTTGTCGTTGTTGTTGTAGTTGGTGCTGGCTTTCGAAAGTGAAAAATAATTTTCCAACGATTGAAGCTAACTCAATTTCGATTTTAAGCTAACTTTATGACATTTAGCAAGCGTTTAAGAGAGACTTTTATGGCAGTCTCAATGATTTTGCACATTAAAGGTAATGCGCTTTGGGAATTAATTTAGCTATCTGTGTGTGTGTGTGCATGTGTATGTGTGTGTGCCAAATGTTGTCTTGCACTTTTATGGCTAAATCATGTAATTATAAGTCAATGCTTATTTTAGGCTGTAAATGTACAATAACGATTTATTAAATTTTGTGCAATTGATTTGATTTTTGGCTAAAATTTATGACTAATTGAGCGCACGATGCACACACACACATGCACACATTGAGAAACCAACAACACAATGAGTAATCTGAATTGATTAATTGTTTTTTGCTAGTTAGTCAATTTAGCAACATAACAGCAAATATTGGATTTTTAAAGTTCTGCACTAACTCGAAAAACCTTTTCTGAAAGCCGCAGCGGAACTCGATTTAAACTTTGATTCAATTGAAATTGAAATTAAAAATTAAATTTTTTAACCATTATAATAAATTTATATAGAGATGTCGTAAATATAAAGTTGCCAACATGAATATGATTTGATGGTAATGCCACAGTGAGGGAGCCAAGAAAAACCTTCATCTTAAATACTACAACATAAGAAGCGTGGTGCTCAGCTGACAGCGAAGGAATATACATACAAGTTTTACTGAAAACGATTGAAGCATAGTATTTTTTAAGGATGAATACAAATTTTTTTTGAAACAATCAGATGGAGTTATATGCATTCGCAGAAGCGCACACTAAGACTTGGAAACAACGAATATAATATCAAGAACTAAACTTTGTCCAAGTTTCATGTCTGAGGGTGTGGAATGTCATTTCAATTTATGGCTGTAGTAATTATTAACGGTACTTTAAATTCATGGCTCTTCATTGATATCATTGAAGATTTATTAAGCTGTACTTTAAGGCACTGGTTCAAGTGATCAACGACACAGAGCTAGGCCACAGTTAAAAAATAGTCTATAGTCTATGCTTTCTTCAAAAGCATAAAATGTCAACATTTTAACAAATATTTTGTACATCACATGAAGCAATATCTCAAAAGATCTGATGTGCAAATACTAAGATGGCCTGAAAAAAGTGCACATATAAGAACTATAGAGAACTGTTGGATTGCCTTGAAGAAATATCTGAACCGTAAGAAGCAAAAGGCCAAAACTGAGAAAAAAGGCAATGGCTGTACAATAAACATAGCATCTTCTCTTCATTCATCTCTCTTTCGATTTATCAATCTTATTATTGAGCAAATTAAAATTTTAGAATTTTTTTGGGGCCTTTAGCATTTTTTGTTATTTTTCCAGTTTCTCTTTCACTGCTTTTGAACATTGAAGCAGCTTGTGTTGGCAGCGTATATTGGCATGTCGTTCCAAGCACTTGCCAAATTAGTTACAAATCTCGACGGAATGCCAATTGCAATAATTGCTGGAAGTATCTCATATGTGCTTCTATTGTATGTAGTCATAATTACTCTTTTTTTTTAATTATTGCCAGCCAGTCAAAAATTTTAGCTATTTAGCAGGCAAAAATCGCAGGGAATTGCAGCAATTAAACGTAGGTACACTTTTGACCCGGCTCAATTGAAAGCCATTGAATGCTTGAGCATTAATTGCCGCAAATCCCAGGCTGACAGGGAGCTAAGCCGAACACTGACTGCAGCGAAGGCATAACTACAATGAGTTTTAATTAAAATTGTTTGGCCTGAGTTGGGCGCTGGGGAGCGAGAGGAGAGCGGGGTAGCAAATCCGCTTATTGCATGTCAAATTCAAAATTCCGTTTTTTTAAATTAAGTTCCAGTGCAATTTAATTTCGCTGCCTCAGACTTGATGACTTTTAATTGTATGCAAATTTTTTGTCGCTTTTTGCAATTTCTGACTGCAAGCGAACAAATTTCAATGCACGCTTTTTGCACAGCGGGGTGCAAGCCTATTGACAGCGAGCGAGCGAGAGACCACCCAGTCGTGTCGGACGGACGCACTGCGGCCTTATTGAAACATGGTCGCATTTGAACTTTGGCTGCTGCGAGGCGCGCCTGCAAAAAAGTACGTTAATCTCATTGAGCTGCTGACATATTGATTGACTTTTGAGCGCGAAATTGATACGAAATTGTTTGCTGCTGCGCAAAATCGTTTAAGCGAAAATACGCTGAATGTGTCAATTGAAAAAGTAGCAAATATCTTTAACAGCTATTTCAAAGAAAATGCTAAACTTTTCAGCGCTAATTTTAAATACCAGATTTGAGCTGCTTGAAGTTCATATTGCAGCTAATTTAACTTACGCATTCGCAGATTTAAAACTTCGACAGACAGAGTGTGGCTAGAGTGTGACGTCATATTTGATAACTTACCTAAAACAAAAGAAAGAAATTAAGTGGATTAGTAAAATATATTGGAAAATTTTATATGACATAGGAAATTGAATTCATAAAAAAGAAGCACATAAAATTTCATTTAAATAAGAAATTTCTGATTGATGGTGAAGCAATAATTTGGAGTAGATTGTATTTGGAATTAAAATCTAGTCTCCTAGACAACGCGAACTGAAGGGCTTTTAGTGTTAGGTGTTCATCTATTTACAAATCCTCACGAGTAGCAAAAGATTGACAGGCATTGCATTCGGTTCCAAAATATTTTGCATATGCTACTTTGCAATATAATTTGGATCGTGAATACACCGAATACAGACGGAGCTATTAAAAACTATACTCAAAAGCTAGGAATTCTTGCTTGTTAGATTTATAGCTCTCTTCTTATAAAACATACTTAAAGGTAAAATATCTTTAAAGTATCGCAGAAAGCAGTCACAGTTCTCTTTGGATGAAAAGTCAAGCAATAGTTCAGTGAATGTGTGCTCGATGTGTGATGCAATGGGGCACTAGGATCGATCTCTCGCAGTCTTATACCACATAAAAAAGCGTGGTTGAGCGGGGCCATCTCTCGCTAAAAATTGCCAACTATTCGAAAGTATTCTTATCACCATTTGAACATGGCCATGGAAAAAATTTCAAGCAGTGGCTGACATAGAAATTTTTGTCGAATTTTATAGTGGATTCGGATTTGCTAATAAAAATATATGTTCCACGAAGCTTCATCAAATTTAATCAACCATAAATATTTGCATGTTTAACATGGCTTTTATAAATTCAATTCGTCTGACAATTGTTTTGCCGAGCTTTTCACTTATACAACGAGCAATTTTTTTATAGCTAGCATTTCTTTTAGCCATAATAAAGAGTACAGAATTAAAGTGTCGATACTTAAAAAGTTCCAAAATAGCACTAATAAAATGTGCCCAAATAAAAGCCATATAGCAAACTTTTTGCAAAATGTTCAAATACGCAATAATTCTCACAACAAAAAAAGGATTAATGTGCCAAAAACGAAAAAAAAACCGCTATGAGAGAGAAAGTGCAATAAAGCGCGAGAGAGAGGCAATGTGCGCAATTGTCTTTTTATGGCCAGCAGTTAAGATACGCTCGGCTGCTTGTGCAGTTAAGTGCTGCTTAATTTGCCTATAAAAAATCATATAAAATCATTTTATATGGCAATCGCTGTTATTCCGCTGCTAGCCCAAAATGCAGGCAACATTGGTGGCCGCTTCAATATATCACTTTTAATTATTAGTAAATATGCATAAATTACTATGCGCTGTTATTAGTTTTGACAAAAAAAAAAAGATTTGACAGCAGCCAAAAAAGAGTATCTTTATCTTATGACAACAACAAAAAAAACCCAGTAGCTGCTGTCAGTCGCAACGGCACGCCATGACGTATGCGCGTTTTTTTTTTGAAAATGCGCTAATTGCCCGTGGCTCGTTTCGATCCGGTCCGGCCATTGTGACTAGGAATTTTGATTTACAAGCAAACATTTTGAAATTTCTTTTATGGTCTGCTAAAAATAAAAAATTTTAGACACAACACACACACATACATACAACAATGATGATGATAGCACCCAGCAAACATTTTCGATTACGAAAGAGTTTGAAGCCTTTAATGCAATGAGATTGCGCTTTCGGCTCTTGATTGTAAGCTAACTGACAAGCCCAACGCGATTTGCATCAATTTTGGGCATTATTTCAAAGAAGAGCGACGACGAGCTGCCATTACGCCGTGTTCCATGTTAAACTTTCGAACGAAATTGAAACGCCTCAAAATATTTTTAAAATTCGTCTCATTCTACAGCGCATTAAAAAGATGAATATATGCTTAATTTGAGTTGTGTTGTTATTCGTTTAGATCATATATAGTATATATATATTCATATTTCATAAGCATACATTTCATTTTGTCTATTGTCAGTTACTCCTCAAGCCTGGCTTCTCAATAAAAACGTGATCATAAACGACGACCAACTAAAAATATACTAAATCTTTTATTTTAGCCGCAATCAACTGTGTATCATAAAAAAGATATTAAGCATATATTGCTTGCGCTAAAAAAAAATATTGCTTAAGAAAATTCGAGAATTATGTCACGGTTTTTACGAAATGTGAATATGTATTGTAAATTTTTCCTTGTTCGAGCGATCGAAATGCATTTACTTTTGCATTTCTCTTCGAATTATAAAGCTGACGATTGAAGAAAGCGTTGAAAGACTTTTCTATCAGCAATGTTTTGTTTTGCATGCTGGGCAACACACACACACATCATACACACACACATATGCACACGTTCTCGCTTTTTTCGGCTCATTAATGCGCAACGTGCAAATATTGCAAAATAATGTGTCTATCTTGCAACGGAACGGAATTTGTTGGTGGCAACATTTGGCTTATTTCGAGCGATGATATCTGAATGTTTGTGTGTGCGTGTGTGTGTGTAGGTATTTATGTGTTATACGGCATCTTCGAAAATAAAGTCACACTGTCTGGCCGAGTGCGAGTGAGGCATGTCGGCAAGAAAAAAAAGGAAAGAATCCGCCCAGACAGTCCGACAGGCAGACATACATATAGACAGACAGCCGCACAATTCCGATTTAATTATATGAAATTTGCGCTTCTTATTGCTGTTGTTGTTGTTCTTGGCGAAATTGTCGCCGCTTGCTAGATTTTGATGATATAAAGCGCAACTAAATTTAAATGCAAATTTTCATGAAACGAAGTCGAAGTGAATCCGGCAAAAACGAGCTTGAGTGCATTGACTTTTGGCTAAGGCGGAGTGAGGGCAGATGGGCAGAAATGAGAGGACAGGAGAGGACAAACAGACAAGCGGGGAGTGCACATATAGGCAGACAGACAGCAGCAACATCAAGGAAGTGCGAACAAATATCTTAAGTTAGGTAAGAAACGACATAGAAGAATGGACCAGAGTACGGATGAACCGACGAACAGACAGACAGAAGCTGCGAAGTGAATATTTTGGATACTAAAAACTGACAGACAGACAAAGAGATAGACATACAAGCAGACAGACAAACAGACATACAAACAGACAGACAGACAGATTCCGGGAGGAACATCCGTGCAGACGAAAGGAGGTTTTAGCGGATTCTAGTCCCACACTGACTAAGAGCTTTCGATGCTTTCCTCCTAATAAAAAAAAGATAGACATACAGACAGACAGACATACAGACAGACAGAAAGACATAGTCAGATGAGAACATGAGTGCGTCCAAAAATGGCCAACGTGCCACGAACAGCGGATCTCGTAACTCACAGTGACAATTTTCCTTCAACATTTTTTGTTGTTTATTTTTAAAATTTACTACAAGTCAAAAAAATGCAATTTAAAATTATTTTTAGTTTGCTGTGACATTTTCAATGCAAGTTGGTGTATGTGTGTGTGTGTGTGTGTGTTTGTGCGCTTGTAAGTGAATGAAATTGCACAGCCAAATGTTGCAGATCAGAGGCGCTGATTGATATATTTTAATTTAATTTAAAGCAAGCGAATTTGTCTCTCATAGAAAATATTTCATAAAGGATTTTTTCATGCTTAACTCTTGTTTGCAGCAACTGAAAAATCACAAATTAAATGCTATATTTGGTTCATGATTGCTTTGATTTTTTTCATTTAGCTGCAAAAGGCAAACATTTTTGATTTATTTTGCACGCAAATGTAAAAAAAAAGTTAGACGGTATAACTAAAATTTTCTTAAAATTCAACAGTCTTAGCTATTTCAATATTCTTAAGAAAGATATAAGATCCAAAATCAGAGGAACATACTACATATATATGGAACATACAAATATTACAACTTTTTATTGAAAACTTTTTGCCAGCATTTAGTTGCCTTTGAAAACAATTCAACAATATTCTACTTCTCAATTCGACATTGAAGTCAGCAGCAGTTCATTGCCTAAAATTGCTCAAATTTTAGCACGATTTTTGTGCATATAAAAATTCAAATTTTTTTAAAAGAATTATGCTAGCACAATTTGATTTAAGGTGTGCATTTTCCATTGAGCAGGCAAGTCACGCGTGGTCGAGGAAATGTAAGCCACCGGCAGTTGCAAGCGTTTTGCATGAATTGCAACGGCTGCTGCTGCCACCCACACAGCGACCAGGAATCTCGCATGGCTGCCACCTGCTGTGCGCCATAAATCTATCTTATGCTAAGGCCTGCTGCTAAACAAATGAATGCATAAATCTATTTCATGCGACTGTGCGCGCGCACGGAAACTGCCCACTCCAGGCAAAAAGCGCCAGCGAAATGGCAGCTGACAACAACAAATGACAATACGAGTAACAGAAAAACGATAGACATTGTGCAACAAAAAGAAGGTGCAAACGCTTAGAGAACGAACACCTACGAGCAGGCAACGGTAGATGGCAGCTGTGGCATGCAACAACAACGGCGGCAGTTGCTCGCAGGCGGATGCCATCTCTCAGCTGCATGTCAATATTTGTGCAAATGCAAAATGTGCATAATTTTTGCAATAAGCCATTTGCTATTTGCCAATGAAAGGAGGAAGGTGCAGGTGGGAAGGGGGAAGGGAGCGGAGGCAAGCGCACAGCACGTCAGATCGACTCATCATGCGCTCGGATGGCAGCCTGGTCAGCTTAGCACGCTTTGCATAGGCCGACGTGCATGTCTGTGGCGAGTCTTGGCGGCAAGGCGGCAAGTGGTTGGCTGCCTGCAACAACAACAACCAGCAACAACAACGACCAGCAACAACGTTTGCATGTGGGTGGCCCGCGCGCACTTGTCAACTGAATTTATTGCAGAAATTGTCAATCGCACTTGCAATGAGAAATATTTACGCACGGAAAAAATTGCAGTGAATTTGATTTGTGCACTGGCGGAATTGTTAGTTTGTATTCGCATTGCAATTGCATGCTGGCAGCAATTTTGAAAGCACATCACATCACTGACACATGCATTGCCAATTAAGTCATCATTTTGAGCAGCTATTTTTAGTTAATTTTCGAAAATTTCGTTTGAATCAACACGTTCAAAATATTGTAAATTTTCTTTAACATATCGTATTTCACTCAAGAGAAATTTCATTCGATTAGGCGTGAGCAATTTTTCGTGAAGTGAAAATATTTTCATTAAAGCTTAAATAATATGAGTGCTATTTTACATGCAATTTTCATGTAAAATTTGGCATTTGAATTATAAAAGTGCACACAATTTTACTACACACTAATTAAATCAGATTTCATTTTACACTGTTCATTCACGCGAAATGTCAGCAACATATTTTCACAGTGAAGTAATGACTTGTTACGCGGACAACTGCAAAAGTGGCAGCACTTTTAGCCAATTTTTGCCTGCAAATTTTACTTTATTTGTTTTCAAAAGTGCTCATGAAATGATTCTCTTTGAGAACATTTTTTAAGAGGGAAATTCAACGATACGAAAATGAGTGTCGCCTCCATGGAAGCTGAGTAAAAAAATTCTACGCCGGTAAATTATTTTTGCAGAGCTAGCCAAGCTAGAATCCTTAAATAACAAAGATCTGGTTCAGTTCATCGAAGACTCGAAGTGATTGCGGCTGTTGAAAGCTTGAAGCAAAAGGTGCTCATATAACTTTAGGAACATCGGTAAAGGAACATTGCTTAACGGTCGACTTCCACTCTAACGTAACCTTATATTATTTAGTCTCTTTCTTTTTAAATACATATAGGAAAATAGTTCTCCAGACAAAGTTTTACTGGTCAGATTAAATTTAGAAATTTCTATAGTTACAATAAGTATTTCCATAGAATAAACCATATATTTCCATACAAGACCCAGAAAATTCTATGCGTTTTTTTTGTCGGACAATTTTTTTATCAGGTACTATTTCCATGAGGATACAATAAGTTCAATTTGGCTTCCAAATTTGAAGTCTAATTATCTTTATGGATATGAATTCTAGCAATTTTACAATAAGTATGCACAGTCGTATGTTCATTTAAAGGTTTGTTGTTTGTGTGTTGTTCTATGTACATATGTATGAAGGAAATAAAATAATGCAATTTTTCAAATGTAGATAAAAGATGCAAACTGGTATGCTAATCAAAATGACAAATGTACGTACAAAAGCAGAGCCAGTCTCGTAGCAATCTCGATTTCTTTGCATTTGCCACAGAAAAACTAGAGACCAGTTGCTCGCTTTGGCCAGAGTATAGCAAAGTGCGTCATAGAAATGATTTCCATTTCCGTTACAGTCGAGCAAGCAACGTGCCTTTATGGCCATTAAGAGCACACGCGGCGGCATTGCTGATTTTTCCAGCCCCCGCCCCGACTAACTTGGCCTATTATTGCGCATTCTTGTTGTTTGTTGTTTTTGCTTGAGCTGTTAGCTGTTAGTTGTTGTTGTTATGTGTATGTAAACATGTGCAATTGGCAATTGTTGTTTTTCGTGTTATTTTCATATCCTACTTTTATATACAAATATATAGGAATATATATATATACGCTATATGCAGTACGTTGGCTAAAATAACAGACAGCTTGGCGTTGGCTTCTTTGCCTACGTTCGCGCGTATTGCTGTGTGTGCGCATGTGGGCTTGTGTGTGTTTGTGTGTGTGTGTGTGTGTGTGTGTGTTACGGACCAACTGTGCGCGTTTCCAGTTACACGTCGCAGTTATTATGGCTTGGCTTAAATCTTTTTTTGCGCTAATACGGCACGGCAAGGCACGCCCACCCAAACTGTCATTGCCGCTCTCACTTTTTGTTGTTGTTGTTGTGCATTTTGTTGTCGCTGTCGCGTTTGTGTGTATTTTGCAGCCCTGCAATTTTGGTTTATTTTCTATGGTATCTGCTGTTGTCAATCTGGCGTAGGTATCTATTACAAATTCTAGCAATTTTTTTTCGTTAGCTATTTGTTTTAGCTTTGTCTGTGTGTATGTGTGTGTGTGTGTGTGTGTGTGTGTGCGTGTGTGTGTGTGTGTGTGTGTGTGTGTGTTTGAGTGTAGTTGTGCAATTGCCTCTGGTTTGTTTTATATCCCCCTATTATTTTTCGTATTGAGCTTTTTTAGTTTGTTTTTCATTTACACACACACAGGCATTTGCTGTTGACGTTGTATGCGTGTCTGCCTGTGTGCGCTGTCGGTCACCGTAAATGGCAAACAACGTTTTGATTCATAGCCAGCGAATAGCTTTTGCAGTCATGCAGTCTAGCTGCTTGGCCCGTTCACCCGTTCTAGCCGTCTGTTCTGTTCACCCATCTGTATTTTTATTCTAGCTGATGACATGCCACTGTCTGTCCATCCGTACGTCCGTCCATCCGCCTACTTAAACGTCGCTTCAGTGCCTCGGTCTTTTTGTTTCTATTTGGTTGATCGGCTCTTATGTTTTTAGCAGGGTTCCCAAATTGTAAAGAGCAATCCAAAAATTATCTTCAAATTGCGTCGAATTTCTCAAATTATTAACAAATATTATCTTAAAAGCGCTATTCTGATGACAGTCACAAAAGTAATTATTCAATAGTTTATATGTATCACTTGCATACATATATTGATAAGAGAAAGTCGTTCAGTTTCGAAAAAATGTTTCATTATTTTTCTATACTAAATTTTATTACTTTAAAATTTGCAATAAACCTTTTCAGCCCTATCACTGAATACATCGTACAGAAGTCGTAGCTTCTATATAACATTTTATATAACAGAAATTATGTTAACCTTTTCCCTGACAGCTTGAAAACTCGTAGAAAATTCCTAAGAATAATATTTTTTACGTATAAACCAACACTCAGGGACTGCCTCTGTGCATGCAAAGCAGTTGTGGCTTTTGAAAGGGTTATATGATGTATCGTATGAATTCAGTAAAGTCACTCCATTAGCCATTCGATGATAGCACTTTAGTAGCTTCTACGGAAATTGAACCTACGACAGATTCTAACAGAGGGGTAACTATTTACTTTTATTTCTATAAGCTTTTCCTCGTTTTTTTTAACTTTCCACTTGCTTATTACCAGCTTAGTGAACCCAGAAACCAGTTTGAAAAATTATGTCTGAATTCGTTCTCGGAACTTGTTATAAACATGTCGGGTTTTTTTAATTCGTATAGAAAGAGCTGTGCTTCTATCAGATTCCTGAAGGACTATATAGGTTATTTTGCCAGAGTATACCACAGTTTCAGCTGTTTGTCCGGAGTAGGCATGTTCTTCTATTCTCGATTCTTTCATATAATTTGATTAATTAATTTTTATTATTAACTGATAGGCTGCTTTTAATAAATATGCTTTTTAGCTTTGCCTCAACAAAAAGCTGGCTTGGGAACCGCTGATCTGCATTATGCAACATTTCATGTTATAGAATTTGCCCGTTGCTACTTTTTCTATACTTTTTTTTAAATTTGTTTACGCTTTTCAGATTTCCCTGAGCATTGAGTGAAAAATTCCTGAAATTTTATCAAGCTGAAATATTAAATTTGCATATTTTCCCTGACAGCCCGTTCCCGTTCCATTTGCCACTTGGTCTGCCACTGTCTGCGTGTGTGTGTGTGTGTGTGTGGCAATCAAACAAACAGACGGGCATTTAGATAGACTCGTAGATTCGCACACAGACAGACAGACACACCCACAAGCTCACGTGAGACAAAAGCCGTATTTTGTTTTTGTATATTTATTTATAAAAATTTCTTAGCGTTTCTGTAGCATTTTTGTGAAATTCGCTGTGCTATTTTTGTTAGAATTTTGTAGTTGTTTTGCTTTTGGCTGTCTGTCGGTCGGTCTGTCTGTCTGTCTGTCTGTCTGTCCGTCCGTCGATTTGTCTGTCGGCTCATCTGTGTGTTGTCTGCCTTGCGCGCGCATTCCCTCACTTCCCTCTGTGGGCCTGTCTGAGCCTTAATAGCGGCATTTTGTGTGACAATTTGTGGTTTTGTGTTTACACAGGCAGACAGATACTTTTGGTTTGCCCCTCATGTGGAACGGCTGTCTGACAATTTGACAATTTAATTTAATTTGCTGCATTTGCCTTTGATTTGTCAATAATTGGCAATTTCGTGCAATTATTATTAGTCTCAATTCATGAGCAAAATTTATGAAATTTCATATTTTATTTTTTATAAACTTTCAAACAAAGAAGAATGACGAGTTTGAGACTTTTGATTGTGGTAAGGGATTGAGATTGAAAAAAAATGTATGCGTTTCGGCGATTTGAAATATTATATCTATAATTTTTGTACAGTGAGTCAAAGTTTTCAGATATCGTTTAAAAATTTCGAGCAAAAACTAGAGTCAAAATTTCTATTTCAGCGAGCCTATAGTGACAGGGGCCCCTGCAGAGCAGCCCTACGTCAGTTCGTAAGATGTTAATGGATTGTTACTGTGCATTAAAGAAGATAAAGAATCAAGATCCTTTTTTAAAATAAAATGCAATAAAAGCGACATTAAAAATTACATTTACGAATAAAAGTTTTCCCCGAGAAATATTTCTCCGAAAATTTGACAAAGGGTTGTCAATGACAAAAAAACCGTTAGGGCTTAAATCTGATGCAAATAAAAGCAAAAATAATTAATTAATATAAACGTTATATCATACCAATTCATGCCACTTCAGAAACCAAAATTTCTTTATTAAATTTTATTTGTACAAAATTATCATTGAAATTACCAATTGTTATATAAACATTATAAAAAAAGGGTGCTTCTAAGAATTTATAAGAAAATGTATGAAGTGACAATATTTTTGCTGGCTTTGCAATTTACATGAGGAATGTGCGTATTTTTCTCTGTCAACGCTTCGTTGTTGCTTCCTGTCAGATTAAAAATTGATAAAAAGTGCACATATTTTTGCGCTGAGTTGAAAACAACAAGCAGCAATCGCAACAGCAACAACAACAACAAGAAAAACAAATATATGATTTTAGTCACAGTTGAAAGCAGTGCCTACAGCTGCATTTATTGCACGCTTGTATGTGTGTGTGTGTGTGTGTGTGTGTGTCGTACTCATGCAACTCGCCTCAGCATGCACAACGACATATTTCCACCGAAAAAGATGCAGACGCGCAGATAAAAATTGCAATAAAAGCAAAAGTCACAAAAGTCACAAAAATCGCAACTGAAAAAAGTCGACGTTTATAAATGTAGCAACTGCTTCAAGCGCAACAACAACAACAACAAAGCAACAATGTCGATTGCATTGATTCGATTAGCAATAAACTTGGCTGCGACTGCGCACACGCCATTTTTCCACACAGCATGAGGGAGGGCGGCGACTTTCCAATCGGACTCTCTGTTATGAGAAATTAGACGCTGTGATTTACAGCCTCAGCGTCTAAAAGTGGGCGTGACTAGCTCGCGCCTTTGACTAGAGATCTTGGCATTGAAGTGAGTTGAAAAATTGCAAGGGTAAGCTCACTGGCAGTCAGATGCTTGAGAGCGGCTAAAATAGTTTGGCATATTTCGGAGACTGTACAACTTTTCGTCCATATATATATATACGATATAAAATATAGACGATTATTCAATTTCAATTAATAATGATTTGATTAATTGTTAATAATGACTGCAAAGTTTTGTTCGGTTTGAACAACCCTTTGCAGTTGCTCTCAACTAATATTGTATTTTCTTAGACTTGGAAACTCAATACTGTTAGCTTGGGCAGTGCCTATTCGAAATCGAAACTATTAATTGCAAGATCTTGGCATTGCTTTAGGTGTTCCAGAATCAAGTGGAAATAATTAAAAATCTAAATTTAGTTTTTGCACTCAACAAGTGTTGCAAACTAAAACCAAAAAAGCGCTCACAATTGATGGCAAATGTTTACCATTGCACAAATTCGTAATCTCAAATGCGCAAGATTGTGAATTGGGCTTATATATTCTATATATGTATGTATATGCACTAAACTAGCTAATATCTTGCAATGTATCTACATAAGATTTAAAGTTATGCATATACGATCTTTGAAAGATTATCGCTGATATAGCATGAAAAGAAATATGTGTGCATACTTGTATATGTATTAAATATAGTAAGTCTTTCTGCATCTGAAAGAAGTGAACTTTCGCGAAATTTCGCGCTGCCACGCTGCCTCATTTGCTGCATGTGGGCATGCATGAGTTGCCGCGACGCACTTTGGCGTTACTTGCCACACACTCAAGAATCACATAATCACACAGTCGCGGTGCAAAGTCGGCGGCAGCTTGTGTCGCTTTGTTCGTGCCACAAGCCGCATGCAAATGTCAAATAATCCAAGCGTCGAAGCGCAACAGGCGCATATCCTGTCGAGGCACATTTTTTGCGCATTTTTCAGATGTGTTGTTGTTGCTATTGCATTTCAGCTTTTAAAATAAGTTGAAAGTGTTTCGTAAAATTTTCAACATTTACTTTCGCTGCTTTTGTTTAAAATTTTGCTGCTTGCCAAATTAAGTCAAAAAATTTGGTACAAAAGAAAGCACATTTGCTTTTATTTTAGTAAAATATTTTTACGCACTCAATTTTTATGTTCAATGCCAAAAAAAAACAGCATGACGCAAGGACTCGCACATTTTCATAAAAATTCCTTGGGCATTTTTTTAGTTACTTTTGCTTTCTATTTGTTGTTGTTATTGCTTTTGGTACGCTGCTTGCGCACATGTGACTGTTTGTTGTTGTTGTTCAGCTCGCTTCGGTGCTGCTTTTGAGTGTATCTGCAAGATACAATTTTTGTTTTTCTTTAGCAGCCGTCGGCCGCGTAACGTAAAACAGCGGCGGCGTAGAACACTTGAAATGAAATGTGGCTGTTTTGCAGCTGTTGCTGTTAGTCAAGGCAGCAGCAAGAAGCAGCAAAGTAAGCAGCAGAAGAATAAGAAGAAGACGAAGCAGACATTTTGCGTGCCACAAATGAGCAATGCGTCAGGCACGTCTGCGAAGTACATAGTTAAAAGGCGGAAAGGCATTAACCCTGTAATGCATGACGATTTAAAAATGTATCATGATCTTTATAGAACGAATTTAATACGCATAAAATTCGTTTGAAGAATTCATACGCAAAATTAAGCGCTCAGCAATGATTTTTAGGTACTTGAAATGTGCAAAAATTGTCAAAAAGTGATGCTTTTTTGTCCAATATACCATTTTTTTAAAAAATTTTTTAAAATTGTAGTTTATTATAATTTTTTTTTGGCTAGAACAGAATATTCTAACTAGAAATATGTCGCTTATCAAAAAAAAAAAAACAGAACAACTCATAGTGTTAAAGGGTTAAAATATATCGGCTTAAGCAAAAAAATGCTGAGATTTAGCTGAACATGCTTTCTTTCTATGAAAATCTTTTAGAGTTGTATGCAATTTTTCAAAATCAAACGTTTTTTCTTTATTCTCAGCATGGCAGCGCAGTAATTTTTCCAATTTTCACTTCATTAGGCGCAACACAAACACGAGTAATCTCTTGCAACAACAAAAGTTAAGCAACCGCATGGAATTAACAACAAAATAGAATAAACGAACAAAAAATAACAACAACAAATCTTCTTAATTTCTGTTGACGATTAATCAAAATAAAGCCGCTATGACTAGCAGGCATAAACAATGCAACTCGCTGTGCACATCAGTACAAATCTAGGAGAAATCAGGAACGTAGTCAGCAGGGGGCGGGCACATTACCAAAATGATTTTCAGAAATTGGAAAAGTTAGTTTTGTAGTTTTGAAAAAAAAATCGCTATGTTATGCAAAAACTCTGTGTGGCCCCTTCTAAAATTCTTTCCAGCTACGACTCTGCTTGCCATACACGCGTGCAAAGGCCCTAACCATAAGCAGCAACAACAACAAAAACCACAATCAAACAACTTGAGCAAGCCAAAGGAACAAGTGAAGCCTGCAGCATGAAGAAGATACAAATGCTGCAGCCTACAGATGCGCATCAGCATGATGGATTTTTTGTGATAAATGAAGTGAAATTTAATGATTTAACAGAAAAACTAAAAAGTAAAAAACTGAAACAAGATAAACGAAGAAATTTCAGAGCAGCGAATCTGCATGCAAGAGAATGCATTAACTGTTGTTGTTGCTTTAAATACATTTCTTATTTCAAATGCAAATAAAGAAGAGGAAGCAGAAGATTTTTTGTGAAATGACTTTATATAAATAGCGTAGAAGGGCGTGAATTCCGCTTGAAGGAAACTAATAAACTAGGCATACAATATTTGTGAACTAATACTTTCAATGACTATAAATAATTAGTAAAGCATTACTACTAAATTAGTTAATGTTTACTAATTTCTTCAACATTATACATTTTATTCGATTCTGAAAAAAGTTTTCTGATATGGAATCAATTTATAAGTCGCTGAAATCAATTTGTTTGTTTCTAAAATTAATTTCACTGTTTCTGAAATCAATGTGAAAATGGTATAGTAAACTAAAAAAAAACAGCTAAGCATTAAATCTTAGCATATGAAGATATTTCTCAGTTATAATAACATAAACATTTCTCAGTTAACTTTAATTTTTAATGACTACAAATAATTAGTTAAACTTAACTAATAAATTAGTTATTATTTAAAAATTAGTTTGCAATAAACTGAAAATAATTAGCTTTGTACTATACTATAGAAATATATATAGAAATTGTATGTCTACAAATGTTGAGTTCACAGCAGCAATTTTCTTTCGCTTCCAACGAAGAATGGTGCAAATGTGCCCCTTTTCCCCACCTCTTTTTGCTATGATTACGCATAAGATTTATAGCAAATTTGCTTTATCGCTTGCTTGAAATTTTAATGCACGTTGTTTATGACATTTTTATATATGCTGTGGTTATTTTTAGCTAAAAAATGGGATTATCATTTTAGCATTTAAAAGAAATGTCAACAATTTAAAATACTAATTATATGCCAAAATAAAATATCATTAAATGAAAAGCAAAAATTCGTTCGTTTTTGGTTTATATTTCTGCTGTATAATTGATAATTTAATTTGAGAAAATTATAAAATTCAAAAAATAAGTTTTATATAACTTAATTTTAGAAATTTTTAAAAATTTGTGCATATTTTAGAAATTTTTCAAAACATCGTTTCTGCTCATAAAGATGCTGATGAGTAAAGTCTTTGATGAGCATTCCAAGAAAAGTTTTTTTGAGCATTTTTTTCTTAGTGAAAACTGACAAATTTTGAAAAGAAAAAGAAGCATTTGCTTGTTTTCATTAAAGCGTAGACAAAAATAAATTTGCATTTAAATTTCGGCATAAAATGGCAAATGCTATTAAAAGCGATTAAATTGCGCATTTGCTTCATCGAACAATAACAACAACAATGATATTAAACAATTGCAAGCCAAAAAGTCAATGATCAGTTTCAAAATAAAATTGTACAAAAAAGTATAACAAAAAAGTACCAACAACAACAACAGCAGCGAAAAGAGCGAAACAACTCAATTAAAATTTGCTTGCGGTCAAAAACTCAAGTAAATAAATTATTTCCATAATATCCACTTGAAATGCAGACAGGAGACAGGCAGCGACGGCGACGGCGGCGACAAGCGCACGATCGATCTCAACGAGCAGCGCCAGGCCAGATCGATTGCTGTCAATTTGGAGAGCGTGCGCCGTAGATGGAGCCCGATAAACAGATAGATGGATGGCTCGATAGATCTCGCTGTTAGTGGCGATTGAAGTCAATATGTAGATTTCGGCCAACTGTACATTTACATTTTAATTGCAAAAGCAACAACGATCACTTGAAGTGGCAGTGCAAGAAAAATAGATAGTCAAGCCATAAACGACGAACTTCAATCGAAGTGACGAATTGAACTGCAAAGGATTTTTGGCTGAAAGCGTCTGCGTCAGATAGCCCGTGGTCATGTGGCCATATCTGCGGCGATAGTCTGGAAAAGTGGCTCCTTTATGGCACTTGCCAAATGCAAGTAATTTTATGTAGCTGCAGGCTGGGATGAAGCTGTTAGGTCTTACAATCCAAAGACTTAGATAACATAAAATGGAAGATAAACGTTTTGAATGCATTTAAGGTATCTTATTAAAGAGATACTTTCTATTTTGATTGATGCCTCGATCGCGGCAAGGAGAGACCTATTTTTGAAAAAAAGCCGATATTCAAAATTTGACTGAAAGCTTTTAAGTGAAAATGGTGAACGTTATTCTTTTCGGCTTAAGGCAAAGCAAAGCTCGGTTTATATACGAAAAGTTTTCTGGCTTGAAAGTCGAGTTCCTTGGATCACGAGAAAAGCCATATCTTTATCATATTGGAAAGTTTCTTTCATGCTTTTCACGTTTAAAAAATTGTGACATTTAATTAATTAATTGACTGGCACAACAGCCCGTGTAGGCTTAGGCCTAGCTTTCTCGCATTAACTTGTGTGTGCTTGTCATATTTTTCACAAATTAACGGGACCTACATACTTTACCGAATCCGAACGGGTTTTGAGATGCTTTTCTTGGCAAAGAATATTCTCGGAGAATTGCCAATTCATGGCAAGAAGTGAAAGAAACAATTTGAAAACAAATTTTCTTTGTATAAGATGTTACCGGACCGGGATTTGAACCGAGACACCGCGGCATTTAATTGAACAACATTAATCACAAAGCGACAGAATTTTACAAAAAATTTATTTAAAAGGAAAGAACCATAAGTGCAAGAAAACTTTGCACAGAAATATTTCAGTGAGTCGCTAAACAAAACTACGCTTTAATCATCTACTTTTTTACAAAAACTACTTTTTCATTGACACTTGTTCAACCCCCTCTACCCCCTCACAATTGCATTAGCAAAATTATGCTAGTTTCAAATCGACCTTTCTAAAAATTGCTCACTGCTTTATATGCACAAAGCCTACGAAATCTTGCAAGCCAAAATGATTTCAAGAAAACACACAATAGTAAAATGAATGCTTTAACAAATTACAAAATTTTTGTATATTAACGCAAAAGCATTGACCTGTTTTATGAGCTGCAAAATTAATGTTAACTTAGCACAAAGCTTAAAGTATGCTTTACATAATTAGCCACGACTAAGCAAAAACTGTTTTGGAGGCGTTTTGCTGCTGCTAAATTTCAACAAAATTGAAAAATATATAAGCCAGCTAGCAACAAAACATCATTTATCATGCCTGGGCTTGTGGTAATTAACAACAATTGATAAAGCATCAAAAAAAAGACGATAAATTAAAAATAAAGCAATAAAACTTTTTAAAGAAAATGCAAAACAAAAAAGGTTGAAAAAATAAAAAGCGCTGAAAAAAAGTGCCGACTTAACAAAACGCTAGAGCTCAGTGCCAGCAGGCGGCGGCATATATGGGCATATATGTACTATATATGAAACCTCATTAAAATGTGCGAAACGTAGAAGCCTAAAATCACCAACAACAAAACTGCTATAAAAAAAATGCTTAAGTACTACGGCAAAAAGCATTAACGAGAAATAATTTATAATATTCATTTTAGTCACTTTGACTGAGGCATAAAAGAGTTGGGCCGCACCAACAAATAGTAATGCGCACCAGAGTCGAGCGCGTGCGATATCGGTATATAGTGTGCATATCTTTGGCAGATATTAGTCAGAGCTTAGTTGGCAAATATCAAATAACAAAAAAAGGTGTTAGCTCTTGAAGGCCTATCCTACTTAGAAGATGTTAAAGTTAATATGGAGAACTGCCACAATAGGGCTATCAGGCCGCCGTGACTAGCAGACTAGATCCTCCCGACGTAGTACTCAACGGAAGTTCCGCGTGGGCAAATCCGTCCGGACATGAGGCAGTTTTGCCGGGTTGAAGTCTCGCACTGACAGACAGGCTATCGATTGCTTTCCAGCTCGATAAAAAAGGGAGACTAGATGCCTACTTTAAATAAAATCTGCAAGATAATCCTCATCGAATCTACGAAGTCATCTTTTGGAATTAATTTTTTTGTAAAATTAAGTTCCATATGCACTCAGATTGCAATACTTCATATATTCATAGCAATTTAAGACAACATTGCTTTAAAACATATTTAAGATTTTATCAGAATTATAGTCTTAAGAATTAAAAGGTTGTAATAATAGCACTTTTTGAACGGATATCTACTCGAAACACAGCGACCTTCATTCTAAACATCAGATATACATATAATTATGAACATATATTCGATACTGCTATCTTAGAGCCAAGTTTTCGGGCAAAACAAAGTCTCTCTGGCTTCGTTTTTAGCAGATTAGATCTCTATTTGAAATTCAATCTAATCTGTGTTAATTAAGAGCATATAAAATTTATATTTTCTTACGCGACAATTTGCTGCCAGAGAAAAATAGTTCAAAAATATGCGCATTATTCGTACAAATGACGAAGATAAGTTCTCTACTAAGCTTAATAATGTACACAGAACCAAAACAAACATATAAACTAGTAGTACATATAACAAAAAGTATGTGATATCTTTATAGTTTTTTTTATGGAAACGCAAAGCATCTTAGAGCAACAAAGACTTTATAGAAAAAGCAAGGTCTTTAAGGCAATGCAAGGTCTCCCAAGCCGCTTTGACTGCAGGAACTAATATTAACTAACAAAACGAACTAAAATTTTGCTTGATATTTGAGCAATGTTTCATAATATTTATGAAAAATACATTTTTCGAAATTGGCACACTTTCATGGAATTGAAATTCTTTGAGAACTGTCACAATATTAATGCACAAAACTTTTAATAAGCTGAGCAACGCTGAACAACTTCTTGTGTCTCTTTGAATAATAAAAATAACGTAATAAAAATAAACGTTTTAACTTCACCACGAAAAAATCTTATCATACGCTGCTCTGACTAATTATACTGTTATTTACCTTGATTGCATATATGTTTCATATTAAAACGAAGATCACAGCTAAGAAGAGTTTCTCTATAGGAAAAAATTACAAAGACCTTGAGTGCCTTATCAGCTAATTGGCTACTTTCAGCTGGCAAAGCTACTAGTAGTAAATCATTTTAAGTTAAGAGAAAATACCTGATTTTATGTGCACATTTTTAGCTTGCTGTTTACTGTTGTCTATTTAATTGAAAATGAGTAATTAGTAAAGGTTAGGTTAGGTTTATCTGGCTGCCTCGGAAGAAGGCCACGCATAGACCCAGTTGGGTCCCTAGCGATACCAGTTGGAGTTCCGTTTAGGAGTTGTCAAAGTAGTGATCTGTCAGAATTTTGATATTTTTCACAAATTTCCAAAGAGGCTTGATGCCCAGTTTCGAGATCTGTTCGAGCCCTGAGAAGAATGATGCTCCTATAAATTAATTAGTAAAAATACTAAAAATAGCACAAAAGAAATAGAAATGTTAGCATTGCAAAATTGATTGAACAGTTTTGGAATGCGAATAAAATTAATTTCTTGCAAATTTAAAAAAAAAAGTGCTATATATAGCTTCAATGAAGCTACTGTATTCAAAACAATCTATGCTCAATCTAAACAGCACGAGCAGGGAATATCGCTCAATGTTGAGTTGCTTGAGTTGCTGAAGTTTTGATGTGACAATTTTTTGATTGCCAGCGGGCTACAACAATTCAAATTCCGAGAGTGTAACAACATTCGACTGTCATTGTTTACCAATTGATAAGATTAGTGTGTGGCAGGCAGCATAAGAGTAACTACACAAACAACAACAACAACAAGAACACCAACAGCAACAAGAACAACAAAGCGCAGTCGGTGAAAATATCAAAAATCATAGGAAAATACGAAAAATAACTAAATTAGTATATGAAGTACAGTGGTGTGCAGGCAGTCAAACAATGTGTTAGAGGGGGGCCTGCTGCCAAACTCTACAGTAAAGCATGCATATGAGTGACTGTTACCCCTTACAGCGTGCTACCGCGAACGTGCCTGCCGTACGCGTGCACACCAAAACAAACCGAAAGCTTCTTATCATACGTCTAGCGTTTTTTCATTATTTTTTACTTCAAACTGTTTATGATAAAGAGAAAACAACAACACCAACAACAACAACAGCAATCAAATGAAAATATTATGTTTATAGCAGACACTTTGAAAGCGTATTAAAAATAGTTGTTTTTTGTTGAGTGCCGTTGACAGTTGGTATCTGATAAGCGGGGCGGGGTGGGAGGCAAGCGAAAAAGTGCGATAGCACGGAAAGTTCCCTCACTCTGGCTTATATTGGAAATTCGTTAGTGGGCATGTCTCTAAAGATCTATGACACAATACAAATGTTCCAACAAATTGACATAAAGGCCACAACAGCAGAGAGAGATTTGCACACGACAGGGTTACGCAATCTTGGCAGCTGAAACAAGGGCACAAACACACATACCTGCTATAAAAAAGATACATGTTCTTAAAAAACAACTCAAAAGTGCAAAAGGGAAAGCTCAAGTTTCAATCATTTTGATGTCAATGACATTACAGTAGAATGTTTTGGTAGCAGCTTAAGGCTATTAATATATATTTGCACAGACTTAACAAAAATATGTAATCTAAACATTTTCTAGGTTTTTTTACGCATGTAGTTAATATGACAGAAAATGAGGTTAATCTGATTACATGAAAAGTCAACATGGAACCAACTGCTGTATCTCTCTGTAACGCCTCTCTTGATCTCAACTAAACTTCTGCGCAGCTTCTATGGCTTACTGGGCTGAGGCAGAACTCAAAGCTGGCAATCAAATCTATACTGAAGAATTATGCTGGTAACTTACATATTCTGACAGACGACTAATTCCAGAACTTTTAATAGAATCCCTATGGTTTCACAATGAAGGGAAGAACGAATCAAGTTTGCGAACAAAAAAAGAATTTCTGTAAAAGTTTTGAGCGCAAATTCGGGGAACTTTTTTGTATGAAATAGCTGAGTAAGTTAACGACTTAACAGAAATATGCTTTCAAATAAAAATTCATAGTTTAGTATTTGGCCTGTTTTTGTACAGTATGTACCTAATATTAAAAGAATTTTCTATATTTGAGCACATTCGAAAAGCAAAGTGGCAAGCCAGAAGAACGATGTTCGAACGTAACCAGCTGCGCTTTCAAGGCTCTTACTTAGGTACTTAAATGTGAGGTATCCGGAATAACATACAATTTTGAAACACATAAATCGTGCCTGCGCACAAAAGGTGTCAATTCTAGCAAAATGTTACAAATCACACCAGGCCAAAAAGTCAAAGTCGCTGCCCAAAGGTGCGCATGCACATTCACCCATGCCTCCTTTAGCTGCCTTTGTGAGTGAGGTAGTAGCAAGAGCGGCGACCCGACCGCCTGTGGCGAATTTATTATCAACGGCACACACACCTTACTTTTGTTTCAAAAAGAATAAAAATGTTATATTGAATTTTGTGATTCGTTGATGTTGACCAAAATAGCGACTGACTGGGATTAAAAACTTTTTTTTGGCACTCCAAAGACATTGAAAAGAAATTTCAGTGGTGGCAAGCAAAGAACGCTGCTAAATATTTTTAGCTAAAACAATAAACCTAATCTCAGTTTAAATTTAATGCTATACATACGTTTATCTGATTATGATTGGTAGAAAAAAATTTAAACGTTGCATAGCAAATGCAATGCTACAAAACACGGAATATATATTATCATTGACAGCTGATCCTTGAAGAACATACGATGCATACATGCATATACACAGACCCTTCCATCCTAAACTCTGAGCATATGTACAAATAATACAAGAGCGCACAAAGGCCTTTGACAGTTTGACAGATATTTCTCAGCGGCAGGTACCTTCATTCCTGGGCACCACACCAAGGTTGGAACGGACATGCAAGTAAGAAAATCTCTGACAAAGATCAACACTTGAAATTTATGAGTGGCTTTGGTGCGCATGTGTGAGCGTGTATGCAGGTACCAAAAAGGAATCCAACAACAGTGTTGCCGCTTTGTGGCTCACGGCTGAAAATGTTAATAAATTGCACTATTTTAGCATTGAGATTTTATAAAAAATGTAACCATAAAAATGGCAGCGACTTTTTGAGAAATGTTTTTGAGCAATTTTCCATATCGAAAGTAAGCATATTAAAACTTTATTAAATAATGCGAACTTATTTGAAAAAGCTTTAATCAACTTGTTTCTTGCTCTTTCTAGATGCAGGAGGTGACCTTGGATTGCATCTCCTTAAACAGCTGGGATGAACTTATATTGATTAATATCGTGGACCTTTTGATTGGTTGGTTCATACAACTCTTCAAATAACAAGCATAGACTGCACCATCTGTTACATAGACAGCTACTATAACGTAGCCTTCTACGCATAGGACATAAGGACATTTTTTGCAATTCATCACTTAGGTAACATATATGTATCTACAACTGCAGGATATTGCAAAGAGTTCCCCAAAGCAAGAGCAACTATAAACACAAGAAGAACTGTGACTAAAAGCCCTGATCCCAACGACCAATTCAATCCTTAGCTAAATCTTAATACAACAACAAAGCTGTTTGTGTTTTAAAACAAGCCAAAAACAATTGACAGATCTTTTTTAAAATTTAGTAAATATTACATTTAAAGAAGTGTCTGAAACATTTGCAAACAATTTCAAGAACTATCACTTTTTTAAGGAATTTTTAAATTGTACGTTGACAACACTGGCCAACATTGTAGCAAGCACGAAGAAGCCGCAGAGAGAAAGAGATTGAAGATAAAATTGTGAAAATTTATTAAATCTATGCACAACTCAAGTCATAAAAGGATGTTGGTAAGAAGGCAGCAGCAACAACAAACAACAACAACGTGCAGGAGAAAAATTACAAATTCCAATTGTTGAACAGGATATGCCGCACTACAAGCTGTAGGCACGGCAGCGATCTTACAAAGTGATCTTGTAACTTGAGCAGCATACAAATGAGTACAGGGAAAACGACTTAAGCGGGGCCCGATGAGGAAAAGAGCCAGCCAAAGGCGCGTCTGTGCAGGAAATTTAAGACACATGCTCATGCATTTTATATATAGCATGTATTTTGAGAAAGTGGCTGAATTAATTGCATTTTGCTGTTGTTGCAAAAATTTATAAGAGATATTTTTCCATATTTGTGTAGCTTGGCTGAGAGTGGGCGAAAATTGTTAAGGCGGCTTTATCTGATGGCAGCAGAGCAGCAAGGACAGCAGGCAAACTAAAGCGAAAAATTAAAGTGCTAAAATAAATGATGGCAAATAAAGGGAAACTATTAAATAAACGCGCTCAGTCCCATATTTAAGTCTTTACTTCCCGGTTCGCCGCCTGCTGACGAACGAGCTCGCTGGCAAAGCACCTCGCAGCAACTTGGTCAATATGTTGGTCACAAAAGCGCAGCAACAGGCAAGCAAAATAAAATAAAATGCCATACGAAGTTCAATGCTTCTTCTACACACACACGCACACACATGTACCGCACTTCATGCCGTTTTGTGGCAAGAAGCAGCAAATCAAAGCAGAGCGCACAAAAATAATAATAACCCAACATGGATTTTACCACGGCACATTGGAAACGTGCAGCATGCTCGTACAATTCCCCGGCCAGGCCAAGTTCCACATGTGCCCCAGCAACGTGCCGCATCGAATCGTATCGAGCTGAGAATCTGCGGCGTTTCTTGCAGGCTTCTTTTCTTCTCGCTTTCCTGCCACTCATGATTTGTAGTTCAAGTTAATGTTGTTGTTGTTGTTGTTGTTTTGTTAGCCTCTGTCGATTTGCGCTTTGTTTTTTTTTTCTCAACTTTATTTTCTGAGTTCTGCTTCTTTGCGTCTTACGTATAAATCTTTAAGATTCACAAGCTGTTTGCTAGATTTCAGAGATACAGATACAGATATGCTGGGTTTTTCTGCATTTAAAAAAAATTATATTTATTGTTGTCGCTCTTCGAAACTCAATTTAATTAAATTAACTTCGCTGGCATCGAATTTCCTGAACTATTTTGGTATGCAGCCAAAGTGTCTGAAGCAGAGGGTTGCCAACTTCAATACCTGGCAAATTTAATGGCAATATAATCTAACAAAACTAAGAATTTAGTTGCAGTTTCTTTTTCAGTATTTTACTTTTGCCCAAATAAATGATCACAAATGATAACACTTTAAAAATCGAAAGTTCTGCATCAACTTTTTGCTTATGACTCTTGACAGATTCAAGATAACCTGGCGCTGTGGTGCATATAGTCAGTCATTTTAGATTAGATTGTTTTTGTAGTGGCCACCTAGTTGCTAATAACTGCGGCTTGAAAGGCCTGTTGTGATAGTCGCCTCACTGATATTCAAAGTGGCCGCCTACAAGGACCGTTCGAAAAGGCAGACAAAGGCTTCAAATGATCTGTTTCGAAACATTTAAAAAGACAGTCAAATGAAAGTGCTTTATTTCGATATCTTCAAAGAGTCTGCAGAGTTTGAAGAATTGTTTACTATCAAACAACAGAAGGCTCTTTTAAACCATTGAACAATACGTTTAGAAAATTTCACTATGGCAAACTTCAGAAATTTTTTAGTTGAAACTATATTTTGACATCTTGCTGTGAATTTTAAAAGTTTGCCATCCTTGTTAAAGAAGGGCGTAACTGGCCGGGGTGTCAAGTTAGACGCCTGTCGGGTATGTCGGTGAGGCTATGGAGTCTGGTGCTAGCGGACAGGGGCGGAATTGGACTCGCGATTGGGGAAATCCTTCTAAAGGAAAACCGCAGATTTTCGTAGCACTATGTGCAATTTAATGATTATATTTTCACACTTCACTTAACTTACTTCAACAATGAATATGGTGGATAGCTTGTGCGTTGGTGGAACCGGGGGTCGGATTATGATCGTTCCTGGTAGATGCGGGGATTTGCAGCGGAAATTATCATTTGAGAAAAAGGCACTTTTAAAAGTCACTAGTCACTTCGGTAGTTGCGCAATCAGTAAAAAGGAAATGGAGGACGATCTTAATCCGATCCCCTGTTCCACTTTCCACCTTGTTCCAACAAAAACACATATCGTAGGGTTGGCAGCCTTGATCTGGGGCAAAAGCTCTAGCCCCACTGGGCACTGGCTTGCCAGTCAAAGGTGGCCAGACGTAGACACTTGTTATGTTACAATTAGAAAGAGAATGCAACGCTTGTACTAAATTAAGGCAAAAAGTGGGCAAGGTCTGGCCTTTGAATTCAATATATGCACCAATAGAAAGCGACAGGAACAGTTTTGCTGTACAGATTGAGAAATCGAATAATTCCCAAAGGACGGACGTACATCAAAGTACACAAGTCTTGCAATTTTGCTAGATCAATTCGCTCTTGATACTTTTGGTTTTTTCAAATACATCGCCCTATTACATATGCTTTGATGTAGCTCAGCTTGAATGCTACTAAATTTCTTTTTCAAATCTAGAATCGTAAGATCTCTAAGACAAGTATTAAATATGTCAACAAGTGGAGTTTTTAATAATTTCATAGAAACTATTTAAGTGCATAAAAAAGGACACACAAAAATATTGAACAAATGCGCGACAGTTTCTTTAGTTCTGGCAGCTGCTGTTGCAAATTTTTTGCTGTTGCAGCAGCATAAAACTAATGACAACATACAAATCAATAAATGAATGCAGCAAATATTTCAATAATTTTAAAATATATATAAAGAGAATGTCTAACAAAAACTTCAAGCTCAAAGAAGGTAAGTTAAGGTAGGCAAAGCATAAAGAGAACAACAATAAGAAAGAAAGAAAGGAATTAAAATTTATTATTATTATTATTATTTACCATGTGCCTTCTTCTTTCTGGATTTCGGCGCCATGTCTGGAAACTGTGTTATTCAGGAACGGGCGAACAACAAAAGCAAGAACAACAACAGCGCGAAGGCGCTACAGCAACAAAACAAAAGGCTGAATACGCAGAGGAACGTTCGTACGTTGGCTGAGGCAGTTGAGGCAGTTGAGGCAGTTGCAGCTTATGCTGGCTGCTGCGGCCCGAGAGCAATGTCCAGCGAGGCAACAACAACAACAACAACAAGACTGGCAATGTGAAATGCAGTAGAATAAATTGCTGCAGCGACGTCGTTCAACATCACACAAGAAATCGACGAACGTTGCAGCAGCAGAGGATCGCTGGTTCGCTCTTCTTCTTCTTGCTCTTCAACAGCGACTCAAGTACGAAAAACTGGATTCCAGCGTATGTCGGATATGTTGGTATGGCTGGCGACGAGGGCCGGGCTGTGGATTCAGCGAAGGCGGCCAACACAACAACACAATGGCAGCGGTCAAGCCGGCGACGACAGTGCGCAGCCGCGAGACAGGAACAAGGCCGGTCGGCAGGCAGGCAGGCAGGCAGGCCGGCGGGCAGCCGCGCAGGGAATTAAGCAGAAATTATGGATTCTGGCGCGGCGTGAGTGTCGCTGGTGTTGGCCGTGCGAGCGACGTACGCGTAACTTTGCAATCCTTTTACACTTCTCTTCTGGCCGCTGCTATGCTGCCGTCGGCTGCTGCTGTTGGTGCGAAAATGTGGCGACGTTGCTCCTTTGGCGTCTGTGGTTGTTGTTGTTGTTGTGCTTTGCAGCTCGTGTGCACGCGTGATCACTTCTCCAGTTTAATTATAGCCGAAAGGTGGCACAATCACAGGCACAAATCACTTGAAATTTAATGCCAGGCACACACACACACACACACGCACAAAAAGATGCGCAGTCGAAATGATTTATTATGCCGATGAACTTGAACTTTTGAGCTTTGAGCTTTTGCCAGCTTTTTATTGTTTTCACTGTGTGTATTTTCTATTTAGAATAGAATGGCAATTGTTTTAGATCGAAATATAGAACCAAACTTTAAAGCTTGTTTTGAATTGTATTTGGCACAAATCGGCAACTTTTTTTAGAGCAAAAACTATTTGGCTTAATTTGCTTTGTTCAGCAATACAATAAATAAATGTGCTATATTGTTGTTGTATGTTTTTATTTAGTACTAAGCTCTATTTTTAGCTCATATGCGCAACAGCACAAAGCAACAACAACACGTAACATGTACAACAAAAAACAGCGCAAAGTAAAATCGACACTATCTCTTCTATGCACTGCCGGTATCTGACGGATACGCGCGTTTGTTGGTGTTTGTATTAAAAATTGTTTTTGCTCGTACTTTGTTTGTTGTTGTTTTTCATGTATAATTTTTCCATTTAATGTTGGTTTTTTGTTATGATTTGCGCTGACGAATTTAAACAAAAAACCGTAAAATTATTGTCAATTTGTAAAAGCGCAATTTCTCAGCTACTTTTGGTAATGTTAATGAAATTTATGAAAATCACAAATTTCCTTTTATTTGACACTTTATTTAATTTTGAGCAGAATTACTAGAAAAAAACTCGTTGAAAAAGCGCGCGGAAGCGAGATACGTCACGATACACGTACGACATATCAGGTACTAAATGCAACAGGCAAGTCCGCACAACAAACATGCCTCGAAGAGCAAATTGAGCTCACAACAACAAGCAAAATGTATCTCATCGAACCGCGCGCAAACACAACCGCATCCAACTCAAACCCGAAACGCTCGAAGAATGCCGCGCGAACAGATCGAAGTGTAAAAGTTATGCTATTGAACGCGGCAGATACAGATACGGCACACACACACACAGACACGCTACACCATACATAAATTCTCACAGATACAATTGTGCACAGCTAGCGATACAACAACAAACGCGGTTTGAGCAACCGTTCTACTAGTGAGCCTTTTCATAAAGTGAGCGCAAGAACAGGTTCCGGTTGCAGTGCTGCCAAATTTTTAAATTCAATATTTAATTTAAAAAACATTTTTCATAACTTTATTTATAAACTTTAGTAATAAGCAGCTGATAATGATCTTTTTCTCGCCAAAAAGAAATGGGTATGTCCTATTAAAACAGCTTTTTTAAAGCGCGAAAGAACATAGAAAACATACAAAATATCATAAAATTTTTTTCACTAAATTTAAGTTCTCTCTTTAAGCCGTATAATTCCACATTATAAGCCTAGAGAGTCAAAAGTTGCGAGCTTTAAAACTTATTAATGCAACCAAAAGTTGTGCCAATTGATGTATTGTATAATTGATGCGTTTTAATTTGTTTGCTTTTGTCGGACGAAAAAAATTAAAGGCTAAAAAATCAGAAGGTTAAAAATTAAAAAAGCAATGAATCAACTATCCATCACCGATTGTAAAGTGAAGGTATTCGAAAAATGAGACCAAAACTTAATTAGAACTTGCTTTGAGAAAGCCCAAGCGAAGGAACATATTTAACCTAATATGCAAATCACTTTCAGATGCATATTTGAATCATAGTTGCAAACAAAGATTTAAAAGATATTTTCTGTTATCAGAAGAACGCGCGAAATTTATTAAAGCAATATTTGCTAGGTGAATTTTAAATGTTTTAAAACAATTTCTATTTGTAAATCAATAAATTGGGAAAAGTTGAAAAACATGTATCCATTTTTGTATAAAGTATCACGGGAATACTTACACATACCCTTAACATCGGTTACATCCGAAAAACTTTTCCCAAATCCGGAGCTACTATGCGTAATCGACTCGCCGACAAAAAATTAAATAAAATTCTATTCATAAGCGGTTTAGAGGATGCAGAATAGAATACTTAAAAGTTCCCTTTGCTTTAAATTGATTGATCTCAATAAGTAGATATTTTATTAAAATAGTTTTTTCTTTTAAGGCTGATTGAAATAATATAAAGGACCAATATGTTGCTGTGCAACATTTCTTTTTTGTTTTTTATTGTTTTTTGACAAAATTTTTAAATAACTAATTTTATCTACTATGAGTAGTAAATTTCGATATTTTGAATATCGATACTTTTCCACCGATATTTTGAGTACATCGATACTTACAGTCGATGCCAAAATGAGTAGGAATCGATACTTTATTTTTCGATATTCGTATCCCTAGGAACAATATCATTTGGCTGTGAGATTACGTAGAAAACGAGATTACAGAAGGGAATTATTATTGAGGAACATTGTTTAATTCGCTGTAACTTTAACACTACGACATTTCGGAATTCCGTATTACAATTAATCGAGATACTAAAATATTAATTAAAATACGTGATCAAAACGAGTGTTTTTTTTTTATATTATGAATAGTATAGAAGACCAAACAGGTTTTAATTTAAAGAAATAATTTTCATACAATCCTTTGACAGAGAGTAGGTTTTGAATTTAAGTGTTTGATATCTGGAAACTTGCATGTACATTCAGAGTACAGAAGATGGTTTGATTTATGTACATTGTGCGATAGTAGTAAATATTTGTTAGAAGCACGAGTGCAACGGAGTACTACTTCCTTAAAGCAGAAGAAGTTGTTTAAGGCCTACTTTCGCAGTGTCTATTTAAGTTCTCACTAACAATTAATTCAAATTTAGTTAGTTAATTCAAGGTTAGTTCAAATTTTGCTGCAAATAATTGTACAAGATAATCAGCGATCTGGCAGCACTGTTCGCTTGAGCGCACCTAGTGCTAAGTTTGAGAGAGAGCGAGCGAGCAAGACACAACTTGTTCTCCTGCTGATGAGATGCGACATGTTGCATTACATGGCCTGATAAGTATTGTGTATTCCGCAGATACTCGCACGTACAACAGGCAGTGTCAGTTCCCTACAGTAGGTACGCTTAATCTTAATAAATTGCTTTTCAACTTGAATGGGAAGCGAGTTTTGAGTGAGTGTGGGCTGGGCGGACTCTTGGCTTGTTTTGATTTTTCCATTACGACGTTTGCCAGTTCTGTCTTCACCCCCTCCACTCCCTGCTCCACTCAATCCACCCTTCCCGACCAACAGATTTGTGTGTCGATTTGTGGGCTTTAATATTTTTAATACGATTTCCTCTGCGCCGCTTCGTGCATTGTTGGTCGGGTCCAACGTTCGGGTTGGGTCTGCCGTTTTGGCATTGCGAGAGCATGACTGGCATATCTCGACATTGTATCTGATATTTCAGACAGCTATGCTGAGCGTTGGCTGCTGTGCTGCCGCTGGAGGCTGCCTGTTCGATGCTGTGTCGTGCGGCAGTGCTGTTAAGCGTTGCAATATCCATACTAAGCATTGGCTACGCTGCTCCACATTCCCATTTGGTTGCTTGCATTTGTGTTGTTGTTGCTGTTGTTGCTGTATTGTGGTGCTGCTGCTGCCAGCGATATTATGCACAGTGTGTGTGTGTGTCGTTGTGTGCATTGGTTGGGAGCACCCATGCAACAAAGCAGCTACTACTTTGTTGTTGCATGCCACAGCAGCGTCATATATTATTAGTGGCAACACTGCTGAAATTGGCTTGAACGTTTTTTGCTTGCTGCTCGCGTTTTCTCCGCTTGTTTTACAGAGCATGCAAAATGCAAAGTTTCGCAATTAAAACGACAACAACAACAACAACAATGGCGACAAAAACAATATGGCCTAGAAGTAGCACAGCAGACGGGCGCAAATGCTGACCCATTAAACTAGTGGCAACGATCTGTAGCCAGCGGCTGCGATGCAGAAGCTTTGATATTTATATTCGATTTCTCATAAATCGGATGGAATAAATTAAATCAAGACTTTTATTCGTATATCTTAGAATTGCAAAGAATTTAATCTTGAGACTTTTATTCCATTTTTATTGCAATTTCGTTTAAATTGTTGCAAGGCATCAGCAGTGAAAATAGAAAATGTTCGATTTGGTGGAGATTTTCTTAAAATGTGGCTACATCGTGTTGAGAAAAAATGTGGGTGGGTTGGGGAAAAGTAACGGTGAGCGCCAATCAATGGGAAATTAAGTTGTGTACTATATTCTTAATCGAATTTAGTTGGTTTTTTTTCTAACTCACTCACAGGAAAACTCTCCTTCCTGAACTATTTTTTGAATTGCTAGCGGAAAGTTATACAATTTTTCCTTCTATATTTGGTATGGGATTCCCCTTTATAAATGGAACATATTCCAATTTTTACAATATAAGTAGTGTCTTCATTTCTGCGGATCTCTGTGGAACGTATCTACCGCATAAAAAGAGAATTGAGAGTATTTTTATTTGTGTCCAATATTTCGACATCCTTTGAATGACATCTTAAGGGAGACTGTTTCTTGATGTCTTAAAATGCTTTTAAAGAAGCATCCTTGGATATTCGCTGCTTTAAATGTTTTCACAAGCAATGATTTTCAATCGATAGTCGCTGTTTTGCAAAAAAAAGTACGTCTCTGTTATAAAAATATTTCAAGAAAAATATGCTTGAAATTTATAGTTTTACCAGAATAGAGCCTCTTTTTGTGATTGTTATGAAAATGTTTATGTAGTTTTCTAGCAGTTTTGAAACATTTACAAAAAGAAGTGCATTTCCTGAGAAAAAAGAGAGGAGCTGCGCACTTGTCATAGTACCTGGAAAATTATTGTTAATAGCTGCGCATCTTAATTGAGGTGATTTCTATGTAAAGTTGCAACTGCCACAAAATTTTGCATGCCTATTAAAAGTTTTTGTTGCCATTAGTTCCGCGCAGCGGCAATAAACCAGCATCATTATGGCTGAGTAATGAAGATATTGACCTGAACCTGTGCATGCGATGCATCTGCAAGTGTTAGATACAAGGCACATTTTTGCTATGGCTGTTTTTTTTGTTGTTGCTCAAGTGAGGCATGAGAATTGCAAGCGAGAACAATAGCGCAGAGGCAGAGCGGAAGAACGCGGAGCAGCGGCGCATCAGTGCAAATTCTATGAAGTGCTCAACAGGTAGCAGCAGCCGGCGGCAGAGCGCTGGCGACAAAAGACGCGCTGTGATTAGCTGCCAGCCGGCAAGCAAACAACAAGTGAATAGCAACAGCAACAACAACTAAAATAAACAGCAGCAGCAACAATAGTAACAACAACAAAGAAGCAGCAGCAGCAGCAGCAGCAAAAGCATTTGCAGCGACAATAGCCCACAAAATTTTGTGACAAAACGAAAGCTTACAAAACAAGAGCGGGTTGGGGGGAGGAGGGCGGAGGCACGATACGCTATTGACGCACTTCAACGCTTGCCGCACAAAATGCGCCGCTTATAAAAATGTTAAACGCTCATGCACACACTCACACACACAAACAAGCATACATACATTTTGCACGGCTGCTATTCAAAAATAATAAATATTTAATTTAAAGCTTGTTAATTATATATTGTCATGCAAATCGGCTTACAAATACAAGCAGTAGCTATGCATATGCATAAGCATGATGAGCAGGTGTGTGTGTGTGTCTATGCAAATTTTTCGAGTTTATGCTGAAGCGTTTTTTATACGTGTGTGTGTGTGTGTGTGATATTTAAAAAGCGCCATACAAATAAGTGACTTATTTAATGCCATGTAAATACTAAAAGGTTTTATAAAATTTATGAAATTGGCACAGAAATTGACAATGGAAGCTGGCAGCTGACAAATGTGCGCTCAGTCTTCTGCTGCCGCTGCACTTTTGCATATGCATACAGTGAGCAGCAAAATTGTATTGAGAAATATAAATATCAGCTGTAGTAAAAGGAAACCCATTATTTTTGCAATAGCTGACTTTAGTAATCTGTAGCTCGCGTTTTATAAGTGCTATCAGTTTACTTTAGATGGCGTTAGAAAAATAAGATTTTGTACTAAAAAACCTACTCAGACCGTTTTGAGATTGCTTGACTCAGTTTTGTTGGAGCGCGGGTCAAAGATGGACACTAGCAAAGAGAAAATATGCTATATTTTACACTTTTACAGAATTTCTTCGATAAAAGCGAAAACGCAAGCCAGGCTGCTGAAAATGTAAATAGTTTTTATAAAGTGTAGGTCCTGATACTGTAATTCGGATCTGGGAATCTTGTGCAATTTTGGTTTCTTCGATTCCGTTTGGCTAATTTTGATGTCGATGTCAAAACTGCACCACGCCCTGGAAGGCCAAATGTCGATAAAATCATGGAAATCGTCGAGTCCGACATTCATCTAAGCACTGTGTTTCTTTCGATTGCACAGGAGGACCTAAATCGGTTCCTTCTAACTAGACTAAATAAAGCCTTCAATTTCATGCAAACATAATGGGTTTCATTTTACTACACCTAATGTACGTTCATATAAAAAGTATCTGCAGTTTGGCACATTTTTGAAAAAAAATTGTCTGTACTGAAAAGCAATTTTAATCAAGTATATATTGGCTATTATTATTAATGAGCTTTTGCCATTTTTCGGGTAGCTTCATAATTTCATCGGTGCAGAATTTAATTTGTTTATCGGCGAATAACTTGGTCAAGTGATTTTTAGCGGCTCGATCGGTCGGTAAATTTGTTACCTTTAAGAGAATTTTGCAGAGATACAAACAAATGATAGTCAGATGGTGCAAGATGAATGTATACGATGGATGAATAAAAACTTCCCAACCAAGGCTCCGTCAATTGGTTCCCAGTTATCAAAGAAGATTGGGGATTTCTTTAGATATTTATGATACTTATTATTATGATTTTTCAAATCAATATAACTTTTAACACGAGCGACAAATTACACAATTGTCTTCAAACAAAATGTAGCCTGAAATGCCAGCTTTCAAACATGTATTCGTTTGACATAATCAGACAAGTGTTGCCTGATGGATACCAACATCATCTTGTAACGAAAACCACGATTACTTTTTATATGACCCAATTATAAAAAATATTTCTAAATTATTCAATTTGGTACAATTCAGAATTCATGCTTATTAAAGTAAATTTGTGATAGATTCTTTTTCTTAAAAAAAAGTACGAATACTTTTGAAAGACACTGTAAATGTACAATATATGTATGCCCTTTGGAATTGAACTGCTCGAAGATATTTCAGAATGTTTTTGTTTTGTCTGAAATGAAATCTTAAAGGCTTTATTTTACACTCACACATACACACACCCACTCAGATGCACATGGGCATATGCCATGCATGCTTGCCAGAGGTAAAAATAACATTTATTCTTATGCAGCAAACAGCACGTACAGCAACAACAACAACAACAACACCAGCCGCGCAACTCGAGCAGCTGAGGTGTGATATTCCAAGTGTAGGAGTCATGCGGCGCGCTTTTCGGCCACAGCGCGCAGCAAAAGCACAGGCAAGCTGACACACACTTACATACATATATAAACACACACACACACACACATGCAGACATTCGTTATGCTGCAGCATTGCATGGTTGCATGCGGCGGCTGCATGCAGTTTTTCTTGGGTCTGAGCCGTGGCGATTTTTAACTGCCTGCTGGCTGCTGTGAGGCTCACACACACACACACACATACATACACACACACATATGTATTGACGCGACTGTGCTTGAGCTCTTTTTCAAAAAGTGCTTTCGAGCCATTTTTTCTGCCACTGCTGCTTCGACTGTTGCACTTTTTGTTGTTGTTGTTCCAATTTCTTGTTGTTGTTTTTGTTTTTTGTATGAATGCGCGCATTTATCGGCCTGACTTGCAGGCACTTCTGTTTTTTTGATTAGTCTGACTGAAGGGGCATCACAGTTGTTGTTGCCCACAGCCAGACCGAAGCCACGGCACGCCACACCGCTGATGAAGGCGCAGGCGGCAGGCGGCAGGCGGCAGGCGTAGTCGTGCAACTTTGTTATGCTTGTGCATTATTTATGTTAATGCTGGCAACAACGGTTGTGGGCTGCTGCTTCATACTAATTTCCAGCATGGGGTCAAGTGTTGGCAGTCGGCCTGTGCGGAACATGGTAGCCCATCCATCCACCAGCGGCGCAGCATTAACAATTTAGTGAACTTTTAAAAGTGATTGAGACTATAAATTTCGGGATGATTAGAATTATAAATTATTCAGCGATTATAGTAGAATCAAAATTGCTAGGCATCATTAAATTGTCATGCTATAGGACCTTCATTCAATTCATCTCAACGATAGAGGTTTATTATTGATACTAGAGTATATGCTAGAATCCGAACTGGAGAGATTTAGCTGTGAGCATTGGCAATGCACCAGCCAAAAGTAGGAAATGTTTGAATAGGAAAACGATTTTGGTAACACATTTTTTCATTTCTATAAAAAATATTTCAAATTACCTATGTATATTTTTCAGCCCTATCCTTTTAAGCTAGTATAATAAAATTGAATGTGATACGGAAATAGCTACAGTAAGATCTTTAAGAATTCTTTTCGCATAATTGAAACATAATTATTTGGCGAAAGCAAATTGTTAAAGGCTGGTACCTCGAATAACTGATGATTCCTTTGCTTAATTACAACGATCATATTAAATTATATGACAAAAATATCAACAAGCATAAGCACGTACTCGTATGTATCTAAAACCTGTCTTCAAGTTATTGCACGTAATATGAGAGCTCTGCGAAAACTTGCCAAAAAACAAACAAAAAGTTCTTATTTTGGCTACTTCCACGTAAACATTGTAAATTGTTGGCATTTGCTTGTATATTGAAACTTAATTGCTTCCATCAACAAGTCAATAAAGGCCATTTCGCAATGTTGGTAATAATAAACAAGCGCCTTGCTTCGGTGTAAGACTGGAAGCCAAGACTTGAGGAAGTGTTTATTTGTGAACAAATTTGAAACCGGACGACAGACTCTAAACACGTTCCCTTTAACGGAGCATTGACCATGCATAGCAGGGGAAACGGAACGGGCAACGTAGAAGCTGAGAAGTTATGCTGTAAAGTGAGAAATGAAATTTTGTTATTGTGAAGTTGTAAATTTTACAGAGGAATTTAGAGATGATATTTGCAGAAGATGTTTGTTGTCATGAATGAATTGATAAGCTGGGCAGAGAGTAAAGAGCTCAAGTGGCCTAATGGGCTATGTCGTCAACTTACTAAAGTGCATAAACAATTACAGAGTATAGCAAGAAGCACATTTAGCCAAAATGAAGAAAATTAAGTTAGTAATTTGAACGAAATTTTAAACTTGATCAACGAATAATACTTCAATAAAGAAAAATTTTAAATATTTTGTTCCAATTTTTGGTTCCGTTCCGTTTGGTTGCTATGCCACTTTAAAGTTGAAGCTTCGAGCTAAGAAGTTCTTCGAATTTAGAACAGTTTTCTTATTTCCTAATGATCGACTTTTAATTGTAATTTTTATAGGAACATATGTACATAGGCATGAAGCATATGAAACGAAGATAAAAAATGTTGTCCATCTAATGACGTCACTTATTTCTTTGCATTTAGACCATGCATAAAGTAACGTTATTTTTAAAAAGTGCCTTTTTTAAGCACTTTTCGCTCAATACAAAAACTTGAGTGGGCAAATAAAAAAATAGACCAGAAATTTCTTTGAAATAACAGTAAAAGTATATATCTACATAGAAGCAAAATTCGGAGAGCCTACGTGCGTTTGAGTGCTGCAACAGGGTGCTTCAGATCAAATAAATTTCTTCAGGGGCTCTTTGCTGAGTCTGGTTATTGGGCAAAACTTTCAACAGCAAAAAGAGGATATTGAAGAGAACATATTTTTTCGGGCCATGTACAACAAGTCAGCTTAGAGCGTTATTGACTCATACACCGAAGAGCTGATATGAAGTTCAAATACAAGGTGTAAAAGTTTATAAGCAATTTGTTAGGGCCAACTTGCTAATTACCAAAAACAGAGAAAAAAGTGGCAATGCCTTCGTCAAGCCTTTGACTTCAAAAGGATGCAGCAGGCATGCAAGAGCAAGCAAGAAGAAGAAGCAAGCAGAGAAACAACAAAAAGAAAACGCAGCTCAGCCAGAAATTAATAATAAAGCAACAAAAGCGACTGCAATGCAACATTCTGACAAAAGGTGTTAATTAATAGCCGCAACGCCAACAACAAGAACAACAACAGCAACAACAACAACAATGGCCACAACAGATGCAGCCACACAAAAGATGCTCCTCATGCATGCGCGGCCCCCTCGAACCGCTGCCCCGCTGCTTTTCAGATAAGCAATGGGCGCGCGATGATTTATGAGCGTTCAAGCATTAAAGTGCGAAAGCGACGGCCCAGACGCGGCATTGGTAATAAGCGGCATTAATTTGTAACGAAAATTTAACACCTCGCCGCAAAGCTGAAAATAATTGCACTCGCCGCAGTGTTGTTGCATTGTCGCTCGCTGGCGGCCTGCCGTGCTGCCCAGGATGCACAAGCTCAGAGCGGCGATTGCTCTCCGCTAGCTGGCTGGCTGGCTGGCATGTGCGCCTCTTCCTTTGCGGGCATGAGAAATTATCACCGCTTCAAGGTGCAAATGATTTTTACAAATTTGTGCTGCTTTGTTGCTATTCGCCAGTGGCGGGCGGCCTGCCTTTTGTATGGCTTCCTGCAGACTTAACAAATTACTTAAGTTTAATTTAGAGAAGGGAACATAATAAGGCATAATTACAGCGCGTGTGAATGAACTGAAGATGCTTCTCTTAAGCTTTTACATATTTTTTAAAAAAACTTTGGAAAAGCATTTTTTGAAATCGACAAAAATCTTATAGAATAATCTACTAAAAAATTTCTAATGTTCGATAAGAACTTGTAAAGGCTCAAGAATCGCTCGAAAACCGCAGCAGAATAAGGAAAACTGGTTTTGATTTTACACTGAGCGATTCTAAATCATGCTAAAATCGTCAGCATTTATTTCTTTGTGCAATAAGAATTTAAATAACTGAAAAAGCGTTTTGTAAAGAAATTTTTCCTAAATACAATATTTACTTTTCTACAGCAAGTTTTATCATAGATGAGAAGAAGTCGCTGCTGAATCTACGAATAAAGTCGATTTCTTTTAAAGATTGATAAAGGCAAAGGATTTCCCTTAAAGAAGTACGAAAAGAGCAGAAATTCTGTATTAAACAGTATAGCAGAATTTTAAAAAATTTCGAAATTTTGGAATGATTTTTCTTGTTTGCAAAACTCTGAAAGAGGAAGCGCTATCAACAAGCAGCTTCGCACAAATTGAAGTCGATTTTTCCTAAAAGTCGACACTAATTTTTAATGATTGGTAGTAATAATATAGTAGACAGATAGTATAGTGCAACACCACTGCCAACTGAAGGAGGCGCGAGCATCGCAGGGGCGGCTGCAGAGAAGCCCTCCCTAAGCGTATACCCGCTAACTCTCAATCGACTTGATGAATTTTGACAATTTTTTGAAATCTTGCATAACTAAGCGCTATCAATTTCAAATAGCAGACAATTGGAAACTGAGTTTTAGGCTAAATCTTAAAAGCTAAGAAATTGTTGTCAGATTATTTTTTGGAAAGGGCTGAAAGAAGAGTACTTGTGTTCGCTTAGACGTTTCTTAATCACGAGAGCATCAATATCGAAGCTTAAGGCTATGATAGTCAGTTGCCAAAGTATATTAGCATAATGTTAACAGCACTGCTGAATCAGGGTTGCCATTCAACGAAAAAAGTACTGCAATAAAGTAACAGAATTCGAGTGTAATTTTTTTGCCGCCATTTTAAAATTGAATGCGTAACTTCAAGTCAGCGACGTATGTAGCTGCTCCAAAACATGCCATGCCATTGCATTTATTGTTTATGTTTAATACTTTCAGTGAAGAAGAAGAAGAAGCAGAATTGTTTTGAATGGCCAAGAAAATAAAATAAAGCAGAGATATTGACGTTGGAATTCTAATGAATTTTTTAAGTATTTCGTAGGAGTGCAATTCAACACACACATATGTATGCAATGCATAAGTATGTATCTATAGTACTGTAATACAATGCGGCAGATCGAAATATGCCAGACATGCTGGCTCGTTTTCGAACACAACAACAACAACAAAGACAACAAAAATGCGAGCATTCAAATACTGAAGGAGAAGCTGAAGTACAGCTGGAACAGCTAATAAAAAAGAGCAGCAATAGCAATGGCGCAGATACACACACACACACACACAAAACAAAGTGTGTTGCATTTGATTCTATATATAGCACTCTTGATTCTTGTTGCCACAAAAACAAAATCACAGTCACAAAGCAGCAGGTCAATATCAAAATCTCTTTTGTTAAGCGGCGGCGGCTCACATAAAACAGTTAAAAGTAAGTAAGCAAGCAAGCAGCAAGAGCAGAACGTAGCGCAAAGCAAGCAGAACAGATGTGCGCAGCTGTACGGGAATTCGTTAAACCGTACGTTTTAAATTCAAAAGATCAGAGCAGACAAAGCAAGCGCTCGCATACAGATGCACACTGCAGGCAGCATGCACACGGATACGGAGATGCCGAGCTGCAGATACAAAAACAACAACAATATGTAGCTGCAAGATGCGCACATAAAAGCCTCAAATGTCACTTCAAGTGTTGCTGCATTTAAATCAATGTCATGACAATTGGGAATACACTCACACACACACACACACACACTCACACTAATGCACGCCGCAGGGAATTCGACACACACAAAAGGGTGCAAGTCCCTTTACGCAGCCTCTTCACTGATTTCAACTTCGTTCTGTTGCTCTTTTTTTAAGGCATTTTCAACTTAAACTTTATACAAAAGGCATTTCAGTTGTAAAATTCAGCTGTGTGTGTGTGTGTGTATCTGTGTTGTTATTCTTTTTTTGTGCGTGTAGCTGTTGCAGAGCCGGAAAATGTGTCAACGTGGGCGAGTTGTCGCTTTTAATTTTAGTTCCATGCCGACAATTTCAAGAATTTCCACACGATTTTTATTTTAAATATATACTCGCAGTCATTGAAAATATTTCAATGGTTGAAAAATTGGGTTGTTCAGTGCATAAAATCACTGTAAATAGTGAATAGAGTGGGCTGCATTTATTCTTTGAAGACAAAAAATGAAATTTGAGTAGACAGCCATATATTAATTATATCCTGTAAATTTGAGCAAGCGATAAAAAATGAAATTGTGTTGCTGGAGATGAAAAGAAAAATTTTTTTAAATGCCTATGTTCAAAAAAAGTATTTCAGAAATACACTACATGATATTTTGTTAAGGGGAAAAGAAAAGAGGCATGTAAAGTTGCTCTTATTCTTGGAAAAATTTTGTATTCTTTAAAAATCGACTATTGCATAGCGCAGATAGTCAAAAGTCAACTATTCACTACGACTGAAATTTTTTGGGGTTTACACGTTAAAAACGCTTTTTTGTAGTCTGTCCATTTGAATTGATTCAGTGTTGCTGAAGTAACAAGAAAACTTTTTAATTATGCCCGTACTTACGAGTACTTAAAAATAGCTTACTTATATGCTTTGTACATATTAATTGAAAAAAGTCGATAAGTCGAAAATATATGTAAAATATTCTAAAAGTAAAAAAGTCGACTAATTAGAAAATTGTGCACATCCAATGAAAAAAGTCGATAAGTCGTCTAAAGTCGAAAACCGAAAATATTTCATAAGTCGAAAACCGACGAATTTAAAATTTTACAAAATTAATATAGTTACACTCGAAAGTCGGTGAATATTCGCTTCGATTGCTTCATACTAGCCAAGCATGCAATTTAAAAAGATGCAAGTTTTCGAAAAAAAAATATGATTGTACACTCAAGTTGTAAAGGATGTCATAAAGCGAAGTCGATGTATATTATTAGGTACATAGCTTGTAAATGCATTTACAAGTTATGCATTCAAAATGCATTTTTCCTCTACGAGTTAATGTACTTTAAAGCAAATTGATTCTTGCCTTCTGAAGTCTTCAGCTGATGCTTCTCTATTTCTGAATATCAATATGCCAAGCTAGAACATTTGAACTGATGATTTCTCGGAGTTCGGATTCGAAGTCAACGCGTCACGCCTTCTTAAAACTTAAGTCTGGCTACTGTTTTAATCCTTTCAGACCTGAGAGGAAACCAGGGCCGGAATAAGTTTTTCTGTACTTAAACAATAAAGTTAAAATAAACCGAAGTGAAAGTGGAGCGTGACTTGGACTCAGGTATGAAAGAGTTAAACTGCGTCAGCCTCTGTACCTCATGCGTATATATCGACAGTTTCGTGCAAAAGTAGCCTAAGAGCGCTATTCTGGCGAGAGTCCCACATGTCATTTTTCAATATTTTGTACCAATTGATGCTTGCTTTTTCCTATGCATAAATAATATTTTAACTAGAAAGCAGAGCTGACGGCGACTTCGGAACACTGCCTTAAGCCTAAAATGTTATTGCTACAAATACAAAAGTTTAGCTAAGAGCAGCCGACTCACCCTCTAAAATCTTTTCAGCTATAATCATCATGTCATCACTTTCGGAAGCCGTCGCACGTAGTTCAACTGCAAAGAAGAGCACAAAACAAGCGAATTTTGTTAAGTCAAAATTTTAAAAATTCATAAATAATAAGCTTAAGTTCCAGCAGCTGGCGCCAGCGCACAAAATAAAAACAAACAAAACAAAACGAGATCAACCGAAAATATGACGTACCGAAAGTCGCCAATGACAGCACAAAAGAAGCTACCGCGATAAAATGCCGAAATGCTTTTAACAATTTCGGCCGCCTTTTTTAAACATTTCAAAGGTTAACTGACAAAAAATCTGATTACCAAACACAAAAGCCCACGGGCCAAACGAGAGGTGAGCGTGCGGGCGGGCGGGCGGGCATTGTGAACAGGAAATAAAAGTTTATTATTATAAGCTGATTAAAAAAGCGAACATAGTTAACAAAAAATGAAAGGAAAATGACAAAAGCAAAAATAGCAGAATGATAAAGCTGCAGACGCTTAAGTCTTTTAATGCTATTGAAAAAAAATTTAATTAAATTTTGAAAGATCATAATCTGCGCTTGATAAAAGCGCGCATGCGCGACCCCCGCGCCTTCAGCTAAACCGTTAGGCAATCGAAGCGATTCGAAGCGCACGCCAATTGTCGTGTCAATCGAGCAATCATGCGTGTGAGTGTGTGCGTGTGTGCATTAGCATATATGAGTGCTTAACCCTTTGCTGCTGCCATATTTAATGTTGAAAGAAATGATTTAAAACATGCTGGAGTGCTGTGCATTGCATAGGAAAGTAGTCTATGATCATGCTCAATTGTTTGGAAGAGCGATCATTCAAGTGGCAGCAGCAAACAACAAATCAAAATGCCTTGAGTGTGGCACACACGATCACACGATCGAACCAGCAGTGGCAAAATGTTAGTAGTAATAAGCGAAATTTCAATTCAATTTGTTGCCTTTGAATTTGTTATACAAAAAATGCGAATCTTTTAAGCTTAAACTCGCGAAAAATGGGCAAGAATATAGAAACGATTCATGCTTTTAACTTGTCAATTTGAAACTTTCATAAAAAAATATTGCCTTATTGTGAGACTTGTCAAAAAGTTGGCCTTCGTCAAGCGATTTGAGTGGCAGTAGTCCGAATGAGCAGTCTGACTATCTCAACATTTGCGCAAGCCAATCAGAAAGCAACCACATCCCTAGATCCCTAAATTGTATCTGACTTCGACAGTAACAAGAACTATAAAGTCCGAAAAAAAGAGTTAATTTAAAACAAACAAACGCAACAGAACCATGATTTCCATTTTAAAGTCTAGATATGGATTGTTCTAAACATTTTCTAGCCATTCTTCCAATTGTAGAGAGGTAAAAAAGTGATGAAGATGAAAATTCAGTAAAATTCTATATTTTTATATGTATGCCAACAAAATGACTACCAAAATTTTTATTCGGCGATTCCGGAGATTAACTCCTGGTCTGGTCGCGCCGACGTGCTTTGATTTCTTGAATGGTCTGGGATCCCGAGATTGGCAGATATAATTTGTAAATCGATCTAAAAATATCTGTCTTAATTCTTTTACATTTCTTCTAAATTTACGAAACATAGCATGAAACTATTTTCGATTTTGATAGAGAAATTCTTTTGTAAGGTCTGGGATCCCGAGATTGGCTGATGTAATTTGTAAATTGATCTAAAAATATTTGTCAATTTTCTTTTACATTTCTTCTAAATTTTTGAAGCATAGCATTAAACTATTTGATATTGATAGAGAAATTCTTTAACGGGCTGTGACAAGCAGCTACTCTGGCTTCTTTGTGACAAATGAGAACTAACATTTTCGCTCGTGGTTTCAAACAGCGGCTCAGCAGCGTAATAGGCAAGCACTTCACTTGAATTGGCGCCAATCAAAAATGTCAATTAACAATTATGATCCATATAATTTATGACGAGGCGCCTAAAGCGCACAAACACATAAATTCTGGAAAACATGTCATTAAATAATGTTTTGTTTATAATTTTTGTTTAAAGTAACAATAAGTTTTTTATTTTCATAAATCATTAGAATAAGCAAACAAAATAGCAAGTTGTTATGTAATGGATTAAAGCTCAGATTTTAGTGACATTACAAATCGTCAAAGCCTACAAAACAAAGTAATAAAAGGCATACTTTCGTGAAAAATTCTTCAAAATTTTTTACAATATAATACAAATAAGCATATTATAGAAAACTTAAAAAATGCTCTTGTTGACTTTCAGACTAAAGGCTAAAAATGCGACTTTTCAGAGTTTATCACGGGAGAGTGGGAGGGGGAGGGGGCAGTATGAATGTTGGTGCAACGACAGTAGTTTAACAAATTTTTATTTTTTCAATATATTTATTTTATTGAAAATCTTAATAATTTTTTATTTGGCTTTCAGTTTTTGAGTCTGGCTAAAAATGCTAATTTTCAGTGTTTATCACGACTTTTAATTAGGTACTTTCTTTATTCTAAATTTCAAATTTATTGTGCTAAATATTTATGTTAAAGATGACTTTGTCGATTTTACGAAAATGAACCTTTAATATATGCATATAAAATTAGTTTCGCATAGCAAAGATAGCATGCGCTAAAAATAGTATAGGTACTACTCATTTTGCACATTTTGCATAGATTTTAGATAAATCATAAAAATGCTGGTAGTGAATGAATCATTTGAAATTTGTAGAATGCTGCTTAAGCATTTTATTAAGATCACATGCGATAAATTAGTATGCTACTAATGCGCAACAAAACAACGAAATTTAACGCTCGAACAAATTTCAGACACAGCCAAATGGCATATTCAAATGAGATACTAAAAGCGGCAATAAAAATAACTTTGAATGCGATGAACACTCAAATCGAGAGCCAAAATATAATTAAGAATTGAGGCATAATTTACAAAAAGGCAGACGAACGAAATCAGCGAGGGAAACTGACATTTTTATATGATTTCCAAGAAATGATATATGCAGTATATGCAGGGGCCGAGCAGAGTGTAGCAAGATGGCAGCAGCAAGGGTGACCGAAAGAGCAGCGCCGTAAATTGTGTTGGCAAAACTTTGAAGAGTTCTTTTGCGGGCTTTTTTGTATACACACATACATACAAAGATGTTTTTTCTTAGTGAAATATTCAAAAGATGCAAGACAGCATGAGAAAAGCAGCGCAACTGCTCAGATGCTCAGCAGGTAAGTTTGCAAGCATGTGTGTGTGTGTGTGTGTGTGTGTGTGTGTGTTTGCTGCAGATGCATTCATATGTCTGCATGTCGCGCTTGTATTCGAGCGTCCAAGGCATTATTAAATGCTGCTCAGGTGTGAAGAAACTGAAATTTATGAGACACAAATAATAATTTCAGCTGTCAGAAAATGCAGAAAAAAAGCTAAGTCTACGTTTGTGCATGTGTGTGTGCAGCAACAACAAGAAGACAACAGCGCTTGATGCTTAAATGAACCGAGGCCTGTGAAGAATAAAAAGGCAAGCAAGTTTGAGCATGCGATTTTGGCAGCGTCTTGCAAAAGTAAGAGGAATTTTAATTTAACTCAAAATAGTTCACACATTTTAGAAAATGTAAAGAAGCCTCTGAGCAGAGAGTCAAGTGAATGCTTTAAAGCTCTGTTTTCAAAAGGCAAAAGTTTTCAGCTGTGCCATAGCAGCGCATTTAAAATTATTCCTTTGATAGTTAGATGCAATTTCAAAGTGACTACTTAGATCTAATTTTCAAATTGAGCTGAAATATAGTTTAATTTGTCTTGATTTTCATAGTAGAACATAGAATTCTATTACAAAGAATAGAAGTTCTATAGGATAGAATTCTATAACATAGAATTTCTCTATTCACAGTATATTTATTTCAATATGAAATAACATGTGGCAACTTTGAATATTTTACACTTGAAGGTTGTTACAACTTGCAAAAAGCATACAATTGTGAAGGAAGCGCGAACTAAAAATTATTCGGATAGTGAAACAAATGAATTTTCAGATATTCTCAAGTAATATCAGGCACTAATTGCGTGCAAATTGAGCGTTAAAATAAGTGTTGGCAAAAAAGGAAATTGCTTGGAAGCAAGTGGCAGTGGATTTCAATTGCTCTTCCGACATGCCAGAGTCACAATTAGCTGTTTATTACTTTTCGTTGATGCAACCCTGTGCCGTACTTAAATTCACATATTTCGCCAATTAAATTACAATTAACTGCCAACTGTGAAACTGTGCTGGAAAATTGAAATTGCACATACAAAGCTGTAGAGATTTAGTGACTGACTCTGATGTATGTATGTATGTATATGTCAGAAGAGTTAGTTGCCACCACAGCGGAAGTGGCTGGCTGGCCAATGCAAAGGCGCAACAAAGTAGAAATGCGAGCAAATAAAAAATATATATTTAAATGAGCACACAAGCAATGTTGACAACCACAACAAGCTAAAAGTATATGATTGCATTTCATTTTGTTGCAGCAATCAAGGTGGGCATTACATCAACCGCAATCACGGCTGCACAAAGGCAAAAAATAGCATCTGCAACCGCAAAAGTGTGCCATAATTCAGTAAAAGGTTGTAACTTGCTGCTGCCGTGCTTCCTTTTGGTCTACCCTCTTCCCCTCTGCCTGCCTTCAGCTCACTTAAAGCCGCCACGCTGTAACCTCCTGCAAACAAGTTGCCTTTTAATGCGCCAAATTAATGTCGAGTACTTGTGGCAAGTTTGTGTCTTAAGTTTTCTACCTGCAACACCACTCAGCCAACTCAGCGCCGCCCAAAGTCAGCGACGACGATTGTGTCCACTGCCTACGCGCACGCGTCCATAGCCAGACGACTGCATGCAACAGTGACCAGCGCGAGCACTCTTGCTGCTGCTGCTCTTCACGGCCGCCTGAACACAGAACACAGACAGATGTACAGTGGGCAACCAAAAAACTGTTACACCTTTGAGTTGCAATATTTTTTTTCATAGCAATTTTTTATGCAAAAACAAGTCTAATGGAATCATTGCATTTTATTACGAAGCTTTTCATTTCAAGTTAAATAAAGTGCTTGAAAAGGCATAAAATAAAATTTTTTTTGTACAGAACTTAGACGTATTATAATAAATATTTAAAAGCAGTTCAAATCAGCTCCCTTATATTATTGTACAAATAGCATCTAGGGTATTCACAGTTTCCTTCTAAATTTCCCATCTGGCAACTTCAGCACGATAGTAAAATGAAACTCTGAGCGCCCCTGTTTCGTGGACCATTCTTAATTTGCCACAATCGCATTACAAGTGTTTTCTAAAGCTATTATTAAGGATTTGTTACTCTCGCAAAAAGCAATTTTCCATCCAAATGGAAGTAGTGTGTGATTATTCTTTGAGAATTCAATAAAATGTGCTCAAAATCTGTTTCCATTTTCGCGAATAAAACAGCTGATGAGAAATGCCAGCTTATCACGAAAGAAAAACACGGTCCAACGCATGGCAAATTTTTCAACTAGTGGTATTTTTTGTTTGCGTGCAAAGCAACAACAAAAAAAGTTGCCAGATGGCAAAGTGGTTTAATTTAGCAGGCGGCAAGGAAAGCACACTAGATAGCATGGAACTGTGAACTCCCCAATCATTCCTACGAATTCCCTTTCCAAGAACTCCGTAACTCGACTGTCTTATGTGCTTTAGCCTGCGTAAAATATGCCGATCATTTTAGGCTTAAGATCTTACAATAAATTTTTTGATCAACTGATTTTAGTTTCTATAAGGAATATACAGACGAATGAAGCTTTACTTGATTCAGATGACAGCTTAAAAAAAGCATATGCCCGAGAAGTTGAGCAAATGATCTTTGATATATGCTGAAGGTGTTCCTCTTTGCTTGTACGTCACTGTGCCACTGTAAATATCCGACGTAGTTACGCCCAATTTGCTGGCAACTACCACTTTTAGCGGCAATTCATAATTAAATCGACGTTCTACAACGACTTTTCGATCAATTCATATGGGCTCAAAGCGGGGCCTAGTGCGTCTGCCACATGCCACATCATTTATCAGCGGCAAATTGTGTCACTTCGTAGGAACGCTTGCCGACTCCTGTTAAACTGGATGCTGTGCTCCCTGCTTGCAGCAATAACAACAACAACTTCGCACGCTGTTGCGCCTGCCTGCCAGACACGCCATGCATGCATGCCGACTGATAAATTTGTTCGATTACTTATGAAAATTAATGAGCGGCTAATTTGATAATTATTCGCTTGTAAACCGCATTTTGTTGCATTTACAAGCGCGGCTAACGCGAGAAGAAGCAGAAAAACACACACACACAGCGAGCAAGTGGCATTTGCCAATTGCACACACAAACAAACAAACACATTAACACGCAAATAAATGAAAAATTTTAACACAACACGAATTGGCACTTATGATATTTTCATGCGTGTGCGCCAAATGTGGGCCACACGCACGCTGGCAGCTCTGGCAACACTGGCAGCAACAGGCCGCAGCCGATCGTTGCAAATTGGTAAAATGCCATTGCAGATGGTTGCGCCAGCAGATTAAATCATGGTGGGCCTGCTTGTGCGATGGACCGAAGACGCTTGCAAAGAAAAGGCTTTCACTTGCATAAGAAAAGCAGAAGTTTTGCAAAAGATTGCAAAAAATAGTAGTCTACTTTTTGATCGATAAAAAAATATGATTGGTTGCTGGCAAATTCATGAAGTTGGAAAGTTGCATCAGAGTGAAGCCAGAAATGTATGCTCAAATAAATTGAAATCTATGCGATGGAAAAAAGATGCAATTGAAAAAGCAGAGTTTTGGAAATTTTCTTAATACGAGTAATTTCAGGAAACAGCTAAAAAAATTTTTTTCCGTAAATAAACATAATAAAACTATCACAGAAATTCTAAGATTAGTACGATAATCGCTGAAAATACTATTTAGAAAATTCTAAAAAATAAAAAAATTCTTGATAAAATAAATGTTGGTGTATAAGAGAGAAGTTGTTCGATTTGCGTGTTGCGGGCTGGTGCAGAAGAGAGGAACCCAAACTCGGAGAAATCAAGTGGAAGAAGGACTAGCTAAGCTTGCAACCGGGTACTGATTTTTATATTCTATTTTTATATTTTATATTTATATAAAATTCCAAAAAAACTTTAATAACAACTTTAAGGTAACGAGTTATAGAGATATATGTACATAGTTCAAAATGTGTAGAAAAAGTTACACGTCTCCCCTAGATACCCTTGTGCAGCTAAGTGTCTGAAGATTGATTTCGAAGAATCAGGGTTAGCAGATACTTAGTCATAGATTATAGATACATACAGGAAAACTGCAGCTTTTTTTTTAAATTGCTTAGACGTTACATTTTCAATGAGTCAACCTACACAGATACCTACATACTCGCATAAGAGCACTCTTCTTAATATGAGTCCAGCTCTTTTTATATTTCGAAGGAACGCCCCCCTTTTGGAAAGGATTATGGGTAAGTGGGCGGGCGAAAGTGGAGTAGTGCCAGTAGACGTTTGCCTTGAATCCGCGAATATGGCAATGTCGTGGAATAAACTTCCGCAGGGAGGAAGACTATACCACCATCAGAATGAACGACCGAAGAACAAATTCTCTCTGTAATGAGTAACTCCTACGAGTATAAGGTCACTCTTTCGTGCGTACAGTTTAATATTATTGAAATTTGACAATAATTGACAATGTAAAACATTTCTTTATTTTTTTTCAACGTAACGTAATGTCTTTTAGAAATTGTTTGTTTTGGTATGGAACCGTGTTTGCGCGACTCGCCCGACTCGCATTTGACTAATTTTTTTAAAGCATTTATTCTTAGCAATCGGCTTATAAAGCTGCTAAAGGAAGCTGATAACTAAATCTGGCATAAAATCCAAAGCTATTTCCGTTTCATATAAAAAGTAGTGCAACAACTCATGCACTCTTTCTAAAAATTCCTATTTAATTGCTTACGCGGAATAGAAAATTGTTCATTGTAACGACAATTTACAATTCGCTGTAAATTGATAAATGCACTTCACTTTTGCTAAACGAACAAAGGCGCTGAGTTCTGCTCAGGGCCAGACAAAACAAGTTTTTAATTGAAAAGTGTTGTGCCCCGCAAAAAAAGTGTTTGTTGGCATAAAACACTTTCCAATCGCACTCACACACACACACACGCATTTATCGATCGAGCGTGAAGGCAATTCTAGGAAATTTATAAATTTTTTGCTATGCTTTTTGCTTGTGCAAGCTTATTTACTTAAATGTCAAATTCTATGGAAAAAAAAGTTGAAATCAATTTGTGATAAGATATAGTCAAGTGCGAATATACTGCCTAATGTGTGTGTGTGTGTGTGTGAGTGTATGTGTCGTGGCGCTAGCGTGGTTACTTAACATTTATTTATAATTTTAATGAACTTTTGATAATTTTATTAAAGCTTTTTTTTTGGGCATTTGCCTGATTAAAGCTGGTAAGTGCGCATGCCGAAGCGCTTTAGACAAAAATATATAATAACAACAACAAAGCTACAAGTCAAAGTCAATAAATTAACAAACAAACGAAAGAAATTAAAAGCCAGACATTAGCACAACAACAAAATGAAACAAGTTTATTGTTATTAAAAAATTCGTTGAGAAAAAATTAATAAAGCAAAATGTGAGCAGAATTTAAAAGCACATTATTTATGCTGTTATTGTTTGTATGCGTGTGTGTGTTTGTTTGTGTGTAGAACATAGAAAAAAGGGCTACAACATGGAAATTTTCACACCGCGGCAGGCGCTGGCTTCCAGGCAGTGGCATAACATGTTGCAGATACTTCGTTGTGTATGTGTGCGTGTGGGTGTGCTGCACACGAAAGTGCAGCGTGTGAGTGGCTGCTTGAAATGCACAGCGACGGACGACTGCCAGCGCCGCGACAGGCAACACAACTAAATTGGAGCACGTGCAAATTACAAATTGTTTATTGCAGTTTATGAGTATGAGCTACACAGATACTGCCACACACACACATATGCTCGAAACATCGTCCAGGCTACTTAAGCATGCGCTGAGGTGCATAACCGCGCACAATAACAATTATTAAGAAATGAAGGCAAACGAGTTCTGCATGCAAAAAGAGGCCGGCCGAAAGAACGAATTGGCCATGTTCTGATATGTTGGCAGTCTGGGAGAACAAAGTTTCAACGGGGGCTCATAGCAGAGCTGGAAACACCTTTGCCAAGCCTTAGCGCCTCGTAACGTAGACATAAAGAAATAAGTCATAAAGAAATGCCTTTCAAACGATTTTTTCCTATTGACATTTGTCATTTTAATTGTAATTTCGAAGGAATGTAACTTTTCGGGTCGAAGCCAAAAACGAAGGCAACGTTGCTGGATTTTTAATAAAAAAATTCAGTTTTGGTAATTTGCTGTCAAAGCTAAAGATTCGGCGAACTTGAATAAATTCTCGTCAAATAATTTTGGAAGGCTTATAAAAGGCAAGAGAAGCAAGTCAATGCCTTAACTGAGTCTCCGAAATTTGGTATGTAGAGAGATAATGTAGAGAGGCGATTGATGAAAAGACTGTAGGGCTAAAGGAATCACAATAAATATCTGCCAACAATTTTTGATGAAATGAAAAGATGGAAACTCCTTTACAAAACCAATTATGATGCTAACGAATAGAGCCCGACCGAACCCGAAATTTTGGCCGAGACCGATACCGAACTTCGGCCTTTTTTTTAATGTTCGGCCGAAACCGAAAACGAGACCGAACCTTTCGAATATATATGCAATAAAAAGAAGAAGAATTTTAATGAAAAAAAATTTATACATTTTTAGGAAAAAATACATTTTATTATAAAAAACAATTCATTTGAGGTATAAATACCTACATTAAGCATCTGATTTATGAAAAATCAATAAAAAGTATTATAAAAAAATTTAAATTTTGTTTAAAACTATACAATTTTTTCCTCAACTGTTCGGCTAAATACTCGGCCTTTTGTAGCCGGGACCGAACCGAGACCGAACCCGAACCTTTTGGCCGAACTGTTCGGTAACCGAAACCGAGACCGAGCGTTCGGTCGGGCTCTATTAACGAAGGTAGTACATATAAGCAAATGTGTACGAGCATATAACCAGTTGAAGTTTAAATTCAAAGAAAAAAGTTTTAATTCTACCAACTTTGATAAATATTTAGTTGTAGTAGATAGCACAAATGAATCTGAAATCTGGTGTGGATTGTAATCTTGCAATATTTAAGTGCTTCCTAATAGTTTCTCACTCTGACAAAGTAAGTTTTCTAATTCAAATTTTTACATATCGATTTTCGATTTCGAATTGGCAAATTTCGTTTTGGAAGAACTTAGGAACAGCAAGAACTATTTGTAAACATTTTCGAAAAAATATTAAGCTTGCCCCCACACACTCATAAAGGCAATTTAACTAAATTACTTAAATGACAACAACCTACAAGAAGTTAAAATGCTAAGCAAAAGCGCAGACTAAAGTGAGGGGAATACAAGTAAAAATCATAAAAAAACACCAAATTAAGATTCATTAATTCGCGTTTGTATCTAACAGATACGCGCTAACGCTAGCAGGCGAGTGAGTGCAAAGATTAATGATCGTGCGCGCAAGATGAATGCACCTCAATGAGTTGTCTTGCTTAGAGCAAGGGGCTGTGGCGAAACGCAGGGGGAGTTGCCTAGCAGAAGCAGGAGACTGCGCGCGCATTCATTTGCGCGACTGACAAACGATCGACGAACTGAAAAATGATCTTATCACACTGTCAGACAAACACTCATGCACACACACACACACATGCAGATGAAGAACGGCTCACAGCAACACTACGCGCATGCAAAAGAACGCAGGCAGACAAAAAATCAGAAGGGGCTGCATCTTCTGTTCGATTTCACAAATTAATAAGACGGAATATGAAGATAGTGAATGCTAAAATTTTAACGCATGTTATTAAATCTAAAATATTGTGTTAAAAGCTTGAAGTTAAAAGAGTGAAATGTTATCATAAAAACTTTTGAAATTTTGGCATGGAAAATTTGAAATTTCAGAAAAAAAAATTTCGAAATCAGAAAAATTTTGTTGTGTAAATTTCTTTTAAGCTCAAAATATACTCTTCAGCTAAAAGAAGAGAGCCGCTTCTGGTATGTCATTGGCTGCCCCCCTTAGCTACGCTGCATCCTTAGCATCCTTAGCATCCTTAGCACACACATTGAGTGTATCTGCACTAGCATCGTGATGTATAAAGAACAGACTGCGCTGCTGCAGATACATCAGCACAGCAGTGGGTTTGAATTTTACCCCCCTACAACACATTTTCATTCAATTTGTTCTCTAATAAACAACAAATGGAGGCACGTGCTTCAAAAGCTAGCGATGCGGCAAATAAAAATGGAAATTTCGCCTGCTCCCGGAGATTTTTAATCATTAAAAAAACCCAATGCTTTAAGCGAATTTGCATTTTTATAGCTCTGAAAATTTAATCGAATTTTAAAGAGAAAGTTGATTTTGCATAAATTAATTGCATTTAGCGTAACATTGTATAAGGGATTTTAAACCCCTGTGGCGATGACAAGCCGATATGTCAAACGGATATCGAATTTTTGAAAATGTTTAGACATTATCTTTTGTCATAGCTTAGTATAGAAACATTCGGTTCTTGATGAATGAACTGACGTGGTTCAATCTCTGAGCTCTGATCGATCAAGTTTATTATTACTGATTTATTTGCTATCTTATGCCACCAACTCAAAGTAGATTCTTATAGTTAGTCAGTGAAAAAAAATTATTTCCCTGCGCAGGCCTGATAAAGCTTTCTAAACTATTCACACTTGACAACAACAACAATTTTGAATTCTCTTGATTGAAACTAAAGAAGAACGAGGGTCGTACTTATTGCCCTAAAACGCTTCACTTATAAAAAGCTAAGGTAAAAATCGAGAGATATCCATTTTCAATCAGCAGCAACAGCATATTTAAGTTGCTACGAAAGTTGGCAACTTTTAGAAGATTTTGCTGAAAGTTGCACTTAATTTTGAGTGACATTTGCGATTGCGAAAAGAGATTGAAAGAAGTATTTGAAAGACAAATTGATTGCACTTCATCGTGCACCGAAGAATTTTATTGCCAAGCACTTTCCTTTCTTTTAGCAGCTTTTTGGCACTTTCGCTGCAATTGACAGCTGCCGCAAAGTGCAAGCACACACACACACACACACACACACATGCATAGTTTATTATTATTTCATAGCAACAATTAAACAGCTTCATGCTGACGCACACACACACAGATGCTCAGTGTGTTCCGAGTTGCCGCACTGCAAGCTTAAGCAAATAAAATAACTGCCTGCATAGATACAAATGTGGCTAATAAATATTATGCGCTCAGCTGGCTTTCAAAGCTTAAGTGCGGCGGCATTAATCAAAACACACAGACAGACGCACACATAAAAGTGTATAATGGCTGCAGTTAGCAGCTTGCAACAACAGCAACAACCGCCAGTAGCCAACAACAAAACATATTAGCAACAACAAGTAAAAAAAAAATACTACTGCAGTGGTCAAGTTTTCCGAAAAAAATGTTTTAAGAAAATGGAAGATATTAAAAAAAATTTCATAAAAAGTAGCTTTGGATATAATTTATAAAATTTTAATCTTTTAAAATATCTATGCAAAAAAACATGATTTTTCAAAGGAAGCACTTCTTTTTCAATTGGATTCTGCACAGTTTGTGCCACTGTATTAGACAAATTACATAGATGCAAACGTATACGCCGCCAGATACAAGCGGACATCGCGCGGAGCAGCAGAAGAGTACCGCAGCATGACGCTGCCGGCAAGGCAGATGCAGCTAGAGCAATACAAGCGAGAGAACAGACCGCCAGAAGAACGAACGGGCGGAAGAGTTGCAAAACGAACGGCACAAGTCAACACTGGCTGCATGCGCAATTAGTCGCGCGCGTATCTATGTATCTAAGCATCTGTGCAGTCGTCGCCGATGCGCAATTGCCAATAGAAGCGGCAGCTGATTGCCAATGCAGATGTAACGGCAACAACAACAACAGCAACAGCAGCAACAGAAGAAATTAAGATGCAGATACAAAACGTTTTAGCGGCGCGCATGCAAATCAACACAAACTTTCGGCCCGGGGCAGTGCAGGATTTGCTAAATTAATTGAATGAATGAATGACTGAAATGGTGCAAGCTACTGTGCAAGTGCTGCTGTTGTTGTTGTTGTTGTTGTTGTTGCATGTCAATCGCTTTGGAACGTTTCGCAACAAATTGTCGCAATTCAAAGATGCGCAAAGAAAATGTATCTGCATCTGCAACTGTAGCTATAATTGCTTGCATGTGTGCGTGTGCATTATTTCTGCTGTCGACGAGTGAAAGTGAAATCGGTGTCAGTCACCTCGAGCGCTGGCAGACAAAAGCTGCCGCACTGTGCAGCTGCAGATTCTTTGTACTTTCGCCAGTGCATTTGAAGAATTCGCAAACATTTTGAACTGCGCAAAAAATAGATCAAAGCAAATGGCTTTTTTAGCGTAGCAATTTTGTAGTGGAAACGTGCAACATGCCAAAGTGCTCTGGCATCATCGAAATGCTGGCCGAAATGCTGCAAATGTGCCTTTAATTGCCACTAAATTGAGCAGCAAATTCTTTGTATTAAGCAGCAGCTGAGCTACTAAGAGCAGCAACCAAGTCGACTAAGTCAAGATTTTAATATATAATAGCCAAGTTAGTATTAATTGTAATAAATTTCAAACAAAAAAGCCCGCTAAATATTTAGAAAGAAAGTTAGAGCTCAGCTCAGTAGGAAGGCAGAAGGACTAACTTAGGGTTAGCTAAATCGAGCAGATGGCAAGGTCAATGGAAACCATGCAACTCAAGAGAAACTTGGAAAGAAGGGGTTCCTTTAGGTTCTACCCAACCAAAAGCAATAGAAAGACAAAAGTCGGACTGGCTTTATTGCCAGTTGCATCGTTGTCTGCACTAACAAGTTCCTTATGAACTCGCTGAAGTGTATTCAGAGTAGTCTAAACTGAAGCTATTTCTGCCACTAGGCAGCTTTTCTACTTTCTTTTGAGTAAATTTATATGCATTTGCTATTGTCTTCATTTTGAATTTTTTGAATTTATAAATTGACGCAAAAGTAGCCGATAGCTTCGCTTTAATATAATTTTCATAGCAATCGAATTTTCAAGAGCTACTTCCAGCATTGGCAACACACTTACGCCCTCTTCCCCCACTTTCCCTTCTGCCAGTGACGTTCCGATTCCCAGTCAACAGCGAGCGTTCTCACAGCTTCCACAAGAATATGATATATGCCACACACTCGAAGCCACATGAGACGACGGCGAAGTGTGAGAATATGTTGTATTTCCATCGACGCCGCGCCGAGTCATAGCGGGTCATGACGGCTACCCAGCTCCCCCCTACCACACACACACACACACACACTCACCCTCGCGCTGTAGGGTGCTCGCAAAGTGCGTGCCTGCAGCGCACGACTCACTCAATTCAATTCAATCAGCAGCGAAATTTCCGAAATTCCACTGCGTAAGTGCGTCTACGGCATTTGCCCAGCAGTGTCCGATTACACAGATTAGGAAAACTGCTGAAAAGTGCACTGATTAAGATTATTTGTTGTTTCGTTTCGTTTTGTTGTTGGTTTTTATCTTTTTGAAATAGCGCAGAAATCTGGGGCGACTGGCTTAATGTGCTCTGGCGGCAGACGTTCAATTTAGAAAATAAAAAAACAAACCTCAATTTACAAACACACAATGAAATGCAAATCTTTGTTGTAGTACATTAAAAAGTCGAATATTTATATAGAGGCGTGCCGATTCTGTTTGAGGTCTTTAATTTTGTAGCGAACGAACTGAAAATTTTTGGTTCTCTACAAAGAGTATAAGCTTCAACGAGGCGTATAAAGGAGTTTAATATTACCACTCTAGAGCATAACTGCTGCGTCTCTGAAGCCCATGGCAGTGGTTCAGGCTTTGGTCAGTGTTTAAGTCAGATCTGTTCACTGTGCAGCTCTCAACCACAGTAAACGGTTCTCCTGCTTTTCCCCTGAGAGGCCGTACTCACTCTTCAAGAAAGCGCTGCGCCGGCAACACCAAAACTCCGTGGCCTCCATACAATTCTCAATAAATAAATTTATAATTTAAAATCCAAATAGAAATCACTTTTCTTTTCACAATTTTCTTAATTCCAAAATAACACTCGTACGAGTTTAAACAGCCAGTTCGATACAAACAACCAGGGAAATTTTCAGGAAATTATCGTCAGATTTGATTGCTTCTATAAAGTGTTTTTGAGCCGGAAGTTTCATTCATACTACTAGTAAATAGTTCAGAAAAAAACTTTTCAAAAACAGTTACTAAAATACGGCTTAACCCGAAAAACTAGAACTAAACACTTTACAGGCTGTTGTTCCTAACAGACATACTATATTGAGAATGCTAGTAGTATATTTTGTAAGACTTTTTTCGGCCCTGTATTTCAAATGATAAAACCTCTCGCTTTTCGGAAAACTTTTCGGAATAAATTTTAAGAAAAATTCAATAGCCCGATAAAGATTTAAATTCAATATTATGGGCTCTTCCGTTCTAGCGCTTACTTTTGTTCAGCACAAATTTTGAAATATAGTTTCTTATTTAAAACGGCTGCTTCTATAATTTTCTAAAAATCAAATACTTTATGGAATAAAAGCTTATGTCATTAAACTTTTTGAATAAAATTGCAAATATATGTCATAAGTTTGACTTCGTTCGCACTCTCAGGCTTCGGCACGTTATGCGCTTCGGCTTCTGCAATACTTTTCTAGATCGCTTGCTGCCTGTTGACGCTTTCATGCATAGCAATACAAATATATGTACAATACAAACACACGTACACCTACCATAGATATGTATGTATATGTATCTGCCATGTGTGTGGCCATAGAGCATATTGCGAAAAAAAAGGCAAAAAGCATTTGAATTAAAAATTATGACGCTTTTCCGTGCTTAATGAAAATTCAATTTACATTTTGAGCTGCAAAACCACGAAATTGTTTATTATTTTGCCATGTTGTGTTGTTGTTGGCGGTGGTGGTGGTGTAGCAGCTGCGGGGGCATGAAGTGTGGCATGAAGGCGGCACAAAAGAACACATTTTATGGTTGGCCGTATTTGTTTTTGCATTGACGTTGAATGACGTTTGATGTGAAATTGAAATTGAAATGTGAAAACAGAAATATGAATGAATGTTTTCATGCTTGGGTGGTCCACGCAATCTGGGCGATCGATCTGCTGCCGCTGCTGACACGCACAATAAACACACAAAACACAGACGCACACACACGCACACGCATACATTTCATCTAACCACATTTTCAATTTATTTTGCCCAACTTTTGACTCAACTTGTGCATTCGATTTTTTTGCCATTACGCTCAAAAATATTTGTGCTTTAAAATTCGAAAATAAATGTTTGCCTTTGATAGTCTTTTAAGCTGAGTAAACGAACTGCCTGCCTTATTTGAATTTGTCACATTGACTCTTTTGACGTGCGGGGCCAGAGGAGCGCGCAAATATTGACAGCTATTTCTACTATTTTCCGTTGAACTGTCAACTGAGCTCATGTGCCAGGGAAGCTTGTTTGTTCAGTCGAAGCCGAGACCGAGCTTCGGCCAAATTGAAAAATTCGGCTGCAGCTGAAACCGAATGCAACTTATGCAAAATTGCCCGAACATTAGGAAAATTATTTTTCTTAAATTACTTGCTTTTATACGATAATTGAAATATTTAGAAAGCCTAGCATTTAATTGAAATCAATCCTTAAGTGCCAAGTGTGGCAGATCACTGCTAAAATTTTGAATTTTTTTAAAATTACATAGAATTTAGTTTGTTTCTGATCAAATTAGAGATATTCTAATGCACATAACTAATGGAATAATTTCAAAATAATTGTTAAATGTTAGCTTGAATGGATTATGCTGTTTGAAATCAACGCTTTTGAAGGCGTGGTTTCTAGCAAAATTATAAACATGAAATGTGACGTTTTTCTTTTATTTTCTATATAAAATATACATATTAAAAAATTGTGAATTTCGTTCCATTTATGTGAGGTGAACCTTATCTAAGTGTCTCTTTATATGTGTAGTATGTGTAGAATTTTCGGTATGCGTTGAACAGGGAAATTGCCTTTCTATATGTACATACATATGTACAATATATACATACATACATACATATGTGCATAGCAGTTACCTCTATACGATCGAAGTCGCCCATATTCGAACCAACTCTGAAACTCAAAGACTGAAATTGACTACTATAAAGATTCGAAGTAGCAATGGCTGACATTGTTTTTGTTGTAGTTGGTGGTGTATTTAAATTAAATGCAAATATTTCCGAAAGCAATCTTTTCACGCCAGCTTTAACTTTTACATATTGACAAATGACTTTTTCTATAGTTCGCTCGAATGTCTGCACTTTTCATGGCAATAAAAATTGCAGCTTACGACTAAACATAACATTTTAAACTTATTTTAGCAGCTAACTGCAAAACGTCATCTTCTTCTTCTTCTTTAAGAGGGCAAACGAAACTATGCAATTAGTCACTTGCATATGAAAATATCCTATTTCTTTTGCCTTTTCCAATTGTCAAGCAATAGCACAAAATTTTTATGGCTGCAATGGGTGGGTGAGCAATATTGCAAGCTAATTTCAGCCAACATAAATAAGCTTGGCTAACAAGATGGCAAGTAAAACAAGCCACCACCTACAAGCAGCAAAGGTTGACAGGCGACAAATGAATGCCCGTTAGAGTGACAAACTGGCAAACGTAGATACAAACAAACTGGAAGCAGCAGCGATACAAGATGCATAGGCACTTTAACCAGCCCGAATGGAGTGGGCCAAAAGGGAAAACCAAAAATAAACATACATGTCTCTTTATGTGAAGAAACTAAATATTATTAATGGCCAATAGTAAATGCAAAGGCAGGTGTGTGTGTGCGTGTGTGTGAGTTTATTTTATGCACGTATGCATTAGTGAGCTTAAATGTTGAGTCTTTTAAGTAGTCGACACTATTAGATACTTCACTTCTGATTGTAAAATCGATACTATAGGACGATTTTCCGAACATTTCATTGTTGCTTCGTCAAATTGTATTTACGTGCCATTCAAGCAACTATTTAATAGAAAAATTAGTTTAAAAAATTGGCGGCTTATATTTTGTATATATTGTATTCACAAGATCGCCGCATTCGACTGCACCGAACTTCATTTAGTGGGATAATTTTAAGAGTAAAGCGCCAACAAGTCAAAGACAATAAAAAAACTCAAAGACAACATTCGAGCCGAAATGACAGCGATATCCCCCGAGAACTGGTCCATGTGATGTGGGAGAAAGGTTAAAAGAAGGGGTCAGTTTTGTCTCACTAATAACGGTGGGCACCCAAACGAAATTGTTTTCGAAAACTAGTTGAGATAATTCTACAAGTAAAAGCTTACGAAAAAAATACAACTTTCCGCAATCTATAGAGAACTCAATAGGTTCATTGAGCTTTCTCGTAATAGCTGATAGTATTAAATATTGAGTTTGATCTAGAAGATTCGCAACCAAAAAATTGGAAGACTTCTTTAATATCATGCAAATTGAATACTCGCAAGTGTTTCTGACGGATCTAAGCATCGAGTAACCGAATCATATACGAATACTTATGCTGAAAAAAACCAATGAATAACGTAATGAGCATGTGGGATGCGACACTGTGCATCACTTATATGCACATGTGTGTGTGTTTGTGTGTGTATTTATGCGTGCATATGCGCTGAAGTAAAGGCTTAATCCATCAATGCAAAAGCAAGCGTGGGTGGTGGCATTCTCCTTGCCATGGCTTATGGAAGACGAGTATTGTCATGCTGACGTTGGTTGTTGGCTCGGTGGCTTGAAGACTTGCTTGCTTGCTTGGCTGATGAAGTGCAGAATGTAGGTGTAGCAGCTACACCAATACAATACCAACAATGCCACCAACAGCAACAACAACAACAGCCACGCGCAGCCGAAGAAGACGCAGCCAAGCGCAGAAATAAATCATGCCAGTGAATATGGCATACAATTTATGATTACTAGCGTTTCCGGTGTGAGTGTTAGCAAGAGAAGAAGAAGAAGAAGCAGCAGCAGTTGTTCTGTTTACATTTAAGCTACAGAGTGATTGCCTGAAGTGTGAAATTGTTGTTGCCGCTGCGCCAGTAAGCTGTAAGCGAACGCTGCTGATGCTGCTGTCGATTGAAATGATAGCAAGCCCGCTGGATTGGGTAGATCGGGAATTGTTATTCCTCATAATTTACAATAAAAAAGTTTAATTAAGTTTGTGCAGGCGGCAAGGGGCAGACAGGCAGACAGACGAAAATGAAATCTCATCCATTGCAATAACAATAATTTACGCCATCAGCTCAAGTGTATAAGCGCAATATGCGTTCCCCTCTTCTACACCTCCCTCTCTTCATCCACACTTTGTTGTAGCTTAATTTTCAGCGTCTTCATCATTTGCTTGATTTTTATTCATTTCTCATCATTTTATTGTTCACTTGCCACACAATCAACTTCATTCAATCGAGCAATCCATCTTCATATCGTCGCTTTGTATCTGCTGCTGCTCATATTTCCACTCACACGCTCACACAATATTGCCACTACTTAGCAGAGGCGAAGTGCGGGTGTGCTGCCACTGCAATTCGGACTGATTGCAGGATGCTGCTTGCAACTCGAGCCGTCTCGAGCGGACAGCAACAATTGTTGAAAAATAAATTTAATTTAGTTTAACTGAAAAAGAGAGGCGAGCTCCCTTTTCCCCCAAGTCGAAGTCGGCAAGCGCGTTTATTTTGCAATTTAAGCAGATACTTCTGCATGAATGGGTTAATTTAACTGCAGTTGGTACTCGTATGTGAAGAGTGATCATTGGGAGATGCTACGCAGCATGGCAATATCATGCGGGATTAGTTGCTGTTTATGCAGAGCTGGAATTAGTAAGAAATTCGCTGTCTGAAGTCTAGCGAAGAAGCAGGGGAAAATTGCTGGAAATGCAGCCATTTATCATTGTTTGCTCAATCATTAAACTAAATAAATAAAATTACTTAAATAACAGCAATAATTCTGAGAAAGAGATAATAATGAGTAAATTTGAGATTAAACGAACTTTTGCTGACGTTTGAAAGATAAAATAAATATATTTTGATATTGCTGCTGACTGCTGATGGTTAAATTTTTTAAAATGATGCATATTGTTTTGATTTTTATGTACTTCATTTCTTTTAGCTGTATCTCATTTCAAGCTAAAATAGATAATGGCATCAAAGTGCTACAGCTTTATCTTAAGATGTATACCTTTACAGTCAAATTATATTGAATTTTCATAATAATTTTTGCTGAAATGAGTTGATACATAAATTGTGCCAAGATGAGATTTTATATGGCATGCTTTAAGAAAATAATTCCTTGCTTTTATTCCATTCAAGTTCGGATTGTAAGTAGAGAAGTGTGGGTGGATAAGAGTTGAGAAAAATCTGATTTCTATTTGGGGTATTCACAGTTTCCTTCTAAATTTCCCAATTGGCAACTTCGGCACGATAGTAAAATAAAACTGTGAGCGCCCCTGTTTCGTGGACCATTCTTAATTTGCCACAATCGCATTACAAGTGTTTTCTAAAGCTATTATTAAGGATTTGTTACTCTCGCAAAAAGCAATATTCCATCCACTTCCAAATGGAAGTAGTGTGTGATTATTCTCTGAGAATTCAATAAAATTTTCTTAATACAGTAGAGTCGGGATATAGTGAACCCCCGGTATAGTGAACACTTCGATATAGTGAACACCTAAATTTTTACATGGAGTACTCTAAATAGTGAAAAATCGAAAACCTCTAAATAGTGAACCAATTTTTGAAAGCATTTTCAAGCAGAAACGAACGAAAAAATACAAAAAGGAATCAGAAACGAAAGCGGGTATCCCCTAAATTGTACTTTTGCTGTTGATTGCTGCAAAATCAGCTGTTTCTTGACGTTATTGCTTGTTTTGTTTTTTGTCGAGTGCATATTCTAATGATCTCTTGCACTTATATACACAAATGTCAATTTTGAACAAATAAAATGAGTTTTTGAACAAAAAATGTCAACCTTGATATAGTGAACAGCCTTGATACTGTGAACAGGCCTTGCAATAATTAGTTCACTATATCCCGACTCCACTGTATCTGTTTCCATTTTCGCCGAATGAAACAGATGATGAGAGATGCCAGCTTATCACGAAAGAAAAACACGATCCAATGCATGGCAATTTTTTCAACTAGTGGCATTTCTTGTTTGCATGTAAAGCAACAACAAAATATTTTGCCAGATAGCAGTGGTTTCAATTTAGCAGGCGGCAAGGAAAGCACACTAGATAACACGGAACTGTGAATACCCTAATTGTTTTCAAAGTGTCGCTATGGCCCATTGGTTGTGTTCGGTGGTACCGCTGGTTCAAATGCCAGCCGTCTCATATCACCTAATAGCAAATTCGCTTCTTACGGAGCTTCACGCGGAGTCGTCTCTCGCGAGCTAAGTAGTTGACAACTATTCGAGTGTATCTTTGAAATATGAAAATAAGGCTTAAGCTGCCTTTTGAGAGCTAATATGAGGCCGAATCCCATGAGATTGCCACATAGGGGAGAGGGGGGTGCCTTCGTCTACTTTTTTTTGAAGGCCTATATTTCAGAAGGTAATGAAAATATTTAAAAACCGATTAGACTGTTACAATACCTCATTATTTAGCAATAAAATGTTATACTAAAATTTCTTTAAAAAGTTCCGTTTGTATTATTTTTTTCATGATTAGTAAAAAAAGTCATTTCGCTGAATGTGCCCCCATGCCAGGGTAGCTTCGGCATTTGGCGGGGCACTTTCGGCATTCACACTTGAAGGTGCCATAAGGTAATACAGAATCTTGTTTAGACTAGATAAGACATGTTTTTGGTTACATAACACGTTTTTATTATATTTTGCATTAAAAAAATAAAAAAAAATCATGTTTAAGAGCTTCAAAAAAAGGTAGTTATTGTAAAATTTTTTTTATAAATTTTTTTTTATATATAAAGTTTAAAGTGCTGAGATCGACCCTAATATTAATTTTGTGTGGTTACGGGAGGTTTAAGCCGGGTTCGAGCCTCAACTCGATTTCGATTTTTAGTACCTGTGAAGTTATATTGACGAATGTGCCCCATGAAAAACAGACGAGTCCAACCTGGTGTCACTTTTTTCTTTTTATTTTTTTACTCCTAATTTCAGTGTTTTATTTTCACATAAAACACTTTTATTTACACAATAATTAGTATTCAAGTAATACTAATACACTTTAGATTGAAATAATGATATATGTACACCACAAACTTCTTACGTTACCGACCTGAAAATTCGGCAACGAAGCGCGAAAACACAAAATCAAATGTAACTTTATCAGCTGTTCAGATAGAGATGGCAAACTTTGTGAGGGATATTTATGCTAGTTATGGGTTAGTTTTTACTAATAAACAGTAATGTCCGATGACTCCTTCATACCGAAATCGCCTTTGACGAATGTGCCCCAAGGACGAAGGTACCCCCCTCTCCCCTACTCATTTCCCACTCTAGTTTCATGCCAAAGCCAGACATGCCGCTCACAAGTCTTACGAGTCTTTAAAATATAATTTTAGCACATTATGGGCGCACAACTTGAGTAATCTAAAATTAAATTAAAGATTTCCTGTCAACAGCAACACGGCATGGTACGGCACACGCAAACGCACATTGTCACGTCACTATTATCACCCCATACAAATGCCAGAAGATCATTAGCGATGCCATACGAAAAAGCACGCTTAAATTGAATAATGTCTTCAATTCATGAACCCATTTCGTAAACTGCAAACGAACAGAGGGAAGGACGGACGGACGCTAAATTGCTCAAGTGACTTTAAAAATTACACACACACACACACACACTGCTACAATGGCTTTTGTGAAGAATGCCATGGCGGAAAATTGTTGAAGACATCTCTTAGGAAAAATTCAAATTGATCATTGAAATATAATACGATCTACTGATTGCGCGTTTATATGATTACATAAACAGCACTAAAGATATGGCAAGCAAGACAGCTGCATGCCATAAGTGTAGGTGTATATGTTAGTGTGTGTGTGTGTGCGTGTGTCAGCAGATCTACCAGCAATCAGCAGAAAAGGAAAACTGTCAAGAGTGTATTCTGTGTATGGCACATTTCAAGCGTGCATCCACTCAAATGCAAACTCAAGTGACAGCATAATAATGTTCAGCTGCATTGTGCGCATGTGTGTGTGTGTGTGTGTGCATGCATCTGTGTGAAGATCTCAAATGCGCATGTGGAACGTGTTCGCCATGATCGGCAAGAGCAACCTTTCGGGCTTTTATGCTATTTCCTTGCGTTCTCGTCTTGCATTTGAATTCTCAAGCAATCTAAACTCTTTCAAATCTTTTCTTTTTTTAAGTATGCACTTTTTTATGTATGTTAAGTAGAATTTTTTTTTGGGAAATGTAAAACAACGCGTCAAAGTGTACATTTCATTTTTGAACGTAATCCTCGCGTCTTTACAATTTCTTGTAATTCTTTTAATATGCCTCTTTTTCGTTTTTTTCTTCTTCTTCTTTTTTCTTTCTTCTCTCATTTAAAGAAGTCTACAACATCTGAAAAAAGCAACGTGTTAAGAATGGCACGTTTAAGTGTTTGAAGCGCGTCGCACATGAGAATCGCTTCCAAAGCGTGCACGTTGGAAATCAAAAGAATTCGAATAACTTTTTCTTTTGATCTTGCCAAGTTTTATAGGAATTCGTTAATGATCGCCACAAAAGGCACAAATAATTACGTCTAACGTGCATAACTTTAGAGGCTTTTTCTTGCACACATGTCGTAGGAATATGTTCAGATTTAATGTTTTGTTGTTGTTGTTGTTCGGCTTTTAACATCACTTTTATGAAGCTGTTGAAACTTTACAAGAGAAAATTCGCAGGTTGGTTCCAGCTATCTTGCCATAAACAGAAATGCGTTACCAAAGTATTCCAGGTTCAGATGAAAGTTTTGCATTAGTAATTTTCATAGGCAATTATGCCAGCTGACAAAATGCACAACAAAACTATAGTTGTTAATAAAATTTCAAAAAAAAACAAGTCAAGTTTGTCTGCTGTGATAGATAGCTACATAAAATTCAATTAATTTGATATTTTGATTCCAGCTAAAGAGTAGAAATCATGTTATCCGCTGACCAGCATTGTGAACTTAAAAATTTAAAATGTACTCGTATAAAGATATCGTCTCGAGAGCAGCTGCCGTGGCGAATTTGGAACAATGTTGCATTACGTGCCATTCAGATAGCGCTTACCTGCAAAGAGAGCAAAAGTATAAATTTATAATTAGAAACTTTTTAAATGTTTGACCAATTAAATTAATTTACTACTAGATTCGCAAACTGCGCTGTCGTTATGGGACATAAGGGCAAATTGATACTTTACATCAAAGTTTATATAAAATAATTACATTGTAATTGTCCGCCAATCCATCCATTGGTTATGATTTTACAAAAGTATTTTCCTCAAAAATTAAAAAATGTTTAATAAGAGAAAAAGGATTATACATAAACTTATGTGAAAGTGACTTTGATGAAAATGAAATTTCTTTTAAATGATCACTTCAGGCACATAATTTATTTAAATGAGAAAAAGTACCAGAGGCTATTATGCGCTTGGAATTTTGTAGAACGATTTTTTTTTAATTTCAAATAAATACAAAATCTCGTCTGAGACGCTTTTTGGAGATAATACTTTTAATTTTCCTCATAAGAGAACCCACTTTTATCTTTTAATGAAACCGCAAATTTTGATAAGTGTTTAGGCCTAGCCCTTTTTTGTGATTTTTTCTTAAAGTTTTTAGCATCAACCCCACCCGCAACTACTTCCCCGCCTTCCCCGCAAGGCAATTGAGCTGACAAGTCGTCAAAGTGTCACAATATCAAAGCGTGACAATAAGCACAAAAATAAAATCGAACAAACAGATTTCACATAAATTTTATACAGATAAAAATAAAATATTTTCCTTTTGATGCTTCGAGCAAAAGCGATTCGTTCCAATTGATTACAAAAGTGACGAATAACGCTGCAAGCAGGCCGCAAATCGCGCAGTCGGGGGAGGGGTGAACAATTGTGGCTCGACTACAGCTCGAAAAGGTTACAAGCACGAATTGAACTTGATATTGTTCGATATTGTCAGAGGCAAGCAGCCCATTTTTTCCACCAGCCAAGAACAAAAGAAGTTGAACGATTGTACGACGAAAGGTTGCAGGCAGCCATCTGATGGTTTGCTTAGATACGAATAGACAGCCAGATACAAAGATACTCGTGCTGTATAGAGCAGTAGTGGAGTAGAGTGCCGTTGCAGTGAAGTGAAGTGGAGTGGTTGGGGTGGCTCTGGCAGCAATTGATGTCAAAACTCTTTTGTTCAGGCCAGACAATTGCCGGATAAGCTTGATAAACACGCTTGATTGAGATTGATTTGTGTGATTTGAAGTGCGTTACGTTGCGTTTGACGTAGAGCAATGAACAACGGCTGCCCGAGGGCATTGCTTAGATAACGCGGAACTGGCGCGAACTACGGGCAAACACAAAGCAGCACTTTATTTTCAAGATATTGTGCATAAATGTTATAGAAAGTTATAGAACTCTCGGCTAGGCTCAGCAAAACCTAAAATTGGAAATTTTCTAAAATTGCAAAATAAAGTAAATAGAAATAGCTCACAAATTAGAACCAGTTGGTTTTTCGGCTAGTTCGAATTTGCGAAAATTTATAATTTCTGAGCCTTCATACTTTTTTGCATTCAAATTTTCAAGTTAAATTTTTTGAATAATTCGATTTTGTAAGTGTTCTAATCTATGAGCTGTAATTGATATATACAGTACATTTCGCTGATATATACAGTACATTAACGAACATCAAGGGATTGGGCAAAACGGTTCCTTTTAAAGGAAGTTCTATTTATTTGAAGTCGTTTCTTTGATAGTTTTTCAGCGCGTACTTTTGAAATTGGTTCATTTTAGGCGAAAGTTCGTTTTAAACGGGACCGTCATAAGTGAAAAGTACTGTTTATATAAATGCAGAATTTTTGTTAAACAATATTTTCTATTAACAAAATTCCACAGCGCATCTGCGACGTTGCTGCTGCAAGTCAGCCCCCCCTCCCTCACGAATGCAGTAAATGTTTGCTAATATTGCGCACTTAAAATCATAAATTACACGCTCTTACTAAATTTGTTTGTATTTGCATGGTTTATTTGGCGGCATTTGCACAAAGTTGCGCGGCGTTTAATTCAAAATATTTGGACATTATTGGCCGCCAGGCAAAACAGCATGATGTGGCATGCGGCTTGTGGCATGCTCCTTGCTTCACATGTGTGTGTGTGCGTGTTTATGCAACAGCTCTTGCCTGCAATTGTGCATGCAATTTATTATTTATTTCTCTGCAGATGCTGACTCGATGTCTTTGGGGTGGGCAACCAAGCTCAATAAAATGGCCGCCAGTGCAATTTGGCAAGCCACTAAACAGTTGTAGTAAACAAAAAAAGTTGTAAGCCAACTTTTGGCATTATAAATACATAAGTGAATGAAGTGCATAAGTGATCGGTCTCTGTTGCAAGAGGTCGCCAGTTCGATGCCCAGCAGACTCTTACCATTTAGAAAAAAGCTGAATTTATTTAAAATTTTTTCGAACTGCAATTTCTTGCGAAAAATTGGCAACTCTGCGAGTGAATGATTTGCCATAAAAAAAGCCTCTCAAGTCCGTTAAGAACAAGAAGAAGCATCAACCCATTACCGGGCTACGAGCTGGTGCAGGGTTTATCTACAGGCTCGCCTGCTACGCGCTCGTCATCTTCATTTGAAAATACCAAGCGTTGCCAGCGGCTTCTCTTCTTGGCCTTACCATCGCAGGCACAGTCGTCTCCGTCTCCGTCCTCCAACTACTGTCTCAAACAACTTTTTAGCATTAAAAAAATTTAATTTTTTGGCATATCTTTTGGTACTTTTTAGGATTCCGTTCCCATAAAGGAGAAAACTCTTATAAGGTCAATTTTTGTTTCCGCATACATATGTATATCCGTGTACATATATAAATAGGCATTTTCCCATTTTTTTCGACAACAAATTTTCAAATAAGTTTTCAGCAAATCTTCAAAAATATCAATTATGAATTAAAAAAGTCTGAAGTAGCCGTATATTAGATATTAAACATACGGACACTTCGGTTCTGGTATACTAATATGTATTTATTTAGAGATTCGAATTATTCGTATTGACGCTAATTTCGTTTCAAACAATCAACTTTTGTATATTTAAAAAAAAATGTTGTTTTGTAAAATAAAACTGCCCACAGAGCTGCCTGAAATGGAAGCTAATCAGCTCCACCGCTGCAAGTTGCGATGCTGCCGAGCAAAAGGCACGTACGGATACGCACATGAACTTTACGTCGTATTGCGTTTTGCTTGGGACTGGTCAGGCTTTGTCCTCTCGCGTTTGTTTACAGCGTTTGGCTTGAAATAACTTTAACTGTACCTTGACTGCCTGCTGGCTCGGCTCGCAGCGTCATAAGCACGTAGTGTTCTGTACACACACACACGCACACACGCACACACACACAAACAACACAACACAATTTGCATCTGAGTATCTGGTATCTGAAACCAAAAAGCGAGTAGCTGGCCAGCTGGCCGCATGCATTTCTTCATAAGTACATAACTTAGGACCCTCCTCTCCCCCCCGCTGCTCCAGATAAGAGGCGACTTTTGTGTGCTTTCACGGCGTTTCTTTGGAAGCTCGGCATTATTCAACCGCGCCGCTGCCATTGGCCTTATCAAATTCGTAACGATCTTTGCATTATGTGCAGCAATATGCAAAGCATTTCAGGCGTTCACACTGCCACAGCAATAACAACAACAACAACCACAACAACACATTAGAAATGTTGCTCAAATGCATTGACCTGCTGTTGTTGTTTTTGGTTGGAGCTGCAGGAAATACTTTGAAAAGTTTTGCGCTCCTTCGAGGCTTCGATTCGGTATCTCAAACTTTGTTGCATTTCATCTGGCAGCAATTCCACGACTTGCCGCATACAACAAACGCTTGCAATTGCTGTGGCAAAAGTGATTGCCACATCTCCCCAGGACGCCTGCACGTTATGGACTAGGGCTGTCGATCGGTGGGATCTTACAACAGATTTAGGCAACGATACAATTTATTGATTAATATTTTAGTATGTGCAACTGGAGAAGGCGCGCACGTGGCAGCGGCGCCTGAAGAGATCCCTCGATCAACTTGTCATCTCATTTAACTTTCGATAGTTGGACAAAAAATATATCAAACATTTATGAAACGTTAAAATTTTTAACAGGCCAACACGTTTTTCATGAGAGAGACGGCAAGGAAAGAGGAGTATGGAATCTTCGAAAGATAATGCCGTTCAGATTTTACTAATAAAACCATAATTCCGTTTTTGTTTCTTATTTAATTTCAGGATCTTCAGAGCGAAAACATAGGTTTGAATGCAGAGATTATTAAACCTGAGCTGCTCTGAAATATATATTTTATAGAAAAAGTTTAGAAGTTTTTTTAGTCTGTACCATAAACATGAGTAACAACACTATGTTTCGAATATAGTTTTAGAAGCAACCTGCCTTCCTGCCCCGTATTTTGTTCTGGCTATTACACCGAACCCGTTTGTATGCTATTTTCCTTGTAAAAATATTCAATTTTCTAAAAACAGATTGTATTTCGTAATCCCGAAGCATTCGAGAACGGATCTACATTCATTCTATCCATTCATTTGATCTACTTCTCAAACACCGAAATGCGAGATTGCTAAAACTACTTCGGCATCGACATGCTTGCATCTTTCCAAGCTGAGCAGCATTGGGTTGCATAGGCTTGCCACAATATGGACTGCCTGCTGCTCGCTTGTGGCGCGCCCAGTTGGCATCGTGACTTATGCTGCCACATTGCAACAGCGAAGGCTCAGCTTCAGCGCAGCGCAGCCAGCAGCAAACTAACCTCACTCACGTGGCCGCCTCGGCGATGGCTTAAATTATGAATAAGTGTAGACTTGCTTTTGGACCAGCTACCGTTGTTGGAAGCTGGATGGCTGGCTGCCTGTAAATTGTCTTTTTAAGGCAAGGAAGCATTGCAATACATTGCTGTTGTTGTTGTTGTTGTTGTCGTTGCTGTTGGCTTCGAAGTGCAAATGCCTGTCGACAGGAGTGCTGAAATATGCTGGTGTGAATTTCGCATGTGGAGGTCATCATCAGGTTGCACATGCGCCGCTGAGGCGTTCGTTACGAAATCCAGCGTAATTGGCAGGAAGCCGCGCATGTGCCGCCGACAGCGCAATTCGTGTAACGTCGTAGTGTTTTTTCTGAAGTTTTAGCGGTTCAAAAAAGCAGCTGATACTTTTAAAATATGCAAATTTTTTTATATAAAAGAAATTTGCCATTAGATTCAACAGCAGCAGCAACAGTCAAAAATTACCAACGTTTCAGATTGAAGAGCCGAAGAAAAAGTTATCGGCTTCGGGTTTATTGTTAATGAAGAGTCAAGTCATCATCAGAATAATATTTAACTTCTGTGTCTTACACAATCTAAAACTCTGGCTAATTAAGAAATACACACATTAATGGCTTGAAATAGAAGTTAAAAGACAGGCGAAAACCATTATGCCAGAAGCTTCTCGGAAGAGTACAAACGAGCTTGTGACGAATCCGAATAGTCACGGGGTTCTTCACTGTGATGGGTTAGTAAGGAACAAACTTCGTTACCTAGGTAATATACATATATCTACAACAGCAGCATATTGGTGGCAGATCCCAAAGGAAATTGCTTCATACCTGTTGAAGCTGCGCAACCATGAGTATCTGATAGATGAAGAAGTGACCCAGTAGGCCTTTCAAGCCTTGCAATAGTTGGTAGACTAGATCCTTACTTCAAATCTATAATCGTTGAGAAATTTCGCTGATGACAATCCCTAACAGTCTCTACATAAAAACGAAAATCAAGATCTAGCAAGTAGCAAATCTAACTTGTTGTTGTTCCGAGTAAATACACTTCTTTACACTTCTGCAAGACCAGTTGCTCTATTTCGTGAATTCCACTATATAAAATGTTGACCTCTTGCACAGTAGTAGGCATATCGATAACCAGCTATCGAAGCTATCGACCTCAGAATGATTAACATTTCTTCTATCAATTCCAGAAACAAAAGTCACTCAACTTTTAAAATGATGATACTGCTCAGTTTCCAGCTGAATGTATGAATGGCTGACAATAAAATCAAAATTAATGCGACGAACAAATAAATTTGCTCGGTCTGGCATGACATGTCTCGGAATTAACATATTGGCAGCAAATGACAAATTTAAGCATAATTTATGATCACATAAAAATAACATAAATTTAATATGGCAAATAAAAGTGACAACCCCATGAACATAACAACAACTTCATATTGTAGCGTTACAAGAAAAACAACTGCAACAAAAATAGACAACAACAACAACAAAAGATATAAGCTGTTTCAAAGCTAAGAGGCAATAACTCTTAATAGCAACAATTTTTATAGGCCGCAGACGGCAGTTAAATTGGCTGTATCCAGAGCCTATAAACGATGAGCGAGAAATGGCAGCGATCGGCAGGTGTGAACTGTTGCCAAAATTTGCATACCTACTTACATAGCCATATGTATAGATACATATGTATGTACATACATATATAAAGTTCGATCTGCGCTAGATCGCTCGCTTTTCTATCGCTGTTTGTAGGCTGATTTACGATTTGTTGTGGCAACAATTAAACTGTACGTAAAGTGTGCTTAAATAGTTGAATGAATTACATTGGCTGTAACAACTACAACAACAACAACATCAAAAACTAAGCAACAAAACAACTAAGCTCAAGTCTGCAGCGACTCAATTTCATGGCATTTCAATTTTTTAATGGAGTGTTTGTTATTGCTTTCAATTTGATTTGATGGCAAGCCAAGCCGCGATGGTGAGGCAAGGCGATTCAATTCAAGCCAAGCCAAGGCAAGCGCTCGCCATTTCAGCTCACTTCATTTGCACTGGCAGCAACAAGTTATTTAACACTTTTCGCCATCTTAATGACACTTAAGTGCCATTTTTATTGACATGAGCGCGCAGTGAGTTGGCGGAAATTGTCAGCCGTCCAGTGGACAGGCAGGCAGGCGGGCGAACTGGCCGCAGGCAACAAGTGGCTCGCACAGCGCATAAAGTGATGGTGGCTAATTAAGGCAGTGCCTTTGAAAGTGCTAATGCAATTTTTTCGCATGCGAAATGTGCAACGATTTCAATTTTCAAAGCGAAATTTCGAAAGCGATATTTTTTGGCTGCTTTCGTAATTTCGTAATGGCGAAAGAGCAGTGACACCAACGGCCAATTAAAAACATTGCCCACATGCCATAAAAAAGTGGCAAAAGCTGTCAGCTAACAAGCAAAAAACAACAACAACAAAAATGCTGCCCAAAAATGCGCGGGCGAAGGCGATGGCAAAGGCAAAGGCGCAGGCGTGGCTGGTAACTAACAGACTAACAGAAGCAACAAGAAATGACACATCTGATTAGGGCATATCACCTTTGCGCATGCGACCAAGAGAGACCTTGCCACAGCTACGCCAGCCACGGCATGCCACACAACGTAACGCAGTGCAGCACTCGGCCTGCCTTCTTCGTTGGCTGCTGCTGGCTGGCAAGCGCTGCCTACACCGCCTTGGCATGTGACTGTGTACAAACGATTGGCGACACGAAGCCCACCAGTGCCACCAGTGGCGAGTAGAGCTCGAAAGAGCTGGACAGATGCAGCAATTTATTACACACAATTGCCGCTGGAGTCCAAAAAAAAGACACACAGCAGCAGCACAATCGAAATGCACATTCAGCTGAATAAATGTGGCATGCAACCAGCAGGGGAAGTAGAAGAAGAACAACAACAAAAACGAGCAAATCTCATTTGTAGAATGCAATGCAAAACAACAGATACACACGTGAATACATGCCGCTAATGCAGAGACAGAGCAACAGCAACATTCACCGGCAACAACACAAATTGCGGTGTTGAACAACATGTTTTGTTGTTGTGTTGTTCTTCTGCCTTTTTTGCTGTTGTACGTTTGCACTTTTGACTTAAGCTACAATGCTTCGAATTAGGGATTGAGCGGGAATCGGGATCCCAACTAAAGTAGGGAATAACATTTCCAAAAAAGTGAGACAATGAAATTTTGAAAAATCGTCTAAAACCTGTTTTGTTTAAGTTATAAGATATTCCGAAGAAATATTTTAAAACCCAATGCGATCAATCGAAGCCTCCTATTTTTTGGGGTTCCAATAATTTCTGCTTTCTTTTATATGAGCCGTTTATTTTGAAAGTGAGGTAAGTCCACTTTCTGGTATTGCGAGATATTTAAAAGTTTACATTTCACTCTCAGTGTCAATACTATTAAGAGCTAAAACGTTCATCTTCCAAATACTGGAATCTCAATTTTTTATTAGTATAAATTCTTTACCTATAGAAGGATCACAACAAGTTTTATCTATAACTGCAATTATCTACATTTTGGACAAAAAAATGGACTTGCCCCACTTTCAAAATAAACGGCTCATATAATTGAGAAAGTTCTAACGGATGCAATCAGGCCCGAATAAAAATTGTGACAAGCAAAGAAAAAACTGTCACATTGGTTTTTACTTTCTTCCTTTGTAATAAGTGTACGTAAAAAAAATATATCATTGTCCTTGGTTTAATGTGCAATAATACATAAAAAAGTTTGCTAAAAATAGATACTCAAGCTGAGATTCAAAAGGTTCAAAAAAAATCCGAAATGAAGTCACTTCAAAATGGCCAAAACTATTAAAGTGCCTCTTCAAGATGTTAGCCAGGTTTCGAAAAACTTTAATGACAAGCTCAAAATTGATCAAAAGGTGGGATCTGGCAGAAAATGTGGTTTGGGACCATATCTACCTAGCGATAGATCACATCCTGTGTAAACGTACTGCCCTAGCAAAAGGAAGGCTCAAAACACTAAGAATTTATTCCTATGCCATGCTCTGTAAATTTTTTTTAGAATTTATTTAAAAAGCATACATTTTAAAAGAAAGCAAGATTTTAATCTCGATATCGGCGTATATTTTTGCCATGCATGGAGCATAGCTGGCCAGCGGAACCGGGAGTGTAGAAGAGGCTGGCTGGATGGCGTGCCAATCAGCATGGCCATATCGAATGCATGATTGAAAATAACGAGCAGCGACGACAACAATAATAAGGCACTCGATACAAGCACACACACACACACACACATGCACATGCACATGCACATATTTCTGCCGACAGTCTTGCAATGCTCAGGAAATCAAAAATTGCAAACGTTGCACGCATGTGAGCCAGCAGCAGGGGCAGCTACAAGTGTGAGCGAATGCATGTCGGAAGAACTGTCGGACGGCATGGCCAACGGAATGGCTGCGTCCGACTGCCAGACACAACAATGGACACATAAAATTGCATAAGGAATGCTGCGAACGCGGCGAATCTCCTGAGACGCAGCGCATTTTCGATGCAAGTGGGAAGGCAGCAAAGGGCAGGCAGTCCGCCAGCAATGCTCCTCCAGCAGCGCGGGAATAATTTGTGCTGTGGCGTTTTTGTTTAACACTTGACGTGAGAATGCCGGCGCATGCGATGAGGGCAGTTCTTTGTGTTTTGTTTTTGTATTGGCACCATCTCAAATTGAGATAAATTAAAGTTTTGCCTCTTTGGGCAAAACGAAATGAATGTTATTATAAATTCGAGAGCATAACGAGCAGATGCATTTGATATGCCACAAGCAGTGATAAGCACACAAGTTGGAATGGAGCAGGAGCAGCAGAAGTGGCAACACTGGCTTTACGAGGGTTCATAATAAGTTCAGAGTAGCAGAACTTAGCTTCGAGTTGTAACTGATGTTAATTGAAGATACTTTGCTCAGACGAATCGAAATGTCTACGTTACAGTCAAGTGTGCTATAGTGTTATTTTCCAATTATACAACTGGCTTATGAATTATGTACATGCATACTCGTATATGCCTCAAATCAGATAATCTGCATCGGAAGCTCTTGAGTTATGTTTGAGGTAGACTTCAGCGCCTGAAAGGTTAAGATATATTCTACTAATATTGCTGGTACGAACGCTGAAACAGCTTATGCTGACAAGCTAGTAGATACAACAAGATACATCAACATTCAAAAGAGGTAAAAAAAGGTTCCAAGGTTCCAAAAAAAAACTAGTTCAATTTTAGCAAGAATCGAAATTTATTGAATTTGTTGCTATTTAACTTCATTGAATTTATACTCGTACATATATATGATTTCTATATCAAAAAATTTATGTAAAATTACTGAGTTGCATACTTTTAAAATCCTAACTCTTTAAGGGAGCGCTCAGAGCTCCTGCTAAGATAATTAGTGAATTGAGCCGAAAAACCAGATCAGCCACTTTCGTGCTCAGATATCGAGGCCTAATCTATTGAACCATGCAACGCTATGCGAAACGACTTACGTTCGAGATAGTACTGTAGAAAACGTATATAGAATGATCGATTCGTAAATCGAGATCGTCAGGCCGATGATCGAACTTTTTCAAACAAAGGCAGCTCGATCAGGTCCAACACAACTTGCATAAAAGCATTTTCAATATCTTGATAGATAATGAGGGTAAATACACTACTTTACAGATATAAGAAAATCGTTATATTTTACATTTTATAGTCATTTCAAATGTAAAATCACTCACTGAATCCAAAGAAGTAGTCTCGAAATATTACGAGATATTGCAAAAGAAGTGTGAAATAGCTTCGAGTATAACATCACACAAAAAACCGGTAGCTATATAAAGTGTTTCTTAGTGTTATTTACAATGATAATTTTTTCTAAAATTTTTTCTCGAATTATGCAAAATCGTCAATAAAAATAAAAACATAAATAGTGCACAAGCCGATCATCTAATTGGAAGCTTTGCATTGTGAATAGCACAGGAAATTTAATTAATTAAAATTTGACATAACATTTGCAATGGACTAAAATTTAGCAGAGATATTTGTAATTATGTAAAATCGCTTATTTTTGCATATTTTTCAGTAGCTCAATAATTTTTTCTATTTGATATTTTTTGCACTTCCTGTTCAGATTTAGCATGCATATAAAATGGCAAACAAATGTAAATTGCTGTAAACTAGTGATATCGTGCCCATAGAGAGCGCATGTCCGAATCAATCAAGCATGATGAAGGACCGCAAGCGCTGCCAGTCAAATTCGAAAGGCCACCGAAGGACTGCACACTCCGCGATTCGCCACGATTTCGCACGAAACTATACATTAAACACGATTACCCATAATTTTGCGGCTCATTAAATACATGCCCTTTCCGCATAAACAGGCGCACGAAAAAAAAAACCAAACGGAAAGCAATCAGCAACATTCAATCAGCAATTTCGCCTTATACGAACGAAGGATGGATGGATGGATGGATGGATGGAACGATGTCTAAGGCACGCTGCAGCCCGGTCGAGGCGTCAAGAGTCTTATTAAAAGAAATTTGCAACGCAGACGAAGCAGGCACAGCAACGAAAAAGGCAAAAGAACGCGCGGAAATTCTAGGCATTGCCATGCCAACTGCAAGTGTTGCCGCGCAATGCCAAATTTGCCACAGACAGAAGATGCACATTGCAAGACTTCCGCCACATGCAGACGCAGCGTATTCGCACTGCGGCTGAAGCGTTCAACTGGTCATTATTCTTGGCCAGCTCTTTAGGCCGGGCAATATGTTGCCTGATGGCTGCCCGCCTGCCTGCAACACGAGTCCACTTATATAAGCACCACCTTATCGATGCCCAGGAATCATTATTTCACACTTGCAGGCAAAAGCTCGGAGCAGCCAAGCTGCTGCAGCACGTTTGCGCCAGCTCCCTGCCAAAAATAGGGGCATGCAACAAGACAAGGCATCGCGATTACAAAGCCAAAACCAAGCAACAGCAGAAGTGGCCACAAAGTGGAATAACGAATGTGCACCGACCGAAAAGGGCAAACGTCGTAAATATTGCGGCGATGCCAGCGCACAAAAGGCGAAAAACCAGCAGAATGCAGCCAGCAACGCACCAAAACGGCTTAAGCCGTAATTCGACGCGGACGCAGACGAGCAAAGTTGGCGGCTGCTAAAGTGGCTTGAAAAGGCTGCAAAGGCAGACGCGCGAGATCATATCGAATTGTAGCAGCCAGCAAAAGAAGTAAACGACAGCAGTGCCGTCTTGAAGTCCCCTCTCTCTCTCTCTTCAGGTCCATAGATTTTAAGGTTCATTGGAAATAGTATGTACTGTCAATTCTCTTTTTATGCGGTGGATGCGTTCCACAACTAACCGCACAAAAGGAAATCGCATAAAAAAATACACTAAATGTATGGTAAAACTAGGGATGTGTTCCATTGTTTTCAAAAGGCGCATAAAACTCAAAAATCGCATAGAAATAGACATAAATTACATTGCATAAATAGGGATACGTTCCAAAATTTTTTGAGAGCTCTTAAGACCAAAAAGTCGCAAAGAAAAGTCGACTCAGAAAATATGTGGATACCTAAGAGTTTTTGAACAAGGAGTAAACATTTTCAATTTGCCTGTTCTGTAAAACATTGTTACCCAAAAGTTCCTTTTGGAAGAGAAAACACCAACACATACAAACTTTGTTATGATAAAAAGAAAAACCAATTGTGTTCAATATGTACACTATAAAAACAAATGAATTGTATGTTATATGTTATGAAAACCCCAACTTAATAACTCAAAATTCATTTAAATCTCTCATGATCCTTCCAATAAATGATCCAAATCAATTTCCCAGTCAAAAAAATCAATTTCCCACTTTTTTTCTGAAGATAGGTTCTTCATTTTGCAAAGTTGGCATAATTTAAATTTCAAACTTATTAAGCAAAAAATTTTTCAAGTGCTTCTCATTCCACAGCTGCACACTTTTTCCATCGAAATCATGCGCAAGACAACAACAAAATTTGCGTTGAAGATAAGTGTCGCAAAAGTGTACCAACAAAGCTTAAGAAAGTGTTGTTTCTTTGCGCTAGGGCACCTCTGCCATACAAAATTCAAAGGAAAAAAAACCCATAACTTCGAAATAATGAAAAAAAAAATCACATAAAACTCGTATGGAAAAACCGCATAACTTCGAAATCGCATAAAAATAATTCGCATAAAAAGAGAATTGACAGTATATTTTTTAAAAATTCCCAGGACATTTTTTCGCTTTGTGAAATGTCAAAATTTAACGCCATCATGTAAAACAGGTGATTTCGAAAATTCGAAGTTCGGTTTCGCTCATTTTGTTTCTCACCGCAAGTTTAAAATAGGAGTACCTACTTTTTTTCGAGGGAATCGAACTGCCGGGGAATATTTAGAATTTTGCTCTTTGTCTATTATACGCATTTAGAATTTTCCAAAATAAAGTTTTTTATTTCATGTTTGTAATGTAAATTTAAATATTTACACAAAAAATTGCATGTCAATCCGAAACGCTTTCTATTTCGAAACTGGCAAATATTGCAAAGAAATCGGTCTAAAGTCAGCGAAGTCAGAGTATAGAGTAGTCGCGGGCCCGGTCGTGCTTAATGTTAGCATTGCAACTAAGTAACGACCACTGAAAAATACTAAATATGCCAATAATTTGCTGCAATTTGTGGCAACTCGAAACTTGGCAGCCACAAATTGGACTGCTTTAAAAAAATGAGCTAATTGGGCCCACAAGCAAAGACGGCACTGTGCAGGCACCAACTGCCTTGCCACAGCGCGCCGCAAATGTAACGACTTTAATGCGAATGTACTCTTGCCAACTTGACGATGAACAGTCGCAGATAGCCGCCGCCGACTTGGTAATATTTCTTTTTTGGGAAGTTGCTGCTGACTGCTAACTGCTGGCGGACTGCTGGCTTTGTTAGCTTGGCGCGTTTAGCAGACATTACCTAGAAATGGAAATGCAAGCTGCGCAGATGATCTTCCGCTGAGAAGAGACAGGCGCAGGAAAACGGAAATGTGCGCGTTGGGAAACGTGGCAAGATGCTCAACGGAAAAAAAACAGAGTACGAGTAATATACGGGCACTGCGAGGCCAGAAGCACAGCATAGTCATGGCTTGAATGGCAGCATGGGCATTGTTAGTGGATGCTACGAGCTTACAGTACTATATAAAGGTAAGTATATGAGTGTGTGCAACCAAGCATCGATAGCAATAAATTATCGATTAGCTTGGCTACCAAACTACCCCGCCGCCACAGCGAGAATGTAGAGCAGACAGACTCACGAGAGTGCAACAGCATGCTAGCGGCTAGCTTCAGAGGGGCACATACCACAATGGCGCAGGAGCAGAGTTGCGCAATGTGCGTGTTCGCATAATCAACGATAAGGCCACCAGACCGAGCGCACAGTTCAATGACAGTGACTCTTACTTGTGTACCTAGAGTCTAACTAGCTTTTGCAGGCTAATTCCATGTAGGCTAATTGTGCGCTGCAATTGAAGAACATGTGTTTTCCCTCCCATCGGAATTGCACTTCTGGCCTTATCTACCTCACAAGATCTTTCGCCTATTACATTGTAGACAATATGCTAATAATAAGTTCTGATAGGGGTTTTCCTACATTCGCATAGAGAAAACTCATAGTTGTAAAGCTTTAAGCATCATCAAAGTAATAAATATCTCAATCCTTTGCGAAATCAGAAATTCGAATCCTAAAATCGGTATACGAAATTTCGAATTCAAATTGAAGAACGGTTGTCTTTAACAGTAGGTTCTGTTGCAGTGTGAGTATAAAACCTGTTGGACCTGCTATGCCAGATGGGCGATAGCAAACAATGATATATACATAATATATTGCACCAAAGTAACGATTTATAGTAAATGACAGCTGCTAAAGTAGAGGTGTGCTTTAAAATTTTCAGCATAATCAAAATCTCTTACTAAATAACGCTACAAAGAAAAGTAAAAGTATGTCAAAGATATCAGATGAACTTTTCTGCACTTTTTCGAAGCTATTCAATAAAAAGGAACACTCGGCTCACAGCACACTTTTGAAATGTTGAACGAAATATGATAGCTGACAACTTTTTCAATAAGCCAGCATATCGATGGCATGTCCCCATGGCTCCCCTTTGGAAAGAGTAGCAGTAGGTATGCTGAAGAATTTCACACCTATAGCATTAAGTATATGCCTACATAATGATTATTAAAAACGACGCACACGTCTCTTGGCCAAGCTTGCTGCTAAAGCAGAACCCACTCCAAATGTTGAGACTCTGCCTCGTTTCGTTGAGCTGCATGCCCCCTCTTTTGAGTATAGGTGTTCTTAATCGATCGTATCATATACAAGCAATCTTGATAATAATGTGCCTCATATATTATTATTACACTTCTGCTTGGCTGCTGATTGTTTCCACCTTTTTCTTTCCCTGGCTCATTTTGAATGCTTGTTCTTGCTCATTCCCGGCTGATTGTTGGCTGGTGGACAGGTTTTTTTTTTCTTCAATATTTTTTTCTGCTGCTTGGTTTTTGTTTACGGGAAACCTTAAAATGGTATAAAGTATAATGACGCAAGCGAAAAATACATACATACATATACGCGTACGTGTGTAGGGAAAGAAGGCAGCCATCATGGCCATGCCTGCTACATGGCTAGCACTTTATTGCCGCTTCAAGGCAGCGGGTCTTTCTTTCTTTCTTGCATTTTCAAGATTCAAAAATATGCGTTTCTTTTTTTTTCTTCTTTGCTATTGGGGGAACTTTGTGCGTGTGTGTATGTGTGAGTGGCTCAATTCATGCAATGCAGCAGCAGCAACAACAACAACAACAGCAACAAAGCAAAGCTGACTCTAAAGCCGCTTACTGATGAAGCTGATTTTTCAGGCAATGTAAGAGCACAGAGTGACTGCACAAAAGCTATAGTAGCTTCTACATGCATACATACAAAGTAGACGCATTGTGGGCACTACAACTGGCCATGGCTTGCTACGCCAACGTGTGACATGTCATACCTTCAATAATTCAAAGCCGGAATGTTTATGCTACAGGTTTCAAGGCTTAGGCCAGAGCCAGAGTCAGAGCCAACAAGACGTCGCTACAAGAATTTTAAATTTTTTGGCCTAAGCCGAAGTGTGATGAATTTTTTCCTTTGTGTGCATGTGTGTGTGTGATTTTTAGTGCATTGGCCAATCCTTCCAATCAAGGAAGAAAGGTTTTTTGTTGACAATTCCTTTTCGCTCTTTCTCATACATTCTGCCGACATTCTTGAGTCGCAGCTTCAAAGCCCGCAGAAGCTGCGCAATTCTGCAGCACAGCAGTGCGTGCCTGAGCTTCCAATGATGAGCCTTGCTACCTTTCTGGCTGGCTGCCGCCTCTCTGAGCAGTCGGTATGCCAGTCTGCCTTTGGCCACAATGCTATAAAACAGCGCGCTCGTCATTTAAGATAAGCCTGCGATAGCAGGCAACAAACGAGTTGCGTTGCCCGGCTTCCTCCTCCATTCTTTGTTCATTCGCTTTTGAGAGGCTCTTTAAAAATACGTTTAAGCTTGTAGGCCTTTTAATAATATTGTTTACGTGACATTTGATTTATTATGAATATTTTGACAGATTACGTGGTGGATAATAAGTGCAACTGAGGCGACGATCGTGTGGCAGGCAACTGCTACCGTTTCTTAATGGTCATGTCATGTGGGCGCGCGAGCAGGCTTCCAGCAATTCTGCGTAGAGCCAACGTAAGTGTTTTTTCTGAGAAGTGACAGTTAGGCTTAAGAATGAAGCGCGCTCTCAAGTCGACGCTATGAGACGAGAGCGAACTGACGAACGTGATCGTGATATACTCATATAAGCATTGTTGTAGGCGCAAGATGGCTTAAAGATTGCAATTCATTCTAAGAAAAGATTTCATAACTTATATAAAATATAATATATAGATGTGGTTGGTAAGATGAAAGAGGCGGAAAGCCGTCTTACGAGGCGCTTCCAGTTACGCACTTTACAAAATTATTTTTTTCTGAATTTTACTATAGTGCAACATGTGATTCATTGGATGTGTGCTTGGTCTCTTATGTCAGAGCTCGTTAGTTCGACTGCTAGCAGATTGATACCATCTCAAAATAAAAACATTGGTTTTCATATTAATTCCTTGCGTGGCATCATCTCTCGCGAGCTAGTGGCAACTCTGCGAGAGAATTCTTTTCTATTAAAATGAAGGTTCTCAATTCCGTTCGAATACGGCCATAGAAAAACTGTGTAGCTTCCACTTGTGCTTAAAATATAACGTGCACATTAAAATTAATGCGATAAAGCCCAAATCTCGATTATAAGGACTATATATATATATGTTTCGCTAGGAAAATATTAAATGTCCTTTTCATATATTATATTATTTTCTTCTGGCTGAATCTAAAAAACTTTTTTCGAGAATTCATTAACTTACTATCTTTCAATTGATGAGCCGTATCTTATATTTCTTCACATTTTATACAAATTTAAAAAAATTTTCTTTTTTGCAAATTTACGGTTCTGACTAGCTTTCAGACGTTATAGCTATGCTATACTAAGACTATACTTGCCAATATGTATATTCCGATATTTATATGTTATAAATTCTCTGTATAAAAAAACTTTCGAGTACCTACTGTGTTTCGGCCAGGCAATCTCTAGTTCTCACTTAGAAGTCCATGGCTTTCCAGCTGTGCTCAAAGAAGCTTCAAAGCTAGGAATCAATCTCAACTCAAGTTCGCCAGAAACTGTCGTATTCCGACAAGTAACTAGTTCCTTGACGCAAAAACGGATCCTTATCTGATATCGCTACAGTTCTAATAGCCTCGCAGCATGATTGAATCTCTGTCTAGGAGCACATCTGTTTTACACCGTTCTAAAATAAAGCCACTGGAAACTCTTAGAATCCCATTCTAAGCTTTGTTATATGACGAGCGCTCTAGACTACTCTACAGCTTGCCAGCATATAAAAATGATAGTGCAATGCACCGATTCATATAATGAAAATATCTAACATTGACATTGCAAAAACAAGAATACCAAGCAACGGCAACATTAGTTAGTCATACTCGAGAATTATCGTCAAGATGTTGTAAGAAGCCTGTGCGAAGTCTAACGAATCTGACAAGAAAGCTGGCAGGCGACTGAACATGTCAAAATGAAGTTGCCTTAAGAGGATTAAACAACAACTCGTTTATGACTGCAGAGAAATAATGTAAAAAAAAGGATTATGCAGCAAGACAGTCTTTACGTGGGCTTAAACTTGCTGCTGGCTACAAATTCCTTTGAAGTTTATAGCTGCCAGGAAGTACAAGCCAAAAGCAATCAAAGGAATCAACTGATCAAGGCATTGCCAAGTTTTAAAGAATTTTTATATATGTACAATACATAAATGCAATTTTAATTAAAATATCAAAAATATGCGCAGAAAAAATTAATTAGAACTGTCAACGCTTGACAGTTCGGCGGAGGGGGAAGCAATGTTTTGACAGTAGCGTGAAAGAATGGAAATCTCATTTTCAGCTGACTGCCACGTCAAGGCAGCGTGAAACCGTGAAAACATAAAACAGGTAAACAAAATTTTTTTAAATCGTTAGAATTTCTGGAATAGTACGATCTGCAGAGCGGCAGACGAAGAAGCAGACGAGGGAACAGAAAGAAGTAGGCTATCGTAAAGGCGCGCTTATCAGACGCACAATCAGCCACGATCGCTGCCTCAGACAAGCGCACAGGTACTTCCCTTCAGCGATCGCGTTGCTGAAGTTTTAATGTGCACATATCGTTTAATTAAAAAAGAACATATAAAAAAGGAAAAACATTATCGACTTCGACAACGACAACAAAATTCGGTCAGTTTTAAAAGGGATCGCTGCACCAAGCGATAAAATGTGTAAGCGTCTTTCGTATGCGTAGGGAGCAGCGGCGAAGAGAGCAACACGATCGGTAGGGTCTGGTTTTTTTTCAGCTTCTATCATTGTTCGATTCTTTAGAAACGTCAACTCTTATTTACATAGAACTTGAAAATGTTATGTAAGTTTAATTAAAAACCGGTTTGAGAAATTGTTAAGCGTATTGAGCAAATTAAAAGCTATTGTAAAGATTATCAACGTTTTGTTAGTACAAAAATATGTTAAGCCATTTTATTTCAAGTGCAATATTATGCATTATATTTTGAAGTCAACTTTCAACAAACATTTTATTGCATGCAATTTTCATAGTTAAGTTCATTATTCTACCGGCAGAAACTAAATGACTTGTTTTGAAATTCAAAAACTTCTGAGTTGTTCCATTAAATTGTTGTCAATTAATCGTTTCTTCAGCATCTAAAAAGATTTTAGAAATTTTTTCAAATTTATTCCGCCAAATAAATTACTGATCAATTCTCACAGAAAGTGACTTTACAACTATTTTATGCTACAATTCAAAACACTTTCTTTGTATTTGCATAAGCGACTGTAAATTAGGTTTTAAAGAAAAATATCAATTTAATTTATTTGTGCTCAATTTGATAAGCACTTTCATAATTTACGAGCTTGCGCTATTGTGCAAATATTTCATTTAGTGGAATTGGATAATCACTTGCGCGTAATCTAGAGAAACTTTTATTTCAGTCAATATTTAAGCTGACCCCAACCAGAGTGCACTCATGCCACAGTTTTCCTGCAATTGCAAAACGACGATCGGTTCAAGAAATAAAAGGTGCGATCGTGTTTACATACAGTTTATGGCATGTCATAAAAATGACAGGCGATAAGCATCACATGAGAGTTCATGGAAAAGGGGCGTTTTCCTGCACTGAGAAAGTATTTCAACCCTAACGCTTTTAAGCAAAATAATTTCTAAGAAAGTCACAACAAATTTTTTATGCAAGATAAAATAGAAATCGATGTTTACATGCTAGTATTATATTATATACCGACATGCGCAAGAGCACTGAAGATTGTCGATTTAGTAAAAAAAAGTAAAGATCGACATTATCTTATCAACCCAAGCTCTGCCAAAATATTATGCTATTAACTAATCTTCGCTGGTTTCCTGGCAGAACAAAAAGTGCTAGCGATAGCCAAAAAGTCTCATAAAGTTAACCAATAACTTGGAAATGTTTTTGCTTTGCAAACACGCCAGACTTAATAATATTTATTTTATTAAACGCGCAATTCCCAAAAAAATTCTTGGTATAGCTCGTCACACTCAATAACACGCTCTGTAGCAATCGATAAAAATAATCGGAGCATATAATCGTATATAATAATGGCAAAAGACGGTTTGAAGTGGTATTCCTGAGGGTTGAAAAGAGTGCGCCTAGTAGTAAACAGGGTGTGCCATCGATCGACGTAAACACTTCGCAGCGTGATTCAGCAGGTTACAACAAAAAGAAAATGGTTGACATAAAAAGAAAGTAATTAGAAGTTTCGAAAAGTGTTCGCTATTCTTTGGAACAAACTAAAAATGTTTTCATTGATTTTGCAATAAAATTTGATCGCCAGTTTTTTGAACAAAAGTATAAATCGAAACTAAATAATTGATCACTATTAACGGTAAAAAAATGAAAAATTAATTATTACTCTTTTTTTTAACGTTCAGAAATAAAACTCGATTATTGATCAAAATTTTTTCGAACAACTGGTTTTCAGTGTTTCTAAAGTGAGAGATGTAGACAGAAAACACTTCAAGTTGAAACACTCGGAAAATGTTTGTACAACAATAAAGATATTCTAAATCGATAAGGCCGCAATAATACCCAGTTTATTTACACTGTATTTATCAACTCAAAGCAACTCAATAGTATCGACGCATTTAGTTATTGTTTGTTGGCAGTTGATTAGCCATTGGACTCAATTGCTTAAAGCAAAGAAAACTAGAAAACTTTTCAAATGTAAGTAACAGTTTATGATTTTAGTACGAAAGCAATATAGAAGTAGTATTAAAGTTAGTAAAAATAGAGTGAAAAAAAAATTTTATATTGCGCTCAATTGAGGCAAATACCTTCTCAAAGTCCAACTTGTAGTGCACATTGGCAACAACAACAACAACAATTGCAACTGGCAATATCAAGCAATCACAACAAAGTGGCCCAGACAATGTTACACATTTGACGCTCTTCCGCGCGCTCTACTTACAACAGCAACAATGCCTTGGAGCAGCCATGGAAACTTTTGACGCCGCGTGGCATATGCAAAGTTATACACGATTTTGTCATAAATGCATGAGGCACAGTGGAGTATTGGGCTATGACCAGTCAAAAGGGCGACATGGTGACAGCTTCGAACAATACTAGGCGTTAGTTAAAGGCAAGCAGTTAGAAAAGTATAAAGGATCCTTACTGTGGATGCTTAGAGGCAGAGCTGCCTTTATTCCAACTCGAAGAAATATTAATTTATTACATAACTTTTTTTTCAATTCCTAAGTAAAAGACTTGTCTAAAAGCTGCAATTCTATTGCAAGGAATTATAATTGGGACTTTTTCAATTGCTCAATAATGAGTGAAAAGAAAATTATTATTATTTATTTCATAACATTAGAATTAATTCTTATATAATTTTATAAGGGCGGGTTTCACAGTGGCTATTTAAATCTAATTTGCAAATTGAGTTTAAATCTAGTTTAACTTTTCTTGAGTTTCACAGCGCATGTATTTAAATACGGAATATTTGACATTTGAAGGTTGGCACAACTTGCCAAAAATATATGCTCAATTGTTCAATTATGGAGGCAGCGCGAACTCAAAATTTTTCGTCGGCCGAAAGAAGTGAATTATTGGATATTGTGCAAGGATCCACACATTATATTATTTATGATATTACGGGATCATTTATGTATGTATATGTGCCATACCATGCAGTTTTATGTTTAATTTGATCTCTTATAAATTGCAATATTGTCGACGCAGCTTGCTTGCACATCCAAAATCAGCTGTTTATTTGTTTTCGATTGCAACTCTGTGCCGTACTTAAATATCCACAATCGGCTATTTAAATCGTATTTAACTTCCAACTGTGAAACTGAAATTCCCTATTTAAACTGCAATCAGAGTTTAAATATCCACTGCGAAACTGGCCCTAAGTAAAGGACTTGTCTAAAAGCTGCAATTCCATAGCAAGGAATAAAATTCAATTCCTCAATAATGAGTTAAAAGAAAATTATTATTATTTATTTAATAACATTAGAATTAATTCTAATATAATTTTGTAAGAGACAAAGATTATAAGCTAACAGAGATTATCGGCTGGAGAAGAAAATTTTGGATTCCATTACCAGGAATTGTATTTGATATTTAAAAACTAAGTTCTAGAAAAAAATCAAAACTGCAATTCAGAAACTAGAAAATATTTTGACTTTGGTTTAGACTTATTCCTTTTGTGCATAACTTCTTTAGATTAAATTCCATTGATATTTATATTAGAAAGTAAATTGATAAAAATATTTCTGGGGCGCAAAATTGCTAATTCTCTGTGAAAACAAATCCTCAATCCGCCACTGTGCATTGCTCCAGCGGCACAGTTCGTGCTCGCGCAGTGCAGAATCACAGAATGCATCTCAAAAATCTTAACAAATCTTTGCGCATAAAAAGCAGCCAAGCAAAAAAAAAAAGGAGCAAGAAAAGATTTCACAAAGCCTTCAAGAGCAGCGAAGGTAGAGAAGCGAGCACAACAAAAGGCGCAGGCTCGCGCAAATAATGAACGTGAAGGCAAAACGCGCCAAAGACGCGACTTTCGGTCGCCAATGTTGGCAGTCTTGTATAATGAACGGAGCTGGCATAGACGAAAGGCAGCAAGGAGCGAGCACGAAGTGAGGCTGGACCCTGTGCTGCCGCTGCTCAATGAGAGATGGGAGGTGGGAGCAGTGGTGGGAAAAGTGGAAGTGGAAGTGGCAGCTGCAAAATACTGTGCTAAATCCATCACGATCATGCGCCAAAGCGCTTCAATGTGGGCAGCAGAATAGAAAAGATCGGGCAAGCAGAGCTGGCATTTGTAAGTGACCTGCGAAATGTGCAGATCGAAAGCAAGCTAAAGGTTAAGCTGCTTAAATTTTTTGTTGTGCAAATTATGGCAGATTTATTATAAATTACCTTTTTATAAAAAAAGATTGCATGCAAACGCGATTGTCATCTACCACTTTAAATTTACGGCTTCTCTGGAATTTATAGATTTTATATATGCATTAGATTCTGCGAATTCATAAATGAATATAGCTGTGATTCCACAGAAATCTTTTAACCCTACTCCCAAGTTCATGCCATTTATTCGGCATTGTGCCGCGTTTCCGTCGCTTTGAGGCGCATAAATCTTTGAAAGCGCCTTGCAGATAATAGCAAATAACCAACCAGCATGACAGCGACCTTCCAAGTGTGATAAAATGAATTATTTGCCGCCATAAATTGAAGCCAATGCCACAAAGACAGACGGACAGACAAGAGACCAGGACGTGTGTATGCCATGTCCACGGCGTATGTGCAGAGACGCAGCGGCAAAGCAGCACAGGTGAAACGCAGAGATTCATTGCGAAACCTTGGCCCCTTGGACGCTCGTCTAGTTATAAGCTCGCAAGGGCAAGCGGCAGATTTTTGCGTATAGATTGCGCGCTCCTTAGCGGCCTGGCGGCAGCGCGGTCCAGCTTTGCCTTTATCGCTAGCATCGCACTTCGCAATTGCACACATACGCAAAATGACTTGCAGCAGAACAGTCGCACAGTGGTGCAAGCAGGCAAAAGTTGTGGCCAAAATTGAAGAGTTTTGCAATTTGAAAGGCAATAAGTTTTGTGAATTCAAAAGTATAAATTGCCAAATCCATGCCATTGATTCTTCTCATTTTCTCTGTTTTTAATTCTCAGCATTTCTGCTCTTCTAGAGTTTTCTAAATAATCTGTCTTTTATAGATTTTAAAATCAGAAAAACGAATTCGACACTCGTTTCATTGTGCAGAGCCGTAAGCTCGCTGCAGCAAAATTATTCATAACTAAATGTTGCAAAATGTTGCCGTACTGGCAAAAGTGCAGTGCGCAGGCGTGTTACACAAACACATTCAACTATAACTATTGTGTATGTGTGTGTGCATTGCTAGTTGTCCTACGCTCCTTCAAGCAGCTGCGCGCATGCGCATTTATGAAAATGCTTTGGCACGTTACTTTAGGTACTCGCTCTCTCTCGTCTAGCCAGCAAATTGTTATTGTTGTTGCTGTTGCTCGTGCTGCTGCGGTTGCATGCAAATTGCCGCCAGTCGAGTGTGGCCAAAGCACATCAGTTAAGCTTAAAAACGTTAATTCCAAAACGATTGGTTCTACGTGATTGCGTGTCAAATTGGATTTGAGCGCTTTTGTCCAGAACTCAGAACCAGCGAAAAAAAGGGAAGACGTTCGGACAGGAACAAGGCATGCGACTGCCGGGATTCGAGTGCACTTTTTGCTATCGAAACTCGGATTTCAAATGTTAAAAAAAAGAAATTGTATTAAACACACAAAAGTTGACTTTTTCGCTCAGTCAACTAAGAGTCGCTAAAATAAATATAATGTGTAGTTGTTTATAAGAATCATAAACGTTCTTTTAAACACAATTAAAAAAATCTTTGTTCCAAAAATCTGCTCCTATTTGTTCTGGTGACTGTCGACTTTTTTGACTGAGCAAAAAGTTCGACTTTATAGTGTTAAATACGCTCTTGGTCAAATTTTTTAACGCTGGAGCTTCAAATTGTTTACACATTCCTATGCTCTCTTGTCAACTGACCCATTCTCCAATATGTATTTGACTAAACATTTGAATCAATTAAATTTTGTAAAATTACAAAAAAAATCGATTTTACAAGACTACAATTTCGAATGCCGAAGTCCCACGATTAGCAAAAAAATATCGGAACCAATATCCCTATAACGAGAAGCTGAAAGAGGAAAAAGGGCATGAGTATGGAAAGTAGAGCTCAAATCTCAAAATACGCGCGAGCAGAGCAGCTCGAACGACGAAGAAAGATTAAACCGATTTTGAAGCTGCACGAGCCGGACGGAACCGGGCCGGTACAATGCGCGTTTAGAGCTTTACGCGCATGCGCAACCAATCGCTTGATTGGACTTTATTGTGTGCGCTCAGCATAATGGAGAAAGAAGAAGAAGCAGAAGACGAAACGGCAGAAGAGCGTGCTAAATGCATTTGTGTATTAATCAATGAGCAGAGGCGGAGCGGTGTATTGTACAGTACGATAAGACAGGAAATAAGCATAATAAATGGGATTTCTTTGGAACTGTGCTAAAAGAATGAGGGCGGCTAAGCTTGCGCAGCGCTTTTGTGCAGAGTCATCTGATGGAACTGAAAACACAATAAGCTTCGGTATTCAAAAAACCCAAAATGTTGGTGGGCATTCTAAACAAAAGTGGAAATGTAGTATGGCAATGTTAAAATTCATAGCAAATTTTGAACTTAAGACAGATTCTGGCTATATGAAAATACGCCACAATAGGCCTTTAGGCCGCGGTGGCTAGGAGACTAGAACAAACAATCTACTACCACGGATAGTAAAATATAATCTATGTTATTTCCAAAATTTTCCCTCTCACACATTTTTGACATTTCCAGCAACAACATCAATGATAAAGAGACAGTTAATTTCAAAGAAACTTTTCATATGCAAAGACAGAAAAAAAGAGGAAGATAGCAAAAATATGTTCACAGCGTATTTTTGAGGGTAGCAGAGTGTTTTTATACATTATTATTGAATTAAATTTAAAAAGAAACTCAAGCTTTAATCGAAAAAAGTTTCGCACATTAAAATATAAATTTTCAGAGCTTACTGCAATATTTATTCACACTTCAAAGCGTTAATTGAAAAATGAAGACTGCACTTACCTGAAAAAAGGAAGAAAAGAGAAACTTTTAATTGCAGTTTTTGTAATCAAATTTTAATGAAATTTATAAATCAATTGCATATATGTATGTAGTTAGGTTAACCATTTCAAGAGCGAATTAGCGAGAAGAAGAAATAAAGCATGCAATCGGTTATGCAAAATCTTTTTTCTTTAGTATGAACTATTATCAAGTTCATATTCCGAATTGCAAGTTTACACATTTTTTAAGAATTTCCATAAAGATGCCCCTTGTAGACTTTTTTCAATAGCTTGCTACTGTATGTCAGAATTTGACGATTTGTCTTAAGCACCATTTATTTCAACAATTGACACTTAACAGAACAAGAACAGCAACAACAAAAGTGTGCTGCCACAAAAACCCGCATTCACACACAACAAGCGTTAGCCGCCTTAAAAACATGTACCGTATCCTGGGCACTGTGCCACAAAATTGCGTTGCATGCCTCACACTCTGCTCCCTACCTTTTGCCTTTATTCTTTATTCTTAAAGTGTGATGATTCCCAGCCTTGTTATGCGACGTACAAGTACGAATGTAACCAGTCGCCAAATTCAGTGTTGCCATTTAACAAATACATTTTTTTTTTTAAATCCCAAATCAATTTCATACCAGAAGCTGAAGTGGCCTTCAAGGTTCTGCAGTACTGCAGGATTGCCTCTAGAGTACTGCGCAACTGCATCGAATATTCAGATGAGCTGGCTAGAAGCTAGGCGGATTCCCACCTCATTGGGAAGGAATAGAAGCAATTACAAGTTGAGCCCATTGGAATGACAGCACAAGCCAAAGGCAAGCAAAAAAGTATACCGAAAACTACAAAATCTTAATAAAGACCAATTTATGTCAGGTTGGCTTGCCGAACTGCCACAAACAGAACAAATGCCACAAGCTGGCAACACTGAACGAATTGGCGCAGCGCTGAAACAACGTGTTTCGCCACTTCGACGCCTGCGCACACCGCTTCGCAGCAACATGCCAACAACGAGCTAAGGCAGCGGCCTATGGTCATTTGCCCAACCTGTCTGCTCCCTGTCGCTTCACTCAACTGCCCGATCCATCCGAGCGTCCACACGCCTGTGCGTCCAGGCGTTCGATCGTTGCCATTCTTGCGTTCGCATGAGTGCAGCTCAGCTCTGCAGTCGCCGCAGCTACTTAATTAAAACCGTCTCATTCCCAGTCTCAGCCTCGATTCCAGTCTCAGCGCGCAATGCGAGCACGGATCGCAGTCGCTGCGCGGGCCAGTGTTAAAAGTGTGCTGCTTTAATTAAAATGCCCACTGCCACTGACACTGCTGCTCCGCTCCAGTTCACTCCAGCGGTGCCACGGTGCCACTATCGGTTTTCGCTGTGGCATCGCGCATCAGCAGCGTGCCGATGAGCCCCTCTCCGAAGTAGGCACTGGCGTGTGAGTTGCGCTCCGAGGCGATTTTCTGCACGTGATATTTTGGCGTAAATATTTGGAATGCATTGATCCGCCGGCGCACACAGCGAATGGCAAAGCGAAAGAAAAGTCGGAAAATAATTTCCAATTAAATCGGAGAATTTGTAAATTGCTAGAATTCTTTGCGAGTTCGCGGAAAAATCGAAGACACGCAAGCACATTTCTTAAAAACTGTGCGAATATCGTCTTTTTACATCAGCGCAATTTATAAAAATTGTACGACTGCCTTCGGACGTTGCAATTGCTGTGATCTCAAAACTTAAGCAACAAATTAAGCAAGGCATAAGCAACGCTCTTAATAAGCCTTAAATTTAACTGAATATATTTCATAAAAGAACAGAAAGAGTGAAAATAGAAAAACCTTCGTATTTCGCGTGATTAAATACTGCATTCGGTATGGATATTTCAAATTCTGTCAGTCGACTCTCTATAGGAGATCGGGATCCCAACAGTCGAAGACCACTTTTCGTCGAGAAATACCAAAACCTTGGCTTCGTCTTTCATTATGTTATAAGAGCCAACAAACATTCGTAATGTAATAATCTCGATGTACGGAGATTGAAATTTTTTTTAGATGCGATTGTAATTTTTAGATAGTTAATTTTTTAGATCCCGAAACAAGCAAATCATTTCGAGATTGATATGTCTAATCTCATCAGAAACAATCTCAGCGCCAAATATATTGAAAATTGAGAAGGATCACCTTCTAGAATTAAGATAAGACTTTGAGATTCATGAAGAAAACTGGAGATACTCTAAAACATCTGACTAAGAGAATCCTTGACAGAAACGAAAAGAGATTCAAAATTATAGCGCTCTAAATCGATAACTGGGTATTCGGTTTTAGTCGCTGAAAGCACGGCATATTGTAGAATCTGAACTGCAGTATCTTTTGATAATGCCCCTCGGCCTTTCTAAACTAGAAAAATCGTACTTAAACTGCTTTTGAACTTGCACTTTATAGTCGCTGCTACTTCGTACAATGATCTTTAGCATCTGAACAGCATATAGCAATTACTCTTATCGCCATCTTCTTGTAGCATTTCATTTTGAGAGCAACAAAGTCGCTGTTTTACAACAACAACAAAAGACGCCATAAATTAAGTGTTTTATGATATCAGAAAATAAAAATCGATTTTATTACATTTTTATGGCAAGTGTTCAAGATAAAAGCGTACAAAAGCAGAATAAAGTATGTAAAGAAAAAAACAGGCAAGAACTAAAAAACCCAAAGAATAAAAGAAAAAACCAGCAAGCAAAGGCAAGAAAAGAAAGAAGGCACAACAGCAAGAAAGAAGAAGCGCTGTTAAAGATGCTCAGCTCAAGCTTAACTAAAATAAATGAGATTTCAATTTATTTGATTATCGCCAAAGAACAAGAACAAGAATGACATGGAACCCAATCAGACTACGGTCAAGCAAGAGGCTATCGACGAGAGCCAAAACAATTCAAAATTTAACAACAAAAGTGCAAGAAGAAGCAGACCACAAAGCGATAACATGTCAACTTAATAACCAAAGCCCGAAATATGCAATGAAAGTGATTGGCAGGCAACTATTGAGAAGACACCAAAGCAACGCCTCGCAGAGATAGTAAGCAGGGGGGGAATGGTTGCCGAGATTGTGCGCTGCTGCCAAGAAGTTGTTCAGTTCTGAACTCTGTTCCCCCCTCCATTGTATGCATGTGGCGATAAAAGGCAACTTTTAAACTGAGCGATGAACCATAAAGATGCACAACTGATGTTGTTCTTGTTTTTTCTTTTTTTGGTTGCCTGTCGCCCAGCGCAAAGGACAGCCAGTCATACAGAATCTGCGCTTCACAAAAGCATTCAAATAAATTAAAAATCTTAATGATTTCCTGCAGCAGAACTGTCATATTAATAATGCACTTGAAGCTGCTCCCGCTTGGAAATCCACTAAAATGTGCTGCGCAGTTCTTAAAGAGGGGCCATTAAAGTGACACCTTAAGAAAGCCACGGGGGCGCGCAATTAAAGCGAGCTTTTTGACATATATGTGTTTATTTTTTTAATAAAAATTCTAGTTATAAAAGCGAAAGCAGAGATAATTCAAAAGCCATACAAGTTGCCATATAACAAAAACGTATTCAATCAGTAGTAGAAAAATTCCAAAATTCCAAAAGAGCAAGCGAGCAGCGAAGATCGTTACAACAAAGACCTCTTTCCGTGCCGCTCTTAAGCCGCTTTTGAAAATACGATCGTCGCCCAGAATCGCATCATAAATAGTGCAACCGCCGCTGCCAAGGCAACAACAACAACACATTCAATGACGTTCTTAACGTTTGTCGGCTTGGCCAGCATTGGCAGCAGACGAACAAGCGCTTGTAGGCTCGATCCTCTCAAAGGCAACGAACGACTACGACGTTGTTTCCGTCTTACCGGATTTAGTAAATTTTATGTGCACATTTTTCACAAAAGTCGATCGGTCGCTCGGTCGCCAGGTCGGCATTTCTTTGTGTAATGCGACGCACACACCAAATCAAATTGAGTTTCATTTTAATGCGGGAAAAATGTCGGAACATAGGAGTAAGCAAAAAATTTATGTCTGCGGTTGTCACTGCTGAGTTGAAAATGCAACTGTGTTCATCTAACGCAACTGATTTAGATGCAATATATTAAAAAAAAGAGCTCGAAATTTTGAGAGTACAATATATAGCAACGCAAGATAGCACAAAAAGTAGTTACATAAATATAAGAAACAACAGTTACATTACGAAAGTAAATCTTGATTCATTATAATCGTCTGTATTAATATTTTTGCTGTCATAGAATTTGTTATACATATACCAAATATTGTTAAAATACTGACGTTTGACTTATCTGAAATCAAATTGACTCAGAATCCAAGACAGAACCTTAACCCTCTAACCGGAAAGGCTGTCCTAGGGTAGCTATCTTTAAATGGTCAACAATTTCACAGCTGTGATTTTTTTTTGGCGCAAACTTTGTGGACATTCCTCACCTACGCTTTTATTGACGTTTGGATCGTCATTCGAACGCGATCAGCTGTTTTGTTTCATTTGTATCGTAATTTTTGTGTGAGAACAGTGTTTTTTTTTTTTTTTAGTAGGTGGAAAGCGCTCGAAAAAATGTAGTGGCCCGAACCCGCTAAAACCACCTCATGTCCGGACGGATTGGCCCTCCCGGGACTACCGTTAAGTACTACGTCGGGAGGCCGTCAGAGCATAGATGAAGATGAAGATAGAGAAAACAGTGTGTGAACGCTCGAACGCAAAAATCGGTGTCAAGGATGATAATCAAAGAAAATAACTACTTCTTCCTTCTACAGTTTTTGATCTCTGATTCTCTGCTTAGAGTGTTGCTTCAACTGCATAAGCTTATGATGATCCAACTATATGCCAAATTCTTGGCTTCGAGCTTCAAGTTTAGCTATTTAGAATTTACTACCAGCCTCTATTTTTGTCCACACTTTAGGCCGAATTCCTCTTTAAGAGAAGCGCTTAAGCTTAAAAGCATGCTTGGTCATATCTTGGTAAAATTATTCGTAAGCCTATTTCTTAAAAGAGCATGCAGTCTGTCTAAGACTATCTCAGTTAAACGAATCGTAAGTATATTACTCGAGAATGCCTACGACTTCCGCTACGCTGCGCAGGCGTCTTAAAAGCTGTTTTTTAATTAAAATGCATAACGGTGCTTATACACTTCATTAAGAAACTTGAAAGCTGCTTCTATAAATTTGCGCAAAAAAATATATGCATAATGCAAAAAGACGCGCAATAAAACTTCCGTAATCCGTAACATATTGAAGATATTAAAAATAGACGTAAGCGACGAAACGAAAAAAAGGAGAAAAGAGCGGCATTTGGCAGAAGCAACTACGGTAAGCAGTAATTAAAGTTGTAATTAAAAGCCACTAAATGCACTTGATTGCGCTGGCAAAGCGGCTTACCTGCCGCGCCTGAGAGGGGAGCGAGTGAATAGGGGCAGCAGCCGCGAAATCGCAAAAGACGTATTAAATTGAGGTATTAAAAATGCGAAAAAAACGAATAAATAAAAAAAAATTTTTTAGGAAAAGAAAAATGTGTAAAGAAGTGAGGAAAAAGCATTAAGCAGATAAACGCAGCTTATCTTAATTTTTCATTTAATAACCTTACTTAGCGCAGAGCAGAAGCCGACGAGACAGGCAAGAAACTGCTTGGCAACTGGGGAAGAGCTCAGTTTGGCACAGCGGGAGATTGCGCACTTGCATGCGCGGACGACAGACCGCATGGCCTCATGGCCGCCTGACCACAAACCACCAACAACACTCACAGCAGCAGCGGCTGAGCTGCATAAACGAAAGGTGTGAAGAAAACTGTTGGAACGATAAACGCGCAGGAGCAGCAACGGATACAGATGCCCGCTTTTTTTTATTACTTCTGCGGCTCACAAGAAAAATGTCAAATCGTACACATGTCACTTTGACAGCTCAAAACAGTGTGAATGGCAACGCCAACACTTTACAAATAAATTCATAAATCAGCTTAAAAGTTCGATAAAAAACAAGACAAAAACGCGTTCAAGTTGTGGTGTCTTTTCGACGAAAATCCCCAAACAATGGCACGTTCGTCGTTTCTGGGAAGACTTAAGCTTATATTGCATGCCTGAAACAGCCCAAAAGGATTGATACCCACACACACACACACGCGGCTCGTGGTTTCTTAACGCTTTGTGCCATGCAATAAAGTCTGCGGCTCTGATAAATTGCTTTGGCTGCGGATTTACGCTATTCTATGAAATGCATTTTATTGTAGATCGTTTTAAACTCGGTTTTCTTTTATTTTTCATTATGCTTGCATATACAACACAAGCTCAAAGAAAGGCATGAAGCAGGTTTAGGCACAGACTAATGGAATGAAGCCTCTTGAAAGATATGCATATGTGGAATATACAATCACGCGGCCCAGCTGTTGCTACAAGGGTTTCGAAGTGCTCGAGAAACAAGAAATCAAATAATATAAGCGTTCAGAGCATACGAATTGGACTTGTGTCAATGACTATCCCATGAAGGGGTTTAGAAAAATACACTCTGTTTCAATAGAGAATACCCGAGATTTTTCAAAAAAGTACCTACAAGATATTTTTATTTCTCTTTTAATTCCGAAAGTAAGTATTAGTCAAAGATGACGTGGCTCTGGTCGATTCAAAAACGTCGGGTTCGTCTCAAAATTTTAGAATTAGGCACCTCATTTTTTTTTTATAAAAGAAATTTTCTTATATTTCTCATAATAGATTTTAGTTGCTCTAGTGAAATTTATGAACCATTTTTGAAAAAATTTTAAAGCTACATGCAGAATCAGTGTGATGAAAAAAATTTGTTTACGAGAAGTAAGTTCTCAGAAATATCGTATCTTTTCTTTACAAATTATAAGTAAATTTTCTATGAGCTGGCGAATATTAGGATAATTTGTTGAAATAACAAATCATGAAATTAATTTCTGGTCATGGATCGCAGTCGTATCAAATATTTGACGGCACTCCTGAGAAAGTGGGCAAAAAACAAAATTCAAAACGTTATTTGCACCTATTTACTGTCTTACTGTCTGTCTGTCGGTGTGATTGTTTGTATGTCTGTCTGCTTGTCTGTCTGTATCTAGCAGAATTGCCTGCCCGCAAGACTGCCGGGCTTCCTTTTTGTGCCACACTCAATTAGTGCATTTTCGCGGCAGTTTTATGCGAGGGCAGTCCGAATTTGTGCGTCCGTTCGTCCATAGCTTGTGGCCGTACTTATGCTAAGGTTGTTGTTGCTGCTGTTGTTGTTGTGGCAGCCCGGTCTGTGGCCATGCGAGCGTGTGCTAAGAAATACATACACGCTCTTTGCCAAAGGTGCTCCGCTTTAAGAGGGTTTGGTCGGCGGCGGCGGCGGCGGACTCTTTTGATGATTGTGCGGTTTGGTTTGCGCTTATTACGAGTTGTTAGTGTATCGTTGTTGTTGTTGTTTTTGTTTTCATAAAGTGTATGCGGCTTGCTTGCTTGTTTTTATTTCATACTCGAATGCTGCTTTAGCGCAAACAAGCCAATGTAAAAATAGCTCTAAAAAAATTATTGTAAATTAAAAAGCACTTCTCCACATCTGCACTTCATGCCACGCCACGCTGCGGCAACATGCAGCAGCGCTGCTGATAATTTTTTTTTAGTTAAATTAAAGCAGATTTTTTGCATTAACAGAAATAAAGTTTTATTAAAAAAAATTAGGTATTTGTGCCTCCAAAAGACCACCCAAATGGCATATCATTAGAAACGCCTAAAAGTATGGAGAGATTGAATAAATCAGGTTCCGCCTACCACGAGTTTCATGCACTGAAAATTCGAACGTAGAGACCTGCGGTTGGAATGCTTATTAAAATTTGCAACAGTTCAAAAGAAATTGGTAACAGAATTTTTCCGTTTCAAAGTTGAAATATGTACATATGTATGATGTTAAAATGTGCCCTCTATCCCCTATGAAATCCCGAAATTTTTATTGCAGATTCGGGTTTGCAAAAAATTTGCATTCATTTCACATGCTCCTAGGAAGGTATAGTAAACTTCTCATTAAAAAGATAACATTTTACAGAAACAATACGAATTGATAGATTGGTAAAGAAAGTCTGAACAAGTTCCGGCAAAATTTAAATTTCAAATGCTCTTAAAAAAGTCGCATTAATACGCCCATATTATAATTTCAAACAGAAGCGAAAGATGAACATAATCAGCATTTTCAAGTCCTCCTGAACACTTACAAACTTATTTGCATAAGCATACAAATTTGAAATACATAAGCACCGCGCTAAAGCTTCTTACCCTCATAAACCACAAATTTTATTTGATTTTTAAATTGCATAAAAAAAACACAATTTTGCTCTTAGCGAAAATTTATTGTGAATGGGAAATGAATGCGATTATTTTAATCAGCTTTAATTTTAACGAACTTATTTTTATGCGTTAAGTTTTGCTTTTGTCTGAAATCGCATGTGACGCAGTAATTTTTGCATAAATGATAATTTGCTTTACTTTTAATTATAATTTATGACATAAAATTTTAAATTTAAGTTTTGTTTAGTAAAAAGGTGTTGACATTTAAAGCCATGACATGCTTTTATTTGGCGTTTTAATTGTAGCATTTCAAAGTAGATATCAAATACTGTTGATTTGATTTCCAAGTCTAGACAACATACATAAGTATTATATAAGAATATTAGTGGGGCTTCTTATCTGAAGAAACATAGCCAAAACAACAACACGTTAAGCAAAATGTAAGAACACGAGCATAGGCCTTTAACAAAAAGTTGCACAAACAAATCCAAATCTTTTAGAAAGTTGCAGCTTAATCTAGCGAGCTAAAAATACCCACAGCGAGCGATAAGCTAGCACAGGAAAAAAAAACACTCTAAGCGGCAAACTTGGCATTGAAGCATCCTCCACAACAGCATCGGTGGTTCAGTGGTAGAATGCTCGCCTGCCACGCGGGCGGCCCGGGTTCGATTCCCGGCCGATGCAATAAAATTTTTTTGTTTTATGTTTTTTTTCCTTAAATTTTCATAAAGCTACTCCACGTTTGCATTTTCAACTTCGTTGCCATTATATGAAAGTCGCATAGAATAAAGGCAACATTTTTTGATATTGCCTATTGAATTGCTTAACATTTTAATGCCATAATAAATATTGCTTAACACCAACAAAAAAAAATTACACAAATTAGTCTTCATTATGTCAATAAATCTTTACTACCTGCAGCTGGCAACCCGGGCCATGTTTCGGCTTTAACGCCAAGTATCGCGACTTTGCACTGTTTTGCCCACTGGCCCGGGCCCCGTTTGAATGCACTTTGAGGCGAGTCACGTCATTCGCACCGTGACCCCCGAAGTAGCTGCATCACCATATAAGAGTAAGTCTTATTGAAAAAGTTAATATAAAGCTAGCGCATTGAACTTCCTGTTGCAATTTCACAAAACAGTGAAGAAGAACAAGATTGCATTCTCTCTCTATTATATTCTCTCTGGTCTAACATAAACAAAAACTATTCAGAGCACCACACGAACATACGTTGTGAGTATAAGGTCGGTCACTTCCGTGGTTCAGCCGTGATGCTGCAACATACATACGCACAAACGTTTTTATATATGTATTAAGATATTATAAAAAAGAATTCTCTAGTTACCAAATTCAGCCTCTGACTTCTTCTCTGCCTTTCTAACGATCGATCCTCACTGTCTTGTGGTGCTTTATGTCTGTCTTTCTCACTCTTTTTCTTGAGATCGTAGCATGGATTTGGTCTTAAACTAATCTTTATAATTATATACATACATATGAATGTAAAAAGGCAGTGTTGCATCGGCCGGGAATCGAACCCGGGCCGCCCGCGTGGCAGGCGAGCATTCTACCACTGAACCACCGATGCTGTTGTGGAGATGGATTCAATACCAAGTTTGCCGCTTAGAGTGTTTTTTTTCCTGTGCTAGCTTATCGCTCGCTGTGGGTATTTTTAGCTCGCTAGATTAAGCTGCAACTTTCTAAAACATTTGGATTTGTTTGTGCAACTTTTTGTTAAAAGCTGTGCAGCTGACAAAATATGGGATATATCATATATGGGATTATAGGTATACAAAATTTTTAGGCTAAATGCCATAGAATTAGCCCACATGCAAATTAGGTCTACAAAAATGTTCGTTGTTGTCGGCTCATTAATCCATTCTTTTTCACTAATAAAATGCAAACTTATACGAACTATAATTTATAGTACTATAGATAAGGTGACCATATTTTTTTAATGAAAACAGAGAACACACCCAGCAACATACCTTTTTTTTGCTAAAAATTTAAAAATGGCAAATGTCCGTTTTAAAAATGTATTTTTTATTCAAACATATGAGATTGTGTTGCAAAATAACTTAAATTTATAATAAAAAAAAACAATTTACCGAGTAAACTGCATACAGGGTGGTAATGGGTTCAAAATGGACCCTATATAACGCGCACAGAGTAAAACCGCAGCGAGTGTCAATTTTCGCCACATTGCGCTCATGGGCTGTGAAGTTATAAACTGCGTTTTTACTCTGTGCGCGTCATATCAAGGCAAGCTTTTCTCATGGTTGGAACCAAGGAACCACCAGATCAGCATCCTTAATGGCAACCAAACTGTATAACATAAATTCTTAACATAACATACAAGTCGATTTAGCTCTAATTGCTTTGATATTTTTCTGTGGAATGAATTTTTTTTATACAATTGTGGTTTTCCTCTAAGTACATATGTACTCCTTAAATTCCAAGCATGAAAGTTCGGCTGTATTCCTAAACGTACTTATGCAAAGCAGTGCTGCGCCCCCAATGTTCTACTGATTTGTTTTCTGAGTGCTACTGCGATACATTGCATAAATTAGGTTGGCAGCACTTTTGCAAAATGGAAATTGTAAAAAACTACATATTTAACGCATTTTTGCATTTGAGTAGCGAATAAACTCCCAGCAAATCGAAATTAATTATAAAATTGAGAAAAAGGAGGCGAAATTTAATCGCGTCCTAAAAGTTTCAGGGCAGCCGAAAAAACATAACCAAACTAATCACATAGCATCAACAAAATTTCTGATGAGCAGTTTGCGCATTCGATGCTTATCGACAACTTGATGCCTGCGTTTAGGAACAGGGTGCACGTGCAAACTTTTTTTTGCGTTTAGGAACATGCTGCTTTGTTCTTATGCAGCGCAACTGACGTTTAGGAATGCAGCCAACTCTTTTTGTAGGAGCATTTGACCCTGGTAAGCAAAGACTGAATTCCACAATTTTTACAAGGTATACTTTTTTGTCAAAGTGATTAAAAATCTCAGTTTACATGAGCTCGTAATCCATGTTTGGTATTTATATTTTTATACGATTTGTATCAAATATAGAACAAATATAGAACACATTATAAAACAGAGAACATTTCCGTGCTTTTATTAACAATATATATCATATAGAACATCGGCTTAAAATAGAGTACTGTCCTATACAATATAGTACGGTTGGTCACCGTAACTATAGAGCAAATGGCGCTGCCCTCCAAGGCGTGAACTCTACATACAGACGCCAAATACATACGAGTTCTCGTACACTTAGTAACATGCATTAACTTTCTAACTGGCCAAAACCTGCACGTTGCTTGTTGGATTAACAGCGTCATTAACATGTTTTTAGCACTGAAATTAGTAAAGTTGAAGTTTTGCTGCTGTTTGCTTGTTAATGTAGTTGTTGTTGTTGTTATGCCATCGAGCTGCTTGCAGCGCCACTGATAGGCGTGTAGTTTCATGAATAAAGTGGTAGGTAGTGCAGTGCAAAGCGGTATGCGCTTGACAGTTGGACATATTGGTAATAAAGAATTATTGACATAATGAAGACTAATTTGTTTAATTTTTTTGTTGGTGTTAAGCAATTCAGTAGCAGTAACTGTAGTAACTTTATAAAAATTTAAATTTTAAGAAAAAAAAAACATAAAGTGATATTGCATCGGCCGGGAATCGAACCCGGGCCGCCCGCGTGGCAGGCGAGCATTCTACCACTGAACCACCGATGCTGTTGTGGAGAGTGCTTCAAAGCTTTCATTTCAATTCTTTTAATAAATACACACAGCTCTTTTTGTTGTTTGTGCGTAAATAGTAGGTATATTTTTCGTTGGTAGCTTATCTATGCATATGCACTGATAGTAAATGGCTTCAGTTGGGCCATAGCGACTGTCCATGACTAATATGCCTTCACCAAGTAAACAAGCTAAAAAGTAGAGAAATGCTAGTAGTAAGGTGCATCGCTTGAAGTTTTTGAGCAAATGGAAAATCTGTTTCTGTTGAAGATCTGACATTACAGTCACAACTTATTCATATATGTATGTATATAACAGCTGATTCTGAAAATTCTGCCAGAATAGGGCTGTTAATACAAACATCACTCTTCGAGCAACGTTTCCAAAAGAAACTGTAATTACATGACGAACCTGAACAATGGGCCTACTCCGAATCTAATCTAAAGGGCTCATTAAGAAAATATAAAATAGTTCATGTTTGCGTTTTTGTTGAAATTATTAGCATAATTTTGATCTACAATATTTTACATCTTAATATTTAAAATACTAAAATTTTGAGGTGAAAAAAATGCTAGAATACAGTTATTGATATTTGTTTACGTTAAACGTAAATTTTCTATTAATATGCCCTTATGTCTTATATATATGTATAAGTATATACATATGTACAGCATGAAACGAGTAAGAAAACGAACGCCTTAAGTGTACGTGGGCATTTAGTAGCTTGGCTGCTTACAATTTTCGACCTCCAAACAGTGTGGAGATCATCTTTTGTGAGTATACTTGTCACGCAAATAAAGAAAGATTTGTACCACCAAATCTCTAAATGGCTTAATTTTTCACTCTCTATTTTCCAATTTTTCTCATCAAAATTTAACCCCGTCAATTATATACGCGTGCATATACATATGTACATACTATATATTTTACAACAGACGGCAGCAAAATAACTAAATTCTTTAAAATTTATTTGGACCCTTGCCAATTTTAAACAATTATGTTAGCATGAGGCAAGAGTGGGAATCGTGTTTTAAGAGAATGTGGCATACGAATATTATCTTAAACTAGAAAGACAGCACCTCTTTAAGACAGTAACATTATGCAAATCAATTCTTTATAAAAAGATAGTATTATTGCATCGGCCGGGAATCGAACCCGGGCCGCCCGCGTGGCAGGCGAGCATTCTACCACTGAACCACCGATGCTGTTGTGGTGTATGCTTCAATGCCAAGTTTGACGTTGAAAGTTTATTGGAAGCTTGGCTATATAATAAAATTTTGTGCTTTTGCTACGGCGATCCTCACTTCCTTGTGATCAGTGTTGCCAGTTTAGCCTTTTTGAGGCTAGATCTAGCCCTTTTTTTGCCGTCTAGCCTCGAAAATTTCCATCTAGCCTCTAGTCTTTTTTGTAGCCTTTTTATCTTTTGCCCTAGCCTCTTCTAGCCTTTTTTAATATACTATACTTTTATTTTTTAGCCAGTAAAACTTATTAGAATTCACATTAAAGTCACTGATGAGGTTTTCTGGCAAAAACCGAAATAGCTATATGACCTGCCCATGTGAGCAATAATACTAATTATTTGTTGTTGTACACTTAAAATCGCTTTGTTTAAGAATCGAAATAGACAGCTATTCTCATTTCTCTTTGGCAAGTCAGCTCGAATAAAAAATTATTCTTACAAAAGAACGCTTTCGAAAAGTAGTATTACAATGTACATACGAACATAATGTAACCTTAAGCTCAAAGAAAAAACTTCAAAAATTAAGGTAATTTCAGTGTGTGAAATTGTAGCTAAATTTGGTCATCGATTGTCTTTTCGAGTTTTTAATTCTGCGAATTGATTATTTGCCCTTTACTAACGCTGAATTTCATTAAGCTGGCATGCTGAGTTCTCTATTAAATATTCGATATGCTCTGAAAAGAACAAAAAAAATTCTGCCGTGATTTTAAAATCACGGATGATATTTTAAGATTTGCAAATAATCGTGATTTATAGTATAAGAATTCTGATTCTTCAGATGAGGAGGAAATATTTTTGGAGATACAGTAGGATTCCGATTTAACGAACACAATGATTGCAGGCCAATTCGTTAAATCGATTTTTTCGCTAAACCGAGTACCAAAAAAAATGGCATATTCTTTAAACTAGAGTGACTAAAGTGATTAGAAGTGGTATTTTTAAAAGATATTTTATGTTGAACATAAAAAGGAACAATTCAAATCACATTGGTACGTTTTGAGTAAAGAGAATAAACCTATTGCTTTTGCATAACTGTTTATTTTTTATATTTCTGCTTGTTTCTCTTTTTGTACTCTGTTTTTGCTATATTTATTCTATTGAAAAAACACTGATTTTGTATGTTGTTCGTTAAACTGAGTACAGCCAAATTGTCATTTGTTCGTTATTTAAGGTACTCAATGGAAAAAGTTAGCTTGTTCGTTATTTGCGGTTTTCGTAGAATCGAATGTTCGTTAAATCGAAATTCTACTGTATTAACATTTAAAGTGATATTCGTGGTGTTTTTCTTAACCAAGTCGATCAATGTATTGTAATATATTTTGTTAATCGTTCTTTAAAGATGCTTGTTGTTCGTGCTTTTCTTCTACTGACACAAGTTCAAAAGTCGAAATGCAGTGTATACATGTTTTATATGTAATTATGCTTATTATATCTTAAGAGTTTAAAGACTAAATTCCATGGTTTTTTTGGCTGTAATTATACTTTTTTTGTAATTGTTGTGTTATGTTCATATAGTACAGTGGTGGGCAAGCCCTATACTCTCGGTGCTCCTTTGTTTTTGTAAAAACTCTTGGCATAGGCCGAGATTTCTTCACACACACACAACTCTTCGCGCTAAGCAGTACGAAAAACACAAACAACAATGTTATTTTCGTTTCGTCTGCCAGCTCGCGCGCATATGCTTTGTTGGTACACTTTGGCGACAGTTATCTTCAACAAAGACGTTGTTGTTGTCTTGCGCATGATTTTGAGCGAAAAACTGTGCAGCTGCGGAATGAGAAGCACTTGAAAAAATGTTTGCTCATATTAAGTTTGGTATTTAAATTCTTCCAACTTCGGGAAATGAAGATCATATCTCTTCAGAAGAGTATTGGGAAATTGATTTTTTTGACTGGAAAAATGATTTGGATCATTTATTGAAAGGGTCATGGGAGATTTATATGACTTTTGAGTTATTAAGTTGGTTTGTTTTTCATTACATATAACTAAGCAGAATATGAAATTCCTTTTTTTTACAGTGTACATGTTTAGCAAATTTTTTTTTCTTTTTTATCATAGCAAAGTTTGCATGTATTGGTGTTTACTCTTCCATAAGGAACTTTTGCCCATCACTGATATAGTATATAAACGTATATATACTCACAGAGTCATTTATAATAAGAATATAATTAAAAAAGATCTAGCCTTTTTCTAGACCTTTTTTAAAGTCATCTAGCCTTTCTAGCCCTTTTTTATAAGCTTTATATTAGGTTCACATCCGGTATGTATGTCGTCAAATCTAGTAATCAATTTTTCACCCACTTCCCGACTACTTAGAGATCTGAAACTTTGCATACATGCCTAATCTAGAGCCCAATACATGAATCAATAAATTTTATGGGCGTAGGATAAGGGGCGTGGCACTTTTTTATAAACTCCAGATTTGTGTATAACTTAAGAACTACACATCACACATCAATGAAACTCGGTAGGAACTTACTACATATCCCTATCCTTCTACTGAGAAAATAAGGGGAGCACTGGATAAGGGGGCGTGGCACCCCCCATACAAACAAAATTTTTGATCTCGATTAGCTTTGGAACTAAATGTCGTGCAGCATTGAAATTTCGTATGCAGTCGCCTCTTGGATGTGTTGTCCCACTGGTAAAATTTTATGGGCGTAGGATGAAAGGGCGTGGCACCCCCCATACAAACAAAATTTTTGATCTCGATTAGCTTTGGAACTAAAGGTCGTGCAGCATTGAAATTTCGTATGCAGTCGCCTCTTGGATGTGTTGTCCCACTGGTAAAATTTTATGGGCGTAGGATGAGGGGGCGTGGCACCCCCCATACAAACAAAATTTTTGATCTCGATTAGCTTTGGAACTAAAAGTCGTGCAGCATTGAAATTTCGTATGCAGTCGCCTCTTGGATGTGTTGTCCCACTGGTAAAATTTTATGGGCGTAGGATGAGGGGGCGTGGCACCCTCCATACAAACAAAATTTTTGATCTCGATTAGCTTTGGAACTAAAGGTCGTGCAGTATTGAAATTTCGTATGCAGTCGCCTCTTGGATGTGTTGTCCCACTGGTAAAATTGTATGGGCGTAGGATAAGGGGGCGTGGCACCCCCCATACAAACAAAATTTTTGATCTCGATTAGCTTTGGAACTAAAGGTCGTGCAGCATTGAAATTTCGTATGCAGTCGCCTCTTGGATGTGTCGTCCCACTGGTAAAATTTTATGGGCGTAGGATAAGGGGCGTGTGTATAACTTTAGAACTACAAATCACACATCAATGAAACTCGGTAGGAACTTACTACATATCCATATCCTTCTACTGAGAAAATAAGGCGGGCACTGGATAAGGGGGCGTGGCACCGCCCATACAAACAAAATCGTTTATATAGAATAGCTTTGGAACTAAAGGTCGTGCAGCATTGAAATTTCGTATGCAGTCGCCTCTTGGATGTGTCGTTCCACTGGAAAAATTTATGGGCGTAGGACAAGGGGCGTGGCACTTTTCAAGCAACTACACACTTGGGCTTCAGTTTATAATTATAGGTACACCACACATCAATGAAAAACGATAGGAACTTACTTGCCGCGCCCTGCTGGCAAAATAGCAACAACTCACCGCGTCACAAATATGCCACGAATATTAGGGTCGATCACAGCCGTATTATTTGTTAAATTGAGGATATGACGATAGGAGACACTGTGAATACCCTAAATATTGTGTACTGCTCTGCAAGTTTTAAATTCTTTTTGTGAAAAATTTCAGAGCTCTAAAATTGAATTTATGGAAGACTAAAAAGTAGAAAATAAAATTATATAAAAAAAAAACTTTTTAAAAATAAGCTTTAATTTATTTAATGTACTAAAAAGTAGAAAATAAATGGTTTTTAAGTCACCTGTATCTTACTATCAATAAAAGCTTGTGCGCTCAATATCCATATTCAAAATATCTTTCATTACTAGAATCTATTTGCAAAAAATTATTTAAATAAAATATTGTGGTAACTGTTTGACAAATATTGAACACATGAGCGCCCCAAGCTTTTATGGATAGTAAGATACAGGTGACTTAAAAACCATTTATTTTCTACTTTTTAGTACATTAAATAAATTAAAGCTTATTTTTAAAAAGTTTTTTTTTTATATAATTTTATTATCCCATCTGGCTTCTTTCTCAAATATGTTTGCCTTATGTTTTTGTCTCTCTCACTCTCTTTCTTGAGATCGTAGCATGATTTTGGTCTTAGCTAATCTTTATAACTATACATATACATACATACATATGAATGTAAAAAGATAGAGTTGCATCGGCCGGGAATCGAACCCGGGCCGCCCGCGTGGCAGGCGAGCATTCTACCACTGAACCACCGATGCTGTTGTGGAAATTGATTCAATGCCAAGTTTCGCGCTGAAAGTTTGGCTGGAGGCTTCAGTTTCAATTTTGTTTATTATTGGCTATTGACATTTAAGACAGTCTTTTGCATGCCGCATATATGTATGTACATGCATACATACATACGTATCCATTCATACATTCATTCAATAGATAATCAACTACGCTTGGCTTAATAATTTAAATTTTTGCTTTTTGTTATGATTTATACGTTTGTATATCTTACAATGTTTTCTGCAAGTCTCTTTTATATTAACTTTAAGAAAATGTCGATACAAAATGAATACATTAATTTTATACTATGAACATTTTAATGATATGTATATTGTTTATATGCTACTGAATTTGTATCATGAAAAATATTACAAACTATCTAATATGAAATATAAAATTATATCACTTGCAAAATATTGTTAGAAAATCATAGCTATGTATATAAAAACAAGCCAGTTTTGCGTTTATGTAGAGTTCAAAAAGCTGCACAAGCAATTCCAAATCTTTTAGAAAGTTTCAGCTTAATCTAGCGAGCTAAAAATAGTCACAGCGAGCGATAACTTAACACAAAAAAAACACAAAGCGGCAAACTTGGCATTGAATCTACCTTCACAACAGCATCGGTGGTTCAGTGGTAGAATGCTCGCCTGCCACGCGGGCGGCCCGGGTTCGATTCCCGGCCGATGCAACACTATCTTTTTTAAAGAATTTATATGCATAATGTTGCTGTCGTGCTGTCTTTATAGTTCCAGATAATATTCGAAAGCCGCTTGCTCTTTTACCCATTAATAGCCAAGAGCATTAAAATCAAAAATTATTAATTAGTTCTATTTGTTTGATTGTAAGTTTTGAGAAACATATATGGAAACTTGGAAACAAATTTTTTTTCGGTTTTTTGAGCCTGTACTCAAGCGGGTACAACGGCATGATATACAGGCATTTTTTTATGGTATGGAAAATTTTATAGCGTTCTTTTTCTACACATTTTGCTATGCCACATTGCTCGAAAGTCCATCATAGTCTTGAAATAGTATATTATCTTCACTATCTCTGCAATAAAAAACCTCGACTTCCCCTGGAACATCTTGCGGCATGATATTAGCATAAAGATTCTCGGCAAAATGTCTTCTACATCGGTATTAACATATGGATCTTGTAGAATATAAGCAATGTGGCATTTTTTGAAGAACTTTCCACGAAGTCCAAAGCATTGCTCTAGATTACAAATCTTCTGTCATAAGAAATTTATGTTTTGAGCGATTTCAATGCGAAAAATAATCTGGGAATAAGTTCCACTCAATTTAAAAGTTACTTCACAAATTTGTTCTAAATAAAATTTGATGTTTTTGTTTTCCATTAATTTTATACATATATTTCCACAGTTTTGCATAAAAAAATGCGTAAAACTTTATGAATAAACTTTGTAGCCAGCCGACAAGCAAATGACCTCCACAAAACATGCCACAACCAATTCATCGGTGAAGTACGCTTTTCTAATAATTTGTTTTGCCAAAAGCAATAAATGTGTTTCCAATACCTCATAAGAAAAAAAAAAAGGACATCACCCAAAATTTGTTAACCCAAACGGGTACAGTGGGAGGGAATGGGTTAACATGATTCCCCACTCTCGCCCCATGCAAACATAATTGCTCAAAGTTGGCAAGTGTACAAATTTACACATTTTAGCTATGTACTTTACTTCCGTCTGTTGTAGCAATATTGTATATACACGCGTAAATAATTGACGGACGTTAAATTTTCATAAGAAAAATTGAAAATAGAGAGGGAAAAATTAAGCTATTTAAAGATTTTGGGGTATAAAACTTTCTTTGGAGGTCGAAAATGGTAAACAGCCAAGCTACTAATTGCTAAGCCCACGAACCCTTACTATTAAGGCGATCGTTTTCTTACACGTTTCATCTATGTACATACATATGTATGTATCTAAGCGAGCTTAATATTACAGCGGATAAGATATGAGGTCATATTAATAGAAAATTGGCGTTTGGCGTAAACAAATATCAATACCGGTATTCTAGCATTTTATTTAATCTCAAAATTCCAGTACCTAAATACATATTTCAAATATTAAAATATGAAATCTTGCGGATCAAAATTATGCTAATAATGTCAACGAAAACGCAAACATGAACTATTTTTTATTATGTTTTCTTAATGAGCTCTTTAGATTAAATTGGAGTATTGTTCAGGTTCTTTATGCACATATTTACAGATTCTCTTGTAAACGTTGCTCGAAGAGGTATGTATTAACAGAACTATTCTAGCAGAATTTTATATCAGTTATTATATCTATGAATAAGTAGTACATACTGTAATGTCAGAATAGTACTTTCAATATTTTTCAACAGAAGCAGATTTTCCATTTCTTCAAAAAACTAAGCGATGCACCTTACTACTGCTACCACTTCTCTACTTTTCAGCATATTTACTGGGTGAAAGCATATTAGTCATGGACAGTCGCTATGGCCCAACTGAAGCCAAATACACATGTACTACTATCTCTGCATATGCATAGATAAGCTACCAACGAAAAATATATTAACGCATAAACCACAAATAGAGCTGTATACATACATACATATTAAATGAACAAACGTTAAGCGCAAAACTTGGCATTGAAGCAGCCTTCCCAACAGCATCGGTGGTTCAGTGGTAGAATGCTCGCCTGCCACGCGGGCGGCCCGGGTTCGATTCCCGGCCGATGCAACACAGTTTTTTTTTCTTAAAATTCAAATTTTTATAAAGCTACTACACTTTTGCATTTTCAACTTCGTTGCCTTTATTCAGTAGGCAATATCAATAAATTTTGCCTTTATTCTATGCGACATTCATATAACTGCCATTATCTGTGTTGATTATTACTCGTTGTTATTTATAAGATATACTTACTGCATGGAAAAGACTCTGTCTTATATGTGAACAGAATTAGGTTAATAATAAATAAAAAATAAATCTACATTTTTGTAAAAAATTGACTTATTCCACTTTCAAAAATAACAGTTCATATGTATATTGCATTGGGAAAGAAAATGGATTTTTTTTATTTATATTAAGATTCAAACTTGTCCTGTTGCCTCTTGTTATTGCGAGATATTTAAATGTTTACATTTCACTCTCAGTGTCACTAATATGAAGAGCTAAAACTTCCATCTCCCAAATACAAGAATCTAAATTTTATTTTACTTTAAATTGTTTACCAATAGAAAGATCATAATAAGTTTTATCTAAAAATGCCATTATCTACATTTTTGTAAAAAATGGACTTATACCACTTTCAAAATCAAGGGCTCATATGTACATGTATATTACAAGCGAAATAGGTTATTTTATAAATTGTTAAAGCTATTTTTGAAAGTTAAACAAATTGTTTATTTAACTACTTAGAAGATACGTTATATATCAAAGACTTATGATAAATCTTTGGAAATTTAACTTGCACTCAGATACGATAGTTTTTTTGATCTATACAACTTAATTGATTTGATGTTGGAATAAAAAGATATTTTATGTGGCAGCACTAATGGCGCAAAAGACACACTTTGGTCAAATAGAAAAAAAGTTTGAAGTTTTTTACAGGCCATGCACCTTACTAATACTACTACCACTTCTCTATTTTCCAGCTTTTTTGCTTGCATATTACACATGGTCAGTCGTTATAACCCAACTGAAGCCATATACATATGTACATGCAGCTAAGCTAAAAGCAAAAGCTACCAACGAAAAATATACCTACTATTTACGCACAAACAACAAAAAGAGCTGTGTGTATTTATTAAAAGAATTGAAATGAAAGCTTTGAAGCACTCTTCACAACAGCATCGGTGGTTCAGTGGTAGAATGCTCGCCTGCCACGCGGGCGGCCCGGGTTCGATTCCCGGCCGATGCAATACAACCTTTTGTTTTTTTTTTCTCTTAAAATTTAAATTTTTATAAAGCAAATACACATTTGTATTTTCAGCTTCGTTGCCAATATATGAAAGTCGCATAGAATAAAGACAAAATTTGTTGATATTGCCTACTGAATATATGATATTGCTTAACATTTTAATGCCATAATAAATATTGCTGAACCTTAACAGCAACAAAAATTACACAAATTAGTCTTCATTATGTACACAATTTAATTTATTATATGATTTGGAATAAAAAGATATTTTATGTGGCAGCACTAATAGCGCATAAGTCGCACTTTGGTCAGCTGGAAAAAGTTGTTAAGGCAAATTTCTTAATCTGCTTAATTTATGCGCAATTATGTGTAATTTTTTACAAGATCGCGACACCTCAGTCGCATGTTTGGTTTGCCCAAGGTGCGAGTATCTGCCAATTGCGCTACTGCCACTGATCGCGCCGCCACAAATTCAATTAGAAATGGTCGCTACGAGCGTGCAGCATGTTGCATATTAAGCAGTAGCGAAAATCGGTGCACGCTCCACACACACACACACATACACACATGCGTATTGCACTTTTATGACAAGTTTATGACAGCAGACGGCAATTATGTATGTTGACCACAAGCGCGTAGCAAATAAAAGAAGCATCAAACCAAAATGAAGTGCGATCGAAGCCATTTACGCGCGACAGTCAAATGCCAATTGCTTGTTTTATGAGCGCAAACAAGCCGGCGATCGTGGCAGGCAAGCATTCGCGGGCTGCGGCTGCGGCAGCACGATAACACCAACATCAAACATGTTGAAACGGCGCAATCGCTCTGCCCAGCTCGGCTCTCACGTTGCATAAATCATGGCAAAAATTTGCCGGCATTTATTGGACGCATAAAATTAGTCATAAATCATATTAGATGAAAGGCATAAAATGCAAATTTATTACGCCTGATCGCAAAACGCGATCACTTGGCATGCGCTTGTTGCAAAGCGCGATAGAGAAATAGAGAGGAAGAGTCTCTGGGCGCTTTAGCTTGGACTATGCTAATAATGTCTGAGCTGCAGCACTTTACAAGCAACAAATCATAATAATAAAACATAAAAAGTAAGCATGTAATGGCGCAGTTAGGCCAGACGTAACGTATCTTTACGTAACTGCACGTAAACGTAGAAATTGGGGCTTTTACTCTAAAATTTAAACGTTTTGTAAATGTCACTCTTTTGCATGTTTGTCTTTTTTCATTTCGTACACAAACTAAGCATGCAGTTCATTTCGTCTTCGAGCTGAAATTTTAGATTCTTTATGAAATTTATAACATAGAATTGTCTTAATTTATCTTTTATAAACTAATTTTGGCAATTATAATCTGCTGTTTTTATTGAACTCAGATCGAAGAGCAGTGGCAGCACTTTTCTGCAACAAAGCAATCAGCTGACACGTTTTTACGTAAATTTTTCGGAGAAACCTGATTTGATTAGGTTTGCTCCGATGCGTTTACGTAAAAAATACGTTTAGAGCGAACGCTTGTATAGAGCTCGGGTAAAGTTTGCTGTGTCAGCTGACACGAAAACATACGTTAAGTCTGTACTAACTGAGCCATTAAGCTGCATATTGCGAATCTCTGCTACACATTATAACAGCTTTGCATCAAAAAGGTATTACGTATGCACAACATGCGCGAGACAGGCGTTAAAATAATCGAAAATTCATCAAACACTCAACAACGATCGTCGGCCAGACACTTAAGTCAATTATGTACGTGTATTATCTGATATCAATCCGCCCTCCCTCCCACCTACCCCTTGTGATAATCATTTTGCTGGAAAATTGCGCAGCATGTTTTTTTTGTTAGCGCAATTTCCGAACAATTACCTTCAAGTTACGCCGCGTTGCGCTCAATTTCAGCAACGATCGATATTGTTTTATCGTGACATTTGCATTAAAAAATCTCAAAATAGTTAAATTTGCCACAAGCCGCTTTCTTTCATGCGCTCAAGTCTTGTCAGCAGCGCTAAATGATCATTTGTTTACACGACTAACAAAAAAAGTTACGTTTACACTGTCAAGTTATGAGCTACGATATGTATCGGCGTAGTTGTGTGGCTGTCAAGAAATGTTTAGCAACATTTTGCTAAAATATTGCTTGCTGATAAATTGAATAATAAATGCCATTCATTAATTGTGAAACCTATGGCAGACTCGCTAGCAATATTAATAGACCTCAAATTATACATACTAGAACAAAATTAACTAAAGGAAGCTTGAGCTATTTGTAAAATTGCGGAAACATTTTTAAATACGTATAATTTTTATATATCAAATTATAAACAAATTGTTTTCTGTATTTCGAAAAGTTTTTAAAATAGATTTCAGAAAATTTCATTCGATATTTTGCTAAATCTATTTGTAAAGTCCTGAAATATGGCCTGGAAAATCTGAAGTTTCGATTTGTTGTAGTAAAGCGTTGGGTACTTCCACTAAGATAGCAATATAATCCCTTATTATATCTCCTATGGCAAAGTTGGCAATCCCTTCTTGCCAATCAATTTGCTAATTTTTAATTTAATGAATTTTTTCTAATGTCTATTGACACTTTATACTTTTCAATCAAAGCCTTGCTACTGTAAGTAGGCCCTCTTCTGGGGCTAGACTACGTCTCGCCTTGTTGCTACAGACACCATTCAATGACATGCGCTTTTAAGCTTAGAGCAAAGTGATTTGGGCCTACTTACGGCAGAATGTGAATGATCACACGATGCAGACTAAGCGTAGGCTTTATCCTTTTTCGCCATAATTTCCAAAACGAGGCATACACAAGCACAGTTCTCTGCAGCGATCTGTCTATATGTAAATATGTCATCAATCGGTGGCAGATAACAAATATCGGACTCCCAATTAATACACTAATACACATGCGCTCTTGCTGAACTGCTCGCTTTGGATAAAATTTTACAACAAATTTTAACATTGGCTTAATATAATAATTTTTCAGAAGTATCTGCAGCGCTGCTCTTTTGCTTATTTATTGCTCAGTATGGCAGCATTTCGCAGTTTTCTATGGCGAAAATCAATTCGAATCGTTTCCTCAACATAACTCCAGCTCAAATATGGATTTAACTGTGCTGAACCATGCGAAAGCCATTTACGGCCAAGACATTTTGTGGCTTACACGCATGTGCACACGACGAGGAATGCCAAGATGTGAAATGGCCATCGATGCCATGCCTCTAAAGGCAAACAACACAGAAAAATGCGGCTAAAATGCCAACAAAAAGGCACTTCAACGCAAAGCTCGGGGAAATTGCAATTGCCGATGTACTGCTATGCTACTGAAAACTGATGACGCTGCGTGCGGATAAATGATGATGACAATGCTGATGATACAATAGTAATAAGTGACGAAGATGGCAATGACGATGGCGATGACGTTGGCGGCGCAAGCGCATGCGCACACGCACACCATTCGCTCATTAGAAATTTGTCCATATTGAGATGGCGGCTAATGCCCGACGTCAGCAGGAAATCTACTGACGCAAACTCGCTGCAGAAATGACAAAACTCTAAACGTCATAGGCGCCTAAATATGGCAAGTGCGATAAGAGCATAGGCTGGCAGAGATGACTGTAATCATGGAGCGTGTGCAGCCGAAATTGCCGGCGTTCATCATTTCATTTGCTTTATGAAAGAGCGATTATTTCATTTTATAGCGAACGGTTTTTTTTTGCATAAATTGTGCGCACGAACATGTTGGAATTGTCAAATTCCGAAAAGAGCTGAGTTCCGAAAATTAATAATAGTCCGAAAACACTTAAAACTGAAAACATCTTTTGAACCGTTTAACTTACTCATTTGCTGTCGCAAAAGTTTTCGGAATTTTTATTTTAGAAACGGAACCCTAACTGGTATCGCTAAGGACCAAACAGGGTCTATGCGTGGCCTTTCTTAGGCGGCCAGATATACCTAACCTTTTATTTTAGAAAGATGAGTTTACACATTGTTCAAATGTTCGAAATTTTCGTTGATTTCCTAGACTGATGCAGCTTATCTTGGAGTGTTCGAGTGAAAAGTGTTCAAGTGACAAAGTCAGTCGCTTCACCACACAGGGGCTTCACTAGAAGGGTCATGTCCAGCGTATGGACTAAGCAGCTTCAGCGAAGAAAGTATTCGAGGCAGCAGTTGGAGGGCGGAGACATGCCACCCCGATAGAAATACTAAGTAGAAGAGGCACTGCCAATGCTTGGAACTTCCAACTGGGGAAGGTGCACGCGTAGCAGAGGCGCCTGGACGCCCTACGTCAGATCGTAACCCGTTAAGGGGTTGCTACTGGCCAAACAAGGATTGAAGGAAGGAAGTAAGTAAGAAAAGAATTTTCTTTGAAGAAGCTCAGCAAGAGCCAACGTAAAATTGTTTCGTTCAGCAACGAATCTTTGGTTGCAACTCTGATATATTATGGAAAAAAGTTGCTGATTTTTTCGGCAGCTTGCTGAACTTGTGTGGCCACGGCAATTACAACAAGCAACAGTTGCAACAACTGCGAACATGCCACGCCACTTTTGCGCTTGCAGCTAGCAATTACTTCTTTGACAGCGCAACTTCAGCTGCCAACAGCTGCCGCTTCCCTGAGCTTCTTTCATGCCAAAGAATTTCTAGCCGCCGGCTAATGTGCCCAAAAAGAAATAAAAAATAAGTGCAACAAAAGCAGCGCGCATGCGCAGCAAGAGGTGTAAAGCATTTGCGAAATTTATAATCGAGTTGCTCCCGTCGCTGCTGCTGCTCCGGCGGCCGGTGGCAGCAACATCCGCTTACAAACGAAAAGTGACGCACAATGGCAATAAATCAGCAACTACAGCAACAACAACAACAAACTTAAGAGATTATGATGCGACGAAGACGCTGCTTCCTCTTCTTCTTGCAACATACATTGCGCCGCACAGTGCATGTTGCCACTGCCACGAGAGCTGCTTTCAAATTAACCTTTGCATGCGTCCGCCAGCTCCTCCATAACTGCCCGCCAAACACCATTTGCTGCTTGCAGCTAACAGCAACACACGAGCAGCACCTCTCGAAACTTGCAGCATTTGGGATGCATGCGAGCAGTCCATCATAAATTTCGCCACAAAAAAAGGAGGCAACCGTCAGAATTTGCGCTGCTGCGCCGCACTCTGATGGACTTTTGACAGATTTGCACAGACTTTTGGCGCCTGGAGTGCCATCATTTCTTCCATATGGCTTCGTCTCGCGCCTGCTGCCCTTCTGCCGCCTCACTGCGGTTAGTTGGACTTGCATTTTTAATAAATATAGATTTTAGTTAATTTTTTTGCCTTTCGGCTAGCGACGAGTTAATTAAGTTAAGCGTTGCACCTCAGGCCAAGGAAATCGCTTAGCATTTTCGTATATAGTGAAGTTTGGTTGTTGCTGTTGTTGCTGTCAACTGCAAGGAGTAGAACAATGGAGAAGCTGCCAAAGTGAAGCCCATGCCTATAATACTTTATATTAACTGGCAGCCATATTTCAATTCTAAAGAGTATCTAGACTGGACAGCTTAGACGAAGAATGTACAAAATCGAAGAACATAAAAAGTGGCAAAGCACTGCCGGTGAATAAGCCGATATTTTTATAGCTTTTGGTCCTAAAAATTTCATTTTTTTTTTATATTTTTCTGAAAGCTCTTCTTGTTCATTTGATACCCATATTAAGAACCTTATGTGAGCAGAAGAATTATAAAGAAATCTTAAATATTCTACAAAATTGAAAGATCCTCTGAACAAAAATTCTGACGTTCAGGAGAAAAACTGCATTTGGACTGAAGAGGAGCATCGATATCTTCGTGTGTTAGTAAGAAACAGATTTTTATTGCACAGTGTAATACACAGTTAAATGACAGCACACCAAAACGTGAGTGAAAATATGTACGAATAAAAAACAGACTCGGATTATATGCCTGTTCGACGAGAAAATTTTAAAGTGAAACTGTAATTGATCGGGTACACATTTTTTGGCACCGGAAATATCGTTTGCAGATACAATTTTTTTTAATTTTCCGACATGCAAGTACCTCATATTATCTAAGGAAACCGCAACATAATTTCAATAAGTTTCAGCTTGAGCCATAAATTTGCCATCAAACTGTTAAATTATAATTTAAATTGAAATTTGAGTAGTATGAAAGGCAACAAAAAATTGACTTGAAATTTCTTTAAATAAAAAGGGTGCACACAATAAAAATCATCTGCGGTCTTTTAGAAGTACAACCCGAGAGTTGTACTTGAAAACTCTGCTCAAATTTGAAATTCTGTTAAACTTAACTTATTTCTTCTTGTTGTTGTTGTTGTTGTTGCTGTTGTTTGTGTTTACTTGACTTGTATGCTTAATTTAAAATTTCCGCCGCCTGCATCAAGGCACCGAACCGTCCTCTGCACGTCTTGTTTACAAGCATTGTTGCCGCAGAGCAGAACAGAACAGAGCCGAGAGTCAAGCAAACGAAGCACCAAAAGTGTCAACGTTGTGTCAAGGCGTCTACACCTTTTTTTCCCTCACTCTTTCGATGCCGCAGTGGAAGGCAGCAACCGCAAGCGACAATATTAAAATAAGTTTTTTGGTGTTGCTGCGGTCCCAAAAAAAAAACAAAAAAGGTAGAAAGACACCAGAAAAGAAAGGCACGAGGAAAAATGCGTGTAAATTTTCAATTCAACAGCAAATTTTAATTAAAAATACTTGAGTGGGTGCCTACTCGAAATTGTTCTGAGAAGTTGGGGGGAAGTATTGGAAATGCATAGCAACCACAAGCGGATGGGCTTGAGCATTATGCCAGGATAGTGCCAAGCGCAAAATTTAGCAGCTCAGAGCAAGGCTTATTTGCATATGCTCAGCATTCGCTCTGGACCAACGCCAACTGCTCTGGTTACAGCATAAAAAATATTCAAATTAAATGATTAAACTATATGCCGATTTTTTTGGAAAGTGTAATTCTTAGAGCGTGGTATTTCCGAAATTCTGGACAAACAAATTATATGTACTGGTATCCATATAAATGCTACACACCTTTTATGAAGCAACCCCGCACTATCTGACACTCTCCTTTCCCCTTAACCTATAATCATTTTCAAATCAACAACTTATTTGCACGTATAGCCTCCAACACCTGACCGTTGGTCACTTGACCATTAACCATATAAGAGGTATAATATGTTGTCACAAAGATTGCCATTTGCTCCTTAATCTCATATGCCGATATTGTTCTGCTCGGGGACTTAGAACAAGAAACCTCTGCTATGAGCCGTCTCTTGAAATTAATATGAGTAAATGGAAATTTTTTTTTATAATATTTATAAACATATCGACAATTTTGGTCTTATGCATATTAAACTAATGACTAGAGTTAACGTACATATGTATATAAAAGAAAATTAGTGTTCTAAGCTCAAGACGAGTCTCAAGAAACTGGTCTCTGATTAATGAAATATATTTTTTACGATCAACATAATCCCTCGCACAACTTGTAAATACTTCAACAGCGCAAATGAAACATATACAAAAACAACAAGTGCAGATAAACAAGCCAAAACATGTGGCTAAAAAGTGTTGCCACATGCAAGACTGTACAACAAAAACAAAGTAAGCAAACGTTGCGTTGCAACATGTAAGAAAGGAAACGGAAATTGAGTGCGAAACCTTGTAAGACAAAAAATCAACAGCCACAACAACAAATAAAACCAAGCAAAACAACAACAATGTTAACAGAAAGACGTGCTTCAGGCTGGAAGATCTTTGAGAGAAGCTAAAAGAATGCACACGAAAAGTGAATGCAAGAATGAGGAATCTGAAAAATTCGCGCAATTAAGCAACTTCAAAATATGCAAACGAAAAGCGAAGCAAAAGAAGCACACAGCAGGCAGAAAGAAGAGGTCTGTCTTTAGACACGAGAGAGACGCTTGCAAGGCGTGTCCGGGCAGTTAAAGAGGTAGGCAGCTTAACGCCCCAAGGGACGCATAAATGAGTGTGAATACCCTGGAGTCGGGTTCGAACAAGAAAAGCTGAGGTGTTACCTTAAATAGTTACAAATTAAGTGCGCTCGCACTTAACCAAATTTTTACGATCTTTTAATGGTTTAAAAGTTGCGCGTTAAATTTGTGAAGAAAAATGTTTAGAGAAAATAGCTGCGTTTCGATAGGAATGTGAGCATGTGTGTGTGTACGAGGGGTGCTAATAAGGAGATTTAGAATTTCATAGTAAAGAGAATTTTAAGCTTCCAAAATAGATTTCAAAAACCCACTTTACTGAAAAGAAAACTTTATTATTGTAGCAAATTTTTTGAGTGTGAGCTGATTCAAATCGAATAAGTCAAAATTCTTCGCTCTTCGAACTTAAGGGGTTATGCGCTCCTTTTTTCTGATGATAGCCATTTCGTTAAAATTCGTTTTTTTTTTCAAGTTGCAATTGCTCCCAAGATCTTATCATTGTACACATTTCAAAAATCCGCCTTAATCTTTTATTAAGAATTAAAGGACTTTGATCCAGCGACTATCAACGGAAATCGCTTCACCTTAAACAACATAATCTAGGAACGCTTACCCTTGAAGCTACAGCTACAGTGCTTTTATAACAGAAATTCGAATTATGTAAATGTAAAGCTAATACAGTCAGATCACACACACCAGCTTGACTGGCTGGATCATGTCGAAAGAGCTTCAGGTCTACAGACAGATCAAGTAGAGGAGGCACTGGCAACGCTCGGATTTCCAACTGGAGAAGGCGCCTGGTCGTAGCCCGGTAACGTGCTGTTCTAACCAATCAAGAGCAAAAGGAACACAACTCTGCGTCTAATTTAAATTTTTACCATTTGGTATTTTGACATAACTAACTACTACTTAAACTTAATAAGCTTATTAAAATATATAAACAATGTGAAATCCGCCATAAGTGACAAAGTTTTAGTTAACTAAAGTAGACTTAAGTGAAAATTCCGGATAATTGAAAACATGCAGCTCTAAATATTTGTTAATTTTAGAATTACAAACTTTGAAATTCGAAAATCAATCAAGCAATTGCAAAAAAGTCCGGAATTGACAGCCCTGACGAGTGTGTGTAAAGGTATGCCAAAGCAAAGTAAGCCGTTCTCAAAGGCCGCACACACAAGGCTGGCAGCCGTAAATATTAAGTTAAAAGTCAAGTGCTTTGCTGTTGGTAAATACCTTTCCTATGGCTGTAAGGTAGAAGTGCGACGGGAGTGTGTTGCAAGAAGAAACCGGCTTAAAAGACTGCGTATTATTCTGAGTAGAACATAAACAACAACAAGAGCAGCATACTCGTACAACAAAATATATAAAAAAAGAAATGCTGGAATAATTGTTAGCATGAATAATGATTCAAGCTGCTACAACAACCACAACAACAACAGTAATAACAAATGACAATGACATTACATAGCATTACAACAAATGTCCAGCACGCCACATCAATAATAAGTTAAGAACTGAAGAACCAACTGCACATACACACACACTCATGCACACAGTTACATTAAGGCCATAATGGAACGTTTGAGATACACGCCACGCCGCCATCAAATGCAACAACTACAAAATGCATAGCAAACGCGTCGATTCAATTAGTAATGCTGAAAGCGGCCAGGAACGTGCTTTGCATTCGCAATGGAACGCTCGCTAAATCTGCTCCTCCTCTCGTGCCTCATACACGGCAGAGCACTTAAAGGCGGCTTGCGCTTTGCCTTCTTGACCGCTTCCTTCGCAGCCTTCTCTTTTGCTTCTCAGTTGCTGCAGAAATCAGGCTGCGACTTGCTGCAGCTGCGCTGAAAGTGGATTCTAAGATCACAGCGATGCGCGCTTCATGGGCATTCTCCGCCCCCTCAAAGAAAATTGCCATTATGTAGGTTTGCGCTAAGCACTGCAACCTTCCTTCCTTCCTTCCATCTAAACTTAATATCACCAATTTTCATAGGCATTGCACCGAAAGAATATGCAAGATATGAGTTGATTTTTTTTCATAATTTTGGGTTAGTTGATTCGACTTATTTGGAATAAAGTTGTCCAATAAGATTCCAGAGCAAACAAAGTTTAGCATAAAACTGCCACGGAGCGCAGAGGCCATGGAAGAGCAGACATAAAGAAGTCCAAGCAACCGATTGATGCTGAAATATGTATATAGCAAAATATAGCGAACAACTGCAGCTGATCAAGGCAACTCGCTGCAGCACGATCGATGAGAACAGAATACCAGTCAGTTAGTAATGAGATTCGGCAACAACAACAACAATGCGCAAAAAGGCCGATAAAAAGTGGCTTCAGAACTTCCTTTCCGCTATGAGCACAGCACTCACTCATGTAGTGCATCGATAATAATCATTACAATCGACTTGATAATTTTGCACATGTTTTATCGTATAAGAAAAACAGCATTTCATCATTTCAATTGCAGCCTCGCTGCGGTCGGCAGTCGAGCCAACGATTTCGAATTAATTCCTCAAACGGCAGACCCGCTAATCAATGCGTGCGTCATTTTGTAAATGCTTCAGCGTTTTCCGCCGCTATTTCTCTGCGCTGGCGCGTTGTTTTTCCAGCCTATCCGCCATTGCTATAGCCGCAGCAGTCGTCAGTATTCTATGGGAAAATAGTTTGTTTGCGGCCAGAGCCGCCGCATGCTCTGCTGTGGTATGTCTGGCGTTGGCCATTTTAGTCGCTGCCCATACATGTGTGTACCTACTACTTGCCGGCTGTTGTTGTTGTTGTTCGGTCAGCGGTTTCTCATTTAATCGTTGTTGTTTTTGTTATTGTTGTTGCTGGCAGACAGGCTACTGTGTGGTAAGCGATACTACTAACGAATCTCATCGATCTTGTCAAGCGCTGCTGATAATGTTGACTGCATCCCCAATCCGTGGAGATCTAACAAGAAGCTTGTGCAAGTGTTGCCGCATTTGTTATTGTTGTTGTTATTCTGCAGTCGAAAACAATTATGATCGTCTGTGATAAAATGTGTCTAGGCCTTGTTTTGGCCAAGCTGGCCACATGGCAGTTCCACTACTACTCCCTATTAAGGTAAGCACTAATAATGCGCAGAAGTTTCATATATTAAAATAGTCTCCCGTACTCTTAAGATACATCATAATTGCATAATAGCAACGTTTGTAGCAATGCGATGCCTGCATTTTAAATGATATGCAGTTAATTGTAAACTGGTAGCGACATATCGTAATTTCCCAAGATTTCTTTTTTTTTGTAAACTTATAAGTGCTTATAAGCTACTAAAATAATTCCCACATTTTAAGTCGAACAATTTTATTGTTGAAATGAGTTGAAGAAGGTGCGCGGAAAGCAGGGGTGCCTGAAGAGAACTGATGAGAGAATTAGTACGTGAGGGCGAAACCTGCAATAGGCTGTAGGGGCCATATACATAAGTACATAAGTAAGTTATCAACGTAATCATAAAATTATTTCGAAAAGGTTATCAGTGAGTTTTGTTTATCAACTGGTTATATATGTGAGCTGTTATTTTTGAAAGTGGAATAAGTCAATTTTTTACAAAAACGTAGATAATGGCAGTTATAGATACAACTTTTTATAATCTTTCTATGGGTAAACAATTTATAGTCCAAAAAATTTTGTATTCTAGTACTAGCTGTTACCCGCGGGTTTCACCCCGCGCTCTTATAAAAGTACGTAATGTGAAGAGGTGCTTGCATACGGAACTTCAATACTGCGCGACTTTTAGTTCCAAAGCTATTCGATATCAATGATTTGGTTTGTACGGGTGGTTCCACGCCTCTTATCCAATGCCCGTCCCATTTTCCCAGTTCAAGGATACGGATATGGTGTCAGTTCTTGCCGAGTTTCGTTTATGTATGATGTATAGTTCTAAAGTAATGCCCAAATGTGAAGTTGATTGAAAAGTGCCACGCCCCTGTCCTACGCCCATAAAATTTTACCAGTGGGACGACACATCCAAGAGGCGACTGCATACGAAATTTCAATGCTGCACGACCTTTAGTTCCAAGGCTAATCGAGATCAAAAATTTTGTTTGTATGGGGGGTGCCACGCCCCCTTATTCAGTGCCCCCTTATTTTCTCAGTAGAAGGATATGGATATGTAGTAAGTTCCTACCGAGTTTCGTTTATGTATGATGTATAGTTCTAAAGTAATACCCAAATGTGAAGTTGATTGAAAAGTGCCACGCCCCTTATCCTACGCCCATAAAATTTTACCAGTGGGACGACACATCCAAGAGGCGACTGCATACGAAATTTCAATGCTGCACGACCTTTAGTTCCAAGGCTAATCGAGATCAAAAATATTGTTTGTATGGGGGGTGCCACGCCCCCTTATCCAGTGCCCCCTTATTTTTTCATTAGAAGGATATGGATATGTAGTAAGTTCCTACCGAGTTTCATTGATGTGTGATGTGTAGTTCTAAAGTTATACACAAATCTGGAGTTGATAAAAAAGTGCCACGCCCCTTATCCTACGCCCATAAAATTTTACCAGTGGGACGACACATCCAAGAGGCGACTGCATACGAAATTTCAATGCTGCACGACCTTTAGTTCCAAGGCTAATCGAGATCAAAAATTTTGTTTGTATGGGGGGTGCCACGCCCCCTTATTCAGTGCCCCCTTATTTTCTCAGTAGAAGGATATGGATATGTAGTAAGTTCCTACCGAGTTTCATTGATGTGTAGTTCTAAAGTTATACACGAATCTGTAGTTGATAAAATAGTGCCACGCCCCTTATCCTACGCCCATAAAATTTTACCAGTGGGACGACACATCCAAGAGGCGACTGCATACGAAATTTCAATGCTGCACGACCTTTAGTTCCAAGGCTAATCGAGATCAAAAATTTTGTTTGTATGGGGGGTGCCACGCCCCCTTATTCAGTGCCCCCTTATTTTTTCATTAGAAGGATATGGATATGTAGTAAGTTCCTACCGAGTTTCGTTTATGTATGATGTATAGTTCTAAAGTAATACCCAAATGTGAAGTTGATTGAAAAGTGCCACGCCCCTTATCCTACGCCCATAAAATTTTACCAGTGGGACGACACATCCAAGAGGCGACTGCATACGGAATTTCAATGCTGCACGACCTTTAGTTCCAAGGCTAATCGAGATCAAAAATATTGTTTGTATGGGGGGTGCCACGCCCCCTTATTCAGTGCCCCCTTATTTTATCAGTAGAAGGATATGGATATGTAGTAAGTTCCTACCGAGTTTCATTGATGTGTGATGTGTAGTTCTAAAGTTATACACAAATCTGGAGTTGATAAAAAAGTGCCACGCCCCTTATCCTACGCCCATAAAATTTTACCAGTGGGACGACACATCCAAGAGGCGACTGCATACGGAATTTCAATGCTACACGACTTTTAGTTCCAAAGCTATTCGATGTAAACAATTTGGTTTGTATGGGCGGTGCCACGCCCTCTTGATGTATCAAAATTTTTTATAGCCTATAACCATCCTTGGAACATCTATAGTCTATGTGCCAAATTTGGTTATGATCGATCAAGCGGTTTGGAACGCAACTCCGAACATACATACATACATACATACATACATACATACATACATACATACATTTTTTGATTTTTATATATATAGATTTGGGAGATGGAAGTTTTACCTCTCAATAGTGTTGACACTGAGAGTGAAATGTAAACAATGAAATATCTCGCAATAACAGAAAGTGGACTTATTCCACTTTCAAAAATAACAGCTCATATATAAAAATAAAAAGAAAATAATAAAAATTTAAACTGTTATAAAACACTCAACTATTTGCATGTAAGATTATATTAAAGGTGTCATGTAGTTTGATAATACTAAAAAAGGGTTTTTGAATTGTTTGAAAAGTTCTTATAATTTTATAAAATTTTGCAAAAATGTTCAATTAAAATTTTATTCAAATTGAATTTTTTCTTTTACTATGGCAAAATCAGGAACCAAGCTTGGATTTATTTTAAGAAATTCGAAAGATTTCAATAATCCCTTTTTTTTATTTACAACAATATTATCAGAAAGCCAACATCAGCTTTTTAAAGATTCTTTTTAACTTAAAGCATACGCAAAAGGTAAAAGTCTACAATTTCCAACCCTGACAGTGAACAGTAGCAACAGTGGCTTGCATGTGCCACTTAAATACTAACTATAAATTTATTAAGCGCATCAATAAAAAGCAGCTTAGCAACTGGTGCAAAGTGAAAAGGTTAATGCATAGAGCAGATGCAATTAATTTTGTACTGCCATGCTTGTTAAATTGGTATATGTATGTATATAGAAACATCGGTTTGATTTGCAAAAAACAGCGGTCTTTAATTTTGTAGCGGAAGCTCGACTTAATCAATTACTAATTGATCCTTTAGCGTAATTAAAGCAAGTGCCAATAATAGCTCATATAGTGACGACGTTTAAATGAAACCTTTGAAAAATTTACATTTTTACAAGAACTTTAAAAAGGATTTACACCAAGTATTGCAAAAAATGCAAAATTGTAGTTCAACCAGCTTCGATTAGCGACCATATCAATTAATATATGCAATAATTGCTAGAATTTTTTGCGTTTCCGTCCATACTTATATAGACGCCTGTATACATACATGAAATGGTTTATCTCTAGATTAAATACATACAAGCTATATTCGCTTCATGTTCATAAATTTAAAAAAAGCAAAATAAGTTTAGAACGTTCAGTCGGTTGCTGATTGTGAGTTGTGGCGTTTGCTGTGCGATTTTGTGGTCGCAAAAGCCGACGCTTCTAATTACTACTATATATACATTCGCATATCGATAATGTGGATTATAATAATAATAGCCCTTATAACGCTGCTGGCGCTTTTGTTACAACATTTAAACAAAGACTATTTCCTTTTGTCATTATGTAAGCGCATTAAAACCAGCAATGGTTCCGATTTGAAACAAAAGACCTTCATTATACCGGGCGGAACAATATTCGGAAATAATTTCGATGTCTTGAATATGAATACAGGTGATTATTACATTTCTCAGCATTGTATTACAATAACAACTTTTAATTATTTTGTGCCTAGAAACGATATTTCAATACTGTCGCAATAATAACAAAATGTCAAAGGGTAAAAGTTATCTATTGCATTTTCTGAGTGCCGTTATCTACAATGTGACGAACGCCGAAGATGCTGAAGCGGTGCTGCAGAGTCCCACTCTCCTTAAGAAGGCCGTTCTCTATGAGCTACTGCATCCATTCTTGGGTGAAGGACTGTTGACGAGCACAGGTGCTGCAATTGGAATAACAGTTTTACAGAGCAGCAATGAAATTAATTAATTTTTTAAAACTCACATTCGCAGATGAAAAGTGGCACTTTCGGCGGAAGTTGCTTACACCGGCGTTTCATTTCAATATATTACAGACCTTCTTGGAGATATTCAAGTAAGTATCAAGAACACGAGTTACATAGTACAGTAAAACTACATCATTTCCATACACAATTTCTGAATAGTCATACAGATTCATTTCTGAAAAATGTATTTTGAGTCGATTTCGCTAATCAAAATACGATTTGATCGTTTCTGAAATCAATTTCACCATTCATATATCAATTTGGTAATTTCTTAAATCAATTTGGCAATTCTAAAAAAACTTCTTTCCTTTTCATAGAGAAGAAAGTTACAAGCTAATGCAAGTGCTCAACAGCAAAGAGAGTGAAGTGATCTCGCTGACAGAGATCATACCCGACTTCACGCTGAACAATGTCTGTGGTGAGTTAGCAATGTTTTCGAATTGCTTTTTGAATAACTTAATCAGCTTTGCTTTTTCGCCACATATAGAAACGGCGCTCGGAGTGAAGCTGGACAATGTGGCCGGCAACAAGGAATACCGTGAGAGCATACACAACATTGAGCTCATACTGATCAAGCGACTATGCAATCCGCTAATGTTCTACAAGCTCGTCTTCTACATCTGGGGTGACTACTATCTGCACCAGCGACATGTTGCCATAGCACATGACTTTTGTAGTAAAATTATACAGAAGAGACGTGAAGACTTTCAGAAACATCTTGCACAGCATGACGCTTCCAAGGATCTATTGTAAAACAGTCTTTAACAGCTGTCGAATAATGATTGACAATTTGCTTTTAAATTTGTAGCGATGAATTTGGGAAGAAGAAACGCTATGCCATGTTGGACACATTGCTGGACGCCGAGGCGAAGGGCTTGATCGATCATCAGGGTATTTGCGATGAGGTGAACACGTTCATGTTTGAGGGCTACGACACGACGTCGACTTGCCTGATTTTCGCTCTGTTCAACTTGGCCCAACGCGAGGACATACAGCAGAAGTGTTTCAGCGAAATCGAACATTTAGGTGCTTGAACCTTTCGGCATATTTCTGCCCGCCAATATCAGTAACATAACATTTCCATGCATAGGCGACATGGAGAACTTGACCGTTTTTGACTTCAACAAGCTGGAGTATTTGGAGTGTGTAATAAAGGAGACACTGCGTCTGTATCCTTCAGTGCCCTTTATAGGACGCGAGTGTACGACTGAAACGGAGTTGAATGGCTTGATACTGCCGAAATATGGACAGATTAATGTGCACACTTTTGACATCATGCGAGATGAACGACATTTTCCAGACCCGTTGCTGTTCGATCCAGACAGATTTCTGCCACAGAACACCACCCATCGACATCCATTTGCGTTTGTGCCCTTCAGTGCTGGCCCCAGGAATTGCATAGGTTATTGCTTCAAGTCGTAGTCGCTGCAAGCGCAATAGTTATTCAATTCCAGAATTGCTTTCTATTTATAGGTCAAAAGTTTGCAATATTGGAGATCAAAGTTTTGCTGTTTGCCTTTATAAAACATTTTGTGTTATTGCCGGTTACGCGCTTGGAGGACATCACCTTCGAGAATGGCCTGGTGTTGCGTACCAAACAACACGTCAAAATCAAACTCTCCCGAAGAGCAGCTTAAATATAACACGATAATTTTACAAAATAATTTTGGTAGCTACGGATTCCTTGGGCATTGAAATCAAAAGTTAGTGAATGAATTGGAAGATTGTAAGTAGATTTGCTGTGAATTTTCGCTTTAAGTTGGACTTTTGCGTCTGTTATTTATTCCAAAGACTTTTTATAAGAAATATTATCAATTTAAACCATACAAAATGTATTAATATTTGAAATATGATCTAAAAGATGTCGGAGCCTACTTTTACATAAGTGTTAAGACAAGAATTGCACTTATTCACTTTAATTAGCAGACATTCAACAAAAATAATTAAAAATTAAGAGTATGTGGGTTTGCTTGTCTTCAACAATACCTTCATTAATACAAGCTGAAAATTTATTTTGCTAGTATTAAAATTATAACTATGAAATATGAATACTAGATGCAATTAGATTGGCTAATTGTGTGTTGCTGGAAAAATTACAAACCCATTAGCATCGCTGCTATTATGAAAGCATTTCAATCTTTATACGATTATCATTAGAGATCAAAATCGTGAGTTCAGCAACACCCTGCAGAAATTGCACACATGTGCCGCTGCTGCTCCCGGTGGCGCGCACCACTCGCTTGTTAGCAGAGCGCATCGAATGCGTGCTCGTTGAGCTTGTGTGAGATCCTACGCCACACCAGGCTCACATCAAGCCCACTCCACTGCACTCCCTCCAACGCGCCGCCAGCAAACGCTAACATAATTCGCGCCATAATTCACCGAATTCAGCGAATTATGGCCATTTTTGTAATTGGCTACCAATGCAGGTACGCGCTATTTTTACCGCTATGTACGCGGCCGCCGTCACTGCTGGGCCAATTGCAGCTAAGATACCACATACGCCGGCTTTGTTCTGGTGGGAACAAAGAGTTGCTTGCTGGCCAATCAATTGTGTGGTAGCAATGTGGCGAGTGTTGAAAGTCGGCCGGGCAACATTTTGTGCCTTGTTATTTGTAGCTTCTAATCAATGCAGCAGATGCATAACAGGCATGTTGCATAAAGTTGCTGTTATTGTTGTTGGCCGCAGCCAAGTCACGCGGCGATTGCCCCTCAGTTGATGCGTAGGCATTCTTTGTGTCGCTGGATGATTGAAATTGTTCTTGCACTAATGTATCTCTGATGCTTGTTGAATTCTTAATTGGCTAGCATGGCCACAAATGCCAAGACGAGCAGGGCTCCAACGACCTTGCAATCGATGCGGAGTATATAACGGTTGTTTGTTAAAACCTGTGACAAATTACACTGCGATTTTGACATCTCTATTTAACTGCAATTATTTGTAAATTTTTACCAATTTTCAGTTAATTTTCAAAAAGAAATTTCTGTCGTCATTTTAATTGCACACATTTGCTTACAAATTTGTAATTTCTCGCAAAACTATCAACTGGCTAAAAAAAAGAGTTCATTTTAAAAATAACCGTTATCTGCACATATTTCCAATGCCTCTTGTAATATTGTAATAGCTTTTACATTTTCGATAACATCTGCCATTTATGTGTGACTGCGCAAATAGTTTGAAATATTTTGCTTTTGTTTCGATTTCGAAACATTAGCTACATTCGAATTCGATTTCGAAACATTAGGCACATTTCGAAAACTGAGACCTGAAACATAGGTGGCTAAGTATGTGCTGTGTCTTGACTAAATGCACATGCAACCCTGCACAACTGTCAAAACATGCAAACGCAACCGTGATATTCCCACACGAGAGCCCTCTCCAAAACACACAAACATATTCAAGAGCGAAAAAATCTCAGGTCACAACTATTTTTCGTAATTATGCACAAATCTAGGCACGAATTTCACAACTTCCATGTGCACAGTTCGCGTAATATGTTGCCCCACGCACTTACCACTTTTACATTGCAGCAGCAGCACGATAAGCACGAGAAAACGTAAAAAACTTCTAGCACCGCATCCGACAAACAAAAACATTTTGACGATTTTCGATTGAAACTAAATTGAGTGCAAGTTGCATTCATAAGTGCAGCCAACTTCACTACAGCAGCTCAGCTCCCCAACGTTAGATGGCGCTAGTATTAATTGGTTAGTACTAATAATTTTACCTTTAGAACCTTTTGCTGTATTATTTATTTATTTTATTTAACCGTTTGTTTATAGTTTGAGTATATGCTACTTTATAGGGTCGTCATAGCGATGCAGGGTGCTTCATAGTAATGTTTTTTTTTAAATTAATACCACAGGAAGATTTCGCAGCGTTTTATTTGTTTATTAGCCGTTTGTAATCGTCAATAAAATATGAAATTTCTGCAAAGACCGACTTCCACATTCATTAGTAGTTGTACCCTTATCATTAGTACTTTTTGTTATTTATAGCACGCACGCAACCCACAAATACCACCGAACACAACAGCCACGAAATTGTTCAATTTAAGAAAAAAAAAATCATTTTATTTTTTAAAATTAGATGTTACCCGTCCATTACACTTTCAAAACAATGTACACAGGATGCACTACTCCAGTTCCTCAGCTCCTTCAACAAACGTAAACGTTGTTTACTTCTTGGCTTTGCCGGTGGATTTCTGGGCTGTTTTCTTGGTCGTTGACTTGCCGGCTGATTTGGTGGGCGCAGCCTTGACAGGTTTCTTCTCCACAACCTTCACAGGTTTCACCATATCGCGCTGGCTTTTGAGTGCTTTCACAATCTTCTGTTCCTCGATCAGGAAGGCGCGAACAATACGCTCCCGCAGGCAGCCGTGGCAGAGCACACCGCCGTAGGTACGCGCGACGGTCTTTTGACGCTTCGACATGCGGGAACGTTCACATGGGCGTGAGGGCCGAATGCCCTTTAGCTTCTCCTTGCATTGACCACACTTAGGCACAGTCTTGTTCTTCTTCACGTACTGATAGACCAGACGACCGCCAGGTGTACGCACACTGCAAACAAACAGATCAAAATTAGTTTCAAGCACACAAAATTTTGCAGAAACCTTGGAAATAACTGCGGTGTCGACTCTCAGCATAACAAAACAGTTTAGCAAAACAGTGCAGCCGACAGGCTATTTCGAAGATGAACGCAGATTTCGCAATTCACAGCTACTTACATGCGCCTCCTGTTGGATTTCGTGTTGTAGGAAAGACGTCTTCTTAAAGTCAAACGTTGAACCATTTTGTCGGCTGCAACGCGCATCCAATCCAAATATCAATTGGACAGAATTCCCCATAGCAGCAGCAAAGAACGCAATGTAGAACATAGAAGAAAATCGAGAAATTCACATTAGTTTCACACACACAACTTCTTCATACAATTTCAACTGGATTGCACATAAACTTTTCTTTCATTTGATTCATATTAAGTTGATGTTTTGAGATTTTTACTTGCATTTGTCAAAAACTATGTACGCATACCTTCAAGAAATTTACTAGAAAGGAAGCTGTTGGTATTGCGGTGCTAGAGGCTGAAGTTAGTCGCACTTGCCAAACGTCAAATTTGTCGGTGTGGCGGTTCAATTTTTTCGAAAGCATTGGCAACGCAGATTCTGACATTGCTTTGGGACAGCCAACTTTAATGATTTCAAAAAGATAACAGCTGTTCAGCTGTTCTTCTTTGATAACAAAATAATTTCAATATTTTGAAGAAATTGAAAAAGGAGTAATTACTGGAATTCAAGCAGCATGTCGCTGCTCGAACAATACGAACAGCAGTACGCAGCTCTCATAGCTGAAATAACAGCGCACATTGGCCGTTTACAGCTGCAGGGCGGGCGTAAGTGAAACAGATTGCGAGTAACTACAATGATAATTCGTTTGTTTGCCTTCCATCCTTCTATTTTTAGTGGAGCGTCGCGAACTCACTGCCAAAATCGACACTAGTCTAGGGGAGGCGCATGAGCTGCTGGAGCAAATGGGCCTGGAAGTGCGCGATCTAAATGCAACGCAGCGATCAAGTTTTACAAGCAAACTAAATTGTGCACAAGTGGAATTAAAACGGCTGCAAAATGACTTTCAGAAAGCAAAAGACACGCGAAGTAGCAACATAACTGGCGGCACAGCCGGACATCAAGTCACTCTAGATCTAGGTGGAGGCGATGCAGAGGCCTTCTACGAAGATGTCGCCATCGGCAACGATCAGCGACAACGCCTGCTCGACAACTCGGAACGCATAGAGCGCACGGGCAGTCGTCTCATTGATGGCTATCGTGTAGCGCTGGAAACAGAGGCGCTCGGAACGCAAGTGCTGAACGATTTGAACCACCAGCGGGAGACGCTGCAGAGTGCGCGAGGTCGTATACGGGAGACGAATGCAGAGTTGGGACGCGCTTCGCGCACGCTCAACTCCATGATGGTGCGTGCGTTGCGCGAGAAGGCAGTACTGTATGGCGTGGGTGTATGCTTCGTGCTAGCCGTAGGCATTAGCTTGTATCTGACTTTCTCCTCGTCAACGCCAGAAGCTTGAATTCAGTTCGACTCCAGTTTTTATTGTGTAGACAAATTGTTCGTATTAGCTTGAATTTATTTTTGTTTATACTTTTGATTATCTCGTAACATGTAGCTTCTAAATATTTAAAGCATTCCTCTTCTTTGATTTATGTATCTTTAAAGATTACATTTACAGCTTAAGTTCGGTCCTAAAAGACAATGCTAACGTTTTTCGTACGTATTGTATTTATTTAACTTTATTTTTATTATTTGTGGTATTTTATTCTTTGTTATTCGAAATGCATTTGAGTAGCTGAAATTTGTTAAAGCGTGATACAAACTACAACCTTATGACTATATTCGTTTAGTGTATTGCATTATGATGTGCATTTATGTTTGCGAAAATTTGTGGCATAAACGCACTTTTTTCACTATAAGTGAATTTTTGTTATGTATTCTTTTCAATATATTCCAAGATATTTCATAAACATTTATCCACCTCTTTCTTGATTTTTGAAAATGTAAAGTGTTGGACGGACAACATAATCCACTGGTATTATTCAATATTTGAGAGCATTTACGTATACAAAAAATTAGCTTATTAATATGAGAAAGAACTTGTTCAACTTAAATATTCAAATATATGAATGCAATACGAAAGCTAAAGACAAAATGTTAATAAATAATATAAATACTATAAAATAAGCCCAAATTCGTTTTAATAGACTGCCACTTCTCTTGCCTGCTCTGGCTGATACAGATGCACACTGCCACATTTCCATCCATCAAAGTCGGGAGCTTGCTCTTCTCTCTTTAGCCAAACTCCACGTTCCCCATTTGCTAGCAAACACACGAAGATGGTTCCTCGTTCATGTCTGCCTCATTAATAGCATCAATCTTAAAGCCATGCTGCTCCAGCGACTGCAGTTCCATCTTGGAGCGATTCGCTTCGACTAGTATGCGCGCTATGTCACGGAACATTTCCTCCACGCCTTCGCCCGTTCTACAGGATGTCTTGTATGTGGCACTTATGAGGCTGTGGCACTGCTCACAGAAAGCATCGATTTCGGCGTCTGTCACTTGTGGCTCACGGCCTTCCAGATCGCATTTGTTGCCGCAAATGAAGATTTTCGCGTTCTCCGCGTATGTGACTATGTCCAGCAAATGCTGTGAGAGCGAGTGAAAGGAGGCCGAATTATCCAGCGCAAACACCAGTATCGCACCTTCAGCGAATTTGTAATAAGACGAAGTGACTGAAGCAACGCGTTCCATACCGCCAGTGTCCCATAATTGCAGCTAAAAATTGTCAGCAAGCATGAACATCAAACATATTTTGCAAGTGAAAAGTCTGCTCACCTTAATTTGCTTGTCTCCCTCCGTATATTCCTTATCAATATGATCCAAGCCGAGCGTAGATTTTCGGTCGGTCCCCGTGATAAAAGTGTTGTTAGTGAAGCGTCGAAAGAGCGAACTCTTGCCCACGCCATACTCGCCGCAGAGTATCACCTTTTGTTTGGGTATTCGCATTTTTGCCATCGTAGGCGCTAGTTTTCTTAAATTAATTAATAGCAGACACTATTCCTTCTACTCAACCAAAAACATAAAAGGGAAAAGACTTCTCATTGGAACCTAATCGCAGATAGATAAAATTTCTTGACAATTATCTAACTGGGCAAAGGTGGTGCCATCTATGAGCGGGCGGCCGCTCGACGCAACTACAGGCGGACATATGTGCATGCGTGTGTATATACGTGCGTATATTTCAAAGCGAAACTGTTTGAACAGACGCGCAGGCGCTGCGTAAATAGCAATGGCATGTGTGTGTGTATATCTGACGGCTGGCTTGTGTCGATTTGTGAAGATTTCTGGCTCGCGACAAGCCACGGCTGGGTGGATAAGGCAAAAGGGAACAATGCGTGACGTAGATGAGAAAGAGGACAGCATCGCTTTTGCATGTTTATATTTACAATTGCAGGCACTTTTTAGGTTCTTTGGTTTCAGCTAATTTGCCTGCCTTATGATATGAGCCCTTTTCTTTTATTTTTCAGCATTTTATACATATAATTCGCTGTTTATGGAATTTTTATCAATCAATTTTTTTTTTTATTAACATTAAAACTTCTATTTACAGGAGCATTTTTTGGAATAGACTAATTCAAGTTAATTCCACAAAATTCTTCATTTTATTTATTTAAGGTACAATGTTTGCAAATATGTACATAATACAAAATTCGTCGCAATTTTAAAATTTGTCTTTCGCGCCTTTTCATTCATTCATAAATGCAGAATGTCTTCGCGCTCTGGGCTGCGAGTGGGAGGTGAATTGGAGGCTCCTTAGCTAGCTTTAACTCCTCTTTCAGCGCCTGGATAGTGCAGTACGCAGCCTTCAAATTTTCCGAAAGGGACGCAATTTTTGCTTGATAATATTTCTCCCGCTTTGCCTGTTGATATGTGGTACTGCAGCTAGGGCGGGTATCAAGTCCCTCTTCCTCCAAAATTTGGCAGCGTTTTCTAGTTGCCTCGAGATCCGAATACTTTTCGAATTCCTCTAAGCTCAAGTCCTTGTCACAATTCGGAATGCTTTCATCATAAGAAGCATTTAGTGGTTCGCAGGTGACCGTAGGGAAGATAGTCGGAATTGCGTTTTGTGTCAGTCGCTTTTCACGAACATATTTCTCCTCGAAGTGTATAGCGCATATCAGTGACTTATCGCATAATCTGGTAAGCGCGCACCACAACTTCCTAAGCTCTTCATTCTTGGGGAATGAAAAGACAGTGCATGACGGCGTTATTCGGACAGTTCGGGACACTACACTTTCTCTGCGATTTCTCAGCCTCACTCGCATTGCAAACATTTTTTGGATCAAGTCCTATAAAATAATTTTAAAAAATGGTTCATTCGCGCGATTAATGAGATGAAAAATATTTTTTGTACATAGAAGGAATCACAACATTTAAAAACCGGCCACTAGTTATCACGATTTGATTTCTAAACTTACCTAAATTTAGAGTCGGCACAGCACCTGTTTTTAATCGTGTGCCACCATAGCTTTCCGCTTGAAAATGTAAACCGCACACAAACTTGTTTTTTACAGTTTCTATATTTTGCCCAATTCCTAAATTTTCCATCCAGAGTAGGGCCTGAGTCTTGTCTTTAGGAAATGAATGCAACTTCATTCCGTCCGATTTTCTCCCACTGCACGCAGCAATAACACACTTTCTATACTCATAAGGCATATTAAATGTCGGAATAAATAAACGTATAGAAACACAATAGAATAGGCAAACTGACTAGACTAAAGAACTGCATACAACACGATCGAAATCAAATTCCAAGTGACATAAAAGTTAAGTACTGCAGTATCTTATATACTATATTAACATAACAGCGATCCCTATGCCTACAACCACAACCAATGCGCCCACAAGGGAGCATCAGGTGCCTGTGCATTTGCATGCCCCTTTTTTCAGCTTGGGGAAAATCCAACTTTTTCCTTTTTGCCTGAATTGTTGAAAAAATAGAGCAGAAGAGAAGAAAAAACGGGCAACCTCATGAATGGGACAAGTTTTTGGTGCCCATAAAAAACAATCCTTGCCAAATGATCGCTTCCGCCGGCTCAGGTACTGAAAGCATTGCACCCACAAGCGAGCATCATGTCCCCTTTTTTCTAGCTAAGGAAAATTAAATTTTGTCCTAATTGCCTGCATTGACCAGTTGTTTTTACGATCATAAATTTCTTAAGAATTGATTCTGAATATTTAAAGGCATTGCAAGTGAACTTGCAGGCATTTCGGCGCATAATCTGAGCGCGAAGACATTTTGCATTTATGATGAATGAAAAGGTGCGAAAGAAAAACTTGAAAATTGCGATGAATTTTGTATTACATATTTGCAAACATTGTACCTGAAATAAATAAAATGATGAATTTTGTGCAATTAACTCGAATTAGTCTTTTTTCCAAAAAATGCTCCTGTAAATAGAAGTTTTAATGTTAATAAAAAAAAAATTTATTGATAAAAATTCCATAAACAGCGAATTATATGTATAAAATGCTGAAAAATAAAAGAAAAGGGCTCATATCATAAGGCAGGCAAATTAGCTGAAACCAAAGAACCTAAAAAGTGCCTGCAATTGTAAATATAAACATGCAAAAGCGATGCTGTCCTCTTTCTCATCTACGTCACGCATTGTTCCCTTTTGCCTTATCCACCCAGCCGTGGCTTGTCGCGAGCCAGAAATCTTCACAAATCGACACAAGCCAGCCGTCAGATATACACACACACATGCCATTGCTATTTACGCAGCGCCTGCGCGTCTGTTCAAACAGTTTCGCTTTGAAATATACGCACGTATATACACACGCATGCACATATGTCCGCCTGTAGTTGCGTCGAGCGGCCGCCCGCTCATAGATGGCACCACCTTTGCCCAGTTAGATAATTGTCAAGAAATTTTATCTATCTGCGATTAGGTTCCAATGAGAAGTCTTTTCCCTTTTATGTTTTTGACAGAACGAAAAGCTGAAGCCGATCAGCTGTTTTTGACATTAGTCACATACAGGGTAGAAAATCTCGGTTTGGTATGCAATATTTTTTTCCATTTGAAATTTTTTTAAAGCTTACTATTTCGAAATGATTTCTCTTAAGATGAAGATAAGAACCAGTTTCTTCTCAGCTCGTTTCAAGATTAGAAATATGGGCTTAAAATTTTAATGTGTTCCATTATATACAAAAAGCGCATAAAATCCGAAAATCGCATAGAAAAAGACATTAGCCCAATTCACAATCTTGTGCAAATGGTCTGGAATTTTTGCAATTAACAGTTTTGTAGCAAAACTACAGTAGTTTTGAAAGTAGTTTGCTACAAAACTGTCATTTGCAAAAATCCCAGACCATTTGCTCAAGATTGTGAATTGGGCTATTAATTACATTGCATAATTATACGTTCCAAAAGTCGAATCAGAAAAAAATTGGATACCTAAGAATTTATGAACAAGGAGTAAAAATTTCAGTTAATTCAAACAAATTACTCAAAATGTCGGAATAAATAAACGTATAGAAACACAATAGAATAGGCAAACTGACTAGACTAAAGAACTGCATACAACACGATCGAAATCAAATTCCAAGTGACATAAAAGTTAAGTACTGCAGTATCTTATATACTATATTAACATAACAGCGATCCCTATGCCTACAACCACAACCAATGCGCCCACAAGGGAGCATCAGGTGCCTGTGCATTTGCATGCCCCTTTTTTCAGCTTGGGGAAAATCCAACTTTTTCCTTTTTGCCTGAATTGTTGAAAAAATAGAGCAGAAGAGAAGAAAAAACGGGCAACCTCATGAATGGGACAAGTTTTTGGTGCCCATAAAAAACAATCCTTGCCAAATGATCGCTTCCGCCGGCTCAGGTACTGAAAGCATTGCACCCACAAGCGAGCATCATGTCCCCTTTTTTCTAGCTAAGGAAAATTAAATTTTGTCCTAATTGCCTGCATTGACCAGTTGTTTTTACGATCATAAATTTCTTAAGAATTGATTCTGAATATTTAAAGGCATTGCAAGTGAACTTGCAGGCATTTCGGCGCATAATCTGAGCGCGAAGACATTTTGCATTTATGATGAATGAAAAGGTGCGAAAGAAAAACTTGAAAATTGCGATGAATTTTGTATTACATATTTGCAAACATTGTACCTGAAATAAATAAAATGATGAATTTTGTGCAATTAACTCGAATTAGTCTTTTTTCCAAAAAATGCTCCTGTAAATAGAAGTTTTAATGTTAATAAAAAAAAAATTTATTGATAAAAATTCCATAAACAGCGAATTATATGTATAAAATGCTGAAAAATAAAAGAAAAGGGCTCATATCATAAGGCAGGCAAATTAGCTGAAACCAAAGAACCTAAAAAGTGCCTGCAATTGTAAATATAAACATGCAAAAGCGATGCTGTCCTCTTTCTCATCTACGTCACGCATTGTTCCCTTTTGCCTTATCCACCCAGCCGTGGCTTGTCGCGAGCCAGAAATCTTCACAAATCGACACAAGCCAGCCGTCAGATATACACACACACATGCCATTGCTATTTACGCAGCGCCTGCGCGTCTGTTCAAACAGTTTCGCTTTGAAATATACGCACGTATATACACACGCATGCACATATGTCCGCCTGTAGTTGCGTCGAGCGGCCGCCCGCTCATAGATGGCACCACCTTTGCCCAGTTAGATAATTGTCAAGAAATTTTATCTATCTGCGATTAGGTTCCAATGAGAAGTCTTTTCCCTTTTATGTTTTTGACAGAACGAAAAGCTGAAGCCGATCAGCTGTTTTTGACATTAGTCACATACAGGGTAGAAAATCTCGGTTTGGTATGCAATATTTTTTTCCATTTGAAATTTTTTTAAAGCTTACTATTTCGAAATGATTTCTCTTAAGATGAAGATAAGAACCAGTTTCTTCTCAGCTCGTTTCAAGATTAGAAATATGGGCTTAAAATTTTAATGTGTTCCATTATATACAAAAAGCGCATAAAATCCGAAAATCGCATAGAAAAAGACATTAGCCCAATTCACAATCTTGTGCAAATGGTCTGGAATTTTTGCAATTAACAGTTTTGTAGCAAAACTACAGTAGTTTTGAAAGTAGTTTGCTACAAAACTGTCATTTGCAAAAATCCCAGACCATTTGCTCAAGATTGTGAATTGGGCTATTAATTACATTGCATAATTATACGTTCCAAAAGTCGAATCAGAAAAAAATTGGATACCTAAGAATTTATGAACAAGGAGTAAAAATTTCAGTTAATTCAAACAAATTACTCAACATTACTTTATTTTTAATTAAATGTATTTATTTCAATTTTCTTTACTTCGGAGTTATATGAAAATTAGATAGACATTACAGATTTAGTCATTTTCTTCGCTTTCCGATAACACCTGCAACCATTTGTGTACTGGCACGAAATCATTATCATCACTGGAATTCCACAGCTGCACACTTTTTCCATCGAAATCATGCACAAGACAACAACAGAATTGCATAACTTTGAAATCGCATACAAATATTTTGCATAAAAAGAGAATTGACTGTACGTGTACTTCATTAGGAAATTTCAATTTTATTAAAGAAATGCATTATTTTGTATATACTTTGGATAAAATCGGCAAGACTGATATAAAGTGAAAATTCAGTTTGATGCAACTGAATTTTTATTGCTATTTCCGATGAATTTATAGTACCCCATCAGAAAGAGAAAGGAGAAAGAGAAAGGATTTTCTAGTAATACAGTCGACGTCCAGTAATACGAAAGCTCATTTGCACGAATGTCCAATAATACGAACGCAGTCTTTTCTCACAGACGGTTCGATAATACGAAATTCGCAAAATTTTACCGTTCGATAATACGAAATTCGAATTTTTTGTTTTCTCTCGTAATAGGCTTTAATTTATCTGTCATTCTTTTCCTTCAAAGTGCGAGTTATATTTATGTCTCTGGCTTCGTCTTCGACTTGTACCTTGTAAAATGAATTTTAAACAAAATCAAAAAAACAATTTTCTTTGCAAGATAAAATGAACATACTCGCAGATTTTGATAAAGGAAAATCCTTATCAGACATTTAGGTACTTCTACTTCTTTCCTTTGCCTAAATTTAAAATAAAAAGGGGGGAAAAATTGTTGCGATAGTACGAATTTTTCGACATTTGCTCTGACAATATATGACGCGCCCAGAGCAAAAATGACTCTTATAATTTCACAGAGCAAAAACGCTTCAAAAAATTACACACCGTACATGTGACACTAACACATATTTGCATGCATGCTCGGTTGCAGAGCTCGGAGCAACCGTCGGTTTCGTCAGTGTCGCTGCTGATGCCAAGCAGAACAGACCGAGGGTGGATTTTGTTCTGCATGTTCACATGTATGTCGCTACCACGTGGTAAAATCCGGTTTTGAGAAATATCTATGCTACCAACGAAAAATTCTTGATGCTTTGCCGTCTTGTCGAATTTTCGTTTAGCAGGCTGTAAATTGAAAAATTACAATTTCCTATTAGCCAAAAAAATATGTTTGCTTGCCTTTAAATTTTATCACTTCTAAACGCAATATGTAAATTTTTTGGAAATTTCGCTTTATTTAATATTTGTTCATTTATTTTATTTGCGTTGATATATTTTGATAAATCACTTTTTTTTAGATTTTACAGATACTTTTCGTCAAATATTTTTTCAGATCAAATTTTTTAAAGATCACATTAAATACAAATATAAACTGATGACGTTTTGGCAATATATGTATGTATAGCCCTTTCATCTCCTAATTCTGCATCTAATTTGCCGCTGTCTTTCAGTCTCTAAGCAGCACACCCGGCAACAGCATTATTTGAGCTGTTCGTCCGTTTGTGTAAGTTTTTTATACAAACTTGCCTGAGATCCTGCTTTGCTTTGTGTGGGTTTTTCCCGCAAATTTTTCACCTGTTTGAAGGCATTCAATCTTTTGACTGCGGACGGCTAGAGATTTGCAGGTGTTTGGCGGGGTTCTCTATTATAAAAGGTCGCTTGCAGATTTAGAAAGAATAAAGCGTGAACATCTTGTGGAAGAAATCGGTCTTTGTGATCTTTAAGAAGCAGTTAACAAAATAAATAAATTCGAAATTGAGGAAGGCTTTCATGAGAGAACGTACTATTTTCAATATGCAACCGATTTTTCTATTTTAAATCAAAGCAATATTCTAATGGCAAAGATCAACGGTCGCAAATTTATTTGTAACTCATCGGGATGATTCTATTTCATTGTATAAATTAACTATTTGGTGTGAATTCATGATAAAAGCGATGAGGGTGGTAAGAAGTGAAAATTCAGTTTGATGCAATCGCATTTCTTTATATTTTCGCAAAATTTTTTATGCCATTCATGTAATATCAAATTAAGGTCAAAAGCAAAAATTATTCAACGTAATTCTTCAATTTTACAATGCTTATAAATGTTTAGTTGCCTCTTTGGAGGATAGAATGTCGACATTGCCATCATAAAATCGACACAACTTCCGTTTCATCAGTGAAAAGGTGAACGCTACATTCCACTTCTTCCTTTCAGTTCAGCAGCATACAGAAAGAAAACCGCTTAGAAATTATTGCGACCGTCACTTGAACGAGCGAACAAATGACCAGCCATAACACGCCTGCAAGTGACCCCGTTGATCGCTTTTATCATGAATTCACACCAAATAGTTAATTTATACAATGAAATAGAATCATCCCGATGAATTACAAATAAATTTGCGACCGTTGATCTTTGCCATTAGAATATTGCTTTGATTTAAAATAGAAAAATCGGTTGCATATTGAAAATAGTACGTTCTCTCATGAAAGCCTTCCTCAATTTCGAATTTATTTATTTTGTTAACTGCTTCTTAAAGATCACAAAGACCGATTTCTTCCACAAGATGTTCACGCTTTATTCTTTCTAAATCTGCAAGCGACCTTTTATAATAGAGAACCCCGCCAAACACCTGCAAATCTCTAGCCGTCCGCAGTCAAAAGATTGAATGCCTTCAAACAGGTGAAAAATTTGCGGGAAAAACCCACACAAAGCAAAGCAGGATCTCAGGCAAGTTTGTATAAAAAACTTACACAAACGGACGAACAGCTCAAATAATGCTGTTGCCGGGTGTGCTGCTTAGAGACTGAAAGACAGCGGCAAATTAGATGCAGAATTAGGAGATGAAAGGGCTATACATACATATATTGCCAAAACGTCATCAGTTTATATTTGTATTTAATGTGATCTTTAAAAAATTTGATCTGAAAAAAGATTTGACGAAAAGTATCTGCAAATTCTAAAAAAAAGTGATTTATCAAAATATATCAATGCAAATAAAATAAATAAACAAATATTAAATAAATCGAAATTTCCGAAAAATGTACATATTGCGTTTAAATAAATTTGATAAAATTTAAAAGGACGCAAACTTATTTTTTTGGCTAATAGGAAATTGTCATTATTCAATTTACAGCCTGCAAAACGAAAATTCGACAAGACGGCAAAGCATCAAGAATTTTTCGTTGGTAGCATAGCAATTTCCCAAAACCGGTTTTTGCCACGTGTTGGAACATACCTACATGTGAACAAGCAGAACAGAACCCACCTTTGGTCTGTTCTGCTTGGCATCAGCAGCGATACTGACGAATCCGACAGTTGCTCCGAGCTCTGCAATAGAGGTCTGCATGAATGCATTTGGTTTGCCTGTGCACTACGGTTACCCATTTCATTGCACTCGGCGCACGAGTGAAATATTTGAATGGGTGAAACACTCACAAAACCTCTCAATACCAAGACAAATACCCACTCGTGCCATTATTTTCAAAGAGAGTAAGAGCAGCATTTGTTATCTTGCTCTATTTGCTACAGTCAAAACAAACAAAACGAATATAACAAAGCAACGCTATTGTATAGTGAGTGAAGTGGGTAAAGTGGGTGCAGTGAATGGTAAGCTGGAGAATTTTGGCGAAGCCGCTGCTGCGCGCCGGTTAATAATGCATCGTCCGAAAGTCTTTTCTTCGGCAAATAATGTTTAAAATGACCACAATATGCGTAGAAATTATAATTAATACACTAAAACGTCTTTCCATCAGAAATTCTTTAACAATAAGCTCAGCCTCTTAATTGTGTATAGCCCCTTAAATACTCGGTGCACCCACTGCATTGCACTCTGTTTACCAAAACATTTGAATAGTGGGTACACTGCTTGTGAGTAATGTGCTTGCGCTTACAATTTACTCAATTGTTTTGCTATCTCATTCACTCTTAAGGCAAATGTGCTTATTCAACACGTGTTTGGAAATAAGTGCACATGCGAGCGAAAGATTCAAACCCGAATGAATGTCTTGGTCGCTCTTTCAAATGCATTCATGCAGACCTCTACTCTGCAACCGAGCATGCATGCAAATATGTCCGGGTTTAGACAGGGAAACATCTGGAACGGCAACACTGGAATTGTGAATGGAATGAGTGTGAATGGCGTGTCGCCAGTACGGGAAACAAAAACCCCTCTCCTTTCCCCGTCCGTCCCTCTCCGCCGAATACAGTGTTTCCTTTCCAGATGTTTCCCTGTCTAAACCCGGACTATGTGTTAGTGTCACATGTACGGTGTGTAATTTTTTGAAGCGTTTTTGCTCTGTGAAATTATAAGAGTCGTTTTTGCTCTGGGCGCGTCATATGTATAGTGATTTATATCACCAGTTGAAAATTTGCATTTCAGCGGCATTTCAGAATTGGCAACAAATTTCAAGCTTAACATTTTTCTCCGGCCGCGCTGCCCATTAATACATACTTATGTATAATTGAGCTCGATAATCTGATTGGGAGATTTATTTTGACATTTTCTTAATTGGAATTTTTACTTGCTTTTTGCAAAGATGTATTATACATACATACATACGTATTGTTACGTAATTCCGCTGAAGTACTCCGCTACTTCGGTTCGGATCACTGGATTGTGTAATCGTCAAGAATAATGCACAAAAAGCTCAATGCTTGTAACGGTTTTATTGATTCCAATAACAGATTGACTATTCCAATCCTTTTGTTACAAAGATTTGCACTATTTTGCAGTTGCAGTTGAATTGTCCTTGGTTGTGATTGCGATGCTTCACGTTCACTCGTTCTGAATCGATGTTGCACGTTCACTTGATACCCGGTAACTGACTCGATGTTGTACGTTCAATTATTACTCAAAGACTGACTCTCGACACTGCCGGCGGCCGCTTTTTATACCTGTTACTGTTTCTCGCCAGCTACTGTCGAACATTCTACAACTTCTCGCTCGCCCTGTTTCTGGATTGTACGAGAAAATTCCAATACACAATATTTGTCAGAACTTCAAAACACTTTCGAATCAGAGGTGCTGATATTTGCTAAAGCTTTTGTTTTGCGTATGCTTGTTCAACTGTAACCGTGCACAGGGTGTCCTTTTCCTTAGCTGCCGTAGTATAACCCCCATATTCGTCACACTGCCCTCCTCTTAAACTTGTTCGTCCCGAACAAGGATAGGTTTTTTAGCCTTATAGGGTGCCAGTCTCTCCAAATGGACTACTTTAAGTTTAACTCTCTTCTTGCCATTCAACGGTATTTTATATACGACGTCATTTGATCGCTTGATCGCGCAGTCTGGCTCCTCCCAATGCGTTTGTAACTTCGGACACAGCCCCTTCTTGCGCTGTGGGTTGTAAAGCATCACTAGTTGTCCTTCTTCGAAGCCTTCGGAATTTGCCCTCAAATCGTATCTGGCCTTCATCTTGTCACTCATCAACCGCATGCGTTTCCGCCTATATTGGTGCATCGCATCCAATTCCTTCCGCTTATTGCTCGCCAAGTCCTCATTGTTATCGTAAGTGGGCTCGCGTGTTTTGGGTTCTTTAGCGGTGACGCATTTGTCACATGTCTTAATCCATTCCGCAACAGATTGCTTACATCCTACCCAGTAGAACCATTTATTTATCTTCTCCACCGTCTTGGTGATTCCCAGATGACCGTCACCCGAACCATTGTGACATGCTGACACCATGTCCGTTACTCGCACTTTAGGAACGACAATTAAGTTTCTATGTGCTGTTCCGTCCTCGCTTTCCCATCTTCGATGCAAGCACCCGTCGCGTAGTTGTAAGCTCTGCCACTGTGCCCAGTATGCTTTAGTGATGGCGCTTTCACACGCTATTTCTTTGAATCTTGGCCGTACACCTCTTTCTTTGCAGTCCACTACTTTCGCCAGATCTGAATCATTTCTTTGCTCGGTTCTTATTCGCTCTGCTGTCCATTGTTCTTCCGGCAAGACACTAAGCAACCGAATATCGATTCGTCCTTCTTCTTCCTCTGCTCTGGAGCAATGCCTGCATTCTGTATTGCAGGGACGTCTGGATAGCGCATCGGCGTTGCCATGTAGTCTTACTTCAGGATACTCTATTTCGAAATCGTACCTCTGCAATCGTTCGAACCATCGAGCAATTTGGCCTTCGGAGTTCTTGAGTTGTAATAGCCACCTGAGTGCCGCATGATCCGTTCTTAACAGGAACGGCTGCCCGAAGAGATATTTGTGAAAATGTGTAACACTGTTCACCACGGCCAGCAGCGCTCTTTTAGTGACGCAGTATTTTCTCTCCGGTTTTGCTAAAGAAGTGCCATAGTAGCCAATTACTTTTTCCTCGCCTTTAATGACTTGTGAAAGGACTCCTCCGATTCCAGTAGCACTTGCATCCGTGCGCAGTATGAATTTTTCACCAGGAACCGGATATGCTAGTACAGGTACTGTGTAAATTCGTTCCTCCAGATTGCTGGATGCCTCTTCCTGCTTGTTCGCCAGCTTCTTGTTTGATTCTATCACGACTCCCTTGTCGCCGTTGCTGCTCTGCTCTTTTCTTTCGCCATACCTCCGTTCTGGTATACGCCATCTGGAACGTTTCCGACGAAGGCGGCACTCCCGCGCCATGTGACCTGGTTTGTCGCAATTGAAACACCTTCCTGTGAATTTCCTCATCGTTCGGTCCGCTGGCGGGTGTTCTGTTTTGATTGCTTGACACAGAACGTCGTCTTCAGCCTCAACCCTGCGAACTTTGGGTGCAGAATATTGCATAGTGCTGGTCCACGCTGCCTCGTATGTAAGTGCACTGGTAACCGTCTCGGTAAATGTCGCTTTGCTCATCATTATTGCGCTGCGTCTTATTTCTGGATCGCGAATTCCTTCGATGAATGCTTGTATCTTCATCTTTTCCAAGTGTTCACTGCCCAGGTCAGAGTGAGCTAAATGTGCCAGTCGCTCAATGTCCGCTGCGTAGACCTGCAAGCTCTCACCGCTCCTTTGCCTACGATACTTCAGCTCGATGTAGTACAGCTGCTTCATGTGCTCGCTACCGTACTTCCTTCCTACCGCACTTATTATGGCCTCATAGCTGCATCTTAGTATTGGTGGAATCGTCTGTAACACCTCGGCTGCTGCTCCTTTCAATGCCACTATCAGAGCCGCTGCCTTTTCTGCGTCGCCCCACCGATTCTGGGCGGCCGTCGTTTCAAACTGCAGTTGGAAGATGTTAAACGCCGTTGTCCCATCGTAGGTAGGTGCTTTGAGTTTCGTACCACTGAATTCTCTTATTTGCGGCAGTAGGCTTTGCAATTGCAGCTCTTGCAGTTGCTCTTGCAATTGTTCTTGCAGTTGCTCTTGCAGCTGCTTTTCCAGATCCGCTTGTATTCTTGCGATTGAATTATCTCGACCTGATTCCATTTTCAGCATTCTCTCATCGAGCGCATTAACTTTTCCTTGCAGCTCGTTCACCTTTCCAGTCAAAGTCTCAGAAATCTCTCGTAGTTGTGTAGAATTTTCTTCCATCTTCTTCTCGATTCGTTCTTGTAGTTTCTGCCCCATGCTCTCAGAATTTTCTAGAAGTTTCTGCTCCATGTTCGCAGAATTTTCCAGGAGTTCTTTCTTTATGATCACAGAATTTTCTTCCATTTTCTGCTCGACTCTTTCCGAATTTTCCATAAATTCTCGCTTCATTATTTCAGAATTCTCGGCCATCATGCCTTGCATAGCAGCGAGCAACTGGCTCATGTCCCTACTCATTGGAGCGATGTCTTTCTCTGATACCTCAGCTACTTTTGAGTCGCACTCAAACTCATGCTCTGCCAGATCAAAGCCTCTCGCCTCCAATGGCCCTCGTAGTCGGTGCTGCAATTCGGACTTCAAGCCTGTTGTCAGCAATCCTAGCTTGGCCAGCTCCTTCTTAAGTTGCTCTACTTTCAACTGGTCGAACTTCACCATTATTCTGGATTAGCACAATCCCACTTCTGACACCAATTGTTACGTAATTCCGCTGAAGTACTCCGCTACTTCGGTTCGGATCACTGGATTGTGTAATCGTCAAGAATAATGCACAAAAAGCTCAATGCTTGTAACGGTTTTATTGATTCCAATAACAGATTGACTATTCCAATCCTTTTGTTACAAAGATTTGCACTATTTTGCAGTTGCAGTTGAATTGTCCTTGGTTGTGATTGCGATGCTTCACGTTCACTCGTTCTGAATCGATGTTGCACGTTCACTTGATACCCGGTAACTGACTCGATGTTGTACGTTCAATTATTACTCAAAGACTGACTCTCGACACTGCCGGCGGCCGCTTTTTATACCTGTTACTGTTTCTCGCCAGCTACTGTCGAACATTCTACAACTTCTCGCTCGCCCTGTTTCTGGATTGTACGAGAAAATTCCAATACACAATATTTGTCAGAACTTCAAAACACTTTCGAATCAGAGGTGCTGATATTTGCTAAAGCTTTTGTTTTGCGTATGCTTGTTCAACTGTAACCGTGCACAGGGTGTCCTTTTCCTTAGCTGCCGTAGTATAACCCCCATATTCGTCACAGTATAATACATCTTCTTTGCTTTTTGTGTAAATTCTTTGGTTCTTTTTGTTTAAAAACAGTTCGGACTCTCAGATTCCTCACGGGCTTGCGCCAATTATCAATTGGGGCCTCTGGGAACAGTTTTAGCTATGCCAATCAGAGGATTTTTCGAATGTGTATATTCGATTTCATACAATTCTAATTCAATATTATTTTCAATAAAAGCAGCTTATTTTCAGTTACGCGAAAATATTTTTGAGTTGTTTGTGATATCATCTTCTCTCTTTGCGCTACATTGGCGAATTTCCATCAGGTTAGATTTATGCCTTCCGTTAGATATGAATAAACCAACACCCTCATGCGACCTCACCACGATCGTTATAAAAGCCTAATCCCACTTTGTGGGCTCTTGCAGAAAGCAGTTGGCTTTTCTCCGCGCCAGTATTCGATCGGTTTAAGCGTTCGTGGGTTGCTTCTTTATTGTTGTGTTTTGCTTAGTGGTAGATCGTTTCAAAGATGGCCAACGGTTTCATTTGCACAGCGGTTGTACTAGCGATTTGCTATGTGGCCGCCGTGAGTGGTAAGTTCAGTGAACATCGACGCATTTTATTTTAAACAGAAACTTGATTGCATTTTTATTTAAAGCGACGAACCGAAGGCTGAAGGCTAAATGGTCGGAGGTATTAACTTATTTCAGTATAGTGCAAAATTGACGTACTGCCTAACTTTCAAATTATTCGTAAGCTTTTTTTTCGAAAAGCGATTGCAGTGAAGTAGTTTTATTTTGCTTATTAGTTAAAACATAAGTATTGGCAAAGATCTTTAAAGCCCCCATAAAACTGTATAAGCCTTATCAGTTCAGAGTAGCAGCAATGAATAAAATTTACTATCTGAAAGCTTGCCTAATGATTTGATGAAAACATTCTGGCATTAATGAAGAAAAGTAGATCGAATTTCGAGAATTAATTGATATCAAAATAGTTTTCATGCATTTCCCAAAATTAACTGCGGGCTCAAATATTGCAACTGGTAGCAAATTATAAATGCATGTAGCAAGTGGCCTTCGCGAATTTCTATTCGGAGCAGCAATATTCTGGCAAGAGTCACTAAAGCCTTCCGTCGTTTAAGCGGAAAATTCGATGTTCAGTAAAAAATGTTTACTAGGTTAATTTATAATAATAGCAAATATGACATACACATTTCAGAAAAAAATTAATATTTACTGTTCATGATGGCTTTTCGAATAATTTTTTGTTCCTGGGCCCCTAAGTCATTTCCTTTTCTTTTTCTACGTCTGTTTTACGGACTAAAGAAAACTTAGCCTAGACCGATAATTTATTTTTTCTTTGGTACGTACATGCTTAATATTTGCTAATTAAATTAAGCGGAAGATTTCGAATACTACTTTAAGCCTTATTCGGGCTGAATATATCAATATTCTTGATTTTTCACAGTTAAGAGGATTCTTTGTCAGACATTATCATGGTCTGAAGGCATACTGTCAGACTCGTCAGCCGTTAGTGTTCCTTCGAATTATACCCGATTTACACGATAAATTTATTTGCTTTTGAATTACGAAAGAACTCGTGAGCGGAAACGAGCTATAAAAATTGTCAGCTGAACCAGGGCCAAAATTAAAGTAGGTCAATTTAAAGTGCAGGGTACAAACTTCTTAAACATGGCAAAGCACTGTTGTTATAAATAAAAACTTTGAAATTGGGACGATTCGTATATTCCCATTCATTAATTATAAACTAAGCAAAATATATTAAATATATGTAATTTATAGCTGCTTTTTACAAGTGCTACAAGCGCAGATAGTAAATCATGCGCAGATAAGATTAGATCAGAGCATTTGAAAATTGAAAATCGTTAGTACAATAGATTAGCTAATCGCAAACGGGGTTACTACAACAACAAAAGTTCAAGTAGTTTTTCATGTGAAATGTGGGAATTTACGCGGCATTCTTTTACGAAGCGAAAGAATATTTATTTATGCTTTACAAAAACCGTGATTTTGAAAAATAAGCATTTTTATAACTAACTTTCCGCTTTCCCCTACCCTTGCCATTTTCTCAATTGTAGCTAAAGTGGGCTATGGGCCTGCAGACCAAGATTGGGGCTACGTAGACGTGCGCAAGGGAGCGCACATGTTCTACTGGCTGTACTACACCACGGCCGACGTGGCGCACTACACGCAGCGTCCGCTGGCCATTTGGCTGCAGGGCGGCCCGGGCGCCTCCTCCACGGGCTACGGTAATTTCGAGGAGCTCGGAGTGCTGACGTTGGAGGGCGAGAACCGCACCACCAGTTGGGTGCACGAAATGAATGTGTTGTTCATCGACAATCCAGTGGGCAGTGGTTTCAGCTACGTGGACAATATACTCTATCTGACCAAGACGAACAATGAAATCGCTTTGGACTTGGTGGAGTTGATGAAGGGTTTCTATAAAGCGCATCCGGAATTTGAGGATGTGCCATTGCACATTTTCTGCGAGAGTTACGGCGGCAAAATGGCGCCCGAATTCGCTTTGGAACTGTACTATGCCCAAAAGCGCGGCGATCTGCGCAGCAACTTGAAGTCGGTTGCGCTGGGAGATCCCTGGACATCGCCCATTGACTCGGTGCTGGCTTGGGGACCGCTACTGCTGAATATGGTAGGCGATACGACTGAGGAGAGGAAGCAGCAACATTTTTTTACTTAGTTGTCATTACCATTTACAGGGAATTGTGGACGATGATGGCTACGACAAAATCATGGCAGCGGCTTATCAAACCGAAGCGCTGGTCAAGGAGGAGAAATGGACACAAGCCACGACGCAGTGGAGCAATACGCAACGTGTGCTTTTGCTGGAATCGAAGGGAGTCGACTTCTACAACATTTTGAAACCCACAAAGGGCGATGCCTACTTGAGAGCGATGCTTCGCAGTGGCAATAACAAAGGTTAAATATTTCAGATGTGTCCAAAACAAATAGATACACTTTTTAACTATATTTTTGCTTATAGAACTGATGTTCCGCACCCTGGTGCACTTCGACATCGACGAGGATCGCGATCAAATGTTGGAGGACTTGATGCGGGGACCTGTAAGTAAAGCGCTCGATATACCGTCGCATGTAACCTGGGGCTCGCAGAGCGGTTCCACATTTACACGCCTTATGGGCGACTTCATGAAGCCGGTCATTCACATTGGTAATTGTGCAAGAAGTGATATTGGCTTTACTCACTGACTTATATACTTCTTTTGAACCGTGAACAGTTGACGAATTGCTGAATAAAACAACTTTGCAAGTCAGCGCCTACTCGGGAAATTTGGATTTGATTTGTGCCACCGCCGGCACCGTTAATTGGATCAAGAAAATGCAGTGGAGCTACAAGTCGGAGTACGAGGCAGCACCACGTATCGGAATCAACGTCGATCGCATTCTGGAGGGTTATGAAAAGAGCGCGAAAAACTTCACCATGCTTTGGATTAATCGTGCCGGACACATGGTCCCCGCCGATAATTCCGCCGGCATGAGCTACATTCTGAAGAAGTACACTAATTTTGGTTAGAGTCGAAGCTCTTATTTATAAATGATCACGATTTCTAAGGAAATAATAGTCGAATTGTTATCAAAGAATATTAAAAAAAATTTATATAAAATTGATAAACAAAATGATTCATCTTGAGTTTTTGATTTCAGCTCTGTAGCTTTAATTGCCATTGCAAGTGATGTTAATAATATAGCAGAAAAAAAGACATATTTCCTCAAGTTTCTATTATTTCTAAAAGAAGTTTCTTCGAAGTAACCAATCAAAATATGCACGGAAATATTATAATTTTTTGCGATCCCAACTTAAGACGAAAGCTTTTAAATCTGAATCCAAAGTTCCTTAAGTATCTGACTTTATACTTGAAACATCTTTTTGCTAGAACTTGGAACTTATTTCCACATTTGAATTGAATAGATTTCTAGTAATACTTTATTAATTTCCCAACTAAGCTTGAAATTATATTTAGAATTAGTATAACATATCCGATTAGTAACTTTATATAAGTAATTAATCCGCTTAACTGGCGCTCCCACAGCGAAAAACCACAATCACGCACAGCCAACCAAAAGTTTCGAAAGTATCGCAGGCACTTTGCAAGTGGTCGAACTTTCATAAAGTTGTTATTGCAATTACATGCACTTACACTAATCCATTGGAGACGCTCAACAGCCCAAAGCAACGTTCATAATTAATTTCACTGCTTAATGATAAACAAACACAAATTTTGGAAGTGCCCCCTCAGGAGTTGTGACGATGATGAAAGAAAAATCAGCGAGCTCAAAAAAGGAAAAATGGAGAAACGATAAGATTGCAACCCAAAACTTGTCCACCGAAATTAGTTGACGACATAAGGGAGCACATGTTACCGAGCGCTGATCGCAAAAGTTTTTGTATCAAGCAGACACAATTTCTTATAGATTATGGCAGCAATTTTTGCTAGTGTTGTTGTACTTACATATATGAAACATGCGAAAAAAGAAAATTTGCTGAAATTGTGAAACTTTAGTTGGAAAGTTTAATGGAAAAGTTGGACTATTTAATAAGGATAAATATAACAAGATGACGTATGAGCAATTTATATCAATCGGGTACATCATATATGTCAGTCATATTTGCGCTACTTTATTGTACAACAATATATGTGTATACCCCTAAAATTAGCACTCTACTACAACTATGTCTGTATCTTTCTAATTCTAAGAAGCTCACTACTAGATGTGATTTTCTTTGAAATTATTCCTGTATACATATATGAATTTGACTGATAGATATAAGTTAAATAAAAAAAAGCATTTCTCGAAAATTTCTGTGAGTTTCAGCAGCTGTCTTTTTATGACCTGACCTGAATATGCAAGATTGGGATCTATTTATTTCACATGCATACATACCTTCTTATGAACAGCTCATAAATATTCACAAATTTCGAAGCTCTCATTTCCACGCATTCTCCATCCACCCCTGCTACTCGTTCCTGCTAATTAGTTTACGACACAAACAAATTAAGAAGCTTTAAACAAAATTTCACTGCCTACGCTTAGGCGCCGCTCAAATTGCTTGACAAGCTTTTCACGTTTACATGGAAAGAAAGCTGCCATTTCAGCCATTTCAGACGAACTTGATGCGCACATGGCGCCGCAACGCACCGACAAAGAAGCCTTCAATTGAAGAAGCCATGAGTTTGTGATTTCCCCGGAGAAAATGCATAACTTCCGTTGCGCCCCAACTTCTTGCAAAATAAATTATACAACTGAAGCAACTACCCGCAAAACGTTGCACTTCATACTCTCCTGCCCTGTTCCGCTGCAGTGAAGGCAACTCAACTCAACTTAAGTGAAATATGAATTGAATTAATTTTGCATGCATTGAATTTAAAGAAAATCTATGCTAGAGAGGAAAAGTGCGGGTTCAATGCTCGTTCGCCGACAGATTCTGTCAAAATGTAGACGGGCAGGGAGGAGGAGTAGGAAAATGTGCAAATTTCATTTAATTTTCTTTTCCTTCTCAAGCCAATTGACTACTTTGAGTTGTCGACAATCTTTCCATTATAGCCACCCCACCCACATTAAGATGTGCGTCTTAGCTCACCTGTTGCTGGTTTCTCATCATTTACCTTTCCACCCCCTCCTATGGCTTCAAGAAAAGTTCGTGAATACGCAACACTTTTGCGTTTATTGCTTTGAGGAATGTCTCCTGTGGCATGTTGTGCTGCGTTTCTCTTGCTGTTGTTGTTGTTTTTGTTTTTGTTTTTGGTTGCCAATTGTCAGCGACTGCTGCTCGTCACTGAGTGGTGTTTGATTGCTCGTTGCCTTTTGTTGCTTGTCTGTGTGTGTGTTTTGTTGGCTTCAAACGAGTTTGACTTGTTGCTGCTTCTCCTACTTTTGCTATTGCTGGAACTTTTGTTGTTGTTGTTGCAGTTGCTATGCAGCATAACGCCTACGAGATCAATTCGTGCTTCGATTCCGAATGCCAACTATACCTTCGATGGTTCAACGTCAAGGATTTCGTCTACCTTGGCACCGCCATCAATAACACCAACAACGTCAGTGAAGAATAGGTGCTACTTTGGGCTCTCAGACAATTGAGAAATAGAGTAATTTTCCGACTGACAAAAACTACGCTTTAAAAGACGATCCTAAGCTGATACAAGCCGATGAAGCACCTCTTAGGATGTTCGAGAAAAAATCCTTCGCGATATCTATGGCTAGTTGATCAATACGCGTTTGTGACGACTATCGTATTAGCGCATATAGCCTACAAGAACGTTGCCAAGCGGGTCCATATCCAGCGGCTCCGCTCGCTCTGGCACATCCAGCGAATAAGGGAGACAAAATCTCCGGTGCAGGGACCAAGCTAAACTAGGATCCAGGCACATGCAAATCAGGTGCACTTGGAGAGAACTACTTAGTACATGAGGCAGATACCTTTGACAGTTTGTTATGCTTTATTAGCAAGTATTCCAAATGCCAATAGTAAATGCGTATGTTTGGCTTTAATCAATTTCAAATCCAACTTCGCTTTGATTACAATACTTAAGTATATGCAAATTTTTCAAGGGTAAAATAGACTTTTAAGTTTTATAGAATTTTACGTATACATTTATCATAATTTATTTAATTTCCGACATTCTACACAAACTGACAAAGCTTGTCAGCAAATTTCTCAAGTTCCAAAGCGTTTGACACGGGTACCATTTGACACGAAAAATCACGAGCCCACACTGACTGCTGTCTTTCAGTAATGACCAAAGTTACTAACCCGAAACATCAATCTTCATCGCCACAACCCTTAGCTTCTATTTAATAATGTCACGCATACGCCACATGAACTACGAACAAGGGTAAGCTCACAATTGTCTTTCAAAGTTTTGTAATTTTTAAGAAAATTTCTTTTCAAGCAATAGAAATTCCAATTAGCTTACATTTTCATGCAAGGGAATCAATTTCTGCCATGCATGGAACTGGCCTAGCGTCATTAATTTCCAGTCAAAATTGTATCTTTTGTTTTCTATATTACTTTCCCAATACTCTCGTAACAATATTTGTAGTATTTCTTTTAGCAATTGTATCCTGCCTAATGACGTAATTTTCTTAGTATTATTTATCTCAATGTTATCCTTCTTTTTGCTTTTCTTTGCTGGCAATCACCTTTTTATTCATTCTTTACCTTACTTGCCTTTACCTTACGTTACCTTTAACTTCTACTTATTTCTTTGTTTTCTCTTCAATTCCAGCCAAGAATGCTCTTCATTTTTTCGACAACTACACAACTGCAACAACAAAATCTAAGACAAAAGCAGCGTATTAAAGCGCCTAAAGCACAGCTGCTGAAATTAAGCTCAGCAAAAACTGCCAGCAATAGCTACAGACGTAATGTTGCCAACAACAACAACAACAACTTCGGCAATTCCGTGCGTTCATGTTGATACGTGAGTACGTGTTGCTTCTGCGGAATCCAAACTTGGTTTTACTTTTTCGTATGCCAACTCGGATTTGGTAGGCCGCCTTCGAGAGATTGAATTAAACGTGAGAAAATTGTTGATTCAGAAAAGCAAGTCACAACGAAAAAATGAGATTAATGTGCAAACGGAAAACACGTGAAAGTCATTAAGTTATCAGCGGAAGGTATACAAAATGGCAATTACGTTTGCATTAATTTTCCCTGGGCGCTATTAAGCCGAAAAGTAATAAATAGAATTGTAGGTTGCTCATACGCACCAAAGAAAAAAACCGAAAGAGAAAAAGCGCTTGCATTATAAATAAAGCCATTTTATGCGAAAGATGTTATATAATTTGTGCAAAAATGCTAAATCGTTTTGAATGTTCAGCGAAGTTGCTCGAAGGCATTCTAAAAAAATCTTCTAAATGTAGCTGACGCTCAATTGCTTGAAATTTGTCTGGAAATATTAATAAATTGCGCGGTAATTTGGCAATTTAACTGTTCACAGATATATATTTTTTAATTTATAAAGCGTTACATACTGGTATATTCAACAAATAAATGGCCAACTCATGAAATCAATTCTCCGTGGGTAGCAAATTCCAATTGATTGTTCATTTGAAAAATTGCCCAATTTAGTATTGAAATCAAGTTTGGTCAAATTTACAATAGTTGCAAAGTCATGAATAGCCATTTGCAAGGCACGTACGTGAAGCACACACAACCACACCACATTTACAGAAGCAAATAAGGACACGAGCAAATAAACACAGTGCGTAGTAAGTAGTATGTTAAAGAAAAACAACACTAGCCTCACACATACACACACGCATACAAAGCCATGTTGAAGTGCTGAAGTAGTAGGGAAATATTTGCTGTAAAATGCTCTTAATTTTTTTGAAGTACTTCTGCATGTGGAAGTACTCATAAAAGAAATCTAAAAAGCAACATCAACGGTCGGTTATTGGAAATTTTTCGCAAAGATTTCGTCAACTTTTGTTTGCTGGGCTTGTTTGTATGTGTGCGTATGTGTATTAGTGCGTGCACTTGCCAACTTAAATCAACAGTCTTTCACATTTTCCTTTGCTAATGGAGCAGCAAGTGCCTGCTGCCACTTCCTCTGAAAGAGAAATAATATATGCAATAAATTACGCAGCTGCAACCAAACGGCTAGTGGCATGTATGTGTGTGTGTGTGTTTGGCTGTGAGTGCAAGTTTGTATGTGGCTGTATTTGCAAGTGGGCGTGTCTGAGCTGCGCGAAGCACTGAAGGCGTTTGCTTGATAGCTGCTATTAAAAATTTAATTGAATTCTTATTTTGTAGCCGCCATAAAGATTAAGACTGAGTTTTTAAGCCAAAATTTATTATCACTTATTTCTAACGCTTAATGTGTGCAGTCATGAAGAGAAGAGGAAATGCGCTTTAAATTTAAAGGCAATCGCAAGTTAGTAAAAATTATTTTGTATCTTCAGCCAGAGATGTCGAGTTGAAGCACTGATGTAATTTCGAAAGAAGAAGAAGAAGGGATTTCCAAACATTTTTAATATTATGTTACTATCTTATGTATTCTTCGGGCGCTATAAGATTGTCGAATTCGATAAATACAACTGTCGGCCTTAAATCGAATTTCATGGCAGAAACTATCTCACATTCCAGAATAAAAAATCGTATATGAAGGAATATTTTTCTTTATTGAATTTTGTTTCCGCAGTCTACCGAAAATTCTCCAGACGCTCATCAGCGATATTATAACTGGGCAGTGGCCTATCCAGCAGTGTGCACATATTTGCGCATATACATACATACATATTTAAGTGAAATTTAATTTTAAACGAAACCCTAATTTAAGTAACTGCTTTTAGTGCTCACAAGTAAAAGTCATAGTTCAAGCGTGTGGCAAAACTTTATTTAATAATTCAACTTATATTAAAGTGACCAGCTTGCAAAAATTGTGTAAAACTTTGCAAGCTGCTCCAAAAAGAAATACACAACAACAAATAGCGGCTGTGACAGCTGCTGTGGTTGAAGAACAACAACAACAATAATTTTTAGGCAATTTCCAATTGTCCATTCAACGAAAAGCTTCTCCCCCATTGGGATTGCGGTCAAAGTAAATTCGCATATCTAAATTCACACTCCCAACTGAAATTGACAATTTCAAATCCGATTTGCGTCGCAATTCATTTAAAGTCGTATTTACAGCAACTGTTTTGTGCTTTGCGCTTTGCGCTTTGAAGTGTTGTTGTTGTTGGCCTGGCCTGGCGTTTTATTGTCTTATCGCTGACACAACAGGCGCGCTGTTCACTGTTCCACAGTGAGTTTGTGTGTAAATGTGCAAATTTGCCCTTTAGTATGCATGTGTGTGTGTGTGAAAATTTTGCTTGAATGTTTTTTGGTATAGTCCCAAGTGGCACTGGCGCAAGTGCTGCGACATGAGAAAATCAAGTTTCCTTCAAGAGTAGAACATGCTTTTCATGTTTCCCTGTTGTTTCCATCCTTCGATGCTTTCATCCTTACCACATAAACGTACATCGAATCATCTGTAAGTGAATTTTAGTTGGATGGAATTTGCAACACGCAATTCAGTCAAGTGGGAATTGTTCTTTATTAGCACTTTCTAAAGTATATTTAACATCGACATTTCCCCCTTTTATACGCCAGCTACTCGACTGGAGAAACACAGCAATGGAAATGCAAAGTAGTTAATAAAGTAGTTGTTTTTGTGGTCAAAAAAAAAATTTCTATTCTCTTTAACAAGTTGGAAAAATTGAATCGAAAAGTTAACATAATTGAAAGGAATAGAAAAGTGAAACTTTGAACAGAATATTTTTTAAATTCTACTCTTTTAAATTGCACCGCGGTGGCTCATTGTACAAGTGCTTGGTCGCTGATGCGGCAGGGCCAGGTTTCAAGACCGGGCTCAAAGCAACGAATAAATAAAAGAATAATTTATTTTTCAAATTCTTCTTTGAGAAGTGGCGCCTTCTCGCGATGAATTGGCAATTCTGCGAGAATATTCTTTGCCATTACAAGCTTCTCAAACCCGTTCGGAGTCGGTTGATGTAGGTCCCGTTAACTTGTGCAAAATGTAACAAGCACACAAAAGTTACTTCGAGAAAGCTAGGCCTAAGCCCACACGGGCTGTTGCACCAATCAATTATTAATTATTATTATTAAATTTATTAACATAACATCAAATCTCTTTATAAAGCGAAGCTTATCTTTGCTGTTCGCTGACTGTTAGATCTGCTGCCCTCTGCTAACGTCGACAGCCACACTAACAGTGCATGCTGAGTGCGACACTCAGACTGACGCAATCTCAAATGCAGTTGGAGTGAAATGTGGCAGCTGCGCATTTATGGCCGGGTAGTCGAGCAGCTACATGCAACAAAGCAGTCGGTGCCTGCGGCGTGAGTGGACAAATACAAAGCGTGTGCAGTCATGCCAGATAAATGCTGCATATTATCCAACAATTGCAGTTGTGCGCGCTTGAAATGTGGCATGTGCCATGACGTATGCGCAATTTTAATTATAATTCAATTTGCAGGTCACTCATACGGCTCGTGGAACAGATTGCTTACATTATTCACCATTGAAATGACAATGAAACGAGCACTGCCATTAAGTAAAAAAAATTGCCTGTTGGTTCGATTTGATTGGATTTGGTTGTTATTTATTACTACGAATTATAAGAAAAGCAAATAAAAGTCTGTGCATTTTGTCGAAGTTATTGCTTAATAAGCTTATAAGCATCATTAAATTTTTATATAAAACTGGTCAATTTGTAAAATTTTCAAGTGTATTTAAACAACATTTCTACATTACATACAACTTACCGAAAATATAGTTAATGCACATTTTATATGAAACCTTATTGATATAACAGAAGCTGATATTTTAACTCCTGCTATTTTTGCTTACGCGAATAAACTTCCAATAGTAACCTAATAAATATGTATGGCAATTTAATATCATAAGTAATTTCTTTTAATATGTGAGTCAGCAACGTTGGAGGTATTCATGATGAATCTTTTGAAGATATGTCATATACTAGTATCAGTCTTATTATTTTACTGAAATTATTAGGCTTACGACTTTTTGTGGTCAAAAGAATTCTTTACAAAATTTTGCTGGGTTTTTTAAGTCGCTCAGGCGAAATTCCACAGTGCTCAAAAAGTGTAAGCATTTTCACAATAGAATCCCTGTTGACTGTTGTAATGTACAAGGAACTGTATGCAGCCGCAGTTGAGTCCTTTAAATGTGCACAAATTTGAAGCTATTATTAAGAGCAGCACATCAGCGCGTTTCCTTGTCCGTGCACCAAAAATTGCAAGCTGAGCATTTCCGAGATGACACGAACAGAAGACAACAACAAAGAGCGCGCATAGTCATTGAAACACTGACGCAAACAGACACTCACACTAATACTAGCACACGTGCACAGGAGCAGGCAGTGTAGGTGGGCGGCCAAAAGGCGTCTGCTTAATTAAAATCAATCGCACCAGCAGAAATGATAAATTCCAACAGCGAAGGACGAATTACAAATTACAGGCTATTTAGGCGAACTGCAGGGGACCGCACGAAAGCGATTAATTAAAACGAGCGCAGGGAGCTGTGACCAAGTCGAATGGCCTGAATAAACATATCAAACTAACGAGATTCCGAGCGAGCATACAAGGGGCACACAAAATTGTCCAAGTCCCAAGCGGCAGTTGTTGTTGCTGCTGGCATGAGCTCCAGTGAACTCTTAAACTCGCCCGGCAAAAACAACACAAACTTTAACAGAATTTATTTTCTACATTTCAGAGCAGTTCAAGCATGTCATTTGTATGCCATACAGATTGCCCAATCGCTGCACTTGCTCGTGTCGTTCAGTTAGAACGTGTGTGTGTGTGTGTGTGTGTATGTGTGTGTGTTAGCAGAGGAAATATCTTTAAGCTCTTATACTACTAATGCAGTGAGCTGTTAGAGTGCTAGAGTGTTGAGCAGGGGTAGGGGTAGGAGGAGGTGCTAGGTTAGTTGGCATGCTGGCTTGACAGCCACAAGTTCAAAACGGTCAAGCAGTGCTTTTGTATGAAGTTGCTGAAAAATTGCCAAACTTAAAAGAAATTCAGTACAACATTTTAAAGAGGAAGAACTGTTGAAAAATTGATTGTACTTTATGTCGATTTATTTGCATTTTAGTTGGTAGCAAATTTATAGAGCGCCTTACTTTAAGCATTTTTAAACTCTTGTTCTTTTAAGGGACCATTCCGTTGTAAAATTCAGAAATAGTTTAAAATTTGAACCATTTCTTATGACTTGTAATTGATTTTGGTCGTATGTTTATTGAAGAAGAAGGAAAAGAAGGAGAAGAATGCTAAGCGATAACGATAGAAACACAGCTCTATAGATTCCTTGGAGCACCGTCGGAACGTGAGATGTTTAACACTTTTCTATTGTAACTTAAACGGCAGATGCTCTGCTGAGATAAGATATCTTATGCCTACTGCTCGGAGTTTTTGCAACACGCGCTTGGCGAGAGAGTTTTATCGATACTACGTATCAACATACATAGTTCTAAGGCACCACGTATTGCAGGGAGAGTTCGTTCTTCGGTCTCCGTTGTGGAATAGTCTTCCTTCGCGAATTCAAGGCAAATGTCTAACGCCACTACTCCACATTTCTTTCAAACACCAACAAGTGCTTTGCATTTATAGAGGGCATCCCCTGAATGTTTGTTTATATTAAAAAAAAGTCAATTGGAATTCATTTTGGTTCTTTGAAAAATGAATTGCATAAAAATTAAGTGAATACTCTTTCTCATGCATTGCAGAGCAAACAGAAAAAGTTATTCAAAACTTTTATTGAAAGAGAGTTGCTAAAGTTGTACATTGCTTGTTAAATGCAATTCATCTGTTCGTTTAAATTTCTTCTTAATTGGAATGGAAATTTATAATGGCTTGCAAAAAGAGCAAACTGCATGAATAGCAATGTAGACAATGAATTCTTCTTTTAATTAAAAAATGCATGCACAGTGAATTACATTTAACAAGCACACACATTCACAGGCGCATTTAATTCATTTACTCAGATAATTGCAAATGCAAACTTTGCAAATTTATTTTAATTTAATTCAATAATTCAATATAAATATTTATAAAAAGAGCAAGCACCAAACAATTATTTGCATGCACTCTGACATTTTAATGCTTGTGTGTTATGCCTTTAGATGTTTGTTGTTGTTATTGCAGGTTTTGTCAGTGTTGTGTCGAATTTTGTGCACATGTAGAATAAACGATTTTCTAAACGTAGAAAATGTATGCAGAAAGTGTCTGAAATCAAGTCGAATATGTAAAAAATGGAATGTTAATAAAATATTGCCGAAATTAGAATAACTATAAGAAATTAAGTACGCATATTTCATAGAAATGTCGATATATATTTTGCTATAAATTGAAGTTCGAGACTGAAAACCAATTTTTATTAAAGTATGTCTTATCACGTTCGCTGTAAAAATACAAGAGGCCGGATTAGCCATTCGCAATTGGCATGTCGCCATGATACACCACGTTGCCAACCACCAAAAGGGCGAGGCATTGCCATACCGAAAGTATTATTAGAAATTTAAGGAGATTACAAGACAAAAATATGCATTATATTGAAAGCTTTTGTACTTGTAGTTCGACATTACGTTAAGACTCTTTTTAAGAATCCTCTCTGGCTGTTAGTATATATCAATCTTTCATTCTACACCTCTTTGTATTCTACATTATTACATGTTAGTCTACACATTGCCAAAATTTTCTACACACACATGTAGAAAAGTTCTAAAATATGAGAAATCTGCCAACCTTGCATTTTATTTCTGATGTTATTTGTTGATATTGTTGTTGTCAATGATACTATCAGCGAATTGGCAGATGCGTAAATTCATGGCATTTCATGCTGCTCCAAACTTTCAAGCTCACCATCACAAAAATTTAAATGTGCTCTTTTGATATTGCCAACAATAAAAGCAACAACAATGTTAAAGTAAAATATTTTAAGCGCTTTTTCTGCGCATTTAATCCTTTTAAATATGCTTAAATAAACACACACAAAAGCACAAACCAAACACGCACACAAACAACAAGCAAATATGCACACATGCTTCAACACATGCGCAGCAATTTATTAGCCGCAGAAGTGCTGGTATGTGTATGGGTGTATGTGTATGTGTGCGTATGTAAGCTGTGTACTTTAACATGAGCGTTAATGTTTACGTGTTTGTGTAAGTTTTAAAAGTCTAAACAAAACAATTGCATAAATAATTGAGCATCGCAAGCTAATACATATATAATGTATATAGTAGGCTGGCATTTAAATTTGTCGGCTGCTATGGCAAATATTTTGCTTTGACTGTATTTTCGAGTTGGCGGCGGGAAGTTGGGGGAAACTGCCAAACAGCAGGCGGCAGCTAAAAGCAACTGCTGTTTCATGTCTGCTTTCATTTTGTCTTTGCCGTATTTTTATTAAAATATCTTCGAGCCATGTGTATAGCGCTACCTCTCTCTCTCTCTACCTTCATGCCTGTCTTTGCAACTTTGCCACAGACATCGCTGACATTAAAGTGACATTTGACATTTTTTGTCAGAGCACAAATTTGTTAAATATGCTTGGGCTGCTTGGCAACGCACACACACACTCACACACACGAATGTGTGAATGTCTACCCACATGCTTATGTATGCGTGTCAGCTTTACGCTTCTAATCCCGCTTATGTGCGCAAATTTGTAAATCACGCTGGAATTATGCCGTTTTAATTAAGTTTTGTGCACGTTGTCCTTAGTCCTTGTATGGCAGGTAATCTGTGTGTAATTAACACTCATTCAAGCTTGGAAAATTGGTTAAAATCGAGGTGCGGAAGCATGTCAATTTAAAGTTCAATTAAGCAAAATTTTAAGCATGCTACTCAAGAGCTTCAGCTTAAGTAAGCAACAACAAAAAGCAACACAAAATTCAATACCATTTTCAACTCTGCTAAAATTTTAATAATTTTTTAAGTTTTCACAAACTCTTCTGAAATTAATTTGAAAGTAGTTGACTTCCAAAATTAAATGTGCTTTTTTTGAAGTCACCTATGTATGTACTTTTAGTTTAACTTTAGAATAGTTTTAGATGCCTTAACTGAGTGGTAATACCTTAAGTAAGTGGTAAATAAGTTAAGGGGATATTTATAAAAATTATTAATTGGTATGGTATCGCACTGCGTTCTAAAGATCAACCACATATTGCTTAGCCGTATCTCGTATAGAACAAAGCTTTGCCGGCAACAACAACTATATTGCAACATCAATATCTTTAACTAGTAAGCATGAATAAATATTGAGAAAATAGATACATTTTATAATAACATACTTTAAGCTTTTTTCGTCGATTTATAACTCCAGCAGTTTTTATCAGTTCAGCTCATACTGATGTGATCAACCTCGATCATTCCTATTGATGCTGCACAAAAGGATAACAAGCTTGCAAGCAATTTTCATATCCCATTCGTGCATGGCAGCTGAAAGAAGGAACTCACGCGCTGCAAATGCGGACTACACAAAATTTGTCGCTTGAAAGCGCTGGCTACATTCCGGGCGAAGCATGTTGCATGCCACTAATTAAAGGAAATATTATACGTACTCATTTCAATGTTAAGTTGAGTTGCTTTAACTAGCGCTCCCTCTGTGTCTGTCTGCTTGTTCGTCTGTCCCTCAGCATACCAACACATTTACACGTCCATTTGCATGCACTGCAAGTGATGATTTACCTCATTACGTTTGCATTAAGCAACCAGGGTAGTAGCTGAGAGGGGTGAGCAGCAGAACGCTTCGTTATGCACTGAAGTTCACTATTTCTAATTAAGATCCAATTAGAGTGAATAAACGAATCGCTATAGCAACGAATGTCAAGGCATAATTTCCCAACAGATTTTGTTAGAAGCACATGCAAAAACACACTCAGTGCGGTTTCACATGTCCTCGCACCCACAGTGCCAAAGCTGAAAATAGCTTGCCTAATTGATAAAGTTAATTTTTATGTGTGTTGTTTTTGCATTAGCGACAGAAATTTTTGAAGTTACGTTTTTTTATTGATACTCTTATAATTTTTATAATTGAGAAAATTGTTCTCTTTCAATTTTCATTAGCAGCTTTGTTTGCCATTTGGTCTTCTTTATAATGTCGAAACTTCGACACAAATTTTTTCTTAAAATTATTCAAAGCCAAGTAAAGGACAGACGGGCAAAGTGAAATTAAATTCGAACGCTAAAGAGAGTATTTCTGGTACGGAACCCACTGTGCGCGAGCCCGACTCGCACTTGGCTGCTTTTCTATTTCAATTAAAAAGTTGCAAAGTCACTTTCTTAGTGGTGACTTACTCAAAGCCTACTTTGTTTGCATATTTGTGCTGAATTTTGAGAAATCTTGCCATAAATTTACTTATTATCTCCTTCACGAATATAGCTTCTATATAGAAAATATGAATATTTATGATATAAGAACTTAAGCGAAAGAGAGTGTCAAAGGGTCGTTAATAGATTGAGTAAGTATAGGCATATTCAAGCTCGTAGAAACGGCACTGCATTTGCCAGTGGAAGCGCTTTATGAAGCCATTAAAAAAAAAATTGAATTAGTGTTACGCATACGCCGCGTAATGGGCGCAGCCGCCGCTGCAGCTACTGTGAATATTAGCAACTTGTATGCAAATGTTACATATTTCACATTTGAACTGAAAGGACGATGTGTGTGAGCACGTGAAAGCAGGATATTATAATGAGCGCGGATGAGCAAGCGCGCACACGGGCACACTGAGCGTGTGTTTAATATCCGCAAGGTAATTAATCATGTGCACAAAAAAGCGGCTACGCCTACTGGTGTTCTTCTTGTGTGTGTGTGTGTGTGTGTGTGTGTGTGAGTAACAAGGAAGTCGTGGGAAATTGTGAAAGCCTAAAAGCTATGCAAAGCTTTAACGAGAAAACCTGCTAATAAGTAGCAAGAAGCAAACTAGAGCAAATGAGAATGGTGTGGAAGATTTTGTAAAATTCTTTTTATTTTGGCAGCTTGACAGCAAATGCTTTTAGAATGGATGAGTTACAAACAGATCCTGCAGAAAATTGTCACGAATGATCGTTACATCGGCATGAGAAATTAACAAATCGTTTTTTTAGAGAAGTTACCATAGATCGGCTACAGCATCTATAAAAATCGCTATTTTTACAAATAAAAAATATGAGAACCAAGTTTAAAGTGACCACAATATGCATATAAATTGTCTGGTTTATAAATTTAAAGGTCTTTCCAGGAAAAATTGTTAAAAAAATGCTTTTATCCGCCTCAGAACTGCGTATAACCCCTTAAGTGCTTGAGGATGTGCCTGTTCAATAAGAATTCTCTTATTCAATCTCTTAACTAGCGAACATATATACTAAGTATTTTGAGTGTGCCATTTAGAAAAAAGTTTATATACAGTTCTTTCTTCACAATTCTCGACCCAAGATCCTTTCAATTTATTTCATTCTAAAATTCTTTTGAAAATTATAAAATTCACAATTGTTTTGCTCGAACTTTCTGCACGTGTAAACTTCACTAATTTCATTGCCACATTAGGCATTCCAATGCAGTGCACAGGCATCGTTGGTCAACTGAACCAACACTGCTGGAAACCACGTATTTATGTGTGTGTGCCTTTTACTAATTAATTGCATATGAAATCGCAGAGCGTATTAAATTACGCGCTTTGCATTGCGTGTGCACTGCCAACAACAACACCGCAAACGCATGCATTTGCGCAATTCAATTCTGTGGCAGCATTGCATGCAACATGTAGCATTCCTCTAACCGCAGGCGCCATTTGCTATTTGCCATTTGCGCTGAGTGGATTTACGAAAGGTCACCGAAGGCTTTCGAATGTGCGTGTGTAGAGCAGCAGCAGCAGCAACCACAAAGCCAGCAGCAACCACAAAGCCAGCAGCACTAGCAACACCGGCAACAAAAGGAAAGTGCTTGTCTGCTTCATGTTGCGAGCGTCCTTCATGCAGGAAATTGTGTGCCTTATGCGCCGCATTAGCCTGCCACATTTGCCGCTTGCATCTGCATGAATAAAACTATTCAATTAATTTAATTGCAACGCTCGAGCGCAGCGCCCAGGAAGAGCAGCGAGCGGACAGGCCGTCAGGCCAAATGACGCCATTAAGCGCCCAAGCACGCCGAAAATGTGTTGATACTTATTTATATCCCTTCAGTCCTTTCACACACACACACACCTACACACATAAGGGCTGCAGCATATGCTGAACCTAACTCTGATTTATGCACAGGCATTTCGTGTGTGTGTGTGTGTGCGTGCTATACCTTCATACACTCGCTTGTATGTGTATGTCTTTGTAATACAAGTTTCATTTGATTGATGTTCTTGATTGATGTGCGAATTTCCCTCCGAGCTGCTGACGCAGTGATATGCGAATTAAGCGTGTGATTATTTGCTGCTGAAATTGAGATATTTGGCAGCCTTTCAACAGGCGAAATGTGCCAGATTGGGCTGCAAATTAGTCTAATGTGAAAGCTTGTATGTGTGCGTGGCAAAAGGCAATCTAAAATCTAATTTCTAAATTTAACTTGAACTTTTTAAGCTGCATTGTAAACATACTCGTATTTTATTAAATAGAATCGGAAATATTGCCAATGATAATCAAATCTTTAAACTTATAACCCTTAACTGGGGAAAAGGTAAGTAACATTTTTTGCTCTCTTGACTATAAAGCGTCATAACTTTGAAGTGGATAGCTCCATCTGGCAATCCTTTTCCTTCTGCTTAACAGAAGACAAATCAGCTGATTTTTTTGTGAATAATTTTTTCATATTGGTGCTGTCGTACTAAAAGTTATTGCAAAACAAAGATGGGTGAAATTTCAGAATAAATATATAATATACACCTAATTCTGTTTTTACACGGTCTTTTTTTACACGGTTTTGATTTAACACGGTTTGAAAATAAACAAATTTTAAATTTTTTTACACGATTTTATTCCATTTAGCACGATCCAAAATCTTTTGGGCTTACATTTTTTTTTGATTAAATTTAATTTTTGCGAAATATGTTAATATCACAAATTTAGGGGAATTCCCTTTTAGTGCATACAATCAAATTTATTTGTGACAGCAACTAGAATGTGTTAATAGTTTCTGAACTATCCATGCAATCAGACGTGTTTGCTAAAGGAATTTTGTATAGGCAAATTTGATTTTCCAACGTTACATTAAATTTAATTTTAACGCGGCTCATAACAGAGTTCACTGTTAAAAATGTAGATTCCGAACGAGCAAGAGAAAGTCCAGTTCAAAATTATTCCAGCGATGATAGTGATTTTATACCCATTCGATGCAAGCGAATGCAAGTAACTGATGATGACAGCAATTAAATTTATGTTCCTGTATTTATGATTATCATTTTAACTTTTTTTTTAATTTTTTTTACCTTAAAAATTTAATAACCTATTCTTTTTGTTAACAACATAGCTGTTATACATAATTGTTTTTAGCTCCTGAACTTGTCATACATTTTTTTTTACATTACTTTTAAGCTTAGAGTGCATATCTTTTTTTTCTTTAATAACTATGCTTGTGTAAAAACACATTATATATGTGATTAAATAAAATAAACCTGAATAGTTGATCTCAAAAAATCCTTGTTTTTCACTAATTTCAATAGGTTTTAGAGATAAGGAACCAATCACCTATTTTGCATACGACCAATGTCTTTTTTTACACGGTTTTGTTTTTACACGGATTTTCCTGGAACCAATTACCGTGTAAAAACAGAATTAGGTGTATATTATATTTTACAATTTTACTACGACAAAGGAGAGAATGCGGCACAGTTGTTGTGCTACTTATGGTGAAGGTACTCTATTCCAATCAACTGCCAGAAAATGGTTCGCTCGTTTTCGTTCTGGTAATTTTGAAGTGAAGGATGCTCCTCACGTTGGTCGACTTATCGCCGAAAAAGTCGATGGAATTAGGAATAAGCTGTAAGAAGACCATTGAGCATTCGCGACATCACTAAGGAACTGAAGATCGACCACAAAACAATTTTAAACAATTTGCATAAAGTTGGTTTCAAAAATAGCTCGATTTTGTTTCATTTCAACAGCGAAACGCAGATGGAAATTCGGTCCATTAAATTTTTTGCACTTAGTTCATGAGGCACCCAAGTTTCGATGCATCCAGTCCTAACATTGCAACGTTAGATAACCATTTGCTCCGATCTCTCTAACACTCTCTTGTTGGGAAAGAAAATTTGCCTCGCTACCAAATTCTTAATTTCGAACTTCAAATTCAATTAATTGTAATTACTACTGATATTGCACTTCGACGTGCAATTACTTCAAATTTAATTTCAATTTAATAAAAAATAAAATTATATAAAAAAAACTTTTTAAAAATAAGCTTTAATGTACTAAAAAGTAGAAAATAAGTTGTTTCCAAGTCACCTGTATCTTACTATCCCTAAAAGCTTGGGGCGCTCATGTGTTCAATATTTGTCAAACAGTTACCACAATATTTTATTTAAATAATTTTTTGCAAATAGATTCTAGTAATGAAAGATATTTTGAATATGGATATTGAGCGCACAAGCTTTTATTAATAGTAAGATACAGGTGACTTGGAAACAACTTATTTTCTACTTTTTAGTACATTAAAGCTTATTTTTAAAAAGTTTTTTTTATATAATTTTATTTTCTACTTTTTAGTCTTCCATAAATTCAATTTTAGAGCTCTGAAATTTTTCGCAAAAAGAATTTTAAACTTGCAGAGCAGTACACAATATTTAGGGTATTCACAGTGTTTCCTATCATCATATGTCATATCCTCAATTTAACAAATAATACGGCAGTGATCGACCCTAATATTCGTGGCATATTTGTGACGCGGTGAGTTGTTGCTATTTTGCCAGCAGGGCGCGGCAAGTTAGTTCCTATCGTTTTTCATTGATGTGTGGTGTACCTATAATTATAAACTGAAGCCCAAGTGTGTAGTTGCTTGAAAAGTGCCACGCCCATAAAATTTTACCAGTGGGACGAAGTATCCAAGAGGGGCCTGTATACGGAATTTCAATGCTGCACGACCTTTAGTTCCAAAGCTAGTCTATATAAACGATTTTGTTTGTATGGGCGGTGCCACGTCCCCTTATCCAGTGTCCGCCTTATTTTCTCAGTAGAAGGATATGGATGTGTAGTAAGTTCCTACCGAGTTTCATTGATGTGTGATGTGTAGTTCTAAAGATATACACAAATCTGGAGTTGATAAAAAAGTGCCACGCCCCTTATCCTACGCCCATAAAATTTTACCAGTGGGACGACACATCCCAGAGGCGACTGCATACGAAATTTCAATGCTGCACGACCTTTAGTTCCAAAGCAAATCGAGATCAAAAATTTTGTTTGTATGGGGGGTGCCACGCCCCCTTATCCAGTGCCCGCCTTATTTTCTCAGTAGAAGGATATGGACATGTAGTAAGTTCCTACCGAGTTTCATTGATGTGTGATGTGTAGTTCTAAAGTTATACACGAATCTAGAGTTGATAAAAAAGTGCCACGCCCCTTATCCTACGCCCATAAAATTTTACCAGTGGGACGACACATCCAAGAGGCGACTGCATACGAAATTTCAATGCTGCACGACCTTTAGTTCCAAAGCAAATCGAGATCAAAAATTTTGTTTGTATGGGGGGTGCCACGTCCCCTTATCCTACGCCCATAAAATTTTACCAATGGGACGACACATCCAAGAGGCGACTGCATACGAAATTTCAATGCTGCACGACCTTTAGTTCCAAAGCTAATCGAGATCAAAAATTTTGTTTGTATGGGGGGTGCCACGCCCCCTTATCCAGTGCCCCCCTTATTTTCTCAGTAGAAGGATATGGATATGTAGTAAGTTCCTACCGAGTTTCATTGATGTGTGATGTGTAGTTCTAAAGTTATACACAAATCTAGAGTTGATAAAAAAGTGCCACGCCCCTTATCCTACGCCCATAAAATTTATTGATTCATGCATTGTCATGGTGGTTACGCATGTATGCAAAGTTTCAGATCTCTAAGTAGTCGGGAAGTGGGTGAAAAATTGATTACTAGATTCCACTACATACCGGATGTGAAGTTAATATAAAGCTTATAAAAAGTGGGAAATACAAAGCAGAAAAGTGAAATGAATAATCAACGAACAAATTTAGCAAGAAATGTCAGAATTTTTGACGCGACATTTGGAAGTCAACTTGCAGAACACTTAATACAATTACACTGACATGGCAGACAGCAGACAGCAACAACAACAACAACTACAACAACAACGGATAGGCATGACGGCAAGACGCAGTAGATGTCAAACGTTTGCTGAAATATGAGAGGGGGGCGTGTGTCAGAGCACTTGACTAAGCAGCCAAGGCGCAATCATGAAATTGGAAACGGCTCAACAAATTATGAGCAACACGACAAGTGGCAGCCACACACATATACAGAAGTACGATGCCGTCATTGTGTATACGGCAGCCCCAGGGCCCAATGTTAATTGCTTCGTTAATTATTTTGATGGTATCCTTTTTCTGGCAGTCCAGCATGGAACTAAGTGGATCGCTGCATTTTGAAACAGGGCAGTCCAGCAACATGTGGCCAACTGTTAAGGGTATCGAACAACTCTAATATAAACAAGACAAAAAGGCACCTAATATCGATTGGGCCCTGGGGCTGCCGTACACACAATGACGGCATCGTACTTCTGTATAAATTTATTTATAAAGTATGTAGCAATAAATAAATAAATAAATAGTAGAGTTGTGCCATTAATCGAAAGTCTTATCAGTTGTTTAAATAATCGATTAATTGCTTTAATAAAATTAGTTTACTTAGTTCATTTATAAGCAAATCATCTAAAATATTTTCATCTCAAAAAATCAATTTTAAGTATCTTTAAATATTGGCAATTTAATATAACTGTAATTTCAATTTAAGCAGAAGAAAATTATACAGAAATTTTGACAAGAAAACTGCAAGCAATACGCATCTTTGGCATGAGGGTGCTCTAACTGGGCCCAAATGCTATGACGGCACTGAATTCGCAAATTTGGCAGAACACTGCACTGATGGTTTGAAAATACATACGCACATCTACACACATACATAAACGTGTATAGTAGCATTCCAGTCATTGGTTTGATAAATACAACATGACATTTTAATTTGATGAAGGAAATCAATCACACTGGCTTTTGGAGCTCTTTTAAATGTGACATCAAATGAAATATCAAGCTTACAATTGAATTGATGATTTACTTTGGAAACTTTTTGTTTAGGCATAGTCATAAAAAATTTATTTTCTCTAATTCTTATTGTTATCATCTATATGAAAGAAATGAATTTGAATTTTCTTAAATGCAGTCAAACGAAGACATCGACACCTCAAGCTTTAAAATTATTGTTCAAAGCAAATTTCAATTATTTGAACTGCAAAAAACTTTTATATGAAGCTTTCTTGTGAAGTTGTTGTCAAATCAAAAGAAGTACTCCTTCAAAATGACGCTTTTTCCATATAGAAGATAAATGTTTGTTGGGTTTTTACAGCGCAGCGCATACATGCACACAAATCATATTTGTGATTCCTGTCGTTGACATTTGCTTTTCTTTTCGCTGTTGTCGTTGCTGTTGCTGTTATTATTGTATTATAGTGCAACAACACTTAGCACATAAACTAAGTACAATTGTCTGCGCTGCTTTGTAGGAGTTAGTAAGCTTCAAGCTATCGCTGTCACGCACACACACATATGCGCGCATTTTACAAGCAACACAAAGGCCAGTCAATTGCTGTTACTCTCTAACGTACCTTTTCATAAAAGCAGCAACAGTAGCAGCAAAAACCACTTAAAAAACAACAGCAACAACAAAATTGCATTCATAAATTTTTCAAATGCATGCAAGCAAAATAAACAAACCAACAGGCGAGAGACGAGAGGGCGAACTGGCGAGCACACATACACACCCAACATTTTGAGCGGCGCCTCCAGTGCACAAATTCCAACAGCAAAACGCCCACTGCAGTCATGCAAGGAGCAACAGCAGCAGCAACAGGGCTGCCAGCATATGATTCTTTTTCCCCCTTTTGTGGCGAAAGAAATTAATCGAAACGAAGTTAAATTAATTAAAAGAAATAATGAAAATGGAAATAAATTGATCAAAGTGCCGAGCTTGTTAAACAATAAACAAAAATCAAAGCACAAATATTTTAATATTTAAAAAAAATCGAATTTATATCTTAATCTATAATCTAGCTAATTAAGTTTTATACTGCCAATGCTTTGCTATTGACAGTCCAACAGTTTAACTCATGTCATTCAGACAAAATCGAACATTCAAAATTTTTGGAATTTTTTCAAATACAATTTTTTCGTTAAAATGACATTCGAAATTATAATAGATCTAATTATCAGCCAGCAAGGAGAATTTCGCTAAATCTTTGAGTGTTCTCCGTTGGAGAAGAGCAACGAACGTGAATTTTTTTTTAACGGGAGTTGGCAACTCTGATTAGTATTAGCAAACAAAGCACTGGCTAATCCATAATTGAGAAAATGTCTAAACGTGGCAATTGCAACGCCTGAGGGAACTGCGGCGGCGGCTCTGAAATGAACTAGGGCTAGACTGGAGAGCGACATTCATTCAAATGCAATCAGCGCTGCCCCACCTTGCACTGCGTTGTTGTTATTGTAGTGGTTGCCAGCAAATTGCAAACAAGAATAACTGTTATTTATTTTGCATAGCTGTGTATATATGTATTAGTGACTGTGAGTGTGACGCAGGCTGGTTTTTTGGTTGTTATTGCTACGCCTTGAAATTTTTGCTTCCGCGCGATCGGATTTATGGAAAAATGTGTTTGTATAATATTGCCATGCATAACACACATGCACACTATTACACTTACATACTTTTGGAAACAAAAGTGGCCTTATAAGAGTTCCCGTTTTTTCTCCGTTAGAGTAACAGAACCCTAAAAAAACCAAAAATTGCAATAGATATAATTTTCTAAATTACCTTACTACTGAATAATCGGCGCTCAATAAAAACTTTTTTCAACCTGATTATACATACATATGAAAATATTTATTCACACATACATATTTTAAATTTTACAATAATTTTGTTGTTGTTTCTCTGTTTTCTAATGGCAGTAACGAAGTTTTATTTTATTTACTATCGTAATTACAATAATAAATTATTATAATTAAAAGAAATAAGATCGCTAGCTGCCGGGGTTTTCAGCTCGGTAACGAAGTTAATTAAAGCTTTGTGTGAGAAAAATCAGGAATTTACCTTTCGATACGGTTAAGCAAATTAATAGGTCGGAATAAACAATTGCAGTGCTATTTAATATGAGAACTTTGAATCAGTGTCTTAGTTTGTTTGAACTTCTGAAAGTGCCAGGTCAGTTATTCAGTGTCTTCAGCATCTTCAGCATAATTCGTAATGACGTTGCACAATAAGTTCGGCTTAGTGCTTGCTGCCTTCTGCTGCTTGAGTGCCATAGCCCTAACGCACTCTCAGAGTGTGAAGCTAATAAGAGCCCATCATCTCATCTGGAGTACCTATATCCAAACATAACATAAAATATTGCTACAACTAAGCAAGAGCATTGCTTGAGTTCTCACACGTTCTTACACACTTTTGTAGGGGCGCGTTCAATTAGAGTTAAAAAATCGGTACTACAAAAACTTTTTAATAGCCAATTCGAATGGTTTCAGAAGCTTTTCGTGTCGATAAATGCGCTCGTGGAAACCACAATCATTCACAGTTGGAATTTATCGACTTTATAATCAATATAATCGAAGATTGATAACTTGATAACTTTTCTTATATGTATTTTCTTAAATCTAGTTTGAAATGTTGATGTGATTTCAATAGTTAGAAATGTTTTTTCTCTCATAAAATGCCGAAAGATCTCTCTCTCTCTCGAAGGAGCAATAGTGCCCATGTTTATATGAGTATAAAAAGCTTGTAAATTCTTATGAACTATGTTTTAGATTAGAATAATTTCGAATAGGTAACTTACAGCTTTATAATGCCATATTTTGTATTTATTGATTGTAATATTAGTATTCATATTTTATATTTATTTTATCTAGATTTCATTTTGGTTGACAATTCTTAATTAAAAACATACTTTTTCTCTCTCTACCTCTCCCTGCAAGAATGCCCCGTTAATGAAGTGTTTAGTGAATGCGGCAACTGCCAATCATATTGTGGCATCGGTGAAGACGTCAAGACATGCCTTACATACTGCGAAGGAGGTTGTACATGTAAACAGGGATTTCTGCGCAAGGGAGTCTATGGCAGTTGCGTGCTACCGAGTATGTGTTAAGAGTGTACGATGCTTTGTGAAAGCTTTCACATGTTTCCTTTGTTAATATATAAAATAATACATTGCATTTTTGTGTTTCAAACGCGATTTTTAATTGCATTAAAAAAGTTGTTATTCTTGTTCAGATTCTACCGAATGTGACAGATCTGGCTCCGACACTCCGCTCCTTAATCCCTTGTCCTAATTTTAAAGTAATAGAAGTTGATTTGAGCCTCCGCTAGGCTAAGAAAAACTTCTATCACAAAATTTTGTTATAAAGAGGGCTGTTTCAGAGTGAAGCATATAGTAGCTTGCATGAATATATTTCACAAATAATGTTAACGACAATATAACATTGCACTTGATTCCACTCAAACAACATAGCTCAAATTGTCCACTCAGCAGCACTGCTGAAAAGACTCAAACGGACACGTGTTCAAGCGCCGCAAGGTAATGAAAAATCCGGAAAGTGAGAGCAGTGAGCCATTTCTCACGGCGACTGCGCAAAGAAATGCCGCAAAATGAAATGAACAGCGGAAATGAACGCAGAGCGCAGAATACGACGCTGGCACTACTGCTCCACATTTGAGACGAAGGCGAAGATGCGACGAAATGCAGCTTCAAGATGCCGCTCTCCAGATGACCGCAGGCAGTTGAAGAACGCATAGCAATAAAATAACCATAAAGCCAAAGGAAAAATGGCAAGAGGCAAAAAAAGATGACTTAAATGTGATGCCACTGCAAAATGCTGCTTCAGTTGTTCTTGCTGCTGCTGTTCTGCAAATGTTGCAGTGGGCGTGTTGTTGCCTGTCACATGCCGCTGCGGTTTTTGTTTGAAAATAGTCTTCCTGCTACCATCTCAATGCCGTTGTTTATGTTTTTTGTTGTTATTGTTTTTGCATCAACTTATTCGCGTACTACTGTCGCTGCTACCGCGGGCAATGCGGCAAACAGTTGTTGTTGTTGTTGCCACTTGCTGTTATATTGTTGCAAGCAGTTGTTGCCAGAAAATCCTTTATTTCTTCAAACAAATTTTGCTTTTCCGGCTATTTGCTTACTAAGAACAATATTTTGCAAAATGTAACTTAAAAAAAATATTTCAGCGTTGCTTTTTCAAATTTTTCCTTAGCAACTGTTACAATTTTTGATGGAATTTACTTGAGGGCCGATTTTTACTAGCTATTAAATTGCTACTTAAGTCAGCATATATTATCATAGCTTTTGGAGATACGCATCCATGAGTATCTGTAAATACTTGAAGAACGTCCACACGAGGGCTTTTCAGGCAGAAAATTTAAATGATATATAAATAAAACCTAATATATGCAGATATGTATATAACAACTTTAGTATTTGACACAGCTAAATTTAGTCAAACTTTTCTCTACTATTGCAAAATAAATTATTAACGAATTTTATATTTTTAGAATGTAAATAGAGATTGGAATTTAACCAATTACCGCTCCTTTCGTCATTGACAATTTTCAAACAGAATGCCGAGCAAATTTCTGTATAACCTTTTTTTATTATTTCCGCTTCCGCTTTCAATTCAACACTCAAGAGTTTCTTGCATTTTTCTTGCCATGACAGCAAAGCGAACCAAAAAGATAAGTACTTGACTGGTGCCTCGCTAGAATCTCTGCCAGAGACTGTCGTCGCAGAGAAGCCATGAACTCGCCTGGCTGCATAATTCAGCTGCGCCTGTCACAGCAGTGAATGCAAGAAATCCTTTCTGCGCCGTGGCATGGCCAGGCTCGAGACGGCTGCAGAGTTAAGTTTGCAGCTGTTATCCTTGCAACAACTTGCCAGGGTTAGTGTTGGGCTTTGTTGCCGGATTTTATTTATTTCATTTTATTGTGGCACGAACCAAAAAGTTTTGTATGGAAATGCCGAAAATGTTCAGAAGCATCGCTTATAAAATTCAGCTTTATTGTGCTTTATTCAGTTTTAACGAAATTTATAGCAACTGAAATAACTGAAGAATGTGCCTTATTGTTATTTAAGCACGATTCTTAAGTATATGAAATTCATAGCGTTACTTGCTCTATGTCTGATGCTTTATTATGTTGCTATTCCGGTTAAAAACTATTTGGAAAATAGAAGAATTGGGAAGTTTTGGCTCACCCGCCTTATAGCCCGGACCTTGCCCCGTCTGACTACTATTTATTTCGATCGATGCAGAACGCTCTCACCGGGATACGCTTCACTTCAGAACAAGGTATCCGAAATTGGCTTGATTCATTCATGGCCTCAAAAAATGAGCAGTACTTTTGGCGCGGAATCCATATGATATCAGAAAGATGTGAAAAGGTCATAGCTTCCGATGGCCAATACTTTGAATAATGTATCAATACATATAGTTATAGAAATAAATGGTTTTTTTTTGAGCAAAAAAGGGCGGAAACTTAGTTGTACACCTAATGTATAAAATGCATAGAATTGCCTTCATTATTCGTTCACTTGACTCCGTCGATATTGCCAGATTTTTCGTTTGTTCGGATCCACAAAACTCAAAGCTAAGCTCAACAGACTATTTTGACATTTGTGCTAGTTCAAATTTGAAGGATTTCAAAGTCGAAAAATATGCATACACATCTACAATATGGTGTTAAAAAATATGAATAATTTGCATATACAAAAATGCAAATGGTGTAGGAATTCCTATACAAATGACTTTTTTTAAACAGAAGATTTATTCAGTACCTACCTCAGACCTCACGGAATAGAAGAAGATTTTACGCGCTCGGTGCTTGCTCTGTTTGATTTAAAGGCCAACAATTTCAATGTTTATTTTAAGCCATTACCTACTTTAACATTATAAGATAAGATATGCATAAGATACGTTCGTAAATTAATATTCGCATTCGAACATAATACGCACGTATTTTGCAAATTCAATTTCAGATCTCTCGCTTACTTCACATAGGTAGGATGCATTAAATCCTCGAGCAATCGGAATTTCATATATGTATGTACGTATTTCTTTCTCTCCTCTTCAATAAACCGAATAAACGTTCGTTCGATATTTATTCCATGTACGTACGTTTTTTAAGGCTTTCTGCTTTTGTGGCTAAAAGACAGTATTAAGGAGCGTACTCACTCAAACAAACTCACCCACACAATTTTACGTTCAACAAGGAAACCAAGCACACACATACACAGACAACTGAAATATTCAATGAAAAGCACATAAAATGAAATCTGTGCTCCACCCTTGCACTTTTCAGCGCTTCATCAGGATTCACAGAACAAGCAAGACGAGTTGGGTTGCACTACGGTGACTGCTCTTGTGGGTGGATGCTGGCTGCCTTCGTAGCGCACCAAAGTTCATCGAACTGGGCAGCTTAAATTGAATTTTTATGAGTGACCCGTCTGACGTATGCAATAAATTTTTAATTAAGTGCCTGCGGTAGCACGGAGGGGTAGCATTTTCATAGGTAAATAAAAAATATGTCATATTTTAAAAAATATATGGAAATTTGTTTGTTCCGTGCTTCAATATACTATAGTATTAGCAAGTATAGTACATAAATAGTAATGTTAAGATTTTACAACAATAAAGCTATATTAAGATAATATGGCCACTTCCATTTCTCATTATAATCCATAATCATTATTTACATACATATGTATGGCAGATCGCTTTGTGTGTGCTCTGTACATTCATTAATTCAATATCATACTTAATGTCAAATAAAGAAGTTGCCTAACGTATGACCTTCCCTTTAATAAAATATTTTTATAGTGCATTTCGATGCCTTGCCAGCAAAAAATTATAGGCGAAATTTTTATCTTACATCATGTGGTATTTATAAAATTGTAAAAGCCGAAACTATAGCAATTTTTCCTAATTATGATAACCCAAAAGCCGGGAACACGATATATAGTAGAATCCCTTTGAGGCTCTAAGAGCTTTAAACCATCATCGATAATACACTTTGTATAAATTTAAATGTAAAAGTTTTACAGCAGCTTAAGATCATGTTTTACACATGCATACAAATTATACATATCTACACATATATTACGCACATATAACATCAGCAAAAAAACTATTTTGAAAATAAACAAAGTATAACAAATATTATTGGCAGCACACAGACCACAACACCTCAACAAACACAACAAACACAACAACAATAAAGAATCAACTTTTACGTATTTGGTTTCATAGCAAAGTATCTGCTATCACTCAGCTACGCCGAAGGAAATGAAACTCATATGAGACACAGGAGTAGCTTATTGACACTCGACAAACACTCCCACATATGCATATGTACATATGTGTGTGCAGACGTGTATTTCTTATGAGCTGCTGAGCAAGAATTCACACACACACAGATACCGCCTGCCCGCCTGTTATCAAGGAGGCGACACTTTGTTATTGTTGGTATTTTTCTAGCTGCCATAAACGCTGCGATAAGAAAAGACAGATGACAATGCAGCGATAATACGTAACAGCTTTAGGATTACGCCACCGTTGCTGGCTCTATGCCTCTGCAAAAAGTATGCTGTGAGTGTTGGAATTTGTATTTCCATGAGCTGTCCAAACAGAGAGAAGGATGCCGACGGGCAGCTTCCCTTCCCTTGACAAAGCCGGGAGCCGCTAGCTGAAAATATTTGAAAATATTGGCAATCATTTCGAAAGCCAAATGGTTTGATGTATTGACTTTGAAAGTGGCTGGCAAAGCCGCAGGCCGGAAAAAGGTAAAAGTAATGGCAAAGAGACTGCCAGCAGAGTTACACACACACACACACACACACACAAAGGCACTGCTATACAAATAAAACACACATACACAGCTTTGACATTTTTCAGCGGAAAAACAACACGCGGAAATGACGAAGCGTGTTTGCAGAAGACAGACAAATCAATTTGGCAGATAAAAGAAATATAGTATCTATTTTTGAATGGCATAGTAAAGAGGTGCTTGGAGAGCGCTGCATCGTGGGGCTGATAGCTGCAGCATGGTAGTCATATAAGCAAATAAGTTAAACGAAGCAAAGCAAATTCATCACAGAAGCTTACAAATTAATATGCAGCTTGGCTCAGATCACAAACATTGGCAATCCACTACAGGTTCATTTGCAGAAACAGCTCATTCCTCTTCAAGTTAAAAACTTAAACTATATGCAATATGAAGCTGCCATAATTCTCAAGTTGATATTGTATAGAATCCAAGTGTCCCCTTAAAGCTTTTAGCTACTGCTCCGCCCACCAGGATATTTCTAGCCTCATTGGCATCCCGACTTGCGGAGCTGACACCCCGGCCATAAATATCTTGTCATTTCGAAATAGCCACTCTGCTGAAGTGCTAATATGCAAATTATATCGCTTATGAATGCTGACAGCTGTAGGCAAAAAAACAGCAACAACAAGAGCAACCGCAACCAGCACAAAAAATATTCTGTCTAAACAAATCGAAAGGGCATTCGTAACACTTTCAATTTAATACTAAATCAATAGTCTGAGCAAAAATGTGGCATGATTAATGACTTGACGGCATGACAGATTGTTATCGAAAAGTAATCACACACGCACACGCAACTCACAAATAATTGCTACTAATGGCGTTCGTTATTAGTAATGGCAACGTTAAATAATGAACAGCATGCTACTTTTAGTCAAACCAACAACACAACAGCACCGCCTACAATAAAAACAGCAACATCCTCAACATCATTCTCATCAATTTATAACAGTTACAGCAATATTGACAATAATACCAATAGCAGCAACAACAACAACATGGAATTGAAAGCTTAACCGGCTACGACCCATCAGCAGCTTTGGGCGAGGAATTCTACTACTATATGTACATAAGCTATGCATGTCATTCCAGAGATTTAGGAGTTCCATCAAAATTGATGTACTGCAATTTTCCGGAGTTTGATAAAAGAATTGATGCCTTTTAAGAATTTTTTTAAATCCAGTTTCTGCTACTCCGAGACGGCTTCAATTTTCGCCATGCCATGTTTCTTATAACATCTCTTATATGAAATTATTTTTGTAAAAAAATTGACAATCGATCTCGAAACTTAAATTTTAAGGCTCACTGACGCAGTGCACTAAATTTTGTTCAAATCGGACAACTTCTTCTTTCACAACTGCGGCCACAGACGGTCACACGGAGAGAAAGGCGTACAGACGGACAACCGGAAATCAAGAAAGGAAGTGATTAGGATCATTTATATACTTATGTCTAAGCCTGGCTCCTTTAATGCGGTATTATATACTACCGTAGGTGTAGGGCATAAAAATAGCGATCAATGATTGATTTATAATTTTGATTTAAGCAGGGATCAACCATATTTTCTTCAACGATTGTTTAATTGTTTGCTATAAACATTTTAAAGTTGCATTTTAGAATTATTTTCATAGATTTGTAGCGGAATATGCTTATAAAGAAGAAATTTTACTTATTACATTTTATGCGTATAACCTCAAAACTCGCTGTCAATAAAGAAAAAACTAGAGCCAATTTCGGGTTAAGCATGCGATGCGGATAATGCGACTGTCTGCCTCTAATTTGGCAACAGCTTAATGCATCAACTAGCTTATTCATCAATATCACTCATCATCAGGACATTCCGGCGCACTGCCACAACAACAAAAACAACTACAAGCAACTCACCCATTATGCAACTGTGTGCTGCTTCTGTTCGCGCCAGATGAGGTCAGTGACTGTCTTCCGTGTCAATGTTGACTTAGCGAGATTGCTGAGAGTGTTGTGCAACACCCTTCCACACACACACTCACACTCACACATAATATATGGCAGGGACCACAGCACATACTCGATTTGTTGTTGCTGAGGGAGACATATCGACAATTTTCCGCTTTTACTTGCATGTTTATTTTGTGGCACAAAGCTCGGAATCTGCCACTACCGCTGCTGCAGTGTGGATTATGTGAATCCAGCACACACAAATACACACACGCACACACAAGAGCAATCAAACTACGCATGCTAGGGACAAAGCCAACATATACGCATTCCCAAGCTCACGCACACCAACAGCAGCAGGAAGGCGAATTCAATTTTAATGATGTTGGCCCAGCGCGTTAGCACCGGAAATCACAGGCGGGTGGCAGGGCGGGCGGGCGAGTAGACAGTCAATTTGGCGCACTTGCCACGTGCTCGTATTTGGCACACTTATGCTACCCCTTCCAAGCATTAAAGCGTGCCGCGCTCATTTCATTTCATTTCCATTTCCATTTTCCGCATTTTCTCGTTCGAACGCATTTGGGCGCACTTTTGGCCTTTTTGACTTCTTGGCATCGTTGGCAGGCGCGGCACGTACGTGCTGGTTTCCACAATTGGAGTTGAGCATGTTGTTGCTTCGTCATTGCTATTGCTGCTTTGGACTAGTCTGCTGGACTGGCAACTTGTCTGCTTTATTTCGGAGTAACGAAAATTTATTGAATTAAGGTGAGCAGAGCAGCTTCAAGATGAAGAATTAGAACAAGAAGAACAAGAGAAGCCATTTTGTTTTTGCTTTAGGCTGTGCCAAATTTTTCATATAACTTTTGTTTGCTTTCACACTTTTCCCTCAAATATTTGTATTGCTTTTAAATATACATATTTTGTTTATATTCAATAGGCCATAGCTTCACTGGGCAACATCACCTTGATGATTCAATATAGAAATACAACACGAATTCGGTATACAGAAGTTATTAAAAATATTCTTTATAATCGTCTTACGAGGGGAGTTCAATGTATTCTCGATATTGTGGTATTTTATTTATGTAGCATAATGATTTCATTAAAAATTTTCATTATTTAAGTATATAAATATAAAATCTCACATATTTACGTTAAGTAGTTCTTTTATAATGCTAGATGAAAGACGATCGTAATGACTGACGCGACAATGTTGAAGAAAATCGAACAACGCGCTAAGCTTTTTAAAGCATATTGAAAAGTTGAAAAGATAATTTCGACAAAATATTTGAACTTAATCGGCGGTTTTCTTCATACTGTTCTCTTCTACGATATTTATTATCTAACAAACAGGGACTGAAGAGTGTTCGAAGAGATTCAGTGTATGAGGCCGAAATCTACAACAGTTTGTAATATAATCGTCATATACCGCCATTTACTCGTAATTTTTCAATAAGTTCAATTATTTTCGGTAATCGCAGGTACGTTCTTTACGCCTAATAAGCCCTAATAATGGTTCAAAAAGCGTTTGATAAAAACTGTTTCATAAAATGATAGACACTGTCAAGAGACGGGTTTTCAAAAGCCATAAAATAATCGATCGAAAAAATGTGAGTGGTGTTAATCTTGAAAAGCAAAGCATGATTCAAATGAAAATTATAATTAAAGGTTAGCTTTTCCATGCAAAAACGTAGAAAGACTTATGTTATTTACTTCTGCTCTGAACTCAAAGAATGCAGAATTTGTTGTTCTTTGAAGTAGAAAAGAAAGAATCTAAGCCAATATAAATAAAATCGATTCACTTATTTTACTAAAATTGAAACACTTACCCAATGGAATGCGCTAAAAAAGCGTCCATCTTCTACGCACTCACTACGTAACAACAACTACAAAAATTACAGCTGTCAGTTATGCAAAGAAAATTTTTATTATATCTTTACTTGAACTTATCACAAAGCTAAGAAAACTTTTATAAATAACTAAAAATACAAAGAATTGAAATGACTCCATGGGAGACAATTTAGTATGCAAAAAATATATATGTATATAAGTATATAAATGTACGTATATTTTTTGTATGTATGTGTGAGTGTGCTTGTTTATGTGTGTATATGCATGCGCTTACTTAGTAATACGTTCTGCTTAGCTTTGCTTTAGCTTCTTTGGAAAACATCTTACGACAATTACAAATTACTATATTGCATATTTTTGAAAGTGTCCCTTCATTTTCGTTCTCGCTGTTATGGTAGCATAAATTAACTAGAAATGTATAACTTAATGCCAAAAACAACACAGTACATATAATATAAAAATATTTTCAAAAATTCAATAACAAAATTTATAAAAATTACACATTTTCAATGTTTTCATTATACTTTTTAGAAGAGATTATTGATTTTGAGATTTAATGCAGATTTTTCTTCTAAGAAATTCAACTATTTATGCCTCACTAACTCATTTTTCTATGAAATTCATTTGCAGCTTTTTCTAGCGCTTGCGCACTGCACTTTACTTTTAAACAGGTATAAGTAGTCGAAGCGAAGTCGACTTTTGACTATTTAAATGTTGTAAATTTTATAATTAGTCGGCTTTTCGAATTTTATAAAAATGTTGCAAATATATATTCTACTAATGCTATGAATTCACTTTCGAATTTTTGACCTTAGCAAATTTGCAATTTGTCGACTTAAGTCGACTTTCGACTATTGCATTTTTGTATTTTGGCTTATTGGTATTAATGGCTTTGTAACTTCTGAAAAATTGCGCATATGCATATATGAATAGTGAATATATTAAGTCGGTTTTTCTATTTTTGAAAAACATTACATGACTAATGACTTTCCCCAATTTTAAACTATTTTAATTATGTTTACTTTGTAATTAGTCAACTTTACACTTTTCGAAAATTTTTCAGATATATTCGACTAATGACTTGTGTCAACTTTCGACATTTATAATATCGCCAAATTCATGACAAGTCGACTTTAAAAAAATTATACTAATGACTTGAGCCAATTTTTGACTGTTTCATTTTTGTAAAATAGGTAACTAGTTGACATTTTTACTTTTCAAGAATTCTGCACATATATTCGACTAATGACTTGAGTCAACTTATGACGTTTTCAATTTTACATAATTGATCTTAAGTCGATTTTTCTCTACTTCGAAAATAGTGAAGATATATTCAACTATTGGCTTAACTCACAATAAATAAATTTGCATTTAGTCGATTCACAATAAATTAAATCTTTCGACTGGCTGCGATTTGCAATAGTTGACTTTAAAAAAATGCAAATTTTTGCGACTAGTTTCGACTTCGACTACCCATTCCTACTTTTGGATCGGAGATCAATTAACACTACGAGATATAAGTATGTATGTATGCTCCTAAATTGTTGTCTACTACATTAGAAATACTAGGCTTGAAGAGAAAACGTTTCTATTGTGGCACCGAATTCAACTTACACACTACGAGCTCAGCTGCCGCCGCCCCGCGCCGCACCTTAAAGTATGCAACACGAGCGCTCCAGCTTGCGCTCTGTCTTTGGCATCTCCTGCAGCGCCAGCTCGACGTGCTTGCGCGCCAGCCACGACTGCTTCTGCAAGCGATTCACCACGATGCGGTAGGCGCCGATGATGTCACTGCGCGGTCCGTTCTGTATGGCCGCACGCAGCATGTCCGGACTGACGCCCAGTTCCATGAGTATGCGGCGCGCCTCGAACTCCAGGCCATTCAACTGACTCAGATCGTCCGTGTCTGTCGGCAGCATAATGAACTTGCCCGTCTCCGCGTCGTAGTTCTTGAAGAGCGGACAGTCGATGGCCGCCTCCGCGTTCCACTGCCGCCGCTCGCAACCGTTGCCGTTGGCCAGCTGCTTCTCCTTCTCCATCTCCATGGGACTCACCTTCTTCTTGAGCGTGCCGCAGAAGAACGAGCGCTTGGGTGTGCTCGCACGCGACGGCTCCTTGTTCAGCTCGTGCGGCAGATCGCGATTAATCTCGATCGGATGCAGAAAGTTGTCCACGAAGGAGCCGTCATTCTTTCTGGTGTTCATGCTGATGGGCGGCTTGTTGGTCACCTCCAGATAGCGCTCACGCAGCGAGTACGTCTTACGAATGCGCCGCGACTTGGAGCGCACCCAAAAGGCGGCCGGCCGTCTGGCGGGCTTGCTGCGCAAGTTGATCTCGTGCTGCATCAGTTCGGCGCTCAGCTTGGGGCAAGTGACAAATTGACTGTTGAGCATGTCGTCGACGCTGGGCCGACGCACGGGTATGTGTATGAGAATACGTTCTGGCGGGTGAGCAAAGTGAAGCAAATGATAAGACTGAAAGAGCGAGAGAGAGGCAGAGAGAGTTAAAGTGGCACTTACGTATGAGTCGTATACACGGCAGACTCAGCTGTCCCGGCAGCAAGTAGTCCCCTTTCAGTATGGCCGCCTTCAGCCCCGGTATTGTAGGCGCACGGAAGGGCATATTGCCCACCACCATGAAATAGAGCAGTATGCCCAGCGCCCAAACGTCAACGGGCGCGCCAATATAGTGATCATCGGAGAAGAGTTCAGGTGCTGCATATGGCGGTGAGCCACAAAATGTGTCCAACTTCTGACTGGCACCTGAAATGCAGCGAAAGTACATTTTAATGCAAATCTTTATAGTAGTGCATCTATATACCTAATTGTCAGCAGTTCGCAGACAATGGCTCATTCAGAAGAGGATCTAATGCCTCATCTCACCCAAGCGAGTGTTTAAAATTATTGAATCAATCGATCAATGTTGCTATAGTTTTTTTTTAATAAATACAAAGCCAATAAAATAGTTTTTAAATGCAATTTTTTTATAATGAATCGACAAATTCAAAACTATTTCAGAAAAGCAGCACTAACTCATTATTTTGGCTGTATGAAAACTAATCAAATTCTGCAGCTATGATAGATATATGTGTGTGTGTATGAGTGAGCTATTTTCGAGTGTCAGTCATACATCATGGAAAGCGCTGCTATCATTCCATCAGGTACAGCTCATTCTGCCCTCCCAAAGCCAAAATGGCAATGCTTCAATTAAGCTGAGCGACACTTGAATTAATGACACTGCTTGATGAATAAATCAATTTGTTGATACCATTGCCCTGCCTGCTGTGTCTTTGCAACAACAACAACAATCGAGCGCTGTTACTCACCATTGATAAGCTGTGTGCTGAAACCGAAATCGGCCAATTTTAGGCGGTCCTCCGACAGCAGCAATACATTCTCAGCCTTAATGTCGCGATGTACATAGCCCAGGCTGTGCTGTAAGTGGACAGAGGGGGGAGTGAGTAAACATTAGCCGTTTTCGAAAGTGATCAGTTCGGCAGTTTAGGCATGAACTCACCATGTGTTTTACAGCCAGAAGCAGTTGTTTGTACAGCGGCGCCGCATGTATCTCCCGCAGAGGACCACCCTGTGTTATGTGATTGTAGAGCTCACCGCCACGTATCCACTCGGTGACCAGATAGACGCGTCCCAATGTTTCGATTACTTCGAAGAGCCTGCGGCGAAATAGAAATGCAAACAAACATACATACAAACACACTTAGTTAGGGCCAAAAGTCAACAATTTATCAAAAATACACACACACACACACATACATACAATACATACCTCAAAATGTTGGGATGATGCACACATTCAAGCGTGGCTATCTCACTCGATAGCATGCGCAAGGCCTTCGTATCCAAGCCGCCACGGTCAACTACCTTGATGGCCACTTTGTCTGTTGATTGTGTGCATTTCAGGCACACACACACGTGCACATCGGCCATGCAAATAAGTTGAAGATAAGGAAGAAAAAGCAACAAAATTTAGCAACCGGAAACAATAGCTTTTCCTATATGTGGCTTATGCTCGTATGTTCACTTAATTGGTTACGTTTTGCTGGCCATTTGAAGATATCCTATCTAGTTTGGCAGCTTTTTGCAGTTGACTTACCTCTGGTCAATTGATGTACGGCCAATTTGACTTTCGAAAAGTTGCCACGTCCGATGTCGCCACAAAATCTGTAGAGACCAATGCGCCGGCCAATTGTCACCTGCAAATTAAGAAAGTGGAAAGGAGAAAGTGCATGTTAAATTGAGTTGGCAATTTAATTTAAACGCGATTGCCACAAGTAAGCTTAAGTTTCGATTGAAGCTTTAGCCGCAGTAGCATAGTTCTTTAACTTTACTTAAGCTGATTTTCGTTTGGTCCAAAACTAATTAATTTAACTGAATTGGAAATTGCATTTTATTGAAAAATTTTGGTAAACTTAAGCCAACGTTGATAGATCGGAAACCAGAACCAAACTACACTTAGCTCCTCTTATTTGCATAGCTGTAATTAATTTAATAATTTTAGTTGGGATTGCCCCAGGCACCAGACATACTATAGGCCCTTTAACCCAACGTATCTCGATTCCAAAGGCGGTTTGCATTTGCAATAATTTAAAAGGACTGTCGAACCGTCCAGTGATATTTGCATATCTCTTGAAATTGTTTCTCCTTTTTGTTAGATTGAATGAGCCGACCGGAAATTCAACCCAGTATACTCACAGCCCCACGTAACGGAGAGCGAGCACATATAGCTCAAGACACTACATTAACACAACAATGCCGCCTGAGAACCCTTGCAGGGAATTAGCTCGCCAATGTAACAAATCTTTTGTGGCTACTTGGAAATACAATCAAGCCAATTGGCTTATGAGCAGTTAATTTGCACTCACATAGATTGATAATTACAACAGCAATCAAAAGCTGCCTACTTCAGTAACTATGTAGTATATATGAAGCTAGCTGCTGCTAGGTTTGAATAGTCAGTTCATGCTTAGAATTTATATTTCAGTAATTGTATTTAATCGGAATAGATGACGTAGTTAGAGCTTACTTTCAAAAACGTTCATAATAACAGATTCTATGTAATTAAATGGCAACGCCATAAAACTAATAAGTGCAATCTTGCATAGTTGTCAAAGGAAAAGGAAAATGGTATTCATGGAAGAGACACTAAGCCGGCAAGTAGCAGCAAATATATGTAAGTAAAACTTGTATAAATCTATTATTAAAAAATTAAATCAATCATTAAAATCGACAAAAAAAATTTTACAAAGAATTTTATAATGTTTAACGAAAATAAGGCTTATTTTTTATTGCTACTATTATTGCAATTCATTCGCTTTAGTAATTGTTGTAGAAAATTTAGTGACGATAGCTAATTAATTGGTATCTTTATTCTTAGCATTATATTAGTGTCTTAATTAGTTATCGCAACAAATTTCTAGTTATCATGATTAATTTATTTCTGTGAGTATCTGTATGTATATATATGTATGAATTCAAAAGTATGTGTGTGTGTGTGTAATAGTAACTTAATTTGTGCATGCACAACAGTTACATGAATGCAACGGTGCAGGCAAGCATCACGTCATTGTTGCTGTTGCTGTCGTCGTTGTTGTTGTTGGCTGTTGTTGCCGCAACAATCGCGTTGTGTTGATTATGCAAATATAGGCGCAAGCACGCGCAGCACACAAACACACACACACACAGGTAACATGCCTATAAATATGTATGTGTGCGAGAAGAGTCTATAATAGCAGCCACTCAGCGTCTAAATATACGCTAATAAACAAAGCAGAGCGTTGAGACTCACACAAGCAGACACACCCATGGCTGCGCATACATACAATACATTATAAGGGCTACGTTCAAGAGTAGACTAAATCGAATTAGCTTATTAAAGTTTTTATATATGTATGTAGTTGATTTCGATATCTCAAAATGTATGCTCTACCAACGTTTAGTGCAGATCAGGCTAACCTTAAAAAAAGTATGAAGATAAATTCAGTCTACTGACAGAAAATATTGCATGAAAATTATAAAAACGTTCAACTATTTTCTTTAAAATTATAATTTCAGACTTGGTCAATTTTTGTGCGGAGCTAACAATGTGTATGTATGTGCACTTGCGCATGTGTTTGTGTAATGACCAAGTGCCAAGTGCCAAGTGCAATGCCAAAGCTCGTTGCACGCGCATGGAAACTTGTTGACACAGGCGATTGTGTGCCGGCGACAGCTGAGCGATGGGTCAACGAGGCGTATGAGTGTTTAGCGCTATATGAAGCTAGCTGCTAGCACAACTGGCACAACTGTATACTTGAATAGTATAATTGAATTTCAGTATGCCCAACATGTTTATTCTATATTCCATTTAACATGCGAGTCCATTTAAAGCAAAAGTGACATGCAAAAAGTTGCAATAATGCTGCAAAAATCAAACTAATTTTGCTTTTAAAGGGAGTAGTTCAGCACTTAAATAAAGTTAAGCTAGTGCAGTAAAGAAAGCAATAATTTTTAGAAGTTGAAAATGAAGCTAGTTTTAGAATTTCCTTTTGTTTTAATAACACTGTGATACGCTAACAAAAACTTGGGTTTCAGCATTAAGAGTATCATAGGTCAAATCGAGAATGTCGATTTTGATATTCAAGCTCACTCACAAAATCTTAACTTTAGTAAAAATAAAAATTTTCTTTAAAAGTAAAGATACCAGGCTGAAATAGCTAAGGTAAATTGTTTGCACAACACTTGCTCATAATTTCAAATGTCCAAAAGCGGTCTGTTGCAATACATTCTACGCATTTGAAACTAGCTAAAACGCCATAAAAAACAGCTCAAAAAAAATTTTTTTTTAAATTTCTAACGGAGGCTCTTCTATAAATCTTCAATATTTCCAAAAAGTATGCCTTTTTTGCTTTTCTATTTGTCATGTGAGTAGCTTTAGAATTTCTACAACAACAACAAAAACCTACAGACAATATTCTACGACTTTTACAACTGTTTACTTTACATGCTGCACAAAGCGAAACAACAATTAATACTGCCGCCGAGCCGCACGCCAGCGGCAAGTGACAAACTGTCAACGCCAGGCGATGTCAATTTGCCAAATGTTTGTAATTAAAATTGAAGACAGCAACAAAATGCTTCACTCGAAATAATTACAGCTTTTTGCGCTTGCTGAGTGCGCTTGCTTCACTTACAGCCAGCACAAAATGATAGTGATGTAAAATAAACGAAGGCAACGGGGCGTATGAGTGACTTTTCTTGCTGTGCTTATAAACACTTCATTCCTTTCAAGCGCAAATACGCTCAGATGCAAAAGCCGTGCGCGCTTTCTGTTTATTCAATTAAAATGTTAAACAGGCACACACAAACAAACGCACACATACACACACTCTACGCTTACAGTCAACAACAAGCAATTCAGCAGAGCAGCGTCTTGCAACGACAGCTTCGCTTGGCAGTCAATAAGGCCGAAAATTGGTACTTGTGTTTATTTGCTGTTGTTGTTGCTATTTCGCATATTGCTTGTAACTGTGTGTAAGCCACTTTGGCCTCATTTGCTATTGCTATTGCTTGCACAGCGGCTACTTCAATTGCCGCTGTTGTAAGCTTAGCGTGGCTCTACGCCTTGCCAAAAAGCTCGTCTTTCTGCATTTACATTTTAAATGAGGCAGTCTGAAATAGCCGCCACCACTTCAAAATCGAACGCCTAGCTGAGGCACGTAGTCAAGGCAAGACAAAGAGGCCTTCTTTCTGTAGTACATAAATGCAAAATCCCATACAAACAATTTGAAATTTTATCATTCTGTTAGGAATGCAGCAATATTTTGTTTACCTTGTCCTTTCATAAATTAAAAGCGTATTTATGCTTTTAAGTTTAAGCAGCCACCTTTTCTTGCTCTTCCCCAATGAGGTTTCTCTTTCAGTTTTCATTATATTACAGAAAATATGAGCATTTTTCATAAAAGCAAGCGTTTGTAAAATTTTCCACCAACTTAACAAAAATGTGCACATCATTGCTGCTGTTGGCAGCTCAACTCAAGAGCCATGAGTGTATGTAGAGGAAAAGTTAAGAGGGGCATGGGATACCTTTTTTCGATGAAACAACATTTTTCAATAATTTTAACTTATGTTCACAAAAGTAACAAAGACTGTCAAATATCAGATTTGATATTTTTCGTTTTTATTCAAAAGTCCCATCGATGACAACGGGTTGTTTCGAACCAATTAAGAAGAAGAACAACAAAGTTCTCTCCTTTGTAATAATTATTTAAATGTCAAACAAGAAGTCTACTTGATCGGTAGTAAATCGATTTATAAAATTGATTCTTAGAAGAGTTTAAATATTCATTTTCTAACAGAATTATAGAATATCATCAATTTTGCAATGAACAGTGTACAACAACTATAACAACAAAACAAGCAGGTAGAAGGACTTTGATTTTTCAGCTGAGCATCGATTCAGAAGTTTAGTACCTTCTCCTACCAAGCCATGAGCTCAGAGACCAAATCCCCTCTTATCAGACTTTATCAAGAATGCTTCTACTTCGAATAGTTTGTGGTTTATAAAATTGCTAAAATTCACATGAAAAGTCTTTGATGAGATTTTCTGTCAAAAATCAAAATAGCTTCAGCACGAATGTTGGCATATTTGAGCAAATAATTCTAAGTTTTGTTGTTGTATAGTTAATTGCTGTTATATTTAATCTCGACATTTTCAATGAAAGTTCTTTCTTTGCTCTGGCAAAGAGAAAGCAAAAAGCAGCAACTACTTAATTTAAGAGCAGATGCTTTCTTTTTCTACTAAAATGATGCAAAATAAAATTATAGCAAGTTCTAATAAATAGTAATAAATAATAGTTACTATGGAGAAAATACTATTTCTATTGCTGTAAAAATTCAAATTAAATTCGCTTGTAAAAAAGGCTTGCTCAAATAGCTATAAAATTATATTATATACATTGCTTTGAGGAAATGTTTGTGCAAGCTCTTGAGCGAGGAAAAAATACAGCTACGCCCAGGATAACAACAAAATAACAGTAATTTTCGAAATCTGTTCAGCTAAATTTATTCCATGTTAGTTATTAATTTTGTATAAATGAAGGAAAACAGCAGTAGCGCATGAAAGTTTCTAACAACAACAGCAGCAATCACACAACAACAACAACAACAACCACAACAACAAGAACAATAACAACAACACTATTAAGAGCAACAGCACCCCTCAACAACAGGCAACACAGAGCAAACTTGTGGCAAGCTTGTTTCGGTTGCAGCCGTGAAGCGGGCGCCTTCGTTAAAGTTTATTCTTGGTATGTGTGTGTATGTTTGAGTGAGTACGTATGTGTGAGTTGAAGTGTAAATCCTGCTGGGTATGCTACACTGTGGCAAAGCTTGCTGGGGCGTGATATTCTGTGCGCAGCGTTGTTCGTTTCTGCCCGGAAGCGGAAATTATAATGCCAGAGCGTTAAATAATGAAAGCGTTAAGTGTGCGTGTGCGTGTCGTTAATGCATGTCTGTGTGTGCGTTTAATATTCAATATTTCGCATGAATTTTCTGAGCATTTCAGAGCACTTGGAGGTGGCTCAAATGAATGATTTATGCATATGGTGGCATGCCGCATTATTGAGTAACTTGTATATAACTGGAACGATAAAATGTATTTATAACTAGCATACGCATAGGAATTCATATCAAATCAAAACACGCACACAGGCACACACCAATCAAATGAATGTGTGCTTGTCATGCAACAATTTTGTGGAAATACTTTTTTAATATAAAAATATGATATCTTATCGCCGATCTGACGTTTAAGCGCCATTAACTTCAAGCGCAGACCAACTTGCCACAGGCAATTACTCACTCCCCCTCTATGTGTGTTGGGGTGTCAGCCTGCACTGCCTCATACACTGAGGGACTGACTACACTCTGACATTGGCATTGAATCTCGAGCCAGTGCCAGATAACAAATAAATAAATTCCAACAAAATAAATAATAAAAAGTGCTTTGCCCTGCATGCTCGCTCACAATGCTCAGCGCTGCCACTTGGAAACTGAGAAAGTTCCCTTTGATTGAGCACTTTTTGCTTTTGCTTTCCCCGTGCAAACTTTTTCAAATTCCCTTCACATTTTCATTAAATAGATTATTCTATAATCAAACAATCTAAACAGTTTTATATGGCACTGGAATAGTCTCGCAAATTTTACCATTTTAGGCTCTAATAAATTCTGTTATCTATTTTGTAACATTTTCCTTGTATGATTCGTTTCTTTGCTCAGCTCAATAATTTTATGCGCAATGACTTGGAAAATACAAAAAAGTGGCAGCACTGTCATAGCTCACAATCGAATTACATGCGGCAAGCAATTGTAGTACTTTTTAGGAGCTTTTTACGTGCTCCGAAGCAGCTGCAACGCCGCATTCTTACCCCCGACAAAGGCTACGCTGCCATATTTCATGGCAAATACCCACAAGTGCCTATCGCTTGCACACACACACACTTACATACATAAACATGTGGCAGACTTTGTTTAGTGTCTGCGTAGCGGGTGCCTCCCTGTCATTGCTTTTTGTACACTTAAGCGTTGTTGTAATAAATTGAACGCCATAGAATAACACTTTTTCAACAAGCAACAACAACACTCAAAAGCAAATAACAAATAAGCCATAGCAAAGAGGGTAGCAGGCAGTTGAGAGGGCGAGAAAGCAGGGCATGCCAAGCTGAGCAGACCTAAGTGCACTCCTTGCATAAGCTACGGCATTTGAGGGGGGTCTGAATGGCGAGCGATTGCCTAAACGAGCGATCCATTAAGCCATTTAGTTCATAGACCCATTAGACCGGTCAGCACGAGCGTGTCAACAATGGCACAGAAATCGAAGCGAATGTCGAATCAAGGCTAAGTTAGTCCTTTGGGTGATGCGGTGAGCTGCTGCCGAAATTGCTAACTGACGCACGTTTTAAGTTGAAGAGGCTTAAAATTAACAATAAGCATTCCAAAAGTTAGGCGAAAATGAAAAATTTCATATACAACTTTCAAGTCTTTCATGAAAATTACAAAAACTTTGTGAAAAAATACTTAATCCAATGCAATGCATTTTAGTAGTTTTGGAGCAGGCAAAATTCGCCAGCAATGATTTTAATTTATTAACAAAATTTTATTTATATTTTGCAAAAGACATCATACAAGCAACAAAATTGATTTTTCAATTCAATTTGATAAAAATAATGGCTTTCTTCAGCATCATTAAATTTCATCTTTTAAATCAAAAATCAAAGAATCAAAACTCATCATTCTGCCGGAATTTCCAATTGAATGGCGCCAAAAGAAGATGTCCAGCAAACAGTTCATACCATTTTCGAGTCATTAGTGTTGCAGGAAAATAATTTCTAGTGCTATTTTGATTAAAAAGTCAAATCTTGAAACTTTTGAAATTCAATTCTTTGTTCGGATTTGAGCAATTGAGTTCAATTATTACGAGCTACAAATTTCTTCTCTCTATAAAAGGTTTCCTTCCCATACATCGATTGCTCCACACTTATGTACACATATATTAAAAAGGTGTCACGTGATATTTTCCCCATAGGCCGACCCATAGCCATGCTGAAATGTCAGCAGCGCTGCAGCTTATAAATATATTTCCTAATTTCAATAGATGTTGACAGCGAAGCAATAAATATTGACATTGGTGTCAATCCAAATTACAATTGCATGTGTAAACGATAAATTTCTGAAAGTAATTCGAAGTTTTCCCTATCACGCATACATACATACCTACATATGTAAATCGCGATTTGGAAGTATTGTATTTTTCTGCAAAGTTTGTTTAGTTTCTTCTGCTCTTTCCATATGCATTTCCACACTACTAAATTACTTTCGCAAATTCTTTCTGTTTGTTATTGATGTTGTTGTTGCAAGCATCAAAAGTGTCTGAGAATGAAATTGGGCAAAAGAAAACTTTCTGGCATGAGAATGACTTATGGGTTCCTTTACTTTTTTCTCGAATGCCAACGAACACGAAGAAATGAAAATGGAATTGAAGAATGGAAAGCTTTCGTGTAGATATTGACACTAAAATAAAACTTTGCCTGTCTCCATAAATCTTGAACACGCTCTAAAAAATCTGATCCTTTAAGTTTCATAATTGATAGCATCTATAAATATCAGGCATATAGAAAGCTGGATATTACAAACATTGCAATATTTTCATATCAAAAAAATTTCAACATTTTAATATAGCAATATCAATCATTTCGTTTAGCATCGGAAACGCAGCATTCTGTATTAATTCTTATGAGACAAATTTTATGCGAATGAAAGAAGTAGTATTCGCCTTTTAAAAAAGTTAAGCAATGAACTCTGTTTAAGAAAATGGACGACGTGGCTACGCCGAGTGAAGCCTTCATAAGTGTCGGTTGCTTCAGATTGCTTCAGAAATTGTTTGCTGGGTGGACTACAATTTTTGCCAGAGCCGGACTGCTGCTAGATTAGCGCTACCCACTGCCCCTCTCAAGCAACGGCCATAAAGGTGCCACACGCTGAAGCGTGTTAAAAGCATTTGATTGGCGAATGCCTCGCTGTGTGCCAGCCTGAGCAGGCTAAGGCGTTTGAAAGGAAATAATTTGCCTGCCACAAGGAGTGTTGCATGCGAAATTCAGGTGAAAAAGCAGCAAACAACAGCAAGAGAGGGAAGGCAGCCGCCGAAGGCTGATGGCAGCAATTTTACGAATTTAGTGCTATGCCGTGTCACAGGTATTACCACAAAAACAACAAAGTTCCAACATGGTGCACGGTGCCCACTTCCGTTAGCCTTGAACTGCGCAGCTGGCGCCTAAACGCCAATTATTGCAAGCCGCTGCCGAGCTGCTGCCACTCGGCGGACACACAAACACACAAAAGAAGGCAAATTGTGGTGCTGGAATTACCTCGTGCCCGCATCGCGGATCGCATTGCAGCGCTTTGGTCAGCCTCTGGTAGGGCGGTGTGGTGGGTGGACACGGCGGCGCGGTCACTGGCACTGCCTCCTGATAATCGGCGGCGGTATCCACGACTGCTGTTTTTGCTGATGACACGCTCCAGCCGGGAAAAAATACAGCTACCGCCACTATACGCCTCTCTCTAACGGCGTATATTTATATGTATATGTGTTTGTGTATGTGTTGGTGTATCTCACAGCAGCAAACGTTATTGGTGCCTTGTTTAATTTCCGCTTGCGTTGGCGCGCAATAATTTAAACGTTGCCGCTCGCTTTATTGGACAATTTCGTTGCTTTTTTATTGATGCTTGTCGCAGACGTGCCAAACTCCTAGAACATGGACACTCCTGGCGGCGACAGTAGGCAGCGCAGTTAATTTCAATTTTTCCAACGCCAGTTATTGGAAATTTTTTGTAGCGTCATTAGCGGCAAAGCATTTCCACATCTTTCTTTGGACGCCGCTTTGAAAGCCACTGAGGAGGCGCTGAAAAATCGCACGTGTTGTTGTTTATCGCTGCGCTGCGCTCTGCTTGAGTTGCCTTGTTTATCCTGCTTACTTTCTTATCGCTTGGTTGGCTTCGCTTGGCAAGTGCCGCTGATGAAGTGGCTGAAAGTAAACAGAGCAAGAGCAAATACAGTTTAGATTAAATTCATACTCATTGCTCATTAGCAAATTTCAATTGAACAGAAATGAGAATGGTCATAAAATGCAAAAACAACTTTAGGCTATAGATATGAATAGATAAGGTGTTATAAGCATGCCTACAGCTTAAAAGGCTAAATAGATTGAAGCTTAAAAAATGTATCTACGTAGGCACCCATTTTGGTAGAAGAAATGAGCAGGCAAAATAACAGATTCATGTTTGAAATTCGGCCCATTGATATTTCTAGCAACTTAGTCAGCCTCTTTTATAAAGTGTTAAACTTTAAAAAAAGAAATATTTGAATTTTCAACAAAGAGCGCAGAAGAAAAGTACTTGTAGCATTACTAGACAGCCTAGGCCCTCAGTCTATCCCTGAAGCAACAAAGAGCTTGTCTCCTTAAATAGCAATTACTTATGTATAAGGAATCGCGCCACCGTGGCTCAGTAGACAAATGCGCAGTCGCTGATCCGTGGAGGTCGCTGGTTCAAATCTCAGCCAGCTCAAATTATGCAATAAAATAGAAAATTGGTTTCTTAACACGCGGCCGTCCGTCTCTCTGACAACTCTTTGAGACTATTCTTGAAAAAAAAATATCAATGAAAATAAAGCTACTAAAAGGGTACGTTAACAAATAATAAAAGATCTAATTAATATTTTTGAGTCGAATTTTCGCCGATGTCTTGCCATACAAATCCTCTTAGTTGTGTTCCTTTCGTAAAGAGAAAAGTGTGCGATATATCTTTATTTTACTGCTATGCTTTTTAATTTAATTTTATGAGTATTCTTTTGAGAATACACAATTAATGACTTTTTAAATGAAACCCCCACCAAATAATAAATTGCATGCATTTAGCATATTCAAAAAGGTAAGCCGTAAGCGCCACCTTCAATTCATCATCACCTTTCTTTCTTCCTTTCATAATCTGGTGTTTTGTTTTAACTGCGTCCCCTTGATCTTCAAATAAATAATGTTTGCTGAAAAATCTAATATACAAGAGAAGCTTACTCTTGATGTCAGCACACTCTGTCATTGGCGAATTAAAAATGTGGCCGCACACAAGCGCAGTGTGGCAACTCCGGAGCGTGTGCACGTGTCAGAAAATTACGCATATGAATAAATTGCCTGAGCTCGGGCGAAATTCCTGCCAAATATAAAGTAAAAGAAGTAGAAGCAGGAGCAAGCTGGCACAAGGAAATTCCAGTGAGAACAACGACCGCAGCTCCAAAAGCAGAAGTACAGGAAGACAATTCCTTGAAGGAAAAAAATGGCGGCAACGTGCACTTAACATGTTGCCAACAGCTACAGCCACAAGCCCGCAAACTTGCCCCGTCCCCCACCCTCAAACACACAGTTATAAATAACGCTCGTTAGTATAATTTATATGCCTTGCTGAACTTTGTTTTATTATTTATAATTTTGTTAAACCTGACGCAGCGCTGGGCAGCACGGTAGGGAGCTCCGTGGGTGCCTCAGTGGGGAGCGAATTGGACCAACTCATGCAAGCGTCTGTCGCCGCAATTACGCTGCCTTTGTAATTGAAATGCCAACTGCCTCAAGTGGAATCATGCAAATTGACTGAAGCAAGCCCCCTCACCTCTCTTTTCCACCTTTTTAAGCAAAAGCGAAGCCAGCGTTGAATTTAGTTGCTTAAGTGTGTGTGAAGATTGAGCAGTGCATTCATAAAGTTCTCTTTTTTCCCTAATAAATAATCTTTCTGATTTAACTGAGAAGATTCTTTGAAACATTCCGCTACGTTGAGATTTGAGCATGAAACTTAATCTTTGCTTTCATTCCAGTTTGAGCATGAAAGATGCGTATGCAAAGTATTGCAAAAGTACGCAAATGCCAACAATGCAAATATTACAAAAGTTTCGCTTACATTGCTTAGCCATTTCCCCTTTCCCATACCCCCCCCCCCCTCCCCCTCCCTGCTTTTGTGGCATAATTAAAAACGGTTTATTCGCCAATGAAGCGACAGCAGCAAAAGAAATGAAATTACTTTCAAATTGGGTTTTTCGATTAAAAATGCCTCGAGGGATACAATGTCCATTCCACTGAAAAGTGTGGGAACAATTTTATTTATAATTTCATTTATAAGTGTCAGGCATTCAATTTGTGCAAGAATATTGCCCCAAAATAATTTTGTGCAACTGATGAGGATTCCCATGGGCGTTTGTGAATGCGCAGAGTCAATAAAAAGTATTTTCAATTAGGTGGACAAAAATAGTTGCAAAATTTCTATGCTATGCAAACATGAATAAAATATATAAAGTTGTCTGTTATAATCTACAATAACTATCACTGCAATTATTTCTTAATCTCAGAATAACAAATCAACCATATTTTAGCCATCTTGAACAACTAGTTAGTGTTAGTATGCTCATATAATATGGATCGAAAACGTTGGAGCATGTCACTTATATTTAAAGGAAGAATTCAAAAAAAGTTGTAGACAGATTTGCATAAATGGAAAAGATTTGCATAAATGGAAAGATGAACAAGGATGCCAGAAATATAAAATGAATAGGAATGAAGTCGAAGTGACACTAGTGTAGTATAATGCAATTTGTTCGAATCGAGTTGTATCACAAACCATTTGATAGAAGGGTACCCTCGATCGGTATGACCCTCGTTCGAATAAACAGACAGAAAATGTAAACAGGTGAGCATCTCTGCTAAAAGTGCGATCTTAATTTCAATTGATTTAACACCGTGCAGCTAGCTGATTAAAATTTAAATAGTATTGAATTGAATAGTATTGAAAATTCGGCATAACACTGAGAAATGCTTATTAAACCTCGCTTAGTAAAAGCTTTCGTATTGTTACTCCTTTCCCTACACCGCACTGAAGCCGAGTTACATAAATCCTTTTCGGGCAAAGCTGCCAAAGCTTGCAGCGCTGCTTAAGGAATTTGCCGCTTATTAGATTGCGTCTAATATTTTGCCCTAAGTTCACTCGGCGCATTCACAAGCACGGCTTAAATTTAATCAAGCGAATATATTTGAAGCTTATATGCGCCCTTCTCTTCACTGCTCTCATGCACAGTGCAAAAACTCAAGGCTCCTCGCTAGACCGGCCGCCGGCTTTCAGGGGAAGAGTGCCCAACAACAGCGAAGTAACAAGAAATTTTATTTATGCCTTAAGTTGTGTCCCGCTGCACACAAATTCGCCGATAAAACTTTTGTTGCTGCAAAAATAATTTCCAAAAAAAATTTCGTGAATATGCATAAATAAAATTTCGTCGGCGAGTTTGATATCGTACGATTTGCTCGGCAAAAGTTGTAAGATGAAAGCAGCGGCTGAAGCAAATAAAATAAATGCCTACATTTTTTATAAAGTACGAGCATAATTTTGCGCGCTGAAGCAGAGCAACTTTTGGGGGCGTGTGGGAAAACTTTTCCGCTGTGTGCACGAGCAATGCGCTTAAAATACGTTGCAGAACCTTTTATCCAGCTCGATGCTCGCCCTCTTCGACATGGCAGCGGATGCGGATACGCGCCGAAAATAGCTGAAGCAAAAATCAAGCTGGCAGCACTACAAAAGGATAACGCACGAGCAGCATGTCGTAAAAATAGCTTGGCATTTAAGCTGACGGCAGAAGGAGCAACAAGCGTAGGAATGGTCAGTTGTGCTGAAAATTTGGAGCGACTTAATATGTCATGAAAAATAAAATCGTGCCTTTTACGCTAAGAATCGAAATAGAAAAGGGTTTTCCGAGGCTGTCAAGTGTGCGTAATGAGACTTGATTTCATAGCTGCATGCTTATATTTAGACTGTCGCAAAACAGCTTCGAAATTCTGCAGAACGTAAAGCAGTGAATTAAAATTGACGCGCCTTTAGAAGCAAAAAAAAATCATCGCCTGAAGCACGCCTGCCCCAACAAAAAAGCAACTTTGAAGCTTACAAATCCTTGGCGAAGTGTAAAAAATCTTGCTGGCACTTAAGTTAAGTGACTGTCGTCTCTGAGCGCAGGATTAGTGAAGGGAACATAATAAAGCGTTGTCCTGCTGTTGAGCTGCTTAAGCTTTTTATGACAGAGCGCCGCCGCCGGCATTCCGACAGCTCGTCTCAAAGTTGCCATCGTTGGAAGGCAATGTTCGCAGCGCTTTAAACTTTTGATATGCCTCGCGCGCTTGTGCCAAAATGAAGCAAGGACTACACCAGCACTTATTTTCCAATTATTGCAAAATGCCTGCACTCGACTCAAGCGGGGCAGCGGGGCTATAAATAGCAACTTTTGGCAGTAATCTCGAACGGTATTTTCGGAAACAAAAAGGAAAATATGAAGGCAGGGATTATGTTTCTTCAAAGGTTTTAAGATTGAAGCTATTTTCTGGCTTGTTGCCGTCGCGCGTGCAAATCCTTACAAATCCTTTTGCATTCTTGCTGCGCGGCGTTGTATTGGTATTATTTATTTCAAGCGCTTCAAACGAAAAGCTCATAAGCTTCTACAAATAATCACGAAGATGGAATTTCAGCGCTGAAACAGCGAGAAGAGTTTATTTTCGTAAGCCATTTTAAGAGATTCTGTGAAAAGGTATTTACGGAAAAGCAGAGCAACAAAATGAGCACAAATTTTTTTCATTGGCAAACCGCGGAAATTAATGCATATATTCTTAATTCGTTTCAAGTTGTGGGAGTTCGTAGCTCATACTAGTTCTTTACATTGACTTAATACAATTTTTTAAATATAGTTGAACTCTTAAATAATACATTATCTAACATTTTAAGTCTTCATAGTGATCGAACATTTAAATATTTTTAATTTAAATTGCTGAAAGCTGAACTTTTTCCTTTAATCTGAAATATTAAAAGAAATAATACAGATTCGATTTGCCCCAAAAATTGGCTTCTGCCAAAAAACGCGATAAGCGGAAAATTTTTCATGACTTCCATCATATATACACCAGAGCGTCTCCAGAGTGTTCATATAGGGTCTTTACTGCTGGTAAGAATACCTTTAAATTCTCCGACTGGCGTTAAATTAAATATGCCGCTTATTTCTGCTGTCCAGAGTGTCAATTTTTAGTATATATGTGGAGCACCCTACGCATTTATTCTTTCTTACAAATATTATAAGTTAAATCTTAAACACTTTGTAACACCCTATACATTTATTCATTACTCGCATTCCCTTTTGCATTCTCTTTTGTGTTAACATTCGTTGTACCAAGCTCATGCTTAAAACTACAATCTTGTATCACTTGCTTTTTGACTCTTGAGCGAACACATCGTCTTAGCTTTCTTATCTGCGCATATTGTTCTTTTAACCGGATTAATAAATTCTAAGTTTAGTTTAATATAAACGAAATCGGGAGACTCTTTTATTCCGAACATTAATTGGAGGAATACTACACTCGACCTCCAAATATATGTACATATAGTCCTATTAGGAATGCCTTGTAGTTTGTGAAAAATGGGTGCGGTCCACCTACTATATAGGCAGTATATTTAATACACCCACAATTTAATTTATTTCAGTGAATTATCACGCCACTCGATTCCTTGGTGTAGGGCATTACTCTGTCGGTGAAACTCGACTGATGCTTCCATTTCTGTTGTTGCTCATTTCTGCATTGCTCATATTTTATCCTTAACAACCATAAGTTGCCATATATATTTATATATACTATGTATATATTTATTTTCAACCCAAGCCTTATAGCCACAATTTTTCACTTTTAAAATTACAGCCGGAAGATCCTTTGAAAACCACTAGCTAAAAGCCACCTTGCTCCTTACTTATTAATTAACTTGGTTGCATGTCAGCAACCTTTTTTGCTGCTTTCTTCCTTTTCACATTTGTGTTTCTTTCTTGCTTCGTCACTGAGTTTAAGCTTGTTTTCTTGCCTAACCTCACATATTTGCTTGTAAGCTCATGCTTAAGTCAAGAGTAAGGTTAATCAAACAAGCCTAGGAATTAAATATTTTCCATATCAGACTTGCCCTCTTCGTTTCTGCTGTTCTCTCCCTCTCGCTCTCGCTCTCACTCTCTCGCTCTCGCTCTGACGAGCGGCAAACGCTGACCCTGTCCCTGAACGTTTTCCAAAGAAGCACCGCACAATTCAAGAGCAAGGCCAACACCAGCCCACTTCAACAATACTCGTATGCACACCCTCACAAAAGCACGCCCACATTCGCACTTAGTCTAGACACACACTAGTTGATGTGGCTAGAAAGTGTTAACGCCGCTTATGCAAATAGCTAAAAGTAACACTTGTAGTTAGTTTGTGTAAGTGAAAAACTTACGAAAAGCACCACCTCCTTTCCACCCACTAAAAGCCCATGTAAGTAAGTTTGTAGAACAAGAAACAACAACAACACAAGCACACGAAGTAGAAGAAAAAGAAAGGAAATATCCCACTTACTACGACACACTTTTAGGCGCTTTGACTTACTGCCAACACGACATTGTGCCGTTAACCGCAATGTGTATGAATGTGTGTATGTGTGTATGTGTGTGTGTGGAATTGGCGCTGCTGGTGGCTGGCAGTAGACCGTTAGTAGTGTTAGTTGGTAGAAGGGCAGCAGTAATTAAGCACAATCTAAGGCGGAGGCAAGTTCATGCATTGCCAGGAGGAAGAGAGCAACTGCAGAACGAAGCAGGCAGGACGAAATTTGCATGCGTGCCATATTGAAATGCCTTGCAACTCTGCTGCCGTTGACCAAATGTCAGTGTCAAATTATGACAAGGCAGTGCTGCCACACATGGTCATGTATGCTTCTGTGTGTGTGTGTTTTGAGTGCTGCCAGATAATCAGTTTTAGAAATCACCAACGCTGCATGTCGAAAAGATTGAACAGCTCAGGGTGTAATTTCAAAGAGCATGAGCAGAATATACTCTTATGGAAATATTGCAATTTATCCTTATTCTTCTTCTTTTCATTTCATAATACAGTAGTGGCGGGCATGTACGAGTTTTGCAAAAAAAAACCTTATAATTCGACCAAAATCGAAGCGAACCGTTTGGCTTCGGTCAAAATTTCAGCCAAATAAAAAGTCATGAAAATTACTATATTGTCCTTTCTTATTAAATATTTATTATTATTTTATGTAAGCTAGTTTTCTACATAAATTTCTTAGAAGTTCAAATCAGAAATCCATTTAATTTCATTTTAACATTTTTTCTGATTTTTTCCCTTTTCCTTTCTCCATAAATACTATGAAAATTTATTGACTACACCGAAACCCGCACCGTTCGCCAATTGCTCTCTTGGGCACACTTATATTCTTCCCTGCCCCTCTTCACATTTGCCCAAAACTGTCTTTGAATATTTATCGCTTTTATTTAAGTGAAATGAACACAATTCCAATATAAATTTAACATTGTCGTTCAAATATTTAACAATTTTGCTCTTCACACACATGCACATGCACACCTACACCTACATACATAGCCTGCGAAGGAATGCCTTGATTGGTGGTATCGCAGGGGAAAACAGGACTGAGTCCAGGAGGGAGGTGGGTTTAGTACGTGGCACAAGGAGTATAAACGTGAATCGTGCATGCTGACTAGTACGGGCTAGCAGTATCTATGAAGATTCCCACCTTCCTGCGTATCGAAACAGGTGCACACCAACACTGAGTAGCATAAAATGCAAGCTAACGGTTCTGCGAGTCATGTCACGTTTCCAAATTGCCCAACAAAATGTCAAAATTTAAGTGTGCCACTAAAAAAAAGGCACGTCGTTGGGCAAAAAGGCCGGAAAAGGTACAAATATTCCACTTCAGTTCAACACTTCGCACACACACACACACATGTACTTATGTATGTGAGCTTGTGTGCGCGTGAGCATACATATCAAAAAATAAATGCAGCATAAATTCCAACAAAGTTCACTCGCCTACAGCGCCGAAGTATTTACACTTTTGACCCTTTTCCAGCAAGCCACATCACATGCTCACACACACACACACACACCCGTAAATTGCGCCACATTTGGCACATGCTGGCAATCGCACTGTTGCCCTCATAAAGAGTTGCCACAAACGCGCGCAAATACAAAAGTAATTCCGCTGCCGGCTGTCGATCCTCATCAGTGGCTGGGCAGATAAATGTGCAGGTGTACGGTGCAAGCTGCTGCTATTTATTACGCAACAAAAAGGTGTGGCAAGTTGAAATATTAAATTGTGCCTTCACTCGGTAACGTATTAAAATAAAAGTAAATTGGTTGCTTCAATGCTTTGGAATGGCAAAGAAGGAAAAAATCGAGAGAGGCTTGAAATTAGGTAATTTTTCTTTTTCGAACAACATTTTCCGGTATTCACCTAAATTACTTAAAGATTTATATGGCACATTTATAAAAGTAGATTGGTGCCCACTGGTGAAACCCACCTTCATCTTTCCTTTGTTTTATTATCCTAATTTGCTTGTAGAGTGTGAAGGACGAAGGTTAATATAAACGCATTATCTTTTATAGAATTTTTATTAAAATATGACAAATCAAAAACAAAACCCCTTCAGAATGGCGTAGAAAGATAGCAACTATTCATACTGTTGTCCTTACTACATACGTTGCATGGCCTTGCTGGGTTCGTGGTTACTGCTAACCACTTCGGTAGCTTGACAACTTGTGCGAGAAAGCCGTTTTCTGAAGTCCTCCACTGTCTCTACTCCACTTGACCCTACTTAAGCCTTTTCTAATCAAGTGCTTTTAAGGGGCATCTCCTGACCGTTGCTTTATCATAAAAAAAGTATGCGAAAAATACCCAAACTCAAAACTGTAATTTCTGATTTGTGTGGCTGTTGTCCGAGGCAGAAGCATGATCTTCCAAAGCTAGCCTGGCAAGCTTAACCGCCACTGTGAGCTAAGAGAATTGCTTGCAGTGTTGTCAGTTTAGACTTTTTGAAACTGAATTTTTCACTATTATTTTGCATTTAGGCTCGAAAATTCTAGCTGGCTGCTATTTCTTTTTTAGTTTATTTTAGAAATCCAGCTTTATTATGAAGATCTTTGCCCAAAGTGATTTGAAAGCTGGATTTAGCACTTCCACACGTGCACTCACTGACAGCCTACCTTTTTCGACATCACGTTGCATTGTTCTTCTTTCATCTATATGCGCATTCATGCAAAATGGCGTCTGCATGTGCAAGCTGCCACACAGTTGCATGTAGCAAAAGGACATAAATGCTGTTTCACATGTGACACTTTGTGGTTGGAACTTTGCAAAGCGCCACACTCACACGCTTACCCAATTACAATTACAACTTTTCAACGCTACACTCTGAATGCATTATTTCGAGCATGCCAACTTTTAGAAACAGCCCGGCCCACGGCATGTCGACATGCAACTGCTTGTCATGGCTTGAGGCAGTGGAAGAAAGTACAAGTGCATGTCGCTGACATTTGTTGGAGGCCCATATGTCATGACGGAAAATGCAACAACACCAAATTGCGAGCGAGCGAGCGAGCAGGCAAGAGAACAGTTCATGATACGCCAATTTATTCGCAATATTCAGAGCATAGTTGCTGCACTACTGACTGTCAGCCGCAGGCATCACAAGCAGCCTTTGCAATTTTTTCCTTTCCGACATTGCTGTGCCTTTTTTTCTAGGCAATATTCAATTGAATGTGAAAGCATTGTGTTGCTTTAATTTAATAAAAAAAAACCATAAAGCATAAGCAAAAAAGGTGAAGCCAAATATAAACAGGAAACAAGCTCAAATATGCTTTCGAAAAAATTTCAACTTAACGCGAGAGATGGCGTCCATAAAAATATGTTTCTACTAGCAATAATCTTTCACTTAACATTCATTTTCGAAAATTTATTGCCAGTGGAGACCTCTTATGTTAAGCAATATATGGCAAACAAAATTGAAAATGATCATAATAAATTTGTAGATGCAATTTGAGTGTCCTTAGAACTAAAGAAAGTACTAAATAGTTTGATAAATAATAAAATTTTTTTAATTTTCTAGTGCTTGACGCCATATTTTAAATGATATGGCATAGTATCAAAATGCGCACACAAGAAATTGGTATCAGCCAAACTTCAGTGCATTGTTTTTCAAATTAGATTTCTTCAAAAATGTTTAAATCGTCTTTTCCTCTCCCCACTTCAGCGCCTTATCGAACTTCATGCCGCTGAATATAAACATAGGGAAACAACTTTCCACCCCTTCTTGTTGGCAATCGAAAATTGCAATTTCTTGCTATCAAATTCGATTACACGAAATTAAAAGTGTAAAAATAAAATTGAAATGATTGTTCTGGGATTGTGATACATTTCCGTGCACGAGCGAGTAGCTGCAAAAATGCTTTGTTCCAGACCACTTTTACACGAAACAATCACTATCTGATTTTTCTATTTTTTTCAACTTTTCCATTTGCCGTTTTATGTTTGATATTTTGCACTAGCACTGCCAATATTGCTGTTGTTATTTCGTATGTTTCTGTTGTTAGTTTACTCGAGGGGCAAATTAAAAAAAACACCGAAACTAATCAAAAATGCAATGAAAGTTTTGCACTCGAATTTCACGCTTGTGCCTTGCATCGGCCCCCCATCCTGCTGCAATATTTGTATTTCAATTTGTAATGAATCTTTCTTTGGGGTGGAGTAGCTGGCGTATTAACTCAGAGACTATGTGGGTGCCTATCTCAGCAAATATTAGAGTATTATTATACTAGTTGAAGTTTAAAGATGAAATTTTTTTAACGAGTTAGAATTAATGTAATTAAATTATAACGAAATATAGCAGCATTCGCACTTTTTATTATAAAATATGAACCTTCGACTTCGGTTACGGCCGAAATAGTCAGCTTCAGTGCTTCTTCTTTCTGGCTTTGGTTTCTGGCTTTTCTGGCTCTGCTCTCTGGCTGTGTCCTTATATACAGTTTGGGGAAATCCAGTTCATAGACATGTATATAATGTAATATTCAATAGCTTTCCTATATATGTATTTGTAGGAGCCTAACTTACGCATACATTCAAATTCTTACAGTAAATAGTCGACATCAATATACTCTTTTTATATAGAATCGTTGCAACAATATTTAAAAATAGTACTTATAAATTTCCTATATAAAATCAATAAAATTGCAATCGATTTTATAGAAATTCGCTTAGTAAAGTTTCAATTAAAGTCGGCACGGACTGGAATTTGACTTAGATGCTACAATTTTGTATGTGCCATTATTGGTATCGTGGAAAAATCCGAGCGCAAAAGGAGGCAACTCTTCAATATGGAGACATTAAAATCTGTTGAAACTGCAGAGCTCAAAATCTTCTGCTTTCTAAGCTTTGTATTGCCAATAGTGCCCTTGAGCGTGTGAAAAGCAGATGCGAAGCTTTATATAGCCACACTCAAGCGTAAATTATGAAATTTTAAAAATGCAGGCCACAGCTGAAAATGCTATCACAGCAAAAGCAGCCAGTCACGAGAAGTCTGCGATTTGCCAAAAAAGAAGCAGCACACAATTGAAATCGCAGCCACATCTGGGAACGCTTCAGACACAACTGTGGGGGAAGATGGAATCACTGCTATTCGATGCACAGTGGTGCGACTGCTTATAAAGTGAGCAAAAAAAATTAGTAGTCGTTGCAGTTCAACGAATTTTAGTACTTAGCACTTTCAGATTCAGCAAAAGAAATTCTGCTGAAAATTATTTAGAAGTTAACTGCCACGCCCACCTATTATACAACTGAAAATTTCAAACATATGAGGTTACATGAGGTATGGTTAAATGAGGAAAACACACAATCGCCGTCAAATCCTTCATCAACATGACAAGGAAAGCTCAGCACTCAAAACATCGAAATGATGGATCATCCGCCTTACAGTCCTGATTTGACCCAGTGACTTCTTTTTATTACCCCACATGAACAACGACTTACGAGCACTAAAGAAGCCGTTGATGTGTCCATACCACTGTGCGGCGTAGTAGCAAACACGAGTCTCAGATGACAAGTACCAAGAAAGGAAAGCAGATACGCGACAGAACAGCTAATATATTACAATATTTACCAATGCTGGGATTCTTGTATGGAAGCATGAGTGTGTGTGTGTGTGTAGGTGTGTGCTTGTGTGGTTGAAAGTGTAGTTGGAATATTTGATTTTAATATAGAGAAGAAAAGCAAACGAAATATCGTGTGAGCATCATGTGGCATGTGGCAAGCAAGTGGGGGTTTTGCTAGAATAAACTTCACAGCGAATTTTGTATTTGTAGTAGAAATAGATTGAGTTGTTACGAAAAACTTTTAAATAAGCAGTGCCTTGACGACAAGGACTTACGCAAGCAAGTGTATTAAACAACCATTCGAATCGGAAGGCACTTCGTGATTCTCAATTTATATAAATAAATTATACTGTACAATATTGTTAACAGATAATAAAAAATATTGATTAAATCTTAGTATTCGCTGCATTGATCTACCAAATAATTTTAATAAAATATAGACTTCGGCGTATCAGTTCAAGTCGCATGCGAATGAACCACGAACTGTACGAGCTCCACGCCGACATTGACATAGTCAGTCGCAATACCACCTAACGGCTTTACTGGCCGGGTCATGTCGTGCGTATTATGGACAAAGGAGCTCTAGCGAAGAAGGTATGGTATTTGAGGGCAGTTGGAGGACGGAGACAGCGAGGGAGCCCATGCCTCCGATGGAAAGACCAAATAGATAAGGTACTGACAATGCTTGGAATTTGGAAAGAAGCACCACGTCAGGTTGTAACCTGGTAATAGTTTGCAACTGAGTAATCAAGAAAAAGAAGAAGAAGAAGCATAAGTTCAAACTTCAGACAATGACAATAGGTACATGCATGGACAAAAATAGAAAGCAGTCCATGTCGACATCGTAGCCATCAGGATATAATATAGTGTATATATTTGTTGTCTTTAGGTTGCAGTGATCGATTAAAAAATATATATTTTTATGGCAAACCAAATCTTCGGCAAATCTGGTCAGCCTGTAATGCATGCACTTTGCATTTGGAGATGCCACTTTTGCGTAGCAGCCTCAGCAGAAATGAAGGCTATTGTTGCCACATGCCACATGTCGCTGCAGCCAACAAGTGCGACCTTAAAACACAATCACACTAAATGCGACTGCTGCCTGTCCGCTCCCTCCCTGCTCCACATAACCTTACATTCTGCATGCTATTAATTTATGAGCTGCGACGTTGTTTTCGAGCTGCCGCTGCTATGAATCACGGATGCCGCACGCACCCACGCAAAAGTGACCAACATCGCCATTGCCGATGCGGCTGCACTATTCTTAAATTAGCAAGATTAAAATTTTGCGCGTGCTAAAATTAATATTCGCAAAAAAATGCGCAAGTAACAATTTTAAAATAAAATTAAATTTAAGAAATTTTTGCATTTGCAACATTTTACGCTGTTGCATGTGCTCATTTGATTATTTCTGTCGCTGGCGGTTCAAACGCTTAAGTTTTCACTTTCGCTGACACACACACACACACGCGGGATTATAAGTAGACGAAGAAGAAGCAGCAGCAGCAACATGCCAGTGGCATGTCGCATTGCAACTTTGCCATAGAGGCGACGGCAGCGGGGGGACGCTCGGGCGTATTATTAATATGACCTTGTGCCAATTGTGTGGCTGCTGTGCGGCTTGTTGCATCTGTCAGGGGCGCAGCGATTAATTGCGCGCATCATGATGCACTGTGGCGATGGCAACGGCGTTGACAGTGACAGTGGCTATGGCTCAGCCACGCAATATTTGGCGCTGCATCAAAGCATTAGACAAACACAGTACAAGCAAACAGACACAAACATGTCGTCCTTTCCCAGTGACGACTCAATCTTCTTTGCGTTACTTTAAAGATTCTTTACTACGAAGAAAAGCAACGCTAACGAATTAGAGAAGATACTTGTCTTCGATGAAGATACTTTTCTCGTTTTAATGGTTCCATTAGTCATGACTTAGCCATGACTTAACTTAACTTATGGTCAACCTGCCATACGGAAACTCTGTATATAGTCATATATGTAATATATTATGGCCTACCACTACTCATTTAACATTACTCATTTAACATAGCTCATTTATCATTACGCTTAATGCAACTCTGTTAACATAATGCAACTCTGTTAACATTAAGCAACTCTTTTAACATATTGTAAGTCTCTTGTTACTAGAGTTAGAAAATAAGGCGAGTTGGATACAGAAGTTCAACCACGCGGTTCGCGATGGGAGTAACAGAAAGATATCTGCCCATTCCGCGTACTTAATAAATCTAAATGCTATTACTCATGACTTAACTTAACTTGGAAAACTTAGAGAGCTGCAGCTTGCAGTTAAGTTTCTAAGTCAAAAGAGAGCTTGAGCGGATTGCTCTACTGCAGGGGTCGCCAACCCAAATGATCTCGCGGGCTACATATATGGAAAATGTTCGGAAATGGCCGGAAGATTGGCTGTAGAAAATGTTCAAGGTGGGCCGCGGGTTGGCGACTCCTGCTCTACAGCAAGCAGCGTTGCCACTTTAATGTTTATTAAAATCTAATAATATTGATGAAAATAGAATTTTTCGAATACTGAGCATTTAAATTCGCTGCTAGATTTCAAACCTATTCTCACATACATTGAAAAAGCAAAAGCATTTTTCAAAATCGATTTAAGTTTGAACTTCCTTCAAAACAAACAAATATATTGGAATCATATTTTTTTAAATATTTTTCTTGCAATTGCTGTGAAAATGAAGCCAAGAAAACGCCACCAGCAGCAACAAAAACAACAACAACAAAATCGCACTTCAACGCATGTCATTTTTGTACTGGAGCAACACTTTCACTGATTGTTTCTGCTGTTTATCTTATTGTTGTTGTTGTGGTTGCTAGTGTGGTATCACTTTACATATTGGCAATGCCTTTGTTGCGTCTGCACGCACTTCAAGTCTGCGTGTGTGTGTGTGACACCAAACCTGTCAACGCGTTGTCAACCAAGATCGCTTTTATCAAATTGACTCTTCTGCTTTGCAAATTGCTTGGCACAGTCGCTCACAGACAATGCCCGTGAAATCGCTTGAGGCTGTCCAAAGTTCAAGTTAAGATGCCTTATGGCATTGACCTTTGTTTCTAGACAACTTTATAAAATTTTAAATTTTTTAAATTTGTCAACTTTATATTGAAATAGAAAAGTTCGAACAAAGCATCGACTATTTTAGGTCAAAGCCGATGACGTGAATACCAGACAAATCCCAAGCCTATGCATTTCAAGTTGAGTCGTTTCCGGCTTGAAATTGAAACAAGAAAAGTCTTTAGGATAAAAGGAAAAATTTTCTGTCATGCTTTTTATTGTATTAAAATTTAAACAACAAAGGTTTTTCCCACAAAGCGAGTTTGATTTATTGGTCAACTCACTTACTAACTTAATTGGCCAATTGGCCTTGTTGTGCCATATAAATCATAAAATCTATTGCAATTCTATTGTATGAGCAACAAAGAGGAATAAAAATCTTTAATTCTATAGAAAATCCTTTTAGAGCAATATCAACGCATTGCAATCAAGCACGTGAAATAAGATCCAGCGCCTTGCAATATCTATAAAAAAAATAGCCGAACATCAAAATCCAACTAAAATATGCACTCTAGCAAGCACAACCGACCTTGACCACCGCCGTTAGGGAGACGCTGAAAAACTTCAAGCCCATCAAATAGAAAGGCTTCTGATTCAACTCAATCGCGACTGCAATCAGCTTCATCAGACGCACATTTTCGCGCGTGTCCGTTGAGCGTGAAACCACCAACTCCCAGCAGCACTCATAATACATGGAACTGACTTTGTCCGTCTGCAAAAGGAAGTGCTTCAGTGAATTTCAATTTGAATTGAGTCAAATGACCGGTTGTTACGCACTGTTGCTATGAGCGTGGAGCCCACCTCACCGAACGCCACCATTTCCAGCACCTTTGCGCACATCCACATCATGTATGTAATGCTCTCAGCAGGATTCTACAAAATCACAGCACTGCAGCTTAATGGGTATGGGTAGTCGAAGCGAATAGTCGACTTTTGATTCTTTAAATTTTGTAAAATTAGTCGACTGTTCGACTTTTGCAAATGTCTGCACACTTTTTACTCTATCAAATTTGCATAACTGCTAAGTGATCGACTTTTGAACTTTTGGAAAAGATTCCAAATACAGTCAACTATACGAGTTCTTCCAGCAAATTGGCAGAAAGCATCACATTTTTTATAAAAATCTGTACTTACAAAATAACCTATACTGAAAAGAATTTTAGCAGGCAAGACGAAAAATTTAAATATCGAAAAAGTCGAACTAAATAATCGACTTTCTACTGTTGCGATAGTCGACTTTAACAAACCCAAATTCGACTAAACGAATAATTTCGATTTGTACTACGCACTCCTACAGCTAATCACGTTAATCAGTAAGGACGCAGAACCTACCCCGCTTCCTCTTCCACTCCAGCTCACTCCTTCTTCAGCTTACCGTATAAACTTTGAAGCAAAGAGCACAAACTAAGCCCGCGCTGAAAGCGAACAGCACAAAAATACGATACGAGTAGACGCGCTGCAATTCAGCGGCGAACGCATTCAGCTGCGCATTGCGCCGTATGATGAGCACCAACTCCCGCTGAAACTCCTTGGCAATGTGAGCGCCATCGCTGCGCTTCAAAAGGCGCTCGGCTGCCTGCTGCAAATCCTGCTGCAACAGAAAATAACGCTCGTTCAGATGCAGCAGAATCTCGCTGACCATGTTGATCTCGCCGAAGACGATGGTCACCACGACGCAGCCCACATACATGCTGGCCATTGTCAGCGGCACGTAGATGTAGTTGGGCGTGTAGTCGTAGCGGAAGCTCATCTTGTAGATCGTGTCCTTGCGCTGATTGAGGACGCTCAGAATCGGCACGACAAAGAAGGACAGCAATGCGCTGCAGTAGAGAAAGCAATACACCGAGGTGAGCACCAGCTGGCGCTTTATGTGGCGAAAGTGGGACGGCGCCGCAGACCTAAAGCAACAGAACGAACAGACAGATCTTAGCTAGCGCGCAACTGTCTCACACAACTGTTCTAACTTCTCCACGTAGATTTGCATGTAGAACCACTGCAGCAGACGCTTGAAGGAGTCCTTGTTCCAGCTGACCAGAAAACAGCGCAGCTGCGCCTCCACCAGCACCAAATAGGTGGGCACACCCGTCAGCATTTCATCGATATTCTGCACATTCACGTAGATATAGCGGAACTCCGCCTCGTTGTGTTGCGCGAATATGACAAAACCCAGCAGCCAAGCGAAGCGGTCCAGCAAACGCAGCCAGACAGAGACGCCATCTTCCAGCGGCCAGTAGACGTGATTCAGGCGACGCACTATGGCCAGCGACCAGGAGAGCGGCACCAATTGGCCATTGGCCTGTCTCGGACGATAGTACATGTTGCGGTTAAGACTTGAACTCTCTAAGGCTGCCTGCTTATTCCTTGTGAAACTCTAACCTCCAACTTCTCGACCATGTCCTTTTATACTTGGCTTACAAGTGCTCGTTTCCGCTGTGGCTCTAGTTGGCTCTTACGTGCGCAATTAAGTGATTATATAAACTTTGCCACGAGTGAACGTTTATTTCGTTAAATATTTGTTATTAAATATTTAGCAAAGATTTTAAAACTTTTGTCTTTGTTGGCCAACAGAAAAAGCGACTTAGGAAAACTGTAATTGCGCTCACACTCCAATAAAAGTTTATGTAGTTGTGTTTACACGCAGATGACATATTTTTTTGGAAATCCGACATATTTATTCTATGCAATTTGACGTACATTCAGCTGGAGAGAGCATAAGCTCGTTGGATATTACGCTGAAAATTCTAACATTTCTACACAAAAAAAGTAAAAGAAAATTCAGCTTGCAGTTAGTTAAATAGAAAGTTAAATAAACTTTTGCTTATGCTAGCAACAAAAAGTGCTCTAGCAAATTGCCCATTGTTCATCTTTCTCTTACAGTATGTGTCAAAAGAAAGCAAACGCAATTTTTCAAAGAGAACTAAAATTCTACTTATTTTTCACAGTGCAATTGTAACACTAGAACTGAACAGAAGAAAATTAAACGGATTTAGGAAGATGAACTGAATCTTGGTATTGAGCAAAAGAACGTGATTCCTCAAACTCGTAACAAGTTCAACAAACACTTCAGCATGATGGCGGATCGTTACTGATGTGGGGGTGCATAGCACCCCCGTCGTATCTATAGTCAAAAGCTGCCCAATATTGTTTAGGATTGGCTGAATACTCAAAAGTTTTAGGTTATGGCTTGGCCTATACAAAGCCAGAATCTAAATCTAATTGAAAATTGTTGCGCTTTCCTGAAAAATCAGCTTGCTAACTGCGCTGAACCTACGAATGGCAGCTCTGGGAGCGCGTGCAAGAGGAATGAAAGAGTGTTCCAAATGAATATGTCGCAAAATTAAACAATCAATTGCTTTTAGTATTTATATTTCTCCAATGAACAGACTTTTAATGAGTTGTTTTCTTATTTTCATTCACAGTCGTTCTATTTTTGCTCCACACTGTAAATATCTGCATGCGTATAAAGTTGTTTAACACTTGCTTCCCCGGCGCCAACGAAATCTTAAACTTTGTGCAATTTTTTTTGCAATTTTCCTAAAATTACTTTGCCACTATTGCTCAACTTGTTTCGTCAATAATTGGCACGAAATCGGCAAATGAACAATCTAATCACACATGCCACTGACTGCACCGCTCTGACGTAGCACCCCATCGCCTGCACCTTAACGCCACATCAACGGCACACAACGCTGCGATCGCTACTGATCACTCATGGGCGACATCTGTTGAGCATTTCAGCTCAACTGCTGCCAAAAATTCAATTCAATTCAAAGAAAAGTTGGACATAGGTGCAATGCACCAATGAGTGCATTATTTATGAGGTGAAATGAAAAAGGTGGGCCATTTTAAATTTCAATGATAAATGGAGGCATGTGAAGGGGGCGCTGCACAAGCGTAGAAAATTGCGATTGTGACGCGCACGCAAACTAATTGTAAAATAGAAATTTTGCAAAATAATTTTACTAATAGAAGCTGGGCATGGAAACCGTCATATATAGTAGGTATGCTGTGCCCGTCATGCTCTCTAGCTGGCACATGGCAACAGTGGCTTAATATACGTATTCATCTTACCTTGGCTCGTCTGCTCGTAAGCTGATTAATTCAGTCTGTAAAAATATAAAATGAAACAGAAATTATTAAATATGCTGTTGAGATATTTTTCAATTACTCGTAAAAATTTATTTATGCAAATTTTTGTGAGCTGTGAAATATAAATATATAAGTAACGTAGACTTAAGCAATGTAAGCAACATTATAAATATACCTTGAAATTCCGTTCCCACCGAAACTGCTGACGCTATGTCTAGACTGCGCGCACCTTGCGTTTATAAAAAACGATAGCAGTAGGAACATAGCTGCAGCAACGGTTTCGCCGGGAACGACTCAAATTGATAAAAACAGAATAAAGCCAGATTTCAACAAAGCAAGTCGTGTGCATTCTCATTGGCGCAGTCGTTTTAAAAGAGCCTACCTTCCAAATATACCGCGCAAAGGTATTAATAATTGGTGCAAAATAAAAGTGCACGTATAAACACTGCAGAACCTGAAGTTTAGTGAACGTATAAACACTGCAGAACCTGAAGTTTAGTGAACGTATAAACACTGCAGAATCTGAAGTTTAGTGAACGTATAAACACTGCAGAACCTGAAATTTAATGCACGTATAAACACTGCAGAACCTGAAGTTTAGTGAACGTATAAACACTGCAGAACCTAAAGTTTAGTGCACGTATGAACACCGCAGAACCTGGAATTTCACAATTGGAAAACTTGTTACAAGCCATGTCACTTCAACAAGGCCAACAACCAGCCACAGCCACTAGCATGCTACTGCAAAATATAAACAGTATCGAACGCTTTGATGGCGATAAGCGCAACTTGGCTTTCTACATCACTAGTGTGGAAGCTGTAATACCAACTATAGCCACATTGCCAGCAAACGAGAGGCAGCTGTATTTTATGGCAATTCTAAGGACGGTTACCGGAGAAGCAGCGCAAGCAGTACGGCGCGAGCAACCAGCAGATTGGATGCAACTGAAGACACTATTAATAGACGAATTCGGGGAGACAACGCCGACACCGATGCTAATTCTAAACATAAACAGCATCAAAGGTAAGAACGGGGTTAAAAATTTATGTGACACCATAAACAGTGAAATTTGTAGGATTAAGGACAAGATTAAATTAAGTGACAACAATACCTCAGAGAAACAGTTACTCGAACAGACCTTAGAGAAAACCTGTCTAGACGTACTAAAAAGGGAATTGCCAAATCACTTAACAAGTCTCCTAAATGCAAATTTAGTGCTCGATTTTCGATCTGCACTACGCGTATTGCGCAACAATGGCGCATATGACATCCGTACCAATAACGAAGTTAGATATAGAAATGCTTTTGCTAATAATGAGTTTAGGGAATTCACACGGCCTAACAGGAATTTCCAGCAATTCAGAAATTTCCAAAACCAATTGGACATCCAAAATCAATCAAATTTCCCCAACCGAACCAATTTCCAAACTCATCCAAATTTTTTCAATCGAACAAATTTTCATAATCAGCCAAATTCCTTCAACCAAACAAATTTCCAGAACGAAAATACTGATAACAGGAATTTTTATCCGCATGCACAGACTCAAAATTTCAACAACGCTCCAAGACAAAACCAGAATTTTAAAAGGCAACGAAGTTATGATTCAAACCAGAGTAGATTACGTAGGTTTGGGGTTCCGCAGCCAATGGACTTGGATGAAAATTTTCATCTAATTGCCTCGGACCCTCACACTTACCAATCCTTGAATTAAACACTGAAGTCGGTCAACTAAAATTTTTAATTGATTCCGGATCTTCTGTAAGTTTGATAAACCCCAATATTTTCCCAACTACAGTAAGGAAGGCAGATACAAAAATAATTAGCACAATAAAGGGCACCGTTGAGTTAAATTTAGTACAACTGTTAAACTTACCACAATTAGTTGAAGGTAACTTAAAATTTTATATTTTTCCTTTTTCGAAAAGATATGACGCACTCTTGGGAAGCGATATTCTAAAAGTCCTTAAAGCAAAATTAGACTTTAGCAACAACACTGTAACTCTTAACAATAAGATATATGAAATATCAATTAACAACAAAGTGAACGACTACAATTACGTAATAGAACAGGAAGATTTTGAGCTAGGAAAGGAAGAAAATAAGTTTAGAATTGACCACTTAAATCACGAAGAAAAAAAAGAACTAACAAAAATTCTAGGAAAATACAGCAAATTATTTTATAAAAAAGGAGACGTTCTCAGTTTTACCAACAAATTTAAACATAAAATAAAGACCAGTCACGAAGATCCAATTTATGTAAAATCATACAGATACCCGGAAATACACAAAGTAGAAGTTGACAAACAAATCAACGAAATGTTAGAGCAACAAATCATTTGCCATAGTAATTCCCCATACTCTGCACCAATTTGGGTAGTACCAAAGAAAAAGGATGCCTCTGGTAAAGATAAATGGAGAATAGTGGTTGATTACCGAAAGCTTAACAACATCACTGTAGACGACAGGTATCCTATTCCGAATATGGATGATATCCTCGACAAGCTAGGTCGATGTATGTATTTCACGACTATCGATTTGGCACAGGGATTCCACCAAATTGAAGTGGATCCCGCTGATAGGCAAAAAACGGCATTTTCAACTCAAAACGGCCACTTTGAATTTTTAAGAATGCCTTTTGGGCTTAAAAATGCCCCAGCCACTTTTCAAAGGCTGATGAATACGGTGTTAAGCGGATTAATCGGACAAGACTGCATGGTGTATTTAGATGATATAGTTGTTTTTAGCACTTCTTTGCAGGAGCATATCGAATCGCTCGATAGAGTTCTCCAACGATTAGCAGACGCGAATCTTAAAATACAGTCAGATAAAACGGAGTTCCTGAAAAGAGAAACCGAATTTCTCGGACACGTTATCACTCCAGAAGGGGTAAAAGCAAACCCAAACAAAATTAAAGCTATATTAGATTATCCAGTCCCCAAAACAGAGAAGGAAATCAAGCAATTTTTAGGTTTAGCAGGCTTCTACCGAAAATTCATTAAAGATTTTTCTAAAATAACCAAGCCAATGACAGAGTGCTTAAAAAAGGGTAATAAAATAAATCCTTTAGACAAGGAATACCTTAAAGCTATAGACACAATTAAAATCTTAGTAACAAAAGATCCGATTTTGGCATACCCGAATTACGAGAAACCATTTATTCTGACCACTGATGCCTCCAATGTAGCATTAGGAGCTGTATTGAGCCAACAAGGGCATCCGATTTGTTTTGCAAGCCGTACGTTGAATGAGCATGAACTTCACTACTCTACGACAGAAAAAGAGTTGTTGGCAATGGTGTGGGCCACAAAATATTTCAGGCCTTATTTGTACGGCAGAAAGTTCGTCATAAATAGTGACCACAGACCATTGCAATGGCTTCATAATCTCAAAGAGCCAAATGCTAAACTCCAAAGGTGGAAAATTAGACTCAACGAGTACGATTTTGACGTAAAATATATTCCCGGCAGAGAAAACCACGTAGCGGATGCTCTGTCGCGAATTAGAATTGAAGAATGCAACGTCAACGACGAAATCGCATCAGATATGGCCACAATTCATTCAGCCGACGAAGATTGTGACGATTTTATTAGAATAACAGAACGACCCCTTAATTTGTTCAAAAATCAATTTAAAATAATAAGAGGCGAAGAGAACAACTCCCACTTAAATAAAATTTTTAATAAAAATATTATGACAATCACGTATAACGATTTGAATACCGAACTTATAAAAGATATAATCAAAACACACTTATTAAATAAGGTTGGGGCAATATTTATGCCTATAGATGAAGATTTCATTGCTTTTCAAAATATCTATTCTAAATTGATCAAAACCGGGAAAAATAAAATAGTGCGAGCGACTAACATTCTAGAAAATATCGAAAGCTATCCTGACCCTAAAACGAAAATCTTAGAAATACATTTGGAAGGACTACACCAGGGAATCGAAAAGGTAGTCAAAATATTCAAAAAGAAATTCTACTACCCCAATTACGTCAAGGAAATAACGAACGTTATCAACGAATGCGAATTGTGTAATAGATGCAAAACGGACCACATACCGTATAAAATTCCTTTTAAAATTACACCTCCTGTATACGAAACCCGCGAAAAATACGTTATTGACTTTTGGAAATGGGACAAAAAATCCTACTTAACATGTATCGATCTCTACTCAAAATTTGCATCACTAGAAGAAGTTAACTCACTAAACTGGTTAGAAACCAAAAGAGCTCTATTGAAAATTTTTAATAGTTTAGGCCCGCCTAAAACTTTGAAAATCGATCAGGACCAAGGCATGAATAATGTTAATATAAAAAACTGGTGTGACCAACTTAACATAAACCTTGAAATAACAACTGGAAAAACAGGTATAGCAGACATAGAGCGACTTCATAAAACTTTTAATGAGAAATTAAGAATTATCAACACTTCAGGCGACAAAGAATTAGATTACTTGAAAATTGAACAAACCCTCTTCACGTACAATCACTCAATAGTTCATTCTACTACCGGAGAAACACCGTATAATATTTTTGTTAATAAAAGAAATCCTCAAACGAATCCTCAAACTGTCAAAGAACTTCGATTTGGACCAAAAACAACTTAATTTATTTCATTTTAACTATACCTACTGAATTTTAATTATATGACAAGTTAAAGATTTTGGCAATACCCGACGATAATCAACAAGAACTAGACATTAAGGAAATTTAAGATTTTATAAGAATAAATCACACTATATTTGAACTGAAAAATAAAAAGATCTTCCCCATTGAAGAAAAATGTTTGAGTAATTTACTGAATAATAAAAAAGTTAACTGTACAACATCAAAAAATATTGAAGAGAGTATAAACTTCTTCCCCCCAAATGTCATAGTAACCAAAAATCTCAAAGAAACTTACCTCGATCAAAATTGTAATCAACTTAAAATAAAAATTAAAGGAAATAATGTTATCAATTTTAATAAGTGTAAAATTAAGATAAATGCTTTCGAACTTTCAATCATGGAAGATTACATTAACCCTAATATTGTACCATTTATAAAAGATTTAGAAAACTTAGTTAAAATCAACAAAAATTTGGTTACACTCCCAGAACTCAAGCAACACTTCGTAACAATTCAAGATAATAAAAAACATTTGAGCTTAGGATTCACAACAATCTTATTAATCATTACTATTGTATTTACCATCTTAGTGTTAAGAAAATATCTTAAATGTCAACAAAAAGTTGTAAAAAAACGTTGGAGAAATTTCTGGAGATGGGAGGAGTAACGTAGACTTAAGCAATGTAAGCAACATTATAAATATACCTTGAAATTCCGTTCCCACCGAAACTGCTGACGCTATGTCTAGACTGCGCGCACCTTGCGTTTATAAAAAACGATAGCAGTAGGAACATAGCTGCAGCAACGGTTTCGCCGGGAACGACTCAAATTGATAAAAACAGAATAAAGCCAGATTTCAACAAAGCAAGTCGTGTGCATTCTCATTTATATATATATATATAAATGTAATTGCTGACGTTCAAAGGAAAAATTTGCAATAGACTGGTAGACAAAAATGCCACCAGAACTTACCAACAGCACATCACACACACACACGCACGTACACTCTAATAGCAACTGCAACACTTGCCAATAAATTCGCCACCTTCATTCCGCACCTCACCCACCCCACTTCACTTATACCAACGGCATGCAAGCAGAAAATTTCACATGCACGAAATAATGCCACAGAATTTTTTCACACGGAATTGTCACAAAATTTTGCTATCCCTTCTCATGTTTGATTTGGGGCCTTTGAGTTTTGAATTGAAATCAAAGCGTAAAAGTTTTAAAAAATGTGTGCGTCTCGGGACGCTCGACAGAAGTGATAACTTCCGAGAATTATCTTCTGCTTGTTTCATCATATTTTTTATAATCACTTTCAAAAACGGTGGTAGCAAAGAGTATGTTAATATAATAGAGTGCGCATCTCATATAAAATTTTGGCTGAGAAAATTTTGCACTTGGGTCATTTTAATAAAGCCCACAGTTCCACTCAGTTTCGCTCAGTCACTCGTCCTCTCAGAGAACCGCTCTGCTACAAGAAATTCCAAACTCAAAGTAAATATAACGAGGGCTGCTTACTGTGAGAAAATTCTCCCATTTTGTGGGAATTCGAACTCTTTTTCTACATATTCTTAACAAAATGCTGTTGTTTTGTATTACAGCATTTTGGAACTCAGCCATACTGTTTTATTTATTGATTTATGTTTTTTACTACCATTATTTTGAATGAAAATGTGGCTGAAGTGCCAATTCCCATGGGAGAATTTTTTAAGCATTTGAGAGAATTGGCTTTGACTGAGTTTGCACCCCTGATCGCACGACTCAATGGCTTGGTTCGTTCGGTTTTCGTACTCAAATGAGCCGAACGAGCATTTTTTGCGGCTGATTTTCGTATTTTGCATGGTGTTATGAAAGTCGTGTGCATGTGCTCTTCTTCTGCATGTCGGCAGCTCAGTCAACAAAGTATACGAAGAATCAGAGCAGCGCTCGGCTAGACGATATTCCCGACAGCGCTGCTGTTTGATTCTGTGTTGTTGTTGTTTTCATATGAAAGACAAAAAATTCTTTGGCTCTGCTCTGCCATAAACGAACAAAAGGAACTTCAATATACATACATATGTACATATGCGTATGTCGAATTTCCTGGCATTTGCGTATGCTGTGTTATGAATGAAATCTGCTTGCAGCTTCCAACTCGTTTTAAATTTCAAATCGAAGTTGGAATTTGTTGAAATATCGCAAACATTTTTCCAATGTGCGACATTTCCAGAGATAATACTAAAATTTAAAAGGCTTTTTATAGAATATTTATACATTTTAATAAAGAATGAAATATGCACATATATTAATATTAGATATTTTTGTCAATATCACCTTAATAAAAGTGATGTTGGCAAATAAATAACTTCTTAATATAGTCATTGCCCTATAATAAGATCAGCAGAGGGAAATTGAAATAAATTTTAAATCGCCAAAATTATCATTTGGTATGAACAAGAAATACACAACAACAACAACACAGAAACAACCAAATGCCTTTTTCGTGCTTTGAGCATACCCGAAATGCCAAATCAACGACTGTCAACGAACGCGTAGCGTCTGTCCGAAAAACAGCTAAGCGCTGTGGGTTAGAGTGAGAGAGGAGGGGCCCGCGTACCGCTGCCGTATGCGTGAGAGAGAGGGAAGCCAGACAGACTGGCACCGTAACGCGTTACGTTACGAAGCGGTTTACCCTCCCATAAAAAGTTATCACTTCAAAAAGATTGTAAGCACGCTGCTGCGGCAGCCTTCGCCAACAGCTGCGAGCAAGTCAAATTAATAGAATTATTGATAAGGCTATCTAAGAGCTTTTTTTAAAACTGGTGATTTTTTTCGAAAAAATTTAGTTCTTTTCAAAATTATTTCAATGCAAATAAAACGATTAGAGCAAATACGAATTCCAATGCTGAAAATCGAGCGAAAATTTGCCCATACGAATAATTTGCCACAGGAACTCGTATGTCAAAATATGTACTTGTATACAACAGAGTCTGATGATGAATGCGAATATTGACATACAAGGTGAACATTCAACTAACCGCATACTATTGTTAGTAGTATTCGAGATTATTTAGTGTTTTCAAAAGAATATCAAACTTCGAACTTTAATTTAATCTTCAGCTAAGCCGTAGTAACGGAGTAGCTCAGTGCTCTGTCTCAGATGCGAGAGCTCGTTGGTTCGAAACCTAGCTGACTCATACCATCTTCAAATAAAAATATACACTTTGCTTTTCAAGGTGTTTCTTTGCGCGGCGCCATCTTTTGCGAAGAATTGAAAACTCTTCGAGAGTAATCTTTTTCATGAAAAAAAAAGCTTCTGACCCGTTCGAACATGATTATAGAATATATTTGAAGTTGCCGTTGACTTATTCTAAAATTTAACGAGTATACACAAGTGAATGCGAGAAATCTAGACCAAGTCTCGTTTCATCAGGCTGTTGCGCAAACTATTTTTTGACAACTGAGCCGAAGTTACTTGACTCATTAGCAAGTACTTTTATTAATAATATTTCAATTCAATTCTGCTTAGGTTTCCATCTAGATTCTATTATTTGTAGTTGGCACTGTTGATTGCTCAAATCGCTCAAATTTATTAAAGCAAGTGAACCCTTTCTGGAAAATTTTGTTAATCCAACTGTTCCATTGAAAATTGAAATTCCTTATAAAAAGTGCATAGGCAAAAATTTCATTTGATGATTTAAATTGTATCTCGTTGATATGTTGGCAATTTTATTTCATTTAGAAATGCAATCTTTCTCTCATTGGCTCTTTATACCAAAATCTGTTGCATTACTCATCATTTTGATAACAGTTCTTTATTACTCAACTTTTTGTCATATGCAAATTGTACAAAAATTTTAGTTAAACAATTTGCACATACACAAAGCGTCAGCTTCACAAATTTCTGTGTTCTTGACATGTTGATTTAATCGAAATCTTTCCTAAACAAATATTTAGCCTCGACATTTGACAAACTGGCAACAATAAATCAAAACTGTGTCAATCAAACACAAACATGCATATAAATTTCAAATAAATTTGCATATTTCATTGGCCAATCAATGTCAGCAATTTTAAATAGTGAAATTTAAATTTCGTTTTAATTCTTGCAAGTGATGTGCAATTTTTCAATTGAAATGCAAAAATGCAAGCATTGCATTTGAGTGTCTTTTTTAAGAAATAGCAGCAATTTTGCTTTTATAATTTCTGTAATTTTTTGTCATAAATTTTGTTGTTGTTGATTCAACTGCCTCGTCTGTATTTAGAAATGCCGCCTACGCATCTGATTACGATTTTTTTTTGCAATCTTGGCATAATTATAATTTTTTCACTAACAGCAAAGAAAATAATTTATGCAAAAAAAGAGAAAAGCGCTTGAGCAAAAAATTGCTTGACTTTTTGACTGCGTTGCAATTTGCATAAAAGTATTATGAGTTTATTGCACGAATTTGCATGAATTTCTATTAAAATTAAGCATATATTAAAATGTTGCTTTAGTTGCTCGAAGTAAGAGCAACGAGCTGTTTGAAATGATTTTCAGGAGCTTTGAATTTATATCATGCAACAGCTATTTTTTCTTATCAGCCAAAGGCGAGAAATGAGATTACGTTACTCTCTTTACTCTTATACTCGTAAACTCCACTACACTCTTCATTGTTGCAAGTTATTTCACTACCTTTACTATACAAACTACTTTCCATAAAGTATTGCGATTTTTTACTTTTCCACAACACCGTGATTCGCTTCGATGCTGCTGCTGCTTTTTACATCCTACAACCTGCATCCTGCACGCTACACTCTGCATGGCTGCACCGAATTTATTGAATTCCCATACATGCCGTGAATGTGTGCTTTTGCTGCCATTCCGTCTACTACTTTTTTATTGCAGCCTTCCTTAACAAAACGCTCCCAAAGCGTCTCTGCTCCCTTGTCCTGCTCTCGCTATTGCACTGCATTTTCATTTGTTTGTTCTGCACGTGCAACTTTTTTGTGTGGCATGCAACATAACTTCCTGTTTGCATTTACTGCCAGTGTATTGCAGGCACACGTATGCATACAAATACAATGTGCTTGTATGCCAGTGTATAGCTGTGTGCTTGCATGTGGCCCGAAGCCACTTCCGGCTTATGCATCTACCACATACCTACACATTAGCATTTTTTCTTACTCTGGCTAACAATGATGCCCTTTTTCGTTAAGCCATAATGGCTAACATTTCTTATGAAAGGTGGCTTAAAATGGCCAAATCGAAAAAAGTTGTAAAATTAGACGATTTATTGATATGAAATGAAAGTGCTGCAATTTCAACGAATTTTTTTAAATATTTAGTTCATCAACTCCTTTCGGAGCCAACTTAAAAATTTTGTTCAAAATATACTGTGAAGCCTCTAATAAAAACTATAATATGTATCATATTTGGTCAATGCTGAGACGTAAAGATTTTTTTAATGTGGTCTTAATCAAATATAGAAAAATCCATCAGCGTCCTGACCACTGCAGCCTATTCAGCCCGAGGTGGCTGAAAGAAAGCTTCGTAGCTAGATTGTACTTATAGCTCGGCCAACTGTCAGTGAGAGTCAAGTCTTCAAAAAGTCCTTGAAATGGTAGTAAGGTTCGTAATCTTCGTGAATCACAGACAGCACATCTGGCACAGGTGCCAGGACATAAGAACATAATGGAAAAATATCTTTAGGTGAGATTGCTAAAAGCAGATTTCTTTTATCACACGGACAGATGAGCTGAGTACTGCTCTGCCTCTACGCATACTCCATGCAGACTTGAAGGACAACATCAGAAGGAAGACGGCGGCTGGAAGGAGTACTCTAAGCTCATTGAAATAGCCAGTTTTTGTGGGGATTAAGATGTGCAAAATGTACTTAACTCAAGTACATTATAAATTGAGAAATAATCTTAAAGAGATTTTTCAGGAAGATGCCCAGTTCATTGAGCATGCCAGCGAAATCATTTTAAAAATGTTTCGTTCTAGCTGTAAAAAGTCCAAGATAACAACACTGCTTCATAGTTTCAGTCGCTGCATATTGCAAAAGTCTGTGAATGTGTGTGTGTTTGTGTAGAGCTTTTATTGCATTCTTTGAATAGCATTTGCTATTCTACTACTATTTTGCATAAAAGTGTAATCGAATGGCAACTTTTCACTTACGTTGAACTAGTTTTACTTGCAGCTATGGAAACTGAAAAATTGTCAACATTATTTGTTCTTTATTGCAATTTCTACATAGCACATTTTTCAATTATACTAAAAATCTGTGTTTTCATTCCAAGCAAAATGTTTTATTCATTTTTAAATATTTTTGTCTATCAAAAAAGAAATGTAAATTCTCCTGATGAAAAAATATTATCAATTATATATGTAAGAATATCAAATTAACCTTTCTACGAGCTGCTGCGTCAATTATAAACAACGATTTAATCAATTTTTTAAATATTATCAATTACTCTTGCATGAGCATCATAATTAAGTACTTTAAGGAGTTGAGATTAAATTGAAAGAAGATATTATTGTTGTTTTTGTACTCCTCCAATCTGTTTAGCTTCATACAGCAATAGATATTTTTCTGTCTTTCTCTGGCAGCAGTAAGTCCAACAGATTCTTCTTCTTCTATAAAACTAATTACTTTTACAACTTGTTCAATTATTTCTACAATATTTTACTTTAATTATATAGAAACTAGCAGCCAAGCCTATCGACTTCACAAAACTAATAATCGTTTTATAATTGAAATTTTTGGATTTTCCACCATTTCTTTGCATTCGAATTAACAAAAGTTCGTGTAATAAAATCATTGCAATCAAACTTTCTTTTATGATTAGTTAATTGCAAATTTGTTTCCTTACTTTACTTCCACTCTCTACAAAGTTGCTAAAATTTAAGTCAAACGGAAATGGCCGCCATAATTGGTAATACGGCCGGTTGTACACGACAACGACAAAGGCATATGTTGCCACATGGCATAAAAAACCAAAAAAAACTCACTAAACAATACGAGCACTCGTTTTGAAGGCCTGTGCATGTTAACGGCACATTTCAAGAGTTGCTATAATTTCAGTTAACGTCGCGACGTTGCCACTGCTGCTCAAGTGCCTGAAGGTAGTAAATTCAAACTGTAATTGCAGCGCCTCATTGCGCCGAGCTGTGAGCTGAAGCAAGCAAAATTATGTCGATTATAAAGGGACCATAAAATATCGATTAAGCGATAAGCATAAATCGCAGCAGCTACTAGGGGCTATTAACCGCTTTTTGGCTACAACAACAATTGCTAATATTACTAACTATGCTTACCAAAAAAATATCAAAGAAATAGTAGGCAATGATGCACTAGTATGGTATAGTAGTTATAGGCAAGTGAAGAAATATTATTGTAGTTGGAAGATTCGACAAAGATTTACTAACACGGCAGAATAAAGGCACTGTTAAAAAGGAGCTTCTGCGCTGACTAAACGTTCAATATTGGTATAAGGTCGAAATCCTTTGGGTAAACAGAAAAAAAAGTTCACATCGCAACACTTCAAATAAAAAAGCAAACGAAATTCTCAAATGCTTCTAATTCATCAGAAGCAATCACATTACTTCAAATGCCAACTTGAGCGATTTTCATATTTTTTCGGAATCATAAAGAGCTGCCTGCTTTTCTACTAACACTGATCACTTACTGCTTAGCTAACCCTCCTACTTCCACTTTTAGTATTCCATAGCTGGTAGATCTGAGGGTGCCCACTCCGGCTTTGGCTTCATTTGATATACTTCGAACAGCAAAATGAGAACTTTAAAGAACATTTCTAAAAGACAGCACAAAAGTCCAACCAGCAGCGCCACTGTCCACCCACATGTCCGGCAACAGAGACCGGCCACCTGACACTCGACACGTTCATGTTCGTAATTGCGTACCAATGTTTGCCTCTTGTTGGCCAACAATTTCACCGCAACAGCAGAAAGCAGCAAAATCCTTCGGCAACACTGCAACAACCTGCCGCGCCCATCTCTCTCCCGTCCAAAGTGCAGATGCAATAAGTAAGAACGAAGCCATGGCAAGTGAATGTCATGTTTTGGAATTGCCGCATACAATTTATGCTCTGGCCAAATGGCATTTTCAATTTTTCAACAATTTGGCCGCATACAAAAATTCGCCAACGCCATTTGCATACACAAACACAAGCAGACTGCCATTGTTATGTTTGTGTTGGTAAACGGAAGTGGTTTGCTGTGTTAAGCGGAACGGTTTACAACATTTTGGCAAGTAATATTGCTTTTGTTTTTTATTTGAGTTCTTTGTGGGTATTAAGTGAATTATTGTTCAACAGCATATACTTTTTCTGTAAGTATGTGTGGGCGAAAAGGATCAGTTAAGCCCGCAAATATATGACGTAATATTAAGGAATTTTTCAAAGTACTTTTCTTTGGTAGCAGTTCCGAATTATTTTTTCTTCTTCTGTTGGTTTTCTACATGCAACTTTCTACGTTTAAGAAATCATATATTCAACATATGTAAAATATTTCAATAATACAAAAAAAATCCAGAAAAATGCCAGAAACTATAAATTTCTACATTATAAAAAAGTTTTTTTCAATAAATTGATTTTAGGTTTTTATAAACTGAAGGCAAGTAATAAAATGTGCGAATTTTTCTATTACCAAAATAAATAATAAGAAATACTGGCTCAGAAAAATCAATGAGTTCAAAATAATCATCCATACAAAAGACTTAACCACACTTTAAATGCATACCTTCAAATAAATAAAATTATTTTGAAAGTCCAAAAATTCGAACTAATGAAAATTGAATATTTATCAGAGAATATTTCATAAAGTTTGCAACTGAATGAATTCAGCAACAATATTGAAATCGAAATCGTGACAATTACTGGCATACGAAAATGCCTTTTGAGATACTTCTAGTACAGCCGCCATGTAAACGATTTGATTTGCTTCACATGCCCCGTAGCCCGCTATCAAATTTGCGCCTCTCAACTTCAATTCCAGCGCTATGTTTTAAATTTTCTAATTTTCTCAGCAATGTTTGGCGCTTATCTAAACATTTGCCATGCATTTCCCGTACATTTTCACTGTATAGTACTTTTATATATGCACATACATAATTGTGTGTGTGTGTGTGTGTAGTTGAGTGTGCCTGCACATCTGTTGGAAAACAAAAGCTTTGCTACGTGCGAACATGAAGAAGAGTGCTGCTCTGCTGTTGCTGGTGTGCGGCGGCATCTTATCTTAATTGAAATGTGAAATGTATTCGCTTTTGGCAGAGAGAAGTATCTGTGTGTCTATACGACATGCAGACGCTCAAAAATCGACAAAAGACAATAATGAATGATGAAGTGAACGAGTGAGTGGGGGGCTGTGGAGCTGTGGGCGAAGATGAATGAAAGGCGAGCTGGCAGGCTGGCAGTCAGGTCAAATTAATATGCCCGTTTCATAAATGCGCAACAACAACAACAATGAATCGCAATATACCAAACTAGTGAAAAGGCAAAATAGGGAATTTCTGCTTTTAAGCAAAAAGAAACACTCAGCGAAAAAGACATGTACAATTCGAGCAACAAAGAGCAATGTACAATAGTAATTTGCGCAAATGACGCCACATTGTGACGCATTAATTACCAACAACAACAGAAGACAATAGTGACAATGATATTTCGCAGGAAGTTGGCAAAGACAATGCTTAACAAATTGCTCGAAAAATTCAAGCGAAATCTTTGAAATTCGATTTCAATAGCTTATGCATAATTCATATCTATTTATAGACGTCGTATTGAAAAAATTAGCTATTGATTTTTTACTTACGCACAACACAAAAGGGGGCACAATTTTTGTGCAAAATATTTTAAAGGTGATGAAATTATAGTAAGCTTTTGGCTTTGGCTGTTTTTGCAAAAAGACAATATTCAGAAAATTCGTTAGTTATATGTATGTATATAATTATCTCGAGCACATGCCGATCAGGCTTTATTCCATTGTAAATTTGAAATATGCATTTTTGAAAAACAAAGAAAACTTCTTAAAGTCAAAAATTTTAACTTTTTTCCGCAAATATTTCGAAGTATCGTGATATCTTACAAGAATTTACTAAGCTATAACTGAAGTTGATCAGAACGGACTTAGTTCGCTTTACAAGCATTTCCGAATTATTTTACTCACAAAAACTGCACACAAAAAGGCAAAGAAACCAATATAAAAGTAAGTAAAACCCGAAAACACGAAAAAGAAATCAATGACCTCAAGCTGATTAAATTTCAACACACGCCAGCAACAACAACAGCAAGCACAACAAAGCGCAAGACCAATTCAAAATAACGCACGCAATCTATTTATTACGATGGCAGTAACAACAACAACAAACACGACAGCAAACAAACTTTTGACATAATTGTATCAAGTGAGGCTACAATTAAGCTCATTTGGCAAAAAAAAAGGGCAGAGAAAAAATCGAATGAAAACAACAAATAAAAATGCAGAAGCGGAAATAAGCACGAACTTCAAATCAAGCAACAACAACAATGAAACAGACGCATTAAAACCGCTTACATTGTACCGCTATAATAAAACCCGCATCGCAGCTTGATGAGACTAATGATGTGGCCAAACGAAGCGGCCACGCGCTGCAGCTACCAAAAGCAGCCGAAAAACAGCAACACTCAGATACAGATACAGCCAAAAGATACTAAAGAAAGCCGTCGAATAACAATGAACTGCCAAATTTTTCAGCTGCGGGCAAACATACACACTCACACACATACACACTACCAGTATTTTACTCGTATAGCAAACTAGCAGCTGCTTCAGTGGGCAAACAATCGCGCTAGAGAGTGGGCAAAAAGCGTAGCAAAAAAATTTAAACCGCAATCAGCGACCAACAAATTAAACTTAAGCGTATCTGCACAGCTGATTTCATCTCTCTGTCTTTTTCATTGTGTTTCGGCTTTTATGCGCGCTTTTCACTGGCATCTTTTCTGCTTGTGTGAAACATCAACCAACCATTTCATCCGCTAGATACTTATGCACATATACGTTCGAATAATTTAGCATCGTGTGACTTTTCACTTCCTTTGCTCACTTCCTGTCTTTTGCATTATATTTAAATAGCTGAATATATGCATGTATACATAAATACATTTGCAGGGTGTATAATCACAGACGGATTAAAGATTAAAGCAACTCCAGCAAAAAAATTGCTTACCTACTCTAAAGTCAATGATGCACCCTGTAAATTCCTTATGTTAGTTCATTTCCTGCCTCCACTTCATATGCCGTTTTATAGCGAATGTGTATTTTTTTATCACATCGTTTGGATATAAATTGCAAATTTGCAAGAGAAAAAAGTAGAGGTAGCTAATTGAGTTGGAAAGATATTTGCAATTCAAATTCAATGTTCATTTTGTTTTCTTTGGTGCTAAAAATAAGTGCCAATGCACACGCAGTCACATACTGCGTACGCGTATGTATGTGTGTATGCATGTGTATTTGTAGCAATTTATAAGACAGCGACCAAAATTGTGGAAACTTAACGGAATACATTTTCTCAAATGAGAGCGAAATGAAAAGTTTAGAGGTGTGAAACTTTATTGGCGGGCAATTTAAGCATTGTAGTACTCTACACATAGACAAACACATACACTAACAGCAGAGTTTTCAATTATATCTACTCTTAGACCCTGCCACAAATATTCTTTTCATATGTTCAAATCAAGTTGAGTATTTCTGGCATTAAAAATTAACAATAATTCAATTTATATCAAATCTTTTGAGATCTTTTAGGTTAGGTTACGTTTAATCAAAAAATAACAGTTACGCAATTTATAACCAATGTTGTAAGATCTCTTACAGATTAAGCCAAGATCAGATTTTTTATATATTTAGCAAGGCTTCCAAGAAGCGCACAACGGAACAGCACAAACGGAGTAATAAATTATATTTATCTAGATGATCTTAATGAAAGCTTAAAGCACGTCTAGCCCCCCGCAGGCGGCACGCACTTCTACCTCAGCAAGATCTCTCACATAAAGTATCTGCTATTTTCCATCAGAAATCTACAAGCTATCAATCTGAGCTTACTTAATTTAAGACATCAAATCGAATCGTATCACATATTTCACTTGAATATGAACAGCTTGGAGCAAAGTCCAATGCAAAATTCGAGTCATACAAAAAAATACTGATATAAAATCAGATCGAACAGCCAGAAATGGCGAGTAGGTAGGTACTCGCATAAATGAGGAACGTGCTGAGATGAAAGATTTTAATGACTGCTGCGCGGAAGCAGACTGCTGTTGGAGATAACGATTGAAACAGGCGTTTTTATATTGTGGAAAAACGAGATTTGCATGCAATTTTTGATTACCTTTTTAAGTTTCGCCAGCTGAGATTAAGTTACTTATTTTAAAACTTTATATGAGTCCATTCATTAACTAAATTTGTATAATAAAAAAATTTTATCAGTATCAAGAAATGCAAAATACATATAATTTGCGCAACAGCTCGAATAACTCAGACTTAGCTTTCTTGGTAAATAGAAAAAGAATAGAAAGAAAAGCTAAGAAAATTTATTTCATTGTGGAAACAATTGTGCTTATAGTTCCATTATGCTGATTATTGCTATTTTGTCGGGTCGGTAGCGAATTCAAGACACTTATTCGTAGATAGATTCACATAAAGAGAAAGAGATAGATTTATATGTGCGCACCCTCACACATGTGTACTTGCTTCATTTGCATTTAATAAAAGCGCGCTGTGATAAAATATAATGGAGCTTAATGAAAATGATACAAACAACGACGCACGCATGCATACATCGCTTGAACATTTATATGCAAATAAATATATACATACATACATACATACATACATGCAAACATACTTACAAACATATGTGCTTGAATTCCATCGATTTGAATATTTTAAAAGGCAGCTTATTATTGAAGCAAAGCCAAAGGAGCTTAAGCGCCTGGCATGCTTTACCTTCAGAAGGAAATGAAAGGTACGGACGAACGGAGGCAAGTAAGCCAGAAGGCAAAGGCAGCGCTTTGCAAAATATTCTTTCAATTTAAGACGAAATTTAGTATCTTTTTTTCTCTATTGTTAATATTAAATTTGCAATTAAATATATAAAGTTGTTAGAAATTTTTTAGCAACACTGAAAAAATTTGCCAAAAATTTTGCATAACAAAAGAATCGTCCCTACCGATTTCTTATTGCTTTACTGTATCATGATTACAAATAAATCGCTTGAAATTTTTTACAATTATTTTTGCATAATTTCGCTTCATGCGCTTTTTTTTCTGCACAGCCGTTGCTGCTGCTGACTCAGCAAAATTCAAGCGTATCTTTTTGCTGCCTTTGCGAAACTTTCTGGCGAATTTTCGTTTTGCAAAAACAAAAACCGCTGTCAATGGCATAAAAGCCGAGAATCGCTCTGTCTTACAGTCTCAAATTGCGGCTTAATGGAATAATTGATGCCTCAACATTTGGAATGCGCGTAACTACAAAGAAGCAGTTTGCCTTAAGCGCACTGAAACTAGTATAATAAAATTTTTATTTAAAGCATTAAAGCAGCAATTTGTGGAAGCTGCCAAGGGGACATTCTACATGCGGGCAAAGCGCTGCGGGGCGACAAAGTGGCTGGGGCTGCTGGCAACTGTCGACGGGGACGCTCGCTTTGGTGGCACTATCGCTATCAGCGCCAGACAGGCACTTTGCACTATACATACATACACTCAATTGCACACACACACACATACACACACAAACACATGCAGACATAAAGCAGATTTTCCAATTGCGCGCTTTTATTAAATAACATTGCTTTCTTTTATAAATAAATCCGGCTTGTTATTTATTTTTAGTCATGGCAGTTGACGGTCAGCGAGGCAGAGGGCAGGGTTGTTGAATGTGTATGTGTGTGTGTGCGACAGTAGAACGTTCGAACATTCGCAGATAAGAAGCCATCCATTGTGGAAGGCACGGAATTGAGCCGCTGCGCTTTGCAACGCCCCTGCCCCCTCTCCACACAAATCGGCACGCACAAAGGCGGATCTAATTAAACAACAGCAACAACAATGACAACTATGAACAAAACAAATGCAGCAGTCGGGTTTCAGCGACTGACAAACACCCTACAACAAGTAATCAAGTTGGCATTATATAGAGAATTTAGCTCGTAGGGTGCATTATCTGATAAAAGTAGTGTACTTGCACTACTAAAATGCTGCATTTAGCATCGACCAAATTTTTTAGAGTTTTGTTTTTTGATGCCTGCGAAGGACATTTATTTATATTTATAACATACATAAATGGATGTGGTCAGTCCATTGAAGTTCTATCGAAAAAAATTCTTCTTTGATGAAGCACCTTTCCAGTTCTATGGTGAAGTTCTATGACCAGAACTGTGGGCTATAAAAGTATGGAAAAATATAAATAAAGCAAGAAAAAAAGGAAATCGTATTCAGAGCAAATTCGCGAGTGCGCGCTTTTTCCTTTTATCAGGCAATTAAAGCGAACAATGAAAGCAAGCTAAGGTGGCGCGAGCAAGAGAGGCGAGGGGAAGCACTAAATCCCGCGCTGCAATTTCCAAGCGTGCACTTTTTGCAGGCAACTTTTTTATGTGTTTCGGCTTATTAAACGCTTCTGTTTTATGGTTTTTAAAATGTTTTTGTTTACGCAAAGTAAATGGAGCACATTTTTATGGCTGAAAGGCGAGCGCTCAGGTGCAACAGCTGACAATGTAGACAACAACAAAAAGCAATGGCAGAAAGCAATTCTTTAATCTTGATAGCAAATAGAAAAATGCTTAATAGAAATAGATTTATTGGAAACTTTATTTCTTCAGTCTTCAGACTAAAAGTGACTTCAAGATCGTAAATTGTATAGTATCATACCTTTTGGATTTTGCCAAATGTTTTCTATTAATATTCTTTAGATTTGAAGGGCTCGAAAAATATCATCTTCAAATATATCAAAAAATATATGAGAAAATATCAACTAATTGTGAAAACAATTAACAAAAAAAGACGGTTTTGATTGATTAATGATATGAAATTGCAAATGAGATCAATATCTAGTGTATAAGGTTCCCGTAAACCATAAACTTAATATATTGAATATTATGAATATAATGAATATAATAAATTAATTCACGAAAAATTAAATTTAAATTGATTTAAAGGAAATTTAAATTTCATATTTGGCAGAGGTTTAGTGGATAAGTAATCGGTCTCTGATGCGAAAGGTCGCTGGTTCGAGAAAAGGAGAATTTGCTTTCATATTGTTTTCTGTGCGCGGCGCCATCTCTTGCAAAGAATTGCCAACTCTGCGAGAGTATTTTTTATCATTGCGACAATTTATTGCTCTACTCCTTCTACATTGGCGTTGGTATTGTTTTGAAAGCCTTTTGCTGTGCAGCGCGACCACCGCAGAATGGATCTTTTATGCTGGCCTGCATTTAAGCCAGTTATGTTAGGCTCTTTCTACATACTTCTACATACAATATGTGCTCTATATTAAGCATTTCTATAGTTTTGCAGCTATCAGCAATTCTCAAAAGATTTCTAACTACATACATCTCAGCAAATTTCACGCTATCAAAAAGCATGACCTAATTTTGTGTCTATTCCAACTTACATGTAATGCTGCCATTATCATATTCAAAGCTATGCATGTAGTTTGAAGCCCTTATCAGTCACCCTAATTCATGTCACCCACTCACTACAAAAAGCGTCATATAATGAGCTACATGCTCAGCACGTTCCTTCTCTGCACCACAATTCCGCCGCTCGGTTGCCATTTGAGTTGATAACTGCAGCGTAAATACAAATACAAGCACACACACACAAAGGCATACACAAACGCAAATTCCATGTCGTCCATTCATGCACTCGCTCACTCAATCAGTCGAACTGTTTTTTGCAGCCCGAAGACGCGCTCCCGCCACAAATTGGCTTAATTCGCTGTCGCTGTCGCAGGCGCGCTAAGCACACAAGCCAACTCGATCTAAGTATGCGATATACATATGTATATACTTATTAATGCAAATAAACAAATAAGCGCAGATGAATACACACGCACACACACACATACACATGCACACTGCACACACGCTGAGACGCAGTGGCGTGCTAAAAATAGCTCTTGTTTGTTGTTGTCATTATGAAGATTGTTCTTCTTGTTGTTCGGTTTGTTGTTGTCAATTAGCAATTATTGTTGTTGTCAACTGAAATTGAACTGTTCGCAGAGCGGCGAGCGTTATTTTCACACATACTTTTATTATCGCACATTTGATCATGTGCTTTCAATATAGTCAGTCACTATAGCAATTCAGACTTGCGCTGAGTAATATAATAATATTTTCCAAGAATTTCAATTTCGATTTTTCAAACGCAAAGTTCTTCTAGAATTCTGCTTAATACCGCAAACTTTGTTAACGTTTCAAAACTAGCGGCATTTAAATGTTTGAGTGCAGGGTTTTTACTATTAATTTGAGTAGTTGCAAAAAAAATTATCACCGACCCCGGCCTTGAATTTTCATCATTTCCATTCATTCCATCATTTTCATTCTCATTTTTCATATTTTCATTTTATTAATATTTTATGTGTAAATAAGTATAAGAAAAATAGCTCGATTCACTTGCGCCTAAAACAAATTTTCGAATTTATAAAAATAGTTGATTTTAGTGTGTTTTTTTATGCAACAGAATTAAAAAATTTATGTGTGCCCCAAATAGCTTGAAACGCCACTGCTTGCCACTTCATTGTGTTAGTGTGCATGCCTGAATATCAGGAAAAAAAATTCAAAACTGTGTTAAGCGTAAAATTTTTAGCGAGCGCGCTCCTCTACAACTTCAGCTTGTTCTCTGGCGTACTCAACCGCCACTTGCCGCTGCAACAGTACAATTCCATAAATGCAAATGTTGCAAAATTCACTTGCAACAGCAGCAACCGGTACAACAACAAGAACGACAAACGGAAACGGCGGAAAATATGCAAAACAAGCAAACTTGAAAAAGATTATGCCAGAAAAAAGTTTCCGAAAGCTGCGCTGTTGCAAGAGTCTAAGGCGGAACAGTGCTTGCAACACGCTGCATAGTTGGGGAGAGGGGGGAAGGCATGCCTTCCAGAGCAAATTTATGCAAAATTTTAATAATTCTCGAATTTATAAATGCATTTTCTCTCAGCAATTGGTGAAAGTACATAGTTTCTGCAGCTCGTGGCGACAAATCGGGCGAAAAGTTGGCAGCGGAGCTGCTGTAAAGCTTTATAAAATATACAGTTTTATAGTGAAAAATTATAAAATGACAATTTCATGAATGGCTTGGGGCAAACAAATTGCGATTACACGCAAGAAAGCGTAGAACTAAGTAGAAGAGAAAATCTACAACAGGCATTGGGAAGAAGATCAATTATATAAGTAGTTTGGGAGCGGCAAGGATTTAAGTTGCGCGCAAAAAGTACAGTTGGTCACTGCATTAATAATTTCCGCTTTGCTAATTGCCACTACCTAAATGAATCAGAAATGGTACAGAAATAATAAGAAGATATTCAAAAATTTGCTGACACAGGGAAATTTGAGAAAAATATTCTTTTTTTAAATTGTCTTATGAAATTAATTTTGTGTTCTTATCAAAAATTAAAATTTGGACAAATTCGTAATTCAAAGCATTGTAGACTGTAGATTGTATTTGGGGTAGATATCCGGTCTTTTAGCCATCGCAGCATGAAGAGCCTTTTGCTGTAAATCTTCAACTATTTGCAGGTCCTTACGGCTTCAAGAGGTATGAAGAAATTTCCCTTTGAGGTACTGTACATAGGCAAAATCGTACAGTTGTAGATACATTTCCATATATCTATCATATCTATCGTACGGTTGGATGCTGCCTGAACTGCTGTTTTCAGGGGGAGGCCATAATGAGTATAATTACTCAAGTGTCAGTATGTCAGTTAGTTCGTTAGTTCGTTGACTGTTCGTATGTGGTCGCTGATGTCACCATCGGAACGTATCCGGGTGCCTTCCATATTTCGCCCAGGCTCAATACGCCGAAGTACGGTCATGATTTTCGCTCCTTCTGTCTGGAAGACTTGCCACTTGTGAGTTGTGTTGGAAATGTGTGCCACAATGTTCGCCACCGTGGGAGCCGCTCCAAGCCGTCTTCAAGCTTATCCTATGAAATATTTGAAATATTTTAAAATATAAATACCGACTCCCAACTTAATATAATCCAATTTAATGCCTGTTTACTACTTAAAGAACTGCTGAGCAGCACAACCAATGAAGTCGAATCAGAGCGCCCACACACAATTTCCATCCAGCATAACTAATACACTGCTAACAATGGGTGTGTGTGTGTGTAGCTGTGCATTAGTAGCAGCTCCGTCACGCTTGAAGTGGAATTATCTTATTTTTTTCACTTGATTGAATTATTTTCACTCATTTTGTGCATAGCTGGAATGCTTGGTTGCATATGTTATAGCAAACAACGCATACATCGACACAAACACACATTTGCGACAGACTCAGCCACGCAGCTGCTGCTTGCCGCATGTATACGTGTGTGTGTGTGTGTGTGTGTAGTGTGCGCTTATCGCAATTTATTATTTTCTATTGTATATCTTCGTAGATGTGCGTATCTGTGTTTGTGTCTGCGCTTGTGTCTGTTTGTATGTATTGTTTGGCATTGCTGAGGTGTGCGGCAGCTTCTCTGAGCAAGCTTATGAATGTAGTTCCTTAGCTCAGTAAAAAAAATGAAAAATAAAAATTATTGTGCAAATGTGCGCGGTCTTAAGGCACACATATTGCCAGCTATTCCACAGCTTGTGCTTGTGCTTGTACATGTGTGCGTAGCTGGCAAGCTTTTGTGCTGTTTATACAAATTTGTAGGTAAGCAATTCCTTTATATGGGTACACGTGTCGATGAATTATCTTGCCATGTTTGTGTGTGTCTGTGTGTGCGTGTGCATTTTTCTATCTTTGCTTAAAGCGCAAAATATAAATTATACATTTTACGACAAGAAATTAGCTATATCCTTACTATATATTTCAAATGTGCCACAATTTATTGTATCCAATCGCAATTTCACAGTTTTAACAAAAAAGCTTATTTGCATATTTGTTTGCTTTTTTAAGTCCTTTTTACCTTGGAACACATACTGTGCTCCTGCTCCGCCATCCCTAGAACTCGTCTGACTTGTTTAGAAGCGCCTGCCTTTTCAAGGCTCGAACAAATCTCGAAACTAGGTACATATCAAGTTTCTTTGGAAAACAAAAGCACACCCAATTCTGACAGATCAGCACTTTGACGTAATACGTAACGGTAGTCCTGGGAGGGCAAATCCGTCCGGACATGAGGTGGTTTAAGAGTTGAAGTCTCTCACTAACAGACTCTTTCGATTACTTTCCACCTCGTTAAAAAAATACGTGCCTATAAGCACAACTACTAAAAAACTACCAAAGCCATTTAGCTAAAACTTGAACTGATCACATCTGTATATGTACTATGTCTATATATATTATTTTACCAACTGAAATCGGTTTATACACACTGTCACTACAGCATATGTTCAAATTGTCGTTATTTTTCGGCTAATTTTTAACGATTTTAGTTCATAATAAATCGCTATATACTTTCTGAATAAGCAATGCATCATAATGGCAAAAGTCACTTTATGTACAAAATATAATGTCAATATGTTACTAGCGCACGTATGATTAACATTAATATTACTTCGAAATAATGTTACTCATACGCCTTGATAATTGTTTTGCCATTGCTTGAAAGTATTTTCTAGCAATTAGTTTAGCATTCAGCAGAAATTGGCGTGCGTGCTTTCCATTAGCATGCCGTCTAAGATTAAGCACTCAAAATAGGTTTGTACTAAATATAAAATGCAATAAAAATGTTTGTTTTATTTAGCCAGTTTATTGGCAGCCTTGAGCTGGCACGATTAGCAAATGCTTATAAAACATCAATATACTAAAATACTACATATTATACATTTTTAACTGCTCGTGTAATTAATCTTACGTATTGTAGCACAGATTGTAGCACAACCTTGGCAGCAGCTTATCGGCTCTAATTGCCACTTTCGAAAGGAAATTTCCATTTTTGAAAAGTTGACAGTCGCAGTTCAACTAAAATTCAGAATGGCATGAAATGGCATGAAATGGCAAACCATTTTTTAAATTTATCTATACTAGCAATTTCACCAGCCAAGAACTGCTTTGTGAAGTTGCAGCCGGGCTTACAATCAAGAGATACTTACATAAAGAGTCAAGATTATAGTACTACGTCGAATCCTTTAATGTATAGTTTAAAAAAAAGCTTATAATAACACTCATACGACTCATTGTTCTCTTTTTGCCTAAAATATAATGAAAAATATTTGTAAAAATTCAACTTCATAAGCACAAAGGCGCACATCCTGTTGCCAAAATATAGAATTTCATATACACTCAGCCAAACACAAGCCCATGCACACGCTCACACACACGCACAGATAACAGAAAATTCCATTCGCAACGACATTAATCTTTGAGAGTAGTTACTCTTGAATGCTTTGAATTTTTGTGTGTGTCTATTTTTGTGTTTTTGATCTCTCTGCTAGTCTATTCTTCTATTCCATTCATGTCATCATCCTTGTCCCTTTTTTCTGTCGCTCTAGCTTTGGTCTGTGTGAACCAAAGCGTTCATACGAAAGCATTCATGACACATTTCGAGTGTATTTGTAAGACGCTTACATGCACACTTTCGCATTTATGCATGCATATACATATGTGTGTATGTATATATGTTCGCCTGCATACCTGCTTATATTTGTAACTTACAAATATTTTGGTCAAGTTAAACAGAGACTCATTTTACTTCATATAAATAAACACAGTGTGGCTGTACTAATTGTAAATGTAGTAGTACTAGCCTGCAATTTTGTGAGCTTTCAAGCGCACATATACATACACACTCAAATCAGTGTGATATCCCATGCAAATTGTGCATCTTGTGCGCCGAGCAATCTAAAATAGCAGCCACTTACGGAAACCTGACAAAAGAAAATTTAAAAAATTACAATGAAGAAGAAAGAAGAGAGACAAAGAGGGCATATGACAGCATAAGCTTTTGAAACGCAACGTTAATTAAGAATAGTTCTTTTGTGTGTGTATGTGTGAATGGGCAAGAATGTACAAGCGGCTGGGTGGTAACGAATGTGTCTAAAGGCTGCTTGTTTATGAGAGATCTTGGCATGGTTCAGGTTCGGATTAACGGATATCTGAACTACGAGTTTGCTATACGCTACAACATGCACACTCAGCCGGTAGTATAGTAGTATACAAAACTAGTTCGACTCCAAGAAACCTAATATTAAAATCAGATCACTTAAAAACTAGGTTCTTTGACAAAATGTGATAGGTAGGTAGGTAGGTTAAATGGTCGTCTCGAGGACATCACTTAGGCCAAAAAGCCCATTGTGTTACCACGTGGGGATTTTCACCTATACACTTCCCATGTATTTGTGGTTCTGGTATATTTGTCGATATGTGCTGGTGGCGTTTTTTCCAAGTCTGCCAGACAGCTCAGGAAGTAATGTCCCAGGAATCGGAAGCGCGTTCTTGCTAGCGCTGGGCATTTGCAAAGGAGGTGTTCAACAGATTCCTCGCAGTCTTCGTCTCTGCAGCTTCTGCAGAAGTCGTTGTACAGCAGTCCCAGTCTGTTGGCATGTTGACCAATGAGGCAGTGTCCGGTTATGATTCCTACGACAATCCCTATGGAGGGTTTGCTTAGTAGGATCAATTCGCTGGATCTGCTCTGGTTGATCGTAGGCCAGATCTGCCTTGCTGTGTGACATGTCTGTTCGTGGAGCCATCTCGTGTTTGCTCTGTTTATACAAAATGTGATACTAGTACAAACAAATTTTGCAAGTGAAGAAATCGGTAATAGTTTAGTTCAGCAGGAAAAATTGAAGTCGTTCGGCTCGGCTCTTCTCCAAATTTTTTAAATGTTTGGTTGATTCATCGATTCATCAAAAAAATTCAAATGGATCGATTGATGTTTGGGTTCATCAAAAGAAATTAAAAAGGTACGGTAGCTCGAATGATCAGAAAAATCTGCAAGTACTGCGGTGAATAGTTCGATTTATCAGAAATAATTGAATTGAGTCAAAAATAATTTACGTAAGTTTTCGATTAGGTCCCACTAAATTAGCAGGTGGTTCGATTCAAACCAATTTGTAGCGCTGATTAATAAAAACATCGGGATTTGCGCTGCTGGTGCAAAAAATGTGGAGAGCTTTTCTTGCACACAGTAACGCTTAAACTAAAATAAAAGCGCTCATAGAAAGAATAAAAAAGACATTTGCTGTATAGTTAAGTGCAAAACATGTTTCTAACATACCCCCTCCAACTCCCCCGCCCCAAAAAAGTTTTAAAAAGTTGGCTTATTCTTGCAGCAGCTGAAATACTCAAAAGCATAGCAGGCAGAGTCTCAGCAGTCCTGGCAATGCTGCTCAAAATCGAATGAAATTTTTACGCCGGACAAACCGCAGGACTTATTTATTCAGCAGCTGTGCGGAAAAAAAAAATTATTTTCGCCACTTTTTTATTAACCATTAACGTGTTTGATTTATGTATGAACGTAATACGGATTACGCTAAATGGTGTTGAAAAGATAAGATTTCGAACTAAAAAACTTTTCAGTCAGTTTTGTAATTGCTTGACTCAGTTTTGTTTGGGCGCCGCTTCAAAGACACCAGCGAAGAGAAAATATGCCATATTTTACAGTTTTTCGATAAAGGCTGAAACGCAAGCCAGGCCGCTGAAAATGTTAACAATGTTGTTGGTCCTGATACTACCAGGATTAACAGCCAACCTTGCGCAATTTTCGTGTCGTCGATTCCGTTTCGGTAGGCTCTGGAAGGCCAATTGTCGAAAATGTCGAGAAAATCATAGAAATCGTCGACCGTCATGTAAGCACTTTTTCGATTGCCAAGGAGGATCTGAAATAATGGATTTATTTTTACTACACGCAATATAATGAATATTATTCTGACTCTTCAAGTAGATTGTTGCTTCAGCTCTCCATCAAAGAGTCATTTGTTTTAATTGGAGTATCGACTGAATTATCGACTGAATATCGAAAAGCTGTAAGAAAGCATTAAAGATTTGTTGGAAAGGCTTTTGAGTAAAAGCATAAAATTATTCTTCAAAAATTAAAATAAATTAATGCATTTAAATCGTGCTTTCTTCCACAGTAAAGATACTTCATCATTCTTCACAAATTCTATGTAGACCCTTCCATCTCGTATCCATATGTTAAGCTATGGGCCTAAAAATATGTCAGCATCATATACATAAAAGGCAAGCGTCACCCACCCTCCGTGCCCCCATATCTACTGTAATTGCTCGAAATATTTTTATTTCAAACTTTTCAAACTTTCAAAAATAAAGTGACACAAGAAAACGGAAAATGAGTTTTGGAAAAATGGCTCCAAAAAGAAAGACTGCGCAGAGAAAATACCAGCGAAGCCGAGCTGGATGGAACGCGTTGTTGTTAGTTTCGCAACGTTTTGTTTTTTTCGCAACCGCTTTGCTCTATTTATTGGAAATTTTACAAAACTGTTTAAAAATCCATTTCATTTCCACATTTTCCTTGCCCGTCTGGTCGTTGCTACGTAATGCAGATGAAATGACGTAACGAAAAATGCGAAAATCCCAAAATTATAACGGCAAAATTTTTGCATACAAAAATGGGCAAAAAACGCGTGCAAAAAACTACGTAAGGCGGGGGATTACGTCTTCGCCGAAATGCGTCGCAAATTGCCGGGATGCGTTTCGCTGCATTCCTTAACCCTTAATCTACTACGTAGAGCAGAAAAATCCTGAAATTTTCCGGATTGCGGCGAAAATTGCGATTTTTCCTTTTTCGTTACGTTAGAAAAACGCGCGATTTTAATTGAATTTTCTTGCTGTACTGTATTTGAATTTCATTTGTTGCGCACGAAAATATGCTAGGGAAATAATAAAATTCGTAAAATATATGACGCGCCCAGAACAAAAACGACTCTTATAATTTCACAGAGCAAAAACGCTTCAAAAAATTACATACCGTACATGTGACACTAACACATATTTGCATGCATGCTCGGTTGCAGAGCTCGGAGCAAGCGTCGGTTTCGTCAGTATCGCTGCTGATGCCAAGCAGAACAGACCAAAGGTGGGTTCTGTTCTGCTTGTTCACATGTATGTTCCAACACGTGGCAAAAACCGGTTTTGGGAAATTGCTATGCTACCAACGAAAATTTCTTGATGCTTTGCCGTCTTGTCGAATTTTCGTTCTGCAGACTGTAAATTGACAAATGACAATTTCCTATTAGCCAAAAAAATATGTTTGCGTCCTTTTAAATTTTATCAAATTTATTTAAACGCAATATGTAAATTTTTTGGAAATTTCGCTTTATTTGATATTTGTTCATTTATTTTATTTGCGTTGATATATTTTGATAAATCACTTTTTTTTAGATTTTACAGATACTTTTCGTCAAATATTTTTTCAGATTACATTAAATATACATATAAATTAATTAAATTTTCGCAATATATGTATAGCCCTTTCATCTCCTAATTCTGCATCTAATTTGCCGCTGTCTTTCAGTCTGTGAACCGAAAAGTAGATCTTAATGGACAGAAAATTAATTGGTTCCGTACTAGGAAAATTATTCAGGAAAAGAGTAATGTTTTCCAATTAACTTTGTTTGATGGCAATGTAATGCAGGTGGTCAACTTAAAAAAAAGAGGTGTGCGTGAAGAAGATTTAGAAACGTTGGAGTTGCCTTGCCTGTATCCAGAGGGAAAAGCCATAACAAAAAGTAAATATTTAGATCTCCAACAGCTGATGTGCTTTATCCCTTTAGAATGCAGACAATTTTTCGAAAAACTAAATTATGAAAATAAAGAAGACGTGGATTATAGTATGGCTAGTGATGAGAGTGACATTGAAAATGTATGAAAGTTCAAAATTTTTAGTTTTTGCAATAACTTAGCTTTTTATAAAAAGGTTTTACTCAAGAAAAATAGATTTAAAAAATGAGCTGATGAATTTAGTATAAGACAATGCTTTATAAAAGCTCAATTATCACTAGTCTTTAATTTTTATAAAATTTGTGACATTGGTGTGACACTTTTTAGATTACCTAAATCCTTACATTATTATTATTCAATAAAAATGTGATATTAAAAAAACAATTCCATAACAATATTTTTTAAGCTAATAAAGGGAACTTTAGAAGACGATTATGTATTTCAAAACTGCGTTTTATTTGACAAGTTGTTGGACATAAAAAGGGTAATTTCAAGTTTTGCAATAAAAAACTATGGATATTATGCGAAAAATTTTCTGTTTTCATATTAAAACAAAGTAGGTCCTTACTTGTCGCGTGCATGCACAAATCTTCACAAATTCATTTTTAAACTGTTTTGTAAAACAATCAATCCTTTTTATTTTTCCCAATTGTGCCCTGCCGGCTAGCAAAAAAAGAGGTCGACCGGTCGCGAGAGCAGGGCAAGCGCAACCGAAAATTCCCTCGAAGAGTAGGTACAACCGAAACACCCGCAAGTCTAGCGGCCCGCAGTCAAAAGATAGAATGCCTTCAAACAGATAAAAAATTCGCGGGAAATTCGCGCACAAAGCAAAGCAGGATCTCAGGCAAGTTTGTATAAAAATGTAAGCAAACGGACGGACAGCTCAAATAATGCTGTTGCCGGGTGTGCTGCTTACAGACTGAAAGACAGCGGCAAATTAGATGCAGAATTAGGAGATGAAAGGGCTATACATATATTGCGAAAATTTAATTAATTTATATGTATATTTAATGTAATCTGAAAAAATATTTGACGAAAAGTATCTGTAAAATCTAAAAAAAAGTGATTTATCAAAATATATCAACGCAAATAAAATAAATGAACAAATATCAAATAAAGCGAAATTTCCAAAAAATTTACATATTGCGTTTAAATAAATTTGATAAAATTTAAAAGGACGCAAACATATTTTTTTGGCTAATAGGAAATTGTCATTTGTCAATTTACAGTCTGCAGAACGAAAATTCGACAAGACGGCAAAGCATCAAGAAATTTTCGTTGGTAGCATAGCAATTTCCCAAAACCGGTTTTTGCCACGTGTTGGAACATACATGTGAACAAGCAGAACAGAACCCACCTTTGGTCTGTTCTGCTTGGCATCAGCAGCGATACTGACGAAACCGACGCTTGCTCCGAGCTCTGCAACCGAGCATGCATGCAAATATGTGTTAGTGTCACATGTACGGTATGTAATTTTTTGAAGCGTTTTTGCTCTGTGAAATTATAAGAGTCGTTTTTGTTCTGGGCGCGTCATATGCTCTTTATTCTCTCTAATAACGGCACAGAGAGATATTTGATGCTATAAAATGCAGTAAATTCGTGCAGTGCAGGAATTTTTGGTTAACGCATTCAGAACAAATTACGTTTGTAACTGTTATATATATCAATAGTGTGGGCAAAAGTATATAGAGTTATACTATTTCAATACTCCAAAATGGGTATACTGGTGCCCAAAAAATTCTGATGTCAATGAGCAATTTCTCAAAATGTTATTTGGTGACACAATGGGTACATATCTACCTTAGCACGGATTCTATCGAAGACAGTGATGATAACGATAAACAAAATTACCCTGTTGAATTTTTAAATAACTGTTGTCCTCAGGAATGCCGTTGCATAAATTGAATCTCAAAATTGGAAGTAAATTTTTGGTCGTATGATTTGAACCCGTCTAGGACGGGCTTTTTTACTTTAGTATTCTATAATGCATAAATGATGCTTTAAGTGTATGTAAATGTTTTGTTACATGTGCATATAAATGTGAGTGCATGTGTGTGTGCACATTTATAGCAAGCAAACGCGTTCAAGTGTGTGTAAATTGTGGCATTTTTTGTTGCATACGAATTTTGAAATATGATTTTTATGATTTACTTGAGCAATTTTTGTGAAATTTATTATGGTAATTTTTGCTTAAATGTAGAAGACGCGCGGCAGCAGCGAGAACAGTGCGAATGGCATGTAAAATTTATGAAGGCATTAAATCATGAGCCTTTGTTATTAGCAAAATGTGCATGCACTTAGCCATAACATATACATACTCACATATACAGATACACGTGCATTTTGAAGAGTGAAGAAATCACGAAAAGCTGAAGTACTTATAGGGAAAAGAATTGCGAAAATTTTCAACAAAAAAATAAAGAGCCAATAAATTGCTTAAATGAATATCTGTTAAAAAAACATGCCGAAAAGCTCATATGACATTTAAAAATCGGTTCATATTTCGTTGACATAAACATTACAATAAAAATTTCATTATAAATTTCATCAAATTACAAATTTTATTCAAAAAAAATTTTACCATTCAGTTTTGAAATGGTTTTGCTGCAGTAGCAACAAAATATCGTTACAATAACAAATGAGTATATGCATAAACATATGCCAATCGGCAGCAAGTTCGATTATAATAGCGAGAACTAAAGCTTCGCTAAGAAAATTATCGCTAGCGAATTTAAGAACGATTTGAGAAATGAGATGAAAAGGTTGTAATTTTCCGCTGAAAACTAAGATTCAGCTTTTATATTACGAAAACCTTCGATCCAGATGTCTTTTTCGAATTTTTTACAGTATTGGAAGTAGATAATTTCTTAGAAAGTTCGTGGCAATCGGGCTTCGAATGCCAGCGAAATTTGTGTTGAGTGCTGTATAACACACACACACACATACACAATTACACATCGACAATTTATTGTAATTATATGGAAAACTGCAAATCCACAGAAACAAGCAATTTGCAATATTTCAAAACTTCAAAAATATGTTTCTAAATAATTAACAAGAAAAGTAAATATACGGAACAATGGCAACTTACTTTGCTGTTCTTCTTCTTCTTTGGTGTTGCTGCTGCTACTGTACACTATACTTATGTATATGTTGACTTGCAGGTTGTTGTTGTTGTTGTTGTGATGCTGACGTTGTTTTTAAGATTGTTTGAAAGTTGGTTTTATTTTGTTGTTGTTGCTGCTGTTATAAATAACGCAATTTAATTATTATGATTTTGGCGCGGTTGTTTGCTTGCAATTCGAAAATTAAATTTTGCTCGAAATGACGTCGGCAACAACAAGCGCGGGTGAAGGTGGTGCCTGCAAGTGTGCACACCTCGGCTGCGCTAATTTTTTATACGGCGTTTATTCTTATTTTTATTTCGATTCACGTCTTTTTTCCTTTTGTTTGTTGTTCTTACACTTTTGGCTGCGTATAAGGGGGTGCTATTCGTATCTGTGTGTTTATTTAATTTTATTTTTTTTACTAAAATGTATTTAATAATCTTTTGTTATATTGCACACTCGCTTGTATCTGCAAGATAGAATTTATTGCATTGTAGCTGTAGCTGTAGCACAGACGAAATTGTTGTGAGCAGACAGAATTTGCATTTTTGCTGCTGTTGTTGTTGTCAATTAGTTACAATTGAATTTTAACACAATTAAGCGACGAACGGTCGTCCGCATCGACGCCCCCGCTTCGAGCCCTTGGACGTTGTGTGCTGCTGCGATTACGCGTATCTACAAGATACAAGATACCTCTTACAAATTTTGAATTCGCGAAAGAACGTGCGACTTTACACTTTTTTGCTGCTAGTAAGTCTGCAGCGAAGAGAGAGGAACGAACTTTTATGCGACTTTAATGCTTTTGTTTTGTTTATAATATATGTATTGTTGTTGTTGTTGTCTTTCATTCTTTCCTATGTGAACGAGTGGCCGCGAAAAAGAAGGCAAGCCGCCGGCAAAAAACACATTTAAACCGCTTATGCAGGCTTCTTTCTCTACGCTTTTGAGTTGCCGGCGCAGCCGAATTTTTTCCCACGCTTGTGGAGCGCGTCCGTTACACTCGACTTGTGCAACTTTAATTTGCCTGTGCAATTTTCATTTTGGTTGCGTTCGCGAAGTGTGTCTTCCGCTCTTCCGCACTTCCGCTTAGCCGATACAATACTGCCTAGCACTTACGGCCGTAAGCACAAAATTCAGCACAATTCTTAGATTTTTTACAACAATATTTTTTATAATCTCACAAGTTGCAGAGTACCATGAGCAACTGCACGCAATAAAACCAACAGAATTTATTAAGAATCGAGGCACGCGCCGACCGAACCAAACCGACCGCACCGCTCGAACTGAATAAACTGACTGAACAGAGCTGAACTGAACTGAACCGAACTGTCGCACTGAGCGGAGCAGCGCTAAACTGAATTCAATTGAAAGTGAGGCAGTCAGTCGCTCTGGTTTTTGTTTGGCCGATTTGCTAAAAGAAAAAAGGCTACAACAAAAACCCCACCGCCCGCGCACAGAGCTGGCATAAACAAAACGCTGTGGATGAACGCCGCCAAGAAAAAGAAGAAGACCAATAGCAACAACACCATTCACCAGCTGAGCGAGCACATTGAGTAGTTCTCAAAATTGAGGCGCCTGCATTGGGGCACACTCTGTTAGCAACATTGCTTCATGCCACCCTCTGTTAATTACACTTACAGTCATGGCCAGAAAGAATTCCTTCCATTGTGTAAAATACACCCAATTCTGTTTTTAGACGGTAGATACGTTCCAGACAAAACCGAGTAAAAAACCGTGTAAAATAAACTTATATAAAAAAAAATTTTTTTAAATAAGCTTTAATGTACTAAAAAGTAGAAAATAAGTTGTTTCCAAGTCACCTGTATCTTACTATCCCTAAAAGCTTGGGGCGCTCATGTGTTCAATATTTGTCAAACAGTTACCACAATATTTTATTTAAATAATTTTTTGCAAATAGATTCTAGTAATGAAAGATATTTTGAATATGGATATTGAGCGCACAAGCTTTTATTAATAGTAAGATACAGGTGACTTGGAAACAACTTATTTTCTACTTTTTAGTACATTAAAGCTTATTTTAAAAAATTTTTTTTTATATAATTTTATTTTCTACTTTTTAGTCTTCCATAAATTCAATTTTAGAGCTCTGAAATTTTTCGCAAAAAGAATTTTAAACTTGCAGAGCAGTACACAATATTTAGGGTTTTCACAGTGTTTCCTATCGTCATATGTCATATCCTCAATTTAACAAATAATACGGCAGTGATCGACCCTAATATTCGTGGCATATTTGTGACGCGGTGAGTTGTTGCTATTTTGCCAGCAGGGCGCGGCAAGTAAGTTCCTATCGTTTTTCATTCATGTGTGGTGTACCTATAATTATAAACTGAAGCCCAAGTGTGTAGTTGCTTGAAAAGTGCCACGCCCCTTGTCCTACGCCCATAAAATTTTACCAGTGGGACGACACATCCAAGAGGCGACTGCATACAAAATTTCAATGCTGCACGACCTTTAGTTCCAAAGCTAATCGAGATCAAAAATTTGGTTTGTATGGGCGGTGCCACGCCCCCTTATCCAGTGCACGCCTTATTTTCTCAGTAGAAGGATATGGATATGTAGTAAGTTCCTACCGAGTTTCATTGATGTGTGATGTGTAGTTCTAAAGTTATACACGAATCTGGAGTTGATAAAAAAGTGCCACGCCCCTTATCCTACGCCCATACAATTTTACCAGTGGGACGACACATCCAAGAGGCGACTGCATACGAAATTTCAATGCTGCACGACCTTTAGTTCCAAAGCAAATCGAGATCAAAAATTTTGTTTGTATGGGGGGTGCCACGCCCACTTGTCCACTGCCCGTCTTATTTTCCCAGTAGAAGGATATGGATATGTAGTAAGTTCCTACCAAATTTCATTGATGTGTGATGTGTAGTTTTAAAGTTATACACAAATCTAGAGTTGATAAAAAAATTGCCACGCCCCTTATCCTACGCCCATAAAATTTTACCAGTGGGACGACGCATCCAAGAGGCGACTGCATACGAAATTTCAATGCTGCACGACCTTTAGCTCCAAAGCTAATCGAGATCAAAAATTTGGTTTGTATGGGGGGTGCCACGCCCCCTTATCCAGGGCCCCCCTTATTTTCTCAGTAGAAGGATATAGATATGAAGTAAGTTCCTACCGAGTTTCATTGATGTGTGATGTGTAGTTCTAAAGTTATACACAAATCTGGAGTGTATAAAAAAGTGCCACGCCCCTTATCCTACGCCCATAAAATTTATTGATTCATGTATTGGGCTCTAGTTTAGGCATGTATGCAAAGTTTCAGATCTCTAAGTAGTCGGGAAGTGGGTGAAAAATTGATTACTAGATTTGACGACATACCGCTGACATACCGACAGAAAGTGAAGTTAATATAAAGCTTATAAAAAACCCGTGTAAAAAGAGGATCAAGTGTATAGTCTTAACTTGAACACAAGAAAGTAGGGTGTAATCACCGTCCAACTATAAAGCAAACGAGAATTACAAACCACCATCTGCAATGAAAGTAAATGAAGACTGACTACAGAACTGTATAAAGCAAACGAGAATTACAAACCACCATCAACCAAACAACTACGTCTGTCCCTACGTGCTTCTTCTTCTATCTGTGCTCTGATTGGCTATTGCAGTTTCGCTAATAACTTTGTTTAAAGTTATAATTTTTATATTTTTATGATTGATTCATGTATTGTCATCGTGTTTACGTATGTATGCAAAGTTTCAGATCTGTAAGTAGTCGGGAAGTGGGTGAAAAATTGATTACTAGATTCCACTACATACCTGAAGTGAAGTTAATATAAAGCTTATAAAAAGATTTGAATTACATGCATACATAGAAAAAAAAGGATTAGTTCTATATCCTGCAAAAAAACTTAGAAAGGGGAACTCCCTAACTAAATTTCTAAACGATTACGGTTAAAAAATAGTTTTCTTTAAAGTTTCAATCGAATAGCTTTTTTCAATCGTGCTAAATCGAATAAAACCTTGTAAAAACGGAATAAATTTTTTTTCTAGACCGTGTTAAATCAAAACCGTGTAAAAAAAAGACTATGTAAAAACAGAATTGGGTGTATAAAATAATTGTTTAAACAGCAAAAATTAACTCGTATTTTAACAAAATGTACTATATAGTGCTTTATGCCAAAAATGGACGTGACTACGAACGTGCATCGCAGTAGCTCAGTGGATAAGTGTTCGGTCCCTGATGTGTGGAGTCGCTGGTCCGAATTCCATCTGCCTCATACCATCTAATAATAAATAACTTATTTTCTTTGCGTGAGTATACTTTTCCATAGTAAATAAAGCTTCTAACAAAAAAGCTTAATCCCATTTGGACTATGGAAAAAATATGTTGGGAAATAAGCATTAATTGGGCTGACGATGCTCCATGTATGCTTATGTTCCTTCGAATTCATTAGATAGGTTTTGGGATTTTTATAAATTTATAATGTTTTGTGCTTTTGATTGAGATTTAAAAAATTTCAGCCATGGAAATGCAAGTGATAAATTATATAAATCCTTTTTCGAGATTTACATCTAGCGGAAAGACTTTTCGCTTTGAACGACGTCTGGTAAAATTGACTATACAATATTTTAAACCTTGAAATGGCCGTTTTGGTATTAAAATAAACTATTATAAATATCTAAAACCAAAATTTTTCTTAGAAGTACTTTTACGCTGATTATTTCGCCTATCGGCTGTAACTGAATACACACATTGCAATCAGCCACTCCCCAAAAAAAATGTTTTTACCTGTGTAATCGATTCGACGAGAGTTAGTTTCAAGGGGGTGAACTTTTTTCGAAAGCTGTTTCATACTTCAGTCCTAAATTATGATTTCTAGTTACGCCACTGATAGCTTCTACAAAATTATTTTATTTTCATTTACATTTTTCTGTCAGAACAAAAAGATTTTTAAATTTCGTAACGGCAACAAATATTTAGTCACTTTTTATTTCTAATTTCTTTCATCAGCTAATTTCAAAATTCTGAAATGGAAAAGGACCCTAAAAGGTAAAACGGTGTTTCTTATCGGGTAATACCATTGCGAAAATTGTTGACGTTTGTGTTTCTCGCCGCTGTTCCTCTTTGCTGCTTCTTTATCAAGTTTGTTTTCGCGTCTCCAGTTTCCGCCGCAAGTGGAAGCCGAAGCCGAAATTTAGCCGAATATTTCCATTTTGGTGGCATTCAGCACTATTGTTATTATATGGGGTTATTATTTATTTAATAAGTAAATAATTTTCTTTGAACAAAACTACCTTTATTTCTAATTTGTGCTGAGAAATTGAATGTAGGAAAAAGTCCCCAGGTTCCGCCTTCTTGCAATTTCTTGCAACATATAAAAGCCGAACAGAACTGACTGTCAGATTGACAGATTGTGTGCTCGATTTTTGCAGACAGTGCCAGCGAAAACTGCAAGTTAACTCCTCAGTGCGACGATTCCTGAGCAGTGGAAAAACAAAGGCAACTAGAAAAAGCAAACGCATTGCTGATAGGAAAAGCAAGAATAAAGCTAGAATGAATGCCACACTAGATGAGTACAAACTGAGCTGCGAGCTTCTGGGACATAGCATGGATGTGAGAGCAGTGTCCAGCGGCAGCACAACGTCTGACGTGATTCTGTCGGGATCGCGTGATAAAACTGTGAAGGTGTGGAAGCGTACGGGGTGAGTGCAGTAGTCAACGTTGACAAAGAACTGACTGGCAATAAGAAATCTCGCGACTTGCATTTCAGCAACGAGTTCCATGAGTCGGTAACATTTCAAGATCACAAGAACTTCGTGGCATATGTTTGCTACTTGGAGAAGGAGCGGTGGATATGCACGGGCAGCAACGACGCCACCGTTTGCATCTACAAGGAGGGTGGCTACGTGCCCATACTCACGTTGAAGGGTCATGAGTCAACTGTGTGCTCCATTGCGGCTGGCATAGAACCACAAAGCCTCATAACGGGCAGTTGGGACACGACTGCGCGTATTTGGACCATCGATCAAAACGGTGGCATCAAATTTGTGGTGCTGCGTGGCCATGAAGCCGCTGTTTGGGCAGTGGCTTCAATGGCGTCTGTGAAACAGTTCATTACCGGTGGAGCGGACAAGTGCATCTACTACTGGAACGCTAAGGGTGAAAAGTTGCGCATGCTCAAGGGACACACGGATTGTGTGCGTGGCGTACTGGCCATGCCGCACACTAACTCGCTCGTCTCCTGCGCCAACGATGCTACCATACGCTACTGGAACGAGGATGGCGAGTGCTTGCAGGAATTGAACGGTCATACGAACTACATTTATGACATAGCTCGAAATAGCGCACTGGGCGAGGAGGTGGTTGTATCCTGTGGCGAGGACAGCACACTACGCATGTGGGATTTAGCGAAGGGCGTTGAGTTGGGCGCACCTATTGTGCACCCCGCGCAGTCAGTGTGGTCTGTGGCTTGTCTCGCCAATGGGGATATAGTAACTGGCTGCAGTGATGGTGCCGTTCGCGTTTTCACCAGAGATCCAGCACGCTTTGCCAACGATACTACGCTGAATGCCTTCCAGCTGGCCGTCACCGCAAGAAAGGAACAAATGAATGAGGAATTGGGTGGTGTAAAGAAAATAGAGTATGAGACTCGATTTCTTTATTATTTTTTTTGTTCTGCAGTAATATTTCATTTAAAGCTTGCCTGGACCGGAGGCTCTACTGACCAATGGATTGCAAGAGGGACAAACGAAGATGGTACGTCATTCAGATGGTACAGTCAAATGCTATAGCTGGCAGCTGGGCAACTGGAATTTGATTGGCGATGTTACTGGCGCCTCAGGAGGCTCACAAGCCTCGTCGGGAAAGACACTACATGAGGGCAAGGCAAGCAGAAATACTTAAAACCCTTTGCTTACGCTTATATTGGTTGTTTCGAACTCAGGAATATGACTTTGTGTTTTCTGTGGACATTTCCGATACGGAGCCTCCAATTAAATTGCCCTACAACAAAGGTGAGGATCCTTGGCAAGCTGCGCAGAAATTCATACACCGGCACAGCCTGCCACAAGCTTACCTGGATCAAGTTGCTAATTTTATTGTGAAAAACTCGACAAATGCCAGTAATGTGCCCAGCCAAACAACACACAGGTGCTGCAGCTCTACGCCTAATTAAACATCCTTTTTTCCTTACACATTTCTCAATCCTTACAGTGTCGGCTATCAGGATCCATTCACAGGCGGCTCACGTTATGTCCCCGGCTCAAGTAATAGCAATTTAAATTCCACTGGCAACGTTGATCCTTTCACAAGCGGCTCAAGCTATTCCACAGCGGTTACACACCAACAGCCCAAAGTTGATGTAAACTTTGTCAAAGGTACGTGGCAAAATATGCGTTCTGTATATGTAATTATTTAAATATTGCCTATAGGCGCTGAGAAGCATTTTCCTGTTACCAAATACCTTAGCTTTGACAATTGTGATCCCGGAAAAGTGTTCGATAAGTTGAAGTATGTACTCTAGATGCACTTTTTAGCAGTTATCTCAATTTAAAAAAACACTATTTGCAGAGACTTCAATAAAAAGTTAACCGATGACAACGAAAAGGTGTCGGAAACTTTGCTGCTAGCAGTAATGAAACTGGCCGACAAAACACCGGAAGTGGACGCCACTGCCATCGAAGCACTGCAACACCTGTTGCGCTGGCCCAGTGGTATTTAAATTTTCACAGTGGTCCTGAGTTTTGTTTAAAGCGCTCTTTTTTGTTTCTGCATACAGATATACTATTTCCGGTGCTTGATGTGGCGCGCCTGGCTGTACGGAGCGAGCCCATTTTCGTCATACTCAACACATTTAATTTCCTCGACACAATACTGCCGCAGCTGAATAGTTCTGTACCAAATCAACTTATGATTGTACGTTGTCTGGCGAACATGATGTGTCATACTGCAGGACGCAAACAAATCGAGTTACGCCTGGCTACGCTGGTTGAAAAAATAAATGGCATCAAAAGTGGCAGTCCGAACTTGCAAATTGCCATTTCCACTTTCTACTTGAATGTAACCATATCGCAGACGTTCGGTGCGGCGAATGGAGAAAGGTGTCGCCTTGCTACGGAGGGCATTATCGAGCTGTTGAGGTGGGCAGTCGATTTGGAAGCTTCCTATCGCGCCATACAAGCGATTGGCAACCTAACCTCCACAACCTTTAGACAAGAGGCTGGAGCACAGTTGATTTCAGTGGAGTACGTAATGGATAAGATACGCACACTTACGAATACGCCACAGCCGGCTGCTTTCGCCAAAATCAATTCAGCTGGCACAGCTTTGTTGGCTGCCTTTTGAGGAACTGTGCATGCATATCGTTTGGGTTTTAATTAAAGACGAGAAGAAAAATAACGTATGCACTGCTGGTATTTATAGTTAAAACGCATTGAAAAAATATTTTCATTTTTATAATTTAATACCTATGTATGATCTGTTGAAAACAAAAAATGTAACATTAAAATAAATTTCGCATACTTGCTAATGGAATACTTTAAAAAGTATATCTTTAAATTAACGTCCTCTCTGCACTCAAACGTTTTTGTTCTGTGTATCACATGCGTCACCGTCAACTTTTGTTTATTCGTTTGTCTGCGGTTCTTTTCGTTGCCGTATTCTCTGTAGCAATTCCTCCTTCCAACGCTCCTCCGGCACGCCTTCCGCCCAATCCGGTACAGCAACATTGGGTAATGTAAAATTGGCCATCGCATTTATTATCTATCGAAATATGATTAGCTTTTAAAACATAATCTCCAAGCGACCTAACTCACCTGAGACGATCGCGTATTATCGAGTTCCAACTGCAGTACTTGTGGCCGCGGTTGGCTCCAAACTGTGCGTTCAATTTCTGCGTCAGCAGTTTCGATTGCCGGCATATTTGGACCCCCATGTGTTCCTTGGTACGCACGCTCTTCTGCTGTCGCCGTCGTATCTCTTAGTGTATTTTCATCTTCTTGCTCGTCATCTTCATCATCCATTAAAATATTAGACCCTTCTGCATCCATGGATAAAGGCTGATAGGAATAGTCGCCATAGTCCATTGTTTCATTGTCGCTGTTATCATCGCTCGGCAGTGGCGGATGTTGCAACAGCTGTGTAGGACGTAGATCCTCTTCTCCCGGATCGCCAGGTAATTCGGGAGTACCCATTCTTCTTCGATTTTTCGTCAAAATAATTCCTTGGTTTGGTGCAGAGTTGGACTGGGCCAAAATAAAAACGTACCCCATTTTTTAAAAAAACGTACCATTTCCATAAATTTCGTACCTTGAAAATAAAAATTTGTTATGATAGGGATAAGTTCGTCTTCTAGTTCGGTTTGATGAGCAAAAAAAAAAAAGGTACTCCCTGAGCATAAAAAGCTTTTACGGGTGAGTGCTTCCCTCCTTCGGTGAATAATCTATTTTATTTAATTTATAAATAATACAATTTTCTGCCCATTATTCATGTTTAAATTACTACTACAGTTTTTGCCAGCTCAATACAACCCTGCACTTTCATTCATCCACTTTTCACAATTTGTCAAAAATGTAAATGGGTACCATGTTCACGTGAGAGGAAAAGAGATAAGATATTTGGTGGCATAACTATTCATATGCTAAACAGAAACAACTAGTGTTTCATGCAGATCTTGGACTCAAAGAACAAAATCTCAGCTAAAATTTGTCTATCTGGTACGAAATAGTACGTTTTCAAATAATTAAACAATCCGAAAGTGTCATGCGATGAAATTCCAAGGAAGTGAAGTTATATATCTATATTTTATGTATGTGCCTTTTATTTTATATGATAATTCTGCAATATGCAGTAAATATTAACGCAAAGTTGTGCTCTTTTTGGCGCAACTATTTCAAGCGCATATAATTTGTTATTAAAGTAATGTCATGCACATCTTTTTGCTTATTTATTATGTCAAATGTGGTCACTACAAATGCATAACTAAAGATATGTGTATTTAATATTTTTATTATCAATAAAGATTTAACTTTGGAATTCCTTTTGGTTTTATTTGGATGGAAATGTAAGGCCAGAAGTTGACAACTGTAACATTTTATGCAGTTTTATTAATCTAAAAGATTTATATTCATTATGCATTGCAAATTGCACAATAATCGTTAATTTTCACATATCATATACATAAAAGGCAAGCGTCACCCTCCGTGCCCCCATATTACTGTAATTGCTCGAAATATTTTTATTTCAAACTTTTCAAACTTTCAAAAATAAAGTGAAAAATTATCAAGAAAACGGAAAATGAGTTTTGGAAAAATGGCTCCAAAAAGAAAGAGCCAGGGGGCAGAGAGGAGAGGGAGGTCTCGGCTGCGCAGAGAAAATACCAGCGAAGCCGAGCGTTGTTGTTAGTTTCGCAACGTTTTGTTTTTTTCGCAACCGCTTTGCTCTATTTATTGGAAATTTTACAAAACTGTTTAAAAATCCATTTCATTTCCACATTTTCCTTGCCCGTCTGGTCGTTGCTACGTAATGCAGATGAAATGACGTAACGAAAAATGCGAAAATCCCAAAATTATAACGGCAAAATTTTTGCATACAAAAATGGGCAAAAAACGCGTGCAAAAAACTACGTAAGGCGGGGGATTACGTCTTCGCCGAAATGCGTCGCAAATTGCCGGGATGCGTTTCGCTGCATTCCTTAACCCTTTGCCGTCACGTAGAGCAGAAAAATCCTGAAATTTTCCGGATTGCGGCCGAAAATTGCGATTTTTCCTTTTTCGTTACGTTGAAAAACCGCGCGATTTTAATTGAATTTTCTTGCTGTACTGTATTTGAATTTCAGTTGTTGCGCACGAAAATATGCTAGGGAAATAATAAAATTATAATTTCAATATGGTGGGTATACTGTGCCCAAAAAATTCTGATGTCAATGAAGTTAATGAGCAAGCAATCTCTCAAAATGTTATTTGGTGGGTGGTGCTCGAATAATTCACATATGTATAAATTATATTTGACTTAATTTTAAACGTAAACAGTAACCGTATTTTCGCCTAAAAGGCACTGTAAGCTTCTTCTTCTGTAGCAAAATGCTTCTTCTGGCAAAAGACAAACAGAAATTCACCAAAAACTGACCGGAACCAACTCAAACCTAGTAGAAACATTTTGAACCAACTCAAACCTAGTAGAAACATTTTGAATCAACTCTGTTGAATATGAAATTGCCCTGGTGGATTTCGCAAATGCATAGGAGCTCTGTCGGCTTTGTTGCCCTCTGCTCAAAATCCGTAAGAGTGTGTTAGTGAATCACGTAGGAATTCGAAACTTGATGGCCAAAAGTGGATCGTGTACGGGCGGGTTTTTTGGGCCATCAAGTTTTTAGTGTGAGTGGGTTAGTAAAACACGTATACGTATATCGAAGCCGGACGAGACAGTTAGACTGTGCGTCTCTCTTACTCTACCGGTGGCGCAGTTGGCGATGTTGCCCAATAAATGATATTTACTCAAGATTCTGCTCAATTTTAGATCTGGCTGGCAGCTATGAGTCGACAGTGCAGAGTTGCTAAAAAAAGCGTACTTTTACCGATAGTACTATTTTTACTTAACCATTAAAACTTTTTAGTTAAGCTTTAAAACTTTTTACTTAGCCGTTTCGTAGAAGGGAGTATATACTACGCTTTTTACTACCAGAGAAATTATATTACTTACGGTGTATTGCATAGATTTACTCTGGGAAATAAAACGCGTACCCAAAAAAATAAAAATGTACCAAAATCAGTACGAAAGTACGGGAATTTCCTACCCTGCCACAAAGTGCCAGATGTAATTTCCACAAATTTCTAAGAAAATTATTTGGTTTCAAAATCAGTGCTGCCAGACAACTTGAATTAATATTCGTCTTCATTAGCGATTGCAATTGCATGAAATGAAGTGCAATGCAATTTATTGCATATGGAACTAATTTTGTACACACTCATGGAAGTTATATCGTACAAACTTTCATGGGATATATTTCTGCATAGTCCTATGGAATTTTCTGTTCAATGCAGCAAATCACCAAGTTGGTTACAGTATCGTTGGATGCAATTTGCATATTTTGAGTAAACTTATTCTGCACGGGAAAAGGTAGGGTTGAATTCCCATGCCTTCTGAGTTTTATTTCACATGTATCACATGATAAAGACCGGTATAACAAACTTTTATTTTGTAAATAGCGAAGCTTTGTTCGATAACGGAACGATAACGGGTTCATAATTTTATGAATATGAATAATAGCAGAGTATACAATTTAGTTTATGTAACCAAAAGATCTTTAAAAAAGGTAAAAAAAATCCCGAATTTCAAAGATTGAATTATGTCTTTAGATCGTTTTTAATACACCTCTTTCCATATGTCTTTGTTATACTTTTCCCAACCCCTCCACTCGTCCGAATATTGATTGAAATTCAAATTTAAAAATATCCCCAAAACAATAAAAATTTTCACAATTTGTCAATTTGTGCATATCAATTTTTAGCGCATTTAAAAACTGCCATGAAAAAAGCAACGAACGATCCTGTACCAGAATCCAAAAAGGATAAGGCCAAGAGTCCAAAGAAAGAATTAAAGAAAGAATCGAAGGTAATCGTCTAAGATCCAAAAAGAATGTCATTCTGCTTTTGGAGGAAATGCAATCTTATTTTAGGCAGATATAGACGAAGGAAGGAGGCCAACGCGAATATTTCTCTATCTAAAACTGGAAGAGATCCAAAATTTGCCTTGGACCAACCACAAATTGATACTGAAGCTAGAGCAAACAAAGAACACAATCACGAAATTAGAGGATAGATATACGACGGACACCACAATTGATCTGTCAATATTTGATACGTACAATCCGACTTTCACCATTATGATCGAACAGGATTCAATTGAAGACTTGAATAACTTCAGCAACAATCCGCTGATCATTACTCTCTATGAATACAGATATATACTGCCTGAGTCCAGTGCTAGTGGGGAGCAAGAAGACGAGCTCGACCAGAATATAGAGCCACAATTCGAGTGGAAGCCTCTTTCGCAGGGCTTTATTGATCTGCTTCAGTTCTTCTGTCGCAAGCGAGCCGATTCCCTACAGTCCACATACCTCTTCCCTCTAAAGCACATGACCGTCAGAAATACGATGACGGCAACTCGGGCGGTTTGGCAATTGTACACTTTGCTGCCGCTTTTGAAAAACATCAACTTCTGTAACTTGGCATTCATAACCTTGGAATCAATATACAACGCAAGACCGCTGCTCAGTGAGCAATGCACAGATGTAAGAGTCGATATTTCATTTCAATCAAAAATTCAAAATGAACAAAAGGAGTACGATAGAACTAAACTATGCAGCTTTCAATCATTCACCGAAGACATAATCGTCTTTCAAAACTTCAATAACAAATGGGAGAGCATGAAGGATAATGGTATCTTAAAAAATTTAGATTCGCTGGCTCTTCACACCGGAAGCAAAGTAAACCAGAACCGGCTGTTCAGAAAACTGCTGTGCACCGAAGGAGTCAGTTTCAATTTCGAGGACATTCAAGTTTTCGAAGATAACGCTCTAGTTTGCAATTCCACCCATCGCTATATACTCACAGAAGACTTGGTTAAATCACTGGAAGACACCGTGGCATTCAATGAGCAGGAACTTCTGGTGGAGGTATTCAACAACGATGCGCCCGATGAAGTTCTTCTGCAAGGTTTTATAGATCTATCAATATTTCTGTATCCATTGGGTAAGAGATGATAGTTTATTTAACTACTAGCTAGACTTCATCCAAAATTTCGTTAAACTCAAAAGAATAGATCTGAAAAATCGGTTGCGTAATATTAAGTTTATATTTATAATCAAAGTATAAGCCTCAATATTTGAAACAGTTTTTTAAGCGATTTTTCCAAGAAACCTCTAACGTTCCCAACTCACATGCAAATTATGCGAATTTCATGTTGAAAATGTATAACATTTTGATAACTCATTCTCAAATTTCGAGAAATTTGTATAGTACATAATAAAGTAAACTAATAATAACCGCCTATAATCGGCTGTGTCTTAGATACAGCTATAAATACATTTAAAAATACAAAGTCTTTTTGGTTTGAAAGCAATTATTTATGTTTAAATTACTAGTATTCAAATATAAGCCGAATAACTTGATAATTTGTACTTTAAATATGACAGTTAATGCGATTAGGTTCGCCGTTGAACTTCGCCCGGTAAAAGCAATAACAACTATCACACAAACCGACGCCAGTCCGAAAGTCAAGCAAAAGGATAAAAGATCTGCTACAAGGGACAGCAAACGTACCAATCAGAGCGCAGCAAGTCAACCGAAAACGCGGACCACTTTTCTCATTCTCAACATTTGCCTACTCACACCAATCACCGATTCTATAAAACCGATATACAATCCCTCGCAGAAGATGGAACGCTGTAAAGTTCTTGGCAAAAAATCTTTAACTAGTACCACCGCTGAAGTATGCGAGGAAGTGTACCGACAGTTCGATGAACAGATTTGCATGCTAATCCATCATATCGTACAGAAGCAGATCAAGACCACAGCCAGCGAAAAGGTCTTCTTCTGTGGTCAGGTGGGAGATATAGCCAATAAAGTGATGAAATTGATATCTTGTGATTTCAATCTGAGATTTCCCACCAAGACCAATGCTGAGTTTACGGTATGTGTCATCTTTTTTCGACGTGTTATGCTACAGCTATGTATGATTATCACACGTGCAGAATCTAATGACCACCATCTACCATGAGCTGGAGCAACGCATCTACAATGTTGTGCAGAAATGTGATACGGAAAACTTGGCTGCTTCCTTTGAAAAGAATCCCGTTAATCAGAAAAAAGTAATAAATTTCATGGCGGCCATCAAGTATATGTACGACGTGGGCAATGAGACAATGGGCAAATTTCTCCTTGATAAGGTCAGCACATGTATTGAAGTTCGTTTAAGTGACTGAAGAGTTGGTTGGTTTTTAGAATTTTGCCCTCGATCAAAATGAGCAATACTAACTAAAGATCGACCGGCATGAGTTTTCGCAAAAAACCGTGTATTCGGCTTCAGCTAAATCTAAATGAACCATTCCGCTACGGCCATCTATGGCCCAATAAAATTTTTTAAATTTATTTTTAATGCAACTCTGTTAATGAAAATATTACTGCTTTAGCATATGTTTATGTACCAAATTTTTCAGCGATTTCGGCTTTACCTCAAAATATTGTATTCGGTTTCGGCCATAAAAGAAACTATACCCCTTCGGTTTCGGCCACAACTCTATATTCGGTGGCTCTTAAATATTAATTTCGGTTAGTTATGGAATTATCAGAAATAATTATTTTCCCAAAAATTACAATTTCTGCAGGTCTTATAAAGGACTTTCAAACCATATTAAAAATATTTGTTTAAATAGTTGTTTCTCATTTGAGGTGCATCTCCATTAAGAAATACATACTAAATTTAGCGGAAAATCAATTTTAAGCAAGTTGTGTTGTTTGAAAGTTTTGCGATACACTCATTTTTAACGTCTTGTCTATGGATTATAGATATTTTCGAGCCTGATGCATAAAATGGCTACAATTTTATTTTAGGGACATATTCTAGGTATTAAAAAACTAATTTTCAACTTTTTAACCATAATTAAAGTAAACTACTTTTATTATATGTACATAAAAAGACTAAGTCTTAGTGTACACCGAAATTTCAATAATAATAATAATACTGTAATAGTAATTACGATTGATTTTTTATAGATAAAGCAACAAAATCCAGATAATCCCAGCTTGAATTTTTACTTGTACATTTACAATGTAGAAAAGCACAACTTCAACGAAGCTAAGCCATACTATTCACGACCCATTAAAGAGAAAGAATTGGCCGGAGAATACTTTACGTAATTGTTATATAAATCTAAAGATCCTATCGAATCCTATAAATCCAATTAAATATCATACATACAACTTTTCCTCCTTATTGCAGTCAAATTATAAGAATCTATATTAACTATATGGAAGATCTTAGTAGCAATGATATACGCGCAGAAGATGTCATGGAAAAACTGATTGAGTCTTTGCGGCAGCTGACTATACTTTACCCATCAGATATAGACGCTTATGTACTGTTATATTGTCTTTACAAACAAAGCGGTTATATGGCAGGCATGAGCTTCGCACGTTGGAAATACGAGAATGTCAGCGGTAGCTGTCGTCAACAACTAGACATACCGATTAGTCTCTGGGAAATATATAACAATAATATAATCAGTTTTAAGACTAAGAAAGGTACATGTTTCTACGAGGTCGTGATTCTCTTTCTGCATCTAGGTCTGTACAAATTCGGTGAGATTGTGTATCAGGAAATCGCGATGGAGAATACGGACTTGGAGCGGTACTTCATGATGACAACAATTAAAATACTACTCAAGGATGTGGACAAGAAATGCGTGACAAAAACTTTTCCAACTGAGAAGTTGATCAATGGACAAGAACTCGTAAGCGAAAAAGCTTAGCTAAACGAATAATTCCCAAATATTTCAGAAAGCCTACAATGCGCAGATCAATGGCAGTCTGGATTATTTTCTGGGTAATATCGATAAGGCTACGAAGAGTTACGCCCATATTGTGGATGCGAAAATCGACGAAAATATCGATAAGTTTCAACTGGGTCTGCTGCGCTTTGGTTATAATATGATGGAGATGCATGAGTACAGCCAAGCCATTAATGCATTCGACAAATGCACGATAGCAGCAGTAAGCCTAGTGCCCTATTTCGAAATGGGCAAAGCATTTTACAGGGTGCGTACAAGTAGATAGAGACTTCAATAACAAAATCCATTTCTACGTTCACCTCTGACAATGCCATAGAGCTCTTCAACCTTTAAGAGCCGATTAATTTTTCAGATAAGCTTCAGATTGCTATTGAACGAAAATCTAATATATAAAAAAAAGTGGTGAAGCTCTTTAGCCTTTTCACTCGATAACCGCTGGGCCGATTTTCATGATTCTTTTTTTGTTTTGTTCGAATTGCTGTATTTTAGGTTTATGTAAAAAAAAAATCCGGAAAATCTGACGGGAAAGTCAGGAAATCTGATAAATCGATTTATTGGCATTTTACGATATGTGGCGGTATTGGAGCGATGACAATTGTGTGCCAACGTTGCAATGCGCTCAAATTCAAAGGCGAAATTCACGTCCTTTACTGTGCGAGTGGCAAAATGAAAATGGAAATTAGATGCAGCTCCGGAGCCATTGAAACCGTTGTTTTAATCGGATGATTTTCTCAAGAACATTCGACAGTACAAATGTTTCATTCAAGAAACTGGTTTCATGCCGACTTGCAAGGTAAAGGAAAAAAGATTTAAAACACCATGCAAACACAACTGTTCTAAAAATGGCACGGGATTCTACACTGCACGATTCGGGTTTACAGATTCAAGGTCAAATAAACCATCGGATGGGTGCATTATTGCCAGTAAACCAAGACGCACACCAATATCTGCAGGTGTACTATATTTCGTCGGAAGATGATCAAGTCGATAGGCGGTACAGAGGTCAAACAGGAGTGACCATAAACATTATTCGAAAATTGCAACAATTCTTGATTGCAAACAACGCTCCGATTACGATGTTTAAAACGGGGATGTAGAAAATGAAGTCAGGCGATCACAGATTTCTCTTCAAACATGATGGCACTTCAGCCGGAGGACACTCACGACGATACAATCCTTCAACTTCTACAGACATTTGTGCATTGGTTGTTGGAGATCAAGCACACAGTCGAGACATTGTCCTTCAGCGAAGAACCGTTGGACCGTTGCAAAGAATATCCGAAACGCATAGATCATATGAGAGATTGTCAGAACGCAGATGGTGCATGGACCGTGTGGGGCATTGAATCCAAAATCACCATGCATGGTTGATGGAAAATGCACAAAAATACCCATGGTCCTATGGTCATTAGTAGCTGAAACAGTAACGGGGTCAGGTGGATATTCAGTTTATCGACGACGTTCAAAGAACAATAATGGCCGGACAATCGTAGTGAAAGTGACATTTCATCGTCACGAGTCGAGAGATTGAGATCGGAAACGAGTTCTCTGTTAAAAGCTTGGCGGGCCGCAGGTTGAGTATCGTTACTTCAGACAAACATTGTCAGTGATTCCCCGTGGGACTACTGCAGATGAGCTCAATGTTGCGGGCAAAACGGAGTTATGCCGGGTCCAGCTAGTATGTCATAAATAATAATTCCCTTGATGTGTGAGTCGGGAACATTATAGCATTTTGGGAAAAGTATTACAAGAAGTGTTGTATAATCCGCGGTGGCTCAGTGGTCTAAGTGCTTGGACGCTGACGCGGAGGACCTGGGTTCAACTCCCGGTCCGGTAACATCTAATAAAAAGAAAATTTGTTTTCAAATTGTTTCTTTGCGCGGCACCACTTCTCGCGGTGAATTGGCAATTCTCCGAGAATAATCTTTTCCATGAAAAGCTTCTCAAACCCGTTCGGATTCGGTAAAGTAGGTCCCGTTAACTTGTGCAAAAATATAACAAGCACACACAAGTTAATGCGAGAAAGCTAGACCTAAGCCCACACGGGCTGTTGTGCCAGTCAATTATTAATTATTATAATGCTTTTTACCGTTTTTTTCTTGGCTTCACACTTTTGAGTCGTGATTTTGAATTGGTCTGAAATTATAGAAAAGTATTGCGTATACAGCTATCTGAAGCTTATCCAATAATGTTTCAAACGGGTTTGAATAGGGTTGTTAATAAAAATTGAAGTCATAAGTGTCTCATTCTTCTTTCTTTCAGCTAAACCGTCTGTCGGAAGCCGAGGAAAGTTTGGCCAAAGCAACTAAATACGCCATGCACGTTCCCGATATATGGGGCTTCCTAGCACTGGTGAATTTGAAGGCAGGTCAAAATTTCAAGGCTTTAGAGTGCTGGAAGTATGCCAAGTTGGTAAGACGGAAGGAGCTCTCAATGTGGTAATGTGAATTGCACATCATTTCAATTTCAGAATCCTGAAAATGTCATTGCCGACGAGATACTGCAGGAATTGGCTAAAATCAAATACGAGGATGTAATGCTCTACGTGGATATGCCAAAAAAATAATAACTCTTGCTTAAATGTTCCTTTTGAAACAATTTTAATACAAGTGTGTTAATGTTATATCGTCGACTTGACCTTTTTTTTCTAACTGGTCAATAACGACCTTACCTAACGTAGGGTTTCTCTCCAGGCGAGTCAACTACGCAGCACCGTTGCAGCACCTATTAGCAACCCTTATTCTCCGCTTTATCTCCAAACTGACAATATTATTGGTGGTAATGACGGTGCCAAGATTTGTAAACTCCTTGGAAGTCACGGCGCCGAGTCTCCATTGTAGAAATCATATAAGTACATACATACTTAGTCTTGCCCTCGTTGACCGCCAGACCTACTTTGGCTGATTTTCTTTCGATAGCAGTGAAATTTTCTAAATAAGCGCATATATTTTTGCTGTTTTTATTTGAATTGAAGACGTTTTCTACAATTTCCCCCCAGTGTAGCCAGTCTATTAAGAACCGAAGTATTTAAATTTCAAACATCCTCACTTTACGTTTGATTTTGATGTCAACTGTAAAATATCGATTCCATTGAAATAAAATATCAATTTGCATACGCTAATCCAAAATATACATACATCCGAAGCGATGACTAGACGAGTCACCAAAATCGAAATTAGGAAGGAAACTGATGAGGTGTTACCTGGTTTCCTGCAGCAAATGAGATCGCTTAGAAGTAACAGAGACAACAGAGACAAGCAACGACCTGCAAAAAAGATTGCGGTGCCCTTGGTCGTAAGTGCTAAAACATATAAAAGAAAGATAATGTTTCCATAATATGGTAAATTCTAGCTGGAAGTCACTGCCACTGAAACACAACGACAACCATATATTCCCTTACCGACGCGGGTATTTCTCTACTTGCAAATGGAGGAGATCGTAAATCTGCCGCCGAGTGAAGGTAGCATAATATTAAGACTGCAGCAATCGAGTCACACCGTTCGCAAACTCGCGGATCAAAACCACATAGACGATCACATTGACCTGTCCATGTTTGACGAGGAAAAACCGACTTTCAGCATTACTATCGTACAAGATTCCGCCGAGGAATTGAATATCTTTAGCGATAATCCGCTGCGCGTCGTCCTCTACGAAGAGAAGCCGCAAAAAGGAAACGGCGAAAAGAGCATCCCCGGAAGAGGAGAAGAGGACGACGAATGCGATCAGCCTATAGCACTAGGCGTCATTGATCTATTGCAGTTCTTCTCTGGCAAAAGATCAGCTGCTAAAATACAAACATATCTCTATCCCATGTCGAAAGACAGTAGAAGGAACACTGGGCCCACTACTCGGGCGACATGGCAAGTGTACACGCTGCTGCCATTGCTCAAGGACGTCAGCTTTTGTAACTTGGCTTATATATGCTTTGAATCAATTTACAATGTCCAGCCTGAACTCATGGAGGATTGTGCCAATTTAATGGTTACATTATCATTCCAATCGAAAATTTTAAACGACCAGCAGCAGTACGACAAAATCAAAATTTGCAGCTTTAGTAAATTCACTAAGGACATAATTGACGATCAGAACATTAACCAAAAATGGGAGACACTCAAATCAGATAGCGAGGAGGAATATTATTCCCTTGGCGTTTATACCGGTTGCAAAATCAGCATACATAAACTCTTTAAGAAACTGTTGGGTACCGAAGGTGTTAACTTCTATTTTGAGAATATTGACGTGTATGAGGATGTAGCCCTGATATGTAATTCCGTGCATCGCTATATACTCACAGAAGAGCTGGTGAAAATTCTGGAGGACACTGTTGCATTCAATGAACAGGAGCTTCTGGTGGCAGTGCATAAAGCCGATACGCCGGATGAAATCCTTTTGAGAGGTGTTGTGGATCTATCAATATTCCTATATCCAATGGGTAAGTAAATGTCAACAATATATTTTCTTATATCGACACAAATGACACAAATGCATTTTAAGGATCGACGGTGTTATCCTTAAGCTTTTCACTAATACACACATTTATATAATTTTGTTCTGCCAGTAAATGCTATGCGATTTGCCGTTGAACTTCAACCGGTTGTGGCGCGCCCAGCCACGAATGCTGCAAGCGGAAGCGCAAAAGGCTCCGAGCCAGGTTCGAAAAAGGAAACGGCCAGATCTAAACAGAATGCCGAAGGTAACAGCAAACGTGCCAGCAAACGTGATCGCCCGAGTGCCAGTAATCCCAAAGTCAAGCCCACTTTCGCCATCATCAACATTTGCTTGCTGACTCCCATCACAGCCACCATCGAGAAAATGTCCCTTCACAACGAGAACCCCATGAAACAGGAAACATTGAAAAGTTGCGCACCTAACATAATCCCGCCAATGGCGAAAACTACAGCGGAAGTATGCGAGGAGCACTACCGGCAGTTCGATGAACTAATTGGCATGCTCATCAATTACATTGTTCAGAACGAGATCAAGGCTACAATGGAAGCGCAGAACTTCTTCTGTTGCCAATTGGGAAATTTGATCAACAAAGTAATGAAATTGATATCTTGTGATTTCAATCTGAGATTCCCCACCAAGACGAACGCGGAATTTGCAGTATGCCTTTTTTCCCTTCGAGCTGTGCCATTATCCTTAGCCAATCGTAATACTCTTGCAGAATCTAATGACGACCGTCTACAAGGAGCTGGTGCATCGCATGTACAATATTATACAGACCTGCGATATGGATAACTTGAGTCGTTGCTTTACACCGAACCCAGAGATTCAGCAAAAAATAATATCCTTCATGAGTGTCATCAAATATATGTACGAGGCTGGTAATGCGACAATGGGCAACTTTTTACTTGATAAGGTCAGCTACGGTATTCGTTGGTGCAACTTCATATAACGTAATTATGATCGCTTTTTAATTGTAGATTAAAATGAAATATCCGAACAATCCCAGCTTGAATTTTTACATATACTTATATGATGTGGAAAAATATGATTTCGAAACAGCTAGGCCATATCAATCCCGACCCATCAAGGAGAAAGAATTGGAAGCGGAATACTTTACGTAAGTTCATAGCATCAAGCTATGTAGAAATTGGAGAACGGCTTGGCTACTGGTTCAGGCAAAGGGGTTCATGTAGTATGATACCTTGCTCGAGTCCAAAGCTATATCATAAAATTTCTAATTTCAGGATAGGTGTAGTTAATCCCGCTTATTATAGTATTTTTTTCTCCGCAGGAGTCTAAAAAGTAAATTTGCAAAATTTAGCTCAGATCGATTGAATTGTTTAGGATTGAATGGAGAACATAAAATCACACATACCACACAAAATTGTTTATATATAGATATTTGTTGGACATGATCTCTTATATACTAATTGTTTTAAAAAAAGTAAACTTTATGCAATGCTTTGCTTTCTTTGTCGTAGACAAATTATAAGGATTTATATAAATTACCAGAAAGATCTGAGCAGCGACGACGGTTCTACAAATGCCTTGGAAAATTTACTTGAATCACTACGGTATCTTACACTTCTCTACCCACTGGAAACAGACTGCTTCATACTGTTGCATTGTCTGTACAAGGAAAGCGGTTATTTGCCGGGTGTCAGCTTCACGCGATGGAAATTCGAAAACCTCGAAAAGCCGCAGCAGGAATTACCGCAAATGCCAATTAGTCGCTGGCAAATATACAATAATTATGCACTAAACTTTAAGACCAAGAGAGGCCAGCAGTTTTATGGAGTCGTGAAACGCTTCTTGTATCTAGGTCTGTACAAATTTGGCGAGATTGTGTATCAGGAAATCGCAATGGAAAATACGGATGTGGAGAGATACCTCATGATGACTTCTTTGCAAATTCTACTAAAGAACGTGGATAAGAAGTACATGACCAAAAGTTATCCCTTCGAAAAGTTGGTCAATGGCCAAGAAATCGTAAGCGAATAGGCAAACTTTTTATGTACTATATAATTTTTTCCTGTTATATTTCTGCTGCTATCTAGTGTTATTTGCACACAAATATGTACATATGTATTAGATTATGTGTTTGCGTCCTTTCAGAAAGCCTTCAATGCTCAGATCAATGGCAGTTTGGATTACTATCTCGGCAATGTTGACAAAGCTATGAAAAGTTACGCAATTGTTTTGGATGTTAATATTGCCTCAACTTTCGAGAACTTTCAATTGGCGCTCTTGCGCTACGGATTTGAAATGATGCAGGCGCAGGAGTACAAGCGGGCCATACAAGCGTTCGATAAATGCTGCATTGTGGAAGGGAATTGCTTAGTTCCCAATTTCGAACTGGGAAAAGCATCTTACAGGGTCCGTATAAGAGGGATATTAGTACGACTCACAAATCACAAGATTTTCATATTTCTGACAGCTAAACCGTCTGTCGGAAGCGGAGCAGTACTTAGCTAAAGCAACCGCATACGCGATGCATATTCCTGATATGTGGGGTTTCCTGGCATTGGTCAACTTGAAGATGGGCCAAAACTTCAAGGCTTTGGAGTGTTGGAAATACGCCAAGTTGGTAAGATGGAGCTCTTAAAATGGTAATGTAAACTGGATGTGATTTAAATTTCAGAATCCCGAAACAGTCATTGGCGACGAGGTATTGCGGGAATTGGCTGAAATGAAATACGAGGATATATTTCTTTACGTGGACAAGCCAAAAAAATAATAACTCTTGCTTAAATGTTCCTTTTGAAACAATTTTAATACAAGTGTGTTAATGTTATATAGTCGAAATCCCCATTTATCCCCATGTTGGGGAAGAAATCCCCATGTTGAGGAAGAAATCCCCATGTTGGGGGGAAGAAATCCCCATGTTGGGGAAGAAATCCCCATGTTGGGGAAGAAATCCCCATTTATCCCCATGTTCGGGAAGAAATCCCCATGTTGAGGAAGAAATCCCCATGTTGGGGGAAGAAATCCCCATTTATCCCCATGTTGGGGGAAGAAATCCCCATGTTGGGGGAAGAAATCCCCATTTATCCCCATGTTGGGAAAGAAATCCCCATGTTGAGGAAGAAATCCCCATGTTGGGGGAAGAAATCCCCATGTTGAGGAAGAAATCCCCATTTATCCCCATGTTGGGAAAGAAATCCCCATGTTGAGGAAGAAATCGAGTACATACCAGCTCGGAAACTACAACTAAAGAACACCTAAGGACAAATACAAAGCAGCCGCGTCGCGTTTGTCTTTATTAAGTTCGCCCAAAACGCCGGCTAGCGTGAAGCGTGTGAGGATGCGCTGAAACACAACACGGTGCAGAATCGCAGCAAATATATTAAACAAATGAAGAGCTCACCCGATGTCCCCTACAATGCGGAGAAGAAACCGGGCAAGGGACTGCTAAAGCCCCACTCAATGCCGAGTCCTATTAATCCATGTTACAAAAAGAAAATAGGCTTGCGCTTACAACATAAATTCTACAAAACAGACTATGTAGTTTAATTGTGAATTATTTAGATTGTAATCTTAAATTTATAGATTTAAAAAGTTAAAATGATAGTTTGAAATAAAATCTTGCACTCCAAGAAGAATCGTATGCTTTCGTCATACAAAATGCTAAAATCGAAAATTTAGTTGTAAACATGAACTGTAATTCTATTATAAGAATTATAGAAACAACGATGGATTTCTGCAGTGTTAAAGCATGCAGATCGAATGGCTTCTTCTTTTAATACCGGCGCTCCTTCTCAATCGAACTCAAACACCGGTTTTTCCTCAGTGTCCCACGTGTTCTTGCACTTTCTAAAGACGCCGCACACCAAGTAAAGTGCTGCAAAGAGAGTAGTAATTACAAAAAATATTCGCAAGAATAAGTTTGAAGTAGACGCTTACTTGCCGGTTCCCACTCGTTCTTTGAAAGTGTGCCAAAGGGGATTGGGAGTGTTACGTAGATGGGCTCATTGTTGCAGCGGTTCATATATACCGTTTCAAGACCATTCATGCGTTGACCTGATAAGCAGCGATAAGATTAAAAATACGGGAAATTAAAATATGTAGCTACTGAATGCTACTACTCACCCTTTTCGAATGTCTCTTTGTAGTAATCTGCGAATGTGGTTTTGCGCTCCAATTTAAGACCGTGTTTGCGGCAGAGCTTGACCAGTGTGGGAAAATGCACTAGAAACTCTGAACAATCGACTACTCCCTCCAAATGGAAGTGATACTTAGCACCGAACAGGGGAGGTGGATTCGTATCCGACACAAATTCAATGTTGCACAAGTCATTGCCAAAGCTAATTCCGTTGGACGATGACCGCAGCCGCCGCATTATCTGGTATGGTGGCAATGAAGTAGCCGCCCGGCTGAAGGCACCATGCAATCCGCCTGCCGCCTGCGACAGTGACTCAAAGGAGTAGTGAAAAGAGACCTGGCACGACAACGATAATCCTGCTCATTTAAGGGATCACGCCAGATGCCAGTACGTCGCCTGCACTAGATCGCGCTGCGCCCATCTGCAACAGTTGGCATTCAATTTATGACCCATTTCCACTTAGAATTTCTTATAGTCCCATTAGTTATGATTTAGGAATAACTTAACTTGACTTAAGCCAACCTGCGAAAGATAAGTTCAATACATGCTTTTATATGAGGCATGCTAAATAGAACGCGAGGAAAGCGAAGCGAAGCAATGCGAAGCAAAATGTTGGGCAACTCTCAACTTTTTTGCGCTTTGACAATCAGTTGTTGAAATTTTTTGTGATATTTTTCATTTTCTCGTGCGCTTCCAGTTGGTTTCATTTTCTCGTGCGTTTGCGTTTTCAATTAAGACACTCGCGAATTTCAAACTTTAGTAGCATAACTACTACTACTTAAATTATATCAGTAAAATCCAAAGTTAAAGCGTTCATTGTAGCAAGCCTTATACTTTTCACGCTTTGTTCTTGAATCTCGAACTGTCAAGCAAAGCGAGGAAAGTCGAATGTGAACGAGGCTTTATACTTTTCACGCTTTGTTGTTGAATCTCGAACTGTCAAGCAAAGCGAGGAAAGTCGAATGTGAACGAGGCTTAATGTAAAAAACTCAAATCACTTGCTGAAATCGAAACAAATTTTAATGTAAATTTTGCTCCCTCAGTTCGACTTTGAAATCATCGAGCACCCAACACACGGCACCTGCCTACGCTACTGTCCGCTTGAGCTGGGTCTGGGCGAGCAGCCGCCTACTGCCGAGAATTTGGAGAACTTCGCGCAAAGCTTAGAGTCACATGTGGATATTTTGCGCGCCACCATAAAGCATAAGGCAACCTTTATACAGTTAGTGGAACGAAGTCCAGTGCTGCGGTTGCCACAGTAAAATTACATATTATTTCAAATGTTACAGCAATTGCGTTTATTTCTTAATCAATGTATTAGTAATAAAATTTGTTAAGACAATAACCTAATCAAAATAACTAGAAGACGAATCCCGAAACAGTGCCGCCAGGCTCTGTTCCACCAGCAGCGCCAGCAAACTTTTGCATAGGCACAATAGAAACTTTTAGATCGCGATTGGATGGCTTGCGCAACTCGATAGCGGCATGTTTAAGCTGCAAACTGCACTCCGCATGGGAGCTTAGCGATAAATGCACACTCTCCTTCTCGAAAAGCGTGGCTAGTGCCTCCAGCAACTCAACAAAACCAATGGAAAGCGCAGCCCGCCGTATGCGGTTAAGCTCCTTGTAGAAGTGTTGTATCTTTTCAGGCATTTTCTTAGCGTGCCGCAGCACTTTTTGTACATCCGACTGCAAGCTGGCATGACGTATCCACACGACGCAACTCTGCGAATAGGAGCGCTTCTCTGCCTTCACAGGAAACGCGTGTGTTTCTCCCGGCAGGAGGTCTTCTGGAAAACCCAGCAGTTGTAAATCACCCAACCAAGGCACGACATTATTGCCCGGGGGTAGAATCTTTAACATGAGATTCGATTTCTTCTTGCTGTCCGCATATGAATAAAGAAAGCCATACCAATTGTCACGTAGCAGCACTAAAGCTGCCAAGTTCTCCACTTTTAAAGCGCCATGCAATAGCACACACATTGACTCTTTTTGCGCCTCACTGATTGCGCTGACGGTGTTGATATTCGATTTACTGTTATTGGCCTCCGCATCGTCGCCGCTGTCGTCCGTCTCCTTAACCTCTTTGGTATAGAAGTCTCGTATATCCTGCTCCAGTTTCTCAAACTCGTAATTCGCCTGATTCACATCTAATGGCGGTTTAACATTGATTGCACTGCTGCTGCTGCCGCCCGCGGTAACTGATTTAGATGCATTGCCAGATTTTTCAGAAGAGCGCCGACTTGGTTTCTCACGCTCCACTTTCGGTATGATGAGATGCCGACTTAACGACGCGGGCGAACCAATGTCCGAAAGCGCCAAAAACCCGCACACTTCCAGCTTATTAGAAATGCTCAGTGCCTGCGCCTTGTCACTGCTCCCAGTACTGTTGCCTTGACACGGTGTTGGTGGCGGCCAAATAAGTATGGGACATTCCAGCCGAAAGTAACCACCACACTTAAGTACAGCCTCATACGGCTTGAAATTCGCATCACACAGTCGTTCAATCAGTTCGAACATGGCCGTACGACCAAGTTCGCTTTTATGAGAGGAGTGCGAGGACGATGAAGTGGAAGCTGGTATGGAAGCTGCAGTACCATTAACAGCGCTGCTGTTTGCTGCAATGTTGCTATTGCTGCTGCTGTAGTTTCTATTGGACTCACTGGCATTATCTCCATTCTCGGGCGCATCCCTCAGTTGCTTTGTCATGTAAAGCTGACCTAGTGCGGAACAATCAAATATAAAGTGCCAGTGTAATGTATGTGAACTGATTGGTACCTTTCAAGCCCGTGAAGTCTAACAGTTGCTGATAAACTGGTATCGCTCGCGTAAAATAGTAGTCGCTTTGCACGCCCATGCACACAAAATTCAATTTTGCCGCCTTCAGTGACGCAATCCAAGAGTATTCCGCATCCGCTTCTTTGCCAACGAATGCCTGCAAAAAACCCTTGAGCGCTGTGCTGCCGAAACCCAAGCCGCAGTCTGTAAACGCTACCACCTGACAGTAGTTTTGCGATCCCCAATTTGTCGACAATATGCCTGCCACTTGCTGCAACATGCTGACCAAACACAGCTTGTCGCCAGACTCTACCTTCTTTGCTGCCTGCCGCACCGCGTCGTAGTCGCGGGTGAAGTCAACCTTCACCTCACACACAGTAGAGTAGGTTACCAGCGCCACATACTCCAACTTATTATTTGACAAGTGTTCCAAGAGTTGCGATATGCCTTTCATTGCTAACTGGTGGTAAGTTAATGCATTGTCATCACTGCGGCCGGGGATGACACGCTGCATTGAGAGCGACGCGTCCAGCGCAATTATTGTGGGCATTGCGCTCGATTCAATTAAATAACATACAAGACTATAACACGAAAATCCAAATTAAAAAATCAAATAAACTATACCGGCGAGTTTTTTCGCGTAGTAGTGTTAAAACACCAAAACAATGCTTACAGCGCAGCGTTGCCATAATTTTATAATTTTATCGATACTATGAGAGAAGCCTGCGGTAACTGATTTACGTGCTCATTTTATAAATCCCCGTGATCGAACGCAACGCGAACGCGAAGCCAATGCCGGGATCAAAAAACGGCATTTTATAAATCACTGCGTAATTGCGTTCGTCGTCTTACGGCATCACATGAGCTGTCACTTTCTTACGAAAAAGAGTTGTATTTTTCTAAATTTATCAGCCAAATACACAACACACAAAATTTGCACCTTCCATTGCATACCTTCCATAGCCTAGTGGTTAAACCATTTGACTAGCACGCAAGAGGTTGTCAGTTCAATCCTCAACCGCTATACTTTTCTTTTTATAAGCTTTATATTAACTTCACATCCGGTATGTTTGTATGCATGTAGTGGAATCTAGTAATCAATTTTTCACCCACTTCCCGACTACTTAGAGATCTGAAACTTTGCACACATGCGTAACCACCATGACAATGCATGAATCAATAAATTTTATGGGTGTAGGATAAGGGGCGTGGCACTTTTTTATCAACTCTAGATTTGTGTATAACTTTAGAACTACACATCACACATCAATGAAACTCGGTAGGAACTTACTACATATCCATATCCTTCTACTGAGAAAATAAGACGGGCACTGGATAAGGGGGCATGGCACCCCCCATACAAACAAAATTTTTGATCTCGATTAGCTTTGGAACTAAAGGTCGTGCAGCATTGAAATTTCGTATGCAGTCGCCTCTTGGATGTGTCGTCCCACTGGTAAAATTTTATGGGCGTAGGATAAGGGGCTTGGCACTTTTTTATCAACTCCAGATTCGTGTATAACTTTAGAACTACGCATCACACATCAATGAAACTCGGTAGCAACTTACTACATATCCATATCCTACTACTGAGAAAATAAGGCGGGCACTGGATAAGGGGGCGTGGCACCCCCCATACAAACAAAATTTTTGATCTCGATTAGCTTTGGAACTAAAGGTCGTGCAGCATTGAAATTTCGTATGCAGTCGCCTCTTGGATGTGTCGTCCCACTGGTAAAATTTTATGGGCGTAGGATAAGGGGGCGTGGCACCTCCATACAAACAAAATTTTGATCTCGATTAGCTTTGGAACTTAAGGTCGTGCAGCATTGAAATTTAGTATGCAGTCGCCTCTTGGATGTGTCGTCCCACTGGTAAAATTTTATGGGCGTAGGATAAGGGGCGTGGCACTTTTTTATCAACTCCAGATTCGTGTATAACTTTAGAACTACGCATCACACATCAATGAAAAACGATAGGAACTTACTCGCCCCGCCTTGCAAGCAAAACAACAACAAATCATCGCGCCCCAAATATGCCACGAATATTAGGGTCGATCACAGCCGTATTATTTGTTAAATTAAGGATATGACATATGACGATAGGAAACACTGTGAATACCCTAAATATTATGTACTGCTCTGCAACTTTTAAATTCTTTTTGCGAAAAATTTCAGAGCTCTAAAATTTAATTTATGGAAGACTAAAAAGTAGAAAATAAAATTATATAAAAAAAAACTTTTTAAAAATAAGCTTTAATTTATTTAATAGCTTATTTTTAAAAAGTTTTTTTTTATATAATTTTATTATAAGCTTTATATTAGGTTCACATCCGGTATGTCAGCGGTATGTGGGTCGTCAAATCTAGTAATCAATTTTTCACCCACTTCCCGACTATTTAGAGATCTGAAACTTTGCATACATGCATAAACACGAGCCCAATACATGAATTAATAAATTTTATGGGCGTAGGATAAGGGGCGTGGCACTTTTTTATCAACTCCAGATTTGTGTATAACTTTAGAACTACACATCACACATCAATGAAACTCGGTAGGAACTTACTACATATCCATATCCTTCTACTGAGAAAATAAGGGAGGAACTGGATAAGGGGGCGTGGCACCCCCCATACAAACAAAATTTTTGATCTCGATTAGCTTTGGAACTAAAGCTCGTGCAGCATTGAAATTTCGTATGCAGTCGCCTCTTGGATGTGTCGTCCCACTGGTAAAATTTTATGGGCGTAGGATAAGGGGCGTGGCACTTTTTTTATCAACTCCAGATTTGTGTATAACTTTAGAACTATACATCACCCATCAATGAAACTCGGTAGGAACTTACTACATATCCATATCCTTCTACTGAGAAAATAAGGGGGACACTGGATAAGGGGGCGTGGCACTGCCCATACAAACAAAATCGTTTATATAGAATAGCTTTGGAACTAAAGGTCGTGCAGCATTGAAGTTTCGTATACAGGCCCCTCTTGGACGCTTCGTCCCACTGGTAAAATTTTAGGACAGGGGGCGTGGCACTTTTCAAGCAACTACTCACTTGGGCTTCAGTTTAAAATTATAGGTACACCACACATCAATGAAAAATGATAGGAACTTACTCGCCGCGCCTTGCAGGCAAAACAACAACAACTCATCGCGCCACAAATATGCCACGAATATTAGGGTCGATCACAGCCGTATTACTTGTTAAATTGAGGATATGACACATGACGATAGGAAACACTGTGAATACCCTAAATATTGTGTACTGCTCTGCAAGTTTTAAATTCTTTTAGTGAAAAATTTCAGAGCTCTAAAATTGAATTTATGGAAGACTAAAAAGTAGAAAATAAAATTATATGAAAAAAACTTTTTAAAAATAAGCTTTAATTCATTTAATGTACTAAAAAGAAGAAAATAAATTGTTTCCAAGTCACCTGTATCTTACTATTAATAAAAGCTTGTGCGCTCAATATCCATATTCAAAATATCTTTCATTACTAGAATCTATTTGCAAAAAAATTATTTCAATAAAATATTGTGGTAACTGGTTGACAAATATTGAACACATGAGCGCCCCAAGCTTTTATTAATAGTAAGATACAGGTGACTTGGAAACCATTTATTTTCTACTTTTTAGTACATTAAATGAATTAAAGCTTATTTTTAAAAAGTTTTTTTTTATATAATTTTATTTTTTTGTGATTTCGACCCTCAACCGCAATGATGGTATTTTCCTTTTTTTGTACTTTATCATTTAGTATTTGTCTTTAAAAAGTATTACAATATTTATTATTTGCTTCTGCAGATTACCACAAATCAATTTTCACTCGAAATTACCAAAAATTTTGCGTTTAAAAAACTGAACGCGAGCTCAAACCCAAGTGAACGATTTGACAGTTCATGTGAGTGAATGCGCAGCGTTGCGTTTTATGCGATACCGACCGATTTTCATATGAAACTACGCAAGACAGCGCGAGCGGTCACTGAGTGAGGTGATGCGTTATACACAATACCAAATTAGTGAACGCAGGGTGAAGTGAGGCGTTGGGATTTACAAAATAAGCACCTAATTTTCTACCTTTCTCGCTTTGCAAAATCCTTCATTCCTTGGTGGCTTTATGGCCGAGTTCTAATGGTGCGTGCGTGCGCTACGTTGCGCCAGTGCGTAAGTGCAAAAATTTGAAGCGCACTTGACCTGTTCCAATGCACGGAATGCGTGCGCTCCAAAAAGAGTCACCCCATTTCGGCAATTTACAACTTGAGCAGTAAACATTCTTAAATAGTTTACAGAACATATTTCGTCCCAAGTTTATAGCTATATTAACTTTTAATATTGTGTATATATCGTTTAAACCTAATATTGATTGAAATAAGTACAACATAAAAATATATTCAGCTACCACACTTTTATTTCACACCGATGGCAACCACAAAGTGTGTATTTGAGCTGTAGATGAGCTGTCAGCGCAAAATGTGTGCAGCAAAAGTTGAAAGTTGGTAAACTTTCTGCGCACTGCGCTCAGCGCGCTGCTCATTGGCACTCTCTTCATATGTTTGCACTAGTTCAACTTAGCTGTCAAAAATTTTCAGCGCAATGTGGCGCACGCACGCACCATTAGAACTCGGCCATTAAAATTACGACTTAAATATGAATTTGACATTTAGAAAAAGTTTTCTGGCAACCTAAGCTATGACGACGAAAACAAGACAAAACGACTCTGGTGAGTTATGGTGAATTGCATACTAAATTGTTATTTCGCGATAAAAATTATTTTTTAGAGAGTTCAACTGTAAAAAAGAGATTTAAAGTAATCTTAAAATTTTCTTGTCCAACTAAATGACTAAACAATAACAGCAGCAAGAGTGGAATCGATTTGAGAGAAGGCTACGCTGCGCTTTGGGAGAAATGGCTGGATCCGCGTTACGGCGATTAATGGCCGAATATAAACGTATGTTGTGAGTTGTGATAGTAGCGGTGGCGATTATCTATCCACCAACTCACTAGCCTATGCACTTGTGCAAGTTTGACGAAAACTATATTTGTATGATCATTGTTTTTTCCAGAATTGACCCTGGATCCTCCAGAGGGCATTGTTGCTGGCCCAGTCAGTGAAGACAACTTCTTCGAATGGGAAGCCCTTATAGCGTAAGTACCGATTAACATGAAACCTCCTCAGATACCGTGTTACTGTTTTTGGTGTTAATAGTGGTCCCGAAGGCACATGTTTCGAAGGTGGCGTATTTCCAGCACGTTTAATATTTCCGCCCGACTATCCACTGAGTCCACCAAAAATGAAGTTTACTTGTGATATGTTTCATCCCAACAGTAAGTAAAATTATTGTAGCAATATTCATGTTTTCCTTAATTTGTTTATTTGCTGTGTGCAGTTTTTGCTGATGGACGTGTCTGCATATCAATACTGCATGCGCCCGGGGACGATCCTATGGGATACGAACTATCCGCCGAACGTTGGAGCCCCGTGCAAAGTGTGGAAAAGATACTACTGAGCGTAGTTTCCATGTTGGCTGGTATATTGGACTTACATGAAACGTTTGAATAGGAAAAGTGTATTTTATTTGCATTTGCAGAACCCAATGATGAATCCGGCGCCAATGTTGATGCGGCGATTATGTGGCGTGAACGACGTGAGGAATTCAACCAAATTGCAAAGCGCTTGGTGAGAAAGACGCTCGGCCTACCGTCATAAGACTACGCCGCTGATGGTAAACTGACGTAGGCAGCCTGCAATTTTGTTTAATTCAGCTCGTGCTAGGAGCAGAACCTTGCTCTTTTTCTTAACAATCATGGTTTATATTTTCCCTTTGCTCCCAGTTAAATAACTAAACAGTTTTCTAAAAAAAGAAAAAAAAAGAAAAAATTCTTAAATCCCGTAGCTCACAACGTACATACATTCAATGAACACAATAAGCAAAAATAAACTGTCCAGCAACAGTAATGTATGTAAACATTTATAACAAAAACTTAATAAAACAATAGTCAGAAGTAAAATGAACTAAAGTGTATATAAATACGTCAAAAGGCAGCTTCTAATTGATTTAAATATTAATAAATATGTTTTTTTTCTTTTGAACCCTAAAAATGTTTTACAACGTGTTTTTATTGTGTTATATATGCACATTGTAACAAGAGCAGCTAAGTTTGCTTACCATACATATGTTTTCTCTAGTTTCTTCATAGTAATGTATACGGTAATACCCAAGTTTCCATCGTAACTCGTTCCAGAAAATTACGACGTGAATCAAATAACATTTTGACCCCATATTTTCGAAAGTAAAAGCTTGTGCTTAAATGCACATATAAGGCATTAATTTTATTCAGACATATAAAAACAAAGAATCAAATGCTTAAAAATTTTTAAGATAAGAGAAAAAGAACGTAAATAGAAATAAGCTCAGTTTTGGAAACAGTCGAAATCGTCAACGACGTAAATATAGATAAACATTGATTTCACAACTTTAATACTTTAATCGAGGAATTGTCTTTCGAGGCATTATGGCCGAGTTCTAATGGTGCGTGCGTGCGCTACATTGCGCCAGTGCATAAACACAAAAATTTGAAGCGCACTTGACCTGTTCCAATGCACGGAATGCGTGCGTCCCAAAAAGAGACCCTATTTCGGCAATTTACAACTTGAGCAGTAAACATTCTTAAATAGTTTACAGAACATATTTCATCTCAAGTTTATAGCTATATTAACTTTTAATAATGTGTATATATCTTTTAAACCTAATATTGATTGAAATAAATACAACATAAAAATATATTCAGCTACCAAACTTTTATTTCACACTGATGGCAACCACAAAGTGTGTATGTGGGCTGTAGATCATAGTGTAATAACATCAAGTGAACCAGATAGCAATGACATTCTATTCTCGTACCCTAGCTTGTCAGTTGCGTTGTCAAACATATTAACCCGTTTTCAGTTTGTGTTTTGAGTTTGCGTTTGAAGAAAAAAGTAAAAAGAAAAAAATATCAATGCCGAACTCTTGCCATTTGTGCAAAAGCACTTACGATGCAGCGGTGCCGATGTTTTCGCTGCCAAAGGATGAAGATTTGCGACGAAAGTGGTTAAGAGTATGTCCGCTTTTACACGATGCGACTCGGCCCCGGAGACACGGAAGAATGTAGGAAAGAGGGGTGAAACGACAGGGGAACGCGCAAAATCGCTCGGGCAGCGATTGTGCTGCTATTTTCTGATTTTCTGACGTTCCTCTTTATTCGTTTTCGCGCTTCGCGCTGTCGACTGTAAATTAAAACTTGAAATCGAGTGAATACGTATTGCAAATAAACTGAAAAATTTACAGAACTTTACGCATAAAAGTAAATATAAAGAAGAAAATGAGCAAAGAGTGGAATAAGTGCTTTAAATGTTTACAAATTACAGAAATAAAACCAGCTGCAGACTCTAGTGTCAATATGTGGAGTGGAGCGAGTCGCATCGTGTAAAAGCTATGCGCGATTTCAAAGCGGAATGCGAAAAAATCGCCGGGGCCGAGTCGCATCGTATAAAAGCGGACTATGCAATACCACTTTTTCATCCTCAGCGTGTGTTTGCGCTAACCATTTTGAGGAGAAGGAGAACTTAGGCAGTAAGAAAAGGCGATTGGGACCATTTGCGGTTCCCTCAAAACAATTGCTGGTTATTAATACTTTCATTACTGAAAATAAAAATTGCATGGTAAAAATGTTGAGTAACTTTTTTGTACTAATGTCTCGGATGGGTTAAGACATATAACGAAGAAGGAGAAAAGAAAAAGCAAAAAATTTTTTGACAAGCTAGGGTACTTCAAGCTATCTGGTTCACTTGATATTATTACACTATGCTGTAGATGAGCTGTCAGCGCAAAATGTGTGCAGCAAAAGTTGAAAGTTGGTAAACTTTCTGCGCACTGCGCTCAGCGCGCCGCTCATTGGCACTCTCTTCATATGTTTGCACTAGTTCAACTCATAGTGTAATAAATATCAAGTGAACCAGATAGCTTGACGTACCCCAGGTTGTCAAAAAATATTTTGATTTTTCTTTTCTCCTTCTTCGTTATATGTCTTAACCCATCCTAGACATTAGTACAAAAAAGTTACTCAACATTTTTACGTACCAAACAATATTTATTTTCAGTAATGAACCAGCACGTGTGTTACATTTTTTATAACAAATAGCGTTTATAAACCAATTGTTAATATTTTTTTATCTCGTTAAGACCTGCTGAACTTCACATTGCCCCAAAGAAATTTTCTAATACGTCTTGATTTAGTCTACTAGTCAAAAGGTAGGACATTCCAAACTTTTCTTGCAAATATTTATACAGCAAATTTAGAGAGGTATTCGTTATTACCACAAGAGTTAGCCATTGATGTTTTTTCTCTCTACTTTTTTCTTCAAACGCAAACTCAAACTGAAAACGGGTTAATATTTTTGACAACGCAACTGACAAGCTAGGGTATGAGAATAGAATGTCATTGCTATCTGGTTCACTTGATATTTATTACACTACGGTTCAACTTATTAGTCCGCTTTTACACGATGCGACTCGGCCCCGGAGACACGGAAGAATGTAGGAAAGAGGGGTGAAACGACAGGGGAACGCGCAAAATCGCTCGGGCAGCGATTGTGCTGCGATTTTCTGATTTTCTGACGTTCCTCTTTATTCGTTTTCGCGCTTCGCGCTGTCGACTGTAAATTAAAACTTGAACTCGAGTGAATACGTATTGCAAATAAACTGAAAAATTTACAGAACTTTACGCATAAAAGTAAATATAAAGAAAAAAATGAGCAAAGAGTGGAATAAGTGCTTTAAATGTTTACAAATTACAGAAATAAAACCAGCTGCAGACTCTAGTGTCAAAATGCTCGACACCAGCGAGTCGCATCGTGTAAAAGCTATGCGCGATTTCAAAGCGGAATGCGAAAAAATCGCCGGGGCCGAGTCGCATCGTGTAAAAGCGGACTTAGCTGTCAAAAATTTTCAGCGAAATGTGGCGCACGCACGCACCATTAGAACTTGGCCATTACTGTAACTCATATATTTATATGTTTTGCAGCTGGTAATGCTGGTTTTGCCGCCAATGTCTGAGAAAGAGAAAACGATACGTACAACAAAATTGGAAGTAAATACAGGCAGTATTGCCAATGTAAAGATCTTCCCGCCAAATGTGACTAAAATTGCAAAGCACCAAAAATGCGAAGATTTTACTATCATAATTAAATCCTAATAAAATACTTTTATTCTTAATTTAATAGCTAATTTAATTTTAATAGAATTTTATATACGTTATTTTGGTGGTTAATCTTTTTTGGCACCTAAGCCACTTTCTAGCGGTACTCATTGGATGTTGACAGCATTGAAAATAACATATTTTTCGCTGGCTGGCATTCAGGATAATTTACAATTTCGAGCACTTTTCAAATTAAAAAAAATTCCGTGTGTAGCTAATTACCTAATGTAATTTGACTAACTCCATTGCAAAATGTACCAAATACAGTGAAACATCTTTCGTAAATGAAATTTCATAAGCATTCGGTGAGTTGGATGCGTTAAATTTGCTTGAAAATCGCGTGCAGATTTTTCTTGCGGGTGTCCGCTGTGACAAGTTTTTTGTGTCGTGCGTGCGCGAGTGCGCGACAACGGCAACAGCAGTAACGCGGAAGTGCCAAAATATTTATGAAAAATACTCTGCGAAAATGCCAAGATTGAAAATGCTGTCATAAAATAAGATATTTTTTCAAATTTTTTAGATTTGTAAAGGGTATTATCGGCAGTCGGCAGTGTTGAAAATATACAATTAGATTCGCGCGAAGCCGAGCAGCAACACAAATGCAAAACAATCTGGCAGTCAACACAAAATGAATCCCTCCTCTTCCGAGCTTAGAATGATGTGGATGAGCCAGTACAACCCAGAGCGAATTTCTTTAGAGGATGCTGCCTCCTACTTTGGACATCCTTCGGTGGGACTCTCTGTTATGGACGATATAACGCACCAGACGACAATGGTAAGTTTGATGACGGCATTTAAGCCATGCAAGCACATTCCAGGATTTCTCACAATGCGCTCCACACACTTCATTTAGCACTAAGTTGTCTTCTTGTTTGCTATAATTTTACTCAAATTCATTTTCACAATTTTCTTTCTTTTTTCTTTTCATATACGATATAATTTTGTCTTGCTGTGTTGATTGATCATTTGCTCCTCCCCAATTATAAATAATTAAATTAACTACTTTATGCAATTGCGCATTCAACTTGATAATTACGAAATTTACCTTAATCTCAAATCATGTAATAATTTCGCGCGTGCATTTACACTCTTGCACTATGCAAGGACTTGAATCCAATGATGAGCATTGTTGGGGGGGATTTCAGTGGTCAGGCAGCAGCGGCTCTAGGTGTACCGCCTACAGCACTGATAGCGACAACAAATTCCAACAACATTTACGGACTGGCTCAGATGGGCGGCCTGCATCAACAATTGCTACAACAATCAGCCGCTGTTTTTCAAAATTTCACCGAAATAATCGATGATGAAGATGGCACAGGCGGCGCCGTTGTTGGTACCGATGGAAAACCACTGACGTCACAATTCGTATCCGCAGACGAGCACCAGCAGGTGTACGATCAAATGGACGATGCTTACGGTGAGGGAATTTCGGGTCTGACGCCGAAGCAGGAAATCATCAATATTGATGACTTTGTCATGATGACCGATTCGAATTCGTACGATGGCGCCGACTTCATCGGCAACGCGGACAAAGACTTATCCCAATCGGGCATAGGCATTGCGCAAAGTATGGATGAGAACGCATTGCTGGCAGCTGCGAGCAATGGACACAAGCTGCTGGACGACGTAACAATGGCGATAACATCGAGCACAAAAACGGCACATGCCAATGGCTCAACTGCGGTAGCATCCTCCACGTCGGGTGGGCATCGATCGCAGCGAAAGACGCGCAAAATTGAGCCGGTCAGTAGGCCTGGCCTGGTGTTGAAGACACCCATAGCGTATAAGGGCAATATTGATCCATCTGTAATACCGATACAGAAAGATGGAATGGGTATGTTTTAGTTCAGCTCTTTGTTTTTGTTTGTACGTTTTACTCAATTACACCCTAAGTTATTTTGTTTTTGTTTGTACTAAACAATCACAAAAAATACTATATTTATAGCATAATTTTAGGCAATTCGAACTATGCTAAACATTTTCAATTGATTTCTGTTAGAGACACTTGGACGCACTGCCTTTTTGTTAAATTGCTGCCTACTTTAAGGCTTTCAAAGAATCTGACCTCTGAATTGCTTTTTTACGGTGCTTTACCTAACATTAAGACGTGCTCTTTCCTCTCTTGTTGCTCTGTCTCTTTTAGCGGTCTGTGAGCGTTGCGGCGCTATAGGTGTAAAGCATACCTTTTATACCAAGTCACGTCGTTTCTGTAGTATGTCATGTGCACGCGGTGAGCTTTACTCGTTGGTGGTGAATAACAAAATGACCGGTGGTAGTCAACAACAGCAGCAACAGACTACGCTGAATCAAGATCATTTGGAGGGAGCTATCAATGAGCAGCAACAGGCAGCGCAACAGCAGCAGCAATCCGACATTGAGCTTGCGCTGCGTGTAGCGCACATCAAGAATTCGAATTATCGCTTTAGAATTACGGATCAGTCGAAGATCACACAAATCAATGGTTTCGGCGAACCCATCATGACAAACAACGCCAATACCGCAATGTTAATGGACAGTGCGAATACAAATGATGCTGGCAGTGGTAGTCCGGATGCCATAGGCAGCACGCCCACTATAATGGAGAGCACACCAAAACCAAAGGCCTTAAGGATGTACCGTGATGTGTTGCCACAGGACGAATTGCCACAAATACCTAAACTCGAACGTCTTCCTACGTCCTGCCCGCAAATGGAGAAGATCATTAGTATCCGCCGCCGAATGTACGATCCCACGCACTCGTATGATTGGACACCGCGCTTATCGCAAGCGAACTTCTATGCTGCGTCAGTCACATGCTTCCCACACGCTCCTGGATACGAGGTGTGGGACAACATCGGCATCGACATGAAGGTCGAAGTGGAGAATACGGATTGTGACAATTTAGAAATTATACAACCCGGCCAGACGCCACACTCCTTCTGGGTCGCAACTATTTTAAATATTTGCGGTTACAAGGCACTGATGCGATATGAAGGTAAGCTGAGTTTAGGCGAAGCCGGCTTTCTGTCGAAAAGACAAAAGAGCTCTTAGATTCCTTTCGTGAGCCATTGCTTATCTGTGCTCTACTTTCTGGTTGCAGGGTTCAATGACGCGTCTCACGATTTCTGGGTGAATCTTTGCAATGCCGAAGTGCATTCGGTCGGCTGGTGCGCAACGCGTGGCAAGCCGCTCATACCACCGCGCACCATCGAGAACAAATACAAGGATTGGAAGGACTTTCTCGTGGAACGCCTATCAGGAGCACGCACTCTGCCCTCGAGCTTCTACAATAAAATAAACGACAGCATGCAATCTCGTTTCCGACTCGGCCTTAATTTAGAGTGTGTGGACAAGGATCACATTTCGCAAGTGCGTTTAGCTACGGTGACGAAAATCGTGGGCAAACGGCTCTTTTTGCGGTACTTCGATTCCGACGATGGTTTCTGGTGTCACGAGGACGCGCCGATCATACATCCCGTGGGCTGGGCGACAACAGTGGGACACAATCTGGCCGCGCCACAGGATTACTTGGAGCGCATGTTGGGTATATTTGCGACAGAGCAATAAAACTTTTATGTTTGCTATATGCATGTGCTCTTCCACTACCGACAGCTGGGCGAGAGGCGATGATCGAAGTGCACGAAGACGATGCCACAATCGAGCTTTTCAAAATGAATTTCACCTTCGAGGAATACTATTTAGATGGCAAAACAAATGGTTTCATGGAGGGCATGAAAATCGAGGCTGTCGATCCGCTGAATCTTTCCTCAATATGTGCCGCCACAGTCATGGCTGTACTGAAATTTGGCTACATGATGATACGCATCGATTCGTATCAGCCGGATGCCACAGGATCTGATTGGTGAGCGCCGATACTCTGAGTTATGCAATACGTTTTAATACCAAGCTTGACCGTTACAGGTTTTGTTATCATGAGAAATCTCCCAGTATATTTCCGGTAGGTTTCTGCGGCGCTAACAGTATAACGTTAACGCCGCCTAACGGCTATGATGTTAACACCTTCAATTGGGAGGCATATTTACAAGAGCACGGCAGTGTGGCTGCCGATCAGCAATTGTTCCATCGTGTTGTGCCTGATCATGGCTTTGAAGTTAGTACTCTAGCTATAGGAATTTCTGCTCTTATCGGTTAAACTCAAATCCTAAAATCCATTCACTTTAGGTTGGTATGAATTTGGAGTGTGCTGATCTGATGGATCCACGTTTGGTTTGTGTGGCCACGGTAGCACGCGTAGTGGGTCGACTGTTGAAAATACACTTCGACGGCTGGACTGATGAATACGATCAGTGGCTGGACTGTGAGTCACCTGATGTATACCCTGTGGGCTGGTGTGTGCTTGTGAATCACAAGCTTGAAGGTCCACCACCACAAACGCAACCCGTAGCGAAGACGACGCCTAAATCGAAAACACAAAAGAAACGCAAAAAGAAAGTGGCTGGAACAATCGCTGCTCCAACGCAAAAAGCCAATAGCAACAGCAACAGTAGCAGTAATAGCAGTGGTGAACATGCAGGGGCGGGTAACTTGAAATTTTCGCAACTATATATATATTGCATATGCTAAGACGTATTTTTGCTCTAATTTTCTCCTATCCACTCAGTTAAACCACGTACAATTGCGCTCAAGACAAATCCACACCTACCGAAATTAAGCATTAAACTCGAGTTAAAGCCTGAACATCATAACGCCTCGTTTTACGAAGACAATGCTGACAACGATGATGACGATGCGGGCGAAGAATACGAGGAGGAGAGCAACAGCCATCGCTCGGACCAGTCCACGCCGCTGTTACCAGTCGTTGAGGCCGCTGAGAAGGCAGCAGCAGTAGCAACACAGCAAGCGCGCAACAGTCACGTCACGGTAAAGAAAACCATTTCACCAGCTCCGCCAAGTGTGGGGCGTAAAGCCACTAGCTACATTGGGGTGAGTGCTAACGATAATAGTGCGTAATAACCTCAACCAAGCCACCTATTCTCCAGCCATCATGCCACAAGCCAGACAAACAGTTTTGTATATATATATTATTGCTTTAGAGCATTTCGTGGACTGATTTGACTGATTTTCTCTTAATTTGCGCACTGTTATTAGTACTTACAACAACATTAACAAGCTTTAAATATGCATTTGTCCTCTCCTATTGCTGTATCACCCCAAAGTATTTTTCGTTTTTTAGAACGTGATTGCCGATTTTTTTCTTCACTAATTTATATAAAATCCTTTTTTTTTGTCCACACAGAATTCTTTAGTCAGCAATAGCAAATACATTCCCCGTCTCACCGATTCGAATGACAGCACTTCCGGCAGCAGTGGAGGTGGCACCACTGGCAGCAATGAGGTACATGCTGATCTTATGCCCGACACCTGGAATGTATATGACGTTTCGCAGTTTCTGCGTGTTAACGATTGCACGGCACACTGCGACACCTTCAGCCGGAACAAGATTGACGGCAAACGTCTGCTGCTACTGTCCAAGGATGAAATCATCACTTTGCTCGGCATGAAAGTGGGGCCTGCGCTGAAAATATACGATTTGATTCAACAGCTCAAATGCAAAGTCAATCCCAGCAAGTCAAGGATGCACAAGGCAAACAAAGCATTTTTATAGTGCCGCTGCCTGTTGATGTTTCGTATTCGATTATCCAGCAAATGGACACTCATTTTATGAAGCTAACGCAGTTTAACAAAGAATTGATACAACTGCACGTAGCAATTTGCACTCACTCGGTAAATTCGTGGCATTAAGCGTATTTTATATTTTCTCTTCAAATCCATTTAACACTTATGTACTACTTTATTTTAGTCTAGTTTTCAGTTTACAACAAACATATTTCTCAATACCACATACTTTACATATATTTTATCCTATGATTAAGTTAACTTTTTAAATCTTTTCAAGATTAATGCGTAATATGCGTGTGCGGGAACGCAAGTTCATATTTCTGAAATTCAATTGCAATTATTCAAGTATGTTTTACAATTAAAGTTTGCTGGTGCGTTTTAATGCAGTCCGTTTGTGGCTCTTACACACACAAAGCAATTTTTATGCTAGAAATACAAATTTATTATGCATTAAGGAGCATTGAACAAATGCATAAAAGTACGCATGAATATGTAAATTCAGGGAATTCTCACGCCGCTTACATCTGACTCGGCTACAGCAAAAAAAGTAAACAACATTTACAGAGATGCTTTACAACTAATTTGCTTATACATATATTTTTGAAACATAATATGCATACACACGCATCAAGACCCACACAAGCCAATGGCTAATCATATTAGGGAGCCACTGAAGTAGCCTAACTACAAGACCTAGCTTAGAATTAAGCGCTTTTCCCAAGCAACAACTCATCTCACACTACACATAAAAAATTAAAATTTGCGTATTACAGCATTAAAATTTTAATCAGAAATATGATGAAACAGAAATACAAAAGATTAGCATTTAAGCAGTCAGTTACTATTTGTACATAGGTCTATGCAAAATGTTGCAAATTACATTAAAATTACTTTTATAAATAAAAGAAAAATACAAATAATAAAATTGGAATTAAATCATGTGCGTTGGTTGCTGACACGACACGCCTGTATTATCGAAAAAACTATGTTTTTGCAAATAAAAGCAAGTACTATTTTTAATCAAATGAAAGAGAGCTTTACTTAACTTGGTCTAAGGTTTGCACAGCTGTCAGAGGTTGTATTTAAGGTACTAAAATGTGTTAAGAACATGATGTACTTCCGTCTGAGTTTGGTGGGGATACACGCCCATAGAGCAACTTTAGCGGCGTGCTCAATCTTTTGCACTTAATTATTAAAGCAAATCGGCGTAAGGCAATTCGTATATTTCATTTTACACTTACATACAATACATTTAGGAATTCACAATTCAGTATGAAATAAATTTAAGAGTATGCCACAATAAATTTTTGGTTTTAAAAATGCACCCCACACATGCGCACATATGTATGTACATTTTTATTGTATGTCTACTGAGTGTTGTAGAAGTAGCTCGCCAAGGGGTAGCGTATGCCGAATGCCAGCAGCGTGCACAGCATTTGTAAAGCCAAAAGCATTTGAGTGACGACCTTCTCGTGCACGGGCCCGAAGATGACTAGCACGAAATTAATGATCGTGAAGTTGTTGGTTATAACCGAGCCATCGGCCTGCTCCTGCCATGCTATCAGCTTCAACGTGCGCAGCACATTGACCATGAACCTGCCCAGCGGCTTCAGCTCATCCTTACGGAACTGCGTCGTGCTGATGTGCAGCAAATCAGTTTTCTCATCATACTTGGGCAGGCGATGTCGCGGACAAGGCACAAAGTGAAACAGTTGCGGCACGGAGTACAGGAAATTCAGCACTTGCGGCACGAAGAAGAGCAAAATCGTTTTGCTGAAGTGGCCCAAAATGCCGACAACGGCAAATGTCATGCCAGCAAAATAGCAGTAAGTATCCCCGACAAACACTTGCGATGGATATCTGCAAAAAAGGAGAGCATATTTATAAAAACAAATCCGGTTGGAAATATATATTAAAAATCGTTTTACGCATATTGTATTTCCTCTGTGAATAGCAGACCTGGGGGTAATGCATGTACCACTACCACCAAACAAATTTAAAAAGTAAAATTTCAACTACCACTAATTTGCTAGTGATAGTGGAAAAGATTTAACTACCACTACTAAAAGTTGAAAATATTTTTTAACTTTTTAGTGTTAGTTGATAAAAAAAATTATTAATTAATCATTAAATATTTGAAAAAATTCGACTACCACTAAAAATTGTAGTGCACTACTTACAAGTGTTTAGTGTCTCTGGTACATATATATTTAAATTTGGTACTATCATGTTTTTAAAATTTGTCCTTCAACGCAGAAAAACATTCAAGGTCGAAGTTTTTTAAAAACTTGAATGAAATGCAATTTTGTAATTTGACCTGAAGCATAAAACGCACCCTGTATATATCAGAGCACCACAAGAAAAAATATTTTGAAAGATTTTGGCGTTGGCAACACTTGCCAACATAAGAAAATGCAAAAACCAGCAACAAAACGTAAAAGCAAAAACACAAAAACGAACGATGCAGGGCCGAGAGCCAGCAGCTGTTTGCAGGAACCTATGAATTCATCATCGGACGACAAATGGCAAGGACAGACTAGACAGAGCTGGAAAATATAAGTCGAATTTTTCTGGGTGTGTGGATTTTTACAATGCACGACTAAAAAGCAGTGTAAAAATATGCATGCGAAAATACATGTTGAAAAGCTAAAACAAATCAATTGAAAAATAAAATGTACATAAGTGTAGTTACAAAATAGTGTAAGCAAAAGAAAAAATAACCATTTTGGGCAAATGACTTGTGAACAAGCGCATGCGGCCAAAGGAGCAGCTGTTGTGACAAAGAAACTGCTGCTTTGGCTGGTGCTGCTGCTACAAATCTGCTTTATTGCCTGCTTTTGGCTGCTGCAGCTCGACTTCAATGCGAGCGCGAGTAGCAGCACGATTGGCAATAGAGGAGGAAGAGGAGGAGCAATGACAATAGGCTCAAAAACTGGAGTACACTTGGAAGGCGTCGTGTATCCAATTGATAGCCCAAGTGCGGAGATTACCGAAACCACAGCAGCGAAAGCATCACTGAGGGTAAATTTTATCAAGGAAGCTGCCGTGTCAGGAATTGCGGAGAAGAGGCTCAAAAAGAAGCAGCAAAAACATGCACAGACTTTAAAAATACACGTTAACATGGTAAGCAATTTTGCAGAAGACTTTTTTCTCAAACCAAAAAAAAGACTGAACAGAACTGAGCTGGAAAACGAAGTGTCGGTTGACAGGGACGTAGTGGTGGAGAAGGAGCTAGATTTAGAAATGTTCACGCAGCAGCCACTGTGGTGTTTCCGCGAGGGTAGCATAAACGAAACCAACGACATGGAGACAGTCGAGGATTACTTGCTGCTGGGAGCAGACTACGAGCAATGCAAGTGTAAGCCGGGTTGGCACGACCGTGACTGTAGTCAACCAGAAATTATATGGCGTGCCTTTATGCGACAGCAGCAGCAATCAGCCAAACGATCATTCACACAATGGGATCCGAGCCAGCATGAAGTACATCGGCTCGTTTACATGCTGGAAGGAAATTTCCTCAGTTTGGATTTGCTGGAGTTGCAAATAAAGACTATCGGAAAGATCGTGGATATATTTATAATATATGTGCGAAAAGTCAAAGCCAGTCTCAAGGAGATAAAATCGCTGCAGCATAGATTGAAAGAGCTGCTGAGCAGAAGCAACTATTTTGTCTTCCATTGCAGTGCAGCGTGGAAAGAGAATTGCACGACAGCGCGAGTGTATGCGCAATTTAAGATGCAGTTGCAGCAAACGCGCACACTTGAATTGAAGCCAACAGATCTGTTTCTCTACAGCAACGATGATGCACTGATCTCGCCTTTGGCACTCCACTTCCTCAAGTACTACGCGACGGAGATGCAAATGATGCGGTTCCGCTTAAAGTACATCGTATACGGCTTCTTTTGGCAGCATCCGGCTCAAACCCGACTCACCGGTGTTATAAGTTCCTTTCAGCAGTTGGACGACCCACGCCTGGGCAATGCCGATCCCGCGCAGCTGCTACGACACGCCCACTCTCCCGACAGTGATGCGCTCATCATCGGTGACCTCAACCACTTTGGCGGCTGGCACTGCAAGTACTGTCAGCAACCGGAGGAGATCATTGCCGAGCTGCAGCTACATGCCGAATATAGTTCCTCGCCTCATCAGGTGTACTTTCCGAATGCGACACGCAGTCGACACATTGATGTGGCCTACATGCATAAGTTGATTGCCAACGGGCTCTATGTGGATGGCAAGACGCAGTTGATGCGTTTGCGGCATCATGCGGACAAGTATTATGCGCCTCCCAATGCGCAGGAAAACAGCTGGAAGTTTGGCCATTTATTGGTGAACCTTTACGAATCGCTGGACGACGCAGCCAATGAGGAGGAGGCGGAAGGAATTTACTAAGCGCTAGTTTTTAGTGCTGTAGTACGGCCAGCACGCCTACATATATAGGCATATTTAATCGCATATGCGTTGCTTAGAATTTATTCGAATTATTGTAATTTATGAATTGTGCCTATTTATATTGCCTAATTGTTCTTTGTGAATGTGGTTTTTGCTTACAGTCGACACATATCATCAACAACATAAACCCAAAAACAAAACTCTTGTTAAATTATCAACTTAAGTAAATACTAAAGTGAAACATAAATACATATTTCCATTAAGTATGGGGTAAAGCGAATTATGCATGTAATTGGAAAAACACACAAAGAGAATCTCCCATCTTCTGAATTCAATGACAAAACGCTGTGATAAAAAAAGTTATAGAATTTCAATTAATTTAATTTTTACTAAATTGTTAAATCTACCTTCACTTCTATACAATTGAGTCAGCAAAATCATGTATGTAGTATGCTTTATTTTTCCGACTGGATCTACTGTATTTTGATGCAAAGAACGCAAAAGCATTTGTTAATTTCTTACACTGCATTGTCAAGCGAATCTTTAATGTATTTCTTGAATGTAAAATATTATTTGATATTTATTTAAATAAAATAAAAACCGAATCTAAGGCGTGTTTCTTCTAGTGGTTCGAGGAGAAGGCATCAAAGATAGTTATACAAATCGACCTGACGATGGATAGAGTGAAGAGTAATTAACTCCTTTCGTATATAATTATCCTGTTTATTACCTTAAATCTTGTCATTTTTAGCAAAAATTATAAATAGAATCTGGAAAAAAATACTTACTTATTGTACTTCCACAGCGCCAGAGAAACTGCTACAAATGGCAACATCAAATATATGGAAAACTGGTGTGCGTGCACTTGATGTGCCAATATAATTTCAATGCAATTGTAAACTAAAATCGAAATTGCAATAACAATCGATTGTCCCACCTCGAGTCCATTGATGCCAGCAAGTATGTTGATTGCGTTTGTGCAGAAAACGGCTAGCATGCCCATGTAAATGTAATATAGAATGCCTGTGAATGGGGATATAGAAAGTTTGTTAAACATGTAATTTACACTGCAAAAATCAGTCTCACCTATGTCCAAGGAAGTGCCAACAAATGACGCAACAAATGGAGGCATAAGCACCGAGGTGATATTGCAGTTGACGTAGTAGACCATGAGTAGCGGCAGCGAGGCCATTGTAGGCAACAGCAATTTGTGTCGCCAGCGTAGGTCCAGCACATCATCAGCAAATCCAAGTAAAATCATGCAACAAATGGATAGCAGTGCTGCGATCATCTCGACAAACTAAAAGCACACAATAAATATTTGCTATGATGTGGCAATGCGTGTAACGTCGACATATTACCTCGTGGTGGGGAAATGTAGACATTTCGCCGTTTATAACACCCTTCTTATAAGAAAATGGTATTGGTATAAATAGGAACATAGCAACAAGAAAAATGCAACCAATGAGGACTCCAAGAGACTCCGGACTTGAAAAAAATATAATAATGCTTTTGAAACATGTTCCCCAAACACTTAAGTATTCGTTGTTACATTGGCTTCTTATCCTTCTTGCAAAGATCTCTGCCAAACAGATTTGCCTTGATGAACATATCTCCGAATCTTGGTATTATGCGTACGGCCATGAGATAAGACATAATCGCAATCACCACATTTACCGCCAGCGTAACACTCATTGTTGTTGTGCTTTATTTTACAAATCTGCATCCAACGGTGTTGCGATTACTAATTTAATTATGCCATCCAATGGAAAAATGTGAAGGCCGGATAATAATTGGACGCACGGTTCTAACAAAAATGCGCCAACAGCTGACTCAGTGAATTCTGCTTTTTGTCGTTCAGTCAGAGTTTGCTGGGCCAAAATAAAAACCGTACCTTATTTTTAAAAAAACGTACCTTTTGCATAAATTTCGTACCTAGAGAATACAAATTTTTAGGACAAGGAGAGTTATGTTTGATGAGCAAAAAAAAAGGTCCCCTAAGAATAATGAGAATAAAAAGCTCTTAGAGAAGAGGGATGAGTGCTTCCCTGCTTTGACGAGCAAAAAAAGGAAGTAAAGGTCCCTTCCTCGTGATTGGCTACACGCAACTAGAACAAAATTACAACATTTTCTGCCCATTATTCATTTTTAAGTTCCCACTACAATTTTCCTCCGCTTAATACAACCCTGCGCTTTCCTTTCATTCCACTTTCCACAAATTAGAAATAAAGGTAGTTATGTTGGGAGAAAAATATTTATTTATTAATAAATAATAACCCTATACAATAATAATGCCAAAATGGAAAAATTCGGCGAAAACTTCGGCTTTGGCTTCGGCTTGGGCCGCAGACTAGGTACTCGCATTCACAATAAGCAGCTTTTCGAGCACCCATTCAAATTTTTCCAGGTAATTTGGCGGTTTTTGCGGTTATAAAACTGATGGAACATCACTGGCTGATATATCGAAACGTTGTTTCATTTTCAAAATTGTTCCTTTGGCAACTTAGCTAATCTCTGCATCTACTCCGTTTCAGTTCTTCGTAATTTTCTGCAGCTGACGCGAGTTGAGTTGTTTCATTGACGAAATAAGTAGAGAAAATTTCAAAAATGTATCAAAAAATATCATAAATTATAGGTTCAGTTATTTGCGAAAGAAAAACTCAGCCGCGTCGTAATTTTCATTTCGAGTTAACTGACGCAGAGAAGTGAAGAAATGGCGATTGTGTCGGTGAGTGGTGGCTTGTCTACTGAATGTGATGTGGCTATTGAGCTATTGAAGATTGAAGAAGGAAGTGTATTTATTTAATTGTACCGAAAAGCAGCGCAGCACAAAAGACAAAGAGTTGAGCAACGAAGTGAAACTGGCGTACGTGTATCAAAAATAGACAGACGTAAGAAAGAGGAGTCGGTGGCCAACTCTAACTCCTGTTCACGTAACTGCGTCGCTCTGAAATAAGAAATAACCGTATGCATCTGTGCCTGCTGTCGTCTGCGCTTGTTGTGTTCCACAAGGTTCTTTGGCCGCCACATACATAGCACATCTTTTGTGCACTACATCTATCTAGTATTGTTCGTGTAAAAATTGAAACGCTATAAATGGGGCGTATTACAAGAACTAATCAATATGCCTTTCTTAGTTGATTGCCGGTTATTCCAAGTTTGATATATAAAATACATTACTTGTGCAATGGATAACTGATTGCATACTTTGATTCAGATTGTACAGTTGTAATTTATTCTGATTATGGATTAGTTCATGCTACTACACATTTATTTCGGATTATTCGATAACTATTAGACGCTTAGGTATGGGTCTATGCACCTCATACAAACTACCTCCACTTATTTTAAGCTACCTGCTCCAAGACATGAATAAGTCTCTGAAACTCACATTAAGCCCCCTTATTGCAACCGTTCTCTTTTTTTATTTAGTTGAAAATTTTTTTTGCAACTCTTGTGCGCTGCGTGCGTGCAAGTATTCGCTTTAGCGCAAGGTATTTAAAGCCTTTAATTTCTGAATCGATGTTGAGGTTAATTTTGGCGTAGGAGCCCAGCATTCCCGTTAATCAAGAAAAATGTGAATGCCTTTGCGCCAACTGTTGTTTGTTGTTTTCCACGACATATTTCTATTGCTCGCCTTTTCTTCTTTTTCTTATATGTATGTACTGCAAAAGCAGCGCGCACGAAAATGACGCCAAACAAACAACCATGCAACCATGCTCCCAACACCCTGCGCCACAGCTCCAGCTTGTGTGAGAGTTTTTAGTGTGAAGAGTGATTATGCAACTACAATAAGCAAACCAAGACTTATTTTTCAACTAGGCAATATTTTCAATATTCACGATTTCCTACTTATCATGCATAAAATTTAAAAGTCATTTGCATTCAAATACATTTGTGCTTCACAATGATAACCAAGCAATCAAAATATAGCCCGGACCAGGCTCTTGCAATATTGTCTTCTTGTTCATCTTCTCAATTTAAAATAAATTTTTAATAAATGCTCAAATCCGTCTGAACTTATGTAGAGCATTGAATATAACAATCTGTCTAGCAGGCTAGCGGATATATGTATGTTGTTCTTTTCCTAGAGAAACAAGAAACCCGTTTAGATCTATTCCGATTCAAAATAATGCAAGTGTTCGACCAACAGAGTGATTGATTACAAAAGCTGTTGCCCCCACTCGAGTCGTAGTTATGAATTGCAAATTGTAGCGCTATCATATCAGTGCTGGTCGCGCAAAATCCTTCAAATTGTTTCGATTCCTCTAATGTGGATTATTTTGGGACTAGCTTAATCGAGCAATGCGCAGAGATAATTTTATATGTACAAACACGATAAAATGTTACTTTTGATAACTAAATCAAAATATGTATTTGGTTTGTATGTACTCTAATGAGACGTTATCTTAAGACAAGGTATCTAAATATTCAGGGTTGTCGCAGGTAAATAGAGTGATTGTAAGGCAGTATGCATCATAAACAGTAAACCAACGAAACATAGTTCATTAGTGTTTTTGCTATATATTTTCGCAAAAGTAAAATCACAAATGCATTTTTTAATCATTATCTCGGAAGGAGTTGAAAGTATACCCCATAGCAAGATGCTATTTTTATACCCTACACCTATGGTAATAGGGTATAATAACTTTGTGCGAAAATTGTAACGCATTAAAGGAGACGTCCTAGGTATAGACATAAGTATATGGAAATGCTTAGAATCACTTTCTGTCTTGATTTCCGGTTGTCCGTCTGTCTGGCTGTCGGCGCAGGAGAGAAAGAAGGAGTTGTCCGATTTGGACCAAATTTGGCACACAGTCGCAGTAAACCTTCCAATACTTTAAGTTCTGAGATTAGCAAAATCACCCGAAGGACACGCCCACAACGGGCCTGTAAGGCCCACTACCTCGGATTTCTTCGAATAAATTGCTATAATTTGTCTAATTACACATTCAAAAGAATAATTCTTGGTATTTAAGGTGAGATGTAGACCCTCTGCAAAATACAAAAAAATGGGTGTTATATATATATATTTTCTGGTAAAATGGCTCTCAATTGACTATTTTTTCATTAAAACGAATGAAATTTGGTTCCCAACGAAACATAGTTCATTAGTGTTTTTGCTATATATTTTCGCAAAAGTAAAATCACAAATGCATTTTTTAATCATTATCTCGGAAGGAGTTGAAAGTATACCCCATAACAAGATGCTATTTTTTTTCGTAAAATAAACCATTTCGAAAGATTTCGCTCTCATCCACTGTATATCTTTGAAAGTTTTAAAATCTGTAGACTAAATTAAAAGTACTTATAGCGCTAAAATAAAAGCACAATAATAAAAACCAATAGACGCCATTAAATAGCCAATTAAAGTTTATCTGCAAATATTATTATGGAAGTGTTATCTAGATCAGCGACCAACTGAACTGATTGCCCGACACTGTTTGTCGAATTTCAAAGCAATTTTTATATTATTTTGTAATTGAAAAATTTGATGAATGAATAACAATGGGTAGAGTTGGTTGTGCGAATTAATTTGTTGGGGTTGCCATATCTCCCGATTAAACGTGAGAACACCTCACTGTTGAGAAAACTGTGGTACGAACTTCCGGTAGGTATTTTTCAAAAGAAAAACATTTCAAAAGATTGTGCATACAAAACTAAATTGATACCTCTATATATTTTATAGGAGACAGACAGCAGTTCTGGTTCTACGACATGGTGACATTTACCGACTTAAACCAACCACTATTTAGAAATATCAAATCAGAGCGCTTTTTCGTTCAGGTTTCCTCACTGATCACGATGCCTTTTGTACCTCTATGCTATAAAAGATTAATATAACTAATAAGTTATAATACGCAGTGTATCGATTTTTAAATTGTTTGCTTGAGCTCAGATTTCTACGTCCAAGAGTTAATATCATAAAAGCTTGAAAGCGAAACGAAGGTCCACTTTTGAAAAGCTGCTTCATATTGCAGAACATTCAATTGGGAGTTTTAGGGTAGTCCTTGAGTATATATTTTTAGGCTTTACTTGTGCTTCTAAAAATAAGCTTTTATTTTAATATATGTACATACATATGTACATTCGGTTCTGCCATAATCTATCTTTTAATCGTACAGCAGCAGAAACTGCGACAAGTGCTCTGCTAATTTTCAGCAAAAATATACCAATTAAGATAAGAAATTAAAAGATAAGATGTTAATTTCATTAACAGTCGCTTTTGCAGATGCTGTTTTGCTTGAGGTACGCAATTTTCGCGTAAATCTTTGTACAATATATGTTTGCTTTAGATAAGAGGTGGCCAACCCAAATGATCTTGCGGGCTTGAAAAATTTTCGGAAATGGTCAGAATGCCCGGAACAATGTTTAAGGCGGGTCGCGGGTTAGCCACTCCTGCTTTTGATGTTAAAGTCCATAGAAAACTTGGGGGTCTTAAAGCTGCGCCATTTGATCACACGCTGCTCGAGTCTCTTCGGCTGATTTAAGCGTATTGCTTGGATTTTACGAAGCGAAGTTCAAATTATTATCGAAATATATTTTATTTCCTCCAAAGTGACTGCACTTTGGTGTCGCAATTCACTTATCAGTTCGCATATTTTAAAAACAACAATAATTATCAGTTACATTTCGATGGAAAACATGGAAAATTTGTTGAGTACAAGTAAAGTTTCTTTCGTGATGTGCGCTTAATTAAATTATTGACTTATTTTATGTGCTTTCCACATTTGCTGGTGCTGCTGCGGGTTGCCATTGCCGCCGTCGTTGTTGTTGTTGTTGTGGTTGTTATTGTCGCCACAGCTGCTGCTATATTTTCTTTTGTCAGCAGAGAGTACGGGCCAGGTGATTCCACAGTCAGTCACAGTCACTGTTTGCGCTCGCACGTAGCCTTCTAATTTTTATAAGGGCCACAGTGTGTTCGAAATGTAAAAGTTGAGAGCATATTTCCTTTGGAAAGAGATAAAGACATTGGAAAATGTGTAGTAGCGCCATTTGACAGCAGAAAGCATACAAAATAAGTAATTATAGTAAAAAGTTGCGAAATATATCGTTGTTTTGATGTAGAAAGACGCTAACAAAATTTTTTTTATCAAAAACAAGCTCGCTGAACCTTTACCCCATTCAAAATCAAACTTCTTAAAAAATTCAATGTGCTATGATGAGTGACGAATTTGTGAAAAATTGAATTTACAAACAATGAAACAATTTGTTGTTAAAAAAAAACTAAAATGTTGGCTAGTGCGTTTCTACTTTAAGCTAACCGATATGTATAAGCATGTCCTAGTAAGACAAAACCAACGAAATTATATATTCTTGTTGAAAGCTAATATTGTGAACGACTCGAGAGGCATGCTGTTCTCTACAAATTGCACGTGTCTTTTATAAATACTATCGAGAAAATCGAATAATGTAATAATTTTACGGACAATTTTATGTCGCCAGCACGGCTCAGTGCGCGTGTTATGTCGCTCACCTAGATTTACCGGCGCTTAGAAATAGTTTCAAGCGATCTATTTCTGTGCTTAGTATAAAAAATCAGCCAAGAAAACTACTTGCAGTGTTTTTTGTTTTTTCACGAACCCGCTTGAAAGGTACTTTCGGAAACTTCGAACTTTCTCATTGAAAAAGTAGGAGTTCTTATACGTTAATGTAACTAAAATTCAGCTAATTTTTTTGTAATTAAAGTTTTCATATTGCTCGTTTATAACAAGCCAAAAACTAGTCTAATCATGTATGCGTAGTCATTTGATTTTCAAGGTAATAAGTTAGACACATCTTTTAGAGATCTTACAGGTAAACAATTTCAGTTATTACGAGCTTCGCTTGTAACAAAGCCCTACTTGCCGGTGCCTTGAAGATTTAACGATTAAAAGAGGTAGACTATATTTTCATTTTAGTTTTCCGCCTAGAACTTTAAACAGCAAAGAAACAATGATTGATGATCTTCTGAGCTGCATATATAATAATTACATATTGTGACAATATCTTCATATTGAACTTCTTTGTATTTATAGTTACGACTTTAAAAAAAATCATTAGTTTACTTCAGCAAAATATGATGCGTAGGAAAATTTCAACTGGAGCAGAAATGCTTTCTTCTTGTCCTTCTTATGCGTCCCACATACACAGGCATGTATTGATTTATGTGTGTGCCTGTGTTGGCATGTGTTACCAAAATGTGTTTGCTACCAAAGCAAAAAAAGTGTAAAGTCAACATCAAAGTGAGCACGACGCTACCTCCTTCCGTCTCCTCTTCTATACAGACGTTTTGCAATGGGAGTTCCTACATATTCCCATCAGCACTTGCCATTACGAAACAGCGCACAGAAATACTTTTCTCGGGTGTTATGTCTTGCTCGGAAACAGAAAGAAATATTCTGCTATTTTTCTTAAATGTTCTTCTATTTTTTGCTTCACATGCTATAGATTAATGCAGGCCATATTCTGTTTAGAGCCATTCGCAGCTCAGACGTTGATTTGTAAAATCAAAATATGTTTGTATGTCTGGCACATACCCTTCTACCACACCCTTCATGCCTCAATTTGACGCGCACACATATCGCATTTAGTTGAGTGCGCGATGTTGGGGGCGGCTGTGTCTATCGGCTGCTGTTGTTGTACTAATAATGACGACGCGTCGCTAACGACGTCGTGTCTACGAATCAATGAAATTGCCAAAGCAAACAAACGCATTTAACTTGAAGCGGCAGCGTCAACGTCAGAACAAGAGATAACGCGTCTTTCAAGAAATAACAAGTTCACTTCCACTTGAGCCCTTGTATAAATTTGGAGCAGGTGCAAGGCTGGTTTTAGAATGACACTCCATTTGTGGTTTCTGTCTGCCGGCCGGGCAGCCTAACAACGAGCGCTCTTATCGCCAACAAATTGATAATAATTCAAGCTAATCAACAGTCTAATCATTTATGTGCATGTGTATGTGTGCGTACATGTCAATTCATGTGGCTGTGTGTTGTTATATTTTATTGCAAACTTTGAAGTGTTTATTTTGCATTAACTACCGCTCCTTCATTGTTGATTGATTAAATTAATATCTGGAAATTTCGTCTTGTTTACATACTTTGAAAATTTGCTCGCATTTAGCTTAAAGCAAAATATTTTATTCTTAAAGACTTGAAATTGCATATCAGTAAGCTTAAACCAAAATTTATATTATGAATATAATACTATATACTAAGGCGGAATGATTTTTATGAACCAAATTAGCCGCTTCCGGACAACAATTTTTGCCTGATGCGTTTGCATTGAAAAAATGCGCAAATGAACTTTAATAGTAGTTTGAGGCACACGTTGTGCATCGTCACAATTTCGTCTCGAATCAACGAGTTGCTCTTTTGTAACTTGCAGTCGCTGACGCGAAACCAATTGCCAGTTAGTACTCTGAGTGAAACCAACGCTACAACTACTTGAAGCGCTCTCACAAGAAAGAGCAGCACGGCGCAGCTACTCGCACGCCCACTGCAGAATTAAGCACAACAGCGTAAATGTAGCCTAAATCAGACGAAAGTACCATGATTCAATTATTTTGGCGAAAATAAAATATTTGGAATCAAACCGCTTAATTTTACTATATGTATTTATCAATTGGCAATGCTGCTAATAATTGCTTTTGTTACCCTCATGTTCTCTCTCTCTCATTATCACTCTTGTGTAGCTATACATGCATCTCGTTGAAAGCGATTACAGATCATCACATCGATCATAGAGAGTCAAGTCAGGGTATGAAGCATACTTCAACAATTAAGATTCACTAGTATGTAACCAGTACCACTCAAATATCCGTGAGTGCGCGTGATTAGTTGTTCATGTTAAATTCTCGTGTACACTACTGAAGACTATTCACTGCAGATCTTTAGTACATATCACTTGATTATGTATTATTTCTCAATAAAAATGCCGAAAAGTTCTATGCTTAAAAAAAATTTTATTCCAATTAAAACGTTTTGCATTGTAAATCAATTTATTGCAATGATTGCGCATTTAATTTCGCTCTAAAGTTCACATGTTGTTAACTCAGATTGATGGATGAAGGTGGTAGAACCCCTTTTTCAAATTATTTCATTATTTTTCGTGCCGAATTGGGTATGAAATAATATAAAATTTTTGTTAGATGAACTTCAATTTAACAGCAAAAGTGAACGAAAATGTAATAATGACGCTGTTGTTTTTTGGCTTGACCTGCATAACATTAGAAGTATTTTATTCTCGTTTGAAGTTCATCTTCCAATAAGAGTATACACTTTAACGAATAATTAATTTTAAACAGTTCGAATGTTTGGCTCTTGAGATTTCTTGTTTATAATTTTATAAAACCTGGTTTTAAAAAAAACTTGCAGTCAATCACTGATACATACAATGACTTTGTAAAGTAGTTCGCTTTAGTGGTCCTTTTAAAGGGGCCTATTTTAAACACTGTAAATTATGATGTTATAAACATTTCTAATACAAATTTTGTCAACCAAAATCAAAAGAATATAATTAAATGACTTCATTATATTTATTGATCTTTAAATCAGACTTGAAAGGAATGTTAAAAATACATAAGGCATTTTTAAAGACGCACGTATTGTTATTTTATTTAATGCCAAGTTTTTCATGTATACATATGCATACAAATATAAATATATTCCTAGAGTTTATCAATAGGATCATAGGATTTCACATTTATGTAATTCCCGTTCTACTGAAAAATCGTTTGCTGTGGCATTGTTTGACGCGCTTTTATCAAGCCATCAAAAGACAATACCAATCACTCAAGTATTTAATGCGTCTTTCAGGCGTAGTTAAATTAGCTAACCCATTCACTCTCACCTGTCGCAAGCGCCCACAAAATTTGTGCGTTGTTTTGATGTTTTCGTCAGTCAGCGTTTTTATTGATTTTATTTTGAATTAGTTTTTGGCCGTGTTTGTGTCATCCTTTTGGGTCGATTGCTTTTTCTTTCTTCGTTTGTACGCTGCTTGCAACAGTCGTGTTGTCTGCGGCGCGCTTCAGTCTGGGTGTTGCGCTCCAATGAAGCGCAAAGCATTAGTATTTCATTGTTTACATGCCACTTTTATAAAATGTTTGCCAGCCATATTCACGCTTTCTCTTCTCTCTCTCTCTCTCTGTTCTTGCAGATGTAACATGCTTGGGAGTAATGTCAGTATAATGCCTATATATAGATTCTTATTATTATATACTGAAAAATGGAAACAGTATCCAAGAGCTCCCTGATATTGGTTATATTCTTAACTTGCGTCGATGTGTTTGTTGTTGCACCCACTGGAGCAGTGACGGTTGCAGCAGCCACAACTGAAATCGACCGAATTGCACACACCAAAAATGTAAACACAGCCGAGCAACAGCTGCTCAGCGCGAGCCTCAACAGCGGCAGCTCAAGCCCAACCGCATGCATTTCCACCTTCAGCACGGAAGAGCCACAGCCGCAGCTCAAGCAAAAGAAGAAGGATCACGAAATCTCCGTGCTGGGCTTCAAATTCCACATACCCTTTATCGGTGGCTCCGCTGCCTCCGTCGACAGCTCCTCATCCGCAGTAACTGACTGGCGGGAGGAAGAGACAACGGCGGTTAGCGGCACAGTTTTCAAGGACTCCGACACGCCTCCCAGCGATGGCGTAGTAAACGTTTTCAAGCTGTTTTGCGAGAATACGACAACTGCGCAAATCAACAAGGAGCTGCAAGCGAAGAAGCACTTCAACTATGCGCACTTGACACTGGAACATTGCTACGCAGCCGCCGGCGACAGTGCGCTGCAACTGCAGCAATATGAGAGCGTGCGACACTTTAAGTGGCTGCACAGTGGCGTGCGTGACGCGCAGCTGGAGCAGCTCTTCGGCGAGCATGTGCATAGTTTAGAACATTTGGAATCTCTCGATTTGACGGACAATCAAATTGAATGCACCCGCTGGGCGCAGCCGCAGATGGTGCGACGCCTGAAAATACTTAAGCTAACGCGCAACGCCGTGGAGACGCCGGAGCGTTGTGCGCTGTCTGAGTTCCAGCATATGAATCATCTGCTGGAGCTGCGACTGGATGGCAATCGCATGCGCGAGCTAGGGCCGAACGTGCTGCGGCACCTAAGTGAGCTGAAGAGCCTCAACCTGAGTCGCAATGAGCTGAGCGACTTGCCGCGCAACGTCTTCGCCGGTGCGATCAAGCTGCAGCGCCTGTATGTGGCGCACAATCGACTAACCATCTTGCCCTTCCAACTATTCGAGAGCATGCGCGAGCTGCAGCTGCTCGATCTGTCTGACAACGGAGTTCTCTCCTTTCCGGACAACTTTTTTACGCTGAACGGCGAGTTGCGTGAGCTGCATCTGCAGCGCAACGCCATACAGAGTATTGGCAGGCACAGCTTCTATAACCTGCGGCGGCTGCGGCACTTGGATCTGTCGCAGAACGAGATAACAAGCATCGACCGCAAGGCCTTCGACTCGCTGGGCAGTCTGCTCTCGCTGAATATCTCTGCCAACAACATCAGCATTTTCAGCTCCATACTCTTCCATCCTTTGCAGAGTCTGCAGCACTTGGACATCAGCCAGAATTTGTTCACTCAACTGCCCGGCGGCATATTCCAGGCGCAGCATGCGCTCGTCGTGCTGCGTATCGACTACACGCCTATCGAAAAGTTCGGCAATTGGATATCGCGGACGGAGGAGGCGCACGTGGATACGCAGGTGCTGCGCAGCTTGCGTTTCCTTTCCATACAACACAACAGGAAACTGCAGCAGCTGCCCAAGACGTTCTTCCTCAACACGCCACACTTGCAGGAGCTGCTGCTGGTCGGCAATGTGCTGCAGCAGCTACCAGGGGAAATCGGCAGCCTGCGCCAGCTGCAGCGCCTCAATGTCAGGGACAACAGACTGACCTTCATACCGGAGGGTGTAAGCCACTTGCCGCAACTGCATTACATTAACATTCTGAACAATGCGTACGTTTGCGACTGCCGCATGTATTGGCTAACTGCGTGGCTCTCTCCGACAAATTCGTCCCTGCGCCGCTTGCACGCTGCCGCTGCCTCTGCGTACGCGGACTCCGAGCTGGATTCTAGTGAAGACATCGACGAGTTAATTGCCTCGCTGCAATGCCATCACAGCTACCCCGGGGACATGCTAAAGATATTGAGCACGCTGAACTGCACGAAGCCGAGCATCGAACCGGCGGAGCTGAACACGCTGACCAGGCCGAAAATGCACAGGCTGCACTCCACGGCCAAGCTAGAGTGCTTGGCTGGGGGCAGTCCCTCGCCAGATGTCATTTGGGTAAGGCTTTCGGCAAGCGGATAGTCTCTTATTCCAATCGTTCTCCCTTTGTTTTTCTTGCAGGTGACGCCACACAATAAAATATTGCGTCATCACGCCGATCCCGACAAGCGGCCGCTCATCATCAACCACAACGGCAAGGAGCTGGGCAAAATCCAACTGGCCTCGCTCAGCGATGACAGCTTGTGGTCGGGAAGCCTTCAACAGCACTCCGAGCTGGTGCAGCGCATAGTGCTCATCGAGAACGGCTCGCTGCTGGTGCACAATGTGTCACGCAGCGACAGTGGCGTATACACCTGCTACGCCTACAATGTAATGGGCAATGCCTCGGCAGTCGTGAGGTTAGCTCTGTTTTTGTTTTTGCATTTAACTGCGCCATATGTACGCAAGCTTTTGCGTTTCTCTACTCTGCAGACTCTTCATCGATCCCATTGTCTTCTACCGCATCAAAATTGAGAGTCTGCTTGCAGGCACTGCAGCCGCCACTGCTTTCCTGCTGCTTACGCTCATCGTGCAAGGCATACGCTCGCTGTTTTCTAGGTATGTCTATTTCCGTTTTAGCCGTGCATGGCAAGTTTTTATTAATAGAGCTTCCATATAATTCCATAGGTTCGGCATCTTCGACAAGTTTTATTGTTGTGCGCGCAGCAAGAAGTCGCCACGCGCGCGCCAAATCTACGCCATGTTGGACAGCATCGAGAGCTATAAGAGCCAGCAATTAGAGCGTTTGCGGGAGAACTATGCGCAGCAGGTAAATAAAACACTATACATAGCTTACCTGGTATTAAGCTTCCTCCGATTATTTATAAATAATTTAAATTCAGTCAGTTGAAAAAGTTAATTTGTGAATAATTTTAGACGATTATATAATTTTATCGTTATTTTCTGACACAGGTTCATCGCATACGTGAGAATTGCGCTCAGCAGGTTGAATGGATTCAGAGCAGCTACACTTCTCAGGCCAAAAATTTGAAGGAGTTCCGAGACATGGGCTCAACTCACTTGACAGCACTGAAGGATCAATATTACGATCAGGTATGTGTGTGTGTGCATTTTGCTGGCTGCTGCTTCTTTTTCACTACTCCATTTTCTTGCCTTTTAGGTGAAGAAGGCGCGTGATTACTCCACGGGACAATTGAACTGGGTGCGTGAGAACTACGTCTTTCAACGCAATAAAATTCGTAAATTCAGCGCACATCAAGTACTGCGTCTGCGCGAGGGCTATAAATACCAGCAGCAGACACTGAACAAGGTTTTAGAGAACCTGCCAAGTTTCTATTTTGAAAATTGCCGTGGTCGCTGCGAGGAAGACATTGTGGAGGGTAAGCAGGTTGCATAGCTTTAACTTTGTCTCCGTTTAACAACACATTCACCTTTGCCGCAGATATTGATATCTATTTTAAAACACAAATGGGAGATAAATTCAATCCCATGGATGCCAACATGCAGAAACTCAGAAACAAACTGATCGCCGCCGCCGCTGCCAACAATTCGGCCAGTAAAGCTACCATCTATTATACACCACCGGAAGTGGACGATCTAAATGGCTCCCAATTGAACCTACAAACCTCACCCATACATATAAACTATATAAATGAGAATCCAGATTATAGAAGGTTCGAACTGAATGATATGAATGTGAATAGGGAACTGCTGCTGAACACGCCATATCGTTTTGAGCTCGGCCCGCAGCTCTCAAAGGCTGATATCACTTTAAGTCAATTGCAAATCACCGAAGGGCATCCAGCGGGCGCTGGCAGCATCGAGGATAATTACTATGCCACCACGTTGGCGGACAATTTGGCAGCAGCCGACGCAGCCAAACGAAGAGAGAAAATGTCTGTTGATAGTTGTGCAGTCGCTGGTGGGGTCACTGGCGCGGGCGGCGATTGTAGCGCTGGTGCCGCAGCTGGTGATAGTGTGGAGCTGAGCGAGTTGCACGACTATAAGGACACGAACGATGTGAAGAACTCGAAATCGTGCCCTGCCATTTATAAGATATCTAAGCAGCAAGACGGCAGCACACTGCATGAGTTGCTCACCGACGGCTCGCAGAGTGGCAGCTCGAATGCAACGCGTCTCAATCCAGTGAGCGAGCCGCCGCACATATTGGAAACGCAAATATTCGGCTCAGCACATGCTGCCACAGCGGGCACATCTGCGGCAGCCACGAGCAGATTCAAAGACAAGCTCAACATCATACTCGATGAGAATGGCAAATCGATGCTTTACAATGGGCCAGAGGCAGAGCAGAAAAAAGACAAGAAGTACGCTTCGTCATCGACAGTGGCGTCGGCAGCTTCGCTTAAGGGCTTGAGCGCTAGTTTGCCGGACATAGCACCCAATCTGAACACGAGCAGCGAACGCAAAAACACGCCCAACGGCCCCACGGCGCTGCCCTCCCCCTCCATATCCACGTGCGATTCCAACATTAGCTTCGGCCCGAGCAGCTCCAGCCACGCTTGTTACAATACCAAGGAGCACAGCGTAGTAGATGTAGCAAATCTGTCTTAGAGATTCTTACTTCGTAGCAGATAAGTTTACTTGCTTAAATTTGAAAATTTTAAATAATTTGAAACATATTTAAATTAAAAAATTTAGAAAAATAAACACAAAAAATTCTTAGCAAATATCAACAAAAAGTAATATGCATGCTGAATATTTCAATTAGAAGAAGTTTCGCAAAACCACGGCATATTAAAGACGAAAGGTTAATATGTTAAAAGAAAATGCTCATTGAGCCGCATACATTGAAAAGCATTAGCACTAGTGGCAGAGAATAAAAATTACGATAACGATAATAATGAAAGCCAATTTGTGATTTCCTTCTTATAATTATCGATTAATGTGGGTGGATTTTAGAAGAAAAATTTTCAAAAACAACCGAAAAGCGACAAGAAATACAAAATACTTATTTAAATAAACAATTATCATGTGAAATTATTGTAAGCATTTTATGGAAAGATTAAAATAAATAAATTTAAATTTGAAATTAAGTTATGCTTTATCACTTTAATTTGTATGTGAATATGAAGGAAACGGACAGAAAAGCCCTTTTAGTCAGCGTAATGCCGGTTGCTGACGGAATATAGCTAAATTAATTTCAAAAAGCTAATAAAAAACCAAAAATAAGATATGCATTCAGATATGTTCGAATTTCGGCTATTTAGGTCCAGACTTCGTTACATAAGAAATATATATCTATAATTCCAAAAGAAATTGCTTAATTCCTCTTGAAGCTGTGCATCCATGAGGAAATAGTTGCAGAAATGCCAAAATAGGCTTTTAGGCCGAGGTGGCTAGAAGACTCGATTCCTACTCCAAATACAATCGGCAACGTTTGAATTTTATACATACATATATGTACATGGAAAGGAGTACGGTATGTATAGTCGCTAGGACATAGTGGGTAGATACATATGTATGTATAGGTACGTTCGTAAATGCGGGGAATTCGTGCAGCGGCATCACTTCAAAAAGAAAATTTTTGAGTTTGCCTTAAAGCTCCCTTTAAATTAACTAGCCCTAACAGTTAGCCAAAAAACTCACTTGTAAGGCCTTTTCAACCAAATCTTCATAAAGCCCCGGATTCATTTCTTTCTCATGCATGGCACCAATATTAACCAAATCTTCTTCGCGCAACTTGTCCATCACAGCGCGACAAATCCACATAGTGACACATCTCCAGGCCGGGTGAAAAACAATGTCCAGGCCGGGTGAAAAACAATGGGGTGAAAAACAATGTCCATGCCGGGTGAAAAACAATGTCCAGGCCGGGTGATAAACAATGGGGTGAAAATGGTGTGTGAGATTCAAAACACAATTCGTGTTTCTTGTTCTTTTCTGTTTCATATATATATATAGATTATGCTTTATTTTCGTATTTTCCTCTTGTTAATTATATGCAATTCTTAGTTTAACATAAAATTTGTGTTTTCATCAGTTGGTTTTCCTCATTTTTATTTTAACTTTAAATTTTGCATGCCAATCATTTTCAACTCAACTCTTCTTCTTCTTAACTGTATAATTTACTTTTAAGTTTATGCTTTATTCTACTTTAAATTTTCATATTTATAAAATTGTATTTTTCTGCAATTTTATTATGCGCATTTTTAATAATAGTCGTACATACATGTGTGCGTGGGTATTGGTGGAGGGGTTGGGCGTTAATGCTCTGACCTACTATGAATATTGTTTTCTTTTTTCAATTTATTTCTTTCTTTAGCTGAAGTAAAACCTACTGCATTTTTATCAATGTGTATGAACTTTTTTTTATATATGCAGGTGTTGGCCGCTTATATCAATACTTTTCATTCAATTTCTATGCAGCCATATAATTATGTTTTTAATCACCTAATTTTTAATTATCGACTAATAAATATATTTTTTTTAATTTTGAATTTTATTTTCATTGCTGTTTGAAAGAAAAGAATACGCATTTTTAACGCAATCCTTGCTTTGGCCGCTTTGTTGTTTGTGTTTTTCAAATAAGAAAGCGGCATTCTTTGAAAGTAGCAAGTTTTTAAGTTATTTCGGAGTAATTATGTAGAAAATATGGCAGTGGATGTACATATGTACATACATACATGCAAATATGAAATGGAGCTTTTCGTTTTATAAATATTTTTGAGTTGATATTGCTATTCCGGTTGGTCTTCAGATTTGAAATTGTCCGAACTGGATGTGTGAGAAAGCGCCGCCAGCGGCATACATTCGGTTTGCGTCCTCAAAACAGAAGCTGCCAAGTAGGACCTGCTACGTGAACAGCTCAAAGAAGTCGCCAGAAAATAGCACAGCAGACAATTTGAGAGAGTTTGATAAAAACGAGAACGGAAGAAAGATAATGAAATACCGAAAATAATTTAACCAATTTATGAAAAACAGCGAGTGTACAATTCTGAAAGCAACATTTACTTGTAACTGCCTGAAAGCGTTCTATGAAAAGTAAACTTTAGCGGTATTTTCAATACTTCTATTGAACAAGATTATTTTTCTATCAAAAGGTCATTTCAATTTTTTATGGATATCGATTGCTCTGATCTAAAGGAGAGACTAAATCGCGCATTTTTCTTACGTACGAAAGTGCCATCATTGAACTTGAATGGTCATGAATGTCAAATTTTTATTCAAAATTTGCAGTGGCATCACTGAAATTATTCCGTTAGTCGATCATAAGTTTTAACGGTAAATTTCGACGATTAGTCTCTGCTGCCGAGGAAAAATGTTCGTATGGTTTATGGCTGCTTATTACCAAATTCTTCGTATTTGTAGCGCACGATCGTGTTCGTAGCTTTTCTGCGATGGATTCAGTAGAAAGGTAAAATATTGAGTTCGTTTAAAAACGTTTAATCTGATCTTGGTAAGATACCGAAACACATATAAATTACCCAAAAAATGTCGTCTATACATATAAATAATCGATACTCAACTACACATACTTAAATACATATTTTGAAATTAACACGTACGTAGAATTTAGTTTTTGCATAATTATAGAAGTAAAAATCAAATTGTCTATACATACTTGAAAAATTACAATGTGCTTCAGAATTTAAAACGTGTTTAAAAGAAAAGATTTAAGGATCTTCGAAAATCAAAGTTATGTAGAGTGCAACTGCTTTAGAATAGTATTTGAGTTGTTTATACATACATATGTACATACATACATATGTCTTTGGGTGCCTCATGAAAATTCGTTGTACATCAACATTGTTGGAAAAACTTCTGACTGCTCGATTGATTTTTTTGCGGTTTTTAAAAAGTTCATCTTCCGGGCGATTATCGCTGAATGCACAACATTTTGGAAACCATCATAAAGGTACAACGGTTTTTCCTGAGGCACCTAAATGTAATGTATACATATATGTATGTATGTATGTATGTATGTATGTGTGTTGCTGCCTCAATTCAATATCATGTTGAACAATTTCCATTTTGAAAATTCTATTCCAATTCAATATTATGAAATTAGTTTTATTTTCTTACAAAAACTAGTTCCTCATTGTTTGCTAAAGGAGTTAATTTTATAATTCTTTTTTTTTTCTTTCATGATTTGAACTGCATAGCAATATGCAGGGTTTGGCATACATATGGCTTGAAAATTCCGACTGAGATTCAAAAAGATAACATTCAAAACACCGTGTCCCTTCCTCCTATCGGTTTCGCTTTCAGGCGCTGGCACTTGTCGAAAACTGAATTATCAGATTCCAAGTGCTGGCTATCGAATATTGCTTTCAGATCCAATATCTTTTTATAGTTGTATGGCAAAGTATTCTGCTGATAGTAGCTTTCTGCCAGCATTCTTCGAGTCTTTCTTCCAGCTACATGTAACTATAGGTACGTTCGTAAATGCAACCCAGCGGTTGCACTGCAAAGCAACGCGTTCGTAAAAGCAAAATGGCGCAATACTGTTGCGTGCAACGCGTTCGTTAATGCAACGGCTTGGCACCGCAGTGACAAATTTCTGCAGTTTTCGCAGTCATTATCCTACTGTTGCCGGTTACAGAAGACGAAATGGAAACGTAGAAAAATTATTATAAATGGATCAAAATTTGTTTGTTATCATGTATAAAGATGGAATACATCATCTGGATACGTTTTTATTGTTTTAAAGTAATTATTTACTTTCGGGATGGATCTAATTCTCTTTTTCAACAAGGTTTTTACCACGACATATCTTTTCTTCACTCGTTTTACTCTCTCTTTATTGAAATTTATTAAAAGACTCTCACTTCGAGTTTCACAACTATCAATTAATGCGTTAACCAAAATTTCCATCCTGAATCGCGTTCGTTAATGCAACAAAAGTTTCTGCAACCAACCTGCAAACGAAATCAGCTGATCGGGCAGTGGAACTGAAGTTGGCTGCACTGCTACAGTCACTGCACGAATTTACTGCATTTACGAACGTACCTTATGTTTTTACGAAATTGAAGCAACACGGTACATTTGTATGTACATTTTTAATACTTATTTTACATCGTTACCTTAAAGAAGGTAGGCCCTCTATAACATTTTTTTTGAAATAAGTTGTTTGCCGATTCTTATAAATCACCCTCGCATACAGCCCCTTACAAAATACAATTTACTATGATCAAAAAGAAGAGCTTACAAGCAATTGAAAAACAGTTTCATTAAATTTTTAAAGTTGAATACGAGTATTCCTAATATTTCAGTTTTTATTACGTTTTCTTACCGAAAGAAAAACAAAAATGTTAGTGCCTTTCTACATTAAAGTAATGACATACACCATGATCTGGATAGATCGAATTTTACTTTAATACCTACCATCACGAGATTGCTTTCATATTCCGCATGTATTGACTGAAAGTTGTTCAAAACCAAATCAGGGAAAATCTTTTCTAGTTGACGCCACTGTTCGGTCGTTATTTTACAACGCATGGTCCGGGGAGCAAGCCCCTTGACCGGTCCGCGGCGACAATAAGGTTGAGGACCACTGGACCAGACGACCAGAACATGATGTTAATGAAACTGCTGTAAAGAGTTAACGTCTGAAGACGCAAAACAGAAGGGTTTGTATAATTTCTTTAAATAAATATGCAAATATTACTCCCCTTCTCTTCATTTTGTCATTTACCGCTCATTTGTTAAATTTTAGGAGTTGTGCGATTTGTTGGTTATGTTGCGTTCATGCTGAAAATCAGGCTTAATTTACTGTTAATGCACTACTGCAGGGTTGCTCATTTAGCGTGAGTGTTGCTGTTTCTAATGAAAGCGTGCTTAAATTACTTCCTTTTCTTTTTTATATAAAATACTATTTATGCATGTTATATGCATATTCTCTTATGTAATACGAGAAAGTTTTTTGCAGAGCAGCCAAGCAAAAAGAAAAAGGACAACACAGCCAAATCATAGACGAAACTAGAGGCAAGCTACAAAAAGCTGGTGTTCTACACTCCAAAGTATTTGTTAAATTTTCTCAACAAATTTTGAACAAAGAATATGTGTATTAACTATAATTATATTATAGCATAATAGCACACTCATTGAAGGTGCCTTTTCTCTTATCGAACATGTCTAAAATAGCGCAACTAGTTACTGTATATTATAGTAATTTAGTATTTTGTTGTTGTGTTTATATGCAGAAAATAATGACAATTTATGTAAAAAATTTCTTCAGTTGTTTGTTGTTGTTTCACTATAAAAACTTTATTTCGAAGTAAATTAATTAAAAGCAGGAATTAAAATATGTATTGATAGTTAAAAAAAAATAATGTACAAGAGTAAAATAAAAGTATGTATAAATAGCATTTTCTTCATATGTATATGCGTTATGTAGTTCGAGGTGCCTTTAGCATATACTATATATGTATATTGTTGTGTGCTTGTGTGTGTATATGCAAAATGTGTGAATTTTCTTGTGTGTATGTGTAAGGATGTAGGCATACGTTACAATTTGTTAGAAATGATAACTAAATAAAATTAACAACACATTGCTTAATAGATTTGCCCTTCTGATTGATCGCATATATGTATGTATGTATGTTTATAAATAAAATTAAAGAGAATATCAAGCGTTTATTTTATAACTACGCATTTGTTTTGCTTTTATTTATTTCAGTTTATATATAAGTTTATTTGATTTATTTTCTTTGCTTATTATAATTAGTTAAAATTGAGTTGTTCTAGCCATTTGCTTAATTTCTTTCTTTTGCCTATAACGCTCTTACTTGCATGTTGTTGAGTTGCTTATTTCATAATTATTTTACTCATTCTTCCTCAAATATTATGCTATATACATATATAGCATTTTCATACATACATATGCATGTATATACATTTGTTCATCATCATTTCTTGCATATAGCATTACAAATTTGCATCGAACAACGTTACGCTTAATTAACATCACCACTAAGCAAACGACTACAATTCATTATTAAATATACTTGCTTTATTTTTGTTTTTTAAATGTATTTTTCGTGTTTATAACTTGCATGCTGCTTTCCTTGTAGCTTTCAACATTTTAGTTTAAAGCAAAAAACTGTCAACTTTTGCTACTTTGCTTCAATTCTGCATTTTTATTGAAAAATATTTCGTTAAAAAAACAGGCAAATGTCAGTTTGACACTTTTGCAAAGCAAACAGAAATTTCAACTAAAAGTTGAAAGCAAATTCGTAAGGGTGTGGCCAGTCTGCAATTGCATGAAAAAATACTTGAGCGTGTGAAAGAACACTACAGAAAATTAGTTCAATTTATTAATAGCCATTTTTTTTTTGTTGAATTACGTGCGGTACTGCTGGCGTGACTGCATTGCCAATAGCGCGATCCCAGCACTCGCTCTCGTTTGAAGCGCTTCCACTAACACTGGGCACTTTCCTGCTGCCATCATCGGCCGCTTACCGAATTGAAAGAGTGACGTCTTAAGCATATGAAGCGCTTATATTCAATACCTTCTATATACATACATATGAAGTATATATCAATCGAAATAAATATCATACATGGCGGCTATTCCGGCGCAGGATTTGTCATTAAAAAGAATTTTCGTCAAAATTTGTAGAAGGTATTGAATATAAGTAGCCCCTAATTATAGATTATTCCCATGATCAATCACAAGCCGCCGCCTGCACACAGCATGTTAAACAAATTTGGCAAAATGTGGAGAAAGTAAGAAATTTAATGATTATGCAAAATATGTATAACATTTTTCTACATTTTGTCAATTTGAGCTGAGTTCTGCGTTGCTGGTGGCATATTGAATTCCATAATGCTATAGCAAAAAGGGTCGAGATGAAAGCGCGCATGCACTATAAACAGTATTTCAAACAATTGCAATAAAAAAGTTTGCATTTTTCATAAACTTAAATATTTAGTTAAATTGTTTAGCCGTTTATTTTCTTTCATTTTTGCTATATACACATATATATATATATAGCATGTATGTGTGTTTATGTACTATGTATAAGATGTTCGTTATTTTATTTTACTTTTGTTGGTTTTCCTTTGTTAATGCATTGTTGTGTATATAGTTTATTAAATAATGTATATGTATATAATTACTAAATTACTAAACAATAGTAAAAGTAGATGGTTTCATATATTTGTATATATGTATGTATGTATATACGGTACATATATTAGCCATGTTGCACATTTTCTTTGCGATCAAAATTGAAATGTATGCCAATTGAAATTGATTTTGTGCTCAAATCGATTTCAAACCAAAGTGAAATGTGTAACAAAACTATATATGCACTGTATATATTTCCCCCAAGTCAGTACCTACTATGCATATACATATGTATATCAAGAAGTGAAATCATTGAAATTGTTATTGCAAAATTTTTGTTTTTCTTATCATCATCATCTTTTGTTTTGGAGACTTAAACCAATTTACTTATTTGTCTTAATGTGTGTTCCTTATGAGGGTGAATTAGATTTTAAGAGCGAGCAAGAATGGAAAATCGGTTCGAGTTCAGAGTGACTAAGTCGGCGCTGTTGTGGTAGCTGGCAGCGAGTGAGCGCAAAGGGTAGTGGGAAAATATCAAAGGGGAATTTCGGTAGTGTATTTTACAATATAATTTACGCGTTTTGTTTTGTTATATATGTACTATATAGAGATGTTGCTTTTTAAGAATTTTTACATGCTTGCATATATCATGTCTAGGCGAATGCGCACATTACAACAAATTTGATATATGCACGGCTATTAATTAGTAGAAGCTTGACAGAAAAGAGTTAAAAGAGAGGCGCTTTCTTCGTTTCGAATTGTGCAGCAAATAATTTGTAGTAGGCTGCTTTTCGATTTTGTGGCGGCACACACACTTTTCCATGATACATGCAATTATGCGCTAATGCAGCTGATGGTGGCTTGGCTTTAATCCATTCAGTTATGTTTTTCACTCTCATTATTAATTGTTTTATTATTATTATTACGCGAAGATGTAATATTTTTGTTGCTGTTGTTGTTGTATATAGAAATGCTCCTTATTTATATATGTATATATTCCATAGTAATTAAATGTATTTATGTATAATTTTTTTTATTTCTATTATAATATAATAATGTTGTTGTTACTTGCTCTTATCGACCTCGACCATATCGTCGTCGTTTTATTTTGTTTCCACACACCTTCTCAACTGCGCTAGTCAGCGTTATCCATCAACATCGAAGAATGCGCGGCAACCATCATCAGCAGCAATTCGCAGCGTCACGCGGCCTTAGACAAACACCTTGGCCAAGCCGTCCGCCCCGGCGCTGGCAATGTACGGCTTCGTGGCATGGAAGGCTACATCGAATATGCTCTCGTCAAACTTCTTGCGGTGCGCGGTTATCTCCTGCACACACGTCTTATTGTCCAGATTCCATAGGCGTATCGAGCAGTCGTGCGAGCCGGACAACAAGTACAGCCCGTGCGCGTCCACCGCCAGCGACGTGACCGGCTCCAGATGAGCGACCATCGAGTGCACCAGCGTCCCCGAGACGTTGTCCCAGAAGCGTATGTGCCGGTCCTCATGCGCCGTTATCGTAACGGGTAGTGTCGGATGCGACACGACCTTGTTGATGAATTTCCCCGTATTGCCGGACATCTCCTGGGCCGCCTCCAGCTTGATGATCTGCTTGCCCGTCTCCGTGTCATAGATGATGCAGTGGGCGCTGTTGTACGCCACCACAATGTGATCGACCTCATTCCGCACAAAGTCCACGGACGAGGGCACGCCTTCCGCCTCGGCCGCTGTGTAGGTGCGCAACAGCGGCTCCTTGGTGTAGGGCGACCAGAGCTTCACACTGCCGTCGGCCGAGCATGATACAATGTTGCTGTGCATTGTTGTCAGGCCCCAGACGGCGTCGGTGTGGCCCTCTAGCGTGCCCGAGTGCACACTCGGGTCGTAGCAGTCGTAGGGGTCGATGTTGGGCGAGGGCAGTTGCCAGCACTCGATGTTGCCGTCGAGGCCGCCCGAGTAGCAGGTGTCGCCGCTGGTGGACATGCCCAAGCATAACACGGGCCCGGTGTGCGCCCGGAACGTGTACAGCGGCTCCACGTCGAGACTAGCGGACTTTTTGGCTTGCACCGTCTTCTGCAGGTTCCACAGCTTGAGAGTGTGGTCCTCGGACGCTGTGATCAGCACCGGCTCCTCCGGATGAAAAATCAGCGAGCGCACGCCGTCGAAGTGCGAGCGCAGCGTGTACTTGGCGTTCCAAGTTTTGCGGTAGCCGGCGCCGCCGGTGCCGCCGCCAGTGCCGTCCTTCGCGTTGGCGTCGTACGAACCCTCGGCTTCGTTGTTCACCGTCAGCTGAGCAAGCTCGCCGAGACCGAGCGAAGCGTCGACCTCCTCGTCGCCGCCGGCAGTCACGGCTGTGATCAGATTGCGCCGTGCGGCAGCCGAGGCGGCTGTGTTCACGGTGTTGTTGGTTTGTTCGGTTGTGTTCGATGAGTATCCTTGGGGGTGGGGGTAGACGCGATGCAATGATGGTTTTAAATTGATGTACGATGTCGAAAGGAAGCAGTGGATCAGGTTGATATATATTTCGATTTTTGGGAAGAAAAAATGGAAAAACAATCATATTAGTTTATAATAAAATGGCAAAATTTTTAAACGCAAAAAAGAAACAGCCTAGGTCTACAAAAGTGCAATAAAATTATTTTTTTTTCGCTTTTTACAGGCAGAGAATCCTTGAGAAAAGCAACAGAAAATAGCAGCAGAAGAACAAAGTGCAAATTTCGAATGCTGTAGCATACTTTCAGGCGCAAACTAAGCAAATTGTAATTTTAAAGCTAAACCAAATGAATGAAGCCTGCGTAAATTGATGCCGAAAATATGCTTGTTTGCTATTTTCATATTTCAAAAGGATTCAAACATAAAACATGGAAACAGTAAAACACTTGACTACACACTACAGATGAATATGTACGGGTATATTGGTTGTATACAACAACAAGAATAATAAGCACCTTCAGTAATTAGATTTATATCATTCAGAAGCTGGTCCCCAACCTCGGCATCAAGATCTTTAGAAAAAGAAGAACACAAAAACACAAATAATAATTTACAAAAGGAAGAAAACCAATTCTTTTGTCTTTTTTGTTATATTTTATTATATTCTCTGAGAATATAGTTGAAAGTTGAGTATAATTTGGCATGTGGATGAAGAAAGTAGATGTGAAGGAATGATAGTTAGAGCAGGAAAATGTGTTTTCCTTACTAAATTGGAGGATGAGCAATCAAATTTGGAACGGTTCAGGTATTAAGGATTGTGTGTGTACGCAGAGACAGGATAGAGCTAGGCCTCAACTCTAAAATTGGATTCAAAAGTACCGTAATTTGAATAAACTTTAGCCAATAACAAAATGTATATCAGACAATTTTTTCCAGAACAAATATTTTTAATGTAATTTTTTCTGACCCCCTAATTTAGGTTTTGGATAAGAACATGTGTGTGTTTTAGTGTGTGTTAAGCTGTTAGTACCACAAATGCTGGGCCTGTTTAAAAGATAGGGACAGACAACATTTTAAAATGTTATACTCTGTGAGCATTATCAATTAGTTTTAAATGTGTTCTTTTTGCAGACGTTACAACAAATATTTTCAATATTATTAACAGAAAAGAAGAAGTAAAAAGCAAATATTAGCGCACACTATAACATTTTGCTGTACATATGTACATACATATGTATTGCAAAGCAAGTATAAAAAGTAAAAAGAAATTTGTGTACACTGCACAGAGTGTAAGGCACAATAGTAAAAAAATTGTTAGTAGAAGTGGGAATAGCAGCAGCGTAGCATGTAATTAGTAATAGCGACATTCGGTTTTATAGCAGCAGCAATTACATTGATATTTATGCGAATATTGGGAATATTTTGAAAAAATAATTTTGTTAAGATGGTATTGTTTATGTATGTACATACAAAATGAAGCAGTAGTAGGTAGTATTTTTTGGTTGTAAATTGTTAGTAGTACAAGCCGTTAAAAATATACTTTAATGTATTTTTAGTATATAGGTAGTATGTGTGTGCTTTATTTCTGTACGCCATATGCACACTTACCACTTTTAATGCCCTTTTTCACATCAGCTTCGTCATTCTCGCCGGCCACCATGTCCAGATCATCGCAAATCTCCTCATCGTCGGACATTTCAGTGGGTCCGAGGAATTCGAAATTTGCCATAACCGCAGCCTCAGTGTCCAGTATTATGGCATCGTTCTGTTGTGTCTTCTTAGCCGGAGTGCGGCGTCCTGCAAATTAAGTCAAATATACGATTAATTATAAATTCGATGAAATGTGCTTTATGTTCACTTGCCCTCCGATTCCGAGGCGCGTTTATTGCTCTCATTGCCATTGATATTGGGACTAACGTTCTCCTCCTGCTCGGAGTTGTTGTTGAGCCCTAGTATGGAGCGCACCCGATTCGAACGCACATCGATAATGTTGTCTGTGTAGCCGATCTCGGCGAGATATTGCCGCAGCATTTGTCTGCCTTGCCGCCATGTCGTATTCGATACCGAGCTGTAGGGCACTTCGGAGTCGGGTGCCACCTCGCCGCCGAGCGCCGCATCATCGGTCGGTGGTTTCAACTCATTCAGCTGTGGTGGATCGGTGCCATACTTAAGCCGATAGAATTTCGCCCGTTCCTGCCGCAAGGCATACTCCAGCATTTTGATGCGTCGCGTCAGATCCGACTTAAGACTCTCAAGGCATTTGCGTTCGCCCAATAGCATGGCTATACGTGCCTGAAAATTACAACCAGAAACATCGACATTAAAATTTTGTGGTTTCAACTCTTTGCATAATAATGAAGAAAACTTATAAGACATTCAAAGGAATTCTTTAAATAAAGTGGCCGAAAAGTATGCCACACGCAAATTCGAATCTCTTTGGCCTACTACGACAACAACGTGTTGTTGTTTGCGAATAATCATATTACAACCAATTAATTGTTGCATGCTTTGAGGCACTTTCAGCTATGCTAATTACGGCCCTGCAGAAATAAATACTTGCGAATAGGCACATTCATACTATAAAAATACCACAAGCGATTGTTGTAGCAAATCTGAATTACACCTCACAAGTTCCAAAATCTATGCAAGGGCAATTAATGTCAAATTGAAGTGAGCCAAATGCGTTCCGGCCGTCCTTTGAAACAACGCTCATTACAACGCTCAAAGTAATTAGAATGCTTTTTAAGTGCTACATAAAAATTAATAGACAATGACTCCCTGACTTTCGCCAAAAAACAACAAATATTGTACTTTCTATAAGCATTAATATAAAGATAGCAATAGACCAAAATGAGAACAATAACAAAAACACAAACGCGTTTCTGTATTTTCGTGCAATTAAAACGCAATCGCTTTAACGCAAGTCTGTGCGATTAATTAGTTCGCGTTTATAAATTGATTGCCTTTATTAAGGAGGAACAAACACAACAGCAACCATTACATTTACAATTGCAACTACATACATAATTGCCATAATTGGGGTAGTAGTGGGGATTGCAAATAAAAATTCATTGGAGCACATTAAAAATGAAAATTCACATTTCAGTGCAGTCGAGCATATCAGCGGGACGGACGGACAGACGGCCGGTCGGTCGGTCGAATTATGCTCATTAGACATGGAAGTTGTGTAAATATACAAAATGTAATGTGCAAATGTTTGAAGAAATATTTTCTCTACGTATATTTCGCTTTTGGCGAAATTGAGTTGATTTCTTTTAGACATTGTAAAACTGTATACACAGGCTGTGTTTTCTTACTAATTTAGAGCGTTCAATAATTTAGCTATATTCGCTCCGATCAATCCCGTTAATCCGCTTTCTGTTTCTTTATTCTTCCATATTTAGCCCGGAGCGTTCGGAACGCATTCTTTCCATTTCTTCTTTGAAGGTGGAAAACAAAGTATGTATACATATTTTAGGAATATGCTTTGCAGGTAGAATCTTATGTTCAAAATTTTCTGAATAATCAAGTGTAAAGCAAAAATACCGGAAAAATTTCCACGATTTTTGGAAAAATGTAAAGGCATAAAATATAATACTTTGAAGAATAAATTTCACGCAACTTTTACGGGTAGTTTTGAACCAACAACGAAATTCTGTGACATACAATTTTTTGGAAAATATTTAGTATGTTCATAAGAAGCTATTCAGTAACAATAACTATTTAAATTTGGTTCTTCATTCATTTCCTTCAGTATGGACAGAGCCGATTACCGGATTTCGACGAAAGCCAAATAATTTATATTATAAGAAACGAATCTAGACTATAACTCACATTTAAATTTCGTTCGAAAAGGATCACAAAAATTAAAGGTATTGATTTAATAATAATTTTAAAATGGTAATTAACGATATTATTTTAAAGTTCTTCATAATAATAATTTTAAAAGAAAGCATATGAATGTGATTTGACTGGGACTGCAATTTTATACAAAAGAACTTTTTAACACGTTGTTGTTGTTTCTGTAAAACATGCTTCCCTTTTAATTCGACACAATTTCAAATAAACACCCACACAACAGACACGCACACACACACATATGTATATCTCATCTGCACCCTCGCTGTAAAGCAGCAATTTAATCAATTAGAAATTGGTTTCAAGTGGTCTGGCGCCAGCGTTACAATACATACAACTAATTAAATGCAAACGTAGAGGGAAATGAAGACTGGCAAATATAAGAATGCGCGCATGAGTGAGTGGAAGGTCCTTGAAGACTGCTGTGAACAATTTTAGAGCTTAACACACTTAAAAGTGCCTTATAAGTATATAAAACAAACTTTTGTTGGGTTGCCTTGTTTTTGTGTATACGTTCCTGCTGCATCACCGTCGCTCGCCTCTCTGCATTATACTAGATTTCTGTAGAATTCCAAGCAATTACAAAAGCATGCAGCTGAGACAAGAAGCCCTGGTAGTGCCCATGGCTCATGAAGCTGCTGGGCTCTTTTGGTCGCTACATGAACAAGATTTCTTAACACGTTCTTGTAGCAAACTTCAGCTTCTATTCAGAACAATGCACTCTGCAGCAGCAGCACAGGCCGTCGTCCCATCAATTTAGAAAAAGGCACACACATAAACCTACAAAAGTTGGTTGGCAGATACCAAAGAATGTCATCAAAACACCTTTCAGACTCCCCGATTTCTAACTGCAAAACAAAATTCCTAAAAGCAAACTATAAATTTCCGTAATTTCTGGTTTTCGCTTAAGCATGCTTGGCTTAATGCTAGATTAACATCAGTGGATATATTGTTAAAGAGCGACCTAATACTGATTTATGGCCGAAGCCGAATACCGGATTTCAGAGGTAAGCCAAAATCAAATAATTTATTTTGAGACTCAATTTTTACAATTTTCTTCTGTTGTCGCATTAACTTATGAGCGCTCGTTCTATTATTAGCACAAGTTAACGGGACCTTCAAATTTACTCAATAGACGAGCCAAAGGATATTCTCATAGAGTTACCAATTCGAGACATGCCGCCATACAAAGAAGCAATTAGATTAAAATTTTTGATTATAATTCAATGAATCTGGATTTGGACCTGGAACTCCTCGTATCAGAGACCGTGCAAGCGTCTGCAGTTTTCATTTTAAAAATTATAAATTATGGCAGTTTCCAACAAAATGACAAAGTTGTCTACTATATAATGTTATTAATTTATCGAAAGAAAAATACTAATTATAATATTTCAGTGATTCAAGTTTTATGTTTTATATTTCGAATATTAAAATTTAGAGTTTCCCGACTAGCGTAAGGGAAAATTGGCAACTCTGGCATAGCTCTTTCGTAACATTGATTCGTTTATTTTGTTGTTGTGCTTTACTTGTCACTCTTTGTTTGCAATTCAGTTCTGTCGTCTGAAAATGGGTGCATGTATGCTTGTGTGTGTAAAGTATATTCAAAGCGAGCAATGGAAGCTTAAGCACTTCCTTCCTGTCTTTCTGCCTGTCAGTCTTCTTTGTGAACGCAAAGCTTTATTCCTCTTCTTCGCCTTCGTCTGGTAAAAGGAGTAGTATTTTTCTATCTTATACTCTCTCTCTCTCTCTCTCTCTTTTGCTATGTAGGGGAATGCGTAAAATAGAAAGCAGGTGCAGAGGAACAAGGTGCCTGCAAAGGTGTATCTACTTGATAGCGCAGCGGGCAGTGGAATGCTTTTGCTTCCTGCAGGTTTCGCGCAACTCAGAAGAGTTCTCTTTCTTTGTAGCGTGCTTTTAAAAGCACAATTTTATTTATATTTGTTACGTTTGTTTTGGTTGTGTTAATTTTAAACTTTGTTTCGCGCTTTATATAAAGGCAAAAGCCCCCTTCCCACTTTCAAAGTTGTACAAAATTGCAACCATTGTTGGTTCGCTTCGGTCATGAATGTGCCAGCCAGCCAGCCAGCCAGCCAGCCAGCCAGCCAGCAGGAAGAAGCAGCAGCAAATAGAAAGCGTAGTAAAGTAACAGCAGCAACAGAGTAAATGAACTAAAGGGGGCGGAAAGTCTAAAGGACCAAGGGTAACGGCGGGAGGCTCAAATGAAGCAGCTGAGCGCATAAACGAGAGGAGCAAATGTAATAGCAGAGATTCATCTTCAGCGCTAAATTTTATGGATTGTTAAAGCGGATTTTTTCCATTTTGGTCCCTTTTCCCCGTTTTGTTCTGGTTGTATTGTAGTTGTTGTTGTGCACTTCGCTGTAGATTTGTAGATTTATTGAGGGAAAATGAACCAACCAACACTGTTGTCTGCTGTTGAAAAATCAATTTTGTCACACACACAGACACACATACAAAGCACATTGCAGGAACAGAAGGAACGTCCGCGAAATCGGGCAAAGCGGGACAAGCATCAAAAGAAAGCAACCACGCATTAGGCAAGCAGTGTAATGCTTTGAGTAGCTAAACCGAATACTCTTAGCATTTGCGCCACAAAGTAGACTATAAATAATAAGTTTGTTATCGAGTTAGAACAATTGCGGCAAATAACGTCAGTAACTCGAGTCGAGCGGCATCATCATTCTTTCACGCTGTTTATAATATTTTTAGAACATTTCCAACATTATTAGAATGAGCTGAGTGTACAAAAAATAAAAAAGCAAACAAAAAGCGTTCTTTTGTTCTTGAAATTACACTCAGAGAGAAATGTTTTGCGCAATGCAAATGTTAAAGATAACTATTTCTCGTATAAACATATTTTTTAAAAAGATGTTCCTTCAATTAAGTCAACTACTAGTCACGAATATTAGTAACTTAAGTAATAATTTTAAAGGTTTGAGAAGCTTTTTGAACGCAAGGAATTTTCGGAGATCTGGCATATCCAATAGAAGATAAATAAAATGACCTTTCTCTTGTTAGACTGAACTGGACAAGTATTAGATCCCTAAGCTTTATAAAACAAAATTGATTACTTAATCAACTGAACTCGTCTGTTGATTGTCCAATCACTCATCGTCAATCGATTGCTGTTTAATTTTCTTTGTATGAAAACATGTTTTTGTTTCGAGGCAGGTTTCTCAGCAATTGATGACAGCGGTCAAAAGAGATTTGAAAGTAATTGAGAGTTGTAATTCACCAGACTTAATGCATGGATTTATCTTTTGACATTTTTAACTCTTTCTGTTGAGCAGTCGATCAGGGAATACTAGGGTGTAAATTTTGTGTATTGAAAGGGTGAATCAAAGCAGCAGAAATCAACTGCGAGTTAAAACAGAAAACGCTGAAATGCTATGCAAAACAAAAACATTTCGAAATGGTATCCCTTTCGCAGAGGCAAGAGTCCCAGTAACACAAAATTCCCGACTATGTACATATATGCTAGTGGAACAATGTTAATTCACTCGCACCACAACAAATTTAATCTAATTCGCGATTTCGTTTTCTAAACTGATATAAAAAAAGCATGACAATGCACACGAACACTTTTCACGATATAAGGTTTCATGAAGGTCGGCGGTAGGTGGAGAGCGTAAATGTGGCAAGTACGGCTAATTGGCAAGGTGTAAGAGCAGAAGGATAGGGAGGCAGCATAACAGCAACTACCGCAAGGAATTAATATTTTAATTTGTTTACCAGCGAGGCATGCAACAACAAAAACAAATGAAAAGGCCAATACTAAGCGCTGAATGTAAAATTCCAGTGCCTCTGTTGCATGTGGCACGAGCTGCATGCACAGTGTGAACATGTATGATGTTGCTGCTGTGCGCCACTTGATGCTGGCAGCCCGACAGCAGCAGCAGCAAACGAGTGAAGACGCTTTCCACTTGCCCGTTTGCTGCTCGGCATCATAATTTGATGCAATGATAAATCATTTTACAAATTATTGTTTGAATGGCATGTCTGCATGCAGGAACGAACGGCAGCAGCCGACAGCTGCACCCAAACAGCGAGTAGTCTGCGGCAGACAACAACCACGATCATGGCTAAAGCACATAAAACGCTGAGCGCCGGCATGGCAAACAGTTTAGGGCGTATTAGCTGTGAAAATATGAAGCTGGAGTGCACACATTTACAATTAGCAGAAATAACAGGAATTGCCAATGTATGAATGTGTGTGGCAGCCATTTAATATTATTAAATTGCAAATGCCGCAAATGAATAATGAAATATAAAGATCGATTATGGTTTATTTTCTCCACACTCAATTTGGACGTTTGATCGATAGCAAAATTAAACAATACAAAAAAGTAACAATTTCCATACAAAATTGCCTAACATTCCACAAATTATGGTAAAAAAGGCAAATATAACTACCTATACATACATAATTTTTTAGGAGGAACATATTTCAATAAACACCACCCATAAAAAAGTTTAATTTCCATGTAAAATTTCTTTTAGGGAACAGATTTCGAAAATAACTGAGCCCGAAAATAGAATTTGAATAAAAAATAGCTTGTAGGGAAGTCTAACAACAAAAAATTTGAAAATTGTCCAGCAAAAATGTAATTTCAATCGAAAATTTCTTGCAGATAAGTCGAATATCAACCAATTAGAAAAAACTATATATCTAAATCTAGTTTTAACTCAAGGAAGTAAAAAAAAAATCGGATTTTAATAAAAAAAATGCTTGTAGGTAATTCGAATAACAATACAAAAATGTTTATAGGGAATAGTTCTATTTTTTTTTAACAGTTTATAGACCAATTTTAATTGGCAAAACAATTGCAATTTTGTGCTTATCCTTTGTCTGGTTTCACTCTTGAATCAAAACATAAAGCTGAATCTTGTGATCAAATGAGAAAGAAAGAGAATAACAATTCAAAAGTAGTACAAGAATCATTTGATGCCTAGCATGAAAGCGTTCAAGGGCTATAACGTGCATTTGAGGTGTGCGTGCTTTCGTGCTTTCCGAACCCGGGTAACCCTTTCGGAAAATCGATTAAAACTATTCACACAAACCGCCTACCCCCCCAAAAAAACTGTTCAACCCCGATGTAAGTGCATGTTTACTTTTACTGAATTTATGAATTTAGAAAAGGTCACAAAAGCTCGTTTTGCACTTTTGAGATACGCCACACTCAAATTTATTTAATGACTAAAATATGGAAAGCTTTTGTTTGCTCGTCTACAAAATAATCAAATGCAGCAGTAAACAAAGAGAAGTTAATTCAATTTATTTCTAGCATTCAACGTGCAGAAAAGGAAACAAAGCAATGTCATTCAACCGGCACGACAAGGACGCCAACGCGACACTCGCAAGCACGCTGGGACGCACACATGGATGGGTGGCTGCTACGAGTATAATGCAACAGCAGCAGCGGTATAAAAACATGTTACAAGGCAAGAGCTGCCGAAGCGGTTTTAGAAGCAACGCCAAATGCAAATTTCCAGCTTCGAAAAATAGCAGTTATTAAAAGGGAAAATGCCAAACACGCTTGCAAAACATGTCTCGATTTTCACCAAATGGGAAAAGACAGCGCAGCAAACTGGTTGCGCGACGCACTGATGCTGACGTTGGTGCGGCTTTTGGCTGGCAGGCGCTGCCACGAGCAACCGCAAGAGCAACTTTTCGCTACCGCGAAAGCCGGCAAAGGCAAGGCAAGGTGAAGACCAAGAACAAGTGCGCCTACCAAGCCCATTCAATGCCGGCAGATAGCTCGGCCGCACAGTGGTTTCATTTCATACAGCGATGGCACAAATTTAGAAGCCTGCTTAGATTAGATTTCGATCAAATTTCATTTGCTAGTAAATTTTAAATTGCTAACTCAAATAGCTTTAAATTTACAATGCTGTTTTGGTTTCGGCCCGTCGTATGGACCATTTTTGTGCAAAACAGTTTTGTCGACTTCAATAAGCTCTTTCAACTACAGTCATTATATACTGTATGTATATTTTCGCCAAGTTCTTTTTGGCGAAAAGCTGCAGTTCTTAGTCGAATTGTATTGGCTTCAAAATGACGCCATATTTACTTGGTTTTGCCTATGGCACGAATCACTGTGCGCCGCCAGAGTTGGTGTGTGCGTTGCCACCAGCAGCGCTGTAGTACGTTGTCATTTTTAGAGCGTGGCGAAAGCAAAGACATGAGCCGTAGCATTTTGCAAACTAATGCCTCAAAATTACGATGACGACTAGGAACGAACAACGGACGGGGATGGTGACGGCGATTGCGATGACGATGATGAAGATTATACGGCTGATGATGATGATCAACTGTTTACTTGCTTGTATTGATTTCGGGTCGTTTTTGTTGTTATTATTATTTACTTTGTAATATGGGCATACGTTAGCCGGTTTAAAAGCTACCAATTAGGATTTTGGCTTTCAACACATTTTTGTTCTTGTCGTTGAGCGCATGTAGAGTGGAATTTGGTTGAAGCAACACAACGTTGAACGGAAACTCTACTCTTCCGCACTATGACTATGTAAATTTAAATGAGTAGGCAGCGCAGCGAAGCTATAATTAATGTTCATGTTACGGCTTTGGGACACTTTATTAGCACGTATCTCTGTTTGCTTTTAATATTTTCTAGCAGTTTGACAGAGGTTATGGGGCTGTTGAAGAAGTTCAAGCAAAGAGTCATGCAAATTTCAAAGATTAATTTCGTCGTCAAATACTTTCTAAGCTTTCAGTTCTAAGCTTATCATGGCATAAGCAAAATGGCGTTTACCTACCAAAAAACATTGTAAAATCTTATGAAGTTGTCATACATAAATACATACATACATATATAAAAATGAAAACATTTTATACATTTGATTTTTTCATGAGCAAAAAAAAATACACATTTCTAAAACAGTTTTTGTACAGTTTTAAACAATTAAAAGAACATTTATTAAGATTACATTGGTATAAAAGTAAGTAAATTGCAAATTGATATTATTGTATACAAATTGAATTATGTTATACGTGGAAATTAGCGAGAAAATTGTTTTGGATTGTTATTAAATTTCTGGACATTTTTTCGGATGTCTTTGAACTGCTAATGATTCTATATATACCGTAATTTCGCGATCACGGCATTAACAATTGCCCTCTCTTGCAAATTTATAATGGCCTCTTCTATTTCCAACAAGTTTGAACATTTGAACTTTGAATGTCTGCAAAATAAACACAATCGCAAAAATCGAAAGCATGCCAAACTAAAACGTTTCTTAATAACATGCTCGCGTGACACTAGCGCGGTTGGCAAAGGTTAGTTATTTGGACAACGCTTGCCATTGAACTTTGCATGCAGGTGAAAATATGATTATCGCATTGCGCATACAGAAAAATAGAACCGTGGAGAACAGACGAAGAGAGAAGGAGACAGTGTAAATGTAAAAGTGTCATTTTCATTAATTTTCTTTTCCTTTTTCTTCCTTTTTTCTATTACTATTGATTTCCCTTAACAAGGATTTGACTTCAAATTGGTATTCTTCGCACTGCAGTTAGTGTAAACCATAGGCCATTTGGGAATAGCTTTAGTGTTGGCGTTGCTGGTCACTTTGGTATCGCACACTTTCTTTGTTTGGCCGCTTGATGCTCTTGTTTGTGTTGCATGAAATAAAGGCATTAGTCGAGTGGATAAAGCGGGTATAAAGTGTACATGCACGCGCCTAAAAGTGTGCTACACACGTCGCCCTTTGTGGCTTCGGCAAAATGCTGAGCACACACACACACCCACGCGCGCAACCACACAAAATATTCGGAGAGTCTATTTAATAGCATTTAACTTGGAGTCAATAACATGACGGTGAGTGTGGGGAGGCACCGTTACATTTAGTACGGATGTTTGTTTGTTTCCAACAAACGGGTTTGGTTGAATTAAGCCCTTCCAAAAAGTTTCTTAAACCATATTACATAACCTTTGTGCACAATGGCTTCTGCTTTAAAATGTGTTCTAATTTCCGGGCGGACAACAGGCCTAATATTGTACAACATCAAATCAAGCATACTTAAAGCATAATCGTTCTAAGATTATGTTTACTGAACAATAGTTTTAAAAATTTCATCAGTGATTGCAAACAGAGCATGACCGTTTGCTGCACAATAAACAGTGCAACAACAATAAAGCTACTTGCAACAAGTAATGTTTGTTTTTGCAGCAATGATAACGCACTAATGTCTACGAATAATTTTACTTGCAGGTACATAGCAATAGGAACATCCCTCTCTCTCTTTTTGTGAGTAAAACTCCGCTTCTCTTCACTTGAAATGCATTTCCTCCATCAATAGAATAGAATAGAAGTGAAAATGGAAATGCAATACAGCAGGCAGCTTCATAAAGACGTTGCTCTGTGTGTATGGAAGTGATGAGTGCGCGAGTGTAATTGTGTGTGTGTGTGTGTGTATTTTGCAAACAGTAAAACATTAAAATCCATTAATATGCAGAGGCATCTAATAAAACAAGTGAAGTGAAAATGAATTGAATTTGTTGACATGGAAAATTCAATAAATAGGTGCAGTACATACACACATACATACATACAATATACTATATAGACAACAATCCGATATAAATCCACAAGCACGTAGATAGATATGTACATGCCTATGCACATATTGAATATGACGTTGATGATGATGATAGAATTTCTCGCTTTTTTTGTTATTGTTGACGAGGTTGAGGATGACGCTGCTGCTGACGATGACAGCCGAATGGCCAAAACAACCGAAATGTCAGATGACACAAGCAAATACACACCAGCACGGAAGGAAATAAATAAAAGAGCAGTGACATTCAGCCAAATTGCAAGGAAATCGGAAGAGAACTTAGATCCTCATTGTTAACAATGACGAAACCTTTGGGATGCATTAATTTACGAATAAATTAATGGCTTAATATACAAAATGTGCTCAAATCCTGCGATATGAAAATATACCAGTAAAATTAAGTACTCCTGCAACAGAAGAGGTGCGAATATTGTAACAAACAAAAGAGCCAGAAGCAAACTTCCAAGACACGAGTTTGAAGAGAGAAAAGCTTGCAGTATTTTCCTACGCAACCCCTACACTAGACTACTCCTCTAATTGCAGCAATACACTTAAAATAAAACTTTGATTTAAACTTCCTTCTGCTAGCACTCACCTGCAATTCCGCTCTGTCAACGTCCCATTGCGAACGCTCCAGTTCGAAGCGTGACCACTCGTGCTGTATGTAGTGCAGTATGCCTGGTATTGTATACTGTGGCGTGGCCTGTTGCTGATTGTTGGGTCCGCCTGTGCTGCCGTTGCCCTCGTCGCCGCCATTGCTGCCACTGCCAACGCCACCGGCTTGGTTGACACCGCCGCCGCCCAGACCCACACTTGACCCAACCCCGACGAGCCCGCCTCCGACTCCAATTCCGCCGACACCGCCTCCGGTACCGCCAACTGGCTTGTTGTTGATACCGGTGGTGGCTCCTGAATTAGTGCCCATTTGTTAGAATTTGTATGTTGCTGCTGTTCTACTATAGTGCTCCGTTCCGCGCCGCTCCTTTTGCTACCGTTTTTTTACTATTGACGTTACTGGTGTTTGATAATGTTGTTGTGCATGCAGTTGCGTTGATACGCGTCGAATTGTTATTTTTTATAACTTAAATTTATTGGTTTTTATTCTTTTAAAATTTTGTTCCTTGTTATTTACGAAAATTACGGATTTCGTGCTTCTTTTGGGTTTTTTGCGGTGTGCTTATTATTGCTTTTACGTTGCGTTTTTATTTTTGTTGTTCTTGTTGATTTAGAGGTGGTGCTTGGTGCTGGTGCTTGGTCGTTCGTTCCTTTATTTCAATATGTTTTCCGCAGAAGGTTTGAATTTCTCTCTAGACGCGTTGATGGTCCTGTACAATAAATTTTGAAAACGTTTAATTTTTGACGGCGTTATTGCACAAAAATGGCATTTTGCTTCGATACTATTTTAATGACGGATTCTATTTACTTGTATTTTTGTACACTTGAGAAAATGAAAAAAACAAAAATATATAGAGAAAAGGCTAGCTTGCTAGCAAGAAATTCCTCCAACGAATGAGGTCAACTAATTTTCACATTCTCTTTTTACTTAGAGGCTTGTATGTTTGCCGAGCAGAGACAAACAACCAAGGAAGTGCAGGAATAAAAGTGTAATCAAGAAAATTGTCATAAGAATTCGATGATATAGCAGGATTTATGTACGTTCAATGGCCAACTCATCAACGCCAGTGCAACGTTTACGGAATCCTCGTATTTATTTGCTCACCACCACTACTCACAGCAGCGCAGCGTAGACCGACCTAGCAGCGACTCAGAGATTGTCGTCGTCCGTCTCCCAAGTGGGGCTGCGAGCAGCAGAGCAGCAGCAGCCAACAAAGCGAGTATGTTCAACAAAGCCACAACTTTTCGCTTTCACTACTTGCGCCCTTCCTGCGTTTATTAGCACTTCAATTCGATCGATTTTGTTGTTTTATTCGAAATTTTGTTCGTTTACACAAATTTTATGAATCTTTGCAGAAACTTTCGACAATTGATCGGATTTGATTCTTTACGCAAAAAAATATATATGTTATGAACGTAGTTGCCACCTATAATACCCTCAGCGAATCCCCTTGTCCTTACGGGCACTAGAAAACCCTAAATACACACATAACAATGGAGTTTTCAATGAATGTCCCATATAATGGGAAAATCCTGCGTTTGGGGTTGCTTTCTCACAACTGGCATTTATGTATTATAAATCCATACTATACAGCTCTCTTTTCTACTCAAGCAAAATCGCTACACTCAGCTGTACTGCGATTGCCTCTGAATTAATTTAACGAAACATAGCGTTGCCAACGTCACGCTCACAGCAACGTAATTTGTGTGTGCCCAACTACATAGGTTCTTACTGCAATATTGCCAATTGCCGCATATACTACTAAAAATCGAATGAAACATTTAATATTTTTACTATCTGAATACGCTTCGATAAAACTATTACAATTTCTTGCGTAATTACGATGTAGTTTTCTTTTAAATAAGACCCGAAACAAAGCATTATCTCAGTCCGAAACAAACGATTTTTTTGCGAAGAGGGTGCGGGTAGCGGGAAGATGATGTGTCAAAGAACGCTTGCACAAATTTTCTATGAATTTAACTAGTTTCCAAGTACTTTTTTGTTACTTTTGGCTTTACACTTAAATATTTATACTCTGTACACTTTTTGAAAACTTTTTTGCAATTATTTAACACGATCTTTACACAAAATTACCGAGTTTTTCGAATCTTCCACTTTTCTCTCGCCCATGTATTTATTGTACACAAAACAGGGTTGCATAGAGCAAAAAAATAGAAAAAAGGGAACAAGCGTTGTAATATGTACTTTCGGAATTATATTTGTTTTATGGTAAATTTCCATGAGTCACGATATTAAAAATGCCTTCCAGAATAATCCCATTTTTTTTTAAATGACAGCACATTTCACAGATGTTGGCATTTAAAGCTTTCCATAAACATATTACTGTGCACTTTTATTAAAACTTCAAATACAATTTTGTTCATTGGCTTTATTCACCGAATTCTTATTTCAAACAAAACGTATCTTGGTATATGAGATATATTGGGATCATGACCACATACATTATTAATTGCGTATCCTGCATATTGTAGGATTTTTGGGACAAATTTATCAGGAGAAGCCAATTGCATTGTCTTAAATTCTATATTCAACGTTATAAAAACTATTTGTAGTACATATATCTAATGTTATGATTTAAAATAAGACAAAAGCATTGAAAAGTAGTGAAACTGGAATCCATTTTAGCTTCAACATTGAACGGAGTACAACGTTTACAAGAACTCTTCACACCAATCGTTGAGGCAGTTGTAGCAATCAGAGGCTTGCTTCGAACTAGCGTTGCAGGTCTCCTTCATCCAATCCTTAAAGAGCTCTTCATCCTTTTTCAGTATCAAGTACTGACCCAATACTGTAAAGGCCTATAGAAATTCAAAATACAATTTAATTTCACAACGAGTGTGTAATGGTAAATGTGGTTAAAGCTAAAAAGCGATGACGACACAGTTACATATTCCAAAGCGGTGCCTGGCGCTTAATTAGACGTGGATGGGACGAGTAGATGCCAATTGCCAGGCAACTATTTGTTATGCAAATCCACGTCATTGTATTACCTTATCAAATCCAGCTTCCGACAAGCGTCCACCGAGCGTCTCTCCAATTCCAGCCAGTTCTGTGACAGATTTGTCGCCCATGGGCTCCGCAACAAAGTTGCGATATTTTTGCGTTGTTCCCGACATTATTTATCAATTGAATTCGGTAAATGTATCACTCGGAATGAAGAATTTACGCGTTTTGTTTATTTATGATAAAATTCGGCGCGCAGAAATCAAAGAAAACGCAAACTTCAGCAATTCAAGTAAACCGAACGAAGTTAAAAATAGTACGCCAAAATGACGCATAACAAGCAGTGTTGCATTTCTGCTTAGGACCTAAAATTAGTAGCCAAAGCACATAATATTCGAATACATATACGAATTTGCCTGCATACAGTAAAAATTATAGGGTTTGTCTAGTGTTATTTATCAATAAATCAATAATTACATTGAAATACAATAAATACGAAATTGAATAAGAGAAAAAATTTATCATTCAACGCAACGCTGTTGCGTTTCTTTCGTCAAGTTTAGGTGGGCTCTAAAAACACAGGGTGATCAGAAGTGAAAGTTTTTTTGGATATACTGATGAAAATAAACGTTTTATTAGTTCAAAAAACAGCTTATTTATTTGAAATGCAGCAAAAGGAAAATTGTATGCAAATAATGTTAATGTCATTTTTCTGTCAATAAACATACATATCAACCCTTTAGGCAAATAAACTCACAAATGGCTATCTAGTTTCGAAAATAATATGCTCCAGCTGTTGCAAACGTATGCGTTTTACAGCTATAGGTTATTTATCACGGTACATATTTCATGTTCTAAAATGAATTAAATAAAAAAGCTTTTTACAGCATTATTCAATCAGGTGGCAACTTAGCACCTGCACAAATTGTTGACATTCGGTCTTGACCAGGGTAGGAAATCCCCGTACTTTCGTATTGTTTTGGGTACATTTTTATTATTTTCGGTACGCTTTTCATTTCTCAAGGTACGTTGAGATATCAACACTGTGGGGCGAATGCGAGGAGGAAATGAATCTTGTAAAATGAGAACGCGAACAACGAGACATAAGCAGTTAGTGAGGAATACGAAGTGGCGGGTACGAAAATTTGTTGGTACCTTCGTACTCGATTTCCCATACAAAACTCCATAGAAAATATGATACAAGAGTACGAAAGGTACCCGTACGGTTATTGTTTACATTTCAGAATGAGTCAAATATCATTTTTATATGAAAATGAACGATTTTTATGGAATTTGAAAAGCATTTGCATTTAGATGAATAAAACTAATAAAACTGCATAAAGTGTTGCAGATGTCAACTTCTGCCCATACATTTCCATCCAATTAAAACCAAAAAAAATTTCAAAGTTGAATCTTTATTGATAAAAATATTAAATACACATATCTTTAGTTATGCATTTATAGTGACCACATTTGGCGTTATAAATAGGCAAAAAGGTGTGTATGACATTACTTTAATAACAAATTATATGCTCTTGAAGTAATTGCGCCAAAAAGAGCACAACTTTGCGTAATTATTTACTGCACATTGCAGAATTTTCACATAAATAAAAGGCACACACATAAAATATAGGTATATAACTTCACTTCCCTGGAATTTCATCGCATGACACTTTCGGATTGTTTAATTATTTGGAAACGTACCATTTCGTACCAGATAGAAAATTTTTTGCTACATTTCCATCCAATTAATATGATAATTGCTGCAATCAGCAATCTGGCCACCATCTATTGTGATCTTACAACGCTCTTATCAATCAGCTGTCGCATTGTTTTAGTTGCTAAAAGCTAAGCGCAAATCTCCAAATTTGATTGGTTAGCCTCAAACCCAAGCGCAACAACACTTTGATTTTGTTCTTTGACACCAAGATCTGCATGAAACACTAGTTGTTCCTGTTTAGCATATGCATAGTCATATAGTCATGCCTCCAAATATCTTATCTCTTTTCCTCTCACGTGAACATGGTACCCATTTACAATTTTGACAAATTCCAGCTTCTGGAAGGGCTGTAATTCAAGGTACTGCCAGCAAAGAAGAATGTGGAAAAGTGGTTGATTGAAAGTGCAGGGTTGTATTGAGCGGGTAAAAACTGTGGTAGTAACAAACATGAATAATGGGCAGAAAATTGTATTATTTATAAATTAAATAAATTAGATTATTGACAATGTTTGAAAATGTTGTAATTTTGTGCTAGTTTCGTGTAGGTTATAAGAAGTAAGGGAAACTTTTTTTTGCTTACCGAAGGAGGGAAGCATTGACCGGTAAGATGTTTTATGCTCAGGGACCTTTTTTTTTGCTCATCAAACCGAACTGGAAGACGAACTCATCTCTATCCTAAAAAATTTTTATCTCAAGGTACGAAATTTATGGAAAAGGTACGTTTTTTTAAAAATGGGGTACGTTTTTATATTGGCCCAGTCCAACTCTGCCTCTTATGCATTTGCGAAATCCCCCATCCCGATTTCATATTCAACAGTGCTGTTCAGTTTTTCGGTCAGTTTTTTGTGAATATTCTGTTTTTTGTTGAAGTGAAGCGGCGTAGAACAGATAAATTGTATTTTTTCTTCAATATATACTACGGGTACACGCCGACATTGTACTGGTACGAGATGTCGTTCCTCGACGCGGCAACAACCTCGCAAAACACCGTGGACAATTGTGGCCAGGTGATTCTATTAGGTTTGATAACACATATTCACACTATCCTTTTCGGTTTTTTTAGATAAATAAAAAATTTTCTTTATTACAGAAACTTGATGCAGACAACATAACGGACACATCGTCGGACGAGTCCTTGGCTGACACTGCGCCATCGTGCTCCGAGAGAAAGAAGCTTGCTTACACTAGAGATAAAATTAATGAGGCGTTGGAGAGGCTGATTGGGCTGAATGTTGTCGCCTCCAAGTATCAATTATTTGGGCAAAGTATCGCGGCGCAACTACGCGAGTTGCCTGATATTGTGGCAGTACGCCTTATGGCCGAGCTTCAACGCTTGGTGTCCAATGCAGCCTTAGAATGCTTAAATTAATTTATATATTATATATATAAATATATGTAGTTTTACGAAATGTGTTCAGAAATAAAAATTTAAGAAAATTTAATGAAAAAATAGAAAAAAATTACAAAACGTGGTTATTATTGAAGTGGAAAAACCGGCCTTCAATTAGCAGACAGTTCAGGCATCCTTCTTTGCTTACCTTTTTAAATTCAAAATATATTTTGGAGAATGATGGAAAGATTTTGATACTTTAATTCTATTAAATATAATAAAAATTTTTTTATTTATGTAAAGGCAACAGTTATTATTATTAAGTTTTCATAGGGTTCTTTAAATATAATTTTTCATAAATTAATATAGTTTTTCAGCCTGGCAAGTTTTCATTGCACCCAATGTGCCAATTCTTTAATAAAAATATATACATATACAAAAATATTTTCCGAGAAAATGAGCTGAAGATGAGTAATAAAAGCAAGTTTCGGTGTCGTCTTACGACTGCTGCTTCTTTTCTTTAGTATCTCTTAAGAAATGATATTGTTAAATTTTGTTTGAAAAGCATGTTGTTGTTGTTTAAAACACGTAAATATTTTGAGATGTTTAATAAACTAGTGTAAGCAGTTCGTGGACAACTTATTTCACCTATTTCACAGCTTGACTTCACTAATGGAAGATATGCGCGCCGGCAGCTCGTGGCATTGCAGCAGTGATAAGCTTCAAGGGGAGAAACTATTGCACTATTTTAACACTTAAAACTTCGTTGGCGTCTTGTAGGTGCGCCTTAAAACGCGGCCAACGGGTATATTTGCAGGCATATTGTCAACGTTGATTGACGTGTGCGTCGTTTTTTGCAACGTTTCTCCGATACTTGCATTTAATAGGACACAAAAAGTTCTTCGGGTGCAACATTTGAATTTAGCATTGCAGACAATTTATATAAATTACGTCAAAGAAGAAATTGTGCCTAGTCGGTGATACGCGTTCTTTAGCTGTGATTAAAGTTGTGAATAGTGCTTATTTTAAGGGGCATGTATTCCGTGCTCAATAGTTTCATATTGTGCTACCTTTTGGGTGGTGAGTATTATAAAATGTATAATAAAAGCTTCGATTGGAGAATTAACTACATGTAGTACAGTGTTATAGTTTCGAAATCAATATAATTACATAAGAAAGTGAATGTATGTACTCACAAATATCAAGTACGCTTATACATAGTAGTTCTTTTTGATGGGGTAAGCACAGCCGAATACCCAATTTGTGGGCGAAGCCGAATATTCGTTCGGTGCTTAGTAATTACAGCCAACCTAATTAAGCAGTAGCTGAATCCGTTAAGAATGTTGTAACATAGTGACAGAAATGCATATTGTATCACTCGCCCAGTTCATGTCAAAATCTCGATTTGAAAAGTTTTTTCATACTTTTATTATTGTAGTTTGAATCAAATGTTGTAGAATGTGTATTTCCATTTCATACACCGAAGCCTGTTGTACACGCATTGCGCATTGCCATTGGCCACCACACAATTCCTCACTCGTGGCCTGATGCGCTGTAATTAAATGAGCAAAATTCTTATTGAGCTTTTTTTTAAATCACCATTGCTTAAGAAGACGCATTTAATTACTCAACACAGTTAACAGCAGCAACAAAAACCAGACATTTTGATGTAATTCGAAACGAGTTTGCTGTCTGTTCTGTTTGCAAAGACATTTTTACAGCGTGCCATTTAAAAGGATTAAAACGCTTGCCAGATCTCGGGTGATTATCAAAAAGAAAACAACAAATAAAGCAGACGAAACCGAATTTTCGTATATACTCTTTTTATGAATGTGCACGATAATTGTGATTAATTGTTCTGTGCCGCAAACCAGCAACAAAAACAACAATGGGAAAGGGAATATCTGCCGACATATCCATTTTGATGCTTGTGCAGCAGTCAGCGCGCGCTCCAAAGCATCCAGCGTACTAGTCAGAGTCAGGCACTTCAGTCATCTTTTCACCTGCAAACTGTTTCGTCGCAGCTAGTCTTTTTCTGTAATATTTTATGCTTCCAACAACGAATATGTCCAGCTCCTTGACGTGCCTTTGCAATATTATAAGCCCGTGTCGCAATGAGATTGCCACAAGTTTCCTGGTAGTGCAATGGTTCATCACTGGCTTGGCTGCCGTTATACAAGTGGTGCGACCCGTCTTGGTGTTCTGTAATGCCATATTTTTGTCGCTCTATTCTTACTTTAGTTGTGATCTCTTTGTTTGATGTATCATAATTCGCTTTCCTTGGCTTCCTTGCAGTTGGCACACGCGCTCAAGTCGAATTGAACGAGGATGACTACAATGACACTTGGATTTACATGCCCGATGGAGATGGAAATCCGCAGGTTGCTTTTTTGATTGAACCACCACCGGAAATAAATCGCAACGATGAGCCGCAATTGATACAATTCGAATATTACGACAGGTGAGTGCGAAAATGTTCATATGGAAAATAAGTTTATAATCCTAACAGCGGAATGTGTAAACGTTGATGACAATGATGGAATTATATAGAAAAGACTTAAATTGTGTGCTTCGAATTTCAGAATTTTCACTTGCCGACTTAATATTACATATTATTCATTTGTTAAATTTCGTAGTAACTAGTACTTGAGATTGTCCTCTCGACTCACTTTGAAGTATTGTCACTATCTTTTTCAGCCGAAACTCCTCCACTCCCATTATCAGCAACTTTCTACTACAGCAGAATGAAATCTTGCGTCGCCGACGTAAGCGTGACACTTGGGAGGAAATGGCCGAGAAATTTAATCCGAAATTGGACACGAAAATATTGGTACATGGCTGGAAGTCGAGCACGCAAAGTAACTCCATACAATCCATACGAGGTGCCTACGGATTGCGTGGCAATCTAAATGTGTTTGGTAGGTGATTTCGGTGGCCTATTGGCATATAAGAAATGCATAGAATTTAAGTATTAATAACTGATTTCTACACAGCCATAAACTGGCGCGATCAAGCGGACAATATTTATTATCTGAAGCCGGCGCGTTACACGGTGCAAGTGGGTAGAGCCGTCGCCAAGCTGATCGATCTGTTGGTGGAGGAGAAGGAAGCCGATTCGAAGCGCATACATTTGATTGGACACAGCCTGGGCGCACACATCATGGGCTACGCGGGCTCCTACACTAAGTACAGAGTGGGCAGAATTACAGGTCAGTGGAAATCAAATGGAAACGAGGCACATTTTCACATATAAATGTGAGCTTTAGGTCGCAGCTTGAACAAAAATTTGAGTGTGTGTGAGTTGTCTTTGAACACTTAACTCTAGAAGTTGCAGGCTACTGTGTTTTTTATGTCCAAATATATGTTTTATTGTAAGAGTGTAATATATCGTTGGAAAGATCTCGTTAAGGTCCATATCTTCTAGAGTCGCCATCTTCAACTAGAATCCTATCTTTCTTTTGAAAAACCCACCGTAAGCTCAAGATTCGTTGCTTGAAGAATTTGAGAAACAATAAAACGTTTACTAAAATAAATAAGTAGATTATTGGCTAAACAGACCGCGAACGAGGCTAAGACCTACATATGTAGTTTCTCACATTAACTTGATTTGGCACAAATTAACGGGACTTACACAGATAAGTTAACTAAAGCTTTTCGTTCTCCCGGCTAGGCGCAATGATGACGAGGAAGTTCTTTGTCGGTGATCGTGATATCTTCGATATACATATTACGCTTTAATATCGGACATCAGGACATCACATAAAAGAGTTTTGGAAAATAGTTTTAGCTGTTTTTATAGGATGTTCAGGAAAGCAACATTTGCGTGCCTGAAATTTTCTTGAGGCGCTTGTTTAAAAACAACAGATACACCTTAAACTTTTTTCTTATATACCGGATGCAGTTGTTCATATATACATATATACACCTTGATACCGAGCCTAACAAGCTTTTTTGATGCAGGTCTAGATCCGGCACGTCCTGCTTTTGAGGATTGCATTGGACCCGAGAATCATTTGGATGCCACGGACGCAGATTTCGTTGATGTTATACACAGTTGCGCTGGCTATTTGGGCTTTAGAAATCCCATAGGATTAGTCGATTTCTATCCAAATGGCGGCGGTCCTCCGCAGCCGGGTTGCAGTGAGATACATCAGATTTTCAGTAAGTTCCCTTGAATATCGAATAAGTGTGCTACACCAAAAATCTTTCGAATTCTTAAAGCCGGCTGCAGTCATGGACGCTCCTACGAATATTACGCCGAATCAGTTAATAGCGACAGGGGGTTTTACGGTACGGAATGCAGCTCTCTGGGCGATGTCAAGCAACACAACTGCAGAGGCGGCAGGATTTTAATGGGCGATCCCGTGCCTATTGACGCACGTGGCATTTATTATGTAAAGACGGCGAATATGTCCAACTTCGCACTGGGGTCAGATGCCTAAATCAAAGAATATACAACATCTGGAATGAACTTATTATAGTACAAGCAAATTTTTGTATGGCGGGTCAAAACATTACGATCCGCTCTCTATGCTTTGTTGCTATTCTTCCGACCACATTCTTTTCTTTAACAAAATCCAGTCATGTTTGACTATTAAAATTTATTCTATAATAAAGTATTTGCAATTAAATCTTGGACTGTTTGCAATAATTTACAAATAAATTATACAATTATAAAAAAAGCACTTAGAAATAGTATCAGAAATGTCCGATTTTGGCTTGCGAATGGCTTTGAGAGTTGAAGTTTGAAGATATTGGAATTTGAACTTGTTCACATTTTCATCGCAATAACTCAGGCAATCACATCGGTGCGACGATGTATGATATCATTGTGTGCACTGCTGCTGTATCCATTGGTGATTATATCTTCCGGACGAGGTTCAATTTCATAATGCATATAACCGTCCACGTCATCGAGTTCCTTTGAGGAGAATTTGGCGAGCAGAGTGCCACGACCTGCATAGGGTGGCACATATTTGAAGGTAGATGCAGCGGTGCCGCCCACAGGAATCTCAGCAATCTGCAGAGAAAAATAAAATTATTAGATCCTTCTCTCTCTCTGTCTCACTCAATTTCCAAAGTTTTACGTTGTTTAAAAAATGCATTGAAGCAATGAAAATAATCTTTTAAAAGAATGTCTTCAAATTTCTTCATTGCATCATGAAGAATTTAAGTACAAGCTGTTACCTTAAAGCGCAGCGCTTTTTCGATGCCAGGTCCTTCGATATAGAACATGCCCTTCCGCAGCGGTATGGGCAAAGGATTCGTGAGTCGCACTATAACATCCACCGGCTGTTGAGACACCACATCGCCTTGGAAGGAGAACTTAATGTCTGGCTTTCGCACACGGAAATCATCCTGTGCAAAGTACTCATAATCTGTGTCCTTCACTTTAGCCGCACAGGATATATTAAAGGCAGCCTAAGTGAACAGATACGAAAAATATGATAGCCTATTTTGTTAACGGCACAACCAATTCGAACTAACCTGAGAGGATAACTTCAAAAAGTATTCCTCGAACTGCACATCCATACGTATGTACTCCGTGGCGGCCGGCTTCAGTTCCACTTCGAAGCCAATCGACTTAACCTCCTCCGAATTGACACCGGTATACAAAACGGTATCGCAACTAATTTGACCAGTGGCATTGTGCGTGAGTTCCTTCGACTTGTTTATGACTCGCACGATAACAGCGAAATGTTCGCCCACCTTGATGTCGTCCTTCAGTTCCATATCGAACTCGACTTCATTGAAACTGTCATTCAAATAGTAACGACTAAAGGCGTGCCCCGATTGCTTCAGCGCCTTCAGCATAGTGTTACGTTCCTCCTCGGTCTTCTCTTCGTGCTTGTACGATTCCGTAATATCCTCGCGCTCCCACTTCAGCACTGCCTTCGTGCTTATCAGATGGCCAATGGCCAGCGTGTCCTTGCGCAGCAATTTCATGGGCTGGTAGGGTCCATTATAGCGCCAATATACCTTGTCTGCGTTCACCTCGGAGAAGACGAAGCCACAATCAAAGGAGCGTAGTATCTCCCCATTTTTCACAGCCATCACCGAGGCAGGACCGACACGGTACATGCCGTCGGATTGTTCCTGCGGCGTAGCATCTACAACCTGCCAGCCACCATAGGAACCAATTGGTCCGACGCCCAGATCGGGCCGTTCCATCCATACCTCATTCCAGACGTGATAATTCCACACGGAATCCGTTGTTTCCGCGTCCAGCTTCTTGTTGTCCTTATCAATAAAGACGTCCACTGTCAGCGAAGCTTGCGTGTCGTGCGCCGACGAATAACAAGTGATAATACGTGATGGTATGCCCAGCGCACGCGCAATCGTTGTCAGCACGCCGGAGAAATTCCAGCACTGGGCGAACTTTACTGACTTTTGTGTCTTGTAGAATTCCTGCAGTATTTCCATGGAGCCTATCCATTTAGTCGGCGCAGTGCCGCCGGAGAAGTCCTCCGTCCAGTTGCCCAGCAACACGCCATCGTCATCCACGGAGTTTACGGCGGCCGAGAGCGCACGTGTTACACGCACGGGATCGCCACGGAAAGCGCCAGGCACACGTCCAACCGTGCCGATCAGCTTCAACGAGCACTCCAGCACATGCCGCTCGAATTGACCCAGTTTCCAAACTGAGGGCCGCATGCGATTATACGACCCACGCCAAATCAGTGTGGTGTCATGCATGACGTATTCCTTGCGCTTTTCGCGATCGCCCAGGTACACCTGGTCATCCATGCACCAAGGATTGAAAAGCACATATATGGGCACAGGTATGGCGTAGGTCTTTGAGCCATCTCCCATGAGTTTCGTATCAATATCCAGCTTCCATTCCGTTACCGGACACGTGACGGCGGGCTTGATGAGCACGGTGAGTGTGTTATCTTCGTGCGTCTCGATGCCGGCACCCCAATCGAGTGGGCCGCCCAGAAAGTCAGCGCCATCGCGTGGCACTATGCCTATGAGGGTGCCATGGCCGGGACTGGGTTTCGCCTCATCGGCCACGGTGAAAATAAAGCTAATGGCATCCTTGTTCGGATTGAATGATCTGTTAAATTCTATGCGCAAACGGAATGGCTCGCCGCGGCGCACGATGAGCGCCTCTTTGGCCCCATGGAAATAGGCAGTATGATGCTCGTCGTGGTTGTCTTTCGTGCATAAGTCGACGTTGAGCACTGTCAAAATGGCTTCGGTTTCGGTGGTGTTGTCTGTAAAACGATTGAGATTTTAAATAAATACTGAAGTCTCTGAGTTGGAGTAGTACAAAATTAGAGTGGGGTGGATCGACAAATCCTCTGTGTTGATCAGGGAAATCGCTTAAGCTTTGAAACTTATTCTACTTGGTTGATCCAGAAATAAGAAGTTAGACAGTGTTAGAGTTTTAACAAAGAAAGGTCAAGACTTACAATGGAGGTTGGAGGGATCTGATCCCTTTCCTACTTCTTGGTTTCTTTAAGGAAAACCAGAAGTACGTTCAGGAAAGAATAACGAGATTTGCCGCATTCGGAGAATATCAGAGTCCATGCTTGGTACTCGAGTATGTAGGACAGTACCAGAGTAAATGTTCAGTAGTGGCTCCTGCTGGAGGCAGTAATAATCGAAAGTAGGATCCTCTAGAGTCTAGAATCCTGAATTTTAAAATTTGAAAGAAATTATCTTTTTTAGCTGGTATAGGTCCGCCAGGGATTGAACCTGCAAACGTTTACCTCAGGTATCAAGCACACCATATACTGAGCCACTGCGGCGCTTCAAAAACATTTCAGAAAAGAATGAGTATATGCCAATATCCCCAAAGTTTGCTTTTTAGAACTCAAGCCGGAAATATCCGCATTTTACCGGAACAAAAAAATTTGCGGAACTAACAAAATAATTTGCATATCTCTGGCAATGCTATTTCAATTGTATTTTCCGAGAATATGCGTAAAATTAATTGGCATTCCTTATACTAACGATGATGTCAGACGAGGAGCGCCCAGTGCGAATACATGTGTCTCAAAATTTAGTTTATTCTTAAAATGTTCCTCTGAATGTCATTAACTGCATCTGCATCTGTGCATCTAAAATATATGGAGAATTCAATGCAACTATGGAAAATTACAGAATAAGCCGATAATGTAAAGTCAAGTCAAGGTGGTTATGTGATTAATTATGATTAAAAATCTTTGTTTTTGTATATTTAGAAAAAGAAATAATATGCAAATTAAACAAATGTGAAAACGCTGAGTTTTCTATAAACTTTTTACGAAAAAGTGTGTAAAAAGTTGCATATTTTTCAAGTTGAATGAAATTTGTGCTGAGCTGAGGGTGTCAGAATAGAAAATGTTATATGATGGAAGCAATAAGTTGTGATATAGTTTACAGCTATCATATTGAAAATATATGTATGAATTTTTCCAATCGAATTTTTGGCTGTTGCTTAAAAAATATTTAAATAAAATATTGAATATAACAAGAGATTGAAAGTTATATATAAAGTTCTTTTATATTCATGATTTTGCAGCTCTGGGGGAGCAGTTGCCCTTTCTATACTAATCTGTCTACGCCCATGTGTATGCGCTGCTGTTGTTGCAAGTTTAAAAACTTGTATTAGACACAAAATTTTGCTAAATTGGAACATTTTTCCATTGTCGAAACTTAGGATTAGCAGATCTGCTGGGCATTGACTGTGAGAGCGCGTTCATATTCAGAGTACATGCTTTTTTCATAAAGAGAAATGTTTTCATTTTTTTCTTCTCTAAAAAAAACCAAGTGTAGGCATGTTCGATTACGAGTATATATTCAGAGCACTCACAAGAAATCTAAAAACTATCAAATTTAATATGCTAATATTCAAAGCATGTAGACACTCGATGACCCCTGGATCAATCACTATAAATCAATTAATGGCATTTCGAATTTATTACACTCGGAATATTCTAATTGATACACAAAAAACAATTATGGCGTATAAACGTAAAATTATTAACAAAATGACGACCAAATTTTTTTCTAATTGTTAGGCATCTCTTTCAAATGAGTCATTGGCATCATTTTGGCAGCAATGCGGAAACAACAACAGAGCAGCAACTATGATAAATTAGATTATTTATTTGACAAAAGAACATCCCGAAGAGCAGAGCACTATAAAAAAGTTGATTGAGTTTGTTGCTTATATTGGCCAATTGGCCAAAAAGTGTGGGTACTCGTATGTGTGCTCGACGCTTTCTGACCAAGCAAACAAAAGCTTATCGCATTTTATATATATGTATATTGTATTTTTGCGGAATTGGCATGCTCAAATGTTTCGGAAGAGTGAATGACATGTGGGAACAGACGTGCCTTTGATTTGCGCCAAGTGTGGGTGGGATTCCACAGGCTGCTATTATGCACATTTGTGTAATAGATTTACTTTGTTTGGCGCATTTCTTTAAATTGTTCATCGTATTCAATAATTTATGTAAATATAGATTTAGAAGGAGGATCAATACTTAAGTTGCATGAATTGAAAGTGCAGACAAATTTAAACGGAGCCAGACAATTTTAAACGGATAGAATTTACACATACAATTTCTGGAAGTGTTACAAATCGAGTTAGATTTCGTAGTTGAAAATACATGATATTGATATAGATTCCAATCGATGCAAATTTTTTGCTGACTGTGCGTCGATTCTGACAAATTTAGTAGCTGAACTTTACTGCTAGTAATCGAATGATATTTAAATTTACCCCCGCACACTCCCTGGTGTAGGGCAGTTGTCAACTATGAAAACTTAAATGGAAACTCATATTTTACATTGCATATTCAAATTCGATTTGAAAAATTTTAAATATCTTAATGAGTATTCAAACGTTCTTTTCACAAACATCAACTGAGTACATATAAATATTTACAATTAAGCTGTTTTGCAGCGAAAATATCACATGCCAAGCCTGTATTTAAACAAAGAATATGGCGAAAAATAAGACGAAGTAGCACTGTGTGATTGAATATCCGGCTTTGAAACAAAACTAATGTCTACTGACTAACTATTCGGTTTTCCAAAAAAAAAAGGAATTGGCCAAATATCTAAGTATCTGCCTGAGGCCGTCATCTTTTCGAGCTGTAAATGTTTTGTTTAAAGATGTAAACTTAGTAGGGAGAATCTCAACAGGAAATTTTGCAAAAATCGTCGACATTTTTCGAATATTTAAAATGTCCCAACTTAGTTTTCTTAAGCCGTATTTTCGATATTAGAATTTGCAAACGAGAAATAGAATGCCATGTGAAGGCAGTTTAAAACGCCGCCAGACTTTTAAACTTGATCTTATTCAACCGACAGCTTTGGTCGTATATATATTATATATCAGAAAGACATCGTTTTTTCGATTTGGTTGAAAAACTCGATTTAAGCGTACACTAAAAACACGTTCGGTAAAATCGTAGAATACAAAGCAAGAGCATGACTTCATCGTTCATACACAAGCCACAAGACAGCAAACAAAACAAAAACAAAACAAAAACTGGCAATTTTAAAAATGAAATTGGTAAAAATCAAACATGCAAAATTACGTTCGGCTGCAGGACGTATGCTGCGATAGGGATTCATAGGACGCGGCGGCTGCCACCAGCGCTGCACCCAATGCGGCACGTAGCCGGCATACCAGGAACTCATGCTTGCACTCAAAATAACGCGTTTAATTGATATCTACAACTTTTTCAAATATTTAAATAAATGTTATACGTTTTAACACTTCACAAGACTTTCACAGCGAAGAATTTCAGAAGTTAAAAAAGCTCGTGCTAATATAATTTTTACAAAGTGTTAACTATTTAAAAATACTTGTTGTTACATTTAAGTTTTTTATTCTTTTGTGCGAAATTTTTATATGCGTGCAAAAATAATGAAATGATGATATACACGGAATTCGAAAATTTGTATCTTGTTAACTCGAGCGATCGCGGCAAACTGATCTGCTAGCCAGCTAGCTAGTCGCTCCGTCCGTCAGTCAGTCGGCCCTGCTGGTTGGCCCACAAACATCCCACAGCAGCACAGAATACGAACGTGCTCACCCTCGTGGGTGACAGTGGAGCTGCTCTCTAAGGTGAATGTGTGCGTGAGCATAAGCGCCAATTGTTAACAGCTGAGCCAACAACAACAGCAGCAGCAACAACAGCCTCCACTAAAGTTCAAGCTCAATTTTTTTGGCAGTTAGATCATTTATCATTTAATAACTCTGCGTGCGATGACGTCATTGTTGAGCGACTAAGCATGCCAGCAATACCAGTAGGAAATACAACATCGAAGCTTTCGAGTGCACTAATTTAATATGTAGTTTGAAACTTTCTTGTCTGTGCCGGATTTCGCCATTAGCAACAAAATTGGCGAAAAATTTGACTGATATTTATAAGATTTCTAAATATATTCAATAGCATTTAGTATGTTTTCGATTTCATATAAAATTTTTAACTCTGCGAACATAACTACCTACAAAGTCGAAATCGAGTAGAAATAAAATCTAAAATCAAGAGAATTGTTATGAATATACGTACGTTTTGATCTTCGGGCGAAGTTTAAACAAAAGGCCAAATGTCACCTTCGGATTCGGCCGGAAAAGACAGCTGCTATTCTGCTATTCTGGCGGCACACTTGATAGATATATATGTATGTAATAGAAGAAATGTCAATAATCGCCTGAATAGGCTGCATAACTTGCATAGAGAATTTCATGAAGAGGGTTAAATGATTTCTTGCGAATACTTTAAAATAAATTTGTGCACCGAGTAAATATCGACATTTTGAACAATTTTTATTCAGAACACTATAAACTTTCAACTCAATAGTAAGCTATAGAGAAACCATTTCCTATATCTTTCTGGCACTTTGGGCTAGGGGGCAACTTTCCGTTTTACCTTTGTACCTGCGGAGACACATCTGAGACAGAGCAAATTATGCTCATGTTTATAACGAGCCAATAAAAAAAATATTCGAATTAAGCTGATACTTTTAACGATTTTGCTGTATTAAGTTTATTTTTAAAAACAATTTTTCGAATGCCGAAAATTCAGAAAACACCAAAATCGTGAAGTTTTCTTTCCTATTCCGAGTCACGCAATGGTTTGGCATCATAGCAAATCTCTGCCATTTCAGATTGTGCTTAAGCAAGTTTCCAAAAGACAGACAGTCTTAAGCTACGGAGAGGGCGGGAATATAAATTGAAAAGAGAATCAAAATTTAATCGTTCTAATCTGGCATTGTGCCGAAGTGACGATAATTTTTCTTCTACTGTTTGTTCTTCGTAATTATTATACATACAATGTTGCTCTTATTTTAAGCATTTGCTAAAACAAGAAGAAGATGAACAAAAGTAAACCATGATATCACGCATTCAATGACGGATTCTTGCCGCGAGGACAGCTCATTGCCGGCATGAACAACTGGCGCCACTTAAGGTCGCACAATCGAAAGTGATTTACAATATTTTGCTTTATGTACATATAATTATGAAATTTATTGTTATTTAATTTTCGCTTTAATTCTTGAACAAGCGACTTAGACGAGTTTTATACAATTGTTATTGAACTAATCTTGGTATTCTATTTTCCTTTAGTAGCGGATTTCGACAAATTTACGTTAGTATCGCAAAGTTCAAATAATTGGGTTACTTTGCCAAGAATTAAGCCGGTATTAATGCCTCAGAAAATCAAAAATACGCTTAAGAAAATTTCTCTGTCTGTCTGTATTCATCTCAATGATTTTGAAAAACATCTGTAGTCCGCCAGTGCCCAACTAACCAATATTTAGGGACTATTTACTGAAATAACAGTAATAAACTAAACGGCTAGGCAAGTGCCAAGAACCGATGACCTTCGGCATAAAATTATAAATAAAGAAAGTGTATCTTAAAACGATGTCGCGTTGACATGTTTTTATGTCAAGAGTTTAGAGGCCCTAAAACTTAACCCCTAACACTTTTCCAGCACACTTACAGCTGGTTAAAGCTGTAATTGATTTCACAGAAATTTAGTAAATGTTTTAAGTTTGTGTCTGAAGGCAGTCAGAAACATCATGGCTGTTATGGCGTACATTCGAATCGAAACATCGTTTCGAATTGTAAAACTGTTATATATTCGCAATTCTGAATCGTAATATGAAATATGTATACCAAAAAGCGAAACATTCATAAATTTGCCATTATGCATCGAAGAACATTTTTGAATTCTGAAGTGCGGTACAATATGAAACGGTTTTCTATAATCAGTGTTTTCGAATTCTAATTTTTATCGAACCGGTAGCGGAAGTAGAAACGTAACAATTCGTATCTAAATTCTGATGCCGAGATGGCTTTTAGGTATTTTAGGTGGCAGTTGATAGACGGAGACGGCGCGGGGGGCAGTGCCTTCGATGAAGAGATCAAGTAGAGAAGGCTCCGGCATCGCTTGGAATATGCAACTGATTTTAGATTAATTATACATATATATACATATATGTCAGCAGTTCTACTTCTATTTTCAGCAATTATATTGAAAACTAATTTCCGTTACAAGCGCTGAATTTAGTCACATATCATTTCAGATATCTGCATATAATATTAGCATTCGAGCGTAAACTTGTTACATATAAATTGAAATAATAAAATCCATAGATTTGCCACCCACATTCTTTGCAAATTGAGGCAATTAAATTGGAAAAATGACTTATGCCACATTTGCAAAGCGGATTTAGCAAAAATGCATCTTTCGATTGTGGCAAAGAACAAATGTTTCATTTATAAAATATTCTTCAAAAGAGCGAAAAGGCATTCGATTGTTTACACTGCACATGTTTAATAAAAATAATTTGAAATTCGTTTTAAAGTGAGCAAACTGCAAATTAAAGCAATTTTGTATTTTTTTATTTATGCGAAAACAGAAAGGCGCTGGCTGGCATTGAATAATAGAAATGCTAATATGCACTTTTAAATTGATTTTGAATATATCATTTGCATATTTTGCATAATATACTTGCATGTAATTATGTAAAGTTTAAGAGCCTTTGCTCTAGTTCAAATATTTTCGAATTTCTATGACTCAAAGTAGAAAGGAATTTCAATATGATAAATCACCGAAGAGCCTGCAATTAAATCCCAATGATGATTGAGTCAGCAGCCATCCGCCAATTATGCAGACAATTGACGTAAAATATCTGTTAAGTAAATACTTTGCTTCCTTATAAATAATCGAATCAATTCAACACATTATGCTTGCAAGTGACACAGGTGTATGTGTGTGTTTGAGAATATACTGCGGTTAGTTTAGGTATTTCCATTTTTTTTCAGTTCTATGAGTAAATCTTTAGGTACATATGCAGTTGAAACGCTGGCAAACGTGCTTAAACTGAAAAAGCAAATGTGGCTCAAACCAAATGCAGCTAAACAATTCAAATTAGTTGATACTAAGTATACCTTTAAATGAAATGTATTTAACAAAGTAATTTTTACGCTTGTAGCATTGCCATCAGTGTGTCGTTTATCAAATATTATTACCAGAACTGATTTATTTCAGAGACTCTAAACGAACTCTTACTTAAATGCTTATTAATGTTAGTACAAATTGAATGGGGGACGGGTTTAACTATCAATCTCAAGTACTCGCGTTGATATCGTCGCTTTAAACATATCCTACTCTCATGTACTCAACAGATGTAAGTGTTGATACATAACTTATTTGATTTATAACCAATTTTCACTAAAATGCCTTTTATTATACGGAATATATTGTCTTTTAAAGCAAAGCGGTGCCTCGTCAGCTGATATACGTTATACCAGAAGCGAATTCTATTCTGACATCGAGGTTGTTATTTGTTAGTATGTAGTCACTACCAAATACAAATATGAAAGCAGCTAAAAATAGTGGGCACTTTATATCGGCAGTAGTGAAGTTCTTAAAAGTTTAACTATTAAATAATTAATTATTTAAAAAAATTTTATATTAGCAGTATTTAATATATGTATATCTCAAACATATATCTACCATAAAATAACGTATTTACTTTCGATGCACTTTAATTGATTTATCTTATTTGTACAAATCATCAATAAAGAAATAAATGCAAATTAAATTAAAATATATCGTCACTCAAACTAAGCTTAAGTAAAGGAGGAGAGAGCTGTTTAAAGTTTCAAACTCTAACTGCATTATATGTAAAAGTTATTAGGTTTCGATGGATTATTGCCGTCCTAAAAAATATACAAACATGAAAATTTTATAACATGTACGAACACGATGGTATTAACGACTTAGCTTTGTCGGGTTTGTCCCAACTCAAGTTAGGCTGATATGGTTAGTAGCCACTGATATATTTGGTAAGACCAAGTGTAACTATACCCATTTGTGTGGGCCGTTAACAAGTAAAGAACTCAAAATGTGTCTGTAAAATGTAAAATTAATTATTGCACAATGATTCAAAGCTTTGATCGATTGCCAAGATAAAACCCAATGCAAAAAATAGCAAAACTACTACTACTTGAAAGTTTGTTTGTTTTCTTCAATGATTTTCAATTCAGACATTTTAATAATTTCTTCGTCATCGAATAGATTCAATGGTAATTATAGTCATAAGCGGTGTCAACTACTGATTCTAAAGACTTGCTTATTCCGTGCTGTTTAAATCACGTTAAATTTATGAATTCAAATTCCTGCCAAAAGGTGACAAATTATGTGACACTTGGTCACGGCAGTCAATGAAACGTTTCGTTTTGATAGAATTTACATTGTTTCAATTTGCACAGCTAAGATGTGATGATTAATAAAATGTGGTATGTCGTAGATGGACGGGGTTACAGCAGTCAAAATGTATTGCGAATGAGTAATTACGTTTACTTCCGAAATATGGCATTCACATTTTGTAGGCTGTTATATTTGTTGCTTTATCTCTAGGACTGCGTTTATAGCAAGGATCAAGTGACATTTGCTGATCTTATATGCCACTCTTAAGTGAAAGTAAATGCATTTTAAACAGCCAAAAAAACGCAAATGATATAGAATGAGCAGTTCCGATTTCGAATTTGGCAGTTTGCTGATCTCATAGAAAATTGCAGAAAAATGAACCAGGAAATCAAAAAAATTTGTCTTAACCGGCAAATTTTCAAAAAAGGAGTTTCGTAAAAGGACACGTGGAGACCATAGGGTAAGTTAGGTTCGCTGATTATATAAAGGAGACAAAACGGTGTTTCAAAAGTGATAAAACATAAGCAGAATATCAGATTAGTAGAAATTTTTACATCTCAAAAAGTACACTGTTAATTTTGTCTTTGGAAAGTCAAAGTCCTCAGCAATTTTTGTTAAGATAAATTTTCTGAGAATGAAAAAGGGATCTTTAACTTTTAAGGAACTAGCATTATGTAACAAAAAATGGCTCGAGTAGATGCTGATTATTCGACAGATTATGGCATAAAAATTGCAGAAATAAGTCCCTTTCTTTTTTTTATATTAAGCTAAGCTTCATGAGAAAGAAAAAGTGGTAATAAAAAATTCAAGCAATACATTATAAAGTGTAGCGAAAGATCTTTAACCCGATCCGTGTTAGCAAAGAATATTCGTATTCGGATAAAATACGAACTGTGCGAGCTATACGCCGACATTAATGGAGAAGGTATGTATTTGAGGCGGCAATAATAAAATGCACGTTGACACGCCGGGTATATTACAAATATAAATCTTTTTTCGAACTGTTTGGCATAAATCACGTTTAGGTCATTACAACTACTACAACAAACAGCTCACCCGTTTCATCGTTGAAAGCGCTGGAAACAATGCCAGTGCTCGCATCGAAGGTCATTTTGCGCAGCGATTCAGTTCGCAGATTTGGACTCCAGGTTCCATGTTGCCAGCGATCGCGACAGCTTTGCGACCACTTGCAGCCCATGGCAAAGCTGATTTTCTATTTTCCAACTTTTATTAGATAAAATTGTCATTAAATATTGCAGCACAAATCTTTTTGATAACAATATACTGCAACACAGGTACTGCGCCGAAGTGTGATAAACAAACGACAAATAACAGTTTAAAAAAAATATTGTTATTAAACAAATCCCAAGAATGTGGGCAAACAAGCTTTATATATGCACGGCGTAATTGCTTGCGTTTCAAATGCAAAGCAGCAGCGTGTCTCGTTTTTTTTCGCTATATTAAGCCATATTTTAATACCAACAAAATGACGTCACTTTAACTTTTGCACTTGAAAGTGAATTAATATAATTGAATTTTCAAACATTTCGAAATGTGCACTTTTTACGTAGGCACTTGAAATACTCTTCTTCGAATTTCGTTGGTAGAACTTTTACTATTTCGTCGCACTTTGAATATGGTTGCGCGCCTTGAAAAAAGGCTTTCATACAAAAGCACCAAAAGAATATTCAAATTAATTTCAGTTATAGCTATTGAAAAATATAAATTATGCTTTTTATAAACAAACATCACACTTGCTCACATACTATGGCAATTTATTTTGAATATCATGAACGCACTTTCCGATAGTGCAGCTGCACCTAACAACTCCACATTTCATATTGATTACCATCAGTTGAATTTTGCTCTAAAAAGTGGCACACATCTTGAAAACTGACACTGCCTACACTTTGTAGACAACTTGCAAATGATCGATCTCGTTTTTCGTTGCTGGCGATACAAATTCGTCGTATGCCTTTAGTACAAAGACACGTCCGTTTGGCAAGCACGACGCTCAACTTTAAATCGCAGATTTATTTATATAATGAAAATTCAATTTCAGCTCTGTCGTTTGGCACGTCTGATACGGATTAGTGTTGAGATTCTGAACGACCTTGTTAGGCCACAATCAAATTGGCAAACATTGTCATCAATTTGGTCAGCTTAAGTAACGTGATTGCACATGCCTCAGTCTCAGTTCTAACGAAAAGTTTAGTTAATCTCTCATTTTTTGTAATGCATCTTTTCGTAAAACTATTGATTTGGTAAAAAAATTTAATTTATCGAACAGATAAGCATCGTGCGATCGCGATTGATAAGAGGGGATTTTAGTATATCGTAGTTTTGTTAAATATTTATTTCTGTTATCTAACAAATCTGAATTTATTTTTAAATACATTTCTACAATTTTTTTTGATAATGGAACATCGTCTTTATGAAAGAAGGTGAATATAAAAACCAGGAGCTTAATGTAATTATGAAAAATTTGAAACATCTTATAAAATGATAAAAAAAAATACCGCTATAAGAGTATTGGCGTAGCTGCCGAAAATGAACTTTTCAATTTTAAACATTAGGTACTTCGTTAAAAAACGCACAATAAAATGATATATGTACATATATGAAAAGTTCGAATATTTAACAATATTAAATTCATTGCAATGCAATTTATTTTCATTTTTATGTAATTTATTTTATGTACCATTTTATGGCACTTATTTTAAAAAGATGTAAAATTTCAGCTTCCACGAAAAAATTTATTGTAGTTGGTGACTAAGTTTTGAAAAACGATACACGAAATAAGCATAAAATGTGAATTGAAACCATAATTTTGAAATTATCATTGCAACTTTCCGTTGATTGTCCTATCGGAAAGATTTACGGCCTTACCGTATAAATCACCGTGATCGAACGCAACGCGAACACGAAGCCAACGCCGGGATCAAAAACGGCATTTTGTAAATCACGGCGTAATTGCGTTCGTTGTCTTACGGCATCACTTGAGCTGTCAAGTTCTTACGAAAAAGAGTTGTATTTTTCTTAATTTATCAGCCAAATACAAAATACACAAAATTTGATGCATCCATTGCATACCTCCCATAGCCTAGTGGTTAGAGCGTTCGACTAGCACGCGAGAAGTTGCGAGTTCAACCCTCAACCGCGATGCATTTCTTTTTTTTTTGTGATTTCGATCCTCAACTGCAGTGCTAGTATTTTCTTTTTTTTGTACTTTTTTCTTTAGTATTTGTCTTTAAGAAGTACTGCAATACTTATTATTTGCTTCTGCAGATTACCACAAATCAATTTTCACTCGAAATTACCAAAAATTTTGCGTTTAAAAAACTGAACGCGAGCACAAACCCAAGTGAACGATTTGACAGTTCAAGTGAGTGAATGCGCCGCGTTGCGTTTTACACGGTACCGATTTTCATATGAAACTACGTAAGACAACGCGAGCAGTCACCGAGTGAGGTGATGCGTTTTACAAAATACCAAATTAGTGAACGCAGGGTGAAGTGAGGCGTTGGGATTTACAAAATAAGCACCTTAATTAATTTTCAATATAATTAGCTGAGAAATTTGCACCATAGTCCGCTTTTACACGATGCGACTCGGCCCCGGAGACACGGAAGAATGTAGGAAAGAGGGGTGAAACGACAGGGGAACGCGCAAAATCGCTCGGGCAGCGATTGTGCTGCGATTTTCTGATTTTCTGACGTTCCTCTTTATTCGTTTTCGCGCTTCGCGCTGTCGACTGTAAATTAAAACTTGAATCGAGTGAATACGTATTGCAAATAAACTGAAAAATTTACAGAACTTTACGCATAAAAGTAAATATAAAGAAGAAAATGAGCAAAGAGTGGAATAAGTGCTTTAAATGTTTACAAATTACAGAAATAAAACCAGCTGCAGACTCTAGTGTCAAAATGCTCGACACCAGCGAGTCGCATCGTGTAAAAGCTATGCGCGATTTCAAAGCGGAATGCGAAAAAATCGCCGGGGCCGAGTCGCATCGTGTAAAAGCGGACATATCTGCTTTCATAAAAAAAATCATGTTTTCCGTATGAAACACCCGGTGCCACATAAATTCTTTAATTCGTTCTTCTTCTTCCGCATAACCAATCAGCTGTTTAAATTTGAAGTTATGTGGGAATAAAAGAATAAGAGCAGCAATTTTTGACAAAAAATTCTAGATACTAAATCAAAATAAACAGGGAGCACGCACTATGTCCGAGCAATTGGAGCAGCAGTCGGAGGAGCGTGAAGCTTTGCAGTCCATTTATGAAGGCGACCCATTGTTTAAAGAGATTGACGCAACCACTTACCAATATAAAGTAAGGCAACAAATTGAAATGACCGATGCTTACTATATTTGCGCTGTTCCTTATAGTACGGTGAAGAAGACAATTACAAATCGTTTTTGGTGGAAATTAAATGGGGCGAAAATTATCCCGAAGGCCCTCCCAACATCAACATGGACACGTTTTACAACAGACATCTGTAATTGAATTGAATTGTTGCTATTTAGTGAAGCACGTTTTACAAGATTCTTTCCGCTTGCAGCATACCCGCAGTTAAAGCCAAGATACGAGAAGCGCTCGCCGAAGAGGCGCAACAATGGCTAGGTTGTGGCATGACCTATACACTTTTCGAGTGCATCAAGGATCGTTCGGAGGAGCTGGTTGCAGAGCAGCCGGAGACTGTCAGCCAGTCTATTGATTTGGATAGTGGCGTGAGTGCAATAAAAATCTCGGACAGTGCAGACAAAAAGAAAGAACCCAGAAAGGAGCAAATGACTAAATCGCAAAAGCGTCGTCAATGGGAGCAGTCTGATCATAAGGGTGAGCGTCCACGTGGCTGGGATTGGGTTGACGTTGTCAAGCATTTGTCGCAAACGGGCAGTAAGGAGCAGAGGGAATCAACTGCAAATGCATGCGTGGCAGGAAGCACGAGCATCCTGCAGCCACTGAACATTTGAAGGAAACCAAATGCATGAAATATCAAACATTTTGTACTGCCTCCTGTTGTATTTGCATAGAGTACTCGTATTTTCTAGTTAGTAAATGATGTAATTATGTAACAACGAATTTGTTACGAAATGGGGACAATTTATTAAATAAACATATATTTTGAATAAATTATTTTACTAAACCTACGTGGGAATTATTTTACAAAAAATGTTTTGTATTTTTGACTGGCAATGCTTTACGGTTGATAGGATTTCCAGAGTTGGAAAATCCCGTACTTAATCCGCATTAGTATATACTGTTCCTAGCATTAGTACAACTATTTCACTCATCCCGTTGTAAAACCATTTGCTTTATTAGTACCAATTTTTACATTTAGGTTGTTACATGTGCTTAAAGCCATGTCCGTTGTAAAACCAATTGCTTTATTAGTACCAATTTTTACATTTAGGTTGTTACATGTGCTTAAAGCCATGTCCGTTGTAAAACCATTTGCTTTATTAGTACCACTTTTTACATTTAAGTGGCAAAACTAGCGCAAGCACGCTGTTTGGTCCATATTGTTTTTAAAAAGTTTTATTAGAAAAATGGAAATAGAAAATAATAAAAGTCCACCTGCAACTAGTTCACCCAATGTGGAGACGGTATTATCACCGACTGAGGAGGAGCAGGCGCCGGAAAAGGCTGAACACGTGGTTGAAAACAGCAAAGGTGAGCGCGGCGTTCGTTTTTCCAGATTTTCCTTATAAATATGCAATTTATAGTTGTAGGGCTGACAGAAGTGAATGCGCCAAACACAGATGTAGAAACAATGATTGCATCAAGTCAGAAAGTGGAAAATAAATGTACAATAGTTGACAGTTCCGCTGCATTAATGATAGAAAACTTGGAAGTGGTCAAATCAACAGAGGAAAGTGTACCTACTCACGTGCCAGCTGAAAGCGATATCGGCTTGGACACGAAAGAATGCCCCGCTGTACTGTTGACAGAAGTACCAAAGAAAACAGAAAACTTGGAAGTGGCTAAAGCAACAGGAGAATGTGTGCCTACTCATGCGCCAGTCCAACGCAATGTCAGCATGGACACGAAGGAGAGCCCCGTTGTACTGGTGACAGAAGTTCCAATGGGAACAGGAAACTGCAAAATTGCAAAAGCAACAGAGGAAAGTGTGCTTACAGAAACTATAGTCGAAAGTAATGACTGCATGGACACGAAAGAAGGCGAAGAAAGTCAGGTGTTGGAAGATACCTCAAGAGAAGAGAAAGAAGGGTTACGCATCGTGTCCAACGTGCTACTAACGCCACTACAACCGGTAACTGCAGAAGTAAATACCACTGTCGATGCGTCCACGACAGATAATATAGCTCAGAGCCCAGCGCTGCAGTCGGGTTTAGGTTTGCTGGCGCAGTATGATTCAGATGATGATGCGATCGAGAAGTTGTCTGATACGGAGTCCGTGGTTGAAGTGCCAGTAACTGGCGGCAACAGAGACTACAGACAGCAAGTGGTGGAAATCGATTCGAACATTGATAGTGACTCTGATTCTACAGACTCGGATTCAGAGCCTGAATATTTAAAAAAAATGCGTAAAGTTATTGATAAAAGCTGTGCTACAGTTAAGGAGGAGGATGATGACGACGACGATGACGAAAATGGTATGGCTGGAAGACGTATAAAGCAACCCCCAAAGGTGAAGGGCGAATTAATGCTGGACGATTTGCCTCCTATACAAGATTTGCATATAACCGTGCCCGAAGAGGAGTGTGTGGAATTGGGAACTGTGCACTCGATTGTGGAGCAGCTGGTCTTGGTATCGGCGCGACCTGATTCGCTGCTACTCAATTTGGATACTGTGCTCTTTCTGGAGAAGGGCAAACGAGTCTTGGGTGAGGTCTTCGACGTGCTCGGCCAAGTGGCAGATCCCCTCTACTGTGTGCGCTTCAATTCACATCAGCAAATCGAGGAACGTGGCATACGCATAGGTGATAAGGTTTATGTTGCGCCCAAGACCGAATACACACAATTCGTGATACTCTCCAGTATGATGCGCTACCGCGGCTCAGATGCTTCCTGGGAGAATGATTTAGAGCCACCGCCACGCTATTTGGACTACTCGGACGATGAGCAGGAACGCGCAGCGCGTGCCAAACTACGCGGCAAGGACCGTGCCTCTGAGAACGATGATCCACTAAAGCGTGCACGTGCGAATGAGAACGCAGACACGGAGTCAATGTTATCAGTAGCATCCTCATCTTCAGCTTTCTCAACACAACCACGTGGTGGCTACAGACGTGGGGAGAACTCAGACACGGAGTCAATGTTATCAGTAGCATCCTCATCTTCAGCTTTCTCAACACAACCACGTGGTGGCTACAGACGTGGGGAGCGTGGTCGAGGCAGCGGTGCCTACAGAAATCCACATTACTCTGGTCCACGGCAGTATCTTCCACCAGGTCCACCGCGAGGTTATGATCCCAATTTCAACGCGGGTAGTTGGCATTCAAATTACTATCCACCCTACCGCGCTGCTCCAGGCTATTACCATATGCCCCCACATACTCCACCGCCTTTACATGCATATCATGGCCACTCTATGTACACTTCGCCACCGCCTTCAGTATATCGCCCACCTTACAGCCAAATGCCGCCGCCACCATTTCACGGCACCGCACCGCAACCACAAACTCCTCCTATGTATGTTTTGAATCCGTACGCTGCAATGCGTTCTCCTGTTTTACAACCGCCTCCACCACCACCTCCACCACCACCTCCACCGGGCGCTCAGTAACTTTCAATACGTATTTTAAGCATAGTTTTAAGATTTAATGCGGATTAAGTTTCATTTACGAGCTATTGTGCGCCAATTGTAGTATACATTTAGATTTATTCATAGTGGAATAATATTCTTAATATTATTAATATAATATAATAATAATAATAATAATATTATTCCACTAAGGATTTATTATTCTAATGTTGATTCCTTTTCAGGCGCAAATTAAAATAAAAAATTAATTTGGAAAAGCGTGTTCAAATTTTCTTATCCCACTATTCCCAAATATAAAACATTTAATAATTTTGCTTTTGTCACTTTTATTAATTAAAAAAAGTTGATATTTTGATGTGGACAAAATTTGTTTAAAATGCAGTTGGATTTGTGTTATGCTAAAATGTGCAATGATTGCATTGTAGCTGCTGAGAGCCGCTTCGGCACCGTGCTTGGCACTGTTAAGAGTTGCCGCATAGGGCTCCAAGTATTTCCGGCAGACCACAAAGTGAATAGCTCCCAAAAAAAAAAAACGTGTCTCAGGGAAGCATTTTGCAACCTGCGCACACAAGACTTTTAACAAAGGGCTATTTAAAATATTTCTACATACATAAAACTCGACGGTTTCTAGCCAAAACATGCCAAGTGCACATAACAAAATATGAAATATATGTATGCGTGAATTCAATGTCCTTTTTAAACAGTGCTTATAAAGTTGCACTTGACACGTTTGAAAAAGAATTCTTTCTGTGAAAATCCCTTTACATAACTTAATTTCTGTGGGTATGTTTTGTACACTAGATGTACTTCTGTGTTTTTTGTAAAATTAAAAAATTGTAAGGCCAGTTTAAAAACAAACTGAATAACTTCTAGGCCTTTAAACAACAAAACAAGAATATAACTAGCAAATCTATGTAAATTTGTGTATATACTAAACCACTACTTACTCGTATGAATGCGTTAAATATGTGGTACATATAAGTATGTATGTAATAACTGCAGTTTATATAATTAATTTGAACTTTTTCTTTTGCTCACACGCAACAAATGTACAATATGAGCACTTGTAGGCAAATACAATTTAAAATTAACGCTTGTTCGATTTTTTTCATATGTAAAATGCAAAATATATGTGGTTTTTGTTGTTGTTTGTTTGACGATAGTAAAATGCTTGGGTTGAGGCACGCGTGTACAAAAACATCAAATGGCTGTGGCATTATTAAGCTTATTTATAACAATTTACAACGATAAATGCTTAAAAGCTTAACAAAAAAGAGTAACTGCGTGTTTGGAGTTTGTAAAATTGATGTGTGTGTACATTTTTACAATTTTGTTTGCATTTTGAGTATGTATATATTCGCTGTAAGCTTCCCTAAAATGTTTGCTCTTGAACGTTTTCCAAGTTCAATTGAATATAGTTTTGCACTATGTTGACGCGATCCTTAAGCATAATGATGACAACAGTTATATTGTCTTGCGATTCTTTTCGCTTAGCCTGTTCGATTAGAAGCTTTGGAATGTCTTCTACTTGGCAGGTCACATCCGCCAAAGCGGTGTAGATGGTCTGCACAATGCTAGCCTCTGTGACATGATCCCACAGGCCGTCAGTGCCGAGTATGATAAAATCGTGCGCAGCACTCAGTTCTACATCCACAAAGTCCGGCTCGGCAATCACCGCATTCAGTGTGAAGTCGCCTATGGAACGCGCCACATTCAAGATGCCATTGACGCGCCATTGACCCTGCACGAACACGACAGAGCTGCCGCCGGTGACGGATTCGATGCGCTTGCGTTCGTCCGGTGCGTCGGGTTTGTGCGGCTTCACCAACTGCAGTCTGACGGTGGGACTTACTAGCAACGCCTTTGAATCGCCCACCCAGGCGACAAAGAGATGTGGCGGTGGCGGCGCCTTTTCAGCGGCAGTTGAGCACGCGCCGTGTGCCAGAAGCGCACACACCGCCGTTGTGCCGCTGAAGATGCGTTTACGCGCAAACATTTGGTCAGTCTGCAGGAAGCATGATTCAAATGCCTCGCGATAGGCCGCGAAGTCGACACAGTCCAGCTGTTGCAAGCGTTCTGCCAACAGATAAGGCAGCTGGCTAGCGGCATAGTTGGCCGCTTGCGAACCGGAGTGTCCATCGAAAACGGTATACAGGCTGTAGTTGCGCTTCAGCTCATACAAGTCACTGAAACGCTCCAGGCAGACATGGCGATCCTCCATTTTGCGGCGCTTGTTCTTGATGTGACCCACCACAAAAGATGGCTTACCGCTGTCCGCACTCTGACATTTTTCGGCTTCAATGCATAGGCTTTGTTGCTCTGCGTAGTTTTGTAGGTTGCTCGCCTGTGCGTTGTCCGTTAAGTGCATCAACAGCTTTTCCAAACAGTTTACAGCAGCTTTCTGCAGCTTCAATAAATCGAATTGCGTCTCTTCCAAGTTGTCGTCGTTGACGCAGCCGTACTGGCACTCTTTTCCTGTGCGGCATTCTTGTGCCGCTTCTTCCACTGCTTCACGCAGCAGCGCTAGTTGAAAGTCACGCGGACATCGTTTGATCTGTAAATTCTGCCAAATGGACGCTGTGAGCTCTGCCCGTAACTCATCCGGTGTCACTGGGTATGTCTCATTGCTGCCGCGCGTCACGCCAACACCTTTGGATTCCTCGCCCGCACGCTCCTCCTTCAGACGCTGTAGGAATTGTCTAAATTCGTTTACTAGCGCGCACTCTGATTCCGTCATTTTTACCGCTTTCCAAAATTAACAATGTGACCAACAATTCAACTCATCTTCACTTTACGCAATCATCTTATGAGATCGGCCTTTTGTTTGTTTATTTTTCCTTAATTCTATTATTATTCGAATTATTCGTATTTTCTATTTATTTTCCGCGACCCAGCAAGGGGAGTTATGAGTAATTGACGGGGCGTTCAATCCCGCATGGTTTTTTATGTCCGGGATTTTGGGACGTAGAAAATTGCAACATCGTAATTTTTGGGACTTCCAAGAGCAGTTTGATTGATCACATGAAAATAGTGAGATTACCTCCGGGGTGAGGTCCCGAAAAATCCCTAGATTTTGTTAGTCCGCTTTTACACGATGCGACTCGGCCCCGGAGACACGGAAGAATGTAGGAAAGAGGGGTGAAACGACAGGGGAACGCGCAAAATCGCTCGGGCAGCGATTGTGCTGCGATTTTCTGATTTTCTGACGTTCCTCTTTATTCGTTTTCGCGCTTCGCGCTGTCGACTGTAAATTAAAACTTGAAATCGAGTGAATACGTATTGCAAATAAACTGAAAAATTTACAGAACTTTACGCATAAAAGTAAATATAAAGAATAAAATGAGCAAAGAGTGGAATAAGTGCTTTAAATGTTTACAAATTACACAAATAAAACCAGCTGCAAACTCTAGTGTCAAAATGCTCGACACCAGCGAGTCGCATCGTGTAAAAGCTATGCGCGATTTCAAAGCGGAATGCGAAAAAATCGCCGGGGCCGAGTCGCATCGTGTAAAAGCGGACTTATGAGTTTCGGGTCGAACAATTATTCCGGGATACTATTTTTGGGATTAAACAGCCTCGTAATTACGAAGAGACGACTGTTAATGGGCACCGATAGAGTAAAGCGCTACAATCATATGATTGCCGGCCGACAAGTTTGTTTTGCACTGATTTTACTAATTTAACTTATTACTATAAATTGGAATAAAGAAATAAAGATATTGCGGCTCACACATATGTAGATAAAAATTTTGGCTGTAGTGCGTGATGGCATTTAGCGGTTAGTACCTACAAATTATAGTGCTTAGCATATTAATCACACAAGTGTAGCTTTTCGTTGAATTTAGCTCGCTCAGCTGATTTTGCTCACAGCGGCACAGGGGGCCGCCCGAATAATATACATACTGAAATTGGTAACACCCTGCAAACGTCAACAACCGAGCAGAGAGAGAGGACGAAAAGCGAACGACCGATATATCTTTTGCTAGATTTTACAAACAAAATTCAAACAAAACTAAACTAAACTAGATATATAATAAGTGCGAAACTGGAGTCAATTAAAATTAGATGTTAAGATGATGTGTTGGATGAGCACAAATTACAATTAAATCAAAATGAAGTTCGTGGCATAAGAAGCAAAAAAGTAAATGTAGAACGTTGTGGGTGTGACGAAAACAGGACACAAACAAATAAGTGGAAAGGCGAGCAGCGCAAGCAACAGCAATTAATCCCAAAAAAGTGGAAACGTTTTTCTTTCTACCCTCTGCCTCCAGCCGACATAAGTTTCGGACCAAACAAACAAATAAAGAGCCTCCACCCCTTCAGCCTACAGCGGAGGTGGCAACAAAATTTGCATTTGACTCGGACGCAGACGAAAGAATTGGTTGTGAACATTTGAGTGGGGCACATATACAAACAAAAATGAAGGTACATTTCCGTGAGCAATACGGCACAAAGGGCGAGGAAATACTTTATGTGACGCCGGCAGGTAAGTGGCACTGCGTCAACAACGTAGTTGTAACGAGTTCTGAACTGCTTACAGATCAAAGTAGCATCGTGCGCGTGCCTTTGCGCGGCGATAAGCTGGTCATACAGGAAAAATTCTATCTGTTTCGCCTGCTGCAGAAGATCTTCTTGCCCAAGGGCTATCCCGACAGTGTGAGTGACGACTATGCGGCATATCAGGTGTGGGACACAGTGCAGGCCTTCTGCAGTACCATTTGCGGTAATTAACAGTGCACCATTAACCCAAACTAATTGCTGCTTATACAAAAAAAAATCACATCTTCCTTCTTAGGCACTCTTTGCACACATGCCATACTGAAGGGTCTTGGCGTAGGCAATGATGCGGTGAACGCTTACTCGGCAACCGTCACTTGGATTCTCAAGGAGGGCAGCGGGCATTTGGGCCGCATATTGTTTTCGTGGTGGCAGGGCTCACAGTTAGATGTGGACTCGAAGAAGTGGCGTCTGCGTGCGGATTTTCTGAACGACTTGGCTATGGGCATTGAAATCTATGTGCTGCCCAAGCATCCGCACCTTAGTACACAAATACTTTGCGGCTCTACAGTGCTGAAGGCCATTGTGGGCGTTGCAGGTGTGTATTAACGAATTGGGCGTATTGTCGGCTATTTGAATGTGTCACTTTTTTAATTTTGTTCGCTCACGTGCATGCTATTAATTTTGTAGGTGGAGCGACACGCGCTGCACTCACGCAACATCACGCGGTTCGCGGCAATTTGGCCGATGTCGCCTCCAAGGATAGTTCGCAAGAGACTTGTGTTAATTTGGTGGCCTCCTTCATTGGTCTCTACTTGCTGACGTTGATTAAGAGCCAAGTGTAGGGGTTAATTATTCTCTTCTAATTTGTCTTGATGTGTGTGACATTTACACGCACTTTCCTTTTCCTTGCAGTGTATTGTACAGCATATTTGCTGTATTCATACTCATACACCTCTATGCCAATCTGAAAGCGGTCAAGACGGTTTGCTTGCGCACCTTTAACGAATCACGTTATCTCATTACACTGGAGGAGTTTTTTCGATCAGGCCGCCTGCTCTCACCACAACAGGTTGTTTCCAATTATACAATTTCTTTTGTAAATCTTTCTAATATCTACTGCATTTATGATAGGCTAATAAATTGGAGCGCGTTACGATTGGTCAGACGGTTTCCGTTTCGCTGAACATACGGTTGGGGATCTCTATTAAACATTTGATCGATGAATACAAGAGCAGCCATGTGATCGACAACATTGTCTCCTCATTCGATCCCCATGAGCGTTTCATTATAGCCGAGAGCAAAAAATGCCTGGGCGTCTATTTGCATTTCGATACACGGCCGCAGGATGTGCTGAAGGCCTACTTCTTCGCCGTCTCCTACTTGCAGGAGCGCAATCAGCTGAAAGAGAAGTACTGGGAGGTGCAAGCCAAGTGGCAGGAGTTCGTTAATTTGGCACAGCAAGAAGGTAACCTGCTCACATTGTATTCCCATTTCACTATGCTTTCTAACTTTATACACTCTTCGCGCTGTTAGGTTGGTTGACAAGTCAGCATTTGCTTACGGTGGACGAGTTCCGCCTGGATTGGAAGGCTTAGAAGGTTTGCAGTTCTCCCAATAGCAAACACGGACTTTCGGACCAAAATTCTAAAACAAACAAACAATTAATGGCAAAAAAGCTGTAGTTTGAGCACGAAAATAACAGTGAAGCTCAAAGAAAAGCTCTGTCGACGGAGAAGCATAATTTTAAGTGCATTCAAGAGTTGTGCATACATATTCATTTTGGCAATTGAATCAACGAATTTTTTAAGCTCGAAATGATTTTGTTTAAATTATACAAATTTTTTAAAATGCTTTTTGTTAAAAGTGCTGAATTATGTTTATTAATTGAATTTATTTTATTTGAACGCTCGAAATCAATGATATTTTACGATTTTATACCACATACTTGATTGATATTACTTAGCTTTGTTATTATTAGCTTTTGTTTTTTATTGTTGAACGATATTTGCATTTGCTATTATTGGTTTTTAACAAAAAGTCTAGTTCGTACTGATATTATTATATATATAATTATATTACACACATATCCCTGCAGCAGGCAAACAATAACAACTTACTCACAATACAATAACAAAATGAAATATAATAGTAAAGCGAAATGCAAATGTAAGAAGTAGAAATAGAAATTACATAATTGAAATTTTTAAGGTAATTTAAATAAGTTTAAAATGTTCGTGAAATTACTACTTATTTGTGCACCGAGCAGCTCTTAAGCTGTAGCGCTAATTGCAAATTGAAGCAAGTTTTATTTCAAGTTGCTTATTAATAGTTAAGAGAACAACACACTCTTCAACTCTTCCATATGTAAGCAACTTTCTGCCTTAGCACTATTGTTAGCAAACAATTTGCGAATATCAAAAATAAGAGAAAATTTCTCAAATCTTAGCATACATAAATAAATGTATGTATGTGCAAAATGTTATTCGGCTTAGTGTAGCGCGCTTTTACGATTGTTTTCTTTGCATTTTTAAGAAAACTAAATTTTTGTGCATTCTATATATGTATTGTAACTGTTTGCATTTGTAAGCGGCTTTCTTGCAAAATAGCATAAGCAATAGTTTGTAATTTCAATGCCTTTATGCTTTTTTCTTTAAATATATTAACAGTTCCAAGCTAGTCATGTAAGCGTCATGTCATTTGAAATGGCTTTTGTCAACGCATTAGAAAAAGCTAAAGCAAAGAAAGAAAGCATATTTTACTAAACAATTTTACTGTACTTGTATACAAATAGCATATTGCATTTGTAAGCAACGACAATTTTTAAACAATTACACGCATACATGCAACATTCACATACACATACTAAAATAGTACATATACATATACATATACAGATATAATATATATATTATTGTATTGTATGTATATTTCTTTCGTGTTTTTGTAATCAAAAATTGACAAATACTTTTGGGACTATACTATATACATTCAGACATACAATAAACGTAAATAACCGTTAGATATTATTATGCATACATATACAAATGAGTAGTGGTAGCTGTGTACTAGCCTCTAACAATTTGACTATCTCAAGCGTTTAGTTCTAAGTTAGCAGAATATAAACAATTTAAATTGCAACAAATTCCATTCCAATTTCATGCAACGAACCTAAATATTTATTAGCGTATATAAATTTGTGTTAAATTTATTGTCTTCTGGAAATGTAAATTATGTGCTGTACATTTTGAAAGATTGGTATATAACAAAGTACTATGAAAGCAGGAAAATGAGAGACCAATTGTTATTATTTGAACACTGTTTCTGCGAAAGACAAATAAAATGAGCTAAAATATTTTACAATTCATGAAATTTTACGTTTTACAAAACTAAACGAGTAAATTTAATTTTCTTCGCATTTGAGCATTTGAGTCGGAAACACCCTAGCTTTTTTGAAAGGAAAACATGTCAGGAACTACTTTTAGGCTTATAATTCAAACAGGCGATCTACCTTGACTATCAGCATAATAAAGCTAAAAATATGCAACAGTTTTCTCAGCTTTATACTATTAATAAGTGATATGTAAAGTTTCGTCTAGAATTTAAAATAATTCTTAATTTCGGCTAAATTTTCTGCTTTCAAGTTAAAATTTAAACTTTTAAATCAGCTTAAAAACATTTTAAATGTGCACTTACTTAATAGGGAAAAACTTCTGTGTGTAGCTTATTAATAGTTATAATGTTAGTATTCTAACTCAAATTGCAGTACTTAAGCATAAGTGTCTGAGTGTTTTGTTTTTGCAACTGTTGTTTAGCTCTTGGCATTGGCTTTTTTTGTTTACCTTTTCTACTTTTCAAACAATTGTTGAGTTCTTTATAACTAAAAGAGCTTCCACTTGTATGCATATATAATCCTTTAAAGTGTTCAGAGTTTCGTTCTTGTTTATTTTGCTGTTGTTTTCTGTGTATTTGATTAAGTTTTCTATATGCATTTTCCTTTTCTAATATCATTCTTTTCTTACACATAAGCAAATTAGCCTGAGATCGCAAAAATTTTATGCAGAGTAATCAATTCGTGATGTTTCGAAAGAAACGGCAAAAAATTATAAAATAAACTTTTACAAAAACTCACAGTACAACGCTGCGTTTTTTTACATGCATAAATTTTATATGTTTTCGAATAAATCGCTGTTTAGGGAATGTATTTAATAAAAATGTTTCGTTTATTTGAATGAATCAGCTCGGCGAGTTCTTGAACATGGAACCCCAGGTAACAGAGATCGCACACTATTTTTAGAGTCACAATTTAATAAGCACATAATTTACAAACTAACAAGTTCGGTAAAAGAATGCAGCTGAGCTAGGAAATTGTATGAACATTTCGGGTGTTGAGGTTTAGAAAGTTGAGTAATACATGTCAAGAGGCGGCAAAAATAAAAGGATTCAGCGCAGAGCCTCAAATATTAGTGCAGAAGATACTTTAATGAATACTAAAGCTGGTTTCAAGAACGAAAGAAATCCATCTGCCTGCACGCCCACTTTCCATACAACATAAAAACAGTAGCGATCGCCTTCCTATTCCAACTAGGGCAACGGGTTTATATTAATGTCTTGTAAAAAGTACCGACTTCATATCACTTTTCCCCCCCTGTGCAATGGCTGAACTTTAAATAGCGTTTTTATCCAAATTGAATGTTTAAAATGGCGCTTAGATAGTTCAAAAACTACTGCACCGATTTCGCTATAACTTATATGGTATGTTTAGTAAATTTCATACGAGAATCATTATGATATCTGTCATAGTTTTTTGACAAGGTCAAAAAGTGTAAAAAAGTTAGTCAAATCGTGACATTTTTTTTTAGAAATTTTGCGCAGATTTTATGAAGCCCCCAGTTCCTTTAAATAGAATAACAAACGCATACAATGGCTTAGTAATTTTGAGTGGTTTCTAAGTTTAATATAGTTCACTTAATACTAAAACTCACTGTGGAACAGTTGACTCTTTAAGTTGTTCTGCTTTTTTTCATTTCCCATTTTTTTAACAACTTTTGAACTAAACCAACTACGTCAAAGCAGCAACTTTAAAAAGAATCTTAGTAGTATTTTATAAGTAGAAAGTTCACACTTCCAGCTCAAATCATTTATTTCAAAGAATTCACGTTTTCATATAAGAGAAAGGGGAAGGAGGACAAGACACTCGCTTCAACGTGCGCTCGTGAAATTAACCACCAAAGAAAGGCAACACCAAGGTAAGAGGAGGAGGGTGGGGGTAGTAGTGAATGAATGCACATCAACAATGTCGCACATTTGAAAGGATGCAAATGAATGCAAGAATATAGTAAGCCAAGAAAGAGGAATGCAAATGATGTTAAAGAGTATGGCAGAAGCGTAGCGAAGAGTGTGCAAGGGGAAGTGGAAAATCCTTAAAGCAGTGTGAAACATAAGCGCGGAGCTTATCTAGCAAGTGACACACTTTTGCAAGTAATTTGGGCAATAGCCACAACAACAACAACTCAACCAAAAGCAGAAGCAACAGCAACAATAACTAGAGCAAACACAACAACAACAGAACTGCTGCATTTGACAAATGCAAATTTCCACAGCAGCAAAGAAGAAGAACAAGAAACTGGCAGTGAAAGTGAATTGCTGACATTTGTACAAAATGTAGGATATGCTGATTAGGCGTTTGTGTGTGTGTATGCGTATTGGTGTGTGGATGGGTGTAGAGGCGTTTAGAGGCGTGTCAGCAACTGTAAAACGTGTGAGTTGCATTTGAACTTTTCTTGTTTATGTGCATGCAAAAAGTGCAGATTTCGTTTGAAAATTCCTTCTTATATTTAATTCAAATTTAATTTCTTGCAAAACTTCATCCTTGACGTCGATCTGCAGCTTGCGAGTTCATAGCATGCTGTATCCTTTTTTTGAAATTGCATTTGTAGAAGTTTGGGCGTGTGCTGGCGGCGACTGCAAAAGAAGCAAGCCTTTTCCTTTGAGCGGAATTTAATTTAGCAAGAAGGTATTAAAAAAAGCAGCTACATTTTTGGAATAGTTGCAAGTGGCCAGAGGAGTAACATTGGTCATAAAAATTGCACACACACTTGTCAGCTGCTGTTTGGAGTATATAAAGGACATGTTGTATATGAGCGAAATGCAACCAAATGTAGCAAAAATACAAGAGAGGATGCCTCTTAACAGGCTGCCTGTTCGCCAGACAAGTGCGAATCAATAAGCTGAGAAACGCTTGCGGTAAGTGTCACTAGTACACACAAATATAATTTAAATAAAAAAAAAACACATAAAATCTAAAAATGGAATATAGAAATGGAGAATGTCATGGAAATTGTTTGACATGAAGCTGCCTAAAGGACTTCTGTTTTGAGGCACGTGAACTAATTTTTTTGAGGCTTAGAATACCCTACCCGATGAACATTGAAGACAGGACTTGATAAATTGCTAACTTCAATATTAGCCCTGTTAGATACATTCAAAAATAAGTTGTTTATAATTTGATATTGAATACGTACTGAAGATAATAAGGTTAAGAGAAAGAAAGTATTTACTACAAGACCCGCAAATTTCATGAGTTCTTCTACACCAATTCAAGATTGATTTCAGAAACGCCCAGATGAGCAAATTCAATTCAGATAATTTAAATTCATTTCAGAAATAGTCAATATAATTTCAGAGGCGGACAAATTGTATTCAGATCAGTTAAATATATGTCAGAAAAAATAAATATTGATTTTGAGGCGGACAAATTAAATTTAGATAAGGCAAATTAACATCAAATACGGACAAATTTAATTTATCTCTGTCCTTGATTTAAGAAATATCGAACTTTATTGAGGACCCGATCTGATTTAATTAAATAAAAGCAATATGATTTCGGTGACTGTTTCTGATATCAAATTGGTTAAATTGACTCTGTATACAATATGACCGTTTCCGAAATTAAATGTGATATTACTGAAATCACTTTGATTAGTCTGAAATCACTTTGATTAGTCTGAAATCATATTGGCCGTTTTTAAAATCAAATTGATTTAATCAAACGATCTGAAATCATCTTTTTGAAATCAATAATAATAATCGACTACAGAAAAACATTCTCAATCGCATTTGCAAAAATAAATTAGTCAAAACTCTCATATACGTATATAACGACTTTTTTGTATCGCTGAACGCAATTAATACAATCAAAAAGCAAATAAAATATGCACAACTTTATTTGTGCGGTTTCCAACGACCTTGATTTGTTATTAATTGCTGTAATGAATGTCGACAGCAAACATATACATACATACACAGCTGCAGCTAAAGCATGTGCCTTCATTCTCGTAATAGTTGCCGGAAACTGATGGTAATAAACAGCAGCGGAAGTGAAATTTCGCTCACAAAAATATTGATGACCCTAAGGAAGCTTAGCTAATATGTCACACACTTGCGAGTTCACTTTAGATACACACACAAAAATAATAGCTATTTAGTTAGCATTACTAACATATTTCAGCAAGACTATGCACTGTGGCTCTCATGCATGCATACATGCATATATCATGAGAATAATTAACTGCGTGCACTAATTCCCATTTATATCTCTTTATATGCCTGGACAAATGAAGTCGAACTCAATGTCAGCGGCAGACAATAGAAATAACATTTAAGATCCTGAGAATTCATAACATTCAACCATAGAGAGAAGAAGGGTGGAAGGACCTCAAGTTGTTGCACTAATAAAAGTGCTGCTCAGAGCATAATTAAACAGAAAGCAATGAAAATCGATAGCTTCGCTGTAGCGTGGCGCCTTCTTTTTGACGTGCTACTTGCATATCCTTTTGTTTCCTCTTCAGCGAATCCGTTAATGAGGCTGCCATAATTTACCGTTAATTAAGCCAATGGCAGCCAGCAGCGATTTATAGTAGAATGGAAAGTCTAGAAGCACGGTTGCATGGAAGATTGTTGCATCAATGCTATACAAGTACATTCAAAGCGTGGAGGTGAAAAGGGATGAACATGAAGGGAGAATAGAACACACTTGCTACGTTTTGGAAAGGCAGTCGAGTGCTGTTTATGCTTTGTGCAAGAGTTGCTGTTGCACAGTAGAAAAGTGCACTTAATGAAAATGTAATGTGGCTGAATGGAGCACACACCAACACAAAAACAAACACATTCATTCAAACATGTACGTGTATGGCATGCCTGTATGTGGTATTGGGCATACTTGCAACTAGTTATCTAGTTGCAAGCAAAATGCTTTATTCATGTCGCGAAAGAGCCACAAATGAGGCTTGCAATAGCCTGTCTCTGTGTGGGAAATACTATTCATATAAGTTGTGCTTTTGTTTGCAAAAATTGCTATTGACATAGGCACTGGAGCCTCTCCGAAAAAACCGGCTGACGAGTAGTTACGACCTACCCGAGTGAACCGAAACTAGTAGAATTGAAAATCAGTTTGAGTTTGTCCGAGTCATTTGATTTAATTTAATTTTGAGTTAGTAAGAATATTCAAATGAGTTGGAATCTTTTGGAACTTTTCTAGGAATTTTAGTCAATTGAGCTTTTCGAGTCACTTCTATTCAGCATGAGTTAATTCAAATACGACAGTAAAACTAATCAATGAATTTCGCGCAATTATTGTTGAGTAGAGTTCGACTTTGTTTTATGTCAGTTCGAGCCATAAGAATTACTTCAAGTCATCGAAACTATTTTCAGTAAATTCAAGTCTTTTGTATCAGTTCGAAACATTCGCTCGAGTCTTTCAAATCTGTCATAATCTTTCAAATCAGATTGAGTTTATCCAATCAGTTCGAAACCTTCGAGTGGAACTACCTAAAGCCTTCCGAATCTTTCGAATTATTTTGAGTCAGTTTAGGTCTTTGAAATCAGATCAAGTCTTTTGAGTTATTTCGAGTGTTTTGAGCAAGTGCGAGTGTTTCGAACCAATTTATAAAGCTCCAATAAGTACTGTATCCAAATTTGTTCGATTTAAGTTCTGGGAAACCGGTTCTCGGTCGAAATCCTGTTTCATCGTTGGTCCTAATAAGTACATTTACACACACATATACAATTTATGCATTTCTTTATGTTGTGGTAGCAGTAGAGATATTTGATGGGCACTTGTGATGCAGAAGTGTTGCTGCAATTTTTAGTGTGACTTGGCACGTTAGGCGTGGCAGAATAGCAAGCAGAACTTTTACGAAGAAGAACATTTTTAAAGTCGCTAAGTTTTATTTGTTTGCATTTAGTGCGTTAAATTTTAATGCAAAAATGAATTATTTGGCGGTGAATGGGGAGAGACGTCGCTGCTCTATGATGCATACCAATTCATTTGCCATGCGAAATTCCAGCATAATTGCGCGCCGTCTGTCTATTTATTTGCCGCAATTGTTGCTGCCCTCAAAGGATCCACAAAAGGTAAGCTGAAAATATATTGACTCATGCCACTTCAATAGACACATGGACAATTTTATATGTTATAAAAAGTGCTTTTACCAACAACGTCTTGTAACGCACTTTCTCATCTCTTTATAAAGAACTTTATATAATTATCTAATGCATACTTAAATGGCTTACTACATGTGCTTCATTGCCAACGCGGTTGTCTACATAATCTATATGAATTCTACTTCTTCTAGAGACATGTGTAGAATTAATCTAAAATAAGTAAAATCTACAAAATCTGACTATTAATAGATACCACTCCCGTTAGTTTGCTCAGTGTGTGGTATGAGTGATTTTCTTTTAATCACGTGTATAAAAAATACTCATACGACGTGTGCGCTATGAAAGTCAAAGCTTTTAATAGTGAAAACTTCTTATTTAATCTGCTCATTTAATGCATTTGACTTGCTCGAATTTACGAAAAACGGAGTAGTTTAGAGAGTAATTTTGGTAATCTATTGTCATATTCGCCAAAGTTCTGGGCAGGATCAAGAAACGAAATTTTCAACCTTTCAACCTTGGTGGAAAAAACGTGACTCGCGCTCTGTTCATAAGACTCGAATTCTCAAATTACTAAGTGAAATGGTAGAAAAGGCTTAATCATTGGGAAAAAATAACGTTCATACCAATGCCCTATAGAAGTTGCGCCGAAAGGAACAAATCATTTCGTTCAATGATTTATTTAGCTTCGTTGAACGCAAATTATAAGCTAAATGTCTTATAAGCTTATGAATAAATTAAATGTCTTGTAATAATAATTAATTAATGTTTTGTATTTACATTAAATTTACTTTGTTGGGAAATCTTTGGAGATTCAAACTGTGATAGGCAATAGATAGATGATCGACAATAAGTTGAAGACTTGTTCGAACTTAGCCACATCAGAAAAAGGTTTTGCCGTGTGAAGCAATGTGGCAAACATCTGCAGCATGCCACTTAAAAGATTTAATGAATGAAAGTCTACAAAACTTTTACGCTGCAGAATCAGAGCGCGGCCATGTGATGGCATGCCTTCCTAAGAGCGTAAGAGAAGAGAGAGAGAGAGATAGAGATTTCGCATGTGCAAGTGTTGGTAAGCAAAAGTGAAAAGAGTTTTTAGTACAAAACAGCTGATTTGGCAAGTGGGCGCACTAATACAGACAAAGGCAGACTAACACCAACAACTAATTACACATACCAATGCAATTTGCTTTCGTATTGAGCAAAAACATAAACAGAGCAACTTAATAGCGAGAGAGAGAGAGAGTGGCAGAGATTGCGCAAATGCTCAGCTGCTGCTGCTGGACTGCATTCTGGAGTGACTGTTTGTAATTCTGGCAACAGGATGTGTTGCTACTCTGATTCAGGATTGCCTTCAGTTGCGCGTCTGCTGTCAAAGTGTTGACATTGCGCAAAGTAAAGAAGGAACATTTTGAAAAATTGCATTTTCACGCGAAGCGCGAGTGAACTGCTTGCTGAAGGCATAAGCCGTGATAAGAGTGAAAGTGCAAGTGCTGCTGTTGACAGTGCAAGCGTGAAAATGTGACAGGTCATAGAGTAAGCGTTTGTGTGTGTGTGTCGTCGCAGCTCTTTGGCACATTTAGAAAATTAAGCCGCCAGTTTTTCTTTTTGAGGAAATTGTGCGTTTTGTTTGCTTTTTTCACTTGGACTTCTCCGCGCCTTAGCGCTGCCCTTTGTTTACATTGCAGTGGACAGTGACAGTGACAAAAAAAGTGTAAGCGGAGGCAGCTAACGGCATGTCGCGACGTGATTAAAGCAATTTGTAGGGGAGAGTGTGTGTGTGTGTGTCCATATCCTTTCACTTTCGCTTTCTCTGTGCTTGTTGCTTGTTAGCTGCTTTGGCGTTTTTTTGCGGAGAATTTAATAATTTACTAAATTTTAAGTGCTTAATACTACAAAGAAAAGGAAATGTTCATATAGGAAAAATTAGCTGTCACAAAATTTTATAACTGAATTTGAAGCCCGAATATGAAATTTTTAGTTTCAAAGATTCGTTAAATTTGTTAAAAATATAGGTGTTTTTTGACTTGAAAAAATTGACTTTTTATAATGGTTTTTTTGAAAGATTTACACTTCAAGAATCCAAAGAGTCTAAAGCCGTTTGAAGTTAAAGTTTGAAGTAGAACAATTGAAAAAGTTACAGCCTTTTTGAACGAGCAACGTCCGGGCCTTCCATAAGACGTTACAAAATTTCATAAAAATTTTTTGTGACATCATGTCTTCAAAGCTGTTACCAAAGATATCTCAATTACAAATCAAACGATCCTTCCATGCTTTTTTGTGCTCGAAGGAATTTAAAGTTCTCTCGTAGTCTGAGCTGAAGTCTCAGCAGCTTGGTACCAAAGAAATCTCAATATTACTTTAAACAAGCGATCTTTTCATTCTTTTTTTGTTTAAAGAATATTAAATTATCTTGCAGTTTGAAAATTTCTAAAATATGCTAGTCTTTGATGCGCGCTCCAGCAAAACTGAGTCAAGCAATCACAAAAAATTCCGAGCATTTTGTTTAGTAAGAAATCTTATTTTTCAAACGCTATCTAGCGCAATCCAATTGAGCTTCTACAACACGGCTTACAGATTAATAAAGTCATCTATTGGAAAAATAATGCATTTCTTTGTACTACACCTCAAAAAAGTATGCACACCAAGTATCTATTCAAAATGAATTAATCATACTCAATATACCATGATTTGTTAAGTAAAAAATGTTCCAAAATAATTTAAATTCAAGTTCAACTCTTACACTGTAGCCTAATACTTCTGTTTTTGCACGAATTTATAAATACAAATCAAGCTTAAAGCATACAAATATGCTGACATTTTCTTTGAGAAGCCTTTTTCCTTTTCATTACATATATATGCATGTACATACACGTGTACATGCCTATGTCCCTCGTGAAGTGCGACTGTCAAAAATTGTAATGACTTAATGTTTTCTCCCCAGCTGTCAGCGCATGAAGTAAGGGGGAGTTACAGAAGCCAAATAAAAAAGCACACACTCACACGCATATAAGCGCATATTTTTACCCAGCTGGAAATTATGATGTTGATCATACTCTGTCATCAGCGACGTCAATTACGCGCCTTTGTTCACTTTTCTTTCTGTGAATCGATTATGTACGGAGAGAAAGGGTTTTGATTTCTATAATTATATTTTACATAGGCTGTTGTTACTCTTCGCCGAATCAAGGAAGTCGTTTAAAGTCGTAGTTTATATAATGCGACTGCAATCCGTGTAGTTTTAATAAATTTATAATATTCTATTACAAATAGGAAATGTTCAAAGGTTTTCTTGTTTATTAAATCAAATTATAAATTTACATGCAAAAGAGCAAATTTTGAGGAACACAAAAAGTTTTCGTCGAGTCGTTGAAGATTCTGACTGGCTGAAAATCGATGAAACTCGGTATTCTGAGATTCCAAATAAATATGATATTTGTATGTTATTTAACGGTTCAAATCTCACAAAAGAGCAGTATCCTTGATTTTTATTGATTTGAATACGTTTTTTGTACGCTCTTAACATTTATAGTAAAAATTTTCGTATTAAGACCAAATTTTGTGGTTGATCTTGAAATTCAAAGCATTCCACGATGACATTCTCCGCTATGTTGAAATGAGAGTGTTTATTTCTTTACAATTCACAGCCAGCTTTAAAGTGTTCAGTATGGATATATACGAATCAATTATGTAGAACTCTTAAAGCCCGTACTAAATCAACTTAGACTGCTTCAGAATTGTCAAAAATATGCATAAGCAGATGCTCATGTATGTCATGCATTGATTTCCAACTGGGCAACTTTTACACTGACTCCTACACTGGCATAGGCGCACTCATACATTCATGCATAATTCAAAATTAACTGTGGCACTTGCAGCAAGTGCCAGAGCATTTCCAAATCCCAAAACAACTCCTTTCATATATATATTTACGCACAGTCATACATACATACATGCATACACACGTGCATACCTACACACATTCAGCATATCCCTACCATACACACTTCAATGTCAAGTTGTACACCACAAAAAGGCGTATAAATTGCGAAAAGCCACGAAATAACTCAAATCCCCGCTTGTCGAGCGTGTGTGTGTGTGACTGAGACTACTGGCGCTTAGCCCATGTGTGTGCGTGGCACACGTGTGTGTTAGCTCTTACGAATTTATGCCAAAGTAAAGTGGTAGCCCCAACTAAAAAAGGTTACCCGCATTTGGGAATTATGAAATTTCAGTAATACCGCAGCTGTTTGGGAATTGAAGCTGACGCTTTGCGCCTGCAAGTATGCTGCAAAATTTTCCTCCAACATGTTGTGCCATTTAAGCCTCCACGCAGTCGCAAGTGCTTTGTTGCGCTACACATGCGCATGAGCGGCGTAAGGACTTCCTGCTGCAGCACGTCTCTTAATTACCTGCAGCTCGTGCGCCTAGAAGTATGCCACACAATGTCGGAGTCACGTAAAATGTCAAGGCGTCGCCATCGTCGTCCTGCCGTCAGCATGGCGGGGTCAGAAGTGCCTTTTTAATGAAATGCAAACACTGCGCTGCCAACACAAATACACATGCACTGCATTTGCAGTTGCTGCTCTTGTCTGCGCTCGAACTCATCGCTCGCAACGGCGTACAGTGGTTCGATAACATGCAAAAATTTTACAAAATTAGAATTCAGCGCTCTGATTTTTATTAAATTTTGAACGCTTGTAAATTTTGAGTTGCTGAGCTCAAATCGGGCGGTCGTTTTTAATTGAGCTGTTTTGATTTCGCTACAAACAAGGCTTTTAGTTTAAGTATTCATCAATTTGGCAAACTATAACAAGCTTATAGTGTTTAATTCGATATCGTCGCTTGATCGACAACGCAAATAAGTAAGCGAAGGAATTTTAACTTTTCATGCGCACAGGATTGCGCGTTTAATTGCGATTGTAAGAAATACAAAGGTTTTTACAAAGTTGAGAAAAAAAAGAAAAATGTTGATTCGCGCACTGTCACTGTTGAGGTCACTTTCAATTGTGTCGATATGTGACATGCACAATTTGCATGAGAGCGGCCGGCTGTCAAAACTGCCACTGCAGGGGAACGGACTGGAAACGGAATGTGAGAAGGAAACTTGGGAAAAAGGGGAACAGAAAAGGAGTGGTGCACACGGGATGGGAAATGCACCATGGCGATTAGCCATTCCGGCCACCTTGCAAGACTGCAAAAATTAACGTCGTCTTGAGTTGTCGTCTAAAGACTGCTGCAGCCGCTCCAGAGAGTCCATAGCCTCCTGAAGGAGTCTGCGCGCTCGCCGTCCACGCAACTGCGGAAGCCGAATTCCCATGGCTGGAGGTGCGCGCACTTGGCGCCGTCGCGGCACAATCGCTGGCATGCCTCGCCGTCCGCGGGCAGCTGGAACCGCACGTCGTCTTGGCGGATCAACCTCGCGGCGTACCTGAGCGGCAGGTCGTACTATGGGTGCACGTCGTGCGCGTTGTTGGCGCACCATAGGCTGCGCGATTGGCGCCACTCGTCGGCGCACAGCAGGCTGCGCAATTGGACGCGCAGCCGGCGCATTCCGCTGAGGGGGGCGTTCGTCTCGCCGGTTGTTGGGAGCTCGTTGTTGCGGGTCACGTGTCTCCCGTCGGACAGAGTGCAGCAACGTATGGTGGTGGCCGCGGCACTCTCGGCATCGGATTGTACAATCGCAGTCGCGGGTGGAATGCGACTGCGCCAAGCAATTCCTGCAATAGCCGTGGGCTACCGCCGCAGCTTCCCGTTGCTCGGGAGATAGAGCCAAAAATCCACGGCAGAAGCGGATGGCGTGGAACCGCTGGCACAGCTGACAGCGAGAGAGCTCGCTACGTTCGGGTGACGGCCTGGAAGAGAAAGAAAGAGAGAGACTTTAGTTGGAAGCCGCTGTAAGGGGTAGAGCGGTGATCATGGACATGATCTCTTTTATTTTTTTTGGGAAAAAATGGTGAATTTTCTCCTAATTATGGGCATGAACGAGCTCATGCCAAAGGGAGCGGGCATAGCTTTACTACAGGGCGAGTAAAGATTCCATTTTGTGTCCGGACGTCTGCGACTCGAACATGGCCGTCGGCACCACGATGCAGCTTGACGACACGTCCCAGGCGCCACTCGGTTGGAGGGAGTTGCTCGTCCTTGATGACGATTAGAGCTCCGTCCTCCAGTTCCTTGTGAGGTTCCTTCCACTTATACCTCTTGTGGAGATCCTTGAGGTATTCGTCCTTCCACCGTCGGCTGAACTGATGATGTAGCGCCTTGAGTTTTTCCCAGCGGTTCACAAGGGAAATGTCTTCCGCATTTGGTTCGGGAAGAGACACCAATGGAGCACCTCTGAGAAAGTGTCCGGGTGTTAAGGCAGTAAGCTCATCGGGGTCCTGAGAGAGAGATGACAGCGGTCGGGAGTTGAGCACCGCTTCTACACGCGTGAGGAGCGTGGAAAATTCCTCAAACGTAAAGGTATGGGATCCAGCGATCTTTTTCAGGTGAGTCTTGAAACTCTTCACCGCGGATTCCCACAAACCACCCATGTGAGGGGCACCGGGAGGAATGAAGTCCCATTCGACGCCCTGGGAAGCATACTGAGCGGAGATGTCAGCCGATACTTCCTTGAAGAACTTGAGCGTCTCCTTGGAGATGGCTCGTTGAGCACCGACAAACGTTTTTCCGTTATCGGTCATGATTTTACGTGGCAGACCACGCCGTCCCACAAATCGCGCGAAGGCTGCGCGAAATGCCTCGGTAGTGAGATCCGAGCACAGCTCTAAATGTACGGCCTTGGTGGAGAAACACACAAAGACGGCGACGTATCCTTTGAGGAAGGCAGAGCTGCGGAGAGTGGAGGCCTTTATCTGAAAAGGTCCAGCAAAATCGATGCCCGTTGTGGCAAATGGAAGAGAGAGGGTGCAGCGCTCAGGTGGCAGGGCAGCCATGATCTGAGAACGGACTCGCTGCTTGTGTATTGTGCAGATCTTGCACTGAAAAATGCACTTTTTAATTTGGGGTTTGAGCCGTGGCACGTAATACTCCTGACGGACCATCTGAAACATCAGCCTGTGCTCTGCATGGAGAAGGAGTGTGTGCAGGAAGCGGAGATATAGGCTGCAGTACCGGGAAGTTTCAGGCAATATAATCGGGTGACGCTCATTGTACGTCAAGGCGGCATGTGCAAGTCGGCCGTTGACTCGCATTACCTGCTCCTTGTCAAGAAAGGGGTTAAGTACTAGGAGAGTACTTTTCTTGTGAATGGGTTTCTTTTGGTGAAGAGAGCACCATTCTTGGGAGAAGTGACGAGATTGAGCAAGGGTAAGGAGCCGAGTTTTGACGAATCGAATCTCGTCCTGAGAAAGCACAGTGGAGTCGGGAACTGATAAACGTCGAGACCTGGCGAGTCCGTGGTGGACGAAGCGAAACACATACGCTATGACTCGTAATGCTCGCGGAAATGATGAAAACCGATCGAGAATGTCGGCTGGCTCCTCAAGGGTGTGCAGAGCTTCCACCTTTCGCTGCTCCAGGAGGGGGGCAGATCGAACAATGGGCTTGGGCCATGCTTCTAAAGGGGCTAGAAGCCATTGAGGGCCATTCCACCATAGGGAACTGGTCGCTAGGTCTTGTGGTCTGCAACCGCGTGTCCCCATATCAGCAGGGTTATCGGCACTTGAGACATGCCTCCAAATACCACTGCCGACATTGCGGAGAATTTGAGAGGTACGGTTGGCCACATAAGTTTTCCAGGTGTGCGGTGGTTTTTCCAACCAGGCAAGAACGATCTCGGCGTCGGACCAAAGAAATAGGTCACAGCTCTCGAGATGGAGATGGGAGCGTACAGTCTTGGCTAGTTGCGAAAGGAGCACTGCGCCGCACAATTCCAGGCGTGGAAGGCTGACGGTTTGTAGAGGAGCTACTTTAGTTTTCGCAACTAATAATCGGGATGTGACTGACTCACTTTCTTGAATGCGTATGTACAGAGCTGCACAATACGCTTTTTCAGAGGCATCACAGAAACCGTGGATCTGAATAGTTCGGTTGGGTGCGGAGTTGACCCACCGTGGGATTTGGATTTTCTCGATCATGGGTAAATCCTCGAGGAAGAGGTTCCATTTTACGAGTGCTCCGGGTTTGACGCATTCGTCCCACTCAGTACCTTCTAGCCATAGTTGCTGGAGGAGCATCTTGGCTTGAACCATTATTGGCGATAGCCATCCTGCCGGGTCAAACAGTTTCGCGACCGAAGAGAGGATTTGGCGCTTTGTTGCACTGTTTGTGGCTGGGCTAGCCTTGACCGAATACGAGAATGTATCGGAAAGAGCATTCCATCGGATGCCAAGGGTTTTGGTAGAGCTTGCGTCGTGAAATTTCAGAAAGTCGGAGTCAAGGAGATCCTCCGTGGGAACTTTCTTTAAAATCTCTGGGTGATTTGCGGTGATCTTTTTGAGAGGAAATCCCGCAGAGTCAAGAGCTTTAATTGTTTGCGACATTGCTTCAGCCGTGGAGGCTATGTCGTGACTTCCTGAAAGAACGTCATCGACATAAGTATCATGGAGGAGAATTCTTGAAGCTAATGGGAATTTTTGTCGCGAATCGTTGGCGAGCTGATGGAGTGTGCGTATGGCCAGGAAGGGCGCACAGTTAACTCCAAACGTCACCGTTTTGAGCTTAAAGTCCTGGACAGGGGTGTCCGGGGACTTGCGGAAGAGAATCCGCTGATAGTCTCTGTCCGCATCATCGACGAGGATTTGTCGATACATTTTTTGGACATCGCCATTAAAAACGTATTGATGGAACCGCCACTGGAGAATTAGTAGCATGAGATCAGGCTGGAGAGTTGGGCCCGTGTGAAGGACATCATTCAGGGAATTTCCTGATCCAGAGACTTTGGATGCATTGAATACTACCCGTACCTTCGATGTGACCTTTTCGGGACGGATCACAGCATGGTGAGGCAGGTAGTATGAGAAATGCTTGCCATTGGATATTATTTCACGAGAGGTCGTGCTTTCCATATGGTCAAGCGTGGAATATTCTTCTAGAACATCGTCATAAGCGCATTTGAGATCGCTTTTCTTCTGCAAACTGCGCTCAGTACTGAGATATTGCTGAAGCGCTGCAATTCGAGAATGCCCTAGGGCTAAAGTCTTTGGAAACTCCTCTTTAAATGGTAGGCGCACTACATATCGACCATCTGACCTACGGAGTGTGGTCTTTTTATAGAATTCTTCGCAATATTCGTCCTCAGGAGAGGGCGTGATGGGTTCACGCACTTCTTCCTGTTCCCAGAATTCTCTCAGCTGAGAACTGAGAGTCTGGTTGGATACCTGCTCTACGCCAGTAGAATACGATTCCACCACTTGAGATATGGGGCCGCTGAGTATCCAACCGAAGATGGTGTTTTGTGCCATCAAGCTTCTGCACAAATTATGGCGAATTCCTTCCAGGAGGATTTGAGGGATTAAATCGCTCCCTATCACGAGATCCACCTGAGCCGACACGAAGCAATTCGGATCGGCCAGATCTAGCAACCGAAACTCGCTCCAATCTGGCTGGTCAACATGGAACGTTGGTAAGAAGCGAGTGAGCTGTGGGAGGACGATCGCTTCAGTTTGAATTTTTACGCTTGCTTTAGGAGCAACAAGCGTAATCGGACATGTTTGAGATGAATTTTGGACTATTTGTCCGCCCATGCCCGAAATTTCAAACTGCGCCTGTTTCGTGGGAATACGAAGGCGCTGCTGAACTTTCGACGCGATGAAAGTCCGTTGGGAACCCTGGTCGATGAGAGCGCGGAGCTTGAAAAGTTCTCCTAGATGCTCAATGGAGACGAGCGCTGTAGGGAGCAAAACTTTTCCACCATTATTGGAAAATAACGCTTGCACATGAGTAGTGCCCTTCTTTGATGATGAACAGGGTTGTTCATCTAGAAGTTCTTGTTGCGTTCTGATCGTGTTTTGCGCTTGCGTCGTTGCAACCTGTGCAACGGTCGATTGGGGACGACTCTGACGCGCTTTGGTACTATCCAAATGAAGCAGTGAGTGATGCTTATTTTGGCAGTATACGCATGTGTAACTACTAGCGCAATTTTGCTTAGTGTGCGTAAAGGCTAGGCAGTTTTCACAGAGTTTGTGTTCCCGTACGAATTTAATTCGATCGGGAACTGAAAGCTTTTTGAATCGATTACAAAATTTCATTGCGTGGTTCGCTTTGCAGAGTTGACATGAGAATGTCGCTTTTTCCTCTGCAAGGTATGAATGTGTCCTATTGAGAGATTTATTTTGGGGAAATAAACTCGGTTTAGGTTTGTTTGGACGTATGGAGTTCAGTCTTTCAACCACTTCATATCTGCTTGTCAGAAATTCGTTCATCTGCGACCATAGAGGAAGGTCTTTTCGGGACTTCAGAGATTGTTCCCATAACGACAAAGTCTCTTCCGGTAGCTTTGTCGAGCAGATATAAATTAGGATGGGATCCCAATTTTCGGTTGATACGCCTTGAGATGCGAGAACTGAGAGACAATTATTTATCGTTGTCTGTATCTTTTGGATAGCTTCGCTGTTTTCAAAGTTAGCCGCAGGTAGATTCAAAAGGGATTTGATCTGGTTATCCACTAAGATTCGCTTATTCTCATATCGGGCTTTGAGAGCATCCCAAGCGAGAGCGAAATTTTCGTTATTCAGTGCGTACTGTTTAACGATTGCACCAGCTCTACCGTGCGTTTTGTACCTGAGATGGTACAGTTTTTGCGCAGGCGTGAGCTTCGGGTGGTTAATATAAACGGCAGTAAACATGTCCCGGAACGACGGCCACTCCTCATAACCACCCTGAAAGCTTTCCGTATCACAAGGTGGGACTTGAAGAAATACGTTGGAGCTTGGACTTTCCTGAGCTGGTGTTCGCTCCTGCGGTCTACTGCGTTCTGGGATTTCTACGCACTGTGGTGCTATCATCTCGTGGAGGTCGAGGATTTGTGCCTTGCAGATTTGCATTTGTTCCGAGCAGAGCTCGTACTTTCTGCGTGCTGACTCTTTGAAGTCTTCGGGTAAGTCCCTTTCATCAGTGGTGATGACCTGGTTAAATGCGCTGATTACTCGCGCCCAGCTGCTCTCGAGACTTTCTCGTTTCACGATTAACCAGGACTTTGTTAGCTCGTCAGCGGGAATTGCCATGAATTTAGCTATAAATTGCACCAAGCTGTCAGATTCGAAAATGAATACTGACACTGCCGAGTGGGTCCCGGTCTTTCTGGGATTTTTTGAGGTATCCCTGGTTTCCCTCGACTCTTTGAGGACATCGGACACCTTAGGTTCCTTTGTTCCCGATGGTTTTAGCTGGGAAGGCTTTGCCCTCTCCTCCGCTTCACCTTTCGGGGGGCTATGGCCTAATGGCATTATGTGTGATGCGTAGTTTCACGAGATGAAATTTTAAAACGAGCTATTCTTCGTAAAGATAGAGAATTTTTCCAAAATTCCCGTCCAACCGTATCGCTTGAGTAAGCGTTGATTGTGTTTTCCCGCTGGTGGTAGCGTGGAAAATGAGAGATTTACGCTGTGGGTAGCGTATTACAAAAGTTAAAAAAAATTTGGAGAAAAGAAAAAAAAAATTTTTTTTTGTATACTGAAATATATTTCACGCTATGGTAGCTTCAGAATGTATTTCCAGTGCTGGAATTTATTGCACGCTGGGTGTAGCGTGGAATTTGGATTATAATTGCGCTGTGGGTAGCGCAAGAGAAGAAAAGGAGTTTTTTTTTTTTTTTTGAAATTTATTTATTTATCACACTAGTTTTATCACACTAGGATTAGTGTGCTTTGGGTTTCGGATACGGATTTGTTTTAAGATTGAAATGTGTATCGAAATTACTTTCACGCTAGCGATGCCGTGGAATAATTACAATCGAATATTGCCTGTGGAAAATTTCTTGCAATCGAATATTGCCTGTGGAAATTTTCTTGCAATCGAATATTGCGTGTTGAAATTTTTTTTTTTTTTTTTGTTGTTTTAGAGACAGCGTTTTTATTTCTGCTTGATTCCTGTATTTTTTCGTAGAATACCGGAGTCTATCACCAATTATCTGCTCGAGGTAGCAGAAAATTATTTAATATACGCGAAGATTTTATGTTTGGCTTTGCAGAGATGCAGAGCTTCACTAATGTATATATGTATATGTATCGAATAAAAATTATAAATAGGGAATTTATAATAGGGGTTAAAATATGTAATAATTATAGTGGGAAATGTTTTATATATGTGAAATAAATTTAACCAGTATAAAATTTTATAAATATGGGGAATATTTTATTGATATGGGGAATAAATCACTGTAAAATTTTGGGAAAAATTTTTTTTTTTTCAACTTTGCGAGTTGAATTATTTTCTTGAAATGTATTAGTTAAAATTTCGGAAGAATTAAATTTTATTTCAACTTTGTGTGTCGTATGCTGACCGTAGGGCTGGTCCACAAAGTGACCTGTTGCTGTTACTAAATAGGTATACAGCAAGAGCGACGAGAGCGCTTATATGTGTGTGTGAATAGTGGACTGTATGATATGTGCAAGTGGGATTGCAATGAGAGTGAGAGGTTGGCTGTGGTATGTATGTGTATACAAATGTGCACTAGTATATTTGGCAGAGAGATTACGCCATATGTCAATGACCATATAGAAAGGTATATGCCCACCTTCCGTACCAGATTTATGGTGTGATTTTTCGGTACGGGTTGTTACCGAAAACAATGGTAAGTAAATTCAAACTACTTACAGCTTGCCCTTTTTATTGGGGATAAAGGGACTTTTGAAAGCGGAGGTTTTTTGCTGCAAATGTCTGCTGATTGGAATCGCTAGCTGGTGATGCTGGTCTGATGCTAACTCCAATTTGTAGTTTGTGGATGAAGGGGAAGGGGTCACACACTGCTGATCACTCGCTCAAATTTTTATGAAAAAATAAAAAATTTTTTGTAATTTAAATGCCCATATGGCAGTAAAAGGCTTCCGTATTTGTGATATTTGCGTGATAATGTTATTTTTAGGATATTTTATTAGCCAAATTTTGACTGTGATATTTCTGTGATATTTTTTCCTTTAGCCAAAATTTTAATTGCTGTTTGCTGTTTTTTGCACTTTATGTCGTATACTTGTCACTTTATGTGTGTATGTGTATTTATTTTCCAAAGTTTTTCGGCGTTATGTACTTTCTTTTATTTTAGCTTTTGTACAATTTATTTGAAATTATTTATTTTGCCTTTTTTTTTATAGGATTTTTGCACTTTGCACTTCTCACCTCATTTTTTCTTTTTTCTACGCACAAATAAGTATTTGGTGCTGTTTTCGGTTTCGCGCCGAAGGACCAATGTTTAATTCGATATCGTCGCTTGATCGACAACGCAAATAAGTAAGCGAAGGAATTTTAACTTTTCATGCGCACAGGATTGCGCGTTTAATTGCGATTGTAAGAAATACAAAGGTTTTTACAAAGTTGAGAAAAAAAAGAAAAATGTTGATTCGCGCACTGTCACTGTTGAGGTCACTTTCAATTGTGTCGATATGTGACATGCACAATTTGCATGAGAGCGGCCGGCTGTCAAAACTGCCACTGCAGGGGAACGGACTGGAAACGGAATGTGAGAAGGAAACTTGGGAAAAAGGGGAACAGAAAAGGAGTGGTGCACACGGGATGGGAAATGCACCATGGCGATTAGCCATATAGTATTGCTTGAGGTATTACTTTTATAAGAAATTTAAAGAAACCATTTTTTTAATCATATAGTTTTGGAATAAAAGTTATTAAAATTTATCTGTGATCATTCATACTTTTACAAAAGGCTCTCTTAGCACTTCTGGTGTCCTTATTATGCCTGGTGAGGGCTCGTTTGTATTGGTCCCACATCATCCGTTGATTTTGCTAAATTGAGTAGTTTCCGGGTTGCTACTTATAATTTAATCAGAGCGTTATTCCAACAAGGAGTTGTTCTGTTGCTCGAGTTTTTGACCTCTGGACAAGATTGATGGCACGCTTCCATGATAGCTTAACGTATCATTGCCTATTTTAAGTTTGTCAATATTTTTCAGCACCGCCTTACATCTGACGATTTTATTCATAAGGTGACGTTTATATTGTATTGTTGAAAAAATGGCTTCTAGATTTAATATACCTGTGATCAGACATAGAAGGACATTGTTAAAATCGCCGTCAACAATTTGAAAGAATACAAAAATATTTGAGCCTAAATCGATTTTCGATTACAAACGTAATCCTTTTACCAAAACCTTGCTTTTGACATTGTGCATTTTTTTCCATTTTGTTTATGGCACGAATCACTGTGCGGCGTCTTGTTGGCACGGCCATAAGTTGTACCTAATTATTTTGTATGCCATGGAATTTTTTAAATTTATAAAATTTTTATCTGGCAAGTCTGCTGAACTGCATCCTTGCCATTGTGATGCTTGAAAGTTTATTTATTTGAACTTGTACGAGTGGCAGCATTGCCAGTGTCATTGCTACAAATTACAAATTGTTCTTGTTAGGTTTTGGCATCATATGTTATCGTTGTTTTTGTATGTTGACATTGCACTTGCTTCAACTTTGACTTTTGTAAAGTTTTTTCCTTTTTACTTTTGTGCTGCTGGCAATTTTCCCAATATATGCGACCAAATGGCGAATATTTGGCCATGTAGCTTGAAAATTTTGGCACTCAAATTGAACTCGGAATTGGTTGGCAGTAATTAAAATCAAATAGTAGTATAATTGTCAGCTGTTATCGATTGTAATAAACCAAACAATATGTCATACCATTCTTAATTTTTTTTGCGAAATTTTAGCAAATTGCAGTTTTAGTTCAGAACTATTAAAGCACTTTGCTTTAGTGGCATTTGCCATAAAATAATGAGGACATCAAGTTCAAAACTTTTGTTTAAAATATTTTTAAATAAAGCACAGACATTTAATCTCATTAGTTAAACAGTAGAAGTGTGAACGGAATTTGTATGTGTTTTTTGGGCAAATTTGACAAAATTTGGTTTAGATTTTTCATTGAAAGATTTTACCTAAAGCCATATTTTATTTCTCCCGATCTCCAATTTTGCATATTCATCGATAATGATTAACATAAGTAATTTGAATAATTGTGAAAATAATTGAAAAAGGACAAAAGCTAATAGTTTACCTCAAATAATCGTTAACTACAGATTTATCAATTGTTGAATTGTTGCTTGTCTGCTGCTACACTACTTCGTAATGATTTCATCATCATTATTGTTGCCATTCACAGCAGCACTCAAATTCATTTGGAATTCACCAATTTCCTTCGATTATGTGTTCTTGTGTGTGTGTAGGATGTCGATATGATTCGCTTATGCATTCATGACAGGGTGGCCAAATCAATTTGTAAAGGTGCTTTAGCATTTCATAAATGAACTTTTCTCTTTTCTCTTCCTTTTTTGTGTGCTGGTGTTGGTTTTTTCTAACCAATAAATACAAATCATTATGCGCGTACCCAGAATGGAAATAAGGCAAGAGGGTAGGTAGCTTACAAAGGAAATTGCTAGTCAAAATTGCATGATATTAGTGTGATTTTTTGTCTAAGCATAATAAAAATAATAGCTCAAAGTAAAACCAGATTTATATCGCGACTTTTATTCAATGAACTATATCTAAAGTTTTGACGCAAGTGAGTTTTTCATTACAAATCCTACAACGTCGTAAACTCTATCTATGATATTGATTACGAAAGAAATTACTATCACTTCTAATGGTATATTTTAAAAAATTATATAAAAAAAAACTTTTTAAAAATAAGCTTTAATGTACTAAAAAGTAGAAAATAAGTTGTTTCCAAGTCACCTGTATCTTACTATCCCTAAAAGCTTGGGGCGCTCATGTGTTCAATATTTGTCAAACAGTTACCACAATATTTTATTTAAATAATCTTTTGCAAATAGATTCTAGTAATGAAAGATATTTTGAATATGGATATTGAGCGCACAAGCTTTTATTAATAGTAAGATACAGGTGACTTGGAAACAACTTATTTTCTACTTTTTAGTACATTAAAGCTTATTTTTAAAAAGTTTTTTTTTATATAATTTTATTTTCTACTTTTTAGTCTTCCATAAATTCAATTTTAGAGCTCTGAAATTTTTCGCAAAAAGAATTTTAAACTTGCAGAGCAGTACACAATATTTAGGGTATTCACAGTGTTTCCTATCGTCATATGTCATATCCTCAATTTAACAAATAATACGGCAGTGATCGACCCTAATATTCGTGGCATATTTGTGACGCGGTGAGTTGTTGCTATTTTGCCAGCAGGGCGCGGCAAGTAAGTTCCTATCGTTTTTCATTCATGTGTGGTGTACCTATAATTATAAACTGAAGCCCAAGTGTGTAGTTGCTTGAAAAGTGCCACGCCCCTTGTCCTACGCCCATAAAATTTTACCAGTGGGACGACACATCCAAGAGGCGACTGCATACGAAATTTCAATGCTGCACGACCTTTAGTTCCAAAGCTAATCGAGATCAAAAATTTGGTTTGTATGGGCGGTGCCACGCCCCCTTATCCAGTGCACGCCTTATTTTCTCAGTAGAAGGATATGGATATGTAGTAAGTTCCTACCGAGTTTCATTGATGTGTGATGTGTAGTTCTAAAGTTATACACAAATCTGGAGTTTATAAAAAAGTGCCACGCCCCTTATCCTACGCCCATAAAATTTTACCAGTGGGACGACACATCCAAGAGGCGACTGCATACGAAATTTCAATGCTGCACGACCTTTAGTTCCAAAGCAAATCGAGATCAAAAATTTTGTTTGTATGGGGGGTGCCACGTCCCCTTATCCTACGCCCATAAAATTTTACCAGTGGGACGACACATCCAAGACACATCCAAGAGGCGACTGCATACGAAATTTCAATGCTGCACGACCTTTAGTTCCAAAGCAAATCGAGATCAAAAATTTTGTTTGTATGGGGGGTGCCACGTCCCCTTATCCTACGCCCATAAAATTTTACCAGTGGGACGACACATCCAAGAGGCGACTGCATACGAAATGTCAATGCTGCACGACCTTTAGTTCCAAAGCTAATCGAGATCAAAAATTTTGTTTGTATGGGGGTGCCACGCCCCCTTATCCAGTGCCCCCTTATTTTCTCAGTAGAAGGATATGGATATGTAGTAAGTTCCTACCGAGTTTCATTGATGTGTGATGTGTAGTTCTAAAGTTATACACAAATCTGGAGTTTATAAAAAAGTGCCACGCCCCTAATCCTACGCCCATAAAATTTTACCAGTGGGACGACACATCCAAGAGGCGACTGCATACGAAATTTCAACGCTGCACGACCTTTAGTTCCAAAGCTAATCGAGATCAAAAATTTTGATTGTATGGGGGTGCCACGCCCCCTTATCCAGTGCCCCCCTTATTTTCTCAGTAGAAGGATATGGATATGTAGTAAGTTCCTACCGAGTTTCATTGATGTGTGATGTGTAGTTCTAAAGTTATACACAAATCTGGAGTTTATAAAAAAGTGCCACGCCCCTTATCCTACGCCCATAAAATTTATTGATTCGTGTATTGGGCTCTAGATTAGGCATGTATGCAAAGTTTCAGATCTCTAAGTAGTCGGGAAGTGAGTGAAAAATTGATTACTAGATTTGACGACATACCGCGGACATACCGACAGAAAGTGAAGTTAATATAAAGCTTATAAAAAAGAGTAAAGTACTGTTTAGAAAAGTAAAGTACTTTTAGAAAAGCTTCTCTTTTTCAGCCTCCTTAAAAGTGAAATGGAAATAGATAGACGCTATTGCATAAATGCCTATCACATTGAATAAAATTCTAAAATTCTTTAGCATAACAAAAATGTTTGTTTGCATTTTTCTGCTATGAAAATTTTAATAATCGAAAATCTGAATTTGGAGCTGCCTTAAGCCCCTGTCCTTGCTCCAACGTAGACGCGTCTTGCAAATATTTACAATAATAATACGAATATACTTGTATAAAGGAAAAAAGAAGCAATCTGCAGCAGCCGGCTGTATCAATAATGCAAATAATGGCGCATAACGGTAATCAGTGGGCGGTATGTGTGCTGTCGGTCTGTCGTTCTTTTGGTAGGAGAAGAGCATCAGAAGCGCAGTCAGTATGAGCCTTCAATACGTTAAAACCTTCTCTCGTCTACACGGTTGCTCCTCCGGAACTATTTTATAGATCGTATGCCTAACTGTTTGCCTGTCTGTCTGTCTGTCTGTCTGTCTGTCTGTCTGTCTGTCTGTCTGTCTGTCTGTCTGTCTGTCTGTCTGTCTGTCTGTCTGTCTGTCTGTCTGTCTGTCTGTCTGCCTGTTTGCCTGTCTTTTTTTTAGATCGTATTTTATAGATCGTATGCCTAACTGTTTGCCTGTCTGTCTGTCTGTCTGTCTGTCTGTTTGCCTGTCTGTCTGTCTGTCTGTCTGTCTGTCTGTCTGTCTGTCTGTCTGTCTGTCTGTCTGCTTGTCTGTCTGTCTGTTTTTCTGTGTGTCTGTCTGTCTGTCTGTCTGTCAGTCCGTCTGTCGGTCTCCTTGTGCCTATTTATCTGTCTGTTTGCCTGTCTGTTTGTCTTTCTGCCAATATTAAATTTTTATGAAAATCACGCACAGAGCAAAAATCAACGAATTGAGAACTCACTGATGGCAGCAGCAAGAGCAACAACAAAATACATAACAACAACAACAATGACCACAACAACATGCTGCCGCAATACCACTCACAGCTCTGATTTGCTTCTGAGCCCTAATGCAAGCACATTGCAGCCATAAATCGCTTTGTATAGGTGTTTGTGTGTGTGTGTGTGTGTGCATTTGTATGCGCGTTGGCCAAGTGAAAAATCAGCTTTACTTTGCCACGAACACTCATGCAAGCAAATCGGTAAGCAACAGGGAACAGGCAACAACCAACAGCAGCAGTTCCATTTCCCAAGTGGACCAAGAAATCGCTTTCAATGCTTTTGCACAAAAACTCAATTCCGCATGTCCGCTGCGATTTTTGACCAAAGGAAAACAAACAGAAAAAAAACTAACAAAAATCTGAAAAATCACAAAATTTCCCAAGAGCTGTTTATTTCGCTTGTGGAGGAAGGGGGTGGGGCTGTGTTGCTGGTAATTGGAAAAAATATGCGCAATCAATCTGAGAGTTCAATAAAGCTCAGTGAATTTGTGTGTGACCGCCAGCCTCAGAGGGGCAGTTCAGTTTCAGCGGTTAATCAAAAATTAAATGCCAGCTTTTAAGTGGACACTAAGGCTGTGGGGGTGGTGCGTGACAAGGGTAGGGGCTGTTAGTGGCACTTGAATGCTTCATCGCTTCCGAGCGTGATCTCGCCGCAGCATGACAAGCTTTCAAGTGCAGCTGCTGAATAGCGCTATAAAGGGCATTCTGGCATTGATTAAGTGGCAACTGCTTTTGTGGCTGTTGTTGTTGTTGCCACCACTAACGGCTTAAGGTCTGTGGCAGTTGCAGTGAATTGTGACATTGTGACACTGTGCGAAAAGTGAAATGTTATATTGTTAAAACTGTAGCTTCGGCTGAAATTCTCAAAAGTAGAAAATTAAGGATAACGGGGAAAATTTTTTTAATTCGAAATTGAAATTTTATGCATGTTATGCATTTTTTGGTGAAACAGAATTTAAAAAAAAACCCTTGATTAAAGACTTCCACATTTTAACAGGATTCTAAATTTTTATAGAGAAAACACAAGAGAAAGCGCAAAGAACATTTTCCTAAAAATCAAAAAACACTCGATACTGTTGTTAAAAGGTTGAATGGGACCCAGTGCAAAAATAAACAGTGTAAAAAATGTGCTGTTTCCATAGGAAATTGCTTTCTTTGGAATATTAAAAAAAGACGTGCAAAAAGGAAGCAAACAAAAAAGTCTAACTTCAATGTGAAATTTATTATTGAGGCCAAATTATAGAAGAAGAAGAGTTGCATATGGAAATATATAAATCTAATTTATGTATTAGCTCTGATTTCAATTCTAAAGTTTAGTTGATTGTAAAATTTTTGACAAGCTTTAATATACAAATCTTTATGAGTCGAAGAAAAGTGTTGTTAATCTATATTCATTGTTAATCGTTAAAGGATCAAGGCTGGCGGTTTCCGGATATTTTAAAGAGTTGTTGATTTTCTGCTTAATGTCATGCAAATGCAATTAGCTACTTTTCCTTGCATATGGCAACTCTTCGCAAGGCATTCTTAATTTATTTCCCCACAAGTGCTGGTGTCTACTTAATACCTTAGCGTGGGCACATTCTTTTGGTCAGCCAGCAGCCGCTTCCCACGCAGGCTCACCTGTTTCCACACGATTTAGCGTAAAATTTCCACAAAGTGCTTCAGGCGTTTGAGCGCCTGCATCCCCGTACACAACAACGCAGATGACAATTGCGGCAAGACGACACTCCGCCATGCTCTTGCGCCTTGAAGCAGTCTAAGCCAGTTTGTTTAAGTACGAGTACCTACGAGCTTTAAGCTGCTGGCATTTGTTCACATGGAAATAAAATGCGTTTAGGCATGCCCGCCTATTTTAAGCGCTTTTTATTCCGCTTACACACACACACACACACACACACACACACTCACAGCATGTGGAAATAAATTTCACTTTATCTTTGTGTGAATGTCAATTTGACATCTTAAATATGTGCAAATTTATGTCTGCGTGCAGCTGTGTTTGTGTATGTGTGTGCATGTTTTAGTATATGGTTTTGTATGAATTGGTTTGATAGTGCGCTGGAGCGCGCAGCTGGCAGCTAATTTTGCAAGCAGGCTCTTTTATATGATTTGAAAAAATTGTGTGCGAATTTCGAGTTGAGTTTGATTAAAGAATTTTTGTAAAAGTGCGCAAAATACAAATATTAATAAATTTCCTTGAGCTTACTCTGCCACAATAAGTTCAAAGAAATTTTATTAACAATTTAAAATTGATGACCAACGCATAATAAAGTGAATACAAAAAAAATTCATCGTAGAAAATGAGTTTTTCCCATAGTGTAATAATATCAAGTGTGCGAGATAGCAATGACATTCTATTCTCATACCCTTGCTTGTCAGTTGTGTTGTCAAAAATATTAACCCGTTTTCAGTTTGAGTTTGCGTTTGAAGAAAAAAGTAAAAAGAAAAAACTTCAATGACCAACTCTTGTGGTAATAACGAATACCTCCCTAAATTTGCTGTATAAATATCTGCAAGAAAAGTTTGGAATGTCTTACCTTTTGACTAGTAGACTAAATCAAGACGTATTAGAAAATTTCTTTGGGGCAATGAGAAGTTCAGGTGGTCTTAACGAGATAAAAAAATATTAACAATTGGTTTATAAACGCTATTTGTTATAAAAAATGTAACACACGTGCTGGTTCATTACTGAAAATAAAAATTTTTTGGTACGTAAAAATGTTGAGTAAGTTTTTTGTACTAATGTCTCGGATGGGTTAAGACATAACGAAGAAGGAGGAAAGAAAAATCAAAATATTTTTTGACAAGCTAGGGTACGATAAGCTATCTGGCACACTTGATATTATTACACTATGGTTTTTCCCAGCTATCATGCGTATAAATTCTTTGCCGAGTTTCTGGGAAAGAAAAATCGAAAGTAGAGCGAAAGTAGACCAGTATATCCTTTCTCATGCTCTTAAATTTTCGTTTGTTAATTTAGTTCCCTCGCACACTTTTGAAATTAGCAACAACAACAACTTAAATGATAAAGCGAAGGAATTTGTCAAGCTTACTTTTAGTATGGAACATAGCATAAAGAAGAATGACAAATTTTTACAGAAGTAATCAGTTTCTATAGAAATCTTTCCGTGTGCATATTGGAAATAAGAAAATTATTATAAAAAGACATTTTTGAAATGGAAACAACAAATAGCCTGTCGTTGATATACAAAATTTTGCATGATTCTGCAAAGCAAGTGGGCTTGAATTTGAAATCCATTTTTCGCATGCTAGTAATTTTATTTGGCATCAATAACTTTTTATATTTCATAAAAATTGTTTACAAAAATATAAATTTTTATTCTTAATTAAGAGAAAAAAGTACCAGTTAAATTTGAAAGCTTTTTTGCTATTTATTGCACTTGTTCAATAGTGCCAAAATTAAGAATTCGTTGCGGATTATTAAGCTTTTTCAGGCTTTTACAAAATTATGGAATTTTTTATGAAATTTGCGAATTTTACATTTTCAAATAAATTACGCTTTATGCTTGTTTTTGTATGTGTATGCATGCATATATTTGATTTGCTATGCGCATATTTTACATTGCCCCTAGGCAAATTTCCACGGGCAAGCGCCAGCCTTTATAAAATTGCAGCAATTTGCATGCAACGTTTTTCAGCTCGCTGCTGCTGTTGCTGCTGCTGCTGGTTGGAGACCCAGGCTCAAATGGATTTTACATGCGTGCATTTAAATTAGCATATACTACCTGAGCATCTTTTGGTGGCTTCTCGCATGCATGTGCTTGGATGTCAGCATGTTGCTAGCTTCTGCTGCCATGTTGTTGTTGCTCCTGCTTCATGGCACGCATATTTATTTAGCGGGATTTTGTAATTTAAATTTAATTTGGCTGACATAATTTTTATGGGCCGGAAGTGACGTGGAAGCTTGTTTTATGTTTGTTGTTGTTGCTGCTAATAATTGTTGCTGTTGTTGCTGCGTTTTGTGCGGCTTCCCTTTGTTTCACTTTAATTACATTTGCTGCACGCGTTGCTGACAATTTACTATTCTCGCCTTCCTTTTTTCGCTTGTTTTGCACGCACACAATGTAAAATGAAATTTTTGCAATGGCAGAAGGCAGCAGCAGCGGGGAAGGGCAAATGCCAAACGGCAAGGAGTTGCATGCAAATGAAAGAGCACATTCATTCGTAATTAATGTGAGCCGCAAATGAGAATGAAATATGATAAATGTTTTGAAAGAGCAGAAAAGCAAGCTTTTTATATGCTGACCTTGAGATAATTTTAGTAAAAAGCAGAAGTGGCCAATGCGCGGCTCGCCTTTAAAATTTTGTCCGTACAATCTTCCGACCATTTCCGAACATTTTCCATAATGCTAGATCATTTGGGTAGGCGACCCCCGGTAAAAAGTTTTGGAACTCTATATTAGTAAAAATGTGGAGACAAATGCTATTTATGCTGTTTACTAAAAAATAGTGCTTTGGCAATTAAAAGCAATCTGAAAGCACCTCAACATTGGTGCAGCCAGCGGGAAGGGGCTATTAAATACAAAACATTAATTTACAGCTTGCAACAACTCACATTTATTCATTAATGGAGAAGTTGATATACACGTGAAACTAATCCTAAATATATATCAAAAGAAAAACTGTAAAGAAGGACTTTAATATAGTTATTCTCGTCGCTTAAAATGCCGGTATCTGATTCTAAGATCTGAGAGTAAATTTTGAGCTCGTTGTTGAACAAATTTGCATATTTATTTATTTATTGACAACAATTATAAGTACAATAAGAACATGTTCTTTTCATGTACAAAGTAAATCAAAACTCAGAGTTTGAATGTTAATACAACTTATATTACTAAATACTATAAATAAAATTATAAGTTAAGAGATAAATGGAAAAAGAATATAAAAAGTAAGGAAAGGAAAAAAAAACATATTATAGAAATTAAAAAGGGAACAAATAGATAGATACATATAATAAAGAAATAAATAGAAATAGAAAACTGGTTATTTTATAAGGTAGATATTTAATTATAATTAGGCGAAATGATTTAATACGGCGTGCCTAAAGCTGCTTTTATTTACAGTAGATTTAAGGTGGTTCGGTATAGAATTCCACAATCTAGTGGCATAAACGAAGAATAGTCTGGCAGAGTTTAGAGAATTAAAGTTAGGTATCATTAACATGTAGGTTCTGGCTGACTGACAAAATTGCAATTTTTCGAAGAGATACAGTGGAACTTTAAGGTGAATCAGTTTATGTAGGAATATGCAATTATGAGCATTAAGATAGCTAATTATATCACAACCAAGAATATTATTCTTAAATTGAGATATATGATCGAACTTTCGAATATTATAGACGTATCGCGTTGCATGATTGAACGCAATGCGCAATTTGCGCTCAGAACGTGAATCTGATTTACTATAAATAAGCTCGGAATACGTTATTGTTGGAATTATCAGTTGCAACACCAGCTTACGCCTAGTTTCAACAGGTGTAAACTGTGCTGACATTTTTAGGTTTCGCAAGGCATAATAGATGTTACGGACTTCGTTATTAATATGATCAGTGCAGGTTAGAGACGAATTAATTTGGAAGCCAAGACTTTTTACATTGCTTACTAGATTTAGCTTCCTGTCTCCTATAAACAAGTCTGGTATGTCATCTAAACATATTTCGTTTCTGGCAATAGGTAAAACATATGAATCTCTTTATTAAAGTTTAAATAAAATAATTGCGTTTCATTCATAACTAATCTGAAAACGAACCTTTAAAATTGCTTTGCGAATTAACCTTTGAGATCGATTTGAGAATTAGCGAAATTCTCAAGTTGACAATTAATGTGCCCTATTTTGTTGAGAAAGCTAAAATTCTCAAATTAATTTCAAACATTTGAGGTTTGAGACTAATGCTTGATCTTAAATGCATATCAAAGATAAATGCTTTCTGGGATGCTTCTTCTGCATGCACATATTTGTATGTTTGCATGTGTTTGGTTGTATACGCGTATGGTTAAATATTTGAAGAATACATTTAAAAATTGTGCTAAAAATAAAGTAGCGCGCGGAAGTGGAGCACAACAAATATAATTAAACAGGCAAACACAGAAAGCAAAAGGAGAGAGCGATGAGAAAAGCAAACAGTGATGCAAAAATAACACAGCAACAATAACATAACCTAAGAGGAAAGCACGAAATTTTGAAACAAAAAAAGTTTGTTTGCCAAGCGAAAACAAAAGCGAAACAAATAAAATGCGACACCCATAAATTGCGAAGGAGTAAAAGGGTAGCGTTAAAATGAAAGAAAAATGAAAAGTGAAAATGAAAATTTGCGCACTCGAAAAGGAGCTACGCTGTAAGAAGTCGGTAAGACATTGGTTGGCTTACAGGAAACTGCAGTGCCTTTAAGAGCGGCGTGTGTGCGGGATTTGTGGCAGATGGAATTGATATGTGTCACTTTGATAGAGGTTCAAAGTCAAAGGTCGGCGCTGGCAAGCTTAACTCCTTCGCTTGGCTATGCCACTTGACAAGCTGCCGATTTAACTGAAGGGAGGGCATGCCAAAAAAAATTTAAATATTTGAGACAAGCTGATAGCGCAGTTTTTTTACTTTTCAATATATTCGACATTTCTCCAATTAAGCAAACAGAAGTTTTTAAAGAAGTTTATGTGATCGAAATTTTGAAAATTAAACTTACGCACAAAATGTTAATCTTTTCAATATCTTCGTCATTTCTCATAAAAAAAAAAAAACAAGTTTCTTGAAACCTTTTTTATTGAGAATTGAAATTTTGAAATTTCACTTTTTCGCAAATTGCAAAAAATTTACATCGTTTCAGTAGTAATGTTAATTTTTTATACTGTTCAAACAAGAAGCACTTTTTTGAAATTATTTATCAATTTTTTTTCGAAAAATGAGCTACAAAACAGAAATCAAATAAGATCATATTTTTGGTTTCAATAGCATATTTGTTTAAATACTAGTATCAATACTAGTATAACAGTGCAATTCTAGCTTTCTATTGTTGTAAAATTTTTACTAGCAACATGCGTTTTCAAAAGAGATCAATTTAATAGTGGAGTGAGAAAATTTTGCATAGTCAAAATTTTTTCTAGATATTATGAGCATACAATTTTAAGAGTTAGAATTTTTACGTCGTTGAAATTCCTTGTTATTCGATTTGTAAAAAGAACATAGAAAAGTATATTCCTGTTTGCAGTTTTCAGCATGAAAACATGACTTATGTGTCTATTGCGGCATGAAAAATATTCACGTGAATGAAGAGAGTCCTTTCTATAGTAGGTATATACATATATGTATTTATGTGTAGTGCAAGTGATCACAGTGTTTGTACGAATGTCAAATTTAGTATGGAAATTAATGTGATTGTTCATTTCAAATTTAACAGAATACTAGAGACAGAGAGAGAGAGAAAGAGATACCGTGCTAACGTACCAACGAATGTTGTAGCCCAATAAAGAAACTATAAATTTAATATTAAATAAAAAGTTTATGAGAAACTACGTGAAAGTGCCTCCAAGCAACGAAAACTAATGGCGCGCTGATAAGGCGCACATTTTGCACTTTCGTGTCACGCCACATCACGCCGCAGGCTACGTACGTACGTCTGCCATTTGTGCTCGGTCGCGCGAATATTCTAATAAAATGGCCACACTGGCGGTCAGCTGCCTCTGCAGTGGCATTGCGGTTTCACTTAACTGAGCGGCGCGCGGACGGAGCGCCGCTGCCAACATCATGGCATGTTCATAGCGCGGAATTGCGATTTCACATAATTTGTGGCACATGCAAAACTGCATTCGAAATAGCGTCAAATCCGCTCGGAATCATACGAGCGACAACGTGTGCGGCGGAAGTGTCGCTTCAGTGTGTAGGTGGACGCAGCCAAGTGTCAACATGTTGACGACACACCATCTGCATCATTTGCATCATCATCGGGGCAGCGCAGCAGTGGAGTTGGACAAAATCACCAACTTGAATACGGTATGTGCATGTATTATATTCTCTTTAACCTCGCTCTTCCCAATAGAATATATCTTATTTATATGTACATACATATATTGATATAATGATTTGACAGACAGAACCGACTGAAATGCAGTTAGAGTAGCTAAGTTAGTTAAGCCTCATAGGGTTGTTCCTCATTTGCACAATGGCTTAGTCAGTTCCATTAAGTTTTAGACATTCCCAATAGCGACTTCTTATCCACGAATGGCAATCTTCTTTGATTTGATGAAAAACTCAGCACTTTTTAAAATATTACCCCTCTCAGCGTTTTTTATAAGCTTTATATTAACTTCAAATCAGGTATGTATGTCGTCAAATCTAGGAATCAATTTTTCACCCACTTCCCGACTACTTAGAGATCTGAAACTTTGCATACATGCCTAATCTAGAGCCCAATACATGAATCAATAAATTTTATGGGCGTAGGATAAGGGGCGTGGCACTTTTTTATAAACTCCAGATTTGTGTATAACTTTAGAACTACACATCACACATCAATGAAACTCGGTAGCAACTTACTACATATCAATATCCTTCTACTGAGAAAATAAGGGGTGACTGGATAAGGGGGCGTGGCACCCCCCATACAAACAAAATTTTTTATCTCGATTAGCTTTGGAACTAAAGGTCGTGCAGCATTGAAATTTCGTATGCAGTCGCCTCTTGGATGTGTCGTCCCATTGGTAAAATTTTATGGGCGTAGGATAAGGGGGCGTGGCACCCCCCATACAAACAAAATTTTTGATCTCGATTTGCTTTGGAACTAAAGGTCGTGCAGCATTGAAATTTCGTATGCAGTCGCCTCTTGGATGTGTCGTCCCACTGGTAAAATTGTATGGGCGTAGGGTAAGGGGCGTGGCACTTTTTTATCAACTCCAGATTCGTGTATAACTTTAGAACTACACATCACACATCAATGAAACTCGGTAGGAGCTTACTACATATCCATATCCTTCTACTGAGAAAATAAGGCGGGCACTGGATAAGGGGGCGTGGCACCCCCCATACAAACAAAATTTTTGATCTCGATTAGCTTTGGAACTAAAGGTCGTGCAGCATTGAAATTTCGTATGCAGTCGCCTCTTGGATGTGTCGTCCCACTGGTAAAATTGTATGGGCGTAGGATAAGGGGCGTGGCACTTTTTTATAAACTCCAGATTTGTGTATAACTTTAGAACTACAAATCACACATCAATGAAATTTGGTAGGAACTTACTACATATCCATATCCTTCTACTGGGAAAATAAGACGGGCAGTGGACAAGTGGGCGTGGCACCGCCCATACAAACCAAATCGTTTATATAGAATAGCTTTGGAACTAAAGGTCGTGCAGCATTGAAGTTCCGTATACAGGCCCCTCTTGGATGCTTCGTCCCACTGGTAAAATTTTATGGGCGTAGGACAAGGGGCACTTTTCAAGCAACTACACACCCCGCGCCCTGCTGGCAAAATAGCAACAACTCAACGCGTCACAAATATGCCACGAATATTAGGGTCGATCACTGCCGTATTATTTGTTAAATTGAGGATATGACATATGACGATAGGAAACACTGTGAATACCCTAAATATTGTGTACTGCTCTGCAAGTTTTAAATTCTTTTTGTGAAAAATTTCAGAGCTCTAAAATTGAATTTATGGAAGACTAAAAAGTAGAAAATAAAATTATATAAAAAAAAACTTTTTAAAAATAAGCTTTAATTTATTTAATGTACTAAAAAGTAGAAAATAAATTGTTTTTAAGTCACCTGTATCTTACTATCAATAAAAGCTTGTGCGCTCAATATCCATATTCAAAATATCTTTCATTACTAGAATCTATTTGCAAAAAATTATTTAAATAAAATATTGTGGTAACTGTTTGACAAATATTGAACACATGAGCGCCCCAAGCTTTTATTGATAGTAAGATACAGGTGACTTAAAAACAATTTATTTTCTACTTTTTAGTACATTAAATAAATTAAAGCTTATTTTTAAAAAGTTTTTTTTTATATAATTTTATTTTTAACTATAGTTTCAATAAGCCAAATGATTTTTGATTTACCTTATTTGTGAGTCATCACCGTGGCTCAGTGGATAAGTGCTCGATCGCTGATGCTTGGAGTCGCTAGTTGAAATTCCAACCGAATCATATCAGACAATAAATGAGATACTTAGTTTCTTTGCATGCGGCGTCATCTCCAGTGAGCTCTAGTTGGCAACTCTCCGAGCGTATTTTTTGCGTTGAAAAAAAGATTCTCAATCTGGTTCGGAGAAGACTATAGAATAAATGTGTAGCTCTCGTAATCTTGTGCTGAAATAGTACGAGCACACACTAGCTAAAGCGGGAAAGCTGGGCCCTAAAAATGTAATTCCTGGAATACATAGAAATGAAGTGTACCATCAACTTAATAGGTTGAGTCCAGGAAACAAATTTCTGAACCCGAAGGCTGCCCTGGAATTCGGCCTTGAATACGGCCAAGGCCTGCCATTATGCACGGTCAAAGCATGCATAAACGACTGGTTTTTCTGTCAACATGGTCTTAGATAGACTGGTCTGGTTGCATGTGCACAGATGATGCTACTGCTTCAAACCATCGACAAAAGGAAATCTGACTTCTTAAGGTTTCTCAAGCGTAAAGACTGCAGTCTTCTAGTTGGAGTTCTGTGACCGATTACACCTTCTATGCTAAACACTTGAGTGTACTGGATCTGATTGACAACAATGTTTTCTGTGATAACTGTCTGCAGGAGACTAGCTATAGCTATATGTCTATAAGATTTCTTATTAAATTTGGCAGTGCTTTTGATTGTTTTTGTGGATCTATCAACTATCAATCATTTGCATATTAAGTATTCATTTTGGAACGCTGACAGCAAAAAGTAAATTTCAATTTTGTGAAAAACAATTGACATGTTGCTCGAAAATGTGTCGCGTTGCCAGCAGTCACAGAGAAATATTGTCATAATCATAACAGAAATATAGAGACAAAACGAAGAATATTTGCCAATCAAAAGAAGAAGAAAACCAACCAAATGCCAAAAAATTCAATAAGAAAGTGAAAAGGATGTTTGCATGGCAACGACCGAAAAACATTGCAAATGCGCGAAAAGTTGATGCTCAGCACTCAAAAACATTGCCAGCATGTCAGACAGCGAGAAGTAGTGCCCGAAGATGGTCTGTTGTGGTGGGTTAGGGAGGAGCAGCGCGTCTGGCTGTCATTACTTGAGTTGTGCTAAAAGTGATGAATGATTGTGGAGCGAAGCAGAGTAAAGCCATTTTCCAATGAATTTCAAATAATAAGCCTCATTAAAATTGCACACAATGAAAAAAGTTAGTACAGCTGCAGCAAAAAGAGGCCTATAAAATATGGCAGTACAATTAAAGTAGCGCTCTTATAGCAACAGGCATACTCGTATGTGCTCTTTTTTTGCCATTCCACATCCTTGAGGCACTCAATTTAGCACACACAAAATTTCTGGCAAGCTTAACAACTTTTTCATTAAATTACAAAGGTTCACTGCCAAGAATAATGGCGCAAAAGTTCATTCATTAATTTCTTGCTGCATGAAACGGAGGCCGAAGGTGCAGGGCAGCGCAGCCCGAAGATAACGACATTTCAAGGTTGTTGTGCGCTGGCTGCTCTGTCACTTTTTTTTTATGAGTTTGCTCAGTTAAGTCGGTTAAGGCAAAAAGACGAGCAAAATTCCACTAAAAATAAAGACGCTAAAATTGAGTGAAATAAAGACAAGAATAAAAAAAAGCAGCTTAAATTAAATGTTTATTGTGTGAGGATTTGGCATGAAATGTTGACGAAAATATTGCCTGAAATTAAAAAGGGCAACCTTTGAATGCGCTTTCATTGCTGGTACATTTCGTTAGGAGGGCAGCAGCTAGCTTCAACATATCCACAAGCAATCGAATATTTAATACAAAAATATTGTCGCGAAGCAGAATGGACAGAAAAGCAGTCTCTAGCGTGTTAGTCTACCTTTTTACACATGTCACCTAATATATTCTTATACAGTAATATCCAAAAATTTTACGATTTCCGGTACAATTATACGTGACACCAATTAACAGATACCCGCTTAATTTAACATTTTGTGCCATTACAGTAAACCTGCTGAATTGAACTTATGGCACAATTGCCAAATATGCTATTCAAGACAAAATAGAAAATGACACTTCACAAATTTTTTATGTAGTTTAGAAGTCTGCTTGGCGAAACCAGCTGGCGATCCGTTTAATAGTCCGGGAAGTAGTGATCTGCTAGAATACGAGATTTTTCGGCAAACTTCAAAAGGCAGTTGCCTTCCACTTTTAAGGCCTCCTTCAGCACAGTAAACCACGTTATGATTAGCTGTTGTTTTTTCGTTTTGATTACTATTTCTAGAAAAATCGTTGTTGCTTGTCTGACCCCAGAGATTTTGCTAGATACGGAAGCCCTGGTTTTAAAGAATGGCTAAGTTTTTATGACTGAAATCACAACCTATGCGAAGCTTTAGTTTTGCGTCCCTCTTGGCTACGTCAAAAGTCTACATAATAAGTAGCAGGTTCTGTTAATTTTTGCTCAAATAGGATGAGGACATACAAGCTAATGCGGGAAAGTTAGGCTTAAGACTCGGTTACAAGAATTGGGAAGCAGGGTTGCTAATTTTAAAAGTACACTTTTCAGAAAAATATGGCATTTTCTAGTATAATTGAAATTATAAAGGATTTCCGTGGCTTCCAAGTTGGGAGAGAGCTTAAAGTTGCTGTTCGAAAAATCATGCAGAAATCATTCAAAATGCATTAAATTTTGAAACATATAATTTTATAATTAAAAAAAATCATGGCATTTCTAAGCCAAAAGGAAAACATGTGTCGCAAATTGAAATGAAAAATGCATTTTATTTTTAAGAATCGTAAAAATAATATTAGAAAAAAAAATTGTCAGCAACATGCAAGAACAATACATAGCACAACAACAACAACAAACACCACAACGACCAATTTTAATGGCAACCACGAAAATGCGTTTTTCTTCTTTCGCCTCGTTTAAGTTCCATTCATTTTGCTGCACACATTCGTTGGCATTTTATGTTCGCCAATTGCTTGAAGGCTATAAAAGATTGCAGCTGCAGCAGCAATGCACATGCCCCACTGCAACAACATTTCACGGCTCGCTTCGCACATGAAATATTTCTCCCAAGTTGCAGCGCAGGATGCCACCGAATGGTGTAAAACAAAATATGAAGCCATAAATTGCAGCATATTCCTTCCTTTCTTCTTCTTCTTTGCATGTTTTGCCATCCAACTTCAGCGTCACACCAGTTTCAAGTACATTTGCTTAAAGCGGCGTTGAAAGCTTTCTGAGGATCCGTAACTTTCACAGCAAACAACTTCGAAAGTGTTAGTTCATCTTGCATGTAAGTGTGTGTGTGTGTGTGTGTGGGCGAGAAAAGAGCAAAAACGTGTTTCATCATAATGAAAAAGTTTAGTATACTTTTTGGTTTTTGCTGCTGCTTGCCGTTATTATTACAGTTGTTTTTGTAAATCTGTATTAAACAATACAGGTTGCTTGCGGCTCTTTAACTGCTTATCTGCAATTCGCTGAAGCTTTAAATAATATAAAGTTTGCGCATAAATCTCAATAAATGTTTAATAACTTTCCATACGAGCAACGGATTTTTTCATTAAAGAGAATAATTCGTATTTGAAAGATATAGTACTTTTACTCTAGCAAGAGACTCTTACTCGTATCGCACAATTTTAAGTGATATGCCATTTTAAAAGTACATATATACTTACTTACATATATACGAGCATCTCAACATAAAAATAACAGCTTGCAGATTGACAAAACCTTTCTCAATTATTAATGTCTTCATTGTGTCTTTTAAATGAGCGTAAGATTTAATAACAAATTTCAGACCTGAGCTTCCAAAAATGCCCATGAAAATTCTCATGAAAATTCGCATTTGTTCCAAAGTTAGGCTTTCTGATGAACCACTTTCTAGCTCTGCGCTTGTATAAAGCGTGCTTAGAATACGAAATCTTATCTCATTGGAAACCCCGTCTAGAATTCGCTAATCGAAAAAAAATGTTTGGCAAATCTAAAAAAAAATACCAAGAAAATGCCAGGCTATACTCAATAAGGACGAAAGAGATTACACGGCATATCAAATGATTAGGTTGTGCGATTTAAAAAGTTCTTCATTGTACAAATTTTTCAATTATTGGAAAAATCGCAGTTCATTCATTGTAACACAAGCTGTACAACTTTCTTGTAGCTTACTACTGCTGTAGTTGGTTATTGTTGTTATTTGACTAATTCTTCCAAGTAATCCCCAAAGTAGTATGTTGTCGATCTAATAGCGGCAACTGTTACGACACGGCAACTTTTACATATACTGATACAAAGAAATTTATTCAAGGAAACCTACCAGTGCAGGATTATTTAACGTGCCTGATTTGACAGCGCCTTTGTAATGACGCCCCTGAGAGTATTCGTAAAGAACCGTTCAATAAGCCAGGCATGATGAGCTTCCAGCCACTAATTCGAATTAAATTACTTAATACGACTCCAAGAAAATGTTCTCTCAGTGTATAAGTTGATACTCAACCCGTTTTAAATTATTCCCACACAAAAGCATTGAAGAAAGAAGAAAATTAAGAAGAAAACATCTTTAAGCATTTAAATTTTCGTTGGTTTTTCCACTTGTAATCTCACTTTTGCTTGCTTTCGCTCTCTGTCTGCGTCGCAATTTATTGCATGAAAAAAATTATGACTAAATAGCAAATTAAAATTATTTATAGCACGTAAATATTTGTATTTTTTTAATGAGTTGTACTCAGAAGTGTTTACCTTGTTTCAATATTGGCTGCATTATAAATATAGATGGAAAATATATGAATTTAGAAATATGTGGGATAATGTGCATTAAATGTGTTTTATTGATTTTAGACTTAAGCTTTGAGCAAATATGATAAGCATTAATCTAAAAATAGTGGTATATAATTAAGTGAAACTGTACAGATTCAAGACAAAACAATTGAGACGCTTTGAGTGCAAATTATATTATTTGAACATGGTTAAATTATTCACTTGGTATTTTTATTAATGATGACATTAAAGAGAAATCATTAACATTCGATACAATCGACTTCTGATGCCTAAAGTGATCCATTCTTACAATATTCTATTTCCAGTAAACATTCCTAGATTCCGATTTTGCTAACACTTTGAATCGAACTGGCAAAGCTTCCATGAACTAAGAAAGCTAGCACTTTTCCACTGAATCATGTAATGCAACATTACATTGAATAGAGTTGGAAAAGAAATGCCGATTCTCAAAATGTAGACTTGAAAATCCCCAGTGACGAAACCTAAATTTGAAAATCACGATTCGTGAAATACAGATTTGAAAATCTGGATTACGAAGTCTCTATAAAAATATTTCAATTCGTGAAATCCCGATACGATAATTCCTGGAGAAAATGCCGATTATAAAATCCTGATTCAAAAGTTCCAATTACGAAATTCTGGTTGGACTATTTCCATTTCAAATTAATATAGACATATGTAGCTCGAAACACATTCGTTCGGAATTTAACTAAAATAATCATCGATCTTCGGCTCCGAGGCAAATAACATTTCAACTGAAAAAAAGTCGACTTTCATGTCAAACATCAAACGGATGTCAAATATCCAATATTGAATTTCTTCCGGAAAATCGGGATTTCTAATTTTATCAGGATTTCATATGTCTCGGTGTTTCATCGTCGGAATTGGTTCTCTTCAGCAATTTGTTTTGTTGTTTCGGGATTCTCTAATTAAATAAATTTACAATTAAAGGAGTTCTGTTGCTTCAGAATTCAGGAATCAGAATATCGTCGCCACATTCATTGAACATAACAGTTTCTACTACAGCATAATTTTGACAGCAGTAAGAATCGTTTAATCTGTTGATATGTCCAAAAATTGTTCGTCTCTTCTTTTATTTTACGAAAATGCGAAAATTATTTCTTTGTTACGCTCGAAATAGTCTAACAGTAGCACTCCATTCACATTTTTCATCATAACAATGCGTACAAACAATATTGATGCTATTTTTAATTTTAAGCCCAGATTGTAATCATTTTCTCATTTCGAGCAGAATGTTTGTGGAAAATACAAATTTAAATTGCTTTCTCAATTGTTCTTGCTACTTCTGCTTGGGCTGCCACAACCGAAATAAGCAGCCAACTCGAAATATAAACGCCCCCAAAACGCGCCTTAATTAATTTGGCATAAAATTTAATATTCAAGCAAAGCAAAAGGACATTCGCCATGTAAATCCTTAAGCAAGGAGCAGCAACAGGACGAACGCACAACAGCGAAAGAAGCTGGTGGCAATTTGGGCTTTTTGAGTAAATGTTGGGAGCTTTTGCTTTTTCGCGCGCACTTCGAAAAATGTGCGACAATGAATCTCCATTAAAAATCGAGAAGCAATTTTTTGCGAAACACACACACACATACAAACAAACAAACACACAGATAGCGAAACAAGCAAGCAAACAAACCGAAGAATAGCAAGAAAATGTAAAAAAAGAAAATTATAACGAAAATGATATCGAAAATGAAAATGAAAAGGGAAGTGTTGTTGGTGTGTTTGCGCTAGTAATTTCCAGCACATTAAATCGCACATTAAAGCGGAAGTGGATAAAAGTTGAAGCGCAAGAAGAAGCAGCAGCGGCAGCAGAAAGGAAAGTAATCTCAAATAAAATAAAAGAGAAATGTACCAAAATATAAATAATAATGAAGTGTAATAGTAGAAGCCGAGCACACACACATACACTTATACAAACACACACTGACACAAAGAGACTGGCGAAAAGACATATCGTAAATGGATACAATAGAATTTCGGTCAGTGGCCAATTTATTGGGATGGATGTTGGAGCTTTCAAGTGTAGAAGTGTTGTTCGCCTTGTTCCTTTCCTTACTCTTATCCTTCATACTTCACTTTGATTTGAACTGCCTTCTCTTGTTGCTGTGCTGGAGAGGCTTGCTATGCGCTTGGCAGATACCAGTAATGTTTGACGTTTGCTTGGTTGTAATGTGAGCAGTGCCGTCTTTAATTGGGGCCACCTTTTATTAAAAAAGATAGCTTGTGTTTTTTTGCATAATGCTGCATAATACACAACTTTATTCTAAGATGATAAATTATTCGAAAGTTATATCCGCAAAGGTTAATATTTCCAATCGTCTGTATTAACTAAAAAGACAATAGAGATTATACAGTCGAGCCTAGATATAGTGAACTAATTATTGCAAGGCCTGTTCACAGTATCCAAGTTGTTCACTATATCCAGATTTTTGATTCGCTTCGGTGTAGTTGCCCTTGGATTAGGGAGCCCTGGGCCTGAGCTCAACTTGATTCATAGCTCAAACCAGCACTGTGAATGTGGGTCTGCTACTAGAAGGTGTGCATATGGCCTCTCGCATGTGTGTGTGTGTGTGTGAGTTTGTGTGTGTGTATCGGCAACTTATCGATGAGCTTAATGTTTGCTGTTATTGAGACTGCATTCGCAACTGCTGGAAATCGTATCTCAAGCGCAGCGCTGCAGGGCGCACACACTCCCAAAGGATACGCACGCACACTGTGGCAAGCTTACGACTGTAAGCTGCTTACTCTGGCACACATGCGGCGAGATGAGCTACGTTCTGCGGCTACCATGGGGGGTCGTAAGTTCTCGACTTGCGAATTGTGGTTGCGCTTACAATTGTGCGCCAGGATCAGCAAGCGCTACGTTCAAGGACATACGCCTTTGCGCTTGGTTGTCAGCATGCTGTTATGAGCATATGTAGGTATATGTATGTGTGCCATTTTCATGCGACTGCTTCTTTTTACAATTTCATTTTCAATTTCAATAAAGTTTTTCCAACTTCCTGTTCGGCTGCCTTTGATACTTTGTGCCCTACGCTGGCAATGTGTCTGTCTGTCTGTCTGTCAGATAATGTGCATGTCGCTTATTGTTATTTCCATGATTATATGCTCAAGTTGGAGGCAGTGCGCCGCTGCACAATCATGACATTTGCAAACAATTTCATGAAATTATAAAAGTTTTTTAATTTGTAAAGTAAGCATTTGATTAAACACACGCAGAATACGAGCGGCAACTTTGTTTGAGATCTCGATTGAGAATCGTGAAAAAAGAAAGTTGAAAAAGTGTAGCGACTTTCCTTTTTGCAACGTACACACACACACACAAATTATGAGCACTTGTATGTGTGCATGTGTATGTGCAAAGGGGATGTCGAATGAAACAAAAAGGCTATCATACCTAAGTAGGTACTTCATATATATTGGAAAAAAATGCCATTACTTTTATTAAAAAATAGCTGCCCTACGCAATATTTTGAGATTCACCTTCTTAGTTTTTGTCATATTAACATTAGATTGCCCAAGAAGTCAAGCAATTAAATGACTGCTTTTGGACAGTATTGATATGAAACATACATACATATACCAAGGACAGAGAGGGGGAGCGGGATATAAATGCATTTATATCAGGCTTAAAAAGTCTCAAAATCTTAGTGAATTGTGAAATATAGATATTTTTCGAAAATTGAAATAAAAAAGTAAATTCTTTTGGCTCCCTAGTATTAACAGGATACTTTCACTTAATATAGAAGCACATACTATAGATGGAAGATTTTGTGCTATTCGGCAATTTCTAATCAGTTAATGTTAAGATTGTTGATATTTGTTTGTTGTATATAATTTCAATACGTTCAGCGGTGTTGTACTGATGTTTATTTTGATGAATTAAAAGCAGTCTTTTGAGAAATTAATGCTACTAAAAGTTAAATTCAAATAACAAATTTTAATAGCAGAAATGTTTATCAGCAATTTTTATAATACACTAGCTGTCCCGGCAAACGTTGTTCTGCCTAAAATAATTATTTTATTCTAAGATTTGTTTTGAAAGTACATATATCAATTAAGGTAGGAATTTTTAAAAAATTTGAAAATTATGTACAGGAAGAATACGTTTTCGTGAATATTTCCACTTCGACAACAGCTATCGGGTTCAAATTTTGTCGACCACTTTCTGTCAACTTTAGTATTATATGGTGTGAATCTGAGCCAAAATAAGAATTCAATTCAGAATTGGTCCATAAATAAGAATTTTCGAAAAACCGCCACCGTGGCAACACTTAGGAAGGTCTAACATGAAAACAAACCATTCAGAGCACCACACGAACATATGTTGTGAGTATAAGGTCGATCGCTCCTGTGGTTCAGCCGTGATGCTGCGACATACATACGCACAAACGTTTTTATATATTAAGATAGTTTAAAGAAAACCAAAATATTGACCATAAAAATTTCAACAGTAAATCAAGTGCTCATGACTCAACTGCTCATGTCTCCCAAGAAACATAGAAATTCTCTCTATCTAAGGATTATTATCAATTTGTAGCACAAACTAGAATATTCTGATTCAACAGACACATGGCAGCTCTACTTTAAAGCCAACTGCTGCCAGAGTGCAAACACACATTTCCAACCTCAATCATTTTAATTATCCAAAGTAATTACCAAGAGTGTTTCGCATGAGGGATGATTGCTGATAGAGTGGGGATGGTGGGGAGGGTGAAGGAGGGGATGCGTGTGGGGGCGGTGGAATGTTATGGCATGTGGCTAATCATGCATGCAGCATGCTATCTGCGTTCATAGTGTTGACGGTTGTTGTTGTTGTTCTCGTTGTTGTTGTTGTTGTTGTTGCTGTGGCGTCTGTTGCGGCTGCTGTTTGTTTTTTGTTGCCAACACAAATTAAGTCAAGCACTAACCACAAATTGGCTTGCCAAAATAAAACGCAACAAAACAGACAACAACAACAACATCACTAATAGCAAAACCGACAGTAATAGCTATAAAAACAGTGGTACTCACAACAACACAACAACAAAAACCACTATGACAGCGAAACAATAACAAAAAGGCTTGCCACAAGAACTTTGCAGACCAGAAGTGCCTGAGGAGCATGCCTCCTGTTTTTTTCCTCCATTCAAGGCGTAAAATATGAAAATATGTGCGTGTGTGTTAGTGTGTGACTTGCATGCGTATTAATTTTATATGTGGCGTAGTGTGCGTGTGCGTGTGTACGTGCTCATGTATGTGCATGTGGCATAGCACTATGAGGCCGCCATTGACATAACAACAACAACAACATTTGCAAAGGGCGTGAAATCGAGAAATGCAAATTTTGTAGAAATGCAATTTAAATTTAATTTCACACCACAATATTTCATTAGAAATCATTGGAAAGTTGATAAGTAAATGTAAAGGATACCAACAGCTCATCTCCAATTCAGTATCGAAAATTCTCCGCACTGATGCAAAATAAAGAAGGAGTTTTTGAGATATTATTTATATTATATAGAGAGAAGTATATGTTATGAATTATTTCACATTTTTGTGGATTCTTTGACACTTTATATTCTTACTTTTTAAAATTTGAAACCTAAAACATCAACATTGAACCAATTTTTCGAATTTTCTTTTTCATACCACTGTATTCAATTTAAATTTAAGTGCTGAAATGATTTGTAGAGTTTCTGAATAAAAAAAATTGATTTTTATTACGAACTCGATCGCTTTAGAACATATAAACCTATGGTTCTACAATCAAACAATTTGGCATATATAGAATATATGTATATGCATAGTTGGAAAAAAACACGAATGGTGCCTCGTGCCTTATTCAAAACAGGCGAACGCATTCTTTAACTACAAAATCGAATTAAAGATATATTTAAAAATTTTTTCGAATTCATAAAGCCAAGGAGAGTTTCTTCTTGACCTTCAAAAAAATTTCAAAAGCAAAATTTTCTTAGCTCAGTTCATATCTTCCTGTCAATACAAATTTGTTATATTTACTACTTCACTCTTTAATTTGCACCGTGGAGGCGGGGAAGGGGTGCCACTTCAAATTGTATGTGCGTGCATAACTTTCTTAAAAAATTTCACAATAGAAGGATAACGTGCAGGATGTTGCTGTCATAATAGCATATCCTGCCAGTCGGGTAGCCATGGTATTAATATGGGGGGAGGCAGTGGGGGGCAGCCCTCTGCATTGTGTACTTTGTTATTGCGCATTGTAGTGCTTGTATGTCTTAAATCAAGGTGCTACTTTGGCCGGCAGTGAATATCCTTTTCTGTGCGCACTTTCTGCATCACATGCGTTTTATATATACAAATATATGTGTGTGTGCGTGTGTGTGTTGAGCGCTTTCCATTTCATTTGCTCTGACATGTTGACCTCTTTTAAGGATTATCTCTTACTGACGTTTCCTTTTCAAGTAGTTCCAAGTACGCTTTCCTTTTCAAATTGCTCTGACACGTTGACCTCTTTGAAGGATTATCTCTCACTGACATTCGTTTTCAGGAAGCTCAAAGTCAAAGTAGCTAAAGTTTGCTTCAAATGAAGCTACGCTGAGATAATTGCAATCGATTATTGACAGTCAAAATGAATCTTCTCAAATGCAGCTCTTCCATTGTCTTTCATTTTGCTTTTCTGTGCAATTGCAGCTTGTCGTCGAGATCAACAGTCATGTGGCATTGTTCCGGGACATGTTGATACATGTGGGCCAGGCGAAGGACTGTCCGGAGTTGCGTGAGAAAATACGAAAACTGCGACGCACCTGCGTCGAGGCCTGCAAGCATACGGGACAAATCGTAGTGCCGCAAGTGAAAAGGTAAGGCTCACGTACATTTAATAGACAATAATTACACACATACATACACATGCACACGCCTATAAGCGAGCAGAATGCATAGCAGAAAAACGTCGTAAATGGTAAGCTTCATGGTAGTGAATTTTGATTCAGAATCCCAACATTTTTCTGTACTTAAAATTTACATTTTTATTTATGGGAAGAAATTAAGTTTCGATATGGAAAATTATGAAATTATTTAATTTTTGTATTATACCGTGCAAACTTAAGGCCTTATACTATTATTTCAGTGTTTAATGACTTCATAGCATGCATCTGGTGTAGGTATGTAGTCTCCTAGACACCTCGGCCTAAAATTCTTGTGGCAGTTCTTCTTATATTAATGACCTCTACAAGTTTTTTAGAGAAAACATTTCTTCCAAAGCGATAGTTTTCATAAAAGTTTAATTTCGACAAAATCTTTAAAAAACCAAACCTCACAAGAAGAAGTTGGTGAGGAAAGGCGTAAATGCAATAAGACAAAAATAGATTACTTCTATGCAGACATCAAACCCGTAACTACTTCAAATGATTTTTCATAATTTTTTCTTTAAAAGACCATGCAGCGTCTATTTTCCTGCTAAGCTAATGTGTAATGAGTGTAGCCTAATGTAAACACACATGTACTCACACACGCATGCTTGATTGCGCAGGACAGTTGAATGTCCTTTTTTCTGGCTGGCTGGCGGGCTTGTTCTTTTGTTGTGGTGCAATATTGGTATGTGTGCTCGATGTGTGTTCCAGCATAAGGCGCCAAACATGTGTAACACGCCAGAGGCGCGGCAAGGACGAGCGCAGGCATCAAACAAACTGCTTAAATTTATGCAGGCCGCCAGCAGCACTTCCTTTTGCCAACGACAAACATTTGGGATTTTGCCCTTAAAGCGCTGCCTTAGACGCTTAGCAGCAGCTTCGACTTGGACACTCGGCTGCTCGCATTTATTGTATGCAAATTGCAGGCGCTTTGAAGCTAAAAGCCACAGCTAGCCAAAGCAAGCGTTGCATGAGAGATGTGATCGGGTAGGAAACGGATATCAAGAGTGACGGCCTAGACTAAAAATAGCCATAAACTTTCGCTGAAGCAGCGAAAAAATTGAATTTTAAAAAGTTTAAGAAAATACATTTAAGCAGATTATGCGCTGCCAACTTTTTTGTAAGTGCTGTATGTGTGTGTGTGCGTGTGTGTGTGTGTAGCGAGCCAGATTTAAAGGGCTTCTCAGTACATAAACAATTAAAGCTTTGATTAAGTTGCATTTAAAACGCGTCGCTCTTCCGAATGAACTGCTTCTTTGGTTGTAGCCTAAGTTTAGGCGCGTGTCGAACACATACACACACACACACACACACACACACACTCATGCCATTAATGCCAGCGTTTCTAAATAATTAATTTAATTTTACGCTGCAAAAATAAGCTCATAAACTCACACACACAAACACACATACAAGAGGAACTACAAAAGGGACACAGTGATAAAAGCAGAGCTCGCCGGAGTGCCCTGCAAATAAAAAATTATAACTGCAGTAGCACTGCCAAATGAGGAAAGGGGAAAGAGGGCAGAATATGAAGCATACATTTTTTTAAATAAATTCGTTATGCTACTTCATGCAACTAATGCAAGTACTTAGCTCATTCGCCATGCACTATTTAAATTTTCACTGAGCACGCTTATGGCGGCTTTAGCATTACAACAGCTCAAACACACACTAACACACACAAATATACTACAGCTTTATAAATCACATCCGTTTATGGTGTTTCCTGTTGAAAAAAATTTGATTCATATTTCACATTGACAAGTTGCAAAACAATTTCCTTTTGCTTTTTTTTCTTTTAATTTTGATTTTCATGTGTGCTACGTGTGTGTGTGTGTGTGAGCGCTTAATAGAAACTGACTACACGCATTGTTGTTGTTTTTTGTGCGACTTCTTCGATGTGTCGCTTACTCTTTTGATTGTAACACGCCGCTGCTGAGGGGAAAGCGTGCATAAAGGGTCGTACATTTTGAATTTTCTGTTTGCGCACTTTTTTTCCACTTTACCAGCGTGTGTGTGTGTTTGTGCTGCTATGCATATTTTTAGAGCTGCCATGCCAGTGCCATTTCCCCTTCAACGCATTTGATTTGTTCGCGATCGCTTCGATAACAATACCGACAGCTCTACAATGAGCGCTTTCAATGATGTGCGCTTTTTATATTTATCCCTCTGGCTGTTGGCTTGGAAAGTGCAGCGGAGCTGTGAAGAGGAGCTGCGACAGCGCTGTGGGTAATGTGATTTATGGCTGCTCTGCAGCACTTCAAGTGTGGAGAAGAAAATTACGACATATTTTTCAGCGTTCTTGCTGAGCATGCATATCGTATGTGTGTGTGTGTGTACTTTGTTTACATATTGTATGCATGTGTGCTTATTTCTCTTTGTGCGGAAATTGATACTACTGTACAGTGGTGAAAGATTGCAAAGGTTTTTATAGGCATGAGCATCTGCATGAATTTCTGTATAGAAATTTTCTGGCCAAAATTTTACAAGCAAAGAGTTCATATTCGATTTTTATGCTCGAAATCGCTTGCAAAAGCTAATCCAAATTTTTTTGCTATAGTATTATAATAGAAATAAAATCGTTACACCTTAAAGCATTTAGAAAATTGTACGTTCTTCAAAAATCTTTTTCTTTCCATAAAATAAATCCGCACTTTAATTTTTAAAGCGTGAGCTTTTTTCGTTGTTCTTTTATGTAATTTATTTATTTTTTATGTATTTTTACATGATTCCTCTGAAAATTTAAATTTTTCATTTTTAGCTGGTCTAGGGGCCAAAGTACCCTTGCTCGCCAATTCCTGTACACGCCTTGATAACAATTTTTCACTTCATAATTTCTGAGATTTTTTTGCGACTTTTGTATGCAGTTCAACCACTGTGCGACGTGTCGTGTTTATGTTGTTAAAAATTTGTATGGCTGCATTGATTGCTCTGAAGTATCACGTGTGTATGGGTGTGTATGGAAATGGTTGCGACAATATTTTCTGTTTTTGTTGTTGTTGCTGTAAGTTGACTGGCAAATGGGAAGCGATATGAACATATATATATATATATATATATATATATAACAATTCAATCAGTTTGATTTATGCAGAAGTTAACAAGTGAAATCCTGGCAGTGCCAGCGAGCGAGAAAGCGAAGAAGTAGCAAAGGAAGCTTCACTGAGCGTATGAGTGACATTCAATTTGTCGACGATGACCGCATTAATAAAAGAGATGTTTGTATAAATTATGGTATTTTAATTACAGCTTGCAATTAATTAAAGTTGAACATGAAATGGCGAATTGAGTTCTTCTGCTTGAGTTTGCAATGTAATATATTCGTTTATAAGGAATTTTTGATTTTAATGCACCTATTAAAAAAGTTCGACGTTAAATTTGAAGCGATATAAAATTCTTGGCATAAGGGATCTAGTCTGCAAGCCACCGCAGCCTGAAAGATCTATTGTGGTAGTTCTGCGCATATTTACAGCTTCAAGAAGTGTGCAGTTCTTTTGAGATCTGTTTGACATTTCCTGTGGTTGTAGATATATATTATATAGGTAACGAAGTCTATTCCTTACTAGCCCATCACAGTGACACGAGCCTAAAGGCACTGTCTAGCATTTTGCGAATGTGACTGTGTGTTAAAGAAAAGCTACATATTAAGTAAAGAAGATTTGGAAATTTATGAAATACACCCAAATTCTGACAGATCATTACTTTGACCATTCCTAAACGGAACTCAAACTGGCATGGCTAAATAGGATCAATGCGTGGACTTTTTAGGCAGCCAGATTAATCTAATCTAAAAAAAGATACACTTCGTTTCTGAACAGGATGAAACTATCTATATACTATAAAACTATCGGAGTAGTAAGGAAATGCATGAAAAACACGCATGTTGAATATCGACAAAAACGCAAACGTCAAACATAAAAGTAAAGAAAAACAACAACAACTATAACAGCAGCTAATAATAAGTCTCACTAGAACAGGAAATTAGTAACAACAAAAACAGAAACAGCAAAGTAACATCATCAATGCAATTGAGCGTGCAATAACAATGGCCAACAAAAACATGATTGTATTATGCTAGCATCCTTATAGCTGCTTCAACAACTGGTTATGTGTGTGTGTACGAGTTTCGACATGTGCACACAAATACACATGTGCGTATATATTCACCATCAACCGGGAATGAAGAGCGACGCACAGACAGATCATGGTTTTGTATTTGAGCGGAAACGGAAATGAAACCTTGAAAAGTCTGCCATGACATTTTCTTTTTATTCGCTTGTTGTTTGTTGTATGCTTGTATATTAGACTTCTATTAGACTTATTGTGCTCTTCAAAGTAGTACGTGCCCACATGTGTTTCTATGTATGTACATATGTATGTATGTGTATATGTGTGCGTGTGCAGAAAGTATTATTTCACATCTTCCTTATGCATTTTCTCATGGTCATTGCCCGCTGCTAGTTAAGCTGTTATACATACTTATATACTGTATATATGAAGTGACTGCGCATTTTTCTAATGCTGTATACTCGTATTCATTAACTCACTCACACTTACTGACACTCACTCACACTCACGCGCATTGATGCTTGCTTTGTTTTTTGCTCTGCCACTGATTCCCCTTTTTTTCGTAGAGTCTTCGCTTTGGGTCTTTCGGTTTGCGGTTGCTCCTCTCCGTTTACCAAAATGAGTTATTTCTTAATTTGATATTGTTGTATATGGGTTTTGTTGTTGTTGTTGCTTTTGTTGTTGCTTTTGCTTTTGTTTTTGCTCTGTTGTTTGGGCAATAGTTTTGCCTTGTTTTTTGTCTGAACAAAGAGATTGCCTGTAGGCATTTGAAAGAGGAAGGAAGGAAAGAAGCTTGCACTTACGATTTGAGGCTTTAAGAGAAGATACTTGAAAATGAACTTAAGGCATGAAGCAGTTGCGAGGAAGGAGTAGTATGCATGCCTTAAAAGCACAATTAAAATTTGAAATAATGCCACTGTCTATTCGAATAACCCATCATCAACTAAAATCATAATTTAATTAAAAACCCCCTCTTTACTCAGTTGCTTCTACATATAAATCAATTAATTACTCATTGCCAATGAAATTACGCACAGAATTTTTGGTAATTTAAAGCTCTGATTCTATGTTATGTTACAATAAGTTAGGTTAGGTTATGGTAGCAGCCAAAACCTTGCCTCTACCAGACGTGCATAGCGATTAGTTGAGACAGTTCAGCATTTTGAAATTCAAAAGTGGCTAGTCTGTCGAAGGCTTTTACATTGGTAGTAAAGTTTCTAATAGCTTAAGAAATGATTTTGTCATTTCGTATAAAGTACTAAATGAGTTTTACCCCCTTAGCTACAACCGACAATGGGAAAGAAAATAAATCTGCCGTGTAACCGGACCCTTACTATTGTATCTATGTATAAACCTAATTATTTTGGCATACCTCGCTAAACTGTTAAGGTGGCAAGTACTAGAGCGCTTGCTTCCGGCCATAAGGTTCAGTTCAGGAATCCAACAAATAGCTTCAGTTAAATGCAAGTCACTGGTTGAAAACTTGAAAAAATTTGAAAAAATGGCAATGAAATTATTTGATATGAACCTTTTCTATTTTTTGACTCCAAGAGAAACTTATTGCAGAACATATTCGTAGTACACTTTAAGCGGGAATTTCGTTTTAATAGCCTTTTTTGGTATTTCTTAAAAAAGGGACTAAAATGAGGCATGAAAATAGGAAGTGAAGCGTTAAAATGATCAGGCGGATTTCAGCAAAAGGCAATTTACTGAGAAGTACAATAAACCAACTCCTGTATGCTAAGAAATTTCCTTATGCCTACAAAACAGGACCAAAATGCACAGTATTAACTCTTAAGCTTGAATGGTAGCATAGAAGTGGTAGTAGTATGTCAAGGCAGAAGGCTTGATAACATTAAATGGAAGAACTCGACAATCGGAGCTCTTGAGTATACTTTTTTCAAATTTATAATGATTCAAATTGTGCTTTCTTTATAACTAACTGTTTTAGTTACAACTTCTTAGCTGTAAATTCCGTAGAGATTGTCTTCCTCTTTTATGATTGTGGCATATGCATCATATGCATTGATTGCAAGTTATAAGCTATCCTCACTCCGCCGAATGCATTCATACACTTTTTTATTAAAAATTTTGCTTGGTTTTTTAAATTATAATAAAATGAAATTTTCAGCTGCGTCCGCTTCTCGAAATTTTTACCAACAGCAGCGATTTATGGCGTCCACGTTCAATCAATTTGCTCTTGATGTCGCGAGCATGTGGCATTTATGTTCACATAAAATGCATACATTTTTTTTGGGGCATTCGACTGCACATTTCGAGTTCAAGTGTGCTGAGCTCGGCGTGGATCTGTGCTCCTGCTGCTGCTTTTCAGCGGCAAGTCGTCAAAAGTTGGAGTGGAGTTCTTTGCAGCATGCGCTTTCACTCGTAAAAATATACAAACGCAAGGGGCACATAAATTTTCATTTACAGCAGTAGCTACGAAATGGACCATTGCTGCTCTCTGTTATTTTTGTTGTTGTTGTTGTTGTAGCGCTGGCCAAACACTTTCGTAAACGGCTTTTTGATAAGCGTGCTTCACAGTTTGTAAGTGAATAGCATATGTCATGAACTTTTATTGCAGCAGCGCGTCGAGGAACCTAAAAAAAGTACACAAATATTTTATTCAGCTGGCATATTACAAGCGATCCACTGTGCGTCAGTGTGTGCATTTAAATTTGGTTCTCTGCCTTCGAGTTAGGAAATCAAGAAATCTCTTGTTCACAAAGGATTCACAATTTTTCTTTAAATGGCCAATTTGACTTTATTGTTAGCCGCGAGCGTAGTTACTTAGAGTAGTTAGTTAGGAAGATGCCTCATGCTCCCTTATTTCGTATACTCTTATATAGAATTGGCTTTGCTTTTTAGGCTTAAAATATCAAAATTATTTTTCGATCGATTGTTTTTAGTTCTTAAAGTTTCAATTAGCAATCGAGTGACAAACGAAGTTTTATTTGATTCATATGGCAGTTAAAAAAGATCAAATATAGTTTGATTAAATATACATACATATCGATAGCCAGTAGAATACATTGAAAATGGCTTTTGTAACAAAGACTTCTTCCGTTCATTCTTCTTAGTTGTATTGAATAAATTTTTATAACTTTTATGAAGCTCAAGAATAATGGACTTTTTTTGTATAAGTACACTTTTCAAAGAAACGAAGGCGAAGAGCTGCTATTTGGCTTTCCTTCTGATCAACTCAGTTCCAACAAATCACATTGTGCAATATGTGCTAATTTAAAAAATCAAATAGATTTCTAAAATTTAGATTTTTCATTAAAATAGTCTAGCAGCTAGCGAAATTTACCATTCAATTGAATTTATAATTTAGCTTAATTTGTTCAGTTATATTAACTCGGCATAAACGTTTGCTAACATTTGCCGCAGCAGCCTAAAAGCAAAGCGCTGATATTTTAGTCTCTCACGTCACATATCACTGTTGAATGCCATAGTTCATCACGTATCATTGCCCATTCCTCAGGAAAGGATTTGTTATGGTGCAATGAATTTTAATAGAATTTCAGAAGTTTCGCGTAGGCACGTGAGCGCACTTAATATGCCGGAGCTGTTGGTTTGATCATCAATAACACGTTAACACTCTGCACCCAACTTTCAACACTCATCACCCCCATCACCCGCATCAAAGCGCAGGCAAGCAAGCAAAAGGAATAATCGTATATGGCTGTGTCTCTTGTTACTGTTGTTATTGTCGTAGTGCTGTTGCTGTTTTCGGAACACTCCCAAGAGATGCTCAGGAAAATGTTACGCCTGAGCTTTCTAGCGAATTGTAGATTTGCTTAGATTGCGCATTTCTTTGGCATGCACACACATGCATATATAAGAAATAGCACATAAACACACAAATGTGGCATGCTTTTTGGCATTTGACAAAAGAATTTACATGCACTTACAGGTGTATGTATGTGCTGGTATGTACCTATGTGCTTTTGTATGTGCTGGTATCTGTGTGCGTTGGCATTGAATATTGACACATTAACCTCGGCTCGGCTGACAATTTTTATACCCTACACCTATGGTAATAGGGTATAATAACTTTGTGCGAAAATTGTAACGCATTAAAGGAGCCGTCCTAGGTATAGACATAAGTATATAGAAATGCTTAGAATCACTTTCTGTCTTCATTTCCGGTTGTCCGTCTGTCCGTCTGTCTGTCTGGGTGTCCGTGCGCACAGGAGAGAAAGAAAGAGTTGTCTGATTTGGACCAAATTTGGCACACAGTCGCAGTGAACCTCTCACTACTTCAAGTTCCAAGATTAACAAAATCGGCTGAAGGACACGCCCACAACGGGTCAGTAAGTCCCACTACCCCGGAATATTTTCAGTAAAATTGCTTTAAATTGTTTAATTACTCGTTAAAAGGAATGGTATTTGGTATTTAAGGTAAGGTGTGGGCCCTCTACGTCAACCAAAAAAATTGGTGTGGTCCGCCCACTATATAGACGATAAGCGGAAAATCCATATAACTTCCATAACATATACACCAGTCAGTCCATATTTGGTTACTTCACAGCTGGTAATAATACTTTTAAACGCTCCAAAAATGGGCGTGGTTCGCCCACTCAGTTACTAGTGTAGGGTATTACTCTGTCGGTGAAACCCGACTGATGCTTCCTTACTTGTTATAAATCATTTCGGCCGACGATGCTGACTATGCTTTAAAAGAGTATAAAATAAGTAATTGGCGCAACAGCCCGTGTGTGCTTATATTTTAGCACAAATTAACGGGACCTACTAACCCTTTCACTACCCACTTTTTGTTTGTGGACGAATAATTTTTTTGACCTCAGATTCGAGCTTAGAGCCCTCAAAATTGCCGATTAAAAAAAAAAAATTTCCCACCCCCTCCATCCATATTTTCTTATTTAAAAAAAAAACCCATTACAACAACAACAAAAACCAAATTTTCACTTTGCCTTACCTTTGATTGAAGACATTAAAAAAATTTATTGCACGTTCAATGCTTGTTTTACAAGACTATACAAAATAATGACTGCAGAAAAACACAAGGAAAATGCTCAAATTAGCACCCGTTGATTACTCATGTACACTACAGTGACACCCACTTCAACAAATTGCCCTATCCTTAGCGTTGATCAAATTTTTGTGGTAAAAGCATTAAATCATTGCTTGAACCTTTAGTAACTAAGAAAAAATTAGTTGGTGTTAAAACAAGTTCAGTTGTTGTTGTTGTTGTTGCAGCTTATAGGCACGAAAGTCGCTGCTAAGGTAAAAAACACAACCTTCGCTCACAAAAACCGCGACTACAATGAAATGGTTTGAAAAATCTTCATAACAAAAATAGTAGTAGCATGCCATGACCTCAATTAACATGATTGTTAAAGAAAAAACGGAAATATTTTGTTCGGTCATATTTTAAATATTTTTTAAAGATGTGTACACTGTAGTATACAAGGGTAGTGAAAGGGCTAATAACCATATCCGAGCGGGTTGAGAAACTTTTCATGGCAATGAATACTCGCAAAAAGTGGCGTCCCTCAAAGAAACAATTCGAAAAACAAATTCTGTTTTCTTAGATGGTGTGAGACAGGGCTTGAACATAAGCCTTTCGTATCCCCGACCAAGCACTTGTCCTCTCAGCCACCGTGGCTCAAGTATAAAATAAGAGATAAATTGTGGATTTTAAAAATGCGAAATAATTCAAAAATGCGCTTGTTATATTTCGAAAAATTTCTTTCTTTGACAAATATGTTTATTTAGAATTGTTTTGTAAAATTTATTTTATTTTAGTTCTCAAAAACGCTATAAAAGTCTGTCCCTACTTTGCAAGCATTTAAGAAACAACTTTTTAAATTTTCCAGCACAGCCTTCAGTGCTTATGCAAATGATGCTCATAAAACTCGGGCAGAAACACGCGCACACACACTCAAATGCACACACACTCACGCACAGGGTTCAAGAGCATAAGTGGCTGCATGTTTTGCATAAGTGCCTCCCGCTCGCGTAACGACATTAGCGCCGACTGCCCCGGCTTTCTAAGAAGCGCTCGCTACTTTGTGGGCAATTTTATGTAAATATTCTCAACTCTTATTAATTTCATTAGACGCACTCATACCAATGCGCATGCCACACACATTACTGCCACACAACTGATTGTGGTACACGCTGCTGTTCTCAGCTGTTGGAAATAAGCAAGAAGATCCCTTGCTGGGTTTGTTCACTACCGAGGCTGGAATGGCAGTTCATATTTTGCCAATTTTAATACGCTCATTAATAGCAGAAACACTGCTGCCATTGCCAGGCTCTGATGTGGAGGCGGGAATTTATGGGCACACCTAAAGTGTGTGGATTTTAGCATCTGCTAATGACAAAAATATTGGCTGCGGCTGCTGACATTTTGGAAGTGAAGGAGAGTGGATGATATCTACTTGAATGCTAATGTAGCAATTTTCGCCATGTCATTAGATAAAGTTTTGAGGAATTTTCGTGTTGCTGATATCTTTGGCTTAACTTAAATTCACAGCAAAAACAACAACAACAGCAACAACAACAACGATGCGTATAAGATTTGCAGCAATTTTGGCGCAAAATCAATTACGTGCAGCAGTTTCAAAGTTATGATAAGAAGAAGATTTTTTTAAGTATAATAGATTGTATGTATTTTCTTGAAATATTTTTGGAAAAATTTAAAATGTTCCAGAGCTAAAACTTATTACTTAAACTACTAGTTTTTGTTGACTTAGGAAGACGATATAAGCACTTCATATACTTTTCTTATTACGTATGTATATATATTTATATATGCTAAAACTATTCGCCGTGGTGGCTCAGTGGGCTAAGTGCTTGGTCGCTGATGCGGAGGACCTGGGTTCAACTCCCGGTCCGGGCAACATCTAATAAAAAAGAAAATTTGTTTTCAAATTGTTTCTTTGCGCGGCGCCACTTCTCGCGGTGAATTGGCAATTCTCCGAGAATAATCTTTGCCATGAAAAGCTTCTCAAACACGTTCGGATTCGGTAAAGTAGGTCCCGTTAACTTGCGCAAAAATATAACAAGCACACACAAGTTAATGCGAGAAAGCTAGGCCTAAGCCTCGTTCGCAGGCGGTTGTGCCAGTTATTTATTTATTTATTTAAAACAATTCATATTGCGTGAATATAGAAGGATCTCTTAACCTTTGACTGCCAGACTTTGACATGCTTTATTAGTTAGTAGGCATTTAAGGTGCCGCTTAGTAAATGTGTGCTTCGTAGCTGATGGAAGAGGTCACTGGTTCGATTATATCATCTAAAACAAAGAAAGATGATTTGTTTCAAATCTTTTCTTCAAAACATTATTGAAAATAGATTGGAAAACTATCACACAATTTACGTGTTTTATTTTGATTTCACTTTAGAAAACATTAAACTGTTGTTATCAACTTATATCAAAGACAAAAATGAATCGTAACCTTTGCTTTAAGATGACAAAGTTGCTCTCAAGAGACTTCCGGGTCAAAAGGTTAATAATCTTACTTTAAATCATAGCTGTTAAATAATCATTACTAATCATAATGATTAGTAATTCGATTATTTTCTTAAAAATGTAAAATAATTGATTACGAATACGATTCTTTTGGGTTTATAATCGTAATCGTTGATTACGATTCCAAATAATCAAAATATAATCAGGGATTACTTGGGATTACTAAAAAGAATCAAAAAATAATCAAAATTAAGCAAAAAAAATCGACTACTTATAAAGATTACTTTTGATTCTTTTTGATTATTTTTGATTCTTTTTAATTATTTTAAGATTTTTAGCCTAAAGTACAAGTAAATTTCGAATTCACAAACAAACATTGATATACATATATTTAAGAATCAGAACAAAGATTTTTACAGAACAAGAAAGAAAAAACAAAATACATGACATTTTTCACTTCAAATTACAATTAGCTTTCATTAGAACCAACTTTTCAAATGAAAAATCAGTCAATGCTTGCCGTCTTGGACTATTTACTATACCAGCAAAAGAAAATAGTCTTTCAACTGGCGCTGATGACGTTAAAGGCGTGTTAAATGATAGAAATGGTCTCTTTAACAATTCATACTTCTGCCAAATCATATCATCACTTGAACTGTCATTCAAGTAGCAGTAGAGTTGGTGCGTCAGTTGGGTTCGTAGATCGTGCTTAATGGGTTCCTGTGGTGATGGAGTTGGATGGATGCTCATTTCATCGTCTGCAAAATCAAACATCATTAAAGTTTCAATGAGTTGAAAGAATTTAAAAAACTATCTCACCATCAGTATCAAAATCGAAATGTTTCGGCATAGTCGATAATTTGTTGCATTTTGTTTGATCGAATGCAGTGCTGTTTTTTAGGTAAAAATTACACAACGTGTCCAAAACAATGCTGATTACATGAGCTTCGTCGAAGTCCACATTTATCTTCTGCAAGACTTTAAGCCATTTTATTTTGATACCCGGTGTTAGCACAGTTGCCGCAATCGCTATATTTGCTTCCGGCTTCAACATGAAAAATGGTTCGAACCTTCGTCTCAATTGCTCCTCCATTTTAATAACAACAGATGATATGTGTTGTAACTCCCGAGTTTTACTTAATTTTACCAGCCGATTGCTCAGGGTCATCAGTGTTGGTATTAAAAATCCTGTATTTTATTATCAGCGAAACGAAATATATGAATAAATGAAAAATCTAAAAATTGTAATCAATGCATTAACAATACCATAATTCACACAATACAAAATCACTTTCAAAAACATTTTCCGACATTTTTATTAATATTTTTATTTTTCACTCAAGCACGTGGGACAAAAATTTAACACAACACTATTCAAACGATTTCCTTGGTAGCTTGCACAGTTCTGTCCGCTTTTGCTACTGCAAGCTTATCGACGAGCGCTGAAACAAGAGCAATAGCAGACTTAACTGCAAGCGCTACAACAACAGCAACTGCAAGCGTACCGACTAGCGCTGAATCAAGAGTAACTGCATGCTTACCGCAAGCGGTACAACAACAGCGCGAACTGCAGCAACAACAACAACGCTGCCACCAAGTTGTGCCAAGCGTAGGGACTAGCGTAGGTAGAGTTAAGTTAGTTTTTAGTTTGAATCAAGACTCTTAATAAAATACAGCGCATCGCGCATAGTGCTTATCTTATAATTTACATATTTGATGTGATTTAATATTATATCTAATTTTATTTGACCGGGCCAAAATCAGGCATAAATCTAGGTCATTACACATTTTATATTCAATTGCGGCTGAAATTCATTACTAAAAAGAATCAAAAAAGAATCAAAAGTAATCCTTTATAAGTAGTCGATTATTTTTTGCTCAATTTTGATTCTTTTTTGATTCTTTTTAATAATCCCAAGTAATCCCTGATTATATTTTGATTATTTGGAATCGTAATCAATTACTAATCAATATTTCTCGATCGAGGATTATATAATCAATTACGATTCTTTTTAAAAGTAATGTAATTGATTACTAATCGTAATCGCAATTTAACAGCTATGCTTTAAATACAACATAATCATCAACCTGCAACAACATTGATTTTTCTTTAATTTAAAACCATGCTTTCATTTGTTTACACTTTTAAACGGCTTGTGGTAGGAGCATTGACAAGGAAGCCGTAACAATTTATTGAAACAGCCACTTCGTCTGCCTGCATGAGATGTGCTCCCTTCTCATCTCGTCATAGCAGCAACAACATCGCCTAGCTGCAGTCAATGATTTTCACAGAACTGCGTCAAAAGCGACGAAAACAGAATCGAGCAAGAACTTTTCGTAATTTGAAAACTTAATAAAGTTTTCACAGTTAAAACTAAAATATTCGCAGCGGTGGCGGCAGGCGGCAGTTAATTAAGTTGCCGGCATTCCCTACCCCTCCAATTTAATTAAGCTCTTATATTAAACGACTTGCTCCTTGCCCGTGCCAAAAACGTGCTGCCCTGCTGTTCGGCCAGTTTGAGTGCCACTGGCGTAATTTGCCATTCATTCGAGCCTGATGACGTCGTCTCGCCACCGTGCCGCCACCTGTTGGAACACTGAACAACTGTAAAGCGCACAGTCACTACAAAGCAACAACAACAGTAACAACAACAACAGCAGCACAGAACAAGAATTACGGATGTTAGCAGTTCTGCTCATTTGCCGCTTCATTGTGAAACTACGCCAGCTGGAGGCCAGCAGAAGCGCGGCTGCAGGGCAGGAGTTGCTTTTGTTATGACCCTCTGCAGCGTTGCTTTGCTTTGGTTTGGTTTGGTTTCCTTTAACACTTGAGCAAGATTAATTTGCAATTTATACGCTTTAATGGCGAAGCAACGACACTTAAGAAAATGAATGGCTGCCAGCACAGGGCAATTCAAATGCAAAATAATTAAGTGAAATAATTAAAAGCAGCATAGGCGTAGGCAAAAATTTTCGAACGTGGCTTATTTTGGTTTTGATAGTAGAATAAATAGAAAGTAGTGCGAAAGAAATTTTTTGTGGTAAAAGGAAAGAAAATTTGAAAATTATTTATGAATACTAAAAAAGTTTTTTCAAAGAAGCAGTCACGCAAACTGTTAATTATTAAAATAATATTGTAAGATATTTGATGGTATTGATTTTATTAGATTATTGAATGATGATATTAGATGAAATATGCTAATTGAAATATATAATATAATGCTTAAGCAAAATTTAATTTAATCATACAATAATGATACTGACGAAAAGACTGATATTCGCTAACATTTGCGTGACTATCGAGTCTTTTTAACGCATGTTTAACTATTTTATAAAAACAGTTTCATACAAAAAGCCACTGAAAAAGTTATGCGCATGCTGTTCACCTTTCAAATTTTGTGTGCCCATAACGACTTTTGCAAGTTTTTACTCAACTGATTCCACTACCCTCTTTCCCTATCACAACTTGAACTTTTTTTGCTTTATTATCTTTAACATTTATTTGACTGAAAAAAGAAAAATCCGGCTTCTTCGAAAATTATTTCTAGCTACGCCCATGGAAAGCAGCTAAAGTTCTACGCTTGCTCGTACAAAGTATAGCGTTATTATATGCCTGTAGTAGTTACTCTATAAGTGGTAGTAGTGGTAGAAGTGCTATAAGTAGTGCGCAAGTGTGAGTGTCTCTTTTCGAAACAAAACACTTCGATCAAATTCACAGTCTTGCATTTTAAGTGTGAGCTTTAATTAAAAGCCAAAATGTCACTCATACGCCCCAATGTCACAAAACAAATAATTTTCCGAACTTTGTTCTGAACTTCAATCAAATAATCAATAAATCATTAGTTTGCATGAAAAGACAACGAAATATATTCGATTTTGCTCTTTTTGCTGTTTGATTACAATTTAATCATGCATATCAAGCAAAAGCAAAAACAAAAACAAAAAGTTTCAGTGCAGTTTCATGCGCCTGTAACTTTGTGTGTGTGTGCGTGACAGCGTGCCTGCGTCTGCACGTGTTGTGAATAAGACATGAGGCTGCATAAATTTGATTTTATAAAATCTGTAAATTTTTGTTGTTTATTATATGGAGAGTAGAGAAAAATGCCATCATATAGCATGGGCAATTGAGCAGTGTCTTCCTTGCCTTGCTGTGAAGCCTTCATATAAGTTTAAAAGCGCAAACAAGAGTAAAATATTCTTTAGTTTGCTTAGAAATGTGAAAAAAGTATTGCAAAAGACAATTTGTAAAACCAAAATAAAGAAAAGCGGATAGTAAAAATAGAGGGCTTATTACTTACAGGCACATAGCCGTCTTTTGCCTTGACGGAAATTCGCTTCTGGCTAGAGTTTTTGATTTAGACCCTTTGCCAGAGATATCACAGTAGGTGTCTTTTTCTGCATTGAAAAACAACGATTTAAAGTGTACAACAATAAAAATTAAAATTATTTCCTTACATGGGCTCAGTTGTAATTGACCCTGGCGACAGCTAAAGCAAATGTAATGAGCTGAAGATGAAATCTTCGACAAAATATGTCAGTGAATAAAATAGCCAAAATATCGATAATAATTCGAATATTAATATTAATACTTTAGGTATAGCAATTACAAGGAAAACTCTCAAAGTTGTAAATTTCGTTGCTTTTACATTGTAGTTTAGTTCGACGTTCGACTACGACGACGAGTGACTCTGTCCTTCTCCATATATGTATGAGACAAGAGGTGGCATTGCTTCGAAAACAGGGCGTCCTTTATAATAGTCATTACAAAATTTGGGTTTTTGCTAGAAAACCCCAACAGTTACAGTTTAATGTAAATAGTTTGCCTGTTTTTATAGTTGTTGCTTTGCATTACTTTCACAATACATACTTGCATAATTTAGTATATTATTAAGTTTTATATTCGCTTGCCAGTATAGAATTAATCATTCTTTAATTAAATAAATAAATAATTTCGATACTGGAAACTCACTCCGCTCGTTGTTTACTTGTTCCTTGCCACATATTTACACTTACTACTGTGCAAGGATTTATGTTATTGATATTGTTCAGTAGCAGTGCACTTTAACTTATCTTATTTGCATGTGTGCGTATAATAATATACGTGCGCAAACTTTTGCTTGTGTACATTATTTAAATCTGACACACCAGCAAAAGATCACAACAACATGTAAGCTGAATGAGAAAACTCCTTTCAATGGCATATGAAATTTTGCATATGCACGTGAAAGGAAAACAAAATGCATTCGCATTCAACAACAGCAAAAGTTTCCTTTGTAGCTTGTTATACTATATTTTGGAAAAAATAGAGAGTATATTGTTTGCTTGAATAAAGCTTAAAAGTGTGTGCGTATGTGTAGGAGAGTGTGCGTGTGCATTGAAAGTGTTGAGCAATATCTTTCAGAGTAGGTGAGCAGAGTCTTCAGCGGAGTGTGTTTTGTGGCTGTTGAGGCGTATTAGCAACTTTTTTTATTTCCCGGCGAAAATTTAAGTTAATTAATTTTCAGCAATTTAAGTTAGTTACTAGCTATATGAGGTTCTGAAATTATATTTGAACAAAGAGTATGAAGCTGAGAAAAACTGTTGCATAGTTCTAGGTTTATTCTTACTTAAAGTATTATATAAGCCTGAAATTGTGCAAGATTATTTAAAGCTGCTTCCTAAACGTTTCCGACTCACATGTTAATGAAATTATTATAATGAAATATGACTATAAAACAAGTCTATATTTACAGCACACAAGTTCATATTTCGCCAATCAATTATTATTATTATTATTAACTAGCATATATTTAGCATAATATATATGAAAACTTCAAACTCTTTTAACATAATGGAGGCAATAGAAGCGAGTATGAACACAGCTGGAAGCACTCAAATAGAGGCAATCTTTATTTTCATATCTTCCCTTTTCTGCTGCACATTTATTCCCATCGGATTTTCTTCCACCTACTCAAATCTGCTTCCAGCCAAGTTTGCACTTAATTCCAATGGTTTTTTTTTGCACTTTTGCAGCGCTCTTGCCGACGGCGTACTCACTGACAATCCGCATCTCGTGCTGCTCTTCTACTTGGCACAGCTCTTTCTACGCGAACTGGTGAAGAGCTATCGCCTCATACAGGTCGTGCCGATGGATATGTCCGGATATTACGGTAAGTCGACCCGCTGCCAATCACACAGGGTATTCTTTATCGTACACTGCAAGGTATTGAAACAAATGTCTTAAATGGCTAAGGAATAGAATACTCTTCTATGTAGAATTTGTAACTAAGATTAAAAACCAATGAAAAAATTGTTTGTCACTGTGATGGTCTAGTAAGGAGCAGACTTGGTTATCGATTTAATATATATTCATAAACGCAGAATATTGTAGTCTGATATTGGTACGAACGTGTGGGCTAAGGCCTACCTTTCTCGTGTTAACTTGTGTGCTTGTTATATTTTTCACAAATTAAAGGGACCTACAAATAAACGCATCCGAACGGAATGACAAGCTTTTCATGGCAAAGAATACGTTCGTAGAATTGCCAATGCATCGCGAGAAGTGGCGCCGCGCAAAGAAACAATTTGAAAAACAAATTCTCATTGTATTAGATGTTAAGGCCTCGGCTGTGATTTGAACCCGCGGCGCCGGACATATAGTCATAACTCTTATAATTAAGTTTGCATGAAAATGAGTAAAACCAGGCATAACTTTTGACAAGCATTCTTTCAGGTCAGCCTGACTAGAAGCCTTGATATTTAGATTAAATTTAATTAAATTTAATATAATAAATATTTTATGCCAAAAAATTGCAACCGTTTGCAAATTGTAGCGCTCTCTGTTGCTGCTATAAAATCAACTTTAAAGTGAGTTTCCACTCAAGCGACAGCTTTCTTTAGTTTTTGATGGCTTGCATGCCGTGTTTAATTTTCAAGTCAATTGCTAAAATGCGCTGAATTAAGTGTATTTTTCACGACGCTAAATCAAGAAATTTTTCATTTTATTGTAGAGATAAAAGTTTGAGGCGCTGCTGCGAAAGCATTCACATGCCAGACTTTACAGCTGTCACTTCCGGTAAGCGCGCGCACAAAACGGAAGTGCCTTTAAGCGCTCTTGCAAACATTCTGTTGCTTAATTTCTGCGAGTGGGGGAGTGGGAGAGTGCATCAGAATCGCCATCATCATCAAATCCCCGTGGCATTCTTGAAATAAACATAAGACATTTTAATGCAGCTTGCTTTTATTGCATTTTCTGCAGTTTTTTATGGTAATTTTTCTATAAGTTTGTTTTGCTTTGATGTGCTCTTTGCAGAAAATCGTGCCGGTCCCTCGAATCTGGGCAATGTGATAAGCCAAATATTGCTGTGCAAGCAAATAACACCGGATTTCAATCAGGAGGAATTGTGCAGCATCACGAAAGACTCACAGGAAATTGCCATGCTGCTGGCGGAAATGCAGGAGTACATGCCGCAACATGAGACTTTTCTAGGTGAGTGTGCGGTGTGCGGTTGAAGGAGATTGATGGAGGCGTGTGCTTGCGTGTTTTTAAATGAGTGAGTGTGTGTGCGTGTGTGCCTGAGAGGTCTTCTGTTAAGCTCAATCAAGGCGGCTATTCGCTGCTTATTTGAATTGCTTTGCAGTTGGCAGGAAGTGCGATTGCTTTGCCAGCACAAGGCAGCAATTTGTGTGGTTACTCATACGTCATGGGGTGCCGAAAACACAATACATGCAGAGAGCTGCCTTTTTTTTTTACCAAGAGACCAATCTTCTTTGCAAGCAACAGCAAAAAGCATCTTTCCGTGCTTGCTTAAGGGGTCTTTGCAGCTCTCAAGAAATCGCTCAAGAAAAATTTTGCATTATTCCTTGAGGGCAAAATAGTAGTGGCCAAGTAATTTTGACAGCTAACAGCTGATGCAAATCAAAGCAAAATGTCGTTAAATGAAGATTGGTAAGTTTTCATGATCCATAGCATTTTTGTTGCTATGGTTTGGATCGGTCAGGTCCCAAATCCTTGGCCTTTCCTTCACCAGCTTCGCCAACTCATGTTTTTCGACATCCGAAAATTTGTTGAGGCGCTTTTGGCGTTTTGGCGCACTTCGCAGTATATTTACCGAGTTTTCCATGTCTGAAAATAAGATAATAGATTAAGATAATTGAAAATCTAAAATAAATCAAAATATTTTGCAAATTTCCAACCTAAAATGAACATTTAATGTTTTGCTTACCTCTTTCGCTTGTTATTAGCTGTTGAAAGTCTTCTTCTTCTTAAAGTAATAATGTTTCAAACATTATTCCTTGCCAAAACCTGAGTTACCCTATGCACATTTCCACTGGAAAAAAGTAGTAAATTTCGTAGCAGATTTCTTGAGACCTGCAATAGGGGTCAAGTAATTTTGACGCAAGGAAATTTCTTGAGCATTTTGTTGGCGTTTTTTTATATGGAGTTTTCGCTTTTCTTGAGAGCTGCAAAGACCCCTTTAACCCTTTCGGTACGGAGTTTTATTTTGTAAACCGGAACTTTCATGCAAGCACTTTATGAATATTCTGAAAGATCGAGTTAGAAAAGTATGTTCTGCATACTCAGAAATCCTGAAATCGTACTTTTATTCTGGGACATATAGTTTCAGTTAGTACTTTTGATATTCTGTGTAAATTTAAATCATAAATAAAATATAACATTGGCTAATTTTAAATGGAATTTCATATTTACGCTCAATATACTCTCGGGTTAGCTTCTTTTTGGCTTCTAAAATGTGTATTGTGACACACAATCCGTCCCAGGTTTATATATCTCAATTTCACTAAAGTATCTTGGAACGCATTGTCCAGTTGTGCCGAAAGTGTTAACAAATTTTCAAATCAATTCATATCACTCATACGCCGCGTAAGCCCAATGAAAATCAGCAACAAAGAAAACACATCAAAGTTAATTAGCTTCGTCTCAACGGTACTTTAAGTTAGCGGCGGGGGGGAGGGGGGCAAGTAAAACCAGCAGTGAAAGATTGAATCAGTCAAAAGCACGCAGCGTCGCTTTAGACGTGACGTAAGTCAAAAAGTAATTAAGTAGCAGCCACAAGAAGCGCTTTTTATGTTGTTTGAAGCAGCTACATACATGCTTGCTCACTTGTATGCATGTATGTGTGTATGTGTGGTTGATTGTAATGGCGCTGCCAGTGAACCCTTTCACTTGCTTTCTCACTTTTAATTGCGCAAATTAAAAGTTATTGCAATGCATTGCAAGTGTACAGAGGGGGGTAAAAGAGGCAAAGCAACAAAGCATAAAACTAAAAGTGATATAAAGAAAATGGCAGAGAAGGCAAATAAAATAGTTATAAAAGCAAGCAAATTTTATGCAAGTGAAACATGCAAATTGTTGAATTAGTAACGCGATTAGTCTGCTGTTGTATCACTTTTGCACACATGTGCAAGCATCTAGATGCTAGAACATGAATGTTTTTATGAAAATACACAGAAATGACTTTAGACATTAAATAGATTTAATAAAATTTTACACTTGTTTCTTTAATTATTTAAGCATTGTTTACCAGGAGCCTTCTTCTGAGGGATTTTTCATATCACTGAAATTTTCAAAGGTTTACGGCAAATGTGCAGCAGCTACTTACTTCTTAATTCTTAGAAGTTGCCATTTTAGGTGATGCCAATAACGTAAACTTTATTCTGTGCGAATCATTCATTTAAAAATTTAAAAAATTTCCTAATCTTTGACTGCCGCAGCAATCAGGGCATGCCCCCTACATATGCAAAGCACTTGTTGGTTTTGTAAGCATACAATTGGTTGGGTTAAATCACACACATACATACGCACAGAAACAAGACCGTTCTTTGAAGAACTCTGTTCTCTTCTTTTGAGACATAGCAGCTGCCCAATAGATTATTCCTTTAGCATAGAGGTCTCTACTCGACAATATCTACCTATACCATATAACATAGCAGTCAGCATATCATTTAAGCATGACGTAGGCTTGAGATTGTTGTTGTGCTTGTATGCTTTCTTCTAATCTTATGCAACGCTACTTTGATGTTTTTTTTCATTACAGAACGTCAGGCTGCACTCGATACAAATGGAACGTGGCCAACGAAGCGCCGCAGCAATTCCATTTACAAGAACATGAGCCTGCTCTGTTGCATGTCACGGCCGAGCTATCTCTGAAAGTGTGCGCCGGTTGGAACGAATTATGCGCGGCACATTTTACACAGGCGCATATTAACATATAGCATATAATTATATACATATATATGTGTGTGAGTATGTTTCAATTGCAAGCAGTACCTTAAACCGAAATGTAGTATTTTTAGAGAGCAAATTTGTCAGCTTATTTCAGAAGGACTATCAAAATCATACATTCAGACAAATAACAAACAATTAAGATAATATCAATTATTAGCTGTAAGTGTTGCAGTTAGAGAGTAAGTTTAGTGTTAAAGCCAATTATTTTAATAGTGTTAGAATAAGTCTATATAATTAGATTAAAATATTAGGCAGCAGGCAAAAGCATTTTGAAGTTTCATTTTTCAAGATTTCTCACTACTTAAAGAATGCGCTAGACTTCGAGTATTAAACATTAGTTGTAAAGTATTAAAATAACTGGCAGCTGACAATTTTCAATATGGAAAGTACACTTGATGCTGTATGTTGGCGGTTTATGGTAAAAACAAAATTAGAATTAAAATGCCTATAGATTTCAATATAAAACTGCTTATTCTAGAAAACAGTCACAAAAAAACCATGCAAAAACAACATCAAGTGTGTTGTCTTTTCAAAGTAGCTCTCAAGTATATGTAAGCATTTGCCTAGCAGCAGCGATATCAATAAAGGATATGCACGAAGTAACGCAACAGCTCTGGCAGAAGAACGAAAAAGCAGATTTATTCTGAATGACAACAAAATTAATTGGCTATTTGCTGGTGCTTTGTGTACTTTGTTGTTGTTGCAAAGAAATCTACTCTTTCAAAGGGCATTTCTTATTTTGTGAATTACTAACAACAACAAAAAATAGATAAAAGTACGACAAGACAAATGCCGGCAAAATAAAATTACATATTAATTAATGGTATAAAGTGGACCAATTGTAGTTTGTGCTTGGTAGAGCTTGCTTAAAGCAGCAGTGGAATGCAATTAGACAGCAGCATTAACAAATGCACATTTTAAATGTAGTCAATTGTGAAATTTATGAAAATAAGAGATTTCCAAAAATAAACAAAATTATTGTCAATTGCCGGTATGCTTTAAAGCTTACAGGAGTTGCTTCAAAGTAAACTGCTAAAAGCAAAGAAGCCAACTGAAAAATTTATTTGAAAATTGTACACGGCGTATGAGTGATGTTGCAGCAAGCGGCGTTGGAAGAGCAAAGTTCGTGCGAGTGCTGCTTCTCGAGCGAAAATTCGAGAAAAATTAGCAAGCGAAAAGAAAAGGGAAAGAGAGCACCCATTAGAGTCTCTACGTGGCCTACTTGAGCTACCAGTGTAATGTGGCCTCACAGAAATTTCAAAAGTTGCATATTTTCGATATTTCATTATATGGTCATTAATTAAAGCTCTCGAATTCTGCTATAATACTATTCATGCATTCATGTACGCACAGCCATATTCATACATCCGTATCCGTATCTGCACTTGCAAAGCGGCGCTGCTGTGCTCTAAGGTGAAAACTTGATCATTTAAAAAAGCTCAAACTCAATTATTCTAGCAAAAATGTGACGTCATAATCAAATCTGTTTATAAGGCATTGATGAACAGCCTCGATTTATATGTATAGTAAATAATTAATTATGCGCATTGCATTTTTGTTGTTACAGCGTGTTATCGCTTTAAGCCGGCAATCATCATCACGCATACGCCGTGTTAAACGCCGCATTTGATTTAAAAAAAGAAGGCATTTAATTTCAGCACAGTTATTGCAATTAAATTGCACTCTCTTCCTCAGTAGTTAAGCACAATGAAATTATTTATATTAAATGCCATTGCAAAAAGCATACACCAATTGTTAGTAAATTATTATAATTAAGCTGATTGTGAGGTGATTCTGGCAGCGTATATATATATATGTATTTATTCTATATTATACAATATTTACTTAATGGATTTCAACTGTTGCAATTTGTTCATAATCAAAATGTAATTTTCAAGCGCATATGTTGTTTATTTATTAATAATACTCTGTAAATAGCTGAAAGCAAAAGTCTAAATATATTCATAATAGAAAAATTAGTGGAAGTGATTTTATTATTTAAAATTGGCTTAGCTTATTTGCCTGTGTACAGGGTGATTAAAGGTGGTTTATTTGCAGTCTATGCAGATGGCTTCAGAGGTAAGTAGAGCTTGGTTCCAAAGTGATTTCATGCTTTCAGTTGACAGTGACGTAATTTGAAGCTACAGCTGCAGACTTCGGAGTCAGAACAATTAACGCCTCTACCATGTTGCAATAATACAAGTGATGTTCAATTCGTTAAAGCAACCTTGACTCAACCTTATAGTCAAGGCTATAGTATTTTTTGTAGAGAAAAGCTTTATATGAAAGTTTTATTTAAACTGAAAATGAAGCAAATTTCTAGGTCAGCGGCATTTTTTTGGCATTACATATAAACATAAAAGCATATGTATGTTAGATATTATATACATGCATTATGTGAAGTATCTCGTGGTGCTACAAAAATAGTACCGTATAAGATAAGACTCCCAAAATACGACTTTCAGCCCGCGGTGGCTAAAAGACTAGATCCCTATTCCTAATACAATCAAAGATGACTGTCAGTCTTTAGGGCGCGTTGTTGTAATCAAAGTTGTTATAGTCAACGAAGGATCACCCATAGTTAGCGAGGACCAACTATTGTGACGGGGCTCTACCTAGCCAGACGCGTTTAGCCGTATGCACTATCGAATACTTCGACACACGCTGCCGGCACACATTTCATGATTTCAGTAGTTCAATTTATAGTTCAGTTAATGCAAGTGAACAGGCTTAGTTCCGCTTGAGAGTCGGCAGAAAGCGAAAAGGCACGAAGTATAAGAAAGGTAATATATTTACTCTAAATCAATTCTATTCTTAATTCAATACGTTCTTTCAATTCAATAATTCTATATTTGCTTCGAAAAATTTTGACAGTCTCAGTGAATTCATTTTAGGCTAGTCGACTTTTGGATTTTTGAGATTTCTGGTTTTCAAGCTTGAAAAACATGGTTTTGAGAAAACATCAAACAAGAAGTGAAGCCTATGGATTTTACGTAGAACTTTTCTAAAAGCCAAGTTGGACATTTCACTTTCACAGAAAATTTAAATCAATGGCAATTTAAATTCATTTACATTCAATCAATTTTGATTGAAAGTCAAATATACTACCCGCCACTTTAGTTTTGCTTAAAAGATTGAAGAAAGAAAACACAATTGCTTAGTTTTTGTTCAAATAAAAATGTTATTTATTGTAAATTCTAAATGAATACATAACACACATACAGACTGACATACATTACATACATACATATGTATATGTCTCTTTTGTCTGTGTGCACATAATAAGTAGAACAATAATAATAATAGTTATAAAAAATAAGAGAGAAAATACACAAAAAAAAATATGTATAGAAATAAAGCATTTAAAAACTAAGAAGACAGCACAAATTTTCAAATTTAGCGCATATACAATTAATGTAAATATATATAGTAAGTATATAATGATTTTCACAGAAAATCCAAAAGTTGGCAATTTTGTTGTTTGTAGTTTTCAGCCAAAAGAAGTGTTAATTTTTTGCTTGTTTTTTTAAATGATTTTTTGATGTTCAATTTAAACGCATTCTTTTGTATCAATTCAATATACGAAATAAGATATTTGCCTTATTATTTAGTATACATAGAAATCTAAGTACAACACAGCTTTCATTTGAGCATTCGTAATTTCAATGAAACATTTTTCACAAAGTTTTAATTTAGTGCAATTATTAAATGGTACTTTTTTGTGTGTGCGGTAGGTAGTAGGTAGGGGGACAAATCAAAAGACATACAACTTGCAATAACATTTTTGTATATATTTCACACAAATATATATATAAGTGGATTGCTTGTAAATATATATAAATATATGTATGTATGTATGTATTTTTGCTTATATATTTCTATTCAGCCAAATTTTTATTACATTTTTGCTAAACGCCTTTGACACACTCTATTACCACATAATATCATTTCAAAATATATATGTATGTATATAGCTCAGATATAAAGTGCACGTACACTGGCACTGGAGCGATTTTCTTTAAATTCTTTACATTTGCATAGGCATTACCAAAAGTCAAACCGTTACAATTACAACAAAACGAATGCACAATTCAAGCTCTAGTTATATTGATAAAGTGTAAGAAAAATTAATTGCAATTACAAAGCAAAAGTTACAGCTAAACGCAAAAGGCAAAGCTTACAAGCTAACACAAACTAGGCCAACTCAACCCGTAAATTAAGATTAAAGATTTAGCTTAGAAGAATGTTATTGCTAAAGTGCAGGGCTCTGCTACAATGGAGCCGCAGCGACGATGGCGCGTGCCAGCCTCGCGCGCACAAACTCACGAGGAGGCTCTTACTTTGGAGGCAAGGCGAGCGCAGCCTTCCTGCAGACAGCAGTGCAGTTTAAATTAAATTATGAATTATAGTAGTTGTTGCAGCAGCACATTCCCGCGCGCGGCTGGAAGTCTAGTGTCGGTTGAATCGGGGAATGAGCGCTGCTGAGACAGCGCTGCGGCGGCACAGAGAGCGGAAGTGAAGGAACTGTGGCTCAACGGAGCAGCAACAGCGCACGCAGCCGCCTCGCACATGCCGCCTGTGGCAGCGGGCCAAATCATGTGTGTGCACTCGCCGACAGCTGCTCCAGACGCGCGCACAGCTCCTGCGCCAGCCGCAATTGCGTCGCGGCCGTGGCGCAGCTGGCGGGATTTGCGTTACTCGCGGCGTTCACGGCAGCGGGTGCATTCAAGTGCGCAGCAGCTTCCGGATAGCTGGGACACACACCGTGCCAGCGAGCTTTACCGTAAGCATGCGACTGTAAAGAGACAGAGAGAGAGAGAAATTTAGCACATGTCATAAAGGACGAAAAAGCTGTGTAAAAGCTACGAAAGCACGAAAAGCGCCAGAACGCTTTTTGATTGCTTGCAACTCACCATGGTGAAATCGCGCTTCCACTGCACACCACACTGGCCTTCGCACAGTGGGCATGGCCGTTCCAGGCTGTAGCCGCCGCACTCGCTGCAATCCAGCGATACGTGATCGTCCGTCCAGGACACGCCGCACGTAAAGCAGGTGCCCATATGCTGGCGCAGCTCCTCGATGGTCAGCACATTGTCCACGGATATTTCTAGTGGACTGCCAACCAGATCCGACAGAGATGAAGACATGCTGAGACTACTGTTGCGACTGCAAGAGAAAGAGAGAGAGAAGAGAAATTTAGCATATTTGTGAAATTTATAAAGCAGTTGAAGTTTTGCGATACAATAGAAAGAAGAAGAATGAGAGAGATAGAGAGAGAGACAAGCTATAAGCCAAAACGCTGCTGCAGCAGGAAACGAGTATTTACACTAGTAAGCGGCGCATAAATCAAGCGCGATTAAGGCAGGAATCAATGCTTGAATGGAGTGTTCCGATACACTGTATATTATATTATACGCTTTGACGCAAGCAATGCACCTACTAGCTATTTTGCCCGAGCACAAGCTGAGGCAATGTCTGCCTTATGATAAGAATCGAAACGAGTGACAAAGAGCTGCCGGTTAAGCGGCATGAAAAGTCCACTAACGCTTCAGAGAGTACGTAAAACGCTGAACCACACAAATCAACTGTTCTTGGCGCATACATTTTTGACGGGCATTTCCGCTGGCACAAAATCCTGTAAAATCTCATAGATTTCACGCAGTGTAATTTTTCCCCATAATTGGTTTGAAATTGAGACATGGAATCGAAGACGTTACAAAATGCCATTAAAATCTCCCAAACTTTCCGATGCAATTTTAAAGATTTTGAAATCAAAGCTTTCGGCGAAGTTCTCCATGATTTTGAGCTAAATTTTGCTCTTGCTAAAGTGTTTCCATTTTTTTTTTCCGCTTAAACCAACACTCAGGGGATGCCCCCTATACATGCAAAGCACTTGTTGGTTTTGAAGAGATTTCGTTGACACCTGCCTTTGAAAAATCATAAATATACAAAAAATAAATGCGCCCTTAATAGGCTTATAGACCATTTTCACTGGCACGAAGAGACCAAGATTTCGAGCAAAGATTTTGAAATCTTGCTGAAGTGTTTCCATTGCATTTTAAAGAAAATTCGTTGACAGCAGCTGCCAAAAATTTTCAATTATTTTTACCAAAAGCTGTGTTTAATTAACAAGAGTGTGATTTTAGCAGCAATTTGTAGAGATTTTGAAAAATATATGGCTAAATCAATAAAATTTGAATGGTATTTCGAGAGAATGCCAGATTTCGTGCCTTTGCCAATGGAGTATTGACAGAAGATTTTTGTTGAAATCTTTTAAATTGTATGGCTAAGTCTAAGAATTTTCGATGGGATGGAATTTCGCATTTTGTGCTTTAATTTAAACCTTTTTGCAGAAACGATAAGTGAATATTTTGCATATGAAGTGTTCCATTGTTTTGCTGATAATGTTGATATGATAATGCATACACACTTTGACTGATTTATGCCAAATCAAATTGCTAGCAAACAAAAAAAACAGTCAACAATTATCTGTGAATCGATAAAAAGATTAAAATGCCTAATGGCTTTTAATGCAACATATTTAGAACAAAGTTCAGAACTGCGCAAAGATAGAAAAAAAAAAACAAGTGCAGCAGCTAAATGTAGATTTCATAGTGTGTGGCAATAAATTGGAAAAATTCAAATAAGTGCATAGTAATTTCTAAAAGGGAAATTTCATGCCGAAAGGTGACGCAAATGATGACATTTTCGCATTATTGTAAAAAAGTTGCTGAATTCCGTCGGCACTTCCGTCGCATTGCCAAGGCACTACCGCTACATTAAGAAAAAAAAATTCAAATTAAAAATGCACATTATTGATTTTACAGCACTCCATTTTGGCCGCGTAATAGCCGCCGTTCGTGGCAAAGTTACATGCCGCCGTTGCATTATGCATGCATGTGGCAATTCGCTGTCATCATGGCAATGGCAATGACCAACACAAACGCTCAGCTCAACAGGAGCTGCCTGTCGACTTTGAATTGTGCAATTTCACCGTTGCACAAGTGCCATTACTTTAAGTGCAATGGCAACTGGCCGAGGGTGCAACAGTGCATTTTGCATTGCATCGACTTTTTTGCTTTGATGTTTTTGAGTGATGGCTATTGACATTCTTGGCATGCCACACGCAAGTTGTGGTTGTTGTTGTTGTCTGTGGCGCCAATGCGACAAGCGAGTCGCCGTCTGTTGTCTGCTGTTGAAAGGCCAGACATTATCGTTTGATTATGGCCTTTGGCATGTGTGCGAGGCGACCACAAAACACCAGCTTGGAATAAAATTTGCTGCTGTACTTTGAAAAATTACATTCTACTTGAAAGTGCAGAGCGGTGCAGGAGGAAAACTCAATCAAAAAGTAGTATATAGAGAAAAGAATAAGTTGGTGTCTGACCACATTTGGAATGATCTCAAGTTTCGCTCATGTTAAAGCTCACTTTCTTGGCGCTCTCGAATCTACTCTCTTATCTTGAATTTATATGCGAATATAAAATGTTTGTTGCATTTAAATACTTACTTGAGTGGACTGCAAATGTCAGCGAATTGTGGTCCATGCACACTGGCTAAAGACATTGTTGTAGTTGGCACTGCAATGAGAAGAGCAAGAATGTGGCGATATTATAGTAGAGTATTTCTATAAAAAAAGCTTGCATAATCTTAATCTTAATGCAAGCGCGTGACTTTTAGCAAAATTAATTGCCATAAAGAAATGTGCATAGAAGCATGTAAATACTTCCTTGTCGACATGTGAGCGTGTTGCAGGTGAGTTAAAAGATGCGCAAAAAAATATATGATTAAATGTAGAGGGGTGCAACGAAATTTAATGTGTTGGGCAAGTGCAGTTAAATGCTGTGAATTTCACACGTTGCGCTAATTAAAGTTCAAATACACTTGCCGCACTGCTGCCAATGGCGGTGTTTGTGGCGTGCAGCCAATTTTAGATGCCAGCTTGAATTGGCCTTTCATAAAAGTGATGGAAAACATAAGAAAAAAATCAGCAATTTACAATAGAAAGGCCAAAAGCACAAGACTTCTAAGGCATATGCCATTTTGTGGCAACTGTTGGCAGGGGGGCAAACAAAAGCGGCTGTTATGGCATTTAATTTTAGCAGCAGAGCGCGTCTAAAATTAGACGCTCAAACGAAAATTTCGAGCGGTAGCAGCGCGCAAAACTGGAGGAGGGGGGCAAGTATTTGTCAGCGCGCCAAAAGCAATCACAAGACTGCCACAAGCTTGTCAGCAAAAAGTAGCTACACAACAACAAAAATAACATCATCAATGGCAGAGCGACTGCAGAATTTGAAACAAGGAAATCTTTTTGAGGTATGCAAAAGAGCAAAAGTGCTAAAAAGTACACGGAAATATTTGCGTGCGTAAATTGGAACTTTAAGTCGTAAAGCAGAAAACGCGTCATAGCCAAAAAACCACAACAAAAAACTACGTTTACGTTAAAACCAAAAAAACGTACATATGTTATTGTTGACGAATTTTGAATATGTGTATCCCAAAAAAAAGTGAGTAAGTGAGTCTATGGCGTTTGTGACTGGCGTGGGAATCACCTAACCCAAATTATTTTGACGTAAATATGTAAATTGTGGCGCGTATTTTGGAAGTTGTTACTCATGAGACGTCTGCCCGAATACGCAGTCCAAATACGAGCTGCTGCGTAAGTGTGTGAGTGTCTGTGTCTGGGAAGTGTGAGAGTTTGCGACTTTAAATTAAAAGTTGAAGCAGCCACAATAATAACACAGACGCTGTAGACGCGCCACAAAAAAATTTAAATGCCATTTTTTCGTCTGCCTGTTTAAAATTCAAAAATCAAAACAGACAATTCCGCACAATTCAAAATCAAGAAACACGAAGAGCAGACGAAAAGGCAAAAAATGAAGGCAGCTTATTAAATTTTTTCAAAAGCAATAAACTCTTAGTGGCGTAGCCTTAGCAGAAGCGTTTGTGTACGCGGCCGAGGGTCAACAAGTTAAAAAAAGATACATATGTACATATGCATATGTACATACACACACACACACACACACACACACACACATAAAAAATGCAAATAGGAAGAAAGAGTGAGCCAGTGGAATTTAACTGTGTTTATATATTTATACGATACAGTAGTTAATGCATACAAGGGAAAAAAAGATAGAAAAAAGGGACGAGATCGATCTTTTTTAAAATTACAAAAGTGCAGATTTGCGCTGAACAACAACAAAATACATTAAGAGCTAGCTAGTAGTCAAGGTATTGTATTTTGTGGTAGTTTAGAGCAAATCTGCTCTTTTGCACTTATGCTAGATCAGTTGCGCTACTTCGTGAATACCGCTAAAGCACTTGATTATGGCTGCAAACTAGTTCCCGATGCTTTTAAATAATAGCTTTACATTTTTATTAACTTTTTCATATGCATTAGCTATTATTCATATCGAAATGACTGATTAAAAGAAGAGCATACTTAGTATATAGAATGCAAAATACTGCGAATTTAATTTCAAGTTGCGTGTTAGTTAAGTCCGTTCTAATTAAAAATGCAAATAGAAAAATCAAATTCTTGGAAATGTTTGCAAAAACTTGTCGATTGTTGATTATTTAAATTCACGGCTGTAGCTGGGATTTTTGTAAGCCCTTCAAATGAATTTGTTGAGTCACAGCGTCTGACACAAAATTCCAGCTGCTTAGTGGCCGTAAAGCTAGACTTGTTAACAACAACAACAACAACAACAACAACAACGAAAAAGCCGTTTTCACTTTGAAGCCATAAGCAACAGAAAACCGTTTGTTTCGTTCGTTTTTGGCGCTAACTGCTGTAAAAATGAACAGGCAGATGCATGGACGGAACGAAGGAAGGAGGGATAGACAAGATGTGTGCTTAGTTGTATTACTCACAAACGCGTAATAGAGCTCTCCCCCTCCCATTTCCCCTTGCCAACTTTCTCACTCATACACTCATTGGCACACTTTTGACTCAATAGCGTCTTAGATTTGCATTTGTTTATGGCTTTAATTGATAAATTGGTATCTAAACATACAAGTTTTCATTGCATGAAAATAATGGAAATGTACTTTTTTGCAATCTCATCGTTTCATTGCTTTGACAATTTTACATGTCAAAGCGGCAATTGCTACTGTAACCCGGTGTCTATTCTAGTTCAAATTTTTATTGCATGCAATTTATTGCTTGTGACGTACACTTTCATGAAATGTTTATCATTCGAAATTTGAATAGCGCCGCTAATTGTTGGACATTTATTGACAAATGCTAATTACAAAGGAAAGAAGATATGAACGCAAATACTTGCACAGTTGTGCAGAGACGTCAAAGCCAAAAGATGTCGTCTTATGGCCTGGAGTTGAGAGAATAGCTTGATGTATGCCGTTGGCAAGTGTGTGGCGCGTCTGTGTTTGCGCAGCATTGACGTCTGTGGCACGCAATAAATAAATTTCATATTTGTAGGAACAATAACAAACAACAACAGCAAAAGTACATCAAAATAATAGCCGACAGTTGGTAGAAATAAGTAACGCAGAAATAAGAAAACTGTGCGGATTTTGCTTAAAAAAACAATGTCGAATTTTATTTTGCAAAAGTACTAATTAGCAAATAAAATATTTGAAGAATTGTTTTAACAATTTGTGTGATTTTTGTTGTTGATAGAATTGGGTTCTAAACATAAGTAGTAGATATATGTATGTATGTATGTACATTGTTATTCTCATTGTTGCTTCACAGTCAATGTGCCAAAATATGAATTCAACAACCATTACAAAATAATTAGCATTACAATTTGAACAAACAAAATTATTCCATTTGAAAAGTTATGATAGAATTACTCTAGATGTATCGTAACGTAGCGCGTCGGCTGATTTGAAATCTCTTGCAGAATCTCTTTCTCAAAGAAAAATTATCTTTGAAAAACTGGGGTTAAGCTGCAAATTAATGCATTTTCAAAAGTCAAAGCAAGCCGCCGCATAGTAGCAAATAAAACGTAGTAGAAAAGAGGCACAAGGCTTCTCTTTGCCGCGCAACCAAAAAGAGAAAGTACGAAATGGCGTATAAACTTGAGCCACAGGCCAAAAAGAGCGGTTACCAGCGCAGCCAAAAGTAAACAATTTCAAAATCAACAACAAAAACAATAATAGAGAAACGCTCTAATAAGGCGTTGGACCTTGACATAGAGAAAAACGTTACGACGCAGTGGTAAAGCATAAAAGGGTAGGGAAAACCAAACAAAACAAAACAAACCAAAACAAACCAAAACATAATGAACGTACGACGTAAGCATGGAGAATAGCGTGAGTGCGGGCCGAAGAAGATTTTTAATTATGCAAATCTATAGGAAATTTCAATAAAATGTAGACACTTTGGGCTATTGCGAGTTAATAATGGACATTAAGTTAGTGCGCCTGTAGCTTAGAGAAAAACAACAATACGACATAAATTTAAAAAATTTTATATTATTTTGCGCTAGCTCAAAAAGTGTTAGTACAAAAAATATGTTTGCTTTTTAGTTTTAATGGCATTATAATGAGCAAAATTATATATGTATGTATATCAAAATTATATGTTTATTATACATATTAATAATAACATCAGATGAAAGCAAAGAACCTCTTTTAGATAGTCGTCACTTCTGAAACGTAATTTCTATGAGAATATTTATTTTGTTAAAAAAGCTTCTCGAAGACGTTTCAATTACGTCGCAGGCAAGTAACATTTTTTCTCATTACTTACTGATTGTAGTCAACTAAATAATTAGCATGAGTCAGAGTGGGCTCTTTATGTTTGTTGTTGTTTACTTTGCTATCAAAAATTTAACATCGACTACTCCTTTTTTACAAAATCGACCAACAGAATTGCCAACCAGCCAATTGAAATCTTTGCTCAAATGTTATCGATGATGGTTGTTTATCGATTAGCTATCTTTACTGACTTGTCATAATCGGTATGGTATTTAAATTTGTTAAAAATTCTTTAGGAAAATTTAATTTTCAGACGAAGCAGTCAAAATGTTCATTACTTTAATGTAAATTAATCGAAAACTTGGCTTAAATGTTATCGATTAAAATTGCTTGTCGCTTAATTAAAAAAAGCATAGAAAATCACTTTCTTATAAACTTTTTTTACTGTCGCTTTGTAATGGGCACTCATACGCGCTGCTTGGCAAGCACATAAAAGCGTCAGCCACAACAACAGCGTACGATAACATTTAAAAAAAAAACGCAATTTAATGGCATTTCTCACATGACCCAAATACGTTACGTGTACTGTCATCAAAGCGCGCGGCGCACAACGCAGTGAAGCGCAGATGCCGCGTCTAAATGGCGCTCTCGCGTTCACTGCCTTGGTTTTTGTAGCTGTAGTCGTTCCGTTGTGTTGTTGTAGCTATTTGAATTTTCTTTTAAATTTAAATCTCGCACAAAATACGTACTAAAAATAATTACAGCTGCAGATACAGTTGCACGCTCTCGTGTAGTGTGCAGCAGTTTAAATGCATTGCACAACGATAAGCCAGCAGGCAAGAAAGAGACAGCAACAAGCGGAGGGCACTGCAATTGATTGCAATCTCGGCTGGGAAATTTTTGTTTTTGCTGAGGGGAAATGCATATTTGAACAAAAAACTACAACGCAAAAAGAATCGTTGCCTTAATGGAATGCAAAATCACGTGTACATGCAGGAGAATAGCAAAGCAAAAGTCAGGGAAGCGTGAAATTAAAACACACATATGTATATCGATAAATCGATAACAAAGCCAGCCATCACATGACTATAAAATAAGCCCGAGTTTTTACATACATTTTTATTAGCATAAAATGTAACTCATAAATGTTTGCAAAAGAATTGTTTATGCAATTTGCAGTCGAAAAATAATAAAAATTTTTTCAAATTGAAATATTAAGACATTAATAGTCGACGTTTCAGTAAATTATTTCTTGTAACAGCAGGTTTGCAATTAATTTGCTGTTATCGATAGTGACAGCTGCAAATAATATCGATTAATTTGAGTTGACATTTCCGACGCATATTCTATAGTTTTTTTTTCATATAGTATAGCAAAGTGTAATTATGCAATTAAGGTAATGTCTAAGCGCTTAATTTATAATCGCGGTGAGTGAGCGAAGTCAGTCAAGCGCATAGAAGCACGATCGGGGCCACCAACAACGACCAACAATGAATCAATCGTCTAATAAACTTTTTTATGGCTATGGCTCTAATATTAAACAAAAATATTAACATAAAAATTTTTGGCTACAGTCGCAGATGCAGCGTTGCTTTGCTAGTGGCAGAGCAAACAGAAGGCACAAAGGTTATGGCATGTTTTGTGGTTAAGGAAATCCGCTTAAAGCCATTTGAAACCAGTTAACGCTTGATATTTATAGTTCAAGCAAACAGACCAACTTTTGAGCGGCGACGCGACTTTGTTGATTTCATTCAGCGAAATTCATTGATTATAGTTCGCACAGCATTTAAAGTTCAATTTATAAGTCTATAATTGTGTCGGCGCGACTTATCAGTCGGGCACGATTAGCTGTTTTATTATAGTAACGCAAACTTTGATGTTACAAAAATAGCTGCATTTATTATGTCAAGCAAGATTTGCTATTGCCTATAATAAAATACGTATAAACATTTAAAAACAACACATGTATGTACATGTGCCATATTAAAAATGGCTCGTTAAAAGAATGCCATAAAATCTTCAATTATTTTGCCATAAAAATGTGAGTCATTATATAAACCAAAAAGCTGCCAAAGTTGACCTTGTAGAAGATCACAGAACTTGCAGAAAAGTGCATTGCCGATTTAGTTCAAGTGGTTTTTGCCAATGTTATGAAACAAAGTTTACACAGAAATTTATGGCAAATGGCATACACGAGTTGTAGCTTTGCACACCCACGAGTATCAGCTGTGTGTGTGTGTTTAAGTGTGAAGGAAATGTCAATTAAAAATATTTCTGCAAATAATACGAATTTGTACATTTGGCTGGCAAAAATTTTATAAAATTACATTTTATAGCAAATGGCAGCAGCTCTGCTTTTTGGCAGAGATGCATACGAGGGTGTATAGTTTCAATTTATGCCATGAAAAAGTGTTTAAAGGCAGCTGCAGAGCGAAATTATGGCGCTGCTATAAATTGCTATAAAATACTATAAAATGAAAAATAGGGAATCTGTTGCTAACTGCTCTTGTAGAATAATGTGTGTATATATGTATATAGAAGTTTATGGTGACATTTTATAAATATATTTTTATATTTTTTTAAAAGATTATGGCAAGCTGCAAAAAGGCGCACAAATTGTCACATTTTGCTTATCTCTTGGCTTGACATTTATTGCAAATGACTGCGTAGCTTAACTTTTAACGAGTGCACTGTAGAGTAGGTACATTGAGCGCTTTATGGTAAGGCTGTTAAGTGTTGGCATAGAAAAATCAAAATTATGGCGCCAATTTGATAGCAGCAATTCTCAGGCTTAGACAGTAAAGGGCGCGAAGTAAACAAAGGTTAAAACGATAAAAAAATGCTTGCCATAAAAAAAGCAACTATCTAATAATTATAACAAAAGCATTACGGCGTTTTTTTAGTGACAGGCAATTTGCAGCAATTGCAAAATTCCTGAACAGCGCAACTTAAACTCATATATCTTCTATGGAATTGCAGTTTGTGTAAGGCTTAAATTGAAAAAAAATATATACAGCAACAATTAGACAGATAGACAGACACAAACCATAAATCAGCAATTTCAATTTAGTTTGGCCATAAATGTCAGTGTGGAACTTTGAGCTGAGATAATGTAATGTAAAGCACAGTAGCTTTATGAATAAAGGCGGTAACGACGAATGGCACAAATTATTTAAACACTTAAAGATACTAATTTGAGCGCCAAATAATGATAAACCATTAGTATGGTGTTAAGGAAAAAATTTAGCTAATTATGGCAAAAAATGTGAAAGTTCAACTAAAGTTAGAATTGCTACAGACGCTGACTAATATTTGGCCATGACTGTGCTCTGTTTTTTTGAGCTAATAGTTGCGTTTTTATTTTGTCTACGGTTTACAACATTTTTTGCCCGCATTTGGAAGTGCAGTAGTAATTACACTACTAATTTAATTACATTCTACTATTATTGCATTGTTTGAATTTTTATTTTGAAAACAATACACACAAAAATGTGTGCGAGGAAGTGGAAGCGAGAAAATCAAGAGGAAGTCATCATCGTTCACAACAGACGCGGAGCTGACGTGCATTGTGTACATGGGAACTTTTTAATTAACGAAGAGCAATAGGAAATAGTTTTGAAGTATAAAATGAATTAAACATTTTGGCCTTTCGAAGTGAATTTAACATCTTGAAACAATAGATGCTATTTCTACTAGCAATTGACTGTTAGGACAAAGCAAGCTTGATGGCTTCGCTGGCTTGAGAGATCAAGAAGAATAGAAGTGTATGAAAGCATATGGAACCAGTCTCCAATGTTAGCTTGATGCAAAGCAACCGAATCCCAACGAGTTCGAAAAAGGTTTATTCGCTTTTAGACAGCTTCGGATTTGAGAAGTTTGATCTTCTCACTTTGACAATTTCGTAATAAAGCAATTCTCACAAGTTTGATTCTTCACCTAAATCATCATCATCATATCATTTCAAAGCTCACGAAGTTCAAAAAGTCGAAGTCGATCAAACAATCATTGAGCTATCGCTTAAGTTCGACGAATGACGATGATTGAAAGTCGAAGTCGACCAAACAATCCTTGAGCTATCGCTTAAGTTCGACGAATAATGATGATTGAGCAGGCAACTGCAATCAAGTGCATTTAAGGCAAGCCGGTTCCAAGCACCAAGCTATGCTAGTGGCACTCTGCGCTCGCTGTGAGTGCTACAGAAAGGCCACTTAGTATGGGAATATTCAGCAGAGTCGATCAAGGCTCAAATAATTTGAAGGTTATTTAATCATAAAACTTGAAGTATTTATAAAAAGCCATTAAACTAGAGGGCTTAATTTTAAGATGAGCACAGAGGTTTGATTTATAAGTTGAAGTGCATTGAGATTCACACAATAATAAAAATAATAATAATACTATTAGCAGCAGAAAATCATCAATATTTAGCCATTGAACAATTAAAGAGCTTTTTCGAGGCCTTGGCATTTTGTGCGAAAGCATGCTGTTTTTGTTGCAAAATTGTTGTTGTACTTATAAATAATGTTCATTGATTGATGTAGGTACTTGAAATTGAGTTAATTTTAAATTTAACGAGCGGCAATTCTAAAAAGTAAGCTTCAGCATTTTCTGAGCTACGCCAGCTTAACTAGGCCAAGTGAAATTTTAAAAAATTTGAGTTTGTCAGCTATTTAAGATTTTTAAAATTTGTCAAAATATTTTTTGAATAAAATTCTTAGTAGCTTAGTTGAATTATTGCAATTTTTTGCTATACTTACATTTAATTTTTAAGTTGCCAAGTAAACTGTTTAGATTTCAGATCTAGCAGTTTTCTTATAATTTCTCCAATTTCTTGCGAGTTTCGAATTTTGCGTTGACACAACAAAGTGACACAAAACTCAGTTGATTGCACACAAGCACCGGTGAAAAATATTGCAAGAGGGCACAAAAATTGCACTTCACTTGTAATTTAATTTTGCTGATTTGCAAGTGTTTTTTTCAACTTTTGCTTGAATATTTTCTTGCAGGTTTTCGGTTTCTTTTCTTATTGTAGAAAGTTTGTTGTAATTGTTGCTTTACAGACTGTTCTGGGGCATGACAAATTGTTAGAAAATTTTCTGCGCGTGCAATTTGCTGCATTAAATGTGAAAACAGAGTTTTTAAAATTTAAGATTAAAGTTTGATTTTGTAGAAGTTTGTTTTGATTTTATAGTTTGGTGTGCGTTAATTTCTACACGATTGGTGGCACTGAATTCGCTTTACGTATATTTGTATTATTTTTTTAAGTAAAAGACTGAACAGTTTGTGTTGGCACTACTTTTTCAGTTTGCTTGAAGCTGATGCTTTTCCGTTAATACGCGCTCGTTTTGCTTTCGCTGAAACGACGAACTGGCAGACACGACTCAACTCAAAAGACTGAAATGATTTCGTCGGAGCGCGCCACTTTTATGAGGCCGAGATTGCCAGCAACACTGTGTGCTAGCAGGCGTGCGTGTGAGTGTGTGCTTACGAGCGCGAGTGACTAGTGCAGACAGACGAGTGTGCAATGTCTGGGCGACGACCAGCGAGGGGGCGCGTGCAAGCATGCAGGGGCCACAATTTGTTGGCGTCGAGGGCGAGCTGGGGGCAAGCTCAAGCGTTGGCGTGTGCAATTGTAAGCCTGAGTGAGTGTGTGCCGCTACGAAGAGTGCGCAAGAGTGAGAGCGCAATAGCAAAAAAATTGAGCATTTTTATTTTAGGAAAAACATATGCGCGTGGTATAGCAAAGCAACTGAAAAGAAATACATATAACCTAAAAGAGCAACGAAAAAAAACACAAATGAATGCACGCAGCAAAGAAATCAAAACCAAAACAAACGAAAAAGCAAAAAGCAAAAACCGCAAACAAAGCAAAATTAAGAGGAACTTATGGCATTTTGTGATATTATTTTGGAATTTCATTTTATTGCAACCGCATACATATATGTACATACATATGTATATATCTTCTTTCAACACATGCGCCGATTATTTACATTGGGATTTTGTTGCTTTAATTTTGCTTTTTGCATAGATTTTGTGTGTGTTTGATTTGGTTTTATCAGTGACTATTGTTGTTTTTGTTATTGAGCATAAAGCAATGAAAGCCGCTAACTACTCACGCCAGTCAGCCCCATCACTCACACTCACACGCGATTATTATTTAGCGTGCGCAGTTATCGCAACGATGAGTAGGCTTATCACACTCGCTCTTTTTTGCTCGGCGAGTGTGCCTCATATTTTACAATCTGGCACTTTGTGAATGAATGTGAATCAATTTGTAATAAGCTGACTGGCTCACTGGCGTTTATCAGCAGACGGAGCGCAGTTCTAAGCGCTTCTAGGCCTTTTAGCCAGAAGCGTGCGCGTCTAGGGAAATGCTGAATATTTCTACATGCCTGATAGCTGATTGGGCATTGGCATGGGCAGTCTGTGAGTTGTTCTATTTTCTTCGAACTGATAAAAGTGAGAGCCAATACTACACTACACCAAATTGCAGCAAATACAACAACACGACAGTCGCCTTATCAGCTGACAATTTTTCGGCAACAAGATCTTTAAACTTGATGCTCTCTACTTACTCACCCCCCGAGTTTGCATTCTCAGACAATGGCTAGTGTTGTCAAAGATTCTCTATTACAAAGTTCGACCAAAGTTCAAAATCGTGAAAAACACCTTGCACTAATGTTCTGAAAGTATGGCTAAAAATTAGTTAACCATATCTGGCCGCTTTTGTAGAACAAGCTTTTTAAAAAAAAAAAATGGTACTGTATTAATATTACTCATACTACGTGTAAGCTATTTTTTGTCATACGATCGAATTGCGATTTTCTCACTAGCCTCTTCAAAAGTTGTATAATCTCAGACGTTGTTAAAAAAGCTATTATATAAGCGATCGCAGAAAGTGAAATCACTGCCTTTTGGTGCGTTCTGAGAGAATGAGCAACACTCTTTGCTTTCTTTCTGAAGCAACCTCTGGGTTTCGTCAAAGAAACAAAGAAGTTTGAATATATGTATGTATGTAAGCTTCGCCCCACTACAGCCCTACATTGAATTGTATTCTTTAATATTCCACAATCTGTGCTCCTGGCTCGCCATCGCTAGAACTCATCTGACTTGTTAAGGAGTGCCTGTCTTTTCAGGCTCGAACAGATCTCGAAACTAGGTATCAAGCCTCTTTGGAAGCAAGTTGGCAGCTTGAAAGTCACATTGTATCCCACCCACAGGGATTAACTACATATAGTAATTTCTTATGAAAAATTACATTTAGCTGGTATATGCTTTTAATTGCCTATAATATTTGCTCTTGGCTTACGATACGAAAGATAAAGCACTTCAAATTAAGAGGAATTCTATTGAGTTTATCACTTGGTTTTTGAATAATAAGCACAGCATGTCAACATCATATCTATTTTAAGGCATGTATTTTACAACGAAAATTCTTTGTATAGATAATGGTAACCGACTTCAAAGTAGACATGGACAAGTCTACCATTTTTGTTACAAAACTATTATATAACGTGTGCTGATCCATTTAAAAGAATTACCATGCAAAAGTTAAGCTTGTGAATGTTTTAAGTAAAATATGTAGGTATGAATGCATGCGTTGTTTTTCTAAACATTTACATAATGTATTAATAGTTTCAATCTGATTTTATTATTAATACGGTGAAATATTAATGCATAGAAAAACTATAAGTTAGCACAATATAAAGAACTATGGCGACCAGAATAGAGCAATGACAGCACAATTTTTGGAAAAAAAAATCTTTAAAAACAACAAAGTAGTTCCAGTGAGTTCCTTATGTGCACATTTGGACGAAACAACAAAAGTTTATTATTCAAACTAGCAAACACCGGGCGTGTGTTGCTCCCTCCTACCCCGATCGTTTTTTGTCTAGATAGGCGGTTTATTGTTCTGTTGTTTCGACAGCTCACGGCTTCTCGAACGCTCTGCTTGCGAATTTCACGTTCATTGCTTGCAATGGTGATATTGAATTGAAATCATTTTAAAAGATAAAATAAGTTATATTCCCGACAACGTTTTTCGCGGAAGAGATCGCAATCGACAACTTCAAATATCATGCCAATTTCTAGCTCCAGTGCAAAGCTAGGACTTTCCTATTCGAAGAAAGTGAGTGCGACAGTGTAGCCAACCAGTTAATATTTTATATTTGGGGTATTCACAGTTTCCTTCTAAATTCCCATCTGGCAACTTCAGCACGATAGTAAAATAAAACTCTGAGCGCCCCTGTTTCGTGGATCATTCTTAATTTGCCACAATCGCATTACAAGTGCTTTCTAAAGCTATTATTAAAGATTTATTACTCTCGCAAAAAGCAATATTCCATCAAAATGGAAGTAGTGTGTGATTATTCTCTGAGAATTCAATAAAATTTGCTCAAAATCTGTTTCCATTTTCGCGAATAAAACAGCTGATGAGAAATGCCAGCTTATGACGAAAGAAAAACACGATCCAACGCATGTAAATTTTTTCAGCTAGTGGTATTTCTTGTTTGCGTGCAAAGCAACAACAAAAAACGTAGCCAGATGGCAAAGTGGGTTTAATTTAGCAGGCGGCAAGGAAAGCACACTAGATAGCACGGAACTGTGAACTCCCCATTTATATGTTCTCCGCAGGCGTCAAAGAAGTAGTTATACAAGAGATAATTATACATTCGATACAAAGCCACAAACACACATACAGTTTTATAACTACATACAGAGCAAGAAAGAAACGTATTTAATTTCGAAAAGCATGTGTTTAAAAAAGACTCCACTTTCGGAATAAATTCTTTATTGAAAAAGAACAGTGCTTTATCGCTAGACCTAAATGACAAAAGCCATATTCCAAGTTTGCTCCAACGAAAATTGTTCAATTTATCTTCGTTTCTCTAATCTTTTCACTAGTAAAAATGTGAATTGTTTAGTTTTTACATAAAGCTAAATCTCATCTAGAAAGGTGATTTTTGGCATTAAATTTTTACAAACTACTTAGACTTTGTTTATAGGCTATATCATTTGAATACGATTAATAAAAGCCAGAATATATGTAAATGTGCATGTCGGTCAGAGTTCAAACACAACTCACAATTCACTTTAAATTGCCGCCAATATTTGCAAAAATTGCGATTTGGTTAACAAAACTTTTAAAAAGTAATGCGAAACACGCAATTTTGTAAGCCTTTATTAAAAGTAGCATGATTTCAATTTGTTATAGTACAACTTACAAACAGATTAGAAAGCAAGCAATTATAATTTTAACTAAGGCAATAAGTGGCTAAATTAAATTTGGCACTTAAAATTGCAAATCACTTGATTTCAGCTTGGAACACGACTATTATAGTAACACGTACACAATAGCACACCATCTGACATACTGATATATAGTCATAGTATGCCAGAAACTGTAAGCACGTCATGCAGCCAAAAAAAATAGCAGAGTGTTTGCTTGTTGTGTTCCACTGTTCTTAGCTAATAGTTTGTCTTGGCTGTGTTTTTGGCATTGACAACTAGAGATGGCACGATTACGCAGAGTTGCAAACTTGGTTCTTTAGCTAGTTTCGAACTAGTTAAGAAGAGCGTTGCAGGGCTGCTGTTATATGATCAAAGGAATGATTTTCTAATTTGTATACTATGCATGCCTCTTTATGCCATCATTTCGGAATATAGTCTATAGTCCCTTTTGTATCTCGAATCATGGCATAATAAATCCAAAAGGTCAAATGTCAAATTTTGAGAAATGTCAGGGGTGTTTAGTTCGAGCCGCAGAGTCAATACGGTCAGAGGAATACAAAAAACTAAATTTTAAAAATAATGCAAGAGATCAACATTTTATATTCTTTACGATTTACTGCTACCATTTTTTAATACCTAGCGGCAACTCTGTACTGTCAAGCGTCAACAATTTCTGAAATGTTAATTTCTTTTATGGCACTTTAATGCAATTTAAAAAGTAACATGCAAATTTCACGATCCAACGACAACAGCAAATTTCAAAGAAAAATCGTGCCCAAAAATGGCGACTTAAAAAATATATCTTTTAAGAAAACCACTTGTCACACAAAGTATGAATTTTTTTAATACGAAATTTTGCTGACAATTGTGACGCCTCACTATTGCTGCTGTATATGCTGTAGGCGAATCATGCTCAATTGGTGTGAATTTAAAAGCACAACAAGAAAGCCGCTCGCTGGCCTTTTCATGAATTGCAAATAATTCGGAATAGTTTATTTATTTTGTATTGTTGTTGTTGCTGGTTGCTGGCGCCGACTGATCTCTTATCGCTTGCAGCAGACCTAGACACGAAGCTGCTGCTGCTTATCTTGTGATCGAGCGTTTTTTAATTTCTCAGCTAGTATATGCATATGGAATTTTTTCATACAGCTCATAAATTAACACGCGAAAATGTGGCAGCCAGCGACATGCTTCTTTCATGCTTTCGCTCAAGAAAGAGAAAGAACAGCAATTTAGAAATATAAAATGGAAATAGAAATAATAATGAGGAAGACACGCGAAAAATTAGAGCGGAGCACTCGTGCCGGGCCTGAACACGCATTGCCGGGCTGCTCGTCTGCTGACGCCGCTTGCCCATTCGCGTGGGTAGGAAATGGCAAAGGAAATGTGCAGATTTAGAAGTGAGCTGTTGGAATGAAAAAAAATCAATCTCAGGCGATTTTTAAAATTCACACAAATTTATTAAGGAAACGCAGACGCATGCGATTTAAAGGCTTTTAATGCCAAATAATCAAGTGCTAGAGATAAGAGCGGCAAATGGAAAGCGTGAAAATATGACGCTGCTGTGAAACATTGTACCGGAAGTTCAATTGGAAATTTTTACAGATCTATAAAAAGACTGAAGAACTGTAAAATGTTGAAAGGAAAGTTGAAATAATCGATTAAAAGAAATGATTTTTGAAAAGCTTAGATAGTTAATAGCAAAGAAGAGAAAATGTATAGCATGCGCATCTCATACAAACACAAATATTCTATCGCAATTCACTCTGGCTTTGTTACTATTCGCCCGAATTATGACGACCCGCTCTACCATGGAGAGCAAGAGGCTCTCTCTAATATTAAAACCCGCTCTCCTTTTCTTTTACTCATTTTAAGTTCCGCTTTCATACTTTTTAATGGCCGACGATAGTAAAATATCTGAGATATTTTTTACAAGAGCTGCTCGATGTGGTCAAGTGGAAAGATACTACTAATTTTAAGAAAAAAATTTGGAATTTGAGATGATCAGCACAGCTTAGAGTATGAATGCAATTTCAATTTCGAGCAATGATGAAATGTGGAATATGGCTGTATCCTTCAGATATGCATTTATATAATTTAAGAGCATATTTGTTCAACGGGTAATGAAGATAGATTTTTTCTATTTTTCACAGGCTGTGTATCAGAAGTTACAACAAAAATTAAGGTATGTAGGTAAATTTAACACAATCTGGCTATAGTAACTGAAACACAATCATCTCAAGAAGATATGATTGAAGGGATATAAATTAGTACGAGACATTACTCTTATATACATATGTATATGTACTAATGTATCTAATAAAAGGCTCATTAAAAGCTGACGGTATTTTATGATAAAGTTTGACCCCGAATATTTTTAGTAGGAAGTTTTCTTTATATCGTAGATTATATTTGAAGTAGGGATCTAGTCTCTTGTGGCCTAAAAGGCCTATTGTGACAGTTCTCCATCTAATTACAGATAATCTCATATCAAATTCTGGTTTCAAACTGTTCGATTTGATCGTAATTTTTATGTAAAATAGTGTAAGGAGATAGCGTCTAAGAAGATTTTTGTAGTGCGCATTTTAATGATTCTTATTTTGAACGACTCGATCCCTAGCCTTTTTATTATTTGCTTTATAGGAGCGTCTGTCATGAGCCTTTGTGTTCCTTCATGTTGTCTTTTAGCGGCTTTTTTGAACTCACCGGTAAAAAAAAAGCACAAGCTAAGAAAATAAAAGAAGTGGCGATGTTATTTTGCGACAGTTATTTTTAACTTTTTTAAATTTAGTGCACATTAATTTCTTTTTAGTAAGCAAATAAAATGTGTAGGTACTTTTTTCGGGAGGAGTTTTACATTTCGCTAATTAAATTTGAATGGAAAAACAAAACTGTTTTACGCATGTGATCAAAAACAAAGATGAAAATAAAGTAATAAACATGTGCAGAGAGAAGGAGAGGACGGACATTTTGTGACTTCGTTTAAACAAGCTTGACGTAGGCACTTAAGGTATGACACGTTTAATCATAAGATGTCGCTCATATTTTAGCAGTTTAATTAGAAGTGCTTTGTTTATTTTAAATATGCTAATTAAGGTTGTGATCTTTTAATTATTAACGTAATGCGGTTGTGAGAGAGTGCATGCGACTTGGTAAATCATAAGATATCGACGCCATTTTTCACACGGCACGACGCTCACATATGCCAATTTCACAGAGGTATACCGTATACTAGTTTCCTCTGCAAGACATTTCGCTGGTGAGGGCAAAATTTCTCCATGCGATTTTACGCGTTAAGCCGTAACTATTTAGTTAGCGTATCTACGATTTGCCGATGGAATACAACTAAGATAATTGACACGTATGTAAGTTTTTTAGATATTGCAACTAACTCTTTTCAGATGTATTCACGTTATGTTGATTTTTGCATAAAATTCATTGCTGATGGTGACGCCATATTTGTCACTTTCATGCAATTTATCTTACTAACATTGCATTCGATTTATTTTCGCTAATTTGAATCTGCGTGCCGCTGTGTTTATAGCTAGTTTTTAAATTGAAATTTCTGCCATAAAATGGTCACATATTGCAATGCAATATTGTGAAATGCCTTTTTAATGAAATTATTACTAGTTTGTGGCGGAAGGGGGGAGGGGGAAGAAACAATAAAAAGTTGTGAATTGCCTTTAATGAAATTTTTCTATATCGAATAGCTCCGGACATTAAAATAATGATGCTATTTCTGCAGCGGCTTCAAGTAAAATCGAAACCAGACTGATTTGATTGCGGAATCGTTTTTTAAATTGCAATACTATTTGCCATTTTACAAGCACAGAAAAATTCAGCAGCATTTACACATTGTAGAGGCAAAAGAACCGAAGTGGGAGGTGTTTTACCTTTTTTTAATGAATTTCGCTTCAAGAAAAATTGCACGTGAGTATCTGAGCGGTAAGTAAAATCATGCCATGAAATAAATTTCTTTTTGCAAAATGCCATTCTATCATATGGTCGCATTGCTCTGTGGCGTCGGCGGATTTCATTGCCAGCCTATTCTTCCCCCCTTACGATTAATTGCAATTGAAGTAGCGTTTTGTGGTTTTCGTGTTATATCTACAATAAATACATGTATGTATAACTATACAGGTATGTGTATGAGTGTCGACTGCGCAGCTGGTAGATTCGATTGTTGGTTTTATTTGCTACTGTCACTTTTTGTTGACCTTTTTATCTGAGTTATTTAATATCAGGCCTGAAGGAAAATTCCACGTTTTGCTTTTGTTGATTTATTTTGCTGTACAATTGTACTTTTGATTACAATGTTGCTTGCCGCTGTAATAATTGTTGTTTTCTGCCTACAGTAATTTCGTATGCTTTGAATGAAAATATAGGTGACCTTTTTTCCAAGCTGGCATTGCTTTACTGCACTTATTAAAAAGTGCTTAAATGGTAAAAAAAAATTTGTTGTTGTACTCTTCTAAGAATAAACTTTGGTTTATTTTAAGATGGCTTTCAAAATATTTTGGCTCTATTGATAAAAACCCGTGAGCTGCAGCATTTTCAAAAAATCACTTAAAATTGTGGCGCGAATAAGAGAAAAAATCTATTTACCACTAAAACATCGATTTAGTCAAAAAAAACCCAACAGATAGTAGGATTTTCGGTAGAGAAATTTTAATATTCATATTTAGAAAAAAAATTGAATAATTCATATGATGCTCTCTACACTATAGGCCTTTCAGGCCGCGTTGGCTAGCATGCTAGTTCCATACTGCCAATACAATCTTATCGAAACCTTTACACAATTTTAGCGTTTAAAATGGTTCTTTAAAAACGAGCCGCCTAAATTCGTTACTGGTTTTGCAGCTGCTTATGTTCTCCTTTTCGACTGAGCGCGTAGTCAACCCGTTCTTTAATTTTGGCTAACCGCGCCATTGTTTGTATAACATTCAAGCCAGTTGGTAAAAAAAATGCCAATTCAACAATGTATCCAACAAATTGAAGTATAGCAATAAAAAAATTCTGCATGGTTTACTCTAACTTTAAAGAGCATTGCGAGTATTTAAATGTGTGCGGAAAGAAATAATATGCGAATATAATAAAAAGAAAATGAAAATAAGAAACAAGCAGCAACTGGTTGAGATGTAGAGAATATAATTTGCAGATATGCAATATTGGCAAGACCACCAGTAACAACAACAACAGCAGCAGCAGCAACAAACCAAATGCGAATTTATCGTTTCGACAACAAGATTTGCAACAAACAAACGAAGAAACACCGCCCAGCTTATTGTTAATTCTTGTATAACAAACTACAACAACAACAACAACCACAACAATGACCACAACAAAAACAGTTCAAAGAAAAGCCAGTGCGCGCACCAAAATGAGGATAAATGAGCTTTGACCATAAATTTAAATAGACTCAAGGTGGGCCACTGGCTGCAACAACAACAACAACAACAACACTAACAACAACGCCAACCGCCAGCGAGCCGCCGACTGACTGAAATGTGGCTTAAATACGCGCGCGCTGTTAAAAGTGACAGTTTCAGCAGCAGCAAAAGATATATATATATAGATATAGATATATAACTCTGTAAGTCACGGCAACTCAGCAGGCGTGACATTTGCGAAACGTGCGGCTGCACTCAGCTGCCAATCCGACCGCTGTCTCTTGCCTTTTGCATGCAATCTCTGTGCGAGCAAATTATTAATTGCCGCAATGTACACGCGGCCCACATGGCCTCCGCTCACGCGGCGACATCCTGCTGCACTCAATAAGGGCGTGCTCACAGTTTAAGGCTATGCAAAATGGTGTCTTGTAAGCGCTTGGACAAGCAATTATAAAAAAAACTATCTGCAGCTGATGCACTTAGATACTCATATCTGCTGGAGTAAGTAGTCTATGCACTCTTAGTCAATTGACCACGCCCATTTTTTCGCCTGACGCAGAGGGCCCACACCTTACCTTAAATACCAAATATCAGTTCTATAAATGAGTAATCAGACAAATTATAACAATTTTACCGAAAAACGTGCGCGGTAGTGGGACTTACAGGCCCATTGTGAGCGTGTTCTTCGGCCGATTTTGCTAATCTCGGAACTTAATCTAAGTTAAGGTTCACTGGGACTGTGTACCAAATTTGGTCCAATTCGGAAAACTCCTTCTTTCTCTTCTGCGGTCACGAACAGACGGACAACCGGAAATCAAGACAGAAAGTGATTCTAATCAAAAGTTATTATACCCTATTACCATAGGTGTAGGGGGTGTAGGGTATAAAAAAAAAGAAAAGCATATTTCGAAAATCGCAAGAAACAACAAACAGTTGAGTCAACTAAAGCCGGCACAGCTTTTTGCATGCCATGTGGGTATTTTCCACACTGAAATTTACAACGAAGAAGTCACACTGCTCTCGTTAATTCACACCTGCCTGCGTTAGGAATTGCTCATATGTAGAGAATATAACAAAATTTTCCTAAGCAATTTAATATGCCACAAAACGCAGTGCAGCGTATTCAGATTTCGATGTAAAAAAGTGGCGTTCGACGGAAAGTGAAATTTAGTTTATTTGTTTGGAAATGATGTAAGATGAGTACCTACGTTCAATGTGGCTGAGGCGCTTGTGGGCGCTGGCTGTGGAAAATTTTAGCACTTAAAGCGAAAGTGCTCTGAGTATAGTGCTTCCTTTATTCGGTTGCAGCCAGGTTGAATTTCAATTCGTTCACAAAAATATAAAATCCGAAAGCTATTTAACGAATTCTGAATGATAAATAAGTATGTACATAAAAACCAGCTGTATTTAGTATTAATATTGAACAAGAAATAATTTCGGTAAAATATGTTTGATTTTCGAAAATATTTATATTCGAATTTCGAAGTCAAAATTTTTTATTTCGTCACTTTTTGAAATACATATCAGCAATGCGGCTAAGATAAAGTATGTATTGAAAATCATTTCGAATTTGTAATTTTCGAAATCATAAAATTTTTGTTATTTCGTCAAAATTTGTTGCAGCTCAGCTGAAGTATCAAAATTGTATTCGAATTTATAATCTGCGAAAGAATTTATATTCGAATTTCGAATTTTTCATTTCGTCAAAATTTGATATCCCCAACAGCAATGCAGCTCAGCTGAAGTATCGAGCAGTACGTGACTTTTGGCAGCTACAGTTACGCTTTGACCAAGTGTGTGGCAAACACACACACATTCACACCAAATGCGACTGTTTACCATTGGACACATGCACTCCGGTGCGACCAACAAAATGACAGCAACTATTCAAGTATCATCAACCTTGAAATGACATGGAAAACATATGCGGTATATCTATATAGAAACTGTTCAACAACTCAATGCTCATTGCCAGCGCACAGCCGAGGCAAATGCATAGAGCAAACACTCAACGTTCTGTCAACACCGGCAACCGTGCCCGGGCCGTCCAGATTGATGCTGCACGAACATTAAAGTGTGGATAGTGTCAATAATCGGCAATGAAAAATCGATACAAGTAGAAGTTCTTCTAAAAATATGCACACACACACAAATGTGTACATGTGAGTGTCTGAGTGAGTGTGCCCCAAAGTGGTAGCAATGAACTGCCAAACTGTTGCAAGTACATAGTTCAAAATTTGACGTATGCTTGTCTCAGCATTCAAGGATGAACATAGCCGTGGGTAAGAGCATTGACCATCAGGCATAAGTGCAAATAAAGAGCGAGCTTTTTATAAGAGGATTTCAATCGCAAATCTACAAGAGAATCTAACAATGCCAATATCAGCCTATTGGAAAAAATTCCAATGAAATTTAAAACTGTAGTAATCAAATGCGATTATTTATGTGCGCACAAAAACAGCTACTAATAATAATCATTTGTTTATAAATAATCGCAAGTTAACAAATACAAATAAATAAATTAGAAAACAACAACAAAGACGCAGACGCGACTTTGCAAGCACAAACAAATGTCAACTGCATACGCGATAAAAATGTAAACAGCAAAAGCCGAAGTTGAATGTGAGAAGCGCGTTTTAAAACGCGTTGTTCGCTGTGTTGCGGCAAGAATCGCCGCAAGCGGCAGTGAAAAGTGGTTGGCCAAGCGGTTTTGGCGCGCATGCAAAATAAAGCAAAAGAACGAAAAGAAACAACAAATAAATACCCAGTTTCGTAAATAAAAGCAAAAGCAATGCTGGAAAATTTTGATTTATTTTTTGGCATAAAATCGGCGAGATTTAGTATGAACACGATCGGTCTTAATTTGCAAGCAAATGCGAAAAAATTTAAATGCCAAATCGCGCGTGCAAAGAATTACAAAGAATTTTCAACTGCAGATGCGGTGTCATTTTTCACAGAACGCCAAACAGCGTTGCTGGTTTTTACTACATATTTGCATGAGCCTGTAATTTTTGGCATATTCGGGCAAGTGATCAAAACGCTGCAATAAAAAGTGCGAAGTTGAATAAAATATTGATCGCACATACATATGTACATATGTATATGCCAAAGTATTGATATACCAAAAAATCGATATTGATTTTATAACAATTAACAAATGAGCCAGCAAATTTATAAAAGATAGCACAAATATATTATTATTATTGCCTTTGTAAATTAGAATTAAAATTAAAATTGATATTATGCGTTAGCTACAGTTAGTATAGATGAATATAAGACTAGATTCCTACCCCAAATACAATCTCGCTACAGTTATCGGCTTATTATCGACTTTAATTGAACGATAAATTCTTACAGTAGTTTGAAATTGACAGCAAATAAAGCAATAAGAACAAGAATCGCCAGCGTATCGGCTTTATTTTGAACTCGCGAAAGGTAATACCTGTTTTCGTTTCGAGAAATTCTTCTATGAGCTTGAAAACACGACCCAATAAGATGCTTCTAGCTGATACAAAAACTATTCATTCAGACAGTAGGAACTTAACAAGAAGCAACCTATGATCGCATAATCACTTGATAGATAGAAAAATATATCTTCCGAATGACAACAGCAAGATATTGCAAGATAATCGTCTGCAAGCCAAATAGCAGTCATATCAAAAATTTTACCAAATCGTCTTGGATATGAGAGCATGCAATTAAACGGACAATATCTTGATCGTTTCCTCTTTCATAGTCATAAACTTGCTCATATGTGTATTTTAAAGCCAAGTACTTTGGGAATTTCAACTAGAAAACTTTCTTGCTACTTGCAAGATTGCCTTGGAAATTAGTTCGACACTTTCAGTATTCTGTGAAATAAAAACTCTACGAACGAAAAATTTATAACTAAAGAAATAAGAGGCATGTTGAGGACAAAGAACTTTGTTAGGCTTGCATTGGCATTTTTGCTGTTGCTGCTGTTGGTGGACAATGATAAGAGCAGCGTGCATGCCTATGAATATTGCAGCGCGTCTGTAACTAAGGAAATTTGTCCAAAAGGATTAACACACTTCACATGTTATAAGAACGAAATTTTGGTAAGTACAAACATATCTATGCGGAAGACCGGATGGTAGCATGATACACTGTACCCTTCCGCCCACAGCCAAGCAAAGGCAAATTAATGGCACATGTACCGTTTACAAATAAAATAATCCGCACTTTGCTGGAAGAGCACAACGAAATTCGCGAGTCTGTGGCCAGCGGCACAAGGGGGGCTTGGTATACTGATCAGGAAGCTCAGAGATTCCCGAAAGCGGCTCGCATGCGCGAACTTGTTTGGGACCATGAGCTGGCGTATCTGGCGCGCCAACAAGCTGGCCAATGCAACAGCTTCGTGACGGTATGCCACAATTCGAAACGCCATCCACATTCAGCTCAGAGTATAAACATCGTATACGACGAAAACAAAGTTAAAATTGCAAAGGTAATCCACACCACCTTCAAAAAGTGGTTCGACCAAAGGGACGAAGTGGAGGATCTCAATAAGTTGGCGTCTGGCAAAGAAGCGTGAGTACATAGGCACACATTCCTTACTTTGCTGATACAAAATTTAAAAAAAAAATATTACTATTCCCCTTCTGCCTGCATGCCAGTTACCCAATTGCAAGGCCATTGTCCGTGATTGTCAATGAGCATGTGTCTCATGTGGGCTGTGCCATATCCTACTGCACGAAGTGTGAGGTGAAAAATGAACCAAACGAATACACATGGCAGCAGGACATTAACAAGAAGCAAAGAAACAAGGCGCGTCTCGAAAGCCATATAAATTGGGTGGCCAGTCAACATAAACCCATTAATTACGTACCTCCTCACACAACGCACAAGAAGAAGTTAGAGAAGCCAGTCCACAGCAGGCTTACATATGTTCCTGGCATCATTACTGCTGATCACTGTTATTATTTGATCTGCAACTACAATACGGATATTGTTGCCCACGCAGAAATTTACCACACAACCTATGAGAAGCCGCCCAACCAGTGTCATATTTGGAATACTACGGAAAGCACCAAATATCGCCATCTATGCGCAAACACTGGTGAATTATTTGAACAACCTAATTTACCACCATACAATTGAATATCGTTCTTGTTTTTGTGCCGAGTTCTGTTCATAAATCGTTCAAAAAGAAATGTTGACTTTTTCTTATTTTTCATATTTCATTCCTTTGAATTAAAAAATAGTCAATTGAGAGCCATTTTACCGGAAAATTTTTTCCGCCTATATAATGAGCGGACTACGCCCATTTTTTCGCATGGCACGGAGGACCGATTTCTTAACTTGAATACCAAATACCTACTATTCTTTTTAATGAGTAATTAGACAAATTATAGCAATTTAATTTAATTTATCGAAAAAACCCGAGGTAGTGACACTTACAGGCGCATTGTGGGCGTGTTCTTCAACCGATGTGTCTAATCTCGGAACTTAATCTAAGTTAGGGCTCACTGCGAATGCATACCAAATTTGGTCAAAATCGGACCACTCCTTCTTTCTCTTCTGTGCGCACGGATAGCAAGACAGACAGACAGACGGACAACCGGAAATTAACACAGAAAGTGACTCTCAGCATTTCTATATACTTATTTCTATGCCTAGGACGGCTCTTTTAATGCGTTACAATTTTCGCACAAAGTTATTATACCCTATTACCAAAGGTGTAGGGGGTGTAGGGTATAAAAAGTCAAATTTGCAAGAGACAGACAGCTGCAACACGTTTAATATATTCAAGTAAACGGCGTAAAATTACGAAAAAATCTGTTAGTCCTGGACTTATTGAGTCTTCTCTTCGGACTTTCTCTCTGGAAGAATTTACAATACTTACATTAATTAAATTTTGCACACGATCTTCTAATATTTGAAGAGGGTGCGAGTAAATCCCATTTTGCACTGTCGTCATAACTGACTAAAATTTCCGTATGTCTGCTTTACATCTACGTACATATGCAGTCAAATTTTGTTACGTCGCTCAGCTCAGCTCCACTCAAGTCGGTTCCTGCAACTTGAGCGCCTCATGAAAATTTATAAATTTTTTGCATTAGTGTGCACTTCTTTGTGAGGCTATTTTGAGCGTATCTTTAGTTAAAAATAGCTAAACGTGCCGCACCAAAATAACTGGGCAGATAAGAATGTCTTGGCACGTTGGTATTGCGCATTATTGGCGGCACACAGCGAGCGGGGGGTGAGCGGCCAATTGATGGGCAAGCAAGAACGGAAATGCTTTTTGAAAGATTTACTTAGTAATTTACAAAGTCATTGTGGGGCTTGGGAGAGCTAACCAACTTATGTACATATGCACACAGGCTTAGGGGCAAGCGGGAATGCACAGAGCTTTGGCGGGAAAGTACTTTTAGTCAATGAATTCAGCTGCGCCATGTCTTTTTAAAGTAAATTTGCATAGGAATTTCAAATAAATCAATTTACATTGAAAAGGCGCAACTTGAAGCTCGGAGCAACGCTTTTTCTTTGTTGGCCGGCAAATATGAGCAAGAGCAACAGCTATAAAAAGAAATCAGCGTAGATTTAATTGATTTCGATTGAAATTAATTGACTGGCGGGGTAGGTGGGGTGGTAGCTACGGGGCGACTGAGTTCATGAATGAGTGACTGACTGACTGGCTGGCTGACAGTTTGTCAAGTCTGTATGCATATGCATATGCAAATATTATGTACGACGGACGATGGTATTCAATTTTATTTTACATACAAATGGCGCGATTGTAGTTTGCTATTTATGCCGAGCAAATATGTGCGTATGCATGTGTGAGTATGATTGCATGTGTGTAAATATTGAGTTCACAACTTTTGTTTGATTTTTTTCACAGCAAGAAAGAGCAACATATATATGCTTTGTTGATATTTAAATTAAAAATGTAGACATTTTAGGTCGAGATCGTTTGAAGGAAAAAAAGAAGCCATTTATAATTTGAAAGCACATTGCAAAATTGTATGCGGCTTTGAGAGCTGTCATGTTTTTTTATTCATTAGGGGTATTCCCGATCCGGTGCAATTGGTCCTGCAAAAGAGCAAATGCAAAATATTTTTCCACCTTTTGCATACACAACAACAAAACACACTGGGTTGCTTTTGCATTAAAGTCACAATTTTCCTAGACCAAAATCCATTGCGTTTAGTGGAAAATATTTGATGCAAAATATGAGCATAGTTGCCAGCCTGAAAAGTCGCACTTATTGATGTTATAAATATTTACCCATGATTTCATTTGCTGCATTTTCAATTAAGAAGTCGCTTAATTGTTGTTTTTCGCTCTTTCGTGGCATTTCTTTGAACACTCAAATAAAACAGCTGTTTGACAAAAACATTTGCAGGGATTTCACAATCGGTCGTTCCCGATTATAAAAATGCAAAAGAAAAATTTTGCTTTTACTTTTATATTCGCTCCGGATAAGGAATACCCCTATTATGTTTTTATATAGAATATTTTTATTCGGACTTATTTGCCAAAGTGTGATGACAATAGCTATTTCTGATCTGAAACAAAGCGGCTTTAAGTGTACAACAACAAATAATTGGAATTATTGCTCACATGGGCAGGTCATATAGCTACTATTTGGGTTTTTGCCAGAAAACCTCATCAGTGACTTTTAATGTGAATTCTAATAATTTTATGAACGACTAATTACTTGAAGTAGCAGCATTGATGGCAAAGTCTGCGAAACGCAGGAGTTGAACCCTGAACCTATGGTTTGCTAAAAAACATAAACTTGCACAATTGATGATGTTTAAAAACTAGAATGATATATGTATTCATGCTAGCTAATGCAGTATGCTCAAAGAACTTTAAATAGCTTAGAGTCTCATACTATAAGAGCAAGAAAATTTAAATATTGCAGCGTATATTGGGAAAATAGAATTGCCGCAACACAAAAATTGGGCATGGTTCGTTTCGTCTAAACTAATTAAAAGCGAAGCGTTCAATGAATTAATGTCAAAAATTTCGTCGCCCACTTTCCACTTGCAATCAAGCAATACATGCTCCTTTGCGTCAATAAAATACAACAAAAATTCGTATATGTATTTGCCATATTTGCATTGAAGCGCGAGCGTGCAGCCAGTGTTGGCTGGTGTGTTTCCAAGTGAAACGCGTGTTTGCCGCAATGACAACTATTTAATTGAATTGAGCATATGTGTGTGTGTGCTTGTGTGTGTGTTCGTGTTCGAGGGTTTGAGTGTAACGTCACTTCTGAAGGTTAAAATGATTTATGCGCAACAATCACAACAACAAGAACATTAAGTATATGTACAAATGTACTCGCAAAATGGCATTAAATCATATCATTCAAAGCGGTTTCCAAGTAGGGGCAAGTTGCAGTCAGGTTGCACGCTCGAAATTGAACCATATTGCTTTGGCATGGGCAAAGAAAACTGCTTTTAATAGCATAGCAAAAATTGCAAATTTTATTAAAAATACGGAATATGAGAATATTTTGTTATAATATGCAGTTGCACTAAAGCGATGGTTGTGTAGGCGAATATTGTAGAAATGCAACAAAAACCTTCTTGAGTACAATTTTTGTTGGTAATGGTTTGCTGAGATTATTTTTACTAATTCTATTAATATTTTTTTATACGTTAACACTTATCAATAGTCGAATATATAAGACTGTTTTTCTTGATATCTTTAAGCAATATTTAACAAATCTTCCCATAAATACATATTTTATCTTTATCTTCTGATATATTGATTTTTTGAAATGTAAATCTAACTATATTTTACAGATTTTATTCAAAATCTATTTAATTAATACATATGACGCGCCCAGAGCAAAAACGACTTTTATACCTGCACAGCGCATGTGCGCAATGAGGCGAAAATTGACACTCGAAGCGTTTTTGCTCTGTGCGCATCATATGTATATTGATCAAAATACTTTTTTTAATGTAAGCGAAATTATTCGAATCGACTAGCATCAGTTTTCCAGTCTTAAGATGGCTATAATTCGAATAACTTGCCATCTCTTTCTGTGTTTTCGTTTCCGCGTTTCCTAAAATTCGGGCAGCGCAATATATAGTTTTTTTTTTTACCAAATTTTAAGCTATTAGAAAAAGTTTAGTAATTTTTGGATGATATATAACTTTTGCTTAAAATAGAGCGTATAGAGCTAGGCCTAAGCCGTATTATACAGGCTGTAGCGCCAATTATTTATTGAGATTATTGAGTTAATTTTGACTATCTCAGAATTTAAGGCACATATAATTCGGGTATAGAGTGTGTGAAACGCCAATGCGCGTAACAGAGGCGGTTGTTCTGACCAATCAAGAAGAAGAAGAAGTAGAAGAAAAAAGAGTATGTGAAAAATTGCACTTGCTGTGTTGAAATTTAACACTGCAGATACAAGTTGGAAAAGTATCTAGCAGATTGCATGGTTGTGTGAGTGTGTATGTACATATGTTTATACCAGGCAAATTCATGCATTCTATATTTCAATAAAACGTTTATTTAAAGTATTTCTTTGCATTGCCTCTGAAGGAGTACACGCTCTGCAAATATGAACAGAATTGAAAGACAGAAATGCTGCTGCTGTTAAAAAAATATTGTGTTAATATTCGCATGTGTTGCATATGTGTGTGTGTATGAATGCGGGTCTCATCATCACGATAAACATTTTTGTATGATTACGACTGACGTTCGTTCCCTCATGAATAAATACGCCCATATCAATTGAATTGACTTCCGTGTCTGTGTATATGTGTAGCAGTGTGTAAATGGGCGTGTGTGTGTGATTTGGCACTTAATTCAATTTGCCGTGCATCAAAATAAAAATATTTGCAGCTTGCATGCAAAATTAAATTATAAATGCGCGTGGTTTGAAAGCGAATTACATCAAAATGAGGCGCGGGGAAGCGAACCAAATTTGAATTGCATTAGATCATAAAGCTTACAATTGTGTTTGTATTGGAATATAGTCGAATGTTAGAGAGTGAAACAAAAGTGCTTTAAATAATTTTTTTTTATGCAAAGTTTTGAAATGTAATATAACATCTTTTTCAATAATAATGATTTAGAAAACCTAAAATGAATTGGAAATATAACTTTAAATTGAGAAAGTGTAAATTGAAGTTCAGAATAATAGCTTTATATACCCAGTACATACAATTTTAGTTCTTTTGAATATTTTAAATAAATTTTAATTTTGAAATGCCATTTACTCTTGCTAGATTTTAAATAATGCTTCTGAAGTTCAATTTATGTTTTCTGAAAATTAATTTACGTTTGTGTAATTCAAACTGAAAAAGTTGCAGACTTATGCTGAGCATATTTATTTCGGAAGCTTGACTATTTCAAGGCTGAATAGCAGCTATTTTTGAACTCTACTATTTCAAGGTTGAATAACAGTTATTTTGGCAGCTCTACTAGTATTTGTTTTGCCTTAAATAACAGCGCTTTATATTTCTAACCAGCGCATTTCCATTTATAGATGCAGAAAGAAAAACGCACTTGAAATTTATACCGCCTCCCTCGTAATGTTGCATAATTTTACATGCATTTTTCATAATGTTTCGTAACGTTTTTCATGCGATTAATTACGTACATGCTTGCGGCGCAGAAAACTAATCCCAGTCGCAATAGGCTTTTAAGCCCTACCAAAAAAAACGGTGTGCATTGTGTGTGCACATTGGATGGGCAATAGAGTAGAATAATAGAATGCAGAGAAATATTCGCCTAGATTCTGCATAGTAAGTATTCGATTATGCATTGTATATACCAAGCTATTACAAGTCAAAAATTCACTGTGTGTCACAATTTCGCCAATATACAATTTGCATTAAAAATTTAAATAATTCGCTTGAAATGTGAGTCGGTAACGCTAGCGCGATTTAAGAAAAATCATTTAAAGTATTGTTGCGTAGTTTTAGGCTTTTATTTTATTTATGCTTTGAAGTTTGCTATATGTAAATAGAATTGAATACAATTGACCGGCCGCTGCCTGGGTTTGAACCCATGATACCCTTAGTGCCGTAATGGCGCGCTTTACAGTGCAACACAAGCATACTTTAAAATTCAGTGTTTAGATTGCCATGTGAGTCGGGCACCTTAGAAGGAATTAAATTTTGATTAAAATTCGATTTAGAATGGCCGGCATTTTTGGAAGGTTCTAGCTGGTTCTTTTAAAAATTTCGCATAACCTCGAGTGCTCTACTTTTTGTCACTTTCAATTGTGTTTAACTTTAGATGGCAGCATTATTGAAGAACATTTTTCGTTGCAAAGGCTAAGCTTGAACAAAGTTTATTCCGTTGAAAGTTTGCGAAAGGTTGCTCAAGTCTCAAAAGCTAAAGAATGCAACAACAACAATTTTTACTTTTTAACCTTTTTTTAAGGTAAAATATATCATAATTTATGATTTTTCAAGCATAGCATACTTATGATAAAATTTTCATTTCGTTTAAAAAAAGAAGCTCAGACTGAAAAGACATAAAAGTATAGCGTACAAAGAGTGCCTAAAGCACCTACCTACCTCAATACCATTCTGCCTGCATTTATTTGTATAAAACAATTTGTAACGCGCCATTAAAGCGACAAAACTACGTCGTAACATGAAAAATTAATAATTTGTTCATATATTTTTTTGTCGATAAGTCACGGAGATGGCAGGAAAAAGGCCAATAACGGAAACGCTATAAATGTTGCCATTAGAGCTCAAACAGAACCGAAAATATCAGCGATAAAAAAGCGAGCAATAATAACTCAACATTGAAAGCATGCAGAAGCGGGACGCGCGATATTTGACAAGTGCAGCGGGAGATGAAGTGCGATGAAGTGAATACGTCAGCGAAGTATGTTATCTGATAGATACAAGAGTGCAGGTGGGCAGGTGTTAGCGTATGGGTCAGAGTATGAAGGCATAGTGTCAGTGCGATAACAAAAACAAAACTAAAATGTAGATAAATACAAAAATATGATTTATATCTGCACACGCACGCACGCACTTAATCACACTCACATAAAGCATAGACAATGTATGTATGTATGTATGTATGTATGTAACGAGGTGAGTATGTATGTACATACATTATAATAAGTAGACCGTCGTCTATGTCGCTGGGTTAGTGAACTGCCTCAAGAGCGGAAGTCACAGTGTGTCAACATGAGCGAAGGGCGGCGTTGAGTAGCAAACATGCACGCACATAACCTCTTGTGCAATACTTTGCCATTAGGTGAGTGGCAAAAAATAAAGATAACATTTTGAAATTTCAAGAGAACTAGAGAAGCAGACAGATTCGACATGAAAGAAGGCCAAAGTAGAAGATGCTCGAAACAGCAGCTGTAGACAAAATTGCAATTTCCGACTGAAATTACATAAGCAAAAAAAAATTGCTCTTAAGCAAACTGCAGTTGCCTAACAGCGCTATTCTGAGCTTACAAGCACAAATCAGTGCAATTATTATTTTGTTGTAGAAAAACCAGCAACTGTTGAATTATGGCTTGTAAAGTTTAGTCAAAATCAGCTATTAACTTCATAAGTAATGAAAGTGACATGACTTCGTATTTTTTTAATGTTATTCTGAAATACGGATTGATGTCAGTTGTATGCAACAACTGTTTCCACATGAATCTCTTTCGAGAGCTGTAAAGTCGATTCCAAAAAGTTCGTCGAACAAATTTATAAAAGAAAAAGTCAACTGTTAAATGTAAACATTTAATTTAGCCAATGACAAAATACATTGGCTTAATGTAAGAAGAAACAAAAGGTATAGGGTATTCACTGTGATAATAATATTTGAAAAATTATACGTTTACGTAATTTATTACGTTTTATTAGATCTAAATGAAATAATATACATCGATATATATACATACATATATATGAAAACATTTATTTCAATTTTAAAGAATTTATCCTCTGGAGGATATTTCAAGATTCGCTATGAAATCAGGATGGTTCACCCACACCTAAGGGTTTGGGCTTTTTCCATATATGTACTGGGTTTATATACAAGGCATCACAATGGGCCTTCGGCCTCTGGGTGGGTTTACTGCTAGCAGTAAACAGCCTTTTTAACCTAAACTAACCTAAAGAATTGATCAACCAACATAAAGTTGTCATTTTTCGACAAATGGTTCACATAAATTTGAGCATTTTGAAAATAAACGCAAAATTTCGTATACAAAAAGTATAACCTAATAAACTAGGGTTAAGGCCTGATTACGCACAGCCGAAATTTCAAAAAAAAAAAAAAACAAAAACAGAAACCACACATACATATGTATGCATACAAATAAGTCTGCAGTGCATTGACAGTTGCGCAGGAGGGCAAAATAAACTGAAATTGACAGCAATGCAAGACAGTGGAGAAAGGGGGAGGAGGGAAGCAGCACTGTGACGCTTGTTTTGGCTCGTCGGCACGAACAATAATCAAAGCTTAAAATCGAGTTCAATGCATTTTAAGCAGGACAGCTTTATATTGTCGTTCCTTTGCTTTCGTTTGCATACTTTTTTTGCACAGCTTCGAAGTGTGAGTGGCCATTGCAATTGCTAAATAAAGATACACAGTCCCACGCGCCGCACCGCGTCCTATGTGCACAGAATTGTCGTCATGTTTACGAACGTTTTAATGTGGCAAATGAACAAATGTTGTTGTTAAAACCAACAACAATGAATTGCCATTTTGGCACTTTTTTAAAGTGGCTAAAAGTGTTTCTGTGTTGAGTTAAATGGCACATCACGAAGGGGAAGGGGGCACGCAATGTAGTTGCGTATAAACTATTAGAAAAAGATTTAACATTTCGCTCTATTGATGATCCAAAGGGAGAGTGTAGGAAAGAAAGATAGAGAGCGGGAAAGGGGCGCGCCAAAAAGTTACTTAAATGTGTTGAAATCACATTTGCATTTATTTATAAAATTACATATATGATAAAAAGTATGCACAGAATTTACGCATGTAATGACGTCATAAGCAGAAAAATTAGTTGAGAAACTCGTAAAAAATAAATACTCTTTTATAATAATTGAAAGTAGAACAAACATATACATATTTAATGCAACTCTGTATAGTATATTTACTTCTTGCAATGGCCAAAGAGAAGCTAGCAGCTTGCTCATTCCAGACGAAGAAATGGCTTAGTTTAGAAAAAAACTGTTGGGTCAAATAAGCCACGCATAGACCTGTTGGGTCGTTATCAATACCAGTTGCGGATTCCCTTATACACTGGCGTGCAAAACCGTTCGGATGTTTGCCACTTTTGCACTTCAAGTGCTGTAAAATTCGACACATTAGTTCAAACATCACCAAATTTTGAGTGTTAATTCCTTCTTTGCTGTAGATCAAAAAACACCAATACACACAAAAACTTGATAACGAAAAACAAAAGAGAAATTTCTTAAAAACGCAATCAAACTCATTCAGTACAGTTTTGTACGTTTCGCAATAGATGATTTTTTTTGGTTCTTTTTGTCCACAGAACCTTACGTTAAATAGCATTTTTCATACATTTCAGTATACTTTCAACTAAATTTTCGATGATTTCATTTAAAATGTTTCTGCACTCTTCTTGAACCCTGCTGCATAGTTCGTCCTTGTTGCAAGGCGCTTTTTTGTATTTCCCCAGTCTTTTTTTTTTACCAAAAGCGCAAAAACTTTCGATCGGGTTCAGTTCGGATTTTTGTGTATGACAATGCATTAACTGATAACTTTGCATATGCAACCAGCAATATAATAAAAGCGACTCGAACAGTAAAAGTAGATAAGAAAAGCGATTTAGCTACGGAAGTCGAATGGAAATTGGCATGATCAACTGAAGGAAGAGTGTAAAGTGCCTCTTACTCACTACCTGCACACTTTTATTAAAATACCAATACTTTGTGTGATTGTAAGAAATTTATTTTTAAATATACGAATATATACTTTTTCTTAAAATTAAAATTTCTCAGCAGCACTACACAAGATAACGTCGTCTGATTCATTGCTACATATGAATAAGTTTTAGGCAATCACTCACTCGTGACAATTTTAAGTAGTATGTGTGTATGTGTGTCTGGCAGATAAAAGGCGCGTGTTAGTAGGCAACTCACATAAGATTGCTCTAACTAATTCTCAATTTGGTTTCTCAACAATCATTCAAGAAGAAAAAAGTGCAGCTCAAAAAGATTTCCGAGTAGAATTATGCTCGTACTACTCAAATCAGCGTGTCTAATATTTCCAAGACAGATTTCACATGCACACACTCAAACACTTGCATGCATATGTACATACATACATATGTACTATGTATTTACACATAAAACCGCAAAACTTTAGATGCGCATTTATAATGAGGCGACAATTGTTGGCGAAATATTATGCTGAGACACGCTGATGGCGAGAGCGAGCCAAGGGGCAGAGCTGAGCTGAACTAAAGAGCCACGCTGCGAATTCCAAGTCAAGATCAGTGCGCCCGCGTGTAAGAGCGATCACTCAAGCGATAGGCAGACAGTGTGAGAGGGAGCAGACGGCAGGGTAGTGGTGGTGGGGTGGGTGCACGATCAGCAGACGGCTCACGCCACGCGCCCGTGTACTGGCGACAATGGCCGGACAGCTAGTAACTGATATGGCGACTTCACGCGATATACAAGTGTGCAAATGTGGTGGCGGCAACTGTCGTCCGTCCGTCCGTCCGTTCGCCCGTTTTGTTTGCAGATCATTAATGCAAATGTGAGAATGCGACAATGAAAAAAAAGCACCGCCGGCGGCCGTTAGAGATTATACAACGAGCAGCCTCAAGTCTCGACAGTGTTCTTTTCCTTGTGTTCTTTTGCTTGTGATTTCATTTGAAATCTACTTTTATTCATTACTAAGTAGTACAAATCAAAGCTTTGGGTTTTACCGTTCATTCTAGCTATTAACTCTAAGCTGAACTGAGAGATTAGATTTTTACCCAAAACTTTATGTTTTTATCAAATAAGTATTATATGTATGTATTGAAAAATTACAGAATTTAAAAAGTCAGTGACTTTTTCGACTACAGACACAGTTTGAAGTTAGAAAAAATGTTAATTCAAGCGCTTTTGAATAATTCTGTGGTCATATGCAATAACGACTTAAGTCGAAAACAACTGTTTCGAGAAAATGCAATTCGAAATTTGAAATGCACATAAGTGCATGTACATAAGTGCATGTGTTTTTTTTAAATAACTTTTTTTCTGAGATGGGTACAGATACCGGGGTTTGAACAAAATATGCGCATCAACGTCAGGAATACAGTGGTAACGTCAACTCAATTTCGTCTTAAGTCGACTTAAGACGTTATTGCTTTTGACCACAGAATTAAAGATTGAGCTCCCGTAGGCATTATCCAGAATCCTGGCTAAAAAAAAAAGCTACACATTACTGAATGGCTGAAAAGAAAGTAACAGACAGCCAGAAAAAATATATGTATGCCATAAATTTCTCAGAACAAGAACAACAAACAAGATAGTAACGCTTAACCGGATGGGCTCTTGATTCTGCACCGGACACTGTAGGGTAATAAAACATATCGCACAATAAATAAAAAAGAGTCAACTCAAAAAATCACAAATTTTCAGGAAAACTAAACAGTTTTTCTTCAGCACATTAACATAAAAGCAGATACAAGGTTTCCAGTTAAATAAGATAGTGAAGAAAAAGAAATTTTCGTAGTAGTTAAAGATGTGTACTGTGAATTGATTTATTTAAGAAAGGGCCATTTTGGAAAATTGTGTGTAGTGATTTTTTTGAATTAAGTGTTCGATATGTCATAGGTAAATATATAGAGTCTGTAACGAAAATAAAGAAACAGCTGGGGACATTCTGTGTACGTGTTATGGACTAGCAAGGGCCAGACTTCTTTAGCTATGTATACATATATGTATAGAACCTCAGGACATTGTGGACAGGTCCCAAAGAAAATTGTTTCAAATCTCTTGAGGATCTGTAAATACATGGAGAACTTCAGAACGCGATGCCTAGATACAAATACAATCTTATTTAGTTTGCATGCGCAGAATTTTGACATTAAATTGTTAACGCCTTTTTAAAAGGTCAGTCAAGGATTAAGGTGCATAAACAAATTGCACACATTTCAGTGCAACATGTCGGCACCTTGGCTGCTGCTTTTGTTGGTTCTGTGGCGACCAGATGGAAGCTAGGGACTTTTTCTTAGCATTAATTCCTATTGCTAGCAATTAAACAGGCGGGCATTCCAAGCAGCAATTCTCAGCTACGTGTTAATTCTGCTTGTCAATACGAGCGACAATTGTTGTGCGTTGTCGTTGGCACCTTTTCGTGTTGCTACAATTTCTGGGCGACTTGCTTGCACGCTTTCATTCGAACTCGCTTGCCACAAGTGACAGTCGCACACACACACACACACGAACAAGGCGGTCACTGCTTTATTAATTTACAACATCACAGACACACACATCGACACTGCAGACATTCCCGCCTTTTATATGTATTTTGTATATATGTATATGTATAAATAATCAAGCGCGATTTGAAAAAAATTGGTTTGAACTGGAAATTTGTGGCGCAAAGAGGCTGACAACGGACTGCGAGCCAACGTTTATTTCAGACGCAGTTTCGAATGACGTCGACCTTTTTTCTTTGCGTGGTGGCCATAAACAATGTAAGTGTGCACAGACTATTGCAGCTACATATTTCACGTAACACGGCAACGTAAAAACGTAATTGCTAATGATTTCAGTTAATGCGCTTTATTCATTTAATTGGATCTAATAATAAATTATATGCGCAGGCTCTTTTGAAAGAAAATCTTTAATCCCCTCGTCAAAAAAAAATTAAAAATTAAATGCAATGCTTATTTTTAGACAACAATATAAATTTTCTTAAAGCAGCTTAAATTTAGTAACTTGATTTACAAGTAAAAATAAGTTGCATGGAAATTTCAGTGGAAGGGGAATTCAAGCATATCATTTAAATATGCATAGTAGCGTTCTTATTAATACACGTTTCCAACAGCTACGTCATTTAGGAAAAACCAATTTTAGGCTTATGATGACATCACAAAAATGAAGCAAAAGCAATACAGCATCAAAAATTATGCCTGCTTTTAATACTGACAAAAAATGTTTGCTTGTAAAAAATATAAAATATGTGCAATGCTTCACGTATCCTTCACTTCACCTCCCCCCAACCACCTCCTTCCCTTTCCTTTATGAAAAAAACTCACTTTGAGTTACGTCGTTGCATTGATGATTTCTATGGAAATCGGTTTTTTTTAATCCAATCGATTCGATTTCGTTCAGTTCAGCTGTCAAATCGCTTCAACACTACAAGAGCGAGGTGATTGAAGAAGAGGAAGCACCCAAGAGCTTTTGTGTAGTGTGGCAGGATATTCTCTAGCATAAAAGGTCTGTGTGTTTATTAATATAAGTTGGAGGCATAATATGAAGAAACATCATGTGAAAATTTTAATAAAGCCATAACTAAAGGCTACTATAACAAGAACTCTCAACTTTCAATGCAAATCTGTAAGCTGGCTCTTAAGTTTTCTTATCTTTAAAATTACAATTACTAAAGAAAAAGCAAGAAATGAAATCTAAATGAAACACATGAATTTTTTACTTTAATTTTCAAATTTCAAAGAAAACAGAGACGCCCAAATTTCACCGATACGCAGATTAAATGTGATGTATACGCAATGACGTCAGAGCAAGTTGCCACCAAATATGTACTGACAGCCTTGGGCAAACTCAAGCGTAAATTTGATATTGATTTTATGCGTCGAGACGCAATTTGAGTGATTGTGGCCTATAACCTGAGGCTGTGAAATTTATTGGTACATCTCAGAGGCAGAGCTGAGCAAAAATGAGAGTGGGGAATGAAAGCGGCAAGAAAATGTGACTGGCAGCAGGGGGAAGCAGAGACATTTTCCCATGCATACAATTTCTAGGCTGAATGACAAAATGAGGAAGGATATGCCGGTGGGCGGTGTGGAAAAGTTTAGGAAATGTTATTACTATTCTGTATGTATGTATGTTTGCATATAGAATAGTTACATTTGTATATACATACATAGAATATTAGTGTGCGTATAAATGTGAGTAAGCCTGTGGCATTTTGCATTGAAATATGTATATAAGTAAAGGTCAGATACAATGAACACCCTTGCTCAAGGAAACAAGCATACAGCTTACAAAAACACACACACATACGCGCAAAAATGCCATATGCTTTCTGCTTTGTGCGTGTGTTGACTTTGTGAAGTAATAAAATGTCAGAATCAGCTTTCAGCATTTGTAATATTAAACGAAAGTGCTTGTCATAAAAAAAAATTCGCTACAATTATCATTCGCAATACGTTGCATGTTTACACGACACGGTGCCGTCGTACGGTGGGTCACACCCTGAAATGCAATAAATCGCTTTATGCACTTTTATATGACACAATTGAAATTTTTTTAAATTTATTGCAGACAATAAAAAATAGGGGAACAAGAAACCAAGCAAGTACAAAGGAATTGAGCGTAAATTGTAAAGGCATTCAAAAAGGCACAACAGAATCAGAACAGAATTTTTCTTCAGAAGCTTAACAGTTCGATCTTTGAATTAGTTAAAAAATTTTAACTTGTTTAGGAGCGCCGTTCTTTTACGGGGTTCGAACAGATCTCGAAACTAGGTATCAGGAAGCCGCTTTGGAAGTTTGTGAGAGACACCAAAATTCTGACAGAATATTACTTTGACCACTACTAAACGGAACTCTAAGTGGCATCGCTAAGCACTCAACAGGGTCTATGCGTGGCCTTTTTAGGCAGCCAGCTCAACCTAACCTAACCTAAATTCCAGATAGAAAGAAAAAATTCAGACAGAACTACGCGGAAATTAGGCTGTAGCACAATTTCGAAAAAATATTTGTTTCTCAACTACATACGAACAAACTCGGTTTTATCAGTATGTATGTTCGATTGATCAGACTGCTTGCTTATGACAAGCACACTTAAGGCATCTATGGACTGCATTGTGATGCCTGTTTTAAGAAAATAGATTAAAGCTGTCTAGATTTAGATCACGTGAATAAGTCAAATTATTCAGTCTTTTTCATGAAAACGATCAGATTCTACAAGCGAATGCGTACTATCGATGTCTATAAAGTTAGCCCCGCCTTTTCATATTTTCCCAAAACCCTTCTTGTGCTGACTTGTGCTAGGTTTGTGCTGCCTTGTGCTGCTATTTATATCGAAAAATCTCAAAAATTGATGAAGATGTAGCAACCGATTTTTTGAAAAAAAAGTTAGCCCCGCCATATTTTTTTTTTCGAAAAATTTTTTTTGTGCCAAGTTGTGCTCGATTTATAAAAAAAATTTCAGAACATTTGAAAATTTTTTTTCCATAATTTAAATGAAAACGATGCCACTGCCGTTGGTATGGTTTGTGCTGCAGTGTTCCGTAATTTATTCTCGAAAAAAATCACAATTTCCGAAATTATCGGGGGAATTGAAGAACACGCTAAAGCAATATTCACACTTGCACTGAATGCAAATTCAGGGCCTGGAAATTCCAGTGCTATAGCTAGAAATTTTTTAACAGCATCAATTCGTGGAGTTATGGAAGAAAATGGAAGTTATGATGGCTTCGACAATTATAATGACGACATTTCATCTGATGAAGGTGCTGATGATGCAATGGAAGAGAGTGACATATTCAAATGGATAAAAAAAATTTATGAAGAATGCGAAAGAGAAATAGCTGTTGAGGAAGAGACTGATGATATGAATGCGTTCTATTGTCCTGCAGTCGCGAAAAAATTAAAGAAGCTACTTCCATACTTCCCCATGTTTTCTGACGTCATGCCACCGATATTTCGATATGGACACAGAAGACCTACATCTGCAGCGGTCGAATCAGAGTTCAATGACCTCAAGAATCGTGTCCCTAAAGATGCAATGAAGCCTATGCGAGTTGACAAATTTACTATGAGGCATATCAAATCATTTCCTGGTAAATTGAAAATTGCCATGGCTACTGCGAATGATAATACTGAATCCCGAGACGAAACACACAGTGTTGAAGCATGCAAAATAAAGGATACGTCGACGGATCCAAGTAGTGGGAAAAATGTTCAAGTTGATTCGGATAGAGAAAAATTCATTGTAGAGTCCCATATAACTACGATGGATGAAAATAATTCCAATGAGTCTAAAAGAGAAAGATTATCTAGTGATGATGAATTCGAAGAGCTGCGGGAACTACGTGCTGAACAAAATTGGAGGAATAAAAATTCGAAGGTCAAACCGCGAGGTAGGTATGTTGATCCTTGTCCTCAATTCGATCCGACATTGAAGTGTAATGTAATGTTACCAGTAATAACAAACGGGAACCATTGTAAAAATGTACGAAATGACGGTATTATATACGTTGTCAAAAATACTTGTGCCTTCGATTCCGTCTGCCAGATAATGGCAACTGCGTTAAAAAATAATGAAAGATATAGAGAGACTACGTCGAGTATCAATTTACCAATTTTTGACTGTACGAACATGCTCATCGAACATGGTTGCTCAGCAAAATTTTATAAACAACGAGCTGCATTATTAAGGCGATCGTCAGTGCTTCGAGTCACCCAAAGCAAAGACATAATTAAAATCGATGCCGCCACAAACGTCGCCAATCTAGCGGCAGAGCTGTTTTCCGACATTCCAAGTTGCGTAACAAAAACTCTGTGCTCTTCTTGCAAGGCAGAAACAGATTCAAGTGCACCTGTACTATCGATTAATTTCAAGACTTTTGAAACAAAAGGCATGACACAATTGTGGGAAGCTGTAATCGATGGGTTTCATACAGGGAGATGTTGTCAGCAGATCCCATCGAAACAGAAGTTGTATGGACCACATCTCATAATTGATTCTGATGCAGGCGATCGTCAGAAACGAAATTTACGTGATGTTCCGACGGAATTAACAACATGTGATGGAGATAACTATAATATTGTAGGTGTTGTTTCTTACGGAGGTTCATTTAGAGTCGCATCCGTAGGACACTACACTATATATATTAAAACGGCGGGCAATTAGATTCACATTGATGGCGGAAATTCAAAACCTAAACAAAAATTAGTAGGAGAAGAAGAACAGGCACACATTCATCTTTGTATCTATGTCGTACAATAATCGATTTCCGCTGTTTTTCAATATATTTAAATTTTTATGTACACATATGGTCAAAATAATAAGTACAGGTCCACATATTTTCTTTAATGACTCCTTGAAAATCAGGTTTTTATGTTTTGTGATAAAGCAATGTATTTTTATTTTCTTGACACCTAACTACTATAATACAAAGGCATATAGAGAATATAAAGCAGACGAAACTTCTAGTCTAATTAAAAAAACACAAAAATAAGGAATTTGGCTGGCCAAAAAAATAAGTACATTTAACTAAAATTAATCAAAACGAAAACAAAACTAAAATACTTCACTATATGGTTTTGAAATTAATAAAATAGTTTAATAACCAGTATATCCACCCTTGTTTTCCAATATTTTGTTCACTCGTTTAGGCATACTAGCAATTAGCTTACGACATGTCTCCACAGGTAACTCGTACCAAGTTTTTTGCACAAAACTCCATAATTGGTCCTTATTTTTAAACCCCTGCTTTCCAATTCGTTGCTTTAACTCGCCCCAAAGGTTTTCTATAGGGTTGAGATCTGGCGACTGGCTTGGCCAGCCAAGTACGGTCACACCTTTGTCATTGAACCACTCTTTGACCAGTTTAGAGGAGTGCTTTGGATCATTATCTTGTTGATAAGTCCATATCAGAGGCATATTCTCCTCAGCGTATGGCAGCATGACATTTTCCATGATGCCCTTGTAATCAAAACGGGTCATAGTATCGGTAATTCTGTATATAGGACCAACACCATACCAGGAGAAACAACCCCAGACCATTATATTGCCACCGCCATGCTTGACAGTCTTTTTTGTGTATCGCACATGGAACTCTTTTCCCTTGGGGCGTCGTACATTTCGGGCAGAGTCATTTCCAAACAAATTTATTTTTGTTTCGTCGCTCCACAAAATATTGCGCCATTTCTTTTCGCCATCTGATCCTGACCAACTTGAATGTTCTCTTGCAAAGTGTAGTCTCGTCTTCAAATTTTTTTCTCGAAGCAAGGGCACTTTTCTGGCGATTCGTCCAGGTAACTTGGCTTGTTGTAATCTTCGGCGAACAGTTCTAGATGACACCACGTTGCCAATATCTGCCGCAATGGTCTTTGAAGTGACAAATGGGTCTTTTTTTGCCATAGCTAGGATGTGTGTATCATCTCTACGTGTAGTTTGTTTTGGCCTTCCTCGTGTTTCAACTGAATTTTTCGTTTGTAAAGCATTTTGCACAAAAAATACAGACCGGTTCATAGTTTTGGCGATAGTTCGCAAGCTCTGTCCATCCTTCCTTAGCCGTAGAACCATGTCTTTTTCTACTGGGGTACAATGCTGATTTCGGCCCATCTAATAAACATTTTTCCTTTTGAATTGTTAGAATTAAATTAAGGTCGAATAATCCAACAAACCTTTGCAAAAAGAATAGGTTCAAATTAATTATAAATATTACGAAACTTCGATGTACTTATTATTTTGGCCAGGTGGAATTCGCCTTTTCACACAAAATAGCAACGATTGCGAAATTTCGGGGAATTCCCTATCTACTTTTCATTTGTAAAGCATTGCCAGGTTCAAAATAACTAATTTAAAAAAGAGTTACCGCGTTTTCATGGCACCGAATAAAAAAATATATTGTTTACTAATTATTAAGGCAATGTACTTATTATTTTGACCATATGTGTATATTTTTATATTTTTATTACTAAATATATAAATACGAGAGTTTTTATTCTGACGTATTCATATAGTTTACTTGAGCATGTAACCTTGCCATTATCATAACTCTAACTATCTATCAGTACTGCAAGACCTTCTTATGCGGTCTGAATTTTTAGCAAAAATGAATTGTTACATTGGACGCTTGGTGCTGCACTATGCCTAATCCCAAAAAAAAATTTTTGACGAGAAAATGTTTGAACTCATTTTGTACTAGCTTGTGCCGCTTTTCTTCCTTTTGTTAATTCATAAACAAAATATTGAAACAATTAGAAAAAAAATTTTTATAAATTGAATGGAAACGATGGAAATTTCGGAAATAGTGATTTTTTTTTAGAATAAATTACGGCACGCTGCAGCACAAACGATACCAACGGCAGTGGCATCGTTTTCATTTAAATTATGGAAAAAAAATTTTCAAATGTTCTGAAATTTTTTTTATAAATTGAAAAAAAAAAAAAAAAATCGGCACAAAGTAGCACAAATCGAGCACAACTTGGCACAAAAAAAATTTTTCGAAAAAAAAAATATGGCGGGGCTAACTTTTTTTTCAAAAAATCGGTTGCTACATCTTCATCAATTTTTGAGATTTTTCGAAATAAATAGCAGCACAAGGCAGCACAAACCTAGCACAAGTCAGCACAAAAAGGGTTTTGGGAAAATATGAAAAGGCGGGGCTAACTTTATAGACATGTACTATCGTGTCTTTTTGTTGTGCTCGATCAAGTCATTTACGTTTTTTTCAAGCAAAATTGTGTTGTAATAAGATTATATAACTCATATTACGTCCTTTAATAATATAAATAAATGTTTCTTTTTCGTAAAGTCGGATTATCGAATTGTCTGCCGAATTCAAAAATGTTAGTGTAAAATTAATAGAAATGGTTTGAATCTTTCGAACTGTTGCACAAAATTCTATGACAAAATAGTAACTTAGTCTAACTTGCCATAAAAGCTTTATTCAATAAAATTATATAAAAAAAACTTTTTTAAAATAAGCTTTAATGTACTAAAAAGTAGAAAATAAGTTGTTTCCAAGTCACCTGTATCTTACTATCCCTAAAAGCTTGGGGCGCTCATGTGTTCAATATTTGTCAACCAGTTACCACAATATTTTATTTAAATAATTTTTTGCAAATAGATTCTAGTAATGAAAGATATTTTGAATATGGATATTGAGCGCACAAGCTTTTATTAATAGTAAGATACAGGTGACTTGGAAACAACGTATTTTCTACTTTTTAGTACATTAAAGCTTATTTTTAAAAAGTTTTTTTTTATATAATTTTATTTTCTACTTTTTAGTCTCCATTAATTCAATTTTAGAGCTCTGAAATTTTTCGCAAAAAGAATTTTAAACTTGCAGAGCAGTACACAATATTTAGGGTATTCACAGTGTTTCCTATCGTCATATCCTCAATTTAACAAATAATACGGCAGTGATCGACCCTAATATTCGTGGCATATTTGTGGCGCGGTGAGTTGTTGCTATTTTGCCAGCAGGGCGCGGCAAGTAAGTTCCTATCGTTTTTCATTCATGTGTGGTGTACCTATAATTATAAACTGAAGCCCAAGTGTGTAGTTGCTTGAAAAGTGCCACGCCCCTTGTCCTACGCCCATAAAATTTTACCAGTGGAACGACACATCCAAGAGGCGACTGCATACGAAATTTCAATGCTGCACGACCTTTAGTTCCAAATCTAATCGAGATCAAAAATTTTGTTTGTATGGGGGTGCCACGCCCCCTTATCCAGTGCCCCTTATTTTCTCAGTAGAAGGATATGGATATGTAGTAAGTTCCTACCGAGTTTCATTGATGTGTAATGTGTAGTTCTAAAGTTATACACAAATCTGGAGTTTATAAAAAAGTGCCACGCCCCTTATCCTACGCCCATACAATTTATTGATTCGTGTATTGGGCTCTAGATTAGGCATGTATGCAAAGTTTCAGATCTCTAAATAGTCGGGAAGTGGGTGAAAAATTTATTACTAGATTTGACGACATACCGCGGACATACCGTTGACAGAAAGTGAAGTTAATATAAAGCTTATAATATAAAATAGAGCTTCATTTCGACATTTGGCAACTCGAACCAATTTCAATATCAACATTTTTAATGTGATGCTCTTATTTAATGTTGAAATTTGGCATTGTGCAGAAAAATATTAACTCCGATTCAATTTTTAATATGCCCAAGCCCGAAATGGATGCTCAAATAGCAACTTTTTAACTTCCTTAAATTGTGCTTTAAAAAGTAACACACGAGTTGATGCAGAAAAGCTCGCCCTAAGCCCTTTTACGTGCTGTTGCGCCAATTGGTAGCTACATATATGTATATATAATTTCGATTTGAAAAATACCATCAGAAACACCTTCCAGAGTATCAACTCAGCTCAAGCGCTAATTAAAAGTCAGCCATTGATAGGCCACAGCTAATTACGTTGCTCGTTGTAGCGGATTATTTATAAGAACATTTCTTAAACCACATATAATTACTATCCATTTTTACTAAATGACTTTTCATGCAATCACGAATAATTTCACTATGAAGAAAGCAGCAATTTAATAAAATTTCTATGGAACTTGAATGGACAATTAATTCGTCTGCCGTTTTTTTTACACAGAAGCTGATCACATGTAATTGTGTGAATTTGCGAAACGATTTGCCGGCTGGCATGAGCACGTGCGTCTGCCACTCGTGCATTATGCAAACAATTCAGCAGCGAAGTATCTATTAACTGGTTATAGCCAAATAGATTTAGATAACTGTTGGCTCGTTTAAATTTCTAATTGTTATCAAATTATTGTAATGATTGTTGTAAAGCTTTAAACACAATCAACTCGCGAGACGAATTTTATGCGGCGAATAATGGCGTCTTGACGGCAGTCGTCGTGGAATTTCGCAGTTGATTCGGAAAAAATCATCCCCACAACAACCACGAATCGACGAATTTTCCGAGTTGTTAAACTATAAAAATAGTTTCCGCACAAAAATTTCCAATTTCCTTACTTCAATTTATTTATTTTTCACCACTGACAGCTGAACAATTGACTTTTTCGCAGGGCGGCAGCGACCAAATTAGAAATTGTTCTATCGCGAGACGAATCGTTGGGAGGCGAACTACGCTAGCGTCGTCATTGTGGGCAATCACATGCACTGCCGTGTGTTTTAATTTTGACAGCGCGCGTTCGCCGCGTAAAATTCGCCTCGCGAGTTGATTGTGTTTAAAGCTTTATTGTGATCGCTGTTATGTGAGTTATTGCTGCTATAAAAGTACAGTTTACAACTGTTGACGGCTAAGGCATGAACCCAGTGCTGGATTTTCTCTAAGAGCAGAGCAGGCACTTGACTGCGGATGCCAAGGTTTTAGGGAGGGCGCCACAAGCACAAATTTTGTATCTGTCTTAACGAAAGCAAAATTTCTATTATTTTGCTGCCACACTTGCAATTTAGTAAAAAGTATTGATCACATGAAAATGTCGACAAGTTGAAAACCCTTTTACCATTTCCAGTTTGAGTTGAAATAAAACTTACTATTTTTGCAAATAGTTTTCCTTTTCTGAAATTGGCGTTTTTGAAATCAATTTAAGTAATCTCTCAGTTAAATTTGTTCGTTTTTGAAATTAGCTTGAAAAATGTGAATTTAATTTGACCGTTTCTGAAATCAATTTGACAGTTTCTGATATTAGTATGACAAATCTGAAATAAATTCTTCGATTTTGGATAAAAGTTCGATTAATATCAATTCAATATATGCTTTTCTGCATCAGTTTAACTCATTTGAATTTAATTTACTCATTTCTGAAATAAATTTGATTAATCTGAATTTAATGTGACCCTTTCTGTAAACAATTTCACTAATTTGAATCAGTTAGTACGTTTCTGAAATCCATGTGACTAATCAGATATAATTTACATACTTATTTTAGAAATCAATTTGACTAATTTGAATTTAATTTAATCGCTTTTGAAATCAATTTGACTAATCTGAATTTAATTTAACTTTGTTTAATTCTAATAGGCCCTTGCCTATTGCATGAAATTTACAACTAGGCGCGCCAGCAGCCCTGAATCCGGCACAGATCAAGCAAAAGGCTAAGCTTGACTGGCAGCAAGAATATGTTGAACATTGTACGAAAGTGCAGAGAAATTGAAAAGTCATTGTTTGTACTTCGAACCTTTTTCATCGAATCTCTGGCGGTTGTTTTTACAAGAAATTCCATTTTTCATTTGGGCAATCAACAAAATTACAGGCCAATTAAATGAAGCAGCAGCGCAGCTTTTGTGCTTTACTCTTTTGCACGATTCCTTGCGCACGAATTATTTGCAACAACAACAAAAAAAGAAAATTGCAAAAAAGCCGCAAAAAACAAAACAATTTGTCACAATGTTAATCACATTTTCGAATAAAAACACACACTTTTTTTTTGCACATTTCTATACGCATACATAAGCACTTTATAACCACACGCATACACACACACAATGAAATAATTGACCGGAAAGTCAGTTTTTGCCAAAATAGCAAATATTTGCGCAAGTGATTATAAAAATTATTAGCTCAGCGATGGGGAAGGGCATACAGAAAAAAAGAAAGGCAGCAACTTGCTTGCAACAGTCGGTTTTTTTTTTTTGAGGCAGCCAGTCACATGACTTTGTTGGCTCTTTGTATTGGCCAACACAAAAGAAATCGCGTGCTACAAATGAAGCTCAAACAAATGTGATAATAACAATAAAAAAAAGATAAATAAATTGCAAAACAGAAAAATTAAGCTGGCGAGCTCGAATGTGCGTCAGCCAAGTTCCAAGTGAGAACGATCGACACACTCACACATGGAAGAATCTGCATGATCTGTGGGACTAGCCGCTCATACGCCCACTCGCAGAACTAACAAAAGTGGCGGCAAGAACTTGCAGGCCGTGTTGACATTTTAGTTAGAGCGGCTCGTGAAAATGACAGAAATGGCTTATCATTACGGCAAATATGTTGGCAGAAATTTGCCTTCACGTGCAAAACAATTTCACCAATTTATGGCCGACGTTGCTTTGACTTCTTTAACTTCTTTTATTTAAATAGTCGCTTGTTCAAATTGCAGAAATGATGAAATATTTCGGGCAAGTTAAGATTATGAACATATTTTGGCAATATATTATCGCAAGTCAAGCACTTTCTCAACAAGTTCCAAGCAATCGTGAACGTGCCGGCAGCTTGTTTTCCAATGGCTAATTTAATAATTGATAGCCACACCCACTTTATGTGAAATGGCTGCTCGGCCATGAGTGTGCCGTACATAAGAAAGGAAGGCGTGTTTACGGCTCAACTTTATGGTTATTGTGTCTATATACCAACAAAACTAGACTACAACTCAAATTCAGAATTGTCGCGTTAAAAATTGCATAGACTAGAATACATTCTGCACAAAATTGTATACAATTAGGGTATTCACAGTTTCCTTCTAAATTTCCCATATGGCAACTTCAGCACGATAGTAAAATAAAACTCTTAACCATTCTTAATTTGCCACAATCGCATTACAAGGGTTTTCTAAAGCGATTATTAAGGATTTATTACTCTCGCAAAAAGCAATATTCCATCAAAATGGAAGTAGTGTGTGATTCTCTGCGAATTCAATAAAATTTGCTTAAATCTGTTTCCATTTTCGCGAATAAAACAGCTGATGAGAAATGCCAGCTTATCACGAAAGAAAAACACGGTCCAACGCATGGCAATTTTTTCAACTAGTGGTATTTTTTGTTTGCGTGCAAAGCAACAACAAAAAAAGTTCCCAAATGGCAAAGTGGTTTAATTTAGCAGGCGGCAAGGAAAGCACATTAGATAGCATGGAACTGTGAACTCCCCAATTATTTTATCTGTGGTCACAAGTCATAACCGCCTTAGTCGGTTATACAATTTTTTCAGGAGAGCAGCTTAAAGTTTCGAATTCTCACTGCAGTATATTTAAAAGCTATTAGGTTTTTGATGGAGAATTAATAATTAATTAATTAATTGATTGGCGCAACAGCCCGTGTGGTCTTAGGCTTAGCTTTCTCGCATTAACTTGTGTGTGCTTGTCATATTTTTCACAAATTAACGGGACCTACTTTACCGAATTCGAACGGGTTTGAGAAGCTTTTCATGGCAAAGATTATTCTCGGAGAATTGCCAATTCACCGCAAGAAGTTGCGCCGCGCAAAGAAACAATTTGAAAACAAATTTTCTTTTTATTCGATGTTACCGGACCGGGAGATGAACCCAGGTACGTGTATAATTGCCGTCCTCAGAAATATACAAACATGAAATACATAAGTACATTACAAATGCACATACGAACATGATATACATATACATATGTATGTATGCACATAATTTGTTTTCCAGGCACAATGTTGCGTATCGCAGTGTGATACTCCCACGCACTTCATGCTCATCCGTGTCATATGTGTCTGTGCTATTTTTGTGAGGTCCTTTTACACACAAGCCGTCCACAACGCTGCTCCGCAACACCCCTCCACCAACGCTCGTTCGTTCACAGTGCATTGAAGCGCACATAATGCAAAATGTTATATTTTTTTAAAGGGTAATTTGCAACAACAAAATGATGAACAACAACGCAACAGCTTGTTGCTAGCTTGCACCGTCTGGCATGGCAAAGGTTAGAGTTCACGGCAGGTACATATACGTATGTATTATCAAATATGCAAATGCAATGCTGACATTTTGAAAATGAAGGAACTTTGTACTTTGTGTTAACTAAAGCATATATTGTGATGTAAAAAAATTTATTTATGTATATCGAAAAGGTGCCTTTAAAATTATTCATATTTTTTCTATGCAAATTTATGATTTCTGACCATGCCATCAATTAGGGAACAACAAACTTATTTTCAGAATTTCGTAGATTGCAGAACAAAATTTAGCATGTGTCACATTTGACAACATAAGATAAATTAGTTACAAATTGTTGGGACTAATGCGGGTTAAGGTAAATCTAAAACACTGTGCTGTTGTGAGTGTCCAAAGGATGAGTGTGCGAGTTCGATTGTTCATAAAGTTTTATATATATTTCTTAAGTTAGTACATTCGCGTTCTTAATCAATGTGCGCACGCTTTCAACACAGTGTTGCAAGGGGCAGTGCAATAAATATCTTTCGAAGTGTGCTGGCAATGGTGCGCTCTTTTTTGCACTGCGTTTTTGTGTGAAGTGCTTAAATTGAAGCACAGCACTGTGCTTTTTCTAACCCTGCAAAATAACATAATTCAAAGTTTGCACCTAAAATTTTATCATTTCTATCGACAATGATACCCGATATGAAATCTTTCAATATCGAGAAAAGAACAACCTTTTCAATTAAGGTATCTATTATAATATCGAGTTTAAGCCTTTTGAACTTTTTAGAGCTTTCGCTAAGGTAAGCATATTGACAAAGTGTTGTAAAATTTCCTTCCTGAATGGTTCACTGCATTGCCATAAATATTTCAAAATTACAATCGCATGCAAATAACAGAGAATTTCGAATATTATCTACGCGTGTGAGAGGCTACGGTCTATAGCCTGTGTTTGGCGGTCTGTCTGTTTGGCCACTCGCTGGCAATGCTAATAGCCCGTGCCGTTTGAATTTTTTTACCGATCAGGAAGGAAGCGCATTTCTTAAATTTATAAATTCCTCAAGTGCTCATAAATATTTGCTAAAAAATTTCCATTGCCCTCACATGCTGCTATTAGCTGCTGCTCGGCAACTGCCGGCTGCTGCAGAGAGTCAGGTGATAAGCACATTTTCGTTTCGTTTCGATTTGTTTTTACTTTTGAGCATTAAACAGCGAAAATTCAAAAATTAAATTCGAAAAAATGCTTTTGATTATTTTGCTGTTTTTTTTTAGAATTGCTTCGCTCAGCATTTCAGGCGATTTCGATTGACGCTCAAATCACAGCCTCAAAAGCAAAAAAGCACACGCTGATGTAAATTTTTGCATATATTGCAATGGAAATGCCCAGAACTCGGCACTGGCGGCAGGGCAGAGGTCCTTCACTGCTGTTTACATAAATTTACACTTGCTTGTTGTGAAGGGGTGGGGAGGGGAAGAGCAAGAGCGCGTAAATGTGCCGCATTTAAAAACAGCGCTCTTATGTCTATATAAAGTTGTTTTATTGTTTATTGTTGTTGTTGTTGATTGCTTTCTCTGCTGCTGCAGGTGAGTTTATTTTTCGCCATTCTCGGCTGATAAAATTCGGACATTGACTTTTGAGATAATACAATAAGTTTTGTATTTCATTGTCGCTTTTGTTGCTTTTGTTGTTTGTTTTAATTGTAATTTTTGCTCTCGCTTTTGTATTGCTGCAATGCAATTTGCAAATTTGTTGCCTAAATTTCCGCTGAGCAAATACAAATTTAATAAACCACCGACATGAACATGCCTTGACCTCTTTTAAGGTTATCGAATCATGGCGCTGAAGATCAGCAACATTCCTGACACACATACACACACCTTAACGTACGTAGCTGCCATTAATGTCACATTCTATATTTTATAATGTATATTTTCGCTGAAGCACTCTACTAGAATATATTATTATTATTATGTACAGTTTATTTACTTAATTAATTGAGTAATAAACTTAAGAACTAGGCACTGATAACTGAGATCTTCAGCCCGATATGGTGTTACATTGTAACTTAAGATATTTGAAAATTCATAAAGTTGTTATGTTAAGTGGAAAATTTTACAGGTTTTTAAAATGTTTATGAATTTGAAAATTTGTCTTTCGTTGGTTCAAGGAGTAAGTTTATAAATGTTGTGTTAATTTTTTGGCATTCGCGTTGGATTGGTTGGCAGTTGAAGATTATGTGCTGAACGGTAAGTGTTGGGTGGTAGCATATAGGACAAGGGGGTGTTGTGGTGTTATCCATAAGGTGATGGTGTGTTAGGAAGGTGTGGCCCATTCGGAACCTGCAAAATTTATTTAGGTGTTTTTTTGGAATCTCATATGGTAACTTTGGCGCGTTGACTAACTTCGATTTCCTACGATGATTCCAAATTTAAAATACTCTTATCACTATAACAATTCACAACAAGATTCCAATGCCGATGCACGTCTATAGCATATCTACATACATACAAACGCAAGATAATGTGAACAAATTCCCAAAGGAAATGGCTTTATAGCTCTTGAAGCTGCGCATCAATGAGGAACTGTAAATAGATGGAAAACTGCCACAATAGATCTTTCTAGCCGCGGCTGCTAGGAGACTAGATTCCTACTCCAAATGCAATCAAATATTGTAGAATCAAGCTGTTAGCTCTTTTTACATTTAGCTAAAACAAAGAAACATAGGGTAAATATATGTATGTAGCAAGAAGATGAACCAGCACGAGCGAAACTTGTGCGTAAGAAGCTGAATGAACGCTGCAGCTATGAAAGCAAAATGGACAACAGGAAAAACGTCATGAATGCAAAACACAACGACGCAATACTACATTACCGTAAAAAATCAAATTTGAGAATAATATTTACAATGCTACAGTTTTATGACGTCGAACAATTTTCACTTGAGCGCAAAATATTTTTCCGAAAAACGTAGAATATATTTCAGCGAAATTTTTGAAATTTACACAAGTTTGTGTTTGTTTGGATGAAAAAGAAACGTAATAGAAATTTTAATTTTGAAAAAAAGTAGTATGGAACAGCTGCAAATTGACGTCACAGTTCTATTATGAAAAAAACTCATGAGAGCACAAAATTTGGCGGTTGCTACAATTGGCCAAAATGTCGCTAAAGGCAATCAAACTCATTTACATAGATACATATACAAAGAAAAACAGAATAAAAATATTTTCAAAAAAGGAAGCGTGTTAGCATGTTTTGCAAGCTTTACAAATGATGCCAGGCAGCATTTTTATTTTAAAGAAAATGAGTAAATATTTGTGAATTTGAATATTTTCGGGAAATTACGCCCAACGCACACACACACACACACATAGACAGACATTAGCACTTGTTTTTATTTATTATCTACGTGTAAATATTAGAGACGATGAAACGGACACAACGTCATGTCAGCTAAAAATATCGAAGGGAATCAATGTTTTGCGTGTAGAGACTATTTTCGGACGTTGTAGTAAACAATGACGAAGAGGAATCGAATGTGTTCACTTCCTTAGATATAATGTGATGTGATGTAAGTAGCAACAACAAAACAAGCTAAATAAAATCAAGATCAGCAAATAAATGTATAGCATATAAAGGGTATTCACAGTTCTGTAGTATCTTTTGGATTCTATTCGAAAGGCAAACAAGTTGATGTGTATGGAAAAATCTGAACGCGAAAATACCGGAATATAAATTTTGATTATCCAAAATCCAAGCAATACAAAAGCCTTCGGCAATTACAGCGCTAGTTTCTTGTAATAGACAAGGTAAGGTTCAGATTAGATTAAAAAGTGTGCCGAGCTGTTGCACTTGGTTGTGTCCATTAACGTCAGCGGGTTACAGCGCGATATATATATAAGATAGCAATTCTGCTCGCTTTCACCATAAATACTTGTATTTTTTATTGCTGTGAAATTTTCCCAATGATAAAGAATTATAAAAGATTCTTAAGAAATTTTACTTGAGGGATTTTTCTACAATATAAACAGGTAAACAAAAAATGCATTCCAGTCTGCTGCGATATCAGCAGAGTTGCAGATACATATATGTATATGCTTATGCAACTAACTGGTTAAATGGTGTGATTTTTTCGATGCGTCGCTGTTTGCATATGGACACAGCCAGAGTGGAACGTCATTTGTCTTACGTTATTTGCCAATTTTCCAAATGTTGTAACATTATTGCGCAGTACAAAAAAGGATTGCAATAAATTGCAATGCCAACAACGTCAAAGTAATAAGACAAATTGCCAAGCAATTTATGCATGTAAGAGGGGGGTGAAGTTGCGCTTGTAGATCGGTACATTGCATTGCAACTTGGTAGCATTAATTGAAGGCAATCGCAAACGGCTTCGTGGCTTGAACGACGCCTTTCTAAGAGTTATGTGCCAGTGATATGCTTTATATGGCAGTCGATGACGTGCGATGTGCAAATAAATAAAAATTAAGCGACAATAATAGTAATAAATGTGTTTGTAATATATGCAGAAATTGCATTGTGTATAAAAATAGCTGAGGCGAGAGAGCATTTCAAGAATATTAATCAAAATTCAAACGAAAAGAATTGAGAAAGTTGAAAGATACAATGAGAAGAACGGCAACTGGACTTGAATTTATCTTGAGCTAGTTCGTTTAAAGATTGGTGAACAACATGAACTAGTTCCGTTAAGTTGGATGTATCAGAAAGTATAGTTTATGTTAATTTTTTGCTGTTCAATTTGATATTCACAGATATGTAGTTACAGGTAACATACATTTTACATGCATAGATACATACAGTGTCTCACAAAATATTTGGAATTCTATAAAGCAATTATATAAATTATTCTTTTTCCGAAAACATATATAAGTAAATTATAACCGTCGAATTGAAAATATATTTTGAACAAGCTTTCAAATGTATGCAGCTAGCAAAAGGTCTCTAGCGACCTAGGTCAATATTTTGGGGTTGACCTTGAAATTCCTAATATGCCACGTTTACCTCCTCAGCTTGGCCTCCTCCTCAGCTGTTAGAATTCGAATGTATTTTAATTCTGTTTGTATGTAACACTGTTAAATTTCATTCGTGATGAAATTCTAAGCAATATTAAGTGACTCCCTCTATACTATCTACGAAACTCTGCTCTCAAAGCGCACTCCATTAAGTGATATTCATGAAATACCCACCATATCAAATCGCTGTACAGAGGAAGAGTATCATAAAATGTGACTGCCATTAAAAAAGCCAAGCACAAAGACAAATTGTTGTAAATTCAAAGTCGCCTTAAGTTATCGCGGCAGCGTCGCTGGCAATTGTCGAGAGATTAACTTAAATACCAGCTAAAAGCCCCGAAAGTGGTTGGCTCAAGTAGTATTATCGTTGTTGTTGTTGCGGGAATTTTCGGTAAAGTCATGCATACTCGTACGTGAGGGAATTTCTTGCTAGCAATTGAAGCTAAAAATCTAGAACAAGAAATATATGTACATATACATACATATATGTATATGTATGTGAATAAGTGTGGCACTAGTGCTGATAATTAATGTATTAATCATTGTCAACATTTATCGCGAAAAAAGAGCGAACAACAACAACAATAAACTTTATTGGTTGTCAAGTCATTCTAGTAGCCCCAATTGTGGCAGCTATTAAAGTGCCGACATTGCCACAAAACGGACCAATTACTTAATGACTATCAATGCATGTCAAAAATTTTTAATTTGCTTTTGTTGTTGTTGTGAAGTTGTTGTTAAAACACCTAATAATTGCATAGACCAGCAGCGGATTAAGGAAAGCAATTCTCAGTTGGGTTGCATTTTTGTTCAGTTAATAAAATAGACAGAAGCTTTGTAGGCAAACCGAGAGAAAAGTATTGGAAGAATTGAAGTTTGTATGAAATGTATATATATCTATTTAAAATGATAAATAAGATTTTTGTTCATAAAATTCATTCCATTCATTAATTCCACGTTTAGAAATTGAATTGATGTTGAAATTTTTTTTTATAAAACCCAACGCCTTTTCGGAAGCAATACCAATATTTTCAACAACAAACGTTACAGCATACAATTTTTTATATCGATAAATTTCCAAAAATCATAATCGCTTGAAATCGCAATAGATCGGATTCGAAAATTTTTGATCGCTTTATTATAAAGTTTTGAAATTGAACATCAAATGAAATTTCATATATCGAATCGCATTTTTTTATGAAAATAAGAGAACATTGATTTTGGTAGCAGTACTATTTTATTTTTATCAATTTATCATGGCACCTAATCTTTCGCGTGTAGTTAAGGGGTTAAGTTGCGAAATTGTTACGAGTAGAAAAAGCAGTTTTTCAAAAGTAAATACAAATGTAAATAAATGTTTAAAATTCATATATTTTTTGCATTATCAGTTTCGCAAAAAAAGACCTTAGACAATTTATTCGAACAAATGAAAAAGCCACATCTGTTGGCTATCATAAAAACTTAATAATTTAAGTAAAAATGCCAGACAAATGTAGGCGCTTTCGTTTGCAGGTGTGCGCTTTTACTTGGCCGCACTCGCCCGCATTTGCTACCGACAGTTCGTGACGTCAATGCGGCATGAGTTGCTATTGCACGACTAAAAATTGGCGCATCAAATATTTATTTTGTCTCAGTGATAAGAGTGATATGGGAAGGCCGTGCTGGTAATGGCTGAAGATAAACGTTCTCGTTGCTAGTGTTACCGAAAATATTGCTAGAGCCGTTGGTGAGGCTAAACAAAGGCAATAAAAATAAAAGTGAATTGGCACTTTCAAATGATTTACACGCCGAGTTGCGAATAAGCTGGATCAATCATCAGCACGCACAACAAAAAATCAAAGCATACCTTTAGGCTGATGCAAAATAAGAGAGTACATATACTTAACACTTTCAAGCCGAATACGATTTTTTATACCAATTATTTAAAAATGCTCAATATTGTTCATATTCGAAAACCGTTAATTTTACCATAATAATTCATACATTGATATTCAAGAAAATCAAGGTTATATTTTTACTTTGAGTATATTATTAAATGACTGATTTATTAAAGAGCACTCGAATATCGATTTTTGGCCGAAGCCGAACACAGGATTTGTAGAAAGAAAGTCGAATAACTTATTTATAGGCCGAAGTTGAATATCACAGGAACATTTTCTTTAAGCAAATACAGCGAATTTAATTTTAGCGCCGTAAGCAGCAGTGTATAGAATTCTACGTAATTCCCGGTATCTACCTGAAATTTTCCAGTTCGTGAAATTCATTTCAATACATATTTTTGTAGGTGTATACCAATTTATCTCCCTCTCACTCTCTCTCTCTGAAATTTACAACATAAACCATTACATGGCACTTACTTTATGAAATGAATATCTCTCAGATAGAAACTGCACGTAGAGAACGGGGATAAACATTTGCCGAGACAGATTTGCTTAAACAAGCTCTGCAAAATTGTATTAGGTTGACAATTCTCAAAACAATTTTCTTAAGACATTTTTCTGAAATTAATAATGTTGCTCGAATTAATTTGAAAATTGCTCTTTAAACTGCTATCCATTTAGTGCCAACAACAACTGCAAATTTAGCATATCGCATAAGCTGCGTCACAAGCCTCACTTCATTGCATATTCATTAAGAACAAAAGCACGTCAGAAAATGCTTGCTGAAATTGCAGACACGTCAGAATTAAGTGAACCGCAACGCTTCTAAAATAAACCAACAGAAATGCAAAAATTAGAGCAACAACAAAGACACACACAAGAACATGCAATTTCTGCACCTTGTCACTTTAAAATGCAAAGTGAGCAAAAACAATTGAACACCGAAAGTGCGCGGCCACAAAATGCGGCTAAAGCCGCGTCTCCAATTCCAATTCCAAGTCCAACAATTTCAACTTTTAAGCAAAATGTCAAGCCAAAAATGAATGAAGCAGCAAGCGTGTTGGCAGTGCATTTTTTTACTCTACAATGGGCTCTCATTTTCATGCTGCTGTTTGATCTAAAATTGAATGAAAAGTCTTACTAATTTCGGCAATTTCCACTTACTTTTTTTATACTACTAAGTTTGAGTAGCTCTTTTAAAAATGCCGTTCTTAGAAAAGCTTAAACCAACAATTTATGATATATGTATGTAGTTATAGTTTTGACTGCTTTTTTTGTGAACTCGTTGCACTGTGCGCTGGTAGTGCTGTGACATTTCAGCCGATGCAGCGCTCTGAATTGCATGAAGCTTTGGTGGAGTGCAAAATGCAAATGCAGCCGCCTGCTTTCGCACCTGCACTGGACACAAATGCAAAGCGGTAGTGCGAATGGCGCTTGATGCATATGTTAAATTGGAGGTTAGACAAGACGCACAGAGGCTTGATCCCTGCCAGCGCTCGCAGTGAATGAAGCGTGACAAAGACGGCAAAGAAAAGCTTGAATTGCAAATTGCGAATGCAAATAAAATTCATACGAATTTTAATAAAAATTCCTGAATGTAATAAAGTGAAAACGAAAGAGTTGAGTTAAATTCAATTACATGACAGTTACAATAACAATTAGAAGAAATTGGTAATTCGTAAAAATTGCGTTCAATTATTTCGTTCTTAGTAGTAGAATATGTTTAAAATACTATTACAAGGAATTGTAATCTGAAATAAGCATTTTTAATTCCTCGATATTGAGGAACATTTTTTCGATTACATTTTCGGCAACTGAATTTTGTATCAATAAGTATTATTTTATATTTTGTATTCTTAAAGATTAGATTTAGATTTCGTATGAAGGCGCTATTTTTTCCATACCCAATGTAATCATTGCCATATAACTCCGCTGAAAATATTCAAAGTTCCAGACTGTGCAACTTACCTTTGATGTGCAAGCCACTCAAGCCGGCGCCATTGTTGGTGACAGCACCCAGCATGGACGACGACACCACGACTGAAGTGCTCAAAACATTGGACACATTCGGTGAGCTGTTGCAAAAGTCCGGATCGTCGGCATCGAAGAGTATGTTGTCATCCCATTCGGTGACAATGTTATTGTTGTTGTTAAGCGCGTTATTGTTGCTGCTGTCGTCTATGGGACGATTCTTCATCTGCAATAGAGAGCAAAAGTAAAAATATTAACTGTTAGCATTTTAAACTTAAACTTTCAATAAGAGCCACTGAAATTAATAAAAAAAAAAGAAAATAGTATAAAATTCAAAGAAATGCCAGGCGCCACTCGATGCAAGTAGCAAAGGTCAACAAACTAAGCCGCAAGTAAACGACAACAAAAATACAAACAATGCTGCGACGAGGGCAGAGCAAAGCAGCGCAGGCAAGGACAAGCAAGAGGGGGCAGCAAGCAAATCAATGGCAAAAAGTTTGGTCGAAAAAGCTGTAAGCTCTCTCACTCAGTCACTCCCACGCCTCACTGCCAAACTGCCTTGCTTTTTGATGCTGCAGCTCTTTGAAAAAAAAAAAACAAGCAAGCGTCAGTCCGGTTACACCGATAGAGTAATACCCACACAAAGTGTCCGAGGTAGTTTCATATCATGAAAGTATGGGGGAGGTATCGAAGAAGTATTCATTTTCGGAAAAAAAAGAAGTCATCTGGTAAAAATATATATGTACATCAAATTTCGATATTCTGGTGTGTATAGTATTGAAATGATGGACATATTCAATATACCATATATGTATGTACATAGCGGACGGCCCTTTGCCATTTTTGGACAGCTCTTAATATTGCACACTTTATGAGCTTATTTCATTAAGCGTAAATGTAGTAGGCGGACCACGTCCAAGAAACAAGAAATTTCAACTTGAAGGTTCAGTCGAACTGTGTTCCAAATTCGGTTTAAATCTGATAACTGGTTCTTTCTCTTCTGCGGTCACGAACACACAGACACACCCACAACCATAAATAAACACAGAAAGTGGTGCTGATCATTTCTATATACCACGTCTATAGCTAGGACGCCTTCTTTGATGCGTTGAAATTTTTGAACGAAGTTAATATATGCTATTACAGTAGGTGTAGGGTATAAAAACAAAAGCAGCGCGCACAATGCCAAAAATATAACCCGCTCATTATACTCAATTCGCTCAGCGACTGAGAGAGCAGCGTGCTTGTTGGGGGTGTGTGTGCCAGCTAGTGAGCTTTTTCGGCACTGAGTGCGCAAAACTGGGTCAATGGGCAAGGCAATTTGCACAGTGGTCCAAAGCTGGAAGGTTAATTTTTTTATGAGATCCACTACATTTTTATTTTTTCCGAAGAAATGTCTAAAATGTTTGATTATGTTATGTTTAACTATTAAATAAATTTCTGCTCTTTTTACAGCTTTTCGAGGTTAAGCTGTACTAACCAAATACATACATATGTATGTATATGAACATATCTGTAAATATCCAGTATTTAATTATTAGCTCGACGACAATTCCTTCTATTTTTAGCCACCTCTTGTTAGAACTTGTTACACTGTGCGCCGTACATTTCCATTTCAAGAGCAGAGGAAGTCCATAAATTCTGCGCTCACATTGAAATAAAGTGCTCCAATTGAAGGATTCTATTCTCATTGTTTTGTTGACTTTTTTACTGGTGCCTGCTTTCTGAATGCAGCTGCAGAAAATCAATAATTGCGTAACAATCTGCGGGTGCTACTGACGTTGCAACGAGATGGCGTCAAGGCCGTGCCTGCACTTCGGCAGCCATTATTTACACACTCAACGCTTTTGTCAAAGGCAAGCGCAAAACTTTTTTGGTTTGGCCTACAAGCAAGCAATATTAATTATCGACTAAGTAGAAAATATTTTCTGCATTTGCTAAAAAGCAGCAGCTTTGAGTTTTAGTTAATCATGGTCAACTTAGTATTGTCTTTCAAATGCGTGCACGTAACCAAAAAGGACCGTTGAAAAGTATCTGTTACACACTTTCTGCGTCTATGTCAGTCGCATTTGCAAAGGCGGCTTATCTCTCTCAAATGGGAAAGATGTTGATATGCTGAACTGGTTTTAAACATACGTATGGTATCCTTTCAGGAACGTATCCACCCAAATGTCTTTTGAAGGTCACTTTTTGTATAGAAACGTAAAAAGTTTGCATTCTGCAAAGGCACAAACAAAATGGAAGTGTGAAAGGAGCAGAAATTCAATTTAACATGTATGAACCTGGAGCCTTTTACCTTTTTTTCAATGCACAGAAAATTTGATAGCAAATTCAAAAACTTTCCATCAGACATAAAAAAAAGAAAACCAGGGAAACGAACCAGCCAAGCATAAAAAGGTTCGAAAACACAATTTAAAATATTAAGGACAACTTGAAAAGAGCAGCAGAAGCCAAGACCAAAGCCAAGCCTCAAACTACGAATTCCCAACAAAAGAAGTCGTCTTCAGCACAGAAAGCCATACCAAACTACGAGAACGAGAACGGGGAAACACATTGCAGGCAGGCACAGCTAAGGTTTATTGCCACAAAGAAACAACAACAACAATGTTGAGCCATCACCAGCAGCACTCTACAAAAGCCAGACAAAATAACAAAACTGCAAAAAAGCTTGGCAAAGGTCCATGCCAGAAGCCAGACAGAAGGGGAGTGCTGCTGAAGCTATAGTGCTTAGCTGCGATGAGCCGGGGACGTATGCGAGCTGCGGTGGCGCAACGGACAAGCGCAGAAGTTGCAAGGCGTGCGGAGGCAGACATGCGAGTTGCTGCAGCATCCAGCACAGCACGTAGGCAGCATTTATAGGTAGAGTGAGCGACGTGTAGGGGGGCGAGCAGTATGAAAATCAATGAGCAGGATTATGATGACTCAAAATTGGAGTTGGGCGAAAAAATTGTAAATTTCGCTGGCGAAGTCTTGAAAGACTGGCGGTTAGGCTAAAAGTAAACGCACTTTGATTGAATTTAGGTACGTTGCACCCCAAGTATCATATTGTCACTCACCTTGTCTCCGCGTTACTGTTAATTTGATAGTTGCTAAGTTGCCAAGGAAGCGATGATTTAATTTGTCCCTTATTGCTGCTGCTATGATCGAACCAAAAAGAGCCAATCTGCTCGTATGATTATTAATTGAACAATATTTACTGCGATTATTTTTAAGATAAAGCCTTATAACCTTTGTTCCACAGTAAGTGCTCTGTTTGTTTGATATGCACGCGGGTGGCAGCGGGGTATTTTTGGTGCAAGAGTTCACTAACCACCGCAAACAGCAGCAGCAACAGAAACGCGCAGCTCACATACAAATGCAAACAACACTCAACGAAAGTAATAAAATGTTTTAAATGTATAATTTATTGTGAGATTTCACTTGAACGAAAATTGGGAAAAATTCGCAAATTTTTCCCGACTTCAAATTCCAGCAAAAAATGCCACACATAAGCTAGCACAACAACAATTCAATCACGAACCACGACCGAAATGGCAAGACGTTGAAGTAGTACGAGACGAGGCAGCAACAACAACTCCAAAGCAGTGTTGCCAGAACCAGGGATTTCGCCCATATTTCGGGATTTATGCACCTTTAAAGGGCGCGGGGGATTTTGAGTCTAAAAATGGAATTTTTTAGGCAGTACCTATCCTATATACTTCTTTTGTTTATTTTGTATTAATTTATTAATTACTGTAAATATTATTTTTACCTCTGAATTTAAGTGTAATCTTCAGAATTTTTTGTTCTTTATGTTTGTTTAAAAAAATATATGTATATGTATTTATGAATTATTATCGAAAAACACGTTTTTAAATTAATATTTGTAAATAAGATTTTTTCTGGATTTTACATGCTTATTTTGTAAATCCCTACGCCTCACTTCACCCTGCGTTCACTAATTTGGTATTGTGTAAAACGCATCACCTCACTCAGTGACCGCTCGCGTTGTCTTACGTAGTTTCATATGAAAATCGACTTCGCATAAAACGCAACGCGGCGCATTCACTCACATGAATTGTCAAATCATTCACTTGGGTTTGAGCTCGCGTTCAGTTTTTAAACGCAAAGTTTTTGGTAATTTCGAGTGAAAATTGATTTGTGGTAATCTGTAGAAGCAAATAATAAGTATTTTAATACTATTTAAAGACAAATACTAAAGAAAAAAGTACAAAAAAGGAAAATACTAGCACTGCGGTTGAGGGTCGAAATCACAAAAAAAAAAAAAAGAAAAGTATTGCGGTTGAGGATTCAACCGACACCTCTTGCGTGCTAGTTGAACGCTCTAACCACTAGGCTATGGGAGGTATGCAATGGAAGCAGCAAATTTTGTGTGTTTTGTATTGGGCTGATAAATTTAGAAAAATACAACTCTTTTTCGTAAGAACGTGACAGCTCATGTGATGCCGTAAGACGACTTTACGACGCAATTACGCCGTGATTTATAAAATGCCGTTTTTTGATCCCGGCGTTGGCTTCGTGTTCGCGTTGCGTTCGATCACGGGGATTTATACGGTAAGGCCCTTCGATTTTTTAAATGGGATAAAGAGGGCATTTTGCATAAGTGAATGGGATTTTTGGAGCTAGATCTCTGGCAACACTGCTCCAAAGAGAGAAGAGCACAAGAAACAATTTTAAATCAGGGTAGCCTGTGCATTGGATTTCTGCTGCTCAACGACTCAACGACAATGAATTCATCTGGCAACACCATCACTCTCCAACGTCATTCTACGAAAATGAAACGTCAAAATAAACTGATTGCAAAAAGTAGCCGTGAAGAAAATAGTAAAAGTTTTTAAAATTTTATTAAATTGCCAAAAAATAGAACTAAGTAAAGCAAATCAAGTAATAAATTCTAAACTGGTTTATAAACCTTCTCCGAAAGAATGTAATTACAAACTGTTTGCTAAAAAGAAAGCAGCAAAGGAGTGAAACGTAGTTGAAAAATTAGAATAATCAAGGCATTTGCAAAAAGAATAGAATTCTTTCCTTAATAACTATTGGCTGAAAAATGGATGACAATCTCTGGTACGTAATACATATAAAAAGAACTAAATGTCCTCGCCAAATTCCTTGAGATGTGCCGCTTTCTGAGTACCTCTTGCTTACGATGCCTTTTCGTTTCTTTGTACATAATTCTCTGACTGTCGTACATTTTATCTTTGGGGAAAGAATTTGTAATGGAGTATCAGTTCCGCTTATCAGCACTACCTTGCGCCTCCGCACCTTTGCTCGCAGCTCTATTTGTTCGCAAAGCACGGCTGCGGTTTTCGGCAACAAACATTGAATCATCTTACGAAGGTGTTTCAGGTTTCTTATCGCCAGCTTTTGCATGCAATAAAATTGATTTGTTATTGTCTATTGGAGAAGCTATGATGTCTAAGCATGTGGGTAACGGACTACTTCTCGTTGCTACTCCATATTGACAAAATAAAGCGAACTATTGATGCTGATGCTTTCTCTCCCTTTTTGGCAGGCTTATCGAACTGGAGTCTGCGTTGCTGGACGACTGCAACGTTAACGACATTTACGCCATATGCCAAGGCAAAGCCATACCGGAGGCACTGCGTCCGGATGTGTGGCAAGTGTGCCTCGATGTGCGCCACAAAAGCGACCAAATGTCGCTCTTCAACGAGATCTATGATTTACCCTTTCAAAGTAGACTGCGCCAGGATTGCCAAAACATGGTGGAGCGTATTGGCAATGACGACGAGGATAAAGTATCCGTGCTGTCCGACTTGGAGTCTATACTGACATTCTACTGTAAGAACCGCAATCTGCAGTATGAAAGCGAAAATGGCTGGATTGAGCTGCTGCTGCCGCTGCTGGCTCTAAAACTGAACCGCTCTGACACCTACAATCTCTTCGAAGCCATACGCGATACGTACATACCGAAAGGCTGCAAACCCAAAGGCAACGTCTTTCACGTATTTCGCTTGCTCATACTGTACCACGATCCCGAGCTGTGCTCCATGCTAGATACGAAGAAAGTGACGCCCGACTTGTATTCGCATCAGTGGTACCAGTGCCTGTTCGCCTCGAGTTGTGGCCTCTCGGTCATACTGTCCATGTGGGATTTGTACTTTCAGCATGCGGACCCCTTCCTCGTATTCTTCCTGGGTTTGATCATACTCATTAATGGACGGGATCAGATCTTAGTCATGAAAGATGCGCCCAAGGAGGACATAGTCAAATTCCTCTCGAACATGCCATGCGCTCTGGAGCTGGACGATGTGGTAGACTTTTGCTCATTAGCACAGTATTATGCACTTAAAACGCCAAGCTCCTTCAAGACAGACTTCTTGAAGGCGCTCTACGGTAACAGCCAAAGCGTGAAGGGACTATACGATGAGCCATGCGCCGTGTCACAGGTGAGCAACTTCCAATCTGTCACTCTACACACTTATTTCTCCCTTATTTTTCCACAGGCGCTTTGTCTGCCAGTATCTGTTTACGAGCTGGTGGAAAATTCCTCCCTGGAATTGGCCTCTCCCGATGCGGTGCGATTCTTTCTCGTCGATTGCCGTCCGGCGGAACAATACAACGCCGGTCATCTATCCACCGCTTTTCATCTCGACTGCAACCTGATGCTGCAAGAGCCCGTAGCATTCGCCACTGCTGTTCAGGGCCTGCTAAATGCGCAGCGTCAGGCCATCGAAGCAAATTCGAATGCGGGAGGTGAACACTTGTGTTTTATGGGCAGCGGACGCACGGAGGAAGATCAGTACACGCACATGGTAGTCGCTTCATTTCTGCAGAAAAACACGCAGTACATTTCCTTGCTGACGGGCGGCTACACCTCCATACACGACTACTTTGGTGATCATATGGCGGACTGTCTGGAGGATCATGATACGCGCAAGTGCATTGTGTGTGTGAAGAACACTGCGGAGGCACAGAGCGGCACTGCACATGTGTCCAGTGCGCAACAAGTGAGTATTTGCTATACATATTGCTGCATTAAATTGCAACCTCCTTCCCCTTTAAGGTTAAACGTGAATCACAAAAGCCTTCCTCGGACTTGTTCAGCAAATTCTCTGCCGTCATGAAAATGAAATCGACCGAAATGAAAGACAAACTGCTGGACATCATAGCCAATCCAAACAATGGCGCGCCGACTGCTCATGCTGGCGGACAGCATGTCGGCACTAATGGCCAGCAGGCAGCTGTGCAGGATCGACATGTGTCGGCGTCGGAACGCAACGGCAAACGGTATCGCAATGTGGCGCCCGTCTTTAGTATCGATGATGAAAACGAGGATCAATACAACGATGCGGACACCAAGGAATCAGCAGCCAATGCAGGCAGCAAACTGCCAGGCGATGCCAAGGAGATTGTCTCGCTGAATAATTACTTAAAATCGCCCGACATCATTAATGCCTTCCGCTGCCAGGAGGTGCACATTAACGGATACATGTACGACAGCCATCTGATTATCACGCCCACGCATCTGATTGTGCTGCGCGAACTGGGCAAGGGACAGGCGCAGGTGACAGTGCGACGACCACTGGCCAGTATCGTAAAGATCACAGCCAAGAAGCGGCATCGCGACTTAATTACTTTTAAGTACGGCTTCCCCGATGGCGATGGCCTGCTCATAACCGACATGGACCGCTTTCTCATACCGAACGCCAGCGAAGCTACGGCAATTGTGTCTAAACATATTGTACAGACGCTGGACGGAGCTAAGCTGACGTAATAATTTCTACAAAGCAACATCAGCGTATTCACATTCTGTTTAATGTTACATGTAGAGAGAGAAGATTTTTCTTAGTGTTTTTTGCTTTTTTTCCAACGAACACGAGTTTTTATTATACATACCTGCATATATTTTACGCATCAGCTATTATATAAATAGCGCTGCAGTGGCTGGGTGGATAAGTGCATGGTCTCGAAAGCGAGAGGTCGCTGAAAGTACAGCTTCTCAATTCCATTCGGATAAGGCTAAATTGTAGGTCCCGTTAGCTTGTGCTAAAATAGAATGAGCACACACAAGCTAATGCGAAAAAGCCAGGCCTTATCTTAGATTACACGGGCTATTGCGCCAACTATTTATTTATTATATAAATTACAATTTAAAAAACATGAAGCATATAAAAATCGCTTGTGAAAGCTTTAAAAAAGCCATACTTTTTGACAACAGCGTTCATTAAACTCTGCCATGTTTCACTTTCGACATACATCGATTTAAATGCGAATTAAATTTGAGTTTCGATCAACTTTTTCGAAAGAGAAATGTGGAACATGGTTTATAGCTTTTGTAAAAGGTTTATCATTGTTCAATTCAGCCTTGGTTCACATTACTTTTTCGATAGAAATTTAAATCGATCACAATGAAAATTGAATTCATACTCAAATCGATATTGCAAAGGGAAATGTGCAACAGGGCTCTTTGAATAACTTTTGATTTGACTTTTTTTTAATCTTATAAGTAAATGTTTGAATGTTTTTTGTCGTTATAATGATTTCTTTTTAGCTGCTGTTATAAAATGTTTAATTATTGTGTTTCTTCTCTCTTAGTTGGTATATTCTTAAGGCATTTGATTTTTCTTAGCTTTGCAACATTTTCTATTTTGTGCAATTCATTTATAAATGCAAAATAGATTTACTTTATCGGCATCTATATGCTAGCTTGTAGCTGTAGCATTATAATATGTACTTCTTTTGCTTTAGTTTTTGTGCGTGCTGCATGCAAGTTTAATTTGCTGGCAGTTTGTTGTTAATTATTGCAGCCTTGATCTGTCGATTACATTTATTTGCATATCTTTTATGTATAGCATAAAGGCAACACCTCCTTTTCCTACCACACTAATAATTTATTATATATACTGATTATTTTTTAGCTGAAATATATAAAAATAATAACCCACTTGAGCACGTTGTAAGAGCCACGCTGAATTAGATTTCAGAAATTATAGTGAAATAAAAATATTACAAAAACGTGAATCGACTGGCAACAATTGCTCTTTTTATACAGAATGTGCTGGATCAAAGGGAATATCTGGAAGAATTAGATTACTCAGCTTGAGATGAGAAAAATTGTGTGGATGGTGGAGGGAAGCTTTGCTGGGAATATTACGCATGGAAAATTTGACCAGACTGGCTAATTTTGGAAAAAACATAACTGAAACGTATCGAAATTCAAATTAATCTCAATAAATATTGAAGTCGTAGTTCCTCTGTCGAAAGGAAAATGTGTAACATGGCAGGTAAATGTATTTTCATCTGTTCAACATGACTCCTTACAAAATGCCAGAGGCATTGCGCTGAATAACTAGTCCACTTTTCATATAGTATCGCAATTCTGGCTGTGATTGCCGATTTTTTCAGGTATTCTGTAACCGGTCTTTTAGTAAAATGGTTGCACGAACTATTTGCGTCACTTCTCAGCGACGACAGTGGTGCTTGCACAAGCTAAAAGCGCAGACACGCACCAAAAAGCTGCCCTGCTGAAACAGTGTTGTGTCGTGGCATGTAGAATATAAGATTTTCAACATGTAAACAATTGTACGTAGACAACTCTTGAAAGCAGAGACTAAATAAGTGTAAATCATATATGTATTTTGATTTGGTTTCTCACTCAAAGATATTGCTCTCGAATTCTCTCTAAGGGAAGACCTTTATTATTCCAGACCTGCACGTGTAAATTCATAACCCATAGCGGAAGTGTCATGTAATTTTGTCTGAAATAAATTTGACTTATCCTCCATTGCAATGATTTTCTTGCAGTGAGAAATTGCACGTGGAGATCTGGGGCTAAGATAGTTCTTGGTTTTCCTTTGTTGAATAATTTTTTACTAGTAAAGATCTCATCACATGATTCTCACTCTGAAGCATGTGTTTTTAAAGAGATTGAATGTTAAAAAATTTTGGAAAATTTTTAAAATTGTCGTTTTGAATAAAATTTTAAATTTCAGAATTATTTCCAAAATAAATTGCAAAAATTTAAGTTTGACTATCTTCTCTGGCAGACAGTTTATACCAAGCTTTGGTTTTACGCGTTTTCTACATATTACACTACATATGTATATGTACCACATTATCTACGTAGTTTTCTACATTCGCCTTTCGTTTTCTACTTCTACACAGATGCATAGAAAAATTCTGAAATACGCGAAATTGTCCAACTCTGCGTATGCTTTATCGTAAGAGTGTAGGAGCAGCAGCTGCTGTCGGCTGTCGTGTTGTTTTTGTTGTAGCTGCTGCCGCTCGATTGCCATTGCATACAGGCGAAGTAAGTTTTTAAACAGCGCACAGTGATTCGATTGCATGCAATGCTGCAACAAAATTAGTTACCGAGCACTTCTCTGATTTTGTTGAAATTGCTATTAGGCTAGTAAATTTTTGCTTGCTGAACTCAAATCTGAATACAGGTTCTGATTAAGCTATATATACAGCCTATATAATCCATAATCAAATATTGGCAATTCAAAAGTTCAAGCATTTTTTATACACTGCACGATGTGAGTGCATATTCAGCTTGTACGAATGTTTGAAATGCCCAGAAGGATGCGTGATAGATACGATATTGATAAATCGGATTGATCTTACGGTAAACACAGCTGCTAACAAGCTGCCAAAGGGATTAAGCTAAAATTTCGACTGATGATATAGTACAGATTCAAATGGAATTATATACCATGTTTATACGACAGCCCCAGTCGATTCGATTTGACTCGATACGCTTTCGAGCCAGATGTTTATACATTAACTTTTGAACCGAATCGACTGAAAACGGTTTGAAAAGTTTGACATTTTTCATAAATTATTTAACACATAAATCTCTTTTCTTTGCACTTTCCACTTTTTTTGCGTTCTAAAGCTTTCTTTTTTAATTTATTTTTGGCATCTAATGAAAATCAGCTTGCCTTTTGCATTAAAATGCACAGAAAACTAGATTTTCAAACCACTTTGAAAATGTTCACCCGTTTATACGCATTTTCAAATCGACTCAAAAATTTGAAACTCATTTGAAAAGCACTTTGACTCGATACGTTTAAAATTTTCAAAGCGATTTGAAATTTTGTTTATACGACTGTTTTGAGTCGATGCGATTTGACTCAAACCGATTTGAAGTGTCGTATAAACGTAGTAATAGATACGCTCACTATAGCACATTCACGAAAGAGACAAGAAAAGACAAGAATTGTCTACTTTCACATGCTTACAGACAAAACTGTATTCAGTTGTAATATTTACAGCAATTTTTTTTTGATATTTATGCGAAAATTTTTAAAATTTGTCTCGTTGAAACGAATCACTGTGCAGGTAGCTTCACGGCGCATGTCCTGTGCCTGAGCGTGTATTGAGAGCAGCGACTAAGTAAACACTTGCTGCCTGCCAGTAAGCTATGCGGGCGATGTAGGCCGAACGAAAAGGCAGTAGGTTTGGCAGAACGGAATAGGGGAGCGGAAGGAAGGGGAAGGCATGATGGCGTATGGGAGCAGAGTACGCGCGATGAATAATGCTTTTTATCAATGACGTGCGTACGTAGCAAACGACCAACCGAACGAACGAGCGAGCGAGCGCAAGAGCGTGTGCAGCGCGACGAGTTGCTGCTGCTGCCCCGGCGGCCGATATACAGACAGCAGCAGCAGCGGCGGCAGCGAAAAAAACACAAATGAGGCCAATAGCATAAAAACTGTTGCGCCGTCAAAGCGGCAAGCAGTTCATTCAGAACCACGGAGCAGTTCACAGCTCACAGTCTGACAGCCTCAACGCGAACAACAAGCCAAAGGATTCAACATTTGACAAAAGTGTAGCGCAACAAGGAATTGACAAGAAATTTACAAAATTTAAAAATTGCCAAATTGAACGATTAAAAACTAATACACATACAAGCAAGACTGCAAGAAGTTGAAGCAAGAAGAAGCAAGCAACTGCAACAATTTAAAATTTACAAAATTATTTCTTTAAATTACTAACAACCAACAACAAGCCAACAAACACACTGAAAATGCAGGCCTGCAAGTGCGCGCAAGCTTTGAATTTGAGCGGCATATTGCTGCACGGCGTTTGGCTGCTGGCGCTGTTGGCAGCTGTTGTTGCTGTGCCGACGTCCGTTTTGGTGCAGAACTCCGAGCTGAGCTCAAATTTGAAGGCGGCTGCAGCCAAGTCCAATGCTGGCGGCCCAAGCGGCAATAACAACAACAATCACAACAACAGCAACAAGCTGTTTAACAACATGCTGCCCGCCAATAGCAACAACAACTACAACAATGCAAAAGGTAAGTGCAAAACTTATTGCCAATTGCTTACAAGCCAAAAAGTCCTTTTTCACATGGATCGCCCGGAAATATGTGTGCGTGGGTGGTAGCTGCAGCCACACATACAAGCGCACATAATGACATTTTCACTCTGACACACACACATACACACACACAAGCACACAGAAGTCAACTCAACCCACACTCACTCAGCTCAGCTCAGCGCGCACTCACACACACACACACACATTCAAAAGTGTTGCTTGTCGTGGCCAAAAATAGTTGCTGCTCGCAAGAAGTAAGCATGTCTGCGCCGAGCTGGCGGCAGTGACGTTCGCAGCTACCTCAACTCTGCCGCAGCACCCTGCGCCGCCTGCCAGCTCAGCTAGCAAGCAAGCAAGCAAGCCCACGCCTGTTGGCCTCTTTCGCTGTGCTGTTGCTGTTGCTTTTGCAGTTGAAAGTTCAAATGTGTCCTTGTGGCGTGCATGTGTGTATGTGTGTGTGTGTGTGACAGCTGACTTCACTTTACATTAGCCTCAGCTGTGCGCTCATTACGCATCTTTGACTTTGTTGTTTTGGCATTGTCGCTGTCTTTTTCAGCTCGCCGTTAATATTTTTGTTGTTGTTGTCGGCAATATGCCCCCCGCCTATCAAAAAGCCGAAGATAAAACGTATTTTCACACTTGACTTGTGTGTGCGTGCTTGTGTGCGTGCGTGCCTGTGTGCATGCATGTGTAAGGGTGCTCAGCTTGCCTGACTGCGTTCGGTCGAGCGCTGCAAGCAAGTGGAAAGGGGCAGCAGCGGCTTGGCAAAGGCACAGTTGACACGATGAATGAATGAGTGAATAAATAAATGAATGAATGCTCGTATTTGATGTTGAATGAAAAGCAGCAACACTTTTTTTAAACTGCGCCAAAGCTTGAAATTTCGTTTTCGTGCTATGACGTATGAGTGATATTATTTCGAAAATGTAATTAAAAGTTGCTCATACTACGACGACGTGAATATTCTTTTCGCTTGAGCTTGAGGCAAAGCAATTTGATCTGGTATTAATATTTAGCTCAAACTTTTTTAAACATGAAATGCCGCACTAAGTACATTTTCGTTAGTGAAGAAAATTACTTATACTGTATTTCAGTAATAAACAGAAACGCAAATTGTCACTTTTATTTATGATAAATTATGCAACATTGCAATTTTCACATAAAAATAATTTGCTTAGAAAATAACTTTTCTTTTTCAACAAATGAAAGGCGAGTTTTTGCGACCGTAGTGTGATCACATTTTTTCTATAGTCATATATACTTACATAAAAGATATGCAAACAAAATTCAAACAAATTCGAAACATGTAAAAATATTTCAACATTTAATTTGCTCGATAATTTAAACGCCTACTATTCAATAATCAGATAATTTTCAAATAGCTCAGACAGCTGTGTAAATTTTCACAGAAAAAATAAAATGCAAACATTAATTTTAGTTGCTTTTATAATATTGAAAGAAACAATCTAAGACGCATTAAGCAAACTTTTATTAAAATCGAAAGCGATAGTCAAACGCCACTGATTAGTTCTTAAAATAGTGCAGCCTTTCAAACCAAATAATCTCTGAAATATTACTGTAAAATCTGGATGAGTGTCTGTTTGGTACAATGCGATATTTTCGGTAAATTTGTATGAATTAGTTAAACCTGGAATATTCCGGGATGCTAGGATTCTATTTTTCCATTTCGAAATACATATTCGAAGATTAGATTCTCTATGAGATGGATTGTAATATCCTTTGGATATGAGTCCGCCATATTCTGCGGTTGTGATATATTTTATATATGTATATTCTCTATTAGATACACAGTTGTGATCAGCAGCCAAAAATTCTTTGGAAAGAGATATTTGGTGTGATTAGTAAGAAAAAGGTGTTGATTTTGCTATCAGCCATAATTGTTACCCTTTTATATTCCATCAAAATCGAGTTTTATATTAAGTTAAAAACTCCGTCCTTTTATCTTTTCGAGCATTATTTCTTAATATTGATTGTAGTCTAAATTTAGATGATTTTTTATGAATAATGAAAAATAATACGCACCGTAGCGCATGTGGGTTAAGCCAGCAAAATTTAATCAAGCAAATTTTTTTGTTTAAAAACAATTTGCAAGAAAGTTTGCTCATAAATATTTAAAAATCAATCATCAAAGTAAGCGAAACAGTAAGCAACTTTTGCTGCACTTCCTGTCGTATGAGTGACTTGCGACTTGCAATTAAATATCACAAAATGTCACTCATACGCACGGTTGCGCTGTTGCGTAGGAATTTCATTGTAAATAAAACAAAATGTAAAATTCATTATTTCAATAAACACAATTTAATAAATCCATCTAGCCCTTAGATAAATAACAACAAAGTCCGGGGGCAAGTAATTTACGCTCATTGTGTATGCAGCCGCAGCTTGTTGTCGGTACAGTAGCGCAGCAGCGGCAGCAGTGGCAGCTCAAGCACGCCTACGCGTGCTTCAATGAAGGCAGCAGCAGCAGCTCTGTGAGTGTGTCTGTGTGTGTGTCGCCCTCAAACACGGCCTGCCCTTGTTGCCACACATTTGCAAGTTCGCTGCAGCGACGATGGAGCGCGCAATTTCCCACTGCCGCGATTGCACAGCGCTTCCGCACGCCCCTGCGAGGCACAGCTACGCCCTTGCGGTGTTTTTCTCTAACGATTTCTCTGTTGCATGAATGACAAAGCTGCGTAGGTGTTGCTCTGGAAAGAAGAACAACAACAACAATAGGGACAACAATCTGTACAACAGTGGCAGCCGCAGCAGCCGCAGCAGCAGCAAAATCAACAACCACAACAACAACAACGACAGCCAACAGAAAATTGCGTTTTGTTTGCTTTATTGTTGCTGCTGCTGTTGTTCGTTGTTGTTCTTGTTGTTGGTGCAGCATTTACGCATTGTTGTTGGCAGCAAAATTTATGCTGCTACATCAGCATTTCCTTTTTCTCCTTTCTCTCCTTTATGCTTTAAATTCCCTTGAATGTATTTAACACTTGGTCGTATTGGCCAAATGTTGCTTGCTTGTTTCGTTATTGCTCTTGTTGTTGTTGCAACGCCAACGCGATTACTGCTGCCGCCGTAGTTTGTTGTTGTAGTTCGCTGAAGCGGCGTGTGCTATTTTTAGCACAACTTGATTCAAACTTTTCTTATTCTTTTTTGGGCTTCCTCTCTGCGCCAGCTGCTTGCACTTTCTCGCTCTCTCTCTTTTCTCTCTTTCGTTTGTTCTCTGCCTCTAGCACTTCCTTTTAAGCTGCTGTAGAAACTTTAGAAACTTTGCAGCCTTTTGTAAATTAGGTTGCATAACGTTTGCTCGAAGCAGAGCAAGCTAAAAGGAAGGCCACACAACTGGCAATCGCAGAGTTGCCACATATTCATTGCGCTTTCTTCTAGAAAATTGCGTAGAATCCAACTGACTAAATTTTGGCTACTCATGAAATTTCCGAAGAAAATTCAAGAATTGAATTTTAGTTTCGAAACCAGCAAGAAGACGTGTACAACAACAACAATTTTAATTATTTGCTCATATGGGTTAAGTCGAGTAGCTATATCTATTTTTGCCAAAAAAAACTGCAACAGTGATTTTTTAATGTGAATTTTAATTAGAAACATTCTTGGTAAAGTCTAAGTAGATTTTCTACAATTAATTTTTTTAAAGAAATTCAGAATATATTACATAGATGATTGTATTCAGAATTGAAGAATTTAAAAACATGATTCTCTAAAAAGAAATGTAGAAATAAGAAAATTGAATTGCACACAGACAGACATTAGTTCATTGTAAATCTTCTTGGGCTTTTTATAAAGAGGAGGAATTTGGTTGGTGGCGAGCAACTAAATTGATCAGATCTCACTACGTCTGATTTCAATAGTCGTTGAATGAAAATGGCGGTATACTCACATAGGAAGTGGGTTGCGATATCCTCGTCCGCCAGACAGTTCACAGATGTTAAGGCTACGCGAAAGCACAATATTTTGGTCACACATTCCATAGCACGGCAACACTGGGCAGCAGGGCACCTTTGCGTATGAGTAGTATAAATATAAATGAGTAAATATTTTAGGCTTAATATCTCGTGGGCAATATGTAAGCCAAATAAGAATATGTAAATGAAGTACCAACGGAATTAGAAGCAGAACCAGAATCCAGAACCAGCCTGTGGTGCATTTCCTCGAATAATTTAAGCTCTGACATTCGTATTAATTTTTCCTGTTGCGCTTCAAAACATTTATCGGACACACTCTGGGCGTATGAGGAACATTTAAGGCCACCTTTCGCTTGCGTGCTTGCATCCCTTCCCCCGCCGCATTTCTCTTACTCATTGGCAAACATTGAAATCACATTAAAATGTGGCGCAATTACTTAATAAGGCACACACATTTATACACATACGCACACACGCGTACGTAATAGGTACACGAAGAGTGACGTGTGTGCAAAGAGCAGAAGAAGCGAAGCGAGGCGTAAAAGCATAAGTAAATAAATGCCACAAAGTTTCTGCGTTAATTTCGAATAAAGCAAAGGAATTTATGCACACACGCACACTAACTCAGTGTGAGTGTGAGTGTGTTTAGCACAAAAATACCAACCACATTTGTCCATATGTTTTTATTAGAACGACATTTTACTTTCTTTCTGGTTGTAACTTTTGCCAGCTGTTTTTTGTTGTTGTTGTTGTTGTTGTTATTGTTGCGCATATTTACAAGCCATGATTATTGCCTGTAATAAGTGTTGTTTCTTTTATGTTTTATGTTCTAATATTAAACGCTATCATGCGCTTAGAAGGCAACAGGCAAAGGCAGTCAAAAAAATGTTAGTTCTTAATGCTTAAAAAATGTATGAATCCAACTAAAATAGTAAGGCTAATAACAGGCATGCTAACAGAAATTCTTTTTCCTAGAGGGCTTTGTAATTTTGCAGGTTATGCAAGTTTGAAAAAGGTAAAAATATTCTTTCGATGATTAAAGGTTGTCAATATGGAAAGGGGAGCCCGGCGTACATTCGAATATTTTTTTGAAGGCCAATATTTGAGAAGATAATCAACATAACGATTAGAAACTTACAATACCTTAAAACTTTTCACAAATTCTATTTGTAATTGTTTCTATCAAGATGATTAGAAAAAGTCATGTCAAAGAGCAGAACTTCAGAAAAAACTAAAAGAAAAACTTTTCATTTAATCAGAACTATAAGATGCTTTTATGCCTTTATTACACGATACATCTGAAAAGTTTTTGTAATTGAACAATTCAAAGCTCTTTCATAATTTTGGATTTCAGCGCATATAAGCCTCAAAATATGCAACAGTTTTTGCTGGCCAATGATTTTTAATCGTACTTCTTGTTTGTTGAATTATGGCTAGAATTTTCTTACTTACAATCTAAAACTAAAAAAAAAGAGCTTAATACTAACATTTTGCTCGGCTGTTGCCTAGCGCTTTTGTGTGCCATTTCAAGTGCGTCAGAGATTTGAGCTACCCGGGTGCTACTTGCCACTGGCTGCACAGACGCGCACCGCGTGTCCCATTTCTATACACTTCTCACTCCACCTCTCACTCCACCCCTCACTCCGCCCCTCATTCCACTTCGTCTAGGTCGCAAAGCGCCTCCTCTCGCGCATACATTAATGCGTTTATTTGCGTTGCTTGCGGCATAAATTGCTGTCCAAACAACTTGTTGATACGCATTCGTGGATTTTTGTCAACGCACACACACACACACACACACACACGCATATGGCATTTTTTTGTATATATTAGTGCAGTAGCTGTCGCACACATATGGCATTTATTGCCAGCTATTCTCTTTCTTCTTTTTTCTCTTTTTTGATTGCCATAGCGAAAAATCTCTTGACACTTTTACACGCTTAATGTGCACCCAAATCTTGTTTCTTGCTGCTCCTCACCCTCTTCCCTCTTTTCAGCTCCCTTTGCCACTGTGCTGACAGACAAAGCAGCAAATTTAGAATATTTGTATTTTATTATGCGTTCCTTTGACTGTTGCCTGTTTGCTTAGGCAGATGCTTACGAGCGCTTACGAAAATCGCTTAAGCTGTGCAAATACTCACACACATACAGACGCATGCAATAACACGCATACATATACACACACACATAGACACACAGAGTGTACTTAAATGCCTCAAAGCTATTTTTATACCAAGCACATTAACACTTGCATGTATGCGTGTGAGTGGACGTACATGTGTGAGTGTGCATGTGTGTTTAAGTGTGCACGCAGGACTTTTCCTTGTGCTTTGGAAAAACACCGCAACCGCAAGCCGAAATGTGTGCGTTTAATAGTTTTCGCCTACTTCACAGCTGGAGCGGGGCAGAAAGAGCAGAGAGGCAGTAGAAAATTGAACTCCCACGCGCATTTCCGTTGACTCTCCATGCTGCATATGCTCATGTTTATGTGTGTGTGTGTGAGTGCTTTTTCTTATTTGCTTAAATTTCGCTGTTAGATTTGTTGTTGTTTATTTTTCCGGTTGTGGCTTGTCAATTTGATAAGTCGAGAACAATGCGCAGAGAAGTGGGAAGTGGAAAATTCGCAATGGCTTTCACACTTTGCGGTTCTGTTGTGCAGCGAAGTGAATTGAACTGAAATTCGAATGAAATAGTAGAATATTTCGCATTGGCCTACTTTCTGGCAGGCATTCTGGCGTAGTAATGGGCCAAGGGAATTACAAAAAAACTAACAGCTAAAATATTTTGTTAATTACTCAAAGCAGCTGCATTGCATTTCTCAAATATTGTTGTTGTTGTTAATTTATTAATTCATAAATAAAATTACAAGCTAAAAATATAAGGCAATGGCATCAAAGGCAAAAGAAATGCCAATGCTTAAGCTCGGAGTACACGGCATGCCAAGCCGCAATGAATGTCGAAATGACGTCAAAATTTGTCTCATGCCATGATTTGGAATCAATTTTGTGTTATCAAGTCTTCTTTTTCCTTCGGAGTAAGTGTACGATTGGCATCAGCTCTACGCTCGTACAAGTCTCGTGCTTCGATCGCTAGTATGTCGCCGTAAAATGTTAGAATGGTGTGTGTGCCACTTTGTTCTCCTTTATCCTGCACTTCTGGCTGATTCAAATACTGATTTCTAAAGGTATTCCTCCACCTTGCTATCACATAAGCATGCTGAAAGAAATTGAACACTTCTTGGCTTCTTGCTTATGAAACCGCATCTTTGAGGTTACAAATTCGTCAAAGCGCTTTCTGTTGGGCTTCTCACAGCAAGTTTCGCTGGCCTCGTTAGCGCAACAAGTCATGTGGCATTACACACACACACACATTAGAAAAAAGAGCTGTAGAATAAAAGCAGCAGCAGAACACTTCGAGTCACTCTCATGTAGGAGGCAGGCGCCCCAAGTGCATTCGCCTGCGAGCTGCCAGCTCATGTTGCTCATACGCCCACGAATACTTCAAGTCTCCGATGCTTGCACTGATTTGCCCGGCAGGCTTCAGCTGTCACAAATCGCAGGCGAACACTGCGAATGTAGGAAAGAGCGGAGCCAAGCGTAGCTGTAGTGAAACAAAAAATAAAACGACAAGTGGCCCACGGGGCGTATGCGTAATCACACAACTTCCATGTGTAACTCAATAACTTGTTGGCAAAATTTGTATATATGACACATACGCCCCCGTCGTCGCAAAAACAAAGGCTTTTATTTTGTTGCTGCCATTTTCCTACGTTTTTCCTTTATGTCAAAAATGAAACTATACAAAAGCATTATTGAAGTTGAAATCAATAACGGAAAAAGAATAAAGCAGCGGGCAGGCGAAAGCACTTTGACATTTTGCGCAACAGGTGTTGTTTCCATGCTGCCATTATAATACATACACACGCACACATATACACACACACTGACATTTATTGTTGCCTTGCTTGGTTAACGGCAGCCAAACTTCAATCTGCTTCCATGCAAGAACGCGCCTAATAATTATATAATCGTCCTTTTTATCAGCGCTGCTTACGCACAACCAGGGCTGCATATTACAACACTTTCAGCTTAATTTCACTCCTGATCAATCGATTTTAGATTAGTCATATTGATTTCGCATAAATGAATTTCATTTCTGAGTAGCTCAAAATGATTTCGTATATGTATAAAAGCTGCTATTTTTAGATTCTAATTATGACGTTTATTTTATAAGCAGCGTGTTTTATGTAAGCACAATTCGAATGATTCCGATTACATATTGTTCTTTATTGCTTTCTATATATATACTAACATTAATTTGACTGCTCTTGAAATAAATTAACGGCTTCTCAAACATTTTTACCAATTTTAAAACGCATTTCTCAAACGGATTTTAGGCATGTGAAATAAATTTAACCACTTCTGAAATCAATTTGAATTTTTCTGAATTTAATTTGACTCTTTATAAAATGAATTAAAGTGGTTCAGAAATTGATGAAACAATTTTGAAATCCATTTCTGAAATCAACTTGATTAATCTGGAATCAATTTTATCATTTGATTACTTTGAACTCAAAGTGACGACTTCTACATCTAATTCGTAAGACTAACTTAACAAGAAAAAGTGAGTGGTTAAGATGTAGAATGGACTTGGGAGTAGAGATCTAATATGCTAGTGGCCGCGACCTCAAAGTTCCATGAACGGTTCGCCATGTATTTACAAATACTCATGGATGCGTAACTTCAAAAGGTATAAAGCAATTTGCTCTACATATGTGTTTGCAAAAAAGTCGATTGTCACTAGCCCTAATATCCTTTAAGTGAGTGATATCAGGTGCTTCGCGTAAGCGGCTCAAATATCGATTCACTTTACACTGTTATTGTATGTGTATAGTTCGATTCAAAGTTTCGAAGCATTATTTCAGAACCGATTTGCAACCCTGCGCACATTAATGCACTCACATACGCATACACATACATGCACAGTAGTATATATGTATGTACAAGATACAATTACGCAAAAGATAACGATTGTTTAGTGGCACTCTAATCAGCGACTACACACTCGCCGCTTATCTAAAGCAATAATGAGAACAACAAAAGCAACAACAACAGTCAATTGGTTGATTTGTTTTACGCCTTGGGGTTTAGCATTATTGGCTGGAACGTTATTGGAACTTTCCAGCAGCGCTGCCATGTCCATTGCGGGTGGGCGTCAAGCGGCCTACTCGTGTGTAGGTGAATTCGTGCTATGCATTATTATTCAACTGGGACCTTTGAAGTACGCTTATCTGTAAATAGCAAAAGAGCATATCGTTGGAAAATTTATGAGCTCATTTGCAATTTTTGTACCTTTTCTAAAAACTTTAAGCTAAAATTTTCCATTTTTTGGTAAGACGCAATTGAAAAATAAGCAAGTGAGAGATGAAAATTTGGCAGGATTAGGGCGAAATGTTAAAGTAGCGTTGGCGATAAGTGCATATTTCCAGATAATCGACATGAACCAAAAATAAGTTGAGTCAATTAAATCATAAATTATGTGTTAAAGTATGCTTAAATAAGTAAAGATCTAGATCCATTTGCAGTTGAAATCATGTTGAAATCCAATTTAATTTGTCTTGATCAAGTTGAATTTGAATAAAAACTGAAATAAGTCATTGAGGTAATGAATTGAATTGAACATTTATTTTAACAAATTTTAATTATAAAGTAAATTGCTTTTTTATAGTGAATTGAACACAATTCAATTGAATTTACCAAATTTTTGCACAACTCAAATGAATGAAGCCAAATCTCATCATAATTCAATTGAATTGTAGTTTTCTCCTACATTATTTTTAACTAATAAGTTTGTTGAGACCATAACTTGAACAAACAGTTTAGTTATAACTACTAATTTTTCAATCAATTTCAATTTAATAATTTATAATAGCGCAAATTTGCTCACGTATAGCTACCTAATTAGCTATTATAAGTAACATTTAACTAAAATTTCTTTTAAATTGACTTTTATCTTAGTTGAGAACATGACTTAAACTAGCTTATTAGTTATCATTACTAGTTTTAGTAATGATTTCAGTACAATAATTTTTGATGAAGAATATTTTTATAGATATTGGCACTTGTTTTACTTACTTAAAAATTACTTATGATACTAAAGTTCATCAAAACCATTCAAAAATATATTGGCTCAATTTTACATTGAACTTTTTAAGCAATTTCTTTGATTTACCCAAAGATGTTGCCTGTGTGCTTATATCCACAATAAGTAGCAAATGCTAATAGCTTCTAATACCATTATTATTGGTTAGTAGCATATGCTTGCCAAGTACAATGCCCTTCATGGCTGAAATGGGCAGGATCCTCTATTGGAGTACATATTTAAATTCAGCTTCGGTGTTTATGCTGCCGGTTTCACAGCTCTTGTCCAGATCTCTACACTTCCGTTCAACCTTTAGCATGTTTTTTTTCCTATGTAGTTTGGTAGTAAATGGGAATTTTCTTTTAATCCGCTTAACTACAGCAGCATATGGCTGGCGGAGCAATGCTTAAACACGAGTAGCCTTCGCCTGACAACCGGATTATCGTTGTCAAACAAACCGTGGCATACTTTAATCCATGTCATTGAGCAGCAGGCCATGAATGCGACAGGTGCGGAAAATACAGACACCGATACTGCTGGTGGCTCCCACGTGTGCCATTCCCACAGCTGCGGAAGAGCGCATTAAATTGTAGCATTAATAAGCACATGAAAGCGGGCAAAATCATCGATATTATGGTAGCAGATGGACATTATTTGAATAGTTTGCCATTTTTGAAGCTGTTTATTTAATATGACAATGAATTGTATTATCTACAGTCAGAACGTAAGAACGTTAAAACTGTTCATTGAAAAATTGTATGCGGCTGACGCTTTTTTAAATCGTTTCGACTGATGAGGTGATTAAAAGGTGATCAATTCTGGGTTAAGAGTATAATGAACATTTTTGGCAAAATTGTAAATAATTCAAAAGATGAATCTAGCAATACTTAAATCCAATGAGTTTGATAGTTTGTATTCAGTTTTTTGCAAAATCATATAAATCAAAGAAAATTTAAAAAATAACGCAAGTAACTCGTTAGTTGAACTAGCGTTAAAAACCATGATTCATATGCACAAAAATTGATATAATTATTCTACTTACAAGCGCAATTTTAAGATTTTAAAATTTGATAAAAATTTGCTTTACCCGTTTTGCAAATTAGTAAAAAAAAAAGTTAACTAATAAATTAATAAAAATTTCTGACAAGTGCAGTGCACTTTTTGCACACCTTCTCCCAAGCAAACGAGCAGCTTAATTAAAAACCATTTGCATCAACAGCAGCAGTGTCCACTCATAGGGAAATTGGCTATGGCACTTCAGTAGTAAGAGCAGCTCTTTGTTTTTTCCACTCACTGCTGCCAGCTTGAGCCGATTTGCAAATCAGGGTTGCCATAGCTGCGTGAATGCTGACGATTACCTGTGCGCTGAGTAGGCTTACGAGTTGATTTGCAGCCTGCTGACCTTTACGCCGAACTTAATAGAGTAGCTCCATTTTGGTATGAACTTCAGCGGCAGCGCTGCCAATGGACTGCTACTTGTTGACACTGGCATGCGCACAGCACAACGTGACCTTTGCACTTTCTACACTGCCTGAAAAGCGGGCAACGGAGAGCAGTTGAATAGGGGCGCAGAAATTTTATGAAATTATTAGATTCAACTGTAAATTGAAAATGCGTTGCTGCGAAGCCATTTTACACGCGAGCGCTTCAAACTGTTTACGGGCAAATGTCAAAGTGAAGGGGGCTGCCGACTCGCAGAAACACCAGGAGTAAGTGAAAATGGCTTGTTATTGCATTAGCAGTTGCCAACAACACAATTCAATTAACTTGTTAAAACGATTTAATCGTAAAAGCAAGCGTGAAAAAGTGTAAAACGACTTCTGTGGAAAATCAAATGAAGGCAATGGAGAAGTAGTGCTACAAGGATCAGTCAGTTTAATTGAAGAAAATAAGGCAAATAGTTGCAAATTACATTATTTTAGATTAGCTAGTAAAGAAATGCAAGCAAGTGTGAGTTCAACTTGTTTAGAACTTTTCTACAGACAACAAATATGTAAATTTTGCAATTGGTTTTTTATCTATAATCTTTTAATTTATTGCGCAAAGGAAATAATTATACGTATGCCTACGATTGCTGAAAAAATCGTTAACTCTAACTAACCAATTTCAGATTCATTATCAGACAGCTCGATTTGTTTCCAACGTGAGATTTTATCTCTTTAACAACTTTTTTTCAGACAACATCAGAAATGTAAATATTACTTATGCCTATGGCTTATACTTAACCCTATGGCAGCTAAATAAAGTAGCTAACTATGCAATATATACTATTTCAGAATCGATATCAGCCAAGTCGATTTATTTTCAGATGTGAGGTTTATTGTCAGCTGAAATGTTTGTTGTGGTTGTAAAGCAGCGCACTGCGATCTATATATCTACATATGACGCGCACAGAGCAAAAACGCTTCGAGTGTCAATTTTCGCCTCATTGCGCACATGCGCTGTGCAGGTATAAAAGTCGTTTTTGCTCTGGGCGCGTCATATAGTGCGCACTTTCAAGAAGCTCAATCAGTTTGGCATGAAGTTGTAAAGCCAAAACTTTCTCTATATTATGCATACTAACTATGCAAGAAGTCATCATTTAGTTAGTATAGACTTTGCCTATGGCATTTTAGAGCAACAATTGAAAGCGCCTAGAGCAAAGCGTTGAAGCTCGTCGATGCTGTAACTAAATTGAAATTGAATTGGCTAAAATCAAGTTTGTGCTTTGCACTCACACTTACACACTAACACACTCGCACATGCACACACATAGGCACACAATTTAACTGCCTGAAATGTTGCCTAGCATACATATACATACATGTACTCTCGCAGTAGCATATGCCGTACAAAGCAGCTAAAAAATGTTCGAGCAGAGCACTGGCCTAGCATGCCGCCTCCACCACCTCTGCCCCGCCTGCTCTTCCGACGCACGACGGAACATGTTTATTTTCCATACGCGCACATGCTCAATTCAATTATTTGTCCAAAGTGCTTAAAAGCATTCCCAGTTTGCTAGAATAATAACAACAACAACAGCAAAAGGACACTCACTGTAGCAGCAACAGACAACAATATGGACAACAACTAAAATTAAAGCGCTGTATTGTCAATGTTTTGTTGTTGTTGTTGGCGCTGTTGCTGCTGCCGGCAAAATGAACAAGACAGGAAATCAATTTCCGCTGCTCTATACAAAGATTTCATGTTTGCAACAAAAAAAAGCATACAATAACAATAATGACAGCAACAGCAACAGCACTAACAAACAACAACAATAGCTGCAAGACATTTTGCGTCTCTATTAGAAATCGCAGCCAGCACAACAAGCAAACCATTTAATGCCAATGGCTATAATTTTAAATGTGATACACAAGGGTTAAACGCTCAAGTCGAAGATCACAAAGAAGAGAAAAGCTTGCCTGCGCACATCCTGTTTCCGTTTTATGACAAGGTCGCTTAGTTGCTTTGTTGTTGTTGCCCAACAAAAAAAGTCAGCGTGCATATTTTATTTCAACTGTTCCGCAGACACAAATTTAAACAAGCCCACTGGGCGCTAATTCTGCTGATGATATCGAGAAAGATGGCATAAAGATTTTGCAAAAAAACTATCTTTAAAGAATCAGAAAAGAGCAGCAAAAATTTTGGGGTCTCAGTTGCCCCAAGGTTATCACGGCAACGCCTCTGTCTTTATGTAGAAATTTTGCATATTCAACAATTTTTATTTAATTCACTGACCCCGCCCTCATACACACATACACGCACATTTGCACACATACGCCTGCAGCTTTTGATAGTGACTATGTGTGTGCTCACATACTTGCAGCTCACATTTTCTGTTCTATTTATAAGAAAAAATATGAAATGTTCATTCATTTATATATTTCAATGTTCCTTTTTATTTGCCATTAAAATTTTCCTAAAAAAAGTCTGTCCTTCCTCCCCCCCTTGCAATACGTGCTTTTCCATGCATTGTTGCGCTGTCGAAGAAAAGTAAATACAATAATTGAAAAGGTCACGAAACCTTCGATGGAAAATTTGAATTCATAAGCAAATAAGCGACAAGCAGCATTTCAATAGCGAAACAATGAAATGAAACCAAAAGGGCAGGGGGCGGGGGCTGATAGAGCTGTAGACATTGGCGATTGTAGCGTATTTATTATGAGCTATTTTTAACGTGAAAGAAAGTAATTTTAAATCGAAGTAATAAATGGCCTCTCTTCTCAGAATTTGTGCTATTTTATGAAGAAGAAAAACACACTTTGTATTTGAGCTGCTTTCTATAAAAGAAGCATGAGCAAAATTCTCATAAAGGTAAAAAGTTGACCGACTGAGAAACCGCTGCAAATCACTTAACCAAGTTTTTCGCCCATAAACAATTGAAATTCTACATCGATAGATTTATGAAGCTGCCCGAAAAATGGCAAAAGGTCATTCATAATAATGGCCAATATTTAATTGATTAAAATTGATTTTCAATAAAGACAATTTTTGCTCAAAAATGTAACAAAAAAACTGCGCAAACTTTTTATATGAGCCAACATTAAATATTAGCGAAAATATTAAAACTAAATACTATAACTAAAAATATGTTAAATAATTTGGATTCAGAAAATATTATTTTTAATAAAACTATTGCTCACATCATATAAAATTTTTATCAGTTTTATTCACATAGGATTTTGTCTGCAAGTACAACAGTTTTTGGCAAAGTGAGAGTGCAAAATTTTTGCAGCTATAAATTATTTGCAGTCCTTTGCTGGAAAGTCCATTACATCCCACACACACAAACACACACACACGCTGCCATTAACACTTGCACACAATTAATCAAATTATTATGCAGCGCTTCTTTGCTGCAACTTGACGAGGCTGCTGTGAGCGTGTGGCAGCAGCCGATGAATGAGGGCGGGAGCTGCTGCTGTGAAAATCAACGAGCATCGAAGCCCACGCAGCGCATTAGCGCTAATTGTGCCGCAATTAGCAGCGGAATCTGCAGTTGCTGTTCAGCAATTTGCTTGAAATTTTTTTTCGGCGCAATTTAATTTTGTTACTGCACAAAAATTATGCTTCTACATTATGCTATATATCCACTTATCTTTTTACTTTTTTCCATTATCTTTGCTTGTGCTTTCGCCCACGCAGTCAAACGCTCTTCCAGCAATGCCAAGGAATCCATGTCCGCCAACAACGCAGCCGCAGCTGCTGGCTTGGACAAGAAGTCGAGCCCGGAAATTGTGCCCGCCTCCTTCAACGCGCCACCGCAGGCGCAGCAGCAGTCGTCCGACGACGCGGCAGCTGACTCCTCCGGCATGATTGCGCTGCCCAGCAATGGCGACATCATTAACTCCGCCATAGCTGCCGGCCTGACAGCGGCCGCCTTGGAGGCAGCTGCCGCGGCCACGCAACGCGAATACGAGCAGCAGCAGCAGCAGCAGTCGCAGCTGTACGGTGACGAGGCGTATGGCGCGCGTGCTGGCGAGGACACGCCCACGCTGATGTACAAGCGCGGCATTACACCGCAGCAGTATCTGTACGGCTCGGGCGCTGCCGTCGATGCTGGCAGCTATGGCAACTTCGGCAATTACGGCAACTCCGACTACTACAACAACAATCCCTACTACACACCGGCCGCCGCCCAGACGAGCGCCGGCTTGACAAACGTTCCGAACGGCATGTGGGCAGATGAATTGGATGCCGGCTACCCCGCATACAACGAGCTGCAGGACCCCGAGGAGTATGCGCCGGCGCCAAGAGGTTAGTTGATCAGAGTTGTTCATGTTGTTCATGCACTGAACCGAAAAAATTGATAGAGCCAATTAAAAAAAACCATAGCCTCAATGTAAAAATACATTCTTTTAGTCCAATGTAAATTTCATTGAGCCAATGTAATGAGTTACGTTACTTTTTAAATACTACATGCCAAATTAGGTTCATTAATTAACCTAATTACGTTTTAAAAATGTGCGTAATTCGGTAACTATCAAATAGTTTTTATTGGCTCAATGAAATATTCTACATTAACCCAATGAATGATTTTCATTGACTAAATGAACAAATGGTAAAGGGAGAGTGGATATTATTTCATTGATGCAATAGAAGTAAATTTCAGTTTTACAGTTCAATGTAAAATTTTATTTGAAGCAATGAAAAAAAATGGCTCAATGTAAAAAAGAACATTAACAACTTTTTCGTTGGATTGTGTTTTGTTTGAGTGCATCTTATGTATTCGATTTACCCTTTCGCCCACTTTCATTTTTTTCGTGTCTTAATTTTTGTGCTTCTTCCATTTCTTATTCAGCTGCCTCCTACCGCAACAAAGCCTACGACAATCTGCAGAACCTGCTCAACTCTGAGGCCTACTTGGAGCCCGTCGTCTTGCCGGTACAGTATGCGGGCCGATATTATGGTGTGAACGATGCGGAACGCAACAAGCGTGCCTCCAAACTCAACAATTACAACAACAAACTGGCCGATATGCGGTAAGTCGCAACGAGAATAAAAAACGTTGCCAAGAGTTATTGCCAGAGTGGCTGAAAGTATGCAAGCACTTTGACGTGCGCATTTATTATAGCAGCCTTTTAGGTGCGTAAGATTAAGGACGAGCGCTGGCCTAGAGCAAAACGCGCCACAATATTTGCATAAGAAATCAACATAGGAAAAAAGGGGCAAAGGACTTTCAGCTTAGCTTGTGACACCATTAAAATTGCGTTGTATTAGCATTTGCGGCGGCAGGCAAGTGTGTCTGTGTGTGTGTGTGTGCGCATACATGTGCCTTTGACGCCAACGCAATGCAAATATAAAGAGCAAAACTTCAGCAAGGCGCGCTCCCACGCATTTTTCGCGTTCTCAGACGTGCTAGCATTTAGTAATGAGTTGTTGTTGTTGCTGTTGCTTTTTGTTATCATTACCTGTTTTCTTTTTTCATTTGCCATTCACAAATTTATCAAATGTCTTGTCTTTTTGCGCGCCCGCACATTTCATGCGCTGCACAATAAAGAGGAAGCCATTTTGATGGGCAACAAAAGGAGCGAGTTGAGCTCCTTTCTGCAGCCGCCGCACAGTGTGTCAATTTCATAGTTGGCATGTGCAAAAATATCAAAAAATTTGAAATCGTACAAAAATTCCATATTTTCAATTTAAACACAGAAATATTTTTCTTTCTTACCTTTTATACTTTTGCCAATGCGTTTACAAGGGAAAAGTTTTCTTTGACAAATTCTGTCTCTTTTTCATAGCTGTTGTTGCTGTTGCAAATGTCAAAAATATGAAGAATGTAATATGAAATATAAGAATGTATGTATTCGTCCCTATCCTCCCGAACTGTCTTGTCTACGAACTGTACTTTCCGTTAAGAAAAATTTACAAGTGTGTGGATTTTGGGAAATATTTCTCTATGTTTTAAATCTACAGGGTTTGAACCTTGTAGATTAGGTATCAAAAATCAATACCCAATGTATTTAATGCTAAAAACTAGCCTCTTTATCTGATTTTCCGTAAGGCTAATAGCAAAGATACCAAGAGTTAGGCAACTAGTAATGATTCCCAAAAGTTTTATGATAGGGGCTCCGGAAAAATGGTGCTTTTAGTCATGACTAAGCTAACTAAACTAACTTAATGTGCACTATTTTTGTCTCACAATGTATGCATAGCAAATTATTATGTGCTAAGACTACTTGCTGGCAGAAGAAGGCAGCTGATCGATAAAGTTAAAATTTTTCAAATTTGTTTTATGAATTTTTGTGCGAAAGTGACACACTGTGCGCCGCCACTTGATGGCTCGGCGTGAAGTCAGAGGAAAAGCGTTTCAAAGTGCTGCGTTAAGTTTATGCATGCATTGAAAGCAGCTGAAAAGATGAAATGCCGAAATGATGATAAAGCGCACGCTTAAAAGTGTTGTAAAACGCTTAAAAAATTTTGGCATGCAAATTATAAGCAATTTATTTGCTGCAGTCAAAAGCGACGGACTTGCAAATTTATAGCACTCTGGGGAAATTGGCTTTGACAACAGCATGAGCCTGAGTTTCATAATGTTCTTAAACTGCTCAAATGTAGTTTAAATGGCTTGCATTTAATTGAAAGTTAAAAAAAAACATGAGCTTCTGATTCAGTGAACTAAATAAACAGTCGTTGCAGTTTGCATATATATTAACAATTAACAGCGGAACAAGACCCTTTTTTTGGCAGTTTATGTTAAATTGCTTGAATATAACTGCCGATGATAATACCCGAAATATTGTAATACATATACAAAAAAAATGTTATTAAAAAATCCTTAAATCGCATTGAATTTCTGTTACATTTAACATGACCATCGGGTAGCAGGGAGTCCTTGAAACACATACTGTGCGCCTACCGCGCCATTGCTAGAACTCGTCTGACTTGTTTAGAAGCGCCTGTCTTTCATGACTCGAACAGATGTCGAAACTAGGCATCAAGCTCTTCGGAAATTTGTGAAACACACCCAAATTCTGACAGATCATTACTTTGACCACTCCTAAACGGAACTCTAACTGGCATCGCTAAGCATCCATCAATGAACTTGATAGCATAATATGCTGCGTTCGACAATTTCATAAGAAGCTCAAGCGTTTCCGACTCACATGTGAACGGAATTATGTATCATCAAGGTATTGTCGCGAAAGTGTCCACAATTAAAACGAAAATGAACTAACGGCAAATGAAATTAATTTTCCATAAGAACGCATTAAATGATTATGTTTCCTGTCAATTCTGGGAATATTGCGATACTGATAAGAGATAGATGGGAGTAGCGTAATGAACAGTAATAGTGGCTCACCCAAAGGGGTTTCACGATTCAGGGTTTAGACATAATTAAAACTTCCAAATGGCAAAAAATGTGCACTCTCTTTCAAACAATTTATTTCTTATCTTGATGTCTTTTATACGCACTCTGCTGTAAGAATGTCATTATTAAAAGGTGTTTAGAAATCCCAGACCCCTCAAAACGTTTCTATGAGAAAGATACTTTATATAAGATTTGCTAAAATATTATAAAAGCTTTGATTTGTCGAATGTTAAGCAACTTTCTGAAGAATGTTTGGACTCATTGAATACTTCCAGCTGCGCCTAAATGTGATCCTTTGATAAACATCCAAACGACGGCAGCCCATGTTTTACAAGTGTGTGTATGCATCTGACACGCCGCCCCCCCGCAGATGATGTCAAGTCCAATTAATATTTATTTGTGCGGCTATGGCGTGCACACATGCATTAATATTTATTAATAATTTTGCGCTAATTGCAATTTGCGACGCACGTCACAAACACTCAAACTAAAATGTTAGTGCACTCGATATCAAAGGGAACAACCTCACATTTTCATATCTTATTTTTACTAACATTTGCCGCTTGGCTTTAATTAGCGCTTATATTTCAGCTTGCTAATATTTTTATGCATTTTTTCTCAGTTGTCTTTGGACTGGCAATAAATATCAATAAGCATTTTTTATGTCTGCAATTAAGGATGTAAGCATGACAGCAAAAAATGCTTATTAACGTAGATAAGAAGTAAAGTAAAAAAGGCAAAATGCGCACACACACACACACACACACACACACACACACATACACATATGCCAGCAGAAGTACACATGCTATCGCTCAGTAGCGCACTCATAAAATAAATTTAGGGAGTTTTGGCCTTGGAAGGCAGTTTGTACAGTGAAATTCAAACACTACGAAGGATAAATAAGACATTAAGAGGAGAAAGAAAATTTGTTTAACATTCCCGTAATCTATACGTTACTAATACTAATTTTTATAATTTTTATTTTTTTAATAAAATCGCTCCAGTCGCCAAATTTTTCGCAGAACTGTTGTTATTTTTGTACACATTTGATTTTTTGGTCCAGAGACTCCTTGTCGGCACGTCACTGTTGGCGCTTGTTAATAGTCAACAAATTAATGAGATATGCCACATTTATACAAAGACTTCGTAAGACTTTCGCACACCCATCTTATACAATTCCTGGCAATCGAAGATATCCCTAATACGGCTTTCGTCAAAGAATTTCTCAACGATTTTTCTCATAAATACATTCATACATGCATAATTGAGCGATTTCCCAACTAGAATCACACAAACACACACACACACACACACACACACACACACACACACACACACACACACACACACACACACACACACACACACACACACACACACACACACACACAAACAGAGGCAGAAAGTGCGTCGCATATGTATTTGTTACTTGCGCAGTTGCTTTAATTATTGCAAACATTCGAGTTAACATTAAAAGCAACAATATTGACTTTTTAGCCCCTGCCATTTTACCCCCTACCGATAGCGCTAAAATTTTTCCACACTAAATTATGTAGCGCTCTCAATATCATGTCGCCGTCACTTCGTGGGCGGTCCTCCTTCGGACGCAATTGACTTGAGCGCATATTTTGCGGTTACACCGAAAGCATGGACTTTTCTTCGTAGCAAAATTATTTGCTCCATTTTTTGTGGTTTTAGGTTATGCGAGGTTATTTTGTTTGTATTTGCATGGTAGAGGAAAATTCTGAAATGCTGATTCTGAAAGGATTCTTTAACTTAAAAGCGGATTATATAAAATGAAAGTGAATAAATTTAAAAGCATAACATTTCTTGCCTTTGTCAAAACTTTTCATCACACCACACACACACTTAGCTCAACTGAAAATTTAGCAGTATTCTGAAATTTTTGGGATTGGGATTATTTGGTCATTGACCTCGGCTTGAAAACGGAATGTGGCTGGTTCGAAGAGCGAAATGTCTTACTTCGCCATGACTGATTTGCAGTTCGCAAGATTAATCTGACTAGCTTTCCTCAAATATCGGAAATGGCAGACTTTTATTAAATGTTGTAAAATTCTGTAGTTTATATGCATAAGTTTTTTTTAATCTCCTCATCAATCCCGTGATTTTCAGTCTGAAAATCGTCCGGTCCAGGTCTAGTGAATACACCCTCTACTTTACTTGACAGTTGGGAATTTGGGAATTTTTTAGAAAAAGTAATATTTGAAAGAAAAGTGAATGCCTCCAAAGCTATTTAAAATTTGGACACAACTTTATGCCCAGGTGGAAGTCCTATATAATTTGAATAATATAATTTAATCTACTGTATTCGCCTGTTTTTCTCGATCAAGTTGTAGATCAAGTCGTAATTTTATCCTCCTCAGTATAGAAATTTAAATTTATTATTTATTTACATATAGTTCACAAACGATTGATAAGGAACCAACTTAGTGTTGAATTTCTCTGTTATCCGGCATATTGCACAATTCACTTTCGATGCAAATTAATTGCAGTACGTCTTCCACGTCCTAAGCAATCGATTTCAATTTAGATGGAAATGTGAAACATGGTTGTATAACTCATATGGAACCAAAACTTGTTACAATTGCTGAGCCATGGTTAGTTGGGCTACTTCTTGTGAAGCTAAAGCATCAATATGGCTCCAGCTGGGACGACTTCTTGTAAAACTCATGCAATATAATTGTATCTGTGCCGTTTTCGTGTTAGCATTTCGAGCTGACTCTAAGATGCTGCCTTTCTCCAAATCTTGTATTCCATTCAAGGCCTGGCGAATATTTTTATTTGAAATTTGACATCAAGTACATATATGCATTTCACTTTCAAACAAAACATATATTATATATGTACAATTATCTCAAACGAGTTTCATCGATAGCTCTAGATTCTTTAAAGTTCTACTTGTTTACAATAACAGCAAAGCAACAAAGCATAATTTACATTTAGCATAAAATTCAATACTTTAATCCTCTAGAAATATTAAGTTTCTCAATAAGCTGTCAGCTTGCTTGAACTTCTTACGGCTTTCAAACACTTTGACGGTCGCTGCTCTTTTTGTTGACGCAACCGCAAAATAATTTCAAAAAAAAAAATTCAAAGTTTTACACTAACCCCGCATTGCAGCATATTTACACTTGTTTATGGTGAACACCCCACTGCGCACAATGAATTATTTATGAAAGTTCAAGCGTAGGAAGGGACATCATTCTAATAAACAACAACAAAATGATGGCCATCAAGAAATGCAAATAAAGGCGCGCTCTTCCTGGCAGCCTCTTGTGTAAATCGAGTGTATTTGCAATGCATAATCTGGAAGAAAACTACTATTTAAAAAAAGTTCAATTATATTTACGGTCTTTTTTATGAATATTCTCTTCTCTTTTTATGCGGCTTTGCTTTGCTCGATTTGGTTGCTTCTGCGTAAAAACAGCCTGAAACGCGACTCGAAGCTGACGCCCGCCGACATGTTGGCACTGGTGGCGCTTGTGGAGGCTGGCGAGCGTGCACGCAAGGACACTGATGCCGATGTCGGCTACCCCATGTATCAAGCTGCTGCCGCCGCGCCTGCGACCGTTGTCGATGAGAGGGAGCGCTACAATCCCAAGAACTACTACGCGAGCGCCTACGACTATCCGGTGACAATGGACGACGTGGACTACAATGGCGGCGCCTGGCTAGAACCAGCAATGGTGGACTATTATGGCATGCCCGTCAACCTGGAGACGCTGCCCAAATATGAGCTGACACGCGAACACAAATATGGCGCCAACAGCGGCAACAATGGCGGCAATCGTGAGTTCAATTCCCCTTTCCCCTTTCAGCACAGTGGCGCAGTTAGAACAAAATTTTTAAAAAAAAACTTCTGGGCTTCAGTCGGCAAGAAGAACATAAGAAGATGTAAGCGTTATAAAATGGGCGTGACAAATCGACTTTTCGCCCAGTCAAATCACAAGAGTAGCAAAAAAAATTTTGTAGAGGTTTATATGAATTAACACTAAAAATCTACTTTTTCACATAATTTACATATATTCAGTTTTTTTTTCAAATACGATTATTATTGTATACAGGCATGTGATGGAAATCGTACGAATTCAAACCGAAAATGAAATTTCAAATCGTACGATTTCGTTTTACGTGTGATGGAAATCGAACGATTTCATTTCAAATTTCGGCATTTATGTATATTCAACATGAGCAATTCGAAACAATACAATGCCCTGTGATGAAATTGGATTTTTACGATTTCATTTTGATTTGAAATCGCACCGAACGACTTGCTCGATTTTGAAAATGAAACATATCACAAGGAAAATCGATTTCACTCGCCTTTTTGTACGATTTCGATTTCCAATCACATGCCTGATAATTTATGTTCCCACTTCAATGACTTTTTTTTTACTGGTTGTCGAGTTTTTGTATTGAGCAAAAAGTCAATTTTTTAATGTAAGATATGACTTTTCTCTACTTAAGCCACCCTCTCCCTAAAAAAAAATTTTTAGAACGCTTAAATCTTATATCCTTCCTGCCGAGTGAATCCTTAGCCAAATCATTGCCAAATTTTTGCTGACAACGCCACTGCTTCAGCAGCAGACCTTAAATACGTACCATTTTCACTATCAATATTTTTCGACTTTTGCAGGCATGCCGGGAAAGCGTTTTATGGTCAGCAAGAAGAAGCGCTCCTTGGGCAAGCCGAGCATCTCGTACAATCCAACTGGCGATAAGTATTTTTAAGTAAATGAAAAGAATTAAAGAAGAAGAGAAAAGTGAGCTGAGCTAAAGAACGATAAAAAAAAATGCAATGAGAAACTTCAAAAGTATATTCAAAATCCCATTTACACTGGTACGAAATCTGAGATTGCGAGCAAAAGATTTCGAAATCTCTGTCATGTATCTTCACTGCACTTAAGCGAGATTTCGCTGACAGCTGCTTCCAAATAGTCACAAATACAAACAATATATAAACATTTTATAGATGTTAGCATGAATTTTGTGTGATTGGTTAATAACAAATGAAACGCTAAATCAGTAAACAAATAGGCTTAAGGCCTCGTCACATAGAATCCGTTGCGTCCGTGAGAGCGATTTTTTAACTGACAGCAAAGTTGAAATGTATGAAATCATATGAAGCATGGCACATAAGCAACGGATGCGATGCCGCAACGCAAAAAGTTGAACAACTTTCAACTTTTGCCGTCCGGCAGAACGTTGACAGATATCAGCTGATTGTTTTTATTGTTTTGCCGACTTGCAATTTTCTGTGGAATTTTTTCAATTTCATTGAAATTTTCTGTATTAGCAATTGTTTCGAAGAACAATTAATAGAAACAGTACAACAGTACATTTGCCTTTATGACAAATGGGCTCAGGTGTACCGCAAGAAGCTTCTGAAGGAAAATGCTGGGGTTTCTGCTGCTGGCGCAACAATATAAATGTTTTAATACAGAAGACGAGGCAGCTGATTTTCTATGCGCTGCCAGCGTATTCATTGTGCCGACCCTCTCCGGCAGTCCGTCGCCGTCAGTTGAAAACGACGCTCTCACGGACGCAACGGATTCTATGTGACAAGGCCTTTAAACTTTAAACATAAAATAAATCGATGTGTTAAAAGTTAATAACATTTGCTGATTTCTGGACTAGGCTAATATTTTAGAAGAATTTCGCTGAAATCTTGAAAATTGTAAGGCAAAATTCTTGAGATTTTGAGAGCTTTTGTGCCAGTGAAAATGGGGTATATGTTACAATTTACACACGGAAAGTTTTCTTCTTTCTTGAAAGTCGAGTCTTAGGTAAGAGGCCAGAAACAAAAGGGCACGAGCATAGACTTTCTCTTGCTGAAAAGTTCTCTTGTTTCTTGCTCATATTTGACATTTGCAACAAAAATATCAATGACAAAGAGATAGAATTCGCCAAAGAACTCTTAATGTGCGTAAACGCTGAAGAATGGAGCTTTAAAGAAAAGGAAAACTTTTCATAGACATCTTTCTGTATGTAAATCGTTAGATTTGAAAAACAATAAAAGAAATGTTAAAGAGAATGAAGAAGAAAAATATGCAAAAAATGATTTGCAAATTTCAAACCAATAAAGACAAGAGAGAAAACATGAGAACAGTTAATCAATTTATGAAAAAAGCCAATGCTAGAAACGGAGTACTAGAAAAATAATAAGAAATAAAAATTTGCAGAAATAAATTAACAATGTAAAGCATATGCTATATGTATATATCACACCATATGAAAGAGAAGCCCCCGAAAGAATTAAGTTTAACTAATGAATTGCGCTTATTTTCAACAGTGTTTAGTAAAATTTTGAATAAGACAATTAAACCATTTTTATGTGTCAAAACATGTCATCAATTAAACGATAAGCGTATGTGCAATTAAATTTACGATATCTACTTATATACATGCATAGTCAAAAAACAAAGACATTCAAAATTTATGTATGCTAATTTTTAAAGCTACATACACCGACACAAACGTAACACATACATATGGGTATTTTATGTAAAATTTTTAATATATGTATGTATATGTACATTCAAATATCCAAAATTGCAGCATTGAGCTGACGTCAGAAAGGATTTATGCTCAAGCCGGTGAGCAAGTTTTGAAAGGCATAATCAAAATTAAAAACAACAACACTACACAGGGTATGTGCGACACAACAATTATAACATATACATAATTACTAACTAAATATATATGATAAGTGATACATATGCATGCATACATACAGACATATAATATGCAAGCAAGTTGTACAAGAATACAAAGTATTCACTTGCATACAAATTCCGGGCAGCTACGAGAAGAATTTAAGAACTTTGTGCAAAATTTCCATGCGTTTTTAATATATATAGTAACTATAAATATAACGATTATGCATGCACACATAGATGTAATACACATATAAACACACACATACAACACTACAAAAATATATTTGTCGAAAAAAGCTGTCAAGCTGAATTAATTTCGGCTCTATATGCGAAGCCTGGTATTTGACACTTGGCGAATGTGCTGCTGTCAGACAAGAAGTGCACTTCTGGCAACTTCGGTTTTGACCACTTCTGCTCCTCCTTTCTTCCGCGAGATCAGAGAAACCACTGGAACGCAATATCGATAAAAGTCGATCGTTACTACTCCACATTTCGACAGCATCGTAAAAGTATCGATATATTCAAACGATATTTGATACTGAAGGTATTGGTATTCTATGTAGATATGCATGTATCGATACCAACAAATATCGACTACTTAAAAATGATCGAAAAAGCACTTATGTAGTATGTATGCCGAATAGTGTAATATACATAGATACTGCATTATATCTATACCAATTTCGTGTCGCTAGGCACGACGAGCAAGTGCAACAGCCCGTTCTAACCTTTTTGCGCTAAAACTTTACTCCAGTAAAAATTTAAAAAAAGTTATCAAAACCCTAATTATATATGCAGTGAAATTGCGATTACGTTAAAACACGATTTTGTGACAACTTTTTCTTCCATTGTCTGCTCTTAAACGTAATCAAAGTCTGAAAGCTCTAAAATTTGAATAATATTTCTTTGCGATTTTGTCTAATTTTTCTCGATTTTGAGAATTTCCTTTCATGTTCATTATAATTTATTAATTATTTTTGTAAGTCAAACTACTACATTTGAAAGATGCAGAAGATTAAATTAAAAGGAAGAACGCTACTTATTCAGATTTTGACTGAGGCATTGGAATAAACTGAAAATCGATCAAAATGAGATATATGCATTAAAAACTTAAGGGAATAAGCAACATAAAGCAGAGCAAAGAAAATAAGTAGCTATTTCTGGATAATAAATTCACTCACACTCGCACCTTTCTTTTGGTATTAACTATTTTTTTTTCTCGCAAAGGCAGAGCTTTAGAAAAACAAATGGTTACTGTTCCACTCACACACACTAACATTTCGCACATCACACGGCATCTCATTGGACTTCAGTGATAGTGAGAGTGCGAGTGCGTGTGCATGAGCGAGTGCAAGTGAGATTATATAACACAATCTTGTTGCCAGTGCGAGGAGAATTAAGAGAGGGGAGAGTGCAAGTGGCAGTGCAATTAGTAAAGTGCAACCAAATACTTATGTGCTTCTTTTCTACACTGAATTAATTGTGAAAATCAAATCAAAGCACAGCACTGTGTTTTTCTGAATTCTGATTTCTATTAACTTCAGTGTTCAGCACTACTGAGGGCTATGTCGCCCATTTTGTATGCTAGACATGGGTGCAATAACCACTTAGGCAAAACAGGGTTTTAAATTGTATGCCAATGCACACCGCTCCTCCCGCCCCCATCCGATCTACCTTGTCCCTTACTTTGATTGTGCTACGACTTCCACTAACTATTTGCAACTTGAATGCATTTAATAACATATACACATATACATATACACATACATATACATGTACGCATATACACATACACTGTATTGCCTAACGAAGGACTATGCTGCATTGTAATTGTTGTAGCCTAATTGAAACAATAACAAATCTAAATACATACATTTAATAAAGAAGAAGAGATATAAATCATATGAATGTTGTTATGTATGCTATGCTACTCACATATACATACATATGTATGTATTTATCTAAGTAAATACACTACTACACCGTTACTTATGTACATATACACACACGCATAAACAATGTGACATGACATGAATGTGAAGTGGCTCAGAGCATATTTGAACTTTTTTGTGCTGCAGTTTAAGTATACAAAAAATAATCAAGAAAAATAAAACATTAAACAAAAATTTACTGTTTTTTTCTTTGTGAAAATAAAAGAAAGTAAAAATTCAAAATTCTTTAATTAAAAATTAACATTTGTGCATTTTATTATACATATACAATACATACACATATAATCAATTATATATACACTATACATATATGAAAAAAAGAAAACCAAAATTTTTTGACTAATTTCTAAATCGGCTTACATTTGAGCAAATAAATTGTTGTGTTTTACTATAAACAAAACATATATCTACACATACATGCATATACATATACTACATGCATATTAAAACTATAAAGAAAAGAGAAATTATATACCGAAGGAAAATGTAGAGCATTTTGATTTGAACAGTATCATTGTATATTGAACAGGGAATCCAGCACATAATCTAGCATAATATGATACTTTAAAAAAGAAGAAGAAGAGCAACATCTGGAAAATGAAGCTTTGCTGCAGCAGTCTTTGAAGTTCTTTTCATTGTACACTTGAATTTATCTATGATTGTTTCACATATCTTTTTAGTTTACCGGCACTAACATTGCCGCAAGCAACTATCTAGAACTATCGTATATATCTGTATATTCCATAGCCAAATAAAATTTTGTCATTTAATTTTGTAATAAAATTAAATTTTTTTGGTTTCGATTGAAGCGGCAGAGTGTCATTTGTTTAATTACAAAATGTTTATTAATTCATCAAAGGGATCAGATCAAGGTATCGAATTAAAGGGAAATTTCTGCTTCAGCAATATTCATAATGAGAGGATTTACTTGAAAAAGTGCAATATTTCGAAAATTTGCTAGAAAACTGTGACATGGCAGCATGTAAGGTAATGCCGTATCGCCATATCAAAGACATTCTGGTAATTGGCAAAGAAATGCTGTATATCGATTCGATACTTGGGAGTCTACTTCAGCAAGGTTGGTAGACCCAAGATCTGATTGGTTTATTGGTTGATTCTAGATCTGCAGCTTATTTTGTGGAAAATTCAAAACGACAGTCGTATTGTAAACGAATCATTTACGAGATCGAAAGCGTTCGTTTATTCGTCAAATACAAAGATATATTAACGTAAAGAAACTTTCGGTCGAATGGTTTATTCAATCAATACAAAAAGCAGAGATACCTTTGTTTCAGTTGGTACCAAATTAAATTGCAATTTAGCACATATGCATTCGGAAAATTTTTCAAAGTGCGCTCGCTGAACGAGTCACCTGTGACGTCACAAAAATGCAACAGTTGATTTTCAAACATGGCGGATATGCGCTAGCCATATCTGTTCTCCTATCATTCCGGACAGTACTACGTAAAAGCAACAAAAGCACACAACAAAAGCTTCGCATGCAGCCCTGCTATAACAGCTGTGTATAATAAGCTCAAAAGCGGGTAGTCTGCCATCTCTAAAATCGTTACAAGTTCAAAAAACCAGCGGATGTCAAATTTGAAAAAATTAACAGTTACGGCAGCGTATGAAATTGAAATTGAACAATGCCTATTTCAATTGTCATTGTATTTTATAAATCTGTTTTATTTTATAAGAAGTGTAGTAGACTGCGAATTTCGAAGAATAAAGTTCTAATTAGAAAATTATTGTATGATTTGAAGCATTTTTTTATTGACAAGCTATAACCTGAATGAACTGTTACATATTATCACGCTTTTAGTTGTACTCAATGTATGACTTGTGAATATAACCTCAACAAACTGTTGCTTGAAGTCTAACACTATGCAACAGTATTTTAAATAGTTTGTACAAAAGTTTCAATGTTCCCGACTCACATGCTTTCTAAATGAAATGAGCACAGAATTAAAGGGTCAATAATTAAGTGGAAACTACTGCAATCCATGCCATGCCAAACAGTCAAACGCTTTTGCAATTTAGTGTTGTGTAAATTGGCACATGATATATAGCTACTATTAATTTTCATCACTTTTGCATTCTGCTGAGAGTTGTGGGTATTTCACCAAATCATATTTGCGCTACGTCACTCTTTGCAAGCGCCTCGAAACTATTCAAACAGAATTGCGCCAAATGACGAAATTCTGCCTTGCAGCGCCGGCTAACGAAATTGCATCATTTCAGCATGAGCTTAAAATACCAGATTGGCAACACACACACACACACACATGGGCACACACATACATAAATTCAAAATTTACAACAAACTTACTACGTAAGCGTGACGCCAAAGAAGTACGTGCACTTGGCAACGTCACTCGCTGGCAAAAGACCAAATCACGTTCATTCACAAAACACAGTGTGTGAGAAAGAGAGAGAGAGAGAGAGAGTGAGTGTGGGCACCAGAGAGAAAGTGCATGCAATGCGCTGCATTCTTAGCAGGCAAAACCGGTGTGCTTAATATGCAACAGCTGTGTCGCTGTGTATGTGTGTGTGTGTTGCCAATTGCCAATACAAAAATTACTATTAATACCAACACGTGCAATTTTATTTGAGAGGTATTAATATTTTGAAATAAGAGCCATGTACATTTTCCTGGATTTCTCTGTTCTGATTTTGGGCGTTCCCTTGTGAAAGCTTCCTATGCATAGTATATAATGACGCTGCAGTGGCTGAGTGTATGCGTGATGATCTCTAATGGAAGGAGTAGAAGCTACAATGCCTTTTTTTCTAAATAATCCAATAGAAATCGAAGTAGCAATTTTTGAATTTTGACCAAATTTAAAATAAAATTTAAACAAGCAAAACTGCAGTTATTATAGAAAATTGCATATACAGTTATATCACGCTTTACGTCATCTAGATTAACGTATATAAGATATACTTTGTTTCATTTCGTCGTTGGCCATTTCGATTTAGATCCCCGAAAAATCTTGTTATTTTATCACAGGCATTTCTAATTATTTGATATATGTATGTATATATGTACTCTTAAACCATTGATTTGTTAGTCTTATATGCAAAACATTATAATATGAACGACTAATATATGCAAAAAAGCACAAACGTTTTCTTTGAAAAATAAAGGGGTTAAAACGTCATCATTTTCCGAAGGGAATTTTTTTAGTTTTACGAGGTTTTACTGTAGTACTCTATATATAATGAAGTAACTTTAATTAACAAATTGTTCATTGGCCAATTAAAATAGCCGCACAAATTCACTCAAAATGTAGACACACAAATAAAGAAAGAAACATATGCTGCTCGTATTAAAGCAAAATGCAGGTCTTTTGAATTCAGGCGCAAGCTGGTTACCACACCAGAGCTTCCAGTGCTTTTTAATAGAATTTTCAAGACAATTGAATTGAGCAATTGATTAAAACACACGCACTCACATGACACGTTTGCCTGCATGTATGTATGTGTATGCCAACCAGTAAGGAGAGCCCAGTCCGCACAATTTGATAATGTGCTGATGATGATGGTGAACCAAATAAAAATGAATTGAAAAGTTCCAAAATATTTGCCTTTTTTGTGTTTTTTGTAACGCACGTGTTATTAACCCCAATTGAAATATATACGCCAGTTGGCAAACAAACCAACGCAAAAGCCCGGCGACAGCGAAATTCGGCAATACTGGGGAATTAAATTCAATTTGTTGAAATTAAATTGGAACGTTAGAAATGAAAAGAAGCACAGTTTTAAGTGACACAAACGCGCCTTCATGAGATTGAAGAATTTTGGGGCTAGCTGAAAAATGAACTGACATCTGCTAGAGCAGCATAAATGCCGTTCTCGTCGGTATGCATAGATATAGAGGCAGGTGAATTTATCTATCTAGCGCTTCAAAAGCATGTGTAAAAGATAATTTCGAAATTTTCAACTCAAAAGCTGCACACATTTTAAAGTATCAACCCAATCAATGTCTCACCGACAGAACCAAAATTTGCAGGTATGTTTTTGTAACAACTTCCAACTAAAAAAAATTCACACACTTGAAAGTTTGTATCTTATTTGTCTCGTATTCTAGCAAAATTATTTTATTTAACATAAAAATTCCACTGACATGTGATTCGGGAACGCTAGAGTTTTGCTGAAAAAAAAGCATTTAAAAACTGTTGCATAGTTTTAGGCGTTTTTTTGAATGTCTAACTGAATTGTGATTCCTGGTTATGGTGACTCCCTAGTAAAATTTTACGAGCAACATTTTTGTAAAACAGTTGAATGCTCTTTTTAGGCAGATTTTGTGTAAATTTTCAAAATAGTTTGAAAAGAAAGAGTAGATTATAATGTTATAGAGACAGGTTCTTAGTAAAAATTTTCTATGGATTAATAATTAATGCAGTATAACAGAAGTTTTTTTTAAAATTAGTTAATAAAAATTTTCACTAAAGAATAGGAATTTCAAAACACTGAAAGAAGAACAAATTCTAGTAGAGTTGTTACTATTCTTTCAAACTTAATTAGAATGCTTGAGGTGCTACAGAATATTCCAAAAATTATTGTACAATTGACTCGTGCCCTTTTTGGAAATTCTGGTAATTAACTTTCAAAACTACATCTAAAAAGCGATAAGCTATTTGACGTATTATTTTTTAGTATGGCGAAAGATGAAATTTTATGCTCGCCAGCAAAATTTGCTTAGCAGTTTTGCCATTCTTTGACATATAACTCGATCTGCAGCTCATCATAAAGAGAAACCCTTTTCATTCATACGCGCCGTAGCACTAATAAATTATTATGCTTATGCAAAATTATGTAAAAGTTTAAACACTAAACAAAAGTCGAAAGGTCTAATTTATGCGTTCCTATTACAAGAAGCAGAAATTAGCATTAAAAATTTTGTTCCATGTCACTGAGAGAGCACTCGAGTCTGACGAGCATTTACATTTTTCCTACAACAAAAGTTGCAGCAGCATAAAAAACGCTTGGTTCTGTAGCAAATGGCAGAGGCAATTCAAATGTGACTGTAGCATAGTGTAGTAGCTGCGCATGCGCCATGAAGTGACCCAGGCCCCGCGCAAATGCAACTATTGTTGTTACTGTTATTGTTGTTGCTATTGTTATGTTTGTGCTCGTTATGCTATTTGTGATGGCTTCAAGTATCTGCCGAATTGTATCTATGCAACTGTGAAAAACTACGCACCCACTTCTATGCGTTCTGTTGTTATTGTTGTTGTTATTTTCATTGTTGTTTTTGTCTTTTTTCGATTTTTTGTAGCATTTGTTCGGGGGAGGGAAAGTATTTGAAATTTCATCGCGAGCATAATCACACGTAATTATGCTTCTAATTTGTAAACCATTTTGAATTTGATTTATTTTTACCAAACACAAACACTGAAATTGTCAAGCAACCGCCGGAATGTACATATGTAAGTACAGTTACAGCAAGTAATAAACGTTAAACCAAAATAATAACAAACCAGCAGAAGTTGAAGTACAGCAAGAGCAAATGCCATGAGGCAATGGAGCAAGGAACAGAGGTGTAGTCGTCTGCCTAATGAGAGTACACTTTGCATTGAATTTTTATGAAAGTTTATTTGAATGCTGGTTTTTCTAAAATGATCATCATGATAACGGAAAATATGATCTGGAACAAGTATTAGAAAATCAATTTAATTTATTCTCTTTACTTATTCTTTATTGAAAGTTAAGTTCGTAGATTGGAAATGAAAAACGAAACAGCTTAAATTTCAAACTACACATTACCAATAGCATTACCAAGCAGCGAAAGGAATCTCTCTATATGTGCTTAGACAACAAAATATACTCAATCACAAGGAAGGGGTGTAAAAGAGTACACAATAGAGTGCAATTTACGTAAAGACGTTAAATTGTCTACTACCTTTTTCGAGGGCTCTGATCGAGCCAAGCTCATATCAAATTCCTATTGAGCTGGTTCATTTAACCATAAATCAGCTCAAATGCTTTCTGCAAACTCCCCCTCCCCCTCCACCCTCCCTCTCCCAAAATAAATAGTATCAGATTTACAATTTTTTGTTTGATTAGTCTTTTTTAAAGCATTTTTGTTGTGTTTTTTGAGGCAATCTCTCGGCAGTCCTTTTTTCTTTGTCATTGAAATAAGAAACCTCACAAACACACACAGTGCTGCCGGCCCCCTACGTAGTCCCTTTACGCATGCCCACCAAACGAAAGCGGCCACTCGCTGAGAGCCCTCAACAGCACAGGAAAACACGTTTGACTGGTTTTTTTTTTTTTGGAAGCGTTTCCTCCGCCTGCGTCATGTGTAGCAAACAGCGCTTCAGCGTCTGCGCTAGGAAGAAGTTAGAATTTCGTCTGACCACTCTTTACGCGCTTCACAGCTCACTGCCTTTCATAACTGATCTTACCCAGTTGGCAAAATGTTCTATATCGATATCGAGAAACACTCAATTCTCGAAGTATAGCGGAGAAAACGATATTAGAAGGATGCTTTAAGTGTTATTAATTTACGCTCGAAAACAACAGTTCGTTTTATTTGTCGAAAAAAGTTCGTTTTTAGCATCGTTATCGATGCCAGTTTATCGATAATTTGCATTAAAAAGCGAAATTGAGTTTGGTGAAAATTTAATAGCAAACCAACTTAAGAAGTAAACGAAGATTGTGCCGAGTGGGTGCAACCATAGTCGATGGTTTCTCGCACGCTCTCACACACACACACACACCGATCAGCCTACCAACCCCAACAACCACTTTTCGAGCCTCACCGATTTCACGAATAAACAACGATTTCATGCAAGCAAATTTTAACAGCTTTTTACGCATTTTGTTTATTTACGGCTTTTATGTTTATTTTGCCTGCTACACGTGCAACTCTAGTTTTTTTTTACTTTTTATTAAAGTCGAAATATTTGAAAAGAATTCAAATTTAATATTTTTCCGCCGCGATTTTCTGCATAATCGCACACATTTTTGCAGCATAACTTGTAATTTTATGCAAAAAGGCAGAAAAGAAACGATGTCTGCTCTTCTTCTTCTTTGACGATTCTTCTTGTTCGTGCAAATAAATATTGTATATAATATTCGATTACGCCTTCTCTTCATGCCTTTAAGCTATGATTGTGCAGCAAGTGTGAAAGTTTAGTATGTGCGATATGCCACAATTCTTGCGTGCGTGTGTGTGTATTTTAATTCCAAAATTTTCGTTAATAAGATTGTCGCTGTTGTTGTTGTGTTTGGTGTGTTTGTTGTTGGCACTGTTTCTAGCTAGCTTCATGACTTTGACATTGAAAGCGGTCGCACAGTGGCGTTCTCACTGCATTTTGCTTTCTTTTACCCAGATGCTATTCTTTTAAATATGCGTAGATATTTTTAGCATTTTTGTTCTAAATTCAACTTTTTCTTTGTACTCCGAAGTAATCTTTGAACAGCGTATTAAAAATATTCCAAATAAAAGCAGCGCAGTATAAACAAATAATTGATTGGCCTTTAACATGGGCTTATCAGCAACAACACCCGTCTACTCTGTTCTATTTGAAGAATGTACTTCAACTTGATTCCATCATAAGGCAGCACAGCAGCGCTTGCATAGAAGGGTTCTACATTTCTAGTCCATCCAGTGCATGGCCATTGAGTGTATTGGGTAAGACTGTACCAGATTTTCGTTCCATGTTCCAATATTAAGTAAACATCTGCTTTGATTTCCAAATTCTTTAAAATAAAATAAACCAATCAAAAATAAATAATAAACTAAAATTACAAAATAGACCGAAAGATTAACGAACGTATGGAGGTACGCATGCTCCATAGTATCGGCCGAACTCCCGCACAGCTCCACTCTATGCATTGAGTCAATCAAAAATAACGACAAACGAATGAATTTTTATAAGTGAGCTGATTAAAAAAAATAAGATTTGCATACATGCTAGTGGCAACATTATTTAGAAACTATCTCCTTGTTTTAAGAGAGATTAGCAGCAATGGCTTCGTTCTGGAACAGACTAGTATAGTATTCTCAGAGTGACGATTTGGTTGAAATTTTAGCGTATTGTAATGGAAAAGTTCGAAGAAAGCCGCCCTTCTTTTTATGAACACATATTGAGTTAAATGAGTCGAAATCGACCCTCGAAAGTGGGTTAAGTAATGAGGTTTTTCTCCATAACTTCTATCTGAATGCTTAAATATAGGCATGTGTGGTATCAAACATCAAACCAAAAGACCGACTGTGAGTTTGTTAGTTTAGATAACATTAAAGTAACAATCGATATGCAATTTTAATTTGCTAGAGATTAGATAATTCACCGCACTACACTTCATAAATCTCTATGACGTAAGGTCATAGGTCCGTTGTTCTCGATCAAAGCACTTCACAATTTTAAGGATCAGAAATAAAGCTGTGCTAGAAAAATCTTCTTAGTTTGGGTCTTTCTACATTAAGGTAACTATATAACTATCAAGGTTTTATGTAAAAATAGATAGTAGAAAAGAGTGTACTGTTTTTCGAATAGTCATAAGTTCAAAAATAACTATAATACTATGTATAATACTATAATAATTGTTCATCCTGCTGCTGGCAGCGGCCTTATGCAGCAGCTCTCTCCTGACGCCCCTGCTTTTCACATTTCCTGGTTCCAAGCTTGAATATAGGTAGCAAAGTTCTGGTGCAAAAGCCTGATTACGCCAGCTCGAGTTGCAATTGTTGTATTATTATTATTTCTAAATTAAACTTTCAAGCATCTTCTGTGTGTCTGTGCCATCAGCTCTAGAATTCGCATAACCTACTTCGAAGCCTCATGGCCTACAGACTCAAAAGACTCAAAACTGGAAATCAACTCTCTACCAAAGTTCGCTAGGAACTCTCGTATTCTAAATATATCACAACTTTCCGGGCTCTTAAACCAATTACTATCTGCTATCGCTCATCAGAGTCTATTCACGGCCTATTTTATCTACCAGTGTAACCAAACCTAATCCAACCTATAATAAAAATTCAAAAATTGTTGCAATAAAAAATTGTCAAAATTATTCTCCCCTCCCCCCACAAACTGACAATTCTAAATCGCGCTTTATATTATTTACAAATTCATGCGCCCAAAAATAAAATAAAACGATCTTACGCTCTTATACAAGAGCAACTTTGACGTTTTTGAAGAAAAGCATAATGCAAAATATCGAACTGAATTGATTTGTAAAACAACAAACATAAAAGCAGAGTGGATATAAAAATAATATCGTAGCAAAAAAATCAGAGTTGCCGCCAGTGACGGAGCAGAAAGTGCGTTAGACGCACTCCACAAGGCGCTGCCAATATGACAGCATTCCACTTCGTAGGCGGAGAGTGGTCAGCGGTGCGAAGGTGCGGCACAACAAAACACGCAGCACGTTATGACGTCGTGCACGTCTGCCGGCATATCGCACAGTGGGCTGACTTAATATAAAGTGTGGGAAAAATAGCCGTCGCGACGCGTCGCAAGTCAACCAAACTTGGCATGAAGCTTTTATATGAAGAAAAAAATATTTGGCAATTGAAATACGAGTAATGCCACGCCAAGATGAAAGGAATCTTAATGTCAACTATATATGTATATATATATTTTTCACTACTCAACCACTGAATGATTTTGCCGAAAACTCTAAAAGAGATTTCTTGAAGCCCAACAAAGGGCCTATGCTGCTTTTTAGGGCGGAAAACTCTTCCAGACGGAGAGCAATCAAGCCATCTATTACATATTTTTTTCATGTTTGTATGTATTTGCCGAATATTTAGTTTAGAAGTTAACAGAATTTCAACTATTTTGACTTTTGAAATTGATTTTTTTCGCTCTGGCACCATTGTCATCACACGACGCTGCTGCAAAAAAGGCTGCGGCGGGGGCACGCAGCGCGTTTGGAGCAAGCGTTGGAATGGCAGCTGTGCGGCGCGCTGTGTATCCGCAAGATACACAAAGCACACATAAACCAAAGCGTTTTCCAGAGCGGCAACTCAGTTTGAGTAGAACTGTTGCCGGCGTTGGTTGCGAGCTAGCGAGCCCTGTTAACCGTGCCGTATTGTCTGTCGACCCACAAGAATCGTAGGAATCCCTAAAACGCGCGCCGACGTTTGCCCGCGTGTGTATTTGCATGTGTGTGCGTGTGCAAGTGTGCGTGAAGACGCGCAAAGGAAGTGCCCAAGCTTTCGCAATCGAAGCAGGACTTTGTGAAATCTCAGTGCGGTGAAAGTATCTGCAGGATACGCAAGTTGCTTGTGCTAACAACTCAAATGCAAATTTTTTGTATAAAAAAAATAATAATTTCAAAAATTTTATTAAAACGAAAGTAAACGAAATGGTGGAGGAAGTACCAGCGCGCGGCGCACTCTTCGGCAGTAAGTTCAATAATTTTGGAATTTACAAAATAAAAAAGGATAATGCTGACAGAATTTGCAGCGCAGCCAACAAGTGTGCCGTATTTTAGGCAATTTTTTTGCACATGATTTTAACAAAAAGTTGATTGCCGGCAAAAAGCAGCCGCTCATATGAGCTGCTCTTAAGCGTTGTAGACAGTAGGGCGCGCGCGTGTGTGTGACCTTTGCAACTAATAAAAGGTCATTCGACATCCTTATTCTTACTGCTATGTGCCACCTACACACACACACACACACACATACACCTAAAAAGACAGCCGAAATAATTAAAAAGCCAAAAAGCAGCATTTTTAGTCGCTCGTCAAGCGCCTAGCCACAATTCCCTGCTTGCCTGCTTGCTTGCCCCCCAACCGCCCCCCACATAAACAATATGACTCTTTGCTGACACACATTTGCCAACAGGCGAAAAAAAAGTGAGAAATACACAAAGATTGCTTTTGGAATACTACACAAGGTCATTTAAAAGTCGCGCCGCAAAATGCAGTCAAATCGAGCATATTGAGCAATTTTCGAAACGATGCGCCAAAATTTCAATTCTATTGCGATTTTTCAAAATTAAAAATTTTAAATTCCTTGCGCGTTTTTATAAAAAAAAAGTTACGGTTTTATTGTCGTTGAATCGTCGTATATCGTTTTGCATGCAAGTGGCTCGCAAAGTGGGCAAAAGTGGCAGTGGCAAATTTCTTAGCGCGGCCGTTGTTTATTTTTTTCGAAATGAAAAAGTAATCAATTTTTTAAGGATTGCGTGGGAATGCAAGAACTCACCTAAGCAACCCCTTCTGGTCGTCCATATGCCACCCCCTTACTTACTTCATGCCGGCCTCGAGAATTGTTTATTTTATAGCAAAATCATATTTTTTGTACTTTTTGACATTATTGTGTGTGTGTCTATTTATGTGTGTATGTGTGCATGTATGCATTTATATGTGTTTTTTTAAATAGGCAGCGTGATAATTTGTTGAGAATCTGCTCAGTACTACATACAGTGCCTTGCAAAATTATTCGCTCTGAACTAAATATCAAGTGTAGTGCTTCTATTAGTGATAATGATAACACATTTTAAGTGCCATTTTACTAAATATCAACAGTGTTTTGCAGAATTTTCTATAAATCGCACACTATTTACAAAAGAAGCACAACTCAAATTTTGAGAAAAGAGGCAAACAACTAACAAGTTACTCTATATAAAGAACATATAAAGATACATAACGTTGTCTTTAAAGCGGTAGAGAAAAAAGCAATTTAACGAACTTTTACAGTCTCTTTTACAGTCGCACAGTGCATCGAATTACTATATGGCAAAAAGGCAGAGCTTCTAAAATTTACAATCAATTCAATCAATTATTTTTATTTAATCATTTATTGTAAAATTTTAGTTGTGTCTCTCTTGTAGAAGTAGCTAGTGACCGATATGAAGAATAAGATTGTAGAAAACTCTGAAAAAAATGTAGAATATGCTGACTAACAAAAATTTTAAATATAAAAGTTTGAACTAAACTGCAGTTTATATAGAAGAATTTGATATAGTAGTATGTAACAAAACTGTTGTAATTGTTTCTTCTTCTTTTGACTTGAACAAACTTTTTTACATAGCAAATATTTATATTTTCTACATAACTCTACGTGCTTTTTAACATATTTTAAACATTTTATATAAATTTATATTTGCTACGCCTTTTCTACATATTTTCTACACAGGCATATGCAGACATTTCTAAATGACATTAAATCGCCCAACTCTAAATGTATGGCTTCTTTATTAAAAGTTTGTTCATCTTCTTTGAAACAATAAATTGCAATAAATCCTGATTTACAGTACTGAAATTTGGGCATTGACAGCCTTAGTACAAACGCTCACATTCACATACACTATAACGAAAATAAACAAATTTCTATTTCTAGAATATTTGTGCATTTGCTTGCTCTTGAAAATTATGTGTGTAGAATATACACGATCTTATAAATTGTTTACTTTTAAAATTTTTTTTTATGGCACTTTTGTTTATGTAAATTGCAATAATTTTGTCAATATTTTGTACAGTTTTTTACATTTTCTATAACGAAGACTTCTCTCAAGAGTTTGGTTAGAAGGGAAAATAAGAAGAGCTTGAAGTTTTCATAAACGTTTCTTCGTATCTGAAAGAGGTTAAGTGGAAGTGGCTGTCTAGGGCAGTGCTCCGCAACCTTTTCTCACCTACGACACACCAAAATTCTTCCTAGAATTACGCGGCACACCAAAAGCTAAGATATAGGGGTATTAAATCGATACAAAATTTTACAATAATTTTTAGTTTTTTATTTGAAAAGTTTATGTGTTTTCTTTTACATTACTATTAAAGGCTCTGAATTATTATTAAATCAGAAGCTAACTAAACTAATGTGATACCTGCGCTTGTTTCAATGAACACAAAAGTTTTATATTCGGCTCGATTTTTGACAGCGCAACCCGAAGTTCTTGATCAAGACCTTTTAAGCATGACCGCTTATCATTTTTGATTAATACAAGCGTTGAAAAACTTTGCTCACATAAATATGTTGTCGAAAATGGAAGTAGTGTTAAGATTGCTTTGTCGGAAATGCGAGGATATTCTTTTTTAACGTAAATCCAGAAAACATCTAATGGAACTTCGGAGAAGTGAAGTTTTAGAGTCATGTCATTACTTAAATCTGTAAATTCCTCTCGAATTTGCAGAGGCAGTGCTTCCGTAGAAATTATTGCATTGGTTGCAAAAGGATTTCGAATCCAATCGTATTGTTCCGTATTAATGGAATAAAAATACTGATCAAATTTCTGCTGAAGCATACTTAAATGTTGTTGGGCCAGATCCACAATTAATTGAGCCGTTTATTTTGAAAGTGGTATAAGTCCACTTTCTGTTATTGCGAGATATTTAAATGTTTACATTTCACTCTCAGTGTCACTACTATGAAGAGCTAAAACTTCCATCTCCCAAATACAAGAATCTCAATTTTTTTTTACCATAAATTGTTTACCCATAGAAAGATCATAATAAATTTTATCTAAAAATGCCATTATCTACATTTTTGTAAAAAATGGACTTATACCACTTTCAAAATAAACGGCTCAATTGTTTGTTTTCAATTGTACTATGGTTGGTCGTTGCCATCTGAAAATGTTATAGAAAAATGTCTTTGCCATCTGTCAGGAAATATGTTTCGCCAGAATTGCCGACAGGTATAAAACTAAATATGTATCACACGAAGAAGGCTAACCACACACAATTCAACAACATAATTAATGGTAATTATCGTACTCAACTTTGTGTTGTAAAAATAGTGACAGCTCTGCACACGACTAGGGACACGAATATCGAAAAATAAAGTATCGATTCCTACTCATTTCGGCATCGACTGAAAAGTATCGAGGTACTCAAAATATCGGTGCAAAAGTATCGATATTCAAAATATCGAAATTTACTACTCATAGTAAATTAAATTAGTTTCAGAATTTTGTCAAAAAGCAATAACAAACAAAAAAGAAATGTTGCACAGCAACATATTGACCCATTATATTATTTCAATCAGCCTTAAAAGAAAAAACTCTATTTAAATAAAATATCTACTTATTGAGATCAATCAATTTAAAGCAAAAGGAACTTTCAAGTATTCCATTCTGCGTCCTCTAAATCGCTTAAGAATAGAATTTTATTTTATTTTTTGTCAGCGAGTCGATTACGCATATGTATTACTTATAGTAGCTCCGGCTTTGGAAAAAGTTTTTCGGATTGAACCGATGTTGAAGGTATGTGTAAGTATTCCCGCAATACTTTATACAAAAATGAATACATGTTTTTCAACTTTTCCCAATTTGTTGATTTTCAAACAAAATTTGTATTAAAACATTGAAAATTCACCTTCTGGCAAATATTGCTTTAATAAATTTCGCGCGTTCTTCTGCACCATTTCGCGTAATTTAGAGATGAAAACTTGGTTTCGATATTGGATGAGAGAGATCGATACCTTCAAATATCGAGTACTTCAAAAGTACTTGAAAAAATACTCATATCGAAACCAATAATATCGATACTGAGTAATATCGATACTATTTTCGTGTCCCTACACACGACAGTAATGGCAGACGAGTGAACGTGAACTGAGCCGCTTCGCCCGTCACTAGTGCAAATGCGTTATAACGCATGCGCACGGGCATGAGTCTTCAGCGATGCGCATAAGGGTAATTTTTTCTTTGTTTATGACTAGTTTGGTGCGGTCATGGTGTGTACAAAGCTTACGCGGAGTTTTCAACAATTGGCACCAGGCGCTAAAGGAACATTGAAAAATTATATTATAATAATTATTATTATTTTATACTAAAATGTCAAAATACATTGAATTTGACCGCGGCACACCTGTATCCAGCTCACGGCACACCAGTGTGCCACGGCACACCGGTTGCGGAGCACTGGTCTAGGGCACGAAAGGTCTGCCAGAAAGACTCACTTATAGAAGTCCCTAGCACAAAGCTCAAGTCAGCTGGGGTGGTCCGAGCTGTACCAAATTTTTCAATTGAATAAAGTTTTGCATATTGCCGCTGCAGTGACTCAGTGGATAAGTGCTCGGTCTCTTATACGTGAAGTCGCTGGTTCGAAACCCAGCAGACTCATAGCATCTGAAAAAGCAAACAGAATTTGTTTTGGCGCTCATGAAAATTGGCATAGAACTTCTTTCATGAGGTACATATATTTCTATTATATAACAAGTAAGGAAGTATCAGTCGGGTTTCACCGACAGAGTAATACCCTACACCATGTTCCCAAGTGGGGTGATAATTCACTGAAATTGTGGGTGCATTTGATTTACAACCTACATAGTGGGCGGACCACGCCCATTTTTGGTAGACTACAAGATATACTTAATAGGACTACATATGCCAAATATTGATGCTCTGACAGGTGTACAACAGACGTTATCGGCATATTTATTTTACTGCCCCCATGGTGGGCGGACCATGCCCATTTTTGGAGAATTAAAAGATATTCTTACCAGGAATGGAGTAACCAAATCTAGACGCTCTGGTGTATATATTATGGAAGTTAAGAGGATTTTTCGTTTATCGCCATTTTCTTCTATGACATCTAAGACCTATATATCAATTTGGGAACCGAATTTCATTCATTTATATTCGTAACTAGTCAATTGGGAGCCATTTTACCGAAAAAATTTTGCCGGCTATATAGTGGGCGGACCACGCCCATTTTTTCCTGAGATATAGAAGACCTACCTCTTAACTTGAATACCAAGTATTATTCTTTTCCATGAGTAATTACACAAATTATAGCCATTTTACCGAAAAAAATCCGAGGTAGTGGGACTTATAGGTCCATTGGGGCCGTATCCTTCGACCGATTTGAATAATTTTAACACTTTACCTAACCCGAGGTTCACTGTTACTGTGTGCCAAATTTGATCCAAATCGGACAACTCCTTCTTTCTTTTTTTTGCGTACACGCAGACAGACAGACGGACGGACAGACGGACAGACGGACAACCGGAAATCAAAAGAGAAAGTGTTTCTGATCATTTCTATATACTTATGTCTATACCTAGGAAGGCTCCTTTAATGCGTTACAATTTTGGCACAAAGTTATTATACCCTATTACCATAGGTGTAGGGTATAAAAATTTATCTGGAACTAGAAAGAAGCCGTCGATATATGCTAAATGCTACTACAGCTACCACATGCCTTGTTTACATTGATAAAATCGTTTAATTGCCTATGAAATACTTGGTTACAATATTTCTTGTCAACATTTTTTTTTATATTCTGTCCTGAGAGAAATCCATAATTTGTTATATTTAGCCACAAAATTTGGTATACCTGCATTTGTCCTAATATTATAGCCCTCTGCTCTTCCTTTCTGACGCACCGAACACGTGCCAGTGTCCGACTCCGTGCAGCAGTAACTACATCAAAATTCAACAATGTCGCAATTCGACAACAAATACCAATCCGTCCACCCACCCTCCGTGCCTGTCGGTTTAATGTGCGGCACGCTCATTCGCGATTACGCGGCGGCATACAAAGCGTCCCGGCCGGCAGATAATGGCACATTTTCAATTTCAATTTCGAGTGCTGCGCTAAATATTGCTTCATCTTTGCCGAATCATTAGATTTTGTTAATTATATTAAGTGCTTGATGGATAACTGACCTCTGGCAATGTGGCGCACGTTGGGGTCAATATTTACACAGACTATGTTATTTATATGTGCGAGCATATCGTCGAATTGTTTAATCTAGAAGAGTTAATTTTCAGAATAATTAGTTAAATGTTTGACTCATTCAAATGAGATCAATGGAAAAGATATTAAAAATTTTGACTCACTGTGCTTTACACTTAACAAAAATCACAATGGAAAAAGTTACTTGTGATCGTATGAAACTCGCAGAAGTCGTAGCATTTAAGCTATGAAATATTTTTAAATTTAGTTAAATACAAATTTAAAGAAAAAGCCATAAAATACCCTACCGGCAACTCAACTAACTTTTAGTGCACTATAAGCTAACTACTTTGCAACCATAGTGGACTATTCGTCGACTACTTTCAATGGAAACGTCTCATTTTTATAACATTGCGATGTCCTAGGCAGTAGTTAGTCCCGATTACCCCTGGATGACTTTTCAACTAACTTAAAGTCGGTTACTTTGAAGTTAGCTAAAAGTTAGTTGTTTAGAAGTTAGCTAAAAGTTAGCTAATTTTTTAGTTATAGCTAACTAATTTCATATGAAGTTATTCTTATTAGTTGATAAGCTATTAATACGCTATATTAAAATATGCTGTAAAATCGTTGCCTGTTTAACATAATATATCATCATATTACCATAATTTGGCAAAAATATTTCGTTTTTGATAAATCTTTTCATTTCCTTCTGAGCAACTGATTTCAATTTTCCAATGCAAGAGATTTTTGAAAAATATATAAAACAGAAAAGAAAGAAAACAAACAGCTTGCTTTGATTTTTAAATTTCAATTTCACAATGCACATAAGTAAATGAAAAATATTCAAAAAAAGCAAATAGCAAAAAAGAAGAAAGCAAACAGCTCGCTTTGATTTTGGGGCAGTTCTGCACTACATTGTACTAGTTAGCTTATAGTTAGGTCATAAAAGTTAGCTATAAGTGTGTTATTTTCATAGTCGACTACTAAAAAGTCAACTATAAGTGCGTTATTTTCGTAGTCGACTACTGAATTGCTTATAGGGTACGAACTCGAAAAGGAACAATGAATATTTTTATTGTTGACTAAATTTGTTCCATGGTTAACTAGGTATTATATGATGGGAGCAGTTCAATGTATTCTCGGCATCAGTATGCGTATCAGGGAATTGATTTCAAATACTTTCTATTTCTCCCCATAACCTCAATACATTTGAAATTATCTTTTCAATACCCCTGTAAAAAAAAATTTTCCTCCTTATCAAAAAAATTTTATTTTTCTAATAAAGTGTGTAATTTAATCCTTCTATTTACAATCACATTATCTGAGGGTATAGATAAGTAAATAAAAGTTTTCACATATTTATGTTGATTAGTTCCCACTTTTGATAGGAAGAATAAGCTCGTACCAAACAGCCATGCTAAACCAAAGCACGACTTTTCAACTCAGAAACATAGCATGGATCTGTGGACCGCTCTGATCGAGGTAGAGTGTTAAAAAAATTAAAAAAAAAAACTTTTTAAAAATAAGCTTTAATTTATTTAATGTACTAAAAAGTAGAAAATAAATTGTTTCCAAGTCACCTGTATCTTACTATCAATAAAAGCTTGGGGCGCTCATGTGTTCAATATTTGTCAACCAGTTACCACAATATTTTATTTAAATAATTTTTTGCAAATAGATTCTAGTAATGAAAGATATTTTGAATATGGATATTGAGCGCACAAGCTTTTATTAATAGTAAGATACAGGTGACTTGGAAACAATTTATTTTCTACTTTTTAGTACATTAAATAAATTAAAGCTTATTTTTAAAAAGTTTTTTTTTATATAATTTTATTTTCTACTTTTTAGTCTTCCATAAATTAAGAGCAGTACACAATATTTAGGGTATTCACAGTGTTTCCTATCGTCATATGTCATATCCTTAATTTAACAAATAATACGGCTGTGATCGACCCTAATATTCGTGGCATATTTGTGGCGCGATGAGTTGTTGTTGTTTTGCTTGCAAGGCGCGGCGAGTAAGTTCCTATCGTTTTTCATTGATGTGTGGTGTACCTGGTGTACCTATAATTAAAAACTGGAGCCCAAGTGTGTAGTTGCTTGAAAAGTGCCACGCACCCTATCCTACGCCCATAAAATTTATTGATTCATGCATTGTCATGGTGGTTACGCATGTATGCAAAGTTTCAGATCTATAAGTAGTCGGGAAGTGGGTGAAAAATTGATTACTAGATTCCACTACATACATACATACATACCGGATGTGAACCTAATATAAAGCTTATAAAATTGAACTAAATGACTACACTTAACAACGTTAAAGAGAGTCAAATAAAAATTGGCGATTTTCAGCAATTTCGAAAATCCTTTTTTAAATATATATAATAGTTCCCTTCAAAAGCCGGTGAGGACCTATTCCAGTGATTGATAGATCGCTCGTTTGCCTTACAAATCAGCCAAATCGCTGTCGTGTGGTTTCCATAATGTCATATGCAAACGTTGAACATTTAATTAAGCTGATTTGTTTGTGTGCCAATAAGGTCCTTTGTATGGACTCCATACCCCAAACATTTCACATGTGTCATTTGTTACATTAAAAAAAACGCCTAAAAATAACGACATTGAGTCATGCTTCATGGCTTCGCGGTATGGACGCCAGCAACGACGACGGATACGCCGGAATTAAAATATGTTTGTGCTATGAGCAGTGCCAGCCGTATACCCGCACCATACACTTCCGTTTACTTTGCGCTTACAATACAATATCCAAAGCTTTTTAGCTTTCCCACCACTTGGTCTATAAAATAGCGTTATTATTGAATGAGTGCCGGAACATAAAAAATCGAAGGTACTGAAGAAGCTGACAGGTTAACTGAGAAAGATGCAGCTACACCTTTCAACGGTTCGGCACCTTTCTGTGCAGTTGGGAAAGGGACTCATAATATCTTACGGAAAATAGAACAACAGCAGATTTGTGCGATTTGAAGAATTTTAGAACTATTATACATACATATGCATGTAGAAAATATAGAAAAAGCAGTCAAAAATATAGAATATAAGAAGAACTACGTAGACAATGCAGAATATGTAGCATATCTGTGAAAATCTATTAAATATACAAGTGCAAATACTGAGTATTGAAAAATCAATTACTTAACACAATTACTTCAGTATTTATATTTGAACCTTTTGCATTATATATGTACATACATATATGGTGTATCTTACAATTTCCACATTGTTTACATATTCTTCATATTTTACATGGTTTCAAGAGTTAGCAACATGTAATATTTTAAATTAATTGATGATTTTGTACACTGACCGAATTTGAAATATTTTAAGAGTATGAATTTGAAAAAAATTTTTACTATTCTTCTACACTGCCTGATTTTCTCATTTGTTGTCTCGCCTTTTGCAGAACTTTTGCCGGCGCGTTATGTTCTTGCCATACTCGCCTCCATTGGCATGGCCATCACATACGGCCTGAAAGTGAATCTCAGCGTGGCAATGGTGGCTATGTTGAACCACACCGCTGTTGGACATGGCAGCCATGGCGGCGGTGGCCACAATGCCGGTGTGCTGGATGCGGTCGGCTCGAATGTTACGACATTTCTGGCTTCCGCCGTGAACGCAACTTTGGTGGCCACCGGACTGGGCGCGACCGTGGCGACCCCCTCAGCTGCTGACGAGGTTTGCCTGCCGCCCGGCGGCGACAGCAACAGCACAGCCAAAGTTGAGGTAAGTCTGCTGCAACTGCAGTAATCTGAGCTGCGTTTCATATAGCCGCCTTTTTCTCTGCCATAGGATGGACCGTTCGTGTGGAGTGAGCCGCTGCAAGGCACACTGCTGAGCTGCTACTTCTGGGGCTACCTTGTCTCGCAGATACCTAGCGCACGCTTGGCCGAAAACTTCTCCGCCCGTTGGGTGATGCTGGTGTCGGTGGGCCTTAACATCATATGCACACTGCTGACGCCTGTCTTAACCAAGGTGCACTACGCTGGCCTCATTGTCATGCGTGTGCTGGAGGGCATAAGCGGCGGCGCCACCTTCCCCGCTATGCATTGCATGATCGCAAACTGGGCACCACCCGACGAACGCTCGGTGATGTCGACCATTGTCTATGTGGGCACCTCCTTCGGCACAGCGCTGTCCATTCTGCTCGCCGGTGTACTGTCTTCCCGATACGGCTGGGAATCGGTGTTCTATTGGATGGGCGGCCTGAGCTGCATCTGGATGGTGTTGTGGTTTCTACTCGTGCAGGACAATCCGAACAAGCAGAGCATGATCAGTCCGGAGGAGCGGCAAATGATCACCTCCTCGCTAGGCACTTCCCAAGCGGACGGCGCTCCGGCCAAGGAGGAACACCCACCGGTGCCGTGGCGCAGTGTCTTGACCTCGGTGCCATTTTGGGCTATACTGATTGCCCACTGTTGCAGCAACTGGGGCTGGTACATGTTCCTCATCGAGATTCCCTTCTACATGAAGCAAGTGCTGCAGTTCAACGTCTCTAGCAACGCCGTGGCCAGCGCCTTGCCCTATTTCCCCATGTTGATCTTTAGCATTATCTTGGGCAAAACCTTGGACGCTCTGAAAGCTAAGCGTAAGTGATAGGGCCACAGTTTCCCAGGCTCATTGTACAACATAACATTTGCTTCATGCATCATTGCAGAGAAAATCACAACAACCATCGCTCGCAAGACTGCCACCAGCATCGCCACTGTCATTCCGGGTGTGTGTCTACTCAGCTTGTGCTACATCGGCTGCAAGCACACCGCTGCCGTCGTGCTCATGTCCATTGGCATTATTGGCATGGGCGGCATGTTCTCCGGCTTCCTCTCCAATCACATCGACATTGCACCCAATTACGCTGGCACTTTGGTGGCGCTCACCAACACTGCCGCCACCATACCCGGCATTATCGTTCCGCTCTTTGTGGGCTTCATAACCAAGGGCAACGTAAGTTCATGCCGCCTGGTCACCCTTCAGCATAATCACTTCATTCCTTTTTCAGCAAACTATTGGCGCCTGGCGAGTCATCTTCTTCGTGACCATTGCCCTACTGATCATCGAATTCGTGGTGTTTACGCTCTTCGGCTCGGGTGAAGAGCAATCGTGGAACAAAGCAATCGTTAAGAACGACACTGAGCGCCAACAGGACGAATCGACTCCCCTCAAGCCCACCAACGGCAGTCCAAACAAGAAGAATAATTTGTCGTAAAGTGGCACTGAGCACAGGTCTACTCCCTACTTTTAAGTTATTTGTAATACTGAATCCACCTCACCCCGCTCTCTATAGATGTACTACTCCTTTATATCGTAGATTATAGTGATTTCAAACTGCACTCGCACGACGATAAGTTTCTACCTCGAAAAGTTTTCACCCACCATCCCACAGAGCCTTGTATCTTGCAGATATACCCGATTCTAATTTTAAGTTGAAAATTTTTGATATTTTTATTTTCATAATGTAAACTTAGAGGATTGCATAAATAATACTTTGAACCTGCTTTTGTAACGGCTAAAATCGGATGAGATTATGAGCTTCTCTTGGCTTTGCTTTCAAAGTGGACTCATAAAAAATAAGCATTAAATCTATAAGAAATTAAATAAATCTTCTAAAATTGTATGTATTCCAAATGGATTTGTATTTATTTCATGCATTAGCTGCGCTCCCGTACTCGTCAGATTTAGTCAGGCATACAGGTAATATACAGAATTTACAGCTTTCCCGGAAGCAGATCCTGTAGTGGAAAAACTAAAAACATAGAGTAGTCTACTCGATGACTGAAAATGAGTGGGCTAACGGAAGAGAAACTACAATTCTCTCTTTGTTAAAAGTAACAGGATTCAGCAGTGCTGGCAGCTTTTGAATTTCAACGCATTTTTACAACAAAAAGAAGATAAACGGAGCATACAGTGCATTTCTTATTAGAAAACGCACTAACAAATTCCTTTCCCGCGTTTCCAATTTAAAAAGGCACATTATTGAGCAGAACAACTTGAGTTGGCAACGCTGAGGTTTGGTCATATAAAATTCAGCTTTTGCAATTATTAATTGAAAGTTAAAATACCAACAAAAAATTTAAAACCCTCTTTATAGTTTATTTTATTTAGGAGTTTGATCATAAAATGGAACAATATGAGGCTTTTGAACGTGTAAATACTTTCGCTTAAATAATAATTTTGTGCGAAAGTTGTAAATCATTAAAGGAACCGCCCTAGGTGTAGACATAAGTATATAGAAATGATCAGAATCATGTTCTGCTTTGATTTCCGGTTGACGGCTTTCCCGGTTGTATGTGCGCGCAGGAGACAAAGAAGAAGTTGTCCTATTTCGACCAAATTTGGTACACAACCATAATGGACCTTAACTCCGAGAATAGTTAAATCGGTTAAGAGCACGCCCACAATGAGCTTGTAAGTCCCACTACCTCGACTCTTTTCCAGTAAAATGGCTTTAATTACTCATATAAAGGAATGATATTTGGTATTTAAGGTAAAGTGCGGGCCCACTACGTCTTCTTCTTGCTAGTAAGAATGCCTTTAAATTTTCCAAAAATGGACGTAGTCCGCCCACCATAGGGTCGGTACATTTAAAACACTCGCACTTTCATTTCTTTCAGCGGATTATTACCCCACTTGGTATAGGGTATTACTCTGTCGGTAAAAACCGAGCTTTAATAAATTTTAATATAATATGCAGAGTTCAATCAATTGTAAAATCGGAAAAATAAAAACGATTGGTGGCCTTGATTGTTAAATCAAAAATTTTTTAAAATTTAATTTCAAAATCGATTTAGTTTTGAATATCTACAGATCTGATTGCCTGTCGACCCACAAGAATCGTAAGAATTTGTAAAGCGTGCCAAGCGACGCATAGCTACGGTTGCCCGCGTGTGTATTTGCATGTGTGTGCGTGTGCAAGTGTGCGTGAAGACGCGCAAAGGAAGTGCCCAAGCTTTCGCAATCGAAGCAGGACTTTGTGAAATCTCAGTGCCGTGAAAATATCTGCAGGATACGCAAGTTGCTTGTGCTAACAACTCAAATGCAAATTTTTTGTAAAAAAAAATAAGAATTTCAAAAATTTTATTAAAACGAAAGTAAACGAAATGGTGGAGGAAGTACCAGCGCGCGGCGCACTCTTCGGCAGTAAGTTCAATAATTTTGAAATTCGCGAAATAAAAAGGATAATGCTGACAGAATTTACAGTGCAGCCAATATTTTTTCATATGCTTTTAACAAAAAGATATGTACAAGCCACTCTTAAGTGTTGTATAAAATTTAAACTGCAGCAATTTTGTACCGCAGAGCAAATTGTGCATTTAAATTGTTATTCTTCATAAAATATTTATCCCAAAATATAACAAAAACAATTAAAACAGTTTCGCTATATGAAAATTCTTATAAATTTGTCAAAAACGGTATAAGAATGATAAAAGGATTACAGGACATTTCTAACAGGGCACTGGAAGCTGTGAAAACACCGGACGAAAATCGGCGTGATCTCTTACGGTTCCTATACATATGTACATGACGCTTGGAAAATGTGCTGCGGTAGGGGCTCTTGAGTTCGCTCTGCGACACTCCTATCCTAGGATATTAGACCCTCCCACACTTTGCCTGATTTTCTCATTTGTTGTCTTACCTTTCCAGAATATCTGCCAGCGCGTTATGTTCTTGCCATACTCGGCTCCATTGGCATGGCCATCACATACGGCCTAAAAGTCTGTCTCAGCGTGACAATGGTGGCTATGGTGAACCACACCGCTGTTGGACTCGGCAGCCATGGCGATTCCGCTGCGAACACCTCAGCTAGTGACGAGGTTTGCCAGCCACCCGGCGGCGACAGCACGGCCAAAGTTGAGGTTTGTCTGCTGCATCTGCAGTAATCTGAGCTGCGTTTCATATTATCTGCTTTGCCATAGGACGGACCGTTCGTGTGGAGTGAGCCGCTGCAAGGCACGCTGCTGAGCTGCTACTTCTGGGGCTACCTTGTCTCGCAGATACCCAGCGGACGATTGGCCGAAAACTTCTCCGCCCGTTGGGTGATGCTGGTGTCCGTGGGCCTTAACATCATATGCACACTGCTGACGCCTGTCTTAACTAAGGTGAACTACATTGGCCTCATTGCCATGCGTGTGGTGGAGGGCTTAAGCGGCGGCGCCACATTCCCGGCTATGCATTGCATGATTGCAAACTGGTCACCACCCGACGAGCGCTCGGTGATGTCGACTATTGTCTACGTGGGCATCTCTTTCGGCACAGCGCTGTCCATTCTGCTCGCCGGTGTGCTATGTGCCCTATTCGGCTGGGAATCGGTGTTCTATTGGATGGGCGGCCTGAGCTGCATCTGGATGGTGTTGTGGTTCCTGCTCGTGCAGGACAATCCAAACAAGCAGAGCATGATCAGCCCGGAGGAGCGGCAAATGATCACCTCCTCGCTAGGCACTTCCCAAGTTGACGGCGCTCTGGCCAAGGAGGAACACCCACCGGTGCCGTGGCGCAGTGTCTTGACCTCGGTGCCATTTTGGGCTATACTGATTGCCCACTGTTGCAGCAACTGGGGCTGGTACATGTTCCTCATCGAGATCCCCTTCTACATGAAGCAAGTGCTGCGGTTCAACGTCTCTAGCAACGCCGTGGCCAGCGCCTTGCCCTACCTTCCCATGATGATCTTCAGCATTATCTTGGGCAAAATTTTCGACGTTCTTAGAGCTAAGAGTAAGTGATGTGGCCACTTCTGTTCAAGCTTGTATAACATAGCAATTGCTTCATATGTACATCATTGCAGAGAAAATCACAACAACCTTCGCTCGCAAAACTGGCACCATCATTGCCACTGTCATTCCTGGTGTGTGTCTACTCAGCTTGTGCTACATCGGCTGCAGGCACATTGCCGCCGTCGGGCTCATGTCCATTGGCATTATTGGCATGGGCGGCATGTTCTCCGGCTTCCTCTCCAATCACATCGACATTGCACCCAATTACGCTGGTACCTTGATAGCACTCACAAACACAGCAGCCACCATACCCGGTATTATCGTACCGCTCTTTGTGGGCTTCATAACCCAGGGCAACGTAAGTTCATGCCGCCTGGTCACCCTTCAGCATAATCACTTCATTCCTTTTTCAGCAAACTATTGGCGCCTGGCGTGTCATCTTCTTCGTGACCATTGCCCTACTGATCATCGAATTCGTGGTGTTTACGCTCTTCGGCTCGGGTGAGGAGCAATCGTGGAACAAGGCAGACGAATCCAATCCCAAGAAGAATTAATTTGTCGTAAAGTGGCACACGTCTACTGCCTATTTTTAAGTTATTTGTAATACTGAATCCACCTCACACCGCTCTCTATAGATGTACTACTCCTTTATATCGTAGACTATAGTGATTTCAAACTGCACTCACACGACGATAATTTCTACGATAAATTGGCACCATCTCACAGAGCCCTGTTTCTCGCAGATGTATCCGATTCTAATGTTGAAAACTTTAATATTATTATTTTCGAAACTTCAAGGATAGCATAAATAAAACTTTAACGTGCTTTTGTAACGGTTAAAATCGGATGAGATTCTGCGCTTCTCTTGGCTTTGCTTTCAAAGTGGACTCGTGAAAAATTTGGAAGTAACAGGATTAAGCAGTGCTGCCAATTTTCTAATTTCAAAATTCACTAAATTCAAGTGAAAAACCAATCCTGTTGTAACTTAGCTTTTAGCACATGTATCAACCTCTTAATAACCTGGTTGATAATATTGTCGGTAATGTTGTGTAGAAGAAAACACCAACTGCAAGAACCAATACCAATTTTGGTTCCTGTTGTAACTTAGCTTTTAGCACATGTATCAAATTGGTACTAATAATGCTAATTTTACAAGGTAAATAGTATATACTAATATGGGGAACAGTAGTTTTTTAGTGCGAAAAACTGCAACCGTTCACCGCCGATTTTGACATAGCGGGTTTTCAGCTGTTTTTGGGTTTTTGTCTCTCTCGTATACCGTTAGTAACCCACTCACACTTTTCAAACTGAAAGTTGGTACCGATCTCGCAAAAATGTTTATAAAGAAATTATAAAATTTAATATCAAAAGTGAAATGAACAGTCACTAAAACACAAGTTGTTCATATAAAATAAAAACGGGACTTTAAATAGTACTGATAAAACGTCAGTTTCAATAACAGTCTCCAATTTGTTTTGCTGGTTGTAGAGTTTGGGTGCCCGAACAAAAGGAAAGGTATTATTATTTATTATTCGGTTTTATATATTAATACATTTATAACGAATTCACTGCAACGATTTTGATTCATTCCGATTTTGGTTCAGGCTAAAGTTATATTCGTAAAGCTTTGAATTTATAATAGTTATAACCAATTTTGATTGACTGAAATTCTCCAAACCCCGTTGATATTTGGTTAAGGCAAAACAGCTGATTGAGAGAGAGTAGAAGAACACAAAGCTGGCAATGCTCTGCAGTTGTGCCGGTGAAAAAGCAAAGCATGCGAGTTGGTATGCGAGTTTAAATAAATAGAATTGTGAAAAATAGTTGAATTATGTTAAAAACGCGAAATCTTTTGTTACTACAACGTCGATGGAAAGGAGGCAAACAGCGCTGGGTATTTATAAGTATTTTAATGCAAGTATTATAGTAACTAATAACCCGAATAATCATTTTCACATTTGTAGTCTGTACTGCAAAGGAAGAAGTACAACACGGATCGAGCATTGGACAATTTCGACGATTTTTATGGATCGGTCTTTGGGGTACGCTGGCGCAATATGCGAGCTGCATTGCTAAGTGAACATAAATATGTGGCGCTAGTGAATAATTTCGGTGACACCGAGAAAACGTGCAGTCTGCTGGAAATGGATGGTATGATATGACATGGAGGATGAACAGTGTAAATGTAACTAATTTGCCTTGCCTAAAGGTGCTATCAATGTAAAATCTCTTATAAACTTGGCAAGAGAGCGTATCGAGCATGCGGAACCGATTTTTAGCCAGCCGACGAGCTACAAACTAGGCGAGCGACTGGATGATATAATCAAAAGGCAAGAGCAGCGCGAAATCACATCCTTGTATCCAAATGAGGAGAACGTACACCTGCCAGAGCACATGCAGTACAAGAAGTCCGCCGATACAGCGGAAGCAGAGAGTAGCGAAAGTGACAGTGATGAGGAATTGGCGGAGCGTAATGCAACTGCTAAAAAAAGTCTCGAACAGGCCTTGGCGGAGGATACATGTATTGACACCGCGCGCTTGGTAGATCCACAATACGGCACTGGTGGTCTGTATGAATTCGTGCCGGCCAACCAGATAAAAGGCATGGAGGATTGGGTGCCTGAATCCGAGCACTACAAATACTACCAAACGACTACCGATTTTCCACTAAAAATGGAAATGGAAACAGAGTTTGTATTTCCGGAGAACCTCTGCTTGTACACATACGAAAAGGGAAATTGCTCTGGGTTTAAAGCGCCTAAAAAGTGTTTGACGGGTAAGTGCAAATGAAATGCCAACCAACTTGCCACTAACGATGCATAATACCGCTTTCCTCGCAGGCGTGCTTTCACACTTCCTAATGGACGGAGCCTCAGTACTACCGCCACTATTTCTAGATGTAAAACATGGCGAGCGCGTGTTGGACGCTTGCGCCGCGCCAGGCGGTAAAGCCCTACTCATGTTGCAGACACTACATCCCGAATACTTGGTGTGCAATGATTTACAGGAGTCACGCTTAAATCGCATACGCAAAGTGCTGGAGGAGTATCTGTTCGACTACAAGGAGCGCTGGGAAGGTAAACATTTGCTGCTTTCGCAGAGCGACGCACGCAACCTGACCGAATATGGCAGCTATGATAAGATACTTGTGGATGTGCCCTGTACCACGGACCGCCACGCGCTTACAGAGAATGACAACAATATATTCAAGTCAACCCGCATCAAGGAGCGTCTGCGCTTGCCTGAGCTGCAGGCGGGCATTTTGACCAACTGTCTTCGATTGTTACGGCCGGGCGGCAGTCTCGTGTACTCCACCTGCTCGCTGTCACCCGTGCAGAATGATGGGGTGGTACATATGGCTCTGCAGAAGGCCTTCAACGAGCATGGCACCACAGCGACCATTAAGGATCTGAGTCAGCTCATTCGCTTATTTGGTGACATTTACAGATTTGAGCAGCCCAGAAGCTTGAAATACGGACAAATGGTAGTGCCCTTTTTGCCGGCGAATTTCGGACCCATGTATTTCAGCAAGATTACAAGGGATGTTTGAAATTAGCTGAAGGAGTGTTTATTCTAAGTGTTGGCATGTGTTAAATTATAATAAGTTGAGAGTCACTGATATTTAGGTTTTCTTCTTCTTTTTGGGCTTGAGTGGCAACGGACCGGGCATTTTAAAGACCGCGCTGAAATTTAAATGTTTGAGTGTTAGTTATTTTTTACGGCGAGTGCCGGTGAGATGCGATTACTTACTGACAGGTAGTGCAGATGGGACTAAATTTACAGAATACTGAAAGAATATTACAAAAAAGTTATTTGTAAAAATAGTTTTGCAAATTCTACATAAACCTACTTGATAAACACACTGAGCACACGTAGCCAATGTCGATGAGTTCGCGATGGCAAAAACAGGCGGCACGATAGTCTACTTTCGTGGCTGGCGGCAGCACAAGCTTATGCCGCATCTGTGGATCTGGCAGGAAAACCCACAACAGATACTGCAACAAGCCCTCGAGCTGTGCCAGCCGCAAATACTGTCCGCCGGTAATGTCACAACCTTGCTGCAGCAAACTCAAAGCTTTGTCCACCGCACAGACGTCCAACACAATGCCCAGCTTCTGTGCAGTGAAGAAGACATTCATGTAGGTCATATACTGAGAAGCACATTCATTGCTGCCGGTAACCACCAGAATGCGGGAATTCATTTTCACACCAGCCGCAGCATTGCGTTGTAACTGTTGGAAGTGCAAAGCCGCAAGTGAATAAATAACATGTGACAAAGCTGCATTCTAATTACCCGCGCAATGTAGCACAATGCCATTGATAAACTCCCCGCCAGCAGACTTTCGCAAGGGGCACTCAATTTGGGCGCATTATCGATGACATGACTCAGGCGTTGTTTTATAGTTCTCTCTACCAAAGTGAAAGCCTCATACTGTCCGTCCACTTGGCGCACTTCTAATTGCTTCACCGGCATAGGGTACAAGAAGTCACTGAAGTGGATAAAAGTGAATGCAGACAAGGAATACAAAAACAAACAGCACGACTTACGTTGCATGGTGATGGCACGAGAGCACGGCCAGCTTATTCTGTGCACGCTGCATCAGATGAGCATTGCCGAAAGCCACAATGGCGTCCAAACATTGTGTAAGGTGCTGTGGATTTTGGCGTATGATCCGCTGTGAAGGATTTGTGTCCAGCACAATGACCAGCAAGCTCACGCTATTTGATTCTAGGGCGGCAGGTTTGAGAAGCGGCCGATATATGCGTATTACACTTACCATCATCTGCTGGACTTTCCATAATATTTTTGGAAGGTAAATTTCTTTCAATTTAAAACTCTTACGAGGGATTTGGTGCCCGCGAATTATCAGGGTCTGCTGTGCTTGGAGAGTTTCCTCTTTGAACTCTGATCAAAATAAGCTACATCGCTGCCACACTTTCACGCTATATTATTATAAATAAGTTGTCTCTGAACTCTGAAATTTTAAACACATTCTACAGTTCTCTCACACATCATATTTCAAGTATTTAGTACATGATACTCGTTTTTATAAAAATGTTTAATAAAAAGAAACACATCATACCCCGCTCATTGTTTTAACGTGTGTTTATTTCGGATAGAAAAATCTTCGTGTTGATTGATGAATAAATTTAACTTACTGGCAACATCAGACACAGCTGATAATTTCTTAGCTGCTGATTGTACATTTTCTTTGGGCGTCAAACTTCTATCAAGTTATTTTTTATTGCAATTATAAGAATTAATTGCTTGATTTGAGTATAATTTAACTGCCTTGTAAAATGCTTGTGCTCGTACTTGGCGATCTGCACATTCCACACCGCTGCAGCAGCATGCCGGCGAAGTTCAAGAAACTGCTGGTTCCAGGCCGGATTCATCACATTCTCTGCACGGGCAACTTGTGCACGAAGGAGTCCTACGACTACCTCAAGACGCTGGCGAACGATGTGCACATTGTGCGGGGTGACTTCGACGATAATCTGAGCTACCCCGAACAGAAAGTAGTAACAGTGGGACAGTTTCGTATCGGCCTAAGTCATGGACATCAAGTGGTGCCGCGCGGCGATCCAGAGGCATTGGCGCTCATACAACGTCAGCTGGATGTGGACATTCTGATATCAGGGCATACTTACAAATTCGAGGCGTACGAGCACGGCAATAAGTTCTACATCAATCCGGGCTCGGCCACGGGTGCTTTTAATCCCCTAGACACACACGTTGTGCCCTCGTTTGTGCTGATGGACATACAGAGTGCAACTGTTGTGACGTACGTATACCAGCTTATCGACGACGAAGTCAAAGTGGAACGCATCGAGTACAAGAAGATTTAAGAGTGAATAAAGCAACAATGTACCGAATAAGGAGCATATGGGCAAAGTACATACTCGTGTGGACTCGCATGGCATTGTGATGTGCTTACGTTTAATTATGAATTTTGCTGATTTGCTTTAAGCTAGGAAATGAGCAGCACTTTCAAATTATTTTACCTAACTTCTTTGCAGTATTTGTGCTTTATAAACAATCTTACGAATTGCTGCAAATTCGTCTATAAAAGATATAAGTTGTATCTACGCAAAGAAAGTTATATACTTTTTGTATGAATATTATAAAAATATATAATATTATTAACACACATTTTATTATTTACATATACGTACACAAATAAATAAAATATCTATGTACATAAGGGAAAATGTTTTTAAAATGTAAATAGAACGTCAATCGAAGTGAATTCTTCCAGTCATTCATTTTAAAAATCATTGACTTCTTTTTGCAATGCAATATATCGTCGTAAAACGTTTATAAATATCCACTGTACTCCCCACTTTCTTAGAGAAGAAATCCCAATTAGTCTTTTTCCCCCACTTCATACGAACTTCAGAGTTGTGCATCGAAATGCACATGGTGAATGATAAAATGATAACATAATAATGCAATAATGAAAACATCAGTTTAATTTTTTATAAATATCAATCAAATTTTATTTATTTATGTTCACTTCAATAAATTTCCATTTAAATTTGAATCGAATAAGCATTTTTTATAATCAAAATGTATTTCATAAAAATTTAAACAAATACAAAATATTTTTAAATTTCAATGCTTTAAACCGATTTTAAAAAGTGCGGCATACAAATTTCTCTTTATATATAAACTTTTGCAAAAACACTTTTAAAAATATGACAATTTTAAGCTAGCGAAAGACTACTCTGGAAATTTAGAGCGCAAATTCCTTTTTGTAAAAATAAACTATACGAATAGAAAATAATAGCAAAGCAAATAACTTAAAAGACATTGAGGCGAAATAAAATACTTTCAGTAAAGTAGATTAGTATGAAAATATTAAATTAATACAGCAAGATTATTTATCGGTGAATACAAAAATGGTTGAAACGGAGTAGTAAACGAAATGTATGCAACCTCCGAGAATTAGTCATCATTTCATGCTTTTCATTTAGTTTTATGAATTGTTTTGCTTGATTCTTTTTTTCTCATTTTGTTTTAGTAATAATGATATCAAAAAGTTTTTCGGCTGGGTGCATTTCGAACGACCCGTTGCGTTGTTGCAGAAATATTTGTGTCGTGTTGTTGTTGCTACTTTGCAGCAGTTACCATTTCTGCGCTTTTAGCACGCAACCGCTCGCCTAACCGAGACTGTCCACACAAACAGTCTTCAAAGTTTTGCCGGAAATGGTCGTCTTGTACTGCTCGGGCACAGCCAATTCAGTCTACAAAGATAGCATATAGTAGAATGATTTAATTCAAGAAAAAAATAAGCAAGTTTTATGCGGGTGCATGTATGTAATACTCACGTAGTCCCCATTAGACTCGACCAGCATAACATTCATTTCAGAAGATTTAGAGCTGACGATTTCCACTCCCAGCGACTCCTGCGACAAAAACATTTGGCAACCATCCGTCTTATCAATGGATATGGTGGGTACAAAGCCCAAAGTCTAAAATATACAACATATAGATTTAAACATGGGAATTTGACCAAAAATTCTTTATACAAAATTAACCATGAACTTTTTGTATGAGAATACATTCAAAAACTACTCTGCGAGGTTTACCTGCATTTGCACACTTTGACAATTGACAAACTCAACCGATGCCACCACAGATTCGAACACCAGCGAGCACTTCTTGCAGGAATCCAGCACGATATTGTTTACCTTGCCCTTCACGGTAAGCGTGGAGCCTTCGCATTTGAACACATAAACAACGTTATTCATCTCGGCATTCTCGACAAGCAAGCCCGAGTTGTTCTTTTGATATTCCTGCATAGCAGAGAATTGAAATATTATTGTATCGACTTTACAGGCAAAAGAAGAAAAGGGGAGGAATGAAACACTCACAATAAGCCACTTCTTGCCATCGCGCGTAAACACAGGCGCCTTCACAGTCGGAGCGGCATGGCCGGCAGAGCCCACGGCACCGAATTGAGTGGGCGTCTTGAATGGGGCAGGACCGGTGCGTAAAGTTGGATTTTTGTGCGTCTGCATGTCAGCAGTGACTTTCTTCAAATCTGCACATAAGGCAAGCATTTAGTAAAAATAATTAAGTACAAAAACGACGGTGCCATGGCACGTACTCTTGGTGATAGCCTCTCCTTGATTGATTTCGGCGAAAAGAGCACCGCGCTCATCGGCAACGCCACCCTCCAGCGACATGGTAGCCAAGTCGAAGGCCGGTGGTGGCGGCGGCGGTGGGCAGCTGCCGATCGGCGGTGGTGGTGGCGCAGCGCGGCCAGCCGGAGCACCGCCCTTGCCGGACCACACCAAACCGGTGGTGTGATACTGCTTAATGTAGGCCTGCAGCTCGGTGAGCGTTTGCACCCAGGCGCGTGCCCATTCTACATGCTTTGCGTCTTTCTCTTTCCACTCCTTTAGCACGCGATTCGTATAGAACTGACCGGCATCGTTCATTTCCTTCACATGCGGTCCAGGTGTCGGAGACTGCAAGAAAGCATTGAGCTAAGAGCAAACAAGAGCAACCAGACGGATACATACCACACAGACCCAACCCAAGGCTGGAATACTCTCACTTATTGCCGACAAGTGATTGAAGAAGGGCGAGGCGCGGTTCTTTTCGCGAAAATCTTGAATGGCGCTGATCTGCGTAGACGTCGGCTTCAGCAGCTCCATTTGCTTGTCCTGGCTGGGCTTGGCACACTGCGTGGCCAAGGTGACGTACTGCAGCTGCGCGCTGCAATGTAAGAGGAAAAATACAGTTTAGAAAAGGCGTGACAGCGAGCAGCGTGTGCAACGCACTTGAAGGCCGCCTTCACCAGCTCGGCGTGCTTGGCCACATCGCCGCCTATCTTCGTCGACAGCGCCAAATATTGGCTCAGCGGGCCGCTGACAATGTCCTGGTAACCCAATACACTCATGCTGGGCGGTGGTGGTAGTAGCAGCAGCGACTCCTCCTCCTCTTCGACTTCTAATTGAACGTGAGCGTTAGGTGCTAGCTGATAATCCTCGAGCACGGTGGGTATGTTCTCGAGACTGCCTTCGGTTCGCTGTTGCTGCGTCTGACTGTTCTGACTTAGACTGGCGCTCAAGCTGCTGCTGTGGCGATAATTGATTCTGCTTAGCGAGCTCTCGATGCGTTCTATGCGTTGGTCGAGCGTGTTCGCTTGCTGCGTCAACTGCTCTGACAGCGTTTCCACGGGCACTGGTGGCAAATCGGTTGTCTCCAAGTCGAAACTAGCGCGCTTCTGTTCGAGCACTGTATCGAAGGTGCGGTTGGCGATTTCCAATTCACGCGCCGACACTGAACGTTCCAAACGCTCGACTAGCCTCTCCAAACGATTCACCAAATGCTCAAGGTTTTCGGCAACAGAAGGCTTCAGATCTGGATCGCAATCTGTAAAAATGTAGCAATTGTGTGAGTAAACGAACCGCAAAAGGTAAAATATGTCAGAGTATGCGTAAAAAAGGGAACTTTAAAAAAGTCCAATTGAATTGCCGGTGTATATTTATTGAAAACGTAGCTTTGTGCGCAGAAGTGCTGACGAAATGCAGAAATAAATTATAGTGCATAAAAGTGGCACAAGTTCACAAATTGCTGGAAAATGTTTGGGAAAATGTTACAATCTAAAAAAAAAGGTGCTGAACGGGGCTTCAGACGCTAGGCGAAATTATAATTGAAAACATCAGTTTTAGGATAATTCGTTTAAGAATTTGCCAAAAAGGGCTAATAATAATTTCAAATAAATTCACGGCAGACAAAAAAACATAGAAAATAAAGTTACGCATACGTCGTGTATGCCAAAAGACGCATGCAAATTAGGCTTGGTTCGATGCTGAACTAGTTCGTTCAAAGCTGCGGATCTTTCTTGTTGAACGACTAGATCTAGCTCAGTTTAGCGAACTAAATAAGAGTTGAAACAACAGAGAGTCCTTTATAATAACATTTGGATGTATAATTTGATATTTTTACATAGTAATTTGTAATACACAACTTATATAGAGATATACATACATATGTATATTTATTCTTTTGTATGGATATGTTTTTATGTTTTCATTATAACTGTTTTGAAAAAAAACATGCAGCGAAAGGTAAAAGATTCTGCAATTTTATTTTATTGATTTACTGAACTTCAAGAACTACTAGTTCATGTTTGTTGATTGAACTAAAAAATCAAATCACTAAAATGAACAGTCTGCAGACGTAGCAGAAGAGAAAGAGCGTAGACGCACTTAACTATTAGGTTAATAGGAAGAGAAATTCATAGAAAGGAAAACGCTTAGGTAAATGCAATAGAGACGTGACTTTATCAAAAAGCAGAACAGCAGAAAACGCAATAATTATATATAGTATGAAATACAATAAGGAAAACTAACAACAGAACATTGAAATAAACAAGGCAAAACGTTGAAACGTGACACATGCGCAGATAGATACACGTACAAACAGCTATACAAGCATACAATGTAATGTTCTTATAAACAATAAGCTTAAGCATAAATTAGATGCGGCTTCGACATTTTTGATAGCAACAGCTGCGTTGCTGGCGCTTGTCGGGAACAGAGTTACTTCGATGAATGAATCATAAAACGATGCGTTCCAAAATAATTGCTATGAATCAACGAACAAGTTGAATTGTAATGTAATTGCCAACGCTTAAAATACGAGTGTGTATTAAAAGATTTTGAGCTTAAAACTGAACAAATTTTAAATATTAATATTAATCTATTTTTCAAAAAATTCTATTGAGTTTTCAGGTCTTCAAAATAGTCGTATACTCCTAAGATGGGCTCGTCAATTGACGAACAATTTTTTCCTTTAAAACCTAGTATACACGGCATGCCAAAACGACGTCAAAATGACGTCTAAATTGGTCCCAAATCCTGGCATGGCACCGATTTTTACATCATGATATCATGCACAAGCCGTGTACACTAGGCTTAAGACAAACCTTCAGCTTTGAAAACAAAAAAATTGTCACAGGGGGATCTGCAATGTTTTCAACGTGGCTGCTTTTGGCCGTCCCAAACTTAGTTGCATGTTGAGGCTTAACAAATTTTGATCAACCCTCGTTTGAAATTATAATCCCAGCAAACAATTACGCAGGATATCCACTGGAGATTCAGTTATCCTGAAGCGTATTTTTCAAAGATAGGCATAATCTCAAGTGGCGAACCATGCAATTCTCCAGCAAAAAAGAAGCTTAAATTTGCATACAAATTTTTTATAGAGTGAATATCCAGCGTTTTTAAAGCTTGATATGCAGGACTTCACTCTAAATCGTTGCAGTGAATTGTGTATGCTTGGTTATATCTAATGTTATCTGGATATAAATTGCAGCTACAGCGCACTTCTCCAAGAAGAAAATGTTTGGCATACGCTTGAGATTTGTGTAGGATGACACACTTGATTTACGCTTGACTTGCTTGGAGTTCATTTCGCGATAGAAACTGTATTGAATATGCGCTGGAGATTTTACTGAATTTGACTTGATTGGTAACAAGTTTCCTCTACGCTGGTGACGATGCTTGCTGGGATATTTCAGACACGCACATTGACAATTGAAAGGGAATGCTAACGGCGGCGACCGACTACTACCTGGATTGTTGCAGTTCTTGGTCTCGTTTATGATCAGCGTACGGCCAAAGCAAGCGCCCAGCGTTTGACCCATTAAGCGGCACGCGCGACAAGAGCAAATGGCGCAAGCGAAGCGAATGCGGCACACGAAAGCGATAGCGACAAATGAATGAAATTTGGAAATATTCCGCTCTGCTCTGCTCGCTGCGCCTACGATTTTAGTGAACTTCTAAACAGCGCCGTCGCTGCCATCAATTATCACACACCAGCAGGAAGCAGCGCCTTTTGGCCGTTATCTTTTTGCTTTAACTTCAAAAACGAAACTAACTTGAAACTTTTTATAAAACGCACAAAATTTTATATTTTCTCAGCAGCGCGCAGTGCAGCAGGCAACAGGCGGCGGCTGGTTACAGTACGCGACGACGACTCCAACTGATTCATTATTCTTTTCAGTATGAGCCACCTGTCAACCCCTTGCCATCCTCCACCGTTCGTTCATACGCTGTGAATTCTGTCGTTTGCTTTTTGTTTGTATTTGCAAACCAGCAGCGGCGATTGTGTACAAGGCGAGGGCGCGCGGGAAGAGGGGGACGCGCGAATTCTAATACCGCTCGCTGTCGTAGCCAAAGCCGCCGCAACAATTGTGTGTCGTTATTTTAATGTGTGTGTGTGTTGTTATTGTTCTGTTCTAGCTGAGAAAATCGTTCATATTACCAATAAATAAGCCAGTCAGTAGACAGGCAGCCAAACGGCATGGGCGGTGGGTATGTGCGATTATTGCAAGTACATACAAACAAGTAGGTACATACATATGTACATATATATGTATAAGTGTGTAGAAAAAATATAATAAATATGCACGATAAGATAAAATATATACAAAATATTTTACTGAAATCACACACACACACTTACAAACAAAAACCATCAATAAAAATCTGCTTGAAAGTGGGATTACACGCCGTTACTGAAACAACAACAAGAAGCGCAAAACCGAGTGGAAAACGGACTATTTTAGTAAAAAAAAATTTAATTTGATAAGAATATTAGCGAATGTGGGCAAATGCGCGCGCTTCTCCTTCAAAGGAAATAACTGGCAAGGACCTACTTTCATTTGAAACGACCCAGTTGAAAAAATTAACATTGGCAGTTTTTAGTAGTATTAGAACTTTTCAAATAACCGATTACCGAATAGTTATTCCATTTATCAAAATAAATTAGACTTGCAAACGACGAGTAGGTACAACTAAAAATACACAAATGTATGGCACTTCTACAAAAACAACAAATTATTTCATTATAATTACTCAATAAGGTTTTCGATTCAATTCGGTTACCCGCTCATTAAAATTACACTATTTTAATGGTTATTAAAATTTGTCGAATATTTTTTGTATTTGATAACAGTTTAATTTTACTCAGGCCATCTTTTCAAATAATTTAACGTTTGTTTGGAAATTTTTAAATAAAACCATATGAATTACTTTCTCTAATGGAGGTATCAAGTAAGGCAAGCACTATCAAAGATGTGGACCACGGACTGAAGAAGACACGGACACGTCTTCAGATAATAGCAACTGCTACTCTATTACGCCTTAACGGCTGCTGATATCGCTACCAATAACGACATACTTTATGGACCCGTGTATTTACAACGAAAACACAGATTCCATGTATCTTTTTATCGAACCTCGTATACATATGTACATACGATATATAAATATCGTGCAAAACGAAAAAGTTTCGACGCTCTCAAGGATAGCACTTCTCCACTAAAAGCTGGTATAAGTTAACTAATTCTTCATTTGATTGGCAATTAATAATGGGCGTGACGCTAACATATTAATGCCATCACTACACTCAACTTATAAAACTCTCAACATATATTTTTATAAACAACTATTTTTGTTTTGCAAATTTATAATAAATTGAAAAATTAGAAGAGAAAGCACACGCGAAGAAGCAACGAAAATTGTTGAATGGAAACTAGTTTCGTAGATTGGGGTAGAATTAAAAAAATACATACTTTTAAAAATAAGAAAAATTGGAAAAAGAGAGAGAAAACAAACTGAAATGCTAGCGGCTAATGTGCAAATCTATATATAAATAATGTGTGAATCGAAAGATAACATATGTACACACAAACAGTGGGGAAAAAGCTTATAAATAGAGAATATTTGTAGCAATTGGAAAATTTCTATAAGAGCAAATACCGAAAAATAAGAATATTTTTACAAAAATCTATTTACACTTCTCTTTTGAAGGCTAACATGCAGCAGAAAAGTCTCAACATGTCTATGAAAATATTGTTTATTTTGCTTTTGTACATAAAAAATGTGGCCTTCACCTCCTTCACCTCGACTGTTGGCATCGCCATTGTATGGGAACACATCGTAACTGTGCGAAGATGCGCTGTAGCGCATGCTGTGCTCCACCGCTGCATGTGCGGCGCGCAACAGATCGGCGTACAAGCGCTGATGCTTCAGCTCGAGCTCATCGCGTCCCACGGGCGTTACAGGTGGTTCGATGCAGCCGCTGCACAATTATGGCATTTTAAATTAAATTGTTTTCAAATTCGCAGTTGGTTTCATTGCCGGGAAAAAAAAACCAACAAACGGGGCAGAGCAAAGACGAAAGTGAACTTAAGTACAACAAAAAGAAGAGGAAGTCTTGAAAAACAAACGTAAAAAAGCTTAAACAGGCACAATTTTAAACTTGTTGGCAGTAGCTGAAGTAGTATGCCATTAAATTGTTGCAAATAAGCTCCCAAATTGTCTCGAGACTAATTCTAAACTTATTTTAATTGAATACTTGATTCATTTAATACTAAACGAAACATCCATAAAGAACAACCACTCTTTTTCGTGAAGCTTTAAAACTCCAGCTGCTTTACAAATAAGAGTTTAAATAATTGTAAGCTCCCCAGCGACCGGACTCACATTAACTGCGCCAAGCAGCGACCATAATAAAGGCCATCTTCCGGAATCTATAATTTCTTTGTGAGAAGTATTTTATTTACATAAGTATATTGAATAGACTAGGACTCCAACCGGACACCTATAATCAAAGAAATCCGCCTCACTTAGCGACGTCATAATAAATCACCTCTATCGCTGAATGCATCGTAGCAAGTATAGGAAAACAAATGATTTGGTACAAGAGAATCCTTGTGAACTTTTTCTCCGACAATTAACAGAACCAAAAGATGCAAAACTACTTTCGACTTTGTGTGGCCATTTAAATTTTTTCAATGATTGCTAAAATTTTTCAAATCAACTCTCTATATGGTTCATTCCACTTTCCTTACAACAAAAACCTGATTTTGTACAACTTTGTAATTATGCCTGTTTCGAGTTATTTAAAGAAAGAAAAACAACAAAACAATGCAATCAAACGAAGTAGCAAAATAGACGAAACAGATTGGAGTACAAAGATTTTGTGCCAAACGAAAAACTCGAATGCGAAAATTAAATAAGGGGGCAGAAACGGTAAAAAGATTAAAATAATTGCAAGCGTTTGTCTACTACAACTACGACTAGAGCATTACATATCATTAATCCTTTCATCGTTGAACCACTCGGGCAGGCAGTGTGCGAAAGTGACCGAATCCGGCGCCATATCGTCACGTTCGATGTACGGCGCACACATGCTTTCACGCTTGGGAGGCGGCAGCGAGTCCGAGAACACGTCATCATCGTCGGCCAGCGATGCATGATCGTAGGGTGGCGGCGGCAGTGGATCCGGTTCGATTATTTCGGCATGCGTGCTAATGTTTACTTTCTTTTTGATGGATGTGTGCATGGAGTTGTGCCGTGAGAGGCAGCTCTTCGGCGGCAATGTATCGTGATTGCTTGTCAGCTGTTCCGTCTCGTACTGCTGCAGCACATTTTGCAATTGTTGCACTGCATCGGAGACAGCGTCAAAGGAGGGTGGTGGTGGTACTTCGGTTGTGGCGTTAGTTTGATTTATTGCTCGTACATCGGCGGCAGCATCGTTGCCAGTTGTTGCTGTTGTCGATAATGAAGTCGATGATTGGCTGTGGTGGGGCTCAGCGTTTTGCTCATTGCCAACTGCGAATGGGGTTTTCATTTTCATTAGGCAACAACAACGTTTATTGATTACTTGGAAAGGGGGGTGTGGGAGTTAAGCTGAACAACACTTGATGTTGAAAAATTATACAAACAAATAATAAATAAACACTTTCAGATACTTTTGGTGTTCGACACATTAAAAATAGGAAGTTTGTTCTACAAGTGCAAGGGGCAAGAATCAAAGACAGCAATTATCTTTCAAGTACACAATTTAGCTCTGATGCCGTGAATCTTCAATACTTCAAGACAAAGCTGTGCATCTTTTCTTTAAATTTGACAAGTTCGCATAATCCTGGTTGCGCAATTACACAGTTTATCGAAGCTCATTACATATATAATTATTAGAAAAACGATTTACACTTGGTCCTGTTTTTAGGCTGTATTTTTAAAATCTTCTTCTTACATGTTTTGGCAACAACAAGAAAATATTTAATAGAAGTTGGCCTTTTTGTAAGTATATACACCTATACCTCGGTTTACGCGGTACTCGTTTTACGCGGATTCGAATTTACGCGGTTTTTAAAATAAAAAAAAAAAATGATATTTACTTTTATTTAATTTATTTTAACTTTGCTTTATATCTGGCAATACTTATTATTTTAGTTAATTTTAAATCTGGTAACGCTTCATGCTGCTGTCATATTACATGCTATCTTATACATACATATATAAAACGCAGACTGACTAAAAAGCCCTTGCATTCGGTAACTCGACAGGTCATGGGTTCGAATCCCGGCTCCGCAGGTTTTAAAATTTTTCTTTTTTATCTTTATTTATGTTTTTTTATTACTTAAATGATACTTTTATATCTTATTAACAGTATAAAGCTATATTTTGCGTTCAATGAATATTTTAAAAAGCTTATTTATAGTCGGATTCGCTTTACGCGTTTTTTCCATATAAAAATGTTTAATTCGATTTACGCGGATTTGTCAGGGATTTGTATCTACCGCGTAAACCGAGGTATAGATGTACCTACTTTTTATTATTTTTTTAATATGTACTAAGCGTTGGATGGCATGATTAAGTTTGAAGAATGCTAGCAAAGATACAAACCTGAAAAATCCTTTGCATATGCTTTGAGTTTAATTACAAGTCTGAAACTATGCAACAGGTCTTAAAATGCGTTTTTCTAAAAAAAAGTCCCGAGTCACATGTCGATCTAAATACTGAATTTGCATGCGTTCAAACCGTTCACGCACCGGAAGTATGTTTCTCTTTAATTGATTTAAGCTAACTCAAATGTATAAACCTGAATATATTACATATACAGTGCCGGTCAAAAAAATAGCACCGACGTTGAAATCTATTTTCATTCCCATAAAAAAATAAATTGTGTGCTTATTATTTGAACATAACTAAGCGATGACGTAGTACTCTGTTTACTCTCTTTAAGAGACATTTTTTTCCTCAAGATAGTTAACGGTTCTTTAGAAATTATCGATTTTTTCACAAAAGTTTTACATCAGTGCAGTCAAAAAAATAGCACCTCGTATGAAAAAGTAGTTAAAAAAATAAATATTGTTTTAATAATTAAAATAAAAGTGAACAAAACTAAAGGTAAGGTAAATTCATACTGCAATTCATAATATCTATTGATTATTTTAATATTTATTCATCAGAATGGGACGTGGAAAGCACTGCACGCACGAAAAACGTGTTATTATAAAAAACATGGTTTCTGAAAACAAACCATATTCGGAAATCCGAAAAATAGTTGGGTGCTCAAGCAAAATGATTATCAACGCACTGAAATTTACACAGAAACCAGAAAAACGTGGACGAAAGCGAGTCTTGTCGCCTTTAATGGTTAAACGCTTGGTCAGAGAGGCAAAGAAGGACCCATTCAAGCCAGCTACAGAGCTTAAGAAAGAACTTACTGTAGCTGCAAGTGTCGAGACCATTCGCCGGAGACTGCGAGACAACAAGTTAAATGCATGTAGTCCTCGAAAAGTGCCACTCCTATCTCGTAAGCACGTTGCTAAACGTTTGAAATTTGCAACATCACATTTGAACTGGACAGCCGAAATGTGGAGAAATGTGCTTTGGACAGATGAGTCCAAAATTGTTTTATTTGGTGGCAAGGGGTCACGTTGCTACGTTAGAAGACCCCCTAATGCCGAATACAACCCACATTATACGATAAAAACTATTAAACATGGTGGGTCTAGTATAATGGTATGGGCATGCTTCTCTTATTATAGTGTAGGACCCATACATTGGATAAGAAGCATAATGGATAAAACCATTTATGTTAATATCCTGCAAGAAGTTATGCTACCCTATGCTTCAGACGAAATGCCGCTGGTGTGGGTCTTCCAGCAAGATAATGACCCTAAACACACCAGCAAACTTGCTACAAAGTGGTTTAAAGACAATAAGATCAATGTGATGGAGTGGCCCGCTCAGAGCCCAGACCTCAACCCGATTGAGAATTTATGGGCAGATATAAAAAAAGGAGTTGCTCACATTCAACCAACGAGCAATGAAGCGCTTTGGAACGCGGTAAAGCAAATATGGAACGAAATTCCGGTGGAACGTTGCCAAAATCTGGTTAACTCAATGCCAAAACGTTGCGCAGAGGTTGTTGCAAATAAAGGAAATGCCACGAAGTATTGATTATGATACATAAATTATACTTATAAGTTGTGAATTCATAATATATTGTTTTTTATTAATTTGTGCTTAGTTAAGTATATAATATTACCAAAAATTGAACTGAAGTGCTATTTTTTTGACTGATTGTTTTCTAAGTTCTTTTGAAAAAAATTAAAATTTTATATCAAAATCAAAAGAAAATTTAATGTTTTTTGTTTAATATGGTTTTACAGTTTCCCAAGTGTCTAATGCTACATTTTGAATTAAATCAGTTAACACTATTGCAAAATAATAGTCTAAAAATATTTTGTTTAGCCATGGTGCTATTTTTTTGACCGCAGCTGTATATAAGCCTAAAACTATGCAACAGTTCATGAATTGTTTTTTCTAAAAAGCTCTAACGCTTTCGACTAACATTTCAAAGGGTATGTATGATACATATGATATGTTGCAGTGAATGGAATTTTCCAGTTAAAGTAGTGTGTGTGAGTGCGTGTGTGAGCTTATACAGTACCAAAAAGCTTTGTTGTGCGGTGTATTTTAGCAACAAGTGTTTATAATATTGATGTAATGTGAAGCACATGTTCAGGCGTTTATTTATGTGGTCATATGTATGTAAGTACGCAAGTGCTAAAGTGGTTGATATAAGCACGATATAGAGCTTGAAAGGGACAAATAGTTCTGTATCTTGTGTTAGTCAGTCAGTGAGTGGGTATGAATGTGTGAAATGCAAACAAGCGGATGCTTGCGGATGAGCATTGTGCCAGGATGTGTACTACACCAAAGAGTTTAGATGACAAATTAAAATTCAAATAAAGAGTTGCAAATTCAAAGACTGAATGAAGTAGAATGAAAAAGAACAGATTAAGGCTAAAACAACAAGAAGAAGGACGAGACGTATGTATTGTATACCAATGGCTGACTCTGCCTGCGCCTTTGCAATATCCGGCACGTCCGTCACTGCCTGGCTGCATAAATTCACTTCATTTTCACTTTTCACCGAATTTTCATAATCCTGCACTGGCGGCGCTGCGCTGCTGGCACTATCAGCACTTGCCACCGGCGCAGCCTCGTTGTTCGTTGTGTCGTTAATGATGTCGGAGCTGCCGCCATTGCCGTTGGCGGCGCTATCATTTGTTTTGCCATTCTCAATTGTAATGGTAGGTATTATGAGTTTCTTGTCGTTCGTTTCCGTTTGCTCCTCCTCGTCAGCGTCGGTTTTCTTGCTTTTATCTTTTTTGTTGGATTTGGCATTTTTCGGATTAGCGCGACAACACGAAAACATCTTTACAGCTTCCGTGTGTATGTGGATTAGGCTATATTAAGCGTTTTTAATGGGAGTTATTTTTGCTATTTTTCCCTGGAGCAGCTGCTATAAAAATAACAATATTTTCAATTGAACTTGAGCCCTACTGCCGGCAGTGGTAAGCTTTGGTGGCTGGTGGAGCGCTGTCAGTGCAAAGTGCCGACGATGCCGCAGCATGTCATGTCCTGACAGCGACGCCGCTGCTACTTTATCGCATTGACCCAGTTCAACTAAGCTCATTTGCGTGTGTCGAGCTTATAAATTCATTTCCTTTTAATGCACACACGCACAATTTTGCATTTCCTTATGTCAACTAATTAATTAAGTTTTTGGCTAGGGAAAGCAGGCGCCAGGCAGACAGATGTCAAATGTAGTGTAAAGCAAAACGGCTCATAAAAATGGCACAAGTTTGCTGCTACAACGATCGACAAGGGCCGAAAGCGCACACCCAGCAGGAAAATCTGAACGCACACTTTTTTTGAATGCAAGCAACATGGGCGAATTCAAGAACCTCCTTCCCCCCTGAAATGATTTGGCAACAATTTGCCAACACTGGCGGCATGCCAACAACGCAGAAAACTATGCAATACTTTACTGAGTTCCAGTGAGAAGCGAGTAAATGCCAGGAAGGCAAACATTCGGCATTTCGATTGATATTTATGTGCGTGTGTTTGTGTCTGTGAAAGGGAAGCTGAGGTGGATTCGGCATCGGGAAGCCTTTTGCATTGTATTTTTCGGTTTAAAGAAATTAGCAAAGTTATCATAATGCCCTCCCGGCCAAGGCAGCATTCAATGAAAAACTTTTTCCGTTTAAAAGAAGGATTACAACAAAATCTTTCTGATGTTTTACTGTGCAACAGGCAAGGATCACAAGCTAAAATAGGTTCAAATCTATCATCATCAAATTTTTATCACGAAAAATTAAGTGCTAAATTCACCTCAGTTTTCGCTATATGCGCGTGTATTAGCAAATAAATTTACATTTATGCCAAAATGCAACAAATATTCTTCCTCAGAGCTAAAGAGCAGAAACTAAAAGCAATAAGGTCAAAAACCCCATAAATAAAAGATGAGCGAGCGTTCGGGCAGGAAACAAGATACATATTTCATCAGTTCATCTCATCAGCAAGAGCAACTTCAGTATCGACGGCACGGCTTTGACGTCGTTTGTCAGGTTATGTCATTATTAAATTGGTTACATAAAGTTAAGCAATATTAAGGGGGCAAAGAGCATTTTCGGCAAAAATTACGAACATTCTATTTAAAGTACAATTTAACGGGACCTACAATGGTATGTGTCTTCTGCGTTACTTTTGTCTAGAACGTTTATTTAAAATTTTGTGATTTTAAGTGTAATTAAAAATGTTCAATAATATTCCAAAACTAAAATACTTTAAAGAAATGCAGGATGCAGGAATATTTCCTAATGCTTTTCGAATCAAACGAAACTATTTTAATAACATTTGGCTCTTTATTCTTTTCCTGATACTCTCGGCATGTAAGCTGTGAATCATGCGAAGTCATTTAAACAGTTTTAAATGTTGACAAGCAACGCAGCAACAAACACACAAACAAAACATCATACACAAGTTACTAAATAGAAGATTTCCGAGAAACTGATGAAAAGTTTCAGGTTACCAACACCTTCGCTATAATACACACAACTTCTTTCTTAAGCTATGGCATTTTGCTTAATTTTTGGCAAGTAGTCTACTTAGGAAAGCGGTTCTTCACTAGCGTTTCAAACAAAAAAAAAACCAAGTCATTTTACACTTTTCTGAATGTAGTCATAAAAATTGTCAACATCAGTGCGCCTTTTTAATCTTAATTAAAAATTAGAAATTCGGTCAAGTATACTTTACAAATGGAGCACTAAAACCGACAAGCACCTTAGAAAAAGACACTTTGGAAGACATAAAATATGCACAACTTGAATGACGAGAGGCTAAGACTGAGACAGCAGCGTGCGTAGGCGCGCAGCGAAATTGGGTCAAGCCGGGCCGCAGCGGCGGGACATAACGGCAAAACCGGGTACCAAATCGCATACACCGGCACAGTGCGAACGACTTGTGTGCACACTACAAGAGCACACCCCAACAATCGAGAAGGCTAATAAAGGCGAATCGAGCAAACAGCAAGGAGGGCAGGCAAGCTACAAATGAGTGGAACTTTTTGCTGCATAAACGTTTCGGTTGTTTTTTTTACGTTTCTTTGCTTTGGATTTTGATATTGTTTGTTTTTGCTGTTTGTTAAGGGAAACAGAAGGAGCTGCCACTTAGGAATTCGCCAAATTAAAAACACACGCGCACATTCTTGGCCTTTTTCTTTTTTTTTTAGCGAAATACAAAAAATCTTGTTTTCCCAAAAGATTGCTTGTTATCGAAATAAAATTTGTAATTTATTGTTTAAGCACGAAAAGACGCACGCGGAGCGTTCGTAGCGATTTGCTCGTTTTGGGCGTATGGCGCGAGCGAATGAGCGTTTGGCAATGTTTCACAGCAGCTCCAGATACCGGGACGGACCACAGCACCGCATCGGGCTAGCTCTCGCGTACGGCGTCAGTGAGAGGAGCAGCACCAACAGGGAAGTGCAGAGAAACAGGCAGTGTTGCACGAGATGAACAACTTTTATTAACAAATTAATTTCTTCCACAATTTGGCGTATTATTTTGTAGTAAAACAAACGAAGCTGGTAAAAAAAAATATAGAGAGACACACACCAGCGCGGCTATGATTTCGGGCAGGTCCGCCGTTGCAGGCAAGTAAACTCGTTATGGTCAAAAAACTTGTAGTGAAATGGCACGAATTGCATGACTTTGGTACAGCGTCGACTGTCGACTGGCAGCGCGGAGAGTGTAGAGAAAGCGTTTAAGTTGAACGCCGCCGCTGTCATGTGCATAGCTTTCAATGCGGCCCACACTTAGGCAAAGCGCTGAGGCACATCCACGCCGCCAGCTGGCATTGTACAATGATGCTATTATGCTTTCACTTGACTCAGCGCTGTTGCGGCAAAGTTTTGAGTGCATTGATCCTGCCATTTGAAATTTTTGGAAATGGTGACTCTTGATAAGCTTGCTTAGTCATGCCGATATGCCGATAGTTTCAGTATGAAGGCTTAACATAGAAAGACCTCGTGCACTACAACAGCCGAGCCGGATTTAGGTACTGCCGAACCCAATAGAAGTGGACACTGAAGACAATAACGGAATACGCTTAATATTTTTGGCCGAAGCTGAACCCTAAAAATAATCAGTTCAACACGATTGTTCAACCGATGCAGGCGCTTCTACTTCTCCAAGTATCAAAATACACAGCACTTTGCCTTAGTGCCAGTTGCAAGATGCTAAGCATTTGCTAAGTGTACACACAAGGGTGAAATGCGTATGAGAGAGAGCTACAGGAACTCACAGGATATTCAATTGCGCATGTCCTGCAAATGCAATAAAAGCAAAAGAAAACACAATCCGACCGAAGGAACTGGAGTCGAGTCGAGTGACAAAATTTGTCAGATTTTTTACATGCTGTGAAAACAAGGAAATATCCTTTACGCACACAAACACACAAACACACAAACACACACACAGACGCGTGAGTGTGTGTAATACAAACGCATAAATGTCAGATGGCAGCTCACATGTTACGACAAATTAAAAGCATGGGCACAGGGGGTGAATATGCGGGCATGGAATAGCCGTAGAGCTACAGTGGAAATGGCCCAGGGAAGCTGCGCAGCGAGAGAGCGGGCAAACAAAAACAGAACATTAGAAAATAACTGAAATTGAGTGTGTGTGTGTGTGTGCGTGTATAAGTGCCCGGTGACTGTGGCGAGTCCTTGCAACAACATTGGCATAGTTTTAGGCGCGCCAAAAGGGCGTCGACTGCGACGGAAGTGCCCGCCGAATGCCATGCACGGCACCGCGCGGAAGGGAAAGCACGTGCCACTCACAACTGCAACTGAGGCTGCGGGTGCGGGGGTTTGGCTGGCATTAGCGGCCGCGTACGTGCGCGATAAGCCTTAAGGGAGGATTTTTCATAAGATCTTTGTTTGACACTTGAAAAAATAAAAACATTTTTGTTCTTTTTGTTTTGCGTAAAATGAGAATAAACACTTGCACTGCGCTTGAGGATAAAAGCGCACAAAAATATGACAATTCTTTTAATATTTACGATATTAACACGCGCACGCACAAGCAAGGAAAATATTCAGCAATAAATTTTAAAACAAGAAAACACGAAATATATGTATATTTTTGGCAGCGCAAAAGCGAACCACGAACCACACCTTGCCGAAAACTACACTGAAGAGACGAGCGCCGTCGCAAGTTGAATCCAACGAAAGCAGCCGGGCCAAGAGCAACATGGAGCGGCAGTAGCTGAGCAGCAGGAACTCGCCGCAGCAGCAAACGACGTTGGCAGCTGAAATTGTGCCGGCAAGCGCGGCAGTGGTTGCCACACAAAGAAACCCCGTTAGCTTTGCTGTTTTACGCTGCCCAAGCTCGATATTACGAGTATTGCTCCCATTGAAGCGCCATGACGCTGTCGATTTCATGAACCCAACGCCGCAGCTACGACCACATTAAAACCGCAAAATTTTAGCTGCTCATGTTGCGCGCTGCGTGTTCCATGCACTCATCCGGGGGATATAAATATATGCGGCGTATCTTGTTCCCTGATTTGGCAAAAATTTCGCCGTTGCTGTGTTTTCTTTTTGTATATACTTTTTCGGCATTTGCAAGCGGCGAGAAAACATATACGAGAGGTCGGAAAAGTGGCGCGGCCACTTTGGCCGGAAACGCTTGTTTGAAGTTTATGTGGACAAACCGATTGGAAGGCAGAACGCGACTCCAGGCACCACTGTGCCGCTTTTTGGAGCTCTGCAAGATGTGAGGCAGAGTGCTATTGAATTTGTCACTTGTCAACGGGAAAGAGAATATAAATTGCTACACAAAAGATATTAGATAGGATTAGATATTAGGCACATTATTGTGCCTTGAATTAATTAACAATATTTCGCAAAACATTTCTCTCAGAGTGCAATTTGTATTGTTAAAATATTTTAAATAATGTAATACGAGAAGAATTTTAATTTGTTTGTTTCAAAGCTAAAATGTATTAAGTATATACATACATACATAGGTCTATATGCGGCATACATATAGATGTAATAAACTCTAGTCTAGACTATAGATTCTAGAGTTGCGCATATTTCAACAATTAAAGCGGAAAGAGGGACCCAACATCTAAGATTCCATTTGATGCGAAAATGGGAACAAAAAGGTTGTAGGTCTCAGTGAATTCAGCAGTTTCGAACGAAATTTTAAATTTTTAACGAGTTCAGCCTAAAACTGACCTACCACTAAAACCTTTTCAATATGAAATTCTTCGCTGTCTCAAAGTATGTTGCCAATCGCTAATTCAACGCGCAGTTGAAGACAGACACCGAAGAAGACCCGCGAAAAAAGAAGAGAAGCAGCCAAAACAGCATAAGCGCACGTCCCCCCTTTCGCGGCTTATGCTGCCAAAATTCAGAACCCACGTCTGTAAGATTTAAAAAAAAGTGGTTATGTTTCAACGCAGACCGCTGATCCTTTATTTTCATTAAGCCTGCTTAAATCGAGCGCCATTTAACGGTGTCAGTTGTGGGTTTCTGTGTTGACTTCATTTCTTTTACTCGCTATTTCGTTTTCTCCACTTTGTTCATAAATTTCCGTCGAATTACTGTTTACAAAAAAAGACAAGTCAAAAAACATTTCAACACTTGAACATGATTCATGCGCTTCAAGCGAAGTTGACAACAATGAGATGAGATACAAAAACAGAGCGCACATAAATTATAAGTGGCGCATCGTTAACTGCTGCAAAGAGCACATATAGACAGAAGAAAATGTAAAAAATGTACAGAAACTAAAAGTAAAAACTACGAATAGATAGAAATGATGGATAATAAAGAATTAAAAATAAGCTGTGGAAAAGTATATGCTTTCAGCATGATGTTGCCAGGAGACAAAGTTGCTAAACAATTCTTTCTAATAATTTTTATATTTGGAGCAAGCGCAGGCTACATTCACATATACTTTCTTTCTTTTTAACAAAATCATAATACCAGACGGTTGAAATCTTATAATATAACTGTATTAGTTACAACATACATACATACATACATGAATATGATGCAATTTAAATCAACAATACAATAATAATGATAATACAATGATTACAATAAAATGATGAACTTCATTTTTTAATTTTATTGCGTTGTCCGTGAGCTACACTTTATAGGGAAGGGAATTCTAGAGACGAATTTGCACAGACATAAAATTGACAGTCTAAAACGTCTAAAACTGTAGAGAGGAAACTGCTTGCCGCGTTAAGATCACATAATTAGTCTTTCGTATGGATACAGTGGCTCCAGTGGCTCCATCATGTAAATTACATATATTGTAAGCAGAATTCCTGAACCAAATTTCAACAAATCTGCAAAAGCAGGCAGTTTATTTGTTTGTGCATTTCTAACAAAAGCAGTTGACTATTAAAAAGAATTGTATTTTTAAATGTATTTTTATCTATAATTCCAAGTTTCCCATCACCGATCGCATTTCCACTTTATAAATCTACCCTGTACATAAATACATATGTATTGCACATAGCTTGACACACCAATTGAATTATTTTTCAGGGAAAATAAAACTGCCTGCTCGAAGTTAATTTAAACAATAGCTATAAAAGGTATGTCAATTGTATGACTAAAATTGGCAATGACATACATGTGCGGATTAATAGAAAACAGTGACTAGACCAAGTAAATAGTGAAACTTTCCGATTTTCTATGTTACAATTAATTGCAGTTAAAGAGCAAACTAAATTATGAAGACGCCGCAGAGCATGAAGCTAAATGCAATCATAGTATTTTGCAGCTCGCAGCAAAACGCTGCTCTGACATACTGTGGCATGCTGAGGCAATACAAATGCATCGTTAAGTGCTGCTTACAATGTACATACATACAAGATATTTTTATTTAATACTTGATCTAATTAAGCAGACGGATGTATAGAAAGACAAAACTGCGCAAAGTAAATATTTCTTTTTTTACGGTTTAACACGCTTTAAATGTGAGTTGCGTGCATATGGAAACGGTTTTAGAGCTGCGAAGTCCAATTGGAACATGAACATTGTTTTTCCTTTTGATGAGCAAATGCTTAATAGTGAAGTACATAGTCATTTACAAATTAGTTACAAATAATTTGCGGCGCCAAAAAGGTTTTTTAAATGCACATAGAAGTCAGTCCAACTTCACCTCCTCACCTCCTCTATGGTACCTATCGAGGATAACTAAGACAAGTCGAACAAAAGAGGAAAGCGAATCTGAAAAAGATCAGCTGCAGCCATGATCAAACAAAACGTATATCATTAAATGGTCATAAAGACGGACGCAAAATAAGTGCAAAAGCTTAAAATAGCACAAATTGCAACGAAAGAACTACAAGGCGCAACAAGACATGTGTGTATGTGGAGCAGTTGGAAAGTAGGTGCCATAAGAGCCGGCGCAGTTATATGCATTTCGAACGAATGCAGATACGTTGTTGTAACTATTACAGATAAAGTCGAAGGCAATAACTTTACTTTATTTTCCCTACAGAACCATTCCATTGGCAAAACAAGTGAGGATCAGTGGCAAGAAAAAATTTGCAAATGAGCTTGTTCCCTCCATGGCATGCCTAATATCAGCTGCATAGAACAAACGAATCATTTGCTAGGGGAAGGTATAAAGTTTGAGCACGTTTTGTAAGAGCCATATCGATATACATATGTATCATTTATATTGCTGCAGCTGATAGCGTGTGTTTGTGTCAATCACAAACTAAAATAAAGTAAGGATAGAATGGGTTAAGCAAGGGCGCAGTAATAGTATACTTTATGTACATACTTTATCGCTTACTTTATCGTACTATTCGTTTCTTTTGCTACTCATCAGTTTCAGCTTTGGAATTTCTTTTGCGGTTTGGGTGACTCACATGGCACGAAAGGGAGAGGTTGTGGTAAATGGCGCTGGGTTGTGGACAGTACAGGCGCTACTGTTGTCTACTATAAAACAATTAATGTTGGTTTGGTTTAAAGAGATGGGAAGACAAGCATTACCAAAGAAACAAGATCGTAAATGCTTAAATGCGCGATTCTTGTTAATTGTATATACCCTTAAATTTTCTTTTATCCTCGAACTTGCTTGTCAAGAAATGTTTACATCATTTCTATTTACAGAAGCGCTTTTATCGTCAATGCAATTCCAATTGAATCATCATTAAAAATATACATTTATACATAATACTTTAATTTATTTTCCGCTTTGTTAGCTTTCTACGCGTCGCCCCTGTTGGTCCGGTCTTCCAGTCCAACGAGAGACGACAGCTGTTTGTTGTTTTCACAATTGTCAGCGGAGCACCCCCGAAAACAAAATTTGTGTATATTATAATAAATAATTTTACGAGGTACAACGCCTACATGTTTTTATTTTTGTAAATTTTGCTTTCTCTTTCTTCTTTCCCGACCGGCGCTGCCGCTGCCGCTGCCGCTACCACTACCTTCTCCCCACTTCATTATCCGTCCCTTGACGCCGCACCCAATTTGCAGCCGTGAAAATTCATAGAAACGCCCAGTGGCTGCCCCTCGAAAAGCCGGCTTTAGCATTCATTCTTTCTTTTGTTCCAATTTTCTTTTACTTGTCGAAAATCTCAATTCCTCCACAACTTCCTTCTCGCTTGCTACGTTTCCAAAATAATTTCTCCGTTAAAAAGCACTTACCAAAATTTTGCAGAATGTAAAATTCGTTTTTAAAAACCTTGGACAGGTTTGATTCACAAATAAATCACTGCGAATTGAAATTGTTATTTGCGACTGAGAATCTGAGAATCTTGCTAATCTGCGACAGCTAAATTTGTGACCGACTCGTGAAATGAACACGAAGAATGAACAACAGCTGTGACGATAAGAAGAAGAATCAGTTGACCAACTCAGTGGAAAGACTCACGATGGGTAATTGTGATTGATATTATTCGGCTCAAAAATATTGCTTAAAATTGCAAGTGGCCGCATACTAGGTCATCTGATCAAACTTAGAATTTCTCGGCACAAATTAGAAATAAAGGTAGTAATGTTGGGAAAAAATTATTTATTTATTAATAAATAATAACCCCATACAATAATAATGCCTTGAATGCCACCAAAATGGAAATATTCGGCAAAAAATTCGGCTTCGTCTTCGGCTTGGGCCGCATACTCGGTACTCGCATTCACAATAGGTACAAATGGCCGCCGGCGCCATTTACCATCTCTATTTTACCAATAATTCTCAAACTGTGGGGTGTGATTTAGAGATTTAAAGCAGAGGTGATTTTACTTGCTCAAGTCAAAATTTTACAAGATATCTTTGGTTGGAAAGTGTGAGTGGGTTAGTAAAAAAAGCGTTTATGTATAGAAATCGCCGTCATTAGCAGAAACTTTATCAAGTATTCGGGAAGAGAAATTTCAAAAAGTCGCGTGTCGCAACGTGTAAGTCCGCTTTTACACGATGCGACTCGGCCCCGGAGACACGGAAGAATGTAGGAAAGAGGGGTGAAACGACAGGGGAACGCGCAAAATCGCTCGGGCAGCGATTGTGCTGCGATTTTCTGATTTTCTGACGTTCCTCTTTATTCGTTTTCGCGCTTCGCGCTGTCGACTGTAAATTAAAACTTGAAATCGAGTGAATACGTATTGCAAATAAACTGAAAAATTTACAGAACTTTACGCATAAAAGTAAATATAAAGAAGAAAATGAGCAAAGAGTGGAATAAGTGCTTTAAATGTTTACAAATTTCACAAATAAAACCAGCTGCAAACTCTAGTGTCAAAATGCTCGACACCAGCGAGTCGCATCGTGTAAAAGCTATGCGCGATTTCAAAGCGGAATGCGAAAAAATCGCCGGGGCCGAGTCGCATCGTGTAAAAGCGGACTAAAAGCGGACTATGTAACAGTATGTTCACGGATTTTTTCGATATTTCAAATACGCGCATGAAATTTTAATTAAAATCTTATTCGAATAAAATAAGTGATCAGCTTTCACATGTCAACGGAAGCAGAGAATTATAATATAATCGAAAATTTTATGAAATAGAATTATTTGAAATTTTTGTCAAGTATGTTCTCTGATCACGCAAAAAAGATGATTTGGAATTTGCTAATCCAAAAAAGTGTATTGGTAGTACATTTAAAAGCAACTCTGCATGAGCATTCACAGCACTGACGTGTGAAATGAGAACATTGTGACCGTCTTTAAAAAAATTGCTATTTTAATTAGCAGGCAAAGAAGAAGAGGAGTAATTTTCGGATCGTGCCGATTAGATGCCGGACAAAGTTTTGTTGAATTGCAGGCGATAAGAGTGTTGAATTGAAGTATCGCTGATATTAAACCACGAGAAATGAATGCAACAGGAATTATGATCGGTAGCTGATGCAACAAGTAGCGAAATTACACGAAAGTAAGTAAGATTGACTCACGCCTCTTAACTTCTTAACCAAATGCAACAATTTGTAAATTGCAGCTCATGTGGTTCCAAATCATTAAACATTAGATACTTTGATTCTGCTAATTCCAACGCACTCGTCAGCAATACTGCAACTAGCCACATCGCATTAAGCAACATGTATTCCCGCGTCTACAGACTGCTCTGGATTTTGCTGCACGTGCTGGTGGCTGTGTATGAGACGCTGCGCTGGCTTAGCCTACGACTGCAGGCAGCGACGCTGTGGTCATATGATCACCTCTGCCGCAGCCGAACGTCACATGCAGAGCATGAAAGCGTAATTTTAGAGCGGTGCAAGACGCAGTTAACCAAACTGCCGCGCCACTTGAACATCATTGTCGGTGCTGACGACACGCAGGTGGATGAAGAGGTGCTCTCCCGCATTTTCGCTTACGCGCTTACGATGGATTTCCTTTGCGTCAGCGTCTATGATGCTCGGCTAGCAGAGCGAAGTCGTATAGATATGCAAAAGGTGCAGGCGCCAGTTGGAGTACGTTGCAAAGAATTGCAAAAACATCAGTATGTATGGATCAAGGCTAAAGCAGCAGAGGCTGCGCCTCGAAATGGCGTTGCAAAAATTCTAAGCAATGGCGCTGCAAATGGTCATGAGAAGCTTGTGGACAAATCGATTGAGGTGAGGTGTTAACGTGTTTACTCAACAGTACGCCGTGCTTACCAATCCATTATCACTTTCCGCTTTAAGTGTCATATCTATTTGTAACATTATTTATTTTCAAAAATTGACTAATGACCAGCATTAAAGTTCTTAAAGTATTGCTAACTTTATTAATATTAAATTTTGTGCACTAAAATAACTTGTTCCGAACTAAATTTAAGTAGCTGTTAATGTGTTGCGTCCTATATTTTCAGATTTATGAAATCACGTCCGCAGATTGTCGGCCGCTTATCGCCGATGTTTGCCGCACTCTCTACAAACAACGCCACTCCGCGGACATAAAGCAATTGCTGCAAGATCGCACACATCTGACGCAGCGTATAAACAATGAATTGTCGCAGCGCCTATACAAAATGCCAGATCCCGAGCTGAGCATCATATTCAGCGGGCAAATGTGCACGTACGGTCTGCTGCCTTGGCAAACACGGTTCACGGAATTTCACAGCTTCGAGACGGGCCGCTACTTCAACGCGCAGGCTTTCGCCAAATTGCTCTACAAGTACTCCCGCTGCGAACAGCGCTGGGGGAAATAGATCAATAAGCGGTATATTTGATAAAGATAACTATTGTAAATTTAGTAGGGAAAAGAATTGGGCGGGTTAGAAACTATTGAGCATTTCTATTACTGAGTTTAATATTTTTTTCTAAGCGGTTACAATTGTATTTTACTCTTCTAATACTATTACAATAATCCAAACTTTTTTGAAGAGTAAGTATATTAGCATTATAAAGAAATAGTTGTTCTGCTATAGTAAATTGAATGTAATTCATAGGCTTTAATACATTTTGAAAGACACTAAAGTTTATGTGAATAATTACAAATTTAGTTAATGTAAATATGTAATAAAAAGAATTGTTTGTAGAAAAAAATTACTGGAAATTTTGCATCAGATGTTATATATTTAGCAGCTAAAAAAAGGCATTATCAATATTGAATAATTTTCGTTGTTCATTTTCAAATACCACAAAAAATATGCAACTCTAATGCGCTTTAGAAGTCCTAACTCAAGTTTATTTGTTTATGCATTCCTGCATTCCTATCAATAATTTATTCAGAAGAATCATCCACTAAAGTTGTATCTTTATTAAGCAAAAGTGATCAATGGAAAAAGATTAGATTATCCTGCCATAAAGATGAAGAAAGTAGTATGCGTATTGGTTTGAGTTTGTGTGTGTGCGAATATCGAATGCTGTTATAAGTTAGTTAGTAAAATTGAAAAGTGAACAATTTTACGCTAATAACTTTTAATGCTAGATCTAGAAAAGTACTACAATATTACGATACGTGTAAATGTACGCCTACAAACTACGGCTAAGCTTCCCTCTGCATTTATCTTTTAAGTATTCGATTTTTGTAGACATTTCGGTGTGGTTTGCATTGCAGTTAAAGATTCTGTTCTTAACCCTCTATCGACCCGGCATCTACGACGTCTGACGTTTCTTCAGCAAATTAACCTCTGTCTCGTATTCATTCTTGGCAATGGTGTGCGGACCTGGCCCCTGCGGTGGCATCTTCTCCTGCATTGTGTGGAAGGTGTTGCGCAGCTGCTCCAGCGATTCGGCCAGACCTATTTTAATGTTGCGGAACTCTTGCGACATCACCGACAACTTGCCCAGCAGGAAATTCAAATTCGAGTCCATATCCAACATCCGGCCCTTGATCTCCTCCACCTTGCTGCTCATGCTGTCCATTGTGCTGAACGTGGTGTTCACATACGCCTCGTTGCGGCCGTGTAGCAGATTGAGCAGATCCTTGCTGTCTGTGATCTCGCCATGCATGATAGAAATCTGGCGCCAGACGTGGCTTATCTCGGCCTCGATCAATGAGCTGAGGTTCTGGACCGCCTCCAGCTGATTGGCCAAGATGCTCTCGTCCACGTTGTCGAAGCGTTCCTTCAGCAGCGCCGTCACTTCGTCGCGCTGCTTGTCCAGCAGATCGCTGATCTTCTGCACCACCTGCAAAGTGCCGAACTCCACTTTGCGCTGCGTATCCAGCACGTACTCGGAGTTGGTTAGCAGTATGTTGTTGAATGTGCCGATCATGTCCAGCGCCTCGCTCAGTTTGCTGTAGCTGCTGTTCACTTCGTCGTAGAATTTCACCGCCAGCGCCGTGGAATTGGACACGCTCTCGAGCAGCTTGGCAGTATTGTCTGCGTTGTTCTCCTCGGCGGCTCTCATATTAGAGGCGGCTTGAGCGAGTGCTGCAAAAGGGGGTAGAGGGTACAGTTAAAATTATTAACGAATCAAGTCAAGTCACTCACCTTTATCGGCCACACTTATCGATTCCAGCTTTACGCTCTGCAGCGCTGTCAGAGTCTCATTGGCCAGTCCGTGTATGAATTCCTTGTCCGCAGTGCTCAATTCCTTGCTGGGCTGGGGCAGCGACTTGAGTTCCGCCATGCCCGTGCTCAGTTCATCGAACTTTTCAAACACTTTGTTCTCGAACTCTGAGTTGTCGATGGGCTCCGCCGCCAGTGGTGCTGGTGTCGCTACACTGTAACTACCCAGTTTATCCTCGATCTTCAATAGCATTTCGGCAGTGGAGGGCACACTCTTGACTGCCAGCTCCGTCTGTGCCAACATATTCTGCGAGCTGTCCAACAGTTTGTCCACATTCGCTGTCAGCTGCTTGACCTGTTCCAGCAGTTGCTTATTGGTCTGCTCCTGTTGCTGCACAAATTCTATTGGTATTGCGGGTGCAGCAACAATGGGTGCCGGTGCCGCCATTGCACTGTTGCCTGTTGGCACCGGCGGTCGTCGGAAGCACTCGTCATTCTCGCGCATCCACTTGAAGATATGCTCTAAGGTCTCGCCCAATTTATCCGTTTGTATGTTGTACTTTTCCTCTTGCTATAAAATATGAGAAGCATAAAAGCGTTACTTTTGAAACAGGCTACGGGCGCTACTCCCCATTTTCCCATACGCCATCATACTCACCGCTATCAACATCGTCTCAATCTGACTGACACGCTCGTCCAGGCGTGCGAAAATTCCGTTTATGGGCTCGAGATTCTTTTGACCCTTTTGCAGCGCCTGCATCGCCTTCTTCATCAGTTCGCCTAGCGCTCGTTCGCGATGCTCATGCCGTTCCAATTTGTTGTCCAGCTGATTGTAGGAATAGATCAAGGATTGTATAGTGCCGCGGATTTCATCGTGTCTGTGTGAGAAATATAAAACTCATAAAACTATACGTTCATCAAAAAAAATTGCATTTCAATAAATTTCAAGAAAAATTAATTCTGCGCTGAACAAGAAATGAATTTTAGCAGATTCCGAATATAGCAGAATATTTCTAATTATTTCTTAGAATTAATCCTAAATTTGTGTGGGGTTCAGCTTCACATAGAGTAGGAATTTTGGGGGTTCGGTTCTGTGAGAGGTTTCGTCCAATTGGAATTCAAATATTTCTTTAAAAGTAGAGTTCAGAGTTTGAGATTGACGATACTTTGAAAAACTCCCGTCGGGGGATCCTGCTGGGCTTTGACTTGATTGGGATTCCTTTCAAACATCTCAGCAATTTCTTCTACTCTCTACTTTAAATCCACATAGCCGATAAATCTTGAAAATTCTTTATTTACAAAAACTGCAAATTTATTTATTTATATTTACATATCAAGGAATGCCCTCCTAAAAGCGCCAATGCCAAGCAACCCAAACCAAACAAAGAAACAGTGGCGCTCTCAATAATCGTGCCGCCATAAATTCTAAAGATCAAAGTGCAACCAAGGCTGAACATGCGAGCGATGGAGAGGGTGACGGTGCGCATAGAAAATGCACATCAACATTTTAATGCAGCTGCGCGCTTGATGGATCCTCCGGACTGGCGCCTCGTCTACTTCAGAACGCAAAGGCATAGACTAATGCCCTTCATAGATCATTCCGCGGACAACTTACACCATCATTACGAGACAGCACAGACCAGCTAAATGCAATAGAATAGGTACTACTATGCTTTTGCATGAGTATTCGGTTATAGTTACCTTGTCACGAATATAAATATATCCGAATTCCTATTCTGCAGAGATCACTGATATAAATCTTTCCAATAGCGCTCAAATTTCAGTAAGTATGACTGAGTAGTACAAGAAAATATGAGTACTCGTATATACTCAAGTACACTCTACGTATGACTACTACTCACTGCAAATCTCTGATAGACACCCCAAAAAAGATACATACATAGTTGATGACTTTCAACTTCTATGATCGCACTAAAATTTCTAGTTAACATAACTTTTAAAATTATTTTGCCACATACAAATCCTGTTCATGTTTACTAAGTTTACTATGTCCAGACGATTCGACAATTATATTTCTGGGTTCGCCCCCTCTCTCGAATAAATAGATATAATCCGAGTACTTGTTTAAGGGGTTCGCTTGACTGACGACTCGGGAACGGAAAACAAAATGTGCTTTTCACTTAAGAAGCAGCGCCACACCAAACACACACACATATACATATATATTTATATACACACACACACACCTATAGAAACTGCAAAACATGCATTTTTAACGGAAAATCTTTCAAAACATTTTCCGCCGCTTGAAGCGAGTAATTTTTCAGTTTTATTTGCATTTCTCGGCAGCGTTCCGCGTTCCGGTAGCATTTCAATTTGAACATGAAATCGATGGCGTTCAGAATGGAGAATGGCTGCCTTTCATTGAGACATACGGAAATTATTTTTGCCTTGCGGCGGAGCTGCAGCGCAGCAATTCGTCAGGGTCAGAGAACCGATTTAGGCGGCATGTTTGCATACGGATTTCTTCTAGGCACGGGACGATTTTGTTCTATTTCAGTTGATCAGTTTTGCTGTTGCCGAGTTTTTCCAGAGTTCGTGCGTGCGTGACGAAAATAAAATGCGCATGGCACCCGGCGTAGTTGGAAGGCTGCTGCATTAGGCAATAGCTGCCGGGATCGAAACCGAGACCGGGACCGGCCGGCACCGACAACCATTTGGCGGCATCTCTTTATGTTATGCCTATTTTTAGAGCGCCTCCTGCGCGCTTTGACATGCAAATTAATGAGTTCAGTGCGTGTGCGACAGTGTCGCTTGTGGACTTCGGGTTGCGGCCACACTTCTCTTGCAAGTTGAGCAATTGTCTGTTCTTTGATGGATTTGCGTGCGCGTCGTTTGTCGAGTGTTATATGAGTTTTGATTTATTTGCTGTCGGCCTTTCACTTTCAACAGGCCAGGCCACACACTCTTCGACAGTGACATATAGTGGAGCATTCCTAGTATTGGACATTATTAAATGATGCATTAAACTGGAACAACGGCGGGAACTATTGGCATTTTCAGCATCATCGCATCCATCAGGGGATGAGCACTCATATTGATTAAGGAAGGAATAAAAGAAATCATTATGCTTTTATAAGCACAAGTTTCCTTTTTCCTCGGAAAATTAATTCAATTCCGAAAATACCTACCCACCATCTTGAACCGAAATTCGATACCTTCTATGTCTGACCAAAAAAAGTTAACCAAATATTTTGTTTAATAAAAAATAGCGTTTTGTTAAAATGGAAGAAATATTTTGTTAAGCCTTCAGAATCCTTACAGGAGCGCTTCCAAATGATACCTCACTCGATACAAAAAATAAAACTTTTGAGAGGGCATGTGGGTACGTCACGAATTCTTAACATTATGCCAGATTTCAAATTCCGGAAGTCGAAAAAGGGTCATGTTACAGGCAAAGTAACGGACGTAAGAATAATCTCCTAAGGATTAAATTTTTTCAATAGAATTACGGAACTCCAAAATTTAATAAAATTACTTTCTGCGTCGGTTGGCAACTGTCAATTTGTCGGCTTGTCTGTCCAGAGCGAAAGCAGAGAAAACACGTGAAACAATTTTAACTAAATTCGCTTATGAGTTGAATCTCTTCTAGTTCGAGTTGTGAGATTTTCCAAATGGACAAGCAGACAAGCCCTCATCTATGCATTCACACAGAAAATATTATTTAATGGTACGAATACAAATGATATAAATGGCCCTATTCATCAAAGAGCTACGGCTTTAAAAATTTCATAAAAATATCTCAAAAATGTTGGTTATGTTATTTTGCCAGAAGGTATCATTCTCTAGATAATTCATCTCATTAAAAAATTCTATTAAATTCCGACCGATTTAATTTATATTATGAGTGTATAATTTCGAGCATATGGAAAGGCAGGCAACTACTATACAACATGTTTCCCGTTTTGTCTTAACCCAACTGCAAGTTGACCTAAAATTCCACACTTCGCCCTGGTAATTACGCCCAATTATGCTCAATCACTTCTAACTTCGCTGGCTGCCCGGCATCGGGAGCATAGTATATGAGTTATGCGCCTTGCCCATTTGTTATGCATGCGCACTGCAATTTTACTTACGTGACTTCGGCCGGCGTCAGTTCCAATAATCCTAAGCCAATTAGGGCTAGCAATAGTATGCCGATTGTGCGTCTCATTGCGTCCGCGTAGTGTGCTGCCGAGGTAGCTGCCGTTCCGTTGCCTCGCCGCTGCGTGCGCTCCTGCTGCACAGCCGCTTCCTGTGGTCACTCCTCGCTCTGCAAAGAAGAGCAGCAGATACATGCAGATATAGTTGGCTATATATACACACACGCACAATAGGCGGCATCCCAAATAAAGCAGCCTTTTATTTGTTAGTCTAGGCCGGCGTAAAAGTGTTCATATTGCCGCATCGACAGTTGCTGTCAATGCGACTTCATTTAAATGTCTGTCTTGTGATGCATCTTTCCGAATGTGCGTCTGTCTGTCTGTATGTCTGTCGGTGTGTGCGTCTGTTCGGCATTCGGCATACAATTCTAATTGAAATTTGTGCTAGTGCGTTTAATGAGCTCGCAGACTTCAAGTGAACTGTTGCGCGCGATTTGCACTATGCAGTCCGCCCGCCCCCCTTCAGCGAGCAATTCTAGGCTCGAGCACTTCAAGCTAGTACTATGCGGCCAGCTTCAAAGCGTTTTCGATGTATGTATGTATGTATATGTATTCGACAATGTCGATGCAAATCAAGCATTGATTTCCTGGCGTACACTTGAAGTAATCGTATAAGGAATTTAATCTGAAATATTCCCTAAAGGTCAAGATTTTTTATGAGATTTTATTGAATGTTGCTGTAGGTGTTGGCATCGATGCTCACAGAGGCGTAGAAATAAGTTTCGACCATGGGATGCATTATCGGACGGAGCTGATTTTGAGTGTCAGTAATAAAAAACAAATAAACAGTAAGCGAAAGCCGAAAATAGTGAGGGTGGAGGAAGGGTGCTGCAAGCATAACATTTTGAAAAACTCCGATAAAATTTTTATATTTCATACAGACACAAAACTAAAGGTAAAAAATAATGTTTTGAGACCACATATACATACATACATACATACATATATAAATGTCTTTGTTGGGGAGTGAACCCCTCGCACCAGACACTATATATAGGCATGTATGTATATCTACACTAACACACCGATGCACTAACACATACACACAAACGCAAGCAGCTATGCATATGCATGTGTGCCATTCGAAAACTGTGTGTGTGCTTCTCTTCCGGCATTTTCCGCCTGCATAAAGCGATGTGGCGACATTTTAATGGCGGCTGGCCGCCTCTGAAAAGTACACGCCTTCGTTGCAAAAATTAAATTTTCTTTATGAGCAACTTTTGTGCGTTTGTCTCTTTGGAATTGTTCTAATTTCAGCGCTTCATGCAACTTTGTGTGCGTTTTTGAAAGTGGGTTAGTTGCTGTCGTTAAGAATTGCAAAATTTTGTATTTGCGAAATTTTAAAAATAGGCTTGTAATATCTGCTTAAAAAGTATTTTGTATGGAATTTGGGGATTGAGAATGGGTCAACTTTATAAATGAAGAAAAAGTCCAACGCCGATGTCAAGCGCAAATGACATTACTTTCTTATCACAAGGAAAACAGCTTGCTTTTAAAAATGAAAGAGATAGCTTCCCTTCCCTATTACTACATCAAGTAAGTTTACCAATTCGTTACGGCTGTGGTTCTTGTAAATGCATAGCGGCCCTACACAGAATTTTCGTAATAATATTGAAAAGTTTTGAACAAAGTTGAACACTTAAGTTTTATTAAATTTAATTATTACCTAAAACTACCTCGATATAGTACATATGTATCTAGCGAGGAGTGCAGGAAACGCTGGAAACTGCAATCCAGTGATTCTTTTCGGCCGCCGTCATCTTTAGATTTTGACTCGAGACTTTATTTGTTTACGTATCATCTTGAGCACATGATGGACAAGTCTTGTCTATGGTAACCCATAGTACCATTTTCCAGCAAACATTTGTGTGGAAAACTTTAACACGCTCCCTTGTTCTTTTTAAGGTGATTTCTTAAGTATAAATAAAAGTCGAAAAGACTCATTAAGGTAGGACTTAATGGCTTAAAATGTAGTAATAAAGATCCATCGAAGATAATCCTTTTCAAACTAACAAGGGCGTGGGGTTCCCCCCTCAGTGTTGGTTCATGTGAAAAAGGCTCCCAAAGACAAGATTAATCATCAATGGAGATTTACACAAACGTTTTTTATAATTTTATTAGATTTTTCACAAAAAATTTATATTTCAAAGCAACGTATTCTAACGAGATAGAGCCAAATGCAGTTTGGGCAGCGGAGTCGCTTAGCTTTCACTGTGTAGAGTAATAGCTTTATGAAGAGATGAAGCCTTTGAGACAATGAGCGAAGTGTGGCGAATATGCCATCATTACAGATATATTTTGGTATATGTATGTATGTGTCTGTGTAGCCCCATTTCCGGAAGTCAATGAACATTTATGTTAAATCCCTCAAAACTGCAACTAGCATGAGCAGTTGGACTATAGCGTACATATTATTAATATTATATATATATATATATGTAAGCGTATATATGTATATTTGTACAACTTACACAATATTGTTGGCATTTCGCATGAATGATTATATTCAAGTGCTATTAAAGCCGCAAAAAAAATCTGCTTATCGCAAAAATGTGTGTATTAATTTGTTGTTGTTTTGCATATTCTCTCCTTTGTGTTTCATATTTACTTCTGAATTTCCTTCTCTTCTTGTCTATTCCATATTATTGTGTGTATTTTCTAAATAGGTCAAAAGGTTGATAAATTGTGATTTCAAGTTTTGTTTTCATTTTGCTCGCTCCGAGAAAAATGTCCCATGTGTATTTTTCTTTGTAAAACATGTTTTACTAAAATGCGGTTTTTGCAAAATTTAGCTATAAGCTAAAATTTATTAAATGTAAACTATGTCACATTACATTTGAGGCAAGAAATCCTAACATTTCGAAACTTTCCCATAACTGTCAGATATAAGCCAGTTAGCAGCCCTTTTCTGGCGATAGTCACAAAAGTTAACTTGCACAAAACGAATCGAATCGTAATTATTTAACAAATTTATATTTCTTTGGCCACTCTTTTGCTTCTATGATTTGACGATAAATGCCTAAATTACTTTCAAGAAAGCCATTGTGTAGTAGAAACATTTCAAAAGTGCTACGAAAATGTTAAATGGAATGTTTTCAATAATTGATCATACATATTTCCTTTTCCAGTGTACTAAGCAATATTATATTTTTGCTTTTTTTTTATCAAAAACTGACCACATTTCGTTATCCTTATTTACTACACTTTGAACTGAATATGATTCTACTAACTGACACTTTTTATATAAGGTAATAATTTGACTTTGGCTTTTATATTAGAATAGAGGCCTTATTTCCTATATTTAGATCGTTTGCTAGAAATAAGGCTATATAATAATATTATTCCATTCATATTTTGAATGCTTATTGAAAAGCAATTTCAATAGAAATAATTTAAAGAAACGTACAACTTCTTTAAAAAAAGGATTAAATTATGTGTGTTATGAATTTTTGGCACAAATAACACATCGTTTTATTAATGCTTTGAAGTTATTTTGATATTGAAAGAGCGCACCTTTTTGCCTTTAGGATACAAGTGTCAAAGTTCATTGCTTTAGGTTAGATGTCAGTTAAATGTCAAGTGCAATTTTAACTTACGTTTGACTTGATTTGCCTGAAGGAATTCGCTTTTGGCTTTTTTTCCAAATCACAGCACTTGTCAAAATGCTGCAAGTAAAATGGGCTTAAAAATGTCTATCACTTGAATTTAACACTTATCGGCATTATTTCCAATTGTTTTTTCCAATTTTGATAGTATCAAGAAAAGTTAAATTTGCAATTTCGATTTTTTAAGCGATTTTTTCAATTGTTTTTTAAAATTTGAAATTTCCAAGTTTTATTTTTATTATTACATATGTGGTTGCTTCAATTTCAAAGCGATAATACAGGGAGATCTTGCAGCGCACCCTCACTATTCCTTGAAAGACGCTGGAACTATTGTAGAAGCGCAGATGTGTAGAAGCGTAGCCGAAGACGCACAACTGTGCAGCACGGAACCAAGCAAACGAATGAATCTTGAACTCGGCACGCCGCGGCAAAAGAGCCACAAGAGCACTCAATTTCGAAGATTATAGCTGATCAGTGCGGCGCGGCGGTACTGTAGTGGGAGCAGCGTGAGCATTGAGTGAATAAAGCGCGACAAAGTGTATGCACGATGCAGTGCCGCCGCTCGATAGCGAAGCATTCTAAGGGCAGGCAGCAGCAGAGCAACTCTAGTGCACTTTACTCACTGCGAGGGAGGCATCACTTGAGCGCGATCAGTTAGCAGTAAGCGTGCGTGCGTGCGTCGCTTGCACTCTAAGACCCCTTCGCCACCATGCAATTTCCAACTTGTGCTTATCCACCATAAGTGACTTTCTTTGTAAATGCTAAATTTATAGATTTTTTATTGGGCGCATACAATTTTCCATGTCTTCCACTGATTTCGTCATTCATTGGGCAGCAATGATTTATGCCTTTCCATTTGCTTGATGTTGCTATTGTTGCTATGTTATGTTTATTTTAAAAACATTTCCTTAGGGTGCAAAATATATACGATACTTTACATTTCCCACATGTGTTTTCTATTTATCACATTTTCCTTAGGGCGAATGGCTCATGTGCATGTGGCATGTGGCCCCTCTTCAAGCGGCTCGTTGCTTATGTTTCTCAATTGTTGTTGGTGTTCTTTTTATTGCCGATTGTAAAATAAACATTAATTCTAATAATTGAAAGTGGAATTAAATTCAGTTTCATTTCTGTTTCTTTTAAGTGTTTGGATATAATTTATGATGTCGACTATGCTGGTAGGATTTAGACATTTAGACCTTATTCAATTTGGATTAATGCGATTTTAATGACTCAGTAATGGACAATATTTCATTATTAGCACAAAAGAAAAAAGTTCTTTATTTATATATTGCATAGTTTTTGTCGAATTCAAGCTGTTTATGCATATCTTGAGGAATTCGAAATTATATTATATTTCGTTACTATTTGAGCTAAGCTCCTGGAGGAATGCAACCTTGCTGTTTCACTTCAACGCCACTGTGAATGGAACGATTCAAGGCTGCCAGCTTTTGTCATTTTTCACATAGCGTTTCAAAAGTAGAGTTGGCAGCCCCGTCTTGCATTCCATGTGTTGAGAAATGTCAAATTGTAATGTGTTTCAGACCGCAATATACCAAAACCATTATATATTATGCAAGCATTAAATCAGTTAAAACAATCGAATATCTCTTGAATTAATGTCGAAATTGAATGTGGGTCGGTGAAAATGTATTGTTTGCTAACGATTAGACGTGCTGCAGTGCGAAATGTCGCAATAAATTTTAGGCAAAAGGCTGCATTTGAAGGCGGAGTGCAGTGGCGGCATGCGAGAACGGTATACCGCCTGCTGCAGGTGCCGCCTACAATTGGAACGGCTGGTGCCGTAAGTTGTGGGATGGTCAGGGAAGGTGCGTAAGAGTGTGGCTCGAATTGCGTTTTAAACTTGTTTGACTTTTGACATTAACATTATATTCTTGCTCATAGCTTGGATGACGCCATTCGTCCATGGGCATGTAAATAATGCGGTGGCTCCATCAACGCCAGTACGACAACAGTCTACTACACCCACTAATGCAGAGACACAGGAGAAGAAAAAGAATAAGCGCAAACGCCGGCCACGTTTTGCCAAATATGTGGAGTTACTGGAGGGTAAGTAGGCAACGCAAGCAGTTAACATACAGATACAGCAGTTTACACATTGCTTACATTTTTGCTTAAATACAGTCACCGACCTTGCAGCCAACGAACGGAAGTCGCGTGTGAAGCGTCTCAAAGCGAAAAAGCTGCAGGAGTTCATACTCAAAACACAAATGCAAATACTCGAAAAGCGCGCTAGGGAGGAGAAGCGTAACCAGGCAAAAGCGGCAAAAACTGCAAAGTCCACAAAAGCAAAGTCTGAACTCAGCACACCTTCACTTGTCCAGCAACCCGTAGAATATCAGCGAATTGATATGGAGGAGCTGGGCAATTCGATACTTGAGGTAGCTGGCGTTTACGATGACAAGCCGCTAATTTTCTTCGGCAAGGAAGAGCACACAAAACGCGTCTTTAGCAATCCGCAGGAAATACAGAATATTCTAAAGAGCTTTAACAATTTTCGCGATATAATTGAGACAATGGATCACGAGGGGCACGAGACGGATGTCGGTTTGGATAGTTTCAATTTAAGTCCCGTGACAAAGCTGAATCTGGTGGAGGAGGAACTGCCTGAATCCGATCCTTTAGAGGCGATAGAACCGTATGTTGCACCTGATGTAATCGAAAAACAAGTGAATGTTCCTTCGCCAAAGCTGAAAGTGGCTACCAAAAACAAGGAAAAATCAAGGTATAGCATAGTAATTTTTGTATGTTTTATAATGTGCGACTTTCACGGTTTTATTGGCACTTCAAGATTCAAATCAAAAATACATATCAGTGAAGAACAGGAGCGTCTGGCCAAGGAGCGTGCGATTCGCATCAATCTCAACACTTATCTGAATGTGTGCGTGACAGCGGGTATGCTGAATCGAGGTCTCTCCACTCTGCTCACTTATAGACAACGAACGAAAAAAAGTTCACCTGCTGCTTCTGGCCACCATAGAAATTTAGTCACCATTGATCTCTACAATATATTACTACACGGCTTTGCGGAGAAGGGCTCCTTCGAACGCTTCAAAGATATATTCACGATGATTGCAGAAGATGGCTTAGCTTTTAATGAGCAGACCTTTGCAGCTGTTTTCGAATGCCTGGGACGGTTAGAACAAAGCGAGAATAATACCAATCAAATTCAGAAATACATCAACAAATGTGAAGAATCGGTAAATTAATTAAGAGTGATTATAAATTAAATATTTTACAATATAAATATCTTTTGCCAGGGTTTCACTCTTAACCAAATTATGGATCGTTCGAAATTCATAGCCGATCAGCGAGACATAGCCTTGGATGCCATACAACGTGTGCAGCCTGAGTTCAAGCCAATTTACACGCCACCCCCTCTTGGTTACGTGAATCCCCTGCTGAATGAACTGAACGAAAATGTTTTGCCCGCCGATGCAGCCACTGAAGAATGCGCCAACATTTTTGATGACTCCATAATGAACTCCAAACGCGGCTACACGAAGGAGCAACTGGAACAGATGGCACGCGATCAGCTGAAAATAGAATTGGACGGTTGTATTACCATTAAATCCATAGAAAAGTCTAAAGAGTTTGCTAATGCGGAGTTATGTGTATGTATCATACTTTATATCTAATTTTTTACGCCAGTTAATTAAAGAATTACTCTCTCAATTACAGCGCGAAAAACTCAGAGAACTGGAAACGCAATGGCACACACAATTATGCGCCGCCATACGACGTGATTTGAATACACTGCGCGTGCAAGTTCGCTTCAAGCCGCACGGCTACATGAACTACTACACCTATCTGAGGACGCTGGATACCACACAATACGCTGACATACTGCTGAAAGAGATCTACAAGTTGGCAGAGGGCTCAGAGACATTCAGTCCCACTGTGGGTCAACTCTATAAAGAGCTGGGACAGAAAGTGCAACAGAGGTAGTTGCCTTCAATGTCATTCCCTATGCGTGTAGATTTGCTGATTGGTGGCTTTTCTCTTTACAGATATCAAATTGAGCAGAAAAAGAATAATGGCACGCTGGAGAAAATCGGCGATATTTATAGTTCCTATTGTGAGTTGTGGGATGCATCGCACAGCAACGACAACACGCGACAAATGTGGCAACGATTGGTGCATCAGCAACGGGACACTGGCCCCAGCATGGACATACGCGAGGTCGCCTGGCCGTCGAATGTGTTGACTGGCGTGGGTCGTTTTCTCTACAACATTTTGATGCGTGATATTAAAATCGATGCGCAAATAATGAGACCAAAATCCAAAACGAAACAGCAAAACAACGTTCTACCCGCCTTCTACACACTCTTTCGCAATCAGGGACGCTTGGTAAAGGAAGAAGTGAAGCCGCATCCTGTGCTGGCAAGGTAACGCCTATTTGATTGCCAATTTAAATAATGTTTCTGTAATGTTTGCTTTGTGATTTAGATTATTGCGCGCTTCCCGACAGCAAACGCTCACATTTAGTTCGAATCTGGTGCCCATGCTCTGTCCGCCGCAGCCCTGGAGCACACCACACAATGGCGGTTACCTGCTGAATAAATCCGATTTGATACGCTTGCCGCATCAGGTACGCTTACAAAGTGGCTATGCAAATATTTCACAAATTTTATTTTTTAAATTTTATTTTAATATTATCACTAGTTTTAATTCTGTCTTTATTCGTGAAATACAACATTCCAGGCCATACAACAATGGGAACGCATCAATTCGTCGAACCCGCAAAACATTTATCCCGCTTTAGATTCCCTAAATCAGTTGGCAAGCATACCTTGGCGCGTTAATACTGATGTTCGTAACCACTTACTTCCACGGCTGAAACCCGAGACACTAAGTGCGTTTTTGGTTTGTTCTTCCACAGATATTGGACGTCATCATTGAGGTTTTTCAAAATGGTGGCGATCATAAGTTGGATGTGCCACAAGCGCCCAGCACCTTGCCGCCACTGCCTACAATACATGAGAAGGATTCCTCCATTACAAATGCGGAGCGTGCCAAACTGTTCAAAGAGAAGCTCGGTCACCGACGCAAGCAAGCTGAAATGTATAGTTTGTGGTGTGACACCTTGTACAGACTGTCACTGGCCAATCACGTAAGTTTGTTGCCCTGTTATGTTTTATAGAAAGTTATCAATTCGAAATTTCTTCTGAAAGTTTCGGGATAAAGTTTTTTGGCTGCCGCACAATATGGACTTTCGTGGACGCGTCTACCCAGTACCGCCGCATCTCAACCACTTGGGCTCAGATCTGGCACGGTCCATGCTCGTCTTCGACCAAGTGCAGCCGCTCGGGGCGGATGGCTTCAGTTGGCTCAAGCTGCACTGTGTCAATTTGACGGGTCTGAAAAAGCGGGATTCGGTGCGTGAGCGTCTGCTATATGCGGAGCAGGTAATGGATGACATACTCGATTCTGCTGATAGGCCACTCACAGGTCGCAAGTGGTGGGCCAAGTCTGACGAGCCGTGGCAAACCTTGGCATGCTGCATAGAAATCGCCAAGGTGCATCGATCGCCGGATCCAGAGGGTATTTTATATGCAATTATATGTGTTCGCCATCTGCTAATGCTCATGTTTTATCTGCAGCCTTCCTTAGTCGCTTCCCCATACACCAAGATGGCTCGTGCAATGGGCTGCAGCATTATGCCGCCTTGGGGCGCGATAAGGCCGGCGCCATCAGCGTCAATTTATCGCCCTCTGACGTGCCTCAAGATGTATACAGTGCGGTGGCTGCGCTCGTGGAAAAGTCGCGCAGAACTGATGCCGATACTGGACTGCACGTTGCACAAGCGCTGGGTGGGTTTGTGCGCCGTAAGGTGATTAAGCAAACCGTCATGACCACCGTGTACGGCGTCACGCGTTACGGCGCGCGTTTGCAAATCGCGCGCCAGCTCAAGGACATCGATGAATTCCCCAAGGATTGGGTGTGGCCCGCCTCCACCTATCTGACGACTAAAACGTTTGAGAGTCTGCGCGAAATGTTCACATCGACACGTGAAATACAGGATTGGTTCACAGAGTGTGCGCGCCTCATTTCTGGCGTATGTGGTCAGAATGTAGAATGGGTAACGCCGCTGGGTTTGCCCGTGGTGCAGCCGTACTCCCGGCAAGAATTCAAGCATTCTGTACGCAACAGTGCGCGTGTCTCTGAGACCATGTCGATGGACATGTACGAACGGCCCAACGTGATGAAGCAGAAGAACGCCTTTCCGCCTAATTTCATACACTCGCTGGACTCGTCGCACATGATGCTCACCTCGCTGCATTGCGAACGCAAGGGTCTGACGTTTGTCTCGGTGCATGACTGCTTCTGGACACATGCCTGCAATGTGCCGGACTTGAATAAAATATGCCGCGAACAATTCGTAGCGCTGCACTCAGAGCCCATACTGGAGGACTTGTCGCAATTCATGGCCACAAAATACTGCTTCAGAGAGGGGTGAGTTAGACATACTTATAAATTATTCGCACCAGCTAAACTGACACTGACATAATCTATTCTTCCCCTGCAGTGATTTTTCGAATGACGGCTCCACCGAGGATATGTCCAAACGCCATCTGAACCGAGTGTTGCGGCAGCTGCCCTCCAAAGGCGATTTCGATCTGCACAACGTTCTCGACTCCATTTACTTCTTCAGTTAAAAGTTCAAGTTCTCTTCATTACTCGTGTATGGTTTAAGTATTATCCATGTGCCTGTCTGATGGTCTGATTGCAAAGAAAGTTTTGCTGCTTTCATTTGCAGCTTCGAAAGGCTTTTATGCTAATGAACCACAAGCTTAAATTATTAAATTATGGTTGCTACAAGTTGGACTTATAAACCTAATTTTTACTTTCTAATATTTATATAGCGATACAACAATATGTGATAAGATCTCTGTAGAACGGAAAGCAGGCATTCCCATTGTGGCAATGTATTTAATTTTCAGTGCTTTTCATTTCCTTAATTTTTGCAATTACTTCGATCAGAGCTGCAAAAGTCATTTCACCCATAAAAAAGAACGGGAATGTTAAGTTGAGTGTTATGAATTTTATAATAAAGAATTGTAATAAGTATGTACATTATTTTGTCTTTTGATTTTTCACAGCTCAGCTATCTCAGCGAGAACGCGACTTAAATAATTTACATAATACATTAATGCATTTATGTAAATTATTAACACGTAGTTGCGACGAAATAAAAAAAAAAAAATACCAAAACAGGCGAATATTGTCGTACTATTAATAAAAATTGTGGAAAGTTTTGAGTATTCGATAGAACTGGATACTTTAAGGTTGAGTGCTCGATGCTTTTCTATAGAAGTTATTTCTTCCTAAAATATTCTTTTCCCTCATTTGACCTGTTGCAATTACGAAATCACGGCCAAACATAAATATTTTCTCTAACTGCATTTTTCCTACTAAATTATTTCTAAAAGTTTGGTCTTGTTCGTTTATCGTGAACTATTAGTTTATAATGTTTTAGCAATAGTTTTAGTAATAGCAAAAGTGGAAGCAAATAATTTTTGGAAGTAGTACATATAGAAAAATATATTTGAGTATGTATATCAAATTGGACTTGGAGGCGCCGAATTTTTGGTTTTCGATGCGATTGGATTATTGGCGATATGGCAGCACTGTCGCTGTCTGCGCGCAGCTGATTGCATTTGTAAAAAACAACAACCAATATAAGTTTGTTGTGAAATCTTCGCAGGATTTAAGAGTATTTAGCGAAAATGCAAATAAAATCTGTTATACGCGTAAGTATTAGAAAATTCGAATATTTCGTACTACTCGGCGCTAAAGATTTTTCATTTGCAGATGCCATTGCGCTTTGCGGCTGCTCGACGCTATTCAGCGGCAAACGCACAAATTCCAAATAGCAGCACGCCCAAAACACAAGGGACGACAGACAGTGAGCAGGCGACCAAATCTAAGCTGGCGACCAAATCTAAGCTGAAGATGGCCGGCTGGCAAATTCACAACTACGGCGAAGTGGACGAACTACAGTGCTCAAGCAATTTGAAGCTGCCACAAATACGCTGCGCCTCTGAATGTCTAGTGCGTGTTCAAGCGACAACAGTGAATCCTATAGACGTAGCAATGTTGCGTAAGTGCTTTGCTTCCGGGCCGGCAAATGAGTGCAATTATGTATTAAATGCTGCCTCTCTTTATTTCGTCTGATTTCCGTAGATGGCTACGGTGCAAAGCTGCTGAGGGTAATGCGTTGTCAGCCAAACGATGGCATTGAATTCCCGCTCACATTGGGTCGCGAGTTCTGTGGCGAGCTGGTGCAGCGCGGCATGAGTGCCAGCAAGAAGTTTGCACTAGGAGAGCGTGTGTGGGGCGTGGTGCCGCTGCAAACGAATGGAGCGCATGCGGAGTATGTAGTCGTGCCAGATTATTGTGTAAGAGAGCAATTACAATTTGTTGCATACCTTTAGGCACAATTAAGATTTGCAAAATTTCGAAATTCCTTTAGCTCGCGCGCGCCCCAAAAATGCTTTCGAACGAAGAAGCTGCTGCTGTGCTCTACGCCGGCCTGACAGCTTGGTCTGGCCTCTATATCACAGGACACTTAGGCGGCATATGCGGCGCTATGACTGCGTCGGGCGGTGGCGCCAAAAAACGTGTGCTAGTGCTAGGCGGCTCAGGCAGCGTTGGCTCACTGGCCATACAAATGTTAAAAGCCAACGGCGTGCAGGTGCTGACCACTTGCAGTGAGAACGCCATGGAGCTGGTGCGCAGAACCGGCGCCGACCATGTAGTGGACTACAAGAATCCCGCTGCAATGGAAACACTACGCAGCTATGCACCCTTTGACATTGTTCTGGATTGTGCGGGCCAGGGCGTACAACATGCACAGACGCTTAACTTGAATTTCCGACAGTACATCACCTTTAATTCTCCAATGCTACGCAACGTTGACAACGATGGCCTACCCGTGGGCATGCTTAAAAACTTCGTAAGCTTAATGGAGACGAATGCAAAAGCCTTAAGCAATCAGGGCGGCCTAGTCAAATGGGGTTTCTTTGTGCCTGCGCCACATGGCATTGAATTCTTAGAGCGACTGGTGGAACGCAAAAAGGTACTTCTAAATTGTATTAGCATTGTTGGTATTAATGCCTGTATTTCTGGTATGCCTTTTTCAGTTGCTGCCCCACATTGAGAGCACTTTCAGTTTCGAGCAATTGCCGGAAGCCTTCAAGAAAGTGCAAAGCGGTCATTTGCGCGGCAAAGTGGTTGTGAACTTTAAATAAGTTAGATTTGTAATTTTAAAATCAATTGCTCTATATGCTTTTGTAAAAAAAAAAAAATTATTAGTACTGCAACTCAATTAAAAAGTCCAACAATTTTGTCAATGAAATTGCAGTAGAGTGGTTCTTGGAAATCTCTTTCATATTTGCTTAATATGTAGTCGATTGCTTCTATTATATGAAGTTGCATAATATAAAAATTCGCTGATAATATTGCGTCTTCCTGCTGAGTGACTGTGTACGAATGGAATATACCTAGCGATAACTTCTGGCTGCTCACAAGATAACCTGCGATCAATTTAGCTTTTGTGTTTGATGTGCGTGCAAGAGTACGTATGGCGTGTGCCTACAGCGACTATGCACGATGGCGCCCATGTCTGATCAGAATATTCGGACTTCCAAGAAAACGTGATATACCATATGCAGCGGGCATAAATAGGTTTAAATTAAATAGGCTTAAGTCCTCCTGGGCAGACACGTATTCAGAAAATTATGAGGACAAGGACAGGAACTAAAGGGTTATTCCACAAATGTTACGTTCATTATGGCATGACAGCTTATTTAATGGATTTTGAGGCTTCTTACAGTGCTAGAAAAACGTTGTGCCAGCTCAGTAAGTAAGGTTTGAGGTAAATATCTTCCATCTATGCTATTATTCTAAGAAAGGGCGCTTATTACAGATGATCGAAAAATCGTTATGTGATTCACCTTATTAAGGGTTTCGGTTAGAATCTCCGCGAAATCTTCCAGTCTGAAAATTTGTCAAACAGTTTAAATTCGCATATTTTTTATGGGGCGCTTCTGTTTTCCTATTTTCTATTGAACACAGATAGATAATTAAAGAGTTGAAAATCTCCTTTAAAAATAACAGAGCACTGCTCGCATGAGCATGCTTTTGTTTTGATCTTGCCTTTCGACGCATTTTTCGTTTGTTTTGATTTCGCTTTTCTCGCTAGAATGGAGATGCAATGTATGAAAAGATTGGTGAAACAATTGCTAAATTTGAAATCATTGATTTCTTGAAATCGCATTTGAAGAGCATTTCCCGAACCTGCAGCCGCATCTGATGCATTTCAATTAGCTCATTTCAAGTACGTTTCCGCTAGTATCACTAAGCTAAATCTCTCGGAACACCGTCAGCATGACATTATCTACTCCTGCTGTCGCATCTCAACTAATCTCTACCGCAGCCGCAGCCTGATCGATGCGCATATGGAGCGTTGCAACGCGTGTTGGGTGGCTTTCGTGTCACCTTTACATCCCCGCTAAATTTATTTTATTCATTATAAATTATATTATTCGTTCCATATTTATAAGCTACAGTGACTATTTTTAATAATTTTAATTTACGCGAAAATTTACGATGTTTAAATTGCAAAATGTTTGCACTATTTTATTGACTAATGTTTTGAGTTTAGTGATAGTTTAGTTATACCATAACGACTGCTGCTAAGTGTATTTTGTGAATATACATACCACCAAAACACGAATCAGAAAGTTTTATTTTCAAATAGCTAAATTTCAATTAATTCCATTTTATGCAATCCATATTTTATGAAGTGATGAAACTTTGATGCAACTACTTTTTATGCGAATTAAAAATGTTGGTTGTTCTAGGGTCAGTAGCTAATGTAACCTCTACGTCTGCGCGCTGTATAAAAAAACCAAAAAATGCTAGACTAAGAAGTTTTTCAGTAAAAATTAAATAGCAATTTAAATCTTGTTGTTTTATTTATACGCTAGTGAAACCACGTGCTTAAACAAGTTCATTGTATTATTCAGCCGTTTTAATAGGAACAAGTTCAAACAATAAAACCATTTAATAGTAAACCAGTCAGTGGACTAAAGTTACGGCACCTCTAAATATTTTCCAGAACACCCCTTATTTGAGATGACACACGCAGTTTTCTTACCAATTTAAATGAATTAATCAATTATGTCCGCTGGATCAGGCATGTCGGAAGGGAACAACGCCTCCCTCCTTGTCGTGCAATTATATTTATCTATTAATTTGCATGCTGAATTTTTTCCCAAAAGCTCTTAATTGCTCTCTTAAGCTCAGGAGACTGTGAGACGATAACTCCGGAGCCAAACCTACCATAGTTTAGAAGAAGGCTTATTGTACTAAATTGTACCCTTCCCCACTCCCCAGAGGAACGTAACGTAAATTTTCTAATTTATGCCTATTTTACACACTCAAGTGAAGACCACCTCCCTTCTATTTCCTTTTTTCCCTGCTATGACCTTGATGAAGCAACAATTTTTGCTTAAACTTGCTAATTTTATTCAAAGTAATACGCTTAAAAATTTAATTCTAATACATCGCAGTTTTTTCGGAACAAACACGTGATTTTTGTAAGGGGGACCAACACTGCACTTAAGAAATCCAGAAAGTCGCCATTAAAAATTGCTTTGCTAATTGATGGTGTTGGCTTTTGCGGCTGTTCCAGACGATGACAGGACGCCGTTGATCCGTATCACTGCGGACATGGAACACATGAGCTAGTTCAGCCGATTCAGTTTGTCATCAATACTCGGTGTTTGTTGATAGTGCAACAAGAATGATAGTGCTTGCTCAAGAATTAGAGCTAGCGGCCAATCGAGGCATCACTCAGCATCCTGAAGATCCACAAAGCTGGCGCTTGCCTTTCATGCATATTTCCATAGGAAAACGTCACCAGCTGAAATCATTGATAATAGCTTTAAAGCACCTACATATGTATGTATGTATATATTTACAGTGCGGGATTATGACTTCCTGGTGACGTGCGTATGCAGTTGGATTTTCTTCCGCGTCCAGATTTGAACGACTTGAATATTGAAAAAAATTTTCAACATGTTCGGCTTTTTACAGAAGCTTCCTTTCGACTGCTGCTGCTGGTATCATCCATGCTCCAGGCATCCAGGCTCTGCAGCTCCGAAATTGTTTTCAGCATATCACGAATAAGTTTTGTAGAATGGCTTCTTCGTAAATATGCGCCCCTTATTTAAGGTTAGGTAGTGCCTTAGTATCAGACGCTTAGGCCCTCTTGAGTGCATTGAGTCTCGGCGCCCTTTTAACATTTTTTATTGTTTTTGGAATAAAGAGCAAATCCATGAAACTGAGAAAAGTTTATATACAGATAAAATTTTAATAAGCCCTTAACCAAGTTTAGCAGTTTGAGCCTCAACTTTGGGATGAGCGTAACTTATATAATTAGTAGATTAGCGATGTGTGTTATTATAATAACTTCAAAATGCGCTTGCATCCTGGAAACCTTCTCTTAATTGTGATTAGAGAAAGGATTATGCGGCAAGTCTCTTTTGCACTGTACACTATGCGCTAGACGAGGAACCCAACAAAAAAAGCAGTAAGTTTGAATTTTTGAAAAGTTGTTCTAATTTAAACAACGAAACCTGAAAATTTTTATTTGAATTTTTTCTTTACTTTTGGATATTCGATTTTATCATTGGCCAAATTAACAATGGAAGATCCAAATTCCACTATGTTACCATACATCTTGGAAACGCTCAGTCGCAAGCCGGAAATGTGTAAGATTGCTCGGCCCCTGCGTGCGCCATTCTCTACCCCCCTTCCATCTGCCGTCAATTGCAGGTGACACTTTGGATCACCTCTACCGCGACATCAAGCATCAGTTGGCGCAGGAGCAAAACAAGCAGTTCGGAAATGTGCGCAAATCCGTGCAACGCGCCGTCAACGTCGGCCAGAGCTTGGGCATACTGACGCTGGCAAGCGAGATGGTGCGAATGCCCTTCAACTTTAGCGTGAAGGGCAGCAAGGGACCACCGATGACCCTGCAAGAAGACGCCCAACCGGCCATCGGCAGGGGCAATCCGGGCATGCATCAGCGAGCGGGCTACGGCCAGAAGAAAGTGCGACCGCCAACCATGCCCAACCAGAGAACCGCGCCCAATTTCGGTGGTGGTACTGGTGGTGCACCCGCCTCCGATATCACGGTGCGCACGCCGCCCAACGTGCCCATGCCTTTGCCAGTGCGTCCTCCTCCACGCAGCCGTGGACGCAGTCGCAGCACCAAACGCCGACGGCCCTACGCCCGGCGGCGATCCACGCGCGGGCGCAGTCGCAGTTGTTGTTGTAGCAACAGTACTCGGCGCAGTCGCAGTAGTGGCTGCCGGCGGCGCCGCTAGTTTCCGCTTTGGACCACGGCAGCGTATTATTGACATATGTATTCCTCCTAGCCGCCGCCACTCCTTTCCATGTGTATCTATGTATGTGTGCTAACAAGTTTATCGCTTTTTGCCAACTTTTCAAATTTTGTGTGAATCCAATAAAACCAAGATGGGAACTTGTATTCCAATCAGAATCTTCTCTGGGCTTTGCCTAAAAATGCCACCCACAAAAAACATGTTTATTTCTTAATTAGGCAGCAATTTTTGAAATGATCTGCATAAATATTAATCATATGATCGAGTGAAATGGATCAGCGGTTCTCAAAGTGGTGGCTTGATGAGCCGGCGCCGATTCGTCAAATTAGGATACGAAAATACCGGTCCGCAACAGTATACATACATATGTACAATTCGTTTGCTTAACGCTTGTTTAGAGAGCAACGTCTTAGCTGCTACAGCAGCGTCTTCCCGAAATCATTTAGGGGGAGGTGGCAGGGGGTGTTTAGTTTTTAGTGCATTTTACTTGATCGAAATCGATTTGAACACGCCATAGTGTAAAAATCTACGTTACGATACAAATAAGAATTTAAAAATTTCACCACTCTTTCATAAGATATTCATCTTGAACAATTGAAACCCCACAAAGAGAGCAGCTATGAAGCATCTTCCGCAGATGCACCACGAGCTGAGGTTCATACTCACTTTTCACAGATGTTTTGATTTGAAGGCAATTGTTTTGAGGGAACCGCAAATGGTCCCAATCGCCTTTTCTTACTGCCTAAGATCTCCTTCTCCTCAACATGGTTAGCGCAAACATGCGCTGAGGAAGAAAAGGTGATATTGCAGGCTCTTGACCATTTTCGTCGCAAATCTTCATCGTTAGGCACAGAAAACATCGGTATCTCTTCATCGTAAGTGCCTTTGCACAAATAACAAAAGTTGGGCATTTTTCTTTTTTTCTTTTTACTTTTTTCTTCAAACGCAAACGCAAACTGAAACTCAAACTGAAAACGGGTTAATATTTTTGACAATTATCAGGTATGACAATAGAATGTCATTGCTATCTGGTTCACTTGATATTTATTACACTATGGAACACGCTTTGAAGTTTAGTTTTGTTGAAAAGAGTAATGAACAGAACATGGCTGAAAATGTAATATGATTACAAAAGCTGATCATGTTCAGAACTCGTGAAGAGTGGCAAGCGACGAGTTGTCCTCTGCCAAATATCGCCCAGTTCAGAAATTAAAGGTCAGAAACTGAAATAGCTGCGTGAAATATTTGACCCTAAATAGGTCGCAAGCTCGGACACCCACTAACTCTGTATTCGGCTCATCTCCTTGTTCTTTGCTTTCAAGTGCTCTCGTCTATGGATGCACCGATTGGAGTAGCTTCACTTTCAAGTAATTTTAAAGCTTTTTGCTACTAGCGCTGCAATTTTTCAAATTGTGCCAATGTTGAAAAAATTGTATTGATGTGTTTCGCCCCCTAAAAACCCCAATGAGTGCGCCAATGAGCTACAATACTATATGGCTACAATATATGCAAAAGAAATTCGTGAACTGTTTAGCAGTGCCACGGCGAAGAACAACAACAAATGCAAAATAATTTTTTTGGGCTGATAAGCGTTGCGCGAGGCTGGTGCGAGCAACAGGCCGCTCGGCAACACGCCACAAAAGGGCGAGAGGGTCGGCGGCGCGCGATCCAGACATCAATAGAAACTGTGTCTTCGTCATGGTGAACACTCCGCGCTGGCGTGTGCCAATTGCCCAGCGCCGAGTGACCAGTGCCAAGCGTTTATCACTGCAGCAGGTGACGTGACCCGCCTCGCCTCGCCACACCACGCCGCTCTGCTACACTCATATTTCATATTTTAGAATGTTAGTATGCGTACACACACGCACACACAAACACATGTGCATCTGCCGATGCTAATCTAGGCAAGGTCATCGAAGTATTGCATGCCTTTGCCGGGTACATTAGCATTTTGCATGCGGCTGTTCCGCTCAGCTACTAAGTGCTCTCTTTAATTGCGCCAGTCAGCGTTTTTCGCTCTTGCTCTCTGCGCGTCGCTTTTTTATTTGCCGTTATCGTTTTATTTGTTAGACGGTTTTTAGCGTGTCTGCTATGCGGTACGCTACAAAGTGGGTCGATCCAGATCGTTGAGGTATTTGTATATTACCATGACAGCGCGGTATTAGCTCTGGTGATACCAAAGCAGATTACTCCTGATATGTCGGAAAATAATAATTCTAATACTGGCTTTGACATGAAAATGCATTTCAAAGAATTTATTAATGTAACATTTCTAGTGATCGGCGTATTCTTCTGCATCGACCCGTAACCCTAAAATTGAACTCTTTCGCTGCTTGATTTATCGTAAAAAATAAAAAGGAACAAGGAGAAAACAATATCCAACGAATTATATGCATGGTTACTTTTCTATCTGCATAAAATCAAATCAAAGCATCACTTACTTTCTGTTTCTCTTTCGCTAAATTAATGAAAACTTATCCTTTGTGAGTGCGTTAATATGTACGGTACGATATATCCACGCAGAAAAGATAAAAGCATTTCATTTTTATTCAAAGGACTTGTTGCTTTATTACTTTGCATTAGGTGAACGGATCCCAACTAGAGTATAGCATATCGAAAACAATTACGGAAAAACTTAAAATAAGTTCTTTCCGGCATAACCACAGAACGATGCATATTGCTGGAAAAAATATATAAAGGCACTTACTTAAATTTTTTACGAAACACGTTTTTTCAGTTTCTGGTAGCCTTTATTAAAATACACCTCCTCACAAAAAATTAGAGTCTTCAAGCCAAAAATGACGATTTTATAGCTAATATAAAAAAACCCTTTCTATTAGGGTATTCACAGTTTCCTTCTAAATTTCCCATCTAGCAACTTCAGCACGAGAGTAAAATAAAACTCTGAGCGCCCCTGTTTCGTGGACCATTCTTAATTTGCCACAATCGCATTACAAGTGTTTTCTAAAGCGATTATTCAGGATTTATTACTCTCGCAAAAAGCAATATTCCATCAAAATGGAAGTAGTGTGTGATTATTCTCTGAGAATTCAATAAAATTTGCTCAAAATCTTTCCATTTTCGCGAATAAAATAGCTGATGAGAAAAACACGATCCAACGCATGTACATTTTTTCAGCTAGTGGTATTTCTTGTTGCCAGATGGCAAAGTGGGTTTAATTTAGCAGGCGGCAAGGAAAGCACACTAGATAGCACGGAACTGTGAACTCCTCATATGTATTGTACATGCTATGAAATGTTATGTTGTTTTTGCTTCTCCTGTAAAATTTCCGAAATGTTAGTTAAGGCTTTTGTACATTTTGCCAGCGATATACATATACCTACCCACTAATTTAGCAGAAAAATAATAATAATAAATGTACCATGCATGGACATAATAAAAAAACATTCCCCGAGCTGTAGCGCCTATATAAGTCGTTGCCATTACTTTCAGACTTTTGTAGTTGTTTTTCTGGTCGTTTTGTTGTGTGACTTGTGGTTGGCTCCATCAAATGAGGTGATTCTTTCCGCTTGCTGTGATATTGTATGTGTGTTTATGTGTGTGTGTGTGTGTGTGTGTGTGTGTGTGTGCCATAGCAGCATAAAGAGAAATTGCGAAGAAGCATAAATGTAAACAGTGGCACAAAAAGATAAAAAGCCATTTGAGAGAACTGCTCTGAGCAAAAACGATTAGTGTGCGGCGTTGCTGCAAGTTGGAGAGCATTCCAAATGCAACGTACATTGTATATGTATGTATGTTTGCATGTAAGTAAGAGCATAATGTTTGATTTACTGAGATGTACGAAATTCTGCACACATCTTATTTATTTTGTTTATTGATCATTTTGAGCATTGATAACCCGAAAATTTAATGAGTTGTCATTATTAAGCAAAATTTTGATCTTCGCCCTTAATACCAAATAACTTGACCATTAAGCTTTGAACAAAGCAATTAATCGAACTGAAACCAAAAGATCATCAGCATCACCAGACGGCGGCCGTTATCAAAAAATGACTGGTCCGAATTGTCCACGCGACGCGTGAGAAATAGAGCCAAGACGGCGACCTTTGCAGCTGAAACCGAGGCCGCCGTCGCAGCGTACATGAGTTTTCCCCAAACTGAGAAGAGCTTGAAGGCACGATTTTTGGGGGTGCGGAAGCTTCTTTGCGCTGCAGTTCGTCTGGGCTCTGGCAGATTGGCACGAAATAGCAATTCGCTGCAATAACTGTAAACAAGAAGCGAGAAACATTAAACAGCGACTTTACGTAGGAACAGTGGAACTTTACATAATTTCTGCTAGCTGAAACAACAACAAAGCAAACTCTCCATGTGCACGAGCACGAAGCATGAGTGAGAGAGCGGTTGGGGCTTTCAATCTGCAGAGGAAAAACACCGACACGACGAAAGTTCTTTCGATGGTGGTGGCGGTGGTGATATATCACTGTGTGTGTGTGACTTGCGTTCTCCATTTCTCATTTCTCTGCGATGTACTCGGTAATGGAAGTGAGCATGCGGTTAGCATGGGCTTCGTGTGCGCAAGATTGCGTGATGTCTCGCTAAATGTGTGTGTGTGTGGTTGTCGTTCCGTAGTTGAGGCGGCATTCGCTGTCGGTTAAATGCGGCAAACTTTTGCAGGATTCGCTTAGTCTTCATAGGCAGTTGAAAACGTTAAGGCGTCTCAAATTGGAGCGTGGTTCGTCTGAAACGGCAGCAGCAGTCAGTGAAGAAACTTCATATTTTCAAAAGTCAACAGCACTTGATTGAATTGATTGATTTAGCGAAAAAGAAATTGGTGCTTAAAGCGAAGAACAAGCGGATTTTTCGTTGAAAAATTTGAAAAGTGAGTGTTGACGGTTTTTTAACAAATTCAAAACTAAAGCTCGAACATTAAAAGAACTTTTGAAGAAACTGAGCATATTTGTTTCGTGTCTGGTTTTTTTTCTATAATTTGATTGAATGTTAATTAAATATTTTGGCATAAATTTCAACAAGAAATTAATCAAGTAAACCTTTAATCTTTTTGAAGGACTCGCAAAAAGAATAAGCCGAATTTCCGCTGTAGATTGTGCGGTAAAAACAGCGTTAGAGAAGGAGTCATAGTAGCTGTGAAGAGCCTACTGCAGTAGAACAGAAGTCTCTAGCAAAAGCACACACGAAGCAATCACAAAAGGACATTTCGCACAAATCGCCTGATATTAGGTATGTACACCCGAAGCGTAAATACATTGGCGGGGTTAGGGTTAGTGTGTGGGGACGGTGGTTGGCGGACGAGCGGCAGCAATTGCAAAGTGGAAAAAGAAAAGGGCGTCGTAAGAGAAATTTCAATTGCGACTTTATTTGTGCGCTGACTCCTTCCAAATTCTAATTTAACGAAATTTTAATAAATTAAATTTGTGCCAAAACTTCATTATAGCCACTTTCAAATTGTAGTCTTTTATAATTTTTAAATTATAATTTTTGTATAAGAATATTGCATCATCGCCTTGTTAATTGCTACAGTAGCCGCATTTCCATCATATTCTCTGTTCGGCTCATTAGCGCTTCTAGTTCTTTTTGGAAAAAATATTACTGTAATAATAACGTTATTGGTTTTGTTGTTGTGGCACTTAGGCTAATTTGATGAGTGCATTTCAAACATTTCGAATGATAAAATTGCTTGTTACACTGTAAAAAATGCCATATGTTATTGTCATGGAAAACGCCTAAAAAAGTAGCACTTGTCTAATTTTAATTGATTCTACGTGTGTATTTCATGCAATCAAGCAAAACATCGATTTTTATTTCTTTTTTTTCAAGTGCTCAGTAAGGCTTCCTCCCTTTCCTGATGCGGTGCATGCAAAAGCAATGCGCGCTCTTCTATTAAATGATTATATTATGTTTTCCTCACGCGTGTAATTAACACAAAAAGCCATCGTACGACTTCTTCATTATTAGTTTCCCCGCACCCCTTTCGCATTGCTTGTATGTATTCACATTTAAATACATTTTCGTCTGCAAATCCATTATAATCGAAAAGCAATTGTAAATTTGCATACATTCCTATAAAAAAAACATTTGTTCAGCTGCGGACAAGTGATTTTGCATGCTTTCGCTGAATTTCTGTGAGTGTAAAAATGGAAATTTTGTTATTGTTGTAGCTGCCAGCAGCATATGGCGTGATATTACTAACAACAAACATCAACAATTAAATTTTGTTTGTTGAGTTTTGTTGTAGCCATGAAACAGTTATTTTCAAAAAGTAAGCGTGTATGTGTGCATGTAACAGGTGAGCAAAAACTAAAATTGTTGCTTTTTTCTTAAAGAATCTTTGAGAGCACTTGCAAGGGCATAATTAAAGTCATTGAACTTAAATATTCATATTTTGTTGTTGTAAAATACAAAAGTAACTGTAACTGTTAAGAAATAAAAACACAAACAAATTCCAACAAATGAGACAGATTTAATTTTTTGAATGCACTATAAAAAATTGTCATTACCAATTGAAAATAACCTAAAATTTTAGCGCTTTTCGTACACTTTCTGTTCTATCCTCTTCTTTTGCGCTGCTCATCGAATTATTCCAAATTAAGTCATTAAAAGGTAGCAATCGCACGATTTTATGGTTTGTATTGGTTCTGATCACGCTGTAGTTCCGAGCATAGTACGTGCCCGTTGGCCCGGTTTGTCTAGCACAGCGACAGCTTTATCGAATATTCATAGCCAGCACAGCCGAGCCCGACAGGCAATTCCATTGCAGACATCAATCGGTCCGATCGATTATATAATTTTTCTTTCATTTTGTTTTTGATTGTACTCGTATGGGGATCAGCGAACTGCCTTATTCCTTCCAAACATTTTGTGAAAGTGCAAACAGTTGACATTTACTTATGCATGTATTTCTGTATGTATTTTAAAATCGTGCTCAGTGTCGTGAACATGAACTTGGCTTAAGCCAATCAAGCTCGCATTGGGCCATCAGCTTTAATGTGTGAACGGATGTTTTGTACAGCCAAATTACCGTATACTACTATCGACCGATAGATTACTATAAGCCTATGTCAGTACTGCCCTGCTCTATATGCTTATCAGTACATTTCCCCGCTTGCTCTCTTTCTTTATTCACTTCTTTTGTCATTGACATTGAACTCTGCAAACGTGTTGTTTTCGATATTTTTGTTTATATACTATTTTTCTTAATATTTCTGTTGCCTAGTCAATTGTATACAAAATGTTATCTTCACCTTAATCAAGAAATAGACAAGCATAGTCTATCAGACCACTTTTAAACAGAGAAAGCAACACAGTTTTACTTCCAAAAGGAAGTCAAACAAAATGTTACAAACATGTTTTTCGGACTACAGATGAAGTTTGGCAGTGGTATATATATTATAGTATATAACTAACATAATATAACTAAATATAATATAAAATTTTTCTAAAAACTTAAAACTGTTACCAGTTTTAAGAATTTCATTGCTTTAACGTTTTACTAGATTGTTATTGCTTACGAATAAGAATTATTCTATGCTCTTCCTAAAGCAACATCAATATTTAGATAAACAATGGGAACTTGCCCGTTTACGGGTTTATTTCAGAATGGACTAGCTTCTAATGTGAGCAGAAATCGATATGGGGGAAGTGCTTACACTACGGTTGTCTTGTTCTACAGCATGGTCAATTTGTCCGATTGATTATTTTTTTCTGACTAAATGGCTTAGGAAAAGTTAGTGTAGCGGTTTTGTCCCCCCTCACGAACTTCCACGAACTTCCACGAAAAATTTATTAATTCTTTTGTTTCTATTTTTACGAAATTATATGAGAGTGAGGGCGCTTTGTAGCATGCATATCTATGCTCCCCTCTCATTCTGATTTTGGCGATTAGGTGCCTGTAATGTGAGTAGCCCAGAGAGGTACCAGAACAGAACCCAAACCACCCACAAGTTACAACTTTTTTGGATTGAAGTAATCAAATAATCAAACGCACTAGGATAAAGCAGTTCAATCGAAGTGGGTGTATGTACATTGTACACGTGTCGCTGAGAGAGGGGAAGGGGGGCAATCGGCTAATATTAGGTCTGCCACACTCAGTACGAACAGAGTGCACATTTTACGCACAATCAGCAATTTGTTAAATTGACATTGCGCCTACAAATTACTTAGTAATTGCAACAAAATTTCTTCAATCCTTGATATAACTTTCAAAACGCTTTTAGCAAACCTCTTCCGCCCTTTTTGTAAACACTCATGTCTTTTTGAGTAGGTCTATCGCGTCATTAGTCCCCACTTCCCCTTGCATATTAACTCACCACAATTGCAAGTAGTAATATGAGCATTTCGCACTTGCTGGTAAACAACAACAACAGCAACAACAAATAGTAGCAACAACAAATAGTAGCAACAACAACTAGGAAAGAAAGCAACAAGTTGGATTTTCTGTTTCTTTGTGGTGACGCAACCGAGAATATCGCCTGATATTTAAAAAATTGACACGGAACTGCCGTCCGTCATTTGTATTATTGCACACGTTGCATTTCAGCACTCCGCAGAGTGTGGCTGCTGCCTTAATGAATTTTTGTTGTTGCTGGAAAAATAATTTAAATATATGCAATAAGTATTAGCGTTGTGTGTTTCTAGCTCATTTCATTTCAGCTTTGCTCTGGCACTCTCCGATGTGCGAGCACGTAATTCGGCTTCGTGTGCTTGTGATAATCACGCACACACTCGAGTAAATTATGTATTCAGTTTCTCCTCTGTTGAACTTGAAAATCACGCCATCTTATCAGCATCTCACTAGCGCAAACCCAGTCAATTCGCAACGCGCGGTATCTCCCTCACCAGTTGGTAACCATGGCAATGAAAGCATGTTCACATATGGTTGACATGGGTGTGCGTACGCAACAAGGGGCGCTGAGAAAAACCTTCTAGACTCTAGAATCTAGAGCTACGAAATCATAAATTGAAAATTGTCAATTTAAACTCTTGAATTTCAAGTCAAAAGAACGACGTTTAATCTCGTTATTTTTATATAAAAATAAACAGTTTTTGTTTTTCCTCTTAAAAAGAGCATGAATTCAAAAATGCCTGCTTACAAATTAATTTGCCACTAAAACAATCGAATCTGAAAATATGCATAATTTTTGTGTACCTATGTTATGAAAACTTTGCTAAAAATAATCGGATTAATAGCATTGCGAAAATATACGTTTAATGGCGTTATTTACATAGAAAATATAAATTTTTGCAGTCTCGGAAATATCATATAATGCAAATTATTTCAAAATTAAATTAAATCACAAAAGTTTCATACTGTTGACATTTTCTCATTTCATATATTTACAATTTCGAGGCAAATAATTAGTTGTCCACTCACCCACTAAATTAAATCTTGCGTACGCCCATGTATTGTGTGTTTCGGAATTTATACGCTCGCCGAAAATATATGCTTCTTCATAGTAGTGCCGGCGAGAGACCAGCAGTGCGGATAAGCAAGATTTTGTGTCTGTGACGTTTCCTATGCCGGCACACTTCCCCACAGATAAAAACACACACGAATTTTGCTCAAAATTGTACATTAGTCATTTTTGACGAATGATATCAGAAAGAGTTGCAATTAAAAAAAGCAAAATAACGGATTTTTAATCATGACCGAACCGAGCGCATCGTTCAAAAGTGAAAGCATGTCTATTGGATATTGTATAAGGCGTTACATGACCAAATGAAAGAGTTGATTGACCTTTAACACGGATTTAAGTGCATCAACACTCAGTCCCTGTTTTTCGTCACCAATGTGTGGGTCTCTCATAACATTTGCTTGGACAGTTGGCATTGAAAAGTTCTCTACAACTCTTTCTCATAATTTGTGCTATAATACTCTAAATCCCAGGTTCAATTCGTCTTTGAGAGAAATTCATCTCCTAACATGCATGAGTGAGAGTTTTGTATGGGATAGCATTAAAATTGCACTTGAAAGCCTGGGGTAAATCTTTAAATTTTTACTTAGATTTTCAAGGCGTTTTCTAAAGTTCATTTTGTCGCCCCAATAAGCAGAAAAAAAGTTCTCGCTTTTTTAACATAACTTTCGACTGTGTGGAGCTCAAACTTTTTAATGCAGTTGTTTAGATACTCCTTCCGAAAAGTACCCCTTTTTTATAGTTATTCCATTTCTGATACAAATATTTTGTTCTCTTGACTAAAGGTATCAGCTTCCAGAATATAGACATTGTGTCGCTGGTACTCTGTGCATAATCACTAAAATTTCGCTTGCCAGAAATGTTACAAATTTAAAATTTTTTTAACTAGCGCGATGTCTAAAGAAGTCAATAACTTTAGACTAAATTGCACATTCGCTCTCTCCATCTCCATCTGTATCTCTTAGTTGTTATTGAAATGTTGCTTTTGAAGCGGCACATTCACATAATTTACTCATTATTTCACTGTCTTCTTTTATTTTTTTGCACGACCTCCTTTAATGCTACCATCTCAACAACATCACAATATAGTTTGTATATATGTATATACCGACCACCTAGCATACTACATAATATAAAACGTTGTGTTACTGCTTATGACAATGCCACAACAACGCTTTGTGTTGCTTCGTTTGGGCGTCCCAACAGATATCGTACGATTTTTCTGTCGAATGAGGGAATGCCATGCCGCGTCTTGTGCAAATAAAACACTTCATTCACTTCTCTCTAATTTCTTCGTCAAGACTTGTTCGCTCAAACGATCCAATGCTTACATTGCGGTGACACGCGATCGTCGAGAGATCGAGTGGTAAGCAGCGAGCACAATCTCACAGATACATGCCTCTAGCATAAGTATATACTTTATATATGTTATGATGCTTGTAAACAAAGCTTTTGCGCTAAATTGGCCCAAACAAAGCACCATGTGCAGCCATGGACGTACGTTGGGGTGTTTTATTCAGCGGGTGGCAGAGCAACCAATAATTTGCTTGGAAAGCCAGATTTATGACTTGAAAAGTAAATCCCGATCATAAGAATCCCGAGATTAGATTAGGTTAAGCTGGCTGTCTAATAAGGTCACGCATAGACCCTGTTGGGTCCTTAGCACGTTAGAGTTCCGTTTAGGAATAGTCTAAGTAATTATCTGTCAAAATTTTGGTGTTTTTCACAAATTTCCAAAGAGGTTTGATACCTAGTTTCGAGATCTGTTCGAGCCCTAAAAATACAGGCGCTCCTAATCAAGTTAGACGAGTTCTAGCAGAAGCACAGTATGTGTTCCAATCCCTAGATTCTGCAGTTAATAATTTTGAGCCGAAAAATGTCTGGCTTACAAAATCCTTTCGGGCTAGACAGCCATCTGAGGCTTGTAGGAAAAATTTTTATTTTTGCATGTATCCATTTTTCTCGTACTGAGATCGAACAAGGCATGATATTTATTTTATGTTAGGAAAGTTAAATTTTTCCTTTTTGTAAAAAAAAATACTGAGTTTTCTTGTAAATAAAAGACAACCCTTTCCAATTTATATATTGCTTCACATTAGTCACTCACAGTTAGAACTCGCAGAGTTAAATCGTAAAATGTTGTTTTTAATTCCGGCCGCCACATCATATGTTTTGTTTTCTGGTTTCGGCCCCCCAAACCCCGCTGCGAAACCGCATGGAAATACGCGAAGTCGGCATTCGAGCGGTATTTCACATTTCAAATGTGCACATTTTCGCATACACACACAAAATACGCCGCTCCATGGCAAACCAAACCATACAAAAAGTATCTATTGAGTGTGTCTACCTGAAGTTAGTAGCCCCAGAAATCACCTGATTTTCGATTTCTATACCAACATGTCCATTTAGCATGCGGCATGCCAAGAGAGAAAGAGAGCTGAGAGAAATTTGCACCAAAAAAGCAGTTAAATCCAAATGCCGGTTAATAGCGCGTTCTCTCTCTCTCTCTATTTATCTCACGTTGTACCTAACAGTTTGCTCTTGTACATTTCGGTAAAAGCTTTTAGTAAGTAATACTTAGCTGCTTAAAGTTAAAGGTGGTCAGGCCAGAATTTATAGTCAGTACCCGAATAATTGGGATCATTGCACATGCAAATTAAACAGCAATACAAAAAAAACGTTGTTTTAAAATTGTTTAACTAAAATATCACACTTATAGGTTTTTGTAATATTCATCACGGTATAGATACTAGATTATTTAATAATAATAATCCCTTAATATTTGTTCTCTAATACCCTTTCTCTGTTGTTGGTGTTTTTTAGCTCGAGCAAAGTGCAGCAAAGTATCAACAAAATCAATACGATTCAACCTAGTACAGTTGACAATATACCTGCACCACCATTACAAAAGAACGGCAAAACACGTTCGAATCGTCGAAGAAAACGTCGCAACAAAGATCAACATCAAGCGAACCATCAAAATTCACTGCCACCATCTCAGGACGTCGAGCAGATAGTAGTAGTAGAAGCAGCTAACGAAATGCCAGCTCGTTCCGCCGAAGAAGTTATCACTGACAACGGTAGTAGCGTCCCCACGGGCCTAGGGGGACCCTACAACCGTCGTGCGGCGATCAATGAGGACATTTCCATCACCGGCTTCTCTGGCAGGCTGCCTGAGAGCTCCAACATTGACGAGTTTAAGAAGAATTTGTTCGATGGCGTGGATATGGTGAATGATGATCCCAGACGTTGGGAGCGAGGTAGGTGTTGTCATTAATTGTCTGCTTGTTTGTTTGTTTGTTTGTGTGGATCTTGTATGATTTGTTTGATTTTTTCATCCTGCGCTTAGGTCTTTATGGCTTGCCTGATCGTATAGGCAAGATCAAGGACGAGGACTTGCAACAATTCGATCAGCAGTTTTTCAGTATTCCGCCGAAAGCAGCTGCATGCATGGATCCTCTGATGCGTTTGTTGTTGGAATGTACTCATGAGGCTATCATTGATGCTGGTCTCAATCCCGCTGATATACGAGGCACTCGCACTGGTGTATACGTGGGTGTGTCAAATTCTGAGACGGAGCAGTACTGGTGCGCGGATCCTGATCGCGTCAACGGCTATGGCTTGACCGGCTCCTCTAGAGCAATGTTCGCCAATCGCATTTCGTTTACATACGACTTCAAAGGACCCAGCTACAGCATAGATACCGCTTGTTCGAGCTCCTTGTATGCCTTGGAGCAGGCTTTCTCCGACATGCGCGAGGGCAAGTGCGATAACGCATTAGTTGCTGGTTCGGGTATGATTCTTAAGCCGACCATGTCGCTGCAATTCCGACGTCTCAACATGTTGAGCAATGACGGCATGTGCAAGGCTTTCGACGCTTCGGGCAGCGGTTATGTGCGTTCCGACGGTTGTGCCGTAATCTTCTTGCAGCGCACCGCTTCGGCTAAGCGTGTGTATGCAACCATATTGAATGTGCGCACCAACACCGATGGCTACAAGGAGCAGGGCATTACCTTCCCGGATGGACGCATGCAGAATCGCCTGATTCGTGAGACCTACGAGGAAATCAATTTGGATCCTAATGACGTGGTATACGTGGAGGCTCACGGCACCGGCACTAAGGTCGGTGATCCGCAGGAGGTGAATTCCATCACGGACTTCTTCTGCAAGAACCGCAAGACACCACTTCTGATTGGTTCTGTTAAATCGAACATGGGCCATTCCGAGCCCGCATCGGGCGTGTGCTCGATTGCTAAAGTCTTGATTGCCATGGAAGAGGGTGTTATTCCCGGCAACTTGCACTACTCGACACCTAATCCAGATCTGTACGGCTTGAAAGATGGCCGTTTGAAGGTCGTCGATAAGAATACGCCCTGGGATGGCGGCATTGTGGGCATCAACTCTTTCGGCTTTGGCGGCGCCAATGCTCACGTCATTCTCAAGTCGAATCCCAAGCCAAAGGCAATCACCCCACGTGATGGGCCACCGAAGTTGATCGTCTGTTCCGGTCGCACCTTCGACGCGGTGCAGGACCTGCTCGAGGATGCCACACTGCATCGCGACGACGACGAATACTTAACACTTATCAACGACATTCACTCGCGCCCCATTCCCCTGCACTATTTCCGTGGTTATGGCGTGGTCAACAGCAAGGGTTCTTTGCAGCGTGAAGTCATCGAATACAACGACGAAAAACGTCCGATTTGGTTTATCTATTCTGGCATGGGTAGCCAGTGGGCCAGCATGGCTAAGGATCTGATGCAATTTGAAGTTTTCAACAAATCTATTCACCGCTGCGCCGAAGCTTTGCGTTCTGAGGGTATCGACTTGATTGATGTGGTCACTCATTCCACTGAACAGAGCTTTGAAAATATCCTCAACTCGTTCATTTCGATTGCCGCTATGCAGGTGGGTCTGACCGATTTGCTGACCTCGCTCAACATACAACCCGACGGCATTATTGGGCACTCCGTGGGTGAATTGGGTTGCGCCTATGCTGATGGCTGCTTCACTCCCGAACAAACCGTGCTTGCTGCTTACTGGCGTGGCAAGAGCATTCAGGAGACTAAGTTGCCAAAGGGTAAAATGGCTGCCATCGGCTTGAGCTGGGAAGAAGCGCACAAACGTTTGCCAAGTGACTGCTTCCCTGTGTGCCACAACAGCGAAGACAATTGCACCATCTCTGGTCCGGAAAGCTCCATTGGAACGCTGGTGGAAACGCTCAGCAGCGAAGGAGTGTTCGCTAAGGCTGTCAATTCATCTGGTTACGCCTTCCACAGCAAGTACATCGCCGATGCTGGACCGAAGTTGCGCAAGAGTTTGGAGAAGATCATTCCGAACGCCAAAAACCGTACTTCCCGCTGGTTAAGTACCAGCATTCCAGAGAGTGCCTGGAATAATCCGATTGCCAAACAATCTTCCGCTGCTTATCATGTGAACAATCTGCTCTCGCCCGTGCTGTTCCACGAGGCGCTACAACATGTGCCCAAGAATGCCATCTGCATTGAAGTGGCACCCCACGGTCTCTTGCAGGCCATTCTGAAGCGTGCCCTAGGCTCGGCAGCCACCAATTTGAGCTTGGTTAAGCGCGGCCATGAGAACAACGTCGAGTTCTTCTTGGCGAACGTCGGCAAACTGTACGGTGCCGGTGCACAGCCACAAATACTGCAGTTGGTGCGTCCAGTCAGCTATCCAGTGGGCCGCGGTACTCCAATGTTGAGCTCCAAAATTGGCTGGGACCATACGCAGAGATGGTTAGTGCCCAAGTATGGTGCTACAACAGCATCTGGTGAAACTCTTATAGAAATCGATCTGTCCAAGGAAGACTACGCCTTTCTGGTGGGTCACACCATTGATGGACGTATTCTGTTTCCCGCCACTGGTTACATGACGCTGGCTTGGATGACTTTTGCCAAAATGAAGGGCTCTGAATTCCACAAGACGCCCGTTGTTATGGAGGATGTTGTGTTCCATCGTGCCACCATTCTGAGTAAAGAGGGCGTAGTTAAGTTCGGCATCAACTTCTTCGATGGCACTGGCGCTTTTGAGATCTGCGAGGGTGGTAGTTTGGCCGTCTCTGGAAAAATCACCATTCCAGAGAGCATCGATCGCGAGGAGTTGCCTTTGAACCCATTGCAGGCGAGCACTGTTGCCAAGGAATTGATCACCAATGATGTCTACAAGGAGCTGCGTCTACGTGGTTACGATTATGGCGGCCTTTTCCGCGGCATCGTCTCCACCGATTCAATAGCCTCCGCCGGCAAGATACAGTGGGTTGACAACTGGATTAGCTTCATGGATACAATGCTGCAATTCAGCATCCTCAGCAAGAACTTGCGTGAGCTCTATCTGCCCACGCGCATCGAAAAGGCTGTCATCAACCCGGCCAAACACTTGGAGCTTCTTGCTAAACTCTCTGCAGAGGATCAGACCAATGTGGGACTGCCTGTGTACATGTACAGCGACATCAATGTCATCAAGAGCGGTGGCGTTGAAATGCGTGGCCTGAAGGCTTCGCTGGCACAGAAACGTCCTGGCACACAGAACCCACCCACTTTGGAGCGCTATACCTTCATACCCAACATCAACAGCTCCGATCTGCATGAGAACACCGAAAAGGCCCGCCTGTATGCACTCACTTGTGCCCTTCATTTGGTTATCGAGAACTCGGCCGGTGCACTCAAGCTGAAGGGCGTCGAATTGGCTAATGGACGCAATCCCGACGTACTGGTCGCTGCCAAACTGTTGCAAATCATTGAGGGTGAGCCAACCACAACGGCAGATATCGCTGTGGTCACCTCAAATGGTAACGAAGAAACGCTCGCCGCCACTTTGGCTGATTCTGGCGTACGCATCGTTTCGAAGAACATCGTTCAGGAGCCGGTTGAGCAGAACTGTCACTTTATCTTCGGCAACGATGTGTTGGCACGTCCGGACACCGCAATCTTGGAGAACAGCATTGCGACCATCAAGGACAACGGCTTCCTGCTCTTTGAGGAGAACATCAGCACTTATACGAAGTCGGGACGTCAAGCTCTGGAGAAATATGACTTTATTCCCGTGCAGGAACAGAACATTGGCAGCACACGTGTGCTTGTGCTAGCGAAGCGTGCTACGGATTTGGCGCAGCGCCAGGCTGTTGTTATCGATGTCACCGAGAAAAACTTCGAATGGCTGGAAACACTCAAGGCCGCCCTGGCCAAGGCGACCGAGGCGGAGCAGTACGTGTACATTGTCTGCCAAGGCGAGGAGCTGTTCGGCGCTATCGGTTTCATGAACTGCATCAAGAATGAGAACGGCGGCAAATTCGCTCGTCTCGTATACATTCAAGACACCAACGCCGAGAAGTTCTCGCTCAAGTCGCAGTTCTATCGCAAGCAGCTCGCGAAGGACCTGATAACGAACGTGCTGAAGAACGGGCAGTTCGGCAGCTTCAGACACTTGAAATTGGAAACCGATTTGGCTACGCTGCAAGTGGAGCACGCCTATGTCAACGCCATGGTAAAAGGTGGGTGTCTCTCATTATTATTAGATTCGATGGTTTTGAATATGACAATTTTTCGTGCTATTCGAAATTGGGTTATCAGTCAGACGAACCACAAAATGAATCCCAGCTCGCAATTTGGAATTCCATTAAACCTTCAATCTATTATTATCTTTTGCAGGTGATTTGGCGTCCCTGAAATGGATTGAGGGTCCACACACGCCAGCTACTAGCAACGACGATCTGGAAATGTGCACTGTCTACTACGCGCCCATCAACTTCCGTGATGTGATGCTCTCCTCCGGCAAGCTGTCAGCCGATGCGCTGCCAGGAGACTTGGCTCAACAGGATTGCGTGCTCGGTCTGGAGTTCTCTGGACGCGATTCGGCTGGACGACGTGTCATGTCTATGGTGCCCGCCAAGTCGTTGGCTACCACTTGTTTGGCCAGCAAGCGTATGATGTGGCAAATACCCGATAGTTGGACCATGGAGGAGGCCTCCACAGTGCCTTGTGTCTACAGCACCGTTTACTACGCGCTGGTGGTGCGCGGTCAAATGAAGAAGGGTGAGAAGATTTTGATACACGCCGGCTCCGGTGGTGTGGGCCAGGCAGCCATATCAGTGGCATTGCAGCATGGCCTCACTGTCTTTACCACGGTGGGCAGCAAGGAGAAGCGCGAATTCCTCAAGCAGCGCTTCCCAAAGCTGCAGGATCGCTACATCGGCAACTCGCGTGACTGCTCCTTCGAGCAGATGGTCATGCGTGAGACACAGGGACGAGGTGTTGATCTGGTGTTGAACTCATTGGCCGAGGAGAAGCTGCAGGCTTCGGTGCGTTGTCTGGGCTTGAATGGACGCTTCCTGGAAATCGGCAAATTCGACTTGAGCAACAACAGCCCGCTGGGCATGTCCGTTTTCCTGAAGAACTCCTCCTTCCATGGCATTCTGCTTGACAGTGTAATGGAAGGGGAGGAGGAAATGCAAAAGCAAGTGGTCGCCTTGGTCGCGGACGGCATTAAGAACGGCGCAGTGCGTCCGCTGCCGACATCTGTCTTCAACGAACTGCAAGTCGAGCAGGCGTTCCGCTTCATGGCATCCGGCAAGCACATCGGCAAAGTAATCATCAAGGTACGCGACGAAGAAGACGGCCGCAAGGCCCTAAAGCCTACAGCGCGTTTGGTCAATGCCATACCACGTACTTACATGCATCCGGAAAAGAGCTACGTTATTGTTGGCGGCTTGGGCGGTTTCGGCTTGGAACTTACAAACTGGATTGTGTCGCGAGGCGCCAAATTTATTGTGCTGACCTCGCGCTCGGGCGTGAAGACTGGCTACCAGTCTCTGATGGTGCGTCGCTGGCAGGAGCGTGGTGTAAAGGTGATCATCGACACCAATGACGTGACCACCGCCGCCGGCTGCAAGAAGCTGCTCGAGAGCGCCAACAAGGTGGCGCTCGTCGGCGGCATCTTCAACTTGGCTGCCGTGCTACGCGATGCTCTGATTGAAGACCAAACTGTGAAAGACTTCGAAACGGTGTGCAGCTCGAAGGTGTGCGGCACCAAGTTCCTTGACCAGTACTCGCGCTCTATTTGCTCGGAACTGGACTACTTTGTGTGCTTCTCCAGCGTGTCGTGCGGCCGCGGCAACATCGGCCAGACTAATTACGGTCTTGCCAACTCAGCTATGGAGCGCATTTGCGAGAGCCGTCAGGCGAGCGGCTTCCCCGGCACGGCAATACAGTGGGGCGCCATTGGCGACACCGGCTTGGTCATTGAGAATCTCGGCGACAACGATACAGTCATTGGCGGTACCTTACCACAGCGCATGACCTCTTGCCTGCAAACCATTGACCTCTTCCTGCAGCAGCCGCATCCCGTGCTGGCATCCATGGTAGTCGCGGAGAAGCGCAAGTCCGATCAGTCCGGCGGTGTGAGTCTCGTGTCGTGCGTGGCCAACATTTTGGGCTTGCGCGACATGAAGAATGTGCAAGATGGCGCCTCACTGGCCGATCTCGGCATGGACTCGCTGATGAGTGCCGAAATCAAGCAGACCCTGGAGCGTAACTTCGACATTGTGATGTCACCGCAGGAGATTAGACAACTGACTTTCGGCGCGCTGAAGGAGTTGAGCGGCGGCGTGGAGAGTACCGGCGGCGCTGTCAACGGCACCGGACCCACCCCGCTGTCACCCGCTCGCAACAGTCCCAGTCCCTTCGGCGATGGCACGCAAGTGGTCTTCGCAGAGAAACTCATGCCCACCGAAGCGATTGTACGCATGCAATCCGCCGCACCCGCCGACAGCAAAAAACGCCCCATCTTCTTTGTGTCGCCCATCGAAGGATTCGTTGCGTCGCTGCAGCGGCTGGCCGACCGATTGGATCGCCCCGTCTATGGCCTGCAGTGCACCGCCGACGCAAATCTGGACTCAGTGGACACGTTGGCCGGGTTCTATCTGAAGCATGTTCGCAGCGTACAGCCGAAGGGACCGTACGCCATTGCGGGCTACTCGTTTGGCGCATGCATCGCCTTCATAATGGTCACCCAGCTGGAGAAGAACAAGGAGAAGGCGGAGCTGGTCATGCTGGACGGTGCACCCAAGTATGTCAACTGGTACACACAGGCCTTTAAGCAGCGCTACAACAGCGCCAACGACGACAGCCACAACGAGACTGGCGCTCTGGCCTACTTCAGCTTGGTGGTGGCCAATGTGGATTACGGCGGCGTAAGTTGCAGCTGTCTTTGAAATCATGCGTCGACAACGTGCTAATTCCGCTCTTTTGACTATTTTCAGATTGCTCGTCTGCTTAGTGTCATTCCAACGTGGGAGGCCAAGGTGGAGAAGTGCGCTGAAATTGTGGCCGCTGAAATCAATCAACCAACAGACTTGGTAAGTGCCTCTGCTGCGCCGTCGCTGATCAGGCCCAAGCTAATCTGCTCTTTGCGCTTCATAGATCATTCAAGCAGCCACCATCTTCTACAAGAAACTGGTTGCCGCCGATGCGTACAAACTCAACACGAAAGTACAATGCGACGTGACGCTGGTGAAGCCCAAAGAAAACTATGCGAAACTCGAGGAGGACTACGGCTTGGGAGAGGTAAGTGTCTGCAGCTTCTTGCAGATTTGGTTAAATTCAATTACATCATAAATACAATGCCAAGGAATTGTTTCAATTTTCAATTGTATCAATTTGCTAAAAGTAGATTTCCAAAAATAAATACAAAATTAATTACCAATTACGATTGCTTGGAATGTAATCATTTCTACCCAATTCTGCTTGCTTGTGACCGAATTTTGGATTATATTACCAAACGCTGCGCTGTACTGAACTGTTTTTATACGAATTCTTTTCACTTTCCTTAAAGATCTGCTCCAAAAAAGTCGAAGTACTTACCGTCGAGGGCAACCATCGCACCTTCCTGCTGGAGGACAAATCATTGAAAACGATAGAGGCCATATTGAAGCGTCTCACTGTGTAAGCCCAGGCGGCAGACACCGTTAGCAGCAAACAAAACACACACGCTCGCACATGACCACGCACACACGCACACAGCTACCACAAACACAAGCATACACAACCACATACTAATTTAGTTAGCGAATTAGTGACTATATCATTTAAGTAAACATACCAGGGAGGAACGCAGAAGCCGAGTGCAAGGAACGAAGCCTCTGGTGTTGCTAACGCCACGCCCGCTCACACACTCACTCATTCACAAGGATAATTCCATTAAGAAGCTAGAAGCATGCATATGTTAAGTTTAGACGTTCGTGCATATGTATATGTTTGTATGCGAGCAGCAGACGCTCCTACGTCGAAACACAACACAACACTATTCCAATTCCAGCTCTCGCAGAGGCTGCAGCGAATTTCAAGCTTTTGATTGCACCGTTAAGCCGTCATCCATGCACTAGAAATTTACTTACTAGCAAAAACAACAAATTAAGCAAACCATGTCGTCGTAAGTTGTTGCTGAACTGCAGCCGCCGGAACTAATGTCTTGCATTCCCTGCGCACTTGCTCGCGACTAGGCCCAACAGCGAGGCGTCGCAGCGAACGCGATGCCGTTTAGTTCCAATTGCAGACTACTACACGGGCTGTTGGAAGCTCCAATCCAATGGCCAATTTCTGCAGAAAGGCAGCACTCTTGATACAAATCAACGCATGGCAATTTCTACAAGCTCTACAAACACAGCTAGTTGCACGCCCTCTCATGCGCTGTCTTAATTCCAATGATTACCAAATATGTACTACTTGTTAAGTGTGATTTCTTTTTTATGCCTACCATTTATATATTTAATATATGCTATATATTTTTAAGATCTTCAAATTTTTCCGCTGGTAAATTATCTTATTATATATTTTGCGCATATTTATGAATTGTAACAACAACAAAAAGGTGTACCAAGAACAAATGTTGAGCATTTAGCAAAGCTTGAAATATTTCGGAAATCTTTATCTTCTTATAAAGGCTTTGCGCCAAAATCGAAATCTCGAACTATCAAATAATTGTAATTTTAACTTGTTTGCTCGCCACTATTAGCTTTTATTGTTTGCAATGTTTCAAATCCAGTTTAACGATGTTTTGTAATATTTGCGCGCCAATTCAACTCATTTTTAATATTTTCCTAGTTTAAGCAAATTGCTAAAAAGTTCGATAGCTTTTGGAATGCACTGGAATTTATACATCTATAAACATACATAACTGCGTGCATACACGTGCATGCCTATATAAATAGATATATATGTGTGTTTATATTTTTAGAAGTAAAAGAATTTCAAATATGAGAAAATAAAATGATTGGTTGAATATTGTAAAAAAAATGCGATTGTATTTTTTTCTTTAGTGTTACTTGTATAGGCTGGGTAGCTACCTTTTAAATGCCCACATTAAGGCCTCGGCGTGGAGGTACATACATACATATGTAGACGTTTTGAGAATTTGAGACTTTTTTTCGCTTAACATAAAGAAATTATTCTTTTTACCTACGAACCTTTTATATATAATGTTGTTTCTTATTTTCAAATGGTTTAATTAAAAATATCGAAATGTCCATGACGATTCACTTTCTGCAGGCCTCTTTTCTTTGAAGTGTAGACATGCAAAGAGCATTCCGCCTGAATAACGCCAGAGACAACCATTTCAAAAATTTGGCATGAAGGAATATGAAAGGTTTTAAAGATATACATATGTACATATGTAACTCAATTTCGTTAGCCAAAAATTAAGGAATTGTAATAATGGCGTTGATTTCAAAACTAAAATAACTAACAAACTAATTGAAACGAATTTGAATTAATTTAATTTGACAAATTGGATCGCTCTATTAAGAAAATGTGTGAATGTATTACATTTTATCAATCAAAAGCATCAGAATTGCAGTTTATAACCTTAATAACTAACTACATATTAATTCGATATATATTTTCATATCAAATTGCAAGTAAATTTCGTAAAATCACATGAATTTCTGAAACTTTTATATCAACTTTTATTTGCAATAACCGTAAATTTGTAAATTTGATTGAAAACGCTTAATTCCACTAAATTACATTAAAATCCACTCAATTCTAATTTTATAATTTTATTTTATTAATTAATTCTATTTCCCTTGCCCGTCTGGTCTGTTACTACGTAATGCAGATGAAATGACGTAACGAAAAACGCCAAAAATCACAAAATTATAACGGAAAAATTTTTGCATGCAAAATTGGCAAAAATCGCATGCGATTTCTTAATTTTCGGATTTCGCCACGAAAACTTAACGAAATGGGATAAATTTATCGCATGCGTGAAAAGTAGTTTTGGCGTCCAAAATGCCTGAAACAGCATGCAAATTGCCCGGAATGCGTTTCGCTGCACTCCTTAACTCTTTGGCCGTCGCGTAGAGCAGAAAAATGCGAAAAACGAAAAAATTGCAATTGTTGCCGCAAATCCTTCAAAATTTCTGCATTTTTCAGGCATTTTGGACGCAAAAACTACTTTTCACGCATGCGATAAATTTATCCCATGCGATTCCGCCCGTTACGTTTTCGTGGCGAAATCCGAAAATTTCGAAATCGCATGCGATTTTTGCCTATTTTGCATGCAAAAATTTTTCCGTTATAATTTTGTGATTTTTCGCGTTTTTCGTTACGTCATTTCATTTGCATCACGTAGTAACAGACACGACGGGCAAGGGAAATAGAATTAATTAATAAAATTATTAGAATAAATAAAATTATAAAATTAGAATTGAGTGGATTTTAATGGAGGCCATGCGTTTTCAATCAAATTTACAAATTTACGGTTATTGCAAATAAAAGTTTTCTAAAGTGAAAAAAAATACAAATGTAGCCAAAAATTTACAAAAAGTGTAGCGCGCTGAAATGTTTGGCAAATGCCACCAACAGGAAAATGTTTGGTTTTCCTCGAGAGCCGTACTAATATCAGCGCAAGTGAGCATGATTTAATCGGAATTGCATAAAAATATGGCAACAATAACAAAACCAAGATTGATCCCACGCCGCCATTTGGCTAGAGCGCCTTGGATTGGCTCCAACGTTCAAAACAAATAATAAGCATTTTCATGCACAAGACATAATGAAGGGGGGATTCAGTGTGCAGCAGTCCCAATCGGCAAGTTCCAGTTAGTATTTTATTATTTAAAAGTTATTAATTTAATTTTTTCAAATTTAGCAAATGCCCCGCAGCAGCAGCACGTCGAGACACTAACAACTTCCGCTTCCGTTATGAATGAGAACCAGCACCTGTTGCCGGACCCCAGTAGTGGGCACGAATATAACGGTCAGATAAGCCGGGTGAGTGGAGAAAATGGAGCTGTCTCAACCTTTTCATTTCCGGTGTTGAATTGCGAGTGATCAACTAAAACTTTGTTTCGTTGTAACCACAAGTTGTAAGTGCATTTTTACATTACATTACGATATATTTATTTAGGCATCAATAGATGCGGAGTTGCCAACTCTACGCTAGAAATGGCAACGCGCAGAGTTATAATTGAAAAAAACTACTTTAAAAAGTAGTGTAACTTTCTTTGTAAATGGTATGAACCAGGGATTGAATGGGAACCTCTCACATCACTGAGCTGCTTCGGCGCAGAAATCAGATTTCTGTTTATTCACTTTATCAGCGTTCCGATTAATCAGCTGTCTGGTGTCTTACTTGCCTATCGGCTCATATTTGGAAATGAAGTGCAAAGCTATTAATGTTGCGTATACGCCATATGAGCAAAGTGGCGCTGTCGTTGGCGCCAGAATTTTGATGTTGATATGCTTGAAACTTGTTTAGTACATGCTTCTCAAGGCAATATTTAATAGAACAAGCTTGTGACATAATACATACTTGTTTTAGTCTGCTGTTTCGTAGCCTAATTTCATGCAAACAAAAATCACTCGATCATTATCATATTTTATAGAGAGTTCAACAGCCTCTTCTGATTCGAGTTAAACGATTGAAAAAGCACCAATTCTACAACAAAGTTGCACAATTCAACTGATAGCAATGGCCCTGAAGAAGAGACAATTTAAAAAATGCATGCTTCTCACAAAGAAGCAATTACAAATAGCTAATGACTTTCATTATAAAAGATTTTTATTATCGGTATGCTCTCTTTATCTTGCATCACCACTATAAAATAAGCTATTGTAAAACCATTCTTGATAGTGTATAAAAAGCAATTGAATTTTGTATATGGCTTGACCTAACCCACCATTTCATACTAGTTTTATATAAGCCGAACCTTTCAGTAGAAGACTCGATTTGGGAACTGACAGCCGCTTACTAAGATTTTCCATACGTAACATTGTGACAAATTATCTTAAAAAAGTCCCGCTTAGCTTTATATTAGTAGGGTATCTCCATCTCCATGAGCATTGGACTTTGTAAAAAGTATCTAACAAATTATATCTTGCTTGCCTTTTACAAAGAAAGTCCTTATGCACAAATAAATATTAATTTAATAAAAAAATTTTGCAACTTTTTCATTCAAAAAAATATCAACGAATCTGAAATATCGTAAATATTACAGCTTAGCAGCTTACGAAACTTACATTCTGCTCTATCAAATTCATAAGATTGCTTGGAAATTTTTGGAAAAGTTAATTAAACGCAAATATAAACACTTCAAAGTTAGGGATAAGAGTTTTTTGTGCTTTTTTGTTGTTGTCGTTGTCGATGGTGTGAACAGTATAATTAAATTGGAAATACGTATATGTATGTATGTATGTATGAATTATGTATATGTGCGTCTGTGTAGACTTGTTGATACGCTACATAACAAAGTCCACAATTCGACTGCTGTAATCGCAAATATGTTTCTTTAAACCACGGATACACGCGAACGTTTCTATCAGAGAACAATAGAATAATAAAATAAGTGGCATCTAATTTTTATAAATATACATTTTACGAGAATGAAAAATTCTTTGCCACTTTTCGCTTGAGATTATAATGTAATATATCAGGATATTTAATGCACTCTATAGGGTGCATTAAATGGATTTAATGTCAGAACGGCGTGTAGATTGCATTGATTTAAATACAATTTATTTGTATGTATTGATTTCGAGTAAATTAAATGGAAAACATGTAAAGCAGCATCAAACGGATTTCACTGATAGAGAGTTATACCCTACAGCAAGTAACCGTATCACATATGGGAAGTTAATCTTGGGAAAGGTGAACTATGCCCCTCGGAAGAATACCACTAAAAAGGTCGCTCCTTGGACTTTTGTTTGCATAATTATGCCAGTTTTTATGTAGTTTTATAAAAAATTTACTCACTGCGGCCTCTTGAAAATTAGGCTTCTGTTTACGTCACTGTTATTAGCATATTTAACATAACGACAGAATAACTAACAGTCGGAAATCGAATAAGAAAATATTTCTTATCATTTTCATATACTTACCTTTGTTTATGTTCAAAACGCCGTCATGAAAGAGAAAATATTTCTTACAATTTCTATATATTTTCCTTACGTTAATGCCTAAACCGCCTTCCTTAAGAAGATATTAGGGGTATTCATTTAAACGCGTAAATGCCTGCTAACGTGACAAATTTATCAATTGATAAACGAACTGTCAAATTTTGTATGAAAGGTCATTTGCACAAAAGTGATAAATTTGCCCGATGATTTTGCTGTGCAAACGATGTTTGTAAACTTACATGCTTATTTTGTAAATCCCTACGCCTCACTTCACCGTGCGTTCACTAATTTGGTATTGTGTAAAACGCATCACCTCACTCAGTGACCGCTCGCGTTGTCTTACGTAGTTTCAATAAGCACCTTAGTGTTGAACAACCAAAATAAACGCAAGAGGGTTACAGTAATTTTTTCCAAACAGCTCCAACATTAATATTTACTTTTTCACTGATTCTCGGCATTTTAGTTTTTTCTTTTTGACAGCCACACACCATTTTCACAAACACTTTGCCAAGTGCGTTAATTTAACACACTTGATAAACTGATAAGTTTGAGCAATGTGCAAAATTATCTGCTTAAATGAATACCCTTATTATAATAATATTTCTTGTGTATTACTATATATTTTCCTAATTTTATGCATAAAATGTTCATACAAAGTTAATATACCCTATTAACAGAGATGTAGGGTATGAAAACGGTTAAATATGAAATCGGCCAGACATGCCCAATAGAAACAAAGCGAACACGAATGCATACCCGCACTTGCTTCTTCTTCTTATTTCATACTAACGAGCAACTGATAAGCAAGAGCACAATTTATGTATATTGAATTCATTACATGGCATGATTGTATAAAACTTTATTTGTATTATTTTTTCGGTAACTGATTAACGCTGCAAGAGTCATTCGGAGATTATGGCCGCCACAGTTCAAAAGCAAAGAAACTCAAATTTCGCATTGGAAATGCGCGGTGCGGCAACGCTTGGGAATCGAACGCAACGTGCTTCCGATACGCGTCGCGCCCGGCCACAGAACTTTGCGTATGCTGCGCGGAAATAAGGCAAACGACTGGTTGAAAAAATATTCATGGCAACATCAAAATCTAAGGCTTTGCATAAAACGACGCTTTATATAATAGAAAAACAACGAGATTCTTGCAGATTTCGTAAAATTGTTTGCTTTCTGCACGTAAACTCAAAATTGAAAAGCAACAACAAATCATCGCAGCAAAATAAACAAGTTTCAAGAGCCACCTCTCTCATGGCCACAAAAGTTCATGTTAAATAATTTTATTAGTGAAGTAATAAGAATGACAATAATTATGGCAGTAAACCGCTTGAATTGATTAGAATATTTTAAAGTGTATTGGACAGGTCAAAACCGGCGCAGGCGTAGTGCTTATATGGCCAAAAGTGAAACACAGATTTTCGATATGGTAAATGTGAACGTGCCTAATATCACTGTGCAATATAAACTCCCCTAAAAACAACAACAACCAATCAAAACAAGAAACCCATTTGCAAATAATTAAAATTTGCATGATATTTATGTCAATTCCATAAAATGTAAATTCCTTGAAATTCTCATGAGAGCAAGAGCAGCATAGGAAAACGCAATAATAATACAGCTATGCAACTTCCTTTACTCGAAAAAACAACAATTTTATAGTTTCAATGAACAAAATGTGCGCCCTATTTACACCAGCAACAAATATGAGATTTCAAGCAAAAGATTCTGAAATATTGCAGAAGTGTTTTCATTAAAGAGATTTCATTAACAGCTGCTTTCAATATTTGTACAAAAAGCTTTATTAAATTAACAAGCGTAAGATTTCAGCAGGATTTTGCCGATATCTTTAAAATCGTATCGCGGAATCCATGAAAATTGTAGAGATTTCTTGAAAGCAAAATGTAAGTGCAATGAGCAAGATTTTAAAGAAAAAACCTCAGGTCGAAAGTGAAAGATATTTTCTGATTTTTAGATAACATTATCGATGCGCCTGTTTGGTCTCAAAAATTTCATCAATAATTCCTTGAAGATTCCAAAAAAAACTACAGTACAGCCTGGATAATGGCAACCCTAAAAATTGGCACTTGAAGAATCATAAATAATCATCTGTGCTTTATGTATGTCCGATCGTTATGATCAACAGTTCAGTAACAACAATGCATTTCGTATTTGCAATTGATGACTTTTATTATAAAATACTTTTATTATAAATTTCTGGCAAAAACCGAAATAGCTATATGACCTGCCCATGTGAGCAATAATTCTAATTCTTTGTTGTTGTACACTTAAAATAGCTTTGTTTCAGAACAGAAATAGACAACTAAGTATTGTCATTTCTCTTTGGCAAGTCAGTCCGAATAAAAACTATTCTTTCTAACATTCAATCTGCCGAAAAAACATAAACTTGTATAATAAAATACTAATCTTATTTTTAATTTGAACCTTTTTGTTCAAAATAAAAAGCAGTTTCTGAAAAACTATTCTAATTCTAAAAACTATTTGCAGTTCTCAACTCTTACCAAATAAATTTGGTATATGCTTCAGAATGTGTAAACCTTCTTTGGCCACTATTCCCCTGCATTCAATCGTACGCTATCGAAATTCCAGATGAAACACACAATCCAAGGTTGTCTGTCCCCGCTGTATCTGTGCGACGACATCAGCTGTTCACCGCCAAACAATAACAAGCACATTACTCCGCCCTGCTCTAAAGTTCCAGCCAGCGCTAATCTAATCTGCTTGAGTATAGCATTTCAGAGCGTGAAGTTAGTTAGCCTCAAGCACTTTCACTTGCTAATATTCATATTACGAAATTAGGGCTATAATTTAACAATAAGCTTCAAATAGATCCGCGAACTTTTGTATGTATTTATGACTTAAAGTTGAAACCTTGAAACTCACTTGACTTAATTATAACTTGCACCCCCATTATAATTTAAAAAGCGCTTGCTACTCATAATAACCAAACTCTTTTCACAATTTGAAGTGGCAATCAATTTCTTACTCTTTCCGTCATGCAATGATTTAATGCACCTTATTTCAATTTCAATAAAGATGACAAGTATTAGCGTCACTTTGGCGCTGCGCACAAATTATTTACGAAGGATTTGTTTATAGCTTAATGGGCTTTTGCCATTGCTAACATTAGAACACTTTACGAAGAAAATTGTATAATTTTTTTTACTAAATGCCGTCAAATGAACGTGTGTATATATTCAAATGCTAAAATAAATGAATGTCAGAATATCTGACTACTAAAAAATCAGCCCTCAATATTCGTTTGAAATGCATACAATATTTGAAGGCATTTCGTAAAACGCTTTTGGAACTTCGACACTGTTTTGAATATTGAAAGTTGCGAAAAATGTTGTGTAAAATTTTCATGCATCGAAAAGTGATTAGAATTCTCGAAAACCTTGCGGCTACCACAAATTTTGGCGCCTCGCTTTCAAGTTCAATCACTATTTCTGGCTTTGTAAGTTTTGCATGCACAAAACATTAGCAAGGAGCCACAAAATATTGCTCAAACACAATTTAAAATGATGCCTACTAACTATATGCTTATACTTATTAGTTATAACATTTATTGTGGCTTTTGTGAAAAGAGGTGTAAATTGTTTAAATGGCGAGTGCACTCATTCCTGTTGCGATCGGAAAGCGCGTTGTTCAGTTGATTTTTTCAATCTTTAAACTTTTCATCACTTCCACGATTTGAGCTGTACGTACATACATACGTGCAATAAAGTCGATATTAAGTGGCAATTAGCATATGTTTAAAATATTTCTTAATAGTGCGCCTGATGATTGGACTTTGTAAGCTTTTAGAACTGCAGCGAAAATGAATATCATTATAGCTACTTAAACTATTGTATATGTACATTATGTTGAGCTGCAACTTATTTGGAACATTATGGCATAAAAACAGCAAAGTGGTTGTTCAAACAAAATCATTATCTGAACTACGATAAAGAGCCTTGAAATCCGACGTTAGTTTGAGCAACTTGCGCCATGAGCACAACAAAGCTATTGTAGTTGATTCCTGAAAGCGCTGTAGTTTATTTTAAAAAACTTTTTAAAAACTAATTTTTTTTTAAAATGTTGTGCTCGCAATTAATTTTTGTTTGTACCATTATTACGACCGTCATGAAAAGTTAAAACGATTTGACGTAAGACCTGCCAGATTATCGGGGGTTATCACAAGTGATCTTTAAAACTATTCAAAGTTAGGCATTACTTCTATCTTATCAAGAATCGTTGACAATTTTTTGTTGTTGCTGGTATTGTAGCTGATTTGCAGTAAAATGGGAACGCGCAAACTCGAATCTAATATTTGGAGATTATGTCTAGCCTTTTTAAGGTACCAACAAAATTTGCTCTTACAAATAAGAATAGATCCGTTCGAGTTTCTTATCTAAATGAATTCAAAGTTCAAAACCTTGTTCGATCTTTATATCATGCAGTTGTACCTCTAAATCAATAATAAGCATAATGGTTGCACCATTAAAAGAAAATTGTTCCATTGAGCTGAACAATCCTTTTTGAAATTGAATTCAAATTTACATTTCGCACAAAAACTAGTTGCGGCTTTTTCTGAAAAGAGTAAGCCATTGTACTCGGGCATTCAGTAATATATTCAATTGAGGCAATGTCACGTGTGGCAGACCAGGAGAATTATATGCTCTGTACGAATTTGCGACTGGGAATCAGTGATTGTCACTCGCACCCTCGCTCCGATCAAAGCAATAAAGCACAGGGTGTACAACGCTAAAAAATTAATGTTTGTTAGGCCACGATTATACTTTATATTTGATAAATGCTCAATTTCCAATAGAAGTCGGAAGCTTAAGTCGATGCCGAGGCACCAGGCCCCCAAGCCCTCTGGCCCATCGTATATATAGCTGCGCCGACTTTTTGCATTGGCAGTAGTTTAAATGCATAGTGCTGTCAAACTGCGCAGTCATCTTTGGAAAACGTAAAACCTTGGACTGATCCAATCCCTTTAGCTTATTTTTCTTGAGATTAAATTTGCCCATGTGTTGAACGCTTGAATTGGAAAATCTATAAAATAGTGGCAAGATGATTGTCATCTTCTTGGGTATAGACAGTCACTGATAATATATGGGTGAATTTCTGACACCACACATAGGAATCCATTTAGAGGGATGAACTCTGTGTTGGAATATGTTCAGACGAGATATTGCATTCAGTTGCATACAGTTACTTGAAACAAACTCTAACGGAATATCTTGTGATGAAGTTACTTTCTGAGTTGACCCCACTATTATGCATTAATTTGTAGTTTCCTTTTTGAGGTTTTGTGCAGTTTTTGCTCATCAAAATCAAAAAATTTCTATAAACATAAATTCTGCAGGCACTGTGATTTGATTAACTTTTGGCCCTCCGAAAAAGAGCAACAATTTTGAACTGAAGTACTAGTACACTCTATATGGAACACAAAGTGCCAAAAGAATATGTCCATCTCAATCGAGGAATACATTTTTAGAAACTGTCATCACTGCTAAGTCTACCCTGTGTGGTGCACATCGCTCACCCTGCTGTTGCAGCCCCCATCCCAGTGGATGGATGACGGTGAGCATACTGTATTTTCATTCATTTCACACCTATAAAACACAGCAGCCAATTCGCACTGCATACAATAAAGAATACGCTCGACTCGTTTTATCCAACTGAACTGGTGATAAGAAATGGACTGGACTTGAGCGACCAACCACCCCCCACCAGCTGGCAGCTAGTTTCAGTTGAAGCGAGCTACAGTGCTACAGTGCGGCTGCAGTCTAACACAAGCTCAGCGAAAAAGTCGAGCAATCGACAGGACGGACAGACGACAAACAGACAGACAGACACAAATCTGTTGACTGATCACAGCAAGCGGCTACGCCAGATCAGATCAGAGCAGAGCAGAACAGAGCAGCCAGCTCAGCCCGTGTAGAGAGCGAGCAAACTATTCGTAGTGCGTGTTTTGCTCAAAGCTGTCGCGTTTTTGGGTATAAATACTACTAAGATAAAACCCATTCATGAATTTCAGTTTTCTTCTGGCGTTTCGACGGTGTCGCCGTGAATAGTAACCGAATTAAAAATAAACAAACAGAAGTTATCGTAAAAGTGCGCGTTTAGTTTTGAGCTTGCAGCTACGAGCAGTGACGAGTGCCAGTGTAGGGTGTGCATTTTTAAACGAAAAAAGAAAATTTCAAACATTATACATTTTGAAAGTCTGCTGGAAATTGCAACGAAGACACTACACACGCCCTAAGGGAAAGATATCCTTTGGCAACATCTGCTGCCGAAGCTGACATACAAAGTCATAACAAAAAGTTAAGGTGCGCTACAATTGAAAAGTATATGTGCCAATTTTGCAGTAACTTTGTGTCAGATTTATGACAAAATTTTGCATACACACATGTTTGCAAAATAGTTTGATGCTGAGAAAAATTTTAAAGAAAATTTGCCTTTTTTCTGCCAAAAATATTAACAAAATTTGCCAACAACAAACCAAAATATTATATTTACAATAAATTCACTTTTAATTCGGTTTACGAACGTTGACTCGCACAACAGCAGCGTTTCCCTTCTGCATACACACTTGCACACACATGCACACGCAAAAGCATTGCAATCTATCAAAATGTATCTCGAACTGTGTTCATCTCTAACTCTGCTGTGACATACTAGGCGCTTTCTTTTACACAAATTACTCAAATAGCAACAAAATTCGATCAAAGTGTAGTTGTAATAATGCCCTGACAAGGAACTACTCGTAGTAATGTCACAAAATTTTGCATCTGCTGCGAAAACAGCATCTATCAGATACATAGCATGTAACTACTAAATACAAGTATGTATATAACTGTATGCATTGTGTATATAATTGCAAATCAGCTTTGAATGGTGCGTTGGATTGCAGCGCGTCTGCGGAGTGTGGTGTGTGGTGTGCGTGCTCCAGTTATGTTTGTTTGCGAGCGTGTGTTGTTGTTATTGCTGGTATTGTTGCTAATGATGATGATGTTCGCCTGCGAAGAAAAATATCAGCATGATATGAACGCCTGGCGCAATGTCACTCACTGCTCCAATGATCAGCGCATGTCAAAGTGTAGAGTAAAGGAGAGAAATGAAAGACCTTAGACCGTTCTTCTTCTATTACTGACAGCCATCGAAAGCAAACGTTTGTCAATTATAAGATACCTTTTAACAAGTAATTGAAATACTACATTTCCATTTGAAATTAGTTTTGTGATACTTAAAAGTTAGAGTTAATAAATTACCGTGATTTTATGCATTACGATTTTCATTATAAAAGTCACTTTATAACGATTGAATTTTACAATTAAATATCGGAGCGCTATATTTTCGATTAGAAGTGAAGCTCAATAGTTAAAGTTTTTTTGTTGGGATCAATAATGTAATCACCTCTAAAATTGAAAATCAATCTTTCATCGTTTTATTTGGATCACATATAAAAATCAATAATCGATTGCAATTTTTTCGATAAAAAATAAAGTCGAAAATAATTTGGCCATATTAAAACTTGTTTAGATTTACAGAGTTCTTAAGATTGTCGATAAACTTTTGCCTGCATTTCAAAAAATTGCGATAAATTAGTGATTATTAATATTGATCGCAAAAAAGCGAGAAAATTTATTTGAAGTGATTTTTATCATATTTGATCGAAAATGGAAGTGTAGGGAGCAAAATTTTTATAGTGCCAAAAGCAACTTAAGCCAAGATTGTAGCGCTTTAAATGTTCAAGAATTTTTGCTATTTACCTGAAAGTGTCAAGTGCACGAGTGTCTATGAGAGAGAATGTATGTATGTAGTATGTACATACATACGTACTGTGTGCTCTCTACCCGGAAAAAAACACTGAAAACCGCACACCCCTTTTAAGTGCATAAAGGACTAATTTTCATTATTCAGTTAAGCTTCAGGTAGCTATCTGCCAAATAAATGTATGGCAATTTTTCTATAGAAATTAATAAAAACTATTCGGTAGATCTGAATCTTATCAGCATATTTAAAAATCAGCAAGCGCTAAGCCAAAGGGCCTTCATAACGAAATTGTTTACATTGCTGAGATTAATTAAAAAGCTTATATAATCTAATAAAATTGTATACACGTTGGGTTTTTTTGAGTTGTCAATGGATTTCTTTGTTGGTGGAATGCATTTGCTAACATTGATTTTTAAAACTGAAATTGAACATTTGAAATTTTGTTAAGTTTCCGGCTAAAGATTATCATGACAACAAAATATATAAATCGATAATCGTAATTTTTATTGGACTAAAAATCAAGCGCTTTTCTGACGTTTCAGTCACAATCTTTTGTCAATTGAAATGAAATTTTGTTGAAGGAAGATACAACTAACCGTTAACAGAAATAAACGTTATCAACTAAGGCCACCTGCTTCGACATTTTGTGGCCATTTACATTAGTTCAATTCAATTTTTGATTCTGTTTATAAACTTTTTAAAGCATAGTCATTTCTTATATCTTTCCTAAAACAACAAGATTTCTCAGTTCCTAATAAGTTCGCTTTAGTGACAGTACACTGTATTTCGCTTATAAAAAATAAAATAGTGATATGCTCATTTGCAACGTTTAAATTTGCATTTAATTATCTTGAAAAAATTAACATTTCAACCACCAAGATATAAACATTTACAGGCATAAATATGGAATAGAATATGAAGTTACGCTTATTATCATGTCTCGCAGAGAGTCACGTCAAAAGGAATGTGTTAAGGAAAATTTAAAAAAATGTGAATTTACTTATTTAGCTTCAAAGTATATTTACTCATATAGTAAAAGTAAGAGCTTTATGCACAGTGAAACGATTTAGTGCATATCGCTCTTAAAAATAGCCAGCTTCCATACCAGGAAATATTTTCGAATTGTCATAGAGTATTAAAACTTCGCATATACTTCTTTCGTAGCATAATAAATACGATTTTTAACGCCCACCTTCGACCTTAGATATATGAATATTTTTTTATTTCACACAAACTTTTTATACCTTACACCTATTGCAACGTATTAAAGGAGCCGTGCTAGGCGTGGTCCGCCTGTCTGTCGGTCAAACCCGAGTGATGCTTCCTTACTTGTTAAGAGTAAAATTTTTTGGAAAAAGTTTTTATATCTCAAGATTTCAAGAAATGTACCTAATCTGCTAACAACGTAGACATTAAATGCAACATTTCTATAAAATTGTCTATTTTATTAGACAACTTGATCACATTGTATTATTTTCCTACAAAAGTGAATGTTTGAATTATTGAATTTAAATAATCAAATCTAATCATTGCATTTGCAATATTTTATTTAAGGTAAGTTTCCATTTTTCACACTAGTAAACAAAACGTAGCAAAACAACTTGATTGGATCATTCAAAGGCTCAATATAGAGAAAAGAAAATACATATATAACATTCTCTCATGCCATACAGTGAAACTCTCTGACACTGCATTTGAATTGTAGTTCTCTACAAAGAGACGCTGGAAGAGAATCTCTGGCGGCCGTTACCCGGTTACGGAATGTCTTGACCAATTAAGTAGTTCTCCAGGAACGCCTTCCTTTCGCTCGCCAGCTTTAATCTTGTACAGCTTGCGGATCTTGTCACGGACTTTTCCCTTGTATTCTATTATTTCCTGATCATCGCTATACAAAAGAGCAGACAGGAAGACGGAACTTGTAGCGCATGACTTCAACTTGCAGAGATAGGGTTTAGCTTTCCAATCGTTTTTCGTTGTTGTTGTTGGAATAAGATTATTTACTAGCATATAGACAGGAATTGGTCCATTGTAGTACTTAATAAGTAAATTCCCTTTTACTGAAATCTTTCAGATATTTTTGCAGAGCGGAGAATTTTGGATGGTGGCAGGAAACGTAGTTAATTACAAAATAGCAACTGATAGCAAATGTGATTCCCCGTTTTATCTTTAAGCTCATGGTATTAGTATGGTTGATGCTGATACCAAGTTAGACGAAGTCCTTGACTATTTCAAAGTTATAGTTGTAAGAGTGACTCTGATGGTCAAGACGTTCTGTGCTTGTTTTTGAAATGTTCTTCTTTTTATTCTGCCTTCCAGCTAGATTCTCGCATTTACTTCAGACTCGGAATTCGATAATCTTGAACTATATAATCAGATTTTTACCTGCGTGCTATTTCAATAAAGTTTAGTATAATTTAATGAACATAGCGCATGCTTCAGTGTGTAAGTGAGCGGTCTCCAAAGTCAAAGGTGCAAAGTTTGAGCCCTCATCGATTTAATCTAACTAAAATTTAACAATAATACACATATATTTTTGTGCGATGCTAAGCTGCCATTGCTTTGAACTACGCTTCAAGCTTGAGTAGAAAATTGTAGAGCCGATAGAAGAGCATACACTTAGGGGGTTAATACGAAATTGCTTTGCCTAAGCCCTTTAAGGGCTGCCACACTAAATTAATTTGATCATTATTTATGTTTACAAATGCCAACTGGAACAATATTAGCTTCGAATTTAGCGCATTCCAGTCCGTCCTCCCCTCGCTCTTTCACACACTCACTCAGTCACAGACAAGCCAACTCCCACCACCCTTGGACTGTAATTTAGGCATTTGCATTCAAGCACGCTGCTTCCCGCGTCCCGGTTCCCGCTGCCTCCACACTAATCAGATTAGTACAAATCACTGCGAGTGCGCCAAAAAGACAGCGAATAAGAGAAATCTTCAGATTGTACTTACTTACGGCATGAAGTGCGGACAACTACAACAACAACAACAACAACGACAAAGCATCAGCAATTTGTATCTCTGCGACGAAAGCAAATTGAAGAAAATTTGTGAGCGTACGACAATATTTGCGCTTTTGCAGCATTGACGGGTAGGCAGGAGGGCAGCCAGGAGGGCAGCCAGGAGGGCAGCCAGGAGGGCAGGCAAAAATTGTCTCGCGCCGAACCTGCTGTGTCCAATATCAGTTCATTTAGCGTTTGGGGTTGCTCCTGCGTGGACGCAGTGGCTCAGTGGCGCTGCTGTTGCGCAGCATAATTCACTTAAGTAGGCACGGGGGACAGCGCCAGAAAATCAAGCAGCGGAAGTTTTCTACGTACGGAATTGACATTTCATAAAGAATTTTCCGCGCGCTCAGATAACGCCACACATAACACCATACAACAGCAATTTTCATCCATGTCAAGATCGTCATACGCGTGAAATGAAGGACTATGTATACATATACAATATCTGAGTTTTCAGTTTTATTTTTCGGATCTAGTTTTCATAAAGACGATCATATTTCCTTTTAAAAAAACTTTAAAGTTTCAAAGCATTAGGTGTGGTAAAAAGTAATCCATAATTTTTGCGTATTTTGAAGGCTTTATTTCGCATAGTTAGATTGATCCGATTTAGGGCCTCCTGGGCAATCGAAGCAGTGCTTATATTACGATCGGACGATCGAAGATTTCCATGCTTTGCCCTCACCAAATTTCCTGGATGTGCATGGCTGAAAATAAAGTTGACTTTGGTTGCACAGTGTAACAAGGTGCCGCTCTCATGCCCGACTGATCAACTATTCGCCCTAGTCCAATGCACAGACGGTCGAACGGCCTGAGTTTGAACTGGTGCTTTTTTGAGTGCTTTAAGTGACCAACTCTCTTTACCCCGTAATTGGCGGCTTAAGCTCTAAATTTAAATGTTCATAATGGCGCGCAATGCTTTTCCAAATGGCTGTCTGTCTGTCTATCTGCCGTGTTCCGTGTCTGCCTTTAATTAGCTGCAGCTTTTCAATGTTGCTGCATTTAGCTCATTACGTTTTGAGAAATTGCAAGCACGTTTCAATTAGCGCTACCGTCATTGCATAAATGCCAGAGGATGTTTCTGATTGAAGCATTTCTCCACATCATACACACACTTACATAAATACAAGCAGCACTGCGAATCGGTTTTGAACCGAGGCACTTTTGTACCGAACCATTCACAAGCTGAAAGGGGGCTTGAAGCGAAACATGAACTGAACCATGAACCGAATCTTGAACTGAACAATTCTCCTTCCGTATCGCATGGCATTGTGGACATAACTAGTATTCTATATTCATTCTTAGCCGAACTAGTATTTAATTTTGGTTCAAAAGTCTAATTTTATTGACTCGAAAAAATATTGACAATATTAAATATTTCTCTATTCAATTTCCATTACTCTTGAACTCATTTATAGCGGCATCAGGCATCCACCTGCAATACATTACAATGAATTTCATGCAAAGAAATTTGCAAATCCAGCGACCTTTAATTTTCAAAAGCCTTTAAAATGTAGCAATGTGTTTGTGTGTGTGTGTAGTTGTTGTAAATTTGTAAATCGACACAAATGAACGCAAACACTCGAAAGCGACTGGAAATGCCAGAAAGTTAGGCAAAGGCCAAAGGCTATGAAAATGTCAACTAAACGTAAAAATAGCACAAACTAAATGGAACTCCCGCAGAGATGTGCCTCCGGGCTAAATTGCACTAAACTGGCGAGGCTTATTGAAATGCCTTGCTTTGCACAAAAACGCAGCAAGAACTTCCTCGATTTAAATGCGTTTGTTTTATTTCATTACCGGCGAATATTTTGTCAAACTGGGATTTATCACTTGTTACACAGCAACAAAAACAAGCATTTACATATATTCAAACAATGAAAATGATTATGTTAAATGCTTGTAAAAATGATCATGCTTTACTTAATCAACACAAATTGCATTATTTTTTAAATCTCTGCATTTCGCTTTATATGCAAATATTATTAAAGAAAATTAAAATTGGAATAAGCTTGTATTATATTGACGGCAGAGCAATTCAAATTGTAAGAAGACTTTATTCGGCCATAGAAAACCCAGCAACTGTATATTAGTGTGTATAACAGAAAGTAGCAGAAATTTTAAAACCCTAAAGTTCTATCAACTATAATTTTTATAATAAAAATATACAATTAGTTTTGAAAATTATTCGAATTCACATTTCAAATCAATGAAAAGAATTAATGGACAAGAACTGAAATTGCTACGTGTCTATGCTCATGTGAGGAAAATTAAGCTAGTTGTTATTGTTGTTGTATACTTAATCTTCTTAGTTTCATACAGAAATGGGCAGGTAATATCTTTACTATGGCAGTAAGTGCCAATAAACTCTTAAAAAGGAAAAATTTCAATGTCAACAAAACTAGGGAGCAAACAACAGTCGGGATTCATCGACAAAGTAATACCTCACACCAAAAAATCTAGTGTAGCGGGGCGGACCACGCCCATTTTTGACAAATTAAATACCGAGGAATGTTTGCTTATTTGCGCATTGTGCACGTGTACTTCATCCGATTTGGATAATAATGGAACTTGAACTATGAGAATAATATTCTTAAGCTTAATTGTGCAATTATTTCAGCTCAGTGGCTGTTTGCAGCACAACTGTAAAATTAATAATGATTTGTCTACACAACTTTTCCCGCTCAATGCTAACAATTAGAAGACGCATTCACGCATGTTTAAGCCAAAGTGATATATGCCAAATGAACAGTGAGGGGAAACAAGAATGCACACAAGTGCAAGGCCACACAACACACACTTGTTGGCCATGGATAAATGTTTGTCAAAGAAAGAATAACTCAGATTGTAATCACTTCTGACAGCAGCCAGTGTGAATACCGATTGCAATTGTACAGCACATTCCTGTAAAGCGAATTGGCTTCAAGACAGGCAATCTGTGTTTTTTTTAACCCTTTTGTTTGTCAATTTACATTAATGTAGTGTATGGCAAATTTGTATGATTCAAACTAAGTCGCAGGCTTTGTGCTTCAATTCAGACACCAATTAAACTAGTGACTAGCTTTAGTTCGTTGTGTAATAGTATAAGTGGTAGACTTTCGAATTAACATTAGAGATGGAAAAATATTATAAACAAAATTCTTTATTAATTTAAAAGAGGGTGTTATGGCATGAGTACACAATTTTCCATAGGGTTGGTTCCGTCGTTCGTTATACCAAAATTCGCGATGTCCAATAATTGTTTTCGATGTGAACGGCCTTGCTCTTGGGGATTGCTCAGCATTTTGCGCCGTGTATTCAAGTCAATAGGAACAAATTATGTAGGATTTCATAAGACCTCTCTATCTCTTAAAAAAAAACGCGTTTTTGGAAGTTGACAACCAATAATAAAACGTAATTACGCTATTTTGATGAAAGTAAATGAATGAGCGTCTTCAGCTGACAATCAGCGTAACTGCTAAGAAAGCAAAAATAAACTAATAAATTTATAAATTTATAAGATTTGTGCAAACATAGTTCCCCAAAAAAAAGGCCAACAAACGCTGGAAAAGTACCAAGAGTACACAATAAAATCATAACTATTAACAAATGCGCAGGCGGAAGTATGTTTATCACTATGCGTGAACGTACGCACTTATGGGCAGAAGAGGGCAACCGTCTACCTTTGCGAAAGTATCACACTGTGAGCTAAAAATCGCTTGTGTCCCCTTATTAAAGATCTGAACTAAATCAAGGGTTTATAGTGGGAAAAGTAAAGGTATCTAATGCAAGAAGTTTTAAGATACATATTTACTATTATTTCTTTCCTTAAAAGATATACATACATGTGAGCAAAAGTATGAAAAGTGGTCGATTGTCCCTAATCTATACCTACGAATACAAAATTATAACAGCAAATAACTGATCTTAATGTTACATTTCATAGCCTACGGTAGCGGGGATAGCGGTGAATACATATTTAAAAAATACATTTAGCATGAGAGCAGATGTTTGAAGAAATGACAAACCTTTGCAATTTACTATTAATAAAATGTTAAATAATATATGAACAAGATTAAGATATAAAGTCGCAGAATGTTGGAGAATACAAGCAAATAAACCATCTTGAAACAAAGTTATAAAGTGTAGAGATAAAAATTTTGGTAAATAAAACAAGAGTAGCAAATATTTGTGAAAGTAATAAAAGCCTCTTTATTTGTGTTGTTGTTATTGCAGAGCTGACATTTGCTGGCCATATAGAAATTATAACGATTATTATGTTTGCAATTGTGTGACAATTATGAGCGCCGATGCGATGAGATGCGGCGAGCAGAGCTGAGCTGAGCTGATTTGAGTTGGGCTGAGCCGAAGGCACGCTAGAAATAGTGGCACTGCATGAAGTGAGCAGCTCATTAGCGGCGCACGAGGCACAAGCGCCATTGTTGTTAATCGTCAACAGACAGAGGATGTCGCCGGAGCTAGCAGCCACGGCAGTGACGATTTTCCAGTGATTGCGACAAGAACGAGCGAAAACCAAACGCGACGCGAGCGTAGCCAGTGAACGAACTAACGACGGAGTGCCAGCGAAATGAGATGATATCACAAGTGACAGTAGGTGCAAATAGCGATTAGCAACATAACGCAGCAACAGCAACAACAACAACAACGACAGGGACATCCCTATTCGCAAGGTCGCCCAAATCAGCTACAATTAGCGCTGACCGTCGTTATTCTAATTAAAACGGTCGACGGGCAACGAGACCAACGCGGTTGCAGCTGGCTGAGGTAGCAGCAGGACAGCAGTGACAGCCTGCCTACCTGTAGAGCTGAAAGGCAGCCCATAGCTCGCAGCAGCGTAGAACACATTTTTTCATTTTGGGAAAACTCCAGAGACTCAGAGACACAAGCAGCCGCGCAGAGAATCGCATCTAAATCTGGCGGCTGTGTCCCTCAAAGCGCTCTCTGAAACGATCGCACTACTGAGGCACTTGCACGGCATCGCCTGACCATCACACCAATCGCTGTCCATAAACGGCCGTCAAAATTCCAAAACTACCGAACGCTGCCAATTGCGCGGGCTACGCGCTACCCGACAAAATGCTCGGCCGCGAGGCGAATGTGGCCGCAGTCGTCTGTCGCAGGAAAAGCCACAACACGAGCAGCGCCCCCAGCGAGAAGTCCACGAATCTGCACGATCTGCTGCTGGAGTTGCTGGACGTGCTGGTGTCATGTCTGATTGTGGCGCCGTGCGTGATCGCGTATTGGCGCGGCACCTGGGAACTGATGGGCGTGCTCATCTTCCCCAACAATATGCCACTGTCGGCACTTATATCGTTCCTCATCGGCGGCCTGGGCCATTTGACGTTCACGCTGACGCAGACCTTCTTCAAGGATCACATACACCCCGACCTACGTCGCCTCACCTACTATGTCATGTCGCGCTGCTACACTGCCATCTTCGGCATTGTCTGCGTGAACATGTGGCGCGGCTCGTGGGTGCTCTGCGATTGGCTCACCAGCGCCGATTCGCTAGTAATCATTTGCGTTGTTACGCTGGTGGCCGTTTTATTTCTGATCGCCACGCGCACGGTGCGTAATCTGGGCGCCGCGCCCTACACCGTCATCATGGATCATAAGAGTGACTACTTCGAGGTAGGCACCATGTTCAAGATTCCGGTGAGTAACAACGATTGTGTATATTAATTTTCATATTTATTCGTGCATATCAAGCTCACTGAAGATGCGAGTTCACAAAAAGGACAGCCCGTTGTTTGCAACAGCGGGCTAGATAACGAGAGGGAGAGAGAGAGAGAGAGCTTTCAAATCAACGCTGATCGATGCTAGAGTAATTCCCCAATTCGCCATTCCATGTCGGTAGACATTATCGGATTGGCTCCATCTTATAAGCATTAAAGCAGAAGGGCGCAGTTTAATTTTAAACCAATTCTTTAAAAGTCATAACAATTGATAATTGAAATCAAGATGATTTTGGCATTGTTACCAATTTCTTAGTCTCGAAGCCAGAATGTGAATGAACTCTGAGTAGAAATTGTAACTTATTTATTTTTTTCATTTTCTATTAGACGAAAATTTACATTTTCTCAAGAACAATCATTAAGTAATCGACCGTTGTTATCTTTTTTATGACAAAAGTAAGTCCAAGAGATGCTTCCATAAACTTTCAAGTGATAACCTACCCACAATATAAAAATTTATACATATTAGTTTTTGCTTCAAAACCCTTCCGTAGAATTTCATTGGCAGACACTATATCTTATAAAGTTGTTTCATGATCTTCTGATTTTAGATGCTTAGTGCTTTAAGATTTGAACTTTTTTCCTAATAAATCAAATATTTAGATTAAGCATTGAAAAAACCTGCCGATTTATGAATCAGGTCTTGATTCAAAAATACAAGTGCAAAAAAAATACTGATACTGTTTCTTGTCCGTCATACAAAAAGTCCTTAAAACAGTTTACATTCATGACTGATAAAAATTTTCTTGACCAAATAAACTTGAGCAAAAAAGGATCTGAAAATGCTATACAGCTACTGTGTGAAGTGCTAATATTAATGATGTCTTTTTTGCAGGGCTTTAATCAGCCAGGTCTGTACGTGTTGGACACACTCTTCTCGGTGTTTGTGATTGGCACTTTGGTGGTGATAGCATGGCGTGGCCTCTGGGGCATCATGGATTTGACCTTCTATCCCTATGACAAGACCAAGTCCGCCTGGGGATCACTGGTAAACTGCGCACGCATTTTCAGTTTTGCTCAAATCGAAACACGCTGACATTTCTGATATTTCCCCGACAGATTTTGGGCTATCTGACGGTGTTCATGACATTCATCATTCAACCGATGCTGCGTTGCATATGCAGCAAAATCGACGGAATTTGCAAGTTGGTGCTTTGCGATATTTTCTATTTCATGGTATTCTTTGGCGCTGTAAATGCGTGGCGCGGCATTTGGAATCTGCTCGATGTGTACTTGTATCCAGGTAAATGAAGAGCCAGGGGGTTGTGCTGTTATGCAGACGGAATGGGCATGAACTTTTGGCTATTTCTTGCAGATGATCCGATTTTGAGCTACTGGATAACACACGTCATACCATTTCTGATACTGGCCGCCATCAAGTGCTCGAATTCGGTGCTGGTGCGTGGCGTCTTCATAGACGCCGAAGGCGACGACGGCGAATGCGTCGCTGTGCCCATAAACTACGTCAAGTTGCATTTCCAGCGGGAGCGCCGCAAGAAGTTCAATTTGCAGCACCAACAGCATTCGCATGCGCACTTAGTGAAAAATAGCGGCGGCGGTGGCGGCGGCAGTATTGCGACGAGTGGCGCAGGCGCCGACAAAGAGGCACATAGCCTCCTAATCGAGAAGACGGACAGGTGCGAGGTGAAGATTGTGGCGAGTGGCCGTGATGCGGCTCAAGTGGTTTGATGGCGCGCCCATGCAACTTTTTTCAAATACTTAAGCACGACTTAGCGTGCGATAAGCGAGCATAAGTTATTGTATATTTAGTTAGTGACGTTCTTTTTAAAATACATATGCTAACTACTAAGCGTGCGCATTAGCATTGGCAGCTTCAAATCGCAAAGCAAAATGCAAATTAGCAATTAGTAAAAGTTAACGAAAATTTTGTTAGAATTAGACAAAAATGTACAAATACCAAGAAACGAGAACGAAACATTACCAAGCTCTTGTTGTTAACTGTAAATCTAATTAGGCTTAAATGACTTACTTTAAGCACCACTCGACAAAGCCACGTTATTAACTAATTAATATAACTAATATTTAAAGCATTTTACACAACGATAATAATTAATACCTAAGTTTACATTTATTTACAAGCTTTTTAATTTTAGTCTACAAAATTACGACAAATTCAATTTTTAATTGCAATTCAGCGTATTCGATAGTATTCGTGCCGATATATATAATACAAGTGGGGCCACCTGTCGTGTGTGCCTGTATACACGACAGCTAGTAAACCAATTAAGAGCAAAGCAAAGTAAAAAATAAAAAAGCTTATAAAAAAAATTTAAAAAAAAATTTTAAAACCTGCGGAGCTGGGATTCGAACCCATGACCTGCCGAGTTACCGAATGCCAGCGCGCGCCCCTACCCACTGCGCTACACGACGAGCTGATTCGATTCATCTAAAGTCGTAAAAGACAGAAAGCGGACAGCAGGCAAATGCTTTTTAGTCAGTCTGCGTTTTATATATAAGACAAGTGGGGCCACCTGTCGTGTGTGCCTGTATACACGAAAGCTAGTAAAACAATTAACAACAATAAAACGCAAAGCAAAGTAAAAAATAAAAAAAGAAGAAATTTAAAACCTGTGGGATTCGAACCCATGACCTGCCGAGTGCAAGCGCGCGGTTCTACCCACTGGGCTACACAACGAACTAATTCAATTCACCTAAAGTCGTAGAAGACAGAAAGTGGACAGGCTGCAGGCAGACACTTTTTAGTCAGTCTGCGTTTTATATATAAGATAGTACTAGCGCATTTCATTCTATGGCAGTGAAAGTAGCTGATAAAATTTGCCAATCCAAATTAATTGTAAATAAAATGAAATACACAATATAGGTATTCCCTATCCGGTGCAATTGGTCCTGCAAAAGAGCAAATGCAAAATATTTTTCCACCTTTTGCATACACAACAACAAAACACACTGGTTTGCTTTTGCATTAAAGTCACAATTTTCGTAGACCAAAATCCATTGCGTTTTGTGGAAAATATTTGATGCAAAATATGAGCATAGTTGCCAGCTTGAAAAGTCGCACTTATTGGTGTTATAAATATTTACCCATGATTTCATTTGCTGCATTTTCAATTAAGAAGTCGCTTAATTGTTGTTTTTCGCTCTTTCGTGGCATTTTTTTGAACACTCAAATAAAACAGCTGTTAGACAAAAACATTTGCTGAGATTTCACAATCGGTCGTCCCCGATTATAAAAATGCAAAAGAAAAATTTTGCATTTGCTTATATATTCGCTCCGGATAAGGAATACCCCTATTAAATTAAAAAAAAATTATAGTTATTGGAAAAATTCTTTAAAATACATTTAACATGTTAGCCAGTGAGAGCTGGCTCAACCAAAACTTTCAGCCTTATTCATCATTCCTTCAAAACGACAAGTGCTTTGTATGTAAAGGGCGACTTCCCAGAGCGTTGGTTCATACGTATAAAAAAAAATTTTATTTTATGTAGAATTGAAGTCCTCTCTATTCGATTCACATTAAAATCCGTTTCTGTCAGTGTTCAATCAAAACGAGTTTCGCCTCAAAGCAATTTTTACATCAACAGAATATTCCAGCGAATCCTTTCCCTATCATTTTTTATTATCGTTTGCTTGCTGGGTAGTGTCGAAAGCGGTCCGAAACTGGCAATTGCAATTTTGCCAAATAAAGCTGCCAACCTTTGCGGACGTTGCGGCAAGCACATACGACTTTCGCTTTTAGAGCAAAACAGCAACTTTGGTACTTGGCACGTTCTCGTGCGATTGAAAACTGCGCCGTTCTTGTCTATTTTGAAGCAGTTTTGAAATGTTTAACCCTTTCCATGCCCGAAAATATGAATAAAAAATTGAGAATTCGAAAATTGAGTGAGAAGTTAAAAAAGTATTATGTACACATATGTTTTTATATAAAAACTAGCTGTCCCGACAAACGTTGTTGCCTGCCTAAAATAATTATTTTATTCCAAGATTTGTTTTGAAATGTATATCAATTATGGTAGAAATTTTTTTAAAAATATGAAAATTATGCACAGGAAGAATACGTTTTCGTGAATATTTCCACCTCGACAACAGCTATCGGGTTCAAATTGTCAACGACTTTCTGTCAACTGTATTATTATATGGTGTGAATCTGAGCCAAATCGGTCCATAAATAAGAATTTTCGAAAAAAACGCCACCGTGGCAACACTAAGGAAGGTCTACCATGATAAAAAAAAACCATTCAGAGCAAAGAGAATATAAGCAGAAGAGATATCAAACCGTTCCAGTCCTAAAAATGCGTGACTTTAGTACAGAAAACCCAGATGAAAACTCACTCATTCTACCCAGAAACCTGCTCATTTTTCTCGAGCAATTCCGGCCATTATGCTGCCGTTGGTGTGGCGGATATTGAGTAAATTCTAAAACCGGTTTGTTCGGCGCAGGATAGATTGAGTTTCTTTCGCATTCCGCATGCAGTCGAATTTGACAATATCGCTGCTGATGTCAAGCAGAACAGAGCAAAGTGCGGATGTTCTGCTTGTTCTCATTTATGTTCCACCACGTGACAAAAACCGGTTTTGGGAAATTGGTTTGGTGCGAATGCCGTACATTTCTCAATTTCTTGATTCTTTACCGTCTTGTCGAATTTTCGTTTTGCCGACTGCAAACTGACAAATGACAATTTCCTATTAGGCAAATGATATGTTTGCTTGCCTTAAAATTTTATCAAATTAAGCGCAGTGCATTTTTCAAAAATTTTGCTTTATTTAATATTTTTTCATCTATTTTATTTGCATTGATATACATATCTGGATAAAGCGCTTTTCTCAGATTTTGCAGTTACTTTTCGTCAAATATTTTTTAGGGTCATATTTTTTTAAAGAGCACATTAAATATACATTAATTAATCACATTTATCCAATATACATACTTATATCCCTTTCAACTCTTATTTCTGTCCTTAAGCAGCACACCCGAAGGCAGCATTATTTGAGCTGTCCGTCCGTTTGTTTACATTTTTTATACACACTTGCCTGTGATGCTGTTTTGATTTGTGTGTGTGTTGCCTGCGAATTTTTCGCCTTTTTGAACGCATTCTACCTAATAAGTATTTTTTATGTCGCGACCACTGCGGACGGCTAGGTGTGCAGGTGTTTGGCGCGGTTGTCTATGATAAGAGGTCGCTTGCAGTTTTGTTATAAAGAAACGTCATCATGTTGTGGAAGAAACTGGCCTTTGTGATCTTTAAGAAGCGGTTTACAAAATAAATAAATTCGAAATTTAGGGAGGCTTTTATGAGAGAACGTACTTTTTCAATATGCAACCAATTTAGCAATTTTAAATCAAAACAAAAATTCTGAAGCCAATGTCGACACTATCACTTGCTCACTCACTCATTAAAATGACGTCGCAATAATGTTCAACAAATTTATTTGTAATTCATCGGGATAATTCTATTTTATGGTATAAATTAACTATTTTGTGTGTATTTATGATCAAATCGATTAGGCTGGTAAAAACTGAAAATTCAGTTTGATGCAATTGCATTTCTTTCTATTTTCGAAAATTATTAGTGCTGGTCCTATAATATCAAATTAAGATCAAAAGCAAAAATTGTTCAGTGCAATTTTTCAAGTTTACAATGCTTATAAATGTTCAGTTGCACAAATTTCCGTAGGAGCATAGAATGTCGACATTGCCATTATAAAAACGAAACTACTTCCGTTGCATCAGTGAAAAGGTGCACGCTACATTCCACATTTTCTTTCAATTCAGCGACATGCAGAAAGAAAACCGCTTAAAAATTATTGCGACGTCATTTTAATGAGTGAGTGAGCAAGTGATAGTGTCGACATTGGCCTCAGAATTTTTGTTTTGATTTAAAATTGCTAAATTGGTTGCATATTGAAAAAGTACGTTCTCTCATAAAAGCCTCCCTAAATTTCGAATTTATTTATTTTGTAAACCGCTTCTTAAAGATCACAAAGGCCAGTTTCTTCCACAACATGATGACGTTTCTTTATAACAAAACTGCAAGCGACCTCTTATCATAGACAACCGCGCCAAACACCTGCACACCTAGCCGTCCGCAGTGGTCGCGACATAAAAAATACTTATTAGGTAGAATGCGTTCAAAAAGGCGAAAAATTCGCAGGCAACACACACACAAATCAAAACAGCATCACAGGCAAGTGTGTATAAAAAATGTAAACAAACGGACGGACAGCTCAAATAATGCTGCCTTCGGGTGTGCTGCTTAAGGACAGAAATAAGAGTTGAAAGGGATATAAGTATGTATATTGGATAAATGTGATTAATTAATGTATATTTAATGTGCTCTTTAAAAAAATATGACCCTAAAAAATATTTGACGAAAAGTAACTGCAAAATCTGAGAAAAGCGCTTTATCCAGATATGTATATCAATGCAAATAAAATAGATGAAAAAATATTAAATAAAGCAAAATTTTTGAAAAATGCACTGCGCTTAATTTGATAAAATTTTAAGGCAAGCAAACATATCATTTGCCTAATAGGAAATTGTCATTTGTCAGTTTGCAGTCGGCAAAACGAAAATTCGACAAGACGGTAAAGAATCAAGAAATTGAGAAATGTACGGCATTCGCACCAAACCAATTTCCCAAAACCGGTTTTTGTCACGTGGTGGAACATAAATGAGAACAAGCAGAACATCCGCACTTTGCTCTGTTCTGCTTGACATCAGCAGCGATATTGTCAAATTCGACTGCATGCGGAATGCGAAAGAAACTCAATCTATCCTGCGCCGAACAAACCGGTTTTAGAATTTACTCAATATCCGCCACACCAACGGCAGCATAATGGCCGGAATTGCTCGAGAAAAATGAGCAGGTTTCTGGGTAGAATGAGTGAGTTTTCATCTGGGTTTTCTGTACTAAAGTCACGCATTTTTAGGACTGGAACGGTTTGATATCTCTTCTGCTTATATTCTCTTTGATTCAGAGCACCTCACGAACATATGTTGTGAGTATAAGGTCGATCGCTTCTGTGGTTCAGCCGTGATGCTGCAACATACATACGCACAAACGTGTTTATATATCTGTGGTCATATGCAATAACGACTTAAGTCGAAAACAACTGTTTCGAGAAAATGCAATTTGAAATTTGAAATGCACATACATAAGTGCATGTACATAAGTGCATGTGTTTTTTTAAATAACTTTTTTTCTGAGATGGGTACAGATACCGGGGTTTGAACAAAATATGCGCATCAACGTCAGGAATACAGTGGTAACGTCAACTCAATATCGTCTTAAGTCGACTTAAGTCGTTATTGCTTTTGACCACAGATATTAAGATGCATCATATGGAGCCCGGGTGGTATGAGTAATTTTAATTCGATAGAAAAGTGGAAGGAAGACTTTGATATTTTATTTTAATCATTTCTTTCAGAGTACCTTTATGGGATTATCGCATTTGTATGCAAAGTTTAGTTGCTTATGAATTGCGCAGACGTTTTATCACTTAGATAAAAATTTTAAGCAATTTCGTAGATATTTTTCTGAGAATTTATCGTTCAAACCTGTGATGGGTAGTTGCCAAAACATACCATAATAAATATTGCTTAATTAAAGGCAAAACCATTTCGAACAAAACTGCTGAATATTTACACTGGAGAGGCTTGGTGGGTGAGGCCAAAACCAGCAATGGGTTATAATGGCCATATAAGTAAGTAAGCAAGTTATCAGCTAATAAAAGCTAGAGGTGTATTCCAAATCTGCTGAGATATACTCGCTGCTCCAATCTTGTCGAAAGAGTTAAAGTATTCAAGCTTAAACTAATTTTTTGCAAAACTACAATTCAGTCTAAAAATTTTATACATATGTGTCAAAAATTTTTGTGTTCCTTATAAAGTGATTAGGCCAAATAGTTCCAATCTTTAAATGCTAAACATTTTTTTATTCAACATACGAAATTCAGAAATTCATCTTACAGTCCGTTTCACAAGTGCATGTAGGCTTGCAACTGACAGACTGCTGCCGTGGGTTAAAGGAAGTTTTATCGAATTTGCAAAAAGTCAAAATTCGCTTCAAAACAAGCAGACGCAACTTAGAATAGATTGAATGCCTTTTAAAAATCTGAAATGTGATTGCCACGCGTTTACGTTGAACACTGCCATTATCTTTCGCCATCGCACAGTGAGTCCAATAGGTATCAAAACGAAGCAAATATTTTGTAATTTCAAAGGTAGTGTCAAATGCAAAAGCTGCCCATACTTGTCAACATATTTGAAAAAAATTGGAAGCATTCGATTTAAGTTTCTAGTACGTCGAGTAATAAAAAACAATACAAATTAATTAACTATTTAATACTTTTGGGTAATATCAACGAAACTAAAAAAATGTATAGAAAATCAAGCATTTTAAATTAAAGCCTCACTTGTGACGAAACCAAAACAGCTTAATTAAAAACAGATTTCTTCAAATTTGAGTCAACGAACCAAAATTTACCAGCATGCGAAATTTTATCGAAATCGGAGCACCCTTTCTAATTTTATACCGTCTTTGTATGAAATCTAGTCACTGTGCAGTGGCGCAAATTGACCGAGGACGGACTCAACACGACAGTTGATGTACGCACAGCATTTTCGAAACAATTGAAAGACTGAAACTAAAAACAAAACGCTTGTGACTTTTTATTTTTCTGATTTGGCTAACGATTGGAAATGATGCTTGAAAATAGAAAATCGAAATTTCGCTCTCACGATTCAGTTCGAACCTATAGCGCGACCAAACAGAATCCGTCAATCCGCAGCGGAATTAAATGAGTATTTTTGAAATAATCGCAAATACGTTAAAATATATAAAATAAACAATATCAATAATAATTTAGACGTTGTTTTTGCATTCAACGGAAATCGTTCATAGAATAAACAAACTTGAAAAACGAGCATTTAATTTAAATTGAATCAAATTATTTCTACATTTTTATATATACTTTACATAATTGTTTCGAAGCTTGACAAAGTTCTTCCATTCCATATGCCATGGGCATTCCCGACATTCGCATGCTGATAACGGTGGAGTTCGAAGTCTTCGGTCATGTGCAGGGTAAGTGCGCAGCGGTCTTAAACACTCAAATGCCGCACTTTAAGTTAAATTAAAATTTTGTGTATAACCGTTCGATCGAAAAAAGTAAGAGTATCGACGTCCCATTACACTGTTGATGCGTAGAGAGCAGCAAGTTAGCACTTCTTTGAATGCGCTTAAATTTAGCGTATCTATATTTAAAATAACTGCACATGTGTGCTTTTTCGCTGGCTGTTACGCCCCGCAATTTTGGGTTGCTACTCTTTTGCGGCCTTGCAGTTTCTTCATTCTGATTTTTCTAATGCGAATCAAAATATTAGAACTCATTGGGAATAGTTGGTTTAAATTTTACGCATACTATACATGTAATTTTTTCCGAGCTGTTCCATTCCTTACCTATCCAAACCTGCTTTCCTGAATAATCTTACTTAGCACCACAATATTCATCAGTGTTCTTTTATTCTACAGGATGCTACTTTACAAAACACACGCGTGATCTCTGCACGAAAAAGAGCATCAAAGGTTGGGTGAAAAACTCAAAACAAGGCACCATCGTGGGCAAAATGCAAGGCCCCAAGGAAGAAGTGGACAAAATGTTAGTAAACAACTCGAATAAAATTCAAATTAATATTCTACTCTCTTTTGTGAACAGGATAGAATGGCTTTCCAACGAAGGATCGCCTGGCTGCCTGATCGAGAAGTGTGAATTGCAAAACATGGGCACTTTGAATCGATTGGACTACAAGGATTTCGCAATTAGGTTTTAACAAGTTTTTTCTTTAAATATGTATTTTTAACTGTGGTTTCTCTTGACTAAATATTTTTGTAAGATTTGAAATAAATAAAACTCCAATAAAAACTATTTATCGGCTGTATCTCTGTAGCTGTAATTTGCGCTGTGCCGGTGCAGACGTAGCACAGAACTTACCAACTACTTTTCCTTGTCCCACTTCAACTAAGTACATACATACTACATCTAAAAGCATGACCATTGAAGTTTCACCAAGAATTCTCTATTTTTTGCATTTGCAAGCTGCAATCTGCTTGTATAAGCGTAAAACTCAGATGTTTAACAACACATTCAACTTATACTAAATGTATCCATTCCAGTTACAGCACATTCCGTCATTTAACAGGATTGGAAGCGGCCATTGGCCTTCATCCTTTCGAAAGATTTTTGGGCATCGTAGGTTCTAAAACAGTGTGGAGGAATATAGTTAGAGTATTTGTTGTTGTGTACTGCTAAATGGCACTCACTTGTAGAATTCAGCATACGCGTTTATCTTGGGGTCGTTCACTGCCATTTTGTAGCCCACCGTAATGATGGCAGTTATGCCCGTGGCAATGATCAGATTCTTCCTGATGGTGGCATGGTGCAGGCCGCGCAGCAATGGTTTGGCAATGCTAGCTGCAGCTGCTGGTGCGGGCTTGTTGGCCATAATGATTATTGTATGATCGGGAAAAGCTAAGGAGCAAGCAAAACATAAGAAACGATGAGGTTACGTAATTTTCCTGTAAATATTTCCAACCAACTTCACAATATGGGCAATATTAAACTGTTCATAAGTTAAAATTTGAACGTGCTAAAATTTTAAGATGATCGTACGAAAATAAATAGTTTTATACAATTATGAGATTTATTGATTTTAAAGAAAAAATCATTTTAACACTGCTCACCCTCGCAAGGAAATTCTAATTTTATAGAGATGTGTTTGACAATATGACAGTTGAATTTGACATTATTGTCCAATTTCGAATTTGTGAGTTATCCAGCGCTTATCAAACTGTGTTTGCTTTCTAGGAAGTTACCGCACTTGGCAAACTGTCAAATCTGCCGTACAATTTTTCGAAATATTTTTTGGAATATGAAAATTGTTTAATAATTTATTACTAAACAGAATTGAACAAAAATGTAGATTATGAGGGAAAGGCATGGATATTAGTAGTATCCGAAACTTAGATAATATTGAACATTGTTCACCACGAGGGATGTTAGTCACGGGATTTGTAATTTTGAAAAATCTGTGGACTTAAATTGTAGTATTTCAGATGATAAAATCACAAAATTAAATATCCCACGCAATTCTAATAGAATAGAGATATGAACGTGACGGAATCATCGCCCATATAAATGTTCTTATTATCACAAGTAAGCATGGAAGCCGTTGCTTCCTTTAGGTTTGTGCATTCGTCATATGTTTCTAATATCGTTTGAAAAGTATGTGTGACCACGTGGTGACAATTTTGAACAATTTTTGAATTTTACTGTTCCAGATGACCACATGATTGCAGGAATTGTTCCTCTTGTTAACATGATCTGACTTGCCGCTTATTTCGAAAGTGACAAGGCCCATGGGAATTCTAATTCTGTTCCATTTTTCACTAGCAATACAGTAATAGCTCGAGTACTCTACAATTTACCAGCCCCTCCCCAGATCCGATCAGTGCTAGATGTTTTCATTTTTACGATATCTTACGGCAACCGGCACGGTATTGATTTCAAAATATATCGAAAATGTAAACTCATTACTCAAAATATTGAGGTCCTTTAAAGACGCAGAGCTGCATTCCGATACCTAAAAAGTTTACCACAATTTTCAAATTACAGGTCAATTGCCAAGGGGTTCTCTGTGTGAGAGGAAAATATATATATGGTGCAAACGGTTTCATATGCTACGTTGGAAAATATATAAAACATCAATTTTAATCAGTATAATTTTTTTTAAATCTCCTGTATCTTCAAATGCAACCATGCTACTACGATAAAAATGGCTCACATCACTGGAAATGTATTGGAAAGTATTTTGTTATCTCACTCGTACACTCAGGTAACGTACTCTGCTGCTATTGCACTTACGCACACGCTAAACAGCGATTCGTATATACCAGATTCGTACAAGTCGTGAATGCAAATGGCGGTTGTTATTGTTCGGTCGAAAATTTCTACAACACGAAAATTTTTTTTACAAATTCCAACAAATAAACACAAAATCTATGTAATAATTTTGTGAAAAGTTGAAAAATTAATATCCATATTTTTAGTGAACATTGAAGTTGGGGCAATATAAGTACGCGCAAAGTGGTAATTTGTTCGGGAAAAATTCGGTCGTTCATTTTTCGATTGGTAAAAGTGTTCAGAGTTGGAAGAAAAAATTTCATCAGTGGCAGTTTTCGGTTTTTGTGTTGAAAGGAGACAATTTTCCCAAAAAATACTGGGCAAAACGATCAAAAGGACGTGCATATACGCAAGCAATGTAAAATTGAAATATTATGCGACGACAGCTGAATGGGAAAATGTGGCGAGCATTGTGTAAAAAGGAGTGAAATTGTGTGCACCAGCAACGCAAAAGTAGTGGTAGAAGAAGAAGAATCGTTGCGGAGCGCCCGTGGTGCTGCCTGCCTGCAGCCCCGTTCGTTTAAGGTTGATCCCGTTGTATGTGCGAAAGCAAAATCAGCTGAAGAAAGTGGCAAAATGAAGTGAGCGCAAATTAAATAAAATAGCAAAGTATATAAAAGTGATTAAAAAGCGTGTGACTGACGGCTGAAATTGGGAAAATTCGCTGTATTGAGATTCCGATTCAGGCAAGTGCGTTACGGTTGCGTGCAGTGCGTGTGGTGCTTTCGATAACGTGATCACCACCACATCCTCAGCCCATGCCATAGGCTTGCTGAGGGACCGTCATGCCCAGTTGAGTCGTCCAAGTCGAAAACAAAAGGAATTTCCGCGACTAGAAAATTGCATGTACAAAATATAATGATAAAAGTTAAATAGTGTTGCCATACTAGGCCCAAACCAAAAATTGTTATCCACACAAACAAAAATATATAAAGAAAACAAATGCGTAAGAAAAAGTGCTTAATGTCCTGCGAAATGCAAAAACAGCACATTCACTGCTGCTTTATAAGTTGTTGCTCTTTGCTACCAGTTAATTTTGTAAAAATGTTTAAAGGCAACGACGGTGCGTGTGCGTTCTTGCACTATTAATAAAGTCCGAAATCCGTTTAACCACAAACAACGGAGATCGCGTTGTCGATAAGAGGCAGTGAAGCCAAAAGTACTATTTTTATACGAAACAACATCACTAATAATTTCGCTAAGCTAAATAAATGTTAAATTTGTGCTTAAATTTATTTAATTAAAAACCTTCGTCAAGTGTGATTGTGATGATATGCAACTTAAACAGGTGAGTCGCGCTTCTCATTTGTTAGCCATTTGCACCCTTCTTCTTTGGGTACTTTCCCCACCTTGAACATCCAGTTTCCCATCCCGAATACTGTTTGTTATTATTTTATTGTTCTCTCCACTTGTCATCTTCGTCGTTACTTAATTGGATTTTTGTACCCTTTCAGTAGCGCCGCTTGGGGTTTAGCGGTGCGACTTCTATTCGTTCCTAATTAAAGCCCCTGGTGCTTTTCGTCAGGCCGACCTCTTCGTTACTCAGGGGTCATTTCGTTTTGTTTCATTTGTTCTTTTTATCTTCCCTTCTTTCCTGCCTATTTGTGGCACGTGCAGCTTTCCAATTTTTTTAGTCATACATATGTATATACTTTGTATAAAAAATATAGTTCAAAGGCTTACGAATGCCGTCTATTCAAATACTCTTTTTGTTTCTATTTTATACTTCCTAAAATTTGGCTACAGTACATCTTCTGGCCATCACATATTTGCGCCAGTTCGTTGTTGTTACGGAGCTCAATTCTTCTTTATCTTTTTCGTGTCTTAATTTTTCATGTGCAGTGTTGTCAACTCATTAAAATATTCCCCGTCCAAAACCCGAAGAAATCAGCTGTTCACTGCATAGTTGGAAATGGAGAACAGCAACCGCGGTTTATACGTTGAAGTTTTGTGGCGTGAAAAAACAATAATTGTTTATCCTGCTGAAACAAGACTTTTATTTTATTAAAGCAACTGAACGCACAACTTTTATTTATGTGCCTTAACGTCCTTCTAATGTCTTAATTCATGTGATGCTGTTTTGTGTAGGGAAATAGGATGGATAGGGATTGCCTCTTACATACTAAAAATGTTGTTTACTATGTTATTACTATTACTGAAGGGTCAATATAGTGTTTAATTTTAGAAATTTACTCTAGGGGAAACCTGTTGATCTTGTAATCAAGAGAAGAGCGATGTAAAGATGTTACAGTTAAAGTTCTCGAAAAAAAATATACATATTTATTTTATCAGTTTGTTAAAGCATGAGAATTCAGCTAAAAAGGTTATGTTCAAGGTATATTAGATAATCTCTATCTGTATGCAGATCTGCTCACTTGATGTCTGGCCAAATAAAGAGAAAAATCTGCAATTTTTTAAACAAACATTGCTACACGAACGCGTGAAATAAACGTCAGAGCGATATTTCATTCTATGGCGATTTTTACATAAGTACTCTCTTTTTAAACTCTGTTCGATTTTGATAAAAAATTTTGTTTATTCGTTCTACTATTGGGGTACCCATGCCTAAATTTCTTCCCGGTTAAGTTACAAATCAACGACAAAAATCGCCGTGTATTGATTGGGATTGACTTCACTTTTAATTCTTCAATGATTTGCGCCCTTTTAATGCGTATGTAAAATAGCGTTAGCAACACTGCATTATTAATCTTCTTTTTACGGCCAACTTCACTCGCCCGTTTCTAACATTAGTGTTTTTTTGTTGAGTTCGTTACATACGATAAAACAGCGAGTGACGGCCTGTTTGAGCCACTTCAATTTCTAAAATGTGAGTGTTTAGTATAAAAAAGGAAGACAGACAGTGCGTCTCTCTCGCACTTCACACGCACACCCCGCATACATAAACACGATTTTCTCGCAGAACTATAAATTAAAATGGCGGCGGTATCGATAACAGCTCTTCCAGTTTACAACTTCTAGGGTACATGAATTACCGAAAACTAGGCAGTAATATTATTTTAAATGAATAAAAATTTGTTGTCATTTGAAGTTTGAGAAGTTTGCGCATTTAATTATGCATCAATTAGGAAATTTTCTGTACACTTTATTTTCTAGTGATTGCCTCTCGTGTCGCACCAATAGTTATCTCATTCTAGCTTGGAATGCGCCTGGAAAACCTGAATGGAAAGGTATGGAAAATAAAACCAAAACAATTTCGAGAACAGGGTTGCGTTTGTAATGTTATTTAGTATATACTACTCCCCTTATTAGTACATACTATTTCCCATTATTAGTACCATTCCGTTGTAAAACCATTTGTGCTTTCCAGATATTGTTTTTGAGTTGACGTTTTCAGCGCTCTGTTAGGGCCAGTTTCACAGTGGATGTTTAAATCTAATTTGCGAATTGAGTTTAAATCTAGTTTAACTTTCCTTGAGTTTCACAGTGCATTTATTTGAACACGGAATATTTGACATTTGAAGGTTGGCACAACTTGCCAAAAACATATGTTCAATTGTGGAGGCAGCGCGAACTAAAAACTTTTCGCCGGCCGAAAGAAGTGTATTATTGGATATTGTAAGTGCAAAGAATGCACAGTTTATATTATTTATGATACTACGGGATCATTTTTATGTGCTATACCATGCAGTTTTATGTTTAATTTTATCTCTTATAAATTGCAATTTTGTCCACGCAGCTTGGTTGCACATCCGAAATCAGCTGTTTATTTGTTTTCGATTGCAACTCTGTGGCGTACTTAAATATCCATAATCGGCTATTTAAATCGTATTTAACTTTCAACTGTGAAACTGAAATTCCCTATTTAAACTACAATCAGAGTTTAAATATCCACTGTGTAGCACATATAAATGATCCCGTAGTATTATAAATAATATAAACTGTGGATTCTTTGAAGAATATCCAATAATTCACTTCTTTCGGCCGACGAAAAATTTTTAGCTCGCGCTGCCTCCATAATTGAACAATTGAACATATGTTTTTGGCAAGTTGTGCTGTGTTCAATTGTCAAATATTCGAAGTTGCCATTCATTATTCCGTATTTAAATAAATGCACTGTGAAACTCAAGAAAAGTTAAACTAGATTTAAACTCAATTCGCAAATTAGATTTAAACATCCACTGAGAAACTGGCCCTTAGAGATGTTAGAACATGTTTATTGTTTGCTTCATTCTGAACGAAAAACGCAAGAACTACGTGAATATATGTATACAAGTTTGTTAAAATAATGCTTTTTAATCATGTCTATCGACGGCAGATATTCACGCCGTTTAGCTTATATGTTAAATTCTGTTAAATACGATTCGCTTGGCGCTTCGGAAAAGAGACGTTCACTGTTCATATTAATTTATTTTTGTTTGGGATGGGTTGATTTTGACTTAACAAAAATGACTGAAAGATTGACAATAAGTTTGATAATCATATTAAGAGGTACATACATATTTTAATATCTTACAATATTTTTCTCATCACTAAGTTTTCGACAGCTAAAAAAATATTAGTTTTGACATGTTAAATACAAATTTCTCAAAAAAATTATATGGCTTATTTGGAAATAGTGGAGGATGTCAGTTAGTGTCAAACAACGTTAAGTAACAAACAAAATTGAAGGTTTTTTCTAAAATTTGCAGTTTTGTTCTATGAAGTATTTTCTACAAAACTGTTATCAACAATCTTCAACTCCGATTATTCGATAACCGAGGATCAGAAATTGTTTGCATTTTAAAATTGTGAACGTTACTTATACCAAAGTTGTTAATGTGAATTAGAATGCAGCAATTGATTTGCAGATTTTGTATATTCACAAAAATTGCTAAGAATACATACTCTCCTTGAATAGGGTCTTATGTTAAAACTGCTTTTGCATAGATATGTTCTGGCATTTCTGAGCTGTAAAAAGATGGGCGGTTGTCTTAATATTTTGTGCCTGCGTTGTATTTTGGATTTCTTGGATTGAACAGCAACGCCACTTCGAACAACCAGCACCAAAGCTCTTAATAGTTCTAAAAGGGCTATTCACGATGCAGCTATAAAATAAATGTGTAGGTCCCCGTAACAAGTTAATGCGAGAAAGTTAGTTCTAAGCCTCGTTTTCAAAACATCAAATATATCCATTAATATTCGGTTATGTTCTGTTTTGAAAATAGTTACGCAGTCATTCTTGTCAGATCCGACATGTCAATTGGTTTAGATGAAAGTCGGAAATCTATACCAAGCTTTGAATGTACCATCTCTATTCTTGCCCAATACATTTTAAAGTGAAATAATGCCATCAAAATCTGAATTATATTTTAATGATTTCGTGTGTCTTTTGTTCTTTGTTTCTTCGGCAGCAAAGTGAACCGTGTGTGCGGTTGTCATTCCCAATCCCAAGTGATGCGGCACAAAGGCTACGGCAACTGGCCGCCGAGGGTAACCCGGCGTTGCGGGCCCTCGGCATCCTAGCCGTGCAACTAGAAGGCGATTCTGTGATATCGTTGAAATTAGCCGGACAAGACATTGACAACAAAACTGCAGGTAACGTAGCAGCGCCCGAGCAAGGGATCGGTCGGTCGTCGGTCTATTGCACTAACCACAATCTCGCTTTTATTTGCAGATAATGGAGTGGCTGGCACCTCCTCCTCCAGTGGCGGCATTAGTGTGGGCAGCGGTGACTTGGGCGACTTGTCCCAGCTGCTTATCGCGGGCAGCAATCCGCTGAGTAGTATTGGCGTCGGCGCAGCCAACATCAGCGGGACGTACTTGCAGCAGCAGCCGCAACACCAGGTGCAGCAACAAGGTGTTATGGCGCCGAATGTCGCACTCAGCGCAGGCGATACAATGTCGTTGCAGCAACAACAACTCCAACAGCAGCAACAGTTACTGCAGCAGCGGCGTAACTTAGCTTTGGGTGGCCCCAGCACGAGCAGTGCGGCGCAAGCGTTGCTGAAGCACCAACAACACCAACAGCAGCAACAGCATGTAGCTGGCTTCGTGCCCATTGGCACCACGCCGCCCGTTTTTAAGTCGCCGAACACGGTGTGTCCCATGGATGGCAAAGTGCCCGTGCCGCCGCTGCAGCTGAACCCAGGTGTAGGCCCGACGGCGAGAGAATTCCCTTTCGAGAGCATGCGGCAGGCGCGAGTGCTACAAGGACGCGACAGCGCGCTGCAAACTGTCGTGGGCGGAACGGCGTTGCCGTCCGGGGGATCAGCGACGTTGCTGCACGGCCAGCAGGCGCCTCAGCCGCAGCTGATGAGTGGACTCGGGCCACCGTCGAACGTCGCCCTCAAAGTGATCAAGAATCATCAGAGCGGAGAGATGTTGTCCACCAACGTTGTGGGCGGCAACAAATCTCAGTTTTTGCCACCACCGCCCCCCTACCCTGGCGTGGGTGTTGGCGTGCAAACCGCAGTGGCCTCAACAGTCAACTCACCCGCCTCCTCCTCACCGCAGATCGTGAAACCAGTGCAAAATTACTTACAACAAAGTGCGACGGTACCTGTTGCTGCGGTCGGTGCTGCTGCGACGCCGCCAACCACACCCACGAACAACATTGCAATATCATCCCCGTTGCTGGTAAATCTGCTGCAGAACGATGGCAACACTTCGGCCAATCAAATGAAGCCACTGAGTTCGCCGCAGCCACAGATGCCACAGCAGCAGCGGCAACAATCGCCGCTCATGAACATGAGTCCGAATGCTATTGTACAGCAGCAGCAACTGATGGGTTCGCCCATGCGACCACCATCGACGCCCAGCGAATTTATGATGCAACAACAACATTCACATCCGCATCAGCAGCAGCAACAGCAACATATGCCGCAGTCAGCATCAGAAAATGTGCTGAACCCAAATCCAGCAAATGGTGTGCCTTCTTCTCCCACAAGCAGCGCAACTCTGCGCAACATGCAGCAGCAGCAGCAACAACAGCAGATGCTGCTCAGCCCGAGCAGCACAAATTTGTATGCGCAGCAACAGCGATTTCAACAGCAGCAAATATCTCCCCAGCAGGCGAATATGTTGCGGCAGTTGCAGCAGTTTCAACGGCACCAACAATTGCAAGTGGCCGCTGCGGCTGGCATTCCGCCGCAACGCTTTCCGCAGCAGCAACAGTTTCAACAACAGCAACAAATACTGCAGCAGCAAAGTGTTGTTAACCCCATGCTGAGTGTGCAGCAGCAGCAAATGCGACAAATACGGCCCGTCGGACTGTCCGGTCCGCAGCAGCAGCCGGTGCAGCAACAACAACAACGTCTTATGGCAATGCAGGTACAGCAGCAACAACAACAGCTTCAGCAACAGCTGCCGCAACAACAACCAACGCAGCAACAGTTTATGGTTGCCGGTGGCATGTCGCCCGCGGCACACTCTCCCGCCTCCAGTCATCACTCGATGCACAGTCCACTGATGACGTCCCATCAGCAACAGTTGCTATCGCCATCGACAACTCCTGCGCAATCTCCACACCCCCACCCACATCCTCACCTCACGCAGCAGCAACTGCAGCTACAGCAGCAACAATTGCACCAACAGCAGCTGCAGCAACAGCATCAGCAGCAGTTGCAGCAACAGCAGGTGCTGCTGCCGCCACCCATAGCCTCTCCCTCACACACCGCCAACATGCAATCGTCGCACGTACCTTCTTCACCGCTAATGTCTGCTGCTTCCAACGGTACCCCAACACCGACAGCATTGCCCCCGCCGCCGGACTACAACCAGGCTGCGGCATCGGTTGCGGCGTCGCGCTGGCCGGCCTTTAACAAGCCAATGGACTCGGTGACCAAGAGCAGTTTCCAGGAGTTTACGCGCTACCAGATGCAATACAATCTGCAGCAGCAGCAGATGAACAGCAGCCAGAATCAGCAGCAACAGCTCCAGCGGCAACACCAGCAGCCGCCGCAGCAGTCACACCAGCAGCTGCAACAGCACCAGCAACAGCAGTTGCAGCAACAACACCAGCAGCAACAACAGCAGCATCAGCAACAGCTTCAGCAACAACAACAACAACAACAAGAGCAAATGCATGTTGGCGTGTCTTGTGTGCCGGCGACAATAGCGGCGCCGTCAACGGCATCCACAGTCGCGTCGGCCGTGGATAGCGTGGACGCGGGTGGCATAACCGACCCGTTAATTACGCTCTCCGACCTAGAGGCGCTTACGCCCAACGACCTGGACGCCTTGTTGCCAACACTAAGCTATGATCTCGACTCGGCGCTGAGCGTGGACGACAAGAAGGAGCTAGAGTCACTCCTGCAGGATGCCAAGGATCTCGACTTGGATTTGATCGAGGAGAATCTGTCGGCGGTTGGCATGGATGTGGATGACACGGCGGTGACAACGTCGTTGTTGAGTGCTACAGCGGAGCCGACGCAAATGCCGCCAAATGTGACGCTCAACATGAATGTAATGACACAAGTGCAGCAGCAGCAACAACAACAACAGAAGCAACAACAACAGAAGCAACAACAGCAAATGTTGCAGCAACAACAACAGCAAATGTTGCAGCAACAGCAGCAACAAATATTGCAACAGCAGCAGCAACTCATTACCGGTAGCAACATGCAGCAGCCGTTACAAATGCGACAGCACCAGCTACAGCAGCAGCTGCAGCATCAGCAGCAGTTGCAGCAACAAATGCTGATGCGACAGCAACAACAACAACAACATTTGCTGCAGCAGCAACACCATAACCAACAACAGCCGCAGCAGCAGCAGCAGCAACCGCTTCATCCACAAATGCCTCTAATTTCAGTGCCTCGACCGCAGCAGCAACAATTCATGACAAACACATTTGTCCAGCAACCGAAACACCAGCAACAAATGCAGCTGCAACAACACCTTGCTGTCAGCAATATGAACAACAACAGCAACAACAATCTCATGCGTTCCATCTCGGCCTCTTCGGCCACGTCCACTTCCACTCAGAAACAATTTCTAATTAATCCGCTGACGGGCGAACTGGAACCGATCCCTAGCGACGATAGCGAAACCGAAGCCGAGCAGGAGACGCAACAACTGCGGTCGGCGCCGGCGACAGCGGCTGGAGCTGCCACAGCAACTGCAATGCCTTACGGCAGCTTCAACAGCGAGCAACTACCGCCGAACGCGGCGCTTTTCTCCGAGGAGGACTCGAACTCATGTAGCACGGGGCAGATGAAGATCTCAGCCGCCGAGCATAACAACAGCGTGAGCGGCCTGAGCGCAGTGGGCGCGGCGGTTGGCGGAGGCAGCGACACGGAGCGGTCACGCGATTCGCTCATCTCGAACAAGTCGAATCGCAGCCGCAAGTCGGGCAAAGTGTGCAATAAACTGGGCGCGACCGAGACGGGCGCGGCCTCCCCGCGCTCCGCCAACAGTTCACCCTCGATGGCGGCGGCGCCGGCTATTCTGGCTGCGGCTGCTGGCAGCAACAAGAAGTCCAAGGTGAATTTATTGCGTGACAAAATGCAGCAGGGCGTGCGGCAGAAAAAGAAGGAGAGCGGTGATGGCGGGGCGGCAGTGAAGCCGAAGCGAGAGCGCGCCAAAGTTGGCAGCAAAGCGGCCAAGGCGGCGGCACAAATCGGCGCCACGTCGACAGTGGCGGCGAGCGCCGAGCGTGCGGCATCGAACGAGAAGATCAAGCTGCGTCTGAAGTTGGAGAAGTCGGAGCCAGTGTCGCCGGCCTACAAGGTGGACGTATCTTTCGTGCAGTCGCCGAAGACGTCTGAAGCAACGGCAGCGTCGCTAGCCAATACAAACGCAACGGCGGGTAGGAGCGGCATTGGCAGTCAGCAGAGCAATTTGAATGCGCAGTTGCTGACGGTTAATATGCTGAATGTGCCAGCACTGCAGCAGCAACAACAACAGCCATTTAACAACTTCACTCCGCCTCATCCGGCTACGGTAGCGGTATCAGGAACCGCGTCGCCGGTGACGGACGAACCGCGCGTGCCTCCGCTGCACATCAGCCTACGCGGCGGCAAGAACTCGATTGTGATCAAGAACAGCCGCAAGGACCGCAAGAAGTCGCAGATCAGCGGTGAAGCGGACGAGGAAGGTCGCAGCAAGCAGTTAAAGCGCAACTACACCAACGCGCCAGTCCTAGTAAATGAGGCGAGTGAGCAGCAGCAGCTGAAGGACGCTGGCGGCGAGGCGAAACAGCCGAAGTTGCTGCCAACGCAGTACAACGGAAACGACGGCAGCTACAGGGCAGCCAGCATTGCCAACGCTCTGGCCACGGTGGCTTCCGCAACGACGGTTTCGACGGCAGCGCTGCTTTCCGGCAAGAACGGCCTTACCATCAGCGCCTTGTCCGCCTTGGATGTGAAGAGCGTCGGCGCCGCCGACAACATGCCGGCGCCACCTGCGACGATCGGCTCTACCAACGTTGGCACGATACAACTGCCGCAGCATCTGCTGCAGCAACACACCACGGTGCATCAGCTGCCGCCGCAGCAGCAACAACAGTTGCCGAAGATACCAGCCAGCCTGCCTAGCAGCATCACGCTGACGACGGTGCCCAGCAGCGGCGGCGGCGCGGGTAGCCTACCGAATCGCGTCGTCGCCAATCTGCAGATGAAACATGCGCTGAAGACGACGACGGCGACAATAACGCCGATCGGCGGTGGTAAGCCGCTGACAAAAAACCATAAGCCTCCGTCGTATCTGACGGCGGTAACACAATTACAAATGCAAAAGCAGCAGCAGCAACTGCAGCAGCAACAGCAGCTGCAACAACAACAGCAACAGCAGACGCAACAACAGGTGATGGCGGCGGCGGCTACCATGCTGCCGAGTGCGACGACGCTGAAGCGCGTCGAGATCAGCAAGGTGGAGCGCAGTGAGGTGGGGTCGAAGGTGGCGGACGGTGTTGTCGTCGTCAAGGCTAGCGAAACGACAATTGTAGCCAGCATTGCTGCAACGACAGCAACAGCAACAGAAATTTGTGATAAAAAGCCAGCAGCAGCAAATGCGGTCGGCAGCAATAGCAGCAGCGTCGGCGGCGCCGGCGGCGCCGGCGACGATAAGGGCAGCAGTACTGGTCCTGCGGCGGTGACGGCGGCGGCCACGACGATTGTGGCCGCACTGCGGAACTCACCGGCGAGTAATGGCGGCGGCACGCCCGGCCACGGCAACAACGGCGCCGGCGAGGACAGCGGCATCGAGTCCATGGACGCGCTTTCCGAGAAGAGTCCGCACCAGCAGTCTTCGTGCAGCCCTGCGCAGCAACAGCAGGCGGCGGCAGCAGCGGGCGCCATAGAAGCGATTGCAAGGGCTGTGAACGAGATCGGAGCGGCCATTATCAAGACGGAGGTTGCAAGCGTGGAGAGATCGCCTCCGGCGGCAGACAAGCAGCCGCCAACAGGCAAGCAACAGTTGCAGCAGCAACATAACAACATTGCAGACGACGAGATTGAGAAGGCGCTGGCAAAAATGGAGGGGTGCGCGGAGGACAGTGCGGCGGATGATGCCGCCAGCAAAGCGGAGCCAAAGCTAAACGGCGAGCATACCGCTCTGACCGTGGACGAGGTAGAGGATGATGATCTCATTAAGAACTTGACGGAAATTGTGGAGGCGTCTCAGAAGCTGGCGGGCGCGGAGTGTATGGTTGCAGCTACGCCCACAGTCAAGGTGGAGGCACTTAAAATGGAAATGGCCGACGCGGCTGGGGAAAAGCACATAGCGCAGCTGAAGTTGGAGCGGCAGCCTAAGAAGGAACCGGCCACAGGCGTCGCTGTTAACAGCAACAACATGGACGTCAAGGCCGAGCAGCCGACGGAGACGCCAGCGAAGCACGAGCCGGAGGAACTGGCGCAACAGCAAGAAGTGCTGCAGCCGATTTCGATCGAAATTCCGGCGCACGCCGATGCGGAGTTGCCGCGCGTGCGTACACGCGCCAGCAGCCGCTTGGAGAGTCCAATGGACGCGGCCAAAGCCAGCCCGGCGCAGGTGACGGAGGGCGCCAACAAGCATGTAATAACAACACGCGCGACTGCGCACGAGCGCGTCAGCATCAGCCCCAAGCTACCTACATCTGCAGCCGCAGTGGCGCCATCTGTTGCTGCAACGGCGACTGTTTCGATTGAAGCCAACAGTAGCAATGGAAGCAGCAATGGCTGCAGCAACAAACGTAAACGCCAAGAATCTGAAACGAGCAGCAACGGCAGCGAGCAGGCGGACTTGAAGCGCACCCGCAGCGGCAGCTTGAGCAGCAGCAGCAGCAGTGCTGATGTTATTGCCAAGAAGTCAGCAACGGATGCGTCGATGACAGCAGCAGTTGCGGTGGCAGTCACCGCCACAGAAACGGGCACCAGAAGTCAAGCAAAGAAAATCGAGGAGTCGTCGGACTCGGATGAGCCGCTCATCGAAGTGGCGGGCAAGGTTCGCAACTCCAAGACTGCCACTACAGCAGCGGCGGCGACGGGCAGCTCGGAGACAGGCACGCCATTGACGGAACCCTGCAGCACAGCGGCAGCGGAGAAAGCAACGCGCAACAGTCGCACGCAAAATCAGCAGCATGGCAGTAAGTCGTTAAGCATTTTGGAGCCGTTTCAGCTAACTTACCGCTTCTAATCCCATTTCGTTTCTCATGCATTTCAGAGCCTCAAGCCCATGCCAGCAGCAATAATGTGAATGCAACGGCAACAGCAGCCGCAAACACTCCACCAGCAGCAGCAAGCAACTCCTCTGCGCAAGCCTCAGTGGCAGCTGCCAATAATACTAACGCAACAGCAACAGCAGCAACAACCACAACTGGCAAAAGTGGAAAAAATGTCAACAACAACAACAACACCAACAGCAGCAACAACAAAAACACGACCAACTCAACCGCCAACAGTATTTCAAACCACTCGAATAGCAACAGCAGCAGCAGCAGTCACGGTAGTCACAGCAGCGCAAATAACACGGCAGCAGCAGCTGCGTCGACAAATGCGCTTGCCACACCTACAGTGTTGCATGCCACACGCGGCGCCACACACGCCACTGGCGCTGCTGTCACGCCTACTGCTGCTGCCGCTACTCCTGCCGCCGCCACCGCCGTCAACAATAACAGTAGTCCGACCGACGAAAAGATTGGCACGCGGCGCAGCGTACGCGCCAGCGCAGCTGCCAACAAAATCATCTACAGCCGCAGCAATGCGGCGGCGGCGGCAGCTGCTGCTGCTGCCAGCGCGCACAATGCCGATTCGAAAGCTGGTGGCGGCGCTCCGGTCAAGGGCTCGCACGCGAGCGACAGCATTGCGGAGGCGCGTCGCAAAACGCGCAGTGCAGGTGAGTGCGCCGAAGTACAATTTCGAATTTGACTCGGGGAAAGTAACTTGAACTTTTTGCATGCCCGCCTCTCGTCCAAAGTCATTGGCGAAGCCCTGCTCACCGAGGGACGGCGGAGAAGAGGGTCGCGCGACTTCAAGTGACCAAAGTCTTGCGCCTCGGCTACAGCTCATACAAATGTACACGAACACGTAGCTGAAGCAGAACAGGACGGCAGCGATTATGAAGATAATGAGGAGAAGGCGGAGAAGTATGGGGCGAATGCATTTTGCATTGAACGCGTTGAATTCGAAGACGACGAACGCAGCTTTGTAATGGCCGAGGCGCAGGATGAAGTATTGAGAGCAACAATAACAACAGCATTTGAGTGCATCGCTGCTGACGTTGATGCTGCCAACAGTGAGCACGACGACGACGAGAAGGAGAAGTGGAGGTCGGAAGACGCAAATGAGCAAATCGAGGCTGTTGCTGATGCAGACGACGATGAGTACGAGCACGAGCAGGAGCAGCGTTCGATTGTTGAAGATGCTGGTTGTTGTTCTGCAACAGCTGTGGCAGAAGCAGCAGCCGCTGTAGAACTGGAAAGGACCCAGGATCATCTGCTGGAGTATCACAGCGCAGCTGCGACAGAGACGATAAGCCTTCTGCTGGCCGAGCCGTCGGCGGCATTGGACTGCACCAACTTCGTGGACTTTGATGAGTTTAACTTGTGCCTGAACAACATACTCAGCGAGGACGAAGAATTGTCGGCAGGCGAGCACGTGGTCGGTGCCATTGCAGCATCAGCAGCGCCCATGATCGAAGGCGCCAACAGCAGCGGCGGCAAGATCAGCAACTGGAACAAGCTGCTGAGCGCCGCTGACTGCCACAGCGCTGCCACACAAATTGACGATATACTGAACATTGTGCAGTTGAGCGACGACTTGGATTTGAATTTGCATGCTGCAGAAGCAGCAACGGCAGCGATAGCAAACACAAACCTTATCACAACCACTACATCAACAACCACTGCTGCGGTTTGTGCCAGCAACGGTGATACTGTTGATGGTGGCGGCGCAACAGCAGCAGCACCACCCGCCATGGCAGATGTCATCAGTCGCAATAGTCATAGTATTGTAAATATTTTTCAATAATAGTTGTTAATATTTCTTTGAGTGTTTAGTGCAAGTATGGATGCTTAACTATTTTGAAAATTCTATTTTCCAATAATATCAGGTTTGTTCCAAATTTCACTTTCGACCCAAATAGGAATTCCTATAAATTTCGATCGAAAAGAAAATGTGGAAGTATCACTTTAAGAAAAAATTTAGAGACAGTGGCAGTGGCGGAAGTGGCATTATTTCACTTAATGTATTCCTTAGAACCTTTAAACCATTCACAACCAGAAGCAAATTCAACGGATATAGCCACTGAAATTGATGGCAATAAAAATTAAATTCATACTCAAATCGATTTCGATCGAAAGTCACATGTGGAATATGGCAGATATTCTTAAGTTTGATTACAACTATAAATCTAAAGAATTAGAATAATTCATTCTCACCATCATGCGAAATTTCAAAAGTTAAAAAATTAAATAGACTTCTTATAGTACATGTATATATTCCAAAAGAATCTTTGTTTGAGTAAATTTGAATTGTAGTCAAGATGCCATGTTCCCGATTTCACTTTCAAGTACGATCGCCATCAATTTCGATGGAAAGTGAAATATGTAACATTGCTGAAGATGATTTAATTTGCACACACCAAGAATATAATACAAAATGTTATAAAAATCTAAAGCAAATCACAATAGTTTATAGTAACGAATGGCATAAAATTTGCTGTAAGTTACATGCTCACACTTTATATCACTTTTCCACACTTTCACATACACGCGCACGCTGCATTGCAATCAAGCTGTATTCACACACACACACACTGTAGGTGTAGCTGCAGACCAAGCAGCCACTGCCACCTCCTCCTCAATATCAGTTATACTTTTGACTACTTCTTTTGGTTTTACAATTTCACTGCTTTTCCTTTAATATTTGAATTGATTAATTTTTGTTGTAAATATCCTTAGGTAATAATTAATGCTAGCTGTAAGCGCAATATCAGTTTTTTTTCCATTTCTTTATTGTGTAAATCTAAAATTTATGATTAAGCTTAAGATGAATAAGCATCGTGAAAAGTTGTTTGCAAAATGTTTTCTTATTTTGCTGCTTTATTTTATTTTAATCGTAATTTGAAGTAATTGATAAGAGTTACTGTAAATAAAGCGTATTGCGCTTTTAACTATAAATAGTAATAATAGATATATATTTTTTGTAAGTTGTATTTTTTAAATTGCAATTTTAGCAAATATGCTTAAAACTAGTAATATATGCACACTCAAACATACTTACACTTGCTTGAATGCACACAAACACACACACACCGACACGTAAAATCAATCAGTTGCAACAAGCTGCAAAACGAAGAAGCATCGTTTTTAGTCTTTAGCGAAATGAAATGCAAAATGCAGGCAAGATTGTTTAGTTATGAATAGTAGTAGTAGTAATGCATATGCATATGTGGTGCATGTTAAATATATAAATAGCATATACATACACATATATATTTGTGAAATATATATACATTTAGTGTAAAGTACACCCTTTTTTATTTAGTAATAAAACGCAAAAGTGAAAAACTGCTTATGAGCAAATTTCGACATACACATACACACACACACACACACACAGCCAGCCAGCCACAAACATAATACACAACCCAAAGGCAAATGTTTAAGCACAACTAAAAATTTTATATAGTCGCTCTGCAAGCGGGCAGGCATATGCTGACTGTAGCGTACGATAACTATTTTTGCTAAAACTGTGTTATTTGAAAAGTGCAAGCCAAGCTAAAAGATTGCCACATACACACACATACCGTACACACAGGCAGACAGGCAACTGCTTAAAATTTGTTTGTGACTCTTGCTCACTTCCTTCTCCCTTATTCGTCTGTAGCGACGCCAAGCTTCATATGCAAAAATAAAGCAAATCTCAAATTTTTTCCCCCTTCAACTCTTAACTGCTTCCGAACCGCAGTTTACTCTTTTCCTCACCTTACTTACCGTTTAGTTGTACAGTACTCGTTTTCTTAAAATTTGTTTATATGTAAAAATGTTTATTTTCTACTGTAATTTGCAATATACTACATACTTATATATAATTATTAATTACAATTATGCAAATAAAATATTATTGAATGCTAATAAGAAAGAGAACAATTAAAAGTTACAAAAAGGTAATCTTTGTTTTTTATGTTCATTGATATTGTATTATTAATACATAAAAAACAGAACAAAAAAAACATAAAACACAAAATACTTAAAAGCAAAACATTAAACACAATTTAAAAAAATATGAAATTGCATTTGCATAGAGAAGTGCAGAAAGCAAATAAAAAAAATGGAAAATGCAAAAATAATACCAACAAGAAATAACTTTAAATAAAACAAAAACAAAGTGTCTTAAATGAAATTTAGTATTAGAATTTACTATATATACATATAAATTATGAATAAAAACATTGTATTTAAAATTTGAAGCAAAGATTATAAATATTAATTATATATATATACCATATATATATATATGAATTAGCGAGCAACTGAGAGAACCTTATTATAAATAAAATTCGAAATGAATGCAAATAAATTTATTATTATTATTACGATTATTATTATACATATAATGCAATGCGGAAACGTTTCATATTTAAAAGGAGAAAGTAAATACAGAAATGAAATTTGCATTAAAAAAACCAACCAACAACAACTGGAACAATACAAACCCATTTTTATTAGTAATTTCGAATTGAAAATAAAAATTTTCAAAATAAAAAATTATATTATTTAAAAAATCCAATACAAAAAAAATTATAAAAATAATAAACACAAACCCGTTTCTTGATTTATATTAAGGGCAAATTAGCTCGGGAACATTTTCTGCTTGGGCAGTAAAGTTCGAAGTATTATTTGCAAAATCGAATAGTTTGAGAAAACGTGCAAGTTGATATATTTCTGCGCTTCAATCATTCTAGAAAATGAAACCCGATTTGCTTTTTTTTTCTTCAGATTGCAAAAGGAATATCGATCCTGTTCCACATTCCACTTTTGATTGAAATTGCTCTCGATCGAAATGGAAATTTAGTACTCCAATAAATTTCGCTCGAAAGTCAAATGTGGAACATGGCTTAATACTTGGAATTTGTTTTATATGTATTTTCGTTCACTGTAATTTTCCATTTCTTCAATGATCGACTTTGTAAAATATATGTTATAAATACATCGAATTTAGTTCAACACTGGATGCTGGGGATAACAGCGAATTGCATTAAAAGAAAGCATATAATAATTATTGGAAGTTGAGTTTTCCATATTTTTAGGACAATCACTAATTATAGTACATACAAAAGCAGATTTTGGAATCAATTTTTACTTTTAATGCCTTAAATAAATCGCCGTGTATATAACGAAAGTATAGACAGCAGCAAAATGGGCGAAGAGATAATTCGTAGCTAAACTTTCTAAGAGCGGGCTTTCAAACAAGCTATCGTCCACTCTGTCCAAGTGTTAAATTCGAATCCGAATTGGAGTAGCAATGTTCGTTGTGGATTTTGTTATTCTTGAAATCGTCATCTTCGCAGTCGGAGTAGGAGCCAACTGAACGGCAAATGCTGCAGGGAAAAGGGAACATCATCTCTTAGTAAGTATATACATCAATCAATGGAGTAAGTCTACACCTACCGCTGCTGCGGCGCGTTCGCGGCAATGACTATAGGTTGGCCGCTTGGCAACTGTTGAAATAAGTCAGTTATTTTCAGCACCTTGGTGGCGCCCATTGCGGCTGGTGACAACACGAGCGGCACCGGCACATGGTTCATATCGTTCATATCCACCGATGAGTGCGATTTGGAGAGACACTCAACGCTGCTGTTTTCTAGCGCCGGCGCAACGCTTGAGCCACTGTGGCTGTTGGCGCTGTTGCGCTTCCCATGCAGTTTGCGTCGATTGATCGCATGTGTGTGCGCCTCGAGCAGTTGCACTTCGTTTTGACTGCGTTCGATTTCCATGAGCACTGCGAATATGTGCAGCAGGTTTTCGATCGTTGCTCGCATATCACAACGTATGCCCGTTATGTCGTAACAGAGCTGAGCAATGTTTTGATTAAGTAAATAAATCGCGTACTTTACTGGCTTGGAGAGTAGAGACGAACGGCTGTAGAGCGGAAATCTGCAAGATAAACGATCAATTTCTAAGCAGATATTCTGAGCAGTTAAAGGAGGGACATACTCTCGCGATGAATACGGTATCTCTTTGACGATATCTATAATCCGTGATCTGGAGCCCTCATGTATTATTGGATTCCTGAAACGAAAGCAACAAAGTGAAACAAGCGGCAGCAGTGCTTCAGCCATAGCTTACCTGAGCGGTCGATCGAGAATGGCGGCCATCATTTGCACCAGATGTGCCACATAACCCAACGCAGCGCTCAACGCTAACGGAGATACGTGCTCTAAACTGGCAGCCTGTTGACTCGGGGACTTTATGTCGTAGGCATACGCCTCCATTTTGGGAAAGGGCAGCTTGCAAATGGTGTGGAAGCCCTGGGCGTTGCGACCAATGGGATAGATCTCGCGCAGTTCCATGCAGAGCTCGGACATGCGGTGTTCGACGTTCAGCAAAATGTGCCGCTTGGTCTGCAGCAGCGTCAACTGCTGTTGATGGCGAACACCCAGCTCTTCCTGTTCCATCTGCAAATTAGTACGCTCAGTGTGCAGCCATGTCTCCTGTTGCTCGCGTGACAGCACCAGCGCTGAGAGTTGCTGTCGCAGCTGCTTGATACGCGCGTCGTAGGTATTGCTTTCTGTCAGCAGCAGCCGCTGCCTGCTACGCAGACTCTCCAGTTCTCTCTGTAGCTGTTGTGCGCGCAGCAGCGTGTGTGGATCGACTTCCTGCTGCTCGGCGAGCAGTATACTCAAGGCGCGTCCCATGGAATGATAGTGCGAGTGCTGCTGGGAGTTTGAGGTGGTGCGTCGCTTACGCAGCACCTGGTCTTTGGTAATGCAACGCACACTCATCTGCTTTATGTCTGTGACGGTTTCTACGCTATCGCGTATTTTCTGTAAAGTCGATCGTTGCAGCTCCTGGATTCGTAGTAACTTATTTAGATCGTAGCCTTTTCGCACCTCGGTACGCGGGCAGTTCAGTTGCGTGTAGCGTGCCTTCGACATGCGCAGCAAGTCCAGTTGCCATTCTGCCGACATTGGACTCGAACTGCGGCTTACTTGCGGTGAGTTTATGGAGAAGGCATCGGGCGGGGGTATGCTGGCCTTGGGCATGCTAGCGGAGTAGCGCTGGTAGTTGAGCGACAGCTGTTCGCGCAGGCTATCCGTTGTAAAGTGTTCCGGTGAACCGAAATAGTCGCCGTTGATTTGGAAAATCAAGGAATTGGCTCGACATTTGGCATCCGGCTGCTCACTCAACAGTATTAGGCCGGAGAAGTAGACACCCCACGCGAACAGCATTTTATCCGGCGGTCGTGGCAGGCTGCTCGGTGATAGACCGTTTTGAGAGTAATCCTCCGACAAGGCACTGTACCAAGGCAATGAGACAGAATATTGAAATGGGGAATTTGGTTCACAATCTCTCGTTTTATCACTCACCGTATTGGCACTTGGCGCGTTGCATTTTCAGTCTGTTGAGGCTGTTCCTCGCTCTCCCCCTGATGCCGTTGCTGCGGCAAGCACGTATCATCTTCGCCATCTTCAAGGCATGCCCACACCTTCACGCACACACAGTTCGCATTCGATTTCAGCAACACGGGACAAGTGATTTCCGCCCACTTTTGCTGCAGATGCAGTGCTTCGCTCGTGTAAAAGGCCGCACCTTCCTTGGTATGGTGAAGTGTGTAGTAGATGAGCGCCTTCTCGGCGCTGTGCTCAATGTTCACGCCTTGTATCCTGATTAGATTTCTCAGCCGCATCTGTTGTGTCGTCAAAGGCAGCCAGGGACGACAGCGCGGTCGCAAATTCATGCTTCTGCTTTCGTCCTTATTCCTGGCAGACTGTTTTGTGTTACGCGTCTTTGATAATGAACTTCGTAGGATTAACAGAAAAATAAAATAAAATTTCGCAAGGGTATGAAGACAAAAAGAATAGCTCCTAACAATAATTTTTCTTTTGACAATAAATGAACTGTCACCAGGGTTGGGCCGGGCCAAAATAAAAACGTACCTCTTTTAAAAAAAAAACGTACCTTTTCCATAAATTTAAATGGGTACCATGTTCCCGTGAGAGAAAAAGAGATATGATATTTGGAGGCATGCTATTCATATGCTAAACAGAAAAAACTAGTATTTGATGCAGAATTTTGCAGTCGAAGAACAAAATCTCGAGCCGTGCGCAATCAAAATTTTTCTATCGGGTACGAAATGGTACGTTTTCGAATAATTAAACACTCGGAAAGTGTCATTCCATCAAATTCCGGGGAAGTGAAGTTATATATCCATATTTTATGTGTGTGCCTTCTATTTTATGTGAAAATTCTGCAATATGCAGTAAATATTAACGCAAAGTTGTGCTCTTTTTGGCGCAATTATTTCAAGCGCATATAATTTGTTATTAAAGTAATGTCATGCACACCTTTTTGCCTATTTATAATGTCAAATGTGGTCACAACAAATGCATAACTAAAGATATGTGTATTTAATATTTTTATCAATAAAGATTTGACTGAAATTCCTTTTGGTTTTAATTGGATGGAAATGACAACTGCAACACTTTATGCAGTTTTATTAGTTTCATTCATCTAAATGCAAATGCTTTTCAAATTTCACAAAAATCGTTCATTTTCATATAAAAATGTTGTTTGACTCATTCTGAAATGTAAACAATAACAGTTCGGGTACCAAAACTTTGGTACTCTTGTATCTTATTTTCTATGGAGTTTGGGAGTATGGGAATTTTCCAAATTCGGTTGCTTCTCGCATTCGCCCCACAGTGTTGATATCTCAATGTACTCTGAGAAATGAAAAGCGTACCGTAAAATAAAACGCACTTTGGGATATAAAACGCGTGCCCAAATAATAAAAATGTACCCAAATCAGTATCAAAGTGGGAGATCGCTTATGCAGTGATGCCAGTATTCTGAAGTGATAACCAGTGTTGCCAGAAACAATGAAATAATTATTAACAATAATAAAGAGTTGCATAAAAAGCGAAATATAAATACTATTCCTAGATTAGCACATACTATTTCCCTCATCCCGTTGTAAAACCATTTGCTTTATTAGTACCAATTTTTACATTTAGGTTGTTACATGTACTAAAAAGAAGCATCAACGCGACAACAACAAAACAGCTGACATTTCATGTTTCAAGTTGAGTGAGTGCGGACGTTTCATACGCAATAGCAAAACAATAAATAAACAAAACGAATTTACTTCGAAATGGGAAATCAAAGTGTTAAATCTAAAGCACCGACACATTTCACAGAAACTGAACTAAAAATATTAGAGACGACATTTCGTGCTGCCAGTGGTGGACTCACGGAGAAGTTGATGAAAGAAAAACTTTTGGTACGTCGCGTCGCCAAATTCGTTCGCACTTCCTTGCAAATGAATTGATTGCAGCGCAATGTTAAAATCTGGTAGGCTGATGCGCTGGTCATTTGACAATTAGGCAAGGTCATTGTAATGCACTCTTAATTTACTTTCATCTTGCCGTCACCTGCGCGTCGTCCGCAAGTCATGAGACACCAGGCAAACAACGTGCTAGGAATTGTGAATTGCTGTTGCCGATCGTTGCGCGCTTGTTTGTTTATCAGTTGGCATAGATAATTTGCGAACTCATTAATTTACCGACAAGCAATGACCAGAACGATTGCTGGGTGAGGGGTACATAATTGAAAGATAATGGATTTGGATTTAGAGAAACGGTTACGTGCGGAAATTGCTTAAATTGAGTTTAACGAAGTAATCCGATTTGGCGGCAGGTCATATTTAAATTGCGTAGCATGTGTATGAGTTCATTTTGTAGAAAGGCGTTCGCTTAAAAAATCAGCTTCTCTAATTCAATTTAACTGGATACAACTTGATGCCTCTTTGATTGAATAATAAGCTTCCAGTTGCTTTCTACACCTTAATCTTTCATTTCCTGCGCCATATAATGTCATATATGTATTTGCGGAATGCAATTTCAGCATTAATTTTGATTTAATATAATTTACTTTTGTGATATTTTTCAAGACGTGCCATTTCAATTGTTATATGTACATATTTGTTCATTTCATTGTGCATTCAGCAATGCTGGAACTCCATCATCGATACGCATTTGGCGGAATGCACAGCCAAGTTTCTCTACACATCCAGTGGACCAGCGGGTGGGCATCAGCGAACATTTATTACAATGGCCCGCTATGCGGAGCCCTACTATATTGTACAACGTGGCACTACTTCGGAAAAATATGATTTACTTAGTGGCTCTCTGGAGAAAACAGACTCAAATCAATTTGCCATAAAACACCTGGAAAATGTACGTAGCAGATGTCAAAGCCATACTTCAAAAACAATCTTACAAGTTCCCTTAATGTTTAGTATGTTTCCTCGGTGCTGAAGAGTTATTTGAAAATGCAAAACACTGAACAGAGTAGCGCCGCTTTCAAAAGTTGGTCCGATCATGGCTATCAGTCGGCGGAGCGTACTGTGTTCGCTTTTGCAAAAAGTCTGCTGCGTGTATTAAGCAAGGACCAGGAGCATTACATTTACATGGAGCAGCTTGAGAGCTGGTTGACGGAGTATCCAATTTTTTTGCTGATATGGCAAAAAGTTTTCGCTTATTTGTACTGCAAAAACGCTGGCAAAGCACACAAACTGAGCAGTCCCACAGCGGTGCATGTGCTGCCACTTATGGAAGGTATAGACTTTTTACTTATTCTTATACTTTGTTTATTGTTTAAGAATTTATATTTGTTATTATTCACAGGCTTGGCTTTCGACACACACTACACGCCTATTCTCGATATACCACATGTGATATTTATTAATAGCAATCTACCGAATGTGCATCGGCACAAATGGCGTTTCCTCTTCTCTTCGAAAACCATGGGCGAGAGTTTTTCCACCATGCTTGGCAAGATTACGCAAAGAGGTGCCACGTTGTTCATTGTTGAAGATGAGGATCACTATGTTTTTGCTGGCTATGCACCGGAGTCCTGGGCACTGCGACCAACTTTTGTGGGTGCGTAAGACAGGATATTCAATATCTAGCGTATTGTGTGCTATATTTGGTTTGTATCTTGCTTGCTTATACGCAGGTGACGAAAGCTCCATGCTGTTTACGCTGAGTCCAGTAATGCGATGTTTTAATTCTACGGGTTATAATAACCATTATCAGTATTTGAATTTAGGTCAACAAACCATGCCCAACGGTTTGGTAGGTACCCAAATTCATTATTTGCTTTCACTCCTAATATACGGTTACTTCCAGGGAATGGGTGGTCAATTTAACTTTTGGGGCCTTTGGATCGACAGCGAGTATGGTCTGGGTCAGAGCAGTGAGTCCTGCACTACATACTCTGATTATGTACAGCTGAGCAAACGCAAGGAGTTTCGCATACGCAACGTGGAAGTGTGGGGCATTGGCGATTTGCCTAAAGCGGGCGACGACAGCGATGAGGAGGAGATGGGCGTAAGTTCAATTTCAGCTTAAGCGAATATTCTTATTGGTATTTAAATTACCTTTTATTTAGGCTTCAAACAAGCGCTCTGTATTGGATAAGAATTTGGAAGATCGCGTTATGATGGAGCTGTCAGGCCATACTATGCATTCCGACGGTTTGCGCGATCCCGATTTAGATTTGTAAGATTTTACAAATTGCAGTTAGTCTTAGTGCAATAATATATTTTAAAATACGTAATCTTAATTGCCTGCTATATGAGTTTTATGTAAGCCCAAAGTTTGTGACATTAACTTTATTTTTATTTGCTTAAATGTAAATCAGAAATTATTTGATTCCTTTTTGTAGTAATGATTTAAGTTGAACACATTTATTTTCTGCCCATGGCATACAAGTATTTTATCCGATTGCCTGCTATATGAATTTAATGTAAGTCCAAAATGTACTACATTCAACTTTATTTTTATTTGCTTAAGTGTAAACCAGAATCTATTTAAATCCATTTTGTAGTCGTGATTTAAGTTGAACACATTCATTCCCTGCCCATGGCATTATCCGATTGTTTGCTAAACTTTAATATTTGATCATGCTTTATTGGAAAATTCATTATGTACTGCATTGCTGGAAACGACTTGAAAATTTATTATATTTAGGTACATATTAAAAAATATTGGCGTAAAGAAAGGTTGTATGATTTTATGTCATCATCATCGGCTGAACGGCTGAACTATATTTAAATTATGATTAGTTTACCGCCTCTTTCTGTAACACGAAACGAACGAACATACGGTTTGTTCTATCGATTGATGCTATCGAAGCTATTGTTCGATTTGCGGATGCTTTTGAATTATAGAAAGAAGTGCCCCTTATATTTTTTCATTGGAAATATGCTATGCATACTTTTCAATTCTATTATAAGCATAAGCAATTATCGTTAATAAAGAGAATTTTGAGTTTGTATGCCGCTGAAGTTGTTATCTATATTCATTGCCATTTCTTATTGGACTATTTGTTTGCTCCCAATTGGAAGCATTGTATCGCATCGCAACAGCCGCCTTAAATATCTACTGCATAGCCAGTCAGGGTGACGCCGGGCGCTATCTCTTCCTCCACATATGAGCCGGCCTCCTGGAATGACTTGGCGTCGGTGTTCTCGAAGCTCTTGCCTACCGAACTAGCGGATTGCCGCAGTGGTGGCGCGCGATTGCCGAACTTGCTGGCGGCGCCGTAGTTCGTGCTGCTGCTGGTAGCGCCAAGCTCATCGAAACGGCGTCCCGTAGACCGCAGCTTGGGTGCTTGGAAGCCCGGCTTTTCGTTGTTCTCCTGGTCCATGCGACTGTTGTATTCGTAGGTGTTGGGCTCATTGCGGGCGGGGTAATTCGTTTTGCGTAGCATGGCTCTAAAGTTGAAGGGCGCGTCTTCAGAATCCTGAGAAAGAGAGCGGATAGCGAGAAGCGTAAATGGGACTTGCAGGTTATTTGGTACGGCAATTTGAGGCACAACCTACATCCGCGTCATTGGTGCGGCGCACAATGTCCTGCAACTCGCGCACTGGATCGGCAGGCGGGTAGGAGGAGCGATTCGAATAATTCTGATTCATGCGATTGATTTGGCCAATTTGGTTGGCTTGGTTGCGTGTCGCCTCATAGCGTTGCATGTTCATGGCTGGCAGCGGCGGTGGCGCTGGAGCGGCATATCCCTTTAGTGAGTTGCGACGTGACCCTGTGCGATTACCGCTCCATGTTTGTGTGGATGTGGGTGTGTTGTGGTAGTTGTTGTTGTAATTGTTATATGCCTGCATATTCATCTGCACCTGATTTCTGCATTGGTGGTAGAAAAGAAAAAAATGAGAGAATAAATGAAGGTACAATAAGAAAAGGCGACCAGCTTTCAAAATGATGAATGTGGAACTGTAATTACGTATGTATGTACATACTTAATTTTTTCTGCACCAAATCACAAAAACAAATCGAGCTTTAACTTTTTCGTAAAATAACTAGTAAGAGGCAAGGAAGTCTTCTGGCACCCTAACCTTCTCAACAATTGTGGATCACGATAGAAGTTCTGATTGTAGATTGTATCACTTTCGCCCATGCGATCCCAGTTTGTCTGGCATGCCTGCTCCTTCTTGTAGGCGTTGTAGGTCAACAGGCACGACGTCATCGATGGATTGCGCTGCAGTGGACTGTCCCAGTCCTCCTCATCGTCGTGCCGCGTCATCAGTGTCGACGAGAATGTCTGACGCGCCATCGAATTAGCTGGATCCACCATGTACTGTGTGTCATAGAATGGGATCTGATCGAGCCGGAAGGGCAATTTCTTGGTGGGTACCGGCAGCGGACCCAGCTGCACGGAATTCACCTCGCGCATATTGATGCGATCGAAGGGCACGCTGCGGGTGCACTTGTTGAGGCCCGCTACCACGCGTTGATTGTAAATGTGCACCTGAATGGTTGACAAAAATAAAAGAAGAGAAGAAGGAAAACGTAGGATCAAGAGAACTACGTAATAATATTGAGTGAGGAATTAATTTGTAGTCATTTCGTTTCCTAGATGCTGTGCTATGTTTTAATCTCTTTTAATTGTTGGAATTTCTGTAAATTCTTCGAGCCACGAGAAAGTATTTTTAAATAGTTAAAATAAAACGAAAAATTCGAAATCTATCGCCAACCCAAAATTTAACGATGTTTGAAGAAATTCCCATATTAAAAGAATATATCGAGATTTTTCGGACTCGAAAATATATTTTAGAAAATCAAATATATATTTTTCAATTGAGCAGAAATTAAAATTTGTAATTCTGAAAATTTTTAATTCCCGGAATTGAAAAGGAAAATCAGTGCTTTTCAGAATTCGAAAACTTATTTCAATAGTTTAGAGAAATTCAAAAATTCCGGTACGTTAAGAATATAACTATCAATTCTGAAAATGTGGGCATAATAAAAACCGTAAATTGAGCAGAAAAATTCGTGGATTTCGGCATTCGAGAAAAATTAATAAAGAATTTGGAAAATTTGGAAAATTTGGAAAATGCCGGCATTATGAAAACCGGTCATTGAATAAAAAACTATGATTCAATCCACTAATTCCGAAAAAGCGGAAAATCTGTATTGAATAGAAACATCAGAAAGTTAAGGAAAAATAAAAAAATTCGTTAATCCGAAATTTATACTTTGATTTGCGGAAATGCCAGCTTCCGCATTGAGTTTCCTAATAGCGCTCACAATTGCGTCACAAAATCCACTCACTTGTTGCGACAAATTGACGAAGTCCTGGAACTTGACCGCGCGATAATGCAATAGCACTTGGAAGAGCGATTTCTCGCGCCACTTCCTGGCATAGTGACGTATGAAGTCGGCAGTTTGTTCATTGATTTGGCCAGTCTTCTCATGCACCAGCGGCTGATAGCGTTGACGGTCGCGAAAGCCGCGATAGGCTGAAAGTGAAAGCGTGAAAAAAGCGTTTGAGAGAGGCACTACTAAATATGAAAGTAGCGCTGTCCAAGCAGTGCGGTGGCCATGTCACAAGATGACAGCAACTGTCGGTGGTATCTCAGCGTGATATCAGGCGGGGATGGGGCGTTATAAAAGAGCGATTGCTATTTGTTACGTGCATATTTGCTTAATTTAATTAATTTTTCATTTATTTTCAACTGCGGCACTTATAATTCATCTTCAAACCGGACCGGACCCGGCTTGCTGACTTAAGTAGTTTCTGCTTTGTTGTTGCCCCCATTTCGTAAGCGACTTTAGCTTGTTTTGCATAAGAGACATGACTGCAAAGTGCGCGGGGTTGGTCTCTGATACACGCGTAGCAGAGCAGAAGCAATAAAAAGTTGCAAAGCTGTTAGAAATGGCACCCTATCAAAAGTGAAGGAAGGGTGGTTGGCTGGCCAGCCGGAAAGACCGCAGCTCGAAAGTAGTGCTAAGCCGATTAAAAATGCTGTAGCTGTTGCTGCCGCGAAGGCAGCAGCAACCGGCTGCAACAACTAACAGCAACAGCTACAGCTACAACAGCGAAAGCTAGTGTGGCACCTATGGCAGCCCTGATATTTGGAAGATCATTTAGTGGTTGTTAGTCGCTCATCATTTCATTTATGTAATGTAACGTTTATTGTATGTTTTGCATAAAGTTTTGTTATCGCCGCTTTTGGGTTAATTGTAGTGCAGCTTCCTCTAACTACTCTTCTTGCGGATCGGCTGCTTGTTCCGCTTCAGCCACACGTGCCGCTGCCAAATCCTCGTCTTTGCGTGCGGCCTCGAAAAGCTCTTCGGCCTCGGAAGGCGTTTCGCTCGTATCGAGATATTCGACTTCGCACTCTGGTGGGCATAAGCCTTCATTACCTTTTTGTATTTTGGCGGCAGCTTCATCGTGACGTCCCACGCCGGTGGCGCCAGCTGCAACAGAGGAAAAAGAGCATCTTTTAAGAAGATTGAATTATTTCGACAAATAAGTGAACAAATTTTAGCTAGTAGAAATTTTAATATGGTGTATCGTATAATAAAGCATATGCTAATGAGTAGGTATTCATACCAAACAAAAAATACCAAGGAAAACCTTAAAATAAACAATCAGTATCCTCATGAAATGTGAGTCGGAAACGCTGCAGCTTTTAGCCAAAAAGTATTTAAAGAATTGCTTCATTATCATACAAAAGTGTGATTAGGTTTTTACTTTTGAGTTTGCTTGAAATATAAATGATTTTAATTAAAGGAAACACACTCTACGGGCGTCTGGGGCTGAACCCAGGACATCCCCCATGCTCTGCGGTGCATCCCGAAGATCACGAATCAAGAAGGATGAATGTATTTTGATGTTAATCAACTTTAGAACGGGTTTTACAGTTACATTTTTAATAGTTTTCAAAACAATTTCGGCTCTGCTTTTTTGGAACTGAATAAAGAAGAAATCAACTATTTTCGTGAATTTTCAATATTTCGAGTCCTTTAAAAAGTAAAAGTAAAAGTAGAATTGAATTTTAAGAATGGTCTTCACTTACGTTTAGCACTTTTTCCGCCTTTCATGCGCTTCCGAGCTAGCAGAGCGCGCATCATGGATTGCACTTTAATGACCTTCTTAACCTGAAGCTCGTATAACCTGTCCAACAAATATTGCGAAAGAAGAATTTAATTAAGTTCTGCTGAAGAAAAGTTTCTATGGACTTTTGAGATTGCCAACTGACCTGGCCAAAAATTCATCATTGTAGTAGCGCAAAAAGACCTTTGACTTGCCAATAGCCCAGCCCTCCATTTTCAAGCGCACCATCAGCAGACGGCAATTGTCCTTGGTGAGGTCCACCGGCTCATCGAAATCAAATGCCAGGAACTGATAACTGTAGAAGAATTGCTATTAGTATGGCAAACAAGCATGATGCCACAGCGTTGTACCGCTTTAGGAACTCCTCGAAGGTGATGCGTGATGAGTAGCCCTGTTGCCGACCAATGACGGTGTCCAGCACACCCAGCGCCTTCATCTGCTGCTGCACCATGTCCGTGTGAAAGGCGCGCGGCTTGTACTCCAGATCGGCGCGAATGCAGCGCACAAAGTGGACGCCCACATTGGTGCACTGACTCAGCGTTTTGAGCAGTGTCAGGCAAGTGAAACGGAAATTGGCAGCCAAAGTGCGCAGATTGTTGACTTGGGAGATGCAGCCCGCCGAGAGCGTATTGAGTGGCTGTGAGAGGATCAGTGGCTACGTTATAGCATAGAAGAGCAAGCTTTGGCGCAAGAATACTCACATATGATTTCCTTTGTGTGTCGTCGGGCTTATGCTGCACACTCTCGAAAGGCATGGTCAGATTGCCAGCCTTGGTCAGTTGATTGGTGAACATCAGCATTATGTTCTCGTCCAGCGATGAGCGGAAAGATTCGATCATTTCGGGCGGCACAAAATCGCGATTGATGTCGGTGAAGGCGCGCGTATCGTAAATGATGCGTCCGGTGTAATGGGCCACGGATATTTCGGTAGCCGTGTGCTTCTTTATGAACTGACTATGCTTCTCCACCACGCGATCTTGAATATCGATAAAGAATATACAACATATAGAACAGCCATCTGAGCTTCAAATTTGAAAATTTTGCTACCGTTGCTTATGGTTAATGGCGAGAAGTATGAAAGGAAGAACAAGTGGGTAAGAGTTAAGGATATTAGTGAGAAAAAGTTTACTTCGAGAGTGCAGGGGAATAATTCAAAATTTTATAATATGTATGTATGTATATATGAATGAATATAATAGAGACCGCGTCATAATCCTTGAGAGCGCTGTTTGTTTCTCTCGTACAGAGCGGTTTGTATTAATTCGAGAGAATAGTGGCAACGCCTGAGAGCGGGTCATAATGTTACAAATCGCCATAGGAAAAATTTCTTTGTATGAGATTGCGCCTGCTATATATTGCATATTCCTTGATATTACGCCAATTGGACTCACCCATAATCAAGTCTTGATCCTGACTGGTGCGCGAAGCGTCATCAATGATGTAGAAGAGACCATCGGGCTTGGTAAGCAAATTGTCCAAAGCGGTTTTATTGTCATAGAAGTTGAGATTGACAGCGGTTATATCTTCAGCTTCCTGCAAGGGGGATGTGAATAAGGTTTAAGGACAGATGATGATGATGCAAAAAGATCAAAATTTGGATGCGCCGAAAATGTTTGCCGAATTGTTTTGGACCTACCATCTCCAGCATCTCGCTGACGAAAATGCGCTGATTGTAGTGATACTGCATTTGCTCATTCAATGTGTTGATCATTAGCTGCTCCAGGCCGTTGCGATGGAAGCACTCGAAGCCGTACATGTCATGTATGACGACAGTGTTGGTGTCGCCGCTATAAGTATGTATACGACGACATGTGGTTAAGCATACAAGCATACAAACTCTATCAAAGAACTTACAAAACCGCACGTGGAAAGGACATGTTCATATTGATCTTGTTGATGATCCAATCAACCAGACGACAATAGATGGTGGAAGCTACAGCATCGCGTGCATCGCGCGCCTCCTCGCTGCTGTACTGGCGACGCTCGGCTATGCCGCCCTTCACCATGATGAAGTTGGTTAGCGACCACATGAACTTCTTCTCGTCCACGCGCAACAGCTCGGCAATGCGAGTGACCATTTCCGTGTTTTCGACTTCGGCGAACTTGCCCGACGGCCGGAAACGTATGTTGCCAATGTTCAAAATGGCGGCCAGCACTTTGCGCACCGCCTCCAGCTGCTTGTGATTGAAGTCCAAGTCTTGCAGTATACTCTCGAACTGTCGGAAGTGTTCCACATTGCCGGCTATATCGTCGCGATGGTATTTCAGCTTTGTGGGCTGCGGATCGGTTGGTACGCGCAAATAGCGATAGGCACGCTCGCCCTTGAGATTATACTCCGATAGCAGATTCTCGCTGTTCATGAAGTCGTAGAAGTAATAGAAAATGTGGAAGTTGTGTTGATTCCTGCCGCGGAAAAATTATAAATAGCAAAGATTACGACCTGCTCTCCGTTGTAAGTTTTATATATACAATAATGGAAACATATTTTTCCCTACACTCTCAGATCCAATATTTCCTAGCGCTCGCTTATTCCTTAGTTGATAGAAACTATGGTAATACTGGGCAATAAATTTGTTCAAAACTGAAAGCTTAACGAATTATATTCCTAAAGTTGGTATCAAATCAGCAATTCCTTCTGTAGATGTGCTATCAGGGCACTCTCTTAAAGTCTCTCAAGTCTAATGTCAGAGGATTTTGACTTTCCTTCAACGACTTCTGCTAACACTTCAGAAATGCAGAAGATAAGGGGAATATCCTTTATCTCCGAGTAAAAAGAAGCAGAGACCATGTGGGAAACCCACCGACACAACTATTTCCACCAGCCACTCCTCTATTGTAACTGGCAAATGCTACTTTGTCAATGGCTTCCATGGGTTCAAGTAGCAGGGAGTTACATGCCAATGGGCTTCACCCAGCACCTTACTGATCTAAGTGTGTTTCTTAAAGACGCCAACCCAACTTAAGCTATGTTTTATTAAAAGATCCAACTCAATCTTCGTTTTGGCTTACATGTCCGTCGAGGATACGCGCAACTTCTCCAGCATGTACATGTTGAAAACGGCGCCGCTCATTTTCCCGGTTTGGCCGAACGTCAAGAAGTACTGCATTACGCAACGTGTGGAATCGTTATTGATGGATGTGCCTGCATTGACCAGCATCAGTATGGCCTTGATGGAGTTCTGAACGCGCACGGTTGCGCCACGATTGCCCGAGCCCAGATAGCACAGATGTTTGATGAGCAAGCGCACATTCGTCGACTTGCCCGAGTAGCTCTCTCCGGAGAAGACAACGTGTTGCGGCTCCTTGTGGTGCAACATGTCCTGGTAGGCAATGTCGGCAACGGAGAAAATGTGTGGCGAATTCTCCGATCGTGATTTGCACTTGTATTTGGCATGGAACTGAAAGACGTAAGAGTAGAGAAATATCAGGAAAATGCCTATGATACTGCCAAAATGCACGCACCTCCTCGGTGAACTCCTCTTGTAGCTCGTTTGAGTTCAGCGACAACAAGATGTCACCAATGAAACTGTAGGAGCCACCAAGCTCCATGCGACTTCTAAGCGAGTCTAAGACAGACTCCTCCACCGGATTCTCAATGGCAGCTAAATCCTCTGGGTACATGCGCTCCGGCTTGCCATCGAAGCGCTTGATATAGCCGCGATCGACAAAGATCTCGGGCTCCTTGTACAGCGGCTGTGCGTCGCGACACACCACCAACAGTTCACGCATGTCCGCCAGCATATCATCCTCGCTCTCGATCAGCTCGGTGAGAAAAGGATGCTCCACCATTTCCACCATCATCGGACGATTCTCGGCACTCTTCTCCAGACACTCCGCTATGAAGTCGTTGATCTGCTGCGACCAATTGGTGGGACGCATCAGCGTCGGTGGTGGATTGCGCACGATTTGGAACATGGCGCGCGTGGGATGCATGTCGGCGAATGGCGGTTGTCCGTCGGCCAACTCGATGGTGGTTATGCCCAAGGCCCAGACATCGGCGCGGGAAGTGATTTCCGGCTCTCCTGTAAAGTGTGGTATGATCATATCGAAGCCATTGAGCTGCTTTTTTTATTGCATTGAACTCACTTGCATCCATGGCAGTGACTACCTCGGGCGCCATCCAGCAGGGCGAGCCTATGCAGGTGCCACGTTTGCCCAAGGTCGAGTCCACCTGACGCGACAAGCCGAAGTCGCACAGCTTCACGCGCCCATCCTTGGTCAGCAGAATGTTGTCGCCGCGTATGTCGCGATGCAGCACATGATTGCGATTCAGCTCGACTGCGCCGCGGCAAGCCTCACGTATGATGTAGGAAATATGCTCCTCACGCATGCGCCGATCAATTTTCAACAGCTTGTTGACCATATCAACGGCGGTGCCGCCACCGCAATACTTTAAGGAGTACAAATAATGAAGTGGTGTAGCAGAAGTTAGAGCGCATTCATCCTACCTCCATGACGAACCAAATCTCATCGGGCGAACCCGGCTTCGACAGCTTGTAGACGCCATAGAATTCCGGCAGATTGGGACTGTTGCAGTAGTCGCGCAACGTGCGATATTCCTCCTCAATGGAGACCTGATGCTCCTCATCGTAGTGCTGTATCTTGAGCGCGACCGTGCGATCATTTTCAATCTCCTTGGCGCGAAACACTTTGGCATTGACACCCTGTGCAATCTCCTCGTAGATTTCAAATTTATCCGTTGGATCCGGCAGTTGCGAATACGGCAAATACATTTTTGCGAAAGCTTGTTCACTTGTGACCAACTCAAATTAAAATGCTTTAAAGTTAAATCTGCAAAAGAGAAAGTGTTTAAGAATTAGGATCCGTAACTGGAGCATGAACAATTGCTCGCATGCATTTTTGCACTGTTTCTAGGTGAGGTAATTAAATAAGGCAAACGTGAAATCCCATTAGTGTAGACATTACATTGCATAAAGCGCATCTTCAATATGTGACGGAAGCCTTAGAAAAATGTGACCGTGATGGCATATATTTCATACAACCCCTCAATGTAATAGCATTTGGTTAAAGGTAACCACCCTTAAATATGGTAAAACCGCGTGTGGAGGTGAAGCAGGCATATTTTCTAAAATAAATGTTGATTATCATATCGTAGTTATTTAACTAACGTTGACATATGAAGACATTCCGTGTTAATTGGGTCAGAATATTTATATATCCTACACCTATGGTAATAGCATATATTAACTTTGTGCGAAAGTCCTAATGAATTAAAGGAGCAGTCCAAGTTATAGCCATAAGTATATACAAATGATCAGAATCACTTTCTGTGTTGATTTCCGATGGCTCGTCTGACTGTCTGTCCAACCGTAGCCACAGGAAAAAAAGTATCAGTTATACGATTTGAATCAAAATTGGTACACAAGTTCACTGAACCTTGACTTTGTTTAAGTTCCGAGACTAGCCGTTTCGTGTGAAAGACACGTCCACAATCCGCGCCCATAAGCATTCATTCGGTTTTTATGTGATTATATGGCACTAATTTTTCTAGTTATGCAATAAAACGATTAAAATTTAGCACTAAAGTTATAGAAACATTCCGAGAATGGAATGCCCATCACGGAAGCGATAAATCGAATATACCCATAACTTCTGTTGTACAACTGCTAGAGCAGGATTTATTTTCAATTTTCTTTAAATGAGAGTGGTCCTCCAGCTTTTTTTGCGATTGTTTGAATATGCCCATAAATGAATTTCTTTCGGTGGGTTATAACCCCACTCGGTTATTTGGTGTAGGATATTATTTAGTGGAGTTAGACCGACCTTCCTAACTTGATAGCTTTTTTATAGTTTCTGTTATAGATACACATTATAGGGGTCCTTTCAAGCTGCTCTAAGAGTGACCAACTCAAATTAAAATGCTTTAAAGTTAAATCTGCAAAAGAGAAAGTGTTTAAGAATTAGGATCCGTAACTGGAGCATGAACAATTGCTCGCATGCATTTTTGCACTGTTTCTAGGTGAGGTAATTAAATAAGGCAAACGTGAAATCCCATTAGTGTAGACATTACATTGCATAAAGCGCATCTTCAATATGTGACGGAAGCCTTAGAAAAATGTGACCGTGATGGCATATATTTCATACAACCCCTCAATGTAATAGCATTTGGTTAAAGGTAACCACCCTTAAATATGGTAAAACCGCGTGTGGAGGTGAAGCAGGCATATTTTCTAAAATAAATGTTGATTATCATATCGTAGTTATTTAACTAACGTTGACATATGAAGACATTCCGTGTTAATTGGGTCAGAATATTTATATATCCTACACCTATGGTAATAGCATATATTAACTTTGTGCGAAAGTCCTAATGAATTAAAGGAGCAGTCCAAGTTATAGCCATAAGTATATACAAATGATCAGAATCACTTTCTGTGTTGATTTCCGATGGCTCGTCTGACTGTCTGTCCAACCGTAGCCACAGGAAAAAAAGTATCAGTTATACGATTTGAATCAAAATTGGTACACAAGTTCACTGAACCTTGACTTTGTTTAAGTTCCGAGACTAGCCGTTTCGTGTGAAAGACACGTCCACAATCCGCGCCCATAAGCATTCATTCGGTTTTTATGTGATTATATGGCACTAATTTTTCTAGTTATGCAATAAAACGATTAAAATTTAGCACTAAAGTTATAGAAACATTCCGAGAATGGAATGCCCATCACGGAAGCGATAAATCGAATATACCCATAACTTCTGTTGTACAACTGCTAGAGCAGGATTTATTTTCAATTTTCTTTAAATGAGAGTGGTCCTCCAGCTTTTTTTGCGATTGTTTGAATATGCCCATAAATGAATTTCTTTCGGTGGGTTATAACCCCACTCGGTTATTTGGTGTAGGATATTATTTAGTGGAGTTAGACCGACCTTCCTAACTTGATAGCTTTTTTATAGTTTCTGTTATAGATACACATTATAGGGGTCCTTTCAAGCTGCTCTAAGAGAAGTAAGCACAAGCTCTTATGTGCTCTTTTCCAAAGCGAGAACAAACAAATTTTAGATCTTTATTTAACTTTCTAGCAAAACAGGCAAAATATATGGAACACCTTTCGGCTACTAATTGTTTATATATGCTGAACCTTTTTTCCAAATCCGATTACACTTAGTTGCCTTTCTTTTCTAATAAATTCCGCTGCAAATCACAAAATTAACGCTACACGCAAGTAGTATCCTTAGAGCTATTGTTGCAGCACCTTTTTGAAAAAAATTGCAATTCCAAAAACTTTCCGATGGTGAATTTCAAACGGTCCGACGTGCAGCTCTCGTCGCTGCGAAAAACGAACTGAAATTTAAAAACTGTGCAAAATGCAACTTTAACTAAAATATTTGAAAGGAAGACCTACAAGCACCGGCATGGAATGGCATGGCATGGCATGTGAAAATGTGTGTTGGCACAATCGATCTAGATACATTAACATCTAGTTACGACTTTTAGGAAGCAGCGCTAGAACCTTAGCTTTTGCGGTCGCTGTGGCAACAGCTCAGCACTTTTCTCTAATTGAATTAGGGCGTGTGTGAGTGCTGGTGTGTAAGCGAAGATATTTGGTGGCAAATCGACTCACGTGCCAAAAGAATTGCATAATTAAAGGGGCCACAGCACAGTCAAACGTATTGGAAAATTCCGAGCATTCCAGTAGGAAAGTTAATGCTGAATGAATGCATTGCCATTAGTTTATTTGTCATTGCCGAGTACTATATATTTCCATAACGAAAGCTCATTGCTAATATTAAGAAATGGTCATCCATCGGTGGCATGCCTTTATTAAGTTTAGAAGGTATCATCCTAACCGGCAAACTAGCTTAGCTCTTACATTTGCTTAAAACTTTTTTGCAAATAAATTTGGTTTTTTCTGCTTTAAGACGTTCTACATTCATGCTGAGCTTTTAATGCCCATTTAAGGTTTAGTTAGTCCAGATGAAGGGCCATAAGAACGCCAAGAGTCGTGCTCTCTTGACTTCTCTAATACTTACTTTCGATAGCTTTATCTATCTTGATATCTTTTCTTGTGCCGGGTAGAATATATGCCTACACTTGTACTTACTAAAGTGTTTCTAAACTAAAAACTTAAGCATTTAAAATACCACTTACCAATAGTTTACTGTGTAAGCTTTTGTTTTGCGCATGCAAAGAAAGAATGAAATAATTTTCATTGATTTGTAATAAGCTTACCAAATTTCCGATTGGGATGCAATGCAAATAGTTTGAATGTGTGTGTGCGTGTGTGCTTGTGTTTCTGTGCATTCAGTGAAATTTTATATACAAATGTATATATTTCATATATATTTACAATAGTTATTAATAATAATAAATTTATTCATGGTAGTAAAAAAGCAAAAAAACACAATAAATACATTTCGAAATTGAATTTGAAATTACACTAAACTATTTTTTACATATGAGCACATTTTTAATTTAAAAAAATGCATACATGCTTTTGTTATTTTTGCGCATTAAATTGCTTACTTTTCCACTGTTGCAATAATAATAATTTCTTGCACTGTACTATTCGAGCATAAGAAAGAGAATATAAAGCAAAATTTTCTTAGCCCTATTTTACTTATTTAGAAAACGTACTAGCAATTACAAAATTGTTGCATTTATATTAAGTGGGGGTTTTTGAAATTCGATAACATTTTATTTTATAATACTGCTCTTGTCTTAATTGTGAATTATTAAGTCTTTTCAATGGTTATGCCATTTCGTTGTGAGATTTCTAATTGCAAACGCTGATCCACTCCTCCACTTCGCATTCCTCGCATTCCACATTGCAGCACCACTGGAATTTACAGCGACAACGCTCGGCGCGTCTCTCTTTGATCAGACTGTAGCCACGCCCACAGCAGAGCGAGGCGCAGCCGTCGCTCACCGAGCTATTGCGATTGCATTTGCGGCCCACGGTGCCTGAAATACAAAAGTTGATCAAAATGAGATTATTTGAAAAATTTTCCTAAGAATAAAGTTTATTTAATTTAAGTTAGAGCAAAAAGTAAAAACCATAAAGTACTTTTTAAAAAGTAATAAGCTAAGAAAATAACAAATTAAGTAAAAAATTTTATAATATTGAAAAATTTTGGTATTTGCTTAAATGTTTCTAGACAGTTTCGCCTTAAAATTATCGCCGAGCAAATAATATAGCTGAATTTTCAAAATTCGCAATACTAAATGAAGTCCCTTTTCCAAGTTTAATATTAATTACAATTCAAATGCTTCTTAGTTTATTTTCCCCGCAATTAAATTACCATAAATCAAAAAATTAACAATGCACTGGTAGCCATTACTGTTTAATTGTGAACATTGCCACTGAATTGCCACTTGCAAATGCCACTCGGCGTGCAAATTAATTATGCGGCACGAATTGAACCACCGTAACGACTAGGGCTGTCCATGCCGGCTGCTTTGGCCAATGGTCAAACTGTGGCATAGAAAAATCTCAATTTTGGGTGGCACGAGATTTCCCGGCTTTGGTCAATTACTACTATTAAGAAGTACTTGCATACAATTCATTAAGAAGTACTTTCAATAAAAGGGGTTTACATTTATCTAATATGTAATAAGCCTTAAAACGTGCATTTTAACAGGAGATTATAGAAATTTGAAACAGAGAATAGTCTCACATATTAATTGCTTTGACGAACGAATACTTCTATAAGCAAGGAGCAATTATACAATTTTCCCAAAGAGATTTGCTTTTAGAAAAAAGCATTCAAATTTACATATTTTCCAATTTTCGAACAAAAATTTTTCAATGGCGATTATTTTTCTTCTCCTTTTGTTTTTGCTTTTTGATATCATTGATGTTGTTGTTGTTGCAAATGTCAAAACATTGTGAGAGCGAAAAGGACCAAAGAAATAATTCCAGTATGAGAAAGTGTGTGTAGTCGCGTCTGCTTTTTTTTGCCGACGAACTCGACTCTACGGAAAGATAAATTTCCATAATCAAATTTAGAGTTTTGTGTTGCAAAGTACCTACTTGCAATAAATTTGGAAAACACTTGCAGAAAGTACTTTTCTACACATTCCTTGTTCGTTCCACTGGAACGATATCTATAAATTTTTAACGAAAGATTGCGAAAGTTTGTTGACGTTTCCACTGCACTTCAAACCAGATTTCGTTGACAAGTGCTTGCAAAATAAGTTATTTCAAATCATGTATGTATTAGTATTCACATGAAAAGTCAAAATAAAAAAACTCCCCTCAACATGTTTTACACCTATCGAGTTTTTAGTTTGCACCAAAAATTCAAAGTAATAATGCTCATGACTATTTTTCGAAATAGTTTTTTTCTTCTGGGATTTTGGTACGAAAATATGCTGCCGAAGCTCGGGATTGATATTCCTGTTAGCAAAAATAATGGTAAAAAATAGTAGATATATTATACGAAAATAATTAACACTTTAAATGCAATTTGTCAATTTGCAAATGGCACTTACAAACACAACAACAAAAACCACAACAACAGCAACAATAACAACATTGCCGCAATATGGCGTTGTTGGTTGTATTTGCAGTGTTGCGGTAGTGCGCAAGCGCAACGGCAATGCATTTGTATTGAAATGCCGTATTGTTGTTGTTTTTTGAACAAATTTTTTGTTGTTGCTGCTGTTGTTGTTGCTTGTAAATATATAAGCAATCAACGCGATACTTGAAATATTGATGGCGTTTATTAATTTAATTGCTTGCAAATTGCAACGCGTTGAAAAGTGTGCGGGCGAGGGGGCGGGCGCTTGAAATCAAGGGGCAGCAAAAAACGGCGAATTAGCATTTGGTTATTTATGACATGAACTACAGGCAGTGATGTTGTTGTTGCTGTTGTTATTAGTGAACAGACGACAGCAGCAGCCAATGCTGTTGGCAATTAGTGACAGCAACAGGTAGCATTAATCATTATTAATTAGCAAAGGTGGGTTCCAATTGACAACATTCGCTGGAGCTGGCAATAAATCATATGACAGCAATTATTGCTGGTAGCGTTAGCAGCAATTGAAATTAGATGCAAAAATATTCGCAGCTAATAAATCTTTTTTAACTTAATGCATGAAAAATCCAAAAATTCACAATTTTGAAATATCAAAAATTCACAATTTTGAGATTTTGGTGAATTGAAAAGTTTTTTGGAACCATTTCATTAAATTTAAAAGAATCAAAAGAAAAAATTAAGATATTTAAAAGTTGAATTAACTTAAACTTTACCCCCCTTTTAAAGCCTGCCCACTCACTCACCCTGTATGTCCGCGCTGGCATCACGCTCACAAAAGTTCGGTGAACGCTGATAATAGAAGAGCGAAGTCTCCAGCTTGCGCGCCGAACGTTGGGCGCTCTTATCGGCGGAGGTCTTGCGTGGCGGCCGGTCATGTCGCTCGCCCAAGCGCTCAGCACTGGACGTCGCTCCGCCACCACCGCTGTTGGACTTCTTGTTGCGCGAACGCTTTAGCACGACAATGGGCTCGCCGTTGCCCAGGTTAGACTGGTCCACCAGCAGCGCGCGGCGGAACTGATGCTTCAGCACTTTTCCCACCACATGAAAGTCGGGCGCCGACTTCCAGCAGGTCTTTAGCTGGCAGCTGCCGGACATGCCGTGACACTTGCAGCGAAATTCCATGTTGTTCGAGACGGCCTAAGGCGAAGGGCAGAGAGGCAAAATTTTAATTTCATTTACAATTGTAACCGTAGTTGGTATCCACTTACTATGCGGCCGGCGTGATTATTGTGTAAATTGATTTTGGATTGTATGTCGCCCGCCTTCTCGCGACAGTCGAGAAACAGCTTCGAGAACTCCACACCAAAGTCCATGTTGTGCGAGCAGCCACCCCATTTCCAGCGGCTGGCTATCTTGGAGCGCTCGTACTTCTTCTCCTCCTCCGGTGTGAGTATCTGATTCGTTTCGAGATATTGCAGAAAGAGCTTCTTCTCTTTGTCGAGGCTCTGGCGTAGATTCTTGTTCAGTGTTTTGCGATTCACCGACGGATCACAGCCGCAGGACATCAGGCGACCTTGGCTGCAGGCACGCGCCACACTGTGCGCCACTCCGGCCGCTGAGATGGCAAACGCAAAGGCGCTCTCGCGATAACCTAACAAAAGGAAGCGAAAATTAAAAGCGAATCTGGCAATGCATTTTATTTGTATGTGTGTGTGTGTGTGTGAGTGTGAGTGTGTGCTGGCTAAGACTAAATAAAATGACCTTTCAGGGCATCTCGAAAATGCACTCTTATTCGCACTGCATTTATGTATAAGCAGCCGCAGCGAATTCCCATGAGAGATGTTAGCTCGTTTCGCATCGCTTTGTGGCCCTTTTGCACTTTTGGACGACCGTGATCGATGCGCATACTATAAATATGCCGTATATGTTGCATGCGGTTTCGCGTACGACAGCGGCAGCTTCTGCTTCTGCTTCCACAATGACAACGAAGAATTCGAACAGACAGAATGCAATCCTAAAGTCAAGCCATTTTGGTCACAAGGACACGAACAGTTCAAGTATTTCTACACTTCAGTTCTACACTTCTCTTACCAGAGGCTCCCGTTCCCCTGCCCACCCTTCCCACTTTTCGTTTTTTATTTTATTCTGTCTTTTTTATTTTCTTGTGTTGCGGAATTACATGCAATTACATTTTATCTTATTATAAAAGATGGTAGCGGTTGCAGCATGTTGGCAACTCTGTCCAACGTAGCGGATTTTGTTCAATTCGGTAGATTAGTAGGATTAGATTAGTAAAAAATTTGTCGGTAAAAAATGAAAAAAAAGAAAAAAAGTGATCAATGACTGATTTTTATTTCTAATGGGAGAAATAACGATGAAGGATTACATAATATTTTTGAACGAAATTTTTATATAAATGATAGTTTTTTATTTTTGATGCGAAACAATAAGGTTCAGAAACGAATTCTTATAAAAATCATAATTGTTGGATCAACGCTTTCTTGAAATGGAAAAAGTAGTTGTTGGTACATTTTCGAGTTCGGTTGAACTTTGGCTAGAATATAGTATATATGTATATATAGTATATATGTATCTGTTTATCAAATGAGTAACTACTAGTCTAGCTCCAGCAGCCTGTCTAGCATAACGCTAAATATATAACATGCTTTTTTGTAGCTTGTGGAATGGCATGAAAGCAGCTCCCATTAAAAGGACAGGTCACATGTATCCATGACACATGTCACTTGCACTGGAATGCCATGTCAAGAGCAGGCACAGTGCAGCTGCAGAACAATGCCGCCGGGACAGAGAGGCATTAAGGCTCGAGCATACTTCCCACAAAACTTCCGAGACGCCTCGCCTCGCCCCGTTCCCGACGCGAGTAATTTATTTGTATGCTTCACATGAATTATATTGTAACCAAATCTCTTCATTCAATTTCAATTTAAAAAATTGTTATCTCAGTTGACGGATGCGAACGTTGAACGGTCAACGAGTTGTTGAGAGCGCTTGGGATTTCGGCTTAAATGCGAACTAAAATGCCAGACGGAAATTTGAATAAATCCTGCTGTCCCATTCATTGCATGCTGCAGCGACTGCGGTAGCCGCCAGTATCTGCAACTGTGTAGATGTGTGTATCTGCAGTGCGATGATTGTATCTGTGACTGTGTCTACTAAGTGAGCGCACGATCGATGGCCAGCTTGATAGCTTAAGATAGAAGTTGTCTTTTAAACGTTGCAGTGCAGGATTTAAGTGACAGGCCGAGAGTTTAGTTGAACGCGTTGAAGGATACTCGCTCTGGTGGCGGGTTTGGAATGTGAGTTCAGAAATGGCCGCAGAAAGTCAATTTAAATGGAAGACGGACGTGCGGGTTGTGATGCTGAAGATCGCAGAGATTTCTGTCTTTTTGATAAAAGACCTTGACATAAAGTTTCAATACTCTGCGGTCCATTAGCGTGCGTCTTAGAAGGGAATAGACTTGGGATGGCTCGAGTAGATTCCTGTTGACTTAGAAAAACCTTTTCGTAGTCAAGCTTTTAAGCCCCATTGTACTTGCTTGACCTCAGCAAGGGCGCAACTCAGCAACAACTTGTATAATGGGTTTGCTACTTGTTTATTCGACAAGAGATTTGAGCCGGGATCCTGAAATCCGAAATTCCGAGCTCTTTTTTAAAACGAAGCTTTCTAAAAAATTTGTTGACTGCTTCAAAGACCTCCAAGATGAAATAGAAATCGGCGCCTTAAGTCGGAATCTTAGTGCCTCTGGACTGCTTCATAGGTCCCGTAAAGGGAAACTAACGCTTTCTTTCTTTGTGCCGAATCGAATATAAAGGCATCAGAAGCAGTGGACATTGGGCTCATCAGTGTCTGAAAAACAATTACTAGGGCCTATGTTAGGCTATACCTTGCCTCTTACGTGTCCTATAAAATGAAGCAATTACCATGAGCCGATCTCGATCGGAGCGAAGAAACAATGCCATATGTAAATCTGCCGCCATAACTGCTTCCAAGTAAACAAGCGCCCAATATGGTAATCGTACGTCAAAGCCTGTCCATTAAATAAGGCAGACGGCACAACGCAACGCAACGAGCCGACCGACGGACAGCTGAGCTGACAATGCCCAAGCGCGACACTGACTGACTGGCAGGTCAACTATTTTGCATATCTTATTGAGTGGGGTCCAGTCGGGGTGCGCGCTTCGTAGCTGCTGCAGAAGCTGGCTCGCCGTTTATTGTCCATCAAGAGTTGCCTTTCGCTGTGGCGGCAATGTCCATGGCCAGAGACATACCATGTCGCAAACAATTACCCGCCGCAGAGGAAGAACGGAGTGTGAGTGGGAAGAGTTGAAAGTTGCGGCTGCAATTTATGTGCGGCAACAGCAACAGTTGCTGCTGCTGCCGGTGTTGCGCACATAATTCGCCGCATTGTCAATTACCAACTGTTGAGACAACAAAAGCCAATGCAATTTGCGCATTTGATGAGCAACATTATGCGCCCGAGAACGATCACTGATCGAGGATCTGTTGCGCTCGGAAGATCGGCAAAGTTGTCGAAATGGTGTTTTGCTGCTGCAACTTTGATTGAATGTTGTTGGCATATGTTGACGATCAGCTCGATTTGCGCGTTGCTGCCATGATGATTGATGTTGCCTGAGCATGTTGCTGGCGCTGACACGACGACGACGACGACAACATCAACAGCGAGCCATCAATGCGCGATTTTGTCAATGACAATGGCAGCATTGCTGAGCAACAGCCACAACAACAACAGAGCTGGACTCAAAAGGGGCCGGTGAGCCGACAGCGTGCGACAGGCTTGTAGGCAGTTTGATGGACACGCGTTTGCGGCGACACTGATGCGCCTCGCGCGTGCTATTTTGACAGGCAGCAGGCAAATTGCAGCCATTGCCATGCCTGCAGCTTGATGGCCAAGTTTGCATACAAACCAAACAGGCAGATGAGCAGACTGACAGACAGCTTGAGCAACGCGTGCGATCGATCGCATTGATTGTGTGACGAACGCATCAAGTGACTTCATTTGCAATTGACATGCGTCGGTGAGCTGCTGACGTGCTGCTGTCTTGCCGTCTTGTTGACAACTGACAATTGACTGTTGACATATCACTGCCCATATATATGTGTAGGTGTGTGTGTATGTGAGAGTGCCTGAGCGAGGATCATTGCAATTGATTTGGATTTGAATTTCGCAAATTGCGCCAACATATGCAAATGGCCGAGCAACAAGTGATCGCACCACAGGATTGAAGGATTGATCGCTCTGTAGAATTGACAACTTGATGGATTGCAGCAGTGCAAATAGAGCGCAGTCACAGGCGACAAATGTATGTCTTAATGCCTTCTGTTGTTGCTGTTGTCATTCAAATGTTGAGGCCTTGTATGGACATGCGCGATTGATGTGTGTGTGCGATCGCGTGATTGGCAGCAACATTGATCATGTCGTTAGTTATAAATGATAAATGTCAAATGTGTATTGTGAAATGATTTTTGCTTGCATTTTTAGCTGGGCTTTGTATTTAGTGTGGCTGACATTTTATTTTCTGGCCTTATGCTAAGCCCAATAATGTGCATTGAAGCAATGTGCTCGACCTTATATGGCAGCAACAGCAGCAATATCAATCACTTTTTGTGACAGCGACACACACACACACACACACACACAGTATATATTTTTGCATAATATACAAAGTTTATTTGCATTGTGCAGATAAATTGCATTAGCATGAAATTTTGCTGTTTTCAATTGATATTTTTTGTATAAGCTTTTTTCGTAAAGTATGTAAGTATGTCACTTTAGTGCATAATCTTGCATAATGATAGTCAAAAGTTGGTTACCTAAAAGGTATTTTTAACATGAGAGTAGGTTGGGCTTACTTTTATGGTATTACGATAGTTGGTTCAATTTTGGCAGTAGGCTTGAGTGTTAAATGCGCTGTAATTTTGGAAGTAATGAATATCGTTTTTATCTTTATTTAAATTTCTTGATAGACAGATTTTATAGACAGAGTTTTGTAGCATACAGTTCGTTCCTCGCCGTTCCGATAATTTTGATGTCAAAAATGCATCACGGCCCAGATGCTCTGGAAGGCCAATTGTCGCAAATATCGATAAAATTGTGGAAATCGTCGATCGTCCGATCGCCATGTAAGCACTGTTTCAATTGCCCAGGATTATCTACATATAACTATCGTAAATAAAGCCTTCACTTTCATGCAAAAATAATGGATTTCTTTTTATTACCCCTTATATATTCTATTTATAAAGAAAGAATAATTTTTTGCTGTACGAGTATCAACTGATTAGAGTGTCGTAAAGAGTTAAGGTAGCGCTATAACCTTAACAAAGGCAGCAGTTTGAAGGCTGGAACCGACAACAGTACTGCCAACAGCTTGACAATTCGCTTATGGCAACCGCCAGTCACTTTGTCTATCTAGTGTCCGTTCGTCTGTCGGTCTGTCCCGCTGTGCTGCTGTTTCCAAGTGCTTTCATGGCATCTACAGGCCAGCATGGTCAGCATGGTCAATTTATGGCGATGTCTCGACCTTCGCTGTGCGCTCATTTCAATGCATAAAAATCGCTGCGATCACACGACAATCGATCGTTTATCGATTGACATGATCGGTAAATGTCGTCGGTATGTAGAAATTTATTATGCCCAAGCAAAGGAGTGCGCTGCTGCATACGCAGTGCAGGATAAGCAGAGGCGGCCAACATTAGCGTTGCACCGCTTCACCGGCGAACAGGCATGACTTGCAAAGGGGCAAGAATGAATGAAGTTGGCTGCAGCATTTGACAGTTTGATTTTAAGCGTATTTATGCGCATGGCGAGCATTTTGCAAATGGGTGGTCCCGCCACAGCCACAGCAGAGAAGCTCGCTAATGGTCTAGCAGGCCAGCAGACACAAGTGACCAACTGCAGTGAGGTGCAGCGCAGCGTTGCTCTTTGACAAATTGACAGCTGTGCTTGAGTGCCTCAGTGAAATGGAAAATTATTTAAATTTATCTTTGGGTTGTTAATGAATTTCCACTGCTGTACTTTAAAAAGCATTTCGAATAACTCGCGTAGAAAATTCAAAAAAAAAAAAATCTACTTCAGATTGTTACAAAAATGTCAGTGGCACAGCGAATGAATGACTCATGGTTTGAAGAGCTGTTGCCATCATCACTGAGATCACTTTTTCCAGCAACTCATAAAATTTGTATGCCTTGTCAGCTCAATTATTTGGCATGATGAGACAAAAAGTCATTGAGTTGTAAAAAGAGGGGAAAAAAAGATTTTTTGGAATTTAAAGAATGCCAACATGTAAATTTGAAAGTGTTATCTGGTTTTCTGTTCTGCGTTTTTTTCTCTACCTCTCTCTCTCTCTCTCTCTCTCTCTCTCTCTCTCTCTCTCTCTCTCTATAATTCAGCCACTTTTGAACTTTTGAACATTAAGTAAGATCAGCTTTGAGGCATGCCACGCCCTTGCCACATATTTATCGCGCAGCCGACATTCTTTATTAGCATTATCTGCATTATTGTTGACACAAGAACGCGTTGACGTTTCAGCATTTCAATCAATATCACAGATATATGTACTATGTAATTGTTCATGGGCGTATTTTCATTATTGTTCAAACAGAATGGTATACTATCACATCGTATTCAACAGCCGCTGAAACAGGGTTGCGTAATTCAATTTTCATTTTGTAACAGCAAAGTCTAGAAAATGGTTAACCAAAAAAAAAGATACTTGACTAGAAACATAACTGTACTAAGAGTACACGTAGTACAAAGAATGTTTTCTACGAGTAAAGTGTTTTTTTGTTATTTTACATAAATCTTTATTTTACATCAAAGTTAAAGACGTAGATTCGGTCGCTCTTTGGGGACTTGCCATCGTTTCTACTAGTTATCGATTAGGTTAGGTTAGGTCTTCAGGCTTTAGTGAAGACAAAACTGGCATTTCAAAATTTGTCCATTCTGTACATGCTTCTTTTACTTATATAAAATCGTTTCTGATATGAATAAGAAGCTAAAAAAAAATTTCCATATATAGAACTTTAGCAGAAATGGCAAAAATAACTTTTTTGCAGTAAAAAAGGTACTAAAATAGCTTGCGGCGATATTCCGATATGTAAATATAAATTGTACGGAATTCAATACCATAGTTCTGAATATTGCATCCCTGGCTGTAAGCGTTTGCACCTAATGTGCTCTCTCTTTCCTTCCTTACCTCTCACAGGGGCACAAACACGCGCCTGCATTGCTTCGCACCAGATCAGATCAGATCAGAATAGATCAGCGCACATCAATTAATGATCAAATCAATTAATGAAGTTATTTGATTGCGGCTGTCAACAGTCAGTAATAAAAACGTCGATTACTGGTGTCAGTGTTTTCGTATGCACACATCAAAATATTATTAAGCGGCAACATTAATTTGTCATTAATTGACAGCATGCTGTGATGTCGTTAATGGCATTGTTGTTGTGATTATGTGTATATGTATGTACGTTAATGCGCTTGTATACGGGCAGGATTTTACAACGAATTTTTCACAATTTCAAGTAGTAGATTTTATTTGGAGTAGGGAACTAGTCTCTTATATTCAAGAGGTATGAAGTAATTTTCCTTAGGGATCTGCCCGCCATATTCTGTAGTTATATATATATGTATGTATGTATATTACATAGGTAAAGATGTCTGGTCCTTACTAGTCCATCACAGTAACATCGTCGTCAAAAATTCGACACATGATACCCTGCCCTATATCCATGTTAGACATATGTACATATGTTACATTACTTTACACTGTCCGGTCAAGAACTGGCTTCCCCAAATTGATGTTCCATTTTTAATTTAATTTGCTACAATAACCTATATATGGATAAAAATGTACTCTGGTAAGTACCGTCGATATTAGCACAAAAATATGATCGTGTGTGTGAGAGTTAGTTGAGAATGAAGTCCTTTCTTAAATATAACAGCCACGCTTTTCACCTCCAAAGGTAATTGATATTGAATCATTGTGCCAGCTTATAGCCTTAATCAGTTCATATTCGGACACACTCGCTATGAAATGTTTTCAGGTGTTATGAGGTAGCTCTCTGCCGCTTGGAGTAGCTCAAACTGTTAACTGTATTTTTGCATGGAAAGCGGCTTTTCGTTTGAAGACACTCCGATCTGGAAGTGTTTGCAGTGCGCCGGCGTAATTTAATAGCGTGTGGCGATAAAGATTTCAAAGTCATTTGGGCCGCTGCAGTTAGAGTTACAAAGACAGATTTGTGCAGAAATGTGTGACAAGTACGGCAGATACGGCTGGCAGCTGTAGCTAGCTCAGTGCCCGGCAGCAGCATGATCCCTTTTATTGCGACTACCGACGATGCCGTGACCACTTGGCTGTAGAAACTTAATAGGATTGATGCAGAAGGGAAGGCATTAAACGCTGGCGGAGTGGGGGGTTGGCGCAGCAGAAATTTGATATACGGTCAAAGTGGCTGCTGGCTGGACGCTCAGCTCTGCATTGGCATTAGAAGCGTCGTCGGGTGGCCGTTTGCGGTTTTCTGGTTCGATTGTGCGCGCGCGTGTGTTTGTGTGTGCGTGTGTGTATAATGTTAGCGCAGCAGCACGCCGTGTGTGCCGGAGCAGACTGCGTGTCTAATAATGCGCTGCTGCAGCGTCTAATAACTAGCGCAAAAGATCGCCCAGCTGCAGTGCTGCCACATTGAAAAAACGATGGCAATATTTGAGAAAGGAATGAAATAAAATTTTAATAAATTTAAAAAGAGCTAACAAAATCGAAATTTCTATCAAATAAAATTGAAGAAAGCCAAGCCATAAAAAGTATCAAAATCGAAAAAAGTATCTTGTAAAAAATTTTATGCAAAATTTTAATACCTTTGATACATTTTGATTAATTTGGCAACACTGAGCACAGTTGCGAATTTGCTTTGTTGTTGTTGACAGCAATGTAAGTGGCAAGCAGATGCAGCACAAGCCCCCACAGTGGACAATTGTGGCAGCCACACTGCGTCATGAGCCGCTTCAGCTTTTCCACTCAACGGGGAATTATAATTTTAATTAGACGCATTTTTCTTAGATGCACATGCTGTGGGAGTGTGTGAATGTGTGAGTGCGTGTGTCTTTAAGCAGTTTCCTGGCGGTGTAACCGCAAACTACCACTACGAGGAGCGGCTCGTTGCGTTGACAGTTGCTGCTGCGGTTTCGACGGCATATAATCTGCTTGTCATCAGCCGCAATTCGAACTACCGCCCACCCCACCCGCCATGACGTTATTACAACGCTTCTATGCAGCTTTTGTGAAATTTTTTATTTAGTATATGCTTTTGTGTAATTTTGAGGTGACTATTTCTCGGTTCCTTTTAAGGCTCTTTTTTTGTAGCAAGCTAAGTGCTGCTGCTGTTGCCTTTAAGCTGTTATTTAGTGTCAATTTTGTGGCATGCGGACCGCTACTTGAGCTTTATGAGCTATTGCATGGCATGCTCCATTACAAGTAGACAGATAGCTGAAGGTTCGGCATTCGGCTTACGCCAACTTCGACTTAGAAACCAACGCTTCAAAACGATTTTCGAATTGATCGAATCATTTGCAATTTTAGTGATATATTTGCAGATAAAAAAAATTTTTATCTCAGAATCTATTTAATTAATTAGGGCTGAAACCTTAAAATTTAAATTCAAAGCCAATTTCTACCAACTATCCATAAATATGTCACAGTCGTAAATTTATTTCTCTTTCTATGTACTATGTATGTAAAATACCTTTTTCTGAATTGTATACAACATGGAATGAAGAAATAAATTGATTTCTACTCTTTTCGATTTCATGCATAAAGCTTTCATTTTCTTTTCAACTTCAGTCGAACACTAGCACAAGTCTTACCGGTCCCTAATTTCGATACTTGATTTCGTCATAAAAATTCTTTATACTATAATAATTGATGCTTTGCACTCCTTATGTTCATTTCAAAAATGATTTCTTTATAGATGGCATTAAAATCGGCTTCGGCTGTATAAAAAACCATTTGCAGAAAGTTTCACTTTGGCAAGAACTCTTATATTCGGTCGTACTTTAGTAAGTGTGTAACAACTATAAGTGAATGACATTATATGATACTCACCTTTCTTGAGCAGATTCGATGCATGCGGATTTCGACTCTTCGTGCTGAGCGATGAACAGTTCCAGCGATGCCATTGAAACTGCGAAAAAGAATTGTCGGATTTTTATTATTGGATTATTTTTAGATTTAGCGAAGATTTAGGTGTAATTGTACCTGCGTTTGGCACTCTCTGATAGACAAATCGAGCCCCTCCAGCGCCGCTGCTGTCACATCACTCGCCTTGTAGCATAGCTCCAGCTGATCCTTTGTCAGTCCGGGCACCGACCGACATGCTGCGCGTCCATCGGGCAGGCAATGCATACTGCAAGTGGACAAGTTATCATTGGGCTAATTGCTGGTTGAACTAAAGAGTGTGCAAAATTGGAATTAGGCATCTTTTTTCTTCAGTTTAAAGTTTTTGGAAATATACGCTGTTTTAAGAGAGATCGTTGCAAAAGTGACACCTCCGCGAAAAAAGTTGCTGGCTACGGCATTGCTTGTAGGCATCATTTACTTGCATATGGGGCCATCACAATCCCTTACTGGGTTACGTGCATAGGAATCTACTTGGTTACAAGCTAGAAGTCGTTTAAAGTTAGTTAAGACTATCTTTGAACGAAGCCTTTGAAATACGGTAAAAAAAAATTTTTGTTGAAAGTATAAAAATCAAAATCGGTTCCTATTTCAAATCTCGTATGCCTATTTTATATTCTTCGTGTTCATTCACTAAATTCAAAATCGTATGTACTAAGTATAATCGGAATCTTGAATAATGTCTAATAATAGATTAAGCTCTTTCAGCTAATCGAATTGGGGAAGCAGAGCATTGCAATTTTTCAAGGTCACTTATTTTGATTGCGCGAAGTGAGATAAGGCACTCTTTATTTTAGCTTCATTCTGCTGATTAGAAAGTCAAGAAGCGAATTTTTAAGCCTAGCTGCGGAAACATATGCGAATCATCTTTAGAAACTAATCGGCGCTGCGGGCGTGAGGAACAACAGAAAAATTCAATTCGATTTGAACGAGATCACTTTCGGTATTGAAAATGGCCGTGAAATGGTGTGGAACCTTTTTGGCGCTGCTGCTGCTGATAAATGTGTGTGTGTGTGTGAAATTAAAAAAATAATAAAATGCTATAAATGCAATATATCTACGATATTTTCGCAGATTTCCAACTGTGCAAGTGCATCCAACAGCTGGCAGGAACGCGTGCTCATATCGCAGTTTCACAATTACGTAAATCGCATGGAACGCATGCGAGATGAGAATATGCTGAATATATTTGAAAATTTCTTGCGGAAAACGGAACACATATCACCCTACGATGACAGCGTGTTCCGTGATAACATGGCTCAGTTGGAGCTCAGTCGCGCGGATGTGGAATTCGAAGAGAAGAAGGAGAGAATGCTGAGAGCATTGGACTACATTGCCATTGTCTACGGCATCGAACCGCAGGCGGCCGGTTTGGTGCGCGCACTGCTCTACGAATACAAAATATTCCGTGGCAAAGTGCTGAAGGGTGCGGAAATATTGCGCAGCAAGTTTTCGGCCAAGGGCCAGCAGCGCAATGCCAGACTCTTCGATATTCTAAGACAGCTCGAGCAGAGCGAAGCCGTGCTGGTGCCTCAAATGGAGCAGTTCTGGGCAGTTATGGCCGAGGAGTACGAACTGTACTACTTCTAATGCTATATAGCAGCTAATTTGTAGTGCAGCAGCAGACTTAGTTACTATGCTTAAGTAAAAAATTAAGAATAAAGCATTCAAAAGCTGCTTTAAGTTGAAAAATTTTTCATCATAATTTTATAGCATGCGATTTTAGTTTGTATTTCTTTGAGATAAAACATAACTGAAAAATTAGGTTTTTGGCAATTGCCTTTAAAGTTTTTGTTTTATCAAAGTGTTTAGAATCTATTTGATATATGATGAATTTTGCTTTTTATTTTGTGAGCTTGATTTGAAAAATTGTTTGCAAATTTGAAATATTTCAAAAAAGGGAATTCTGAGAGTAGACAATTTTTGGAACGGAAAATCTAGAAGATATGTGCAAATAAGTAACTAAAACTTTTATGTCCAATTTTAGAGCTAGCTTTCCTTTTTAGGAATGTGCCAAACTTTCTCCAGCATCACAAATTAATTTAATATGAAAATAGATTAAAAATTTAGAAAAAATTTTTGTCGGAAATAAATTATGTTTTCCAAAGTATGCAAATCGTGCAAAAGAGCGAAGACTAAATTAATTTATTTAACTTTGAATCCAACACTAAATGCGATCCAATCAAAATGGTTTAACGTTTTTGTAGTAATCAATATTAACATGACAAAATGAAAAAAATTCTTGAAAACCAATTCATTTATTCTTCTGCCATAGCTTGCGTATATAAGCAATAGCCCTATTTACAATCTTGTGCATTTGAGATTGCAAATTTGTTCAAAAGTATTTCAACTTAAACTTTTTCGATCCAACTTTATATTAAATTATTTATTTCCGATTTGATTGGGCACTTTTTCATACATTATAGATGCAAATTAAATAATATGGGGATTTGTGAACACGGAACGGTTCCAGTCAAAACCGGTTCCAGCTTAAACACGATTTCAAATTTAAGTTCAGCAACTCAAAATTTACTTGTATACGAAATTTGAGCATTATTAGAGCATTGCTTCTAATTTTGTCCGGTTGTTGTATGGCATCGAACCACTGTGCAACGTTAGAATCATTACGCTGTCGCATAATTCCAACACGTCGAGTTACATCGCACCGTCAAGATCGCAGTCAGTGCTCCCGATGTACATATACACCCACTCAGCGCGCCACATAGCTCAGCGTTGGTAGTACATTCCGCTAGAAACTGGCCAAGTTTGTGGCACGTTCCAATGATCGCGCGCTCTCATTGTCGGCTCAGATACTGGCGCTTTGTTCAGACATAGGCTGTTGTTGTTGCCGTCGCAACCGAGCTGTTGTTTCACATAATTTGTTTATATTTCTTGCCTGTTTTTTTTTGGGCCATTATCTCGATTCGCTTGCCTGGGAAGATGCGCATCGGACATGGCTCACAATTCAGGCCTGAGCGGCATACAAATTTGGCTGAAGTTCGTGTGTGAAAATGGCACGTTCGCTGCAAGATTTCATATTTTAAGCGACTTTTGTTTTTGCCTGCTTGTGACTGATTTTATGAAGCTTGTGGCACATTTTAATCCCTTGTCAGTTTCGTAAAAAAAATAAAAAAATTTCTTTAATATTTTTTTCTAATATAAATTTTACCGTAAATAAAATATAGATTGAATTTTCAAACTCGCGAACATAAAAAGGCAAACATTTCCTTTGGGGTTTAATCTGATCGTTTGATTTTTCAAAAGAAGTGAGGCAATAGTTTTAGTACAAAAAAGTTATGGTTGTAATGAAAGTTCTAACATGTCATAGTTAAGTCACTCAAGGGTTAAATATACATTCAAAACTCAAGTTGTGTATCTGCAATATTTGGACGCATATTGGGGCAGGCACGCCACTGCAAATTGACACGTTCAACGGACAGACAGAAGGGACGGACCAGTGCTTTAATGAACGGACGCACAAAGTGGTAAATTGCGACGCGTAACTGCTCGAAATAATGCCAATTTAAGGGCCGCTATTACCTGTAAAGGGAGTAAGCCATGCCTTGGGGCCCATTGTCTTTACCAACCTTTTTCGCTATTCTTTTTACAAAACTTTTTCTCATGGCAAAGAACACGCTCGTAGAGTTGCCAATTCTTCTCACATCAGATACTGAGCACACATAATATACATACATATATACAGTGTCGGACAAAACTAAAGCACGGACTGTATATAGTATTTTGACAAGAGAAAAAGTTTCTCAAACCCCTTCAGACGTTCCCGATTATTATTATATTTACAAATTCAATTCTGACATGGAAGGTCATACATAAATAGAAAGTTAAAAGAGGGGCCCAGAAGTTGTTAAACCGGCACTGATCACTCGCCATACTGGCAGCATCGCTGAACCAAAAAAATCAGAAAAACGAAGTCGATTGCTCTACGGGCGAGCGACTGAGCTGAGCAAGTGAGCCGGCAAGCCAGCAAGCCAGCGAGTGAGTTGTAAAAACGTCAACTGATATCTATGCTGAAGATCAACCTCTGACCTTGAGTGTGTAGAAATGTGCAGATTTGTATGTGTAAGAAGCCTTAAGTGCCGATGTATGTATATTGAGCAACCGCGCAGATTCTTAATACCGGGGCAAGGCAAACAAAGTAAGCAGAGGTGTGGCATGTTGATTTTATTATTATGATTATCTGGCGGCACATACCAGCGAAGATGTCGACGGACGACTGCGACAGAGCGACAACATGGTTGCCGTGCGATGAGTGTTTGCCTGCGCTACTGTCATAAAAATGATGAAAAGCTTTCATTAATTCTTAAAAGCGCACAAAATGCCGTTGTTGTTGCTGCTGTAGCTGATGTGTTGCAGGCATATTTGGCGGCGTGGCAGCAGGCTAATGCATGCTCGTCGCAGATACAGATACAGCTCATCACTTGGTATCTAATAAATTCATTAAAGTCGTGCCTCATAATTACCAAAAAAGACAAAGAAGAAGAATAAGAAGATCACAGCAACGCGGGCAGCTGTGCACAGGAGAAAGGGTTGCATCATAAATTGTTGCTGCTGCTGCTGTTGTTCAGATTGTTGTTGCTGGGCAGCGCATTTCAGCTTGAAATTGTTCTGCTGTGGTTTGGCGCTTTGCTGCGGTTGCGCTTTGCGTGTATCTCACAGATTGATTGCAGGCAGTGCTTGCTGCCGGTTGTTTCTAAGAATCTGCTGCTTTAATTGTTAGCGGCGGCGTTAGCGGCAGTAGCAGCTTTATCGCTGCCGGTAGCTGCAACAACCACAACAACAACAACAACAACAACAACGACAACAGCAGCAGTTGCCTTAATGTTGCTCTGGCGCTTTTAATTTAAGTTAAAATTAAATTATGACTTCGCGATATAATCTAAGCGCTTCTTTTTCGCATTAACTTTTTGCAAGCATGATTTAATTGAAATGAAAAAAGTTTTTGCAACAAAATGTTGAGCTACTTATATTTCGGCCACCCAACTCAAGGTTAATTGCCGGAATTTTTGCCAACCAACAATCAAATTAAATGAATTTTGCAACTTCAATTGCGCTTGTTGATTGCCAACAAACCGCAATGGCCGGCAATTAAATTGCCAAAAAAAATAGCTAACTACTTTTCATTTCTGCAACTTTTTTTTCAAGCATTGTTACTCATTTTTCTTGTGGATTTTTTCACTCTCAAGGCACTAGTTTATTCGAAATCATGTTGGATTAAGACAAATCTAAAGAGAGCTCTATAGAATTGAGTAGATAATGGTGAGGTAAATCGGCCGTCATTAAGGCGACAGGAGATAGGCATCAGTCAGCATACTGTTGCACCTGAGCCAAAACATTTGCTCCCAATAAATACAAGAGCAACATTTTAAGACTTCTGCTGAAATTTCCCGGAATTCCAGTTTCCGAACTGGTGCAATTTGCCTGACGAAATCCATGACATTTGGATTGATTATCTGCCGATGGAACTGTGATATTTATCTGCCAACTTGTCACTTTCACAATAATTTGTCCATATGCCAGAAGATCTCAAGTGTACTGGACTTTCAATTGTCCCTAAAGCCGATTGTGATTCCATTTCTAAATATATTTTGTTGTTGTTGGGATTAAGTGGCCATGTTAGTCGCTTTTGTCTATGCGCTCCATTTGGCCACTCAAGCGGAAGCATGCATTTTTGTTGTAATTTTTCTACAGAGTGCTTAAATGTTGACCTGAAAGGGGAAGGGGTGCAGAATTTTAATTGTTTAAGAGTTTTGCAATGCTGGGAAAACAGGGTGAGAGTTCAAATTATAGGCATTTTGAATGAGTTAACCTGGGTGCGGGGTTGTGGCTAGGCCACTGGGAACCCTATACGGTTTTTATTTTGACGCTGCTTAGAATATGGGTAAATGATTCTTATGAATAAGCAATGAACGTATGTAAGCCATATTTTTTGTACATAGAATTATTTGGAATTCTTGGCAGAAATTATACTTCAAAAGAGCATTAAAAGAAAAGGATAGATATTTTATTCATATTTTTTTCTACTTGATAGAAGATTATATTGATTTTTTGAAGCCACTAGAGTCTTTTTAAGCTAGCCAAAAAATAGAGCAGGCAGTACAAAATGGCTTAAATTGAAAATTAATTCTGGATCATAAGTTTGGGCTTTCCATGTGAAATTTTGGGTGTCGCAAGCTAGTTGAAATCCTGCGTACGCCCATGATGCAGGCTTTTCTGCTTTCATGGAAAATCCGGCTCTGAATTAAATCTTTTCATAACGTAATTCTACATATAAATGGAAGCACTATAGTTTTCAGTTGAACCTGTTTAGTTGAAGCTGAATAGCTCTTCTGATAGGTTTAATAAGGTAGCAGCTATTAACTATGGCATTATGATACATGATATCATATCACCCTGTGTTCCAAGTTGTGGCTACCAACAATGAAAACGCATAAAGATCAAAGCAAATTCCTAGCCAAAACAAGCAAACAAATGGCAAATGAATGTGAATGCAAATTGCTGAAATACCACGACTGCGCCGGCCTGTCTTCAGCGCAGAGATACGCCGAGCTTGTGGGAAAGTGCCTTAGACAAGCTGTTTGGAGTAGTTTTGAAGGGCGACTTTGGAAGCTTTCGCATGAAACGTAATAAAAATGCGTTAATACTTGATTTATGAGTGGCTACTGTTTGGCAGAGGCACTCTGTTTGTAGCGTAGGGGGGTAAGATGCGCTAAATGAAGGGAAGGGAAGACTGCGGAAAGAAGACAAGTTAGTCTGAACTTAGACAGAAAATGGCAAAAGTAGCGGCGCCTATTTGAAGATTTTTTTTCATAGAGTGAATTCATTTTGTTTTGTATGATGAAATATATTTGAAATGCTCGTCATAAAGCGGCAATATCATAAATTCAAAATGAATGGCATAAAGGTAAATATTTAAAATCTGCCGATCGTGGGAACATTCATTGCCAGTTGCCAGTTGCTCGGCGGACAGGCTAACTGCATTTTTTTAACATATCCTTGCTGCATTCTTCGCGCTGGACACGCAGCACTCAAAGACCGCTGTACACTTTCGATTGGTCATAAAAAGCAGCCTTTATCTAAAACACTTTGTGCGCTGATAAGCAGCAAAGTTGCTGCCTCGCCACACTACGCTCCTTGCCCCCCCTTCCGCACTACACATGCACACGAGTATTGCAAATGAGTCGCCTGGTTGAGCTGCAAGAATGCGATCGATAAATTTATAAGCGATCAATTATTATCAGGCTGTGAAGGTCTCGAGCGGCGTTTCTGGCATCGCGTGAGTGCGCGTATCGGCATCCGCCAGCCTGATGACTCAGTCGCGCGGCTCGGCGTGGCGTTTTTATTGCGGCCCATCGCATCGCATTGCATCGCTCGCTTATCAGTTTTATTGACTTTTGTATTTTGCGTTAATAGACTGTTGCCTCTTTCGTGCTGCGCTTATAAAGCTGTTAACAGAATGCGCATCAGTTTAAGTTGGCTTTATCGCAAGGCAGTTGTATCTTTACTTTGCATTAAATTCTCATTTTAAAGCAATTAAAATGCATTTTTATAAAATCGCATTTGCTGGCAGGCAATTTTATTGATATGCGATTGTGTTCATTTTTGTAGCTGCTGCTGAACGAATTTTCGATGTTTCACATATAATCTTTTTATTAAACATATTTCCGTCGATTTTTGTCAAAAAAAACTGAAGTGCTTATCATAAAATGAACGAAAAAAGCATTTGAAATTTAAATCAGAACTGTCGCTGTTGGTGTAAGAATTAACGCTTTAAATTTTTCTTCTTCGATTTTTTTTAGAAAAGTTTTCTGTATGAAATGATTTAAAAAGGATTTTAAAAGAGAGTCGGCTGAACAAAATGCCGTTTAATATACGTTTGATAGTGAATTGGTTATTCTATTTTTAATTTGTCTTCTTCGATTTTTTGTTAAAAATATAAAATATTTATGCTTGAAATGAAAGAAATGAAAAGGAGAGTCCAATGATTTTTCAAAAAGAACTATTTATTTTTTTTTCAATTATCGTGGAATAAATTGCGCCGCGGTGGCTCAGTGGACAGTGCTTGGTCGCTGATGAGGGACACCTGGGTTCAAACAATTATTATTATTACTATGCGCCACTGGTAGCATAAAGGGGTTAACTCTTTAAATATTTCTTTTTCAATATTTGTCAAAAAAATTAAAGTTTTTGTGCATGGCATGAAATAAAATAGGAGAGCACATTGATTTCTATATCAAAACGAGAATAGAGGAGATTGCCAAATTCATGTTGTTATTTGATAATAGAAATGAGTTTTGAAAATTCAATAATATAGACAAAATTTTATAAAAAGTTCGAAGCCAATATTCCTTTTATTGATCGAGAAAGGCTTAGGTTATGCTGGGGCCATGCATAGACCCTGTTCGGTGCTTAGCGATGCCAGTTGGAGTTCCGTTTAGGAATGGTCAAAGTAATGATCGAGGAAAAATGTCCGAACATTTTATGTATAAAAGAAGATACTTTTGTGGGAGCAGACGCTTTTGAATATATGATACGAGCACATACAAAAATGTAAGAAGAGGAATTCCAAAAAATTGTCGGGATTATATAACGGTGTATTCAATATTTAATTTTTCGTATACTATCTGCTTTGCTCTTTCTGCAAGTTAGCAACAATTTGCATGCGATTGCAGGAATGTAAGCCGCATTTAAGATCATTTAAGCTATCGTAAGACAAGCAACAAAAATTGTAGCAGCAGCCGGCAGGAGTGTTTATCAGCGCTGTCGTCGTCTTTCGCTTATCAGGAGCAGATAAATTCTGGTCTCCATTGCGAAATGCGTTAATGCAAGACAAAACTTCAGCAAACGAAATATGCCCAAGCCAAAAGTGAGGCAAATGAAAGCAAAGAGCTAAGAAAGAGCGCGAATTATCGTGGTTTAGGAGCCAAAGGAGCAGCACAAAATATTTTGCAGATAAGAATTTATCTTTTTAGCGACCAATTAAGAAAGAAGCACAAGCATGCGAAGTGAGTTGAAGCCAGAGCGGCGGCAGCGATTGCGAAGGATATAAAAGGAAGATATGCACATTGCAAAGCGTGAGAGTGCAGAGTTGCAATATTCCATGATTCTAAATACAGTGAAACCTGCACTGGTTTAAGCAAATTAGCTGTAGTGTCGAATGATGTTATATTTTTGAAGTTTTAAAAATGTTTTAAATTATTTGTTATGATAAAAGATTTATTTTTGTACTACAAATTTAAGAGATTTTATGATTATGGTCAAATTTGAAAATCAACAGCTGGCAACATTGTTCAATAGCTTCAGCAGGAAAAAATATATTGTTCTGTGTAAAAATTTGCCAAGTAGAAGCAAGATATGATTGAATTATTTCATAATTTCATAATTGCACTCGATTCTTGAAGGAGTAGCAGAAAGATATGACCGAACTATCTAATAGACAGCGCTAAATCTGGACTTAAGCCTCGCTTCCGAGCTTTTGTGTATATAAAAATGATTTAAAATCGTTTTCATTATTTGCTAAGCTAATCTATCAAATTTGGCAAGAACATTTTTCTTGACGTGTGCAAATCCATGAATCTGAATGAATCGAATATGCAAGCAAGGAAAAAGTTTTACAACAAATTCTTAAGAATTACATTTTTTACATTGAAGTCAGCTAATAAAGATTTCTAAAATCTTTAAAAAAAAAATTACATAATGCTTTAGCCGTTCGAGCTATTCTTATTTTCAAATTAAAGGCTAAGATTCACAAATTTTTAGCAGCTTTTATGAAAGCAGCAACAACAAGGAGGGCTGTTAAAATGCAGTGCGGTTGAAGTGGTGAAGGCGGTAGAGGCTTAGCAGCTTGGAAGCAGGTGCAGCGAATGCGCCAATGCGGTGCATTTCGCACCCAATTAGCTTGCATTTGGCTTTTCGAGAAGGCTCAGGGAGGCGGCTCCGGGAGAAGGCGAGTGGGCAAGTGGGCGCGCAGGACAGCAGGCGTGCTTCATTTGCATTTCAAACGCAGGCAAACGCCACAAACTGCAGACTCGAGTAGAGGAGCGTGTGAGTGAGCGGTGAGAGGTGAGAGCTGCAACTGCAACAGCGCTGGCAGCATTCTCTGCCTCGTAGGTGGCACGACTCCGAACGGGACTGCTTCAGGAGCACTGAATGCAGTTGCTGCACTGGCGTCTAGTTGTGCACGAGTGTGTGTGTGTGTGTGCGAAAGTGTAAGTGTGTGTGTGCCTCATTATGCGCTTGCAATTATGACGCATGATGGCGTTGCATTAGGCGCATCAACTTGTGCCATTGTTGTTGTCATTGTTGTTGTTGTGATTATTGTTGTTGTTGCTGTTGCTGCTGCATTGCACTTGAGTGCGTTGCATTGCATTTGCTGCAGTTGACTTAAGCTAATAATTTGAGCCAAGAAGTTGCGTTGACTCGATTCGCCACGACTTGACTTGGAAGCGGCGCACTGCAGCGAGTTTTCTCAAGATGTCAACAAGCAACATTGCGTTGACAACAACCGCAGTGGAAACAACAACAACAACAACAAGAACAGCTCCGTGAGTGCAACAACCACCACTACTGTTGCTGCATGTCAGCGCGTTTGAGTGGTCCGGACCACCCTGCAGTCGAAGCGCTGCAGCTGGTTGGCAGCTCGACTTTCCACCGACATGGACCGGCGCTCGCAGCCTGTCTTGGCCCGGCCTACACACGATGACGAAATGCTCCGGAGGTGCAGCTCATTTGTACAATTTGATGCATGTTGCTGCTGTTGTTGTTGTTGTTGTCGTTGAACTATTTGCATTCTAATTAATGCGCTAATTAAGTTACTTAACACGCGCTGAGAAAAAAAAGTAAGAGCATGTTGTTGCCTACAATGAGCAAAGTTTTGAAATCATGAGGGCATTTGGAAAAATGCTTGGAATATATCAAGTTTTTGCACTTCTCGCAATTATTATGCAGCATTCCCCGCTTAATTGAGCTGCGCTGATTTGAGTTTCAAGCTTAATTGAATCAATTGCATAAAAAAATTAAAGCCAATTAATTTCTTAGGCTGCTTATTTGGTTAAAAATCAACTTTCTTTAAAAGAAAAATTTACAAATTTCGGATTTTAATCAGAAATAAACGAAAAATAATGTGAGGTTTTTATTCTGCAACATTTAAAAAAATATTGGTTCTATAGGGAATCCCACTACCGATATCTTAATAGAATTTGAAGGCGAACTATAAGAAATTAAACTTCTTGAATGGTAAAATATATTCAATTGTATCAAAACCGCTCTGATTCTTATGTATCCGATATGAAACCAACTAAGTGAGCCCTTTACTGGGTTTCGGAAAGCCCAGTAAGACCAAAAATCCAAGTAATCTGAAGCTCTATTTCAATACTCGCACAATATAAAAAATAAACAAATTTTCCTAGGAGGGGGTTAACTCATAATAATGAATAATAATTGATTGGCGCAACAGCACGTGTGTGCTTAGGCCTTGCTTTCTCGCATTAACTTGTGTGTGTTTGTTATATTTTGCGCAAGTTAATGGGACCTACATTAATCGAATCCGAACGGGTTGAGAAGCTTTTGGCAAAGAATATTCTCGGGGAATTGACAATTCACCGCGAGTCAACTCATACTTCATTAAAACATTAAAAAAAATGAATATTAGGCATGTGATGGAAATCGAAATCGTACGAAAAGGCGAGTGAAATCGATTTGCCTTGTGGTATATTTCATTCTCAAAATCGAGCAAGTCGTTCGGTGCGATTTCAAATCGAAACGAAATCGTAAAAACCGAATTTCATCACAGGGCATTGTATTGTTTCGTATTGCTCATGTTGAATATACACAAATGCCGAAATTTGAAATGAAATCGTTCGATTTCCATCACACTTAAAACGAATTCGTACGATTTGAAATTTAATTTTCGTTTTGAATTCGAACGATTTGAAATTTCGTTTTCATTTTGAATTCGTACGATTTCCGTCACATGCTTGTATATCTTAAGCTTTAAACACAATCAACTCGCGAGGCGAATTTTACGCGGCGAACGCGCGCTGTCAAAATTAAAACACACGGCAGTGCATGTGATTGCCCACAATGACGATGCTAGCGTAGTTCGCCTCCCAACGATTCGTCTCGCGATAGAACAATTTCTAATTTGGTCGCTGCCGCCCTGCGAAAAAGTCAACTGTTCAGCTGTCAGTGGTGAAAAATAAATAAATTGAAGTAAGGAAATTGGAAATTTTTGTGCGGAAACTATTTTTATAGTTTAACAACTCTGAAAATTCGTGAATTCGTGGTTTCCGTGGATTTTTTAAATTCTGTGCTTGTTGTGGGGATGATTTTTTCCGAATCAACAGATGCGAATTTCGCTCTGATTCTGTTTCACTGGGCGAAATTCCACGACGACTGCCGTCAAGACGCCATTATTCGCCACGTAAAATTCGTCTCGCGAATTGATTGTGTTTAAAGCTTTAATGTTTGACTGTCGAAATATGTTCACGTCATTAAGGCCTAAGATCAAGTCAACTTTTGAACTACTACGTCGGAGGAAAAAAATTATCTAATAGGAGTTACGTTTTTTCTATTTGGTGGCACGGAATAATAAACAACAGCGCCACTTTCAATGATTTCAAATCACTATGTATCGTTTTTTAAAACTTTTCAGAATTGATTTGTCAGAAACGTGCGAGAAATTAGTAAAAAATAAAAATGACATTAAATTGGAAGCTTCCGTGAAGGAAGTTTACAACAACATGTTAACAACAACTTGGCCGCTAGCAGGCGCGTAATTAATTTGTTGTCACTTTGCGGACAACATGTTGAAGAGTGGTTGATTGATTGATTGATTAATTTGCGGCGGGCTGCGGCGGGCTGTGCTGTTGCTGCAGTTGTCTCACTTGGTTGACAGCTAATTTACACACGCGGCTAGAAAGATGAGTTTGCGGCACTCGTACTGTGAGGCGGCAACAACACAGACACGCCAGGCAGGCCCTCGGTGGCAACACGGCAACACTTACCGACGCGTGCAGTAGGCCAAGATAATCACAATAATTAAATGCAAATGCAGGCGTAAGCAGCGAGGCGTGGCGGCGGCGGCAACACTTGCCGCTGTGCATGTTGTTGCTGCTGCTGCTGTTGTGGTTGTTGTTGTTGTTGTGGTTGTTGCGTTGCTTGTTGGAGCTGCTTCGTTGGTTGTTCTTGCAGTGCAGGATAATAGACCATGTCGTTGCTGTTGGTATTGTTGTGCCCGTCGTCGTTGTTGTTGTTTTAGTTGTTGCCGCTTTTGTTGCTGACAATGTGTGCGATGTTGCCAGCGCAGCACAAACATTTCTGCAGCAATTTTCTTCGCGTGATTTTCGTATTTTCGAGTTAGTTAAATTTTCACTGTGTCGGCCGCGAGACGAACAATTTGGCAAGCAGGCGAATGGCTTAAACATTTTTGCGGCAACAACAGAAGCAGCGGCAGCAGCGGCGTTGGAGTGGGGTCTTGAGGGGGTAGCAGCGCCGACGTGTGCATTTGACCGTGTAGAACTGTGCTGTGCGTTTGGCTTTTCACATACTTTCCCCCTTTTTACTTGCAATTTTACACTTTTAAAATTTTTTGGAAATATCAAAATTTTAATTTTAAAAATTTTCAATAGACAATGGTAGGTGAATGTGTGTGTGTGTGCACTGAACACTTTCGAAATTCAAAGAATAATTTCAACACTCAAATGCAAGCGCTTCGACAGCGAATGACGGCTCATTCGCTCGTTTGTGCGTCTCGTACGTGATTCAACGTTCTCAGCGCCGAGCCGCGAGTTCTGACAATGAGTGCGCGGCCGTTTGCCGTTGGTAACACTTTTAGTTGTTAAGGCTTTTAGATGCTTTTTGCCGTGCTACGAGCGGATACACGCGATTGTATCTCAGCCACTGTGATTGGTTTTGTTTTTCGTCTCGTAGCCGATTTGGCTTCACTCACATCATTTTCCCGCCGAGTTGGTAACGTTGGCCGACTGGCCTCAACATGGCGTGCCCGTTCTTGTTGGGAGGTTTCCAACTTTTGTTGTTGTTCTTGTCGATTTGTTGCTGTTATTTTTAGCTTTTGTTTACTATATGCTGTTTGGAGGATTTTTGTTTGTGTGTAGTTGTTGGCCTATTGGCATGTTGGACAGTTTGGTTGCTGCCTTGTTTTCGGAGTTGAATTTTTACGAGTTTTATGTCGTAGCTGCAAGATTTTACGGGTTTTCGGTTATGCGTATGAGTTTTATGGCATGTGAGTAATTTCTTAACACATACTTATGCACATTTTTTTAAAGTAATGCTACACTTTTTTGGTGAGATATTAAAAGTGTCGATTTATAAAAATAAAGCATTTCTTGATTATTACGAAAATTAACAATAATATTTTCGTATCTCAGTTTAAATTAGCAAATTATAAATAAAGTGTTTCTTCTTTTAATTCATCGAAACCTTTCGAGAAACGCCTAAAAAAATTGTTTTCGAAGCGAACGCTGCCGAATTGAAGAAAATCTTTAATGCAAGCGCAAATCAGTTTTGTACGAAACTTCTTTTAAAAGAATTTTTTTCGACTGAGTTGATCAAGTATTATATATTTTGCAAAAGATGTACATAAATTAAAAATTTCAACGATATTTTGTTGAACTTTCAACAGTCATTTGTTTCAATTTGAAGCAATTTTCAAAATCTTCTTTTTAAGTCCTTAGCATTTATGCTCAATCGACTTTTTGATGAATCGTCTTAAAATTTTTACTCAATACAAAAATAATGAATTACAAGAGTTTTTATCTAAATGTATTAGTCAGAATTTTCTTGTATTATAACAGTTTATTTTTGAAAAATTCGTTCATTTAATTTTAATTTTTGATATATCGTACTTTGTTTTAAAATACTTGATCTCTTAACTCTCAAAGTATGCAAAAGTTTATATTTTATTGAGCAATGTTTTTCGTTGAAATACAAAAATTCTAAATTTAATATATTTTTAATAAAAAATATTATTTCAAATTGCAATTATCACTGTAACTATCATCATCACTGCACATTTCAGTCTTTATTAATCGTCTTCTTCTTTTATATAAGTCTTTAGTCTTTCATTTAAAATTGAATTTTTTCAAATTGTTTCGTTGAATTGCATGATCGCACACGTTGCCAGAGCATCCTTACGCCGAGAACTGTCGCAACACTATGAAACAATTGCATGCAGAAATGTTGCCAATCACCTCGGCCGCTCGAGCAGCGCGCATCCTGGCAGCTTACCCATGCAAAGTGGCCGACGGGCGCGTGCCAAAGTCCTTCGTCCTTGTTGGGGTGGCGTGCACGAGCAATGACGAATGAGCTGCGAAAGTTTCACGCAGAACACACACAGAAACACACAAACACACACACAATCATACAGACAGCCATACAGACAACATCAAAGCATACAGCTGCATTCGGCTAGCCAAACGGCATAAACGACAGGCACGAGCGCGCCTGGGGTTGCATTCGTATGTGAAAATTTGTAGCATGCGAGAGAAAAGTGGAATGCAGCTCTGCGGTTGCATTTAATTAACTGCAATATTTAAAAGTGTTGCGGAAAATGCATTTTTATGATTAACAAATGAAAATCACGTTTGCGTTAGGACAGAGGAGAGACAGAGGTGAGGCAGCTGGGTGCAGGGTGCTGGGTGAGGAGTAACATCACAAGCAAGCCAATCAATTGTGCACTTTTAACCAATTAAATGCTTAGCTCAGACGCTCTAGCTCTGTCAAGAGATACCATGCTGAAGTGCAATTTCCCCACGCTGAGACAACAAGGACACGAGCCTGAGCACCACTTTTGACAACATCAAAGCAAAAAAGCTAAGAAATATGCAGCATTGCAGGAAATGTGGTACATAAAACAGCAACAACAGCAACAACAAGCACAACAATAGCAATGACAATAAAAAGTGAACCCTTCTGCTGGGTGGCAGGCGGTACACCTTGAAGGACTCCAATTATATGGCTGCCTTGAAATATGCTAATTTCGTTGTGTATGATGGAGCCACAAAACAAAAAAAGACAAAGGATTTAATTCATTGAATGCGTCTGGTTGCCGGCATTGCATTGAGAGTTCAGTTGAAGTTGGCTTCTCTGGAGTGTGAAGTGAAGGGGAAATGGGGTTGCACATGGGCAGAGTATGCCTTGTTACAACTCTTGTGAAATATGGGTCGGCTTTTTCTGTTAACTTTGAACTTTGTGGCTCTTTGATGCGGTTTGCTTTTGGTTTAAGGACACTTGTTGACTGTTTGCACTGAGCAGGCAGGGGAGTTTGCGGAGCGCTGCAGAGAGCTGAAGAAGTGCTTACCATAAGCTTAAATAATATGCAAAAACACGAAAATGAAGCTGAATGAAAGCGAAATTTGTAACATGCCATTTGGAGCAGTGCAGCAGCTGAGTTTGTTGACCGCGAAAATTAACTAAATAGTATTGCTGAATTTTAAAAAAAGTGAAGAATTCGTGCGAAATGGAAAACAAGACTTATCATTTTAATTTAATACAACGCGTGCTATAAAATAAAATTTTTAAATTTTTCTTAGCTTAGAGAAATATGACAAAGGAAATCTAGGATATAGAATACAGAAGTGGAATACCGTCGATTCGATTTCGAACGAGAGCGTTTACTCATAAATTTATTGTTTATATTATTTGTTTATTGGCAGTATTGCTTCAGAAAAGATTCACTAGTTTTTCTTTTTTATATCAGTAAAAGTTTGAATGCAATATAAAAGTGCAAGTGCATCCGAGCGAATTTTTTCCAGTGGCTTCTCAACAGCAAATTTTTGTTCTGTGACAACTGAAATGATTTTCTTTGATTTTTGATTATGTTTGGCGCAGGAATCTAGTTCCCTCCCCTAGGCACTGTGGCCTGAGCGTCATATTTCGACAGCTCTCCATTTATTTAAAGATCTCCATTCAAAAGGTATGAAGCAATTTCCTTATCTGTATGCAATCTTCTGCGGTTGTAAGATATACATACAAATATTACCAAGGTAACGAAGTCTGGTGCTTCACAGTGACACAGGCAGTGTTCTAAAGTTTTTACATCTTCTTCTTCATATTCGGAGTTAAAGAATTCAATGAGTCTTGTACTATGCCTATATTAGATATACATATATATTTTTCATTTCTTTACGAATATGATTCATATTTCCAGTCCTTCGCATTCCATTCTTTTACTACAAATATCATTAGACTAATTATACGTATTTTCTCATATATGCACTTTTACGCCTCTTTATCAGATTGTCTCTTTTGCGCTTGTGCATTCAAATACCATAAAAAACATTTCAATAAAACGCACAACGGACCTGATTGCTTACGCTTGAATGATTTCGAATGTCTGGAAATACAAACTGATACCCAACAACAACAACAAAACAAAAGCCACAACAAAACGCATTGCAACTGAAAAAGCAGACGAGCTACTATAACAAACATAGTACTATGCAGAGGTCGACCTCGGTTGTCGGATCATACATCACGGGCCTGTGACATTTGCATTTGTGCGTTGACAGAAGTGTCACAACAATGCGCAGCAGCAACAACAACGACAATAACAACAATATCACCAACAAGAAGATGAGTGCTTCGAAAAAAAGAAGCAGTTCGCGCATAAATTACAAATGGATTAAAGATATTTAAACAGAGATACATTTGTATCATGCCATGAAAAGAGAGGGGGATCGTTGGCAGAGAGGTAGACAAGTATGTAAGTAGGCAGACGCGCCAGCGTCACTCCAGGCAGGGGCACATTCGAATCAGATCGACTCACCGATAGCAGCCTAATTTACGCACTTTTCGAATCGTCGCATTTGCCGGCAGACATTTCTGCATGCTTTATTGCAGGCTCGCTCGCTCGCCCAGGAAGAAGAAGGGGTTGTTCCTGGCAACGATTATCAGCGATTGAGAGGGTCTATTTGTATGCTTGCAACAATAAAGAGGGTTACGAACATGCTCGATTATGGTGCAAATGAAATTAAACTAAGTAATTGTGTAAAGCAATATTATTGACAATAGTACTTATTGCATGCGAGAATTTTGTGAAATTTGTTATAAATTGCATTGACTGACTTACGAGGGTATTCCGGTAAATGAAGCTGAAAAATTTTATGTTTTTGTAATATTTTTTGGGAAACATAAAACAACACAAAAACAACAAAAACACAATTGGGGTATTCACAGTTTCCTTCTAAATTTCCCATCTGGCAACTTCAGCACGATAGTAAAATAAAACTCTGAGCGCCCCTGTTTCGTGGACCATTCTTAATTTGCCACAATCGTATTACAAGTGTTTGCTAAAGCGATTATTAAGGTTTTTATTACTCTCGCAAAAAGCAATATTCCATCAAAATGGAAGTAGTGTGTGATTATTCTCTGAGAATTCAATAAAATTTGCTCAAAATCTGTTTCCATTTTCGCGAATAAAACAGCTGATGAGAAATGCCAGCTTATGACGAAAGAAAAACACGATCCAACGCATGTCAATTTTTTCAGCTAGTGGTATTTCTTGTTTGCGTGCAAAGCAACAACAAAAAACGTTGCCAGATGGCAAAGTGGGTTTAATTTAGCAGGCGGCAAGGAAAGCACACTAGATAGCATGGAACTGTGAACTCCCCAAATGTCGTTTCGACAATAGGTTAGGTTGAGGAAACTCACAAACTGAGGAAAAGACGGTAAATCATTCTCTATCTTACTGTCCGGCTCTTTCCAGACGCAGAGTGTCTTAGATTATGCTTTCTCCAAGAGCGTGTATGAACTCGGAGGACTGTTGCAGGTCTTCGCTATGCATACCGGGTCTTCTCTCCAGGCGCTCCCGAACCCAAAAAATGTAGTTTAAGAAGATAAAAATCGACATGCTTTTGTACCTTTTCAATATAATCTTCCAATCAAAATATGACTATTTACATGCGATATTTTACTTGCATGCGATATTTTTTTTGAGAGATCTACATCGCTTACATTTATTATTACATGCAGCTATTAAGCTATTAAGACTCATTTTTCATACCTTCCTCAGGTGTACGCTCTAATTTTACACAGCAATTTTTAGTTGCAATTTGATATTGACTTTTAGCCGCCATCCTACACGCTGGAGCGTTACACTAACTCTAGTAATTTTTGCGCTGATTGGAAGTGTGGATATGATGATAATGATACTCATGCCAACGCCCGCTGCCCGCTGCTGCCGATGTAGGAGCGTAATTGTGAATCATTAAAATGTGCGCAAAATAAACTGATACGGGTGCATTGAAATTTACCTAAGGGGGAAATAAAAATAAAGCGCCATGTGTTTGTCTGTGTGTGCAGGAGTGTTGCCCTGGGTTACTTAAACTTTCCATTCGCAGCAATTTACCTAATGATGCTCATAATCTAAGCGTATCGCCCAACATGGCTGCACGCGGCATTATCAAATTGCACTTAATGAATGCCTGCGCTTTGTCAGATTCGATCAAATTAGTGGCTAAAATGAAACTAATGAATGTTGGGTACAGTGGTGGGGCGTGGCATGTTTGCTTTAAGTTCGACACAAATGTTGCAAAGGCGTTGCTTTTTGATACGGAAGGAATCAGTTAAAGATACAAGTTGCTTCTGAGTTCCACATGGCCTTATATGAGGGACTCAGGATATGGAATTTTCAACCTAACTACTGCTTCAGTCATATGCATCTATAAGTCACCAATCCAAAATAACAATTATTTTTTCCTTCTTGCTCATGGCAAAAATAATCGTTCTAAACTAGTTATATATACTATATATATATAATTTAGGGTAGCTTTCTCGCATTAACTTGTGCGAGCCGTTTCTACTCATAAATGTTATTCGCAATCAGAAAAATGCTTGGTCAATTACAGAGATTCAATTTTAGCCTGGATTATGTTAGGTTATGTTGGCTGTCTAGCGCACAGATAGTCTGCCAGAAAGATATACTTAGACCATGCGTAGGCGCATTGTAATTGCACAGCAGATGATTTGGCATATGTCCTGTAGGAGATCTTAGCTCAAACAATTTAGAGAGACTACTTCTATTGAAAAAATTTCACTACTAATATAAAAAATATAGGTTTTTCAAAATATAAGTTAAAAAAGTCAAATGGAAAAAATCATAAATTGGAAATAACATTTAAATATGCTTTCGCCAAAATATTGAGAACATTTGTAATTAGTAAAATTATTTTAAAATGCACTTCATTTCATATTGCTTTCTTGTGAGCTTCTCAAAAGTATTTCTAAAATGTATATTCCGCTCTTTTAAAATTCGCTCGAAGAAAAAGTTCTTTCGCAAAAAATTTCAAACATTTTTGTAAAATAAGAGATAAATATAAAATGTAATGAAATTACTAAAGAATCAGCGCTCGACTTGCGCTCTTCCGCATTGCTCTGAAATGCATAATCAAAATTCTTTGCGCTGGACTACCTCTTCGCTGCGCTCCAGCCAGGAATGCGCGCCCAGCAGCCCAGTGGCAGTGAAGTTTCTTGGGTAGCTGCCCCAAGTTGACTGCCTGACGCACACAGATTCCTTGGCTCAGTTCTTTTGGCCGCTTTTTGCCTTTGCGCAACTTCGTGCTCCTCTCTGCTCTTGCTCTTCTCACTCATGTGGCCGGCCAACTTGGCGAATGCGCATCTCGGCTGCGTATGGGAAAAATTGCTCGATTCCGAATCCAATCGGCTTGCAGCAAGTTTTGACATGGAAAAGAAATCAGTGCATTCTCAGATTCGCTGCTGCTCTCTCTTATCTTGGGCAAACAAATAAACACGGCCGAGGATGGGGCAATTTGTATTGGTATGAGGCGAATGCAGCAATGCGGCTGGCAGGTTGCTGGGGCGCAGGAACTCGGCGCGCTGCAAAAAGGTTAAAAGTTTTTAAGCAAACAGCAACAACAGCAACTACAACACCAAGTTCAGCGGCGGCGCGCAGTTGCCTCTGCCAGGCCGCATTGGCTGCGCCGCATTTTGCTGTGAGCTGTGGGAAAATTTTTCACTTTTAATTGCCCTTTTTCGAATCGAAAAGAACCAACATTGACTTTTGTTTCTTTACAAGTATTTGTGTGCCGTTGTTTGTGTACGTTGAGTTGTTTGCTGTTGAAAAGTGGCATCTAAAAGGTTAACTGCTTATCCGTGCCTGACTCGAGGTGTTCGCATAAGTTGGCTGACCTAAGCCTAGGTTGGTCTTGACAGGCATTTAAAGGTTGTCACAAGGTGTTTGAAAAAGTTTTCGAAAGCAATTCATACAAATTCAAGCCTCTTAAATTTCTGTGTTCTTTAAAGTCATGAAGACTTTCGAAGAAGAACAACAATTGATTTTGACAAGGTTTTATAAAGCGAACTCTTGTCGAAACCAATTCAGAAAAATTCGAACTTAAAAATTTGGCGTATCCTTTGATTTTTGTTTTTGTAATATATATGTACATATAAACTGCTCATGCTTAGTTTAATTCGAGGGTTGCTCTGAAAATTGCTGAAATCTTTAAATTGCCTTTAATATTCAAATTTAACTAGATCTAAATAAGTGGCTCGGGTATTTGCGCGTCTACATTCCATTCCAGAACAATGCATGCAAATTCTCTAGCTGCAGCCCCCCTCGCTTGCACACTGAAGCGCACAAATTCCTGAGATAGCTGCAAGCTCTGCTGGCAGCGTGCAGGGAATTTCGGAATTTGAGCAATTTGTGTGGCGTGGCAGCAATTGCTGGCTGCAGTAGCAACAGCTACAGCGGGGGGTTGGGGAGTAACGAGAATGCAAAGAAATTTAACAAATTAGAAAATAAAGAGGGAAAATAAATGATAAAATTGCAATTAAAAATAGTTTGCAGTGGTTTTGGTGCTCGGTGAGCAACAGCAGCAACAACAACAGTAGCAGCAGCAGCAGCAGCAACAACCACAAAATGAAAGTTCAAGTGCAACTTGAATGCTCAAGCAGCCATCTTGTTGTCATTGTTGTTGTTGTGTTTGTTGTTGGCTTGTGCATGTGCGCAGTATGCAAGCATGCTTCACCGCATGCTACCCGCCTACCCCCGCATACCCCCGCCTACAAGGGCCAACAAGCCGAACCAAGCCACTCAGCCCAGTTGAGTTCAACCAACCAAATTATAACATTCACTTAAATGTTCATTTTTACAATTACAACAATGACAACAACAATCAGCACAATGACAGCAGCAACATCAGCAACAGTTGTTATTGCTGCTGCTGCTGTGTACCTACTGCTGCTGTTATTGTTGTTGTTGTTGTTGTTGTTGTTCAAGGGCGGGTCCGCAAGGCTCTGTGGTAGAAATGCGCCGCACAACAACAACTACAAGAAAATAACAACAACAACAAGCACAGATATTTTAAAATGTCTCCCCTCTTTTAATATCTTGCCACAAATTGTTCACATGCCAATGCACGAGTGTGTGTGTGTGTGTTTGTGTTTGTAAATGTGTATGTGTGTGTAATCTTACTTCCCTCTACAGCTGCTTTGCCATTTTTATTGCCTTCCTTCAGCGCTGATTTCGCAAATTGCACAATCTTTGAGTTCCTCTTCTTATTGGGGCAATCTCGTCGTCAACTTGACAGCAGCAACAGCAACAAGCAACAAGCATCAGCAGCAGCACCATCAGCAACAGCAGCACTTCATCATCTTCAGCATCTTCATCTTTTTCAGCATCAACTTTTCATTTTCGTCAGCTGCATTTGTAACTTCGTTTGTTATTGTTGTTGCTGTTGCGGTTGCCATTCCAGTTGCTGTTGCTAGCTGATTGCAATGCGTTGCGAATGACTGACGTTCCTCCATCATTTTGTGCTTGCAGCTCATTCGTGCGTGCGTGTGCGTGTGTGTGCATTCTGCATTCGTATATGCTACTATATGCTCACATATATATATAGTGCTTTTTCATAAGTAACCATTTAATTTTTGCATTGTTAACGTTTGTTCCGATTGTTGTTGCGCTTAGCGCAAGTTTAAAGTTGTTGTAGGAACTACTACTGGCTTCTATCACCATTTCCGTAAATATCCATTTGTTGAGTACCTCAACCTATGCTGACGATTCCATTAGTTTCCTGACTATTTGTCGAATGTTATATTTCTACTGTAATTAACATTCTATCTTACATTTCTATGTTATTGAGCTGATACCGATGTTCGGTCAGTCGATCCGTAGAACGAGATAGACAAAGGAACTACCTATACATACTTTCAAACGACACAGTTTGTTTTGTTAACAGTAGTTGGTCGAAAGTGAGATTTTTTAAAAGAAATACGAAATTTTTTACAACTCCTTACAATGTGCCAATTAAGAAAGTGTATTGAACTAATGGTACCAACCAACTAATCTATATATATAAAAATCAAAAAATGTATGTATGTATGTATGTATGTATGTATGTATGTATGTATGTATGTATGTTCGGAGTTGCGTTCCAAACCGCTTGATCGATCATAACCAAATTTGGCACATAGACTATAGATGTTCCAAGGATGGTTATAGGCTATAAAAAATTTTGATACATCAAGAGGGCGTGGCACCGCCCATACAAACCAAATTGTTTACATCGAATAGCTTTGGAACTAAAAGTCGTGTAGCATTGAAATTCCGTATGCAGTCGCCTCTTGGATATGTCGTCCCACTGGTAAAATTTTATGGGCGTAGGATAAGGGGCGTGGCACTTTTTTATCAACTCCAGATTTGTGTATAACTTTAGAACTACACATCACACATCAATGAAACTCGGTAGGAACTTACTACATATCCATATCCTTCTAATGGAAAAATAAGGGGGCACTGGATAAGGGGGCGTGGCACCCCCCATACAAACAATATTTTTGATCTCGATTAGCCTTGGAACTAAAGGTCGTGCAGCTTTGAAATTTCGTATGCAGTCGCCTCTTGGATGTGTCGTCCCACTGGTAAAATTTTATGGGCGTAGGATAAGGGGCGTGGCCCTTTCTTTATCAACTCCAGATTTGTGTATAACTTTAGAACTACACATCACACATCAATGAAACTCGGTAAGAACTTACTACATATCCATATCCTTCTACTGAGAAAATAAGATGGGCACTGGATAAGGGGGCGTGGCACCCCCCATACAAAGAAAATTTTTGATCTCGATTAGCTTTGGAACTAAAGGTCGTGCAGCATTGAAATTTCGTATGCAGTCGCCTCTTGGATGTGTCGTCCCACTGGTAAAATTTTATGGGCGTAGGACAGGGGCGTGGCACTTTTCAATCAACTTCACATTTGGGTATTACTTTAGAACTATACATCATACATAAACGAAACTCGGTAGGAACTTACTACATATCCATATCCTTCTAATGAAAAAATAAGGGGGCACTGGATAAGGGGGCGTGGCACCCCCCATACAAACAAAATTTTTGATCTCGATTAGCCTTGGAACTAAAGGTCGTGCAGCATTGAAATTTCGTATGCAGTCGCCTCTTGGATGTGTCGTCCCACTGGTAAAATTGTATGGGCGTAGGATAAGGGGCGTGGCACTTTTTTATCAACTCCAGATTTGTGTATAACTTTAGAACTACACATCACACATCAATGAAACACGGTAGGAACTTACTACATATGCATATCCTTCTACTGAGAAAATAAGGGGGCACTGAATAAGGGGGCGTGGCACCCCCCATACAAACAAAATTTTTGATCTCGATTAGCCTTGGAACTAAAGGTCGTGCAGCATTGAAATTTCGTATACAGTCGCCTCTTGGATGTGTCGTCCCACTGGTAAAATTTTATGGGCGTAGGACAGGGGCGTGGCACTTTTCAATCAACTTCACATTTGGGTATTACTTTAGAACTATACATCATACATAAACGAAACTCGGCAAGAACTGACACCATATCCGTATCCTTGAACTGGGAAAATGGGACGGGCATTGGATAAGAGGCGTGGAACCACCCGTACAAACCAAATCATTGATATCGAATAGCTTTGGAACTAAAAGTCGCGCAGTATTGAAGTTCCGTATGCAAGCACCTCTTCACATTACGTACTTTTATAAGAGCGCGGGGTGAAACCCGCGGGTAACAGCTAGTCATTTTATAAAGACAAAAGTGCTTAAAATAGCCGGCTTGCTAATTTTGTGATCGAGGATTTTTTATGAATATATATTACGGCTGTCAATCTGAATGGCTTTTGTAACGCCGAAATTTTCGAAATGCAAAATTTTTAAGCCAGGATTGGTGCCTCAGAGGCTCAGTGGACAAGTGCTCGGTCTCTGATGCGAGAGCTCGCTGGTTCGTGCTAACAAAAAATTTAAGTGAAAAAAATTTAAATTTTTATTTCTCTGTAAAGTCTAAGCAAAAAGAGGATGAAAGCTGACTAAATCGGCTTCAAAAGCGAAACTCTGTAAAATTTTGATTCGATTTTGATTCGGAATTTGAATCGTTGTAATTTTACAAAACTCGAAAGAAGTTATTTATATTAAGCATACACTAACAAAAGTTTTATCTAAGCAACTACCAAGTTGAATCGCTTATGAGGACTTGCGAAGAGGCATGCATTTGTGGCACATTCTGAAAGCTAAGTGAAAGCAACGAAAGCAGGCGAATTGCATTCTAGAACGCTGAAGCGACGTTTGCCAAGGGGTTGCTGCAGTGCGCATGTCCAACTTCAACAACAACAATAACAAAACAAAAGCGTGGCAAGGCACCAAAGGAATTTGTATGCAGTAGAAGCAGCAGCCGCAGAGCCGGCAAAAAGTGAAACAAAAGAAGGGTGGAGCCACAGGTGAAGCACTTGCTACAAGGAAATGAACCCCCACACGAAAGTTTTTGAAACTTAAAGCTTAAAGGAGCAAGCTTTAAGCAACCACTTTTGAAAGCAGAAAGCTGTAAGGATAATAGCTTAAAGCTTTGAGAACTTTGATACTTTGAAGAAAAGCTTTCAAAGTGCAGGCAAATTGCTGTGAAAAAGGTAAAGTTTTGGTTTGATGATAATAATTGGCGTTGGCGTGGAGATGTTGGCGATGAGTTATACTAAATTAGCTGTAATTTTAAAATTTTTTTTTGGGCCTGTCCTTTAATGTATGAAGAAGAAAGAAGTATACATTTCACATTGTTTCTTTCTGCCGCGACATATTGGCAACCCTTTTAGCTTTTACCAAAGCTTCTAATTCGCGTTCGTACTTGGCTATAGAAGCTTTTAGTGATTTTGTTGTATGTGCAGATGCAACCATGGGCGTGCTCAGAAAAACATTTGTAGGATTTTTGTTTCGAAAGCAAAATAGACATAAACAAATGAGAGAATATAGAAAAATTTGGGGGCAAAAGCGAACAAAATTGAAAAAGTTATGATAACCATTCGAATTTTTTACCTCAAACAAAAATTTTCTTTTCAAAATAAATATAAAAATATACGATATTACGAATGGATTGACGATCTTGTATCTACACATGCATGAGGATCTGTGAATACATGTAGAAACGTCACAATTGTCCGTTCGGGCCGCGATCACTAGAATAATGGATCCCAAAGCCAAATACAGTCTTTATCTTAATACACTCATATCTGAATTAATCCCATCCATCAAAAAAATATTTTTCGTGTTGTAAAAGAAACATTATTGAAAATGATCTAAAACATTTCTGTATGTTGTGGCAATAATTACTTAATGCAATTTTACTAATAAAAGTTGTATAGAAAGCTTCATTATTAAATTTTTGTTACAGTTTGTTGTGCGAAAACACCCTGTATTTTATGAGACATATAAAAACGAAATAAAGCAAAATGCCACAGATTCAGTTGAGCGCCGAAAGGAAATCTTTACAAATTATTGACATTAATAAATCATTGTAAATGCCACGCATGCGCAGAGGCGACGCACACCGGCCCACATACGCACACACACACGTGCGCAGCGCACAGCAAAGCAGCGGCGCGGCTCGGCGCACGCGCAACAATCTCAAATTACGAATTATGAAAGATTTACATTAATAATTCTTACTAAGCCACACATAAATACGCAGTTTCGCAGTCTGGCCGCAGTTGCCGTCGCAGTCGCCCTCTTAAAACGCAATAACAATTTTTATTAAGAGACAATGAAGCCACAAGATAAGCTGTAGCCGCCCGTACGGCAGCCCGTCTGCCTCTTGCCTCTGCTGTCGTTCAGCTCAACTGCGTCGTGGCGGCTGGTCCAGCTCGGCGCGGCCCAGTGGGCAAGTGAAGTAAGTCATAAATGCAAATGCACGCTGGACGGACGCTGGGCCCACTCTCATTCTGCCCGGCCTGCCTGCCTGCCGCCTTTGCCCCTGCCCATCACAGTCGCTTTCGCGCTTGCGTGTTGTTGTTGTTGTTGGCAGCGCCGCTCTTGCTCGTATGAGTGAGTTGTCGAGTGGACTGCCCGCTGTGCTTCGCTTTTTGCCTCGGCTCTTGCCAACAAAAGCGTATTAAGCTTTGCTGTTGTTGTTGTCAATGTTGTTGCATGAGGCATGCGCTGCTGCTGTATAGCCAGAGGAAGCCAGAGCAAGCACGACTGGAAGAGGCGCTGTGGCAAGGATGCGATGCAAATGAAATCACTTTATTAAATGCTTACATAATTCATGCTTTGTGAGAGGGCATTTAATTTAAGGTCATCAAGAGCATAATGAAAAAGCAATGGCAATAATTTTAAAATGCATGTAAGAATAGGTGTAGACAAGCTGAAATTTATATTTACTCTTCATGTGGGCACTTGGAAATGAGCAAGTACAGGGTGTTGTGCGCTGTGAAGTGAACATTTAGAATGAAATTAAAAATTCAAGAGTTTGAAGATCGGCGATCGGTCATATTGTTTACCAGTAGGATTTAGGATCGGTTAGATTGCGTATCAGTGTGATTGAATATCGATGAGATTAACAAACGTTGAGATTTACGACTGAGGAGTTTCAGCAGCAGTAGTAGTTCCGATTGATGCAAAGTAATATTGAGGATCTGTTTGATTGCGGATCAGTGTGATTGACAATCGGTAAGATCAAAAGATTGGGAATTGATTTTAACGGGAAGTTTTAGTGTCAGTAAGATGGAGAATCGTTGAGATTTACTATTAATCAGTTTTAAGATCCATAAGTTTGAGGGTTAGTGAATTCGACGATCGATCTAGAAAAAGAATTCGTGATTTTGAGGATCGACTAGATTGCCAAACAGTGCGTTGAAAGATCAATCAAAATTAAGAAACGGTGAGATTAAGCATCGAGAATAGTTGATAATAGTTGAGATTGACTATCGATGAGATTGTACTATTTAGGCAATATTAAGAATGAGCTAGCTTAAGTAATGGCTAGGTTAAAAATAGTAGGGATTGACGCTCAACGATACTGAGATTCATTGAGTAAGAAACAGCTGGTGGAGGAGTGATTAGATTGAGCATCGATGATTTTGAGCAGTGATAAAAACTGTATCGAATTGGTAACACTGGCCGCAATCGCTCAGCATGAACGCAGTATAATTCAAATAACAGCAATATAACATCGTGCTTTATCTGAGAGGCAAAACAAAAACAATTTTAAGAGCTGTTAAAGCGCATCAAAATTTTTCATGTTAACATGAACTCCCGCTGAGAGCAAACAAAATAATATCTTAATATGAGCGCTGAGTTCGTTTGCCAAGTGAATAAAAAAAACTTTTAAAAAAATTCAAAAATGTAAAAGCAAACAATCAAATACAAAAATATCGTCGTGTCAGTGTGTGTGTGCCATTTGCCGTTTTTACTAGGTGGGCGCTTTTCTACTTGGCTTATACTAAGACCGAACGACATGTCGCTTGCCTTAATTTCGCTACGCTGCGAGTGGCTGCCACAATTGTGGTTGTTGTTTGTATCTGCTGTTTGCTTTGTGCGCTCTACAACTAATTTTAATTTGTATTAATTTAAATGCAATTTATCAAAAATAACAACAACACAGACAAGACAGACAACAGCTCGATTAACAAAAGCCAACAAATGTTCTTTTGAAGTTGTTGCATTGTTGCAAGTGCAAATGTGGCATGCTGCAACATTGCCATTGCCGCCAACTGCTGTTGTGCCTCGATTGTTTCACTTGAAAAGCAGGCCAAAGGACTTTTCTGTTGGCGCACAATGTTCTCACTGCTGTTGCTCCACACTTCATCATCATCTTTTTCATCTTGTGCCACAACCTAATTCTTCATCATCTTTGATGCTGCAGCAACATTGGCAGCGCCTTTCGTGTCGTCTATCATTATTTTACTATCAAGCACGTGATTAATTGCTTTGGGCTCTCGTTTGATTTCACACTTGCTGTGCGGTCTTGCAACAACAACACCAACAACAACATCAACATATTGTTGCTGTTGTCTTATGGCGTCCCAACATTACCGCCAGTTGCCTCTGGCCTCTTGATTTGCAACAGTTTTGCTTTGATTTCGATTTGTTATTCGTGATTGTTTCTTTGTTTTCTTTTCTTTGTCTTCATTTATTCTTTTTTGTTGTTTTAAATTTTTTTTGTGCTGCAACGCGTTTGTTTTGTTTTTGTAGTTTTATGAGTTGTTTCTTGTTGTTGTTGTTGTTGTGCTTGTGGCTCTTCTTTAATTTTCGTAAAACTTCTCTCAATAAAAGGTGTTGACGTTTATTGCTGCCGCTGACAATATACCCCCCAATGTGTGGCTCATCTGGCATGCCACACCAACACACACACATACACATCAATGTGCATTTGTATCGGCAATGTTTATGCTGTATCTATAGTTCAACATGGTTTTCATAATTTTTCTAAAAACCACTCTTCGGTAGCCGCGCTTCACACGGCGGCCAGTGCTGCCAGCCCGGACTGCCCAGACTGTGTGCTTTTACTGCGCCGCGCCTGTGCGCTATGTTACCACCATATGTGTGTGTGTGTGTGAGTGTTTGTTGGTTGTGCCGCTGATTTTTGTTGCCTTACAGTTTATTTAGAGTGACATTAATTACTTTCCGTTGAAGAATTATGGCCACTTCAGGAATTTGTAAGTAGTTATTCTTCTTCTTCTCTTTAGTTTGAAATTTGTCCATATTTTTTCTCCTATTTCTTTGCTTATATTTCTGCATTTTTGTAGTTTTTGCCCAACAGCGCGAGTAGTCATAAAATGCAAAATACTATGTGCAAAATGTTTGTGCATTTAACTAGCAAGTAAACATTTAAAAAAATCTATTTCATGCATGTTTAATATTGTGAAGAATGTGTTAAATACGATTTTATTGAAAATTACAATCTTATTATTTTTTGACCGTTTGTTATTTGACTCGTCAATAGAATAAATGCCGGTGCACATTGAAGGTCTTCTATCAATATCAATCTATCTGTACTATATTGGGTTTTTCGTTAGACTTTATTTGAGCAGGCGGGTAAAATACATTTCAATAACAAAACTTTACAAGATAAACCAGGTGAATTAATTAATGATTCCTCTATGATTCCGCATTTTAAAATACTACCACAAAATCGAACTTAGGGCCAAACAGCCGATTTCGAAGATATACATATCTATATGTAATAGGCGTGCAAATTGAATATCCATTTGCTTTGTCAGCTGGTATTTACATAATTTGGCATGACATTGGAATAAACTTTGTAAAAAGTTAGTCATAGCAAGATACTGACTTAATCTGTTTTAAAACGATAGAGTCGAAAAAAATCGTTTGTATTTCAAAGGATTTTATGATTTTTTGCTTCAAATACTATGATGTGGCCTTACTTTTCTCATATGCATTTAAATAACTCAATAAAATTGAGGATCTTTAGATTTTGATATAGTTATCTCTTTTTAATTAAGTTTTCCTTCTTATTATATAATAGCTATATTCAATTTATTTACATGATATTTAATTAATACTTAATTTCCCACTCAACATGCCAATAATTCCAACTCTCGCCTGTAGCTTTGTGTGTGTGCGTGTATGCGTTTTTTTTCACAAATCAAATAATCCATTAATCTTAATTTGTCTGCTGTTGCGGAGTCGTGAATGCTTAGCACCTTTTCTTCAAACACTACACGGTGCGAACAGTGGGCACACACTCACTCACTCACACTCATACTTACAAGCAGCCTGTTGCTGTGCGTAGCCCAAAAATTTGAAATTAATTGCCTTTTTTGCTGCGTCATAATCAACGGAGTCGGCGCGCCATAAGCCAAGCCGGAGCCGAATCCTGGCTCTTGCTGGTTTGTGTACATGTATGCATATGTGGTGTGTGTGTGTGTGTGTGTGTGTGTGCATGCCGACCTGCCAGCCAGATAAAAAATCATCTTTCCACTCTTGTCGGCCTATCGCACGCTGTAATCTTTTAATAATTTAAGCCAATTCAGCACAAACCGTTACCGTTTTTGGTAATGGCAGAGGCGATTGAGCGGGCAGAAGGGCGGGCGGGCTGTCCGCCGGGCGTTACCACTTTCAGCCGCATCACATCTCTCGACATGCAGCTCAGAATCGGCGTTGCCCTCCACTGCTTTGTGCTGTGTTAATATTTGCTCATCGCTGGAGCGGCTGCGTTCCTCCTACTGCGCCGCCGCTGAGCGCCCTTGCTAATGCAGCAAAGCCCTAATTACCGCATTAAGGTGTCAAAATGATGCACTTTCATTGCGCTTCATTTCGTCTGCGCCGCTCGCTCATAATAAATATGATAAATTTATTTTAGCGCTGTCAACGTTTTTGCAAGGATTTTCGGTTCCCAGGCGCTGCCATTTTGCTGAGGTCATCTTTGAATGTTCGGTCGATCTTTTTGCTTCGATATATAAGAATTGTACTTCAGAATGATTCATATAAGTTGTAAAATAAAAACTCGTCATTTTTTGAAGCATCCTCGTAACTTTTTTTTTATTGAAAAATACTTGAAATAGTTGTAAAGGATGAGCGCAAGATTAGCCTAAAGGCTACCAAAAGCATTAGCTATTTTGAATTTGAGAGCCAAAAACTTATTAAAGCGTGAATTTGATTTTCATTTTAGAGCTCTTGTGAAATATGTATATCGATTTACTTATTACCGAACTACTTCATATAATATTAAAAGAAAAACTTTGTTAAAGAAAATAATTATTAAGTAAAAAAAAATTTTTAATATTCAACGTTTTTAAAATGGACTAAAAAGTATAAATTAATTTTTCATTGCCATAAACAGATTTCTGAACCAATATAGATGGTCCTGATAATGTTTGATTTTGATTTTTCAATTGATATGGAAATACTAGTAAGATTTAAAACTAAAAACGTTGGGGCATACATTGGGTTATTGATGCGTGAATAGTTCACCTAAGTGACTAACAGTTTGATTGTACTGCCTATTCTTTGATTTAAACTTGTTAAACTCAAAAGTAGATTAAAATTCAGAATTTTGTTGCATGCTTTGTTTTTCAATCCCATCTATTTGATTGATGAATTTTAGTCATTTATGCTTTGAAAGTATGAGCTGTAGTAACTTAAGTTCGACTATTATTATTAAATCACTTAAGTACAATAATATTGGCCTGCAAATGATATAAACTGTTTTCTCAACAGCAGCTACTCTTTGCTATTATTTTGCGCCCAACGTTTTTAGTTTTAAATCTTACTAGTATTTCCATATCAATTGAAAAATCAAAATCAAACATTTTCAGGACCATCTATATTGGTTCAGAAATCTGTTTATGGCAATGAAAAATAATTTTATACTTTTTAGTCCATTTTAAAAACGTTGAATATTAAAAATTTTTTTTTACTTAATAATTATTTTTTGATTTTTAGTCTTGTGTGTGTAAAATTTTTCAAGTAATTTCAAACATTTTGATGAGATTATAACAGAGACATGTAAATTTCAACTGATTATATCCGAAATAGAAAATTGTTATATCTACCTATCAATCTGTTTATTTCTCATGATATATAAAATAAAGAAGCTAGCAAAATTAAGTTTTTAAAAATTTATATTTCAATTAAATTATATCAATAATATTGCATTCTTATGGTCTAAGTTGTTGCATTCTTTCCATCTCCTTCAAGGCATCTTCATTGGTTTATTGCCAGTGAGTTTTGAACAGTCGAGCTCCTCAGGCAGATGGGTTTGGGGTTTGAATGTGTTGTTTGAGTGTGGTGAGTTTGAGTGTGGTGAGTTTGGGTGTGGTGAGTTTTGTTGTGGTGAGTTTGGACGTGGTGAATTTGAGTGTGGTGAATTTTAGTGTGGTGAGTTACTTCATACCACATATGACAGGAATGTAAGAAACGACTATTAACACCTCAATACCAAATTTGATATTGATATTGCTGTAAAATTAGCCGAGATAAAGCATTCCTTAAGTTGGAGTTGTAAAGGCGGGGCCACGCCCCGTTGTCCAACGCCAACCACATTTAGGAAAAATGTTGGAAACGAATGTATGTATATACCAAAATTCGTTAACATTGCTTATACAAGTGCCGAGATAAAAAGTATTTCATTATTTGTGGGCGGTGTCACGCCCCCACAGACAAAATTTTGATAAAATATTGCATTGTCATCCAGTTCTGAGCTATGTTGAAAATTTCAAGTCTCTAGCTTATCGGGAAGTTACTTTAAAATTAATTCCAAGATATGTACGGGACATACAAACAAATAAACAAACAAACAAACAGACAAGAAAGCGACCTAATAAAAACGTTTTAAAAAATCAAAAAACAAATCATTCACATGAAAACTAAAATTTTACATATGAAAATTAATTTTTTAAACCGCGTAAAAAGTATCTTGTAAATCGGGCGATAGGTGTAGGCATATCACAAATTGAACTAAACTTTTATAATTGCGAAATATTTTTCTAAAATTTTGCTACATTACGCCAGTGAATCTTTGCTTTTGAAGTATGCTTCATAACCTCGTATTTTAGAGTAGTAATGGCAGTAGTAGTTAAAGTACTCGACGTGCATTTTGCTTCTGCGTGAGTCACTCGAATTCGCAAAAAAGCGAGTGGATACAAATCAAAGAGCTACTGACATTCATTCCCGTATTCAATTTTCAAGCTCATATTTTTCTCAATCTGAAAGCTTTCAATTCAATTAGTTGATTGCTCTACGAACACTCTCTTTTTATACGCTTCTCTTTGATGATTCATCGCTGCACACATTTCCATTGTTGCTCCTCCAGCTCCCTCAGCATCTACATGCTTCAGCATCTCTTGTTGCCGTCCATATCCTGCTGGGACCCTTTCGGCTATGATCGCGATCGGCGCCCATGCCGTTTTAATAACATCAATTAGGGTGTTGCCTTCGTTGGTGTTCTTCACGCCTTTCCTTACAAATTACGCTGGAATTTCATGTTTTTAGTCCGACATCTTGCTTGCCCCTCACTCCGGCTGCCGCTGTGCACCGCGGCGATCGGCTTCGCTTACGGTTTTTGTGTGTTTCGTGCTACAAAAGTTGCGGCAACATGCAATTTGCCTTAAAATTATATTTGAAGGCAAACATATTTCCACTTTGCCTGCTCTGGACGCTGGAGCTGGCCTGCTGCTCCTTGTGCTGGCAGTGAGCAGGGCAGCAGGGCAGCGAAGATCATTTCGCATTGATACTGCGCAACAGCGCTCAAATAAAGGAAGTCAAGAAGGTGTAACAATTTCAAAATTAAGCCATTAAATGCGATTTCCTAAGCTACTCATTTGGGCTCCGTGACTGGCCAAACGGACTGGCAGGCAGGTAAGCCAAAGGACATGCCATCCAAAGTTGCGCTCTCATGTTTTGTAGAACATTTCAGCTGATACCGATCTGAGTTGTGGTCTCTTCGAAGCGAACACTTTGAGATGTTGTGGCCACTTGAGTAGGCGCCATTTTTAGCGCCTCCTGGTGGCAGTGCATCGGCCGATACGAAAATGGCAGCGCAACATAAACATGCATTTTTTAAAGTGACATAAAATACTCATTAATTAGCAATTAACTGAACATTGTGTCTCGTGTTCGAGACGAAAGTCCAAAAGTTCGAAGAACGGCTCGCAGGGCCGGAGGGGGGCAGTGTGAAGCGCTAAGCCAATAAACGCATAAAATCAGTGAAACGAAAAGGAATGCAATAAAAATCAAAATATCACACATAATTCGAGGGAGGCACGAGCGAGGAGCGAGGAGCGCGGTTGCGCGGCCTGAGTCTGTCTCTTCGACTGGGCACTTTGGCCTGTCTGTCGCCTGGCCAAAACACACCAAAACCGGGAAACGATATCAGCTTCCAAATCAAGGTCGCCTGGGTCAATGGCTTCCGCAACGACAGCCTCAAACGATTTACAAGCCGTGTTATCAAGACCTTTGCCGTGTCTCCTTTTGAGCGTGTGCTACTTTTATTTCTGCAGTTGGTTGAGCAGGCTTTCATATTCTGGAGCGCGTACTCGCATAATTTGTCATTAGATTGATGATGATGACGCATAAGCGCCGCTGCAATTAATTCAAGTGGAAATCTGTTATCAAAGCCAAGGAAAAATGGTTCAAGCCGATACAAGCAAATCTCATTAAGGCACGCTGATAAGTCTTGAATGTGATGCCACACGGCAGACGAGCCACGACCACTGTGGCCAACGAGGCAGCGCACAGTGATTCACTTCATGCACGAAATTCTAAAAATGTGGCAGAGACTAGTAGTCGAAGACAATGTATGGGTGGCAGAACAAAACATTCTGACTTGGATCGTGGCAGAAACTTCAGCGACACAGAAAGTTTGAAGTGCTCAAACTGTCAATTCATTCAAATTCAGTGGAATAATAAAAATGCTGTATCAGAAACTGTTCTATTTGTCATAATTATAACTAAATCAAGTAGTTCCAATTGCAAAATCCTTTAAATTGAGCTATGACTCGATCCGGCGACTTTACGCATCAGGTACCGAGCATTTATCTCTGGATAAAAATTAAAGTTCACATCCGTTTGTTGCTTAAGATACCCAAGAACTTCGGTGCTCGCTTAAGTGCTTGACTTCGCCAAATCGTAGCTTCCGGCGTCTAATTTGTACAAATCGATGTTAACTTACCTTCGAACTCGAATGAGTCAAGTTAAAGATAATTGTTGCAAGTCATTGCATTGACTTACCTACGTATATATAGTTATATGACTATTATAGTATATAGACTGCTTCTCTATGACTAACAAACCAAGTCTTTGCATTTTAAGCTTGTTTCGCATGGAAGTTAGCCATGTGATTCTTGCGAGGGCTTTGGACTGGCTTAAACAAGAGACTCTCTTCAGTTCACAGACGTGAGCATTCTTTTATTTTATTTGGTTGCTTTTTTATACGTGCATATCGCATCTACTTTCAATTCGTGTATTTGTATTTCTAGATTTGCAAATACGAAAATCAAAAGTTTGTGGCACACTGGCCCTATTAAAATGAAACTCATTCAAACTGTCAAGCGATATGTTTTGTTATATTTTAATTACGGCCGCAGTAAGACAGCAAGAGCGTCATCAGGCAGGCAGCGGCCAAATTTGAAATTCATGAATTTATGCAAATTCAATGAAAAGAAATCAATTTACGTTTGAGTTTACCTTTCATTTTCTCAAAATGTGCTGCGAGTTTAGGCAAATTTCGGTTGATTTTTATCTCGTGTCGACAACAATAAAATTGTGTTAATTTATGGCTGCTGCTGCTGCTGGCATGGCAGTGAGCACGGCAGCAACAACATAAACGCCAGCAACTGTTGTTGCTTCCACAAAGCCAGGGAATTGTTCGAACAGCTTGAAATCGCGCTGCGGACGGATGCGAGCAGAAATGAATGAAATTACCAGCTTGTATTTTAATATCTTTCTGCGCAGGTGCACCGCTGTGGCAGTCTTAGTCTCAGCAGCAGCCTCAACAGCAACAGTAGCGATCTCACTCTCTCTAATTTGAGTTAATCATTTATGCAAATTTTCAACGTTTTCATTGGTTTTGTTGCATATTTTTCGAATCGTTTGAAAAATCTCAAACTCAATTAGCTTTTATGTTTTTTGGAGCGTGTATTTGTTTTGATTATGAACTCATAACTGCTGCAATTAATTTGGTGGCATTTTGCGAACATTTAAATTTAATCGATTTTGTTGTATGTTGTTGTCGTGTTTGTTGCTGACGTTGAGACAATGAACTTTGCTAATTTTATGTTTAATATTCGTTAAGGCAATTTTAAGCAAAAAGTTTCAGGCATGATTTTTGACTAAATACAAATTTTGGCGCAGGCGAATAAAGAAATATGCTCCGCAATTCCCTTTTGATCAAAATAATAATTGAACGCAATCGAAATTTCAATAAATTTGCACCGAAAGTAAAATGTGAACAGCATCGATCATCTGATCGATTAAAAGTTTTCTGTTCATAGTTCTAATTTAATTTCCTAGTTAAGTTTTCAAAAGAAAATTCGGAAGATAATCGACATCGACCAAAGCCTTCGTTCACTTTTCAATAAGATTGTATTAATCTTTATTTTATAGTATTTCACTTGATTCTATTTCTAAAATCCTAAGCTAAAATTTTAATGAAGGCTAACTATGGAAGATCAACTTTCGCCTTCGATCAATTTAATTTCATCGCCTTAAATCTTTTTGGTCTATGTGAGACTTCAATCTACAGCATAGCCTAAGCTATTTTCTGTTGACAGTTCAATTCAGCATATGCCTGCATATTCCCTTAAGGCTTGCCCGTTATTATATGGCGATAATTACAGTACGTTCTTACGATCGTTGGCGTTTTTAATTTAATATTAGAACTGCCTGTAATATTTCTTCAGTTTTAATTGTGTGTGTGCTTTTTGTACAGTTATTTAATTAAGAAAAAAAAATTACTATGTATTTTCTGTGGTTGCTGAAAAAATTGCGGTTCCTTTCTGCTAACACAGACTGTACTGCATAAGCCCATGCCGTTCATCTAGCCCTTTCCTGCTTCCCATTAATGCAGAATTTCCAAACAACAAATTACAATTGCATTACACACATACACATTAATTTTAAGCATGCATATGTGTATGTATTGTATTATATTATATCGTGTGTATGTGTGTAAATATGTACAGCACACTAAGTACAGTTGTCTAGTTACTAAATCACTACAGTTAATTACAGTTCAAATAATACTATTCGCTTGCGTTTGTTGTTGGCGTTGTTGTTGTTGTTGTTAATGTCGAGAATCAAAATGAATGCAAGAAAAATATACAAAATATTAAAATACTAAAGTTTAAGTGGCATTAAATTAAAATCGATAGATTTTTCATAAAAACTAGATTTATAGATTATCACGCGAAATGGAAAGCTTCTTTATTGTTGTTGTTGTTGCTCGTGGTGGTGGTGGTGGTGCTGTTGGTCACTCGATCACTACGATCACTACTCGAGCAGGAGTTACAGGCACGTATTCAGCTCGCGTCGCTGCAGGCACTTCTCACAAGTCACCTCGCAGCACCACTTGAAGACGCACTTGCAGTTGACCTCCTCGGAGACGACGCGGTGCTTGTGCCCCCGACTGCAGCACAACAGATCGCAGCTGTCCGCTCGCAACGACGTGGCATTGCACTCGCGATCGTGTGTGCCCAGCGCGCCCGTTCTCGGATTGGCCGTGCAGAAGTCGGGCGAGTCGTCCGTATAGACGAGATCATACTTGGTGGGCTGCCGCGCGAGCTGCGTCTCCGGCATGAAGCTGTTGCCGTCGTTGCGCAGCACGACCTTGGCGGCGCCATCGAACTTGGCGAGCAGCCGCGCGCCCACCTCCCGGAAGGGCGGCATTTTCAGCCAGCACGTCTTGACCGTGCACGAGCCGGACAGGCCGTGGCACTTGCACTCCAGGCGCATGGCGTCGCGTATGGCCTAGGGGGAGGCAACGAAAGCAGTTAGCATAAAAACAGTTGTTAGCGCAAAATGTGAGCCTGAGCTTACCAGGCGACCCGCATTGTTGTTGTGCAGCTTCAGCAGCGTGCGCAAATCGCTTCTGCGGCGGGATTTGGCGTCCAGAAATGCGCGTGCATAGCGAAAGCCGAAGTTGACATTGTCGCTGCAGCCACCCCACTCCCATTCGCCTTCGGGAAATTTGACATTGCGTAGCAGCTTGCGCTTGCGTGCGCCGCCAGCGCCACCAGCAGTGCTGCCGCCTCCTCGGCCGCGCAGGCGCTGCATGCGATCGCCGCGTCTAGTGGCATTGGCCTCGAATGCAGCCTGTTGGCGCTCCAGCGCCGCCACAGCCGTCACTGCATTCACCATCTGCGGCTGGCCGCCATTGCGGCGTGAGTGGCCCTTGTCGCAGGAGCACTCCACCAAGTTGCCCATCGTGCAGGCCTTGGTCACCGCATACGTCACGCCGGCCGAAGTGATGGCATTCACGAAGCCCGTTTCGCGAGTATCTGCAAGGCACCAGAGAGAAAGAGAGAGAGAGAGAGTGATTGAGAGAGCGACATTAAATTTAGTTCACAATTTGACAGTTGTCGTCAGAGCACTGACATATCGACATGTCAGATCTGACCTTCATTTGACTGTTCTATAGCAATTTAACTGTTTCGCTGTGGCCATTGTGTTTTTGTTTGTGGCGCCATTAAAGCAAAACATGACTGCCAGCGGCTGCCATATGCAAATCGGCACGTGTGGCTGTCTGTTCGTAGTCCGTATGTCTGTCTGTTTGTCCAGTTGTCCATTTGTACACCTGTTTCGTGAGTGCCTGACCAAACGAACGCTGTCGCTCACACTTGCACTCACACTTACACGCGCTGTCAAATGTCACGTCCAAGCTGTTGTTGTTGTTATTGTTGCTGTGTTCTTTGCTGTTTTACAATAAAATTTACATATTCGCGTACTGTGAAGTGCGTTTCGTATGAAGTGTGCAACATTTTAACACAATTCGTATGCGAAATGTCAACAGTAACGGCAATAACAACAACTCCAACAACAATTAAACAATTTTTACTCGATGACACACTGCCCCTGAGCTGTTCCTTTTGACAGTTCACACTTTAAGTGTGCAAGATGAGTCGCCGGCGCGCCGCGGCGTCAGATGCGTAAGCCGAAAATAGCCAAGGGGGGAGGGGTTGTCGGGGTAGTTAAAAGTTAAGACTTTACAGTTCGTAAAGAAAATGTTGGTATTTATTTAAGAAAGGAATAAGGCAGCTGCAATTTTTAATTGGCACTTGTCAAAAAGCACAGTGCAATTGGTGCATTTCACAAAAAAACTCACACTCGGGGTTTAAGGCTTCACCGTCAATTTTGATTATTGATTTGATCATTTACAGAAAAATGTTAGTCGAGACAAATGTTGAACATTTTTAGAATAGTGTTAAAATGGTTTACTTAAACTTGTTCAAATATTTAAAAGCGAATTAGGAACACTTTTCTTCTACAAGAGTTGACTCTTGATGATTGCAATCTTCTCTGTTCCTCTCCAATACGACTCTGTTTAGCAGCGTCGTTACTTGTTTTATAGTTAATTTAGTCACTTAAATGCGGGCAGTCACTTCACGTTCAATGAGTAATTAGTCGCATTTAGCACTTTTCTATTTTGCACAATAAACATAAAAGCAATTGTCATTTCTGCGACTTTGTGCGGCTTTATTTGTTCAATTAAAAATTTTATTTTATTTGTTTGCCGTCTTAGTTTATTAAAATGCCAAATGGCTGCAATTCACGTTTATGGGAATTCTATGAACTGTTAATTTATAGGGTCGAATAGAGTGGATTGTAAGATCGGTTCTTGGGAATGTCTTCTCATTCTATTGACTATTGACTGAAAATATGCAATGACTTCTTAAGAACGAAATAAATATATTTATACTCAAAATTTTAATTTTTGCAGAATCTTATTGCCTAGTACCTGATGATAATGTAGACTAGCATGAAATACTCGTAAGCCATCTTTAATCAACTTTTAACTAACTGGCTAACAATTGCCCCCTAGCACTGCTTAACGCGTCTTACTGACTGAACTAACTTGTTTCTGATTCTAAATTATTCAAGCTAATGCCTTTCGACGCTGATTTTGTACAAAACTACGCGCTTTCCGCTCCTCTTCTTCCTTTACAAGCGAACTTTTGCAGCGACTACGAACGATTTGTTTCGCTGCGCGGATTGCGTTTCTTTGAATGAGTGCTCGAATTGCAGCCGGCGAATTGGCAATTTAGCGCAAATCTCTGGAGCGGGTTGGGGAAGGCAATTGAAATTCGTAATAAATTTCGCATTAGTTAACTAAGTTGGACATTGAAGTTGTTGGCCGGTTGACGCATTGCTTGCGGGCTTACAGCGCAGCTCAGCCTGCAGTTGGCTGCCGGCTGCTGGCTGCTGGCTGCTGGCTGCTGCTAAATGCCAAGACACTGGTGGCTCAGCCAAAGCGGCCAACATTGCGGCAGTTGTGCCGGTGACAGCGCACGAAAGTGCACGCTGACAGATTGACAATGCGAAAGTTCGGCTGCGTTGCCGGCTAAATGTGGTAATTTATTGCGGATGATTTGGTATTTCGGTCGTGCGGCAATTATGCGCTGAATGCAGTGATTTGCAGCGTTTATCGGCGGCCGCTTTCGGTTGACACATCTACACCTTCAGTTCCAGCAGCAACGTTATAGCAGCCCGTCACAGGTAGAAGAAGCCGGCAGGAAAATGGTTGTGTAGGCCATTACCCTGCACTTTCGAACTCAAGGCTTAGTTAGTGATGATGTATCGTATTTATTCGTATCGCAGACAAAACCGGTTTTACCCGAGCTCTATACATGCGTTCACTCTTGACGAATCGTAACGCAGAAATCATAAACGATTAAATAGGAATAAATACGATACGTTATCACTAACTGAGCCTTCAGGCATGAAATTGGCGAGCCGTTTGAAAGCGATTAGGCAACGAACTTTCGAGTTTCCGAGAATGTTTTTCGAGGGCTTATATTCAAAACCCTTTCATTCGCAAATACACAAGTTTAAAAAGAAACAGTAGCAATTTCTGAAAATCGAAAATCGAATGAAGTTTTAGAATCCTGGTACATTTTTCGGGGCTGTTTTTTTGTTACTTTTTCTTCTTCTTCTTGATTGGTCAATATGGAAACAAACTACTGCGAAAACAAAATAAAAGGGGAGAGAAAGTGTTGGAAATAGATTTGCAAAAGTCCCAAAAAATTTCGAATTTGAACCAATCTTTTTTGTTGTTGCTCAGAGCAAATGTTATGTTTAACCCTGCTACCATATCAGTTGCCCTACTCCATGAATACTTATAGTATGTTAGTTCTACGATATATGTATGTAGTACATATAATTTGAAACCATTACTTCCAGAATATTGCAACCATACTCGTATTTAAAAGCCTACATTTAGCATATTCAGCCTATCAGATTTTTTTCATCGAAAGAATAAGGATTAAACAATATTTGTTATTACATAATTTTTTTAAAAGCGGAGAAGTCAGGTCTATATAGTTTTGGTATTTCGTATTGCCCTTCTTGTCGACGCTCCATCAGCAGATCTACGCATTTCCTGCTGGCCAACAGACAAATCAAGTTGCAGTTGCTCCAGCTACCAATAAAGTCGCACGCCGCACCAACTGCAGCAATTTACAGCAAATGCGCCAACAACAACTTTTGCGGTTAGTCTGGGGATTTGCCTGCGTCGAGCGCGCCTGCATTGGCCAATTTTCTGTGGTATTCTTTCTTTCTCCTTTGTGCGCTGTCTACTGGTGCCTTTCTTTTGCTGCACTTCGGCTGCTGGCTGCAATCCTTTATCGTTAGCTGCCGCATTGGCTGAGCCGGTTCTGTCCGTCCTTTGGCCATAATTTATTTAAATTTACAGTTTGAATGCTCATTTTAAGCGCTATTCATCAGGTCCCAACATTTTTATTATGCAAGTTGATGGATGATGTGCCTTGATGAATGGCACTTTGCCTTGCAAATTGTTGGAATAATTAGGAAAAATGTGCCTGTTGTTGTTGTTGTTGTACGTAGCTATTGTTGTTGTGCGATTATGTGTGTGCTGCAGTAAGGGATCAGGATCAGTGCTGGAGCGTGCCAGTAGTTTCTTACTTTTTTCTGGCATAAATTAGGCAGTTTTTCGCGATTTTTAAAGATTTCAACAAAATTAATTAGTATTGCAAATTTTGTTGTATTTTAAGGATAAGAAAGGAAGAGTGCTTTTGTCAACCGAAGAAGTGTCAGTATAACAGAGTGCATTATTCGAAACCGAGTGTATTAAATATTCTCTTATTATATTAAAATATAATGTCAGGTATTGGTAAATCAAAGTTGAAGAGTTGTTCAATAAAAGGACGGTATTCGCGCTCGTAGCCAAATCGTCACTGGCGTCCTTTTCGTAGTTTTAGAAGCTTGTAGAAATATCGTCAGCAGGGTTGTATTTTGGTGTACGGCTAATTACTCGTTACAGAAAGGTAATCATATTTTGAGCTACCCTGGAAAGCTGCCAGTTTTAAATTTTGTTCATATTTAACTACTTATGAAATCCTCAAATGTTTAGCCAGTGATTTCCAGTGCATTACAAAAACAAAAACAAAAGGCTTTAAAGGCTCTAGAGGCGGCAACAGCTGACTCATAGACTCGCGCTCATTGTCGGCGCAATCAGATGGCACGACGTGGCTTGGCTTAGCTGACGGACGGGGACCTGCTCTGCATGTCAAGCAACAACAACAGCAATAACAGCAGCAACAAGTGTTGACAAGCGTGTCAACAGCGCATAATAATGAAGCTGCGCAGAATTTTATATGCAAATTGCAGCGATAATGGGTTAAGGGGGCTTGTTGCACACACTCAAAGTGTGCATTTAAATGTGCGCGCTACTGCGCATGCGTGCGCGCTTAACTGAGCGTTCGAGTATGTGTGCGTGTGTGTGTGTGTATCTAGTTGCAAACTAGTCACGTTGGTGTGTGTGGCATAGCAAAATATGAGTTTTCGCTAATTTGCGCTGTTGCGCTTGGGCAGCAGTGAGCAGCGTTGTTGTTGTTACTGTTGTTGTTGCTGTTGTTGTTGCTTTTTGTGTTTGCAACTTACCTTTCATTAAAATTTTCCTCATGCTCTTGCGCAGCGCGGTGCAATTCCAGCGACGATTCCTGAATTGGAATTCGCATTCTCGGAAGCCCAGATTGATGCCGTTGATGATCTCCTTCAAGAGGGCAGAATCGTGCCGGCAGATCTCAGCCAGCTTGCCGCGCGGCCGACGTGTCTTTTTGCACATTAAATTTGGATCGAGCAATATGTTTGTGCCTTCGGCCCTAATGGCGGCAGCAGCATATGAAAATAAATGAAAAATACAAATTAATTCAAATTCACTTTTTCTACTCTATTTAAATTAAAGCAATTCAACACAATTAAAAATATACAATTTGGCTGAAAATGCGTGCTGCTGTGAATTGAATGCCTTTTTGTTGATTTGTTTAATTCGGCTGCTTTTGTTTTTGTGATAGTCCCTCAATGAAAACATATAAAATAAATCCAGCTGTTTTATTTGAAAGAAAGGCGCGCAGCGCTGGCGGCAGCTTCACCGCGTGGCGGGTGGCGCATGCTTAACTAAACAATAGCGTGAAGTGCCCGAGATGAGGCTGCACATTGTCTGCGTATTCGTCTGTCACCCTTGATTCGGGGATCGGGGCCGGGGGTCATAAAGTGCATGGTTTTATTAATTGGAAGAAATATTGAGCAGTTTGAAGTGAGCTGCTAAAAGATCTGAGCAGAGGCGACTTTTAGAAATATTTTTCCATGATCGCACTCAGCGTTCTGCCAAAGAGTATTAGACTACGAAAGAATAGTTTTTATTCGGACTTACTTGCCAAAGAGAAATGACAATACTTAGTTGTCTATTTCTGTTCTGAAACAAAGCAATTTTAAGTGTACAACAACAAAGAATTAGAATTATTGCTCACATGGGCAGGTCATATAGCTATTTCGGTTTTTGCCAGAAAACCTCATCAGTGACTTTTAATGTGAATTCTAATAATTTCTAAACGACTAATTACTCGAAATAGAAGCATTAATGGTAAAGTCTGTGAAACGTAGGAGTTGAACCATGAACCTATGACGTAGTAAGCGAATGCGCTAACCATCACACCATCGGACTGGACGACTCTGCGCTGGCAAACATCCCAGTTACCTGCTGTCTATATCAAACGCATAGTGTTTGTTGCTATTGTACACTGTCTAATGCAATTGTTTTTGCCTTACTTGAGAGCTCCATCGGAGCACATACTTGAGGCAAATGAATGTTTGCCAGCGCAGAGTCGTCCAGTCCGATGGTGTGATGGTTAGCGCATTCGCTTACTACGTCATAGGTTCATGGTTCAACTCCTACGTTTCACAGACTTTACCATTAATGCTTCTATTTCGAGTAATTAGTCGTTTAGAAATTATTAGAATTCACATTAAAAGTCACTGATGAGGTTTTCTGGCAAAAACCGAAATAGCTATATGACCTGCCCATGTGAGCAATAATTCTAATTCTTTGTTGTTGTACACTTAAAATTGCTTTGTTTCAGAACAGAAATAGACAACTAAGTATTGTCATTTCTCTTTGGCAAGTAAGTCCGAATAAAAACTATTCTTTCTAACATTCAAGCTGCCGAATAAACATAAACTCGTATAATATGATAGGGAGGACACACCCAAATCAGAAAGTAAACATAATGTAAAAACGAAGAAATGTTCTTACAGAAACAAAAACTGATACATTCATTTGCCTCAAGTATGTGCTCCGATGGAGCTCTCAAGTAAGGCAAAAACAATTGCATTAGACAGTGTACAATAGCAACAAACACTATGCGTTTGATATAGACAGCAGGTAACTGGGATGTTTGCCAGCGCAGAGTCGTCCAGTCCGATGGTGTGATGGTTAGCGCATTCGCTTACTACGTCATAGGTTCATGGTTCAACTCCTACGTTTCACAGACTTTACCATTAATGCTTCTATTTCGAGTAATTAGTCGTTTAGAAATTATTAGAATTCACATTAAAAGTCACTGATGAGGTTTTCTGGCAAAAACCGAAATAGCTATATGACCTGCCCATGTGAGCAATAATTCTAATTCTTTGTTGTTGTACACTTAAAATTGCTTTGTTTCAGAACAGAAATAGACAACTAAGTATTGTCATTTCTCTTTGGCAAGTAAGTCCGAATAAAAACTATTCTTTCTAACATTCAAGCTGCCGAATAAACATAAACTCGTATAATATGATAGGGAGGACACACCCAAATCAGAAAGTAAACATAATGTAAAAACGAAGAAATGTTCTTACAGAAACAAAAACTGATACATTCATTTGCCTCAAGTATGTGCTCCGATGGAGCTCTCAAGTAAGGCAAAAACAATTGCATTAGACAGTGTACAATAGCAACAAACACTATGCGTTTGATATAGACAGCAGGTAACTGGGATGTTTGCCAGCGCAGAGTCGTCCAGTCCGATGGTGTGATGGTTAGCGCATTCGCTTACTACGTCATAGGTTCATGGTTCAACTCCTACGTTTCACAGACTTTACCATTAATGCTTCTATTTCGAGTAATTAGTCGTTTAGAAATTATTAGAATTCACATTAAAAGTCACTGATGAGGTTTTCTGGCAAAAACCGAAATAGCTATATGACCTGCCCATGTGAGCAATAATTCTAATTCTTTGTTGTTGTACACTTAAAATTGCTTTGTTTCAGAACAGAAATAGACAACTAAGTATTGTCATTTCTCTTTGGCAAGTAAGTCCGAATAAAAACTATTCTTTCTAACATTCAAGCTGCCGAATAAACATAAACTCGTATAATATGATAGGGAGGACACACCCAAATCAGAAAGTAAACATAATGTAAAAACGAAGAAATGTTCTTACAGAAACAAAAACTGATACATTCATTTGCCTCAAGTATGTGCTCCGATGGAGCTCTCAAGTAAGGCAAAAACAATTGCATTAGACAGTGTACAATAGCAACAAACACTATGCGTTTGATATAGACAGCAGGTAACTGGGATGTTTGCCAGCGCAGAGTCGTCCAGTCCGATGGTGTGATGGTTAGCGCATTCGCTTACTACGTCATAGGTTCATGGTTCAACTCCTACGTTTCACAGACTTTACCATTAATGCTTCTATTTCGAGTAATTAGTCGTTTAGAAATTATTAGAATTCACATTAAAAGTCACTGATGAGGTTTTCTGGCAAAAACCGAAATAGCTATATGACCTGCCCATGTGAGCAATAATTCTAATTCTTTGTTGTTGTACACTTAAAATTGCTTTGTTTCAGAACAGAAATAGACAACTAAGTATTGTCATTTCTCTTTGGCAAGTAAGTCCGAATAAAAACTATTCTTTCTAACATTCAAGCTGCCGAATAAACATAAACTCGTATAATATGATAGGGAGGACACACCCAAATCAGAAAGTAAACATAATGTAAAAACGAAGAAATGTTCTTACAGAAACAAAAACTGATACATTCATTTGCCTCAAGTATGTGCTCCGATGGAGCTCTCAAGTAAGGCAAAAACAATTGCATTAGACAGTGTACAATAGCAACAAACACTATGCGTTTGATATAGACAGCAGGTAACTGGGATGTTTGCCAGCGCAGAGTCGTCCAGTCCGATGGTGTGATGGTTAGCGCATTCGCTTACTACGTCATAGGTTCATGGTTCAACTCCTACGTTTCACAGACTTTACCATTAATGCTTCTATTTCGAGTAATTAGTCGTTTAGAAATTATTAGAATTCACATTAAAAGTCACTGATGAGGTTTTCTGGCAAAAACCGAAATAGCTATATGACCTGCCCATGTGAGCAATAATTCTAATTCTTTGTTGTTGTACACTTAAAATTGCTTTGTTTCAGAACAGAAATAGACAACTAAGTATTGTCATTTCTCTTTGGCAAGTAAGTCCGAATAAAAACTATTCTTTCTAACATTCAAGCTGCCGAATAAACATAAACTCGTATAGTATTAGACTACTGTAATAGTATATAATATATATAAGTATATATGAACATTCTTATTCTTAATTCAGAAAAGCTCAAGCACAAAATCAGCTTAATTTGAAATTTTTGCATATTGAAAAAAATTTGAAGTACTCATATATAATTGTTCACTTGGCATGTGAGTCGGGGACGTTAGACGTTTTTAATCATTTGAGGAACCAGCAAAAAGTTCGAATTAAAGTTGTTTGCATTACAGCACGCCTAATATGCATGCGAAAGTACATCCATATGTAAGTATGTCATGCATCGAAAAGGACACAAAAGATTGCTCAACAGCATTCAACGATGAAGACAACTTCAACAGATCGCCAGATCGTAAACTGCTACCGCGGCAACTTCTTAACACATCGGCGGCATATTGTCAGAACATGCGTTTGCATGTATGTGTGTGTGTGTGTGTGTGTGTGCATATTGCGAACGTGTTAAATTGACACTTTGCGCTTGAGTGCGGTGCGCTTTGCGCTTGCGATCACTTCAGCTCGACACGTTCAGGCAATTTTTGTCTTGTGTGGCAGCCACAAAGTGGCAAAGTGGAGTAGGCGTTTTGGTTGTTTCGCCGTTGTTGCTGTTGTTGTTGTCTTCAAGCTAGTGCTCTCATTCTCAGTTTGTTTTAATGATTGTCGTTGTTGTTGTTGTGGTTTTGTTGCAGTCAGTCATATTTACTGGTAATATTAGCAAATTAACATGTTAAAAGGTGTTGACTTGTTGATTTGTGGTAAGCGCCACAAATTAAGCTAACAGCAGCAACAACAAAAACAACAAAAAAGTGAGAGACACCACAAAAAGTGTCAAAGGCTGCCGCTCATTAGCATTAGAGGCTGCTGGCGCTCCCCTGGCTGGGTGGTCGCGCACAGCGGTTGTTCGCTCAGGCCAAACACTTCGTGGGTTCTGTATTCATACACATTTATTTACAATAAAAATATTTTTGGCGCAAATTTGCCGTCGAAATTTATTGATTTGCCAAGAAGCGCAAAATAAGCGTTGATGACTCTGCGGGCAGCGCGGCAGTCCCTCTTTTGCTGGCAGCAATTTTTGACACCTGTCAAGTGTCATCAATGGCAGTTTCATTCCAATTGTCTTCTCCGCTGCATGGCCTCATTTTCTCCCTAGCCAATGATGTTGCTACAATTTTTTACACACATTTTATAAAGAAACAAAAGACTTAAGCGCGCAACTTGAATTGTAGCACACTTGAGCGCTCATCAATTCCGAACAGTTTCAATGGCACAATGTTTGGGTCTACGGCTGTTGCTACTACCACTTGCGCTTCGTTTTTTGTTGCTACTTGTTGCTTCTTTTGGTTGTTGTTGTTGTAGCAATTAAAAAATGTTGTTACACATACGCCAGCGGGCTAATTTCGCAAATCAAGTGCGAAATTCGAATTGAAATACGAAACAAAATTCGTCGATTGAAGCCATAAAACTACAATTTTTATGCGTATTCAATAATTGTTGCAATTAAAATTTATGAGCTTTTTTAAAACTAGTGTTGTTATGACTACACAAACACTAACACACACACACACACACACACATACTTGTACCAGCAATTGATTGGCATAATAAAATTTAACGATTTCTTTTTCATAAATAAGTACAACTTTGTTGCTCTTTCTGGCAAGGTAGTGCGGGAGGGGGTTGAACTTTGCGCAATTTAATGCTGCTGAATTATTACCAAAAAGCATTTTCACATGCCGCAATTGAGCATTTATGGCGGCAGTGGTGCGATTGGCAGCAGTATCAAATGATTGCCAAATATCGCAGCATATTTTAGATTTTTTGACAGCTACACTGAGCTATTCCAAAGACCTTGAATAATCTTTTATGAGCTGCAAATGATGCCTGATTCCAATTACACGTGTGCTCGATATCTATAGGTATATAGTGCGCTACACTTTTCAGTACTATTCTTGCCTCTGAGAGCTAGTAATTTGAAAGAAAAAGCTAATACCAAAAATAAGAGAAAATTCAAAGTTCTCAATGTGAAAATAAGCATTAAGAATCGAAAGAATTTTTAGCATTAATTAATTGCCAAATTCAACAACTGTACTAAATCTTTTGTGGCATCGATGAGAAATCGACAAAAAATTCTTAACGAGGTCCAAGGAGTTGATGTTGAGCATTAATTAATTGACAATTTCTACACATTTCAGTATTAAATCTTAAGGGCCATAACATGAGAAATCGACAAAATGTTCTGAACGTACCGAAATGTAAATATGTATTAAAAATATTTATGTTTACCATAAAATTTGCCTGCTCGATTTAGATTTATGTATATGACGACCTTAAATTATATTGAATTGGATATGATTTTTTTTTAAATATGACTAAATGCTTTCTCTTTTATGTATTTACATAAATGCATGTGGTTAAATGTTACCGATCAGAGTCGAAAATTTCATACATGAAATGATAAATCTTGAGAAAAGTCATTTTAATATTTGTTGTTGCATAGTACATATAGCTAAATGGGTGCCCAACGAGTAGCCACTTTTAAAATTTCAAAAATGATTGGCAATATCAAAATCTAAAAAATATGGTCATTGCATAGTTTTAAATTTTTTTAGGCATATTTAGATTTTTTACTTATACTGAAAGGATGCGTGATTCGTCCATATTCTTTAAATTTTCTGCTATATGAAGTCAAATAAAGTTTATTATAAGCGATACTTTATAGACTCTTATTTTATGAAATAAAATTCTATAAAAAATTTGTACATGGAAGCCCGAGATCCACCTACGATTCCAATTCCATTTGTTCCCCAATTTCGTCATGCATTGCAGCAGTTTCCGTAGGCCTAAATGGAGTGTTTACCCAAAAGATCAGCATTCGCCGAGGCATTCCGTAAGCAAATATTTGGCTCAGGCACTGACCAGCCGCAAGATCACTTCATTTGTGGCTGCTACCCGGCCAAGTGTTTGGACTGAGACTTCATTCAGCTCTTGCTGCTCTTCGCCGTTGTGAGTGCGTGCACTGTTGACAAGTGGTGCCGTCGAAGGGCTCCCCCTATTTGTGTGTGTGTGTGTGTTTGCTCAAAACTTATTGATCATGAAAATGAGTCAAACTTGGCCTGCCAACGCGAGGCACTTTGACAAAAAAAGAAAACAGCAGCAACAGCAACAACAACAACAACAAAAATGAAAGCGCGTCATACGCAAAGCAAACTGCCACGCTGCTTACGCTTTAAGTGGAAACGCAAATAGCTCAGAGGCAGCGGGCAGCAGGCACCCGTAAAATGTGGCAGCCTATCTGGGAAATTTCTTCACTGATTTCAAACGCTTGCTGCCGTTGCTGCTGCCTTTGCGGCTTGTGTTGCTGTTGCTACTGCAGCTACAGCTGCACAGACCAAAGGCACGATCACTGATCGAGCGCCGCAATCGTTGCTGCTGCCACCGCTGCATCGCTGGATGCACTTGATCAAAGCGAAAAATCACTGAAAATCCATTGAAGTCTTCACGTTGTGTGCGTGTGTGGAGATATACGCACCTACAACGGCGGAACGAAGGGAGAGCGGCAGTTGGGAAGTTGTGGCAGAGAGTGAGAATGTTTTTTTTCCTTGAAAAGATGCCGCCAGCTCTTTTTAACCCGTCGCGTCAGCAATTTGCCGCTGTGTGCCACGATGTGCGGCATGTGTGTGTTCCTTGTGCGTCGCTGCGGCAGGCAGCGGAAGGTGTTTGATGGTGCTTGGACTGGGTGGCGTGTGTGCGTGCCATTTCTATTGATCTTTCGAATTAGTGGCAAAATCGACGTGTGCATTCTGTTTGGCGCGCTGTGGCCGCTCAGTGCCGGCGTCCGATCCGCTTTTCCGCTTTGTTATTGAGTTGTCACGGGGCGCAGTGTTGCAAGCGCTGCCTGCGGAAGTGGGCTTATACGCTAAAGCAAAGACAGAGCGAGAGGGGAACTCTTTGTAAGCGATAAGTAAGATAACATGGGCTTCGAATAACAATATAATAAATATGTATAGAAAATATATGTCCGAATTGTTTTTTCTATTATACTAACAAAGATGAAATTTTTATATCATAAAAATTATTCGGCTTCCACCGAATCTCTCAAAATCTTTCTTTGGGTCTGCCCTTTTTTCGTTCTGGGTGCGCCTATGGGGTAGTATAGAATGGGCTGTTAATATGTAGAACCCTTATAGTTGCTATGTACTTCGCTAGCTTCTTAACACTTCAATACGTAAATGTTCTCTTCTTTTCTGTTATCTAAAGCTAAGACTACTAAAGCCAACCTCTTCGATAGTATAAATCCGAGACACATGGTATATCAGAAATATGTTTCTCAAAAGGGCGGCATGTATTCAGAAGCCAATTATGAAGTCCGCAAAATTCCTGTATTTTAAAAATATCTCTCTTTTTATAAGAAGGAAATGTGCACACTAGCTAAAAGCTTATGCTCTTATCAGATAATTCAATTTTAAAACTCTGTCTAGGACGTTAAAACGAATAAATCTGAGCAAATTTTGAAATATTTCTCCTTTCCTTTTTCTATCTTCAATAATTCTCAATAACTTTTAAAAAATTTGTACGAATAAAACTGAGCACATTTTGAAATATTTCGCCTTTTCTTTTCTATCTTCAATAATTCTCAATAAGTCGCAAGTGGAGAAGAATTAGTAGGTACTTCCATTCAAGCAAATTTTTTTACTCTTGATTTCCTTCATAGTCTTTTTATTGTTCGAATTTCATTTGAAAATACACCTTAAAAGACCACAATCATTCTCCCCTTCCAATTTTTTAGTATGCAACGTTGATTTCAGCTCTTGTTATCCAGACATAATTTGCAGAACTGCATTGAACTGATTCAAAATTTTTCCGAATCGAAATTCGATTTCGTTTTGTACGTTTTTTAAACAGCGATAATTGAAGGAATTGTTTTCAATAGAAATTTTGTAGTGTGATTGCTTCCGTAACTTTCCATCGTAATCTAGTATATATTTTATGATTTTCACTTTACAATTTTGATGGTAAAGCTTGAAGAGATGCGCCTATAGTACTATATCAAAATTGTGTAAATATTCTCTTCAGCCGCAAGTGCAACACTTTACGCCAAAATACACGGCACATTGCCCACACTCAGCTGGAGCAGCGTATTGCTCTAACCTTTGCACACATTTAAAAAACAATAAATCTTGACCGAAATCATAAATTATGTCTGCAAGAGAGCAGAGCTACAGAGGAAGAGAGAGAGGAAACTGTATTGAGAAAAAAAGAAAAAACGAAAACGAAAACGTAAACCAGTGTTGCCAGAACCAGGGATTTCGCCCATATTTCGGGATTTTTGTACCTTTAAAGGGCGCGCGGGATTTTGAGTCTAAAAATGGGATTTTTGAGCCGATACCTATCTTTTATACTTCTTTTGTTTATTTATTTATACAGTAGGAACTCGATTCTTGCACGTAATGAAAACCAGGCTCGGTGCAAGTTTCGAGATTGTCGCAAGTACCAAGTCATTTTTGTCCCATATTTGTAAATTAAAAGGGGTTACTTTCACTGTAAAGAATCTAAGTTTGTTACATTTTATATTTTAATTCAATACACTTGTATAATGATAAATTTTAAGTGACACTAAAGAAATTTAGGATTTTGGTTTATTTTGTGCACACTTGCTTGTTCAGTACTGCACTGCTTCCATGCAAAAGTTAAATAAGAACAGAGATTTCGTCAGCATATGACGGTTTGGGTACTTCTCCAAATATTTTGAGCTCGAAACTGATACATTTGCGGTAGTTCCCCGAATTTTATTCAAAGACAAAACAAAAAATGTTGCAATGTATTGAGGTCAAAATTTTTTAACTTCGCAAGTACTGAGTACGTAATGAAAAAAAAATGTTGTACCACAAGTATCGAGGTGGGGAAGTACCGAGTATCTGCAAGAATCGAGTTACTACTGTAACTAAATATTTTATTATTAGCACCGAATTCAAGTGTAATCTTCAGCGTTGTGCTTTAAGCAACAATTTTTTTGTTCTTTATATTTGTTTAAAAAAATATATGTATACGTATTTATGAATTGTTATTGAAAAACACGTTTTTTAATTAATATTTGTGAATGGGATTTTTTTCCGGGATTTTTGATTTTTTAAGTGGGATAAAGAGGGCGTTTTGCATAAGTGAATGGGATTTTTCGAGCTAGGTCTCTGGCAACACTGACGTAAACGCACGCAAGAATGCCGTATTTCATGGAACCACATTAGCCAGATACAATTTACGGCCGCTGCTCTGCGTCGCTGCCGACGTCGCTGCAATGCATTTTCAATGCAAATATTAATTTTCCACCTAAATTCAATTTTTACGCTTCGATTTCGCATTAAATTTTAATATGCGCGAATACGTGTGTGAATTGTATTGGCGTGCGAGTGTGTGTGTGCGATTGGCAATTGTAGTGGCAGGCGCGGCCGCGGATGCAGGCGCTCTTCCCAATGATCTACGCTACCATTTGCGTTTTTATTAACTACTCAATGCGTCGAGATACGCGCCTGAAACAATAAACACTCGAGTGTGCATTTTTCCTCAAGCAAAATATACAAACACTACAGCAGCGGCGGCAGCAACAACAATAACAACAACAACTACAAGTGCTTGCAAACGCAAACAAACAGCACAACAACAACAAAGTATGTGAATGCGGCTGAGGTGAGCTGTGGCATTCTGAGCGGCGGCTGCGGCGGCGGCTGCGGCGGCGGCTGCGGCAGCTGTGGCAAGTGTTGGCCGCTGGATCGCTCATTTTTTTCGCCTGCGCCTCTAAATTAGTTCAACTACTTGCTGCTGCTGCTGCATGAGATGGCAAAAAATTGTTTAATGACTTGAAAAAATAAACTTTTTAAGCTAAGCAAATAAATACGAATTTTTAAATTGAGATAAATGTTGAAAAATGGACAGCACGAGCGGCAGCACGTCATATGCGGTAGCTTCACGTAAGAATGTAGACTCTAACGGGAGCGGGAGGATGATGGAGAGAGAGAGAGAGAGAGAGAGAGAGAAAAGGAGAGAGAGGGAGTTTGTAAGATCAGATGAAGGATCAGTTGTAGGCAAGAGAAAGCCCTCTTCGTTAATAAATGGCAAATCATAAACAGTCTTCCAGATTGACTAAAAACAACATTTTCAAAGGATACCTATAATCAAAGTCCTTATTTGAAGATCTGAAAGTTGTTCTTACATTGGGTAGATCTGCCACCGACAACATTTAGTTAAAACTGAGTCATAAGCATGTCACTTGATCATGCAATACTTAAGTAAAATTTGTGTTCTTTAATACTAATGTTCCTCTGCCAGCCTTTGAAACTTTGAAATAAAAACCAATCCTAAATTAAAGTTCAAATTTAAAAATATTAGCAGCCTAAAATCTTTTTTGGGGATTTACAATTTGTATCAAATGAAAGCAGTCTCGATTTTTCAAAAAGCACAAAAGATATTTATTACTCTCTTTATTCGTATTGCAGATCTTTGTAACTGACATTGCAGAATCAATAATATACCCTGTAATCACTTCGTTATGGAATATATCTGGCAACTTCTTGGCCTAGCTAGCTAGATACTAAGTGCATATTGGCTGCTTCGAATTGTGAACAGGTTTTGCAGAGGTATGGGTAAATGGCAGAGGTATCTTCAGAAATCACTACACATTTTTGATACGCTTAGAAGCTGTGTGTTGGGAGGTCCGACTCATCGCAGTGGAACCAATTTCTACTTTAGAGGCATTTCAGGGTGTGCTTAATTTTTTATGTCATTCGTCTATTGTAAAACCCAATCGTAATTCATTTCTTATTCGAGTGTTCTGCCTATTCCATGTAGCGATAAAGCCTTTTTCCTAATAATTGAGCAGAAATTTAAGATTTCTTTGAAAGCGTGAGAAATGCTCGCATGCCAATTTGAAAAACTCTTGTAGAAATTGTGCAGCCATGGATGGCATCCGAATACGGACGCACATCTGAAAATCGTTTCATTTGTCTAGCTTTGAATTTGCACTAAAGTATCTTAGAGTTCTATGAAATTTATGAATAACTAGAACTGCGCGTCAAATTTCGCGCTTTTAACGAAAGCATAAAATAAAAATTTTCCAAGAAATAAAAATTTCTTTGCCGAGACATCTTTTTACAACATTTCTGCAGAGAATTATTGGGTGTCGGCTTGACTAACTGAAAATTTCTGTGTCGTCATGCCGTTTAACATGTGACGCGACGCAGCATTGTCACGTAATGTGCAGGCAAATACTGGCGAAGTGAACGCTCGCAGCGACGCCAGAGAAGGGCTAACAACCGCGAAACTGCGTATGAGGATGAGATCGTGATCGTGGCAGCCGCGAAAGGAGCACACTGGCAGCCAACGACGACGGCGGCTACACGGCAAACGGCAGACGGATGACATCAATCTTACGCAGCGAAGAGCGGCTCAGCGGGCTCAGAGCTGAAGACGAGCTGCAAAAACAAAGGCGCAAACAGCGTGGCCAACAGGCCGGGCCAGGCATTTAACTTAATTATGACTAAAATAGGCGTAGCAACATTGTTACAAGGCGTCTAAGCGATTTTCGCCGCCTTGCTTAGCGGCAACGTCGAAGGGGGTTGGGAAGGGGGGAGGGGGAAGGGCAGCGCAGGCGCATGATTTACGCTTAAATTTTTTCTACATTGTACTCTGCTGCGGCGGTGACCAGCAGTAGTGGCAACGCTGGCAGCTGGAGTAGCAGCGGAGACAAAAGTCGAGCTTCTCTCAGCTTGTTGTTGGCAAGTTACAAACAAGTGAAGTTTCAAAATGTGTCTAATATGCAAAACTGTGTGCCTTTTGTAAATTCTTTTAAGCAATTTAATTTTGGCACGAAAAAATACGCTTCTTTTTTCTTTTAATTTGACATTTGAATTTTTAATGCCGCCCAATGGCGACGAGCGCGCATTTCCGCCGATGAGTCATCAAACAGCATCATAATATGCTTGAGTGCTGCCTGCAGTGCTGTGTTAGGGTAAGGGGGTGGTGTGGCAACTGGCTGTAAGTACGTAGATACGAATTGGCGTTAATTATAATGTCCACACTTTGGTGCGATCACTCAAAATGAGCAGAGCTGCCGGTGAAAAATGATTTTTATAGATTTCTTGCTTGTTTGTTAGTGTGGTTGTTGCAGTTGCAGTTGTTGTTGCTATGTTTCCTTAGTGCATGCCGTTTTGCCAATTCTTCCGCTAATGTTAAACTAAATAAATGGCATTTTAATAAAAAAAAAGAATAGCAATATCAGCCCGACAGTGCATGATCCTATATAAAACATTCCAATTTTTATCCCTTAAAGTAATAATGCACTAGTAAAGCTGAAAAAATTAAAAGGCCCGAATTAGGGTTGATATTGAGAGAGTACTTTTCGGCTTTTTGTTATCATCGGAAACCCTGTTTTATCTCAAGTTTGGACCCAGACAGATCTGAACATATACGTGTCTGTCTGGTTAGGTTGAGCTGGCTGCCTAAAAGGGCCATGCATATCCCCGGTTGGGCCCTTAGCGATGCCAGGTAGAGTTCCCTTTAGGAATGCTCAAAGTAATGAACTGTAAAAATAGGCCTTTCAATTACAAAATGTTTTTTAAATTCCAGTGTTTTCGGGACTGGATATTTCAATACGACTACGTATTTATATAGTTGAGCTGTAACCTTTTTCTGAACCTTATCAGTTATTCCATATTTTGGAAAGTACAACTTGCCACTTTTCCATTTATTGACAGCAACTATTTTGACTTGTAAAATGTATTGAATACTCAACGTTGCTATTAAAAGATTTTTATTTACATTAATCCGATGATTCTTAAATAGTAATCAGTTTAAAGGCAAGAAATAAAGGGATAGTAAAAAAATCGTTATAGTTTAGATTATGTTTAATGCTACGAAAATATTTCTGTTGAAACTGGCAACACTGATTAAAAAGGCTGTAACAGATTTAGATTAAACTTGTAGCAGCGTTCGTGTCTCTAAGTAAGCTCGGCCTGAGAGCTCTATTGTGATCCCATATATTAAGCTCATTGTGGCGAAGAACTCTCTTGGCGAGTCCACCCTTCCTTGTCTGTTTTCAGAGCTGTCTGCTACCGGCAATACTGACGATATTGTCGCCATCGTCGCTGTCGTAATATCCTGTTGGCTCGTGTCCACGTGCGCGTGTGTGTGTGGCGCGAGCGGCGGCACAAGTGACAAGTTCAGAAAAGCGCAACAGCAGATCGACACAGATCAGCACGGATCATCATCGCTGGCTGGCGCGCGCCTTGCACATGCACAAAACTTGACCGTGAACCAGTTGCCGTCTTCTGAGTTCTGAGAGTGTCGCGTTCGCCGCGATGGCAAGCAGCCAGACAGCTAGATCACTCGCCCAGCCGCCAGACAGTCAGCCAGCCCGCCAGCCAACTCAAGACCCAAAATCCCAAAATGTGTGCCAACTCGTTAGACGTCGTGTTGCTTACCTGAGCTGCCTGGCCGCCGTTCCGGCTCCTCGACGTCTCGGCCGCTGCCCTGTTTGCCTTTGCCACATTTGTGATGTTTAATTGTCACAGCACGGGCTGTGACATAATAATCAGGCAATGTTGGCAGCGCGCCCAGTCGCAGCCGGTGCCGAGGTGCGCTCATGTGCGAAATTCGCCGATTGGCGTTGGTTGCGCTCTGGGCCAAGTTGCCGAGTTCAGGGGCACGTGCGGGAGCCGACGTCGGTCGAGGCGTGGCAGCGGGTAGAATGGTAGGCGAGACATGGGCGGTGGCAGCATTAAGCATTTTCCCATTACACTTTTCTCAAATCTCAAACATAACAGCTCGTTATGAAATATTCGCTTATGAACTTGTCACAAAAGATTGAACATTCGATTTCTGTGCGAACGGAAGACCAAAGATCACTTCCGCTCTGTGATGCATTTGGCAAACTAAAAATAATTTGATATTTTAAGCGATTTAATGTTTAAGAATATTCTCATTACGGAAAAATTGTGACGTACCAACTCGTTATGCAATTTTGACTTATGAAATATTCATGAAAGATTATTATTTATTCGAATTAATAGAATTATAAGCATGGACGTTCTAATATAATTTTGACTTAATGGAATGATTTTGGTATTTAGAATTAATCGGTATACACATAAGCATAAGGTATTAGCATAATGGTGAAGACATCATGATCCCATGAGCCATTCTGTTATATCTGCTTTGAAAAATAAATAATTTAGTGCAATGTGTTGCTGTCATGAGGAAAAATGTTTAAGATAACGTGAGAGAGCAGACTTTTTATGGAAGCGATAAAATTTTCCAAGCAAGCACTTTGCCAATCTATTTGAAATTCATTTCTAGAAATGTGCTCGATATTTGTATTACCAAAATCTGTAACAGATAATTCCAAAGCATAGCTGAATAGTTAATAATAATAGCCGAATAGTAAGTGTGGCTTTATAGAGGAACAAATAAACATGTTTTTGTGACGTCATCAATTGTTCAATAGAGTGCACAATTGTGCATAGTAAAATCGCGAATACGACTAGTAGTAACAGACTAAATGACTTTTATTGTTAATATGTTTATTTATTAAATATTTTCTATTGTATATATGTATAAGGCTTAAGTTAACAGCTAAGAATTTAAGCCTGCAATAGATTAAACGATTATGAACTGCAGTATTCGATACATCTTCAATATTTTTATTCGAAGGCACTATAACTATCACAATAAGCTCAATGTTTGGCCAGTTCCTCTCTGTATTCTAATTAGGGACATTAGAGTTTGCGATTTTTAAAAATATTTCTTGATTTAAAAAAAGAACACTGACATCTTTGAATTCGAAACTTCTAAGAAAAGCGCCAAAGCGAAAATTACGCTGAAGAATGTTTACATTGCAAAAGGAATTCACATATTCATATAAAACGTATGAGATGCAGCGATATAATCAGCATTTGTAACACTTTCCCAGTAAAAAATTGATGACCCAATAATTACGTGTTAATGCGAAAAATGCAAATTTTTACACTTTGCTTTGCTCAAGCGAAATGCCCTACAAAACGCAAGCCTGTGCCATTGCTTCAGATCCTCCGCAATTGCCGCGAAAATTAAAAGCGAGCGCAAGTGATTCGCACACGCTGCTGCTATCATCGATCGTTAGCGAGCACGCCACTGCGCCAGTTCGCCAGTACGCCAGAGCGCCGGCCAGTGAGGGAGGGAGGGAGCGTTGCCAGCGCGTAAATTAAATGCAACGTAAATGTCTTAATTGCATTTGTATGCTAATTTATGTCATCGACGCAAGCAGAGATCGGCACCGAGCAAGTGATCGTGCCGCAAATAATACAAACACACACACACGCACGCACGCACTCACAGATAGATTGAGTGGCAATTTTTAATAAACAACATTTGTACACACATGCATGTGTAGATACTTGCCGTAGATACATTTCGTGCAATTGCATTGTGTGCGGTGAATTTAAAGAGAGATCAAACTGTAGAAAAGAATGGACGAGCAAGTGAACAAATGAATGAATGAATGAATTTTTTTGCATCAATGAAATACGGAAATTGTATTTGTTGCTTTCAAAGTGAGCATGCACATGTGTGTGTGTGTGTGTGTTTATCGAATGCAGCCGCAATTATTATTGGTTCTCATCGCGCCGCCTGACGACACAGCAGCTGCATTGGTATTGGTATTGACATGAGGCAGAACACAGCGCGATCAGCCGCCGCCGATCGATGCCGCTGCAATACTCTGCGGAAATGAGCTCATTTCATTTGAAAATCATACGAAATTGTAGCTCATAAATTGCTAGATTTTCATTTTAATGATGAAGCCGCAGCAATGCGCATGCGGGAAGGGAAGCTGTAGGCGGCTATTTCACTTCATTGATTAAAATCTAGCTAAATGCCAGCTTATACGTACATACATACATACGTACGTATGTGAGTGTATATTTGCGATGTAACAAATGATTGGCCATTTTTAATTAGAACTGATGTTAGTTGGTTTTTTTTTTCCTTTCAAACACATCGAGAAGGGGGAAGTGGTGGCGGGCAGCTGCTGAGTAATATGTCTGATGGTTTGTAAAATTTTTGTTACATGCGCAAAAGTTCGATATTTTCGCGGGAAACCCAATTGAATACCTAGAAGTGAGATACAATTGAGTTTGCGCGAAATCTGGAAATATCAGAAAAACAAATGCTTGGGAAATTTTCGCGTTTCGCATCTCTGGTCGGATCGTGTAGCCAATAGATAGCCCTTTTCTTGCAAACGTTTTTTTTTCATAGAAAAAAGTATCATTTGGTACAACAACATTGAGACTGTGAATTTTGTAACTTTTTTAAAGTAGCACTGTTAAGAAATTTTCACTGTTCACATCTGGGAACTGATAGTGGAGTCAATAGTTTACCACTTAACTTCAAATGCTATTTGGAAAAAATGAATGATGATTGATACTGAATTTTGTGACTTTTTAAGAGAATAGCATTAGGAAAACTTTACGCAATTTTTTTTTAAAATTTGTATGGTTGCGTATTTTGGGTGTAACTTTTCATTGATTTATTTCAGTTTTTCTGACTTTTTCCATACACTTTCCATACACTGCTACTGAACTTGAAGGAAACTTAGGTCCTTATATCAATAGTGTCAATTTAAGTATTCCGTACGCAAAATGACAGGATAATTTGACGTTTCCCTTCGCCTCTGCTCTTTCGCTAAAGTCGCTCACTTGCAATGTCACAAACAGTGTGGGCCAATGTCAGCGTGTTCGAAGCGATAAATTAAGAGCGCTGAAATTGATTTAATGCCTGCCCATTCGACTGCTCGTTCGTCGCGGCCTATTTAGCGCCCTTGCGCAGATGGCGATCAAGCGTGTAAATTCGATTTGCGATCGTTGCATTTGTGTATGTGTGTGTGTGTGTGTTTGTGTGTGACACATGACATAGCCGCCAAGACAAACCCAATGGCTGAGAGGCATAAGGGTGTGGCAGTCTGTTGAAATGCACTTTATTTGGCGGCACAATTTTGTTGTTGTTGCTGTTTTTGTTGCTGCCGTTGCAGCGGCGGCGGCGGCTTGAACTTGAGCTAAATTAATTGGCAATTTGAAAATAAATATGCAGTTAATTGGAGATGATGCATGAGCAGCAGCAGTGGTAGTGGCAACACTGGCAATTGAGTTTTCATTGGAAAATTGCAATTTTTGAAATTTCTTCGAGAAAAAAAAGTTCACAATTGAGCCTAAGCGCGCATGAAGCTGTGAAGAAAAATCTAATTAGTTTGGTATGGTTTGCATAATTTTTAGCTTCATTTACTTTTGACATCGGCGCGGCGATGGTAACTTACTGGGCCAGCCACTCTGGCCGGCAGCTGGACGACCCACCTTTAAGACTTGCTCAGGTTCGAGCCAAATCTGCTCCTCGCTGCTGGCCACTTGCCACTTGCTTGAGGCAGGCAGCCCTCACTACCGTCGCTCTGTCTGCGCCTGCTGTGCCGGCCACCCCCACAGGCTGTCACAGCGAGCGAGCGAGCGCATTTCCTGCTCAGCTTTTATTTTTGATTTATTTTTGATTTTTCGATTTTGTTGCACAATTTGCTGCGCTTGCACTTTTGCGTAAATGTCGCAAGTGCCAAAATTTATGTTTGCTTTTCTTGAAAATTTTCACCTCTAATTTTTTGAATTTTTATTTATGTTTTTGCAGCATTTCGGTTTTTCATTGATGTTTTGATGCCAACAAATTTGACAAAATAAATGCATAAACTTTTTCCTCGCAAAATTTGTGATGCCAACCAACGGCTCCCCCTCCGGTCCCCTGTCCACTACTGTACCCTTTCACGCAGTGCGCCGTCGACACTTTGGCCAGCATCTCCGCTTTTATTTGTTTATTTTTTCAACAAATTGCTCCTATTTATTTCATTGGATTTGCCCGTTTGTAGGCACGAATGCTTATTTTACTGTCATTCGCATGAAATTTCTGCTTTCATCTTTTTAAGTGTAGTTTTTTTTACTTAGAGTTGAAAAATCTTCGAAAGATGCTGAAGTGTCCGTGTAACCGAGGCTTAGGAGCTCATTTACTTCTATTGGAACTAATGGGGCCTACAAATTTTTTTTATAGTCTTGTCTGAGCGGCAAGGTTTTTTCTGAGAAGCTTTCCATTATGGCTCTGTATACTCTCGGAGAGTTGCCCAACTCCTCGAAAGAGAGGGCGTTCCACGCAAAGGAACAAAGTTCCTTTTTTAGATGATATGAGTCGGCAGGGATTCGATACAGTGATTTCATATATCAGGAACCCACGCTGACGAGGCTACGTTGTAGTGGAGCGCAAAGCTTGGAGGCATCACGAATGTGCACACCTCTCTGGAGCCTTAAGCGCTATGAGCTGGCCTGCACGGACAGGCCTAGGTCCAGTTCATTGTGGTAGACCGAAGTGAGCCCATTTGGTACTGCAATTTGTAATAGTTTTTATGGCGGTAAGATGTACATATATAACCGTGTAAGCGAGGCTAAGTTCTAGCTTTTAGTACAAGTTAACAGAAACTACAAATGCATTTTATAGCCGTATCCAAAAGAGATTGAGCAGCTTTATCTGTATAGCAAAGAATACTTTTGCAGAGTTACAAATTCTTCGCAAGATTATTTGCACCGTGCAAAAACACTTTGGAAGAAAATTCTGCTTATTCTTTTTTAGATGGTACTTTGGAAAAAAATTATCCTTATGCTCTTTTTAGATAGTACGATTCTACTGTGGATCAAACCAGCGATTTCTCGCTGCAGAGCTCGAACACCTTTTCATTGGACTACGGTGACACAATTATAAAATTTTGAAAGTGAACTAATAACATTCATCGAAAAAATCATTGTCATTGTTAAGTTGTTTTGTCATAATAAATTATATTGAATAGTTATTGATTAAATTATGAACAACTTCAAAGCTTAAAGAAGAGTCTTGGGCATACTTCTGCCATTGGAAAGACAGCAGCAGTATATTTCTGTATAAAACTAAGCAGATATTTTTGTTGTAACTACGCTGCTTGCATACATTCGGCAGTACATAAAAGGCATAGTATTAAAGTGTAAAGCTTAAGAAAGATACATACATATATCACATTTTTCACTTATTTTAAGATAAGCTACTTTGGCTAATCTCCGTAAAAATTTTGCATAAAAAAATATAAAGTATACGTCTGTTTTTTGCAGCTCGATTTCGTAGAGAAACGTTATTGAAATTAGGCCAATTTGTCTGAGCTGCACTGCCATTCGAAATGGAATTGATATTTTCAATTTTAACTAACAAATCTACACTTTGGAAACATTTCGAATGCTCAATGGGAATCCTTTTTTATTTCGAGCGCTAATTTCGATTTGGTTTCCGAAAAGGATTTTAAAATTTTGATCGCTCTAAATACAAAGGCTGATGCTAAGATGCCTCTGGTTAGTTACTTAAACTATTTTGCTGACGTACTTACCAGCCGAATCCCGTCATTGGCATTGCAAATATTAAAATTGCAATTACCATGAGTAACCGCATATCTCCGTGCAATGGAATCCGAATGCGCGAAAATATCCGCTGGCACAAGGCAGTCAAATGACGCCCAAATAAGCTGCGTGCGGCAGCAGAAGGCGACAGATAGTGTAGTTAGGGCAGATGAGAAGCCTTCAAGCCCGACTAAAATTCGGCTTAATTGCGATTTAGGCCAACTGCGGCAGCGACAACGAAGCGACACTGGCACTGCGGCAACATGATGTGACACGGCGCGACACTGCAGACGGGGTGAGGCGGAGCAGAACGACACGGAAGCGGTCAAGACTGGCGCTGGCACTTGAACAGACACGGAAAAGCGCGACGGGCACGAAAGCTCTGCGCGCACTGCAGTGAAAACGATTTCGCGTCGAACTCGCTGAAAAGACGCGCGCGTACTGAGAATGGCGCAAGGAGCTGAGTGCAACGAGCGCTGAGAGTGTTGTTGAATTTTTATGGACTCGTTGGCTGCTGCTGCTGCTTCTGCTTGCCGACCTTTAGCGGCGAGCGGCTAAGGAAAAGTGAGCTACACGCTGGCGGCAGCAGGATGCGGCCACTGCGAGGCCAAATGAAATGAAACGAAACGAAACGAGCGAAAAACGCAGGCAGAAAGCGTAAAAAATGAATTAATCGCGCTTTAATAAATCCACTTTCGGGGGATGTGCGTTGCCCACTGCTGCTGCGGCACGTCTGCGGACTGCCTACCTCCTTTTTGCGCGTTGCCCCGTGTGTCCAGTGTGCCCAAGTCGAGGCGCAGCCAAGGTGCCTTTAATCGCTTTTCTGCACTGCGCGTATATTCGTTGTAGCGTGGCTTCCTTTTTGCTGACGCTTGCTTTTGTTGTTGTTTTTTCTTTGAGCAGTTTTTGTTTTTTGTTTTAAAGTTTTGCTTTTAGCCTTTTGTCGTATTTTTGTATTTCTGTGCTGTTGGCGTGGCTCACTGATCGCTGCACTTGACCACGAACGGCGGCGGCGGCGGTTCAACTGATCGACAACAACAACAAGAACAACAACACTGGCACAAGTAAACCACAGAATGCGCCAAATCGCCACTCACATGCGTAAATGTCTGACAGACTGACTGACTGACTGACTGTCTGTCCGTTTGTTGGTCAATATGTTCGGCGATCGTTCACTTGCGCTCACTCGCGATCTTTCGTTGTTGCACACTGACGTTCAGTTGTAGACGTTACAATTCACTTTGGCAAGGCGACGCCACTTTCGTTGCTGCTGCTGGTTGCCATTGCCTGGCTGCTGCTGCTGCTGTGGACGCTCTTTCGTTAGCCGTGCACAATTTCTGCGCTAATGTCGAGCGAAGATCGCTTTTCGCTAGTTTTGTGCTTTCTGCCGAAAACGCAAATGAGCAGCCGCCACCAAAGCAGCGGCCAAATGCTCGGCGTCTGCGGCCGCTGAGCGTTCTCAGATTTTTGCAAGCGCCAGCGAGTGCGCACTCACAGCGAACACACGTCAGCAGGCCAACGCGTTTCACTCTTTCACTCACTCACACACTCTGGCGCTCTTCTTCTTTTTTGCCACGTTTTTTTTCTTCGCTACACTTTTGCAGAAATTTTGCGCGTTTTCTGCTTAAATTTCTAGCGTTTTTCGCTTTTTAATTGAACTCTTTTCGCACACACACACACACGCACACACCGAGTTCGAGCTGCGCCTTCTTACAGTTGCAACGAAAATCGCTCATACGCTCAAGTAGCAGCAACCGCCAAATGCACGCGCGAGTTCGTCAGCGTCGAAGATGCGTGAAAATTGAATTGAAAAGCGAAATGGAATGGCTTCGCGCTGAGCCGCATCCGCGCCGTGTTCGCGCTAATGTGTTTGTTTTGTGGCTGTCTGTCTGGCGGCGTGCTCACGCTCCAGCACTTGTTGTATCTAGATACTCGCTCACAGATACTATTCTTTTCGTTGGTGTGCTCTGCTCTGCTTGTTGCTGTTTGTTGGCTGTTGTTGATTTCCGCTCGAGTTTTATTGCTTTTAACCGATTAGAGCGCGATCTTGTCACTGTCACATTTGATAAGCGCGCCCCCGCACACACGCACACACATGCACATGCACACTCGCTCAAGGCAAGGCAACTTTCTTCACGTCGTCATCAGCGACATCATCGCCATAGTCAGCTTCGTTGCTGTGCGTTCGCTTTGGAAATGGAAAAGTCCAACGCGCAGGCGAACACTTTTCCTGGCCGCGCTGCGCTGCTCTGCTGCTTTGCTCGTTGGCGAAATGTAAATAAAACGCTTGCTGGCATACCACTTGTGATGGATGGCGGCACAGTGGAGCGAATGCTCTGCCGGCTGCACACAAAAAGCCATTAATCAACTTCATGTCAAGTTCGAGCTATAGCCATTCCATTTGCGTCGACAGCGACTTCCGGAAAATGTTGGTCTGTTTTGCAATATGCTAAAAGCAGCGTTGCCAACTCAGCGCCTTTCCGCTCAATTGAGTGCTCTTACTTACTTATATACTACGCATATACTTAAATTAGAAGCTTCTTATATCATATATATATTTTCTTTGAAATTTTCATTGACAACAAAAATTAAAATCAAGCAAATTAATACTACTGAGGTTATAGGCAAAATTGGGCTGAGACCTCTGAAAAATCTCTTTTGGTTTCAAGTTCAGATTTTGCGCGTGAATTAAAATTCGTATAATGTCGTGTAGTTTTTCGTAAGTGACTTTGAAATATTAATCAATATTTTCTAAAAGGTTTAGAAGAACGAATCTGCAGTAAAACAGCCACTTTAGTTGGATCCGTATTATCTGCCTGAAGTTGTCAGGCGTCTATAAAAGTAATTTCATCTGTTTTCATGACATAAGCCAGTCACCCAAGCCGCCAGATCCACTGTGCAATTTTCCATGAAATGTGAACTGAGAAAATCTCATGCTATTAAGTGAGCAATGCTTAGGCAAACACTTTGCTAAAGAGCTCAGCCCACAAAGTGGAGAGCCAATTTATCTCGCAAGAGCCAGTGAGCACTTTCTAAACAGTGCTGTCAGATTGTTACTTTAAAAATCCCAAAGTCATTGAGAAGAATTCCTTTTCCTCTGTCATAGTTTTAAATGCGAAAAATAATTGACAACACCAAACTAAGTACATATTAGAAAAACGGGCATGTTTATCGTCAATAGGATTGAGTATGCCATAGTCCAGAACGAAGCTAATTAAATTTTCTGTATTTTTTCAGAGCGATAGTTGTAATTTTCTCAAAACTTTTTATTTAGATCAACAACAGTCATGTATGCCCAGTTCTGCTCTAATGTATTATTTGAAGTTTTGTTAAAATAATAAGTAGCACATATACATATGTATCTATCAGTATTTCTGTGTTAGTTTTAAAATCTTAATTCAATACAAGTCGAATCTGAGCTTATAGTTTTTTGAAATTTCTATATAAGAGTACCACAATAGACCTTTCAGATCGCGCTGCCTGGGAGACTGGATTCCTACTTAAAACACAATACATACAATATAAAGGATTCTTTCACTTTCTTATATTCTGCCGGACTTTTATTTGTATACTTCTTTATTAAAGTTCAAATTCGGTCCACCTGTGGTTGATCCTGGAATCTCCTGGAAAAAGAAACCGCGCTTTCATGGGAGCAACATCTTTTCCTTTTGACCTTCATCCCTACCTTAGTGTCAAATTGCCACTAATTTTATCACTTTTAGTTATGGGAATGATTTAAAATAAAATACCATATGACAAAACTGCGTAATCTCAGAATCCTTTCCCTTCGGAATCTTTCGTAGCCAAAAGCACAAAACTTCGTATAAAATTCCACGATCCGACAGCATTGCGTAGAATCAGACACAGATAAAGAGCAAGCAGAAGCAGAAGCTGTGCCAGAAGTATTCAAAGAATCGCTTTGTTTACATTTTGGCGTTGTCGTAACGTAGCAGCCAGCGTAGATTTGTGGCACATGCAGATACACGCTGCACGCTCTCCGCGCTAATCCGGCAGATACTTATCAACTTGACGGATAGCAAGATACAAGATAGATTCGCGTTTGTGAGCACATTATGGAATGTGCTTGAATAGATGCGCCGATGAATGCTGCCGAGCAGAGATTCTCACGCAACACACGCACGCACACAAACAAACACCGAAGAGCCTTGTCTTCCTCTATTTGCCTTTTCTCTTGGCATGCCAGCAGCGAAACGCTCGTAAATGAAGCGCGTTGAGACTTTTCCTTGAGCGCTATGAAAACGCCAGAGCAGTTCAAATGAGCACGATCGGGAGCATATGCCAGCCAGCCAGCCAGCGCACAGGGGGGAGTTGAGTAGGTGAGGCTGTATTTGTTAGCTCTTGTTTGTTTACATTTCAAAGATGACACAGGGCGTGCCTGTGTGTGTGCATGTGGATTACCACGAGTGATGCCGGGTGGCCTTAGCAGTGCTCGGGGTGGGGAACTTATGTGATATGACATCTTATGTTCGTATACACTATGCCATATGTGGCAATAAAAAATTTGTGAAAAAACGTGCAAAACATTGGAGAAATATTCGAGTAGTAAAAATTAGAAAAATTTTGTTTCAAGCATATACTAATTATATTTATTTGAGCAACTTGAATGTAAAGAATGGTCAAACCTTAGCAAGAATTTCCAAGATTATGTTGGCTGCTAAAGAACAAAATGAACCACTTTAATTCTCAATTTACACACTTTACACACGCAAATATTCCCCCCGGAAATTTTTCTTTCTTGCCTTTTGCTTTTTACGAACAGCTTCTTTGATAAATTCGTATGTATTCTGGACACAATCATAATTGTCTTTATAAATATTTTTATTTTTTTTTTCAATTCAATTCAATTCAATTTAATTTATTATTGGCTGTTGGCATTTAAGACGTAGTCTTTTGCATGCCGCGTATATACATTCATACATTAATTCATTCAATAGATAAACAACTGGTCGTACTTAAATTAACTTAAATTAACATGTTAACATAATTAACTTAACTTAATTAAAATTAAAAGATTTAGAGGAAAAAAGAGATTATTACAGTTAAGAAGCGGATAAGAGATAAGAGAAAATAGAGATCAAAGAATAGATTTAGGAGAAGTGGGTAAGAATAAGACGCTTAAAGTGCTCAGTTTTTGAAATTGTTCTTATGGAAATTGGAAGCGAATTCCATAGGCGTATGGCACTGACGAAGAAAAATCTGCAAGAGTTGCTAAGATATTGCTAATAATTTTAAGGCAATAATTTTTCATGAAGATAATAGCTAAGGGTACACTTACAAATATTACGGTTTTACAAACTCCTTCTCAATAGCGCTGTTGCTATACTTCCTCTGTTCAAGGAAAGGCGAAGGCTAACAATATAATTTTTCGGCCGAATAGTTCCAAGCTTTTAATGTTAAAAAATTGTTGTTCAATATTTAAAAAAAACAAAGATTTTCACATCGCAAAATCAAGCAGACAAAGAACCAAAAGTAGACCTAAATCAATAAGACCTACTCTTGAATAGAGCCGTCGATTTTATGCTGACAATTCTGATTTTAAATTCTGATATTAAAGAAAAGGTGATAAAATAAAAAACAAAAATGTCATTTTTACAGCCATAAATTAAGCTTTTGTGCCACTGTGCCTAAGCCTATTTGCACAATGATAACTCACCTTACATTTCACAGGTTGTCAAAAATTTGTTATGGCTCTTGCTCGTTGTTGTTAAGATCAAGATTGAGATTTCTTATCTGAACATTTAACGCTCAGATTTGAGATGCTGCCAACAACAGCTGCCGCAGCAAATAAACAAATCTTCACTACTAAATGAGTGCTGCACATAATAAATTTGGTAAAAAAAAACAACAATTAGATCACACACACACACGCACACACTTACGCGCTACAACTACACAGTTACAATAAGCAACTGTTAGAACAAATTTTAAAAAACCATAAAAAGAGATTGATTGCTTGTGAAACGTGACGTCAGTATAAACAGGCTGTAAAATCAATTCGCACTCAAACGCATGCAGCTACACATACACGCACACATACATACATAGGCATGCAAGTGTGCAAGGGAGTAGTCTCATATGAGGGCGCTATAATACTGAGGCATTTCAAAATTTATTAAGCGGGCTATTCTTCATAAAGTGAGCTGTGCTTCGACACTGCCCCGACCCCTTCAACCCTTCACTCCACCCCGCCCAACAGCCCTCCCACCAACCACACAACCAAACCGCCAGTCAAAACCAACGAAAGCATGATATTGAATTGCTCTACGCCGGTGTTCCAGCGCGCACTCAACACTGTCAATCAATTGCTCTGCACCGAAACGCCATCTAGCGTCAGCGTTGTGTAAACATGCGCTATTTTCATAAAATCTCAATACGCCTTTTCGCACAATTTCCAGTGCAGCGTCCAGCTACCATTGAGCGATTTGTTTATTTATTTTTCCAAGTGTTAAATGCTACAGTTCGCAATAATTAAATTTGGTGTGTTTGTAGCTTTTGTTTAGAACACAAATACAAACGCACAGGAGCACAAGACACACACACACACTCATATATAGCGTACACAAACACACACACTCACACATTGTGGCATGCACGCGGCCAAGAAACTACGCTACAGCGCGCAATCTGTTCTGGCCAGCAGTGAGCAGTGCCACCAAGCAGCCAACTTCCCCCCGGCTCCCCCTCGGCTCTAAACCCATTTTTCAGTGCTCAGTTTTTGATGAAAGCAGCAACACGCTTTTTTGCTACACTTTTCCCTAGCTATTTTCCACCTAGCTGTTGTTGTTGTTGTTGCTTTTCTATACATATTTTGTATGTGCGCTTGTTTTATGCAAGGAAAACGTTTGTTCACACTATCAATTGCTCATAAAAATTTTTATGAGCCACAAATTTTTTAAGAGCTTTTCGCCTTAATTTCCTGATACCTGTTTTGGGCCAGCGGCTAAAGGCAAAAGTAAGCAAGTATAAGCAGCAGCAGCAGCGAAAGCGGCGAAAATCGAAAAATTATCTTTCTTCTACGTATGAATTTTTTAAGTTTTTAAGCCCAGGAAAAAAAGTACAAAACACAGAATAATAAAAATAATGCAATGAGCATGAGCGGCATTACGAAACTTGGCCATATCTCAGCGGCAATGTTTGTAATAAAATTCTGACGTGAAATGAACATTAAGATGAGCGCAGAAGTGCCTTGGCCATTGCCTCTGCTGCTGTTCGGTTAAAGCCACGTGCGCTACCAAGGGGTCTGCGGGTGAGGCAGACAGATTTGTGATAAATTTTGCCATGCATAATTAGGAAATGCACTCGTATCGTGAGAGTTATGAAATGTTCGTAAATTGTGCATGTGAATATAAAAAGAGCAAGCATTTCTTTGAAAAATTCATGGAGAAATATTGAGAAAGAAATAAGTGCATTTCGATAAGAGAGTGCTTGAAGAATTTGATACGAGTACAGTCCAGAGATACCACGTCAGGTCGTAACCCTGTAACGGGTTGTTCTGAACAATCAAGAAGAACAAGAAGAAGCTAAATTTCTTAAAGGGCTAACAACTGTTTGGAGCACTAACATACAATTTAAATAATAACTGATTATTTAAAGAGTATAAGAAAACTTAATTCGTAATGATTATGTTTTAAACTTATGTTTTTGTTCATTTAAAACATTTATTTATAATTAATTTCATTATTCTAGCGAACTATCATTATTTTTTCACACCTTTCCAAACCAGTAAAGATGGAATGTTACATTGAGAGCATATAAGTTTTTTATAAAATTTCTGCTGAGAATTGGCACGGTAAGTGCACGGTCCCTTATGTTGGTTCAAATCCCAGCCAACTCATATCTTCTAATAACACTTTCGCGAGTTTGTTGGCAACTCTCTACGAGCATTCTTTTCTTACCAAATGAAGCTGCTCAATTTCGTTCGAATACTGCTATAGAATACATTTGTAGGTCCCGTCAACTAGCGCCAAAATTATATGCGCATATAAGTTAATGCGTAAAAGCTAGACCTTGGCTTCTGTTCTATTGGCTTTAACGCCAATTATTATTGGTTTAGTCATTAATGAAAAAATGCAAATTTATAACGAAAGACCGCAAAGCTTTCAATAACGGTACCTGGTATTAACATTTTGTGCTATTTCATCTAAATATTTGGCCATACTCATCTTTATCGCCAAAACAAATTGGCACATTTTACTCATTCATCTTAATAACAATTCATGCTAAGAGTTTTTCCTAGAACTTGTCTAGAAATCCCCACACCTAATCCTTGCCAACCATCGACAGCTACTCTGTCCACCTATAAAATAAAAATCGTTGCGGGCATTGATTTCTTTTTCGGGAAAAACTCTTACGCACTCATGCGGCCGCCAGCCCCACCGCCACTTCGGCCGCCGACCACTTGACGGCTCCCACAAGTCAGCCTCATAGACTTGAGCCGCACGCTCTGGCGATGGGCCTGTGGCATGTGCATACCGCCCATTGTTTTATAAACAATCAAAATTGTTGTCGAGTTGTTGTTCTAACATATTCACTTGATTTACTGCCAACGAAAAAGTTTGTCAGTGCTGACAGCCGACTTGAAATCAAAAAAGATTTATAACTTTTTGTTTACGCACACTTGCCTTGGCCAAGTGCTTCAACGAACTTTTTTATGGCGCTAACATTACGCGCATGAGCGCTCTCTTAAGATCATTCTAGATTTTTATTAAAACAAAAGTAATTACCTAAATTATGCTAATATTCGCTAATGCCGTGCCTCGACTGGCATGAGTCAGTAAAAGTAGTAAAAAGTGCGCCATATTTTTTTCGTTTAGTTGGCTGAGCACTTGCTGCCGGCACGTGAGATACTGTATCTGTAGCTGTTTATTGGGGGCGTCTTCAACTGCCCGAAAATTGTTGCTCTTAATTCGCTGGCGAGTTGTGCTTTCTCTTGGCAAGTTTCATTTGAATTTTTGCAAAACTGCAAAGGTTCAAAAATGAGTGAAAGAGTGTGCTCTTGAGAAAAAATGTAAATCAAATTTGAGTGAAGATTATTTGCATCTAAGATGAATGAGTTTAACGGCAAAGAAAACTGCTGCCAAGAGTGTTGTCATTATGTTACTAACGTGAGCAGATTCTCTGAGATGTAAAGAAAAGCCAGCTGAAAGCGAGCCACTTTATAATTTTTGATTATAAAAGTTTTAAATAAAGATTTAATGCAATACTTCTAGCATTATTTCTAGACGTATTAAGTATCTCTACTTTCTGCCATATACACTTTTAATTTTTGCTTCTCCGTTTTTTCGCTATATTCAATTTTCCGACAGAGAAGAATGCAGTTGATCTGAACACCTAGGCGTCATTCCGACCTGCCGCCATTTTCATAATTTTTTAAGGTAAAACACATCGGTAAGTCGCAGCGTTCCTTTAATAATAGAAGGCTCGGGTTCACCTCATCTTCGCCTTCAATCAAAGTAGCTCAAGGCAGACATTCAAAAATGTCTGTTATATGTATCTGTATCTGTATCTGGGTAAAGTTGAACTCAGCTATAGAACCGGCAATATCAAATCGAAATGTATATAATTTTTGTCATTTGAAAAGAAGGAAAGTAGAAATTAGAAAAATGCAAAAAATTCGATCAAAGACTTTTTGATCTTGGCGCGACTTTCTATAGTCTTTATTTATTACCTAGATACAAGTCGTTCGATCTCAGCACAATATACTCGTATATGATATTGAATGCTTCAGTTTATATCAATTCCTTTTGCACTCTTCGTTCTTTTAATATGAGCTCTTTGTTTCACGGGTTCATTTTCAACTTACCTTGATGACTATTTACAAATGCAGGCAATCCTTTTAAGAGCGTAGAATTACAAATGTCACAATAATGTGATTGTGAGTCACGCCTTTTCGCCGAAGCCGCAATTCCCATAAGCTGCACTTCTACGGGGCAAATGCACGCACACATGCACATGCAGATACGTGCAGCTGATGGCATCAACACATTTAAATTGACAAGCAAGCACACAGAAGGAGCTGCAAGTGGAAGGAAGGAAGTGGGAACGAGTGGGAAGTTGAGTGTGCGCGCTGCGACCATTAAAAGCGTTAAAAATTTATCACAAATTAATTGCTTAATGCGATCACTTTCGCAATACCAGCCAACAAAAACAAAAACAACCAGAACAACAATGGAAACAAGTAAGGAAGCTTTAGTCCGCTTTGACCGACAGTGCAATGCCGTACGCTAAGCAAGCAAATTGAGCTGGAATGTGGAAACTAGCTCTAGGAACTCAACTGATGACGTATTTTATTGAAATCGAAAAGACTCCAAATTGTGTTGCTCTGCCATATTGACGGTGATCGATATTTTAATATGAAATTATTTGGTTTTATATGGCAGGCAGGCCATGCCACCGTTCCAATACGCTTAAGTACCAACTTAAATAAAGAACAGTTATTATTATAGAAAGAAGCGCCATTTTAAAGTTGTACTCTATGTAGAAACTGTATGTGTCTGTTGTTCGATTAAGATTATATCAGAGCTTAAATTCGACTTATAAAGATCTCTGCAAATCTCTCCCTGCAGGCGAGTCGCTGAAGATCAGATAAATTTTATGGCCACCGCCGGCACTTGAAAGAATCTTCGGTGAGAAATAATGAGTTTGGGATAGTTTGACACAAAATTTGAACTTTGAACTTCTATAATATTTTTGCTTTCGCCTAATATATCACGAAATTTTGGTTGGACATTTTTCTTTGTAAGTGACAAATGAAATAAATAAAAATATTTTAATATTTTTTTTTGTTCATTCCATACTCTTGTAGTTAGTATAGCATTTTGAAGAATACTACGACTTCTAAAGAAATACAAATTTTTTATATTATAAGGAAAATTTTTTCCTAGAAGATTGTAAGAATATTTAATAAAAGGACACTAGAAAGGCTGCTGTTCATTGTATCATATTACCTTGTACACAATTTTTTTAAAGATAAGTGTAGGTTATAAAGAGCGCCATGCAGACCGACTCAGCTAGCAATGTAAGCAAGGCGGTAGGCAGGTCGGCCAGCAAGCAAGTAAGCAAGAAAGCAATGGCCCGTTGCAGCGGTCGAGCAGGCGAGCGTGTTCAACGCAATTTTAAACGCTTCGGACTTCAGCGGAGAAACTGCTTGTGAGCCTAATGAAAGCATGTGCATGTGCAAATTGAATGACTGATAATCTGGGCGGTCTTTAATATGGCATTTAAGATTAAGTTGAATAATTTGAATTAAAACGCCGCATTGTGGCATTATGAAAAAATTTTATGTTTGGGCAAAAGTAAGGCGGTGGAATTTGCCATCATTAAAATGATTTTAAGCAGCTTTTTCGAAAATATTTATGCTATGCTAATGGTTGGTTAAAATTTAATATACTAATAAGCATCAAATATGTATCATTTTGAAAATAAGTTGTTTTTAATAAACGAAATTTGGTAAACGAGAACGAAATTTTGTAATCTATCAAAAGGAATGTATTATAGAGTTAGGTGGCAGCGCTGCTGTTCTACACTGCTTGCCAACAACAAACGAAAAACCCACAGCGTGTGAATGCAAGGTGTAAATTTAATTTGAGCCTGCGCGAACCGCCTCCTCGCATCGAGGGGCGCATCATCAATAAATTGGAATTAGTGTGGTGGCTCAAACGGCACTGCCGGCGAACAGCAAAGGCCGGAAAGGCTGCACGGCAGCAACAGCTATAGCTACAGCAACAACAACAGAAACCCCCAAAAGGCAACAACTACAGCAGCAACAATAAAAGCAGCTCGTATTGTGGCAGTGAGCAGAGAGCGAGCAATTTGCCGAAAGACGCATACTTCAACACGCCGTGGGATTACAGCTAAATTAGTGGGAAGAGAGCGGCGCAAGACCACCAGGACGGCGCATAAAATCGGTAGAAACGATTTGCTGGCCTTTGCCGTCGCTGTCGCTGTCAGTGCCCTCGGCTCGACCCATGCCCCTAGCCACGCCACCTTGGAATGCCTTGACTATGAAACGAGTGTTCCGAAGGAGCTGCATTTTTCCATCTTTTCTCTTCTTTTTTTTATATTGTTTTGTTAAGCAAATTAAATAAGTCAGTATTTAAGCTGAGCCGCGCGCAGTCTTAAAACAAATTGCCTGCGTCGACAACTCTCACACGCTCAGGTATGCCTCTGGCATGGGATACGCCGCCGCCGCCGCAGCCAGCGCTGAGATGCAACCGCAGGCGCTGACATTGGATTAAGAGATTAAACAAATTAAAACAAATTGATTCTTGTGCGGCGTGGTTGGTGGCTAATGAGCGAGTTAAATCAATAATTTTATTATTAATGCAAATAATTAAAAATTATATAAAGAGCATAAATTGTGCAAATAAAAACGCAGCTGCCGCCTTTCAAGTCGCATGCGCCGGAAGCCGCGCAGAAGCACATCACACACTAACACAGTGCGTCACTTTCAGAGTGAACGTTTTTTTTTGTAACCAGTAGCGCTGCTAGAGCTCGAAATCATGTTAAAAAAAAGTCAATTCTCGCTCTAAAAAATAAGAAGGCAACAACAACAAAAAATGACTGTTAAAATTTATATACCATCTAAAAATCAGCGGGCTCAATGCTACAAATTATTTCATTTAGTCACTTGACTTTGTTCTAATACAAATCAACTCTATTTGAAAAACATGCAACTTTTTGAACACTCTACCAAAAAAATTTGTAAAAAATGTTTGAGACCTGCAACAATTTTGGTAAAGATTCAAAATTGTCTTAAACCTTTCATTCTAATAATATATGATGTTTTTTTCTTGCCATATTTTCTCTAAAACAGTTTCGTAATATTTGATTAAAAATGATATTTATGAGATTTTATAAGAAGGTACATATTCTTTTTATGAGCTTGTAGATATTAGATTTCATTTGGAGTAGGGATCCAGTCTCTTAGCCAGTGCGACCTGATTTCATGAGCTTACAGTTAATATTAATGAAGTAATTTGAAAAAAAAAGCTTTTGGTAAATATATTCAAAATGACTAGCAAAATTGCTCTAAATACACTATTTTTCATCTTTAAAACACGCTTTCTTTAAGAATTCAAATGTGAAAACATGTGAAAAATAATTTCCTAAAAAACAAAATTTTATGCAAAAAAATGCCAAAGGGACCCTCTGTCCTCTTAATTAATAAAAGCCCGCGAACGTGCATGCTAACTTTTCTGTCCGAATTTCCTTTTGAAAAGGACTTTTAATTAACGTCTTTTACTAAGGAAAGGAGCTGAATTATCTACTGTCTAGCTGCACGAAAATCAAATGCACCGGAATATTTAATCTAAATTTTCAATTTCTCTTAGTTGAAGTTATGTGGGATCTGACGGACGAGCAACCCGAAGCGGACGTACTTACTAACTAACATCAAATACAACCCTGACGAAACATTAAACACAGCATGACAAACGAAACAAAAACCCCGACACGGACGAAAGACGAAGTAGAGTTGTGAAATTGCCTTCGCGTCGTGCAGACATAAAAATGTAAAATGTAACACTCGCATTATTTAGCTTAAGTCTTTCACATTGTTCACTTTTGTTATTATAATAAAATACATACTTTTATTAAACATTAACAACGGGGTCTTTAAATCCCACAAATTGGTGTCGAAAGTGGAATCGTACGAAAGAAAATCCGCCTGCAAAGTAAACGAGGCAGAAGTGTGAAAAAGAATTTCACAAGACAATGCGGTTGAACTGAAATTGCATTTAAAATAAACATTTGAGAAAGAGAAGCACCTAGAAGTGAGAACGGTGCTTGTATTTGACAAAAGTGCGAACTGTGACTGTGCTAACTGCGAAAAAGGCTATGGAAAAGCCAAGCAAATGCTAGTGATCTTTAAACCCAAACAATTGTTCGGCAAAAATTGTGTCAGAATGAGTGCACTAAACGTTTGAGCGCAGTGACCAAAAAAGTTTCGCAGAAAACATGCAAGAATTGGCAAAATTTCATAAATTAACTTGAAAACCGTTACGAAAATTTCAAACGGCCAAGCCAGCGCATGCATTGACGCGCAGAAGAGAGAAGGCAAACCGACGCGTAGAAAGGCAAAATGCGCAAGTAAAAGACGAGCGCAGAAATAACAACGAAGAAACAACAACAAGAAGCAACGACGCTACGAGTAGCGTAAGCTTGGAAAACTACGACAGCCGCGAAGTCAGCAAAGAGAAGAGAGCGCATATGCGCTATAGCGAGTGACGGCAGCGAAGCGCGCAGACTACAGCGAGGTAGAGAGCGCGGCGACGTGACGTTTGTGAGAGCAGTGCAAGAGATCGAAGCGCGCAGACTACAGTGAGGTAGAGAGCGTGGCAACGTTTGAGACTGCGGCGAGGGAATATTCTGTGGCTGAAGCTGTGTAGAGATAAGTGGAAAAGTAGTTTTGTATTGTTTTGCAGAAAAGAAGTTGCGTTATTATTTTGCGTACTGTGCGAAAGTGCGAAGGTGTTGTTTCGCTGTAAAAGAAGTTTAAGTTGAAAGAGAAATTTTTAATTTTGCGCACAGAGATTAAAGTGTAAAAGAGAGAAACGAGAACAGTTTCAAATAAATTGAAGCCAAGTTGATGCAAGCAAAAGGAAAAATAGAAACGCAAAGGAATTGGAACGAAGTAAATGTAAACAAAGCATAGATTCTAATTGGAATCTAAAATAAGGTTTTGTTTTGGTTGCATTGACATTGCGTACATAAGTTTTTGATAAGTTTGATGAAATTGCTTGCATATTGGAAATCGAAGTAAAATATTTTGATAATTGTATTTCTTATAAAATATTTTAGCTAATTTGTTTTGATATAAATTTTGTTTCCTTTAGTACTTCAATATTGAATTTAATAAACTTTATATTGGCAAAATAAATTGTACGACATGGACCGTGACCAAATTTTGAGACTTAGAGTCGACGAACTGAGAGAGAAATTGGGAGGTTTGGGTCTGGACACAACCGGACTGAAAGCGGACTTACAGCAAAGGTTGCTAGTACACTTCGGCCTGAATGTTGAGCAAGCCGATGAAGGTTCCGACTATGACGATGCAACAAGTCTGCATAGCGTGCGAGAGCCGATTGTTGAACGGTCGACATTCACCCTTCGTGACGTCGAAGATTCCATGACCTCATTTTCCGGATCTGGTCAGCCCAGCTTCGAACACTGGCTAGAAGATTTTGAGGAAAATGCGTTGGCAGTGCGTTGGAGCGACTTACAAAAATTTATATATAGTAAGCAATTGCTCAAGGGTGCAGCGAAAATGTTTGTGCGCAGCCAGAATGGTTTAAGCAATTGGAGCTCATTAAAGCTAGCATTGCGCGAGGAATTTGGTACAGCTCTGTCATCGATCGAAGTGCATCGAATGCTGCGAAATCGTCGGAAAAAGCAAGGAGAAGACCTTAGAGAATACCTATACAGCCTGATGGAAATTGCCAAGTCAATAAACTTGGACGATAGCAGCCTCATAGAGTATTTTATTGACGGGATTCCAGACGCAAAATCCAACAAAATTAATCTGTACCAGGCAAAAACCATCCAAGATCTGAAAGATCAGATTAAAGTGTACGACAAGATAAGATCCAGCAAACCTCAATATATGAACGCGAATCAAGCTCAACCATTGTCAACAAACAAGGGGCAGCAGAATTCAAATTCGACGCAGAAGAAATGTTACAGCTGTGGTGACGTTTCGCATTTCGCCCGGAATTGTCCGAAGAATCGCATGAAATGCTACAAATGTGGCAAAGAAGGCCACAAAGCTTCAGAATGCAAAGTAGCAGAAAAACCTGTCAAGGCAGAGGGTGGTAAAATCAATACAATGACTGACGAAGTTGCTGATATAAAATCGGCGAAGACAAAAAAGATTGGTAACCTAATTTTTAAAGACATTCCATTTAATGGACATAATGTGTCGGCACTGATAGATACGGGATCTGATCTATGCCTGATGCGTTATGACACGCTCATGATGTTGCAACTGGATGTTACATTGAGCAAAGAAAGACGACGTTTAGTGGGAATCGGCAAAAGCAAGCTTATAACAACTGGCAGCTTTGTGATTAACGTTGTGGTCGACGGCATATCGTTAGATATCACTTTCCACCTAGCTAGGGAGCGAGATTTAGATTACGCACTGGTTATCGGTAATAACGTTCTAAAGCAGGTTGACTTGGTTATGACTGAAGATAGTGCAGAGTTCAGACAAAAGGTAGTTCAGGTAAAAACACCGGTTGAGAGAGAAGCCGTTCAGTTGACAGCGGCTGGAGGTGCGATTAAGAAAGTTTCGAGAGTTGCTGAAAGAGGCACAAGCAAGACAGTTTCGCAGAAGAGCGCAGATTGGCGTGATGGTGCCAAGGGGCACAAAGGTGTGGCTAAGGAGTCACGTGAACATATCGAGATGCAAGAGGCGGTGGCAAATGTGTACAGGGAGTGCGTGAGCGAGCGCACTGCTGTAGCAGAAGTGCCACGTGAGCGTCACGATATGTGGGGAGCTATGGCGACGGTACGTAACGAGAGCGTGGGCAAGCGTTTTGTTGCGGCCAATGAGCCAGAAGCGAAAAATGTTAAAATTGGCGAACTGATTGGAGAGTTTGGAAACTTATGTCTTAGCGCAGGTTTACAGGGGGCACTAGGCACCGATATTGATTTATCGCACTTGAACAAAGCGCAAGCTGAGGAGGTAAAGGATATGATTTCAACATATGAGCCAGAAAAGTTTTGCGAGTCACCAGTAGAAATGAAGATTTTGTTGAGCGACGAAGATCCAGTGTATGAAGGACCGAGACGTATGCCCTACGCAGACAAATGTGTTGTGGACCAGCAGGTGGAGCAGTGGTTAGAGGAAAAGGTCATTAAACCCAGTACCTCTGAATATGCGTCACCCGTGGTCCTAGTTTCGAAAAAGGATGGTGGGAAAAGACTTTGCTGTGACTATCGTCGATTAAACGCGAAAATTGTAAGAGACAACTTCCCGATGGCTATGATAGACGACGTGCTCGAGCGGCTACAAGGAGCCAATGTTTTCACCACGCTCGATTTAACCAACGGATTCTTTCATGTTCCTGTTGAGGCAAATTCTACAAAATATACTGCATTCGTGACTCATAACGGGCAGTATGAATTTTTGTACGTGCCATTTGGTATATCAAATTCGCCGGCAGTCTTCTGTAGATTCATTTTTGCGGTACTCAGGGAGTTAATTCAGAGTGGAACCGTGGTGGTGTACATGGATGATTTGGTAATTCCCTCCAAGGATGAAACCGAAGGAATCCAGAAGTTGAAACTAGTTTTGCGGACGGCAGCAACTAATGGCTTACGAATAAAATGGAACAAATGCCAATTCCTGATGAGACGCGTTGAATTCTTGGGGTATATCATCGAGAATGGTTCGATAAAGCCTTCGGAGATGAAGACCAACGCAATTAAGAATTTTCCGCTACCTCATGACCGAAAGTCTATGCAACGTTTTCTCGGATTGACATCGTATTTTCGCAGATTCGTTGAAGGGTATGCAACAATCGCTAAACCGCTTTCCGATTTGTTGAGAAAAGACGCTAAGTATGAGTTACGAGACGAACACTTGGTAGCGTTTCAACAATTGAAATCGTGTCTAATGAACGCCCCAGTTTTAAAATTGTATGACCCAAAAGCTGTTACTGAGGTACATACGGACGCTTCTATGTTTGGATATGGTGCAGTTTTGCTGCAACGAGATATCAACGACCGAGAATTCCATCCCGTTCAATTTATGAGCCGAAAAACTAAACCAGTCGAAGAGAAATACCACTCATATGAGCTAGAGGTATTGGCTATAATTGAAGCACTAAAGAAGTGGAGAATCTACTTGATGGGAATAAACTTCAAGATCGTGACGGATTGCAATGCATTTGCCATGACTATGAAGAAACGTGATATTCCATTAAGAGTGTCACGTTGGGCGATGTTCCTACAGGATTTCAATTACGAAATTGAACACCGAAGTGGTACGAAGATGAGACACGTCGATGCTTTGAGCAGAGTGTCGTGCCTAATGCTAGAAGATTCATTGAACCACAGGCTGAAGCAGGCACAACACGGCGACGACTGGATACGTGCAGTTAAAAAAGCACTAGAGAAGTCTGACTACGAGGATTTTTATGTAAAACACGGTATACTGTACAAAGATCCTGTTAAAGAGCTGATTGTTGTACCATCCCTCATGGAGGAGGAGATAATTAAAATGGCACACAAGCAAGGGCATTTTTCCGCTAAGAAAACGCAGGACGCTGTGGAAAAGTCATTTTATATCCCGCAATTGAACTCAAAGGTGACGAAAATAGTAAGAAGCTGTGTCGAATGCATCGTCAATGAGACGAAAACCGGCAAAAAGGAAGGATTCCTGAATCCCATAAACAAGGAGGATCGACCACTAGGAACGTATCACATCGATCACGTTGGACCGATGGAAACGACCAACAAGTCTTACAATCACCTTTTAGTGGTTGTAGATGCATTTTCGAAGTTTGTATGGCTTTATCCAACAAAGAATACCGGCGCGGAACCGGTTGTCGAAAGACTGAAAAGACAAGCAGCAGTTTTTGGTAATCCCAGAAGAATAATTACCGACAGGGGAGCGGCTTTCACCTCGAATCTCTTCAAGGAGTATTGCGAGAGCATGGACATTCAACAGCTACTGATAGCTACCGGCGTCCCTAGAGGCAATGGTCAAGTTGAACGGATACACAAGATAATAGTGCCTATGATATCAAAGCTCTGCGGTGAGGATTCGAGCAGATGGTATAAGCATGTGGACCGGGTTCAGCAACTGATTAACAACACTCCGCCTCGAAGTACTAAGTCCTCGCCTTTCAAAATTTTAACGGGTCTAGAAATGCGTATACCCGAAGCACCTGATTTACTAGAGTTGTTAGAGACTGCAGCTATCGATGAGTTAGATGCTGATCGTGAAGCGATTCGCCAACAAGCGCAAGAAAATATCGCTAAAATTCAGCAAGAGAACCGAAAGACATTTAACACTAAGCGCAGAGAAGAAACCGATTATGACATTGACGAGCTAGTAGCCATTAAGCGAACGCAGTACGGGGTTGGTTTGAAGCTGAGACCAAAATTCTTTGGACCCTACAAAGTTGTCCGGAGGATGACTCATGGTCGATGCGACGTCATTAAGGTTGGAGACCACGAAGGGCCTGGCCGCACAACGACTGTTGCGGAGTTCATGAAAAAGTGGGAACCTTCATTCGAGTCGAATGAAAACGCAGGATGGCCGAATGTGGGATCTGACGGACGAGCAACCCGAAGCGGACGTACTTACTAACTAACATCAAATACAACCCTGACGAAACATTAAACACAGCATGACAAACGAAACAAAAACCCCGACACGGACGAAAGACGAAGTAGAGTTGTGAAATTGCCTTCGCGTCGTGCAGACATAAAAATGTAAAATGTAACACTCGCATTATTTAGCTTAAGTCTTTCACATTGTTCACTTTTGTTATTATAATAAAATACATACTTTTATTAAACATTAACAACGGGGTCTTTAAATCCCACAGTTATGCATGAGTAAAAAATAACGTTCGACAGATTAACTTATTTTTTGTAAATTTTTTTGCCAAAAGTGACGCTTTCTGCATTATCACAGCCACCAAAATGTTTACCCACGAGATAGGCTCGTGTTATGAGGCGACTTTGTAGATTTATGGTATTTGCCGCACTTGCCAAAAACGTTTCTACGCTATTACGTCTCTGTCTGTGGCGCTATCTCATATATTTACTTAGCTGTACATTGGTCTATTTAACTACAAACGAAGGTTATATGCAGGCACGTAGGCGAGAGGATTCTGATGAGAGTTTGAGAAACATTTTGCATGTTGTAGAAAAGCAGTAGAAAAGTTCCTTCGTCAGAGCAAATATTAACTATTATAATTTATTTGCACTTGCATTGCAGATGACTTCAAGAACAATACGGATTGGTATTGGCCAATCAAGAAGAAGAGCACAAGAACAATACAATCATAATTTACTATATGCAATAGCTTGCATTTTCAAATGCATTTGCAACAGTTTATGAATACGCCTTTTTTGGATTACGCTTGAGCTCGAGCCACACCTCCTTCTAGTACGTTAAGCAATTGCTTTACTACGTGCATGCCTTGCCTACCAGGGCAGTTGGAAAAAAATGCTAACAATTAATTACAAAGTAAATATTTTAATATGCCTTTAGATATGCACGTTAATTTATAATAATTACGCCGGGCCTCATTACGGCTAAGTGCAAATGTTGTGGCAACACCGTGATAAGTGCTGCCATTATCGCATCGGCACGTCGTATTTTAACACGCCTCGTAAGATATTTAAACAAAGCTGTTGTTGCTGTTTTATGCGCTGTTTTTTTTCGCTGCTGCTGCTGAAGGTAAATATCAAAACGCATTTAGAAAAACTAATGCTGCCTTTCATATTATTTACAATTTGTTTGTATTTCGCAGCAAGTTTTTTTGTTAGTTTTCCAGCTAATTTCCAGAACTTGAAACGCTCTTGATTGCGCTCTGACGCTCGTGCCATGAAAAGTGAAATGAAAGTGAAATGAAGTGTTTCGCTGCTCTTTTGCACTGAGATTCATTCCATTTGGTAAGCGGCAGCAGCAGCAGTTCAATGGAATTGTTGGCCAACACGCAAATTTCAACAGCAATTGCTTTTATGTCTTTTCGAGATGTTTCACAGCAGTTCGCCGAATTTGATTGGTGAATTCAATATGTAGGCTAACAGAATCGATGGATGCATAAAATTTTTGGAATATGTAGCTTAATTCTGAAGTCAGTTTATAAATGATTTAAGCTCTAAAATTGTAATCATTTTGTACAAAGTGCAATTATATTTTGAACCTCTGCTTCTGCAAATAAACTATATTCGTTGAACTACAGTTAACTTTCAATGCTTCATTAAGTTGAACATGCCGGGAAATGTTAAGTTGTTAAGTGAGATATATAAGGCTGCTTTTGATAGTGCGATACGGAACTATCTATACGACGCAATCCGCTGCTTTCGATGCCCAGAAACCTTCAGACAAGGCAATCCCCCATGTTGCGCCCTCTTCAACTTGCTCTGCTATCGAAAGAGAATCAGCCATAGTGGGTTTGGCGGTCAACCAGGGCAAGATGAAGTATATATTGATGATTTCTGCAAACATGGGGAGCAGGAGCCGTGACTCCCATTTAGCAACTGGAAACTTTACCTTCGAAGGCACTGAAAACGATGTCAGCTCGGAGATAAAGCGCAGATTAACTCTTGCCAGTAGTTGCCACTACGGTCTCGATAAGCAATTGAGAAGCAGACTGCTCTCTCGTCTGACAAAACTGACACTCTAAAGAAAAGGAAAAGAAAAGAAAATACAAAAGCAAACTCTCAAGCAAAAAGTCACATAGTTCCAAAGTTACATCAATTATCAACTGCAGCATATCAAAGCAACAGCATAAATTACAGACGAATCTCATTGTCAGTGGTGAAATGCAATTAGGCAACCGCGAATGAATGCGTTGTCAAGTGGTTTCGTTAATTTCATTAATAAAAGCTGCACAATCTGGCAAGCGTATCAGTCTGGCAGTTGTATGAGAATGCCAGAGGAGGAAAGAGCAGCAGTTTTAGATTAACGACGCCATTGTGGAGCATAAAATATATGCGCCAGATATGCATCGAACTGCGTCACAGGCTGGACTGGACGACTGCGAATGCGATGAGATAGTGACGGCGCACAGTGGCACTAGTACGAGAAATCGTTAAATTCAATGAAGGAAAGTTAAAGCTTTAATTATGAACGGAAGTTGCCAAGGGAACCGTGCAAAGGTCAAGCTTCGCCAGCTCTCGGGCAGCTCGAGAGACTGAACGGCCATGCGCCAGCAAAGAAGAGAAGAGCCGGTGCAAAAGAGCAAGGCCGAATACATGGTGTTGGGACCAAGTGGAAGAAGACCTATCTAAGCTTGGATGTAACGACTGTAGAACGAGCGTCCAAAGCAGCGGCACCTGAAGAGAGCTGATGCGTAAGCCGAAGGCCTGATAGTGGTCGTAATGGTCATATAAGGAAAGAAGAAATAAGAAAATCAAAAAAGGATCTTCACTTTGTCAAATTGTATAGAATTTTTGCTGCTAGAAAACGATTTCGCACCACTGTGCTGCGAAGCGAATTTTGCTGCGTTCTCATAAATATAAAAGGCTTTATCTAGGCTTATCTGAGTGCCGCTCAATGCTCAATGGCAACACAACAAGAACAAGAACATGACATCTCGGAGGAACAAGAAATGCTGCTCAAATCTGACGCGCCAATGCGGAAGGGGTAGCTGGACAACACGATGGACATTGCTCATGACAAAAGCATTTCAAGAATTTGATGATGACTGATAAAATGCTTCCGCGGAACTTGTTACAGGAAAGAAGAAGCGGCTCAAAATCACGAAGCATGAAGCACAGCGCAAAAGTGATTCAATTCCGATGAGTAATTGCGAATTTTATGAAATTTCGCATAAACATAAAATTTGGAGCAAACACAAAAAATTGTGCGTAATATTATACGCGCTTGCCTTGAAGCGCAACGCTCGCTGACTAATGCTTCCGTTCGCATAATCCAATTAGTGGCACAAAGGCCGCGGTTACGGCATGCCACAAATTGAATCATGCGCTTAGCCCTCCCCGAAAATTGAGCGCTCTGATTTTTGTGACCTGCGCTAATAGTTGCCGCCATTTCCTACAGCTGGCAGCAGCCGCGTCGAGCAGAGGCACGCGGTCTCCGAAAAAAAACACAGCGTAAATTAATGAAATCGCATTTGAAAAGTGTTTCTGTTTCGACATATGTTAAAACAGCTAGCAACATGGCACGCAACACAGTCGTAAACCAAAAATGACCGACAGCAGCAATAGCAGCAGCTCCAAAAACAACAACAACAAATACAGCAGCAGTCGCAGACAATGAAACTTTGGCCGAATACCAAAGCAATTTTATGACCGGTCCCCCGAAAGTGAAGCGTGCATAGTGTTGTTGTTGTTGTTGCTACGCCTGATGATGATGTTGCAATTAAAAGCGGCAACAATAGCAACAACAACAAAAGCCGCACAACAAATTTCAGAATCCGTGATCTTCACTGATCTTCCTTCATTCGGTGCGGCAACAGAAGCTCTAAATTTGGTAATAGTTTGTTCTCTTCGTGCCAATGCTTTGTTGTTGTTGGTGTTATTGTTGTTGTTGTTAGTGTGCTGCTGCTGTTGCTGCTGTTGTTCAGCTATCTTCATTTTTTAACGTGCGGTCATAAAATATTTTCGTGTGTGTGTGTGTGTGTCGGCCACACATTTCCATGCCTCCAGTCCATGCCCAGTCAAAACACAAAAGGGTACATGCTAGTGACCATTGGAGCAAGCGGCGGCTGGCTGCGCAGTCGCTGTTCTGTTCCTGTACAATGCTGCGCGCGAGCCAAAACATAAAGCGAACAACAACAACAGGTATAGCGGCAGCAGCAGCACTAAACTGTAACAGCAATATTAAATAAAGCCTTTATGCATAACCAAATAAAAATAAAAAACAAAACAAAATATGATGTAGCTCTGTGAGATTAGTGGCATAGTGAATGAGCAACCTGGCGTTGGTTCACATGTGGTTGAGTTGCCGCCGACAGTGGCGGTGTTTGAGAATTGAAAATGAGTTACGTCAGAAACTAGCTGATGGTGTTGTTCTGTAAATTCGAATAGCATGAAATTGCATGGGCTAAGATACTCTACTCTGAGTAGCCGCACTCAGTGATGAAGTGAGATTTAATCAACTCTTCAAATGGCTTGAACTAAACACTACTTAGCTTTTCAGTAAGTCCGCCAAATCCTCTCGTATGTCATCACAACGAGTCTTCACACGGACAGCCGTCGCAATTGTCAATTAAATATTTAAATCTGCGAAGTAGCCAAAGTATTATTTTTGCCAAAAGCTGCACAAAATACACACAAAATTATGAGAATATATAAGAAACATTCCTGAAGAAATTAACCTACAAATAATGAGTGACGCTATCGAATAAGTTGGAGCCGCGAAAAGCAGTAGCTATACGCTCAGATTGTTCTTATAAAGAGCGTAAACATCCAGTGCAAAAATAAACAATTCGTGCTCTGTTCCTGGCAAAGAGTTTTCTTCATTGAAAATTCCTTTCTGCTAACAACTTCCAAGACCATTTAATTTCCAATATATTTGTCAGTATTCACGCCACTGTACAGTCCGAATTTTCTCACACTGCCAACATACAGCAAGACCAAAAACAACAAAAAAAGTTAAACCATCGAAATGAACTTAAAACAAAAACCTTCAATTTAATAAAATAATTTTAACCTTTGCTGCTCTGTCTGTCTGTCTGTCTGTCGCTGCTCCTCTGTTGTTGTTGTTACTGTGAGAGTTGATTTTGTTGCGGCAGCTACAGATACAAGTTTAAAGATTGCTGCTGCTGCGGCGGCCGTGCGCGGCTGCTGAGGCAGCTACCATGGCGGCATAACTTCAACACTTTTATGAAGCGTGGCCTTTAATTTTGTGCAGCGAGCCACACTTTTCGTACAAACTGTTGTATGAGAATCGGCCGGCAGATGGATAGAGGGAGGCTGGAAGGAACGAACGGAGGAAGGAATGGATGGACTGGACGGACGGACGGACGGACAGACAGACAGGCACACGAAATATGCTTTTGTTTTAAGATTTTCTTACTCTGTTTAGTTGTTGTTTCTTTGAGTTCGGTATTGAAAAATACAATAACAACAGCAACGGCGGCAATGAGAGCAACCAGTCGGAAGTGTGTGTGGTCCCAGAGTTTAGCTTCGAATGTGTGTGAAAGATATAAAACTTCAGCAAAGCAGAAAAAAACGAGATGATATATTGAAAAGAGTGGCAGAAGATGAAGAAATTTAATTTCGGCGAGGTGTTATGGGTTCGGCATGCCGAACTTTATTGCACTCATAGCTAAAGACTTGTAGCAACTGAAAGTGAAGCGATTTTTTTCGGGGCAGAACAGACAAATCCGAAGCTGACTTAGTTTGACTGAAAAAATGAAATCGGTGGTAGCTTAGAAGTTTAGAAGAAGATACGAGAATCTGAAAAGATTATTTAAATTCTATAAATAATTTTAAAGACCATGAAAAACTAATAGGTTATATTGAAAACTGAAATCGAGTGAGGCCTACAGTTTGCACGAAATAATTAGAAATATTATAATTTTCTCAAGCTTAACTCTGCCGGTAAACATTTTAAAATGGCAGATTTTAACTCAGCTAAAATTTCTTGTCGCACAGTGTTATCGAGCATCGAACTGACATAATTCATTTACAATACTTCATAAAAAATTATTACAAAAGTACTTCATATCTTCTTTTGCCACGCTTGAGTTTTCTCTGATCTGCTTTGTATATCAAACTCAGTCGGTGGCTTCTGCCAGGCAAACTACTCTGCTCCGACCACATAGCTGTCTTCCAGGCTCTAACCAGCTCTTCGCCTTCTATTAGCGCTGTGTCGCCTGTGTTGAACATGTTGCAGCAATTTAGGCTAAATATCTGACTCTGCCTGACTGTGCACTTGGTTGCTGCAAGACGCGGGACACAAGAGGCACACCAGTTACATATAGTCCCGCATTCGTGCGTCTGTTCGTCTCACTGTTGGTTTGTCATTGATTCCGTTCAGCGGGAGTCAAATCGTTTCGCCATAAACTCACTCAATCCATGCTATTCGACGCACTTAATCTATGCCAAAATTCCAGCAAAGCGAGATAAATAGCTGCGAAATATAAATGCATAAAGTCATACCACCTCGCCCTCTCTCTGGCTCTCCGTCGCCCTGTGTCAGCCACAGAACCAGCTGCATAGATGCTCGAGTAAGCGCAGCATTGCTCCTTCACAGCTCAGACTGATCCGAAGCTGTGCCTCAGACGCAGCAAGAGGCTATAAAATCGGCACGACTTTTCAATAAATGTTGACAACGTTGCAAAGAGTTTTATGATATCCTGAAGGAAGTGAAATATGATATTAAGACCGATATCGCCGGCTCTATATGTAAATATACTGGCGGCGTGCGGGTGTCTGCAAAGGAAACTCGCATTCGAAGCGGCGTCCCGAACTCTGCGCCAATGTCCTCCGATGCGGAGCGGTGTGCTGCGGTTTTGTGGCTTTTTAATGGAATGTAACGTGACGCCAGTAACATTGGTCATAGCACATGCCATTTGTTGTTGTTGCAAACTCACTGCACTTTTATGCAATAATCCTTTTTTTCTACTCAATTTCGTGGTTAAATAGTTCAGCACTAACAAAATTGCATTTTTCTTCTTCTCATTGGCCATAAGCATGCTGCTGTGCTCCTGCGAAAGAGGCGTTCCTGCAGCCTTGTGCATCTGTTGCTCGTGTTGTTGCACTGCTGGTGTTTAGTTGCTCACCACTGCTGCGCTAATGTTGTCAACAGAGTCATCGTTAATTGCTGGCGATTTGTTGAATTTATGACTTCATCGAAGGCAGACGGTTTGAGCTGCACAAGGAGACGATAACTTTGGAGCGGAATTTATAACATAACGATTTCAGATATTGGAAAGTTTTTGTATTAGTTATACTTCATATAATCCATAAGCTAACTTCAATGCAAGTGGCATGGAACAGTTAGGTGTCGTTATTAAAACAAACGTTGGTTCCGATTTGCGCGCGAAAAGTTTTCTTTCTTAAAAGTCGAGTTCGTTGTTAAAGAAGAAACTACGAAAGGGGCAAAATACAGACTATCTCGTAACGAAATGATTTCTTTTGTCAAATTTCTGATTAGCATTATTGACTTTTAAAACTGGAAAGTAAAATTTAATTTTTAAAAAGAATCTACTAACCCAACTACTACGCCAATCATAAACAGATTTTCAAATATGTAATTCAAATTGTGATGCATTTGGAATAATTCAATTTAAATTTTTGACAGACGTGCATATTCGATGAAATTCACTTCCAAGTATATATTTAAATTAGTGAAATGATTTTTCTGATGAAATTTTATTTGCTTAAGTAATATGAAGCAAACATTTATTCTAAACTGTTTTATAAATTTACAAAAATAAACGAACTTTAGTTACAAATATAAAGTTAAAACCTTTTTAATTCAAATAAAGAAATGAAAAATTGCAACTTAAATGTTGGCAAAAGAAAATTCTGTGTCAATTTTGGTGGCATCATTGCAAACTTAGATGAAATGAAGTGCCCTCGAGAGGATCAGTTATGAAGACATAAATAACTTAAAGGCAATCAAGCTAAATTACGAAGCAAGAAACAAAATCAACAGCAACAACGAACAGACAACCTGTTGCTGTGGCTATGCACGAACAGCAAATACTTGAGCAGCAACAACAACAACAACAACAATAACAGCGAAGGTGGCAGCGGCAGATGAAGATGCAATCGCTGCAAGAAATGGTGCGCCTAATGTGTGAAACTTCATTTTCGAAAAGAGATCGGCAACACTTTACAAAAAAAGAATCAAAAACAAACGGCAACATATTGAAGCAACGAAACGTTGGAACACCTACCTTGTGCCTACTAGCAACAATTTGAGGCAAAGTGGCAAATGAACGAACTGACTGGAATGACGGACTGAATGACTGCATGCATGGACGGACGGACGGACAGATGGACGGACGGAGGGACCCACGAACGGAGGGACGGACGGAGGAACGGCCTAGAGGACGTACAGACACGAAGCTTGATGGACACGCGGCGTTGCTGAGAACATGTTGCTGCTGTTGCTGTTGGTGCTATATGAAGGAGTCGTGCCTGTGTCTGTGTCTGTGCCTGGCCAATGCCGCAAGGGTTCACTGCTTCCACGTTGGTTTGCGTCGTAAAAGGCTTTCGAACATTTTCAACAAATTTTAAGTAAATAATAGTTTTTGAAACACCTTTCAAGGCTAATTTGGGCGAAATAACACACAACAACAACAACAACAACTAACATGAAGGTGCCTGCCTTAGAGCTGCAGATGATGATGATATTGATGAAGTTGAAAATGATGAAGCTGAAGATTTTTGAAAGCAAATTGCTCATTTATAAGAAATGAAGTTGCCTGTGTTTTGGTTGCAAGTGGGCAGGAGAAGATGGGAGCCAAGCAGCTTTGATGTTAATTTGTTGAAGTAAAGTGTTTGTTTTGAAATTTATTCTTTGGCTCTGTAGATTTCTGCTGTTGATATTAATGTCATATAATTTAACGAAGTTTTACAATGGCTGAAATTATGTACAGGCCAAAAAAAGCTCAGCATTTATTCTAAAACTCAGCAAAGATGAATTTTATTGATAAGAGTGGGCAAAAACCCTTTTTACTTTTTATCTTGCTTATTTGTGGCGAAATCTGTCCCTGCTTATAGCGTGGGAAAATATCATCAAACCACAAATGGGGTGCCTTTACAAATCCGGCATGGAATATATTCATAAAAAAATTAATATTTGCAAAACAAAAGCTAAGCATGCATAAAGATAAGATCGCAAATCCCCCTTGAGAGCTCAGAAAGCAATCAAAATCGAAAGCAGCATTTGGATGGAGCAAAAAGTCTTGAGCGGGTTTGATGGGAAACCGCTTTGAAGATATTTGCCAGCAGCCGCAAAAGACATTTTTCAAATATTTTCGTTAGATTTAAAAAAACAATAAAATATTTTAATGTCTGCGCTGATCTTTGAAGATGAACAATATTGTATTTAAAATTGTAGTACAGTGCTGCCTCGCTTAAGGTAACTAATAGAAGTCAAGACATCAAGAGTGGCGTTGAATGAGAGAGCAATTTATTAATATTGCTTACATCAAATCTGCAACCTTTTTTAGAATCAATTAACCCTTTCACTACCCACTTTTTGCTTGTGGACAAATAATTCTTTTGACCTCAGATTCGAGCTTAGGGACCTCAAAATAGCCGATTTAAAAAAAAAAATTTCCCCATCCCCCCATCCATATTTTCTTTAAAAAAAAACCATTACAACAACAAAAACAACAAAAATCAAAATTTTCCCTTAGCCTTACCTTTGATTCAAGACATTAAAATAATTTTTTGGTCGTTCAATGGTTGTTTTACAAGACTATACAAAAAATTGACTGCAGAAAAACACATAGAAAATGCTCAAAATAGCACCCGTTGACTACTCATGTACACTACAGTGACACTCACTTCAACAAATTGCCCTATCCTTAGCGTTGATCGAATTTTTGTGGTAAAAACATTAGATCATTGCTTGAACCTTTAGTAACTAAGAAAAAATTAGTTGGTGTTAAAAAAAGTTCAGTTGTTGTTGTTGTTGCAGCTTATAGGCACGAAAGTCGCTACTAAGGCAAAAAATACAACCTTCGCTCACAAAAACCGCGACTACAATGATAGTAGTAGCATGCCATGACCTCAATTAATATGACTGTTAAAGAAAAAACGGAAATATTTTGTTCGGTCATATTTTAAATATTTTTTAAAGATGTGTACACTGTAATGTACAAGGGTAGTGAAAGGGTTAATAAAATTTTGAAAGCTTTCAACGTTTTTCATTATCAGCCAAAAGAAATTTTCTGAAATCAAGCATCAAATGGAAATTAAATATAATCTGTCATGGAACCGACTGTGTAATATGAATAATATTTATATTCTGCGATATTGATAGAATTTAGTTCCCCTAATTTAATAAAATGAGAGAAGAGATAAAGAAAGGGAAGTGCTGGTATGATACGATAGGGGAATAGCAGTTGTGTAGCATAGAAATTTTGCCTATTTTATTGGAACTTACAAATCATAAGAATAAGTCACTTGCTACTCGTATATATAGCAGGATCCCGCTAATTTTCTTAAGGATCAAAAGCCACACTTCGAAGCAAAGAACCGCACTTGGCATGTCTGTGCAAACACTGCTGGATAAACATTTTCACGGCTAATATTTGAATTCCTTTTCGAAATGCTATCAAATTCTCAATTTGTGGCCAACGCAAATTAACACAGCTAAAGCGAATCATCGCCGGAGCCAACACATTTGGAAACGCAGATGAACGATTTCAATCGGTGCGAAATTGAGTACAAATAATAACCATGCAGAGCAAGAAGAAGAGGCAAGAGAGACACATTCAAGGTGGCAGTCGTGAAGTGCGGTGTTGCGAGTCCAGTTGGCAAGATGGACCGCACTTTAAGTCACGAAACGTCTTCATTCGTTCGGGACCTCCGGCTGAGCAAAACAAATCCAAATAGCGCGCAAAAGGAAAAAGTCGAAAGCACAAATATTGCAAGGGGCCCAACTTGAAAAATGTGGCAACCGTAAAGCGAAAGCGAGAACATGGCAATCGGCTGAGATGGAAATGGCAATAAGCTGGCTTGGTATGGCGCTGCCGTTGTAGCAGTCATCAGCAGCAGCAACAGGCAACAGCAATGTGTATTGCTGTTTGCATTAAAAGCGTTGATGACGACGGTGGTGGCACCATTCTGGTCCCGGGGCGTTGATTGGCCATGGAATTGACCAGGGTGGCATATGCAAAAGTCCACTTTGCTTTGTATGTCTTCTTCTGCGTTCAGCAAATTACGAAATTTCGTTTTCATGCTCGCCTCAGCCGCCTCAGCCGCCTGCGTGAGCCTCCGCGGGCTTGATAACTGAATTGGTGTGGTACCAATTTAACACACCTCAGCTTCAGCGCGTGAATTAAGGGCAATTTGGAAATTAAGTAATCTGTGCGTTCGAGTTGATTTCGATATGGTGTGGCTGGTGGCCTAGTAGCACGGCAAACGGGCATGGCGTCGCGTGGAAAGGAAACAAGTTCTTTAGGAAGAGTGTTGGCTTCTTGCACTCTAATCAGAGAATCGTTCGAATAGAGCTGAGAGCTCCATAAGAATGATATATACTAATACTCAATACGATTCTTCTGCATTTAAATTTCGATCAGACCGATGCAGCTGCTCTTGGAGTGTTGGAGAGAAAAGTGCTCCGCAAGATCTTCTGCCCTATCCGCGCTAGCGACGACTTTCATATCTAAACGAACGACGAACTGTACGGGCTCTACGTCGATATTGACATGGTCGGTCGCATCACCATCCAGCGGCTTCACTGGCTGGGACATGTCTTTTGAAGAAGCTATTTAAGACGGCAGTTAGAGAACGAGGAAAGGCCAAGTAGAGGGGGCACTGACAATGCCTGGAATTTCCAACTGGAGAAGACTCGCTCGTACCAAGGGCGCCTGAAGAGAAGTGCTATGTCAGGTTGTAACCTAGTAACGGGTTCTGCTAGCCAATCAAGAAGAAGTAGCAGAAGAAGAAGAAAGAAAAGGAGAAGTAGAAGAAGAAGAAAAGAAGAAGAAGATAAAGAAGAAGAAAAAGAAGCAGAATAAGGAAAAGAGAAGAAGAAGTTGAAGATATACAGTCTCATATTAGCTGCAGTCGCTCTTCAACTGAAGCGTACAGCAATTTCGACACTTTCCATAATGACAACTAAAATGTGCATTAGCATGTGTCAAAGAGGATCGCTATAACAAATCGGCAGTCTGCCAAAATCAGCACAAATTCCAGATTGAATTTCAACAACAAACCGACAAATGTCAAATGTTTGCCGCATTGCTGCACACAAAATTTCTAAAAAAGAATGCAACAAATTTGTGGTCATGCAAGCAACGTCAAATATTAAGTTACCACCGGCAGCAACAGCAACAACAACACAGCACTGTCAACATTTTCTTTCGATTTAATTCAATTTGTTTAAGTTGACAGCTAAACGATGCGTACGATTTGAAATGCATTGACAGTTCAGCAACTGTCAGAAGCGCTGGTCTCTGCAGAAATCATGAATGAAATATGGCAACATTTCCTCTGCTTAATAAGAAACCAATCAAAGGCATAAGGAATGAAAGGTTCAATTTTTGAAAGCCTCTTTTACTTACACTTGTACACTTCATGTTAACATGCGACCATAGCATAAGCCTTTAAGTGTCCAGAATGTGCGATTATTTTTGCAGATCTTGAAAATAACAATTTCAATGTGACATAAATCTCACGACTGGTGAGTGAAATCTTAAGCGGATCTGTTGAGGATCGCCAATGTTTCATTCAGGCTATACAAATGGCAAGCATTTGCGATGAGTAGCTTGTAATGATGAAAGCATAACAGAAATGGATGATATGAGGCCATTTTATATGGGATTTTTGAAAAGAAATGATTTGATTTCATATTTTTTTTTTATTCCCTATTTTGGTTCCCCAGAAGAGAAGGAACGGAATCTCTTAGAAGCTCACTTTTGTTTCCGGAGGTGTGTACCTACATACACACAACTTCTTTTCGACGTAGAAACCTGAAATTTGGCATGATGTTAGGTCTTTATAACGTTTATATGCACTTTAAAAAGTTAAGAAAAATTTTTATTACAAATTTTTGATAATTTTTAAAGAGGCTTGTGCCAAGGAAAAAAATTTTGTATATCGTACCGTGTAGCGTATTGTTGGAAAGGGCTACTTCTATAGATTAAAAAAATTTTTATTTGAATTTTAGGTAAACGGCTATAAAGATATAGCTAAAAATGTGACAAAACTGATCTATCCCATCATGATGCCATCGTCTCACTACATTTCTCAAGCTAAAATTTAGATAAAGTCATTTGATCACACTTTACTGGAAAGCTACGTCTTTTTTCGAAATTTAGATTTTTCAACTAATCGAATTTTCATCACTCTTTCAATTTTTACGAAGTCAATTTCTACAAAGTAAAAAATACTCAAAATAAACTCGCGCATTTTTGGGTTATCAACTTCAAACTGCAAATTCTGAAACTGTCACTTATTATTTTCGAAATCTGAATGGTTTCACTTCAATTCTCACTTCACTAATCGCATCAATAAAGCTTAAATCAACTTCCCAAAAAATATATGCAAAAATATGAGCTAAAATCAAAAAAAAAAGAAGAAGAATATACGCTCAGCATAAGAGGCAAATTAAAAGTGTCAGTTTAGTTTTGACACTGATATGAGCCGGACATCATTGTCAGACGCACATACACACACACGCTTGCATACAAAATGGGTATGTGTGCCATTTAATGCCGCTCAAGGATATGCACACACATGATTAAGCCGCCTGCGTCGCCCTGCTGCGTTTTTGAGTGCTCACTCAGCAGCCAGCAGCCAGCTGATATAATCGGCGCAGTCATCGTCAGCAATGAAGTCATCACTGCGAAAATAATTTGTGTTGTTTGCATTAAGTTTTGTCATCAATTTGAAAATCATTCCTTCCTGGTAATGCGACAGAGTTTGGAAGCGTGCGCTGAAGATGTCGCTGACAGCAACTGTTCAACTTTTTTAAGCTGCTGCCTTTTAATGCCTTCGGTCAGTTTCAGCTCAAATTAGCAAATGTCAATGAGAAACCCCTCCATTCCCTGCTTGACCTTGTTTGCTTTAAGGATTAGAGCTTCAGCATGTCGGACGAGGAATGCGTAGTGATATGTGTATAGTCGCTTGACAACGAGTCCTGGCAGCCATTGAAGGATAATTTATTTCACTGTTATTCTAAAAAAAATAGTAATACTAATACATATTTCGAATAATCATACAAGTTTCGGTTGCTAAAAGAAATCATCAAAAGGACAACTAGATATTGATATCAGCTGGAATGAGTTCTGAAAGCATATATTTTAGCTATTTAAAACCGTCAGAGAGATTACTGTAATCACGTACAATACTATCCAAGGCTTGGGTACCCGCCCACAGATACATTCCATAGCACTTTAAAGCTGTTGAAGTTAGTTGAGAAGCAACGATTAGACAAATCCCACCCGGCATACTTCAGCCAGGGATGCCGCTAACTAACGGTGACTAAAAATACTAAAGACTTCGTTATCCTTTCTTTTATTTGCTGTTCTTTGACACCATTTCAGCTTTCTACTTTTTTCTTCACATTTTTCATTAATTTCTTACTCTATTTCTAACCACATCTTCATATTATATCTAATATAAACATATAAATCTTTTTTCACAACTCTTCTTCTTGCACACATCTTCTCTGCAGGCATACAACAACGCACCTCTCTCTTCGGCACGTAATCCTGACTGCGCATTCCGTCAATATCCGCTGCAAACGCTGCTCATTGCAACATGTGCCAACAACTTCCTTCCTGCATGTTACGCTGCCTGCCGCCGCAGCAACATTATTAATAAATGCCGAAGCGCATTGATTAACTCGACGCTAATAAAATCATTTGTCATACGAGAAGACGACGAGCTGGAATCGCGTGACCAATATTTGCGGCCAGCGTGGAAGAAATTGCAGCAATTTGGCTAGGAACAAGAGCGCAACAAGTTGATCGTGCCAATAGTTAAAAGATTAATCAATGTTGCATTGCTCGATCAGTGGCGCGCAGACGCGTTCTCGCTCTCGCTCTGGCTGCAGCCTTCTCACTCGCCCTTTTCCTTGGCATGCGTGGCCAGCAACGTTGGCTAAATAAAAACCTCAAGACACGCACTAACAACGCAGCAAATTGAAACTAAATACTTTGGCGCAGGATGATGCCAGTTACCCCAAAAGATAGCAGCAGGCAGGAAGGCAGGCACCCAGTGCGGCGTTGGGGCGATCAGACGATCGTGCAGGCAGCTCAGATGCGTGCATGCTGTAGAAAATGCTGCAGATCGTACGCAGTAGATCAGTTGCTGCTGCCGCTTGTTGCCACAGTTACCTTGCCTTGAGTTGCGCTGCGATCGTGGCGCGATCGTCGCTGTGCATTTAGCACGAAATTGTTGCAATCAGTGCTAAAATTACTTTGTCCACGCAGTGGCTAAGGATTTTTTAATTGCTGTTGCCACTGCTACCACTGCTGCCACTGCCATTCTGGCTTTGGTTAGTTGCTGCCACTGATCGTGTGTGTGAGCAGCGTCGCACAGAGAACTTGTTTAGAGGGAGCGTCCGAAGCGAACGCTAATGCGTTTAATTAATTGCAGAGCTCGAATTTGATTAATTTTCTGTTTTCCCAGAAATTGGCGAAAGTTATAGCTTTCTATATACATATGTACATACAAGGAGTGTGTACAAACAAGTTGTAACATGATTTTTTTCAAAAATGGCCTTACAGTTTTGGCAATTTCGGATTTTGTTCAAAAAGTTCATAATGCCTGAATTGAGGGAGTTCCTTAAAAATGTTCCTTATAAAGAAAAACTCTAGTTTATTTTATTTAAGAATTTATGAAAAATAAAGTGTGTAGAGTAAAAAAAATTCGCTTAAATTGGATTTACGGCATAAATAGTTTTTAAATTTTTCTATGTAACACTTTTGCTTAAAACGATAAAGTGCTTAATCAAGCAGCTTACCCAATTCAAAGAGTGATCTTTTTGATACGCTGCTCATCAAAGGATTAACAAGTATTGCAGATTAACAAGATTTGAAGCACTTTTGGAATTACTTGCAACAATTTCGGCACTGGAGAGGGACTCGCACTCACTTTATCCCCCCAATTGGCCACCGCTCTGTGTGTGAGTGTGTGAGTGTGTGATGGTGTGTGTGCTTGCGTCAAGCGATCGACTGGAATGGCATTTGTGGAATGTGCCGTTGCGATGAGCGCGACACAAAAGCGATACAAAGCCAAGTTGCTTATTGTCAGCGGCGACAGCAACAACAACAACAACAACGACAACAATAACTGCAACAGATGTGGCAAGAGTTAAAACTCAGTGCGCTGTCAACAAGCCGCGGCAGCAACGGCGACATGAAATACCGCAGATGTCGCTGCGCTGCATTGTTGCAGTTTTCGCCAAGCGATCGCAAGCGATCGAGCGAGATCGTTTGTGGCGAGGGGCAGGAAATCGCCGCGGTGCTTTAAGTTTTACTCGTATTTTTTGTTTGGTGAGCGGGCCAAAGGAAATGCCTCAAATCAATTAGTTGAGCACTAATTGCCCCAATACCTTGTGGCATATTTTTTGAAGTGCGCGCGCACACGTTGCCCCACCCCACCTCACCTCATCTTGCCGCGCCCTGTAGCCCAAAGCGGCGCGCAGCTCTGGAAGACGCTGCGGAATGCCTCGCTTCACTGTTGTTGTTGTTGTTGCACAGCTTTTTGAGTTATCTTTCTCACAATCTCATGCAATTCTTTTTTGCTTGCCTTTTTGTGGCAGCAAGTGGCAGGGTTGCCAACATCCTTGCAATTTCTTGCGCTGCCTTTTATAACTATCTGCAGTTTGCTTTAATGTGCAGCTCTGGCAGCTCAGCCACTGCCTCATATTTAACAAATTAAGCTCACACACACATACACTCACATACAAAGGCACGCGCACAGACGCATTCAATTGTGCTTCGAGCGGCATTGTCCAGCACAACAATGTCCACCTGTGCGCACTCGCTTTGGCGCACCTTCCTACCTACCTGCGTCTTCGCATGCCCCCCGCACTGCGCCTGCTCCTCGTCCCTGCATGCCGTCGCCACATCTGTTCGGGCTTCATGCTGCTCTTTTGTAGCGACGCAGGCTGGAACATTTTTAATTTCTTTTCCTTTGGGGCCAAAGTTTGCACAGATTTTAACGCAATTCCACGCACTTTTGCCAACTCACACACACACACTCACTGGCAGCTATACGCAAGCGCGCTCGAACAAAGCATTGCGTTGATAATGACCGTTGAGGACACAAAGCACACACACACATACATATGGGTGTTGCACATGTAAGGGGCACCTACTGCTGAGCGAGCATGCCGCGCAGTGAAGTGAAGTGAAGTGTGCAGAAGTGGAGCAGCGACTTCGGAATTCGGTGGCTACGCTTGCGAAATAATGGGCGCAAATGATGGGAACATTTTTTGGTATTTGGATTACGGCGGAAAGGCCTTGCGGAAGGGCCTGCGAAATTGGAATAAGCCGCAACTGCACAAGATTGAAAAAACACCAGAAACGCTGGCTTGTCGGTGTATGCATCAGGTGCGCATACTCGTACTTAAGAGATTTACTTTGAGCTCTTCGATGAAATGCTATTCTTTTTGTTTGATTTAAAGTGTTCGTACTAACTTTGAAACTTAAAACTGCTTCCTTGAACTCTCTATATTTCAGTTATTCTACTCCCGTGCCACCACTTTCAAGAAAGTTGGAAGCTAATCAGGCTCTTAGTACACTTCGATTAAAAGAATACTCTGAAGTCTCTGAAGCAGTGATGACCATAATAATAAAATGTCCTTTTGCGCTTGTTTTAAAATCATGAAAAGCTCTACAGTGAAACATAGTATTACGAGCAGATAGTTTCAATGCACTCCATTTAGGTTTTTTTGGTTCTATTGAATCAGCTGGTAGCCAAAACATTTCCTGACCTACTCGTTATGAAATCCGGTTCACGAATCATGGCACTATGTTTTTTTTAATAAGGTTTAATTTTTTTGAATTTTCTCACAGTTTTAATTATTATTACATTAGAATTCATTTAAGGTTGCTTATGTCCTGCCAACAGTTCCAGGCTATCATTTTATTATGCTGGTATAATTAGTTTTCTTTAAGCAGAGACAGTTTATTAACAAGAATATAATAATAGCTTTTAAGAATTTTACATAGTCCTTATAAGAAAAGATACCAATCTGTTGCGAATCAAAATTTATCATATTAACTAGTCATTTTCTTTTGTATGCGGCGAAAATAATTTATATTTTTTTACGCGTTGACTTCTTCAATAATTGTAATTAATTGACGTAAGTAGCCAGCAGGCCAGCATGCCAGCTTGGTAACTCAATTACCAAGAATTTGCCCACCCAAGAGGCATCATTCATTGGCTGGCTACGATCGTCTAGCCTATAGGGTCATGCTAGCTGAGCTTCCCTGGCTGTGCTGCTGTCGGCCACATTACCAAAAATGGCATTGAGTCATGTTTACAACTTGGCTTAAACACTTTTTGCGTGTTGCTAATTGCATGCGGCATATATGTACGCTCATTTACTACAGACGACCGGGAGATTGTCTCAAAGGGCCACACACACACACACTCAAACGATTTGTGTGGCAAGTGCTCGTATTTAATACAGCACATATAAAAAACAGTAACAGTTAATATGTTCAATGGTGGTATGATGATGATTGATGGCTTACATGTATCTAGGATGATGCATGGCTAGTGGCTACTAGTGTTGGCAGTACCAGGATCTCAAAAGTCTGGAATTTCGAGCTATATCTTATAGGTTTTGATAGTGATGAAATTGTGGAAAATGTCGAAAATATCGATAAAATCATAGAAATTTTTGAATTCCACTGTCATATAAGAACTGTTCCTACCAGAGGAACCTTAATTGGATCGTTGTAACTATGCTAAATAAAGCCTACATTGAAAAAATAGTGGATTTATTTTTATTATACCAAATATATTGAAGAAAAATAGTAATAATAGTAAGAGTAGTAGTAATACATTAGAAAGAGGAGCTTCATCAGATTCAAAATATATTTTTGTATATTTTCGAAAAGCAATTCTTTTACCTATTGATTTAATTAGAGCATTTGCATCAATGCGTGAATAACTTTAAAATGTGTGAGAAACACGAACATGCTTACAGAAACACTTGTATCTTAAGCTATAGATTCTAAAAGTTTTCAACTATGTATTTCAATAAAAACGGCCGGATGAGAAATAAGTGCGAAATCATTACGCCGAAGTGACTTTCTAAATGAGCTAAGAGCTAACACATATATTTGTCTTTTCACTGTTTGAAATACCATTACATATAAAATACCAAACTTATTGTACAAATTTTTGAATAAGGTAGTTTTTGATTCAAAGCTCGTTGCCAGAGGAGAGCAAAAGAACTGTTTATTTATATGTTGGAAATGATGAAATGAAGTGTACAAAAACAATGTTGTTGAATTAAAACTGAAATTGAATTCGCTGTTTTTCATTCAACTTTAAGGTATGATATTTTCTAGCAACTTTCTCAAGCCCCTATCGAACTTGTAGCTAGATGTTCACTGCCAATTAATGGCAATTTCCGTGTGGAGTGTGGCGACAGCGTGACTTACTCAACTTCGACTGGAACTCCAACTCGAACTAAACTTCCGCAATACAGAAAAACGCATTCATTTGCTCGTGATCGTGCCTTGAAGTAGTCTAAATTTTCTATGGTGTGATGACAAAGTTTTGTAATTCCTGCATGCACGTGCAGTGAATTCCAAATGTGCCGCTGGGAAAACACTCAACACTCAACAGCGATCAGCAACGATCACCAGCAACAACAAAAACAACAGCAACAATAACAATAAGCGCAGTAGTCACAGTAGCACTTTGCAATTTAAAATGTCCTTTGTTTATTTTATTTGTCTTTCCCGGAGTGGTTGTTGTTGTTGTTGTTGCTGTTGTTTTGTGTGAAGAACGTGTGGCGTCTGCAATTAAAGCATTTATTGAAGAACACGCCGCAGCCTCCGAGCAGCAGCAGCAACAACATGTCGGCAATGGCAACAGGGGCAACAACAACGGCGGCGTACATGACGAACAACAACTGTCATTGTCACATCGATGATGTGCGTGTAGAGTGCGCCACTGTGCGGTGTGACAATGCACGTTGATTTGGTATTTCGCTTACAAGCAACAACAGCCACAACAACAACATCAACAACAACAACAACAGCAACATTTAGTCGTCAACTCTAGGGCATTGCATTCGAAGGCGCACTGCAAAAGTGTTTGCAATTCAGCAAAACGCATATGAAATGTTGTCGCCTAACAACATGCAACAATTCATTGCATTGCCCATTTTCAGACACACGCTCACACACACAAACATTTGCACTTGCATCTGCACGCATGCGCTAGAACTTTTAACTGCCCAGCAAACAGCAAAATTGCCCAAATCTTAACGTAAATGAAATTGCTTTTCGTATTATTTTTGCCAGCCAAGAAACCGATTTTGCTATGAGATCGTATAAAAAGTAGACGCTCTTTTTAAAAAGTCTTGTTTTAAATTTTTTATTTAACTTGCAATTATAGTTTTCTCTCTATTCGAATCTTGGCTCATTTTGATGCTTATATTTACTTTAAATCAACAAATTCAATAATAAAATTCTGTAAGATTTCAAACGATTTTGAATTTTGAATTGATTTTCCAACTGATAGACGTCAAAATTTCTCTTTAAAATTGCTGCCCGCGCAAATTATTCTAACCCTCTGTCCATCCTCAGCTCTTCCATACATTTTTGACTGTCGCATCGTGTAAAAGCGGACTAAGAATATTGACAAGAAAATAATAAATTCATCTAGATTTTTGGAATTTTTATGGAATTAAGTGCCATCAATTATACAAAAAAGCTGTAAAACTTGCGCATGCTATATAAAGTTTTTTCAGCTTTTTCTTTGAGATATTAAAATATATACAATTGAAATAAATGAAACGGTTTTTCTCGATGACTTTTGGTGCAGAATTCCAACAAATTCGGAAGCTTTGGTTTGCTGGGTTGTCGCGCGTTGTCGCGCGTTGGCAAACCATTTGGTATCGTTTGCGCGTGCGCATCACTTTCCGCATATGGAGCGTGGTGGCATGTTTTCAGCTCAAGCGCGACGACGGCAGCAGCGTGGCAAATCGCAGCGAGTTCACTTGCGCGTAATCTTAATCCGCTCGTTAAGTTTATTGATTATGCTGCTGTACTGGTGTACAATTGTTGCTGCCCGTGTGGCCACTGTTGCTACTGTTGCTACAGCAGCGCCATCTATGGCCGTCGCAACAGTGGCGAACCGCGTTGCAGACTTGCATGTTGCTCAGGTCTTTGGAGACGGCAATTGTCGCCTCCTTGTGCCATATTTGCTGTAGCTGTAAGTTTACTCTCTCCTCTGAGAATTGTGTTGTTCGGCTTGGCTTGATGGATGAAAATTTTATTGGGTGGATGGACTTTCGAAGTGGTCTAGGCGCATGTTATAGATATTCGATGGGTGGATATGGCGCAGAGGAAAATGTGCACGGAGAGAAACAATCTCTACAATGAGGTAAAAATCTGCATTTTGAAACTTTTTTGCAAAAAAGAAACAAAACAAAATCATTACAAGAAAAGTTTTTCAAATAAGTTAAAAAAAATTACAATTTACAATGATGAAATTTTGTGGAATCGATTGAAACGAGTCATTATCATTCAACGCAATCATTTGCTTGCTATAATAATGAAACGCCGGCGGAGAAAAGATTGCAAATTATCGCCTGCAGTTAGCCAATCTTCAAGCAACGTGTAAATGGTGCAACTGTTGCACTGTAAGCGTTGCAGGCGCTCGCTCTAATTGGAGCGGGAGGGGGCAATAATTACAGTTGCAGGTGCTGACTGCTACCAAATACGACAAATAATCAGCAATCAAATAAATTATAGCTTATAGCTTATCCCGCTTTGTAATATCTTGCCAAATTTAATTAATTGCACTGACGCCGAAGGAAAAGCGTGCGCAAAAAGTCAATAGCAATTTTCTCATTGCCAGCGGCCATCAACCAGAAATACAACAACAACAAGCATGTAGCAACGACTAAAGACGCCCCTCGCCGTTTTAGTGTGTCTCTGTTTACATTCACTGACAGTTGCCGCGATCTTTGTACATGTTGTCGTCGTTGGCCGCATGCCCTCGCCTCCGGCCTACAGCAGTCAATTGCCAATTCACCCTGTCAACAGTTGCTACAGATTTCAACATTCAAGCTCGTTGACAGCGACAGATCTGGACGACATTCCGCTCCCTTGCCACGCTCGCTTGGTTGCTGATCGTGAGGATGCCTCAGCGCCGATCAGGATCAATGCAATTGCAGCGATCGTCCAGCGCACAGCAGCAACAAAGTCCAAGCCGGCAGACGACAGCAATCAACGTAAGCCGTTGACAGTTTTGTTGCTGTTCGCGATCGATGATCGCTGCTTGCTGGTCGCTGATGATCTCAGGCCAGTCAGGCCGTCAAGCAGCCAAGCGAACGGGCAGCCAGCCACGTTCATTGTTATTTTCCACTCTGCATATTTGCCGTCGCCGCCACCGCTGCAGCAACTGTTGCTGCCTTCCATCTTGCGCTGTTGCCTTTGCTATATGCAATATATGCCAGCCAGCAACTGCTTGACATTGCGGTCGGGTCGATCTTTGCATGTGTCCCACCAGTCCACCACCACCAGCAGAAGCAGCCACTTCCCCGCCGCTTTGTCTGCCTTCTAAAAAATTCAGCCCTTCGCATTGTCAAATATAATAATGAATGACACGCCGCACTTGCAGCAGCGCTTTAATGGCCTTACAGCGAAATTAATTTCCGTCGCATTGCCCAGGCATGCGCTGGCGGTCCTTGTTGCTGCTGCTTCCAAGCGCTCGGCCGCTTTGTTGCGCCTGACATTTAGGGCTTAAGCCTCGTTTTGTCGTCGTCTTGCTGGCGTACGCGCACGCCTGACAGCAGAACACGACAGTCACCTGTGTCCGAGTGATGTAAAACTAATGGCGGATCGCGTTGAAAAGCGCTCAAATGGACCGATCGATTTAATGGTGTGCCACTCAATGGGGTAGCAACCGAATGCGTAGTGCATTGTGCCCAAAGTAATTAGTCGGAAAGTATTTTTCCTAGTTTGGGTCGACAAATTCGTTGGTTCGAAAGTGAGTTAAGGAAAAACAGTGTGGGGATCACTCAACTTCAACAAATTCTTGCTTAAGAAGAACCATATGAATTTTAGCCCTTTGATGAAAGTATTATGCCATAGAAGCATGCGTTTTATATTTGGGTAAAATAGTAAAATGGCTCACATAAAGTGAAATTTAAAGTCTCAATATCTTGTTAAGTATTGAGCAAGCAGGTAATACCAAATTTCATTATTACTGTCACCCGTAGATAGGGAAGGCACCTATACAAATAATCTCACTTTATTACAATATTTTTCACAAACGTTTTCTCTCATCTTAACTCATTTAAAAGTTTGAGCCGACTTCCTAAAAAGGCCACACATATACCCTGTTGGGTCTTTACCGATGCCAGTTAAAGTTCCGTTTAGGAATGGTCAAAGTAATGATCTGTCAGAATTTGGGCGAGTTCCACAAATTTCCAAAGAGGTTTGATGTCTAGTTCCGAGATCTGTTCGATCCCTGAAAAGACCGGCGCTCCTAAACAAGTCAGACGTATTAGTCAGTATGTATTCCGAGGTCTCCCTGCTATCCGCTTCTTTGCATTATGGCATCTGTCCTCTTTCTTTATATCCATCCTATGTGCATGCGCCATTCTACAAGGCAGTGTAACTTTAGTGCAACTTTGATTGTTCTACATTTCCTTCTTTGGAGAGTCCACTCAACATAAAATTAAAACAACTTTTTTTTGGTTTTTGTTTTTCTCAATATAGATTTTTCAAATAATTTTTTATTAATTCTTCAAATGATTTTCATACTCATATTCTTGTTGCTGCAATTTCTATTTTGTAAATGTAAATCTTTTCGCTAAATTGACATAACTTACATTACTATACACAAATACAAACATGGCTTAAATTAAGGGCAAACATATAAATTAATTAAATGTAATTATGCATAATTATTTATTTCAAAAAAATAATACAAGAAACGCACAACCATTTTGCGGCAAATACAAAAGTAAACATAAATGAAGCTATCGAAATGTACTTCCTTTGCAAAAAAAATACAAATTTCTGCAATATTTTACATGCAATTTTATAAATATTTATTTAGTAACTAAAGTAAGTTTTTTTATATTATTAACGCGAAAAACTATGTACAGAAAAAACTTATGTTATATGTGCTCGTAAGCTAAATCAAGTGAGCGATTGTAGATCGACAGTAGCGCCGCTTAACCTGGCTTGAAACTCAAGCCAAGCAAGACTCGACGCTTTTACAGTTGCAGCTGTAAACTTTACAATGTAGCCTTATATGAAAGATTGTAACATTGTGTTGTTGTTGGGTAGAGAAAGAGCGAGTGCAGCAAGAGGGCGGGAGTTCAGTCTTTATTTGGCTCATTACAACTTTAACTTCTACTACAAAGCGTAAAGGAGGAGTGGGGAGGGGGACGATATGCGAAAATTGTTTGTGTAAATTTTACTTTCATAAAAATTCAACAATTTCTTCTACACTTTTTTTATGATTTAAATTTCCAGAAGGCATAAGACATTAGAGGGGCGTTTGTGGGCATGGTTGGGTTGGTTGTGAGCTTACAAAACTAAAAACTGGGCATTTGCACACATTTCAATGCGATTTGCAACTTAAGCCGCGCAGGCATAATAGAAATAAGTGTAATACTGCTTAAAAGAGTTGCAGAGCGCGTGGCGAGCATAAATTGCTTTTATGCTGTACTATAGGGCTATTCACGAAGCGTTGTAAGTGCGTTGCAAAAGTGTGTAGCCAATCAGCTTTGAACTTGATTGCGTGCAAACATTTGATTATGGCACTTTTGCAATAGCTTGCCACTGTTGCAAAAGTGCAAATCACGATTTATTGCTACCACTGAATTCTGCTCAAAAGAGCGACTTGCGCTATGAATGCGCATAATTTGTGGTATCTTCGAATACCTACATGTGCAATTTTTTCTATGATAGCTACGCGAACATCTACGATTTTACAATCTGAATAGCTTCAGTGTTGCAACTTTACGAATTCACGTTACCATACTAGTTCAATTATAGCATTTTCATAGCTTCTGCAAAAATCTAAAATTGCTGAATTCAGTGAAAGACCTGATTATGTTATTAACATTATGTTAAGTGTAACAACATTTGTTTGCAAAATTTGCAACTAGCGATCGTGAATAACCCACATTTTGACAATCTTGCAATTTATTGCTAAATTTCTTTAAATAAATAATTTTGTTTAATTGTAAACACGGCGGCACAAAAGTAAACAAATTAAATGCTAAATAATACAATTTGTTAATAGTACTTACTTACAAATATAGGTAGTAGTAGCTAGTAATTAAAGTAGTTAGTAGACGAAAAAATGTAGCAAAACATTTTGAGAAATGAGGACGGTCTAAATTAAGTACAAACGATTTTCTTTAATAGAGAAGCATAACCAGCGCTTGCAAAAAAAATATGGAAAATAGTATTTAGAAAAAAAATTAAGAAGGAAAAATAGCAAATTATTCAAATAATGCAATGGAAAAATATGCACACACACACACACACACACGAAAGCACAAAAAACTTGCGCCACATGCAAGCAGTAACAACAACGTCAACAATTGACAGCTGACATTTACGCAATGTCATTGCATATGACAGTTGAGCAGCAGTGAAGCAACCACGCCACCTTGAGTGCAGACAACAAATCAAGCAGCAACATTGGCGACAGCGGCGCCTCGGCTGCTGCTGCCGCCGCTGGACAACGTTGGGGTAGGTCGGCGATCGGCGACCGCTTGTGCAGTAGCAGCATGTGGGCGGGCAGGCGGCGCAGTTATTTGAACGACATCGGACACACGCACACACACACACACACACATGCATACACAAACACACTCACGCACGCATTGCGGCTGCTTACAGACACGTGTGTATCGTCTTCTTCGTTCGACACAATTTACACTTGACTTCACAGCACCAGTGGAATGTGCACGCACAGCGCTCGACGACGAAGACCTCTTGCGTGCGATAGCCACGACCGCAACACATCAGGTCGCAGCCGTCGACGCCGATTGATGTGTCGTTGCACTGGCGGCCGTGTGTGCCCTGTATGCCGAGGCGTAGATTCTTCTCGCAGAAGCTGGGCGACGGCTCCAGGTAGACAATGTCTTTGGAGCCCGGCGGCTTGTGCTCGGGATTGTGCGGTTTCAGCTGGAAGTGGTATCTGCAAGAAAGAAGCGCAAGACGAGACGAAAACTTAGTTTTTGTTGGTTAGGTAGAAAATATATCACTGTGATATATTATGAAGATTTTCTTTTATCACTTTCATAACTATTGCAGATAAATGAGAAAGTGTCATATAAATCTCAAAAATGTACAAGAAGATAAATACAACTTTTGCTTTAAACAAATTATTACAGTGATATTTTAAACATGTTCTTGGTCACACTTGAAATTAGACCACCTTTGCAAAAAGGCCAGCAAGATTTTGGTGCAAGAGAATTCCCTTATATAAGTGTAGGTAAATTTTCTTGTTCCCACAAAAAAAGATATTTTCATAGAAGCGTAGCTCGGTTTACAAAACTCACCTATTGTTCTTTTTGCCCTGTCGGCCACGTCCGCGCGCTGAGTTTCGTGAGACGCTATTCGGACTCTGTAGACTGTTCGCCGACGGCATATTCGGATGGTGCTTGTTCAGATGCTCCGGCTGGTGATCGTTCAGCATACGCTCCGCATCGAAGGCATTCGGGCTGGCGGCATTCGGACTCAGCAGCACGTTGGGCACACCCGCCGCATTCGGACTCAAGACGCTGCCGGCAACAGAGTTGCCAGTCTGACGCAAACTGTTGCTGATCATGACACGCGAGGCGCCATCGAAGCGATCCTTCAGATTGTCACCGATCACACGGAAATTGGCCAAACGCATCCAGCAGGTTTTCACCGTGCACGAGCCGGACATGCCGTGACATTTGCACTCCTGACGCATTTCAGCCTGCACATGCTGCAAGAGAGAGAGGCAGAGAGAGAGGTAGAATGAGCAAAAGGATTAAAATTATTGCCATGCAAAAGTTGCTTGTAAAATGCTGTAAAAATGTTTCCCACAGCGGTCGGGAAGCGCGTGTGTTGATGGTTATATGACTTCATTAATCCCAGCCAGTCCCGTGCGCCTTCTTCGGCTTGAATGCGCGTGCATGCCGCGCTGCGGCCTCCCTTCTGTGCGATAATATGTTTTCCACTTAATTATTTCAACTGATCTCAAAAAAAGTGGAGTAGACGCGCGCATGTAGGTACTTTTTGTGCAAATAAAACGCGCGCGCCAGCACGCCAACAAAAACGATCGCCACAACAACAACAATAACAACAGCTTCCCATTGCTCCTTGGGAGGGAAAAATCATGTTAAAAATGTACGAAGCGTTATTAAAAACCAATAAATGAACAAACTGCGCTGAAAATGCAATTTCGCAGTACGATCAAGACGCGATCAATAATCAAGCTGCTAGCAAGCCAGCTTGGCTCAGCTCAGCTCGACTGCTCCACTCGTCTCGGGCATATATAGCAGGCCAACTGGCCGAGAGGCCAGCAGGCAGGCGCACAAGCAGACCAGCGCTCGCCGTAGATTATGCGATCAATCGCCATCGATCGCGTTCGATCGCGGGCAAATATTGCATGCGAGCGCTCTTGGAGCCTTTTTTTTTGAAACTGTGCTGTTGTGTTGTAAAAAGAAATAAGAAATCAACACAGCATGCGGTCAAAACTTTTAAACAGTTGTTGCTGTTGATATTATTACAACAAACATGCATACAAAAATGACCACAATAACACAAGAGTAGGTCGTATCTCATAACGCGTACAATGCGCGTTGAAATATCTGAGAATGCGCCTTTCACATGCCCAAAGTGCATTAAGGGTTAAGTCTTTTTGTGTGAAGTATGTAAAAGTATTTTATATTTTCGAGAAAAAGAAAGAAAATTAACTAATCGATTGTCAAAATACATGCAAATGGCAAAATGGGAATGACCTGATGGGAAATCGGAAATGAAGTTGAAATCGACATAATTACTATCAACTTTAAAGCATGAACATTCTTTTCTCTTGGAGATTGTAAATAAAAGCTGAATTCCTAGATTTAAATCAAAATAACACTAGATTACCGAAGCAGTCAAAATGACTGCAATTGAGCAAAATAGATATAACACATACATTTATCAGAAACAAAGAGGGTGAAGGGGGGCTGTAAATACAACCATTAACAAATTAATATCATCATGTATGAATTGTCTCAAGATCCTAAGAAATTTTATCATTGAACATTTATAAGAAAAAAGAGGGGGGAGGGGGGGGGGAGGATGAAAATATATACGAACATTAATAAATTTATATTATGTATAAAAAGCCTCAAAATCCTAACAAATTATAAATTGTCCAATTGATATTAAAAATCTTAAAAAATTACATAGCATCTCAGATCGAATTTCTTTCGTACTCGTAACAGTTGGAGCATGTTATTAAGCGTATCCGGATGTAGAACGAGGCTACATCTGCAGGGTTTCCTGAAACTAAGCCTATACTACTTCAAAGCATAATAAGATAATAAACAGCTTTCAAGGCTGATTTAATAGATAGTTAAAATTGATCACTAAAGTCCGCCAGATCATCACTGCCAAGTTTATGAAAATAATCCAGCCTTTCATAATGGAACCCCCTCGATGACATCTTTTATGGTTTTGCATGTACGCGCGCGCTCCCTCTGCCGCTCTTCCGCTCGTTTTACGATCGCGCTAAAGTTCATATCAGCCGAAGCTGTCAACATTTTAATAAATGAGCAGCGAGATCGGCCAGCAAGTTGGAGCTGGCTGCATGCAATGGCATGCATGCACGCGCCTATGTGTGGGGCAGCCCGCCGCCAGGACACTGGACAGGCGTACACCACATCTTATTGCCGTGCCAATCAAACGGTGAGTGAGGTATTGCTCGCATGCAGGGGAGGCGTAGTTGCTGCGCTGCCAGAGCGGTGGAAGCGTTTAGTCATCGTAATGGCAGTAGTCGAGTGCTTGTGATATTAGAAAACAAGTTGGGAGCACTGCTTGTGACGCAGCATGAGGTCCGCTAGGAGCACTGCCGCGCCAGCAAAAAGTCGACAGCATGAAAAGCAGTAGGAGGAGTTGAAGGAAGAACGAAACGAAACGGCGCGGAACAGAGCCTTCGCGTTGCCTGGAATTAATGAGGATCACACACCAAGCATGCTGCGAAATTGTAGCATTTACTAACACTGTGGCAACGCTGCTGCAGCTAACAACTACAACTACAACTATTTGCCATGGTCCTCAAGACGCTGCCGCCTCTGTTGATAAAGTGATTTGCTTGTAATTTACTAAGGTGGGGCAAGGAAGATGCCAATGGCTTATGTTCTGTCAGTAGCCAAGCCATTTGATGAGCTTGTAATAAAATTTTTTTGCGAACGAGTCGATTTTTATTGCGTGCAGCGAAATCGTTAAACTGGCATGGGAATTGAATTTTTATGGATTTTTATGCAAGCTTAAAGAAGAGTAGCACTAGTAGTAGTAATATCAGTAGCAGTTATAGTACTAGCTTATGATAGAGATATGTCGAAATTCAGTCATAAACTTGGCAGTTTTTATTTTTGCGCTAAGGCATATCAAATTTTTGCAATAAAGCAACAATTTTCAATATGTTGAGTATGCTTTTAAAAGCTGATCGCTCTAAAACAGTGGTCTTCAACGCATGATCCGCAAATGGAAAAACCAAGTAAAAGGACAGACGGGCAAGGAAAAGCCCGTTGACCTGGTTACGCTTTAAAGCTTAAACTGGCAAAATATTTCTGGCTTACACATTTTGGCTAGAAAACTAAGTAAGTAAGCAATCTATTAAAATAACCCTCCCACTCTTTACCAACGTACCCACAAAAAAAAGGTACCACCGTGAAATTGTGCATTTAAACGTTTACTTACCGCTCTGCCCGCCTCGTTATTGTGCAAATTCATTTTCTCCCTCAGATTGCGGCCACGCTCGCCCGTATCGACGAATTCGCGCGAGAACTTGAAACCGAAGCCAATATTATCCGAACAGCCGCCCCACTCCCAGTCGCGCACACCGGCCACACTGCCCGCCTGGTGGTTCGCTTGCGGCGAGCGCGATTGATGACTGTAATCACAGGTGCACGATTCGATGGAGCCCTCGCTGCAGGCGCGCGCAATTGAATGTGTGACAGCCGCGCTGGTGATGGCATAAATGAAGCCAGTCTCACGGCAACCTGCGGTGGAGAAACAGCAAGAGAAGACGGAAACACCAAATTAAGCAATAAAGTCAAATAAATATGGCGAAATAAATGAGGCAACTGATGGCATATTCAATGCATTAAAGTGTATTAATTATGGTAATGAAAGTTGTGTTTAAGCCTGATGAGCAGTGGAGGCGCTAATGCTACGTTCATGCTCAGCATTAAATGCACATTTAGAGCATTTATTCATAGCCATTTCTTTTGGGTAAAGAGCTATTGTCATTTTTTTTTGGGAAAAGAGGGGGAATGCTCTTGTTGAAGGAATAAGAAAGCGTTAACCAGTTCCCTGGTATGTCATGGAATAGTCTTCGAATGATTTTTCAATAAAATTTTTCATAAAAAATGAAGTGTTGAAAAGTTGAGTGCTAAAGTTTCATCGATAAATCTGAATTAGCTTGAAGTTTTTATACAACCATGTGCCACATTTCAGTTTCGATATAGATAGAAAACGATCGGAAGTGGAATTTTAATAGTACGTACTTTAAATCAACTTGGATAGAAAGTAAAATAAAGGATACATCAAATGGTCAGTGATCTACAATGATCTGCAATGATCGCCACCACCCAACATTTCGCAATGAAATTTGAATAAAAACTTTAATCAATTTCGATTGAAAATGAAATATAGAATATATTAGATAAGCAATTTGAAATTATGTTGAATGATCGTCAATGATCTTCACTTAAAAGCCCAAAGTTGTAGACATTTTTTAGATTAGTTGCAATTCTATATTTCAACTGTTCAGAATCACAACGACTTTGCCATAAGCTACAGCAACATTTTAGCTGTCATGTAGGTCTACCGACTGATCGCGATAAGTGATCTTTTTGTGTCTTAAAACAGAATCAGTGAAGTTGTGCTGTACCTCTTCTCGAAGTAAAGCGAGCAGCAGCCAAGCTCAACTCGATCTTGTTGAAGCGATTGCTCTGCTTAAACCGATCTGCTCACTGATTGTGAGCATAAATAAAAGACATTTTGACAACAAACTACTTTAGTAGTTATTTTCATAAAGAGAAACATGCACAAGTACCTTTTGTTCCCTCAGGCAACATACAAACGCACATACTTATATAATAAATATTCATATTTCTGCTGATGAGTAATGGCACTTGCCTTTAAAAGTCTGGTCAATTATGACACTTCAAGTTATCACTGCCAAAAGTGTATGAGTGTGTGTGTGAGTGTGTGTGAGTGGTATGAAGTGTGTACAAAGTATTAAAGTGAAACTGACATAGATTTAATGCTCTGCCTTATGCAAACTATAAATTGCTGCTGTTGCTGATGACGATCTGGAGTAGTGCCTTTGGGTTTTTAAGTGTAGCGCAGCGATAAAGTATTTACAACAAGAACAATAACAACAACAACAACAGAAAAATGCCACACAACAATAATTTCTTGCTGCTGTTGCTGCCGTTCGAGTTCTGGCCACACAACAACGAAAATTGAATTTACATGTTGCAGACCATTTTTCAAGTGGTTCCTGCAAGATAGACCTATCAGGCGATATGTCAAAGTGGAGTAGGGTACAACAACAATGTCTATGAAGTTGTGGCATTGTGTGGTGGCTGCGTTAGTGTGTGTTAGTAAGGGCAGCAGTATTGGAATGTGAACGACTAAATAATAAATTTTCGAGTTGCTGTTCTTTTTTACAGCTGACAATTTATTGTAAATTTGACAGCAGAACATGAACATTTAATTTCAGTAGCAAATTGCATAGAATTTAAATTATTTTAGTACTTAACTCCAAATTGTGTATAAATTGAAGAAAGTATTTAAAAAACGAAATATTAACAAGCTAATAAAATTTTGATACTGCACGCTGCAACTCAATCAGCTGACTAAAATTATTGCACTTTTTATGGCAGGGCAAAGCTCCGATTTTAAAAGCAAAACAACAAAAATGTTGGCTATAAGAAAATAATGAGCAATGTGTTTGTTACTTTTTTGTGGGATAATTGAACTTTTAAAATAATTGAAGTTTGTTTGGAAATTAAATAGAAGAAATTGCAATCATGATGGCAGATTTTCAGCTTTTTGGTTCAGTGTAGCTCATCAGTTTCCATGCTAATAATGCAAAAAGATACGAGGCAAAAACTGAAGGCTGCCCAAGGGCGTGTCAGTGTGAATTAAAGAGGCGCGTTTGTGTTGTCTCATCATCGAAAGTGCGACAAAGCGTGAATGACATAGAAATCTGACATTGATCTGTCAATGAAATGCTAACCGCAAACAAATTTCAAAGCGAAAAAGAGGAACACACAAAACAAATAACAAAAAAGCCAAAACACAAGCCAATAAAAAAAGGAACGACAGAAATTGTGGAGCAATTCCAGCCAAAGTCATACGTCATAGAAACGTGTGGGATATGCCAATGTTGCTGACAGACGAACTGTCAGTCAACAGTTGAAGACATCAACTAACAACGGCAACAACCGACGGAAGTGCAGCACGCAGACGGACGCAAGAAGAGTGCACTTCAAATGAAATATTTTTAAAATTCCGGGAAATCAATTGCAACAATTTGTGGCAAGCGCAACAGTCAGTGCAACTATCAAAAAGCAATTTTCACAAAATGAAAAAAAAATTACACACAAACAGAAATTGAGGAAAAATTCCAGTTAATTGTGTACTTCTGTTGAAGTTGCTTTGACTACGTACAGATACTTTGTTTAGATACTTTACTTTGTGGTGAGAAACGATAGCGCTATTTTTATAATATTTACATATGACACAAAACAGCAACAAACACAACAACAACAGCAGCAACAGAAAAAATACAAAGTGACCTTTTTGTGCTATACTTTTGTTGTTGTTATAGTTGCTGCAATTTTTTTTGGTTGTGCAAACAAAATTTACAATAAATTACATGAAAGTTAGGCAAAGATACAAATGCGGCGCGAGTGGCAAGGGAAAGGCACACAGCGGCAGCAGGCGCAGACCTTGTAAATAGCTGCACGTCATCAAAAAAAGTTTGCCTTAAAAGTTAGTGCAGAGTGTAGAGCAGAGGGCGGGCAACATTGACGATATCGCATATAAAAAGTGAAAAAAAAAAATACAAATCAAATTTGTTGACTCGAGCAACAAATAAGACAAAACAAGCAAAAATAACGCCGGCCACATGCACACAAATACACACACACTCACACACACATACAGAGCGCGAAGAAAAGAGGGCAAAAAGGCAAACATGATTGCGATGCGCTGGCAGTGATAAGCGCGCTTCAAGCGGCTGTGCGATATGCGCAAGCGCAAAAGCCAGCGAACCAGCGAGCGAGCGGCCGTTGTTGTTGCCAGTGTGAAGCAAATATACTATCTGTCATTTTCCACATGATACCTTGACCAAAAATTGATTTGATCAGAAATTGACTGATTTTTCAGTAAAATCAGTTTTATTTTTGATTGGAGTTAAGTTTGGAACATGGCTGTATAACCGCATCGAACCAAATTTCATGCATGCATTTTTTGAACAAAATCTACTTTACACTAGAATAAAACTAGAATGATGAGTAAAATGAGTATATTACTTTGAATTGTTTCGGAATTCTATGCATCCAGTTATTATGGATCTGATCAAAAGTTGAATTTTCTTTCATGGTAAAACATTGCTGGATATTGTTTCATAATTTAGCTATGAACCTCGCTTTTAGCTTTAATTCTGCTTTAAAATTTTCTCAAGTCAAAATTTTTACATAAAGTCTCGTGAATATACAACAAAATAGTGTCATCGTGCACTTGATTGATCACATCTGGCAGCACTGGCTGCCATGGCGGCGGCGCCGTGTGAATATGGCACATTTGTGTACACACGCTTCGAGTGCACGAGTGCGCATGTGCATTTGCATTTGTGTGTGTGCTTGACACTGAACACGCCCGCACGGACATGATTAGCTTAACAGGAATTTTAATATCTTTTCTTTTCAGCTTGTATTTTATGAAATTTATTTGCATTGTTGTGATTTTTACAATTCATTTCAATTTTCACGCTGACGGCAGTTCTGTAAATAAGCACAGATACGAAATCTAGATACGGAAATACATATAATTTTGTGAGTTATTATCTTCTGGCAAACAGGTGAAATTCATGGTTCTGAATTCGCGGAAGGCTTGCCTAAATGTGCAACGAAGTTTGCATAATGATAGTGACTAGATAGTGGGGTCGTTAAAATTAGCTTTCTAGATACTTTTAGGCAATTAGTCATGCGCATTATTATTAACTTTTTGTTGCGAGTGTAATGGTCTAATTAGTCCAGCGGTGTCGAATTCAATCGTGCCGGATAGCAATTTGCCCAGTTACTCTAACAGCTAAACGGATTGCAGCTGTCAGTCTATTCTTTTTGCTAGTGCTGCCGTATAGTTTTGTGCACAAAAGAAGAACGCTGTTTATTTACTTCTGAGATGAAATTTTACATTCTTTATTAAATTTATGGCACTGAATTATCATAATTGTTACATCTCTATATTGTGTACTACTTTTTAAACTTATTTCGGCAATAATAATCCACTTCTTTTGTTTAACTAAAATCGAAGGTCACTGGCAACACTTTTCTGCAAAGAGTTCACAAACAAAATATATCGTGAAAAATGAATTCAAACGACGAAATAATTGACTCAATGTGTTGAGTGTTGTGTAAAATGTACGATGTGTACAAATTTAAAGCAAACGAAAGCGCAGGTGGACTATATTTCCAATAAATATTCGCTTGTTTTGACCAGTGTTGCCGTTTAAATTCTTGCATAGGAAAAGCATTATTGCTATTTCATTTTCAAGTGAATTTTTTGGGTGGCAACATTCTTTTCACAGCTGACACGACTTTTGCAGTAGTTTTCTAATCGACGCAGAAATTTCTACTACTCAATCCGGTCAGAGTAATAGCGAACATTGTGTTCGGGTAAGATAGATTGCGTCAGCTGACACGATTTCTAACCTTACCGCTAGAGTAATTCTACCATAACTCATATAGAAATTTTTTTCATAAGTAAATATTGCGAAAATTTATTTGCTTCCACACATCTTAAAGTGAGTATGTAGGTACTTAATTTCGGTGCAAAGCAAAAAAAAGGAGTAGGTACACTCACAAAAGACAATAACGCAGCTCATTCGACGAGGCAATTAAACGCGTTGTGGGTGTGACCGAGCGAGCGCGCGTACTCATCCATATTTGCGCTGGCTCGTCGTATTTACGATATTGGCATTTCTTTATGCTGTTTCGCTGTTGCTCAAATATTGTTCAAACAAATGTCATTATTGTTTTGCTTTGTGTTTGCATAATGACAGCTCATGCGAGGCGTAATATGAGACCCGCCAGCGCTCCACAATTGGGCTCGAGGGAGAGGGTGCGCAAGTGCAGTAAATGGGAACGGATTTCCGTTCTGCTATTTATTTTCAATTTGCTGCCATCAATGCGCGTACACAGCAAGTGGGCGTGGCCGGCTGTTAATTCAAATTGCTCAATGAGCTGCGTTTCTATGGAGTTATTCGTTTCACATAAATAGCAGTTGCACTGTGGGTGTTGCTGGCATTTGAAGAAGAAGAAGAAAAAACAACAACTGCAGCCAGTGTAAAAAGCACCTTTTCTCTTCTTCTTTTTTTTGTGGCAATTTTAAAGCATTCTTATCGCTCTTCTTTTGCGCCCAAATTGTGAAATTGAGCTGTCTACTTGTGCATTGCTCTCAACTGCCTGGCCGCCGCGTAAGCCGGCAATTGTGCATTGTTGTTGCTCTGATGGCTCACATGGCATTGTGCCACAATGGACCGTTCCTACTACCTTTTGCCCACTTGTGCTACAAACAATTGACCCTTTTTCGGCGGCTCTTCTGCGCAAGTGCGCACCTACACAATTTAGTGCTGCTTTGCGTGTCCTTTTTTCTTATTCAAGAAGCGTGCGATCTTGTACTTGTATGTGATTTGCTAGCGCACATGCTCTGGTCTTTTAATCTGTGCGATTTGTTTAAAGCGTGTGCATGTGTAGCACAAATTTGTGGCATGTCATTGGAGTGGCATCTTAAGTAGGTCTTTGCTTTAATTCACTTAAGCTGGATTAGGTTTGAACATACGACATACATACATATACAAATTACCATATGTATATAATGGCATGTTTACTTGTGGAATAAGAGCTTTGCTTTGGATCGACCTTGCTTAGCTTAAGCTGTTTGCTGTTTTTGAAGATCGACAGATTGCTGACACGATTTTCCAACTCTAAGATTTATATCTGAATTTCTGTCATCAATTTTAACTGTATGCAAAATTTAATTGAATAATGGTTTACAAATATAGTGGTCAACAAAACATATTTAAATGATTTCATACACCTGCTCATCTTTTCAAAAGTAGTCCAATATTATTTCAAAACTTTTTTTTGTAATTTTTCCGGATGGAAATTTTTTAATGGTCATATAAACGTATATACTGAAATGAATGCTTTCACTTAATCTGAAAATAAGCCTTTCAAGCTGCATAGGATAGAAGACGGTTTCCCTACTAGACCACACTAGGACAGAAAAAAAAGTAAAAGGTTTTTTGAATTTATGCAATTTTTGAAAAATCTGACACATTTGATAATAACTATTTCCATTTGAAAGCACTAAAAACTGTTTATAACTCTTTTAAAGAATGTGCATTAAATTACATTTAAATGGTTGATATTTTTATTGAAATGATGTCACTAAATTATCTTAATTAAAGTATCGATTTACGTAAGGAATAAAGATCGATTAAATTCATATAAATTCTCTTTTCAATATCATTGCGCTTTTTAATAAATATTTGCTATTTTTATAACTGAGTTATTATTTTAAACAATATTAAAGCAGTTTATGTCAACTCTTATTATTATAACCTCATTTATTATGTGAGCCAAATTGCAGCGATTCCAAAAAGTCCCCAAAAATGAGCAACCTTTTACAACATTCACACTTATAGTCTGTCAATTTCAACAGCTCAGCTCTCGCGCTGACAATAAATGAGTGCATGTGTGTGTGCGTGTGTGTGTCGTTAGCTTGTATTAACAAAATAATTCGTCACACCGCAAAATGAATAACATTTGTCAAAATGACTTCTTTTGCTTGCGCCTTGCGTTTGTTTGAATAATGATTGTAAAAGATTGCAAGCAACAACAAGATCTTACAACAAAACAGCAACAACAACAACCAAATGTGTGTCTTAACAAGTCAATTATGTGTCAAAAATGCTTGTATTTTGCACACTGTAGAAACCAACCGAGCCTGCATTGAGCCATCGAAAAGAAAGAATCTCCCACTGCAAAACTAATCATTTCGGCAGCATGGCATGGGAAGGGAAGGGAAGGGAAGGGAAGTAGGCAAAATTAAAGCATGACAAAGATACTAGCAAAATCTGAAAAAGTGATCATGCAAAACTGATCAGTCGAAGCAGCAAAAAGGTGCGTTACAAATTGATTGAGAAACGGCTACGCACTACATAGAGCCTCTGGGTGGCTTAGCCTGAGCATGAGAGGTAGTAGACCCGATTGGTGACCAATTGGAAAATGCTATGCACACACACTCACACACCCCATGTATGGTGGCATGCTAGGCAAAAAAGGTAGTGAGAGACAACCCGCAGGGCCAACTCATAAATTCAAATAAAATACACAACAACAAATGAGCTGAAAAAGCAAGCAGCCAGAGGAAAGGCAACTAAGTGAAATATTAGCAAAGAGGAAAAAGGGGCGCTCTTTAAGAGCTGAACAATCTGATAAACTAGAGACGCGCAGCTGAGACAGCAGGCCTACAGCAGCGGCTGTAAACGAGCTGACAGCTTCATATTAGACTGCGCAGCTTGTGGCCAAGAGACGTTGACCAAATAAGCCCTTAGGCAGTTTAGCCAGCGAAATAAGAAGCAATTTTGTTGTTGCTACTGCTCCCTGGAAAGTGCAAAACGATGACAGTTCGAAGTGCATTAGTTGCAGCCAGCCGCGTAGGGGCCGCAGGCAGCGAGTGCAAGCCAAATGACAGCTAGACAGCTGTGCATGTGTGTGTGTGTGTGTGTGTGTTTGTGTGTGAGAGAACAGCAAGTGTTAATGGCTGACAGTAGGTGTTAATTAATGCTAAAGTCAAATTTGACAGTAGACAGATTGTGTGACCATAAAAAAGCAACAACAACAACAAAATCAAGCAGTAACGAGCTGAAAAACGGCACGTAAAAAAATACAAAAAAAGTGTAGTAAAAACGTTTGTGATCAATGAGTAAGGCAACACATTGCGTGCTTTTCGCTGTCGGCTACGCATGTGTGTGTGTGTGTGTATGAGCCATAATAATAAAATTGCATTTAATTGACACATAAAATAAAATAGATATTGTTGAACTGCATTAAGTAAGTGTATGTGTGTGTGTGCGTGTGTGTATGTGCAGGATCAGTAGTCATAGTGCACGCCTCAAAAGCGACAGTTAATGTGTATTTCGAATTACAACAATAAAACGCCTGTCAGCAGGCCGACGGCGCAGCGTTGGCTCATAAATGCCACTCACCCTCTCAAGCTATGTTATTTTCCAATTGATCTCAGCTCACAAATTAAATTAAAAGGATAACAACATGATTTTAAGTGTCTGCCGACAGCAGATTACAGCTAGAAGGGGTAGAAAGGGCAAAGGTCATGGAATGTAAAAGCGAAATGAAAGATTTTTATGGCTTTTTAATGTTTGACGTTATCAGAGTGTCAGCGTTGGAGCTGTCAACAGCATTGCCTGCGATCTCTCGCTCTCGCTCTTTCTCTTTCCACTAAGCCCTGTTTGACTGTTGTATCTTAGCTGCTGTCAAAGTTTTATAGTTTTTTAATATATTATGGAGAAATTTCCGGTGGAAAGTTGTAAATTGATATGGCGCTGAGCAGCTGAATGCTTCATTGTTCAATGAAATTTCGTGCAATACAAACAACAAACAATGACATTTGTTATTAGTAGTAGTTCGTTGGCAAGTGACAGGTAGCCAACATCCACTCTCACTGCCTGGCAGCTACAGTGGGCCACACGCCAAAACAACAACTTTTTTGTTACAATTGTTTGAAGAACAAAGGCGCAACGGACAACTGTCATATTGATTGTCGCTCCACAATAACAAAAACGACAACATATGTGTCACTTGTCGAAAAGTTTGCAACAAATTGTACAAAATTGTGCGCTTGCTGTTTTTCAGCGAAATTTTCATCTGCTGTCATTGTAAATGAAACAGCTTGACAATTTGACATTTCTCAGCATTTGGCTAACAAGTGTCAAAGACTGTGCGTTTGTGTGCTTATCAACTCACTGCTGAAATGCCAAATAAGGCTTCATAATTGTCAAATGTTTTGTGTGTGTTTGTGTGTGGCGCTCTTTTGGCACTTGCATTTTTGACAGTTATTGACAGTTGACTTGTTGCTGTCAGTTGCGGCCACCAGAGCAGAGCGCACACACAACAACAACATTTTGATTGATTTGCCGGTTTGTGGCACAAATCTGACTGTCATTATTGTAGTTGTAGTTGTTGTTGTTGTAATGTGAACAATGCAAATATTGACAATGCAGTTGCACTCAATTAACATGAGTCTGATAAACTGTCAAGTGCAACGAAAGAGCGCAATGAGGCGAAAGCGCTGAAATTGTGCACTCTCACAAAAGGAAAGAAGACTAAAACAAAAAATATGCGAGGCAAGGCAAAAACAAAAACTACTTAGAAAACATTGACAAGCCTTTTCTGTATTCAGTGATTACTTGTATTCTAAGCCAGTGGCTTTGTTGCTGGCAGCGATCGCTTGACATGCACAATGGCTGCCATTGTGGCACGCCTATGCTGCTTCGGGCGGTGGCGAGGCCAGCTAGTGGCAAGGCTATGTTGCGGGTGGCAACGCGTTCACATGCAATAACTAAAATATTTCTCTAAAGTCTACATTCTTGCCTACTGCTACTCTGCCGTCCCGCTTTTCTTTTCATGGTTGCATTTATTGCACAGATTCGCCTGTCAGCTGTCAGTGTAGGCGAAAGTTGGCCATCAAAAGACAGCCAAATGCATTTTTGCATGCGCAGCAGAACAGGCAATTTCTATTGTTGTTGCATTTTCGCATGATTTGTGGCATTATCCAGCGATCTAATAGAATGTACTACATAGTGGTGGTTGTTGTTGTCAAACAATGTGACAGCGTTCAAATTGTGCTAAATTAGAGCGAATGTGTGTTGAATTGAGAAATTAGAAATTGACTGAAGAGGCAATAAAGTGAGAGTGGCAAGGGGGAATTGCGGCATTGAGTTCGAGACTTGAACGTGCAAGTCAAGTTGAGATGTTCAAAAAAGTGAGGTAAATTTCAAATGAGAGTTTCGCTTTTTAAAGCGTTGGAACCCTCTAAAGTAATTACCAATTGCGAATGGAGATCAAATATAGACAAGCTTAACAGCTATGAGATGTTCGAAAATTTCAAAACTAAAGAATGTCTACTGATGAATTTACTTCTAAGTCTACGAGCGATATCTTTTTGAGCATTTGCTTAAATATTCGCTTTTTTAATCATTTTATTTATTAAGTCTAATTACAAAATAGAAAGTCTTATAAATAAAAGATTAAAATTTTTTGAAGGGGTTCGACTGATTAACTAATTTCTAAGACTTCGAGCAATCTTTTCAGCTCGAAAATTTACCACAAATCCTTTTTAAATTATAGATCAACACTTTTTAAGCTACGAGTTACTTTATTAACTAATGCGATTTTGGCTCTTCCCTCTTTGCTCACATACATATACCCCTAATGCCACTCTCTTTTGCTTTGAACAACAGCTTTGAAATTCTCATGTTGATTTTGCGCACTTTTGTCTAGAAAAATCATTTGCTGTTGTTCACACACACACATATACATATATATGCACAACTCAACAAGTGCATTTAAAATTTTGCATAGTTTGTTTTTCAAAAATAAGAAAAAAATATGCAAGATGAGAACCTCCAGCTGATAGCTGCAATAAGCGTGCAGGCACGTGTGCAGCCGCACAAAGTAAAATGCATTAAAAATACTAAAACTGAAAGCATGAAGCAAACTACAACAACAAATAAGTCAGCCAGTCAGCCGCGAAAGCAAAAGTAACAACAACTCGAAACAAAACAACTCAGCTTCGATGAGTATCGCAGCACATATGATGACAAGCAAACGGCTCTTGGTGGCCTGCAGCTGGCTCCACCGCACGCAGAACATTTCGACTGTGGGCGCGCCTGCCACAAGAGGCTGCCTCAACGCTGCCGAGGCTGAATGATCAGTTTTAATTTTTGCGCTCGAGTGCACTCACTCAAATGCAACAATGCGGTAAGTATCGCATTACAATAACAAGCACAAACAACAACAACAACAGCAGCAGCAATGCAGCGTAAAAGCATAAAATTGTAGCAAAGTACTGGCAGCAGTAGTGCACTACTCGAGTAAGGAAAAGGGAAGTAAGCTATGAGAGCACAAAAAAAGGACAACACACACTACAATAACAACAACAATAACAACAACAAATTCGATGCAGCGCCGCAGCGCTCAAATTACAAACGGTGGGAACTTCTTTACTGTCGGCGCCATTTATTGCCTCTATGTTTGTGTGTGTGTGTGTGTGTGTGTGTGTGCAATCACATATGCATATAACTTACCACGATCCACAATTTTTCCAAAGAGGTTCTTGCCACGCAGAAAATTGCGCGTCGAGCAGTTCCAGCGGCGATTGCGGAACTGATGCTGGCACTCGTTGATGGCCAGATTGGCGCCCTTGACCAGCGCGCCCAGCACGCCGGGATTGTCGCGCACCAGTCGCCGCTGCTTGCGCCGCAGCGTCGAGTGTATGGCCGGATCCACGTACATAATGCCGGAGCTCAGCGGCGAAATGTTGTTGGGTTCGCCCACTTTGGCAATGCCCCTGCAAAGGAAAAAAGAAAGCATGAGAAAGGCAAAAAGCAGGCTTGTGGAAATTTGTGCTAAGTGAAATGACCTATACAGAAAATACATACATACATACATATACATAGCCTATATGTATATGTCAAATTGCTAAACGCTCGAATGCTTTTCCCACAATTAACCCGAATTGAGTAGGCCACAAAATGAAATTGCCAAAGCCACACGCACGCAAACTGGCGACATTTTCCACTTGACTTGCTTAAGTAAGAATTTTGTTTGCTTTTCCATTATTTACTGTTTGTTTCTTTTCTTTTTAGATTTTCATAATAGAAAAATGTGACATGACATGAGTACGAGTAGTATTTGTTGTTGTTGTTGTTGAGGTTTCCAGCAACAGCAGCGCTTACAATTGACGGCTTCATTCGAGCGTGCCTAAGTAAGCGTGTCTGTGAAGCCAGGAAAAACACATAAAATTGTCAGGTGTTATTTTATTATAAACAAATACAGACAGCGTTCCCTTGCCCTTCCTTTCTTCGACTGTTTGCTGTTTGCTTTTGAGCATGTGTGATTTTAGATTTCTGCATTGCTTTGAATGCTTGAGAATTTATATTTTCTATATTATGACAAAGCGGCAGTGTTGTAGTTGAATTTGATTTAAATCCGAGTTCTATACATATTGTGTAGATTTCTCTTTGTATGTGTCTAGCTTAAGCTGCAGAAAATGAAGGAAATTTCATTGCCATAGTAGTTCAACTTAAATTTTGTTAACAAAAATTACAGACCATTAGAGTTCAAATAAATCTTTCTTACAATTTAAATCGAAATCAAATATTTACATATTTACAAGACACAAGAAAATGTACATATATAAATATAACCGTTTCATACGATTTTCAAAACAATTAAATTTTGAATTCTGGTTGCTCTTAGGCTCGAAACTCCAACTGGCATCGCTAAGGACCCAACAGGGTCTATGCGTGGCCTTTTTAGGCAGCCAGCATAGCTTAAACTAACTTATGTGCATACATATAAGACCCAATATAATCTTATCCTATATCTTGTACAATATTTTGGCTCTCTAGATTTCTTTGTTATTTTCGATTTACATAAATAAATACAAATAAATTTGGAAAAAACTTTTTTTTTATCTAAAACTTATTTTTATCAGGTATATCAGGTTGATTAAGAAATGAAGAAAAGAACTTAATAAAACACTTAAAATTGTTTGATATATAGAAAGGTTGAAGTCAGCTGAAAAGATTTCTGGCAAAAACCGAATTGCTTACTATGCATGTGCCCATGTGAGTAGGGAAAAAACTTTTAATTATTTATATTTATATATCTTATTTTTGTTGCTGTATATTTAAATCTATTTAGTGTCGCACTATAAAAAACTGCTTTTGTATCTGCTATGGCAGTAGGAAAACCAAGAGATTCTTGTTAAAAGTTAATATTGTTTTCTCTACACAAAATTTTCTTGTTGAACTTTTAATTGAAGAATTTATTTTGCAAAAAATTAACTAATATGTGCGCTGTTTTTGTTGCACACCGTCTTTCAAGAATGCAATTCTGCGTTGAAGGTATGCGGAATCTACGGCACCGATTTTCTATGAACTGATCACACATTTTCCAAGACCCGCATGGAATTCACTTGCCTAATTTATGCACATACATACATACACACACGGACATACTTTTATGGCCCTTGGCACGCTAAGAAAGATCAGCAGAAGCTGCTGCAAAAATGTAAAAGTCAAGAGGCCAACACCCGTGCACATATAATTTTAATACGCATTAAATTAAAGCGTGCCTTTGTGCTGACAGCACGGCACATACACACACACACACACACACACACACACGCACTCACAGCAATAAAATGCCATCAGCGAAATGTGACAGTTGAGCTGAAATGTCAAAAGCTGCAATACAATAGACACTTTCAGTCGGCAATAATGAGCCAAATATTGCAAAGGAGCGCAGAAAAAGCAAACATAAAACATGCACACATACATTCATACAACTGTAGAATTTAAGAGTTAAACTTGCTGTTTTTTGTTTTTAAATTTTTATTTTGCAGCTTCGAGCCAGCGAACGCGCCACACTTGCAGCAATTCCCAGGCGGATTAAATCAAGGCAAGATTTATGCTCCGTGTTGTTGGGGCAGTCAGCCAGTCCGCCAGTCGGCGAGCTTCGAATTTAACTGTAGCTAAGCGAACTACATAAACGAGATGCCGTTATGGGCGAGCAACCCAGCTGAAGCTCGAGCTGAAACAGCGGCGGCAACTGGCGCTGGAACTGAAGCTGATGCTCCAGCTGAGGCAGTCGAAGAAGCTGCTTATTAATATTTAAAAAGCGTACGCAATCTTGGCTGCTTTTTGTTTTTGTGCAGCCGCATTTTTTGTTGTATTCATTTTTATTTATTTGTTGTTGTTGTTGTATTTTTTGTTTGGCTGCAGATCGCAGCGTTGATCAACGTCGATCGAGTTGCTATTGTTGTTGTTGTTGTTGCTGCTACAGCGAGAGATCAGCCAGAAATCAAAAGCTGCGCTATAAATTTTGTGAAATTCATAAAAAAGGGTCACTCTTGAAATAAGCCTTCCGCTTTGTCTGCTACGGCTGTTGCTAATCTGGCGGAATGTCAAAGCGACGGCGCGCTAGACAAGTTTTTGCCCGAATTGACAAACTGCCGAAATGCCAAACGTTGCAAGTATAGCATAGCAGTGGCATGTGTCATGCCGCAGCAGTCAAACATTTTGAGCAGAAACAAAAAACTCTTTTATTGGCGCAAGGCGCAAAACAAAAGACTCAAGTGACAAACTCGCTGCAAGAAAAAGTCAAAATGATTGCTTTCGCTTTGTTTCGAAAATTGTATTCCTTTCTTTTTGTGCTTTTTTGTGAAATTTCGAAATTTCGACTGCATTTTAGCGCAGCGCAGCTTCACGGATGCGCGTGTACTACTTTTTGCGCCGCATTGTTGTTGTTGTTTTGTTGTTGCTGCTGTCCGTGTTTTGAGCGAGCGCGTGAAAACGTGTAATTTAATTGTAAAACATTGTGGCAGCTGTCGGCGCGCTCGGCCGCTGCGGTAGAGCAGTTTTATGTGTGTTTTATGTGTGTGCAACAGCAAAAACAACAACAAAGAAGAAGAAGAAAGCTTGCGGCTGCCACTGCGCATGTACGCGTGCGCCGCTAGAATTTTTAATTGAGTTTATTTCGTGGCGCTGCTGCTGCTGCAACATGTTGTCGCTGTCGCCGCTTTGTTCGCTTCAGTTTCTTGCAATTCGCGTCTGCTTTTTTTGTCGCGCAACCACTTCCGTGTTGGTATTTTTGTTGTAGTCAGCAAAAACGCATACAATTTTTGAAAAGAGCAAAAGTTTTTATGCCTTCATTTGTATGAAATATGCGCATTTCACACGCTTTGACATGCCTTTTGGCTGCGTGCGAAAATGGCTCAATTTTTTTTCCGTATTTTGATATGAGCCTGTGGCAGCATATCTGAAGTTTTAACTTGATGAGAGAGCAATTGAGAGGTAGCTTTTTTGGATATAGAGATTGAAATATCTATCATTGCTTTGAGACTATTAAAGACTGCTATGAGCAAGAAATTATATTCAGAAAAACGGCAAAACCGCTTAAAAACAATTCAATTAAAACAGAAAAAAATATCTTCGGACTTTAGATAAATTATCTATCTTCGAGTTTATCATATAATTTAAGAATTAATGAGTATCACTTCTTTTATATTGGAATCCATTTAACACACAGAATTTTTTATAAAGACATTATTCCTTCTTAATTTTTGCGATGTTTCCTATGCATTTCAAAATAGAAAATTTTCTTTCACTAATTCCTACTCTTTGTTCTTGATGTTTCTGTTGCAAATGTCAATAATGTGTCAAAGCAAAATGAACACAAGAAATCTGTTCAGTACGAGCAAATCTGGGCTCGTCAACTTTCTTTCTGCTCTCTTGCCTACGAACACATCTTTAAAGAAAGAAACTAAATTGAATCTAAGAAAAAACTTCGAAAAGAAATTTCTTCTAGTAATTAAAAATCTAAATTTTCTAAGAGTTTTGAAAAACTTTTGTGCCAATAATCGCACTACAGTAAGCCCAATGAGACAGGTAAAATAAGTCAAATTAAATAAAACCAATCCACCAGAAGAGACAAGTTCTTACGTTTGTAAAGTGAATAAATTTTACTTGCGCTGTAAGTATTCAACGTTTGTAGACATTAATTTGATATCAATTTCATTTAAAATATTTCATAAACTGTCTATTTTTAATTTAAAGTGCATATTCAAAAACACAAAAGACTTAAGCAACGAACGCATGCCAAGATGTGCAGCAGCCACATGCGAATTGAATTACACTAAAAAATTTAAGCGCCCAGTTGCTATAAATTATAAAAAACTTAAATTATCAAGAGCCAAAAGACACTCGCAGAACCAAAGACTTAAGCATCGAACTTTGTTGCTCTACGATACTGGAAATTCTCATAAGCTTCGAGGCTTATAGCCTTCCCTCATACTTACCACCACATGGAGCCTCTCCCCCGGCCTGGTTTCTGCTTGCTTTCCACAATGTCGCTGCTGGCGCAGAGCGCCACCAGACAGGCGTACAGCAACATTGTTAAATCCATTATTACGTATGTTTGTTCGTTTGTTTGTTTGATGATGCTTTTTGGCAAGCGTTTTTGAGTTCTTTTTTTTTGTTGGTTTGTTTGTTTGCTTTCGCTTCGTTACACTTTTCAGTATTTGCGCGCGGCGGCAGGAAATTAATTTGTTTAGGCAAATATTGCTGCTAATCAATAACAGCAAAAGCCAGCGGCCTCAGCATGCAATGGCAACTGCGGTGTATGCTGAGCGCGTAGACGCGGAGTGGAAGGACGGCGGCCACAGATCGTCGCTTGTGTACTTTGCGTATATGCGTTGAGCTGTTTGCCAAACAAATAAGCACACGCTTTACGTTCGTTTAAATTAAATTTTTTTTACTATGTATTTTTTGTTGTTGTCAAAATGGGCCAAATCTATTTCATTGCAAGTTGATCGAATTTTATTATAATATGCGCTACTTTATGGCCATTTCACGTTCAATTAGCACAGAATAAATGAGGCATAGCAATCGAGTTAAAGCGAGGGAGGAGCGCGTCACTTGTTTGATCGTCGCATTAGCGCACTGCGATCTTGATCTTGAAACAGTTTGCTGCTGATATGTTGATCAACACTGCCAATGCAAGTTGCGTAGCGCGTGGACCCAAACGGCGCTCGACATTGGGCGCAAGTGCTTCAGCGGATACGATCGGCGGCAGCGTCGCTGTTTGGCAAGAGTTCAGCAAGATCACTTGAACGTCCAACTGACGAACTACTTTTCAATTATTTCGAAATTTGCAAATGTTTCACTTTTTAATTAACACACGTTTCGTATTTTTAATGCACTGAATGACGGATTATAGTATCTCTCTTTTGGTTAGGCTGACTTATTGCCTTTTTTGAATTAATTATTTTTGTTTATTACAAAAATGCAAAACTTTGTAAAATTCGTATGCGTGCGCTTAATACTTTTTGTCGCAATCTGAGCAGCTGAGCTGTTACGTCTGTTGAGCCCTATATTGTTACCCGGTTCAGTGCTAGCGCTTAACTGAAACACTTTGTCTTCCTTCGCTACACTTCAACACTCTGACAAGCTCGTCGTCGTCTTTGGGTTTCGTTTCGTTACCTTTGCACAACAGCAGCAGCAGCAACAACAAGAACAACATCAACAACCAGCAGCTTCGTTCGTTTCTGTAGCTGTTGCTGTAGCCTGTGCGTTTTCTGTTGCTTATGTGTAGTTTGCTTTGTTTTTGTTTTCACATTTACTTCGCTCTCAGACAGAACTTGCGAGCCGTTGCTTGTTACGATTTGTGCGATCGTGTTTGACGGCATGCAAGCATGTGTGCGAGCAGTTCGGCAGGCGCGGCGAGAGCAAGTTGGCAAGCTGTTGCAGCTTGTCGTTGTTGGGCAGCAGAGTGCAGCTTCTTGCGCGCCAGTAGCTCGATCGCTGGCGCGCTCTTTCGCACGCACATACTAGCCGCAGTCTGGTGTGTAGGTTGTGTGGTAGGTTCGAGCCGTTGTATATAGCGCTTGTTCGCGTGGGGTAGCAAACGAGCTAGCAAGAGCCAATAAGAAAGGCGCACATGCCGTCATATACGTACACACACCCATGCATCAGCTTCGCTTTATGTGTCGGTGCCTTGCGTAGCAGCCTTGTAACATGTGTGTAGTTGGCGGGCGCCAAAGTGTGTGGCAAGTCGAAATCTATTTTCTTTTAAATCTAATTATATATTTTTTATGAACTATTTTAACTAACTGTTACATTTTCAATTAGTTTCTTTGAACAAATTTTTTTATAACTTTTGCATGGGCGTGTTCAAGACGCCAACACCAATTTACGCAACTTTTTACCTTAGCAGCTGGCAAAATTCTCTCTTCACCACTTTTTCTTATATGCCCACATCGCTCGTCGCTCATTTTCGGAGTACGCGTACAATTTTTCGGAGTAGGCTGCTCTCTCCCTTATATACAATTCCGATCGCACATTCTGCATGTGCATGTGTGCATGCTCAAACTTCATGTTTATATTCAATATGTGCTTCCCAGCACTAATTGGAGTTTTCATTGCTCATATCTCTATCTCTCTTGCACAGCCCAGCTTCATATATGTATCTTTTGCATGCTCATGGCTTAATTCGAGAGACAAACTTCAGCACTTAAGCTATAATTGTACCTTTCAGGTAGCCTCAAATTATGGCTAATTTCTTGTTGGTACACGCATACACACACGCAATTGCATTTTCTTCCTTTTTAAATGTCGTTTAGTACTTTAAGTATTCAATTGGTCTTAATGGCGCAGATTTTTATTGCTGTTGTTGTTATTTCTGTCTTGCCATTATCGCATTTTTAATGTGCGTAATAATTGTTATTTATTTTTTATCAGAATTTATGAATTATTGTAGGTCTGTGCTCTTTTATGGTGTGCAATAAAATTTTTTTATTGAATTGCCTGCAATTTATAAATTATCTGCTTAAAATAACTTTTAATAGCATGGCTAAAATGCAAGACATTGGAGTTATGGCTATAGTTATGATAATATTTGGGATTATAAATTGTGTCAGTTTTCATCGAAAAAGATAAAAAAGATATTTTAACAAATTTGCAAGAAAAGTTTTGCAAAGCATGAAGCTGCTTTTTTTGACTTCCTTCTAGCATAAATGCATAATGCACAGAAAATTAAATCCTCAGTTAGCTTATTAGTTTAAAAAATAAAAGAATAATTTGTGTCCTTAAATTTTATAGTGCCACCCTTTTTCATTTACATATGTACATATGTATATGTACATATGTGCCTACATTGGTATTAACTTTTTTTAAATATTTAGGGTAGGATGGGTAATATATAATATGCACGAGAACCCCTCGGCCATTGTGTCTTTAGCTTAGTAGTACCAGTAGCAACCAAAGGTTGTCAAAGCTTTCAGTGGTCTTTACAAGATCTTAAACTGCTCCTCTTCCTTCAGCTTACTTTGCAATTTGCTTGGCTATATGTTTGCCCATTTGTTGAAGTCGGAGTCGGGCAAGCTTTAAGAAAGTAGCGCGATGACCAGTCGTCCTTTAGACATTCACAACATACATATGTATGACACGACTTTCTGCGAATACAACGCTATGAGCCAGACTTCATAAAATAAATATTTAGATTTGGTTGTAAATAAATAAATATATGAAGAACTGCTATATTAGATCTGCTAGGAGGTGGCAAATAGCATACTAGATTCCCACTGCTTGTCCAATATTATCTTATGTTGATTTGATTCAAGAGGAAGCATACATATTTTCGGAAAAGAAGTAGATACAAAAAGTTTAAATTATTCGATTCTTAATTGTATGCTTGCATCTCGAGTGCCTGTCATTCTACATAAGGCTGGCATCAGTCAGGTCCTTGTGAATTGCTTGAATTTAACCTACCTTTTCAGTGACGTCGAGACGCGCGCTAGTGCCTCTTCAAACCCATGTACAACAAGGACTCAACATCATGAAGGCTGCCATTTTCTTAGCTCTGCCGCTGGCAGTTTTCGAGCAAACATGTCAGGAATCGCATTCCAAGCAAAGCTACAAATTTCGAGATATTGACAGAAAGGCAAAAGGGTTGCTACGAGAGTCAACCTTTTGCTACGGGTCTACAAATCTTGCCAAAAGGTAACCAGAGACTCGCGCACGTGCGGGCCAACGCGACTCCGAAATTTTGCAGCACATTGGGAAATCCTTGATCCTGTGCAAACAACGAATAAATAAAAATGCGCGCGCCGTAGACGAAAGGACGAATGAAGAAAATATGTACAAAAGTTGCCAAAAGGACTTTGTAGGCACAGCGAGTCGGCGAGTCGGCGGGAATGCGTATGCTGGGAATTTGCAGGCAACATGCTCAGCAGCAACAGCAATATTTGCTTAGGCTGTGCACGTAACAATTTTTTCCGGTTACGAAACGGTGAGCGCGTCTCGGCCGTAGACAAATTAGCGCATTGTCATTAGTTTTAGTGCACAGGCAGGGAGAGGGAGAGAAAGAGCGCGCGAAGGAGCTAGTGTAAACTAACCATAAACCACCGAGCAACCGATGACAGACCAACGCAAATGTTGCCTGAACCGATGCCTCAGCATTTATGGCTCATTATTTGCTTTTGTTGTTAGTGGGCCGCGAATGGGTTAAGGCGTTAATGTGTGCGCCTTTGTTGGACTGCGATTTCCAACGAAACGAATCTGTGGCATTTTCCAGCTTCGATATTTATTCGGCAGACTTTTTCAAGGCGCTGCAGAGTGTCCTTGCAATCCTATGAGCAGCATGAGAGCCGCATCAAACAAAACAAGCCACACACCACAATTTTTTTCAAATTCTCTATTTCGTTTCGAATTATTTGACAATATGCTGTCACACTCAATGGCAATAGATTTTCCTACATCTCTTTCAGCCACACACACACACTCGCATTCATCATTTTCATGATCCTGTTAACGCCTGTCACAAGGTCAATCTCAGCATCCTCATCGCTGTCAACGACTGCAGCCGTCTGCCAAAGCATTGCGCCGATTGTCACCTTCAAATGTTCGCAGCGTCTTCCTGGAAGCCTGTTTCAGTGTGCCAGCAACCAACTTCTTAACCACCATGCAACCAAATGCTTTGGGGACGCTGCTGTCCCAGAGCTGCTGACCTTGAATTGCGTGCGCTGCGTGGCCTTGGCGTTGACTGCGCAGCTGCGCCTTTCGCCACATTTTCATTGCTACCTTGGTTTACAAACAAATGCTGCTGCAACAATTGTTGTCGCTCAGCAGTGCAATGTGCATAAATTGTATCATCTGGTGAGAGTGCTGAAGGTTGTCGCAGTATGACCACAAATTTTATGCATTTTGAAGTGGTAGAAAAATCACAGAAATATTGAAAAAATCGAGAAAAACTGGGTAGATTTCAAAGTCGTTATGAACTCATCTAGACGCAAATAGAGAATACGCTTTGCAAAAGTTCAGCTTCATCGAAATGGTTCAAATAGATGAAGAATAGAAAATCGTTCGCTATGAATAAAGAATTAAAGGAATTAAAGGCACCAAACTTTAAGAATATTCAACAAACCCCAGCTTAAACTTCAGCAAGGAAATAGACTTAAGAAAGTATCAACAAAGAGTTCATACAATTTTTGCTTTTATTTGATCTGTTACCAATTCTTCATAGCATTTATTTAGCTTTAGCCTATAGGAGCAAAGCGTGTTCTTGCTTTCGGGCCCAAAGGATTTGAGAAACATCTCAACATACCATCGAATGTCTTATGAAACATCAACAATAACTTTTTTCCCAATAAATCAGCATATTTTCAAATTGTAAATTATTGTTCTCTAACTCAGTGTACTCTCAGGAATTCCAACTTTGATTCAGTTTTAAGACAAATTATGTTTATCCTTGCATTTGTCATGGGTAGAACCCTTTTTTTAGCACAAGCAAACTGCTAAGACTAGCCATATTCCCCTTTAAGTAGGGGGCATAATCTTTTCTCTAGCCCTAGCAAAATAAGTGCTGCCGAATTGAGAAGATTTAAATAAATATACTTATATATTATTATATTTCATATAACGCTGCATTTCGATGATAATAAAAAGAAGCAATTGAGTAAATTTTTGTATCGAGACTCTCCTTAAACTGTCACTTTAGCCTATGTCATTTTTGTAAAAATCGATCGATGCACGATCGTCGCAACAGCATGCACTCGTCGCGTTTCAACTGACAAATATCTTAGTATATTGCAGACAATCTTCGGCGCTGTGTAATTGATTCATTATATTTTTCCATTTGCATTCAACCAATCTTTCTCTCTACTTGCTCATGTATTCATTTGGCTTTGCTTTTCAAGAAAAATGCCACCTTTGAGCAATATTGGCAGCCAGTGGAAAGTCAAGAAGTCAAAACAACAACATTCTCTGTTGCGCGGGCAACAAAAAGGGTTCATGCCCCTGAATACGCCCAACAACGAAGCGAAAACGCTGGCTAACAACAACAACAACAGCAACAGCAAAGCAAACAAATGCAGCCTCATAATTGCAAATAATCGCTGTTAACGAACGCTAAACCTAACAGGCAACAAAGTAAATGATGCAGCTATGCAACAAAAACAACAACATGTAGCAGCCGTGCGTCGAACAATGGCAAATAATCGTCAATCGAAATTTATATGGTCGGCAATAATTTGGCATCATTTGCAAGGCGATTGTATGCTGCCTGACTGCCTGCCTGCTGGTCTGCCTTCCTCCTGGCCTGCAACATGCAACAGCGTGGCAAATGCCTGCAACATATTTCAGCCTGAGCTGCCAGCGAGCAGCAGCAACAAAGTTGTCAGCATTTCGTCACGCTGACCCGCCGAGCATTGACACGGGTTCGGCGTGGCCGATTGCGAGCTGTGCATAATGAAGTGTCGCCGGGTGTGAAAATTGCTTCCAAATAAATCAAGTTGCTGCAAATATTTCCGCTGCCGTTGCCTGCTATGTTGGCGCAAATGGCAACAGTTCCGCTGTTTGGGGTGTCCGCAGCGGGAGAGAAGGCCCATCCGAAATGCACGCAGCACGCCAACAGGAAGCGGGCGAGAGTCGCGAGTGCAAGGCAGCGTCTTGCAGATCAGCGCGATCATTTCTCGCCATTCAGGCTAATCTCTGTAAAGAGAAGCTCTGTAAAGAGCGTGCGATTTTTGCTACCAAAATCAAACTGTTTCTTTACGCTACCTTCTATAAAATTTTTCCTTATGCACTTTTCATATATTGTAGGTTTGAAGAGGACGTCCCAAGAGCCTATCCAGGAAAACAATTGCCAAACTGGGCTGATTTTCGTTTCGTAAGCAAAGTGAAAATAAACAAATTCTACAAAAATAGAATCGGTAGGCGCAGGAAGGGGGCTGGGGTGCAAGAGATATTAAAGTCGTATTTAAAAAGCTTGAAACCTGAGCAAAAAATTCGGAGGTTTCCTAAATTAAGATTCTACAAATATTTTTGATGAAAATTCACTGAATTTTCGTTTCGAACCCATGCCTGCCGCATTAGCGACCAAGCACTTGTCCACTGAGCCACTGAGCCACGGTGGCGATAATCGATTATCCTTCGGATTTATTTATGGCACTAAAAGATATTCTGTCTAAGCTCTAATCTCAACCATTTAGGGACAAAGGAACCCCAAAATCTCGCGCCAAAAAGTAACCATTTAAAAATAAAAGTGTAGAGAAAGTCAACTGTTAAGCTGCAGGAGAAAGCCCCTTGCTTGAAATCCACAGCTTGACTTTTGAAAAATGTTTTACAACAAATTTTTAAAGTGTTGCCAGAGACCATACCAAAAAAAAATATTGCACTTTTACAACTTTGCAACATTTCTAGAGAACGCCAGTGCGCCTTTTGTGAGATTATGCAATGCTGGCCGGACTTTGGATTGGAAATAGCCCGCTTGCGGCTGACTTATGTTTAATTAATAATTATGTGCCGGCAATTGTGGCGCTATTGTTTGTCTGACATTTGAACTCATTTTGGCGCGTTTGATTTTCCTGGAATCACTATCAGCAGAGGGCACATGGAAGCCTCACACCTCACTCCAACTGGCTCTAGGGCGAGATCTCACTCGCTGTCTCTCTCTCTCTCTCTCTCGCTGCCACTACATTGGCTCTGCTTTTGGCCAGCAGTATTTAATTATGATGTTTTTCGTAATAATTTAAAGGTTTGCTGGTGAGTTATTGCCGTTCATTGATTGTGGCAGTGTGGCAGCAGCAGTCACGCTTGGCAGCTGCTGTAAATTGATTTGGACGGCGAAGTGAGACAACACTTTTGGGTGCCAAAATAAAAGGTGCTGAGACTGCACTGAAACGGAATGTTATTGTGTGGTGCTGCTCCGTACATGGCCACACGGCGACATGCGTAAGCGAGGCGAATGCCGCCAAATACCTGTGCAGCCGCCGCTTGTGGCACAGCTGTGTCTGTCGGTGGTTTGGGGGCAGAGCGAACAATCTGGCTGCAAATGCCTTTGTGCGCGCTCTGATTGCTGGCGGCTAATAATGTGTAAATAATTGTTCCAAGTAAAATTGTGCATGCTGCTTTTTCGACACACACACTTGAACGCGAACTGGAGTTGGAGCTGAAGCTGAAGCAAATTGGCGCCCGGCACATTCACTCGCAGGCCAATAAAGACGCACATAGTTTATGGCCTATTAGCCATTTTTAATGCGTGTGGATTTGGGCTGCTCAGACTACACAAATAATATCACTTCATTTTATGAGCGCTTAGGAAAGTCCAATGCCGAGCTCGCACTTCATAAACTCGGCAAGTTTACTAACTCCGGAAATGCGAGGTCTAAGCAAAACACTAGCCACTTTACAGCTGCGGCAGAGAGGCTGACGGCCGGCGTCGACGTCGACGTGCATTGTCTGGCGCAATAATTAAGTAATATTCTTATTGTTGTTATTTTTAGCGCGCTCGCTGTTGTTCTTATTGTTGTTGCTGTTGCACATGTCACAAGACAAAAACAAACAAACCGAAAATCCGAAAATTTTCATTCATACTTCTTGAAGCTGCCGCGCGTCTTGACGGCAAGTCAAGTCGTCAACATTTTTGGGATAGATTCCCTAATGGCAGAGCAGCATAATCCCCCTTGAGAACGCGCGTGCGCGTGCACTTCTGGGATTTCTCCACTTTGAGTTTTGTTGTTTTTGAATACCTTTCAGCTTGTTTACACAATTTATGAATCCAGCGTGTTGAGTAAATAAGACGCCATATGAGTGGCTCTTTCCATGCTCTTCCCATGCTGTTTTTTTTAGCCATAAGTATTTTTTTCATTTATTCTTTACTTTTACATTTGATTGTGCGTGTTTTTTTTTTTCTTTCTATGAAGAAATTTTCAATATTTCTTGCATACCAATAAACAAACTAATATCGTTTCGAAATCGAGATGAAATTATAGCGAGTATATGTATATATGGCAATTCGATAGTGAGAACAGGCCATAGTTGCTAGAAGTATGACGATATCGAGATTGTTAAAATTATTGTTAGCACTCTCAATACTCGATGTGTATACTTATAATATAAAATATTTTGACAAAAGACAAAATTCGTTATATAATTCATTCACCTCTTATGGCAATATCATCATCATATTTTTGACAAAAAACGAAAACAAAAGATTGGCAGTTTCACAATAATTCGATCTTAAAATTCTTTTAAAATGCATTTGTTTAGAAATTGATTTAAAGTGACTCCTTTTTTACTTTAACCATCTCTTAGCTCTAGCGCAAGTTCTTTGGGCTTAATTTTAAGTGCTTCTCAGATGAGTTTATTTTGTCTTTCACCCAGCCCATTTGGCCGGCAGCAGCAGCAGCTATCACATACCAAGCCACACACCACTTTGAACTTGGCTGATTGGCTGAGAGAAAGGCAGGCCTGCATTGGACTCGGCGCGCCATGTTGATGTCGGATGATGTTGCACATTTTCATTGTCTTCCAAGAAGAATGAATGGAAATAAGCCATAATAATCATTATGGGCCAAAGCAACGAACGGCCAACATGGTGGCCAAATGCAACAACAACAACCACGACGTTAAGAAACGCCGCACCACAGCCGATCCGTCCACAGCGGGCCCGCACCAAATAACAGTTTTTGCTGTAGTTAGTTGCTCATTTGAAACATGCAGCCAACGCTCGAGGCGCTCACACAGCGTGCAAGTGTTGAGCTGCCACACAGAGGAGGTCCGGCTCGCTTCGTTCCCAAACACACATTGACCGATCTCGAGCAACCGGCCGGCATGACATGGTTCACGCACTTTCAGCCAGCACACAAAAAAATGATAAAATCGTTCCACTAATAATAACCAAAATGCCAAAAATGAAAAGTGGGGAGAAAATAAGTAAGCACGAATTATTGTAGGTCTCAACGACTATTGCCAATGCACTACACTATTGATCATGCCCAAAATGGAGAGGTTTAACCAAATCTTATTAGCAATATTAAGAGCAAAATATTTTTAATTAAGTACTTGTTATTCACTTCTTTGAATTGATTTAAGTAAAATCCTTTTTATTAAAAGGAACTAAATGTGAGTCAAATTTTATTTATCTATGGCATGCAGAAGGCCATGAGAAACATTTCATTGTTTAAAATCTTAATGTCGTAAGAGTGCTTTCTGTCAGATTTTGCGCCTGTGGAGATTCTAGATTACCAATTTGTGCGATTTGCTTATCCTCAAAATTAGCATCAATGTATTATTTTATAAATTTGTGATATATTTGTTAGTCTATTAGAAGACGTGATCATCGGAAGAGCGGTGTACGATTTTTTGTGCCAATTTGCAATAAGCTTGATCACTTCAATTGGAGATGGTTTGGAAAAAATGAACTCACAGACAGACTAACTTAGTTTAATCGATTTATATTTAATACAATACCTGCCACACCTTCTAGCAAGTGTTACAAACAGCAGCTAAAATTCAGCATGCACTCACGTATTGTAGCGCATAATAAAGCAGCGGGCTTTAGTTACGCTTTGATGACATTGTAGAAATATGCTTTAAAATTATGTTTCCTCTGCGTTGTTTGCTGTTGTTGTTGTTGTAAAAGTGGCCAGAAAGAAATGAGCAACCAAAATAATAATAATAGATATCTACGGTATTTTTGGGGGGTTTGCTTTGTTGGTAGTCTTATTCCTATTGCTGGCATAAAGCGAGAAATTAGGTTCGCATGCTTGGCTACGCTCGGTTCGAGCTCAGACCAAATGAAAAGGTGTTAAACTTTCTTTGCACAAGCGTTAAGAGCGTTTTTTTTGCTTTTGACTTATTTTTTGTTTTTATTTGGAAGTTAAAAATGAGCAACACAAATGTGAAAGATATTGCGCTATCATCGACAACATTCGACGTTGGAGGGCCTCGACGCATTGGCAGCCATTGTTTTGGCATTCACACGTTCAATATGGCTGCCGTTAGTCTGACGCACCATTCACGCTTTTAACAACACAGACACACACACACATACTCACTTACACCCGCTGTAGGAGGTCAAGCGTTTTACGAGCTAATGCGATGCGAGTCCAAATGGACTCTTACACATATTCATAACTTTTTATAAGTTTATAGTAGATAGCAATAGAATAGATACCTTAATCGTGCATTCGTATGCGTGTGGCCAGTGAAAGAGATAGGAAATTGAATTTAAAATGGCCAGTAATGGTTTTTATCTGCTTTATGCATATATTCGCTGCGGCATTAATGATAACAGCGCCATTGCAGTGACATTAAAGCGCGAGGGTAAAGGAGCAGGATCTATGCCATAAAGCGCATTATTTTTATGAGAGCTCGCGCAGAGTAAAGTACAAAACAAATTTCATTTAGCTGCTGTGCTTTCAAAAATAACAGTTGGCATTTGAAAAATTGTGACAATTCAAAAATGTGTGAGTTAGCAGTGAAAGGGTGCTAATAGTCTGCAGGATCCCAAGCGCTTTCTATATAAAAATCAAATACTTACATTGGCATATTTAAAAAAATTTCTGTTCTTGTATGCAGAAAAACTCTTCAAAAATTTCAGTTCCTTCTTGAATTCACTATTCACCTCCCAGCTGCACTTCAACTCTCTGCTGAAGTTTTTTTGCCAGAAGCTCTCGTATTTTAACAGATCACTATTTCGCGTATCGCTAAGAACCTATCAGGCTCCCTCTATTTGTAGTCTATTTTGCCAGCCAGTGTTACCTAACTTAACGTAGAGATTATACACATATTTGTGTATTCTTTTTTTCCACAGAATTTATAATTATATATTTTAAAACGATTTTCCGAACAGGGCAACTTTTTTTCGCTTTTAAATGTAGTTTAAACTGAGCAACAGTTTTCTGTTTCTAGCTCTTTTTTCAGCAAATTAACTTTTTTAATTGTTGGCATTGTTGGTCTCGTAGGAAGGAGTGTCAATAGTTGATTTGTATGACGAAACAAATGCCACTGCTGTTGGCTTTTCCCACACTCAAGCTTAACATGGCAAACAGTCAATAGAGCCAGCAACAAAAACAACAGAAAAACCGAGGAGCCGAGAAGCTGCGTTTGTTTGCCAACTTAAAGCCACCATAACAGGCAAATATCGTGGCGAGGAGTTGGGAGGGGAGCGCGGTAGCGAGTGCGTGGCGATTGATTGGCAAATTTGGTCAAGCCCGGAGACGCGTTCATGAAAGGCATTGAGCAAGCGTGTGGGCGTGTGAAAGAGTGAAAGAGTGCGCCGCCGCGCTGGCAAATGGCTGAAAAAAAAATAAAACGCGCCAAATGAATCAAATGAGAAATAATTGAAAAAAGGCACAAAAAGAAGATGCCGCGCCCTTATCAGCGTCATAAAGCCGCAGCGCAGAAAGAACAACCGTAAAAAAGGCAGCAGCCGAAAACTCGTAAAAATTCCCAGAAATTTTCTTCAATGAAAGTTGCACTTTTCTTGCTTTCCCAAATTGCTAGGAATTTCAAGTGTTGTGTGTGTGTGTTTGTGTGTGTGTGAGTAGAGCAAATATGGGTGGCATTTCTTAGGAAAGATAAGAGGCCGCTGCGAACGTTGCACCAAATTAAGACATAAAGCGTTACGAATTGAAAATTTCGACCAGGCAGCGCCGCTCCCGGCTGCCACGCAGCAGCACGAAAGAGTGTGGCAAATGCGACGTAGACGCAGGGAGCGTGTGGCAGCAGGCTCTGGGAAAGATTTTCATCGATGATAAGTCTTGATTCAGGTGATAATTATGTAATTTGTGACGCTTGGACAAGCGCACACACACACACACGCACACACACACACGCACAGGAGTACATATATGCACATACATATTTTATTTAAGTTTTGTATTTTTTAAAGACTATAACTAACGGGCGTCGCTCAGGTAATTTTGGTGGAGATGTTGTACGATGTAAATAGGGGCAGGGGCGTAGCCAGCAAATTGCATGTCAGGAAGCGATTTTTAGTGAGCTCTATCCAACTGGCATAATTATGTAAAATACAACATAGGGCTGTTTTGCATAAAGTGCTACCAAAAACTAACATGCTGAATTTTTTTTTAAATTTAGACATTTTACACTGAAATATAGTTGCTTATTTAAAAAAAATACTTTTTCATAGGTATTTTTTTCATAAATTTGCTGATTTTGAAAATAATTCACTAAAAAAAATTCACTATAAAAACATTTTTCTTTAAAGGCATTGCGTCCAAACTCTTCCACATATTCTTTCATAGTTATGCTGATTTTGGAAGGATATTTCGGAAAAAATAGATTCTTTTAATAAAAGTTACTTCTTCAGTGGCATTTCGTTCAAAACTGCTCTATTTTAAATTTGCATAGTTATGCCGATTTCGAACAGATCTTTCTAAAAAATTTCTCACTTTACCCTCTCTCGAATTGAGTTTTCAGCAACGTCCCGGAGCAAGTCAGAAAAAATGCTTGCATCCAAAACATTTTTAGTAAAAACTTGAAATATAATTTTCTATATAAAAAAATGTCTGCTTTTTGCAAAGCCAGGGGACTGCAAATCCTCATAAAAATAAGTTCCAATAAAGATCGACGAAATAATGTCAAAATAAGGGAAAGCACCAGCCAACTTTTAACAAAACTCGGCACTCTTCCTCCCACTCATCCCCGCCAAAAAGCAGCTGAAGAGCAGAAATTGCTTCACCTGCAACGTCGAACTTAACCGCGCGGACACAAATCATAAATTGCGGCATTGCCGCAGCGCGCCATTAAAAAAGAACGCGAGTTGTACGCATGCGTGAAGAAGCTGCGCACACACAAGAATCTGTGGGAGACAATTTAACATCCTTTCCCGTGTCCACGGCAGGTTATGGCATGTCGGGCGACCTGCCTGCCGCGCCCCTGCCCGCGCGATCGCCTGCCCACCAGCCTGTGCGTCGTGCTTAATTGTCGATGCGCGAATTTAACGCTGCGCGTAACGGCCATCAACGGCGAATGACAACAACAACAACAATAACAACAACAGCAGCATGAAACTGAGGACCGCAGCAGCGCGCAGAAAGCTGAACGCAGTGAGACAAAATTCAAAAAGTACGACTCGGCTGTATCGTCTTCAGCTGTGATTACACAAGCGCCTGGTCCACCTTGGGCCCTAGCCCCACACTGAATGAGCGAAAAAATGTTTCTAACTTTTCCTAACAAATTTTTTTTTAATCCAGAAATATAATTTTTTTATTTAAGCTTATTCTGTCGGTTTAAAAAAATCAGCATTCACAACATCTGACAAACCATAAAAATGTGTGCACTTAATTAAAGAGGAAGCATGCACGCATACTTTTCTTAAACATCACAATATAATACAACAAGATTCTACATCTAAAAGATCGAGACTTAGAGCTGCTTATACGATAAGTTATATTTGTTTAGAATTCTTTGGGTTTATCGAAGAAGAGAAAGTCTAGATATTTTCAAAATTTAATGGTGCGTTCAGAGGAAGCATATAGGCTTATACAGAAACGTTTAAGATACTCCTCAATGCATCTATCATCTCTAGTAATGCAACTAAAATCACTCTGATCGTAGACCCAGGCCATTTTTGTTGATATTCATGACATAGCTTATTTAAAAGCAGATTTTGGTGTGTTTAAAAGTATGCATATTAATGGGCCCTGAGAGCCCACCTGCACTTAAAGACGGCACTGAACTGCTGTGGCCATGCTGAGCCAGTGAATATTTCGCAAGCGCAGCGAAATTCATCATTCGCTGATATGTCTGCGCCTTCATGCATCCCACCCTGCTGCCTGCTGACCGTCTGTCCGCCTGTCAGCGACTCTTCATAGTTTTTTGTGGCCGCAGTCCTTAAAACTTTTTTGCAAACGACATTTTTCACAGTTTCGACAGTTTCATTTTAAGCGCGCGCTTTTTATACGCATGCGCAATTGTGGCGCGCAGTTTTTGTGAGCCATTTTTGTGGCCAGTCTGTCACGCAGGCTGCGGGCGCAAGGGCCACGCGGCTGCCCATATTAATTTAAAGCTCTAAATGGCTACCGCTGCCCCAGAGCCACAGCCACAGCCCGAAGTGCGGCCGCGTGTGACAAAAAACCGTGCACCAAATTTGACAAGCGCTTCGGATGCACTGACCAGCGAGCTGCCAGCCTTTCCATGATGGCTTATCCCGAAGTCCAGCGCAAGGATGCGTCGCGATAAAAAGTGTTGTTGGCATTTTTTGGAGCGATTTTTCGTTGACAGACGCGTCACCCTTGCTGCAGGTCTCCAGAGACGCGCAAAAAGCTAGCAATTTTTCGTGCTGAAGAAGAAGAAGAAGTAGAAGTTGTGCTACCTTAAATCACGGTTTATTGCTGTAAAAACTAAATGAAAATATTTCACTGCAAAAAAGTAAGATTTATTTCTTTCGTTAAGGATTTTGAGGCAGCCCTTCTCAAATTGTTGCATTGCCGATGCTGCCAGACAGTTGTCCAGTGTGGTTTTTTGCTGCCAGCAGCAAATGTTTACGTGGAATTAACATTTGTATCCGATCGAATTTGGTCATGGCATTTTTTCGTTCGAATTGGCATTAAGCAAGCTTAAGTTGGTTTTTTTACAAATTAATTTTTTGTATCGGAGATTTTTTGATTTTTAATAAGCTTTCGCTTTGCAGTTTCATGTTTAAGGAGCGTGAAATATTTGGTCAGAGCATGGAATCTATGTATGTATGTATGTATATAGGAAGCTGAAGATCAAATTCACAAAAACTATTGCTTACTAAAAAGTAAGCTGAAATTTGATTTTAAGCTATCGATGTATATAGACCCCATCTAAAATTGCTATACCTTGTTCTGTTTACAGTTGAATGCCGATCACATACTGAAATAATTGAGTAAGGGGTCTACACAGAATTGAAATAGTCTTATATAATCATGCATTTTTCCAAAGTAGAATGAGCTTTTACTTATAATTTGAAACTATTCAATTTAGGGAAACAAAAAAAAAACACTCGTAGAAATGCAGAATTTTATATGGGGGAGTCCTTTTCAAAGGTTAGATATACTTGAGTATTGTGATGGACTCTAAGAATCTTGTTAGCGAATTTCTGAAAGATGTTTCGATACCAATAAAAAATATTAAAATAAAATACATTTCTTAGTTCCTTTTCCATATCCGAAGACAGAGTAAGCCCCTGTCAAGATTTACCTAATTTTTAATTTAATGTAATCAAACAGATACAAATATTTTAGTTTGTTAGACAAGCGGAAATAGCGCTCTGCAATCCCTGAATGTTCCTTAAATTAACACCTGCTCATTGAGATAAAACTTGGATGAGTTCAAGAAGGGCACTTAATACGGCAGCTGAGTGTACTTTAGGAGCTGCCTTTACGAGTTTAAAATTAGATCAGGCAGAATAGCTTAAAAGAAGCATGGTTGATGCTAGAAAATTTTTTGGGAGGATTATTGCCTCTTCCAATAGTTGTTATTTTAAAGTTCGATAAATTAGAAATTCAAAATGAAATAATAATTCTCAACTATAAAAATGTGTATATGCTAGAGACCTTATTTAGAAAGTTGGGGAATCATTGTTAAAATTTTCTTTTATTCTTTTTAAAAGTGACTTTTAAATTTTAAAGCATAAAAAGTTGCATAAAATGTATTTACTTATACTCCTTGTAGTATTCTTGAGCGGACATTGTAGACCCTACAGTGTAGGGTAATGAAACAATTGACTGCCATGGATGTATTGAATTAAATATATAACCCTCTATATCGTTTCTTGATATAATTATTGCTAGAATGCAACCATCAGCGCTCAGAGCAGCATATATTCCCTGCTGAACAGACGCCTATGAAGAGAACTTCCAAATCAAATTTGGAATTGACGCCTACAAGCGCAAGTGTGGGCGCCAAAAAGAGCACGGCACGCGGCACTCGACAACTCAAGCCACTTCAGAGAAATTTGACAAATAAAGGTAAAGTAGGCAGAAAGAAGAAGGAGGAGTGGAAAGCAGCTGTCGCAGATGAAGACATGCAAAATGGTTACAATTTGCGGCAATTGAAGTGCATTTATCTAATCTAACAAGCCCAGGCGACAGCAGCAGCAACTGAGGAAGTGCAAGATGAGCGGCAAGCGGAAGGACAGTAGCAGCAGCACAGGCGACGACAGCTCGAACAATTCATTGAGCAGGCTGACGACGATGATGAAGAGCAGCCCAGCTGAGCGCATGCGCAGTGCGAGATTGGTCTGTTGGGTGGTCGCCTGGCAGCAGGCAGGCTGACTGATGTTGCGTGAGAGACCGCCGCCAACACAAAGGCAAAAGTGATAGGGACGAGTTCTCGCTTGTGCGGTCGGTAGCGCTGCCGATAAGTGTGGGGAGTGGCATGCATGTAGGTGCAGTCGGCGACGGTGGCGGAGGCGGAGACGGAGACGGCGGCAATCAACGGTAGCCCATTAAAAACATTTTGAGAGATACTGTCACACACTTGGCGAGAGTGCGCCTGCTGCTGTGGACGATGACGATGCCGCTGCCGCACGCTGCATGACACCACATCACATGGCCATATGCAGGCCTGCCGCAGCGCCCAAAGCGCATGCACATGCTCATGCTAGCCACGCCGGTGTGTGTGTGTGTGTGTGGTTCAAAAGAGGCAGCCAAGCTGCCGCAGACACCAGCAGCAGCAGCAAATTAAGTGATAAAGACGCACACACCGCAGCGGGCGGCCTACAGCACCAGCAGCTACCGCCAGTGTTGCCATTTGAAAGATTTTTTTTATGATTGCACGATTTTTTTTGTCATATGAACTATGGACTTGTAAATTTTGTAAAAATATTAGCTCGAAGAAGAAAATAGCGAGTCTCTGCGAAAATCTGGCTGCATCTCATCCATGATTAATATGTGATGTCTATGTACTCTCTACACCTTCTAAGCTGGAATGAAAAACCTTCCGCATGATCCGTAATGAATAAAATAAGAAAAGCGATTACCTTATTTTTAAATATGACCCGGATGTTCAGCCTTTGACACAATCTAATCCCTAATTAAGAACCTTTTGCAGATTTCTCCTCATTCCGCATATATTTCAAAAAACAATCATCCTTTATAGGCAGCCAGCTTAACCTAACCTAACCAAATAATTCTTATTTAAAGTGCTACAGGGAAAGGTATAGAGCAATGCTTTCCTATGCTGTAGTAAGCTCAAAAAAAGAGGTTTTGAAAATTTTTTGAATCGCTAAGAAACCAAGTTTTTTCGCTTTTTCCCTCCTTTTTTATACGAGTATGAGGAAGGTAAATCAATTTAGACAACAAAATAACGATTTTATGAAAAGTATATGAAGATGATATGCACAATAGTGGCAACACTGCCTGCCACATGGCGGGCCACAAGCCTTTGGCTTCTTCTCACGGCCCGCGGCACCCAAAAGAGCCCAACGCACGCTTGCAGTTTATCTTTCACCTCACTCAAGTGCGGACTTTTGAGAGATATTTGCTTTTTGTCCAACAAATTATGTCACTTTGGCTTGTTATCTTCGAGCAGGCGGCTAAGAAACCCACCAGCTAGCTTGGCCGCCAGCGTGAGTATCTCTTGACCACCAGCGCGCGCATTCTCAGCATCTGACAGTTGTGTTTTCACCTTTCTGCTTTCAATTCACGCGCTGTCATCTTTCTCCAATTCACACAGACACACGCAGTCTCACATACAAACGCATTCACCAGGCTGAGTAATACGTGTAACCGTTTTAGTTACGCTCCGGCAATAATGAAGACATTTTATTAACTCATTTAGAAGCATTTATAATTTTTTGTGTTATTCTTAGTTTCCTGCTTTCCCTTCGATGCCTCATTACCCAGTGCCGTTTCTAGCTGCTTGCGGCCTCTTGAGTTGCATCAATTTTTAGGGCCTTTTTAACAAAAGCATATAAATATGTTCTAAACATTGTTCAGTCCTTCTACAGAATATTTCTACAATATTTTCCCGGCGAGTAATTGTAACCGCTTGATTTAGCATGTTCCTGATTCGGCGAATCCCGAGCTGAATCCTAGGCGCAGGTACTCATATTCTCCAAAAAAATTTGAATTTTTTTAAATTAATTCTCTGTGATGCAAAACGTACGTTAGTTCGCTCTAACTGATGGGTAAATGAAAGATGTTAATAATTATAGATACACTCGTATATATAATTGGCGCAACAGCCCGTATAACAGAGCCTTAGGCCTCGATTTTCTCGCACATCTCGAAAACAGCTTCAAAAAAATGTTTTCAAAATTTTAAAATGCTTATATTCATAGGCTTGAAAAACTGCAGCAGACTAAGGATTTAAAAAAACGGTCAACAGTCTAAGGGACCCTCTTATTAGGAATCCATAGTCTTGCGCCCTTGTTGCTTGCTCACTTAAAACGGCACTGTTCCATTCATTGCACGCTCCTCCTATCAATTTTCTTTGCGTTTGCACTGCTCTTAGCCCGGCTGCCATTTTGCCTTGACATGGGGTTGGGAATTTTCTTCCTATTTTCACTGCTTTCTTTGCTGCTCATTGTTTGTTGCTGTTGTTGTTGTTGTTAGTGTTAATGTTGCTGTTCTTCGCATTGTTGCCTACTTGGGCAACATATGAAACGCCTCGCCGTTGTGGCTACCCTGCTGCTTTGTCGGTGCAGCATTGGCAATCTTTGGCAATTTTTTAAAATTGTTGTGTTTGTTGTTGTTGTTGTTGCTTGTGGCACATCCTGCTCAGCGCGCAGTGCAGCTGCACTCGTCGGCTACTGCATGAGGGTGGTCCTTTTTACAAGCTTGCCACGCCGCATTTGCTACTGCTGTTTAAATTGCCATTTACCGTTGGCTGTTATTGTGTGTGTGTGTGTGTGTATGCGCACGTGTGCATGTGTGGCATGTTAATTAATGTTCGACAAATCAATGGACCACCTTGACTGCGCTTATTTATATATATTATATATAAATACCGGTTACGGTTCAGCTTTCTTCTGCCACGATCCCTTCTCACCCACTCGTCCTTCGTCTGTGATTCGCAGTTCCCGCTGCTGTCATCTTTTTCGCTTGCCATAATTTAAATACAACATTATTTCCATAATTTCCGGTGCAATCATCCGATGGCCATAACCTCACTCAATGATATCTCTCTCCCCCTTTCCATTGCCCAAGAGCCTAAGCACTCATTGACTTTTTAATTTCGCATATTGGCAATAGCATCTGGAAACATAAAGCGTCATTAGCCTTGTTTGATAATTAAAGCACACACACACTCATACACGCTGATATACACATACACATAATGAGATGCGCATAGACAGACAGATGGCTTTAATACTCAATTTCAATGCCGATTCATTCATGTGCGGATTGCGTTTATTGAAATCCATTAATGGCGCAAGGCAAGAGCGCTTCATCCCTACCCCTTCTCAATCAGCTTTCTGCGCTGCAGCATTTTTCCCGGCTGCTCCTACAGCAACAACTTTTGTCGTGGGCCACTTGTGTGCTTGTAGCTTCTTTTTTGTATCTGCAACAGGCACATCAAACGTATCTTTTAATTCGTCTGCTACTGCAGCTGCAGTTTGCTCCTCTTATTGTTGTTGCTGTTGTTGCTATCACATCTATTCATGTTAATTGAAATTTTATTAAAGTTAAATCAATTTGATACTTGCTTAAATGCAGTTTTTAGTGAACGATTGCTTAATCCTCTGCTTGCATGTTTATTTAAACTATAACCGCTAATGTATGCATTGGGATTTTTGTGCAAATGTAATGAAAGAAAATAAGATACAAAATGTAAATAGTAAAAGCCTCTATACACGTGGTAAATTAAAGCACTCTAGAGAGAGAACTTGAGAGTTCATTCGGCGTTTTACTGTTATTTTTTTTTGCTTCTAAGATCTTCAGGCACACGCCCTCACGCCCGTTCCCTGGATGAGGATCTCAAAAGTACCGAGCACAATCAAATACTAAAATATGTCATCAGTACAGAAATATTTATGCCATCAATTCACAACATTAGTTTTACTTTGAGTATAAAATTTAAAAAAATTCGAAATGAGAATACGAACCCAGCAAAACATATGTGAAAATTGTATTTCCTTTAATCCCATATTCTAAAGCATCTCAAGTGGAATAAATACGTAAGTATCTGCCAGAAGTATTTGCGCATTTGTTTGCATAGAAGACACAGCATCTGCATTGCCTTTGCCAAAAAAGATATATCAGCCTCGCTACAGCAGGAAGTGATTTTCCAATGATTAACTTTGGTGAATGTTTGGGATGCGCCAGCGATGGTGCTGGATTGATAAGCAACGAGCGGCAGATCGAACAGAACGAATGAAGGAAAAGAACAATTTGCCTGCGCTGCCAAACGCGCAACTTGGGAACGCACGTGAGCTGCCAATGTATGTTTGCCGGCTGCCATGTATCTGCATCTATATAAATACATATATTTGTATCTGTATCTATGCTGCGGCGCATACATTTATGTGCTCTTGTTTGTCAGCATAGACAAAATGAGTTTATCTCAAAGCAAACATCGCCGCTTGTCGAAGGCAACAACGGACGGTGCTGCTCCTCATCAGCTTCAGCTTCAGCGTTTCATTCATAAAAATCGCTGGCGGCGATTTCGCCTTTGGTGACACATGCTGGAGCATGAGAGCGCTTGTGCAAATGTGGCAGGCTGAGAAAATATGGCAATCAATATTTCACTTCACTTTTTGGAAAAAAAAGGATCACTAAGAACTGCGTCCTGTCACCTTTTCGGCTTGTACATTATTTGAAAAATGCAGTTCGCTAAAAAAAAGATTTAACAATCAAAACTTTGGCACTTCAGCGCGGCAAAGTATCGCTTACACGTTACAGCGAGCTGCTACATTTATTTACAAATCAAACATTTGTACTTTTGTAATAAAAAGGTGCGCGCTGCCCAACAAAAACAACGTGGCTGTAGGTTAAGATGTTAGGCACTGCAACTGCAGGTACTCTTTGCAACATTGGCGGTCCTTTTCTGGGAATTCTCAGCATACAGGATGTACATCAACTGCAAGTGCACACACACACACACACACACACACACACACAGGCTTGTGTGGCAGCTTCTCGAGCGCTGCACTACTTGAACTATTCTAATGTGAAATCTATTGAAATTGGCAGTTGGGCAAGTACGAGTAGCTAACAAAAAGTATCTCAAATGGAAGCAACGCATGGCTTAGCCTTTTGCAATTTTGCACTTGAGCTCATTCATTTGCCAAAGTATCTTATGCAAATCTCTGGGATTACTTCAGCAGCTTGAAATAGGCCTTTGCCTCAGCTGCTTTTGGACATTCAGGTTTGCGCGTGCGCATCTTCAGGGTTGTAGCCAGAACACCAAAAAACTGCAAACATTTTTGAATATGCTCTCGAGTTTTATAGAAAAGATATAAAACAAGTCGGGCGCAGCAATAATTTAAACGATTTATATGCTACACAATTTCCAAATTAATTTTATAAACGGTATACAAAATGTTATAAAAGCCCCCCTCATATTTTCTCACTACCACCCTGCACATCAAAACATTATTTCAGCTTATGAACTAGCGAATAGATAAAGAATGCTGTTTTGCTTTCGGTGCTGTGTTGTGCCTTTGTTCTTGCGACTATCTAATTTTCTAAAATGGCACAAGCGCTACTCTCAAGCAGGATCACTTCAACGCTTCAATGGCGTGAATCCGCTTTCACTGTTATGGGCTTAGGATTTTGCAGCATTGAAAATAACAGATCATTTAAATTCGTACACAAAGTAGCAGTGTTTTTAGATAAGATCTTTTTATTTGTATGAATTTTCTTAAATGATTTTCCACATGCGATGAATTGTGCTTCTCATATGCCTGCGTGAGCAAGAGATTGCATTGCATAGACCTTGTTATAGAGAAAACTGTTGAAACTGTGTTATGTCACTATGCGGCCCTGGCAAGAACTCTGCTGAGGAGCACAAAACCAATCTCATGCAAAACCTTAAGCAATTAGATACTTTGCTCTCAAAGGAAGTGCCATCTACGGAGTACCAATAGCATAGAGCTCACAGCTTACAATAGGCAAAGCTGGGCACCTCATTGGTATATGTGAGACCTCAGCGGCTGAGAACATAACCTAACCCAACATTCCTCTTTACATTCATCATCGAATAACTCAATTAGCTCAAGCCCACCGCCAAGAACCAGGATATGCTGCCAAGCCATTAAGGACTTGCGCATTTACGCACAGCTGTGAGCTCATAAAACCGCCTGACACCATTAAAACGCGACAATCACTCAGCGAAAAAAACGAATCGTCGAGACGAAAGCGAACTAGCGGGACAGGTGAAGAGCGCGCTTAACACGTTTTCGGCGGTGTTACCGCCATGTAAAGGAATTCGCCCTAAGCGCCACGTCGCCGGCAACGTCATTTGTCCGCCATGGCAGCGTCCGCCGTCCGTAAAGGGCACATGCGTTTGGTGTTGCATTTCAATTTAAATGCGTTCACTTCCAAAACAATAAAATTCAAAATTAATTCAAAATGAACACGCTGAACCTTTTAACCTTTCTCGCTGTCCCCTCTCACAGGCAGCCACTCCTTTCAGTAGGCCGTTTGCCAGCTGCCGGCTGCAGCGTGGCCACTTGCGGTCAGCTTGGCCTGCGCACAATTCAATTAATAGCGCTGGGCTCTTCCTTGCCTTCCGCTTGAGCGATTCCTACAGCGCGAGTGTGTGGAGTGGAGTCTTCGTCACACTGCCAATACCAGTTCCACGCACAGGCGCAGACGCAGACGCACTCATTATGGCTGAGCGTTATTAAAATTGTCTGACATTAGTGTGGCAATTAGAAGCTCTTAAGAGCTGCCCGTTTCCGCGCTCCGCTGCTCTGCGTCCCTTTTGTGTGGGGCAGGCCGCTGTCTCTGCCTCTGTCTCCGTTGCAGGCGCAGGCGCTTGTAGTTTGTTTTGATCGCATCTCTTTTATGTAGCCAACGAACGGTTGCTGGAATGTGGTCCACGCCGCGCTGCCGATCTACAAGATTCATTGATTCCCATTTCTGTATCTGATTTGGTTCTTTGTTTTTTCACTTTTTTTTCGATTCTACTCCTTTTTGTTGCTCTGTTGAAATGTTAAAATTTGTTTGTGGTTTTAATGGCACCCGCTTTTGTTGTTGTTGTTGTTGTTGCTGTTGTTAATGACCACGTCCTACTCTTCACACTCACGCATACACGCAGAAGGCAACAGATTCTTCTTTTTGTGTTATTTTGAGTCTCGAAGCGTCTACAGACCTTACGGCTTGATCTCGATTTTTTACGCATGCGCTTCTGATCTGATAAGCGCACAATTTCTTAAGTGATTTTCAGTTGATTTTAATATTTCCTTTATCATTATGATCGGCTATTATTTGCTATATGGCAACACAGTTGTAAGGCTAAGCTGTGGCACAGTGGCGCAAATTGCAGAAATATTTGCTGTAGATCTGCAAGCCACTTTTTTCCAGTCAATATAAAGTAGCATTTTTATATTGTTCATAGTTTGGGAAAAATTCTAAAATATTCGCTGAAAATATTTAGAAGAGTGCAAAATTTCCCGAGTTGAGAAATAACAATTTCCAATCAAGAAAACATTTAAAAAGCCATAAATGTAGGCCATTTCTTGGAGTTCGACATGCAATTGTTTCAGACTGCATATACCTACTCATATACAAGATCACTTTAGACAAATATCGACAAAAAATTATAAAATTTTTCGATTTAAATTCCGAAGCCGATTAATAGAACGTAAACTATTTGCAAGCCTGCGCAGGCTCCATGTTTTAATTCAGCACTTGCTCAGGCACACACATATTACTGCGATCAATATTTCCTGTGTGTGTGTGTGCAATTTTTGATACCTTTTGTTGGCCTGCGCCGAGTTTTTTTTTATTTTTATGATACTTTTTAACATTTATTAATATTGGCCGCCCTTTTCGGTTCCCTACATAATTCCTTTCTCACACTTTCTAAAAAAAATATACGGCAGGGAAGTAAAACAAGCGAGAAAGAAGAGGAATAAAAGAAGTCAAAAAATAAAATAAAACATGACACGATGACAAGCCGAAAGAAGCGCCAGGCTGTACAGGTAATTCTCGCGATCAGCAGCGATCGCAGTTGCCAGATACAGGCGCTGCTGCTGCTGCTGCTGCAAGCTGTTGCTGATGGTGCCGTTGCCGGTGCTGCTGAGGCCGGTGCGATCGTGGCAGAGATCTGTGTGAGATCGTGTGGAGTTAATGCGAGTATTAAAACCTTTTAGTAAAAATCTTTAATGAATCAATGCGATCGCAGTCACAGCCAGGCCATCCAAGCCAAAGGCTTGATGACTCAAGCGGGTGTGAGGAGGTGAGGTGCGAAGCAACAACGGCCGGAGATGAGCGAGCGCAGACACAAGAATGAATGAACAAATGAATGCACAATGTAGATGGTAGGCGCTGATTAGGCGCATACTAATCGATTTAAGCCACAATAATTTTCGATATTATCATGAACGCATTCTGGCACTTTCTGACGTTCAGACAGCGCTCGAATGATTGCTGATCGCTGATCGGTGGTCGGTGATCACAGGGCAGCCAGCGACGAAAGCGATCAATCGGATCAGTGGGCATCAACGATTATGCGCCTTGGCAGTGATCTTGTGAATCGATCGCGTTGAGCAGTCGCAGCAATTAGTGACTTTGAGCAATACAAGAGATTACAGCAAATTGTGAGGTTATGTGGCATGCATATTTGAAATATAGAATTGTGATATTGTGCCTATGCTGTTGACTGGAATACGGCATGTGAGCAGCTGACTTAAGTCATTTAAATTCTATCAAACCAAAAGAGCAATCCGATGGCGCTCATCTGTAGTGACGTGGCCGTTGTTTTAGCCCGACATCCTTGCCATGTTTGTAACAAAATAAAATGCCTTCTTTACGGCCTTATGTGCGCTTGGAAAACACATAACAATTTTACACGCTGTGCCCGCTGACTGCTGATCGCGCCGCCGAGTGCCCATCGCCGACCACGCAGCGCGCGCTTATCAACAATTTGAATAAAAATTAAATTAATTAAATTAAAAGTAAAGAGTAGCAATAAAATTGAATTAATCTTATCCGTAATGGACAGCGCCAGCGATAATGCGTCCCGAACAGCGCAAGCGAGAGCCACGGCGTTAAATAAATGTTGTGAGCCATTGGCAGTTGCTTTGAGCCGTATTTCGTGTAGCGTTGACAGTGTTGCTGCTGCTTGTTGTTGTTGTTGCGCTACATGCTGTGGACTCACATTTTTATGTTGCATGCGATCGGTTCGCGGCTTGACATAATTTCTGCTCGACTGCTCGACTCTGGCTGTGCGATTGAGGAGCTGCAGCACTGACTTTTTACTTGTTTGTAATTCCCATATCAGCCCGTAAAAGCCCTCAGATTATGTGCTTATTATTGTCGTGAGTGGGGATTAGGAATTTCCAGCTTACATCTTTATCAATCGGGCAACGTTTTTATGCGAGCAGCTGTAAAGCTCGTGTTCGGCAGTTAAAGAAACTACATATAGTACCTTCTGGTCCGTTGAGCGGAACTGCGGAGTGGCTTCATAAAATTGCCGAGGCACATTTTAGTTAAAGTGTTTCGCAACAGCCGAGAGCCTCTCATGAGCCGCAAGTCCTGGCACCAATAATAATGATAATAATAATCTCTTTATTTGATTTTTTGTGCCCTGGCCGAGATTTGAGCCCAGGCCACTGCGCCACCGCGGCGCTATTCTGGCACCAATGGCTCAATTGTTTTAGGATTACAACTTATTTTCATTCTTTAAATAATTATAAACAATAATTTTTTATATTATTTCTTAAGTCAAAGCGGCCTGGAAGGGCAATTGTCGAATATGTCTAAAATGTCAATAAAATCATGAAAATTGTCGAGTCCATGCTCAGGCGGACCTCAGTCACATCATTCTAACAATGCTAAATAAAGCCTTCAATTTCATACAAAAATAATGGATTTCTTTTTACTACACCTAATATTATTATTATAATTATTAAGGGTACTCAGCTTTGAACTGCATATAATTTGCTAGCCCATACGATTTCAAGTTTTAAGAGACAGCCTTTCATTTGCGCAGTTCAATCGCTTTATATACTATCGCATATTTCTTAATTGGTTCGCGCAAATTTTACAACTTTTGCAAATTCCTAATTTACATTTTTTATTATTTCTTCAAATATACTCTTCGCATGGCAATCGCAATGTTTTGCAAAACTATGCCAACAATTTCTTTCTAATGGAATTCTGTGATAAAACATAGCGGAGAATAGTTTACTTGACTATCGCAAAAGCAAACACGAAAATTCCACCTGTCCAAGCATTTATCAATGAAAGCGTTTTTTGTTGTTGTTGGCTGTCTGCAAAAGAGTGAATGGAAGCAACTGCTTGAGCTTGCTGCCTGGCGAACATCTGGTCACTTCATTACAGCAAGGTAAGCGCTGCCACTAAAAGAGTCTATATGTGTGTGTATTAGCACAAGCATGAAAGAGTTAGTAGTTAAAAATTCTTTCGAAGTTTTGAGCTAAGCATAACCATTTTCTTAAGTCAACAAAAATATATCTGGTGCTTCTAATTCAATATATATTCATAACCTACATTATAATACAATATTTTCTCCTAAAATTGGTATACATATTTGACATTTTCTGCAAATTTTATTTAGTTTAAAGAGCTCTTTATGTGAAATTTCAGAGTAGAAAATTCGGCTCAATTCTATTAGACACACTTTTGACACACTGCACTCCCCGCTTCAATTTTTCCAATTCCCAGCGCATTTTCAGTAACATCTCTTTCCACCTCTTTCATTATGAAATCTGTAAATTGAAAATTTAAATTATTTATTATTCAGCTACGCTGCAGAACTAAACAAATTTATTTTAAGGCTTACCTCAACGACGAATTAATGAAATATCCAAACTCAGCTCGAATTATACGCTGGACCAATTTCTATTTGCATGGGCCACTCTGTTGAAGGATGCTGATGTTGATGGCTGTATTTGTGCAGTGTCAAAATCAATGTTCATATTTGAAGAGGCTACGCATGCGCGCCAACAGCAACAACAACAACAACGGCTTTAAGAGCGTCTGCGCAAGTGCATCCTGTCGAACCAAAGAACAGCTCTGCCAGAGCAAGTCAATTAAGACATATTTTCGCTTTTTTTAAATAGTTTGTTATTTTAGAAAATTTTAAGCTATTTGTTATGGAACGGGTACGTCTTACCAAAAACAACAACAACAACAAACACAGACAAACGCGTTAAACAAATGCTCACGCGTCGCAGTTGTCGAGATTGACCCCTTCATCTTTTGTGCTGAGAGCCATTTTGAATCCCAATCGAATGCCAGCCAAGGGGAAGAAGAAGATGCAGTGAAAAGGTTAAAATGTATTCATTGCCTCCTTCATAAAACGCATCAACGAATTGGAAAATGCTTTGGGCAAACATTGCCAGTGGCCATTGAGCGAGTGAGCCAGCTCCAGCTCTCGCTTAATGACTTTTTGTTTGCTCACATTCATGGGAATTGCACGAGGAGCGTTGTGTGGCGGCTGCTGCTGGCCATGAACGGAAGGGCGAGTGCGTCGGTGTAGGCACTTTATGATGTTTGATTTCCTCATTCTCGGATTTAATTCCCTTTCAAATTTACCGATGCTCGACAGCGGTCCATCGGAGGCTGCTGGCCGGGCCGGGCCGCTTCGTTGCCAATGGCGGCGTGCAGGTCCGGCTGAGCGCTGTTTGTGTAGACGCGGCTGATTGCACGCCATTGCCAATGCTACGAGTAGGTGCATGCACTTGTGTTGGATTTGTCATATTGACAATGATGTATACGTGAAATTGTTTCAGCAACTTTACAGGTGGAATTCGAAGTTCTTATTGTTAGTCATCAACGTGTCAAATTCAGAGAGTTGTGCCTTACGTGAGCTTTACAGGTTAAAATAGTTATAGTTTACTGTCATTAATTGTTAGTGCCAAGTGTCGGCAGGAATTCCCCAAAAGAAATTGAGTGTCCTGCGAAGCATCGAATGCCAAGCTCAGAATGTTGATGTAATTCCAAATGAGAAGTGAAGTTGATAATCGACTATATGCTTCGATCAAACTATTATTATTACATATATTTTAGATATCATTTTAAGCGTCTATATTTTTTCTTTCTTATCGGCCTGCTAAGATATCTAAAAATCTAGTTTGAAGTTTAAAGCAAAAAATGCGTAAAACCTCTAAAAATCCATCAAATCTTGTGGCTGCATTGAAATTTTCTGGCATGCAATATTTTTTATTTGACGTGGTCTACAAAATGCGTTGGTTCTCGATTTAATTCCTCTTCGTAATGTAGTAACATATTATAAACTGCTTTATAAAAAACTAAGCGTCACTTTTCAAATAAATAGTACACCAAAAACTTTTGAAAATTTTATTAATTAATAAGTGTGTTTTATTCGACCTATGTGTAATATGTAGTTATGGTTTTTCTTCAGGCTCAAGGACCTTGAGCCTGAAGAAAAACCATAACTACAATTTTATTAATTTTAATAAAGTTCGTAGAAAAATTCGAAATTGTAGAAATTGCGATTGCATTTTCGCAGTCCAGGCCTTGCATGCATAAATGGCGGTGTTCAAGAAGAAGAGTGCTGGTGTGGCAAAAGAGTATGTAAAAGAGCAGATTTACTCTGAAGAACAACAAAATACATAAAGAGCTAGCGAGTAGCAAATTTCCAAACCACTTTTCTTTAAAAGCAATTACATATATTCTTTGCTTTTATATTTAGTAATTAAAGTTTTAAAATTTTTATAAAAAGATCAAAAATAGCATCGCAAATTACATTTTAGGCCAGATTTTTTAAAGCTTATGCTAACTTTGTCTATTTGTCATACCTCATTATTTGTTTTAATATTTTACAAAGAATTTGTTTCCCTAGCATTCTTCTTAAAAGAGAATGCCTGATAAGATTTATGATTAGAAAGCCAGCCAGCCCCATGACAGCCACCAATATTGTTAAAATCATAAAAGCTTTTATGGAAAAGTTATTAGAAAGCGCTGCAAATGCATTATCATGATTTTATACAAATGCTTACAAAATGATAATTCCAAAGAAGTAGCAGCCACAAAAAAATTGTCAAATTGAAATTCTCGAAAATTAATGACAAAAATTACAAAAGCAAACATTACATAGCGCAAACATTGTAAAACTGCAGAAAGTAATTGAACACACCTACCGACCGCGCCGGCAATCTGGGCTGCCAGCTTGGCAGCTCGAGAGCCAATCAACATGTCGCTCGGGTGCATCGCTGGCAAGCAATCACAATCACAGAACAAGCACAATTCAATTAAGATACGAGCCGTTGTTGATATTATTCATAGATATAGGCACTTGCCGTGACGAGAGACTGGCACTCCCACACGCCACTTCCCCCCACACTTGCCGGCTGACATTTGTTGACTCTTTGCGGAATTCCTCGAAAGTGTATGGTTGAAGATTGCCCGCTAGCGTGGGACAATGGCGTTGGCGGTAAATATTGGCGCATCAATTGCTGTGAATGCACTGCGTTGGCAGCACTATTCCACTATTCCACACATGCCAATGGCATATGCCATATGGGAACGTTGTAGTATTCCTGGCTGGCATCTTGTCAGCGCAAATGTTGACACTTTGATGCGCGACCTGATAAGATATTGTAATGACAATTGCTATTGATGTATGGAACACACGTAAGAAATGTGGTTTATGTGGTAGTTTAGTGACAGGGTGTGATATTCCTGGAAGTAGTCAATTGCCGCTTAAGAGAGAAAAATTCTTGTTTATGGCAGCAAACAAATGCATTCTCCTTTTAATAAATACCACTTTGGCATATAGACAACACGACACTATTTATCTATATTTAAAGTTGGAGCTACCAATTATATTTAGCTGATTTGAATATTAAATCCCAATTAAGCACTGTTTAAATGGATTGAACTTTAATTTATCTAGGAGTGGTAGTAGGTATTTAATGTTTTAGTCACCATGGTCTCAAATGCATATTATTACAGTTGTTCATCTATTAGGAGATCCTTATTACATATCTGCAGCATTAACAGATATGAAGCTACAATATTTCCTTAACCAATCTGTATGCAATATACTGCAATTGTAACATTTCTTTCATCCAACTTGCAACTTTCAAATGACAATAACTTTAAAACAGACAAAATAACAACGAACCTATTTTTGTCAATATTCCATATGACAAAATGTGAAATTGAGACAAGCTTTTGATATGTACATATGTATGTACAGAAAAAATATCTGTACTATGCACTGACAAGTTAACTTGAGTGACATCTTGAAAGCTGAATTATATCAAGGAACAAAGAAATCAGACGAGAAGACCACCAAATTTTGAAAGATTCACAAATAAATTGAATTTAAACTGGCTTGCAATTCTGCTAATGTATTCTTTTTTCATCAAATCTACCTCTTGATGAATCGATTTAGCTGTGAGCTGCAGTAAAGTAGAGAATAATGACATTTCATAGATATTATTTGGCTGTTTCTTAATTGCATTTAAAAATTTTTTATTCTTATAATTCCATTAGAAAACTTCTCTGTCATGGCAAAAATACTCTCTGTGAGTTGCCAATTCTTTGCGAAAGATGGCGTTGCGCAAACAAATAACTTGGTAATAAATATATATTTTATAACAGTATTTGTCCACTGGGGATCGAACCAGCGGGTTATTAAATTCAACTTTTGACATTAGACTAATAAAGCAAGCATCACCCTATCGAGAATTGAAGAAAAAGCTTTCAAATATGCCAGCTTTTGCTGCTGATTTAAAGTTAGCAGCATTGCTTTTTTCTCACATGATGTCAAGATTTCAACAACATGCCAGCCAATTTACTACTACCGATGCCAATAAATTCCATATATTATGATAAATTAGACAAATTTACAGAGTCTAATTGAGCAGCGGCCGGCGGGCTGTGGTGTACTGCCATAAAGGTGTCTGCCACAAAATCTCCACGGAGCAACAAATTTCAAATGCATTTCGCAAGCACAAAACAACAACAACAAAAAACAACAGCATTTCTGACGCGTTATACAAATTAAGCAGAACCATAAAAAAATACAACAACCACTAATTTCACTCAATTTAACACGAAACAATGTTTTTACATTAGTACAAAGTCGGAGCTGAAATGAGGAGACGGCATGCAGGCGAAGCCAGTGTTTGTTGTTGTGTAATAAAAATTCATTTCATTTCAGTAATGAATTGAGTGTAGTCGTAAGGGACGCCCGAACGTGCTGGCGGCGTGTGCTTGTGTGGGCAAGGACACGCCACACGTAAGCAGCAGCAGCAGCAGCGACATCGGCACTCAGTCAGCGGCCAAACCTCGGTGAGGTGGCAAGCTGTAGAAGCTAATGTCCAGTGGCGGCTTTTAGTCTTTAGAGTGCGCTACTGGGAGTTCAGCGCCACAAATGCAGAGCAACATAACAGTCAAGCGCGTCTCTGTATCTGTCTGGCTGTCTGTCTGTCCAGCTGTCTGTCGGTCAGACGGTCGCTCCGTCCTTGTATGTCGCACTCATATCACATCATATTGTGTTGATTTAATTTTTTGTTTTGTTAGCTGAGTTCAGCCGCAGGGAGCAAATATTGTGAGGAAGCTTTAATGGAATCTCGCCATAAATTCAAATTTTATTGCCACTCATATTAACCAGATATTTGAGCATGCAAGGCGCATACCTAAAGTATAATCCAATCTACAGTGAAGGCGCTTAAAGTTTTTGTCATGTTATTATTAGTATTGTTTTACCTTGTGGTCGATTGTGGAACCTTTTATCTCTAAAACTCTCTCTAAGGAAGCAACAGACGAACAGATTGTTAGATATTACTTATCAATAGTTTTCGATTGACGGTTTGTCTTCGATTTGCCGAACCATGACCCAAAAATTCCATGTTGAACTTCTGACTTTGGAAAAGAAACTAGTGGAAGATATCTGTTGCTGCAATGTTGACGGACTTCTGATAAAGAAATCTCCGAATGTTAATAAAATTATTTTTGTCAGGAGAATTTTTGAGAAGTTGGAGTGTGATAATGGGAAGGGTTCTTCAGAGCAGGAATTAAAGTAGACGCCTTATATTTTATGGATAAATCCTTCGTTTGATTTTATCAACAATGAAAATAATAACGGTAATTTTGTAACTGAACTCTGAATTGACACAAAAAAATAACTTCCGGCTGTCTTACAATTCTTCAATAAAGATTGAAGTAGTTCACGCTTTTGGAATGCTGTCATCGACTTCTTCGAACTAAAGTAATCGATTCTTGTTCTGAAACGAATGCATAAGAAGTGGTTTTGAAGCTTTTCCGAATACTTTTTTATAATAAATTAACAAAATATTGTGTAACACTAACACTAGAACTGAAAAGTCGTCATAAGCTATTCATATCAATTTCATAAAATATGGTTTTGAGATTTTTTGGAAATTTTTAACAAGCAATAAAAGAAATTACTGATATTTTTATCTAATAAAGAATATCAAATAATTAGTATTTTTATTATAGAGCTGTCAGATTTATCAACATTAATATTTTTCATATTGAAGCAATTATTTTTGCAATCTGTTTCAAGAATTAAAATCATATAATAAGCTCATATTGAAGAGTTTCGGATATGAGATGCCGCTTACGAATATGTTCCACATGCCGGATCTACCGATAGGTATATAGGATCTTAAAAATGTTTGTTGGTATAAGCACTTAGTTTGGCTGTAGTAACCTTTTTCTGATACAATTGACGATATACAGTAGATATATCACTGCCATAGCTATTCTAAGCTATCAACAAAGATTTCTAGCACACTTTTATCACTGCCACTGTAAGATCCAAATTGTTTTTGTACAAAAAATCTTCTCAATATCAATTAATCTGATGGAATCCTTTTACACAGATTATCTCGACAACTCAAACCGCCGGTCATGAGTGAACATCGATGTCGTCGTTGTCGATGTTGTCGTCTGCAGCAGCAGCAGCAGTTTTTTTACGACAATTGTTATGGTTATGAGGCATTTTCGAAATGAACAATTTGAGACGATATGACGATGACGCCGAACGTATCATAATCATAAAATCACCAAACAACAACGAGTTCTTGTTGTTACTGTCCTTGTTGTTGTTCTGCTGCTGCTGCTGTTCTCTTTTTTGTTCTGCTCTGCTGACAGTGACAGTGCATGCACGTGTGTGTGTGTGTCCGCTGCAGTGTTGCAAATTAGCAGTAAAGTGTAAATTGAACCTGGCTGACTGGCAGGAGTTGGCTTGTTACTCCTGCTGCTCTGTCGCTGCTTTCAAAATGGAAACAAATCAATTAAATTTGCTCTCACGTAGAAGCAGTTGCTTTTGCATAGCACCGGCTGAAATGCCCGTTTCCATTTATAATTCCCTCAAATGCAAACATGTGAGCTTCAGTCATGCTGTAGAATTTTATAACGAGCTCAAAAATATTTTCAGCGCACATCATAATATCTTTTTATCAATTTTATTTCGCATTTTTTTCTATATGCTCTTCTATATGTCAAATTTGTATTAGTTATGCTTAAGTTACATAAGTAGATATTTATAGCCAATAAATGACTGCATTTCAACTCTTTAAAAGATTTTTTTCCTCAAAATCGTGCCTTAACTTAATGTTAGAAATCTCGGCTCAAGTCTCGGTTATAAGAGCTGTTGTATAAGCTATATGTGTATATAGTGTATATATGTATAGTGTTTTAAACTATTAGTTTAAATTTTGAAGGGATACATTAAAGAAGCGATTATTTAAATCTTTGTTCCAAAAACCTTCTTCAAATTTTTTTACAGACTGTGTAACTGCATAGCATAACAAATTGTAAAGGAGTAAGAAACGGAGAACTGAATAGTAAGGTAGAATATAGTTTATATGGGTGGGTAGAGTATGTCCCTAGGAAGCTAGCAACCCCATTGTAATTGGTTGAACCAGCATAATTATTTGAAAAATTATTTGAGAAAAGGTTAATTACTTTTGTTTGAAGAGAATATATCTAAATAATTTCTTACTTACTTTAAAAGCTGCAAATATATCATATTTTTTAAGTAGCTTTTACTTAGTTGCATAAAATGGGAGGCTTGATGAAAAGCCGATTTCTGTCGCATATCAAGCATCGTTAGTACTAAAGGGTTAATTTCTACTTTTAAGAACATTCATTGGAATATTATTTTGTTATATTAAAATGCCATTGGCTTAAACTCTACATGCCCACTTTCTCGCTCGTCAGCCCATCTGCATATAAATTCCAACACAACTGAAATGAAATGCAATTAATTTTTTCCAAGTAATCTTTTTACGATTAAAACGATGTCAATAGCTGTAAGCCGCTTTCAAATTGTGCTTGCGATTTGCTGTTTTTATCTGCATCTCATAAGCGTCTTAAAATGCAATCAACCCCCCTTAGCCCCCTCGCCGATTAACATGCTAAATGCGTGCCAGTTCTTGTGTGGTCCAAAAGCTGTTGCGTTTTTGTTTATAAACCATTAAAAACTATGACAAATTTATTTTGTCAATTTCAGGTTTCTGTGATTTCAAGTTTCAAATTTTTATCGAATTTTTCTTTCATTTCCTCGTTCGCAGCATGTTGTTGTTGTTTTTGTTGCTGTGTTTTCACTCCATTTCAGTTTTCAGCCATAAAATTAATTATTCATGTCTCAATATCATATTTCAATATATTAATTTGGCCGTTGGAATGTGTTGATTACTTTATGAGTTAACATCATGATTAAGAAAAGTTGCTGATAACTAAATCGTTTAGACTATAGGCTTTAATTTTATGCGTTTTTTGTGTGTTTGTTGCTGAGTGGTTATTAGCACTTAAGCGGGGATGGCATCAGGAAACCACTTGAGAGATTTTAGTAGGCTTATGCAAAACTGAAGTATTAAAACGGACAATAAAAAAGCTGTGAACTTTTTTCGGAATGCAGCTATATAGCCTATTGCAGTGGAGCCGATAAAAATAGCTATAGGCTCTTTATTATAGATTTATGCTGGGAATTGATGCTGAGCAAATGATGATTGTAACTATCTTTAAGTCTCGAATTATGCTTTATTTGCAAATTTATGTAGAATATTTTTAAATACAGTGATCATACGGTAATATAAGCCATCGGGTTGTAGCTAGATATAGTTTGTGCTCTAGTGTTAGAGCAAGCAAAAATAATTTTGGAAATACTTGAACTCAACCTTTACTGAGTATGTCAATGCTTAAGCCGGTATTTCCCCCCATCCACTAACCGATGATTCTTTCTAAGGTGGCATCCTCTGAATTTCGGTTTATTCTGGAAAAAAAATTCTGCAACATTTTGCAGTTTCGAAATCGCGGCATTAGCAAATCCGATTGGTATTGACATCTCTAGCCAATCCAAGTGGTTGACCCTTAATATAAATTTTCAACGAAATGAAATTTTGCAAGCTATTTTTTAGACTTACCAAACATTCATTAGATATTTTCAAAACTAAGGCACAGTTTGAAATTTTATTCCAGTTATGTTGAAGGTATCATCTGCTGAGATGCCTTGGACCTGCCCCTCATACGCACAACACCACGCTAAATGTCACATGGTCAGTGATTCAAACAAGCTTTCAACATTGTCGCATAAATCAACTAAATCTACTCTCATTTTCGAAAGCAACAACCAAACTTAAGAAATTGATAGCTAGCTAAAACAAATGCCGGCACATTAAAAAGTTGACACAATCAAATAATTTCACTTCTACGGAAGCCAACAAACCAATTAACAAATGCATTGGCCACCGAAAATGTAACCGGCTGAGCGCCGCGGCCGGTAGCCAAAAGTGGTAAGCATTTTTACAACTGGTCACATTTCAACAGCTCGACACTCGACTCGCGGTCCCCGCTGCCCGTTGCTCGACCCGCCCCGCTGCGCGCAGCCTCGGCCCCTGCTGGGTCATGCATAAACATATGGAATGACATGCAGAGTATCTCGAATGCGGAGGCTTAATATTAATATTGAGATATCGCATGTAAATGCGGCGAGCTTTGCCTGTTGGTGGCCCGGAGTCCGCACCGCGCGACACATTCGCATTGCTTCAGTTTTCGGCGCAGCTGTAGCTGAATTAATTCCAAATTAATGCTGAATATATTTAAAAAATCCCATGACGATATTGGCTCCAGTGGCCGAGCGTATTAGCATAAAACGGCAGTGGCCATAAGACTAAAAGGCTCGCCTTAAATTATTAATTTTTCCTCAACTATTGCTCTTTTAATATTTCAATTTAGACAAAATTAACAGTTTTAACATTTAAATGAAAATAAATTGCGATTTTATTTTTAATTAAAAAATCTTGTTGACAGTTCTTAAATGTTTCGGAAATTTATTTGTGCTGCCGTTGAGTGGCCATCACTCTTGGCAGTTTCTCTCTGCGGTGGCGGCGGAGGAAGTCGAGCGGCCAGTGGAGTGGCGGTAGTGTGGGTTAGTCGCTTACTTGATTAAGTTATTTACGAATTTCGTACACGAAATTATGCAGATTTCTTAGTTGAAAATTAATGTCGAGCATTTTTCGAAGTTGTCAAGCTAAAGTCGAATGTTATTCAACAAATGTGGATATGTTAATTTTGTTGCTGCCGGCTGCTAACATTTTGGCTTTTGTTTTGCTCTGTTTTAGTCACCGTTTTTTGCCGTTTGGTTTCTTTATTATAATAACAAAACCATAAAAATCAATTTCACATTTTGTCCAAATGATGTCGCGAGCTGTTGAAATTGAAATCTGGGCTGTGGAGAGTGCAGGTGTGTGCATGGCATGGAGAGGCACAGAGCTGACATGGAAGAGTAGGCCAAAAATAATAAGAAATTTGTTATAAAGTTTTAGTTTTGGTGAAGATAGTGAAAGAATCTGCATAAAGCAGAGAAATGCAAGCTTTTTGGCTGAGAAGAATCAAAGGAAAACCAGTAAATTTTTTTCCGAGGGTTATAAGCTTAATAATAATAACGAGAAAAATTTATGTAAATATGATGGCGTTCCATACAAAATGTATCGGTAAGACATCGATCTGTTGATATAGGCAGAAGTTGGACAGGCAACATAAAGATGAGATTGATATTATATATTAAGGATCAATCTATAAACAGAACAACATTGTTATTGAAATGGTCAGTTTTATGGTTTATTTAAAGTTTAGAGTGCAGTGCTAAAGTGCTGCTATCATAATTAACTGACAACTTCAGCTAACGAAATACTTCAGTGGGAGCAGTTGGATTTGCGCTTTTGTTGCCACATACCCCCTTTCCAAAAATTTGCACAAATTGGCAACTAACAAGCGCAACTTCAGTTGCTTTTGCCCAGCTTGTAGCTGTTGAGTTGCCTCAAAAGCTACCCAAAACAATTCAAGCTTCCCATTCGGCGCGCATGATGCATGCAACACTACAATCAAGTGTGGCAGCTGCAAATGAACAATGCTGCCAGCAACCCCACCGCACTCCATGGCACGCCAATCCACCAAGCCAACAGCAAACAATGTGCCCAACACAGCGGAAGAACTTGCTCCCGGCGCGAGCACGCTGCCATTCAGTCAAGTGACCCGGCACGGCCAATTTTCATTGTTGGCTGTTGAAATTGCATATTGGCCCTCTCGCAAAAATCTTCATGTTGCCATTTTTGCCAGCCAACACGCCAACAGCACACTCACACACGCACGCACATTGAACCCTCAAGTGTTGCGTCACAATTGTAGGCACTTCCCCTACGGAACGACGGCCGCCCCAGCCGCCAGACGCACAGACGCACGTTCGCCGTGAGTAAATACGTTTCTAATTTACGCGAAATATCACGTAAACAAGCCAGCATTGGCTCCCTTCCGCTGCAGGAAGTAATGTATATGTTGCGCCCGTGAGTGTGTGTGTGTGTGTGTGACAGCGCTGCCAACTGAGCATATATAGAAAAATCCCTCATGCAACATTTAAAATTCAATCCATTTCGGTACAATATAAAATGTTCAAATGAAGAAATTTACTTTCGAAATTACAAAAAAGGCTTGTTCCTGTTCCTTCTGAACTATTAAGAGCTTCTGAAGAGCTCAAGTTAGAAATATGACTTACAGAATTGTATAACTCTTTAAAAAATCATAAAAATATATGCTATATCCTTTTATTGTGAAGCAGATATAAACGGAAGCGAAATGCAGAGGTGGCAGCGCTGGCATGTGGGTTCAGTTCAGTTTGCTGCCATTCTATTGAGAACGGGGCAGTTCCATATTTTACAGTTCAATCTGGGAGCGAGCGAATGAATGAATGACTCGATGAATGAATGGCAAATGGCCTCGAGGCTTACTTGCGTGCGGAGGAAGGAAGAAGGGGAAGCGCACACAAAATTGTGTGCAATTTTCTAATTGTTTTGCTTTTTCTGTCGAGGGGGAGAGAATAACAAGTGCAAACGCAGTGGCCTTAGAAATGTGCAAATGTAAATGTGAATGCGCTGAATTGTGTTGAAATGCACTTGCATTGGTATGCGTGTTTCGGTAAGTGTATATGTAAGTTTGGATGCAGCTAAAAGGGGGCTAGAATAAAGCGAAAATTTTACGGTATCCAAATAAAATTTAATAATGCTTTATATAATATTTTAAATTAATTTTATTAATAATGTCTGATATAAATTCGATTCTTGCTTCGAGAAATATGTCGCAAAACAAAGTATCCATTGTATAAAAGTTCTGAGTGCGCCACTGCATTTATTAAATGTGTGTTTGCTTAATTGAATGTGGGGCTCTAAAGTACTAGCTTGAAGGGCTAATTGTAATTGTTTTCACATGAACTTCGTATAGCACGTTTTCGTACATACGCACATACACTCAACTTAACTTAAGAATTTTTTGAGATAATGGCAACATTGACAAAAATTTATAATAATATTTGTGTACAGCCTGATTTTTTGAAGAATTCATATCGATGCAAAAGAACAACTTGCTGAAAAGTTGGGATATTACTTTTTTCTTGAAATTCTCATATTTAGCCCTTATGTGCTATCATTTCCAAGTAATCCCTTCCCCCGGATTTCAAGTCATTGCTTATATGCTTCAGTAAACAAAATAGTTCTGAATAACATATGTAAAAAATGACACAATACTGTAAATTTTTATTGTTCAATGTATATAACTTTTTTATAGTTTGTTATTTTATAAACCAAATTTTTTCATTCTATATTTTCGAAAAAAAATATGTTTAAATATCCTGAAAATCGAACGAATTTTGTATGCTACTTCTCGCCAAGGCGGATCGAATGGAAGATCTTGCAGAGTACTTTTCTCTCCATCACTCCAGGAGAGACTGCATCAGTCTGTGAAATTAACGCACGTTCGTGAAATCAGCGTCATAGAGCATTTTTTTGCAACTGACTTTAGATCAACGTAACTGAAACGTTGAACCATTTCTCTGAGATTAGTATCATCAACCGCTGACAACTTCCGATTCTCTATAGAGCCACTTATTGACATGTCTAATTCACTTTTATTTAGTTAGTAGCCAGTTTTTCTAGCAAACGCAAAGTTCTTTAGAAATTTAGCTTACAGATTTGAATCTAGTAGCATCTATGAAATGCAACTTTTCTTTCGTCCTTTTTTTAAGTGTATGATCCTTTTTGTTCTAGCAGAAAAATGAATGTGAAATATATTCTGCGCTCTTGCCCATATTTCATTTCCTTTCAACGCACGACGCGGACGACCACAAGAGCTCCTCGATGAGTGCCATTCAGCGCTGCGGCGCACTGCTCGTGGCAACTCTACCTGCGCCACGGCCCGTGCCGCTGCTGCACAGCTGTTGGTATGCTGGTGCTTCTGCCTCATTGAGCATGTTTATTGCCGAGCTTTTTGTGCTAATTAGCCACGGTGCTTCATGGTTATTAAGATTTTCGCCAAGTGGCTGTGGCAATTCAACATTTACATTTTGCATTCCTCTTGTAAAAATGAAATAATTTACAACTGCGGGCGGTTTTGCATACGTTCGCTGCTCCTGATAATGCAACATCAGCCTGGCCCCCTCCCCGACAGCCGTGCATCTTCGTGCCCCAGCAGCTACTGCCAGCCAACAACACAACGCATAGTAAAGCGCAATACGCATGAGAAGGATACACGCATCCTTCAACTTAGCATAGCGTGTCTGTGTGTATGTGTGCGTGTGTATTGTGCATAGATGTGGCAAGCCACACTCACTTGAATTATGCAAATAAGGAATGCACATTTTGTATTTAATTTTATTTCATTTCTCGCAGAGGCTAATTATGCAGTTGCTACCCCCTCCTAGTTTTTTCCCCTTTAATAAAATACAATTCCATTTTTCGTTCTGCCTGCATTCGTTCCATTTTCCATTTCCGTTGATGTTTCCCATTCATTTCCTCTAACTATTTCAGTCTCCGTCTCACACTCTCACACTCAATTGGAATGAAATTGAAGTGCGGCCTAAAAGTATGTGAAGGTTTTTGTGCAGCTGCTGAGAATTCAACAGGAACCAAAGACGTAAGCGGAAAATGGAAAAATCGCGATTTTGCAGCAAAATCCTTGAAAATTTCTGCATTTCTCTGCTCTACGAGACGGCGAAAGGGTGCAGCGAAACGCATTCCGGGCTATTTGCATGCCATTTCAGGCATTTTGGACGCAAAAACTACTTTTTTCCCATGCGATTCCGTCCGTTACGAAAGCCGAATTCCGAAATCGCATGCGATTTTTCGCCGATTTTGTATGAAAAAATTGTTCCGTTATAATTTTGTGATTTTTCGCGTTTTTCGTTCATTCATTTCATCTGCATTACGTAGTAACAGACCAGACGGGCAAGGAAAATATAATTAATTTATTAATTAGCAACGTACGTAGGGGGCCGGCCGTACGTAGTAAATGTGGAAAATAGTAAATCATACAGGGCTATTATTATTATTCAGCGCTATTATTGTGTTGTGCGGATGTCAGCGCAGTTGAATAACTTGATAAAAATTGCCAGAAAAAGGCTGCTTTTAATGTTGGTAGCAGTTAAAGGTTAGTCATTTCGAGTTAAATTCTATAAATCAGAATATGCCTTAAGAAGACTGACTAACAGGATGGCAGGCATACACAGACAGTTGAATTAATTGGTGCAACCTTTCAAGCAGATGAATTTTTATAGGATTGGCATTCCATATGCTATTTTTCCGCACAGACTCAAAGCAAAAAATATAAATTGATAAAAAAAAACTTTATTTGACTTTCGTCAGAATCGGGCTGTGAATCGGTGGATCACAATGTAATGCGAGAGGGCCCGTTTGCAATTTCTGTAGGTCCTTATAAACAGTCGTATAAAAGATCATTCATTTGAGTTCTTGCTACGAATTGTTAACTTTCCGAGATCATTCTCTGCCTCGATAGAGCTTAACAATTACATAATTTCAGACTGGTCTGTCTATAGAGTTAACTTGTCGTTTATTTATGTTAAAAAAACACGCGCACACAAGTTAATACAAGAAGGATCGGACTATTTGTTTAGATACAGTAGCTAACAAAAGTATTCGGAATTAAAATTTTTCTGAAAGGAATTCATAAATTTGCTATGATGAACAATAGCTCTGAATTAAAAATCAAATCATTTTCTTTTATATGTTCGGTTAATTTATTAAAAAGCACACTGGAACTTTCATTAGGATCTCAGCTTCCAGCAGTTTGCAGCTACCTGATAGAATTGCCAGCTATTATTTTTGCCTGTATACTAAACACCTTCGGCTCTGGCAGAAACATTTGTCTGAACTTAAAGTCGTTATTTGAAAGTGCCGATTTTATATGCGAATCCTGATACTCACAGACAAGCCAGCAGCTAGTGGCTAGCAACAACAAGGCGCTCCCTTCAGCAAAACATCGAAGAGTTTGCAGGATTCAAGAGCGCAGAGAAAACATGTTCGAATAGTTGGACGGCAGCAGCGTTGCGAATGAAAAGGATATGCAAACAGCAGCCATTCAGCGAGTGTTGTTGCTGTTGTTGCCGTTGTTGCTGTAGTGCTTGTTGTTCAATAGCGAACTTGAAGTTTGAAATTGCCAGAGGCGCCTCGTTAGAACTTTGGTTTTTGAAAATGATTTGAGCGCTGATAAGGATAAGGCGGCAGGCAGCATGACAGGAGCACGAGATAAACATACTAATTAAAAGCATACCAGAAGGCAGCCGCCATTAATTAATAGCATAAGCGGAAAATTTGTTTGCAAGATTTCTGCTCAGGCAAAATTTGAGTAGCATTACAAGCAAACAATAATTTTCTTTTATTATTTTCCTTCTACTTGCGCTCCCCTGCAGCATATCCCTAAACAGACAAATCGACAGCATTCGGCAAATTTCAGCTCGCCAATTCAATTCAGCAAAGGAATTCAGTGAAGCGCATAAGGATATGTTACTTCTGTATGCCACATTACACTCCAAATGGCTTAAGCAATCATTATCCTTATTCGTCCTGACAACCACTACACATAAGAATGCTTCTTTCTGCACGGGCAACTTACCCCCTGCTCCAGCCACGGTTCCACAACAAGCAGCAATGGCAACAACAACAATAATCACAATTGCTTAGGCTTCAACGGTTGTCAACACATACGCGCCGCCGTCTTGTATCCTTGTATCCTTGCAGCCGTGCTGCTGTTCTACGCTAGCTGCAGCATTTACACTGATTACATTGAAACTGGCATTTCTCTCAATGTGTGAGTGTGTGTCTGTGTTTGCCTTGCTATTGCTATTGCTATTGTTGCTTACTTGATGTTCTTCTCTGTGTGTGTGTGCTGCGTTACCTTTAAGTAGCCCTCTGCAATTGCTTTCGTTCTCACAAAAGATAAATGGCCCCCGAAACTTGCAAATATCGCAGAGCAACAACAACAAAAGCAGTGGCAACAGAATATGAATGCGTCTAGCAAATTTTTGGTAGCATTGTACGCATAATTCCAGTAGTGTAAATATGGCGGTTCTGGCGCAAGGGAAGGAGCGGGTTGAGTAGGGTTCAGTGAAAAATTTGTATGTGTGGAGCAGAAAATTTGCTCCACCATATGTAGGGGTGAAACGATGACGTCATCAGTGAAAATGACGTCATCAGTGATAATGTAAACAATATGATAAAATTAGAATTTCGCAATTCGAATTTCACAATTAGATGTAATTTGAAATCGTTTATGTATGTATGTATGTATGTGTGCATGTGTATGTATATATGTATGTATGTATGTATATATATATGTATGTATGTATGCATATATATATATGTGTGTATGTATATATATATGTGTATATGTGTGTATGTATGTATGTATACATGTATGTATATGGGATCGAGAACCTAAGCGCGGGGGCAAGCGCGAGAGCGGCTCTATCGTTGTTCATAACAATATGTTTGTTTTGTGATAACGCAGGAGCACAGCTAAGAATGAACAGCATATTGATTCTTGCTAACCAGCCATAGAGCGATAATGTGTGCTGTATGATGCATATGACTTAGAATTTTTAAGAGGAAGATCAATTTTGTTTGTTTACATTAAAGATTCGTTGGCGATAGTAGTATATGAGGCATTAGCGTGTGAATATTGTTTGTTTACATTAAAGATTCGTTGGCGATAGTAGTATATGACGCATTAGCGTGTGAATATAACTAATGATTTTTATGAGCAGGAACACAGCTAAGAATTAACAACAAGTTGGATATAGCTTATTTCAATCTTGAACTTTTATAAACAAATATTATGAAAATGAAGAAAGAAATGAAGGATACAAATACAATCCTATATATTTCATATTTAAGCTTGCAGCAGATAAAGTGTAAATTTGAAATATTTTAACTGAAACTTGTCTCAGGCTTCTCCAAAGCATTGAATATAGAAAATGGATAGTCAACATTTGCTATCTGGTACGCTATTCTTCCACATAATGCGTTCACCATATCAATCTACAGGAATTTATACTAACAATATTTTATTTAAATAAAATAACAAAAGATTAATAAAAATGTTTATTTATTCATTTCAGTATGCTGATTTACAAATCTTATAGACTATAACAAACGGAAAAAGCTTAACCTAAAGCAATTAGCATTTACATCTTAATCTAGACATTGTTGTAAAAACTTATGGATACACAATTTGAACAACATGTTAATTATTTTTCAATTAATTTGATAATGTCCCCACGCTAATGTGTTAACACCATCTTCTTGAATACATCTCTTATCATCTGAACAACTTAATATTAATTTTTTGAGCTCTTGTGTATACAATTGATGAACTCTTGATCTAAATATATACATATTACCATAGAATTGTTTCTTCCTCAACAAACAATCTTTATAATCTTCTATACTAAGGTTTTTTAATAAAGCTTTTTTAACGCCTTTTGCTTTTTTTACTTGTTTACAATTGATCGTATCAATAGAATACATTTTTGATCGAAGGCCGACGAATTCCCTCATTATATTTCCGTTGTTTTCATCTTTCATCATGCCGAGAACTTTTTTGTTTTTCAAAGGCAAATTGAAGGCATTGTCATTTGAATATCCTGAAGTATCGAAATACAAATCTATATCATCTCTAATGTCTTTATAAAAATCTTCAGTCTGAATATTGTAAATGAATGAGTCTGTATCCATGTAATTTAAAGTTAAATTTACACCAAATTTCGGTTTCATATAATTATAATGGAAATCATACATTTTTAATTTGGATAATTCAAGTACCGTAAAACCTAAATATATAGGTTTATTATACAACGAATGAACCCTATTCAATTGGATTGCAACCATGTCATCTGTAAACAATGTAGAGCTATGATAATTGGGTTTTGCAATTAGAGCGCGAGCACCTAAATGTTTTCTATAACTTTCCCATTCAGTTACAATTTTAACATCTTTTCTCTTATCGACATTTTCCATTGTTTTGCCGTATACGGCATTATTTAAGAGTTTAAAGAAATTTTTTTCAAACTCGTTTTTAGCTAATGTTCTATGATGAGTATTCAAATCTATATATTGCTTCAACCAACTCGACTGTTTAAATTTCAAAATTGTGTGTATTTTTTTCAACTTTAATCCATTTGCTAGACATTGCTTAAGATTTCTATGATGAATAATGTAATTAGTTTTATTATTTAAATCTGCTATTAATTTTTTACATTGGGTTATGGGGCTGTTTTTATTTTCTACACAAAATGGCAAGTCATTATGTAGAATATGGTAATTTTCTGGATACTCTAAATCTACTTCAAGTATATAACCAAAAGAAGAATTTTCTTCAATTGATTCTATCTCAAAGTCATCGAAATTTTGCATCCATTCAAATCCACCATATGGAAGCTTTTCCGACATTGCCCAACCATACAGATTATTTGCATCTAAATACATTAAATATTCTGATGGTTGGGTAATGTCGTAATCACTCATATATTTATTGTTTGCCTTGGAATGTCTCTTGCAGCATTGAACAAGTCCACCTCGTATTCCCTTTTGTACAAAATTGTACATATCTATATCGGTAAGGAGCTCAAGTTCAATATTAGTTGTTTTAAGCATTGCATCCCAAGATAAGCCTGGAGCAGTATAATATTGACAGGGATCTAGCCCATAAATATTTTTGCAAACCTTTCTAAAATTTTCAAAAATATCTGTCAATAGTAAAACATCTGTTTTCAAATACAACATCATATAACTAAGCAATGTCGAACAATTGAAAACATCCCAAACTTTTTCAGCATGTTCATAATCCTCAATTGAACATTCTATATTACACAATTTGTTGAAAAATTCATGTCGAGTTGGAAGTTTTTTCTCATTAAGGCGATCTACAGAATTTATATAATCATAGGGAAAGACACCCTTTCTTCTGACTAAATTAAACTCAGCTTCAATTGGATACATCTCTCTTGTAATATGTAAATCATTAACTGCTAAATTATTAGCTAAACTATCTAAGCTTGATGCCATAAACCGAAATGAATCTAAAAATCGCAATTCAATTGTATTTTTCTCATCCACAAATATGCGTTTCGAAAGAGATACATACAATTCCTTATTTAAAGGGATTACATGTATATCTCCTGGAAATAATGTGAGTTCTTTGATAAAAAGATGACAATCATAACCGGAAAAGTTATGGAAAAATATAGGAATAAATTTTGCAATCTGATATCTCAAATTGCATTCATTATGGGCTGGTCCTCTATATTTTCCAGTTAAATGGCAATGATCAGCCACTCTATCATTTCCCAGCTCTTTATTACAGATATGACATAATATGCTATCAAATTGTTTTCGAATTTCCTCAGATGTGAGGAAATTCATCGGCCTTACTATAGCTAAATATTTATAATAAATATCTTTTAAATCTCTAACTAAATACTCTACAAATTTTTTTGGTGAATCTACACCTGAATATTGAACTAATTTACTATAACTATTATTAGAACATTTTATATAATAACTAAATGCAAAAGGTACATGCTTTTGAATACTCTTAACTTGTGCTGAGTTTTGAAAATTTTCACTTTGTAAAATACACTCAAAATCAGCATATACTACAACGGGTACATCTAACTCCCGTTCATAATTTTTATATCGTAGAACTACATTCTTACCTCTTGGCATTTCACAAACAATTTTGTTACAGCCAAGTTTGTGAAATGCCAACGCTTCTGCACTATGCCTATACTGCAGGCAGTTGTTGCATATAAATATTCGATGTTCATGCTGAGTAGATTGTTTACATAGCAATCTATTGAAAAAATAGAAAACCAAAATATATCAAAATTTTAAATATATAAATCGTATAATATATATAAATATTGTATATAAATTGTTGTTATTCTTATTATTGAATATATGTACCTTGAAATATGTTTTATCCACACGTAGTGGAACTGCTGTTCTTTCTGGATTAGCATCAGGTTGATATGGTGCTCCTTTTCGACAGCAGTGCTATAGTAGGGACCAACTACTTTATGGAGCTCTTCATCGAATCCGAAAATATTAATGCTGATGCTGCTGTTTTGGTCCTCAAACTTTTTTGCGTCTTTAATTAGTAAAGGGAATGTCAGATCCTTGAAATTTAGCTCTATATTGTTGCGCAAGGTTATTAAATCAGCCTTAATGTCTGCTATTTGATAGTTGCAACATCTCTGAGGATCACGTTCCACTGGACACAGCGCTGATATTATCGCCCACTTGAAACAGAATTCATCACTATTTCGTATATTTAAACAGGCTTTCTTCTTGTACACTTCATATGGTAGTGGTAGATACCGCGATCCTTTTATTGGTCTATATTGATTGATGTTAATTTCCAGATGAGAGAGTCTTATTAATGTCCAGCCGCTATCTCTTTCTTGAAATTCAGCTAGTTTTGTGCAGAGTTGCGTACACATGTCCTCATAGCTAGAAATCACTTGTGGTTCAATTTGAGCTACACTCATTTTAGTTTGAAATGATTTCAAGTCAATAACTATTTCATCATCACTGGACATTTTTATGAATTCAGCAAACAGTTCTATATTATATTTAAATGCTGAATGTTTTTCAAGCATATCGTTTAACATTTTTATTATAATTGATTGAGCATTTTTCAAAAATTGATCAGGTATTAGTTGACCTTCATCTTTATTTTCAAATACAACTGTTTCAATGCGCTCATTAAACGCCGATTTAACACTTTTAAAGTTTTCATCTTTTGTAATCGCACAATTTCTCTTATGTTTATTTGTGCGTACGTGATAGTTCCAGGATTTGAATATAACATTTTCACCGCAACTGTTGCAAAGCACTTCTCTGTTGAAATCAATCAACTGATTTACATTATTGTTATTATTATTATTATTATTATTGCTGCACGATGGCAGACAATCTTGTGGCTGATGATAGACTTTAGTATGTCGTGCTAACTTATCAGCTCTCGAAAATGTTTGTTTGCATATTTCACATGCAATATCGACTTTATTATGTTTATTTAAAATATGTCGATTTAGCGTATATTTATAACTAAATCCGCATCCGCACACTTCACAATTGAATCCTTTCATTTTGATTTTTTTTAAATTACAATAGTTTTGAGCTTTTATCCTTGTTGCTGTTCAGATGAAAGTTGAAACAGTACTATTAAAGCTTCACGTTCATTCGTCCTTTATATAAGAAGCGACAATGAGCCGAACGATAATTTTTGCGCTCGGTTTCTGTGTTGTTGTTTATATATGCTGACTGAGCATTTTTGTGTTCGGTTTCTGTATTGTTGTTGTTTATATATGCTAACTGAGCATTTTTGTGTTCGGTTTCTGTATTGTTGTTGTTTATATATGCTGACTGAGCATTTTTGTGTTCGGTTTCTGTGTTGTTGTTGTTTATATATGCTGACTGAGCATTTTTGTGTTCGGTTTCTGTATTGTTGTTGTTTATATATGCTGACTGAGCATTTTTGCGCTCGGTTTCTATGTTGTTGTTGTTTATATATATATGCTGACTGAGCATTTTTGTGTTCGGGTTCTGTGTTGTTGTTGTTTATAATGAAGCTTCGCTCTCGGAAGCACCCGCTGTGTCCGTTGTTGCTGCTGTCTATAATGAAGCTTCGCTCTCGGAAGCACCCGCTGTGTCCGTTGTTGCTGCTGTCTATAATGAAGCTTCGCTCTCGGAAGCACCCACTGTGTCCTTTGTTACTGCTGTCTATAATAAAACTTCGCTCTCGGAAGCACCCGCTATGCCCGTCGTTGCTGCTGTTTGTTTCTGCGTAAGCAATGTCGTGTTCTCTACAAGCCGAATCCAAGGGATTAATTCCTCTATCGCCTCTTGCTAAACGTTTTTTCAATTTCGTCCCGGCCCACAAAACTGATAGCCTGGTAAATGAAGTTCCACTGGCAACGAATTTATTAGAACCTTAGCAAATTTTAAACACAGGCATTCAACGCTATAACAAATTACTAATACAATATTGGATACGGACTTCGCCTTGTGTGGGAATATTTTTGATAGAGTTTAATCAAAATGTTCTTTTAAAAATAGGTCATGTCAAATCATATAATCAACTAGGTATTATATATATATATTAAACAATGAAAGTCATTTTTTGTCATTCATTTTATGATTTCCGATTTTAAAAGTGTATCAGCTTATCCGCTATCAGCTTATCCGCTATCTGCTTATCTGCTATCAGCTTATCTGCTATCTGCTTATCTGATATCAGCTTATCTGATATCAGCTTATCTGCTATCAGATATCAGCTTATCAGCTCTATACCAGCTCTATACCAGCTTATCAGCTCTATACCAGCTCTATACCAGCTTATCTGCTATCAGATATCAGGTATCAGATGTCAGGTATCAGATATCAGGTATCAGGTTATCAGGTATCAGGTATATATCAGTTCCACTGGAAACGAATTTATTATATTATTAAGTAGACTTCCTCCAACAACAAATCGATTAGGAGTGATTTGATTTTTATAGTTTACTACCATATTATAATGAATAATGTTTTAACCTTTCACACGGTCCATTAAAGACTAATGTAAATCAACAAATGTATATGTTTCAAATAGATTGTCATCAGTTGCTAAGATGCTTCTAATAAAACAACACCAAAACATAATTGATAGAAATGTCTATATTTCTTCAAATAATCATCAAAAACTAAGACACAGTTCACTACTTCCTAACACCATAAGAGCCCTTATTGTTGGACCATCAAATTGCGGAAAGACCAATGTTATGATAGGTCTAATAGAAAGTCCTAATGGGCTAAAATTTGAAAATATATATTTGTATTCAAAATCTTTACATCAGCCTAAATATGAATATTTAAGACAATTGATAACACCAATTAAAGGTATGGGGTTCTATACATTTTCTGAAAACGAACACGTTTTACCACCGGACAAGGCCAAAAGAAATTCCATCATGATTTTTGATGATGTTGCCTGCGAGAAACAAAATAATATTCATGCATATTTCTGCATGGGTCGGTATAAAAATGTTGATAGCTTCTATCTGTGTCAAACATATACACGTATACCAAAGCATTTAATACGCGACAATGCTAACATGATAATTATGTTTAAGCAAGATGAACTGAATATGAAGCATATATATCATGATCATGTTGGTAGGGATATGTCATTTAAAACGTTTTGTTAAATGTACACAGAATGTTGGAAGGACAAATATGGATTCCTTGTTTAAGCAAGATGAACTGAATATGAAGCATATATATCAGGATCATGTTGGTAGGGATATGTCATTTAAAACGTTTTGTTAAATGTACACAGAATGTTGGAAGGACAAATATGGATTCCTTGTTTAAGCAAGATGAACTGAATATGAAGCATATATATCAGGATCATGTTGGTAGGGATATGTCATTTAAAACGTTTTGTTAAATGTACACAGAATGTTGTAAGGATAAATATGGATTCCTTGTTTAAGCAAGATGAACTGAATATGAAGCATATATATCATGATCATGTTGGTAGGGATATATCATTTAAAACGTTTTGTTAAATGTACACAGAATGTTGGAAGGATAAATATGGATTCCTTGGTATAAACAAAGATGACGATATTGATTCTGAACGCTATAGAAAGGGGTTCAATATTTTTATTAAACAATAAAATGTTAGATGCTGTAACTAAATGTTTAGTATGTTACCAACTATCTGCTATCAAGTAAATCAAGATGATGAATCAGTTGTAATAGCTTGAGAGCAGATAGCTGATAACCTGATACCTGATATCTGATACCTGATATCTGATAGCAGATAAGCTGGTATAGAGCTGGTATAGAGCTGATAAGCTGGTATAGAGCTGGTATAGAGCTGATAAGCTGATATCTGATAGCAGATAAGCTGATATCAGATAAGCTGATATCAGATAAGCAGATAGCAGATAAGCTGATAGCAGATAAGCAGATAGCGGATAAGCTGATAGCGGATAAGCTGATACACTTTTAAAATCGGAAATCATAAAATGAATGACAAAAAATGACTTTCATTGTTTAATATATATATATAATACCTAGTTGATTATATGATTTGACATGACCTATTTTTAAAAGAACATTTTGATTAAACTCTATCAAAAATATTCCCACACAAGGCGAAGTCCGTATCCAATATTGTATTAGTAATTTGTTATAGCGTTGAATGCCTGTGTTTAAAATTTGCTAAGGTTCTAATAAATTCGTTGCCAGTGGAACTTCATTTACCAGGCTATCAGTTTTGTGGGCCGGGACGAAATTGAAAAAACGTTTAGCAAGAGGCGATAGAGGAATTAATCCCTTGGATTCGGCTTGTAGAGAACACGACATTGCTTACGCAGAAACAAACAGCAGCAACGACGGGCATAGCGGGTGCTTCCGAGAGCGAAGTTTTATTATAGACAGCAGTAACAAAGGACACAGTGGGTGCTTCCGAGAGCGAAGCTTCATTATAGACAGCAGCAACAACGGACACAGCGGGTGCTTCCGAGAGCGAAGCTTCATTATAGACAGCAGCAACAACGGACACAGCGGGTGCTTCCGAGAGCGAAGCTTCATTATAAACAACAACAACACAGAACCCGAACACAAAAATGCTCAGTCAGCATATATATATAAACAACAACAACATAGAAACCGAGCGCAAAAATGCTCAGTCAGCATATATAAACAACAACAATACAGAAACCGAACACAAAAATGCTCAGTCAGCATATATAAACAACAACAACACAGAAACCGAACACAAAAATGCTCAGTCAGCATATATAAACAACAACAATACAGAAACCGAACACAAAAATGCTCAGTTAGCATATATATAAACAACAACAATACAGAAACCGAACACAAAAATGCTCAGTCAGCATATATAAACAACAACACAGAAACCGAGCGCAAAAATTATCGTTCGGCTCATTGTCGCTTCTTATATAAAGGACGAATGAACGTGAAGCTTTAATAGTACTGTTTCAACTTTCATCTGAACAGCAACAAGGATAAAAGCTCAAAACTATTGTAATTTAAAAAAAATCAAAATGAAAGGATTCAATTGTGAAGTGTGCGGATGCGGATTTAGTTATAAATATACGCTAAATCGACATATTTTAAATAAACATAATAAAGTCGATATTGCATGTGAAATATGCAAACAAACATTTTCGAGAGCTGATAAGTTAGCACGACATACTAAAGTCTATCATCAGCCACAAGATTGTCTGCCATCGTGCAGCAATAATAATAATAATAATAATAACAATAATGTAAATCAGTTGATTGATTTCAACAGAGAAGTGCTTTGCAACAGTTGCGGTGAAAATGTTATATTCAAATCCTGGAACTATCACGTACGCACAAATAAACATAAGAGAAATTGTGCGATTACAAAAGATGAAAACTTTAAAAGTGTTAAATCGGCGTTTAATGAGCGCATTGAAACAGTTGTATTTGAAAATAAAGATGAAGGTCAACTAATACCTGATCAATTTTTGAAAAATGCTCAATCAATTATAATAAAAATGTTAAACGATATGCTTGAAAAACATTCAGCATTTAAATATAATATAGAACTGTTTGCTGAATTCATAAAAATGTCCAGTGATGATGAAATAGTTATTGACTTGAAATCATTTCAAACTAAAATGAGTGTAGCTCAAATTGAACCACAAGTGATTTCTAGCTATGAGGACATGTGTACGCAACTCTGCACAAAACTAGCTGAATTTCAAGAAAGAGATAGCGGCTGGACATTAATAAGACTCTCTCATCTGGAAATTAACATCAATCAATATAGACCAATAAAAGGATCGCGGTATCTACCACTACCATATGAAGTGTACAAGAAGAAAGCCTGTTTAAATATACGAAATAGTGATGAATTCTGTTTCAAGTGGGCGATAATATCAGCGCTGTGTCCAGTGGAACGTGATCCTCAGAGATGTTGCAACTATCAAATAGCAGACATTAAGGCTGATTTAATAACCTTGCGCAACAATATAGAGCTAAATTTCAAGGATCTGACATTCCCTTTACTAATTAAAGACGCAAAAAAGTTTGAGGACCAAAACAGCAGCATCAGCATTAATATTTTCGGATTCGATGAAGAGCTCCATAAAGTAGTTGGTCCCTACTATAGCACTGCTGTCGAAAAGGAGCACCATATCAACCTGATGCTAATCCAGAAAGAACAGCAGTTCCACTACGTGTGGATAAAACATATTTCAAGGTACATATATTCAATAATAAGAATAACAACAATTTATATACAATATTTATATATATTATACGATTTATATATTTAAAATTTTGATATATTTTGGTTTTCTATTTTTTCAATAGATTGCTATGTAAACAATCTACTCAGCATGAACATCGAATATTTATATGCAACAACTGCCTGCAGTATAGGCATAGTGCAGAAGCGTTGGCATTTCACAAACTTGGCTGTAACAAAATTGTTTGTGAAATGCCAAGAGGTAAGAATGTAGTTCTACGATATAAAAATTATGAACGGGAGTTAGATGTACCCGTTGTAGTATATGCTGATTTTGAGTGTATTTTACAAAGTGAAAATTTTCAAAACTCAGCACAAGTTAAGAGTATTCAAAAGCATGTACCTTTTGCATTTAGTTATTATATAAAATGTTCTAATAATAGTTATAGTAAATTAGTTCAATATTCAGGTGTAGATTCACCAAAAAAATTTGTAGAGTATTTAGTTAGAGATTTAAAAGATATTTATTATAAATATTTAGCTATAGTAAGGCCGATGAATTTCCTCACATCTGAGGAAATTCGAAAACAATTTGATAGCATATTATGTCATATCTGTAATAAAGAGCTGGGAAATGATAGAGTGGCTGATCATTGCCATTTAACTGGAAAATATAGAGGACCAGCCCATAATGAATGCAATTTGAGATATCAGATTGCAAAATTTATTCCTATATTTTTCCATAACTTTTCCGGTTATGATTGTCATCTTTTTATCAAAGAACTCACATTATTTCCAGGAGATATACATGTAATCCCTTTAAATAAGGAATTGTATGTATCTCTTTCGAAACGCATATTTGTGGATGAGAAAAATACAATTGAATTGCGATTTTTAGATTCATTTCGGTTTATGGCATCAAGCTTAGATAGTTTAGCTAATAATTTAGCAGTTAATGATTTACATATTACAAGAGAGATGTATCCAATTGAAGCTGAGTTTAATTTAGTCAGAAGAAAGGGTGTCTTTCCCTATGATTATATAAATTCTGTAGATCGCCTTAATGAGAAAAAACTTCCAACTCGACATGAATTTTTCAACAAATTGTGTAATATAGAATGTTCAATTGAGGATTATGAACATGCTGAAAAAGTTTGGGATGTTTTCAATTGTTCGACATTGCTTAGTTATATGATGTTGTATTTGAAAACAGATGTTTTACTATTGACAGATATTTTTGAAAATTTTAGAAAGGTTTGCAAAAATATTTATGGGCTAGATCCCTGTCAATATTATACTGCTCCAGGCTTATCTTGGGATGCAATGCTTAAAACAACTAATATTGAACTTGAGCTCCTTACCGATATAGATATGTACAATTTTGTACAAAAGGGAATACGAGGTGGACTTGTTCAATGCTGCAAGAGACATTCCAAGGCAAACAATAAATATATGAGTGATTACGACATTACCCAACCATCAGAATATTTAATGTATTTAGATGCAAATAATCTGTATGGTTGGGCAATGTCGGAAAAGCTTCCATATGGTGGATTTGAATGGATGCAAAATTTCGATGACTTTGAGATAGAATCAATTGAAGAAAATTCTTCTTTTGGTTATATACTTGAAGTAGATTTAGAGTATCCAGAAAATTACCATATTCTACATAATGACTTGCCATTTTGTGTAGAAAATAAAAACAGCCCCATAACCCAATGTAAAAAATTAATAGCAGATTTAAATAATAAAACTAATTACATTATTCATCATAGAAATCTTAAGCAATGTCTAGCAAATGGATTAAAGTTGAAAAAAATACACACAATTTTGAAATTTAAACAGTCGAGTTGGTTGAAGCAATATATAGATTTGAATACTCATCATAGAACATTAGCTAAAAACGAGTTTGAAAAAAATTTCTTTAAACTCTTAAATAATGCCGTATACGGCAAAACAATGGAAAATGTCGATAAGAGAAAAGATGTTAAAATTGTAACTGAATGGGAAAGTTATAGAAAACATTTAGGTGCTCGCGCTCTAATTGCAAAACCCAATTATCATAGCTCTACATTGTTTACAGATGACATGGTTGCAATCCAATTGAATAGGGTTCATTCGTTGTATAATAAACCTATATATTTAGGTTTTACGGTACTTGAATTATCCAAATTAAAAATGTATGATTTCCATTATAATTATATGAAACCGAAATTTGGTGTAAATTTAACTTTAAATTACATGGATACAGACTCATTCATTTACAATATTCAGACTGAAGATTTTTATAAAGACATTAGAGATGATATAGATTTGTATTTCGATACTTCAGGATATTCAAATGACAATGCCTTCAATTTGCCTTTGAAAAACAAAAAAGTTCTCGGCATGATGAAAGATGAAAACAACGGAAATATAATGAGGGAATTCGTCGGCCTTCGATCAAAAATGTATTCTATTGATACGATCAATTGTAAACAAGTAAAAAAAGCAAAAGGCGTTAAAAAAGCTTTATTAAAAAACCTTAGTATAGAAGATTATAAAGATTGTTTGTTGAGGAAGAAACAATTCTATGGTAATATGTATATATTTAGATCAAGAGTTCATCAATTGTATACACAAGAGCTCAAAAAATTAATATTAAGTTGTTCAGATGATAAGAGATGTATTCAAGAAGATGGTGTTAACACATTAGCGTGGGGACATTATCAAATTAATTGAAAAATAATTAACATGTTGTTCAAATTGTGTATCCATAAGTTTTTACAACAATGTCTAGATTAAGATGTAAATGCTAATTGCTTTAGGTTAAGCTTTTTCCGTTTGTTATAGTCTATAAGATTTGTAAATCAGCATACTGAAATGAATAAATAAACATTTTTATTAATCTTTTGTTATTTTATTTAAATAAAATATTGTTAGTATAAATTCCTGTAGATTGATATGGTGAACGCATTATGTGGAAGAATAGCGTACCAGATAGCAAATGTTGACTATCCATTTTCTATATTCAATGCTTTGGAGAAGCCTGAGACAAGTTTCAGTTAAAATATTTCAAATTTACACTTTATCTGCTGCAAGCTTAAATATGAAATATATAGGATTGTATTTGTATCCTTCATTTCTTTCTTCATTTTCATAATATTTGTTTATAAAAGTTCAAGATTGAAATAAGCTATATCCAACTTGTTGTTAATTCTTAGCTGTGTTCCTGCTCATAAAAATCATTAGTTATATTCACACGCTAATGCGTCATATACTACTATCGCCAACGAATCTTTAATGTAAACAAACAATATTCACACGCTAATGCCTCATATACTACTATCGCCAACGAATCTTTAATGTAAACAAACAAAATTGATCTTCCTCTTAAAAATTCTAAGTCATATGCATCATACAGCACACATTATCGCTCTATGGCTGGTTAGCAAGAATCAATATGCTGTTCATTCTTAGCTGTGCTCCTGCGTTATCACAAAACAAACATATTGTTATGAACAACGATAGAGCCGCTCTCGCGCTTGCCCCCGCGCTTAGGTTCTCGATCCCATATACATACATGTATACATACATACATACACACATATACACATATATATATACATACACACATATATATATATGCATACATACATACATATATATATACATACATACATACATATATACATACACATGCACACATACATACATACATACATAAACGATTTCAAATTACATCTAATTGTGAAATTCGAATTGCGAAATTCTAATTTTATCATATTGTTTACATTATCACTGATGACGTCATTTTCACTGATGACGTCATCGTTTCACCCCTACATATGGTGGAGCAAATTTTCTGCTCCACACATACAAATTTTTCACTGAACCCTACTCAACCCGCTCCTTCCCTTGCGCCAGAACCGCCATATTTACACTACTAATTCCAATGCTCTGAAGGTCCTTGTTAGCGATACTTTCATACGTGATGAAGTGTGCTTGTGTGGGTGCGGCAGTAAGTATCCAAACCATTTATTGGAGACACATGGACAAGCACTCACTGGGCGACAGAGGCGCTGCCATGGCACAGCGAGCATCAAGAGCGACCAATTTAAGATGAAGGCACGTAGCAGGAACAGGAGTGCATGGACGCCTAACAAATTCGTGCAATAAAAGTCGAAGAATCAATCTGATAAAATATTTACGTCTGTTCAATTTTGTCAAAATAAAATGATAGACCAAAAAATATATTCAAACAAAACTGTAATATGTATTTTGGCTAAGTATTCGGAACTTGTTGATTTTGTTAATTGTTTACAAGTAGTGTAAAATCGACACATTTGTAATTTCTGTACTGGAAGTACTAGAAACAACTCTAATGATTTCGAATGAGATAGTAAACTTTTTTCTAAACGCAACATGCTCCAAACAAGATATGTAAACATCAAAAGCCTTTTGCTATGAGGCCATATCGCTACTGAAAACTTAATCAAATTTTTAAATATCTCAAGTCTACATAATGATATAGAAAATTCGGCCCATTGCGCTCCCGTTCACTCCACTGTACACGGTACTTATGTGAACGCAAGCCGATTTTATTTTATTACATTCGATTCGGCATCATCTTGACATTCACTGTGAACAGCTCTAAGATGGTTTTGTTATTCATATATTGGTCATTTATTCAAGCAGAAATTTGTGCATTTCTACCGCTTGGAAAACATGCTCTTCAATGTGATAGAAAGAAGTAGAACGAAAGAACGATAGTCAGAGATTTCATTATATTTTTTAGTAGGAACACGTTTTTTTTTAAATTGTTAAACAAAGAATTACACAATCGGAATGGAGTGGTGGCTATTATTCTTTGTTATGCTATGGATTTAGTAATATTTCTTAAGCAAATTGCAAATTTTATTTATTTTTTTCAAGAAGAAGAAGCAGACCTTCAAGTGCGTTCGATCAAATGATGATTATTTTCGTATACTTTCTATAGAAATTAAGGCCATTTTACGTCTAATTTATTATGACAAACAAAGCCAACAATGGGGCCATTTATATAAAGTGTGTGAACACGCAGTAACACTTTGGTAATCTAGTGACTGGGCGCTGTCATAAAAGTGCCAAACTTGACAAATACACGCTTAAGGATATTCTCTGATTATTGTTAGAATGCTCTGTTCTGTCGGTTCAAGGACTTTTCAATTATACAAACCTTTCGCAGAATCGGCACAATGCCAAGCAATTCATACCTTACACATTCCAAAAAATTAATCGTGCGCGTTATGACAGCCGCACGCGTGCGGGCGAGCGTTGATCTGTCATTTATGACAAGCTATGACGAGCGCGAACATATGCAAATGTCAAAGCGACGGAGCTGAGATGAAGGCAGGTACGAGCAGTCTCGCCATTTTAATTGATACCAAATGCTGGCATGCGGGTTTTATATACTGGAAAAAGCGTAGCAGATAAATTGCAAAAAGACGGGGCAGGGGAGAGGTTAACTACTTTAGGGATTGCAATTTAAGCTGAGCAACTAAAACAGCGCATATAAAGAAATTAACGATTGCTTTTATGCATACGTGACAATCGGGTTCATTTAATTAAGGATTTAAGTAGTAAGGTGGGGAAGGAGGGGAAGGCAGGCAGGCAGACAGTTCGTAAAGCTGTACGTCAAAATTGCGTCTACGTCCAATTTTCCGCCAGGTTTTTATGATGTGCTCTGACCGCTGGTCGCTTGCGTTTAATGACTGCCGTAAAATAAAGCCAATGTGCAAGGGTAGAATCTGTCGGGAGCTGGGGGCTGAAATGAATTCGCCGCAGGACGCATAAAAATACCTGAAGTTAATGTGTTGTGCAAAGGAGCAATTAATAGGGCATTCTTTGTTGTGGCTAGTTTATGGGTAGACGCCGGTGTGGCCAACGCCAGCGGCAATTTCATCCTAAAGCAGCGCCGCCAATTGTACAAAATGGCGCTTGCGTTTACAATACGTGGCAGATTTCGGTCTTTGATGTTGCCTGCTAGACGCATTTTTCACTTTCCTCGCCTCTCCCCACCAGCCGCTTAGCTCTCTATTTGTGGCTCATAATTTACCAATTTATTTCGTCTTGTTGGCGTCGCTGCTATCAAACGATCCCAGTCTCAACGGCGCACAGTTTATGAATATGATCGAGCATTAGCCTATTTTGGCCCAATTAAGAAGTATATATGCATCTATACATGCGCGATGTGGTGTTGCAATGCGCAATTGGCAGCCGATTCGTTGCATCTTGAAAATTTGATTCCTCATTGTAGCTGTTTGTAAACACTTCACAGTTTTGCTCCACTGTCGGCCACACTCACTTCACCGAGCTGTCATTATTGACAGGTGTGTGCAACAATGTTTGGACCTCTAAGCATACACTCGATTAGGCTATGATGAAGTTGGTTTTCCTCTCCTATTCCCCTTGCCTTGGTAGACTATGAAAGATTTGTCTAAATAAAGTGTGAGATACACTGCAAAAAACTCAGTTCTAGTGAGCAAAATCAAAGTACTTTTGAAATTATGGTGAATCCAATAAGTGAAATAAAAAATATAGTAAAATATATAAATATAGTAGAAAGTATTGCTGCACATTACTGTACATTACTACAGTACTACTGCACACTACTGTACACTAATGCACTACACTACTACAGTACTACTGTACACTACTGTACAGTACTGCACACTAACACTGTACACTACCTTTAGTTTTGTATCTTTATGAAATTATGTAACTGCTAGAGACAATTGAAAAACTTCTTCTCAAGGCATAGTAAAAAGCGTTTTTATAACAGTCTCATAATTTTTGCATACATCAGTTTTGTCCTTGCTTTTCATCAAAGACTTGATAAATATTGCTAAAAGAAGGCAACTATACAAATTTTTTCCAGTGCACATTTCCTTCTGCTTTCCCGTCAAATTGAATTCCCATGTCAAAGAAAGGGCCTCTTTAGGCTTTCTATTTGACAGGATGTGAAATGTTTAAGCGTTTCCCCGCTCTGCCAGCACTTTAGCTCTTTGTAAAATAGCTAATTTCCGCTTACGAGCATAAAAGAAATTCGAATGTTCCTCAAACATGCCATGTTGACATTTGATTGTCGACGTCGTCGTCGGGCTTTTTGACTGAGCATGATTTGTGCATGAGCGCGCCCTCCTTTTGGCCCTTTAGAACACACTAATTTGTGTACATAATTGTGGAACCTTTGCCTTGTTTGACATTTGACACTGAACTGAATATGCCGAAGTGTATGCAGTTTATGGCCGAAATGCGTGCCAGCCAACGATTCGCGTCGCATTTCTTTTTGGGGTTAAAATCGTGGTAAAACATTTTGTTGCAATTTTCCGCTACATTTAACATGTCAGTGACCTTTGCTACCAGTTACCGTGTGCGAAGTTGGCCAGAGTTGGTGCAGTTAACAAACAAACTAGAAAAATAATTTATTAGCCGACATAGCGCTTCCCTTCTGAAGTGGTTGATTTGTACATTTGTGTACATTTTTTTTCAAAAATGAATGACTCAGCGGATTTTTTGTGTCCTCATTAGTGGCATTACCTGTTGTGAGTTGCCGTTCATTCCAAAAAAAACACAATTCCATGATTCACCATCTACACTGCCACTTATCTTCGAGCACACAAAAAATAATCATCGACAGAACGTTCCAACGTTTGGCTAATAACATCATAGCTTCCGCACAATTTCCTTCTTTTATTCATTGTCCTTGCTTCGACTCTTTTTTCTTCCTTGGACTGCAATTTCCGCAAAGTTGCAATTGTGCGTTGCATTTAAATGCTTTGATTGCATAATATGCGCACATTATCTTTAAACAGGATAATGACACTTGCAATGCTTAAGCAGGTTCCTGTTTCCACTGTACGCGTCATACGATAAAATTTTATTCGCGCCTGTCTGCTACGTGAGTCAATAGCTTTAAAGTGTTTCATGGACGCCACATCGAGGCGACATGGCGTCAGGGTTTCGCATTTAGGTGCAACGGGCTGCACTATCAATGTCTTCCCATTTCTTTATGTGTGTACTTTAGTGCATGTAGATCTAATGAAAAAACTTTGAAAAAGCAAGGCTCCTTGTAACGGTCCTACATTATAATCTTCGATGAATTTCTGCCGAGTCGTTATAATTTTGACAATAACAAAAAAAATTTATCCATAACATTTACATTAATTTCTATAATGCTATTAAGACGTAGTTTATTAAATAGAGCCCGGATTTTTTAAAGAAAAATCTTCAAGACATACTCCAGTCCAGCTTTAAGGACATGCCGTATTGTTGTAGACAAAAACCATATCCCGTTTAATAATAACATCTTATTTTGATTTCTTTTACTCTTACTTAAAATACCTTATGCCCGGTGTTCCTGAAGTTTCAGGTTTCTATTCTGGTATCGACATCTCGTGTTAGTTCCAGAAGCTGTTTGAAGAAAAATTCGATGAGCCAAATCTTTCTCTCTACATTCATGTATCATTTGTCTCAGAACTGGTCCTTCGGGGTTAACGTAAAATTAAATCACTATAGGGATATCTATGTTTGCGGAGAAGACTGATTGGTTAATAAATGTAGAAGCTCAATAAAAAGTTTTAGTAATTTTTTAATCATGCACTTCATTGTAAATTAATGCAATTTACATAAGAAGGAAAATATTTTACGAAGCCCCAACTTTGCTGTAGAATCGATGAAGATTACACTTTCAGTGTTAAAAAAGTTAAGTGCTAAATAATTCACTATCGATTAAGTCCAACCGTTGCTGAACTTGACAGCACTTTTCTTTGATACGTCATTCGATTCCTTAATACAGTTTCGTCAGACTGAAAAGGGAATCCGATTCCCTAATTTTGTTTCATCGGACTGAAAAGAGAATGCCCTAATAGATTCAATACTCTGAAGAATATCAACTTGAAGTGAACGAAGACATAAAATCGGACATTGTCGCACAAAAATAAAAGTACTCCAGTGGAATACTCCAACGAATTGTAACGATTCCATAGCAACGATAAGCAGTTGCCCCAAAGGCCTAGAAAACTACAAAAATTATCAATTTCTATGAGAGTTCCACTGATATCGCCACGTCCACGGCCGAAATGTGTGCCGAAGTCAAGAGCGCTGGGAAGCGCGGCGGGCGTTAAAAGCAATGTTAATTGGACAGCAGCTGTCAAAGCGCTGCAGCGATGCCAGGAACTGGGAAATCATTGGAGGAAGGGAGGCAGGCATGACGTTCGATGTTGCACACAACGAAGAGCGGACAACTCAATGATTGCGAACGTCGCGGCAACTATAAACACATGCATCAACAGCAACAACAACAACAACAACACCACCACTACAACAACCAGTCAGCCATCCAACAACATCATTGCCGTAAAACTAAGTGACGGCATGATTAGGAGAAGCTGCTCGTAGTTCCGCACTTTATACTCCACTAAACTGCAGTGACTTTTGAGTGTTTTGATGTGACATGGACAGTTGTTGTTGTAGTTGTTGTTATTGTTTTTGTAATTACCTATTATGGGCAAATACATACATAGAAATGTACAAAAACAACATTTTAGACTGTTATCTTTATTGCTGTCGGATGCATTTCATTATATGTGGCGATGACTAGGGATGTAGTGGCAGAAGGGCATGGAGGGGGAGGGGAGCTAATGTTACCAAATGCACTTTTTGGATAATTTCACTTTGTGAGTCAATATCATTTTATGTGTTGGATGATGAGGAGCAAAGGGCGGCGGGCAGAACAGCGCGATTAAGAGAAGCATACACACACACACACACTCGTACTCGCACACATACTTAGAACAAGAAAGGAAGCATAAAATAATGAAATGTTTGCATTTTCAAGTAAACAAAGCAAACGTGTAGAAAAAGACGCTAGACGAAGAGTGGAGCGGCGAAGTGAAGGCGCAACAAAGTGAGAAGAATGCAGCTTAGCTGGAAAATCGAGTAGTGCTTTTGCTAATAAATCCAGTGCGGCTCTTCAACTTTTCGGCTGCCTCAGGGCCCAGTTGATTTTCAGCCCTCTCTTCCGTATCATAAATTTGTTTTTTAAGCATGTCTTTTTTTTTCCCAAAAATATGGTGTATTGATTTCAATTCACGAACAATTTGCAGTCTGAAAAATGATAGGGGAATATTTTAGAAGTTTTTTAAAGAAAATACATGTAAATTCCATAGAATTTCTCAACATTAACTGAAATTTTCTAAATTAAATAAGAAATAATCAGACTCCTTCTGCTGACTTTAAATGAAACATAGAAAATTAGTTAATTAATAATTTAATTCATTTAACTAAAAATTTTTTAAAAGCAAATTAGCACGATTTTCAAGATGACTACATACTCCGCAATTAGGGTGCTTTCATTTATAACTACTGCTTAAGTTGAACAAAAAAATATAAATCCCAAAAATTTCGGAAACCAGGGAATGTGTTTTTCACTTTCGAAAATGTCGGAATTTCAAAAATATTTCGGAATTGATAGGACCTCAGAATAAGGTAACAAGAAGATTTTTTTAAAACTTGACTTTTTTAATTAAGCTGTCATGAGCGCTTTCCGCAGTCAGTACGAACTAATTATTATTAACTTTCAGGCCCCGGGCCCTGCCACAAGCCGTTGCTAGCCGCTTCAGCACAGCATATACTCGCTGCATGCGTAAATATTATCATTTGTGGTTACTTAAAGAAGATGAGCAGGAATCAAAGATGAGTGCCCAATGTCAGCGGAAGACGCCATGCCACCACCAACAACGCGCAACACAACTGCGCACTCAACACTTTGCCAAACACAAATACAAATACAACGCGTGTCGTGCCACAAGCGCTTAGAACTACGGAGAAGAGACAGCAGCGAAGCTCGAGCCTCGCTGCGTCAATTATCGCTCTACTGTCAGTTGCATGTTGCAGCTGCCAGCTGCCAAACACGCCTATGACAGCTACAAGTGCAGCAGAGTGTCCGAATAAAGGTTCGGCTTTTGGTTTCGGCAATATTCGGCGGAAAAGAGCAGCTTGCTCTAACCTTTAGTTTCGAACTAAAGTGAAAACAAATTTGGCCAATTCAAAAATTTAAGTAATATTTCTTTTGACAGTTTGTCAGATCCGGCAGCACCTTGCATCAATACAAAAACAGTCCATAGCTGTCACTCATCACTAAACGAGATTTCTAGACAGCTCTACGTGCAGCTCTGCTGGGTGCCAGGCCACAATTGGGAGCAACACTAAGGCGAACGAACTGGCCAGAATTAGCACAACATAAGAAAGTATTCCTTACAAGAAAAGGCTGGGAATTCCGCAAAAGACTTGCTAACTTTAACTATGCTGCGTTCTTGATGAGCATTTAATGCAATTTGAGAGCATTTAGCTGTAGGAAAATGAGCCTTTATCTATAGCCTTCAGCTACAATTTTCGTCAATCCATAGTATGTTCCAAATGTTCCAAACAAAGCAACTATTTTCACACAATTTAGAACCGGCCGAATGTTGAGCCGAACATAAACTTCGGCTTGGACCAGGAAAAGTCACCGTCACATCGCTGAGACACTAGAACATCATATTGCAGTTCTATTTGTTTTTGCTATTGCTGCAATCATGCCACATTACTTCACTGTGTGTGTGTGTGCAACATTTTCTGCAATTGCGATTTGCTGCCACTGATATCCGCTGCACTGCTCTTGCTCCACTTCCTCCACTTTTACACGCTGTGATGATGTAATCCGCAAATTCTTTCTGAGTGATCATTAGCAATTTTGCAGCAGTCCGCTTGCACATCCTGTCTAGCATGACAGCGTATCTAAAGGAAAATTCCAAAAATATCATTTATCTTTGATTTCGCAATTTCTCGAGAAACCATTTGTCAACATAATATGAACTCTTAATGTCACAGCAGCAACAAATCAAGAAGTATATAGAGTCAACTGAGCAGTACAAAAACCCAATGGAAAAGATAAATCAAATTGCTGCAAATAAGAGTTCAGTCGATTTTGACGGCTGCGATTTTAGAGAAATAATAAAAATATACATACATATATAGGTAAAGGTGAAACTTTTAATTGACAGAGCCATATAAATTTTTATATCAAACGTGAAATAATTGATTGGCTTTATACCTGCTCCGGCTCTTCCAGAAAATCGGGATTCATTTTTCGCACAATATCAGCCATGTATATATGAAGAACTGTTAGCATAAACTTCCAGAGAATTTCAATCTGAATTAAATTATTGTAAATATTTCTCTCTACTCTAAGGAATATATTCGTATTTGCTAGTGCAAAGCAGCCTGTATTTGCGGCACATGTCACAAACATGTTGCAACAACGTCAAACGACGGAAAAGTGCGTGCCAAACCGCAACGCATTGTGGCATCAAACCAAGGCACGAAGTGGCAGAGGTAAGCCGAAGACGTCGACGTTTACCTACGTGGACGTTTGCCTTGCCATCAGGGCTGCAAGGCGCTCAATTGAAATCAAGGAGTATCAGAGAGGTATCTTACAGCAATTGAATTGCGATCCAGCATAGCAAATTATTAAGAAATGTATTCAAATGAAATTGCGCCGCGATGGCTCAGTGGACAAGTACTTGGTCGCTGATGCGGGAGGCCTGGGTTCATGTATAATTTTTAAGTACAATACTGATTATTGCAGGTTTTTTCATGCCACTCAACTCATGAGATAATTTTCTCTCAAAGAGATATTGCACTTGAAGACCGAAGGTAATATAACAAAATAATAATAAAATTTTATATACACTTGATCCTCTTTTTACACGGTTGGTCGGGCCAAGAAAATTTCGTGCAAAAGAAAACCATGTAAACAAGATTAATAACGCACATCTCTTTTGAAAAACTTCGTTTTATTATTGTAGTTTCTTTTATATTGACAACAGAGTTGCTTTCTAATGCGTGGTTGTGTTACATGTAGTAAATCTAATTAAACGAAGAAAAAAGATACGAAATAGTCGTGCAAAAAAAAAACCGTGCATAAAAAGTAACTGGGGGATGTAAAAAAACACCGTGTAAAAAGAGGATCAGGTGTACATACTTGATGTCCCTAACAAAATCTTGCAATTTGCACTTAAATAAAATGTAGTTTCTGCCCCTCACTAGATTAGACGAGACGAGACTAGACTTGACTAAGGAAGAAGGTTAGCATCAATGCTTATATTTTTTAGCATATGAAGAATTGAAAGTAATCTAAAATTTACAAGCCAAATTAAATACATAGTTATAATTTAAATTTTCAATTTATTTATTCTAAGGTGTTAACATTTAAGACATTCGTCTTTTGTATGTCGCATAAATACAATAGATAATCAACTAATCAATAAATCAACAAATCTTACTACTTAAATTAATAATTTTATATTTTTTAATACAATAAACAAATGCTGAAAATCTGGAGAATTGGCAGCCCTGCTACTGCGAGCCACCCTGCTCGTCAGCGCCAGCGTCTACGCCGGCAAGTGGCAACGAACGAACTCGCACGAAAGCGATGCCGAAACCAGTGCGGCAACAGCCGACAACAGACGGAGCAACAGCAGCAGCAGCAGACAGACAGATGGACAGCATGAGCATGGAACATTTTGGCGCGAACAGCAGCAGGCAGCATTTGTTGCTGGCTGGTCGTGTGCTTGTCAGACGGAACGACAACAATCAGTCGAGATACGAACGCGCCAAGTGACGAACGTGTGTGCGGCTAAACGGAAACGTGTTTGGGAAACGGAAGCGGCATTTTCAAAATATACCACACACACAAAAGTGCTCGAGGAACTGCACTTTTACATTAAATAAGTGCAAAGGGGCAACGGAAGTGCGTCCAGTTGCTGCCGGAATCCGTGTACTCGTGCCCGCCGCTTTACTGTCGGTCGGTTGGTTCAATGCACGCGCGGCCTCTTGCCGCAGACGCAACAGCAGACAAGTGCAACAGTGCCGCAGCGAGCGGCTGATCGATGCTGCTGCCGGATACTGATAGCTGGATCAGCGATTATGCCGACGCTGAAATCGAAATCGAAACCGATCAAACCCCAAGCGACTGCGACGTCTTTGCCCAAATGGCTCATGGCTGGCTAAATGGCTAGTGCTGCTGCGGCTGCTTGTCGTTGCTGCTGGCTGCTGCGCCTGGCTGAGGCTGAGGCTGTGGCTGACGGGGCTGAGTGCGGTGTGCGAGTGAACGAGTTTTCGGTGACGTTGCGCGATCGTTTGTCGGCCTTTTGATCAGCGGTGCTTTGATCGTTGTTCTTGTGGTGGCGGCGGCGGCGGTGTTGCTGCCGGTGTCGGTCGGCGTGCGCGTTTGAAGCGGAAGACGAGAACAACAACAACAACCACAACTGAGAACAACAACAAACAGACAGACAAAAAATATAAAATTGCGCAACAGCAAGAAGAAGAAGAAGAAGAAGTTAAGAATCAAAGAATGTGTCGGCCTAACTAAAAGGCGGCAAAAATAATAACAAACGAATAAAGAAAGAAGCGTGTAAAAAAGCAGAAAAAAAACCGTGTAAAAGAAGAAACAAAGTGTAGTTGAAAGGCAGCAAAGCCAAAAACCGTAACGAAGTGCAGCAGAAAAGAGGCAAAGCGAAAAGTGCAAAAGTGGCCAATATTCGTGGCAAGTGCACGCGCTGAACGCAGAACGCTTCCGAGAAGTGCCGCTGCCCAGAAAGTTGCAAGAATTCCGTAGTGCGCCGTGCGGATTCCGCGAAGTGCGAAGCGAACCGCGGCCAAAACTATTTCAGCCAACAGCAGACTCGCTCTCACTCACTCAACGAAAAGTATTAGCAACAAAACTGCATTCTGCAAATATAAGCTTAAAAGAATTTTTTTCAATTACAAAAAAGTTATTAATAATAGTATCTAAAGAAACGCGCCTAAAAGTATCTATCAACGTCTAGAAAGAGCATATTTTAAGCCACTCTTACACACACACACACACACTCACACTCTATCAATCTCAATTAGCATTTTTTATATAAAACGGCAAATTAGTGTTAGTAATTTATTAACTCTTAGTCTAAGCGCATTTTAAGCAGCAGCAAAAAAAGTACTTAAGCCATTTTACAAAAAAAGAAAAAACTTACATCGTCTCTCGAAATTCAAAAAAAACTACCGCATATACGCCAAAAAGTAGACTTTAGCATTCATACAGAATCTAGTGTGTTTCACTTTACAGCAAATTATACAATACACACACACACACACATACATATATTACGTGGTATATCAAGGCAACATAATGCATTTACTCTGCTGGTTCATCACAATCGCCGCACTATCGCTGCTGCATCTGCGGCTCATACGCTGCGACGATCTTGCCATATTGAGCGGCGGCGCTGCAGCGGGCGGCAGTGCTGTTGGCGGCAGCAATATGCACAACAGCAACAACAATAACAATCTGGCACTGAACAGCACCTTGCTGAGCACGCTGCTGCACACGGCTGGCAACAGCAACAACAACAACAACATCAACAATGGAGTTGGCGGCGGCATCGGCGGTGTCGGCGCAGTTGGCCCTCTGGGTGGCGCTGTTAATCTCGGCGGTGGTTTAAACGGGCTCAGCGGTATTGGCAGCGCGGGCTCAACATCTGGGCTGGGCACCATGCCCATGTCAGCAGCGGGCGGCATGAGCGGCCTGGGTGGCAGTGCTGGCATTGGTGGCACACTTTCCACGCACGGTGCACATGGCTCGCATGTCTCGCACGGACATAGTCACGGACACGCTCTGGCTGGTCTTGCCGGTTTGGGTATTGTTGTGCCGGGCAGCATTGGCATGGGTGGACTTGGCGGTGGCGGCGCTGGTGGCATGGGACGCATGCATCAAGGAATGGCAGCAATTGGCAACAGCATGGGCGGTTCATTGGATAGCGGTGGCTTGGATCGCAGCGGCGGTGGACAAAATCCCTACTAGTAAGTCTATTTTTCCATAACTAATTTTAATTATTTGAATAGCTAAAGTGCGATGGGATGAGATATCAAAAGATATATAAAAAGTATATTTCATAGTGTTTTATAGAAAAAGAACTGAATTTTGTGGCAAAATTTTTACAAAAACGGTTTGAAAAGCAACACTAGAGCTTAGGTAAGCCTCATTGAAGATCGGGAAAAGGTCAAATTCCCTGTCCTAACCCTAGATTGCTAGCAAGATTATAAATTCTAGATTTAAAAGGAAGGAAAATCGGGCATAATGCAAAATAATTAATTCGCAATGATTTAAGTTACAGACGTTGTGGGTGGCAAAATATATTATTTGCTGATTCATGTCAGATGACTCTGATTCTAGGAACTGGTAATATCTTTACAATTAGTTTGACCACGCCGAAATCCCTATACTCGGTACTACTTATGCAATTTTAAAATCAAAATTAAAGCAAACTGAAAAAATCTATGTTCAATTAAACATTCATGATCTTGCTGAAGATCAGTATCTCAGCTAGCAACTTCAAGTGTATCTACGCGGCATTTCCTTGCATTTATTTGAGTGCACTTTTCCGCATGACCACTTTAAACTTGTCTAGCAAATTTTTGCAATGTCTATTCACTCAGAATATGCACAACTTTCAATCATGCTAAGCCAAACAGTCCGTGCCTCCGTCCATCAACTTGCCTGCCAGGTCAATGCAAGAGCCATCATAATCAACAACATATCAACTCCCCCAACGGCGTCAGCGTCGATCAATGCTTTTGATTAAGTTAATTCGCTGCGGCGACTCGTTAACAATAATTCTTGAGCAACATTTATAATGATTATTTTCATGCACATTTTTATAGTTATGCAATCATTTAACGATCGCATGCAGTTTGGCAGATTGCGCTAAAGTTGCAATTGTTCAGATACAATATTTTGCATGCTAATTTTTTTGTTCGTTTTCTCAAACTTTTACGATTAATCAGAGCACTTGTTATGATTGTCTCGACGGGCGAAATTGTAGCGAATTGCACGATCAGCAGGCAAAGATCGTTGTGTGGACGCCACATTTACTGTTGGAATTGCTTGAGCTTGATGGGAGCAGAGCGCACCGTCATTATTGAGCTGCTGCTGTAGCTGACGATCAGCATGATGACGATCGCTTGAGCGCCTGTAATGAAGATCGACAATCAGCAGATCAGATCAGACCAGACCAGAGCACTGCGCCTGCTGCTGATCACATCAAGCCAAGTCGGCTGAGGCAAGCGAAATGTTGCCATTTCAACAGAAATTTCAGTTCAAGAATAAATAAATAAAAGTGAGAGTTTATCGCTTAGAAAAATATTAACGGCGAATGCCATTGTCGCTATATGCAGATATAGCAGGAAATCCCCGCTTTAGAATGATTTATTTGTCAGCAGGCGGCTGATCTTGTTTATTTTGTGACTACATTTGAGAAGTGAATTTTCCAGATAAGATTTGGCAGGATGTAATGCGAATGTTTTGAGAAGCTGAGTCTGAAGCTGAGTCGTCTTATTAGCTTATAAATCGTTGCTGATGAATCGAAGCACGAATATTGGAAAATTGGCGAAAACTCGCATAAATGCTTACGAATATTTCACATGAACTTGTTAATCGGTATTCCCCAATTTGTATTCATATTTCTGCATATTTTGCTTAGGTCACTATGATTTCATTAGGATCGGTTTAATCAAAACGGTTAGTCTCCGAGATATTTGTAGCTTCTCTCCACTTTTTGGATAAAGTAGTTTCACAAAGAGCTTATATCTCTGGCACTTAGAAATATTTGTTTTTTTAATTATTCTTCTATTAATCAAAAAACGTTTGCATTGTATGCTAGTTTTTGCAGAGCTTCTTAACATTTCTTCTATATCAGAAATGAATGCAATATATTTTGATGTTTTTAATCTGATTAAATTCGTAAAGGAAACAACTGTTGTAGTCTGTTCTATAGCAAAGCAACTCCAATGAAGTTCTTTTTGGTATATTGTATAAAATTGATCAACATATCAGCTATATAGATTGTCGCATAATGCGCTGGTGGCATGGGACGCATGCATCAAGGAATGGCAGCAATTGTCAATTTTGTAAAATTTCTATTTACAAAACCGTTAAAAATACTAAACTGTTTCCCTTTTGTATACCAAGGCTATTGTCAAAAACCACAAAGTTCACATATTAAAAAATTGTAAATTTGTACAAACGTCTTATGTTTTCCTCAGTTGAAGTCATACTCAAAAGATGCAGAAATCTTTCTTAAAGAACTATTCTAAAAACTTTCTTTAAATTCTGCCTTCACATTAATACAATCCCTTTCTTAGTGACACATTTCGTAATTTTGTAGAAAAATTGCCAAAAGTGGTGCTTCCATTTAGCTACACACCTTCAGCAGCATATCTTTCAAAAATTACCAACAATATACTCCCGATTTCAACAGCTTGTCATCCAATTAAAGTTTGAAGGGAAAAACATCCCTTCTGCGCCGCTACAAAATAAGATAATTTATATCTTATGCTGTTTTCTGAGCCACTCTCTCCCCCGCCCCAGTCAAAGTGCAATTTTATTACTCATAATTATTCAACAAGCCGCGTTCCCCGGCTGCCGGATTGCCTCTCGCACCATGCTGCCTGCCGGCTTATCGGCTGCGCATAAAACGCGCATTTGTTGCTTTGTTATTTGTTGCTATTGTTGTACCAATTGTTGTCGTCGTCGTTGTTGTTGTTGTTTTAATACCAAAAAGTGCACATTACTTACACTTTGCAGCGCAGCTAAGACAAATATTATTTGCCACTGTCAGTGTGACGTTTACATCTGCGTTTTCGCCGTTTCCCCCAATTTTCGCCTGCCCGCCTGTGGCTGCCATTATTTGTCATTACATGCGCTCGCACAATGGAGCGCCCACCCCCCACCCACGAAAGCTACAGGAGCACCCACCACCCAAACAAAGCCAACAGAAGTGCAAGCAACCGAGCCAGCGCTGAACTCATCAATTGCACTGTAAAACACATGGCAGACGGACGAACGGACGGACAGACGGACGGAGGGACAGACGGACGATTGAGTAGACAACCGTGCCGCCAGTCGGTGGGCGGATGGCAGTGCTGACAAACCGTAGAATAGACTTAACGCTAATACCAACGTTCATGGTGTATGTGTGTGTGTGTGTGTGTGTGTGCAACGTGGAGGGTCGATTTTTATTGTTAAGCTGAAGAAATGCTGTTGATTTTGTAATTTGTAATGTCATGTTTTCTGGTTAAACAGCGAAAAGCGAGACATATGGCCTAGTCTGGAGTGTTGACAGCGTAGCGAAAGGCTTGAAAATTGAGTTTTAGATCCTTGAGATTTTAGCTGAGGAAAAGAAGTACAAAATTCATGAATAAATTATGTCAGTTAGTATAAATTTCAGAGTAAAATCTTTAAATTTAGAAAGTGTTAATTGGATCCCAAAATTGCAAATTCAAATTCAGATAAATTGAAATTCTAGCAGAATAAATTGAAATTCAGAAAACAAAAATCAATTTTCGTAATAATAATTTAAAACATGAAAAGTTAAATTACATTTCAGAATAACAAATTGTAATTAGAAAAGTGTTATTTGAGTTTCAGCTAGCATAAATAAAAATTCACTAATATATCTCTCATTTCAAGAAATATAAATTCAATTTAAGAAAGCAAAAATTGCATTTCGAAATTATAACTATAAAGTTAATAGTGTAAACTGAATACTAAAACAGTAAATTGAATTTTCAAAGCGGAAAAGCCCAAACTACTATGATTATTTTAAAGCATGGTTTCTGAAATTAAACTTCTAGTTCCCGAACTTCCATATATGATTCGAAAATTCATATACCCTTAATCTGAAAACTTTCTGAATTATAAGTTAAAATTCTGAAATGAATATATGATTTCTGAAATGGAATTTAAACCTTCTGATTTTAAAGTTATGTTTCAGAAATTCTATTAACATGAAATCTTTAGTTCATATTCTTCTCTGCTCTACCAGAGGAATGTGCCACACAGTGAAGGCACTCTGCCGCAGCAACAAAATGTGCCACACTGGCTGCGCCAGCTTGCAGCAAGTGAAGCGTACGCCAATGCCGGATGGCAAGTGAATGAAGCTTGTGTCAGACATGCCACAAAATGGCAGAGCCTAGCAGCGGGACACGCACATGACCGCTGCCCACTCACTGCAGTGCCAGTGCTGACTTCACTCTATCACACTCGAACTGTGCGCTGCGACTCTTTGGCCATGCCACCAAATCACAGACTAATCACAATTAAGCCGCTTACTCGGCACGCAGAGGTGTGCAGTTACAGGCGGTCCGGGTATTAGACAAATAACGCCTAATGCCTATTAAGGGGAAGCTCATTTGAACAGTTTCGTTTCGCCGCGTAAGAACTTGCAGGAAAACGCAAATTATCACAAAATCCCAGTGATAAGTATGGAAACTATCAGTGCAAATTGTCTTTTCTTTAAAAGACTTTTTGCAGCTTTAGAAATTTCAATTAACCCCTCCAGGGGTTTTCTTCTCCATAAGTGATAAGCTTAAAATTATGACTGTGATAAACTGTTTAACAAAATGTTGAAAAGAGAAACACTGCAGGAAACCCTCAAAATATAATTTTTTATCTCTGAAACAATATTCTCAGGCTTATATCTAGACTCAAGTAAGCTTCAAGTTATCACTTTGATGACTCTTATAAAATTTGTCACGAAATTTCTCATGACTCTAACGGATTTAATGAAACGTCAAAAATCTTCAAAGTATCACTTTGATGAATTTTAATGAATTTTTCTCGATTTAATAGACTTCAATCAAGCTTCAAATAATCACTTTGATGACTTTTAATGAAATTTTCTCGATTTAATAGACTTCAAATAAGCTTCTAATTATCACTTTGATGATTTATATGCAATTTTCTCAAGTTGATAGAGTCCAAGCTAGATTAAAATTATCACTGCCAAATCTTAAACAATTTCTTTATGTATGAGATATTCAGATATACCAAGCTAACTCAAAATAACCCCTAAGACAAATTTCCAACTTCAAATAATTTCTTTAAAGCTGATAATCTTGAAGGAAAGTAAAAGTGAATTGAAAGCAAAAAACACAAAAGAAATAAAGTAAATGAAAGCGTAAATATGAAATGAAAATCACCAGGACAAAGAATGGCACACAGACTTGTAAGGGAGGTGAACCGTTAGCATGACAAAGAGCTGGAGACATTTGCGATTTACGATACTCGATGCGAATTGCCGGCCTCAGACGCATAAACAACAAATGCGCCACTGCAAAGAATGAGGCAAATAAAAGGCATGCAAAAGGCACATGTTCCAATAAAATAAATGCAGAGCAAAAAAAAGGTTGAATGTAATTGAAAATACTTGAAGGAGCTGGAGCCGAACTGAGCGAGTGAATGAATGGCCAAGTGAATTGCAATACTTTGGCAGAGAACGAAGTGGCGAGTTGGCATTTGGTAAGAATGGTGATGCTATTAACAACAGATGTTCTTCCAGCAAGCACTTGGACTATAATTTGTAAATTTGTAGCATATTTTGGAACTGCAGACAATTGAAAGCGTGCAAAGTAAAATGTCCAGAAAGCTATAAAATTAAAGGTAGTTGGCCAAACTGTATTATTCCACTACATTTTCACAACCTACTTTGCTAAATATCATTAACCGTTTCTACTTAGTTTTCTAAGTTTTTTACCCATGATCTACAAGCATATGTAGAGAGAAAAAAGAAGAAGAGCGAAACGAAATGTTTGAAAATAGAGTAGAATGAGAAAAATATGAGAAAGAACTTATATATTGCAGCTTCGTCTATTAAAAAGCGCGCTAATTCTTCTTTAAAGTTTTCTTTCGACAAAATCTTTATTGAAGCCAAAGCTCCATTTTTTTACCAATCAGCTGTGAATTTCGTATTTTACAACAAGTGTTGCAAGCTAAACTGAAAAACCACTCACAATTGATGGAAAATGTTTACTATTGCATAAATTTGCAAGCTCAAATACACAATATTGTGAATATATTTCTTCTATGCTTAGGGTCCAAAATAAAAACGTGAAATATTTTTATGAAAAACTTTAAACTTTATGCATTTTAATGCAGCTATTTTGATTGGCTTTTACAAATCTTGTTGTTCTTTTATAAAGCATCTCGAACAACAAGAGCAAACATTACAAAAAATGTCTTTTACTTTTGTTCTTCTTTTACTTTTGTTTTTCTTTTACTTTTATTTACGTTGTAATGTCTTCAAAGCGAAAGAAATCTCAGAGCAAATCGCGCACTTTCCAACTTTGCACATTACAGTTGGAACAATTGTAGTTTGCATTGTTCTTTTTTAATTTTTCTTGTTTTGACTAAGAATCTTGTTTAAAGAGGCAAGTTAAATTAACGTTTTTTGATGTTTTGTATCTGCGACTACACGAGTTTAAGTTTCGTTGTAGTTAAATGTAGTTAAATTTTAGTATCGTTAGCTACTTGCTTGAAAACAAGTCGTACGATTTATATAGAAATTATCTTTATCGAAATTTTTCATATCAGTTCAGCAGCTGCCGTAGTATGCCTAATTAGCGCGCTATAGTATAAGCATATGAAAGAGAGTAGCTTCCAGATGTGGATGATATCTTCATCTTATGCCAAGAAAAGGCGCAATTTCACTTCTTCAGCGGGATCGGAAATTTCTGCTGAAATTACAAAATCGTTAATTGTGCTTCGTCCTGACTTACAGCAACTGCCGACGAGCTCGCTATTCATAAACGGCATTTGCCCCGGCGTACGGGTTGTTTTCCCCGCCAGCCGCTGCCGCCGTTAATGTGCCCTGTGCAATGTCATAAATGTCTGTCAAACATTATTACATTATTTGCTTTGTTAAATGAAATTGAAACCAACCCCTTTCGTGTTTCGTGCCGAGGCCTCCTGGCAATTATTAAATTTTCATTACATCCCCTAATCAGCTTTTGAGCACTGATTGTACAAATAGTGTGCAGTTGTAGTGGTACGCGCAGAGCCGGAAATGTTCTTCGGCATGTACATACCTTCGGGCTGAGCATATCCTTTGTAGCCGCGTATTTGTTGGTTTTGTTGTTAAATTGCAATCAAACCCTTAAATCTGTTTCCACTTTTCCAATGAGCAAATATTGATTCGGGCTGGTTGGCGAAGGCACTGAAAAATGTTGTCTCGGTTTTCCGCTTTGAATGGATATGCGGTTGTTGGCTCATGCTTGTGCGAGTACGCTGGAAAAAGGATTAAAAATTCCTTAATGAAAAATTATGTGACAGCAAAAACAAGTAAGAATGGCATATAATTAAGTTGTTGTAATTTATATACACGATCTCAGCATAGAACTTGAACCGTCAAACTTTATTAAAAGTATGCATTTCATCTACCGGGTTAACTATCTTTATATCTTCTGGATTTAAATCTGTATTTGCACTGAATATGACAAAGGCAAATAGTAGCTAAAGATAAATATTTACATATGTATATGCCATATACCTAAGTACATATAATTAATGCAAATGCGCCATTTTTTGAGTGCTCGCAATTGTAGGACAAGATTTTCACATCCATGTTGAACAGAAGGGCGACTGTAGGCATTCTGGAGTAGTCAGTGGTCAACTCGAATTTTAAACGTTGTGCCGGCAAAAGGATTTCTGTCAAAGAAAGCAATTCTAGCGCATTTAAAGTGACTAAATCAAAGTTCTCATGAATCTCTATGAACGCACATAGCAAAGAACCAGTTCATTGTGAATTACAATTACTATCTGCATTGTTATATCTCTACAATAAGGTGCATTATTAAAATTAAAAGAGCAATAAAAAATTGTTACTTAAAAATGTATTTATTGTTTCTAAAGAAATTCGAATCTCCATTTTAGGCTTTCTTTGTTGCTCTAGTTCAACATAAAGGGTGAAGGGCACATAATGCCTGCTCATAAAACTAGTACTTAAATACCCAAAATTATAACCAACCATAATAGCAGAGTGGAAAAAAAACTATATTTCACTACAAGAACAAAACAGCGACAACAAAGCAACAAATTCCAATCATTTGCTGCGCTCTGCAAGAATTTCGAAAAAATAAAAATTTCCCATAGTTTCTTGACTTTGTTCGCCTGCGCGCGCGCGCTCTTATCAAAGCGATGAAAATTAAAAGTTTCAACATGAAAACATTTTGAAGTTTTCACAACTCCCAGCGAAGATGCTTTCGGACGCACCAACGCCACCAACAACATCAACAAACCATTGCCGCGGCAAACAGCAATTCGAGGTGTAAAAAGTAATTCAAACGGAAGAGCAAAAGTGAGCAAGTGAGTGAGTGAGTGTGCGCAGTCAATTACCGAGCACACGCTGCCACACACACACACACACACGCGCGCGAGCCGCTTCCTTGACGAATGCATTTCGTCTTTGATCTCTAACACGGCTGCAACGTCTTGGACACCAGCGCCGCCTTTGCCAAGCCGCGACTGCCATGCATTAGCATCACAGCAAATGCCGCCAAACGCCAGCAGCACGCCCGTGCACTGCAACTATTCTGGCCGTGCCTCTTCCTTGCTTGCTTTGTGGCAGCACAAATCCAGAAAAACAAAACTGCAGAAAAAAATGAAAACTCTTCAATGATAAACAACGCCATAAAGCAGAATAAATATGCATTTGGTTTTGTAGTGCCCTTTTGTTTTTGTTGTTGTTGCTGTTGTTGTTGTATCCGCTGTAGCGACTTGTTGTTGGTGTCGATGTCGCTGATGTCGCCGCTGCCGCAGCAGCTTCTATTGTGAGCCATCAATGAAGTCACCATAAAATTCTGTGAATGAATTAAAAAAGTTCAGTGTTGAAAGTGTTTGCTTGCGGTTGAGTAAAATCGAATTCGTTTGGAGATTTTTTAAATGTTTAAGATTCACTTAATCCAAGAAAAAAACCAATTATTGGACAGTCGATGCTTTCAGACGACTTTTACATTTATTCAAGAAATAAATTGAATGTATTGTTTTCTATTAAATAAGCGATAAAATAAAAGTACCGGGACCTAGTAAAATAATCTTGCGAGCAAGGCCAATTCTCATTTATAAGATCTTTATTAAATCGCGTAAAAACTCGAATTTTTAGAATTATTTTTTCTTAAATAAGCGAGGAAATAAAAAAAGCAGGTTCCAGATAAATAATCTTGCAGGCAAAGCCAATTCCCATTTATAAGATATCTATTCCTGTATAAGATTAAGAAATACAGCAATTAATTTATGAAAATTTATTTATGAAAATAAAAACTACAGAATAATTGTTATCGAAAAGTTGATGAAACCGAAATCATTTGTTCGGGCTTCAGAACTGAAGAGAATTATGAATGAATTCGAAATTTCAAAAAGAAGCTATCTTCAATCAATTTTACACAAAAAATTTTTTATACGGCTATTTTGGACAAAAAAAAACTGATAAAGATCTTTTTGAAATTTCCAATACGGTTACATAACTTCAAAGGTATTATGGAGCAATAAATCTTATTGCTTTTTTCAGTGAATTCTCTTAAAAATTGCAGTCCAGCAATTCCTAAAAAACTTCAGAACTATAGAAATTTCCCTACTGCCTCACCAAGCTCTGCGCACGATCTGCTGCCACACATTTCACTTCTAGTCATCACAATGCGGCGCCTACGACTAATTCGCGCGCTTGCTATGCCTCCCTGCCCATCACTCCGCGTCCAATTATCTGCTCAAGTGTCAACTTGATGTCACACCTGGGCGCAAAAAGAAACGCACGGCAAAGGCGGCATATCGCCGGGAACAGCTTTCATCTTCCTGCCGTAAGGATCAATTAACCTTAAACGCTGGCGCAAAAGGCACAACTTAACTTCTAATTTGCGCACATTATTTGCAGTCTATAAAGTACCGTAAGTGTTCAGCCGTGAACAACAATATGGCAACAACTTCAACCGCAGCACAAATAACAACAAGCAACAGCGGCGGCAGTCTGTCACAGATGCCAGCTTCCATATGCCCACTGCAGCCGCCGCAGTGGCCGAAGTGTCGACCCTCATGTGGCATGCGGCTTGTGGCAAGTCAGCGCAAAAGCACCGTTTACTCGGCATGGCAACACTGCCACGCCGGCAACAAGCTCAATTCGCAAAGGAGCCAACCAGCGGCGGCTCGGGCCAGAGAGCAGCCAACCAAGTCCAATTATGTCAACATCAAAGCGTGGCTTTCACACAAAATGAAGCAAGAAAAGCACACACGAACACGCCAAACACCAAACAAGCCGCCGCCAACAACTTCAATTGCGACTCACACCGCGCTCCCTGCTCCCTCCTCCGTGCTGCCTGTACGGGCATGCATGAATGAAGTGCATCCCAAGGTGTACGTCTAATGGCGTTAATGGGCTTAATTGCCGCCGCGTTTGTTCGCTGTCTGTCTGTCTTTTATGAATTTGTGCTCTTTTTTGTGATCATTAAAAATTCCTTTCGAATTTATTGAACTGCATAAAAATCCGCTGATTTTTTAATAAGAGCGTAACTTGATCTACAATGTAACGAAAACAATCATAGTCAATAACCTCACGCAGTCGATTTGTAAGAGATGGCATTATAAAGTGTATCTTAAAGTCAGATATTCAAGAGGATATGTTAATAAAAGCAGAACTGTCACAATAGGCCGCTCAGTTCGCGGTGACTATGAAACTGGATTCTTTCTCCAAATTTATTTCACTATGTATAAGAAAAGATATTATATTGCGATTATTCACATGATGTCTCTTATCCGTCGCTCAGCTTTATTGTGGCAGGTCAGTCTTGGGTCAGTCGTGAACTATGTACATATGTATGTACTTCTTTTCCTCAAGCTATTTTTTATATTTTTTTAAGTTAAAGATAATCTTTGTTAATTTTAGAAATGAACTTTATTATCCCACATTTCTTCAGATCAGTGTCGTTGCTTGGATCCCCAGCTAGACTCATACCTTTTTAAAAAGGGAGGTGAGTTCTTTTCAAAGTTGTTGTTTGCGAGGTTTAGCAACTCTACAAGAGTATTCTTTAAGTATTTGGAGCAGCAATCGAGCCTCACTGAGGCCTAAAATATTATCAATATACTAGTGAATCTCATAAAATTATTTCTTTATATAAATTAAACTTTTGTATTAAATATATAAGAATGTAATTAAGTCTGTCTGCTAAAATAGCAAAACAAAAACAATCTTCATTTGTAACTGGAAAATGGTCACCTTTGCTTGATAAAGATGTTTCTTCTTAAACGCAACACATTCTCAAGTGAATAAACATGTCAATTTCTGTTCAATGCGTCGACGAAGAAAGATCAATACAAATTGCCGAATTGACCCTGAATGAGCAACGAATGTCAAGTATCAAAGGCAGCAAAAACGCAGAAAACTCCGCGAATATCACAATCACTGATTTAATTTAATTTGGCAAGTGACAAGCGGGCATCTGGGGGGGGGAAACAGCCGCAAAACCGCTGAGTGCAGAAGTAATGAGGCGTTGCCAACACTCAGCAAAAAATTGTGATATATTTTTTAACAAGCTTTTGAGCTACCAGATCCTACAGGCCACGATAACTAAGAGACTGGTTGCCTACTCCAAATAAAATCAAAAATGTACCAGGAAAGAAATCGGGTTTTTCTTTCAACTTTAAATTAATTTTGATTAAAATAATAAAATCACTATAAAATGCCTTGGTAATTTCTGTCAGTGTACTGAACCCAAACCCAAAGTGAACGCATGCCAATTGCTTCGCTTCGCTTTGCCGCAGCCGCACACCACTTAAGAGCGGCATCATTCCGCTCCGAAAATGCCGAAACGCCACAGCGTAAAAGCACAACAACAAAGCGACGATTGACAATTGCTGTCAATTGCTTGGTTTTTCTTGAGAAAAATGCCAGCGATACATCAGCGACGTTGGCGGTGAAATTGTGTGAGAAACGCTAACATGCAGCGTACTACACTCAGAGAAAAATTATTTCACATCAGTTGTATACAAAAATCAGCTGTTTTCAAAGCAACTTCAAATATTGCAGCTTACACGGAAATGAGTCAAAATTGAATTTTCGTGTGACTCTTTGGCTTGCTTGCCCCTCATTCCAGCAGGAAAAACTGCTGTCCCACCCGCTTTGTTTACTTTGGTAAGTGACGTTTGTATGGCGTGTGATTTGGCGGCATTTTAGCTGTCATAAAATTTAATTAAAGCCGCCGACAATAGACAGAGGCCACCCGAAATGCCGATGGTATCTTATACCCATGCGTTTAAACATGTGTTTGCATTCGTGTTTGTGTATGTGTATGTGTGTGAGAAATAGGGCTGTCAAACGCGAAACGGGTTTTTCATGCTAGGCATTTTCGGATTCCAAAATGTCAATATGTACTGGGATTTTCAAGATTGTTATTTTTCATGCACATTGACTCTCATATTCTTTCGAATACAATCAATAAATGCCAATTAATCAACACACGCAAACACTGACCGAAGCCGAAAATTTAAGAACGCACTGGCAAAGGCTTCACTTGACAAGGAGGAGCAGAAGAAGCTGAAATATTTTACAACTCACCTTCCCATGCTGTTCTTGTCAATTGAAGCCGTTAACAAATCGTTTACAATATTTTTCAAAATACGCCGATGCACTGTTGGAATTAGTTTTCTAAAAAAAAACGTAACAAATTCAGAAATTAAAATTTTAGTTTTAAAATGGGATTTTCGAATTCTTTCTCGAAACCTCTCTTCAAATCTTTTGACACGCGCACTTTATGTCCCCTTTACTATTTTAGTTCGAAATCAACTGGGCAAAAAAATTTTTACTTCGAAATTGATGACTAGCCAACTATTCTATAAAACTTTGTTATTTTGTAGGTATAATTAGAGCCCGACGGAAACCGAAATTTTGGCCGAGACCGAGACCGATACCGAACTTCGACCGTTTTTTTAATGTTCGGCCGAAACCGAAACCGAGACCGAACCGAAGAAGAATTTTAAAGAAAAAAAATTTATACATTTTTAGGAAAAAATACATTTTATTATAAAAAACAATTCATTGCAGGTATAAATACCTACATTAAGCATCTGATTTATGAAAAATCAATCAAAAGTAATATTAAAAAATTTAATTTTGTTTAAAACTATACAATTCTTTCCTCAACTGTTCGGCTAAATACTCGGCCTTTTGTAGCCGAGACCGAACCCGAACCTTTTGGCCGAACTGTTCGGTGACCGAAACCGAGACCGACCGTTCGGTCGGGCTCTAGGTATAATGCTAAAAAAAACTGTATTCTGAAATGCCGTGGCTTTTTCTGCAGCAATCCCGCAATTTTCGGCACTGAAAATGCCACGGGTTTCGGTATGCCGGGTTTGACAGGCTTAGTTAGCAGACTTAACATGGCATGCCGCCGCCGCCGCCTGACATACATAAGCGCACTTGTCGATTCCAATTAAAATGCAGCAAACGGAAACAGCATTCAGCGAGCCAGAGTCAATTTTGGAATTGCCGATTTCGCCGCGGGCACTGAAATGCGATTTCCGAAAAACGAGGGAGCGCAAGCAAAATATAGCCGGAGCAAAATGGGCGCCACGGCGGCACAACTCCTTCCTAATTGCTAATTAATGCAGCGTCTGTCTGTTTCTCACTTTTACTTTTCCAAAGCACAAAACAAATGTGTCCCCGTTCCCCCTGCTCTGGAATGGCGTGTCAAAGCTTCAAAGCGCCGAACCCAGAAGCAATTTCAATTTCAATCAAAAATTCTGCCCATTTGCACATGTTTTGCGCCTTTAAATCCAAAATAAAAACTGAAGGCATGCGCCGAGCCGTGGCGTGCGCCAACAACACGCCGCCCGTCGGACTGCCAGAGAAGCAACATTCCTTTTTGGCTTGTGCCGCCGCTGGTTCGTGGCGTGCCGGCGTGCCGTATGGGCTGCTGCGATATTCCCGTGCATGATTGAAGGCAACATGTGTTCGGAAATTATGCAAAATTGCCTTTTAGCGTTCGCCTTTTGCGAAGAGTGGAGTGAAAATGAGGCAGAGACGAGAAATTCACAGAACTGCCAGAGACCAGCAGAAGTGCTGTCAACGTGGAACAACGAAGGTAGTCAATAACTCAAAGCAACATAACTCTAAGTTGTTTAAAGGGCGGGAACATTAAAAATCGGATTAGCAGGATTTGCACAAAAATGCAGTTGAAATGAAGAGAAAAAGAACAGACGAATTCGAATTGGGCAACAGAATTCCATGGGGCCACAGCGTTCGTATTAAAAAAGCGTTAAATCATATGCGAAATTTTGTTAAGATAATTTTAAAAATTATATTATTACAAATATAACAGTGACCAAAGACTAACTACAAGAAAAGCTGGAAATGTTCGGGAATTCATTAAATCACACTGGCCTGATTCGAGTTCATTTTTAATAAAATTCTACAAACATTTTCCGAAATAATTTAAAAAAACAACAGTTCAGCACAAAAAATGTATGAAACAGATGTTCCTCTTTTCCAGCGTATTCTCGAATGCGTACTTAACGAATGCACTTAATTGCCTCATAATTAAGTACAAATTTAGAATTTTTAGGAGAAATGTAGAAAGTTCTTGTCTTAACACCCCATAACACTAAAATACACGCACACAAACATAGGTGTATATACGCACACACACACACACACACGCCAATAAGTGCAATGACGGAATGCTTTGGCAGCACGTGATTTGTTTATACAACACGTAAAAAAAGGAGAGAAGAAAATAAGTTGAAAAGTGAAAAGTATCAATCTTTTTCTTGTGCTAAACAGTGGAAAATTGTTGCAGCTCGCTGTTGTTGTTGTTTTTCTAGTAGAAATATGGCGCCAAAATGGCCCCATTTACGGGCCGGGATTCGTTTAATTAGTGGCAATAGAAACACGAGCAGCTTACTTGCTTGCCTGCTTGTTAGTGTTAGTGTGTTGTGGCTGAATGTGTGGGTGAGCAATATAGCTTATTTATTTATTTAGCTTAAATGAATTGCGGCAAATTAATTAAAAGTGTTGGATACATTTCGGAAAGCTTGATGTGGTCTTTAGAAAAACAACAACAATAACATGAAGTGGGAATATTTCAAGTTTGTGCAACTTTTGATTTGTTCTTAATAGACTGGGTCCTGGAGGATTTTTGAACAAAAATTTTCTTTATTGAAAATCCATTTTGATCAAGTATATTTTGGTAATTATTATTAATGGACTTTTACCATTTTTCGGATAGTTTCATAATTTCATCGGTGTAGAAACGGCGAAAAACTTGATGAAATGATTCCCAGGTCCTCGGTCGCTAAATTTTTTACCATTAAGAGTATTTTACAGAGACCGAAACAAATTAGAGTCAGGCGATGCAAGATACGGGCTTTTCGGGGGATGCATTAAAACTTACTCAAACCAAGTTCCGTCAATTTGTACCGAGTCATCAAAGAAGATTAGGGGATTTCTTCAGATATTTCACTCATTTTCCAATCAATATAGCTTTTTACACCAGCGATGACTCATACAACTGTCTTCACAGAAAATTTTGCCTTCAATGCCAACTTTCTAACTTATATTATTTGACATTATCGCACTAGTGTTGCCATATTGATGGGTACCAATATCATCTTGTAGCGAAAAAACAACGAATACTCTTTATATGAACCAATCTTTTCGCATAGACTTAAATCAAATTAAATGCAAGAACACTTGAAAAAAGTGCCGCTTACCGCATACGGGTTAAGAAACTTTTCATGTTGGCAGCATTTTATTGCACTTTTCTAAGCAACATTACTAACTAATAGCAAAGTACATAGCATCAAATTTATACGCGCCGCAGCTAATGGCATGGCGATTTCAAGGGAAAGCACATAGCGCTCGGATATCTCGTTCAAAATTTTTATGCCGTAGTCATATAACGTAATGTAAAGACCTTATAAAAGTCTTATGTGTATTTCGTGACCGTACATTAATACATCATTTGCCCAAAATTTCGTCATGGTGATAAAAACGCATTTTAATGCGCTGCGAAGCGGGGTTGCTTGCAACCAAATGGAAGCGCTCTATATTTCAAAGACTAAGCACATATATTCCCCTGCCTCGCTGCTTCCCCTACCCTTGCGCAGCGCAACAGACTTCTCACTCAATAAAAGAAGACTGCAGCTTCCAGAGTTCTCTGAAACCCTCGCCAAAGACGGCGAAACCCATTCGCTATTTCTATATAGGAGAGGAGTAGGAGAGGACGTGCTATGGAGCAAAGCCACTGCTGTAGGTAGTAGATAAGTAGGGTGGCGGCGCATAATAAAAACTGCCAACTGTTTTGATGATGATTACACTTTTGTGCTTAATTTTATGTTTATGCCAAAAATTTATCGGGAAATGCACAGTTTTATAACGTGGAAAATCATAAAAAATTATTATCGCTTAAATACAAAATCGCACAGAAAATGCTGAATGAGCTGAGGGCGCTTAGTGACCATCAGAAAAGAAGCGGGGAAAGCGGAGACAAACTCCCTGCTAGACTAGAGCGGAGCGGAACGGAAGTGAGGCACCACCAAGCAACAAGCGCCGCACAAGCTTCTTACAGGAACAATGTTGCCAACGCTATCAAACCGCTTTATGACGTTTTTATGAGTGGCGCTTAATGTCGACTATGATAGAGAAATTTCATTAAAATTGCTTCATTTCTGCACTAATCAGTGATTTTAAGTGCTTAATGTTTACGAGTAGATGTCTTCGCTTAAATTTCACAGTAAAAAAATGGCATGTCTTAGTTCATAAAATCACTTTAATTGGCTCATAACTCAAAATTCGTATAACGAGCAAAAAGCTAAAAAAAAATTACTTTGAAAGGATATTATATTTCTACCACTAAACGATATATCAGCATGCATATTGTCAAGAAAGTGTTTTGAAAGTTAATAGTATACAGGCATGTAATGGAAATCGTACGAATTCAAAACGAAAACGAAATTTCAAATCATACGAATTCCTGTTACGTGTGATGGAAATCGTACGATTTCATTTCAAGTTTCGGCATTTATGTATATTCAACATGAGCAATTCGAAACAATACAATGTCCTGTGATGAAATTCGCTTTTAACGATTTCATTTCGATTTGAAATCGCACCGAACGACTTGCTCGATTTTGAAAATGAAACATATCACAAGGCAAATCGATTTCACTCGCCTTTCCGTACGATTTCGATTTCCATCACATGCCTGATAGACTTTTCTTTAAAAAACAATGCTGCTTTTTGATTTTGCTTGACGTTTTTGATTCTTTTAATAAAATTAATATTTTTACTAGCAAATAGTAATGAAAAAGTATACTTCTGCACGTGAAGACTTGAAATTCTGAGCATTATTCTAGTTCTCTTTTTTAAATGGTGTACATACGCTTTTTTAAGAAGGCCAACAATAAACACAAATTCCACTCAAATTTCCCCAGATTGAAAACGAAAATTAATAGCATAAATTATTTCCGGGCACGCGTTCGTTATTAATTAGAGATCTAACAGAATTATTTCATGTCGTTTTAATATCTCAACATTGTGTTGTTGCTTTGACAATGCTTAATTATGAGAAAAACCGAATGCGTGTTTTAAAAATTTCAGCCTCCCCCCAACGAGAATGCCACACAAAATTCCAAGTCATTGAGTTCAAAGGGAACGATATACATATGAGGGCGCTCATAGAGACGCAGGCATGCTCATATGACATAAATTTAAGTGTTTAATGAGAGGAAATGTCAAAAATGCGCAGCTTCCATTGGAAGAGGGAAACGCTTTTGAGTTTTCCACAACTTCTCATATGAAACTGATGACTTTATTAATTTTTTATGCGGCGCGCGGAGCACATTATACGTGCGTTTGCCTCGAATTGGAAATTGCCTTTGCGGAAGAGTTTCCACGCGGTCTGGAATCCGCAGTCCACGCTGCTGCCTTCGCCTCATGCGCTTCACCATTAGCGCCAAAACAATGCGTATTTATGTGAAAATTACCTGATAAATTTTCGAAACCCCAACGCGGCTGAAAGTTCGAGAAGCCACACAAATTTACAAAAAAAACCCCAATGCCGCAATACCACAATACAACAACAACAACAAGCACAACAGCGCAGCATAAAATACCCGAAGCAAAATGCATCGGAAAGGCAGAAAAGCAGAAAACAAACAAAATCTGACAAATTGCCGGAATGCAGCAGTGAAGCATAAAAAGGGGCAACACTGCGCGCTAATATTAGCGCGCCTACGGCTGGTTCATACGGCCGTGCGCCGAAACATGTTCCAAGTACCGACATAGCTCCAAAACTTGGCCCCACTGCGCCGGGCGAATCGGTTTTGAAATTATTTCAGAAAAAAAAGCTATTGCACTTTTTTGTGCTTGAGCAGACGCAAAATCGTGTTGAAGAAGAAGGCGCTCTTTTTGTTGTTGTTTTTGTTGTGGAACTTGCGTCTGCAAATGTGCATAATCACACAAAATTCATATGAATTTTAATTACACAAATTTTTCACAGCTTACAGATTGCATCTTTTGCAAGAAAATTTGAGGCGAATGTTGAAATTAAATTTGATCAATTCTATGCCACAAAAATTTTAAAAAAAGATAAATTTTCTGTTAGGTCGAAAATCCGAAAAAGTCTTCACATGGAATTTTTTCATCCATTTCATTCTTTGCAGTTGGACACCGCTTTGTAACTCTTACACATATTGATCAAAATGAATAACGGCGAGAGCAGACAGGAAACTGAGCAGAGCTCTTAGTTGTGATTCCTAAAAATGGAAACTTTCCTCAAAGCAGCTCTATAGCTCAAAATATATTCGATATACATATGTATGCTATTAAAATCAAACAGTTGAAAAGTTTAATACAGATTAGCGCCGCAGTTCGCAATTTGTTGTTTTGGCAAATGAAAAGACGATCAGCTCAGACCGGAGTTAGCGTTCGTTCTTTATCAGGTCTGCTTCACTGCTTTTCTAATAGTAACGCTGCTTTGGTGATAGTATTCAAAGCCATCTACTATTCTCCAAATACCTTAATCAATCTGGTTTATATCGCATGTATCTTAATTTGCATATGCTAATGCATATTACGGGTGTATGTATTTCATATCTCTTTTAAAAAAATGAAAGCAACAAAATTTAAACTGGTTTTAACATTGCATAAGAGCGCAGCTCATTTCTGCAATCCGAATTGGCCATAAGCCAGACTGCTGCCTATCAGCAACTGCTGATCAGCCAGGAATTTGTGGCGCTATCGGAGCGAGGATAACAAACAACTTCATTTAGCTGCAACAAGGCATTTACGTACAGCAGCTTCGGTGCAGCCGCTGCCACCACTCTTCAGTCCGTCGCAAATGGCGCGTCTAAAAATGTCGACTTTATGAGTGGCTGTAGCTCGCGGCGCAGCAACACAGGTGCAAGGATCATAAAGTTAAGCCACAATTTGCACAAAGCCCAGGCGCTTGCATCGGCGGCAGCGCCATTTAAAAGCGCCCGGCGCATATTCCCGGCGACAATGCAACAAGCGATTTGCATTAGCAACAAATCGTTTGCTGTACGAGGTTGTGCCGAGTTGTCTACATGCACTTGTAGAATATGTGGCTTTTTATTGTAGAAAATTCTGAAGATAAAAATTTACTATTTTTCCGATAATTTTAAAAGTATAATAAATGGCATGGAAAATAGAAACTCTCTTCTTTGAACGATGAGATAGTATCCCAATGAAATTACTACAGATTTTTATAAATATTGGAATAAAGAGGTGCCTAGAAAAAGTCCCATATCCGAATAGTCGAAATGAAGAGTAAGATTAGTGCATTTTCATTTCGTCATTCGACGAGTCATACCCATTCGTCTTTTAAAAATTCATACATACATAATTTTTTTAAATCTTGTGTCGAAAAATGTTTTACCTTCATCTTTGAAAGACAAATTTGTCGTTTTTGAAATTTCTGCAAAGAAAAGCATGTATTCCATTCAGCATTGGGTAAAAATTTATTCCGATTTTCAATACCGCTCTAAATTCCGTAGAATTGTTAATATTTGAACATTTGCGGATCCGGTAGAAAGAGATGAATCCGAAAGATGGAGTTTTTGTGCAAATATATTCCAAACTAGTTTATTTAAAATTAAAAAGAATAAAAATATTCTCTTGAGAAATTGTCAACCGAATGGCATAATTTTTATTTTAATGAGATGAATTCAGCTGAAATAGCTTTCAAGCAATTATTTCCCGTTGAGTAATATACAAAGAAAGAAGAAACCAAGAAACACTTAACAAAAAACGTTTTTGAGAATGCAATGTAAGCATATGTAAAAAAAAATTTATAGAAAATGGAAACATGATCTGAATTTCTAGATTGAAACAATGTTTTTTTTCTATCGGCTTAATATAATTTTTGATGAAGTGTGCCAACTCTGATGGCGGCACAAAGAGCCAAATGGGGTTGTGGCAACATATGAAACCGAGCTTTGTGGCAAGCTTGAGCTGGTGGATGGACGATTGGGACAGACGGACAGACAGACGCACGAATAGATGGGCGGAGAAATGAACGGACGCAGTTTAAATAAGAAATGAGCAGAATTAATGGTGCATTTTATGCGTTGACAGTCGAGAGGCGACGCTGCAGTGGCATGCCACAAATGCGTTGAATGGAGTTGTGTTGCGTTGAAATGGTTTGGAATGGCAGCAGCAGTAGGAACAGCAGCAGCGACATGGCATCCGCAACGCGCTGACGAGATAAATGACGGCAAATAAGTTAAGGCAAGCCCTAAATTGCGTGTGGCGGCGCAGCTGCCCCGGCGGGGCAGGGGAGGTAAGCCGGCAGGCAGACGTGTGGCAAGCAGCGAAAGGCCGCCGCCGTGGGCCGGGGGAAAGGCGCAACAAAAGAGCCAAACGGGCGAACGGCAGCTGCCGGGGTTGCCCATAAGAATGTCGTAAATATTTTATTGCATTCGTTTTTATGACACACGCCGCTGCTGCCACCGCTGCCACAGCTGCCACTGCCGCACGCAGCAGCCGAGGAGCGCAACATTTGAGCATTGCATTTGCCGCCGCTGCTGCTGTGGGTTTATGATTTTATGTGCCTCTGTGCTGCTGCTGCCGCGCTGGCGTTTTGATAATGCCGTACGCGCTGGCCCGCTCAACTACACCGCTGCGACCATCGCCCGCCAACCGCCTCCCGCTCAAGCGGCTTTCTTTCTTTCGTCACAGATCTGGGGGGCTGCTGGCAGGCAGCGTGTAAATAATAGCTGTGGTAGCAGTAGTCGCAATAACAACAACAACAACTAAACATAAATAAGACACAAACAACAAGCAGCAGCAGAAGAACATGAGCAATAAGAAGATGAAAAAAGCAGCACAACAACAACAAACAGCATTCAAATTGAACAAGCATGCAGACTTTCCCCAATTACGCCGTGTATTTTGGCCATCTGGGACATGCCATCAGTCCGTCCGTCCATTTGAGGCCATCCTTTGGCTGGTTCATCTAAGCTGTCCGTCCTATCATTATTTACGCTGCTTCATTTTGACTATTCAATCGTGCATTTTGCGCAATTTTCACTTCCGCCAGGAAATGGGAGGAAGAAAATTTTTATTTATACATACACATATGAGAATACTAATTTTCTATTACCTATTCATATTCGCTATAAAAATTGCATTACTTTGGCGTACAATTAATCAACTTTTACTTAGGTTCAACTTCGAAACCTTTTGCAAGAGCTCCAATTTTTCATTGCAAATCAAGATTTTATAGAAATTATACAAAATTTTTAGCATGGTTTATCAGAAAGTGGCAATCAATATTAAGTATCGGCTTTCTAACTTTGGGCAGCGTGTCGAAATCAATCATATATAGGTAATAACCTAAAAATATATCTAAATCGACTTTCGATACTTGTACAGCATTATCGATGCATATATTTTTAAATTTCGCTATTTTTTCACTTCTTCCCTGCTGAGACTAGCTGAGACGTAAAACAAAATTTTAAGATGCCGCTATTTATAGACTTTGTCTCAACATGAGCTTGTCTTCTCGCCTGCGGCTGGGTTGATTTTTAATATAGCCACATCTTGAGTGCATGAGGAAAACCTTTTTTTTTAATAAAGCGAACATTTATTTTTGATTGTTGTTTTTATTTATGTTGGCGCGGCGGAAGAGGGGCATTTCAATAGAGTGATGCGCTTTTCAAATCCCAACGCAAACATTTTATGAGCCAAAAGCTTGTGCGGCCCACATGCCGTCTGTCTTGCTGCCCGCGCCCCCGCCGCTGCTTCTACTCTTGGCCTTTTTGGAGCAGCTTCCTGGGGCTCCTTTGTTTCAACTGAGCTTGTGTGGCGTTCGTGCCGCTTGATGCTCAAATTGATGACCATAAGCTTTATCGCTCGTTCAGCGACCCCCTCTCCCCCTCCCTCTCCGTGCCACGCTTGCATTACGTAATGCGCTTTACAAATATTGCACTGCCCTGTCCCCCACCACTTCTCTTGCCATGGCCAGCTGAGCGCGCATTTTTAGCAACTGCCTCACCCCCTTCCTCACCCCCCTCACCATCCTGGCAGCCGCTGAGCTACGCCATGCTACAGTCAGCACTTTTAGTTGTGTTCTGTTCGCTCATTATTCACAAGCCGCATTTGCCGTGCCCCCCATGCCCCCTATGCCCCTCATCCGGGCCGTCGTGCAGCATATTTTATGCTTTAACGTGTCAAATCATACATCAGCATTTACGGCGTGCGCCAGCGAGCAGCATTTGCCTCTTGCTGCGCTCGGCTGCTTGTCTCTTCATTCATGCAGCAGCCAACTGTGGCACAACATGCCGCATGCCACATGACGCACAAGCAGGCGTAGGGCCTGACTGTTTTGTTTGTTGTTGTTGTTGCCGTTTTTGTTATTTATCAGTTTCAGCAGCATTTAGTCGCTCACACACACACACACACTTTGTATCTGTATGGCATTTGTAAATTTGTTGCAAAATTTTTGTGCAGCCTTTGAAGAAGTGTTGCAAATTGAGCGCGAGTAGAATTTGCGGTATTTGGCTCAAGCAAGGATTTGTCTGCTCATTTCAAGAATGCAGCGCTTCGAGCGTGCTGCAAACCTGCTGCCATTGGTCACGCCCAATTGGGAAAAGCACACGATTTGCACAGATTTGCATTTGTCCATTTGCATCGTAATGATGAGCTGTGGAGCTGTGGAGCTCTCAGTTGAGGAGCTGTGGAGTTGTGGAGCTCTTAGTTGAGGAGCTGAGGAGTTGTGGAGCTGTGGAGCTGAGGAGCTGAAAGTTGAGAAGCGCGTTCCATACATTCGAACTGCAGTTGATGGATGAACAGCGAGAGAGAAACTTTAATCAGGAACTACAAAAGACGATTTTTTCAATAAAGTCGAATAAAAAGGGGTTTGTGTTAGACAAAAGTCGGAAAAAATTTGGATTACTGAAAAATCCTTTCAAATTTTAAATCTATGCTTTTAGTCTAGAAAGCTGCGCTTATTCCTGACGTTCGAAGAATCGTATAATATTAAGCTATATTTATGAAAATTGGTCAAGCCATTTCTTACTTTTTCCGGAGAATATACGCTGAAAGGAATTTTCTTATTTGTATTCATAGCTTTGACAATAACAATAATCCGATTATCTGGGGTTACTTCTAGTGATTCTAATTTTTTAAAGATACGTATCTCAAAAGTTCCTTATGGTAGTGCAAACACCAATACATACTTTCCACTTTCCCCCCACCCACTAACCTATGATCCTTTCAAAACCAACAAGTGCTTTGCATATATAGGGGGCATCCCCTGAGTGTTGGTTTAAGCGGAAAAAAAAAAAATACAAACCTTCATATTAAAAGAAATATTATTATACATAATATATAAGAATGCACACTAACTTGTGAGGGGAATCTAAAAAAAAAGTTCTCTGTAATAATTTCGAAGCGATCAAGCTTCTTCAAAAGGGCCTCTCGCATTTTGCAAAATAGCAAAATGTTTATTGAAATATTGCACACCAATGCAGCAGAATGTGAATGGGCAACCTGCTGCCTGCAGCCTGCAACTGACTGCAAACGACGTTGCCAAATGATTTACAGAGGCGCGCGCGTGCAACAATCGCCACTCGCAGCCCGTGGCAAATAATGACGTTGCACTTGAGACCGCGCGGAGCTATTTAAAAGCCACAGCGAAATTCAATTGAAATCTCAGACGAAACGAAGACAGCAGACAAATGCACTTTGAAGGGGGATGCGGGCGAGAGCAGCAATTGCAATTAAGGAGTCTAAATTATAGCCGCAATTATTGGCAGCATTTCGAGTAGGGCAGGCAATGATTAAATTTCAATGATTGCAGTCTTCGCTGAAGAAGAAAATATTGACCCAAGGGAGTGCTGAGGCGGGGGAGTTGCTGGAAAAGCCGTAATTCTGCTGCTGTCAAACCTCTTGTGTGTAGCATTTCAGGCTGCCTTTTCTCGGGCTTTCATAATGAAAATATTTCTTTCTCGATGAAATTTTGTAAAATTTTTATTTGCATAAATTTTTTGGCAATTCAGCTTCAGAAGTGCTCCTCTGCTGTGGATACCCCTTACGCACTGATATTCATCAACAGATTCTTTTGGGCGAGCAATTGTTAAATTTTGTTTCGAGAGCTTGTTGCAAGCGAGACTACGGCCGGCAAGTTGCAAGCAGTTGAGGCCAGGCTGTTCCAAAATCTTCGAACGAAAAAACCAAAGCAAATATTTGTGCAATCATTTTACGGCTCAATTACTTTGCTTCACCTGGCGGCGGCATTGTCCTGCTCATCAGCATACGCTTTTGCGTCTTTGTAGTTGCTCGCACACATATGCAGTTGCCGCTCCTACATGCAACTTCCATCTTTGCGCTGTCCCCTTCACTCGCAATGGTTCGCCTAACCCCGCTTCCATCTCTTCACTGTGCGGAAAAAAGGGCAAATGTTTACTTTATGCTCTTTTGCTTAACATTTTAATAGCTTTTGCATGTGTATGTGTGTGTGTGTGTGCATGTATGTCTGCCAGCTAGCAATATAAAGTATAATGAAAGGTAAATCCATAAGAAACAAAGTCAATAAAATGCAATTGCATTCAAATCTTGCATACACGCTTGTAAAATCATGTGTGTGTGTGTTAGGGTTGCCAATGCCGGTATTCAAATAATTTGCAAATCAAAGCCGCAGTTATTGAAAGTAGAATTTTACTATCATAAATAAATAACTTTTAGCAAAAAATTGTTTTGCATGTGTTGTTTTGGTTCTGAAATCGAATTTTTTAAAAAATCTAAAATTCGCTTTCAATAAAACAAAGTTTTGTTCATTACTTTACTTTACTCAAGAGATTACTTTCACTGTGGTCCACAGTATATTAATCTTAAGCGTAATCGTTAGTATCCTATTTGAGAAAGTGTCCTTTATGATAAAAGTATGAAATATGCATATGATATTTCAAAAAAATGTTCGCTATTGCAGTTAGTAGAAAAAAAATAGAAAGTTCTAAAAATGTAATATCTGTGTTTTCGGAAAATAATCTCGGAAAAGCGGAAATATATTGTCAAATTCTGAAAGTTGCGGAATCAGGAAAAATGCCGAGATTTTGCATCCCTAGTACCTGTAAGTGTGTGTGTGTTTGTGTGTTGGTCTGCTAAAGCGCTTCAAGCATTTATTTTACATTTTGAAATTTGATGGATATCTTGCCATCAGCATGAGGAAAATATCCGTCAACACTTCGGATACTCTGCACTCTGTTTACATGCTGCGCACTCACACAGGAACACACACATACTCACATACACACACACCTGCATGGCTTAGCAGCGCTTGTGAGCATGTAAAATTAAAATAATTCAATTATTCAGCAACCACACCCTGCTCCCAGCCCCTACGCCTACAACAACTTTTGCCCCTTGCCGCTGCTGCCCTCTTAACTGCTTCTTCATTCTACAAACATCACTGCTAGCTCTTCTTCTTCTTCTTCTTCTTCGTCTTCTGCTTCTTGCTTGAGCTAATTGCATTTCATTGCGTTGTAATCGTTTTGTCAAAAGGATTAAATTGTTCGCCTTTGTTGTTGTTGCTGTTGTTGTTGTCATCGTATCACTTTGCTTATGTAATGCTAATGCCTTAACTAGTAATTCTCTTTGTTCGGCTTGTTCTTTTGGCCACTTACTTGATTTAAGCTAAAAGCCAATGCTTTGTCCGGCTTTTAGCCCCTTCCCCTCCCTGGCCCACTATTCGCTGCCAAACCAAATTGACTTTCGTTATGAACTTGATGTGCTGCACATTCGACTGAGGCTTGAGTTGCTTCGCACTCACGCACACTCCAACCCCCTCCGCCGCTGCTGCCGCAGGAAATTCGAGATATTCGTTCGTTACATTTTCTACTTGCTGTGCATTCGCTCATTACACTTTATGCCTTTTAGTTCAGCCATTTCCATGCTTACTTGCATTCCCTTCCTTTTTACTAATTTCCCTGCTTTTTTGAGCAACCTTTTCTTTGCTGTCTCCTGCTCATTCGCTCCCATTCACGGCAGCATTTCTTAGGCATGCCCATGTTGGTCTAATCCTTACTAATGCCTTGTAGTATTTAACATTTGACATAGAAACAAGCCTAATGCCGTCTTATGCACTGGCAATGCTTACAATACTTACTTACCCAACCGACCATTCCGAGGAGCGTGGGTCCATGCATCGAAGCCGCGCACAATCGCTACCGCCAACCACTCACACTACCCACAGATCAGTGCCGAACCAATGAGCCATTGTTTAGTCAGAAAATTTTATATCAATTTATCTAAATTCCGAAAAGAGTATTGTGGGAGGCGTGCTGGGTAGTCTTGTAGGAAAAACATTGAAAAAGTAATATCGGACTCCAAATATATGAAACTTCTTTAGTTAACAATTCCGCACAATAGATTAAATTTGCGGTCGCGATGCGCAACAAAGGCCTTCTTACAATACTCAATAATATTTTCCATACCTTGCTCTGAAGCTTAATTTAAAATTTCTATTATTCGATGCATATTTAGTATATACTTTTTCGAACCCCCAACCTTCAAGAATTGCTTTCAGAGGAGTTACCTACTCTGTATTTCGTTTCGAAAGTTAATCCCATTTGAAAGTTAGTCCGATTCAAATCTATTATATTCTGATTGATTTTCGATGCCAGATGACAGATTTCCTTAAGATTTATTCAGTTATTCATAATTCATAGTTTTCTTCTTCCATCTCCGAATTGTATAACGGTATTGTAATTGAAAGAATTTCAGAGTAACGTCCTCAAATAAACTACCTTGTATAAAAACATTTGGAAAAGTCGTATAGAAAACTAAAAATTCTAATACATCATCAGGGCCCGAAAACTGAAGGTAAATTTATAAAATGTATGAGGTTTTCTAAGAGACATATGTATATGTAAATATATTATTGAAAATTTGTTGCAAACTGTCAAGTTTTTTCATATACAATTTTTCCTTCTGACAACCCCTTCAACCCTAGCTTTATTTCCGCTTACTCATTTCATTTTCGTATGTTTTACTAACTAAATGCAAATCAGCTCCGTCTGGCATTTATTCTTGAGAATGCTCATGTCCTAACTAAGAGATCCTTCGACGAATACTTAAAGAAACTTACAATAAAAGCGTTTTAATTCAATATATCCACCTACGAATGGATTTTAGTCGGTAAAAATCTTCTTCTTGTGGCAGCTTTCGAAAAGGCTATTACTTTCTGAATTGCTACAAAGCAACTCTCGCAGGCCTTGCTAGCGCCTTCTTCAATTTAAGCTACCAAGTGTGGCCAATACATCTTACATCCCTCACTTGGTTCCTGCACAGAAGATTGGCAGCCCTTTCGAACTTCACAACGTAGGCCTTCTTCAAGGCTCAAGTAAAGCATAATTGTAATTTTTTTCAAGACTTCTTTTCCAACAGAACAAGATCATTTTTGCCGCTTACGCATTTCAATAGATATGTAAGCCAAACGCATCTGTGAGATACTCGTACCTACTCGTACATAAACTACGGCCAACAAATTTCAATGCTGCTTGCTGGTGCGAAAGTTTTCCCAACTGCCAAATAAAGTACAATACAACAATTTCACAGGCGAGCGAAATGTTTAAGGAAAATATTTACAACCACACGCAAAAACAACAACAACAAGCAACAAAAGCAATTTCATTAAGCAAATGAACAAAAACAACATAATGTGAAAAATCATGGACGTCAGTGTTAGATACACGCAGACACACACACACATACATACACATGCGTGTTTTATAGATACGCCCCGCTGTGGATTTTGACTAATTGACGATTGAACTGATTGCTTATCGCTTACCGCTCACCGTGCATCGATCACCGCTTCATGCGATCTGTGCGCGGTCAGCAACAGGAGCAGCCGCACCAGCCGCCGCCGCGGAGCGATGTTGAGCGTTAGCCTTCTTCCTCGGCGCAGCAAACGCATCAATTCGCGCGATACGGAGAGCTCTCGCTGGAACGATCGAATGTTGGTTGAACTGATCGACGTATCGCTGAGGCTACCGATCGATCGTGCTTCCGATTGCTGCAAACGTTTCGCGGCCATAAACAATTTCGCTCGAATTTGGTATTTCAATTTGGAAATTCTATTTGCAATGGAAAATGTATACATTTGAAGGTTTCTCTTCCTCTGGTCCAGCGCGTTTGAAGACGTCGATGAGTCGCTGCTGCGGGAAATCTTAAATTCCCATTAAAATCAAAGTGCATCGTAAATTGCAGCATGAATTATGGCCGCGAAGTGTGCGGGCGGATCGGCGGATCGGCGTTCGTGCCGTTGATCGAGCCTTGGCAATCTGCGTTGAAGTTCTTGCGCTACATTTTCGCTTCATAATAATTTTATTAATGATTTGCGGAAATACACGCACACAGGCATACGCTGACAGGCGCTTGTGGCAAGTGTTCCTATGCCCACTTGCGTTTTCGAGCTCAATTAATTTTGTATATTTTTGTATGTACGTATTTGCTGGCACCGCTGCGCCCCATCCAACTCCACGCCACCGCACCCACCCGGCTGTCTTGCTGAATTTTTATCTATTTCGCTCCTGCTGTTTTATTTCTTTATTAGCGCAATTTTGTATTCGATTTTACTCATTGGGGAAATATTAAGTAAAAGCATTTTCGTTGAATTTTTGAAAAATATACCAAAGTGCCTGCATTATAATCGCTCGCTTGTCGTATGCATCAGAAATCTGCAGCGAGTCAGTCACTCTTTTGCGAGTTGAAGTCCACTGACGCCAAAGAAAGTGCAAGTGAGTGGTACCTACTCTGAGTAACGAGCATCTGCAAATGCGTTAGTAGGCACTGCTCAATGCATACACATATGCACATGCACTGTTTCCTTTCGACGAACTGTGAAACTCTCTCCCACATTCCCAGGATCTCTTTCATCTCACTTGTAAAGATCCACCTCTGACTCCTCCTCGAAACCAATTTCTTGCAGAACCTCCGTACTCCAAGGCGCAGTAAACTGGTGGGTCGTGTGCAGCCGGCCTTTCCTGGAATCTCAAATTTTGCTCGTATCTCAAAAATCTCCTATTTTAGAGCCCATCGTATCTCGAGTTAACACTGTATCTATCCCTAAAAGTTTTCAATTAAAATTTTTTCTACTACAGAAACAACCTATTTTTTGTATTATGCATTTTAATTAATTCTAATTTAATAATTCTAACTTTTTAACTATTTTTTAATTATTCTATAGTTTTAACTGGGCTGTTGCTAAAATTTTGCTATTTTCCTTGCGCGTCTGGTCTGTTACTACGTAATGCAGCTGAAATGACGTAACGAAAAACGAGAAAAATCGCAAAATTATGCGGAAAAATTTTGCATATAGTGGGATAAATTTATCGCATGTGTGAAAAGTAGTTTTTTGCGTCCAAAATGCCTGAGATGGGCATGCAAATTGCCCGGAATGCGTTCCGCTGCATTCCTTAACCCTTTGGCGGGCGCGTAGAGCAGAAAAATGCAGAAATTTTCAAGATTTGCTACAAAAATTGCGATTTTTCCATTTTCCGCTTACGTTTGCGTAATCTGTCAGCAGTGACACAAACCAAAAGCGCAGACACAAAACTGTTTGACTGGCATTATATTAAAATACAACAGTTTGAGAGGCATTGTCTTAAATGAAGATGGCCGTTAACTTTGCTAGACAATTTAATTTATTAAGAAAATTTTTTAAACAAGAAATTATGCACATTTACATAAAAAACATTATTTAAAATATTTCATTTCACTTGCAGTGAACACTTCATCTCCGAGCACACCGTAATGGCCGTCTTCACTTCCCAGGGTCAGGTGAGCAAACGATAAATTTTTAATTTTGTTGAAAATTTGCAAATTTTATTTGTGCATTTTCTCTTTTTTTCGTCAGGTGGGCGGACCGTGCCGTTACATGCCCGCCACGCGGCGTCAGAATCATCAGTGTCGCAAGGAGTTCGGCCTGCCGGACACCATACGCGAAGCGCGTCGCCTGGCCACCACGCACTGCGAGGACCAGTTCCGTTACGATCGCTGGAACTGCTCCATTGAGACGCGAGGCAAGCGCAACATCTTCAAGAAGCTCTACAAGGAGACGGCCTTCGTGCATGCGCTCACCGCGGCGGCCATGACGCACTCGATAGCGCGCGCCTGCGCCGAGGGCCGCATGACCAAGTGCAGCTGCGGACCGCGCAAGCAGAATCGCGTAGATCAGGACTTTCAGTGGGGCGGCTGCAATGACAATCTGAAGCATGGCAAACGTGTGACGCGCAGCTTTCTGGATCTGCGCGGCGGCGATGGCGATGAGGTCACCGAAATATTGCGACACGATTCAGAGGTGAGTGGCCAGTGTGCTCGAGCGGAGCAGTTGTAGAGGAAATTCAATAACTTTTTTTATTGCAACACAGGTCGGCATTGAGGCTGTCTCCACGCTGATGAAGGACAAGTGCAAATGCCATGGCGTCTCGGGCTCCTGCTCCATGAAGACCTGCTGGAAGAAGCTGGCCGACTTCAATGCCACGTCGACGCTGCTGCGCCAGAAATACAACCAGGCCATACGCAAGGCACCAAACACACGCACAATGCGACGCGAGGCGCCCACAAGTCGCATGAAAAAGCCCAAGCAGCGGCGAAAGAAAGTGAGTATGCCGTCGTGCCAATGGCAAGAGCGCCCCCATATTAAACTGTACCTCTTTCTCTCGCCAACCGCAGCAGCAGTCGCAGTACACCACACTCTACTACTTGGAGACGTCGCCCACCTACTGCTCGGTCACCAAGGATCGCCAATGCCTGCATCCGGACAACTGCGCGAATCTGTGCTGTGGGCGCGGCTATACGACACGCGTCTTCAAGCAGGTGGAGAAGTGTCGCTGCCGCTTCAACAATGGACGCTGTTGCCAACTGATCTGCGATTATTGCCAGCGCTATGAGGATAGATATTTTTGTAAATAGATTTCAAATTCTTTTTAATTATATATATATTTTTCATTCCTATTTAATTACGACGACGAGAAAATATACAAACATACATACATACAAACGTGCATACACACGACCCAACCAAAACAACAACAAGAATATGAAAACAAAAAACAGAAAACCGAAACAAAAATCTATTATGACAAAACTCCACCAACAGTTGACCACAAAGTGAAGGCATCCAAATGCATCCAAGCTCATTTATGTAGGGTACATTGAAAAATTCAGCAGGATAGCGAACACACACACATACACAGTAAAATTTGCAAAACTTTGCGGAAAATATTAAATGTAAAAATAAAAAATATACAAAAATAGCAACTCAAGCCAACAACAAGTTTTACACTAAATAAATACACAACAAAAAAAGAACAGTAAAACAACCAAAAATGAAATGAAATAAAAAAGTTTCACTAACAAAAAAATGAAAATTACGCATTTTTATTTGGAATATTTGTAAGCAAGTTAATTGCATTTAGCTCATATTTTCTTAAATGTATTTTCGCATAAAAATGTTTAAATTCTAAGATTTTATTTGATATTAACCCCTTCACTGCCAGCATTAATAATTTGCCAGTATAAATAATTTCATATGAAATAATGCTTCACTTCTTACAAAGAGCTTATATAATTTTAACAAGAAGCAAACAAAGAAATATGGTAGTCAAAGGGTTAACCCAGCTGTACATTATTGTTTCTTGTTTGCTCTCTCACTCATAGAATGTTTGACATTTCTGTAACAATTTTAAAATGTCGCTACACACGTGTATTTTTGACACCACGTGTTTAAGTCGACTTTGCCGACTCTTGCACAGTTGAGTTCAATAAATATACTCATTTCATGACAGGATTTTGACTGAAGTCTCCTCGCCAATTCCAAAGAGGGACAAATTTGCCAGTCTATCATCCCACAAAATGCTACAAATTCCAGTTACATAATTTGTAAATTTTTGTTGCCACCGCTACACAACCCCACCAACTTCATTGACACGCCAGTCGTATGCAAATGTCCAAAATGACCTTGAAGAGCCCAACGAATCGATCGATATGGCGGCAAAACATTTAAGTCGATACGCGCCAGAGAACTGCAATGAGTACTCATTGCACTAAGTATACTCTGTCGAAACTCTGTTTTCTCCCCTTACTCATACTTACTCATACTTAGTTGAAAAGACTGAGTAAACCGACCTACTTACTCTGTTTGAAATCCCAAATAATAAGTTTTTAGGCCTACTCATAGTATGACGTCAGCAAACTCATTGATACTCATTCCTGCATTCCTTCCGTTTCTAAGCCAGGGTTGCGCTGATTCACAAAAATGTACTTTATTAATACTATTTGACACAAATTGCTATATACAATAGTTGGTTAATAATATCTTAACACGGAAGGGTTGAACTTGTATGCGTGTTTGACATTATAATGATACAATTAAATTACATTCATTGAAATGCAAACGGCAGCACCGTCACTTTTCCACGCAGATGTGTGTTCTCTCTTCCTGCTCTTCTACGCTCATTTCAAGAGAAAAGGGGCGTGCTATTGAAAAATTACATGATGTAGAGATGTAAGCTTTGATCCTTAAATGAAACCGTGACCTGCGTATGCGATTGTACGAATTAACCATATACAACTTTCGTTATGATTATTTGGCTTCCTGTGTATAGTAGCGCATAGTGCAGTAATAGAGTTGTCTACTCGATTTCCATTGTAATGTGCAATGTTAAAAGGAATGGGGCAACTAAAATAAATTGACTCTAGGCACTTTTCAAACGTCATTCTAGAGCAGGCATAAGTTTACCAAGCTAGGTATATGTAATAATAATACCCAAAATATAAAACCGATATTGACAAACGACGTAATATTAATAGTAAAATAAGAATAACCGTTAAATCGAATTTGCTATTGCAACAAGTACTCGAGTAACGCATTGCAAGACTCTACATGTTCAACATCAACAACGCGCAGGATCTGAGAGCGATATTTCACATTCTGAAGTAGGTATCGCTTAGAAGAGCGCAACTGCGAGCAGGTAGGAGCACACGCTTTAAAAGCAGTGATGTCAACTTGGTCATTTTGCAGCAGATTTAACGCATTTTTTAAACTGAAATGAATTGAAAGAATATACTGCTTAAAAATTCGTCTATAAAAAAGGTCGAATAGCACTTGGAATCTCAGGGTCATATTAATGAATTGAAAGTATGTGGAAACTGGCGCGCCGGCTCCTTTTGCATATACCTGGATATGAAAATTCAAAAATAATGTTATCTTGAAAGAAATTTTTCTAGAGCAGGTACTTAATCCCGTAAAGACTAACGGGTTTCTGTGGCCTTTTTTATTATGCGAAATATTTATATGACATGTTGTGTATTTTCATTCATATTTTTATTTTTACGAATTGTTAATTGCTGGTTTACATATGAAAAAACCGCATTTCGCGAATTCAGGCCAGGGCATGTGGAAATTTGAGAGTTTGCATCACTGCTGGAAAGAGATCGGCGCCACTGCACTCCTTTAACACATGCGAATGTAGGTAGAGCATGAACTTCTTTCCGTTATTGTTGTACAGTAGGCATATATGTTCTTTTTTGCTTTAAAAAGCATCAATGCAGTGAAGTATATTCATAGAAAGGAAACCTTAATATTATCAAAAATGTGACAACATACTACATATGTATGTCCTTTTTGCTTTAAAAAGCATGAATAAATTGTGATTTGGGTAAAAGGAAATAATATCAGAAATTCATTAATACGTAGAAAAAAGTTTAAGACTGCAATATCTAGAATTATTTCGTTCATCATTTTGGGACATAGTTGGAATGAAAAATAGTCTTAAATCAAATTTCGTGTAAAAAGAGAATTAGGTGTAATATCAAATAAAAAAAATAAATAAATTTTTAACTGCAAAACGCAGTTTATGGAGATATTCATATATGTTCTAAATTTTTTCTTTGCATGAAAAAGTTGTGGCTGAATAAAGGCTAACGCGTCTTCACATTTTTTTAACCATTAAGGTTTCCTTTCCTTGAATATACTTCACTGCATTGATGCTTTTTAAAGCAAAAAAGAACATATATGCCTACTGTACAACAATAACGGAAAGAAGTTCATGCTCTACCTACATTCGCATGTGTTAAAGGAGTGCTGTGGCGCCGATCTCTTTCCAGCAGTGATGCAAACTCTCAAATTTCCACATGCCCTGGCCTGAATTCGCGAAATGCTGTTTTTTCATATGTAAACCAGCAATTAACAATTCGTAAAAATAAAAATATGAATGAAAATACACAACATGTCATATAAATATTTCGCATAATAAAAAAGGCCACAGAAACCCGTTAGTCTTTACGGGATTAAGTACCTGCTCTAGAAAAATTTCTTTCAAGATAACATTATTTTTGAATTTTCATATCCAGGTATATGCAAAAGGAGCCGGCGCGCCAGTTTCCACATACTTTCAATTCATTAATATGACCCTGAGATTCCAAGTGCTATTCGACCTTTTTTATGGACGAATTTTTAAGCAGTATATTCAGTTTTAAAAATGCGTTAAATCTGCTGCAAAATGACCAAGTTGACATCACTGCTTTTAAAGCGTGTGCTCCTACCTGCTCGCGGTTGCGCTCTTCTAAGCGATACCTACTTCAGAATGGGAAATGCGGCTGTCGCCAGGAACAGAACAAGTATTACTATAAGTACTCAGAGTTTTACTTACTTACTTATTGATACTCATACTTGGTTTACTTAGTTTACTTACTTTACTTACTTTATAAGTTTGAGCAAACTGAGTGTCACTTGCGTTTAAGTATAGGTAAAAACGGCACGCGTTTTCTTTAGAGTTACTTAGAGTAACGAAAATGGCACTCGTTGCAGTTCTCTGATACGCGCCATTAAATCTGCAGTGTGTATCCACTTTGGAAATTTAGCGCTAAATCCAGCCCTCAATTTATTCCGCGTTTGCAGGCGCCGCACCTCACAACCATGCTCTACAAGACGCTGCTCACGTTGCTGCTTTTTGACAGCCTGCAAATATGTACGAAACTGTTAGCATGTCAAAAGTGTCAATATATTTGATATTTTCAAACAATAACAAAGAAGAAGAAGAAGAAAAAGCAGAAGCAGCGAAATAAGTTCATCGACGTGTTCTCTTTCGTCCTTCACTTCGTTGTTGTTGGCCTCTTGCGTGCATCCTTGCTTACGCTAGCAAAACGATAGTGGCAACAACAATGGCAACAACAACAATGGCGGCAAGCGATTTGCATGGCTGTCAGCAGCGATAAGTTGTCTATCCCTGACACTATCCGGCGTCGACGCGCTGCTTTGAACGTGCTAGGGAACACATTGGCGGGTGTCGTCTATGAGTCCTTGTCTATGTGTATGTGTGTGTGTGTGTGTGTGTGTGTGTGTGTGTGGTTGTGTGCGCACATTTTATTCATGGTGTCGACAATTGTTTGCCTGTGCATCTGAGACAGCAGTTTCATGTAGCTGTGGTGCTGTCGCTGTTGTTGTTGTTGTTATTATTCTACTGTCATATTGTTGTTCTTGTTGTTATTCAATTTGCACGAGTACAAGCAACAACAACGAAACGTGTGAGATGTGCCTGCAAACCGAATCACATTAGAGGAAGTTAAAGCTTGGCGTTTCAGGTAAGCATCAAGGGCGTTCGGTTTCAAGGCTAAGGCAACGATTTTATTAGTATCTAGGCAAAAGTTTTAAAATGCGAGTATAGTTAGTAAAGTTAAATTTTCATGTTAACATTTCCAATGTTTTCAATCTAAATGTAAATAATTATATTTATATGTTAAATGGCGTAACAAATTTAAACCATTTTTGTAGTTGTTCGTCTTTGAGGCTTTTTTATTAACAAATTCTTTTAAATTTACCTTTTTAACAAACATTTTTTAATATAACCGATATTAGCCGATATAACTGCCAGCATAGACCAACATATATCAACCTTGTTATCAGCATCAATTCGTATACCATGAAATGATCTTACAATAATGAGTACACTTTTCCAGACTACACTGTATTTTCTATATTATTTTCTCTGCTGAGATCGTTTACTTATCCACTAAGCCACTGCGGCGTACCGGCGTACCTACCTGTATAAATTTTTTGGCTTTGTCAATATGCTTTTTTTTAATTTCCGTATGCGTAGGGTTAATAAAATCAGCATATATCGTATAACTAAATTTAAAGATGCTACGAAGAAACACTGCAAAAAACAACAACAGTTGACCCTGACAAAGTAACTTCCGTCAAAGTGCATTGCACTTTGTTAGCGCGCGCTGCAAACTGTTGACAACAACAACACAACATAAGATTTGGCCAAAACGTTAGAAGAGCACATTTCAAGAAACGCCATCAGCTCAAGCCAACTGCCAGTTACATGGAATAGCGCTCCGCCCGAGACGTTGCAAGTTAATTGCATCACGATGCAAATTATCGGACGAAGCGTAGCGAAATTGGCGCAGATATCACGTAACCGGAGCTTACGCCGCCCAGCGGGGGGCAAGCAGAGTGGCAAGCAACGCCAATGACAGCAAATTTAATGCAAAAAGCAGACTAATAATGGCGCGCAATTAGAAGATCAGATTACAAGCAGATAGCCGGAAGCTGGCGTGGGGCGGACGGGGGTGACGATGCCGTTGGGATGTGACTGGCCGCATGAAATCTCGGCGCGAACAGAAATTCGAGCGAGACGTGCTGTGAAAGCAGCAGCTTCGCTTGATATTAATTCGGGCGTCTGCACTGGACCGGGTCATTTGTGTGCAGGCGACAAAGCGACACGGTTCTCCAGCACTTGGCCTAAGGATAACACGTTGCCCCGAAATGAGAATGCTTTTGCTGTTGCTGCTGCTGAGCTGGCTGAGAGGCACATTGCCGCAGGAGATGCTATTGCTGCAGTCTGAGTAAGATGCTCCTTCCATTTCAGTTATATTGTACTTCAACTTGAAAATGGAAATTGTTGTATTTGCAGCAGCAATGATGTGGAGGCGCTGCGTCAAACGCGGCAAGCGCAATACATTGAATATTGGCGGAATGTGCTGATGGGCGAGGGCGATTGCGCCAACTTGAATATGCAGGAGCCTATAGCAGCGGTGACACAGCAGGAAGCCTGCAGTGCGCAAGAGAGCGCGGGCTATGGCGGCTATGGCTACGGCGGCACGCCAGGCACGGCCGTTGCGCTCAATGTCTACAATCTGCAAAAGCGGCAGATGCCGCAGCAGCGAGCTGACGATGCGTATTGCGCAGAAGATGACAACAATTGGAACAGGCCGAATTATGCGCCCGCAGCGCTAATGCGCTCCACATACGATCAGAGCATAGGCGCAATGCAAGCATTTGGAGCGCCACAAAACGCAGGTGGATACGCGTTTCAAGGCCTGCGCGAACAGCCCAGAGGCTTCGCCACAACTTCCAATGACAACAACAATGACAGACGTAGAATGAGAGAGCCAAAGATGCGCCTGTTCCAGGATAACAATGAATCAGCGCATTGTGAGCCGCCATCGAATGCAGCGGATGTTGGGGAAGATGCCGAAAACGATCAACGTAACAAGCAAGATGGCTCAAAGGCGCGCAGAAAATCGCCGAAGGCACGTAGAAAGAGTTCAAATAAAAGCAAAAGCAAATCAAAAATGTTTATTGCGCGTGTAAAATCGGATGAAGTTGATATCAATGCGTCCGAAGGTGATGCTGTGCAGCTGAAGGGCATGTCAGCCAAAGTGCCGGCGAAGCAGCCCAAACATGCAACTGCAATGGAGGCCACCACAGTCAGCACCGAAACGGAAAGCGCTGGCTCAACTGATGAAATCAAACCAAGTGAAAATCATAAATTGAAGCATCAACGCTCGAAACCAACGAATTCCAATATATCGAAACAGCAGCTCAGCAGCTCGCCATCACTGGAATCTGCAGATAATTCAGAGTCAATCGATGACTCAAAGCTACCAGCAGTTGATAGAAAGGCAGCTAAAGAGATGGATGCTGCTACGCCAAGAAATGCCAAGGCAAACACAAGGCAACTGCCAGAAGCTGTAGCTTCCAAGGCTAGGTCCAAATCGAAAAATCGGCGAAAGCAAAAGCAACAGCAGCGTGTACCAGCGCCACTCGAATCTGCAGAAAGTACCAGCGAAGGTAGCAGCACTACCGCTTTGCAGGATGATTCTGATGATTTTGAAATAAAGCAGATCAAAGACGATGCAATCGAAATTCCCAGAAACTCTGAGGCAAAGAAACAGCGGGGCAATGATGAGAAATTATTGGATTTCCCAGAGAAGTCTCAAGCAGCTGATGGATTCATGATCAAACCTCCGAAAAAACAAGCAAGAAAGCTCGGTTCGAAAAGAAAACCAAGCACGGCTGCTGTAGAGCACTCTCAAGGCATTGATGATGCAGTGTTCAAATCGAATGCTCGTAGCCGTGCACCTTCCAAGACTGCAAGCCAACAAAATCGTAGGCCAATGGTTGCTGCTGCCAGCACGGAATCGTTAGAATCCGCAGAGAGTACGACAGAAGATTCAAGTTCGAAATCAATGGAGGTAGCAACTGCGACTTCAGTCAAAGATAGAAGGAAGAACGGTTTAAAGAAATCGCAGCCCAGCATGCAGGAATCCACAGAGAACTCCCAGCTTGCTGAAGACCCCAAAACGAATGCAAGAAATCGAGCTTTACATAGAAAAAAGCCTGCTCAGCAGGATATTGAGCAAGACTTTGCGAGTGTTAATAAAGGCAACAAATCGCTTAAAAAGCTGAACAAAAAAAATAATGAAAAGAAACGCAAAAATCACGCAGTTGATTTGGAGCTTGATGATGCTCATTTAGATGTGCCCACAAAGAAGCGCAAAGAAGACGCCAGCAATAAAGCAAAATCTGTTGAGGATGATGCCACCAATGCTAACAGCTCTGATCTGTCTGAATCAGGCGATGCCACTGCCAATGAAAAGCAGCCCACATTTGATGCGCCCGACCGAAGAATACGCTTTCCAGCAAATGGCGAAAGTCTCGATATTGCCGTTCACATTGGACCTGTAAATTCACAGCCCACACTTCCGAAATACTTTGAAGAAAGTGCTGCCAAAGCAACTAAATCAAAAGACAAAAATCCAAAAAATAGGCACAAAAGTGCAAAGAATGCGAGTTCGGCTGAGCGTGAAAAAGCAGATGATATTGAATCCGCGCCAGATTCGGAGCCAGAAGCTCTCAGCACCAATCATTACAATTACTTTACAAGACCAGATGTTAAAAGTAAGTTTTCCATAATAAACACACGTACATATATTTTGTTATATCCCTCTGCATACATTTGCTTGCAGAACGCCCATCGAAACCGCGAAAGCCTTATTATGAGCCCATAGCTTATGAAACCAGGCCATCAAAGACTTTTTTCGCGCCTGATTCATTGGGTCAGCAGAACAGAGGCTTGGAGCGAAAGCCGCAGCGCACCACATTTGAGCCTGCAGCCATGCTGGGTGCCACACCATATCGAAGCGATAGCCGTGCTTACAACATGCAATCCCCATTCTCTCAGCAAGAGCAGGAAGCTCTGCCAGAGCAAAGCTACGCGCCTAAAGATGGCCGAACCCAGCAAAGTGTGAATCCACTGCCGCAACCGCGTAGCTTTTATATCGATAAGATTGTGAAGGGCAAAGAGCAGAAGGTGTCCACACCCGCCACACATCGACTCAAGGAATTGAAACCATTCAGAGCACAGCAACAATCGCTTGGGCAGCAGCAGCAGCCGCAGCAGCAACAACAATATGAAGATTGTGACGACGATGAGGACGACGACAACCAACAGAATCACAGCGGCATGTCAAATGGGCCTCTAGTGGGCAGCAGCTATGGTAATGGGCATGGCAATGATGCCAACGGGGAGCATGGCAACGGGGGGCATGGCAACGAATATGGCAAGGCCTATCAGATGGTGTCTTGTGGTTCCAGTGAGTCTGCTGAACATATGAACTATTACAAACCGGGTCATCCGAATCTTTTTCATCAAGCTCAATACATTACATAGTTATATCCTAAGCTGCTATGACTAAAACTTACATATAAATATAACGTAATTTAATTATTCTTAAACAGTTTAAAGAAATGCTTATACTTTCAATAATTTGTCAAATTAACACAAACTTTATAGCATTTTGTTTAATTATAAAATTTTAAAATAAAATGCCTATCTTTTGTATTATTTAATTGTTATTTTGAAATTATATGTACAAATTTATCCTCAGCTGTATTTTTCTCTGATAATTCTTAAGTACATATAAGATAATAAGTCTTATGATCCGAGAAATTGGCTTTGAATATTATACAGTTAGGAGTCAATAATGTGTTTGACATTAAAATTTTATAAAAATCCGAAATTAGAGGTAGTCTATTTGGCATGTGTAGTTTCGATATGGCGGATCGGCTCGCTATGTTAAGTCGCGGCTAAATTATGACCAACCAAACCTTTACACAACAGAGCAAGCTTCTTTTCGTCAGTTTTCCAGACTTGCGAAAATCGGCGTCGATGGTCCTTAGCAGGGTAAAAGTATTAACAACTTGTTTGCTACTTTTTTTCGTTGGCATTTTGTATTGTAGTCGCGCGTTTAAAGCCCTGCTAATCACCACGAGCAGTGCCCTACAAAATAAGTGTTGTCAGCTGTGGCTGCAACAACAACAACAACAATAACTGTACGGGCCACACAACTAACACTAGAAAACCCAAGCAATATATGATGATGTAACACATACATATATAAATCAGAAAGATGGAGAGGGGGAGGGGGTTGTAAATATAATCATTAATAAATGCACTTATATCATGTATCAAGATCACAAGAAATTGAAATAAAAATTTAAAAAGCGGGCGGCCAAAATGACTTCTTTGGTCAATCTAGTGTTAATTAAAGCCGCAGTGTCAATAATGGCACGCGTACTCATTACCGTACCGCGAGGCGACATTTGACTGATGGCTGACTTACTGCCGCCCTCAAGCCGCACCACACCGCCGCCAACACAACGAAGCTCCATGCAGAATAAATAACATAAACAAAACTGCTTGGAGTACCCAGTGGGAAAGTGAGAGTGGCCTTGCCATTAGATGGTATAATAGAGCATTTTCTAAGTTAGTTTTTACCGAACAACTTACAAAATATTGAAAGAACCAATAAATTTAAAATTTTTTGTTTCTTGATGTTTGGGAATTTGTTGGGAGAATATTTAATACAAAGATAGTTTTTGCATTATGATAAATTGAAGTTCAAGCCTGCATCTTTGATTCTTTTTCAACTCGTAAATATGTACTATATGCGAATTCGCACAAATCTCAGAAAGTCGGCAACTTGATTTCAATGAGTTTAAAAAAACCCGGCGCACGTCACTTAATGGCACTACTGGCAGAGAAACCGCTCTGATTTCTTCGCTATCGAAAGAGAATCAGCCGAAGTTTGTCTGGCGGTCAACGAGCAAGATGATGGGTCTTAGAGCCATCACATTGAAGGCACACTTACTAAATTAAATATTAAATCATTTGGAATTTGCTTGTAAACTTTATTTTATAAGACTGAATTACTTATGTAGTACATTTTCAGCCTAACCAACATTTATTCAACTTCATTATTTACATCTTTTGCCAGTGTCACAATCTTTTAGAGGCACTTCAACGAATTCTGAAAGGGCATAGAAGTTTAATTAAAGAAGTTCGCTTTCTTAAAAATTCTACTTACTGCAATCTGATTTGATAATGTCAGTAATCATCTGCCATCTTGTAGGAGACAACCTCACACAATCACCATTGGAAGAACAACTGGGAGATTCCATTAAAGGTTTGCTGAAGTTGTCTGATAGCGACCAATGGATTTTTCCTCTACAAAAGCCTGCAGCCTGCACCAAGCTGATCAGCAGCGGCGCTGTAGCGTTCAAGTAGAAAAAAATATGTACATATAGCACAACCTGATTGATAACACTACGTCACAAAATAGAAAAATAGGGAGGGGAGAAATTTGGCGCTATTTTCAGAAGTCTCGAAGTCTAACTCCATATTTTGCTTTAGCGTCAGATATATTCTATTGATTTTCAGTTTTCATAGGAGATTTTAAGGAATAGATATAGACTTGAATTTAAGGATGTAGCAACAGGTTAATGATTGTTGGTAGTTGTCAAAGGACTTTTTAATAAAGTGGTATTATGTGGAATTGTAATTAATTGTAAAACAAAATGTAATCGTTCGAAGAAGATTACTATTTCATTATCCGAATTTGAATTTCGCTTCAGTATTGAGCATTTAGTTTTGACACTACCTTCATATGCATACGTAAAGTATTTTCAAAATGTACAGTTATTTTCTCGAATATGCCTCCAACAAACTAAGAAAAGGTTCAGTGCCACTGTGTACCAAATTTTCTTAAAATCGAATAACTGGTTCTTTCTCTACTGCGGGGAGGACAGAAGGTGATGCTGAACGTTTTATGTCCATACCTAGGCCGGGTCCTTTAGGAATGGAAATATTCACACAAAATTAAAATACCCTTCTACCACAGATGTAGAGCAGGCTGGGATTTTCGTTTCCAAGAAATGGTAAGAAACTGCTTTCATTTGACGCTACGTGGCACTAGATATCACACCCACTTATTTCTCCCCGTAATGTAGTGTAACGGCACTCACCTAACACAAGAACCACGAACAATTTCATCTAGCTGGAAATTAAAGAAATCGAATGCAAACACTTCTCGCTGCTACTGCTCACGAAATGAGCTTTGGATGCTGTCTACCGTGAATTTATACAGTGTGCGACGAAATGGGCGTGGTCCGTAGGAGGTATGGCAAGCTCTCATACCATGCATAATGTATCCATATTTGACTACTTTATTACTGTTGAGAATAACTTAAAATTTTCCAAAAATGGGTGTGGTCCGCACTGAATTCTTTCCTTTAGTTTCGCTTTCCTGAGAAGTTCAAGCGTAACAAACAACTTGCTGTTGTTTTTGTTGTTGTTTTTGTTAGTCACGGAATACGTATATTACATACGAGAACGAAGCTAAATTTGTCCTTTAATGTGTCGTCAATATCTTCCAGCCCTGACTTTGTCGAAAGCGAAGGAGAACGGGTTTGTTTACATTTTCGAGTTACATCCTTATTACATTGTCATCTTTATCTTTATTGCTGAATGATTAACATTGCGCTGGATGAATGAGTATCACGGGTACCGAACACGTTTCACACGAACCCTTCTGACCGCGGGTCGGCCACTCCTGCTGTAAGGTCTTCTATTCGTCTGGTAATATGGAGTGTGGAAGGTGTGCTTAAGCTTCGCTTGTTCTTTGATTGCTGAGAAGACCTTCTAACAGCTGTTCTTAGATTATTATTTTCCGACTGGGATGGTATGAGTGAGCAGACTGCAAAATCACATCACGAACACGCGCAGGATTTGTGATTTTTGTGTATATGTGTGAGTGTGTGTGTGACTGGCCGTAAGCAGCAGCAAGAAGCAGAATTGAAGCGCGTGAGCACAACGAAAAGCGCTTTGCAAGCTTCTGTCAATTGTGACATTTCTACTGTCAAAGTGGGTGGTGTTGGAAAAACCGTTAACCGTTGAAGTGCTCGCTCTCAAATGCTTACCTTTGCGCGTGCTTGTACCGAAGAGAGTCTGCGTGGTAAACAAAGAGAAAAGTTTGCAAGGCGAAAAGAAGAAGAGCCGCAGTAGCACACCAAGTGAGTGTGTTGTTGTAAATGCTTTTGATGGATGGTGTTGTTCGTTTCGGTTGGACAAAATTACAGTAGCTGGAAAATTTTCTGTACTCCAGTGCAGACACACGAGGGAAATGAGATTTAGGTGCTGCTGGTGTGTGCTAAAGTGCGGACGTGTCAGTTTGCGTTTGTGCGAAAACTTGTGAAAAAAAGTAAAAGCAAAAAAGAAGTATAACAGAAATGCTAAAGAAGTTTAGTGCTTAAATTTTTGACGAAATCAAAGAAATCCAAAAAAAGCAGTGCAAATAATTGTTTGCTTTAAAAAGCAGTGGCAAATACGCATATGAAATCTATACAAAAAATATTTAAAAAATGCATTTATTTAAATAAAAATATACATAAATTGAAATATTTTATCAAAATAAAAAGTGCAAATATTGCTTTTATGCAAAAAACGGCTTTCGAACTAAATCTCTGCCAAACTTAAACCTCTCTACAACTACTACTGCAACAACAACAAAGGCAACATTTTTTCGAATCGATATTTTTAAAAATAAACATTTTGCAAAAGAGGCAAAAGTGCGCGCACATACACACACACAAACAACAGCAGCAACAACAAATGCTAGGAACAAATTATAAAGAGTTGAAAATGTTCAGTATTGGTTGATGTTTCCGACCTGCCTACACATACATATGTATGTGTGTATGCCAGTCTGAGCTTGCATGCGTGTATGTGTCTATGTAGCACATTCAAATTCGGTATTGCATCATATCGATTGGTTTTTTTTTGCTACTACTGTCTGCTGTCTCGGTTGCAGATCTTAAAGCGTGAGCGCCAAGACGCTTTCGTCTCCGCTTGCATGCTCACACAATCACTGCCAAAAGCACTCACATAAAGAAGCGCTTATTTTGGTTAAAGTCGTACGATTTTTCGCCAGTCGTTTTCATATATTTTCGGCAGCCAAAGAGCTCCTTAACTGGGCCAACGCCGCCCGACTTCATTCCACTAGCGCACAGCCCAGTTCAATCGCTGCCGCCACTTCACTGCTGAAATTCCAAGCCTGCCCCGCTGCGCATTGATTTTCTCACTTTCATAGTCGCATTGGACCGCCCCCTCACCACCATCGACAACGGTGCTCGTGCGACTGCTGCTTTCTACCAAGCCAAATACGACACCAACACATTCTTGCCCAAAAAGGTAAGTCAGTTTATTATTATTATTATTATCCTTGTTCGTACTCGTTTGCTTGAGAATAATAAAGACTGCTTCACTATGGACACAGCTGTAGGCTGTCTATAAAAGACGATGAGTTGTTTACCCACGTTCTCTGCTAATTTTTGGCACTTGGTTAAGGATGAGCATCTTTGTAAAAGCCTTTTAAAGGTTCTCTCAATTAAGAAACCCTCCTGTCAAGATCATCCCGGCCTTTATCAAACCAGCTGATAGTAACTGGCGCGAAGAGGCCGTGAGTGTTCCTTAACAAAAATAAAGCATAAAACAGACATAATTTTTTCAAAAAGTAAGTGCTTTTTTCCTCAGTGCCCTATTCTAAATGTTTAGCCTATTACTATTGCCAAATTGTTTGTCAATGATTCAGCAGTTTCGGAACACCTTTTTCCAAGCCATGAATTACATAAATCTTTAATTCCAATGAATTTAAAACCACTTGGAAAACAAGAGGACAGACCAAACAAATCACAAGCGCCGCACACCGGCTCGTTTGGCCGAATCACGTGGCAAAAATAAGTAAAATCAATTTTTTTGTTGAAAGATTTAGCAAAACTTTTATACGTATTGGATAGGGAATTGATTGTACTTTAAGAAACTGAAAATTTAAACTTATTTGCAAAAGTAGTTTGATCTGTAGAGCTGGTCAAAGTTGACTGATTTTTCAAACACAGCAAAAAAAACGAAATTTGGGAAAAAATTTTCATGTTTGAGTTAAAATAAAATTATATAAAAAAAAACTTTTTAAAAATAAGCTTTAATGTACTAAAAAGTAGAAAATAAGTTGTTTCCAAGTCACCTGTATCTTACTATCCATAAAAGCTTGGGGCGCTCATGTGTTCAATATTTGTCAAACAGTTACCACAATATTTTATTTAAATAATTTTTTGCAAATAGATCCTAGTAATGAAAGATATTTTGAATATGGATATTGAGCGCACAAGCTTTTATTAATAGTAAGATACAGGTGACTTGGAAACAACTTATTTTCTACTTTTTAGTACATTAAAGCTTATTTTTAAAAAGTTTTTTTTTATATAATTTTATTTTCTACTTTTTAGTCTTCCATAAATTCAATTTTAGAGCTCTGAAATTTTGCGCAAAAAGAATTTTAAACTTGCAGAGCAGTACACAATATTTAGGGTATTCACAGTGTTTCCTATCGTCATATGTCATATCCTCAATTTAACAAATAATACGGCAGTGATCGACCCTAATATTCGTGGCATATTTGTGACGCGGTGAGTTGTTGCTATTTTGCCAGCAGGGCGCGGCAAGTAAGTTCCTATCGTTTTTCATTCATGTGTGGTGTACCTATAATTATAAACTGAAGCCCAAGTGTGTAGTTGCTTGAAAAGTGCCACGCCCCTTGTCCTACGCCCATAAAATTTTACCAGTGGGACGACACATCCAAGAGGCGACTGCATACGAAATTTCAATGCTGCACGACCTTTAGTTCCAAAGCTAATCGAGATCAAAAATTTTGTTTGTATGGGGGGTGCCACGCCCCCTTATCCAGTGCCCGCCTTATTTTCTCAGTAGAAGGATATGGATATGTAGTAAGTTCCTACCGAGTTTCATTGATGTGTGATGTGTAGTTCTAAAGTTATACACGAATCTGGAGTTGATAAAAAAGTGCCACGCCCCTTATCCTACGCCCATAAAATTTTACCAGTGGGACGACACATCCAAGAGGCGACTGCATACGAAATTTCAATGCTGCACGACCTTAAGTTCCAAAGCTAATCGAGATCAAAATTTTGTTTGTATGGGGGTGCCACGCCCCCTTATCCTACGCCCATAAAATTTTACCAATGGGACGACACATCCAAGAGGCGACTGTATACGAAATTTCAATGCTGCACGGCCTTTAGTTCCAAAGCTAATCGAGATCAAAAATTTTGTTTGTATGGGGGTGCCACGCCCCCTTATCCAGTGCCCGCCTTATTTTCTCAGTAGAAGGATATGGATATGTAGTAAGTTCCTACCGAGTTTCATTGATGTGTGATTTGTAGTTCTAAAGTTATACACAAATCTGGAGTTTATAAAAAAGTGCCACGCCCCTTATCCTACGCCCATAAAATTTATTGATTCATGTATTGGGCTCTAGATTAGGCATGTATGCAAAGTTTCAGATCTCTAAGTAGTCGGGAAGTGGGTGAAAAATTGATTACTAGATTTGACGACATACATACCTGATTTGAAGTTAATATAAAGCTTATAAAAACTGTGATACGGCTGCACAAAAATTAGATTTTTAAAATAGAATTGAATAAATTCGTTAATTTTAACAAAACCAAAATATCTAAAAAAAAATGTTGTTTTTTTTTTTTATAAATTGCCTTTTTAATAACCTCCTTTTTAGCATTGATTTTAAACTTTGCGTTGAGTTTAAAAAAAACTTCAAATTTCTTCAGAGAAGGCTTACCAGGAGACTAATGACTGATTATTTCTAAAAATATATCCAAAAAATTGTCTGCATATTTTTGCATATTCGCGAGATAGAGCGATTTTTATCGAGAAGTCTACAGATCAGCCATGTCCGTCCGACTGCATTTCACAACTACGGAACCTTAAATTTTGAGCTAGACAGTTGAAATTTGGTGTACGACTTCCATTCATGTCGTTATAGTTAAAAATTAAAATTTTTTGGAACCAGCCTCCTGCAACGCCCACTTTTATTGAAATTACATTTTTTCGGGTTTTTATATGAAAATTTGAAAAAAAACGATCTTATTCGAATATGAAGGCAATACAATTAACTAAAATGCTTATATATTAATCATAGACTAATCATAAACCACTGGAATCAAAGAAGTAATAGCCAAAAGGAAACAAAAAATCCAAGATGCTTTTTACGATGAAATTGGTCTGAAAGTCGACCAACCAAAACAAGGGTTTGGAAATACAAATGATGGAAATACATCCAGAACATTTTTTCAAAGGGATGATGTGGCATCTCGAATTACTGGAGTTGACAGAGGCATAATTAAAAGGCTACAAGTCATATTGAATGTTTTGTGCTGCAGAGAAAAAGTAAACGCTGAAAACTTCGGAGAGTATGCCACAAGAACTGCTGAGTTGCATCAACAAAAATATCCTGAAAAAAAACTGACGCCTACGGTTCATAAAGTTCTGGCTCATGGTAAGGGTATAATAGAGTACCAATCTTTACCTATTGGAGAATTGTCAGAAGAAGCACAGGAATCCAAAAACAAGGACTACAAAAAATACAGATATTTAAATACATGCAAGATTTCACGAAAGCGACAGAACGAAGACCTCTTCAACATGCTGGCGGCTTCATCGGACCCAATGATTTCATCTCTCAGACATGTGAGATCAGGAAAAGAGCTTGAAAAATGTTACTCTCCAGAAATGTTAAGTCTATTAGATAATTATTCCGATATTGATGACTATTTTCAAGAGAATTAAATTTTATCTATATTTTTGAAGCTTTTTAAATAATTGTATTTTGTTGAAAAAAAATCTTTAATAATGTTATTAATAAGAAAATAGGAGCATTTGATCAAATATATTGTTAAAACTTTTTTTTAAATATTAAATAAAAACAGTTTAACTTAATTGATCCCTATTGAATTTTTGACATCTCGTAAATAATCGAGATTTTCTACGATCTTAAGAACTTCACTTCTCCACATTATATGTTAGCCAGATGACACCCAGTATATAGTTTTGCCATTATAAATGCAAAATTTTTCTAAATTTGAAATATTTCCACATAATTGGGTATATAAAATATGCGTTTTCTTCTGCCTGAAGAAAAGCGAACTTCAACAAAAGATTCCGTCGCACCCTGTATATCCACACAAACAAATTTTGGTGGCAATAAAGCTATAAGAATATTCTGTAGAAAGCAAAGAAAATTGTTCCGATATCTTTATCCGTTCAAAAGTTATGATTTTTGCAACGTGAAAAGACAAATCGAGCCACTGTGCGCCGCCACTGACTTCAGCTACGTCACGATTTTATTACTTTTTCTGAACACAAAACTCTAACCACGCGCAAGCAAAAAATCGAAAATCCTTTTACGGACGACTACGGAGGAATGCTTCCTCCATCAAAAGTGCTCATAAAAATGTGGAGAGTTTCCATTTTTGCAGGATGGATTGTAAAAAGAAAGTGCCTTTCCAGTTCATCAACTAATGCCTAACAAAGTATGGCCTCATAAGGAGAAGGCAAGTAGAACTTCAACAAAAGGCGCAAGCAAGGAAGAAAGGAACAACTCCTCCCGCATAAAATCAGCAAAAAAGTAAATATGTGCCGCAAATTACACATGCCAGCTCAAGTGATAACACGCAATCTGCGGCAGGCTCATCGAGTTGTAGGCGCCAAATTGGCAACATTGCAACATCCCGCCGAACTTGTTGACGCAGCGGACTGAACGTATGGGGCGTGCTCCCATATTTAGGTTTTGGGAAAAGTGTAAGCGCTTTATATTACAACAATGACAAACTCGAGCAAACATGACATTGCTAGACGCAAGCTCCCAGGATTGTAATGAAAACCAATCTGCGAAGGTTAACCCATTGTCAGTAACACAAAAAGGTGTAAGAGAAAATCAATATGCTTTGTGTAAATGGTATGATTTTCATCCTTTCATTTCCATTTCTATTCTCCAGGTCAAGTGTGGTCTCAGCAACTTGATTTGATTTCCCGCCAACCTTTCTGAAATATTACACTGAACCAAAAATACATTGAGCTAATGAATAAATTTATTGGCATAGTTTAAAAAACATTGTTGTTATTCTAATGCATAACTACATTAATGAAATTAAATCTGTTTGTTGGTACTTACACTTAGTGTTTTGAAGTTTTTTACATTGCATATATTGCATAAGAGTTAAATATAAATATATTTTGTTAAAAAAATTTTTTTACCATAAGCTTTGCTCAAAGAGAAATTCAATGTAAGTAAACTTATTGAACCAATGAAGAACTAATCTTAGTTTCTTAGTCAATGCAAATACTTTCATTAAGCCTTAAAATAAAAACCTATTCATTATATTGATTGAACCTTCCGCGCATTGGCGAAGCAAGAGCTGGTGTCCAGATACTTTCAGAAGTTCTCCTAGTGCTAACTCCTTTATTATGGTTTCTCAATTGTAGGCAAATTCCAAATTGTTTGAATGATAGGGAGGAACTGTGAACCCTCTTTTCACAAATGTGTTAAAATAATGGTCCAAAGCACGTTTCATTCGTTTAATGGCATTGCACATAGGCGTAGGCAGAAACAATTATTCAGGCGGTTGGTTTTTAGTTGAGTTTTAGTTCACAAAAATGAGAGCTGAAAATTATTTTCAACTCTCCCCTACCCCCTTTTTGAATATCTGTCTAGACTGCTTCACTGTTTAAACAAAAAACGAATATTTTCCTAGATACCCCCAAGGCCTGGAAGCTAAATAGTATGCATATAACAGGGAAAGAGGGTAACGAGTGTTTCTGGCACACATTTAAAACTTAATTAAGTGCAGCTGATTGACATTTTCACAGCAAGGGCGAATAAGTACAACAACGCAGAGCTTGCAGCCAGATTGAAATTGTGGCAACCTCACACCCGAGTGCACTTCTAAGGTTTCACTCGTGCGAGCCAATTGAGTGCGCTGGGGGCAAAATATAATACATAATTGCCATTGGGGCGAATATCTTATGAGCATATCTTTGAAATCAAAATACAGTACCCTTCAAAAATAATTTAATCGAATAATTCCTTTGGCATGAGTCTCCCGTCTTACTGGAACGTTTTAGCAAAATCATTTAAAAAACTGTTGCATATTTTGCGGCTTCTTTTTTTGCCCCTACTTTGAGCACAAATAAAAGCCTGAAACAAAATTATAACTTGAGCAATTCATTCAAAATACGCAGTTTATATTTCTCTAAAATAGATACTTGAAATATGTATGCATAGTGCAATCAAGACCCTGAATAAAATGAGTAAATTTTAAAATAGCTACACTCGAAATATGCAGAACGGATGCTCACCGTACTTATAACGCTATTATTGTCACAAATATTAAATTAAATTCTGAAGATGTTGAACAAATTAAAGAGTTTGTCCATTCACACAAGAATTCGAATCGATTTAAACTAGCCTTTATTTTCGGGTTTTCTACTTTTTTTCGATAATGCACACTTCTATATTTGGGTCTGCATAAAGAAAACATTGTAAGATGTTCGAATCAAGTATCTCTATTGTCATTGTCGAGTGTAAGCTAAACAATGGCGGTGGCAACTGTTAAGTGTTAGTGACATTTACATTGTACACATCTCAAATTCATTTTGCAATATTTCAATGCCATCAATAAAAGCAGTTATGTTATTTTACTATGCACATATGTACATACCATATACTTTGATCTACTGCGCAACTAAACACGAACAATTGTAATAAGTTTTTGTTGCATATAAGTTGTAATAAACAAATGAGAAACTTATGTTGTTCCATATCAATAGTTTGCGAACTATATAGTAACAAATGATAAATTTTTATATGATTACAGTTCAGCACATTGTATTTGTTACTTATTATCTTCTTTGAACATTGTAATTAAATTTCGCTCGACTGCCTGCAAATCTGCATAGTATAAGATCTATGTAATGTAAGAATTCATACATACATATGTATGTATATATGTATGTATATTTACCACAAAGCGACAAGAAAACTGAGTTTGTGATAATTCCTCATTCCATTAAAACGGCGCACTTATGACGATTATTGCAAATGACGAATCAAAAGGTGCTGAAGAATAAAATACAAGCACAAAAATAACAACAACAAAGTGTTCATCATCGTACAGCGCTTATCCTTCAAGGATAATACATTTAACTTGGTAACAGGACATCTTATAATATCAGTGAGAAATTTTCTTTCAAAAATAAATCAATCAAGCGTCGCAATCAAATTTAATGACCGTCCTAAGTAGCGTAAAATCTCGGAATTCCATGCTTGCGCGGACAGGGGCAAGCACAGAAACAATTGCCGAATGGCCAGGATTTAAGTTTAATAGAAAGTCAGTAAAAACTAGAAATAAAGAAATGCAAACGCAGTGAAAAATTGAGAAGGGTGGGTTGTTGGGCAAAAAATTAAATAAAGCAATTAGTAACAAGTTGTTCATCTGATAAAATGTTGACAAAGACATTTATTATCAACGCTTAAGATAGAGATAACAGATTTAAAGCCACAGCAGTCACGGCTTATCACATTCGTTCAAACAACAACAATCACCATTACTGCAAGCGGCTTCAGTGCATTTTAAGAGCTGCATTTAATGCGTTTTCTCTGCTTGTAAAAATGCTAAGAGAGCGAAGACGTAAGAGCGTGTGCCGGCCTTTTTTTCAGCGTGACAAGTCGCCTCAACAACTTTTTCACACTAAAGCTCTCTCACTGCTGCACTTTCAAATGCACAGGTCTAAATAAATTGACAGTTTTATTCGCGCTCTCGCTTGTTTCTCATACGGCGCTCGCGTTTTGAAACTAGCTTCCCTCCCACAAAGAGCGAGCTGCCAGATTCCCAGATTTGCTATCTTTAAAAAAATTTATTTATTATTATTGTTATTATATGTTATTTTCATAAATATAAATTCTTCTCTTGCTAAGTGTACGAACATTTTTAATCAAAAGCATTTTGAAAAGTTTAAAGCGATTTTGATTTGTTTTTTGAATATTGAAGTTTAGAAGTTGAAGAATCCAAGTATGATAATGAGGGGAATAAAGTATGTGTAGTAGATTAGAACTTAATTTTAAAAGTGCCTCTAGATTTATCGATTAATCACCTGTTATACATATATTTTACGCATTAGGCACTCAACATTCTGATGAAATTACGAAATCTGTTCTACAAATGTTAGTTATATCAATAGAACTTGCTCTAGAGTGTTCTCAACTATATTGAGCTAGATTGTATTTGGAGTAGGGAGCCAGTCTCCTAGTCACACTGGGCTGAATACAGCTGAAAACGCCAAGCACATTAAACTTTAGATTTTAAATATAATTCAGTTTTATTGTATTTAAAAATTTGCATATTTATTTTGAAGCTATTCATTGTAATTTTAAATATAGAGTGGCTCAGTGGATGAGTGCTCGGTCCTTGATGCGTGGACTCGTTGGTTCGAATCCCAGTGGACATACATATAACAGCTAATGAAAAAGAAACCTCGTCCCTCTTAAGAGTACTCTTTGCCATGAAAATAAAGCTTTTTAATTCCGTTCAGACAGGGCTGTAGAATAAATTTGTAGCTCTCGTCATCTTGGGATAAAATGTCAATATTCAGTAATTTATATTTTCATATCTATAGAACAAAAATAATCCTTTAAATTTCTCGCCAATTTAAATATCTTAGCAACAATTTCACAGTGCTTACATAATTGGAATTGTAGCTAGATGTAAAGCTTCATATAATACTGCAAATTTATTTTTGAAATATAACTTAACTTTGTGCTATGAAAATTATAATCCCTTATTAAACTAAAATCACGACTTAACTACACGCTGTTAAATCCATCTTAGATATGCTAAAACATGCATATAGTTAGCTTCCAAATTTTTTGACTTGTCGTTGTGGCCTCAACCGGTAGGCGTGACATGTATAGAAGAATGCTTAAAGAACGTCATAATCTCTCAAAAATCTGTTCAAAAATCATTTTAAAATATTGCGATGAACCTCGCAGTATGTCAGCATATAAGATCTTTCGATGAGATTTTCTATTTTCAGCAATTTTGATTTTAAAATGCTCTCTTTAATTTGGAGCACATTAACCTTCAGAAAAAAATTTCTATTTCAAGAGCCATTTTGAGGTTAACATACTTTATTAAAAATGCAAAAGCGCCACTGTGCCAGCAAAACGCCGAACAGACACAGCTGTTTTCTATTCTGTCATTATGGCGGAGCCGCCGGTAATGTTCCGTGTCAACAAACAGTTCTGCTTTCATTTCGAAGTGTTATAGAATACTTTATGTTTCACTGCCTCACGCCGCAGTGATAAAATGCCGTGCTAAGGTTGCGGAGCCACCCGACAAAACAGATGAGCCTACAGCCAGCAACAACAACAGTAAATGTCCGTGCTGGTACAAGTTCCTCCGGTGGATATGCTCGCGTGCAGTTCGCTGCCGGGTCTCTCGCACTGCAACTTTCTGACACAAGCAGAAAAGCAGCCGTGAGCACTGCGCTGAGCAACATGGAAAAGCGAAACACACGACGCCGCCACTTATGCACGCTCGCTCAGAGCAGCAAACGCACACAAGCACACTCACGCGCAGCTCGTCGAGGCGGCCGTAGACCGGGGACCGTAGGCGACACTTTCAAGTGGAACAAAATTTTCCAAACTGTGACTTCAGTACAAAACACGACCGCCCGGCGAGCAGAACGCCAGTGCAAGTGAGCTTCCCGAGAAGTGCCTAGAGACAACAGCAAAAAGCGTGCAAACTAAAGTGACTACACTTCACCCAAAGTGCAGTGCGGAAAACGCAACTTGTGATAAGTGCCGAAAATTGTGATAATGTGGAATTTTTTGAGATATTTCAACAATTACAAACATCGATTTTCACTTCGAATTGAGACAAAGAGCGTCGTGAGTCACTAGTGACCAGCAGCCCCCAAAGCACTTGGCCAGGGAATTGCGCGCCCACGCAATCAACTTAAGACAAAGCCATTCCTCAGCTCTTTCGAGTGCTATCAGCATTAAGCGCGCACTTTACGCAGTTCCACAGTTCGGCACGGAATACGCTTCTAGTGCTATATTGAGTAGTCAGCTCGGAATAGGCTCCCCTACCTCTGTGTCACATGCTGTTGCCCTGCTGTCAGAGGTGACACATTCTACTTTCTGTTGTTGTTGTTTTTTCCGACAACTTCCAGAAACAGCATCACAGTAAGCAACAACAACAACAACTACAGCTTCAGCAGCCGCCGTGATTATTTAGTTGACAGACATGGAGCACGTGAACTCCGGCAACTGCACTGAGGGCGTACGGTGGGTGCCTTTATCAAAATTAATTTTGATTTAATGAACTTTGTCTTGAAGACGATTATACACCCACATATACATGCATAGCTGACGATCAGATTTTCCCTATAAATATACATATGTATTGTGTAATATAGCAAGAAATATTTATGCATTCGCTCGATTTTCACAATTTTGAATAAAGTATTAGAAGCGAATGAACAAGTTTTAACATATTTTTTGCCATTATACATACATATGTACATACATACATTTGTGCTATACATATTTATAAAGTCGAAAACATGTTTTTATGTGACTGTCTGTCTCAAGGTTATCGCGTCTACCTATAAAATTTAGAGAGTGACATTGATCTGAAACTGACCCCCGCATGTTGTCGAAGACTGACCAAATGATTTCTGACACAAATCTTTATACATAAGCGCTTATGTGTGAATATAAATTTAGAGCAATTCTGAAATACGGCACAACAAATATAAACAAAAGCATAGAATTTTTGTATTCTAACGCAAAAATCTACAGAAAAGCTCTTAACGTGGGAGAACGAGTACAAATGCGACGATCATAATGTGATCAGTGATCTCTGTGTTTCAGAAATTGATTCTCTAAGAGTTCTATAGAGGTGTTTCCATCAAAAACTTTAGTTTGAAATAAATGAAGCTTGTATCTACATAATTAATGTGTTCTATTTCGTTACCTAATACCTAATAGACCATGGTAGATTTGAGATAATTTTTACACAAAACCCTAGTAGCACCTTTTTATCATAGTACAGTGCAGTGTTCGCTTCCTTGTTATTTTTCCAGTAGAACAGTGTAATTGCTAGTACATATACAAAACTTGGTAAAACTAGCACGAGATCATTTGGAAACAAAAGCTTTCATTGAATTTACATTTTGCTTTCGCCACTACAGATGGCACGCGAACCGCTCCAGGCACGTAGCTTGTAATATTATTTGGAGGGACGCAAATGACATGTAGTAGTCTTCACTTTTCCTAAGTAGAGCAGCAAAATGTATTCAAAAAGATTTTTCTCAAAGGCATAAAAAGTTCCACTTAAGCTACTCCACTCTTGCATCGAGATTATACAGTATAGGGCTGCTACTCCGAATTTCCCTTGCCTTTTTAATTTCTCCCACACCAAGCAGCTTATATTTTTTCTCAGAAATCATTGCAAAAGGTCATGCAATGAAATAATGAAAACTGAATTCAATTTTAAATTTCGCAATTATAGACACGACACACATAGAGCGAACCAGTGAGCCAGATGAACGTCACGACTAAGGATTCAAATTGCACATTTCCATGTTCGGCTTGCATGCAAATTTTTTATGCAGATTTCTATCTTTCTTATGGTCTTAAAACACAGTTTCTTTTATCTACCCCATCACACAATACTTATTAATTTATATTTTTTAATTAATGAATTAATTAATAACGGTAGCAGATACCGCGACCTCACGCACTAGGTATCTGCAGCTGCCCTTGCTTTTCGCAGGTTCTTCTAGAAAATTAAAAAATTTAAATTTAGTAAAAAAAATTTTATGTACAAATCAGGACCACTGGTCTCAAATATCATGTCCATTCGCGCACCCGGCACATTCCTAGTCACAACCCCAACTTCTCTTGTACACATTTATTGTCTTTTCAACTTCTCGTTTGAGCACATCAAAAAGATAAATTTTCTTTTCATTAATTTCAATCTATCTGTCTGATTGTCTGTCCACCTGTGCCCCTGTCTGCCTGCCAGTCTGTCTGTCTGCTTGTTATTCTGCTTCAGAATAAAGAATTGCAACTTTTAATTCAATTCTTTGTCCCTTTGCTTTTACCTATCTACGGAGTATTTGCGAAGAGTGGCGGAGGGTGGTTTTCCCGCCGCCTTCTGGGTCAATAGCACTGCAACGCAGTAGCAGCGACTAACAAAGAGTACATCGTGGCAGCATCGAGGCAAGCCAGTGCTTTGCTCCCGGCTGTAGTGCGAGTCTGTCGGGGGAGGGGGGTCCCGCTTGCAGGCGGCTTCTTTGTGCGTGCGAATGAAAGTGATATAAATGGATATAAATTTACTTACATATATTAATACGTGTGAGGCTGAGTGTGTATATGTAGCATGGAAGCCACAACCGGAAAGATGCCGTAAATTAATCAACTCAGCTGTTGCCAGAATCCCACTCACATCTCTATGGCACTTAAGTCTTTGGAAGCCGCTCACAAATCCTACACCGGGAAAATTCATTAGAAAATTTTAAGGAGGAAAAACCAAAGAATAATTTCAAAATATTTCGTTAGCATTTGCAACTAGTGTTGCCTGATGATATTTTGACAAAATTTTTTTTTTTAATATTGTTTGCATGTTTTCAAAATAAAAATGTGGCAGCATTGCGCGGAACTCAAGTGCCAGCTTCACGTTCGCTGTGCAAATGCGACTGCACTTGCAAAGAGACGAACAAATCAGCACAAATTCTCTTAACAAGTTTAAAAGAGAGCAACGTTGTTTTGAAGTTTTTAACAGATGTTGTGTTTAGTTTGTTGTTGTTGTTGTTATTGGAGTTGCATTGTTTACATGTAGAATGAGGGGGTTGCTCACGACTATTGAACATTGAGGACATTGCTCCCTTTTAACGTGAGTAGGTCGTTAAGTGTGCCATTTTCGGAAAAGCTGCATTAGAGAAGGTAAGCTGGGGGCATAGTGAGAATGATATTTACAAAAAAACATCTATTTAATTGATTTCCTTTACTAATCAAAACAGTCTTTATACACACACAGTTGCATACATATTATGTTTTCTATATGCAATTTTAATTCCAGTAAGAGGTTATTATGTATTCTGTTAAGCTCAGGAGCTTTAAATTAAGTGTTTGATATAATTAATCTGGCGCCGCCGTGACTCGCTGCTGGATGCGCGGGGTCGCTTGCAATAACTCTGCTTCTTCCTACTCTACCTTCTCAACAAGGCTTAATTCCAGTGTTTATGTATATTTGAACTTTACCCTTTAAGCGCAACAGCAATATAAAAACTTTATTAAAATTTCTGTTCGCACAATCAAGATGCCTTTTTGACATTGCCAAATATGAATGAGAAATTTTTCATTTCGCTTTCTGTTTCCTCTTTGTTCTGCTCTTTTGACGAAGGCTTTTATTTTATGACGATAAATTTATTTTTGCATGTGTATGTATATTGCCCATATTATATAAAAACACACTCAAATTCGCAGTATGCCGTTTTTCATTTTCTGCCATAAAAAATGCTTAATGCGATTAATCTAAAATTTCCATATGTCTTCCAAAAATGGTTAACTACGGCTCTTGTGGTGAACATACATATGAGCCATGACTGCATTCTGCAATTACACTGACCTACAAATAAAAGGTACTATGAACGTTGCAGCCATGCAGAATTAGCTGAAAATGAAATTAAAAGTGCAAAAAAATTTAAACAGGCATTGTTAAATCCATGCATACATACTTTAAAAATATGAATTCCTGAATGAGCTTAAATATGCTCTCCTCCATTCCTTTGACGCTCAATTACAACGTCTGGCTTTCTGTCCTACTTACTAGTTGGTAATTCTGGTATATTTCTTGTAATGCTCTGAGAAGCTGACACAAAGCAACAAGCACCACACCCCAAGCAAGAATGACTTTCAACTTCTCCGTACACGAATGACAATGACATTGACAATGACCATAAACGCTTTCAATGCTTTTACGCTGTGCTTTCAAAAGCGCAGCCAAGCATCGCGTCTGCCAGCCAACGCGATTTACGTACACATTGAATTAGTATTAATTTTTAAGTGACAATAATGCGTGACTACGGTAGTTAATCAACCATTTTTATTCCACACTTTTTTGATATATTTAATGTAAACATGGCATGAAAATGAAATAATACTATATTACTATGCTGACGCTAATCAAACAATAACAAAAAAGGGAAATTTAATCAATTTTCTACAACCATTTCATTATTACAATTTCCCTTCGGAATCCATTACAACAAAGTCAACATTATATAAACACAAGTACACAGTCTATGAAAACCTGCCGGCTAGGGTTACCAGCTAGCATCTTTTAGGCAATTAGAGAAATGCACTACTCTTTTACTTTCTCCACTACAAATTGTCCATCTATCTGGTAACCCTACTCCCAAGTTTACTTGCTTGAACAGGATCTTTTAGCTTTCGCTGCAGTATTTGTTTGCATACCTTCAGTGGAGCTGTAACCCACTTGGGACAACCTTAACGCTAACAAAAATAAATATTTTCAATAGTGTAGATCATGTCCTTCAATTCATAGCAAGCCTATCATTTGACTTGAAATTTTTCTACGGCTCGAGCGATTTATTTCTGTTTTTCGTAACGAAACAACACGCAAGACTTACTTCAGAGACATTTTTATTATCAGAAGGCTTCTTTGCCGCCCCAAGCCTATTTTCGTATTTATGCATTTTATTTTCATTTATATCAAATGCTTGTTTTTCTTTGCTTCATTTTCATTAGAAGCAAATACAAGCTTCAAGGCATAATAAATATTTTATGGCAACTCCCACTCTGTCCTTCCGCGAAGAATGCGCAGTGTTTCATATTGATTTTTTTTTATTTTTTCCCAAAAAGTATTAATAAGTACGCCCTCTTGCGGTGTGGCATGGAATTATGTATTGGTACGTCTAAGCCTATTTTTGTGCATGTCCTTACTGCTACTCGGATGCTTTCCTTTCATCTAGTACAATACGCTTTCATGACTTGGTTCAGTTAGTGATCGCGTATCGTATTTATGCGTAATGCGTAAATATCGCAGCGATACCTACTTCGTTTATGATTTCTGCGTTACGATTCGTCAAGAGCAAACGCATGTATAGAGCTCGGGTAAAACAGGTTTGTTTGCGATACGAATAAATACGATTCGTCATCACTAACTGGCGCTTTACGCTGAAGAAGTGACTTTTACGTTATTTATTTTTTTCGTAAGTATCTGCAAGTATTCCTTTAAGCGTTTTTTTTCTGTTCTTTATTATTCATACAATTAAGCGCTTTATTTTCGGAAGTGATGTCATTCAAGAAATATTTATGCGCAAGTCCTATTACTGTGCTCATTAGCACAACAACTATAACAGAATTTTCCCTATGTAGGTGCTGCAGTAACGGTAAAATAGGCTGTCTGTAATATTGCCACACACGAATTATGACCATAGCACGCACACATTGTCACCAACAGTATTTTGACCGTGTCTGCATGTGACTTTATTATTTAATACAACTTTTTTCGTGTGTGATGACATACCAAAAAATTATGACATTTATATACCAAAAACTAGATCCAAGAAAATACATATATGTATGTAAACGAGATTTTTATGTCAAAAACTAGACTCATTTCTATTTGTACCAATTAATTTCCACTAGACTTGATTTTCAGTGAAATTTCATCAGTTTAAATACAGGATTGTCGAACTTCTGCAGTGGCTCAGTATATGTCTTTGCCTTGATAAAGCTTCTCACTCTTAAGCGCCAATCAGTCATCGCGTATCGTATTTAATCGTATCGTAAATGTCTGAGAGAGACCTATTTCTATGAGAATTTCTGCGTTACGATCCGAATAAATACGTCATGTATAGAGCTCGGGTAAAAAAAGGTTTAGTCTGCGATACGATTAAATACGATACGCGGTGACTGATTGGCGCTTTATTCTCATACGACCAATGAACTTATTTATAGCTCCCGTTGACTGGTGCTAAAAATATAACGAGCACACAAAAGGCTGTATATACGTACCTTGATTTGTATAACCCATTATATTTGATTCTTACAATTACATAGTTTAATTGCGTAATTTTGCATTTTATTCTATGTTAACAAGAATAAACAAAATGACGGCGGAATTTTTTTTCGGTATGTTTCGGAAATTGAATTTAATCATGTGCAAATTCTACCACCAGTTAAAAATAATAACTTTTCTGCCTTTCGAACGCATTCAAGATAAAGCCAATTTATATTTTTCAGCTTAAATCCATTGGAGAACAAAAACCATAAAGCACAAAGTAATTGAACTGCTGACAAATTAAATTGAAAAAATTACCGTGTTTTACAGGCACGTAGCCACTATTTAATTATTTTGAAAGGGGTTCCAAATGATAGAGCATTCTTTTATCAGTTCATAACTCAACTAAGAGGGTCTGTGCGTGCTGACCATATTAGTATTCATTCAAAAAATGCTGTACGTTCTTTAGCCAATTCCATTGTAGTTGACGTATTCGAACACGAACCCCTCTGCCAAAGAATTCCAAACACTTTTATGCACTGCCTTTAAAGTGAAACAAACCCCCTTAAAGTGTGATAATAAATGTGCTAATCGATAATTGACATCAAAGCACATAAATTTATGATAAAGAGAAGTCAGAAACAAAAGTTAAACGAGCGCCGAATATTTCGAGTTCCAACGCGCAGATTGACGGATAGGAGAAGTCTGACATTGGAACTTGCCGGCTTATCAACGAGTCATTAGCACGGAGCAACGACACACCGACACTGTGCGTCCATTGATGACGTGGCAAGTGACAGGCGGGCAGGCGACCATGCGGATGAGCACCAACCAAACGTCATTTTGCGCTGATTAAAATGTCAAACTGTCAATTGTCGGTCGCTGACGTGGCTGGAGTGTACTTTATAAATCGCGTGAAGTTTGAACTAGAGTGCACACATCCAGATAGAGACCATGTCGGAATTTTGTGTTGGAAAATGTATTCTGAAAGCATCGATAAAACATCGATATATTTGGAGCGACGTGTCAGACGTTCGATGTTCTATTTTTCTGAGCCTCTGAATATGAGAATATTTTAAAGAGATCCCATAAAAAAGTAGCCTCTTTAAGCTACGTATGACTAAGAATCTGTAAATATATAGAAATCTGCCACAACATGCTTCCAGGCTGCAATTACTAGAAGACCAGATCCGAGAATCTATAAGTACATGGATAACTGTCACAACAGAACTCCAGGCGACGGTTACTAGCATAACAGATCCCTACTCCGAATTCAATCTATTTCTTACATCGGTACTTTTCTAGCCTATTTTACGTTCCTAGCTTCAGAATTCGCTCAGCTGCTATTGCCGAAACAGCAATCTGGACTACCTTGCTAAACACGCCATACTCGTAATCCAACAAACACTTAAAGACTTAAAGATTATCATCGGCACGTTATCGCCACGCTTGTGATGTGTCAATTCGAATGAGTAGCACCAGTTGAGTGAAAAGCATTTCTTGATTAAGTGTTGAATTTCGCAAGAAATACTTATTCCATTTTGGAATTAATATGTTAAATTGAGACTTGTTGTTTTGGCTCAAAGTTGGCAGAACAGTTTCCTTTAGGAATTGCATATGAAACCGATAGCTTTTTGAGAAGTTATCAGATGGTGTTAATTATATCAAGATAATTGTATTTAGTATGACGCACGTTAATTCATCATGTAGTCCCCTGATCACGTTTCGTAGATTTGATTTATTTAGTTGAGTTGCTTTATTTTTAAACTTGAGTGCATACTTTTGACGTCAATGATATTTTTTGTTTAATTGTTCATTGAGTGGCAATTATGAAAGAGAGGTGTGTATTCATACGTCAGCGTTAATAATTTAACTTGATACATCACTGTTTGAGCGGCAATTTTGTAAAGTTGTAAACAACATTATTATTATTTTTACATGACCCAATTTTTATAATGTTTATTACAATTCCGAATGTTTTACGTGCGCTTCGGAGACGCTGTTATCGCTGCAAAAAATGAGGACTTAATCTTGTATGTCTGGTTGTCGCAGTTCTCAAGCACTTTTACTAATACTCGTGCTTACTCAGAAGAAAATCAAACTTATCTAACTAGTTTTATTTGAACGTATACAATATTGTACTTAACATAATATTTTGCACTTAGCAGCCAAAAATATTCAAACATCCCGGAAATCTCTTACATAACCTAACAAACAAATATAAATCACAGAATAACGAAGAGAACGGTTACACAATCAGCTGACCGAACTTTACTATGAAGCCACGTAGCAAATCGGTAAAATTGCTTTCCGCCAACATCGTAGCTTAAATTGTTAAATTCTCTACAAAATAAAGTTACATTTCGTTAGAATTTTATGTTTGTTATTCAATTAAGAACTGCTAGTAATATACATTGCGTTTTATCATCATCTTGTGACAAAACAATTGATGCGTTGCAAGAATATGAATAGTGACATTTCTCACTGATGTTTAAGTGAAAATTTTCGAAATTACAGTGTGCTGTATTAACCCTCTTGTCATCTTCCGATTTAGTCTTAGTTTAGAAGTTCTGTCTAAATTTTACTATACATATTGCATGATATTTGAAAGAAAAACTTCCACTCTAACAAATTTAGCATAGCAAAAGTTGAAAATGGGCTAGGGAGAACTTATGTTAGTCAGAGTCTACATGAAGACCTACAGGTGCTAACCTTTCGACCTTTTGTTCAGAAAGCTGAATCACTTGCGATTTATCAATAGTCGGCGGCTTTTAAAAAATCGTTCAGATAGGCATAGGTATTGAAATATTATCACTTGATATTATCACCTAAATGTCATTGTTCTATACTCAACTTTTTCTAATTGCCCTTCTCGAAGTGTTTAAAAATTCACCAACACTTCAGAACAGTTCAACTGTTGTGCCATAATTTAAGAATTTATCATATCAATCCTGCTTGTGCTATCACATCTGCAGACATGTTTGTCACAAACACGTTTGTTTTGACATTTATATTGCATTTTTTCGATTTTGACGTCAATATTACGTTTTCTGCCAATTATTTGTCAATTAGAAAGTCGCATGTTATATGACATATATTTAAAATTTTTCGAAAATACAACAGTAAAATATATGACACTTATATGACACTTTATCAGCAATCAAATGTGTATGTACGAGTGTGTGTATATCGCCAATGCTTGATATTATAAAGATAAAGCGAACACTTAAGATAATTTGCAATTTTGCGGAGCTCTCGTGCTGCCGAGAATGAATTGCCAAAGGGCTTCAAATAGTTTGCTGAAATCTACTCGCATTGTTCGCATTTATATGCGCGTAATTTTTATGATTTTTATGGCGCTAAAATACAATAATTGTTTTGTTGTATTGTCATTTCAGCAATTACTGGCCCACTGACGATTTACCAACTCGGCGATTATGAGTATTTGAGCGTGATTGTTATCTGCTTTGTAAACATTCGTTCGAGCTTTATTTTAATTCACTTCACACTGGCATGAAATGGCATATTAGTTTAAAATATTTCAAGCCGGCTTAAAACTTGTTTCTTAATTGTTGCCGAAAGCTTGCTCATGTCACGTGGAAGACAAAAACCTTAAAAATCAGCGAACCAATAGCGCAAATCCAATTAAAAGCAATTTATATTTAATAGCATTAATCTGCAGCTAAACGAACGAGCTAGAACTAATCGCTGGCAATTTTTTAATAAAATGACATTTTGTTTTGCTAATCAAATTCTGGTCACAACATGCGGCATATCGGTGCCATATCAGGGCAAAACAGCAACAACAAACGATAGCGAATATGTCTACCAAAATATTTGAAGTGTAATTGACGAATATATTTTTGCCAATCTCAAATCCCTGATCGGCAATTGGCACTATATTAAAATTTGATAAGCTTAAAGAGAGCATAGCTTATAACGATCAGCATGGGCTTGATAGCACGCTACAGCACGATTGTCGTTTCCACGCGAATCTTTAGAATACGTACTGTGCTCCTGCCCCGCCATTGCTAGAACTCGTTTGGCTTGTTTAGGAGCGCAGGTCTTTTCAGGGTTCGAAACACACCCATATTCTAACAGATCACTACTTTGAGCACTCCCAAACGGAACCCTTACTGGTATCGCTTGGGACCCAACAGGGTCTATGCGTGGCCTTTTAATGCAGCAAGATTAACCTAACCTAAACTTCCAAGCGGATTTGTAAACGAAATCTAAAAATTTGCCAACACTGTTTAACGAGTTCTGTAAGGCTGCTGAGGAAGGAGTTTCCCAGTGCTAAGTGCACCATGTGAAACAAGCTATAAAGATAGCGCACAGATAGCAGCAAGAGAGAAGAGTGATGGATTAAGAGCGCTCGAGAAAAGCAGTGCAAAAATTAAATCAATTTTTTTACTAAACGATTTTGCGAGGTGTCGATTGCTGCAAAATCGTGCATATATTTAAAGCTTAAGTATCAAGAATTGTTGTTGTTGGTTTTATAGATTTGCAAGTTTTTTTTATTGTAATTTAATATCAAATTAAAATTCTTATTTAACACTTTTTGAATTGCTGATAAGAGCTCAACTAGAACAACAACAACAACAACAATATACTATGTATATACAAATGAGACGAAATGCTGAGAGCTAGTTAGAAACCAGAACACACACATACACACAAACCCTCAGCCACTTTGAATACGTACATATGTATGTGTGCTAGTGCGGGCTATCAGCAGTATCAATATCAGTCATAGTCCAAGTCTCGGCGCGGGAGTGAGCGGGGCCGCTAGCTGCGCGCCGCATGCAAACGTACGCACGGATAATAATAATCGCCATCGACATTTATAAGTTCATAAGCGTCGGCGGATGTGAATGCGGTTACTCGGTTTATAAGCGCCGCACTGAGCGCTCATTCAGGCAGACAATTAATTCAGTCGTCGAATTAGTCTGCGGTCGGTCGGGCTCTCGGTGAGACCAAACAAAATTATTATTTCGTCGTTTTAATATATTTTCGTATAAAAATTTTATTGTTCTTTGGAAACGCGCAAAGTGAAATAGTGTAATTTTTTTCGAACAACGTTAATAACGTTAAACCTTTTAAAGTATGAGCGGTCCTGCTGAAACGTAAGTAAAATTTAAAGCAAAGCAAGGCAATTAAAGTTAATGGAAAAAAAATTTTTAGAATTTTCAAAATTTCACTTTCTCCTTCTTTTCTTTCTAATCCATGTGACTGGAAACTGCAATGCAAATAATTCATATTAACTTTTACGCACTCTGTCTCCTTAGCAGCTTATCAGCGTACTTTAAATTCTAATACGTACTGACAAAATTAATTTAAATTACAACATTTATCTGCTAAGAATAGGAAGTGAAACCAAATACTCATAAAAATGCGTGGCATCGCGAATCGATTGTTTGCTCTTCATAAAATACAAAATCAATGTACTTCATTCTCAAGGCTTCAGTTGAAGTTAAAGGTCTTCAAAGCCGAAACAACTTGCAGCTGTATGTGTAATGCTGCTGAACTGTTGAACTGAATAGAAATTACTAAAACAATAACAAAAACAGATTAAATTTGAATTATATACAATATTTGATTGTAACGTAATTAAGTAAACAATATCAACAATATATATATATATATATGAATTCAAGGCAAACGTCCACCGCCACTACTCCACTTTCCCCCCACCCACTAACCTATGATCCTTTCTAAATCAACAAATGCTTTGCATGTATAGGGAGCATCCCCTGAGTGTTGGTTTAAGCGGAAAAAAACAATTAAAAATTTATTGTATTTATGCAATAGTGAACTTTGGCTATTTGGCAACCGCGTTTCGTTGTGAACTCTAACAGAAATGTACAATATTTTGGCATGCACCAAAACATAAGTGAATCAATTTTAAGATCCAGTTTAGTAATACAATAAGTTGGTAGAGTAATACAAAGTCGTGTAAGACCGAACAATTTGGCTTTATGTGATACATGTAATATAGTATATGAACCAAAAACTTTATAAAAGTTATATACAAACCGAATGATTCGATGCCGAACTTTTTCATATAAAGACGCTCGGTCGAAAACTTAACAAATTTCCATACTTCCTTGCAAAAATTGCAGGTGCTTTATTTTTGGCATATGCCTAAGAGGGATGTCATTTGCGGAAGGTTTTGCAGATACAAGGAATTCAGTATTTATAAATCGAAATGTTAACATTCTGGAAATTTTCCGGCAGTTCGGCTTCAATGTTTTAGAGTCGCTTCTTAATAAGGCTGCAAGTTAGAAAATTTCTTGTTCTGGGTTAGAAAAAACGGAATCGTATTACCCTTTTCAACAAATAATTTCATGAAAAGAAACAAGCTCTTTGTAGTTACTTTTATGAACTTAAATGATCGTTCTGAAAAATGAGTGTTATACAAATCTTTATGCATTCAAATTGTTTACTGCGCATTTATCGCTACGTGAATTATAATTTGTTCATAAATAAAAGCGTCAAATAAGGATCGAGATCTCTACGAAAACCGCAGGAATAATTTTGTCCATGCCTATTATGATTTCGAAAGAAATATTCTTGGAATTGTCGATAAGTGTATTGTAGGTACAAATTGTTGTTACCTTTTTTATTAAAAATTTCCATTCGCAATTATTGCTTCATATATAGAAAGTCGTTTTTTCAAGTTTAATCTACTGCCATTTTCTAAAACAACAAAGCGTAACTACAACAAATGCAACGCAATTTGTATGTCATTTAAAACTGTCATGCAATTAGTATTGTATTTTTTATGACTTCAAAATTTTTTTCGCCATGATAAAATCAGCAAAAATTCGAGCTATAAATTTTCCAATATGCTATAATGGAAAACACTCACTGTACAACTACAAACAATGGCAAAATCTCAGCTCAGCTTGAGAATAACTGACGAAAAGCTGTCATCTGAACAAAGCTTGAATGCAAATTAAATAGCAGGCAACTGAAAATCAACTATAGCATTTTAATGAACAACATTAACAAATGAAACATAAATTCTCGACGTCATTGGCGCGCATATTTGAATTTGAATTCGGAATTTTAACGTGCACTACTAGAAAGATAAACTGTCAAAAGATATGGCTGAACGTATGGAGGCATGAAGGGGGTGCATACAAATATGAATGATGCAAATTGAGGCACACGTGAACCTGTTGACTGACTATTTAGGGCCGTCATCAGCACCCACACCAATACCAGCTTCAATCAATGTGAACACGTCTTGCGGCATTTTGCATTAAACGATTGGCGTCGTTTTTCAGCTTGCAGTGTTGCATTTTAATTAGGCATGGCGCACGCTCGCACATTCACTGCCTTCACTACGCTCACCACCCCCTCTCATCACATACAATATGTTAATTTGATGCAAATTATTGCTGCTGCAAGTGCAAACGACAACAACAGCACACACACACACACCCCTACACGGCACGCCCATTAGCTAGATATTGCATTGTCGCGAAACGTTTGCTGGCCCATGTAAATGCTGTGTTTGCTTCAGCTTAAGCTTTCGTAAAGCCTATAATTTTTGTTATTTTTTTTCAAAAACTCATTATCTGCATAAATCGGAAATCAAACACATTTGTATGATTTAGAAAAAGCAAAAGGAATTCAAAACAATCGTTTCATTAAATTGTTTAAACACTCAATTAGTTGATATATTATATATTAAAATATGCACTAGTCATGTCATGTATGAATGTAAGTTAAAGGTCATAGCTTTGAGTTATTCTCTGTATAGGTATAGGCATTATAATTTGTATGACCATTTGCAAAAAATCGTAAATACATAACCTAATTTTTCACTTATTTAACTTAAAAAACTTGTTCGTAACAAATTCTTAAAAACATGTCTAGAATCATAGAATTAATAATTATTTAAATTTATTATGCACGCCAAAGAATGAAGTGCGAATTTAGTTACAGTATATCGCTAGTTAGATGCATTATACCTTACAAAGTATGAAGACTATTAATCGAATTTAATTCTTATAAATGGAATTGTAAAAGCTTAATTACATTTGACGGCAGACCAAAGCCCCCAAAGTAATGGGGCATTGAAGAAAAGCAAAAGATAATCAAGATAGGAAAATTATTTGCATAAAGAAACCAAAAGATGAAATTAAACTAATGTGTTAAAATGTTTGCAGTCAACCAAGCTGTTCCTTTTTGCCTGTCCTTGTTCAAAGTGATTATATTTATATAAGAATTTAAACGATCATAATCTGCAACTTTCGGCCATACTATAAAATGTATGAAATCTCTTTCTATGTAGTACTTTGGAATGCAGATGTTCATTTAATGTGAGGCCATGGTCGGTCACAAAAAAATTGCCTTTTTCATTCACGCTCATAGATTGTTGTCATGACATTCATCAGAAAAAACGCTCACATGATAATGTGAGATACTTTGGTCGTTATTTCGAGGATTAGCTACCGCATGTACATAATGATTAGCATAATAAATACTGCACATTTGGGCATAATTTAAGACCATCTTTGGCTTGTGCTCCCCTGACCGCCTGCCAGTTGATAAGCATAACTATGAAGACACTTACTTTCTACTTATATACAAACAACTTTGTTGATCATTTCGCTGGCAAAAAAAAATTTATGGCGAGGCGACTTAAGTGCGCCGAAAAAATGACGTTTCAACTGGATTTGGCGTGAATCTGCACAAAGGCGCACAAGCGGAATAAACAATGCGACGGCGACTGACAGCGTGCGGCTTAAACGTGAAATATGTAGTAGCGGAATACGCCGACTTTGATGGCTGCGGCGGGCTTAGAGCAGGCGCCGGCACTTTGAAGCGACGTACACCAAATGTTATCACATTAACGCGTCACAGACGAAAATGTGACTGAAGTGTGCTGAACCGTTTATGGCAAAGCGATAAGAAGAAGCGTAGAAAAACAACAAACAAAGAACAGCGAGGAAAAAGTAAAAGCAAATTATAAATTTTATTTAACATAAAAGGCTTTTACGCTGTTCAAATTGCTGTTGGCGCTGCTCGGCTGCCTGTTTTAATTGGTTTATTTACACTTTTTCAACACACACGCACACGCACTCATACACATACACATGCAATCGTGCATGCTGATAGCTCCGGGCTATTAGTATCTTTGAAGATTTTCACCTTCCTGCGCATCGAAACAAAAAAAAAAAAAAAAAAACATACACATGCAAGTGTACTGAATTCTCATTACCAGCAGCAAAGCTAATTAAAGCCATTTGATTAAAATGTCAAAAACATTAAGTGTCGCCTTCAAACAAAAAGTTCAGCAGGCAACATGTGGCAAGGTTCATGCCACATGCCGCACAATTAGCGCACTTCCGCCTTTTGCAAAAAAAATGGATGCGCCATTGTATGCAAATTCATACAACAAACATGAAATGCAAAAGTGTATGTGCAAAAATTTAATTGCAGCTTTAAACAGTTTTTCACACATTTCTATGAATGAGCCAACGATTTTCTACTTGTATTGTCGAATACAATGGCTTTTCCCTTTTATGCAGCGTTGTATTCATGAAAAATGATGTGAAAGAATTGCGGTCGATTAACAAAAGGCTCAAATGGCTAACAATTTATAAGTCAAAACCGCAGCAGCGTTCAAAATTGTAAATCTCACTAAATTGTCACTAACACATGCAAAGTTTTGCCCATCATGTTTTCATATGGCGTATGCTTGTTGTTGTTTTGTCTTAAAAATAAAAAATTTGTCCAGTCATAACAAATGCAAAACTTTTAGTCAGCTGATTGAGACACAATTCTGTTTGTTATTCTTTGGTCAAAACAACAACAAAACGAAGTGACTAATTTTAAGATGTTTTGAATTTAAAAACATGCTACTTCTACTTAAAAGTAGCTTATTGTATCTGCTGTTATTCAGATTTCAGCAATTCTCTGTAATGAAACTAAATGAATTTAAAAGATCTTTTTTATCATAATATGGTCGTCGTCTAGCTCCGGAAAACGATTCGATTTTAAAAGAACAGATTCAACAACATTTCATATTACTTTTTAAAAAACACTTCACTAATTCACCTTTTTTACAAAAACACTTCACTCATTGTAGAGATAAGCACTTATTAGCAAATATGTTATACATATATTAAAATATTATATGCATACAAAACTTAATCATGTGGAAAAAAATTTATATGATTTCTGGCTCTTGATATTTTGTCCTCTGGAGTTTGACTAGCTTATTCTTAAGCCATGTGTTACGCTCAAGGCTGGCGTTTCCCGTCGTCTGTTTTCTTACTTTCCAATTTTCCAATTAATTTATAAAGCATAAATTTATCAATAACTCACACTCTGCTCCCTCTTTTTCTGCATTCTTACAGACCGTGGACCATGCATTCATCCAGCGGCGACGATGAAGCACCCAAGGATCCCAAAACATGCGAACAAGATTTCACACAACAATTCACCGAAAATGACTTCGAAGGTGAGCGTCTGCTAAACTAATTATAAAAATATGCTACTAATTTCGAAAATTAATTGGCCAACTGCTACTTAGGGCCAGTTTCACAGTGGATGTTTAAACTCTGATTGCAGTTTAAATAGGGAATTTCAGTTTCACAGTGGGAAGTTAAATACAATTTAAATGCCCGGTTGTGGGCATTTAAGTACGGCACAGAGTTGCAATCGAAAACAAATAAACAGCTGATTTCGGATGTGCAGGCAAGCTGCGTCGACAATATTGCAATTTATAAGCGGCCAAATTAAACATACAACTGCATGGTGTAGCACATATAAATGATCCCGTAGTATTATAAATAATATAAACTGTGGATTCTTTGAAGAATATCCAATAATTCACTTCTTTCGGCCGACGAAAAATTTTTAGCTCGCGCTGCCTCCATAATTGATCAATTGAACATATGTTTTTGGCAAGTTGTGCTGTGTTCAATTGTCAAATATTCGAAGTTGCCATTCATTATTCCGTATTTAAATAAATGCACTGTGAAACTCAAGAAAAGTTAAACTAGATTTAAACTCAATTCGCAAATTAGATTTAAACATCCACTGAGAAACTGGCCCTTATTGTGTTAAATTGCTTTAAGTACAGCAATCGAAAGAGGCCCATTAGTAGCAATTATTTGCGTACCAGCCAAAAATATTTCGGCCATGCCTTTTGCTTATTTTTTGCCATAATTTAAGAAAAAATGTCTTTTTACTTTTATTTTGCAATGCTTAAAATTTATTCTTTTTGCTGTCAACAAACTCAAATTTACAATTATATGAGAACTACCTTGATGACTCTTACACAAAAGAGAAATTTGTCTTACAAAAAATGGCATCGAAGGTATTTGTCAAATAAATCGTAGACACTTAATGTTATGTTAACATGATTGATTGGGCTTGAGATACAGCATACAATTCCGCTGGTTATTTTATAATCTATACAACTTTTATTTGTAATATGAAATTAACACTTTTTGTAAGACAACTGTACCGCTTTTACGTTAGTTGTGTCAATATATCAACGCGCATATGACTAACTATTATAATCAACGTTTTTTTTCTAAAATTTTTCTAAGAACGCTAGCATGCCTCTAATTACAAAATGAGATACTAGATTTCAAATCTTAATATTAAAAGACTTGGTCTTGAAACAATTTAAAAGAAGTGTTAGTTACAGCAGTTAGTCATGTGAGCGACGATATGTAGTATGAATTAATAAAAAAAAAAAAAATCAAATTGTTGCTTACAACAACGACTTGTTAGCCTTGCCACAGATTGTTCACTTGAAAGCCTGCAATGGAAGAAAACGAGATACCATCGAACCGCTTCAAATGACAAGTGCTCATGTCAGCACACACAAAATGCGTGAACAGGCGGTAATTTCACGCAATTATAAAAAAGCAACAAAAAATGCGAAATAATATTTTTTTTAAAAGACTGCCTTAATTTAAGTGCAATTTCGAGCAAATAGTTGGCATGTTCAGAAATTAGTTGCATTTGATAAAAATGTCGCTACAATTTCAAACGCCTTTAAGCATTTTAATTAATAAATTGCAAGCAAGTGCAATTAAAATCGCTTGCACACAAACAAGCGCCACACAGTCACGCGCCACAAAAAGCCAAAAACCGGCTTGAACTGATTTACGACATTTCAGTTGAGAGGCTCTGAGCTTTTGCGCTGGAACACGCTACACGGCGCATTTTCGCATTTCAACGGCTGCGGCGCATATGCCAGCTGGCTAGCTCAATTATTCAGCACATGATTTCCGCAGCAGCATCTCTAATTAGGTCTGCCCTTTTATTAGCAAAGCAAGAGCAGTCAAGCAACGTGACAACGTGACGTATGCGTAATATTTGTTGGGGCGCCTTTCAATGTTACGCATACGCCGCGTTGGCCTGGGACGCAGACGCTAATGATGCTGCCTTTGCCGACGCTTATCGACCGTAGCTAGTGACAACAACAAAGGCAGCGGCAAATATCAACAATAAAAGCAGCAAAAACGTGGCCAGTCATTGGAAATATTCGTTGACGCCGATTTGTCTGCAGATTGCCTTTCGGCTATTTATTGTTGTTGTTGATAGCGTTGATTTTTTGCTTTATTTTATGGAAATATTTTTATTTGCAAGCTGACAAAATTGCTTGTTTATTTAAGTTTTATTTGTTTCGCTTTGCTTATAGCTGCTTCTTCTTCTTCTTTTGCTACTTAATGGCGTCATTAAATATTTGCCACTTTTGATTTCGTATTGTAATAAATCGAACGTTCAGTGACTTGGACACGTATTGAAGCGTTGAAAAATCTAGATGCAAAAGAAATTGCTTTTAACTAAAATGTGCGCTTATTGTGCTTCTTCTTTTCTTGCTGTTCTTGCCACTTTCAATTCGCGCCTGCCTTCTCTTGGGCTGCCGCGCACAGGCCATCGCGCACACACCGTGTACGTAGGCGTGCATGTGCCGGGCAGCCGCCGCCACTCGCAGCGCCGCCGCAAGCACCACCACACCAACAGCAGGGACAGCAATAGCGAGAAGCAGCAGGAAGTGGAGCGACCAGGTAACCAAGCGCCAGCAGCTGCGCGCATTTTTTGCAATGCGTCTCACGATTGGCAGCAACGGCAAACTTGTTTTGAATTAAATTTTTATTTAAATGTGTTTTAAAATTTTTCTCACTTTTCAATTGGCCGTCCTTTCCACTTCCCTTCCGTTCTTTACTCCTTGTATCCACTAGATAGGATTTTTTATTTAAAAGTGTTTTGAAATTTTTCTCACTTTTCCATTGGCCGTCCCTTCCACTTCCCTTCCGTTTGCTCTTTACTCCTCGTATCCACTTACAATAAATAATGTCACGATCAGCTTGAAATTTATATTATATCAGATGATTGCAATATATAGCAGCTCTATGTATGTGATCATTCTATTGAAAAAATACAAAAATTCAACAAATTTTGATAATGGCAGCAAATATGGCGGTTCGCTGTATTCGACAGCTGATTGCACAGTTCTAATTTACAAACGTTAATATTCTTGGAAAATTTTTCTTTTCTACTTCTTTGAACTTTTAGCTATTCATTTTTCCTCTCTTGCCTACGAACTTGATTTCCGGAAAGAAAATTGTTTGTATGCATATTTAAAAATACCAAATTGCATGAATAAATTGCATGCAATAAATTTCAAGCTATAAATTTATTGCAATAAAAAATTTCGTGTGTATTCACCGGGTAAAACAACTCTACATATGTACATCTACATCTGTCAGAGATTATGTCCGAGTTGAATGCTCCGGCTCGACAAGCAATACCGTTATCAAACTGTCAAAAGTGCACACCCAAGCGCCCAGATAACATTTTACCTATATGATGGCAACCACAAAACACCTACACTCAACAATTTTAATCTTTTAACTTTCATTGAATTCGTTCGCTGACGAGCCGACATCAATAATCATACTAACTTCAGTTCACAAATTAAGTGCCCTGCTCAAATTTCACGGGATCTTTTTTGCATTAAAAATTATTTCGGTCCTTTGAAGCTGGCAGAGAATGTGCGCGTGTCTTGATTTTCATACTTGGCTGCCTACTTGCCTCTCTTGATGTTTATTTGATTGGAAACATGTCATGCTGAGAAAAACTTATTATAGAAAGAACTTACTTACACATGCGCACACATACACACAGGTACACTCAAAAAACAAGTAAGGAAGTATCGGTCGGGTTTCACCGACAGAGTAATACCCTACACCATGTTCCCAAGAAGGGTGATAATTCACTGAAATTGTGGGTGCATTTGATTTACAACCTACATAGTGGGCGGCCCACGCCCATTTTTGGCAGACTATAAGATATAACTAATAGGACTATATATGCCAAATATTGATGCTCTGACAGGTGTACAACAGATGTGATCGGCATATTTTTTTTACTGCCCCCATGGTAGGCGGACCACGCCCATTTCTGGAGAATTCAAAGGTATTCCTACCAGGAACGAAGTAACCAAATCTGGACGCTCTGGTGTATACATTATGGAAGTTAAGAGGATTTTTCGTTTATCGCCTATATAGTGGGCGGACCACGCCCATTTTCTTGTATGGCATCTAAGACCTATATATCAACTTGGAAACCGAATTTCATTCATTTATATTCGTAACTAGTCAATTGGGAGCCATTTTACCCGAAAAGTTTTGCCGCTTATATAGTGGGCGGACCACGCCCATTTTTTCGTATGACATAGATGACCGACTCCTTAACTTGAATACCAACTTTTATTCTTTTCAATGAGTAATTAGACAAATTACAGCAATTTGAACGCAAAAAAACCGAGGTAGTGGGACTTACAGGCCTATAATGGGCGTGTCCTTCGACCGATTTGGCAAATCTCAAAACTTAAACTAAGTTAAGGTTCACTCTAACTGTGTACCAAATTTGGTTCAAATCGGACAACTCCTTCTTTCTATCCTGAGCGAACAGACAGACAGACAGACAGACAGACGGACAACCGGAAATCATCACAGAAAAAGATTCTAAGCATTTCTATATGCTTATGTCTATACCTAGGACGGCTCCTTTAATGCGTTACAATTTTCGCACAAAGTTATTATACCCTATTACCATAGGTGTAGGGTATAATAATGTAGCATAATCCCATGAAACAGCTGACATACTTCTTACTTAATAATCAATCTTGTTATTGCATTGAATTCGTATAATAGAAAATTATAGAAAGAGATGAAATCGATTTCACTAGTCTAATTTAGTGAAATCAAATTTTAGCTGTTTACCAGTGCTCAGATTTTAATGAATTAAAAAATCTTCAAAACGTTTTCTTCAAACTTTAATGGCCATAATATCCGTTATACGCCTATACAGGCGCCTTTACTACGCGAACACCTTCTCGAATTGGAAATTCCAATATATGGTCGGGCGAAAATTCCCTTTCTGATTTTAGTGTACGAAGAGTTGGAAAGCACCTTCATTTGATACAGATACTGGAACATATAAAATCTAAAAAGTCTGATCTACTGGCGGAAAATGGACTTTAATTTGGCGCGCAATAATGCGTGAAAAACCATTCTAGTTTTCTCAGTCTTAAAAGCTACCAATATATATATTCAATGAAATCAATTGTGAATGTAAACTGTGAAAATTATTGTTTTTTTAACATTCGAAAAATTTGCTCTTTCATTGACTCACTCTATTTTTCTGTTCAGTGCACAATAAAGGCTATTTAAAAGCTCCTTGGCTTTCAATTTCAACTCCTTCTCCCGCACGCCACCTATAGGTCCGCCCAAGCAGAAGTCTCCTTCATCTCCTTTGCGTCGCATATTCGTATAAGTGAAAGCAATCAATCAAGCATGCAATCATTTTGTAATGAAATAGGTTGGCATGAAATGTAAATAGCTGGCTAGAAAGTTTGCTTATAAAATTGAAAGGCATTCATTACGCATGGCAAATTGAGGCTCTCGCCAAGAAATCAGTGAGCGAAAATAACATGCACTGCTTTTTTGATTTTTGTTTTTTGTTCACAAAATAGAAGCACAAATATAATTTGCATAATTTGATCATATTTCGTAATAAAATTAGAGCTTGCCCTATGTCTGCATGTGAAGAAAATTTGAAATTTTCTTCGCTCTTAGTTTTTACTGAATAAAGATACGCATCATGGTTGCCATTATGCATGGCCGAATTGTTAATATATAAATACGTACGATTCTATTATACTCATAGCGGACCATTTCGGATGTACATATACTTCCTCTGAATTTCTTTTCTCACAAATATGATCACCATTTGAATGAAAATTCAAAATCCGAACAGAACAGAAGAAAAATTTCCAATATCGCTTAACAAAAAAATAACAACCTGAATGGCAGCCCTGCCCAGCACTTAATACTTAAAAAACGCTGCTTTCCGGCAGCATGAATAATCTATAAACTGCCAGATTTTCTTTTGCGCATTTTTGCTACGTCTTAAAATATTAAATTCGCTTGATTAAGCCTGCTTGGGAGATGCATTTCAAATTCCTGAACTTTTCTAAACTTCTGGCACTAAAGCATCATTGCTTATGCTGAAACAATAAGTGAGCTACAAGCTCTACCCAACATACCTCTCCTTCCCACTTAGCCCACCTCAAGCAAAAAACTTTTTGACCCAAAAGTTAACTTTATTTGAGCTCGCACAATTTCTTTGTCAACTTCCTACCGCATTATAGTAACACTTCTTTCACCTCTACCCACAGCGACCCCTGCCGCTCAGCGTGTACAATTCATACTTGGCGAGGACATTGACGATGGCACGCACGAGTCACATCCACTCTTCTCCGAAATGGAGATACTCGTCAAGGAGGGCGACGAAATCGAATGGAAGGAAACCGCACGATGGATCAAATTCGAGGAGGACGTGGAGGAGGGCGGCAATCGTTGGTCCAAACCGCACGTGGCCACATTGTCGCTGCACTCGCTGTTCGAGCTGCGCAGCCTGCTATTAAATGGCTCCATTATGCTCGACATGGAGGCGAACAGTCTGGAGGTGATTGCCGATTTGCTGTGTGAGAACATGGTGAATGCGGGCACGCTGCCGCTCGAGTCGCGCGACAACGTCAAGGACGCGCTGCTGCGTCGCCATCGCCACCAGCACGAGTACAACAAAAAGACGCGCTTGCCGATAATTCGCTCGCTCGCCGACATCGGACGCAATCATTCATCGGCGAAAAGTGAGTTTATCGCTTGACATTTAGCAGCTGTTAGTAAAACGCGTTTGCTGTTATGAGCAGGCGATTTGAGCGCGTTTATTCCCGCCAGTGGCGATAATAGTCGCGCGCAAAACGCATGGCTTAGCAGCAATGCATACATTTTCTTCTCAAAATTCATCAAATTCTACACAAATCATCTTTCTTACGAACAGTCATTGTGTTTTTACCATGAACTGAACCAAATTAGTCGATTTTCTAGTGAACAGAAATTATATAGTTTTACTTGTACTAGAGACGATTCTGTCGTCTGTGTATGTGTGCATTAAGCAGCTTTTATTGACTAACATCATAACTTAGCTCATGTTAAACTTTAGTGTGTATGTTTGTAAGTAACTTTAACAACAACAAATATTCACACATGTGTATGTGGCTGTTAGATCTTCAACGAGAAGCACCTGCATCAAGCAACTCACTGCATGCCAGCGCGTTATCGCCGGGATTAGATGGCGAACATACAACAGGCTCGCAAATTGTATTTTCGCGTAAGGATCAGCGAGGTGGTTACCTTGCGATTCCAACAGGTACAATTGATGAAGAGAACTGCACCAAAATCAAATTGCAAATGTCATAAGCAACAAATTTCGTTGTTTTTAATATATTGTATTTATTTTGTTTAGTTTTGTAAAGCTACAAGCAGTGTAAAATGCTAACGCACAAGCGATTTCAAACCATACTAAATCGCTGCTAAATCGCCCTGTAATCTCAAAGTGCATTGTGACAAATTGCACTAGCTTACGTGATTTTTGTAGAAACTAACATATGTGTACTTACTTATGTACATATGTATATAGCACATTGGTACTGCTCAACTACAGTGGCGTACATATAATTAGCACACCTGTAGTGCTTAGAACTGCTTTACCATTCCCTTTGGTTTTCTAATTAGACGCTCAAATAGTTTATTCCAATGCAAGTTACTTCACTCCAGACATCAAATCCGTAACTATAGCTGACCCAGATAAACAGACTTCATATTCTTTATAACATATTATGTTTATCTTTAAGCGGCAAATTTTATCTCAGATGAATTTTGTTGTTGAAAGTGAGTAGGTATGGAAAACCCATATATTAAAGAGTTTGAAACTTGGCATGCTCTAGAAAACTGATACAAAACACTATAACGATTCCTCATTCCCATCCCTTTCGAACTAAAGCCTTCAGAACTGTCAAACAAGAAAAATGCTCTTGCAGAAAGGGAAAGCTATTCAAATATCGAAATAAACATCAATTTATTTTACAAGCTTGTGTCGCTTATCTGCTGAGAATATTTACATTCTAATAAAGGAAAAACGTATGTGAGTAAGCAAAAATACCTATAGGATCGATGAAGAAATTAATTCCATTTTCTAATAAAAAATCCCGAAAAAAGCCAAAATATATTTTTATAGTTTACACAAACAACAGTCAAAATAAATAGTGCATATAAGTCAATTTCATCTTTCATCAGATCTCTGTTAACCTTTTACTGCCCAGCTCACCCAAACACGCTCGTTCACATGTAACTCATTATGCCGTACCATAATAAGTAAGCGCATACTTTCCACTCATTTTGCAATCATTCAGCTGACTTTGGCGGGTTTGCGACGACACATCTGGGTGCCATTGGTGTTACTACCTGGTTCCACGCTGGTGCTACACAAAATCAAAAAAGTGCACCGGTGCAAACAGATACGCAGCAGTTAAGCCAGATCAAAGGTCTCTCAAATAAGTAGATTTTGCATATTATTTAAATGTTTAACTTAATTCTATTGCAATCTATTTCAAATATTCTTTAAATGTATGTGGTACTTATCTACATTTTCCAAATTACTTTTTGTTAAGCAATTTTTAAAGTTATGTACTCTGTTTTCTAATACTCTAACTAAAAGTACACTCTCTCTCTACTTGGCACATAAAATTTGCAAGTTGAGTTCAAACATTTAAATTGCTATAAAATTTTCTTTAAAAAAATTTAATGGTAAGGCAGTTTAACTTACTTCTAGTTAAACTCAGTAGGCATATGTTATGTTTTTTCTCCCTCTTTCTCCCACTATCTCTGCCACAATCTTCGCTTGAAAATGCTTAATCTATACCCTTTCTTGACAACTTTTGAATGGCGGCATTTTGCACAATCCGACCAAGCAAAAACGTGGCAAAGTAAAATTGATAAATGCTTGGTAACTGTAAATAACTAGAAAAATATTAACCCTCAAATGCATGACTTATTTGCCTTAAAATGGCAAATATTTGTAAGCTAATTTGGCACCTTTAGTTATACTTTCGCATTACAAAAATGCAAAATTAGGCAAAAATTGTTATGTATATACATACATATGTATGTATGTATATGTGAGAATGCCTAAAGGCTGATACATTTGAGGGTTAAACATTCGCTGAAGTGCCGGCACTTCAACATAATGGCTAACCACAACGCAAGGGCGCTTCTAACAACCCATCGACGATCCACAAATTACTTACATATGCTTCTTCCAAACGCCCGCCAACACCCCCGCCCTCAGCTGACTAATGGACTCATTTCGCTAACACATTGCGTGTTAATGTGTGCGTGCGCCACATTACCGTTACGTTTACCGTTCCACTCTCAAGTGCAGCTGGAACATGGCGCTCTTCATTAAATCGGGTCAGGTCGGACGCGCCTCTATAAATCTGCCTATAGCATTTTAGTATACGAACTTAATTTTGTTTTAAATCCACGCACTGCCACTTTTCAGTGGAAGAACACCATTCGGCATCAGCACCGGGCTTTGCTAATGCACCCACAGCCACGCCCACCACGCCCATGCCTGTAACGGCGATCAATGGACACAATTCTGGCGATGGCATTGGCGGACAGTTTTTAGCCGTGCCGGGAAAAGTCAAAGCACTCGTTCCGCCAAATGGTAATCACAATGCACATTTTAACGGTCTTAGTAGTTTCTTTGATCTTCTTCTTTCTATTTCAAATAAGTACTCAATATTTTATGAATATCTTCAATTAAATTCCTTTTCTTATATTTCTAGAATGTTAAATCTTTATTTGTGTACTTACAAACCTCTTGAATTGTTTCTGCAGGTTCTTTGAAGTAGTTTGCATGAATTAAAGCTGACATCGTTTTTTAAATAAATCCCCATATCGTTTTTGGCATTTACGAAATAACAACAACCGACAGACTAGCAGCCTAATTTTATAAAAATTTTCACCTATTCCTTAATCGCTTTCATCCTGCTTTGTCGCTTTTTCGCTACTCAACTCTCAGCTTTTTTACCGCACGTGCGCTTTTAGTGAAGACCCCCTCCCACCCTTTCACAAGCATGTTTACTCGCTTATGTTTCGAACGCATTAATCTTAATTTCCAGCTGATCCCGCCTGCTTCAGATACTTTATTGTAATTAACCTTTTGCTTTCTTTTATTTTCTTTTTATTGCTTCATTTCCTTTTTCCGGTAATGCCTGATTTTTAATGTGTCTATTTTGTTGGTGCTTTGATTGCGATTGATTTTCCGTTGCTTTCACACGTTGCTGTCGTGATATTGAACACATGAAAACAAAACCAAAAAGAAAACAAAACTAAAGGCTCAAAATCCAATTCCAAAAATTTGCGGCATAAACAAAATGTTCCGACGATAACAGAGGATATGATTAAAAGCCCCAGCAGCCAGTCCATGCAGCGCAACACCAGCGGCAGCGAACTGGCCGATCACCGCAGCAACACGCACTTCATGCGTAAGATACCACCCGGCGCGGAGGCGAGCAACATTTTGGTCGGCGAGGTGGACTTTCTCGAAAAGACGCTGTCCGGCTTCATACGCCTGAATCAGGCGGCCGTCATGGGTGATCTCACAGAGGTGCCGGTGCCAACAAGGTACAGCTTCCCTGGTGACACACCCAGCAAGTAATTGGAGAGCCAGTTGACCACTGACTCAGTCGGCAAGAGGGCAGTAAAACATTTGGGGGTTAGGTGCGTGTAAAAAAATCGGAAAACCTTACTAAACACGAAAACACTTAATTTTTTACTCACTTAAAAAACTGTTTCTGTTTTTTACACGAACCCTCTTCGTCCCCCCGAAAATGTTTTATTGCGTTTGTACTTTCTTATATTCCTTCTGTTCCTTCTGCCGACTGAACCTCCAGTTTTTTGCTGTAGGCGCCCTATACCTTCCGAAGCGTGCGCAGGCATGGAATTTTATTTGTTATACCTCTCTTCAGATTCATTTTTATTCTGCTCGGTCCACCGAGCCTCCAGAGCAATTTCCACGAGATCGGACGCGCAATGGCCACTCTGATGTCCGACGAAATATTCCACGAGGTAGCATATCGCGCACGCAAACGCGATCATCTGCTGGCCGGCATCGATGAGTTCTTGGATGCCGTCACAGTATTACCGCCTGGCGAATGGGACCCCACGATTCGCATAGAGCCGCCGGCAGCCGTGCCCTCGCAGGAGGTGCGCAAGCGTCCACCCGAGTTGCCGAAAGAGGAGATCGACGAGGAAGAGGAGGAGCAGCGTTTGCGTGAAGAGTCGGGTCTCTCGCGCTCCGGACGTCTCTTCGGCGGCCTCATCAACGACATAAAACGCAAGGCGCCCTGGTACTGGAGCGACTTCAAGGACGCGCTTTCAATGCAATGCATCGCCTCGTGGATATTTCTGTACTTTGCTTGCCTGTCGCCCATTATTACGTTTGGCGGCTTGTTGAGCGAAGCCACGGGCAAGAATATGGCAGCTATGGAGTCGCTGGTTTCTGGCTTTGTCTGCGGCATGGGCTACGGTTTCTTCTCCGGCCAGCCGCTGACTATACTCGGCTCGACGGGCCCAGTGCTGGTCTTCGAAACGATCGTCTATGATTTCTGTCTGAATCAAGGTTGGGACTATATGACCTTCCGCTTCTGGATCGGCACCTGGATAGCAATCATATTGCTTATATTGACTGCCGTGGATGCCAGTGCTTTGGTCTGCTACATAACGCGTTTCACCGAGGAGAACTTCGCTTGTCTGATTGCGTTCATCTTCATTTATAAGGTGAGTGTGCCATCTCACGCTACTTTTATTCAACCTTCATTTGACTTTTTTGAACGTTTTTCGACTTTTATTCGACTTTAATTGGAAATGTTTCCTATAGGCCGTTGAGAATGTGATATTAATTGGCAAAAACTATCCCGTCAATAATCCCATATATGACTGTGTATGTACGCCGCCTGCGACCAGTAATGCCACCATCTTAGACTATGCCAAATATGATAAGAGCTACTGTCTGGTGAGTACCGATCGGCACTTGCCCATGCTCAAAAAATATTGACGTTATCCTTCTCTCTCACTCTCGCTCCGCCGTTAAACAGCTCAACAATGGCGTACTCGTTGGCATGGATTGTGAAATTCCGGAAACCGAGAACGTTTTTCTCATGTCGGTTATTCTTTTCTTGGGCACCTTTACGATCTCAGTCATATTGAAGGATTTCAAGGCTGCGCTCTTTTTCCCCGCATCCGTGCGTCAATTCATCAGCGATTTTGCCGTCATAATCGCCATCCTCTCCATGTCGTTCTTGGACTTTACGATGAAAGTGCCCACGCCGAAGCTGGAAGTGCCGCATGAATTCAAGCCCACGTTGCCGAACCGCGGCTGGATTATATCGCCCTTCAGCGAGAACACTCCGGTGTGGGCCTGCTTTATCGCTGTATTCCCCGCCATGCTGGGCACAATTCTCATCTTCATGGATCAACAAATTACCGCCGTGATCATGAACCGCAAGGAGAATAAGTTAAAGAAGGGCTGTGGTTATCATTTGGATCTGTTCATTCTGTCGGTGCTCATACAGATCTGCACGACTATGGGATTGCCGTGGTAAGTGTTGCATTGTCGCTTTGCAGTGCTCCAAGCACAACAGGATTAACTAGTATAACATAATTTGGTCTTCCCTCTGCACAGGTTCGTGGCCGCCACAGTGCTGAGCATTAACCACGTCAACTCGCTGAAGCAAGAGTCTGAGTGCTCGGCACCCGGTGAGAAGCCGCAGTTCCTGGGCGTGCGCGAGCAGCGTGTTACACACATAATGATATTCCTGACCATTGGTCTGTCCGTGCTGCTCACACCCATACTATGTCACATACCTATGCCGGTGCTATTCGGCGTGTTTCTCTATATGGGCGTGGCCTCGCTGAAGGGCCTGCAATTCTTCGATCGCATAATGATCATGTTCATGCCAGCGAAGTATCAACCCGATTTCATGTTCCTCAGACAAGTAAGTGGACACTTCGACATTGGCACTGAGCCATTATCTCCATTCCCCCCTCTGCAGGTACCCATCAAGCGTGTGCATCTCTTCACCGCCATACAACTGTCGTGCCTCATCATCTTGTGGCTGATCAAATCCTTCTCGCAGACCTCCATACTGTTCCCGCTGATGCTGGTCGTGATGATCGGCATACGCAAGTCGCTGGATCTGATCTTCACGCGACGAGAACTGAAGATACTCGATGACATCATGCCGGAAATGTCGAAGCGCGCCGTCGCCGACGACATGCACCAGTTGGACGCTGAGGTGGGATTTTGTAGCAAGTTATTGTCGTGTTTTGGGGGGCAGTCTAGTCAGCAGAAGAGTGCGAACGACATGAGTCACAGTAGTAGGCGAGGCAGCTGCAAGAGCTTCGGCAATGGCGGCGCTGGCTTAAGTCACGCCAACGAGAAGGAGCTGGAGGCCGAAAGCAGTCTCTTGCAGAAGATTTAAAGGGGGCCCAGCACACCACCACGCATGCACTCACCACACAGCGTCATCAACACACCCCCCCTTAGTGCACGAAACGCACACTTTCATGTTGAGCGGGTTAGTTACTACTTATTGCTAGCAATAGGCAGGAAGCAGCCGGGTTGGCTGGAAGAAGGAAATGACTGTGTTTTCATGTATAGTGTTTAAGACAAAGATGCATTTCATGTGTTAAAACTTTTAGTCGAACAGTATTCTAACAATTTCCCTTATGTCTGCCATACATTTTGCGTATAATGAATTCATACTTTCTATTATATAGCATATATATTTTAATTAGTTTGTGCGTATGCTGTTTGTTTTGCTACAAACGCATGCCATTTGCCACTTCATGTTTTTTATGAACATCTCTGTACACACAGTTGTTTTTAATTTGTAACATATTTGTGCGTAGTAATAGTTTAATACTAATTTTTAGCTAAGACACTCTTGCAATCTTTTCACTTGTTATACTTACTTATGCTTTCTTAGCACTTTCGAGCATTGTTTGCAGTGTATAATTTTATTATTTGTTGTATGTGCATCTAGCGAAAGTCGTCGGCTGCCAAATAAAACAATTTCTTTTATTATACCTCAACGTATTATGTATGTGTGTATGTACATATATGCCTTTAAGTAACTAATTAAATTATAGTATGTACATCTGATCACATGCGAAAGAGCATTTTAGTGCTTATTCATAATGAATGTTTCATGTACCTCACAACGATAAAAAAACAGTTATACATACATACATACATATGTATATACTATGTACGGATGTGTACATTGGTGAGTTTAAAGTTTAGCGCAAATTATGAATTTATTTTATCATAACTCAAAAAGGCACATTTTAATGCTTTTGTAATTGAAACCCCACAAAAACACTTAAAGCAATCATGCATAAAATGTTGTTAAATTATTTCACTTAGTTAAGTAAAATAGCAAAAATCAAACGATTAGAGAAAATTAGTCGAAACAACACGGCAGTAAATTAGCAAAAAATGTGCATTTGTTGATTTAGTGCAAATAACGCAGAAATTATTTGTAATGAAATTAATATATTATATATAATTCAAGATATTAAGCTATAGAAAACAAAATCATTCCGTATTTAACAAGTTTAGTTAAATACTTTTATTTAAGCTAGCACAATAATAGTAATAATATTAATTATAACAAACATTTTAGCTTTAAACGCAAAACATTTAAACGTGCAATAAAATATATTATGTTTGTTTCTGAAACCACATTCACTCTCACTGAGGCACTCTTTGTTTCTTTATGCAAAATTTACACCACTCTCTCTCTCTCTCCCTCTCTCTGCCTCTTTCACATTCTCTGTAATTGCAACACTTTACTTTGAAATCGGCCAACATTTTCTGTCTACACTCTGCTGTGTGTGTGCTAACCAACCAACCAAAACACCGCAATCATAAGGCTCACTCATCTCTTGACACCAATCTCACAGCTGACCTACCAAGAGCACGTAAAATTTCCGAAAAGTTGATTTATTGATTGATTGATTGATTGTTTGATTGATTGACTACCTGATTGATTTATTGTTTGATTGATTAAACGATTGATTTACTGATATGTTAACTGACTGATTTATTGATTGATTGATTGATTGATTGATTGATTGTAAAGACGCGACGCGCCGGGGTTTGCAGGATATTTCCGCAAACGAGCAAAATGGGGCGAGTCCGTGGCCCGGCGTCGCAGCAGCGGTTTGTCGTGCACAGAAAAATAGATAAATAAATATGTAAGAAAAAGGCAGCGCAAGTTTTCGTCTAAACGTTATAAAACTTAGGTTTTTATTATTCTATAATTAAGAGTTAGTGGACTGTATATGTTTTTTGTGTTATATGTAAGAATCCTCATATGGAGGAGAGCTAGCTTACCTTTCGGGTATGAGGTTGGATCGCAAGTGCCCAAGCGCAGTTTGCCGCCACCGGCTCACAGCACTCGGGTGCAAGCGAAACTTGGCATCAACTTGCCACCTCGCTACAACCGAATCGGTGTACCCTACGTTGGCTTAAACAGATTGATTGATTGATTGATTGATCCTGAAATTGTATTATACAAAAATTGCTGACAATCAAACACTTGGCCCCAGCGTGCCCTAAAACCAGCACACTCCACCATAGACGCATATCACTACTCAAACACAATACTCTTCACCTTTGTTAAAAATATTATAGCGAGCTTCTCTTCACCACCCCCACCCAAAGCAGTGAAACTCACACACTCGCATTTGTTTGCCACAATTTTATGACAAACAACAAAACATTAATATTTTTCAAGGATCAACACCAAAGTCATCAACCACCGCCACACACCGGTGTGAGTAGTGGCAATCCCGGTCCCACCACACTACACATACCACTAGCCAATGGTGGTTCCAGTGCAGCAGCAGAACCACAGAAATCCTCCAACATATCGCAGGAAGTGAATTGCACCACTATTAGGCAGCAGCCGAATAAAGATGGTGTCGCCGCTGATCAGCTGATTCTACCGGTCACGGCGAAAGTGCGTCAAATCAGTGGCAGTAATCAGTAAGTTTAGTTTTAAAAATACCAAAAGCGAATTAGGTTTAAGTAAAAATCGAGTTTGCTTGCAAATCTCTCGCTCTCAATTGTAAAACGCTAGCTTTATGAAAATTTCTCTTTCTTTTTTGGTTTTGCTCTACCTTTCGCACATGCTTCTAAACACGTTTTTGCTAATTTTATAAAAATTTAAAATGCCAACCTATGAACCTCATGAGTAGTTTGAGTAGTCCTACAACTAGCAATAGTGCCGGTTGTGAGGTCAAGGACGAACTAAATACTACAACGCACAAAACGAGTGCCATCACTGTCAACATTGGAGGCGGCATGACCGATGCAGCCAAGAAATCCTCAGATCTGCAAAAGAATGACATAACTCCGGTGTAGATTGAAAAGCGGAAGCTGGAAATTTCTGCGCCTGGATGTATGCTAGCAATGTCCCAAAGAGAAACAAGTATTAGCCCCCCAAAGCACAAGTTATAGATAGAAATAATGCATTTAAACGAAAGTTGCGCAAAAGCGAAATATCCGAAAAGTTTTGTGCATAAACTTTATAAAAAAACACTCAAAAGCATTTTTACTAAAAACGAATAAAAAAACACGCCACTGAATAAAGTACATATAAAAAATTTATAAATTTATACAATTAAGCACAGCAGCAATTATGTGAATTAGCTCTTAAAAGCCGTATTAATAGCACTAAGGGCCAGTTTCACAGTGGATGTTTAAACTCTGATTGCAGTTTAAATAGGGAATTTCAGTTTCACAGTGGGAAGTTAAATACGATTTAAATGCCCGGTTGTGGGCATTTAAGTACGGCACAGAGTTGCAATCGAAAACAAATAAACAGCTGATTTCGGATGTGCAGGCAAGCTGCGTCGACAATATTGCAATTTATAAGCGGCCAAATTAAACATACAACTGCATGGTGTAGCACATATAAATGATCCCGTAGTATTATAAATAATATAAACTGTGGATTCTTTGAAGAATATCCAATAATTCACTTCTTTCGGCCGACGAAAAATTTTTAGCTCGCGCTGCCTCCATAATTGATCAATTGAACATATGTTTTTGGCAAGTTGTGCTGTGTTCAATTGTCAAATATTCGAAGTTGCCATTCATTATTCCGTATTTAAATAAATGCACTGTGAAACTCAAGAAAAGTTAAACTAGATTTAAACTCAATTCGCAAATTAGATTTAAACATCCACTGAGAAACTGGCCCTTATTGTGTTAAATTGCTTTAAGTACAGCAATCGAAAGAGGCCCATTAGTAGCAATTATTTGCGTACCAGCCAAAAATATTTCGGCCATGCCTTTTGCTTATTTTTTGCCATAATTTAAGAAAAAATGTCTTTTTACTTTTATTTTGCAATGCTTAAAATTTATTCTTTTTGCTGTCAACAAACTCAAATTTACAATTATATGAGAACTACCTTGATGACTCTTACACAAAAGAGAAATTTGTCTTACAAAAAATGGCATCGAAGGTATTTGTCAAATAAATCGTAGACACTTAATGTTATGTTAACATGATTGATTGGGCTTGAGATACAGCATACAATTCCGCTGGTTATTTTATAATCTATACAACTTTTATTTGTAATATGAAATTAACACTTTTTGTAAGACAACTGTACCGCTTTTACGTTAGTTGTGTCAATATATCAACGCGCATATGACTAACTATTATAATCAACGTTTTTTTTCTAAAATTTTTCTAAGAACGCTAGCATGCCTCTAATTACAAAATGAGATACTAGATTTCAAATCTTAATATTAAAAGACTTGGTCTTGAAACAATTTAAAAGAAGTGTTAGTTACAGCAGTTAGTCATGTGAGCGACGATATGTAGTATGAATTAATAAAAAAAAAAAAAATCAAATTGTTGCTTACAACAACGACTTGTTAGCCTTGCCACAGATTGTTCACTTGAAAGCCTGCAATGGAAGAAAACGAGATACCATCGAACCGCTTCAAATGACAAGTGCTCATGTCAGCACACACAAAATGCGTGAACAGGCGGTAATTTCACGCAATTATAAAAAAGCAACAAAAAATGCGAAATAATATTTTTTTTAAAAGACTGCCTTAATTTAAGTGCAATTTCGAGCAAATAGTTGGCATGTTCAGAAATTAGTTGCATTTGATAAAAATGTCGCTACAATTTCAAACGCCTTTAAGCATTTTAATTAATAAATTGCAAGCAAGTGCAATTAAAATCGCTTGCACACAAACAAGCGCCACACAGTCACGCGCCACAAAAAGCCAAAAACCGGCTTGAACTGATTTACGACATTTCAGTTGAGAGGCTCTGAGCTTTTGCGCTGGAACACGCTACACGGCGCATTTTCGCATTTCAACGGCTGCGGCGCATATGCCAGCTGGCTAGCTCAATTATTCAGCACATGATTTCCGCAGCAGCATCTCTAATTAGGTCTGCCCTTTTATTAGCAAAGCAAGAGCAGTCAAGCAACGTGACAACGTGACGTATGCGTAATATTTGTTGGGGCGCCTTTCAATGTTACGCATACGCCGCGTTGGCCTGGGACGCAGACGCTAATGATGCTGCCTTTGCCGACGCTTATCGACCGTAGCTAGTGACAACAACAAAGGCAGCGGCAAATATCAACAATAAAAGCAGCAAAAACGTGGCCAGTCATTGGAAATATTCGTTGACGCCGATTTGTCTGCAGATTGCCTTTCGGCTATTTATTGTTGTTGTTGATAGCGTTGATTTTTTGCTTTATTTTATGGAAATATTTTTATTTGCAAGCTGACAAAATTGCTTGTTTATTTAAGTTTTATTTGTTTCGCTTTGCTTATAGCTGCTTCTTCTTCTTCTTTTGCTACTTAATGGCGTCATTAAATATTTGCCACTTTTGATTTCGTATTGTAATAAATCGAACGTTCAGTGACTTGGACACGTATTGAAGCGTTGAAAAATCTAGATGCAAAAGAAATTGCTTTTAACTAAAATGTGCGCTTATTGTGCTTCTTCTTTTCTTGCTGTTCTTGCCACTTTCAATTCGCGCCTGCCTTCTCTTGGGCTGCCGCGCACAGGCCATCGCGCACACACCGTGTACGTAGGCGTGCATGTGCCGGGCAGCCGCCGCCACTCGCAGCGCCGCCGCAAGCACCACCACACCAACAGCAGGGACAGCAATAGCGAGAAGCAGCAGGAAGTGGAGCGACCAGGTAACCAAGCGCCAGCAGCTGCGCGCATTTTTTGCAATGCGTCTCACGATTGGCAGCAACGGCAAACTTGTTTTGAATTAAATTTTTATTTAAATGTGTTTTAAAATTTTTCTCACTTTTCAATTGGCCGTCCTTTCCACTTCCCTTCCGTTCTTTACTCCTTGTATCCACTAGATAGGATTTTTTATTTAAAAGTGTTTTGAAATTTTTCTCACTTTTCCATTGGCCGTCCCTTCCACTTCCCTTCCGTTTGCTCTTTACTCCTCGTATCCACTTACAATAAATAATGTCACGATCAGCTTGAAATTTATATTATATCAGATGATTGCAATATATAGCAGCTCTATGTATGTGATCATTCTATTGAAAAAATACAAAAATTCAACAAATTTTGATAATGGCAGCAAATATGGCGGTTCGCTGTATTCGACAGCTGATTGCACAGTTCTAATTTACAAACGTTAATATTCTTGGAAAATTTTTCTTTTCTACTTCTTTGAACTTTTAGCTATTCATTTTTCCTCTCTTGCCTACGAACTTGATTTCCGGAAAGAAAATTGTTTGTATGCATATTTAAAAATACCAAATTGCATGAATAAATTGCATGCAATAAATTTCAAGCTATAAATTTATTGCAATAAAAAATTTCGTGTGTATTCACCGGGTAAAACAACTCTACATATGTACATCTACATCTGTCAGAGATTATGTCCGAGTTGAATGCTCCGGCTCGACAAGCAATACCGTTATCAAACTGTCAAAAGTGCACACCCAAGCGCCCAGATAACATTTTACCTATATGATGGCAACCACAAAACACCTACACTCAACAATTTTAATCTTTTAACTTTCATTGAATTCGTTCGCTGACGAGCCGACATCAATAATCATACTAACTTCAGTTCACAAATTAAGTGCCCTGCTCAAATTTCACGGGATCTTTTTTGCATTAAAAATTATTTCGGTCCTTTGAAGCTGGCAGAGAATGTGCGCGTGTCTTGATTTTCATACTTGGCTGCCTACTTGCCTCTCTTGATGTTTATTTGATTGGAAACATGTCATGCTGAGAAAAACTTATTATAGAAAGAACTTACTTACACATGCGCACACATACACACAGGTACACTCAAAAAACAAGTAAGGAAGTATCGGTCGGGTTTCACCGACAGAGTAATACCCTACACCATGTTCCCAAGTAGGGTGATAATTCACTGAAATTGTGGGTGCATTTGATTTACAACCTACATAGTGGGCGGCCCACGCCCATTTTTGGCAGACTATAAGATATAACTAATAGGACTATATATGCCAAATATTGATGCTCTGACAGGTGTACAACAGATGTGATCGGCATATTTTTTTTACTGCCCCCATGGTAGGCGGACCACGCCCATTTCTGGAGAATTCAAAGGTATTCCTACCAGGAACGAAGTAACCAAATCTGGACGCTCTGGTGTATACATTATGGAAGTTAAGAGGATTTTTCGTTTATCGCCTATATAGTGGGCGGACCACGCCCATTTTCTTGTATGGCATCTAAGACCTATATATCAACTTGGAAACCGAATTTCATTCATTTATATTCGTAACTAGTCAATTGGGAGCCATTTTACCCGAAAAGTTTTGCCGCTTATATAGTGGGCGGACCACGCCCATTTTTTCGTATGACATAGATGACCGACTCCTTAACTTGAATACCAACTTTTATTCTTTTCAATGAGTAATTAGACAAATTACAGCAATTTGAACGCAAAAAAACCGAGGTAGTGGGACTTACAGGCCTATAATGGGCGTGTCCTTCGACCGATTTGGCAAATCTCAAAACTTAAACTAAGTTAAGGTTCACTCTAACTGTGTACCAAATTTGGTTCAAATCGGACAACTCCTTCTTTCTAGCAGATTAAAATTGTTGAGTGTAGGTGTTTTGTGGTTGCCATCATATAGGTAAAATGTTATCTGGGCGCTTGGGTGTGCACTTTTGACAGTTTGATAACGGTATTGCTTGTCGAGCCGGAGCATTCAACTCGGACATAATCTCTGACAGATGTAGATGTACATATGTAGAGTTGTTTTACCCGGTGAATACACACGAAATTTTTTATTGCAATAAATTTATAGCTTGAAATTTATTGCATGCAATTTATTCATGCAATTTGGTATTTTTAAATATGCATACAAACAATTTTCTTTCCGGAAATCAAGTTCGTAGGCAAGAGAGGAAAAATGAATAGCTAAAAGTTCAAAGAAGTAGAAAAGAAAAATTTTCCAAGAATATTAACGTTTGTAAATTAGAACTGTGCAATCAGCTGTCGAATACAGCGAACCGCCATATTTGCTGCCATTATCAAAATTTGTTGAATTTTTGTATTTTTTCAATAGAATGATCACATACATAGAGCTGCTATATATTGCAATCATCTGATATAATATAAATTTCAAGCTGATCGTGACATTATTTATTGTAAGTGGATACGAGGAGTAAAGAGCAAACGGAAGGGAAGTGGAAGGGACGGCCAATGGAAAAGTGAGAAAAATTTCAAAACACTTTTAAATAAAAAATCCTATCTAGTGGATACAAGGAGTAAAGAACGGAAGGGAAGTGGAAAGGACGGCCAATTGAAAAGTGAGAAAAATTTTAAAACACATTTAAATAAAAATTTAATTCAAAACAAGTTTGCCGTTGCTGCCAATCGTGAGACGCATTGCAAAAAATGCGCGCAGCTGCTGGCGCTTGGTTACCTGGTCGCTCCACTTCCTGCTGCTTCTCGCTATTGCTGTCCCTGCTGTTGGTGTGGTGGTGCTTGCGGCGGCGGCTGCCCGGCACATGCACGCCTACGTACACGGTGTGTGCGCGATGGCCTGTGCGCGGCAGCCCAAGAGAAGGCAGGCGCGAATTGAAAGTGGCAAGAACAGCAAGAAAAGAAGAAGCACAATAAGCGCACATTTTAGTTAAAAGCAATTTCTTTTGCATCTAGATTTTTCAACGCTTCAATACGTGTCCAAGTCACTGAACGTTCGATTTATTACAATACGAAATCAAAAGTGGCAAATATTTAATGACGCCATTAAGTAGCAAAAGAAGAAGAAGAAGCAGCTATAAGCAAAGCGAAACAAATAAAACTTAAATAAACAAGCAATTTTGTCAGCTTGCAAATAAAAATATTTCCATAAAATAAAGCAAAAAATCAACGCTATCAACAACAACAATAAATAGCCGAAAGGCAATCTGCAGACAAATCGGCGTCAACGAATATTTCCAATGACTGGCCACGTTTTTGCTGCTTTTATTGTTGATATTTGCCGCTGCCTTTGTTGTTGTCACTAGCTACGGTCGATAAGCGTCGGCAAAGGCAGCATCATTAGCGTCTGCGTCCCAGGCCAACGCGGCGTATGCGTAACATTGAAAGGCGCCCCAACAAATATTACGCATACGTCACGTTGTCACGTTGCTTGACTGCTCTTGCTTTGCTAATAAAAGGGCAGACCTAATTAGAGATGCTGCTGCGGAAATCATGTGCTGAATAATTGAGCTAGCCAGCTGGCATATGCGCCGCAGCCGTTGAAATGCGAAAATGCGCCGTGTAGCGTGTTCCAGCGCAAAAGCTCAGAGCCTCTCAACTGAAATGTCGTAAATCAGTTCAAGCCGGTTTTTGGCTTTTTGTGGCGCGTGACTGTGTGGCGCTTGTTTGTGTGCAAGCGATTTTAATTGCACTTGCTTGCAATTTATTAATTAAAATGCTTAAAGGCGTTTGAAATTGTAGCGACATTTTTATCAAATGCAACTAATTTCTGAACATGCCAACTATTTGCTCGAAATTGCACTTAAATTAAGGCAGTCTTTTAAAAAAAATATTATTTCGCATTTTTTGTTGCTTTTTTATAATTGCGTGAAATTACCGCCTGTTCACGCATTTTGTGTGTGCTGACATGAGCACTTGTCATTTGAAGCGGTTCGATGGTATCTCGTTTTCTTCCATTGCAGGCTTTCAAGTGAACAATCTGTGGCAAGGCTAACAAGTCGTTGTTGTAAGCAACAATTTGATTTTTTTTTTTTTTATTAATTCATACTACATATCGTCGCTCACATGACTAACTGCTGTAACTAACACTTCTTTTAAATTGTTTCAAGACCAAGTCTTTTAATATTAAGATTTGAAATCTAGTATCTCATTTTGTAATTAGAGGCATGCTAGCGTTCTTAGAAAAATTTTAGAAAAAAAACGTTGATTATAATAGTTAGTCATATGCGCGTTGATATATTGACACAACTAACGTAAAAGCGGTACAGTTGTCTTACAAAAAGTGTTAATTTCATATTACAAATAAAAGTTGTATAGATTATAAAATAACCAGCGGAATTGTATGCTGTATCTCAAGCCCAATCAATCATGTTAACATAACATTAAGTGTCTACGATTTATTTGACAAATACCTTCGATGCCATTTTTTGTAAGACAAATTTCTCTTTTGTGTAAGAGTCATCAAGGTAGTTCTCATATAATTGTAAATTTGAGTTTGTTGACAGCAAAAAGAATAAATTTTAAGCATTGCAAAATAAAAGTAAAAAGACATTTTTTCTTAAATTATGGCAAAAAATAAGCAAAAGGCATGGCCGAAATATTTTTGGCTGGTACGCAAATAATTGCTACTAATGGGCCTCTTTCGATTGCTGTACTTAAAGCAATTTAACACAATAAGGGCCAGTTTCTCAGTGGATGTTTAAATCTAATTTGCGAATTGAGTTTAAATCTAGTTTAACTTTTCTTGAGTTTCACAGTGCATTTATTTAAATACGGAATAATGAATGGCAACTTCGAATATTTGACAATTGAACACAGCACAACTTGCCAAAAACATATGTTCAATTGTTCAATTATGGAGGCAGCGCGAGCTAAAAATTTTTCGTCGGCCGAAAGAAGTGAATTATTGGATATTCTTCAAAGAATCCACAGTTTATATTATTTATAATACTACGGGATCATTTATATGTGCTACACCATGCAGTTGTATGTTTAATTTGGCCGCTTATAAATTGCAATATTGTCGACGCAGCTTGCCTGCACATCCGAAATCAGCTGTTTATTTGTTTTCGATTGCAACTCTGTGCCGTACTTAAATGCCCACAACCGGGCATTTAAATGGTATTTAACTTCCCACTGTGAAACTGAAATTCCCTATTTAAACTGCAATCAGAGTTTAAACATCCACTGTGAAACTGGCCCTAAGAATGTTAATCCTCTTATTTGTGAACCTTACAGCAAGTATTATTTATGTATTGAAATAGCAAACAATTTTTTGTATCACATTATAAAGAAAAAAAGCAAAAGAAACAAATAGTAACTTAAACTTCAATTAATTTTATTTATAGCGTCAATTAATATAAGGAACCATGAAAACCCTTAGCAATTGGAAAAAAAGTAAATCGTCAAATTCAAAAGTAGAAAAATCGAACTTTAGGCATAAAAGTTACACGCACTTCTTTCATTTTGAAGATATGTATGTATTTAATCGAGCATATTTTAAGTATGTGTGTTAGCATTTATAAGAATGTCATTTTATGGAATGAAGGAGTGATCATGAAATTTTGAGTCCAAGTTTACATATGGCGATTTTTCTGACCGATTTTTACATATGCTCTTTTTAAGTTTGTTTCATTTTGAAAAAGCGATTTTTTCCTTGTACTTCGTTTGATAATCCCAAGTCTCCTTTTCCTCACGGAATGTGAAAATGAACAAGCGAACTCGCCTCTCTCTTAATCTCTTTCAATCGCCATAAAAATTCGAACTAAAATGTGCATATTTTTTCCTCCCTGCATATCATTACTCAATGCAGCGGAGGAGCAAGGTCCAATTTGCTCATGAATGTTAGATGGATCACGCTGTGAGTGGCTGTGTTAGGTATTGTTTACACTGTGAAAAATATAAAATATAACTTATGTTAATTGTATTTTGTAAAACTAACAATTGTATATGTTATGCTACAATTCTGTATTCTAAGCTATAGCACGTATCTGAATACATAAGCTGCGTTATATATAACAAGTTGATACCTTCTCGGAGAAATATTGTAGAACCTAGTGTTCTGTTTAATTTCACTTCAAATTCCGCTCAAATTAGTATACGAAATTTTACAAGCCAGCTTACAACCAACAGTTTCACTAGATATTCTTCTAACAAGTACTTTGTTTAGATACATACAAATATTTATTTCGGATAAAGCAAACAGCCACTAAAATGTGGATTGTTTTGTGAGTTTTGTGAAAAAAAGGCACAATATTTTATCGACAAGGTATTGTTTGTTATCAAGTTATTTTAAAATTTATTTGCAACATACACTTAAGTATAACCTTATTTAGCTGCCCCCTTTTTATCCTCAAAATCACGTAAGAGATAGGCACATTGTAGTGCTAAATACAAACCAATAAATTTATTGTTCAACAAGTTTTTGAAAAAGCCGATCTCAATGTTGTGTTTCATTTTTTTAAGAAATTCCTATCGAATGTCCCATGCGCCCAGCATACAAATTTACAAGCAAGTATTTATAGCTATGTACTCATATACATATGTGATCTTGTTTTAATAATTTTTTGGAAATATTTTCGAATTGATCTCTTTAGTCCACATTGTTTAGAGCAATGTGATCATTTGAATGATATTTTTCCTTTGTAAAACGTGGCACCACAGCATACATTACATTTCTCATTACATTAGCACCAGCATCAAAGCAGTTTTTGAACAGTGTTTGGAACTCATAATTTGCATCTTGTTGTTTCATGTAAATACATCAAATTTGAAAAATTTATATACAATATTTAGCTTTAATTAATTACGATTTTCCGATTTATTTACCTTGTTTCAGAACAAAACATTTAATTCATCGCAGCAAGTTTGGAGCAAATATACACATTATCGAAACTTCGATGCCACACCAACGGAAACATCCCTTTGAATCCATTATTTAAAGCTGCCTTAAATGTTTCGATTCTGTGAGCGTTTCAAGATATCCGCTACCAACCCAAAGCATTCTCCAGATACTTTTTACTACGCTCAAACATGCCGGTCGTTCTTCGAAACAAACAACTGCACTGCTTGCAATTTTATTTGCTTATTGGGTTGCAGTTGAATTATTTTTTATTTCGAAGCTCTGTATTCTGATTGAAACCAAAAAATGCATATGTGAATTTATCCAATTCTTGACACACACATTAAGTAATGGCATACAAAACCAAAGAACAATTGTTATAAATATTTCTTGTATTACAAATAAAAGAGCTAAAATTTAATAAATATACAATCGATGTTTTGGCAAACAAAAGTTTATTTTATTTCATGATAAATATTCCCACTAGCTAAAATAATTTTGGTTAATTGTATTCAATTAAGAGAATTTGTAGAAGATTTATATTTTTCATGGCGAATGTATTTATCGCGAACAGGAAGTCTGAATACGAAATTCATTTAACAACCTCTAAAGTAAAACTCGAAATGGGCTTGAATCAGTTACCTAGTTCAAATTTTATTATTGTACAGTACAGAAATACTTCTATATTTTGATCTAATTATTTTCTCACTGTTTGCCTTCAAGTTAGTATGTATAAGCTCCTGAAATATATGAAAATTTGTTTCAAATGCTTACGTCCGAGAGCACTTTTATTTTATTTTCGGCACTGTGTCAGTAACCTTCAATAAAACTTATGACCATACCTTCCAATGCATCCAAAGGTTGTATATAGACGTTCTATGTACGTTCTATAGTCAAAGCTGCCGTTTGCACTTCAATGGAAGGACGCTTTTATAGCCAACTGTAGTGTACTGCACGTTTTTGACAAAAACACTACGATCTTTAAAAAAAGAATTGTATAAGGTTTTTGAAAAACATATCAGGGGTATTCCCGATCCGGTGCAATTGGTCATGCAAAAGAGCGAATGCAAAATATTTTTCCACCTTTTGCATACACAACAACAAAACACACTGGTTTGCTTTTGCATTAAAGTCACAATTTTCCTAGACCAGAACCCATTGCGTTTAGTGGAAAATATTTGATGCAAAATATGAGCATAGTTGCCAGCTTGAAAAGTCCCACTTATCGGTGACCTAAGTTGCCAACAACGAGTATTAACAGCGACCAGCTGATCATTTTGATTTTTATTTCACTTTTTATTTCCAAAAATGGTATCTTTAATATTTACGGGTGATTTCATTTGCTGCATTTTCAAATAAGAAGTCGCAAAATTGTTGTTTTTCGCTGTTTCGTGTCATTTTATTAAACTCTCAAGTAAAACAGCTGTTTGACAAAAGCATTTGAATGGATTTCGCAAATCGGTCGTTCCCGATTATAAAAATGCAAAAGGAAAATTTTGCTTTTGCTTTTGCATTCGCTCCGGATCGGGAATACCCCTATCCTCAAATATTTCAAAACGGATTTAATACTTGTATGTAACATACCTTTTCAACAGTGTTGGCCACAACAAATGAAATACAACAAAATGCAACTATGAACTGCAGTTGCTTGGATCAGCTGTTCCTCTTTTCGTGCGCGTGCTTCGTCTTGCTGCTGCAATATTGCAGTGATCAGTTTATGAATTAAAAGTTCAATTGTAAATTTTAACAGAAATGACTATCCTTGCAAGAGTGTTGAACAGCAGCTGGCCATTGCGTATGAGCGCATTGAGATCTCTGCGTCAGGTAAGAGCCCACAGGCCGGTTTTACTTGGTTATGTAATTTACATTTACATCCATTTATATTCTTTCAATTTGAATTCCTTGCAGTGCGGCTATTGCACACACCTAAAATATGCGCAGCATAGATCCAATGAGAAGATCCGAAACATTGGCATATCGGCGCACATCGACAGCGGCAAGACGACGCTGACGGAGCGTATTCTTTTCTACACCGGCCGGATTGCTGAGATGCACGAAGTGCGCGGCAAGGACAATGTAGGCGCCACCATGGATTCGATGGAGCTGGAGCGCCAACGTGGCATTACTATTCAATCGGCGGCCACGTACACACTGTGGAAGGAAACTAACATCAACATTATCGACACGCCTGGTCACGTAGACTTCACTGTGGAGGTGGAGCGCGCACTGCGTGTGCTGGATGGCGCGGTGCTAGTACTTTGCGCGGTAGGCGGCGTACAAAGCCAAACGTTGACGGTGAATCGGCAGATGAAGCGCTACAATGTGCCCTGCTTGGCCTTCATCAACAAACTGGATCGCCTGGGTTCGAATCCGAAGAGAGTATTGTCACATTTGCGCTCGAAAATGAACCACAATGCCGCCTTTATTCAATTGCCTATTGGCTTGGAGAGCAACTGCAAGGGGATCGTGGATTTGGTTGGCGAAAAAGCTATCTATTTCGATGGCGAACACGGCACTGAGCTGCGCTATGATGACATTCCTCAGGAGATGCGTACGGAATCACAAGAACGCAGGCAAGAGCTCATAGAACATTTGTCAAATGTAGATGAGACTTTAGGTGAACTATTCCTTGAGGAAAAGGGCGTGACAGAAAGCGATGTAAAGGTAAGGTACTGCTCTGTTTACGAAGAAAAATGTATTTTGGATTTGCATTCACTTTTCAGGGCGCAATTCGTCGCAGTTGCATCAAGCGCACCTTCACGCCCGTACTTGTTGGAACGGCACTGAAGAATAAGGGCGTGCAACCTCTTCTTGATGCCATCATCGATTATTTACCCAATCCCGCCGAGGTTGAAAATATAGCACTCGTCGAGAAGGAGGGCGAGGAGCCTGAGCAAATTGTGCTGAATCCAGCACGCGATGGCAAAGATCCGTTTGTTGGGCTGGCCTTCAAATTGGAAGCTGGGCGTTTTGGCCAACTTACATACTTGCGCTGCTATCAGGGCGTATTACGCAAGGGTGACAACATCTTTAACTCACGCACAAACAAGAAGGTGCGTATCGCACGCTTGGTACGCCTCCACTCCAATAATATGGAGGATGTGAACGAAGTTTATGCCGGCGACATTTTTGCTCTTTTCGGTGTTGATTGCGCCTCGGGTGATACCTTCACCACAAATCCCAAGAACAATCTGTCAATGGAATCCATTTTTGTGCCAGAACCTGTAGTTTCCATGTCCATCAAACCGAATAATGCCAAGGACAGAGACAACTTTGCCAAAGCTGTTGCTCGATTCACCAAGGAGGATCCTACCTTTCACTTTTACTATGACAATGATGTGAAGGAGACGCTTGTCTCTGGCATGGGTAATTTAAAAATGGTGCTTTTCGCCCTTAGTTTGATTTTCATATTTTGTGATCTTAAGGTGAACTTCATTTGGAAATATATGCTCAACGAATGGAGCGCGAGTACGGTTGCCCCGTCACACTTGGTAAGCCGAAAGTGGCCTTCCGCGAGACGCTAGTGGCTCCCTGCCAGTTTGACTACCTTCATAAGAAGCAGTCCGGTGGTTCAGGACAATATGCACGAGTCATTGGTATTATGGAACCACTGCCACCCAATCAAAACACGACACTCGAATTCGTGGACGAAACTATGGGTACTAACGTTCCGAAACAGTTCATACCCGGCGTAGAGAAGGGTTTCCGTGGCTTGGCGGAACGTGGTATGCTTTCGGGCAACAAATTAGCCGGTATACGTTTCCGCCTGCAGGACGGTGGTCATCACATTGTGGACTCCAGCGAATTGGCCTTCATGTTGGCAGCGCACGGCGCTGTCAAAGAGGTATTCCAAGCGGGATCTTGGCAAATTTTGGAGCCCATCATGATGGTAGAAGTTACCGCGCCAGAGGAATTCCAAGGCACTGTCATGGGTCAGTTAAGCAAGCGACATGGCATCATCACTGGCACAGACGGTGCAGAGGGTTGGTTCACTGTGTATGCGGAGGTACCTCTCAACGACATGTTCGGTTATGCCAGTGAATTGCGGTAAGTGTTTGACAAGGGGGTACCGAGCAAATTGAAAAATTTTGTTTATATTACTCGTTTTTGCAGCTCGAGTACTCAGGGTAAAGGTGAGTTTACCATGGAATACTCACGCTACTCACCATGCTTACCGGAGGTGCAAGAAGAAATTGTGCGTCAGTTTCAGGAGTCTCAGGGCATAACACAACCAGAAAAAAAGAAGAAGAAGAACTAAGACAAAACTCACTACTTTAGCAATAGGTCAAATAATTCTTATCAAATTTGCTACACTAATCAATAAATTAGTTTAATTTTTAATTTGTAACTAACTTTTACAAACAAATCCGCTATTATTATTTTACTTTCGTTTTATATAACTGTGATAAGAGCCAATGATTACCGAATATAAAAAAAAATGTCATTGAAATTATATGCAGAAATTAAAAATTGTTTTCAATTTTATTTGGAAAGTATTCAAAAAAAGGTAAATTAAAAATTTTATTGAAAATTAAAAAGATAGTTCCTACCAATGTTGCCATATTCACAGTTTGAACTGTAAATTACAGTTTTTTAGACAAGCTTGCAGTTTTTAAAATTACCTCCGAGTACAAATTACAGTTTTTTTAATTTCAGATTTTCAGTTTTTTTTTAATTACAACAAAAGATTAATTTTTTCAAGCTTTAAAAAAAAACTAACGGTACATTGATTGTGATTACATTGCAGCCCTGCTTCGAAAAGGCAATTTGCTTGTAATTTTTTACCGTAATTTCACAAAAATCTTTTCGTTTTGAAGGTAAGTCCGCTTTTACACGATGCGACTCGGCCCCGGCGATTTTTTCGCATTCCGCTTTGAAATCGCGCATAGCTTTTACACGATGCGACTCGCTGGTGTCGAGCATTTTGACACTAGAGTTTGCAGCTGGTTTTATTTGTGAAATTTGTAAACATTTAAAGCACTTATTCCACTCTTTGCTCATTTTCTTCTTTATATTTACTTTTATGCGTAAAGTTCTGTAAATTTTTCAGTTTATTTGCAATACGTATTCACTCGATTTCAAGTTTTAATTTACAGTCGACAGCGCGAAGCGCGAAAACGAATAAAGAGGAACGTCAGAAAATCAGAAAATCGCAGCACAATCGCTGCCCGAGCGATTTTGCACGTTCCCCTGTCGTTTCACCCCTCTTTCCAACATTCTTCTGTGTCTCCGGGGCCGAGTCGCATCGTGTAAAAGCGGACTAACAGTTTTTTAGTTGAAAATACAGTTTTTACTTTCGGAATTTACAGTTTTTTGGAAAAAAATCTGGCAACATTGGTTCCTACTGTTAAATAGAGTGGCAACGTTGTCTGCTGGTTGTCTGAAAAATGCAACTCTGTCCAACTTTTTCAACTACGTATCATCGGCATTTCTTCTGTGGTTTTTGTCGATTGATCTTCAGATTGCAACTCATTGCGCAAATAACACGAATTTTCGATAAGGTGTTATTTACTCTTCGATTTGCTTCCTCCTCTAACGTGTCGACAAAAAAACCACCACGCGCCTACTTCAGCAGATCGCTATATATAGAGCGCAGCGCCAAACGCACTCCGTTGCAGCAAGTAGCAACAACATGGTCATTCAGCACAACGTCAAGGGTTATAACGAGTTCACCAAGCTGGTGGAAGAGTTGGCTTCCAGCTCCAGCGAACCGATTCACGTGCTGTTCTCCGGCGGAAAAGGCGAGAATGGAGAGAGCTGGTGTCCGTATTGCGTACGAGCCGAGCCCGTGATTCACGATGCTCTGGGCAAGGCAGCAGACAAGTCACACTTCATCCATGTCGACGTAGGGGAACGCACCTAGTAAGCGCAATTAGCTGATTAATGGTGACTATTAGCTTTAGAGATAAGTCGAAAAGTTGCCGGACTGACATAGAATATGTTTTACGCAATCATTTCGAAATTCTCTTGGGTTGATGAGTTGTGAAATTAGAAATTATATGCAATATTATGGTTAAGGGTGCATTTTTCATATTGGCGCGAGCATGCAAAATAATTGAAATAATTGTCGCATTTGGTGTTGCGTGCAACAAAATAATTGTCGCATTTGATGTTGCGTGCAACAAAATAAGTGGCATTCAACTAATCAAATTAATATTTACAGCTGGAAGGATTTGAATTGTCCCTTCCGCAAGGATCCTAACACTCATTTGGTTTTCCTGCCAACACTTCTGCGCTGGAAGTCGCCGCAACGTTTAGATGGTTCACAATGCTCCGACAAGGGTCTAGTGGAGATGATGTTCGAGGATGAAGATTAAAACAAAATTATTGTATTATTATAATTGCTTTCGATCAATTCTGACGACTGCAAAAACTATATGAATTACACATTTCAATTATTTTAAATTAAAAACAGCTTCATTATTATTTATTTATAAATTACATATATTTTAGTTATAAATTACACATAGTGGAATGCTTGCACATAATTAGTTTCGTATATAACGTCATTCAATAATTACTCTTATACTTCTTTATCTCCACCATAACAACATGAATGTTAGTTAGCTGCGCGCGTGCATTGGGCGTGAGCAGCTTGTGGAAACGGTGATAGTACTGCACCAAACTGGCAAGAGCCAGCTGCAGCAGCTGAGAGCCAGTCAACAATGAGGGGAATGACAGCAATACCTCTCGATTCAGCTCTTCTAAAGATTTCTTCCAATTCGCCGAGAAGCTGGCCACCAGCGCCAGACTGCGGCGCTCCTGTTTGCGCAGCTCATCCATTTGCTCCTTTTCGAAAAAGTGCTCGCATTCCTTGACGAATTGTATAATGCCGCCGAAATGTGGCGCCAATATCTCTTCCACATACTCCGCACTGCGGGCATTCAACTGTTCCCGGAATGATTCTGCCTCTTTGGAATTGTCACGCGTATGCTCCATGAGGACACCCAACACAAGGTCATAGTTATTGATAAGATAGATAAGCTGCTCCTTGCGCGTGGGGAAAATAGCAGCCATGCGCAGTAAGAAGCACTCCACTTCATTTTGCAAATCGAGCAAAAGACGACTCACAATCTCATTGGGAAAATGCTCAGATATGCCAACAATAGCCGCGGAAAACTCAGCATAACGACGTGTTATCTATGGAGCAGAGAAGAAATATAATAGTAGGTGAAACTGGTACTGTTAACAGTATTAAAGCACTCACATAATGTGGTCCCAGTTCCTTGCTAAATTTCGTGGGATCACAATCTCGAATGCTTTGAATGTTCAAACGGAAGACGAGCTCGAAGCGCGGCCAAATGACAGCCTGTAGTGAGTCCCAATATCTATAAAGAAATTATAATTTTAATACGGTATTTACTCAATATTGTGCAATAAGAAACTAACTTATCCAAAGCTGGTACGCAACGTTTGTGACACATCAGTTGATAGCGAAAAATGAGTTGAATGCAGAGGAACATAGCGATAGTGTCATAGCAGTCCTGAATAAGGGTTTCGAGATTTTTCTAAAAAAGAAAAAAATCATAATCATATGGCAAAATAAACAAATTGTATAAGCAAAACCTACAATCATAAGAGTGAGGGTTTTTCCCAAAATTTGATTAAATAGGTCCTGTGCCTGCGTGCTGCGTACCTGCATCATAAAAAATTTTCAAATCATAATAAATTTTCCGATAACAGAGCTCAAAGGGTACCATAAAAAATTCCGTCACGAACAAATACTCCCGACATGCGTTGTCCACCAGAGCGTATTCTTCGGATCGGAAAAGTGCTTCAAAAGTATACTGCAAATGTGAGCTAAATGATTTCATGTCATATAATTATGCGCCGAATTTGCATACCCTATTTTTCAGCTGCGCATGTGGTACAATAATGGGAGCTTCCAGTTGCTGGTTGAGCACATCCCCACGTTTACCTATGGTGAAAATTGTGCTTTTATGCTTGAGACTTGTGGTCTTTGCAAAGAGTCCTTTAGATGCGTTGTCCTCAATACCCATTAGGTCATCCTTCGTGCAAGATTCTTCAAACTTCAAACTGGACAAGCGAGAAGAGTAGCTCTGCAAAGTAACAGGGTTAGTAGAATTTTAATTGAGCAGCATAAAGTAATGAACCTTGAAGTAACTGTAGTAGATTTTGCTCATAGTATCGATGTACTCGCTGCAGATTTCCTGTGCCACCTGCCTTTCATTAGACAGTATAAACTCGAAGAAGAATTTGTGTTTCAGCATCGCGTTCTGAGGTATTTGATAGTTTGTCATGGGCTTGCGGAATTTGTATATCTGCTCCAGCAGATAAGCGCGTATCTTGGACATCGCCTTGATGCGTAACTTGTTCAGCACATCGCTTACATCTCCTGTTGATTTCGACTCTTTGAAGCTCAACTCCTTTACCAGCGACAGTTTATGATTCAGCACATTCAACTGCGCGCTGAACTCCTTCTCCGTTACGGGCGTTTCCATGATGATAGTTATCATATCCTCCGACACAGCCATGTCCTCGATAAACTGTGACAGTTGCGCTTTTACCAACTGCCGATTGGTCAGCTGTACCGACATGGCCACTGATTTTCGCTGTAGTTGTGTTATTTCCGAGCTAATGTTGCTCAGCACGCTTTGAAAACTCATAAGCATGTTTTCCATGCGCTCCAAAACGTCATCGCATTCATCAATTTGATTATGCAAACTTGCTATATTCTGCGATTCGGCAATGTAGTCCTAAAAAATTACGAATGATCACTTCCGTGTTGCTAAAGTCTGTGGCGTCACAAGCTGTTTTTCAATTTACCTGCACTGATCTGTTTTCTACCTCCTTGAATTCCTTCTCGATTTGTCGCGAGTACTGGCGCAAATCGTTTGTGTTCTTAAGTATCTCACGCACCTCGTCATTGTCCAGCTGATCGCCGAGATTCGGCTCTGCTGCATCCGCCATAATCTGGCGATATCTTTTTATACTTTATACAAGGTAATTTGTACTTTCTTTTGTAAATGAAGCAGTTTTTCAATCAACAGGAACAGCTGTTCCATATTTTGGCCAAAAAGATTGCACATTGGTCTAAAATGAAAATAGTAGTGATGCCAGATGTTGCTTTTTTCAGCATTTCCTCAGGTTCTTAAATTTAGAAGGATGTCGCCGTTTATCTCTCCCTGAATTCTATTTCCCAAAAAGGTCGCATGATAATTTTTTTAATAAATCAATTTGTCTTAAAGAAAAATTGCACCTGGAAACCTGGGTTTTTTTAATGATTTTTTTATGAATATATGTCCGCTTTTACACGATGCGACTCGGCCCCGGAGACACGGAAGAATGTAGGAAAGAGGGGTGAAACGACAGGGGAACGCGCAAAATCGCTCGGGCAGCGATTGTGCTGCGATTTTCTGACGTTCCTCTTTATTCGTTTTCGCGCTTCGCGCTGTCGACTGTAAATTAAAACTTGAAATCGAGTGAATACGTATTGCAAATAAACTGAAAAATTTACAGAACTTTACGCATAAAAGTAAATATAAAGAAGAAAATGAGCAAAGAGTGGAATAAGTGCTTTAAATGTTTACAAATTACAGAAATAAAACCAGCTGCAAACTCTACTGTCAAAATGCTCGACACCAGCGAGTCGCATCGTGTAAAAGCTATGCGCGATTTCAAAGCGGAATGCGAAAAAATCGCCGGGGCCGAGTCGCATCGTGTAAAAGCGGACTATCCTGTTGCGTTCGAAATGATCCAAAAATTTTTAAGCAGTTTCTAAAAACTGTAGTGTTTCTGGCATCACAGAATGTACAGCTGATTTGTGTTTTGCGATTTGGAAAATCTAAATCTGGCCCGTGGTATTTCGTAGTTGACTGTTTTCGCCTTTTATATTGAAAAATGATGCCCGAACCGGAAAATTGTCCGGGTGTGGAGAGCACCAACGCCGGCCTCGTGAGTGCTTGTCAAGGTTGTCCAAACCAACAAATTTGCAGCGATCCCAATAAAAAGCTTGAAGATCCCGGCAAGGCGCTTGTAGCTTCCTCCCTGAAAGATGTGCGCAACAAGTTACTGGTGCTTTCCGGCAAAGGAGGCGTTGGAAAGAGTACTGTTACTATGCTGCTGTCGCGCCACTTGGCACGTACCTATCCGGATAAGAATTTTGGCGTTTTGGATATTGATATTTGTGGACCCTCACAGCCGCGCTTGCTCGGCGTGGAAGGAGAGAATGTTCATCAGTCGGGCTCTGGCTGGTCTCCGGTGAGCGTGGATGACAATATATGTCTAATGTCAATCGGGTTCCTGTTGGGTTCGCGCGATGATGCTATCATTTGGCGTGGACCAAAAAAGAATGGCATGATTCGCCAATTTCTCAGCGAAGTGGATTGGGGTGCACTAGATTTGCTGCTGCTAGACACGCCACCTGGCACTTCTGATGAGCATCTTTCCGTAGTGTCGTACTTGCGTGATGATGAAGCCCCGGAGTCATTGCGAGCATTAATAGTGACAACGCCGCAAGAGGTGTCCTTGTTAGATGTGCGCAAAGAAATAAATTTTTGCAAGAAACAGCGCATTCCAATTCTCGGTGTAGTGGAAAACATGTGCATTTTCCGCTGTGAACACTGCGGAGAGAGCTCAGAAATCTTCCCTGCTCAGACGGGTGGCGCAGCGGCGATGTGCGTGGAGATGCAAGTGCCGTATTTGGGCTTTTTGCCACTGGATCCGGCTGTGGCAAAGGCATGCGACAGCGGAATGGATATAACAACTGTGAAGAATGCAACAACAAATGCTTTGGCAGATATCTGTGCAAAAATTGCCACTATCCTATGAGGGACTGCAACAGAGCTTGGTAGTTTTACATTTTGAATAATGTTGCAAGATAACTATTTAAATAAAAATGTTCTTAATGTAAATGTAATGACCACATATAGATTTATTTCGCTTCATCTCAGTACATGAAAAACAAGCATTACAAAATAGCGTTTGGAGATTTTGTGAAAATCAGCATTTCTTTTAAAATATATATATATATGTAACCCAAAATGATGAGAAACATACAAGAAACCCTTGCGTGTTATTGTTCACTCAAGAGTAAGTATTTTATGAGATTGAAATGATAATTGGTAATGGTTGATTTTATGTGACCGCCTTGGGCGCAACCGGCGGCAGTGGCTTTTTGAAGAACGCGTCGCTAATACTGCTATGACTGCTGTCGTCATTGACGCCTGCAACGTCGTCACTGGTGCTAGTGTGGGGGACATTCTGCAAGTCCATTTGCAGAGCCTGCGACAGAGCCGTGCTCTCGCAGGTAGGTGCGAATGTGGTGTCACGACCGGGAAACTGCGTAAGCGGCGCTAGCACATCGTGAAGCTCATCTTCTCCCTCGGATGCCGCCAGCGGTGGCTGTTGGCTGTTGTTGGCCACCATGGATTTTTCTGCCAACATTTGCGACTGTAGCGGGGCTTGAGACTGTGTAGTTGGTTGCGGTGGGAGCTCATTCTTGATGGTCACCGAGTCCGTACAATCTTTGACCTTGTAAATACCAACTATGTAATCTGACAGTTCGAACATGTTGGAACGCAACGATATGATGATGAATTGTGCATTCTTGGTGCGTTCCTGCAAATAAAAACGTCATCATCGCAATAAGCGTTTGGTGCTTCAATATTCTTACCTTGATGTAGTGCGCAACAATGGAGATATTTTTGAAGTCCAAAGCGGCGTCAATTTCGTCCATGAAGTACAGTGGCGATGGCTTGTAGTAGTGCAGCGCGAATACGAGCGCCAGTGAGGAGAGCGTCTTCTCGCCGCCCGAGAGATTCGATATATTCTTCCAGCTCTTCTTGGGCGGGCGTACGCTAAAAGAAACTCCCTCGGTAAAGGGGTCCATTGAGTCGACCAGCTCTAGCTCGGCGTCACCACCCTGTGTGATCATCTGGTACATCTCTTTTAGCTTGCGCGTGATGATGTGGAAGCCTTGCATGAACTCGTTGTAGCGCTTTTTGCGGACGTCGTCGTAAAGCTGCCGCATTTCGTTGCGCTTCGAGGTGATGTCTTCTAGCACCTTGACGCGCTCCAGGTACACGTCGCGTTTCCCGATGTATTCCCCAATGCTGGACAGGTTCGGCTTCTTTTTGAGCAACTCCTCCTGCACGCTTTCTTTGTACTGTATGTCCTGCAGTGTGTGCGAGGATAGCTCCTCCTCGGTGTAGGTTTTGAGTGGCGGCAGTGGCTCCACGTCGCCGGGTATCTGGTGTAATACCAGTGGCTTCAGCTGGTCACGCCAGTGCGGTATTTGCACCTTCACATCAGACATTTTGGCCACGACCGTCTGCAGGTTTTGTTCGATCTCGAGGCGCTTCAATTTTTTGTCGCTCTCGCTCTTTTGCAGCAGCAGGATTTCCTTTTGTATGTCAGACGACTGCGATTTTGCTGAATCTATCGCGGCTTGTGCCTCCTCCAGATCCTTAGCCAGCTGTACAGTTTCGTCGTCGTACTTCGTTCGCTGCGCGCTCAGCTCAGTGATCTGTTCCTGTGCCTTTAGTATTTCAGCGTGCAGGTTCTCAATTTCCTTTTCCAGCTTGGTTACGTTGCGTTCGGAAGTGGTCACCTCCACCTTCAGTTTAGATATGTTGCCATTGAGTTTCTTGATCTGCGTCCCCAGATTGCTGATCTTAGTTTGCACAGACTTTACCTTGTCGCCGTGAATGCTGTCGATTTGTTCCTTAATCTGTGCGATCTTCTTGGCCACCTGATCCGCAGCCTCTTCGCACTGTTTCAGCGTCTGTTGCTTTAGCTCGATCTGCTGCTCGATGTTCTTCACTTTGGTCGCATCGGTGCTGGTCTTTTCCATGCGCTGCTTTTGTGCCTCCAACTGTTTGAAGATGCGCGGTAGCTGCTCCTCCAAACTTTTGATGGTGATGGTGGCTTTCTGTATGTCCGCCTCGTGCCTTTGCCGGCTTGCGTTAAGCTGCTGCAGTTCGCGCTCTAAGCGACCCTGTTCCTCCTGCATATAATTGATTTGCGATTGTAGCTCTTCTGCCTGCACCTGCATATCTTCGAGTGCCTTCTGCGAGACGAGCGATGTATCCGCTGACTGCTTCGTCTTTGTTTGAACTTGGGTGCCCATTTTGCCTCTGATTTGCGTGCGTCCGCCGCCGGACATAGTGCCCGATGTTTCAATTACATCGCCACTGAGTGTTACCACGCGATATCGCCGCGCTCCGTAGGCGATGCGAGTGCCCTGCTCCAGATCTCGGGCAACAAGTGTATTGCGCAGCGCAAAATAGAATGCGGGTAGTACGCGTTCGTCTTCGACACGCACCAAGTCGTAGAGACGTGGCGACTGCTCAGGTCTGTGCGAAAGAAATCAAACTGCAATCAAAATACATCTGTTACCATTCGATTGATTTGTAGCTTACGTCTGTATGGGTGCGGCATGGCTCTCTAGATATTTAACCTTCTCCAATGCAATGAACGACGCACGGCCAATGTCATAGCGTTTCAAATGCTCGATGCACTCCTGTGCTGTGTTTACCGTGTCCACGACAATGTTGTCCAAGCGGCCGCATGCCGTCGATATGGCTACATCGTATTTGGCATCAATGGCGCCCAAGTCACCCTAAAAATTATTAGTAATACTAAGTAGTTACTTTCAACCACAAGCACAACTCACCAGTCTACCCAAAATGCCTGGAATTTTGCCTTCGTTTTTCTGGCGCATTAAAAAGTCGAGGACTCTGTTGTTAGAGCGATTTGATTGCATATTAGCAGTCTTCTCGTTAATCTAAACATTTTTTTATTAGCATCTGTTAAATATTTAACGAAATATAATCGCTTACCTCCGCTTTCAAGGACATCAACTTCGCACGCATTTGTTCTTCATCCTGTTGCACTTTCATTGATTGTTTGGTTTTTGTGGCAATCTCTTGTTGTATTTCGGGCAAGCGTCGCTTTAGCTCCGCCACCGTGGAGCGTTTTTCCTCCAAAACGTTTTCAGATTCCTCGAAAGAAGACTTCATGGTTTCGTACTTTCGCGTCTCTGTAGTTTCGTCATGCTTGAGAATTTTTAATTCTGATTCAGAGAGCGCCAACTCTGCCTTTGCCTCGTCAACTTGTCGCTTCAAATCGATCATTTCAGTGTCCAATTTTTCACGTTTCTCAATCAGTGGTTTAGTCTGCTCTTCCAACAGGCTATAATTCTTTTGCAGCTCCTCTTCCAGCTCAACCTTCTGTTTGCCCAACTTCTCAACCTTATTTTCGCATTCTTCGATTTCCACTTCATTTTTGGCTGGCACTTTGCGCAGCTCTTCCAGACTTGCCTCGTTCTTCTCCACTTGGGATTTGTTTTGCTTTCGCCTCTGGTTTGTCATGCCCATCGTTTGTTGCACTTCAGTGTAATTGCTTTTTGCCTTTTCCATTTTCTTCTCGAGCTCATCCTTTCTTTTGACGATGCTATTGAACTCGCTATAGCACGATAGAGCGTAAATATTTCTTTATTTAATTCATGTTACTAAATTGCACTTACTCGACTTCCTTGCGCACGAGCGCCTCCTTCTCCTTGAGCTCCTTGCGCACTACTTCTGCCGATTCATCGTGCTCTTTAAGCTCTGAACTTACGATGTCGTGCTCTTTTGTGTATTCCTCCAGTTTCTTGTTCTTTTCACTGAGATACTTTTGTATGCGTAGATTTTTGGTGCGTGTGTTTTCATTTTCTCTACGCAAAAATTCGACGGCCTCATTGTACGGCTGCTCCAGGTCGTTCATTTCCCGCTCGGCCAATTTGCAGCGATTGTGCTTTTCCGTGCGCTCCTCAGTCAGTTGCTCGACGCGCTCGTTGATCTTCACTAATGGCTCTTTGTAGCGTGTGGTGCCAACGATATCTTCCAAGTACTCCAGCATGCCGGTCTCACTTTCGGTTTGCCCTTTGGGCTTCATCATCGCAATCGACTCAACTTCACCCTATTCAAATAGAACACGTTTTAAAATGTGAATACGTTATATTATACTACTTCAAACCTGTAAAATAAGAAACCGATTATGATCCAAGTCGACGTGGTGCTCCTTTAACAATTTCGCGACTTCCTTGAACTGGACTTTGCGTTCATTTATGGTGTAGAACGACGAACTGTCTCGAAAAGCGGTACGCGCAACGACAATATCACTGTTTGGCACTTCTTCGCACTTGCCGTCTGGTTGGTCGACGATCAGCCGAAAGTGCACTGCCACTGAGCACATGTTCATGTTCGGGTGCTTAGCGGAGTTGTGCAGCAAAGTGGATAGTTTCTTGCAGCGAATCTTATTTGCGCGATAGCCAAACACAAACAGCATCGAATCAATGACGTTACTCTTGCCGCTGCCATTAGGTCCGATGATTGCTGTAAAGCACTGCCAAATTGCAATATAACTATATTGAAGAAAAACCAACCATGGAGTTTTATCACACTTACATGATGGAATGGGCCCAGCACAACTTTACCCGCGTAGCTCTTGAAGTTAACGTTCTCGATTTTTTTTATTATTAAACGAGGTCCCTTGCTTTCCGTGGAACAGTGCGGCGGTATGGGTGGAGGAATGTAGATGTCTCCGATGCGTGTGCCACCCTCCTCATCGTCCGAGATGCTCGCTTCGTCCAAAACGCGCTCACTAGCTTCGGTTTCCACTGTCGATGCAGATGTGTTGTTCTGCGCTCCTCGCCCAGACGCGCCGCCACGGCGATTGGTACTGCCGGGACGTACTTTCTCGGACGACGCCTTAGATTGTCGTTGCGTAGAATTTCTCTTCGCTGACATTTTATTATAAAATCCTTCTTCGGTCTAAAATACAAGGAAATGTTTTCTCTTCACTCCGCGCTCCTGTTGTGAATAAAGTGTATAGAACATTTTAAATTTTTTCCTTGCCGCTGCTTACCTGATGAATATTTATACTGATGCCGTGCACTATTTCCGTTATTTATGTTGAAATTAACTAAGTTACTAATTTGCATTTGTTTTCACTTCACAAAGCACGGCGAATCGCCGCCGCGTCCGCTTGTGGAGTTATTTTCAAAAGTGACAGTTCGTTCGAAAAGGGTTGGCAACACCATGACCAGAGTTGCAAATATTTTAAAAATCGAAAACAGCGGGAAAACATTTTTTGCAAACTATTATACAGCTGAATATCCTGCATTTATTCTAAAGCTTTAATAATTTTTTCTCATATTTCAAATTTTGGGCAAATGGGGTGTTATGATCACATGATCACGGAACCAACGCTATATATAGAAATACGGAAACGAAGATTTGTTTCATATAATCATGAATCTACCGTTAAATGCGCGAGCACCTACTTGGGATATATGTATATGTCGCAGGGAAATGGTAAAATCAGGGATTTGACCAAATCCCTAAGGGATTTGATCAACTCCCGGGAGATGCTAAAATAACAACTCAGTTATGCCATTTCCCTAAAGAAAGTCAGTGATTTGATCAAATCCCTAAACTGTTTTAGTGAAATGATGAAATTATATGTGGCGAAGTGGTTTTTACTCTTTTTCTTCGCCAACCAACTAAGTCTACTGTTTCTTTATATATCATATATACGACCTGGACCAACTGGAGAATGCGCTTTCTGACCCTGGAGCCTGTGCTGAAAAAAGCGTGCAAAGCCGGGCGACTGGGTAAAAAAAATAAATAAGTAACGGTGGAGTTTTCATAAAATCTCAAAAATGTCTCAAAATCTACGTTAGTTTGCGTTCTCACTAATGAACTGTGAAATTTTGTATACAAACTGATTACACAAACCATATAAGATGAAATATAACTGTGCAAAAAAAATCCCTTGATTAAACGACAATTACAAGTTTTGATATAACAATTTTTTCAATATAAATACGTAAAACTTCAAACCTTTATTGATTTTTCACTTTCTTATAACTGTGCTTCTTTGAAGGACCTTTAAATATCTTTCGCCAAACAAATTGAATGGCAAACTTGGAAACTCGCCAAAGTGCGTAGATGATCAAAGAAAGGAACGCTATCACATCTAAATTGGAACTCTGAATGACGTTCATGTGCAGCAGCGGGCTTTGAATGTGAGCGGCGCCATGATGACGAATGACGTACTCAGCCCAGTAGACTACGGTCTGGCGGGCAGTCATTGGACGATCGCGATACAGCTGGGAGAACGTTTTGATATTTTCGGCATATATCGGATTGGCGAGCACTTCAGTGATTGCATTCTTGAATGCGGCCTCGGTAAATGCTTGTAAGTCCAATTGAAATCCATAACCAGCTGATGACATTTTTCCGGCATTTTTAGGCTGATCACCGAAGACTGGTAAGGCTACCATTGGCACGCCATGATACTGTGCCTCCACCACACCACCCTTGCCCGCGTGAGTGATGAAGAGTTTCAAGTTCGGATGCGCCAAGATGTCATCCTGCGGCAGCCACTTTTTATAGAGTATATTTTTGGAACTACGCGGCGTTTTATTCAGATTTTCCCATTTCCAGATGACATGCTGCTTCAGGCTCGCCAGTGTTTTGTATATTATATCAACTGTTTCTGGCTTTATGTCCGAGCCTTGAACATTGGAACCCAAACTGAACAAAATGGCGCCATGCTTTTGGGAGGCATTCAGAAAGGCTGCTATGTCCTGTGAAAAAATTATCAAAGCATTATTAAGTATAATTATATCTATATACATATATGTACATAAATGTACATATATAAAACAAAATCAGGTACATCCGCGCTTGACTTACATCGGGCAGTGCATCAGGCGTATCTTTGATTTGTATGCCACCGATTTCTATGATGGCCGGCACATAGGGTCTGACTGGTCCCTCAGTGAAGTGGTGATTGCAAAAGACCAGCGATACATTTTTCTGCATTTCAGCATAGGTCGGAAAGTTGTCTCGCGCAAATAACTGTCTAATGAAGCAGCATGATCAGTTTTTGGGTAAAAATCCTACACTGAAAAACGACAAGTGTTGCTTACTCATATACTTTGTGCATGCGATAGTCATGAATTGCTTTGACTGTGCGGATGACGGCGTGGCTTAATACATTAATCAGTCTTTGGGGAAAATCCATAGGTACTCCTGTTTTCACTTGCATATGCTGATTGCCTACGTACGCCACTTCACTTGGATTTCCCGCATACCAATCAGTTATTTCCATGGGCTGTCCCGACCAGTCAATTATGATGGGGCACTTGTAACGCGCTGCTACGCCGAGCAGAAAGTCATTCATGAACCAACCTATTATGACCAAGTCGAAGTTGGTGTTCGGCGTCTCATAAAACGATTGAAACCGTGCATCCTTAAATATGTCGATTTGCATTCTGACCATGGGCCCAAAAAGATTTTTCATTATGGTTAAAATGCTATTCTTTTTCGAAGCCATCTCCGTTATTTGCGCACTCAACAGCGTCCGGTCGGCTTCCGTGGGCGGAATTATGATGTACCGTATATTTTTGTGTGTGACGGACGGTTTGTAGGGACATACGACTGTTACGTTGTGCCCCTCTTCTGCCAACGCCTTCACAACGGACATATGCACGATCAGATGCGATGGACTGTGACTGGTAAATAAGCCCAGGATATTGGCTCCATGCGCCTGTCGCCATTGCGCCGATATGGCGATAACCACCAGCGCAAGAGCGACTAACGAAATATTACCCCTTCCGTGATACTTCATCTGTTTAGCTTAACAACCAACTTCTGACTAGGGGAAAACGCTCATGCGTTTTTATTTTTTCGGGCTTCCAGTTATGCTGTCGCAGCCGTAAACATTTTGCGCTACACTCAATGGCAGCAGGTACATACATACATATGTTGGTAAGCATGCTTGTTCGATCCAATTGAAACAATTTTATTATAAGCATTTATTTAACTTCCCTTTATTTCATTTATGGTCTGACAATCTCTGTGCCAGCTAACTCTGAAATTTGGCATGATCTTAATATTTTAGAAAAAAGCATAAATGCGTTTCCAACCAGAAAATTTTTTAATTTAGTTCCCACAAAATTAGTCAACCTTTCTATGTGTAATGCGTACGGAAAGATAAAGTGAAGTAAGAAAAGTATTCTCATATAAAACGACATAGACCGATTTGTAAAAAAACATATGTACCCTTCCTAAATAAGATTGTCTAACTATAAAGAGGCGAAGAGAAACAGCATGGATGAAGTAAGTTGGATAAAAATCCTACACCATGAAAAAAGAATATGTTCACCCAAAAAGATTTTCTAGTTTTGTCTAAAATTTATGTTGGTAATCAAAATGGAAAATATACATATGTGTATCGCTTAAATAGCGTTCTGCGCAATAGTATACCGCATTTAAACATCGACGTGAGTACGTTTAAAAGCTCACCTACTAATACCTTCAATGTGATACACGATTAGATAGCAAATTTTTGAGTCAAACCACGAATTTCACATTTGGCTAATAGTATTGAATAAAGCTTACATAATTATTAATAGAAAGAGCGTTTATTTTTTTAAATTATATGTATATTTTACCTTGTCATTATTTTTGAAGTTAGTTAAAACTCTCATGGGCGTACGATGGTAGTGGCGGGAGCAACTTCCCCCTATAGCTGCGATATCAAATAAATAATAAATGTAATCAGCGGCGTATTAAATTAAATAAGATGAAAATTTGTAGACACTCTTTTCCAAAAAGTTTGCACAACAATTTTGGCAGCTTTGCCATTATTTTCAAACACACATCGTAGGACAATAATAAAAATTTTCTATAATATAATAATGTATAATCCAAATCACATTTAACACTTTCTTTTCCTTGCAAATGAGTTTTTTATTAAATGTTTGTTTTGATAACATGTTCATAACATTAATTAGTCGCGGTAAATAACTGTTTCCCCTCTTTAAGAAATCGTGCTTACGCCCATGGGCACGGCTCCAATGTTCAGCAGTTCTTATCTTATTACTGATATCTTACAACTCTTACGTAATAGAAAATATGTTAAAATCATTTAATGCTGCCAAATAATAACAGGAACATTCTTTCGAACATTTTGTGGAACTAAACTTTTATTTTGGGGGTCCAATTTATGTCTGTTTAAGCTTTAAAGTTTAATCAATTCCCAATACATTCAAATTTATAAAATACACAAATTTTTACTTTGCTGTAGCTCCGGGCGGCAGAGGATTCGGTTCGGTGCGCAGCAATTGCTTAGTTTGACCGATGATGTGCTCCAGATGACTGCATTCACGTAGTTCCGCCTTGAACTCTGCTAAGGTTTCGACCAGAAGAGGGTACAGCTGTGGCAACACACCATGGTCCAGCGTGGGGAATAGATGATGTAGCGTATGGTCGCCAAAATGTGTGAGCACCAGGAACTGCGAGCCCTTGATGTCCTTGCGGTCGATGATTGTGTCCACCTGGAAGATGCCCCAATCCAAATCCGCACGAGTCGTATCGCCATCATGGTATATGGCAGGCGCATGATGCGCGGCCGTCACGCCTATCAGTGCGAAGATAAAGCTGCTCATCATGAGTATGAACAGCCATTGGCGTATTACGGCACCGAAGGGCGCCCCCGAGGTGAGTAGCATAAGTATGGGCAAAGTTAAGAAAATCACATCATGCCAGTGCATTAGGTTTTTCTTGGTGAGGGAGATGACCACCCTGTGTGAAAGTGAAGAGATGGCATTACAAAAAACTACAGAAAAAAGGAGCTAAATCTGGAGAAAAAAACTACCACTGAAGCAGTTTACCTGGTTAAGTAATCGACGAAGTAGGTCACCGCATAAACTATAGGCTGCAGAAATACAGAGATGACACGTTGCAATTTCGAGGCGAATTTTACGTTTGGAATCCAGTAAAGGAAGGGCTCGAAAATAGCCATTTCCAGGTCGAGCAATGAATTCGGGTAGACGTGATGTGAGAGCGCATGCGACACACGCCAGGTGGTGAAATTCAGTAGCGACAGATTGAAGGCGTACATCTGCCAATTGTCCCTTTTGTGGAAGTAATTGTGCGAGGCAATGGCAAGCCAACAGAGCGCGAGTGCCGCAAGGAGCTCCAAAACTGTGGAACCGGTTATGGCGCTTGCCACCGCCAGCCCCAAGGTGGAGGCCAGCAGGCCAAAGTGTATGAACTGCAAATGAAAATGGACTACAACTTGAATTGTGTTAACGATAAGGTCTATTTCGGTACTCACGTCACTTCGCCTGCTGGGCGTGTAATCCAACTCCTTCAGCTTCGCACGCACACGTGACTTCAGCGTCATATAGAACCCGTCTTCATGCATGGTCAGCTTATAATTCCTCGGCTTGGTCGCTTTGCGTATTTCAAACTTCTTGAGCATACTCTCGGGCAATGTGGAGATGTGATGAGACGCGAAAGGTTCGGTGATGTCCAGACCCTTAGTTCGTTCCAGCCAAAACGAACCACCTGGATGGCGTTCCACAAAATCCGTAAAATCGTAGAGCGTATCCTTGATGCGCCAAAGGCCTTCGGCACCGTCATCCTCTCGTTTTCCTTGCAGCCAACTAGACAGATACAATTAAATAGTCATTAATTAAGATAGATTTTTACCCAAGCTCAAAGATATTCAGGCTGTTGGAGTATTTGAAATGTATTTGTCGGCCCTATATTCTATTCATGTAAATACATATGTCGATTATCTCAAAAAAATCGAGTATACTGGAACTTATCAATAAAGAGTTCCTAATCTTAGCATGCGTTGGTTATGTAGTTTTTCCTCTATCATATAATGATACGAAATTTAGCAATCTCAAGAACTTGTTGAACAATACACGAAATGATTATTCATCTATATACACTTCTCTCATATTTAAGATTAACAGAAATTGAACTCACCTCTCAATGGTTACTACCGCACGTTTCCGGTACGTCGGATATTTGTGCGTTATACCGGAAACTTTCCAATCCTCGTCTTTTGTTGGGGCACTTTTTGCATTTGCCATTTTTAGCACGTTTTAAAACTCTTCGCACAGTTCGAAAGGTTGTAATAAAAGGGCAATAGCTTCGCAAAATTTCACTGCAAGCAACGAAGGTTTAAACTTCTAAAAAAAATGTATGAAACTAGAAATTAAAATCGAACACGACTCAGAGGTCAACCAGCGAGCGGCAAGTGAAGCGCTGTAGACCGTGTTTACGCTTCAGAGTTCGGTCTTTATTTACCATGAACTTGTGGGAGATGTGCCGCCGCTGCTTAGTTTTGCCAAAAGCTCCACTTATGCACTAGATACAAAAAGCACAAGCGACGTCACAATCGAAGCTTACATATTTTGTCTGATGCTCTTGCTTGAAATGCTGATCGAACGTTTTGACTGGTGGTCAACGATAACGTGCTTATCTAACGGAATATTAACTTTGATTGCACCAACCATTGATTTCATTTTAGGGTTAAAATAAATCAAGATTAGCTTCTTGTTTACCAGCAAAATTTGATAACTGTGTACTCCAAGCTTATTGGTAGCGATACAATAAATAGGTATGTATCTTTCGGTTTTAAAGCGTAATTCAAAATACTACACTTAAATAAGTAAGAGAAAGTTAACCCGGCAGACTAATACCCTATACATTGTAAGGCGTGGGACGTTTATTCATTGAAAGAAATGAAATTTTAGGAATATTTAATTTACCGCCAACATAGTTGGTGTATCAAGCCCATTTCTGACAAACTACAAGATATTCCTAATGGGACTAAACATGTATGAGATATACAAGTATTGATACTCTGGCAGGTGTACAACACATATTATTTGTATACTAAATAGTGAGCGAAACACGCCCATTTTTAAAAACTTTTAAAGTAGTTACACTAGCAATGTGTAGTATACCTACAGTGACCAACCGTACTATATTATATAGGACAGTACTCTATTTTAGCCGATGTTCTATATGATATATTTTGTTAATAAAAACATGGAAATGTTCTCTATTTTATGATGTGTTCTATATTTGTTCTATATTTGATACAGAGCGAATTAATATCGTATAAAAATATAAATACCAAACATGAATTACGAGCTCATCTTAACTGAGAATTTTAATCAAAAAAAGTATACCTTGTAAAAATTGTGGAATTCAGTCTTTGCTTACCAGGGTCAAATGCTCCTACAATAAAATTATATAAAAAAAAACTTTTTAAAAATAAGCTTTAATTTATTTAATGTACTAAAAAGTAGAAAATAAATTGTTTCCAAGTCACCTGTATCTTACTATTAATAAAAGCTTGGGGCGCTCATGTGTTCAATATTTGTCAACCAGTTACCACAATATTTGATTTAAATAATTTTTTGCAAATAGATTCTAGTAATGAAAGATATTTTGAATATGGATATTGAGCGCACAAGCTTTTATTAATAGTAAGATACAGGTGACTTGGAAACAATCTATTTTCTACTTTTTAGTACATTAAATAAATTAAAGCTTATTTTTAAAAAGTTTTTTTTTATATAATTTTATTTTCTACTTTTTAGTCTTCCATAAATTCAATTTTGGAGCTCTGAAATTTTTCGCAAAAAGAATTTAAAACTTGCAGAGCAGTACACAATATTTAAGGTATTCACAGTGTTTACTATCGTCATATGTCATATCCTCAATTTAACAAATAATACGGCAGTGATCGACCCTAATATTCGTGGCATATTTGTGGCGCGATGAGTTGTTGTTGTTTTGCTTGCAAGGCGCGGCGAGTAAGTTCCTATCGTTTTTCATTTATGTGTGGTGTACCTATAATTATAAACTGAAGCCCAAGTGTGTAGTTGCTTGAAAAGTACCACGCCCCCTGTCCTACGCCCATAAAATTTTACCAGTGGGACGACACATCCAAGAGGCGACTGCATACGACCTTTAGTTCCAAAGCTAATCGAGATCAAAAATTTTGTTGGTATGGGGGTGCCACGCCCCCTTATCCAGTGCCCCTTATTTTCTCAGTAGAAGGATATCGATATGCAGTAAGTTCCTACCGAGTTTCATTGATGTGTGATGTGTAGTTCTAAAGTTATACACAAATCTGGAGTTTATAAAAAAGTGCCACGCCCCTTACCCTACGCCCATAAAATTTATTGATTCATGTATTGGGCTCTAGTTTAGGCATGTATGCAAAGTTTCAGATCTCTAAGTAGTCGGGAAGTGGGTGAAAAATTGATTACTAGATTTGACGACATCTGCAAAGTGAAGTTAATAGAAAGCTTATAATAACAAGGAAGCATCAGTCGGGTTTCACCGACAGAGTAATACCCTACACCAAGTAACTGAGTGGGCGGACCACGCCCATTTTTGGAGAATTAAAAGGTTTCTCACCAGCAATGAACTGCCCAAATATGGACAGACTGGTGTATATGTTATGGAAATTATAAGGATTTTCCGCTTACCGTATATATAGTAGGCGGACCACGCCCATTTTTTTTGTATCACGTGGAGGGCCCACACCTTACCTTAAATACCAAATACCATTCCTTTTTATGAATATTTCAACAAATTTAAGCAATTTTACTGTAAAAATTCCGGGGTTGTGGGACTTACTGGCCCGTTGTGCGCGTGTCCTTCGACCGATTTTGATAATCTTGGAACTTAAAGCAGTGGAAGGTTCACTGCGACTGTGTACCAAATTTGGTCTAAATCGGACAACTCCTTCTTTCTCTCCTGTGCGCACGGACAGCAAGACAGACAGACAGACAGACAGACAGACAGACAGACAGACAGACAGACAGACAGACAGACAGACAGACAGACGGACGGACAGACGGACAACCGGAAATCAACACAGAAAGTGATCCTGATCATTTCTATATACTTATGTCTATACCTAGGACGGCTCCTTTAATGCGTTACAATTTTCGCACAAAGTTATTATACCCTATTACCATAGGTGTAGGGTATAAAAAGGGTTTTCTCTCTTATGAACAACATTTAGACTGCGGAAAAATCGCAAATGAAAATTAACACAATTAAATCCATTTTAATTACAAAATGCAATTATGAACTTTCTTGCTTGGAATTTAAGGAGTACTTAGAGGAAAACTACAATTTGATAAAAAAAATTCATTCCACAGAAAAATATCAAAGCAATTAGTGCTAAAACATCTTGTATGTTATGTTAAGAATTTATGTTATACAGTTTGGTTGCCATTATGGATGCTGATCTGGTGGTTCCTTGGTTCAAACCATGAAAAAAGCTTGCCTTGATATAGGGTCCATTTTGAACCCATTACCATTACCCATTACCACCCTGTATACAGTTTACTCGGTAAATTGTTTTTTTTTTATTATAAATTTAAGTTATTTTGCAACACGATCTCATATGTTTGAATAAAAAAACACGTGCGCTTAGACCACACGGCTGAAGTAAAACTTTTTTTGGTTGTTTTTATTTTATTTTTGTTTGATTGATAATCATTATCTATGTTATATTGTTTAGGTTTCTTAAATGAATTCAACACTTTTAGTGGGAGAAATTTTATTAATTTAACTCAGTAATATTATTTCCATCAGTAACCATCATAACAGTATCAGAAATTGCGATAATTGTTTCTAGCGTAGAAACAATCGGCTTAAATTTTCTTCCTACGCGAAATTAAGGTTGAAATCTCCAGCTAAAATTAATGGCCTTGTGTGATAGTTCTTTCCCCAATTCTTGAAAGCCTACTGAACCATATACGAGGAGTCTTCTGTGTAAGAAGCTGATAATATTTTGCACAGTATTATTGGGAGAAATGTAAACTGCAACCATTATTATATTTGTCCCATCTTCTAAAACGCAGTTTGCAGCACAGATATCTCCAATATATCCAATTTCATTTACATTGCGTAAAAATATAGGTGTTATTGATATTAGCATAGATTGCAACATCTCCACCTCGAACATTACTGCGTTTAAATTTAGCAACGATTATGATGCAATTGCATTTCTATTCTTGACACGTTACCTAATATCACCACCTGTTCGAAACTTGTTTCTTACGCAAAGTGAAATCCTGTGCTTTTTATAAGCTCTAGTCGTATTCTATGATTCACATTGCCTGTTTGTTGTTATGTCGAAAAATTTATCCGTACCCAGAATTTTGGGTCCTAAAAGTATACTATATTTTAATTTGGCAAGACAGACAGAACAGATTTAAGCTTTCTTGTTGCTATGTCGAAAAATTTATCCGTAACAAAAATTTTGGGTTAGCCTCCGCAAAGAAGTTTTACTTCAAAAATACATTTTTAAAACGGACATTTGCCATTTTTAAATTTTTAGCAAAAAAAAGGTATGTTGGTGGGTGTGTTCTCTATTTTCATTAAAAAAATATGGTCACCGTAAGTATACCCGCTATGAAAAGAGGTAGGAAAAAATCACAGCGTTCATACTTTACATACTTTAGACAAAACCAATTAATATAAACATTCTTCCAAGTAACTAAAATATTTTCAAAATTAAATTTTTCTTGAGGGCAGGGTAGGGCGTGTATCCACTAAGGTGAGCACTGCCGATCATAGTATGCACATTTACACAATTGTAAACAAAATACTACATAGATTGCAAGAATCGGATTCCTAAATGCAAGCGCAGCAACAAATTACTTTCGCTGCACTCAAGGCCATCGAACTGACCGTTGCACTTGTCGATGTTTTGAGTGCTTCCAAACAAAAGCACTCAATACATTGATATCGCGCTCAATTCGATGGTTCGGTTTTTTGTAATTAATATTCTTTTCTTGCATGTGGACAGTTAGTAAAAGCAATTTTGGGAGAATAAAGAAAGAATTGATTTAAAACTGAAATCAAGACAAAGTGCTTCTGATCATTTCTATATACTTATGTCTATACCTAAGAAGGCTCCTTCAATGCGTTACAATTTTCGCACAAACTTCTTATCCCAGTCGTCTATCCACGCGGTACTCGAACTGTTTCAATAAAACAAAATGGGTATTTATTAAAAACAGCATTGTATGCGAGTTATTCTTAAAATTGGCTATATTTAAAGCTTAATCAATTCCCAATACATTCAAATTTATAAAATACACCAATTTTTACTTTGCTTTAGCGCCTGGCGGCAGACGATTCGGTTCGGTGCGCAGCAATTGCTTAGTTTGACCGATGATATGCTCCAGATGACTGCATTCACGTAGTTCCGCCTTGAACTCTGCTAAGGTTTCGACCAGAAGAGGGTACAGCTGTGGCAACACACCATGGTCCAGCGTGGGGAACAGATGATGTAGAGTATGGTCGCCAAAATGTGTGAGCACCAGGAACTGCGAGCCCTTGATGTCCTTGCGGTCGATGATTGTGTCCACCTGGAAGATGCCCCAATCCAAATCCGCACGAGTCGTATCGCCATCATGGTATATGGTAGGTGCATGATGCGCAGCCGTCAGGCCTATCAGTGCGAAGATAAAGCTGCTCGTCATGAGTATGAACAGCCATTGGCGTATTACGGCACCGAAGGGCGCCCCCGAGGTGAGTAGCATAAGTATGGGCAAAGTTAAGAAAATCACATCATGCCAGTGCATTAGGTTTTTCTTGGTGAGGGAGATGACCACCCTGTGTGAAAGTGAAGAGATGGCATTACAAAAAACTACAGAAAAAAGGAGCTAAATCTGGAGAAAAAAACTACCACTGAAGCAGTTTACCTGGTTAAGTAATCGACGAAGTAGGTCACCGCATAAACTATAGGCTGCAGAAATACAGAGATGACACGTTGCAATTTCGAGGCGAATTTTACGTTTGGAATCCAGTAAAGGAAGGGCTCGAAAATAGCCATTTCCAGGTCGAGCAATGAATTCGGGTAGACGTGATGTGAGAGCGCATGCGACACACGCCAGGTGGTGAAATTCAGTAGCGACAGATTGAAGGCGTACATCTGCCAATTGTCCCTTTTGTGGAAGTAATTGTGCGAGGCAATGGCAAGCCAACAGAGCGCGAGTGCCGCAAGGAGCTCCAAAACTGTGGAACCGGTTATGGCGCTTGCCACCGCCAGCCCCAAGGTGGAGGCCAGCAGGCCAAAGTGTATGAACTGCAAATTTAAATGGATTACAGCTTGAATTCTGTTAACGATAAGGTCTATTTCGGTACTCACGTCACTTCGCCTGCTTGGCGTGTAATCCAACTCCTTCAGCTTCGCACGCACACGTGACTTCAGCGTCATATAGAACCCGTCTTCATGCATGGTCAGCTTATAATTCCTCGGCTTGGTCGCTTTGCGTATTTCAAACTTCTTGAGCATGCTCTCGGGCAATGTAGAGATGTGATGAGACGCGAAAGGTTCGGTGATGTCCAGACCCTTGGTTCGTTCCAGCCAAAACGAACCACCTGGATGGTGTTCCACAAAATCCGTAAAATCGTAGAGCGTATCCTTGATGCGCCAAAGACCTTCGGCACCGTCATCCTCTCGTTTTCCTTGCAGCCAACTAGAGAGATACAATTAAATAGTTTTTAATTTATTTGGTTTGTATATGGGGATTATCTCAAATACTCGAGTGTCTTCTTGTGGTTTCAAATATATTTCTCTCACTGGACCCCGCTAGCTATAGGGCCTTATCAATAGTTCTTAACCTTAGCATGCGTTGGTTCTAATCATGGCCTAGAATTCTTCCTCTTTCTGCCATATGATGATAAGAAATTTAGCAATCTCAAGAACTTGTTAAATATAGAAAAAAATTATTCTTCATCTATATAAACATTTGTCAGCATATTTTCAGTTAGTTGGTGGTTGGTTGATTAAAAATGCCGCAGCTAGAGTAATTTATTGAAATGAGCTTGATACATGAAAAGGCAATATCAGAACGGAAATCGAGCCAATTAAAGGTTGAGTTTTTAATACCAACCCAATTTTTGACATACGAATATATTAATATGCACTTCAAGATATTTTTATATGGTACATTAGTACCAAGAATCATTTAGATCGGAAGAGGCCGTTCAGAACTTTTTGTCGACTTGTTCTGAAATGCACCATACAATACATACTCAAAGTACGTTGAAATGTTAGTAATTGAAAGCAACTCGAGTTGATATCCGATGTGAACCAGTTTTGGAGCCGGTCCACATTTAAACATTGTCAGTGCAGTTTATTAATATTCATATAAAAAGGGTGCATGAATCACAGCTGCGTATTCCCAGAATTAAATGAATGCCTTTCATTATATATTCGTATTCTATATTTGCAATAGCTGATTTAAAAACACCGAAGAAAAGAAACTATTGCAATAGAACACGTTTCAAAATCCGATAAAATAAATGGCTTAATGATATCACAATCAAGCCTACATACGATTATATACATATATGTATATATGTATGTATAGTACAAAAAGGTCAAAAGCGACTTAAAATATTTTTATTATCATTCTTTAATGCTTGAACCGTGTCACAATCGCTATTCACTTTACACTCACACATACACACACTTCACATACAGGCATGCTCTGATAACAACGACCGGCCTAATCTTCAGCGAACTTAAGAAATATCGCATTCTTATCAACGGAAATTGATACCCACCTCTCAATGGATGCTACCGGACGTTTCCGGTACGACGGATAGTTGTGCGTAATACCGGAAACTTTCCAATGCTCGTCTTTGGTTTGGGCACTTTTTGCATTTGCCATTTTCAACACGTTTATAACTTTTTCTCAGTTCGAAAGACTGTAATCAAAGTGCAATGGCTTCGCAAAATTTCACTGCAAGCAATAAATGCATAAACTTATAAAAGAATTAAAAAACAAGAAATTTAAATCGAACACAACTCAGAGTTCAACCAGCGATCCTCGAGTGAAGCGCTGTAGAGCGTGTTTACGCTTCGGAGTGCGGTCTTTGTTTACCATGGACGACTTGAGATAGCCGCCTGGGAGAGGTGCCGCCGATGCTTAAGTTTTCGACAAAAGCTTCACTCATGCTCTAAAACAGAAAGCACTAGCGACGTCACAATCGGAGCTTATTTCTTGCTTGAATTGCTGAACGAACAAAAGTCTTGACTGGTGGTCAACCCAAACGGTCTTATCTAATGGAATGTATGTATACCTACGTTGAGTGGGTGAAACGTTGATTTCATTCACAAGATAATTAGTTTTATCTTTTGGTATGCACAATTAAACTTATAGGTACTCGTAATCTTAGTAACGCTTTTAAGAATCACATTTGCCCATTTATACGCACTAGGGTTAAGAAAAAAAAGCTTTTCCAGATTAATTTCTTGTTTGCCAGTAATATTTGATAACGGTACAACTATTGATGTATACTCCATAATGACGAGCTTATCGCTGTCGTGGCGATACAAGAAAGAAGTATCTTTCGGTTTTAAAGCGTAATTTGGAAATAACTATACTTACTTAAATAAATATAAGCTGATTTGAACTTTTAGTATTTGCTGGAAGTTTGTGCAAAATTTATGAAGAGTAGTGTAGTTCAAAAGATTTTTTGCTGCAGCGCTTTAATGAAAATAAAAGTTGTTGGTTCGAATTTTATTTTCCAATTTTAAAAGTTGTTTTTTACACATATAATGCTTCTGAATATTCTAAATATACTTAGGATTTTTCAAATGTACTGCAGAGACCTATAAATGTACTTCAGATATTCCAAGCTTACTCCCAGACTAGGTCTTCTCCTGAGCCATTTTAAAGAGATAATGTAGAATGTTTGCTATGATCTTTCAGCTAGAGTGTTATTTATTAGTGTAGTGCAACAACATTAGCATATAAAATAGTTTTCTAATTGGACTTGAGCACACCGTTTAGTCCAAAATTGCGGGGGTATGTATAGCTACCATATAGTATGTATTTCAAACATAAAAAAAATATCATATAATAAATACATGGAATATTTAAACAGGTTTTGAATAATATCGCAATAATAAAAATAATTGATAAACTTTAAAGTGACTTTTTGCTTCCTGGTGGAATAGGATTCGGCTTCGTGCGCATTAGTTGCTTGTTATTGCCGATAATTTGTTCCAAGTGATTGTTTTCACGCAGTTCAACATCAAATTCTTTCAATGTTTGAAACAATAACGGATATAACTGTGGCAATATGCCATGGTCTAGTGTGGGGAACAGATGGTGCAACGCATGATCACCGAAATGGGTGAGCACCAGAAAATGCGAACCTTTGATCTCCTTCCAATCGATGATTGTGTCAATCTGAAAAATGCCCCAGTCCCGGTCCGGGCGATAGGCATCGCCGTCGTGGTAAATCTGAGGATCGTGATGAGCGCCATTTACGCTGATCACCGCAAAAATGAAGCTGCTTAGACACACTATGAACAACCACTGTCGCAGTGTAGCAAGGAATGGTGCATGGGAGACCAGCAACATTAGAGCGGGCAAGATGAAGCCGATGATGTCATGCCAAAACATAACATTGGAGTACGCAATGGAGTTGTATACTCTGTGAAGAAGATAGAAATATCATTATGTATATAGAACAGAATCTGTTATATACACCAGTAGCGTGTGAATAATTACCTAGTAACAAAGCCGAGCGGGAATATCAAGGCATAAACTATGGGCTGCGTGAGCACCGACAATAAGCGACTCAGCTTAGAGGCATATTTCTCATGCGGCACCCAACAGAAAATCGGTTCGAACAGTGAAAGCTCCAGATCATGCAAGGAATTGGGATATGCATGATGCGACAGTGCGTGGGATACACGCCAAGCTGAAAAGTTCAAGAGCCCCAGGTTGAAGGTATACATTTGCCAGTTGTCCCGCTGATGGAAGTAATTGTGTGCGGTGATGGTGAGCCAACACAGCATCAGCGCGGCCAGCATTTCACAAAGCGCCGAGCCCGTGTAGGCACTTGCCATGGCCAGACCCAGGGTTGATGTGAGCAATCCTAAATGAATGAACTGAAAACAAAGTTGCATTCGAGGTGCTACAGCGAAAGCTATGCCTACTCACATCTGAACGTTTGCTGGGACTATAATCCAGCTCCTCCAACTTTTCGCGTACACGCGATTTCAACGTCTTATAGAAACCATTCTCGTAGATGGTCAAAGTTATGTTACGGGGCGTGCTTGCTTTGCGTATTTCGAACTTCTTGAGCATGCGCTCAGGCAACGTGGAGATGTGATGCGCCTCGAAGAATTCGGTAATGTCGGTGCCTTGTGTCTCCTTCAGCCAAAACGAGCCGCCCGGATGGTGATCTACAAAATCGGTCACATCGTAGAGCATGTCATGTATGCGCCAAAGACCTTCGGCTCCATCATCGTTTCGTTTGCCTGCCAACCAGCTGCAAATATTTACTCATAATAAATTCTCAATAATCAGTAAATATTTATAATAAAATGTAAAATATCATGGAGTCACTGCTGTTGTTTTGAAAATCGTTGCAGACCTATTATAAATGTACATTTGCTCTCTCCACTTGTTTATTGTTTACACATTACATTCCGTTTTGAGACGCGCTCTAATCCATCCCGCTTATCAGCGGAAAGTACTTTCCTCTGGGCTATGTTGATGACATTTTGTATTGCTATCACTTTTCAGCGATTGGTTTTTGAACCTCTCCTTCATTTCGTGTTAATTTTCGCTTTTACGCTTGCAATTAGCCTTGATGCAATATTATATATTATAATATAGTAATCCCTCAATAATCGTACTTGAAAAATTTCACTATTTTTTTTAAATTTTCCAGGATACCAATTATTTGATCATCGATTACAAATATTGGACTATGAATATTTTATTATTTTTCGATAATTTTGTTCTTTTCGATTTAATGCGAAAATTTGTGTGCACTTTTTTTAAGCACACAAATTTTAAACCAATTATACGGGAAATTAATAAACCGGGTGCTATTTTGCGAAAAAAATTGCAACTTTAGTATGATAAACTTTTTTGTTTTGGATTCAATAATAGAGGATTTTCGTAAAGCACCTCAATATATATGTACATAGATCCATATGTATTAATGATAAGTAAAATTGATTTAAATAGCAAAATGTTTTCCGAATAATTTAAATATTCATAACCATTATCTTCTTAAAAGTTAGCTTTTTCTAGTATAATAATCGTTACGCACCCTTCTACAGACTTCGGTGATATACTGCGAAAGGAAGGATATTTTCGGGATATATCAGAAAGCCATTCGCTTTCGTTCTCGGGTAACCCCATTCTTAAAGTTTCGTGCTATTAATCGGATTGATTTGATAGAGCCTGGAAAAATTTTATTTGAACACATTTTAGTACATTAAAAAAGTTCAATGGAATTATTGTTTTTACTAACCCAAAACGAAGACCCTCTGTTTGCTTCTTCTTTTGTTATAGCAATTGAAGCTTATATTTGTAGTCCTTTCTGCATGAGAGCAGGCACACAACTGAAGACACTTCAAGCAGAAACAACAAAGTTAACCATGGCCAGACTTCTTGATTTCGAGGCATCAATGCACATATTAACCCACACATGTTGCATTTACATTTTGACCCACATTCATTTATGGTGCTGGAATGCAACAAAAAAAAGAGTTATAATATGACAATCGGGTATATAGTATATATGTATTGTGCAGTAAGCCGAGCTTTGAGTTTTATTCGATGAATTTGTGAAGCTTAAGGCGATTGGATGTATTAAAGTTGTTGGACTTTGAAATATATTTTTGGTACAGTATTTTTAAAATCATAGAATTTATAGAAGTTTTCAAAGTTTCGTTAATTGTTTATTAATTGAATTCTTTTAAATCTTATTTAGTGTGATTCGATATATAAGTACATTTGGTTTAGTTGCAGTTAGTTATGGGTTAATTCCAGCAGCTTCTGTTTAACCATTTGTTTTTGTTTGTATGCGCACATAAGTATAATGGTAAATTTCAAATCTATAAATTTGAAAATTTTAAAAGGTTATCGTTATCGGAATTTGTTTTATTTTTGTCTATTCGTAATATGGATGCTTATCGTAAACAAGCTAGTGTTTGCAACTGATAAGGACTTGCAAGCAGGTACCTTATGCCAGCTGTTGGAAGGTTTTGCACTATTATTTAAAGAGTTTAGGTTAGTGCATTGGGAACTGATTTAAATGCAATGTGTTAATTTAAATATAACCACAAATTTGACACTTCCAATCAGCGCAACTGCCGACATATTCAAAAAAAGATTCATATTTATTGAAAGGAAAGTTGGAAAAATTTTACACATAAAACAAATAAAATCAAACAGTTTTAATGCAGAAATCAATTCTTTTTGCTTGGTACCAATTTGAGCAAGGGAATATTTCTGTGGAAGTTCTTCTATCTTCTCTTTTGTTCTTTCCGAAAGAAAGTTTTCTTTAATGATGATCATTTTGTACTATTTCAAAATTTGCCACTGTATCAATATTTTTTTATCAGTGGAAAAAAGAAATACCTACTAGCCTCAAAGTTATTAAAATCAAATAAACTATGCGAATAGAATTTGTACAGAAAAATGTACTAAAAAAGACGTAACATTCCACCTAGCGAGCAGATAATTATGAGTATAAATATATTCTAATAAATATTGCCAACTCAGAATTATATTCACTTTCGATTAGGTGATAAGAGAAAGAGAGCGTATGGATGATTATGTATGTACATATATGTATGTATTTATTTCGAACACTTGTGTTGTGATTGCATACATCTTCGGTATACTCGAAGAGAGCCATGTCTTATAAATTTGAACTCTCCAGAGGAATGGGAATTAGTATTTCAGAGTCGTTGCTTCGATTTAAAGCGCGTTTTGTCAAGCTCTTAGTGAAAATTTGCTAATGTAAAAATTATTATAATTTCAAAACCAAAATGGTGATAGAGGAATGGAAGAAATCGGGCATCTCTACCAAGTTTCCAACGTATCGGAACTCGAAACTCATATCTTCGCACAGGTTTGTCAAATCTTCATTAGTTTAAAGTGAACATCTTATACACGATTTCATAGTGCTCATTTCAATTGATCTTTCGATTGGCAAGCTTCGTAATCCCTTTTGAAAACCGCTATAAAATAAATTTTAAGGTAGCATGAACTTGTGCTAAAAAGAACGAAGTTAATGTGAGAAATATAGGCCTTCGCATCGTTCGCGGGTTGCTGCGCCAATTATACATGCATTCATAATTGAGATATCGACATTTTGAAATGTTACCGAACCTTAAATTAATCCATTAACATTTTTTGGTACACATGGAAGCAGATTTTTGACGATTTCTGTTTCTACGTTATAAGTAATCAATATATCAAATGCGCAATATAAGTGCAACTGCTGCACGACCCCATGACCTGGAGATCGAAGCAATATTCTGATTTTTTTAAATGACAAATATATTGAGCTGATAAGAATTACTTGTATAAGCTCTACAAGTGAATTGATTAAATATGTAAATATTTTATTTTGGACTGGCAATTAACTTTTTATTTGAGCAGAGTTTTGATCTAATGAATTCTTCACTTATTTGCACTTTAGCTGGCTGACGGGCAAACAGGAAGATGATGAGGCAGAGGGTTTATGGCGAATCTACGATACCATTTATGACTTTACAGAGTTCATTGATAAACATCCTGGCGGATCATTTTGGCTTGAATATACCAAGGTAGAGCTCGAGAAAGTGCTGCTATTAAAAATGCCACTTGGCATAATGTGGCAAATGTTTTTTCTAGGGCACGGATATTACCGAGGCCTTTGAGGCTCATCACTTGAGCTCGACGCCAGCTAAATTGATTGAGAAGTACAAGGTGGGGGATGCGCTGAAGCCACGCATCTACACGCTTACGCTGCACGAAGACGGTTTCTACAAGACGTTGAAGCGTCGTGTGCGTGACAAAGTGAAGACCATCGATTATAAGCCACAGAAGAGCAGTGATGTGAGTGGGTCTTGGTAATTGCAGCTGCCGCCGAGCTTAATTGTGCGCTTTTCGCATTTCAGAGAATACATTTGGGTCTGCTGCTGGCCACCTTCCTATTTGCCGTAGCCAGCGCCAAGTTCAATAGCCTGCTGTGCTTGGCGCTGGCCGGCACGGCACTCTGTTGGACGATCATAACGGCGCACAACTACTTTCATCGGCGTGACAACTGGCGCATGTACACCTTCAATTTGTGTATGATGAACTATAACGCCTGGCGCGTCTCACATGCACTCTCCCATCACATCTATCCGAATTCGTACCACGATCTGGAGTTGTCCATGTTCGAGCCGTTCTTTTGTTGGGTGCCGAATGCGCACATCAAGAGCCTAACGATGCGCTACGTTTCCTGGATCACCGAGCCGTTCTTCTATGCAATCGCATTTCCACTGCAGCTGCTAACCAGGTAAAAATGCTCACACATATGTATTTGTCGATCAGCACCTCTCACTCTCACCGATGCTCCCTTGCAGAATTGTGTACTCCCTGAAGAAGACGAACATTATGCATTGGCACGATCTCATATCATTGGCGCTGCCGCTGGCCATCTTCGTGTGCAGTGATTGGTCACTGCTGCTGTGTCTGCGACAGTGGCTTTACATTACCATGATCGCGAGTTTTGCATTCTGCGTGATCGGGCTCAACGCCGCCCATCACGATCCCGAAATCTACCATGAGGGCGATGCAAATCGCGATGATCGCGATTGGGGACTGTTTCAAGTGGACACCATCATTGATCGTGGTGATCTTAAAGTCTCGCAATTTCTAACATTGACGCACTTCGGCGATCATGTGCTGCACCACTTGTTTCCCACGCTGGATCACGGCATCTTGCCGCAATTGTATCCAGTGCTCTACGATACGCTGGAAGAGTTCAACGGGCAGCTGCGCGAATGCAATCATCTGCAGCATATACTGGGCCAGCACAAGCAGCTGATAAGGACCAAGCCAAATCTAAAGGCGCCAGGATCGAACAAATAAGCTGTTAGTGCTTTGACTGTTGCAGCCTTCATTTATATGCCATCAAATTTTAATAAAAGGCAATTTTGTTTTTTTTTATTGATTTACATTTATTTTGTTCCTTTTTTGTATACTTTATTATCATTATTAAATTTAATATTATCCTTCGATTAATTAAAAAAATAACATAAACATAAGCTCCAAGATGACTGTGCATGTGTTCGGGTATACATATACATATATATATATGTGTTTGTGTGTGTATATATAATAAAGACATTCTTTACAGTAAATACATAACATTTGTCTGCATGTTTATTTCTCGGTGCTGCCGATTCCGAATCCGATATCGTTTTCGTTGGTGTGTTTTGCGTGCTTCTGCAACGTTTCCACGGTGGCACTTTCCTATGACGGGGCTTCTTGTCATTTTCATTTTCATGTTGTTCGTTGTATTCGTTTGTATAAAAAATTAAATACAATGCTTAGGATTTATGCGTGATTAGTTGTTCGTTTCTTAGCGTGTGCTTTTTTTAAAGAAATGTCGCCGAAATGGATCGAACGTGCATCAGGATCGCTAACAACGCCAGCGTACAACATTCATCCATGTGGGCTTATGTCAGTGGATTTTACATGTATGTATGTAGTATGTTTTTTCATTTTTCTTTTAAATATATTTTTATTTTTTGCTCTTTTGACTAAGTGCATTTTCCTCCCGTCGTTCGAATTATACAGTTGTTTGTTTTTTATTTAAATTAAAAACGAAAAGTTTGTAAAATAGTTTAAATTAAAATAACAGAATTATGAAATATTATTTAAAATAAATTTAAGAAAATGAAATGGCATTTAGAATTCGTTTTCTGGAGCAAGGTCGAATCTTGGTGGGAAAGCCATTCCGTCCAATTGTGGCCGAACGGACATCGCTCGGGGCTATTGAGAGAAAAAGGGAAAGAGAAAGAGCGGAAAGAGAAATTATTAAAGAGAGCGCATATTTTGTGAGCAAAGGTGCAAGCTGCGTTCGATGAATTTTAGCGATAAAAGATTGTAAAAGAGAAATTTCACAGATCAAGCGAAATTCTGGCAAGATGGAGAAGTATGGAAAAGTCGAATTTCTATACGTTTCTTTTTTCATCGAACACAACTAGTTACACAAAAAGGGCATGACAAGTTGAACATTAAGGCCACGTTCACACTAGCTATCAAATTATGTTTTGCCGGCCATATTCAAGAATCATTTGATTACTAGTGTAAAAGCGGTGCTTACAGGCATAAAGAATGGGCAGGCATGCACTTGCGTGAAACCCAGGGGAACGGCAGGATTTCAGGATACAACTAAACAAAAACCTTGCGGGTCGCTTGGTGCAGATGATGAGTCTGACAATATGAGGCTTGTGGTGCTACTGCCCGTACTGTGGGCCTTACGGCTTACATTCCAAATATATGTACATAGTGTATAAAAATGAAAACAAGTCAATGAGTGAGGCAACACTCTTCACAGTTGACGCCGTCAAGTTTGTTTGAGTGCGCGAGCAAGAGAGATGCAACGACAACAACAACAACGACATATCAAAATGAGAGTCTACACGCAATAACTGTTTCTGCTTCTAATGCAAATATGCAATCGTATGATAATAACTGTAATAATGAAAGTTGTGCAAAGAGCGTAATAGTGAAAGCAAGACTAGAATAATACGTCGATGTTGATGAACGTAACAAAACGTAACGTAACGTAATTGAACGTAACGGAGGGGACGACTAACGTTGGGATTTGATTGCTTGGCGCGTTGCACTTACAAATGTAATGAAAAAAGTATTTACTGGTCCAGCGCACTCTTGCGGCCACCTTTAGACGCTGTCGGCTGCAGTTCACACACACGCACACATAAATAATAATAAAGAGAGCAAAGATGTTGGTTTATGATCGTTTGCTTCTTGTTCTTGTTCATATTTGAGAGTTCGATGTTATATCGGATTCGGCTACGGATTTGCTAACATGGCTGTGATGAGGGTTGTGGCTTGTGTCTTTAGGCTGGCGCGATTTGATTTGGTTGGATTGGTTTGAATTGGATTTGATTTGATTGAATATATAGTAGTAAGTTGCTATAAATTGAATGTAAATGATGCATTTTTACAATGCAGTCGATACTTTTGCTTATGATCTACAATTCTCTTTGCGTTTCATTCTCAGTGTGCATCGGATTTGGGCCGATAGTGATGCCGTATTTAGATCTGATAGCGTGCGATTGGCGGGAGATAATAATAAGAGATAGTATATGATTGCAGATTGAATCAATTTAGATAAAAGATACGTTCTTTATGAATGCAATATGATGCATTGAATTGCGGGGAAGGGGAGGGCGATTGGTTTGTTTAACTTACCGCTGGGCTGCCACCACGGCCAACTGATCCGGCACGTCCCTTGGCACGGAATTTGCTGATGGCCTGCTCGGCCATGTCGGCGCGTTCTTCGGCTTCCTCCAGTTCTTGTTGGGCTTTGCGGAATTTGGCCAAGTTGAGGGCGGCGATTTCTTCGGCTTCTTCGATTTGCCTCTTGTATGTCTTGATCTTCTGTTGCAGCTTGTCAACCAAGTCTTGCATGCGTTCGTGGTTCTTGCGGTCCTCCTCCGACTGGAAGGTCAACTCCTTAATGCGACGCTCTGATTTGCGCAGGTTCTTCTGTGCGTCGGCGTGTCTTCTCTGTTCGCCGTCCAATTCATTCTCCAATTCGCGAACGCGTTGCTCCAACTTCTGAATGGCCTTCTTGCCGCCCTTGAGGGCGTTGGCTTCGGCTTCATCCAAGCGAACTTGCAGTTCCTTGATTTGCTGTTCGAGTGCCTTCCTGAGTTTCTCCTGTGTTTGGGCATGGTCCTGTTCGGCGCGCAGCTCATCGGCCAGACGAGCGGCATCAACCATAGCCTTCTTGGCCTTCTCTTCGGAGTTCTTGGCTTCGTTCAACAATTCATCCAAATCAGAGTGGAGTGTTTGCAGTTCGGATTCCAATTTCCTCTTGGCAGCAGAGATGGAAGCATTTTGGGCGGAGACTTCGTTGAGTTGTTCGTGGGCATCGGCCAATTCTTGTTCGGCCTGGCGGCGGCCACGGTCGGCTTGTTCGAGCAGTGTGCGGGATTCTTCGAGTTCGTTCTGCAGGGCGTTGGCACGGCGTTCAGAGATGCCCAATTGTTCGCGAGCATCATCACGAGCTCTCTGTTCTTCCTCAAGGGCGGTCTGGATGTCCTTAAGTTGTTGTTGGTAGCGCTTGATGTTCTTCTGGGCCTCGGCGTTAGCCTATATTATAAAAAGGAAAATGGAAAATTCGCGTTATTAAGGAAGTGGGTTTGCGCGATTGGGTCACTCACCTTGTTGGCATGATCCAAGGCAATCTCCAATTCGTTGATGTCGGCTTCCAACTTCTTCTTCATGCGAAGGGCCTCAGCCTTACCCTTGGCTTCGGCTTCGAGGGAGGCTTGCATGGAGTCGAGTGCACGTTGATGGTTCTTGCGGGTGTTTTCGAATTCCTCCTCCTTCTCTTGGATGCGGCGGTCGATTTCTTGACGCACTTGAGACAATTCCAATTGGGCGCGCAGCACCTTGTTCTCCTCCTGTTCCAAAGCGGCTTCGGCTTCCTCCAGAGCGGCTTGCAGTTCGTCCTTTTCGGCTTCCAGGCGCTTGCGTGCCTTCTCGATTTCATGAATGTTGCGGCCACCCTCACCAATTTGGTCGAGCAGATCCTTAACTTCATCGGCAAGATTCTTGTTTTCGCGGCGGACGGCTTCAAGTTGTTCCTGGCCTTCCTCGTAGGCACCCTTGAGACGGAACAATTCGGTGGAGTAGTTGCGGCACTCCTTCTGGGAGGCATCGAGCTCAGCAGCCAAATCGTCGACCTTGAGCTTCCATTCACCAATGATCTTGTCGAAGGCCTTCTGCCTCTTCTCGGCGGCGTTGGCAATGGCGTTGGCACGGTCCACTTCCAATTGCAAGTCCTCGACTTCAGTGGCCAGACGCTGCTTGGTCTTCTCGAGGCCAATGCATTTCTGGTTGAGGGATTCAATGGTCTCCTCGGCTTCAGCCAAGCGAGCTTGCAACTTCCTCTTGGCTTCCTCCAACTCCTCAGAGCGGGCAACACCATCGGATTCGTACTTGCTGCGCCAGATCTGTGCTTCGGCGTTAGCCTTGCTGAGTTGGCGTTGCAAGTCAGCCTTGCCCTCGGCCTCCTCCTCAACCTGTTCGCGCAGGTTGTCCAAGTCGTGTTCCAAGTTGCGGAACTTGCCCAAAAGGGTAGCACGCTCGCGCGATTCCTCATCGGCCAATCGCTTGGTATCCTCCAACTGAGTGGTGAGCGAGATCTTGATCTTGGACAGCTGCGATACCTGGGATTCGGCTTCCTCCAGTTGACGCAAGAGATCGCTATTCTCAATGAACAGCTTCTTCTTGGAGGCATCGAAATCGTTGAGGGTCCTGTTGGTTTCGTCCAACTTACCCTGAACCTCGTTCAAGGTGTGTTGCAACTGCTTGGCAATCTTCTCTTGGGCAGCCTGAGCTCAGCAAAGGAGCAACGCGATAGAATGAAGAAAAGAAGTGCATATGTTAGAGAAGTGTGCTCGAAAGGATTGCTTGCGTTTGCGTGTATTGAGGCGTAGTGTAATTTGTACAGTTAGCTGGGAAGCAGCAAAGCGCTAGTTCCAAGATTCTAAATGTTAGTGCGGATAGACTATTTTGCGGGTTAATGCCGTAAACGGGTTAGCTTCAATTTACAAACGGCTTGCGACTTGACATGTGATTGAGATCTTTCCAGAGAGCGAAAGATACGAAAGCGGCTCTACTACAAGAAATTTATACAATATTTGCGGTATTTCAAGGAGCTCTTGGATCGAGTCAGCATATATGCATATTATACAGCGGCGTATTGCAGCGAGTCTACCAAATGCAATTTGTATACCTTCTCGTTGGTAATGTGGTCAACGCCAGCGCGCAGATCGTTCAATTGGCCGTAGTATTCGTTCTTCTCCTTTTCAGCCCTAGATTGGTAATATAGAGTAAAAATGTTGGTGTGTGGTTAGAGGCGGGGTACAGTTTCTGGCGCAGAATTCCTCAAGCATACACGCTTGAGTGCTGCAGTCATCCGTTGAGATCGTTTATCGCAATCGCTATTTAAAGATTTACTAGGCGCGATGCAGTACCTCTGCACTAGCAGAGCATGCCAGAGGCCAACTGCATATTCGAAAAATTGTTAAAAGGGGAGGCGAGGGTAGGAAGCACACATTTTTAAATATTTAGATTCGACTAGTATCAGCATAGAGAGTCATAGTCTGTGTTGTTTCATGATGTGTTCATATGTATGTGTGTCTCTTTCGAGTGCCTCGAATGTGGCATATTACCTTGTCGCGCGCCAACAGGTCGCAGGCGCCACGAGTCTGATTCAGCTCGTTGTGTACGGTCTGACGATCGTGTTCAGCCCTAAATTATTTCGAAATAATTTCAATAAAAAAGTAATTTTAAAAAGGTTGCAAGAAGAAACATGAAGACACACAAGAACACTTTTGGACGCTCAACGGTGACGATTTGAGAGGGGTACCTGCTGCAACATGTTGCAACTAGCGTATACTTACTTAGCCTTCAGCTTGTTGAGCTGATCAACTTGCTCGGCCATCTCAGCGACGGAGTCGTTGTGCTTCTTGCGCAAGTTGGCGAGCGTGGATTCGTGCTGAATGTTGGCCTCCTCCAAGTCGCGACGCAGCTTGCTGAGCTCGGCTTCGCGCTTCTTGTTGAGTTCAATTTGAGCGGAGGTGGCACCACCGGCCTCCTCAAGACGCTCGCCCAATTCCTCAAGTTCGCGTGCCAAATCAGCGCGTTGTTTCTCAGCCTTGGCGCGAGCTTGACGCTCAGCCTCGACTTCCTCCTCCAGCTCTTCGATGCGTGCCTGCAGTTCCTTGATCTGGCGCTGGTGCTTGCCAATGCCGACCTGTTCGTCTTCCAGCTTGGCAGTGATCGAGGACAATTCCTTGTCCTTGCGCTGAATGGTTTGCTCCAGTTCCTTCTTGTTGCGTTCCAAGTCGGAGACGGCTTCCTGAGTGAGCTTCAGATCACCCTCAACCTTGCGCTTGGCCTTCTCAATATCGCCGCGCAACTTCTTCTCGCGCTCCAGCGAGTCCTCCAATTCGTCGAGCGTCTGCTCGAGCTTAGCCTTCACCTTGTTCAAGTGGTTGATCTTGTCCTCGGCGGCTTGCAGTTCCTCACCGGTCTTCTGGTTGCTCTCGCCCTGCATTTTCTTCTCCTTGTTCAGCTTGTTGATGAGCTCATCCTGGTGGGCGATCTCGTCGTTCAAGTTGCGGATTTGATGGTCCTTGGTGGCCTTGTCTTGCTCAGACTTCTGCACGCTCAACTCCAAATCCTCAATGTCCTTCTTCAGGCCCGAGACCTCCTGGTCACCCTTCTTCTTCTGTTGGAACAACTGGTTGCGAGCATCCTCCTCTTGAGTCAGGCGCTCTTGGATATCCTACAAATGCGAGCAAACAGACAAAAACATCAAACACACGCACACTATGAAGTGTATGCATATAATGCGTGTATGTGTGTAGCACACATATACAAGCATGCATGTGCATGTGTAGCAGCTAAATTCAAATCTATATTTAGCAGGCGCACAGGCAGCAGCGCTGTGGAATTCAATTTGTTCGAGAAATCGATTTCAAAAATAGCACACCAAAACTCGCCGCTCAATTAATGCGTTGGAATTGATGTGCCGGAAACAGTGCAATTTCCAACGATCCGACCAATGCCATACAAGAACGAGGAAATTGATGCGCTGCTTCGGGATTTCACACTGCTGCGCTACGCCGTCCAAAACTAAGTTCAACCAAAGCGTATTATATACATATATCATTTGTCCACATAAAGGACGATTTCGCGAAAAATCGATGTATCGATGTTTTTCAGTGCGATGTTCTCATTATCATCTCATAACCTCAATTATCTGCTCACTACTACAATTCTGGAAACGGTGTATAGCTAAAATTTATGCATTTATATTTCTTCAATCTGTGCGCTGTGCAATCTTTCAATCATTTACTAAAATATTAATTTTCCTCGTATATAATTATGACTACTTTTTACTATGCTCATATGACTAGGTTTTTAAAATATGAGCACGGTTACTATTTTAATAACTACTCGCTCTGTTGGCGACCTTTTTTGCTGTAAAAAGGACATGGCAAAACATCGATATAACATTTTCGTTCGCGATTTTCGTAGCGCTATTTTAAACTTTAATTTTTTTTATTCGATTAAAATTCACTTTTTTATGCCGATTTTGTACGCTTTGGTTCAACTGTAGACTAAAATATATAACTGAGTGCGCGCTGATCCTGCAATTTGCGTGATCAGCTCTTGTGAGGGAGCATACTTACACGCAACTGATTCTCGAGATCGTTCTTCTGGGCAGTCAGCTTGGCGTTCCTCTCCTGGAAGTCTTGCAGTTGACCCTTCTCGCCGGACAGCGAGTCCAACAGGGCAGTCTTCTCGGCTAACAGCTTAGCGTTGAGCACCTCCAACTCCTTGCGTATCTTAACTTCGGCGGCGTGCGCATCCTCAGCCTTCTTGGCCTTCTCCTCGAGACGCTGGAAATCAGAAGCGGAAGGAAAGCATTGATTTTCAATTACCACTGGCGGTGGTGTGGCGATTATAAGCGCTGGCGATGGTGACAGCTGCGCTGCAATATCGTCGGGGACTGCTGCTGGCGCTGCATCAGCAAGCGTTGGCTCACTGCTGGCCAGCTCAGCCTCATCTGTTGCTGCCACACTGGCAGCGGATTTCTTCGATTTTTTCACTTTCTTTTCGTCGCTCATTGTGTGAGCTTAACACTGTTCAGAATAATACTGTTGCTTGTGCGTGCGTGCGTGCGTGCGAGTGTGTGTGTCAATTAAATAACTAATTTCGTTTGATATGCACTTTTATGGTTCGATTGTTCGATTGCGTTTTGATTTGTGGCAAATTGAAATAATTCGCGAATATTCGTTGCTGCCCAATGTGCGGCAAGTTCGTTTGATGCGCTGGTACGATGTGACTTGGCTCGTTGTGCTGTGGTGCTGTGGTGGCTATGCTGTGGTGTGGTGTGTCTTCGGCGCGCTCGCCCAGGTAACTAGGTCCGCTTGGCTACTGGTCAACAACTGGAATGTGCTAGCGATCACTTTCCGCCATAATTATAAATTTAGCAACGCCCAACGAAAGTGAGCAATCGCCAGCGCACACTCGCAAGCGCCGAGTGCCACTCATACACACACACACACACTCATGGCATGAGTGCGCATATAACTCATAATTTTATATTTGCCCGCCGCCTGTTCGAATAGGTTTGATACATATCAACCGCATCACCATCATCATCAGCTTCATCATGATGAGCCATTAATGCGGACGCACAGGTGTGTTGCGAGCGAGCGCGCAATATTTGCCAACACATTCGCACCACTCACACACATGCACACGCGCGTAGGCATTGATTGCTTTGCATTTGCGCATTCGATTCGAATTATGCGGAATTCGCATTATTTATTGCTCATACGTACCCGCGAACGAACGCGCGTTATTTGGACATTTGAGCATTTGAAAGAAAACACATGTGCATGTGAAGACGCTTATAAGTATGTGTGCAAGTATGTGTGTTCGAAGCGCTTGTAATAATTTCTATTTTTTATATATCGGCAGAGCCAAGAACGCCAGCGATAATTGCTCTGCACTGTTTGTAGTATTTGATGGCGCAACAGATACAACAACAACAAAACAAGCGGCGTTGAATAAATAATTAACGACAGCGTAAGGCTGCAGGCTACAGGCCTTAGGCAGAAGTCTACAAAAAAGTCTTAAAGGCTTGCTGCATTTCCGAAAATAGCCGCTGCTCTTAATGAGATACTTTCGCAGCGAACGCGTATAATTGTAGACGCTTTGAATGGACAGCAGCAGCCCAGCTATTTCCTATAGTGCTATATGCAAAATTTAACAACTGCCGCAGCATTTTTTTGAAAGCACAATTCAAGAAAAAAATTTGCTTAACAAAAGATATTTAAAGTTGCTAAATTTTCAGCTGAAAATGATTCTACTTATTTCAGTTGTTGTTGCTTGCGTCTATTAATAAGGAATTTTCTATAAAAGATTGATAAAAAAATATATAAATTTTGTTGAAGGAACTATAAATTTGTATATATTTTTAGCTGAGCAAAATGCATTGCTGAGAAAATGCTCATAAATAATGTTGTTTTTGTACATTTAATCTGTTTACTTTCATACAGAAATATAATACTGTTGTTGTTGTTTATGCTTTGATAGACCAATTCACAAGAGTTCTATTTTTATATAAATTTATGAGCTGTCCACAATATAAATAAGTATTGGAAATGTATTTGATGTTTAAAAAATTCAAAAGAATTTCGAAAAGTTTTGAATTTGAGAAACATTTTTTTACAAATACTAAAGCTGCATACTCTGCAAGATTGTTTGTGTAGACGAAACTTGAAGCTACACAAAAATTTTATGTTATATACAATGCAAGTTTATATTGTATACAAATAATGCAAGATTTGTAAAGTAACGTTTGTATACTTGTTGAAATTTCTTTCAAAAATGAGGAGTAAGCAGAAAACTTCAAAGCAATTTCAGCAACAAAATTTTTACTCTTTTTGTGTGCGCAAAATTCATTGTTTAGTATAAAAGTCTTTCAAAGAAATGAATGAGACAGCTGAAGTTTAAAAGAAATACTCTGCTTTCAATGTGCACTTTTGGCCTTCGGCAATTGTAGCAAAAATTTGGCCGGCGCTGTTGATATGAAACATTTCGCCGAGTAAATAGTGTTGAAATATACAAATTGTATATTATCGCTAGCGCTCGCACATTATTCCAGCTAAACAAGTTGCTCGCAGCTTGTGGCGCTTGTAGAAATTCGCAATGCGAAAAGCAAAATTCAAACTTGAAGTAGTGCGTATCGATTCGATTGAATTTCATGTTGGCGCATGTGTGTGTGTGTGGGTGTGCGCCTTTTTAATGCGCATCAAGCAGCAAAAATAATCAATTAATAATAATTCCGCTTGTAGCAACGCGAATCAAATCGAAGGATTGTGGCCATGCCAATTTTAGCAGCGCCACTTGACTCACTCACTCACTCACTCACTCACTCACTCACCCACTCGTGTATCTATGTATCTACAATATTTATCTGCATGTTGCATATTAATATTGAAAATAGCCGGGCATAGCTCATCAATAAAGTGGGCGTATGCGCCTGTTGACATACACGAGTGTCCATCTGCGTGTGAATGTGTGTGTGTGTGTGTGTGAGTGCCAATGAGCGCTATTATTAATGATCATGCTGATCGCGCAAACATATTCCGCATATATGTATGTATGTAGCTGCTAAACAGCTCATTTGTTGTGCCTTGTCATGAGCACAACTGTCCATGTCATGTCAAAAAAAAACGTCGCCAGTTCGCCAGAGTGGCGAGAAGCCCACACATTCACTTTCAATCGAGTTCGCATTGGGCATGCTGCCAAAATGTAGTGCCCACATATTCGCGAGAAGACGAAGCAGCAGCTGCTACTGCCAACCATCATCCAGCTTTTCTGCTAAGTGTTATACTCACGGCAATCTCATCCTCGATGCGGGAGACGTTGAGCAGAGGCTTGATCTTCTGCCACAACTTGTACCATGGCCAGGTGCGCAATTGCAGGTACTTGCGCAAGTTGCGTTGCACCACCTTGAGGGCGACGCGTTGCTCTTGCAGCTTCTTGAAGCCCTTGCGGGACAAGTAACCGCGAGCCCAGGCTTGCATCCAGGACATGATCTTGCCGAGACGCTCATCACGGAACTCCTCCATTTGACCCAGGACACCAGCGCGGAAGAACACCTATATTTTTTGTTTGAGGTTTTTGGCAAGTGGCAGGAAGGTTGGAAGCAAAATTTAAACAGAAATTAACTGCAGTTCAAATATGGCGTAGAAACAAGCGGTTTGGATACACAGCGACTGCAGCAGCTGAGAGAGCTCTCAGTTCTTTCAATTTTGATATACAAGCAAGGCCAAAATTCAAGAGAACTCTCTCTTATAGCTACTGCATGCGCAGACAAAACATACACGACAGGATGAGGAATGGATGGGGGGCGTAACAAACGAGTTAACCAATGTAATACATAACAAGGTGGATACATGCGGGGCGCAGTTTACGCATACACATACATAAACGACTTCGGTGGGCACGAATAATACAATACAAATGAACACAAAATACAAGCACTATGTATGTATGTGAGTAGGTATGTAAGTGTGCTAGTGTGTGTGTATGTGTGATATTGTGTAGAGATGAATTTCCAGAGCGGCACACATAAAAAAACTAGGCAACCATATGTCAGTGATATGTCAGTGATATGTCAGTGATATGTCAGTGATTTATGCTGAAGACATAGACACAGTGACATATCTACTGTTCTGCTCGGCCACAGTTTTCTCATGTGCTGCTCACAGCGCTTGAAGCGTTAAACACATATCGCATCTGGGCATGTTTACGGAGTATATAGTCGTGGATATACCTTGGTGTTGCCCATGCGGTAGTGATCATCGGGCAAATTTAGGAAGTTAACGATTGTTTCAGTGGCTTTCTTTTCTTTATCAAGGCCAACCAATAGTTTAGGGCACATGATTTGGTAGCTGTATGTTGTTGTGATCGTGTGGTGGATTGCATAAATTTAAGTGTGATCAATTTATTAGTAAACAATTTCAATTTCGTTCTAATGTGTTAAAATAGGTAAAAACTAAAATAGAACTAAAGTCCCACTTAAAACAAAATAAAGTAAAAAAAGGAGCAAAAATTCCAATCGTTGGTTGCTGGGAATATTTTGTAATATCAATGGCGGGTGGTGTGCCATGCCAAATCCTGTGCGGTCAGTGGTCACAGGCTTGACATGGCCTACAGTGCAGGCCGATTGCTTATCGATGCTATGTTAGATTATGTGCGCAATGTGAAGTCCAAGAATTGCTTTGGTTTCTGCAGCATTGCATGATCGAGGCGCCACTGGTCGAGGTCGAACCAGAATGCCCGCGTGTAGGTGCGCTACACGTATGCGTAGGGTGAAAGTGACTTGAAATTGTAAAGGAAATACATGCGCACATTTCGCAGCTTAAATAGCAAGTGTTCACTTGTTTTCGATGGCTATTAAGTGCTTATCTGTGTTGGGGAATGTCTGATATTAATTGGTTTTTGTGTTGGTCAAGCTTTTGGTGGACATCAATCTAGTGAGCCATATTCAACAAGATCAGCAGAAACAATTAAGGCAGTGTATTTAAGTTTTTGTGCGTGTGTGTGTGTTTGTGTAAAAGGATAGTTGCTAGTATAGGGTATGCTTGGGTAAGAGTGTGTAATTATGTGTGTTTGGCGTGTACGTTTGTCGAATACTCCATTTCTGGGAGTGTATGTGTGGCATAGTAAGAATTGGAAATAATGTGCGTGCCTTTGTGTTACCCAAACGGTATTGGTCTTCTCCCAACTCGGTCGTTTCAATAAGAACTTTCGTGGCCTTTTTGGGATCGTCAATTTCCTTGATGCCTTTGGGGTTTAGGATTTGGTAGCTACATGTCGTTGCAACGAACGTGTTGATATTCGGGTAGAAATGCAAATGTGTACGTGTGGAATGTTTAATGGCTTGTAGTCATGACTTCAATACACTTATAATTAGGTTAAATCATTTACTTTAACTACTAAATCAAACAAATATACTCATACTCATGTCATCGAGGGGGTGTGCAAGTCTTGCAAAGGAATACCATGAAATGTACGGGATACAACATGGGATAGATGCTAGTTTGAATGCTTCAACTTATATGTTCATTTCACCCAGATAATAGTTTGGGTTTTCAACTACATTCGCTTTGTGTATGTATGGGAGCGTATAAAATATGTATGTTTATATTTCCGAGCTCATACTTGAGTGGTTTGGAAAGCTGAGTTGCTCATAGCGAACCTTTGATCATGTCTGTGAAAGTAAGTAGGCTCAAGTTCATTTTAAAGACACTACTACTTTTTTTTTGTTTTTGAAGGAGGAATAGAAAAATTCTGTGTGAACAAGTCAATTTTTCATTTGCAAATGCATTCAATTCAGTTGCTGAAAATGTGTGTTGGAAGGAGGGCATTGCAAGACAGAACTGTTAAAAGTCTACTGCTGTAGATTTCTATAATATATATTTGCAAAATCGTGCCTTGGTGTGTCCAATACGGTACATATCGGGATCTAATGAAGTTGATTCGAGCAGGATTTGGCCACATTTCTTGGGATCGTCAACACCCACAATACCCGCTGGACAAAGAATTTGGTAGCTGTGAAGTTTCGGAAATACAGTTGTTGTAAATTACGTAGCTACTATGTCATCGACGCTTGCATAATATTTAAGAATATTTTACTATTATGTGTTTGTGCTAATGTGTGGTTGTGTTTGTGTTTGCGTGTGTGGCTGCGTTTGTGCGTGCGAGTGCCACGGATCCTCGAAAGATCCTTGTGAGCTTGGTGTATTTTAATCACAAGTGTGTAGAGATATACTATATAAAAATCAAGTTCTAAGTCAGCCTTGAATTATTTACTCGTAAGCACACGTAAAATTCTGGCACGCAATAATCAATAATTTCGAAAATGAACGCCAATTAAAGAACCAGAAATGAAAGAAACTCCAAGTGTATAAAAATGGCTTATAAGATAAGTTGTATCATGCCTTAGTGTGACCCAGACGATATTGGTCGTCATCTAAGCCAGTGCAATCAATAAGTATTGCGGAGGCTTTCTTGGTATCTTCCACTTCTTTGATGCCCTTGGGATTAAGGATCTGATACCTGTGGGAATGCAATGCATTTATGTATGGGTATGTACTACTAGTAATGTAAGTTTTGGATAAAGTGGATTCGTTTGGTGCAACCTAATGATTTAAAAAATATTCAAATGTGTGTAGGTAAGAAATCGGTTTACAACAATACAACTACATTGACAGAGCGCAGTCAAATCACAACTGTACAAATATGGGAAACAAGTGAGGGTTGTTTACGTTTGAGGTGCTGCTACGTTGTACAGAAGATGCTTCATATGGTACAGCTTAAGTGAAAGTTATAAAACACGTTAACATTCTACTTGAACTGTACTAAATACTGTAGGGTTTGTATGAAACTAGTGTGCACCAACAAAAGGACTACATGAACAAGTTGGAAGGCCTCGGACTTTCCAAGGCGGTACAAGATACAAGGAACAACAACATTTGACATGTTGACGAAACTACGGCGGGATCTGTGGCATATTCAAAAGTAAGAATTTTTTATTGTTTCGTGCCTTCGTGTGACCAATACGGTACATGTCGGGATCCAAACCAACAGATTCCAAGCACTTGGCTGCGGCGCTCTTGGGAGTCTTCTCGGCCACCATAATAGCTGGTGCCAAAATCATGTAACTAGAGTTCAGTATTAAATACAATATACAATTAATCCGTGAGTACTGTTGTAGTTGCGCTTAAAATAGAACTAGTGTAACCCAAGCCTAACCCAATTAAATCAACTTGAACCCCAGCTGCTCTTAGCCTAAGCTAAAGAACTAATACTAATAGTTGAAGCATGTGAGAGCACCCACTAATACTTACCGCTGCTTGAAATCGGGGTAGACCATTCTGTTGGGGAAACCTTTACGGCAAATACGGATACCTTCAAGTACACCGTTACATGTCAGCTGGTGCATAACCAAGTGAGCATCAACTAGACCGGGCTGTTTCAACTCGTTGGGAATGATGCAACGCACGAAATGAGGTTGAGTAGAGCGCAGAGTTGCCATCAAGCTGTTCAACTGTTCCTTGTATGCCGATGAGACAGTAGCGAAGCCACCACCCTTCTTGCCACGACCGCCCTTAGCCTGCTCAGCGGTACCAGATTGGCCTGGATGATCAGCGAAGATTTCGGTCAGCAGCTTGTTCGACGACTTCTTGAACTGATCAACGACAGTGTCGTTCAAGGGATCCTTGTTCTTCTCCAACCAACCGGTGATGTTGTAAGCGACAACACCAGCATAATGGCCAATGGCGAAGTGAGCGGCTTGCTGGCCGGGCTTTGGTGGTTTTGGTTTCTGGAATGGAGCCGACTTGCCCAAGTGAGTGTTGCTCAACTTTTCGGCGAAGGTCTGATCAGTGGCCTTGGGGAACATAGACTCTTCTTCAAGGATGGACAGGATACCCATAGGCTGTTTGTAGATATAGAAAAATATCAAGTTAGCAAGAGTGCAATACACATTGAATTTACATTAGTAATAGCGTGTCATTTTCTTAGAAGCCTTTTTTTTATTGTAATTTTGCTATAGTAAATTATACATGTATAAAGCAACGAAGTTTAGTGCAGATCATGCATCTTACCTTGGGAGTTGTGTGAGTGAGTCAGTAGGTAGTTTCTAAGGGTAGGAATTTCCTTAGTAGATCGACGCGAATGTTAGGCATTTGAGGACTGACAGACAATACATTCAAGGGACAATATATACACAAAGGCAAGCAAATTCTTCAACATTTAGGACTAGACAATTTTCCGATGGGTATTATGCAACAGTGTTGCGGCTCAGCTTCAGCTGTATTTAGTACATTTAGTACTAGTTCGTTTTAGGGCAGCGGCAGTATTATTTTCGGCTAGATTTTCCGATTTCAATACCTTCTCAATCAATTCAATGCACAATTGCAGATCCATGCCGAAATCAATGAAAGTCCATTCGATGCCTTCACGCTGGTATTCTTCTTGTTCCAAAACGAACATGTGATGGTTGAAGAATTGTTGCAACTTTTCGTTAGTGAAATTGATGCACAATTGCTCGAAACCGTTGAACTGTATGCCAGAAACGTAACAATTTGTAACATAGAGTTAAACATGGGATATGGGAGAAATGTGGATAATTCGTTAGTAACAGTTGATGATGATGGGCGCGCTTTCAAGCACGTTTCTCCTATATACGAGTATATGATGGGCGTGCAATTGGGAACTGGTTCTGGATTTAAAAGACAGCACATTGTATACTTGTCGCTGTAGAAGTCAAGGGACGATTGTGGAATAGAATTCACAGACGTCGAACTTGGGGTGATATGCTTAGAATACACTTGCCAAGTTCACTGTGAATTCATTATTGGAAGGTATTTGTGGGTCACGTGCAGGAATTCCATCTTATTGGAATCCGCACTGAAGAAAGCATTCTTCGGATATCAATTCATTCGGCAGGCATCAAAAACAATCCACAATATTTATTTTCGTTTAGACCATTCCCGTTGCTTAAGCGCTGAACAAACCTTTTCGATCAAATCGATACAGGCCAACAAGTCCATACCGAAATCGATGAAGGCCCAGTCAATACCTTCTTTCTTGTATTCTTCTTGTTCCAAGACGAACATGTGATGGTTGAAGAACTGTTGCAACTTCTCATTGGTAAAATTGATGCACAGTTGCTCGAAGCCGTTGTACTACACAATAGGATTTCCATACAAAGGATGTGAATATTGTGAGTCATGAATAAGATCGTGTCACAACAACACAAACAAAAATAAACGTAGAAAATGGGGTGTGTGTGCACTGTGCATTTTGTGAGATGTTGGTGCGATATTGATATTGGTGCTATAAAACAATCAAAACTACTTTGGTGCCTTGGTGCAATAATAACACAATCAGGGCACGTGTACATATATATCTTACTTGCATCCGCAGACAAATCGTTTTCTGGTATCGTCGTGACTATCTGAAACTCTTTAGATATACTTAAGGCGAAAATTCTTTGAAATAGTGCAACATTAGACAACAATTATACTGAGACTACGAGCGCAAAAAACAAGAGCGAGAGCAAAACCAAGAGCAAACCAAGCTCCGTATAAGCACCTTTTCAATCAGATCGATACAGGCCAACAAGTCCATACCGAAATCAATAAAGTCCCAATTGATACCTTCGCGCTTGTATTCTTCTTGTTCCAAGACGAACATGTGATGGTTGAAGAACTGCTGCAACTTCTCATTGGTGAAGTTGATACACAGTTGCTCAAAGCCGTTGTACTAAATGATTTTTCATACAAATTAATTTAGTGCGTTATTGGTGTATATAACGATGCCAGTGTATATGTTGTAATAAATATATTTCTATATATGTGCATATATATATGTTTACGATGTGAAACGTGCCAGTGAGTTGTAAAGCTCAGATCTTGTTTTATGATTTTGTCATAGAGCAATATGTGAAAATCCACAGAATGAAACTGAGAAGATCAGAAATATAATAAAATATTCATAAATAAATTGTTCTTTAGATACAAAAGGCAAGTGAAAGCACTTTAAAACGGCACATAGCCGGCCAACAAGTTTAAACCGAGATGAATATAGGCTCCGTTCGTGACCAAAATCAAATTTCGATCATGGCTACATATATATTAACAAGATTCTGCTATGCTGGCTAAATTCAAACTTAACTACGGATAGTGTAGAACACCCTTTGGACGATGCTAGTTTCGTAGTGTGCTTGTGTGAAACATGATAGACGTGTTAGTGTATTTTGGTGTGCTGGTCATTGAAAATTTCGTTGCCTTCGGTTCGACAGGCAAACTGAAATTCCAACAACTGTCACACACCTGCTGTGCAATAGTTGGTCCTTGCTGCAGCGCTTGAGGAGCAACAGCAAGTGCCAGCTGTGCCAACAGCAAGTGCCTGTATCTCGTGTGTGTGTGTATGTGTGTGTCATGTGGGATTCCAAATACTCACGTCGAAAATTTCAAAACCAGCAATATCCAGCACACCAATGAAATGTTGACGCTTCTGCTTGGTGTCCAGAGTCTCGTTACACTTCTTGACCAGCCATTTGAAGAGACGATCGAACACACCCTTGCAGAGGGCACCGACCGAGTTGCTGACCTGTTGCACGTTACGGCCCTGGGTGACGAACTCGTTACCGACCTTGATGCGAGGCTTCAGCAAGTTCTTGTACAATTCGGCGCAATCGGTGCCGAACAGCTTGGCGACGCGGCCACCTTCCTCCTCACCGTCTTGCTCAGCCTGCTCCTCGCGACCACGTTGCTTGAACTTCATGCCACCCATATGCATGACGGCGGCGGTGATCTTGTATACTTCGGCCTTCTCTTGCTTGGTGAAGCCCAAGATGTCGAAGGCTTGCTATTGGTGCATACGCAGAAGGATTGAAATATATGAAAATACATTAGTTTTGTTTGCTTTCATAGCAAGGAGTGTGGTGGGGTTTAGAAGAAGCACTTTCAAAGCAGAATACAGTATATTACAGCGTTTGTGTACAATTCTTTGCGTGTGTAAAGACTTGAGGATAAGCATGCTAGAACAAATACAGAACATACAGCTATAAACTACATACAATATATACAACTTGTCTTATTTTAACGTTTTATCAACGGCACAAGAACAAAATACATATGCAAAAATATACAAAAATTGGTAGCAAAGCTCAAAAGCCTTTTTTATAGCGGCCGCAGTCTTACGCATACCCTACAAAACTAAATGTATTCTGAGCGGCGGCTTAAACGAAATAAACCGCCGGATGCGCTGTCTATATTGACTTAACGCTTTGCAGCTAGCTAAAGTATATAAAACTTCAAATACATCGCAGTGTTGGCAATAGCAGTTCATATACAAACTAACTGCCATCTTACACATGGTTCACTTTCAGTCGAAATCGATTGCAGTACGAATTGGATTTCAATTTCGAAAGAAGTGAACTGCAGTCATTGCCGTTAGTTTTAATTTGAATGCCATTCCATTTGAAGCTTAAAAAATATGCTAAAAATCAAATAAAAAATTCTATAAATACAATGCAGAAAAATTATAAGACACTTTTTTTTATGCATAAATTTTAATTAAGAGCAAAATATTCCGGAATCAAAATAGTTGTGCATACCAAGTCGTACTCGTATGTTGCTACTTTGGTGACCTAAAGGGTAACTTATGCTAACATGAGCATTTAAAGGCGTGCAATGGAGCTGCGGGCATGGTGGAGTAGAGGGGTAGATAGGAAAATGCTAGGATAACAGAACGACAGATGGGTCTCTTTTGAGTCGTACATCAAGTGGGGGTTAAGCAGCGGTACTGCAGAGCAACAACTCTGTTTGCGTACAATGAGGAGGGGCCGGGTGCATACACATACAGGAACTATGGAAAAGTGCACTCCGAAATACAGGAGCGGTCAGCGCCAAAACAGTTGTTCGCTGGCACACTGACACCAGCAGCGGTCATCGCTACGAGCACAGTTTTCAACGCACCGCTGGCGAAGGGGGGGAAACATACCAAAAAATGTGGGATCCGAGAAGAAGAAAAACACGGAATACAGACAAACTCGTAGATGCAACAATAACATGGGAACTATCATCTATGGTTGGTTGGTTGGTATTGGTGTATCGGCTGTTGTTGGTACACTACATGGAGTAGGTGTTGGTGTTGTTGTCGTGGGCATTACAACAATACAATAAACACATATACATATACATTGTATGTATGCATGTGCCTTGCAATTGTGTGCCCAGTTGAGCACGAACACAAGCACACAACCGCTACTGCAGCTGTTGTTGTTGTGCTTGTATTTGTGCCGCGCTGAGGTAGTGTTTCAACTTACATCTGCGAGCTGGAATTCCTCGCCGTCATCCATGTTCGGTACGGTAACTTTACCCTGCGACACATTAAAGTAGTCGTAAATATTGTCGGAAAGGAAGCAGTCAGCTGCATGTTCGGAAGAGAACGTGGTAGCACTTGATTTAATTAGAGCCTTTGCAACGATGCGCTGACACATCGGGCGGGAGCGAGCCAGCGATATACTTATATTGTAGATGATATTGGGAGAAGGGATGAGTAGGTGCTCAATTGAATTTCTTTTTGATTTGAGGAGATTTTGTGGGGATTTTTGGTTGAAATAAATGTGTGCATATAGATGTGTGTGTGTATGTTGTAGTATATAGGTTGCAATTGTTGACGATGGTACTGAGTTGTGCGGCTGAAGCAAATTTTTGCCATAATGCGCTCAATATCAAATGAGAAAAGTGTCTATTTTGGAGAAGAGGGCAAGCTAAACCACTGAGCTAGGAGCGGGCTTTTGCTATTGCATTGCCATGAAAAAAATATTTAAAAAAATGCTTGATCCATTGAGAGACAAAAAAGTAAGTCCAGGTGTCAAAGTGGCTCTCACGCAAAAAAAATTTTAATTATGTTTAATCTTCAGTTTGCTGAAGTCTTCGCTAAGAAGGGTTTCTAGCTTTCAAAATGTTATTAATTTCGATGGCAAAAAATTTGAACTAATTTGATTTTGCTGAACGCGCTCAAAATGCAAAGTGCGGCAGTATAACTTACTGCATTGCATGGTGAGACCTGCTCCCAGTCAATTTGGCTTTTATTTAAAATCGTTTTGTGTTGTATTTACAAAATATTTGCAACAAAATGCTTGAGGAAAACATAACAAAGAACAGAAATGTTCGGGTTGCTACAATGCCTACATAGCAAATAGATAAAAAGTTGCAATTCCGGAATAACACTTGAAAGTTATGCATATTTACACAGTAGATAGAGAGAGAGAGAGAGAGAAAAATAAATGAGCTAGAGCGAGAGTGAGAGAAAGAGAGAGAGAGATATACAGACAGTAATCAATCCGTGGAATCTCAAAATACATACACTTTTGCTTGGTTTTTGAAAATATATATAGGTATATATAAATGTTTATATATAAAAAGGAGAGAGAGAGAGAGAGAGAGAGAATGTATAATCGTAAAAATAATACAAAAGAGTAGAAAGATTATGGTACAAATTGAGACTGGGTAGCGCGCAGCAACACTTACATCGGTCAATTCAAATTCTTCACCATCGTTGACACCGGGTATCCTTGTTTTGCCCTGGCATATGCCGGGATAATCACCAATACGTGGTGTAAGAAATGTCATCTCTTTTTTTCACACATACACAATTACAATTGAAATTGCGTTTGTTTGATCGAAGCAGAGAAATTAATTGAGAGGCGCATTAATATAAAACGCCATTACGAGAAAAAAACTTTATACAATTACATGTGATCATTTTGTAGGCGTGACTGGAGTTGCTTGAGTGTGCAGAAATAGCGAAATAGCGCTTACATGGCGCAAGTGTGTTGGTAGGTATGTATGTATGTGTATATGGGGAAGAGAGTATTTGAGCTGTGTCTCTCAGACAAGCTGTATGTGTGCTTCTAATAAAAAAAATTTACATAATTGTACTTATTTTGATTTCCTGCCATACTTAAAATAATTGCGAATTTTCTACAAAACGCTTTGCAGATCTTAAAGCAGTTAGAAGCGTTGCTATGAGTACTATAAAGCGTTTTAAAGCAGTTTTTGGGAATTTTTTTGTTTGTTTAGGACCAAAATTTGTATTATGTGTGTGTGTTTGTTGTTGGCGCGTTTGTTGTTAGCAAAAATTTCGTTGCCATTTTATTTTAGCAGCACATCAATTTAGACAGAGTTCGACATTTTTCGAGAGTTTTCGATAATTTTGACAGTGTTGGACAATTTTTACAATTTCCGAAGATTTGGACAATTATGACAATTTGGATAATTTTGAGATTGTTTGACAATTTTACAATTTGACAATTTGACAATTCGACAATATGGTTATATATTGTGCTGTGGTATTTGAACGAATACGCGCAGCGTTTGTCAATGTTATGTACACAACATCCATTTGAGTTAAGTGTTTGGGACGAGTTTTATACATGTTTGTTGGCTGTGGTTGTTGTTATACACAGATATGCTTTCTTTTGTTGTTTTAGCTTATTGCTTACATCGGTGTTCAGAAATTCTTCGGCATCATCGACACTTGGAATTGTGGTCTTGCCTTGTGCCACAATGCGATAATAGTCAATTTTGTGGGTTAACAGGCAAATATCTGAGCATTAAATCAATCAATATTGTCATAGTGATGTGTTCATATTGATGAGTTCAGTCGAATGCCAATATGCGATACGTATGCAACATTCGCAAAATACACGCACATAAACGAATATATATAGTGTAGGCATATATATATATATATAGGACATGTGTGTTTGGAATGCATGAAGTGGAGTGGGGGGAAAAATATAAAATTGAAAATAAAAATGAATGTTCAGTTGTGTTATATATATAAAATATACGGTTAAGGAGTATGTGGGCACAGAGTGATGATGAAGCTGTTGCAGTCCGTCAGCCATAGGCATTGTTATACATGTAGCTATGTTTCACTTTCGGGCGAAATCGATTTGAGCAAACGATTTTCATTTCGATCGAAAGTGAGCGCACAACAATGCATATGACTGAGCGCTGACACGTCTGCTTGGTAATCCTGATTACATAAAACGGAAGTGGGAAGTATGTTGTAGGGTCGCCTTCTTTCTATAGCACTACAAAGCATGGCTACTTAGCTATATAAAATTGCATAATTTAATCAAATTTCAAAGCATTTAATCTTTTTCAATTGTATCCGTACTATTGGGATATTTTTGTATAAATTACAATTGCTTGTAGCTATGCACATATACTAGAACTATGCACATGATGACAGCTATTGTATTTTAAAGAGCGAAAAAAATTGCATAATTTAGTGAAATATTTTAAGCATTTTGCCTTTTCCAATTGTATCCGTATTATTGGGATATTTTTTGGATAAATTACAATTGCTTGTAGCTATGCACCTATATAGATATGTATGTGCATGACAGCAATTGTAATTTCAGCGGAAAAAGATTGCTACTTATAAAAGAGCTAATACGATTTTGCCAATATAAACAACAGTTCTAAATTACAGCGCCAAACAGTTATTGCATATCCAGATAGCAGATATGATAGTAAGAAATTTGGTTCAAAAAAAGTAAGAGTAAAAAGTTAACTAAAATAACAGCTAGTAAGATAAATGAAATAGGGAATTACATCAGTAAGTTGGAATTCTTCATTATCGTCGATACTGGCAACAGTGACCTTGCCCTGAGAGACAATGTGGTAATCGTGGACGTTATTGGACAACAGACAGATCTCTGTAGAGGGGATATAGTGTGTTGTGGAAAGCAGAAAGTAATTTGTAATTTAGCATGAGTTCTCTTCAAAATGTAAGTTCGAAAAGTTTATATAGCCTGTACATGTGGCCATTGAATTGTATTCAGCGGGTATTTGTAATCAAAAGCCTAAACTGTTCAAAACAAACCGTTGACTTTTAACCAAAAAGCTTCTTCACAATTTAAACATTTGCTAATGCTTATTTGTTGAAGGTTGAAGACAGTGGCAAGAATTGACGATGAGTTGATGTTTGTTGGGAAATGAGTTGAATATGGAATGAGCTTATACCTTTGACACCGGCAACGGAACCAGACATGATCTGGTAGAAGATATGGTAAGAACGCTCCAACGACTGCTGAGAGATGACACGAGCCTTCTCCAACAGATCTGCGCGAAAGAAAGAAAGAAAGCAGAGAGACAAGTCATCAGCAGCTATTCAAATTTGTTTTAAAAAAATAATAGAAAGAAAATACTTACAAGTTTCAATATCAGCACCAGCAAGTTTACCAGATGGGCCGAAATGAATACGGATGAATTTACCCTATACGCCAAAGCAACGAAGAAAAATACATAATCAGCTATTGATAGTAAAAAGCAGCATACAACGCTGAGATACTTACGAAACGAGACGAGTTATCGTTACGCACGGTCTTGGCGTTACCGAAGGCTTCAAGCACAGGGTTAGTTTGCACAACCTGATCTTCCAGGGAGCCCTTGCTCTTGTTAGCGGCCTGCTCGTCCTTCTTAGTCGAAGCGCCAACGGTGGCGAAGTACGCAATGACCTTCTTCGTGTTCTCAGTCTTACCAGCACCAGACTCACCGGTAATCAACATAGATTGATTGACGTGGTTGGTCAACATGTCGACGTAAGCACCGTCAGAAATGGCGAAAATATGGGGTGGCACTTCATTACGGCGCTTGCCACGGTACATCTTAGCGCAACGGTTGGTGTATACGGGGTAGCGCTTGTAGGGATTGATGGCAACGCAGAAAAGACCGGAGTAGGTCTATTGTGTGTCATAATCGAGCGAGAATAAAGTTTTTTGATTAATACATGCGAAAAAATGATGTATGGCAATTTTTGATAAATAGGAAAATTGAGGCGGGTTTGGATGGGTCACTCGCAAATTTTGAGCACATTCTGTTTATTCGCAGAATAACGTTTTCAATATGTCAATAATTACGAGTGGCCGTTGGTGGCCATTGGTGGGTAACAAACGCCGCCTGATTTCGCGATTTTGTCAATGGTTGTTTCGCTTTCAAGCGGCGTTCGTTACGGCATGTTTGGGTGGGGGAGACTGCTCACTATATGTGGTAGGAACTAAAACTATGAAGGATTGGGGAGGTGCGGTGCTGCAACTAAAACTGCTGGTGTATTTGTTGGTGATGTTTGTCAGCTCAGCTCTGGAAAGTTTTGCACTTTTTTGGCTTGATTTTTTGTTGTTGTTGTTTTGTGGTGTGTGTTGGATGTTTGGTTTTCATTTGCATTCTACCACTTCGGAAGGTACTTCTCCTTTGTCGGCAATTAGTGAAAATACCAATTCGTTTATGAGGCTTTTCCGAATCGCAAATCCAGTTACCGTTTCATTGGGCTGGTGATTCATGGCTTGGCAGTGTGCTTGTGTGTGGGTTAGGTGTAAGCCGAATTAGAGCGTACGTGACCAATATGCGGGGTTATGTTATTAATGGCAAGGCGCATGCAAAAGTTGCTATGCCTTTGCAGACTTTCATTTGGAAGCCAGTTGGAAGTCAGCGAAGGAACAGCAGCTTACATTGTCAATTGGCGCCAAATTGCAGCTGTTTTCTTTCGCGCCAATGAAAATGCCGGCAAACATTGCTTTAGCGTGGGCTCTTAGCGCTATGCTGACGTGCATCAAAAAAGTTGCTATTTCAAGTAGTTTTTTTCTTTTTTAAAACAACAATTGAAATGGCAAACAGTTGGGACTATGACGTCAGCTTAGAGCTGGAACAACATACATCTTTTAGGCTATGACTACAGTTTGTGATTAGTAAAATGTTTTCTTTATTTTTGATGAAGTAGTTTCTTTTTTTTAGGAAAAATAATGAATTAATTGATTTTGAATGCAAATTGAATATGTTTGTGAAAAATGAATAGAACAGTGAGCGGTAGGAACAAGACAGGACACATTGAAAGCAAACATGGCAACATCGCATATACTCACGTAGATCAGCTTGTTGTAGTATCTCTGTCTCAAGTTATGCAGTACAGAGGCATCGTTAAGATATGTCAAGTTGGACATATCCTCGGCTTTTTCGTATTTTGGAGGGTTGACTTGTTGGAGCTGATCTTTCTTGAAATCTTTCGACTGTTTTAGTCGAAACGCGTATGAGATTTTCATATTTGCAGCAGAGGATCAGTGTTTTTTTTTTTGTTGTTGTTTAATTTCGTTGCATTTTTGTTATCAGATAATCATCGAAGAGATTTTATTCGAATAACAAACGCGAATGGGCAGACAGACAGTGAAGCAAAGACGTAGGCAAAGAAAGAGAAGAAGAAACCTTAAATTAGTGCCGTGTACTATTTTGAACTTACGTAGATAAGCTTCATATAGTAACGTTGTCGTAGATTGTGCAGCACGCATGGTGTATTCAAGACGGTCATGTCGGCCATATCTTCAATTTTTTCGAATTTTGGTGGATTCACTTTCTCCACCTTATCGGTTTTAAAATCCTTAGTCTAGATGTGTGTATACGAAATGAAAATATTGTAGGCAATGTCTACTAATGAAAACTGAAAAGCATCAAATGCAAAATAAAAAATTTGACATATGAGAAATTTGCAAAAATCACGCCATATTGTAGCAAGTCAACAATTGTTGTTGTTTACTAACAACAGGCATATATTCGACAATTTCGCATAAACGTTTAATGCATGTCTTTGGCAGCAATGAAACCGGTAAAGTTGTTGTATGTGTAACGCGCGCTGCACTGCATTCGACGACGATGAAGACGCCCGTTCCCAACGGAACATGTTTACATTACCTCTCCACCGGGCAAGCCAACGGAGACGATATCGCCCTTGGTGGCTTTGATCTCACCAAGGAGATAGCCCTCCTTCTCGTCGGGCACCCAGCAATTCTTCTTGGAGTCATAAGGCTTCGATTGATCGATACGCCTCTGTTCCAACGACACGAACAAGTATGGCGTTGGATCCTCATCCTCTTGGCTAGCAATTGGCTTCGGCATATTGATAAAGTTTCGCTTTTAACAACAAAAACGCAAAAACAACTCGAGTGAGATGGGGCTAGAGCTTTGCAAATGGATTTGCAAAATTTCCTTTGTTAAATTTATCAAATATATCTCGTCGTCTCAGCCCAAATGCTTCCCTGCAAATAAAGCAAACAAATCGAAAGTTTTATTTTTGTAACAAACATTTTCTTATATATGTATATCATTAAACTATATATATGTATAATATTTTGGCACTTTTTGTTGTATATTTTCTTTACAAAATTTCGAGAGAGCGTGCGTTCACTGCAATGACCTACATACATTCATACAATGTGACTTCCTTAAATTGCCCTAAAAATGTATCTATTTTTTCTCTATTTGCGCTCTGCTAGAATTGTTGTCTCTTTGAGCGCGCCGCTGCTGTTCTCTGCTCTTCTATGTGCTTTCTATTTTCAGATTTTAGGCGGCAAATAAGCTATGAAAATATTTTCGAACTTCCAAATATGTTAATGCTTTGCTTGAAATGAACTGAAATCGGATATTTTGCTGCTCTGCACGCTCACTTGCTCTCTATCTCTCTCTCTCGCATGCCGGATGTGCTTTATTGCATTTGTGTGCGTATGAGCGTTTGAGTGTATGTGAGTGCTGGCAATACAAAAAAACAGCTATGAACGCATACGAGCCTGTAGGCAAAAGCAAATCTCAAGAAAAGGGCACAAATTTCGCAGCTGTATGCGTGTAAATTGCGTGCATGTATGCACGGCCAGGTGATTGCGAATACGCTCAATTGTTTTTGTATGCTATGCGCATAACAGCAACAACAGCAGCAGCAGCAGCAATCGCTACCGATCACAGCAACAACAAGTGCGGGCAACTTGTGTGGGTTGCAGCTAAAGATAGCTCAGTGCGAGCGGCATGCATGTGAGTGTGTGTGCACTACCATTGTTACGTAAACACACAAGAATTCGCAAAACTTTTCTTTCAACTTTCAAATCATTTCGAAAACAACACTTCAATTTGCTTCACTTCAAGTTTCGAAAATTTGTTGCGTAATTGCGCACAAAAGTTTTCATTTCATTGCAGTTTAAAATTTTCCAAAAAATTATCACTTTTCTTTCACTTTTAAATTTGCATGCAATTTCCTGCTGTTTTAAAGTTTGCACTATTGCCATCAGCAGCAGTAGCAGGGAGCAGCCAGCTGCCTTCACTTACTTCAGCTCGGCTGGAGTGGCACTTAAACTTCCGCTTTAGAGTTCGTTTAGCAAAAGGGAAATCGCTAGTATCGCTTGCGATCTCTGTTCAAAGCTGTTCGTTGTTTTTTTGTATTTTTCAGAAAGAATGCGAGAGGAACCGCTGTTCGTTTAAGATTTCTATGAAATTGAGAAATCGTTTCGTTACAACCGCCGCAAGTAGTTGATCTAAAACGCCCGAGTTGCGAGACCGCAATGAATTGGAAATGCGAAAAATTTCATAGCAGCAGTGTTGAAAATAGAAAGACAACAACAACAAAGGTACCAAAAACTAGCAGCCAAATAGCTTCAAATACAAGGCGTTATTTTTAAAATTCTCGAAAATATTTCGAAACTGCCGCATACACACACACACACACACACATAATTGTTTGTGTAGGCATGTGGCAGCGAAAAGCTTTGCTCTCTCTTTCTAACCATAGCAAGCTATCTCTATCTGTGAAGCACACAATTTGTAAGCGTGTGTGTTATATATGTACATAATATATCTAGCATATAGGCAGTGTGTGAGTGCTGCAATTGTGTATGTGTGTGTGGCAACTTGTGAGCTTTTTTCCCGTCCGTTATACAGGTATGAATTGACTCTATCGTCCCGGCGTAGATCAATCTTTTTTCGGGCACAAACTTTTTTTTCAGCATTGTTCGTTTTTGACTGTTTCGTTTTTGGTAATCTTGTCATCTCTTTCCAACGCACGTTCAGCACTTGGCAACTTTATGGCTGTTTAAGCATGTCGTTTCTTTGCGCATTGTTGTTGTTGCTCTTGCTGCTGATAATGTGTATTGGAAAAACTATTTTTAAAACAGACATACTAAATTTTAGAAGTTAGTGCAGGAAAATCTGACATGTCTGCAAGAGATTGTATTGTTCGAATTTGCAAAATATGGCGTGTATTGAAATGATTATTTGCATAACTGCAAATATTCTGCAAAATTATGAAAATGCTCCTAAAGTTAGAAATTTTTTACTAAAATTAAGTTTGTTATACAAATGTGCATATTCTGAACAACTCCAATGAGGTTCAGATACATGCTTACTTATGTATGTGAAAAATGGTCATATGAGAAGGTAAAATCTTTCAGCTGTGATGAGCTAAGTTGTCGGCCAATATAGCAACGTTTTGATATTATATTTTGAATATTACATTTTAAAATTATGTTTGGTTATTACATTTTAAAAGTGTTGTTAAACTTTTGAAATCCCATTTAAAAAACTTTTGCATTACATTTCAAAAGAGTTTTTCAAATATCATGTCTTTAAAATATTTGAAATTACTAATGTTAACTTTTAAACTAATGAGCATTTTTGCAGTAGTAAAAAAATGTTCATATGAATTTCGAAATTTTTTCGAAGTTTTTTTTACATTTTATTGCGTTCGATTTACAATCAATTGCTTAAATTTGATAATCAATTTCGTATAATTTTATTTGATTAGCCATGTACAATTTTTGAATGACGTAAAATATTTTAAATTATTTAATTTTTTTACAAAAGTTAGTTTCATCATAAGCTGATTTCATTCTTGATTTCTTTCTTTCTGATATTTTTGGTAGCAACCGGTGCTACCACTACCACTTGTTGCAGCAGGCATTACAGCATAACCATTGATAATGCCAAATGTCAGCGCTGACATTGACACGATGACATTCTGCGATCAAGAAGTGATCCTATTACACAAATAGCACTTTTTTGGGTATTGGGGGAAAAGCTGCGGTGATGAGGTAATCCGTAGGCCGTAGTAATCCACTTTCGTTTTGGGAGCATATGCATATATATTCCATTGTATAAGTTCTTGCTGCATATATATACTAATATATATGTATGTATATATGTACATATATATACATGCATTTGTGTAATAGGCTTCACTTTTTCATCACAAATTGTCAGCGGGTGTTATCACAGCCTGATAATTGCTGTTCACACATGCGCAATGCATGTACATATGTATGTGTAACTGTAGTGTGTATATGTAATCCATATGTCTGTTTGTAATCCACAATGGCTGCTTGAGTAATCCTTAAGCGTAATTCAAGCTGTTCATTTAGAGTCACTTGCAAATTTTGCTGGTTTTCTTGCATTTCTTAAAAATTATCACAAATTCTTGTGCATTTATTTCTTTAGTAAAAAAATTAGCTATGCCATTTCAATTGTTCGCTTGGCTTTTTTCACTTCATTTCATTTGAAAAATTATGCAAATTTATGCATATGGAAGGTTATTCGAAGGTCCTTCAGGATATTATCAGCACTACTAAATACACACACACTCTCTCTCTCGCTCGCTCTTTCGTTCGATTGCTCTCTTGCTGTTGCGGTTGCAGGCTCAGTGCACAAAAAACCAAAAATCCAACAATAGGTGTTACACTTACGCGTTCGAAAGCCGTTCTGACCAATACAACCGGTTAGGTTCCTTTTTATATGTGGCAATTTGATACCGTTCACTTCGGCCGTGAATCGTGTACGTACACCCCATTCGCCATTCGTTTCATGGGGTTTTCGCTCCCTTTTTCGGCACAACATGCTCGCACGATCAATTGTTGTGCTTTTTGGCGCTGTTGTTGTTGTGGTCGTTCTTTCTGCTTTCGCATTTTCGAGAAAAGCGAAAACGTGTGCGCTGTGCATAAGTGTAAGTGCATGTGTGTGTGTGTATGTGTAGCTTATGCATGTGTGTGTGCGTGTGCTATCATGACTCAGTAAAAGCACACATGCTTGCCTGCGGCTGTTAGTGTGCGTGCGCAGTGATGCAATCTATTGCGTTAGTATGAAGTTAATACAGAGTGAGCGTAAGAAGGATCGATCGCATGGCGAGCTGATCCCCCAAGAGCTTGAGCTTTCGGAGCGCATAGTAAGCGCGCGGCTGAGAGCGAGCAAGATCCGCAGCCAGATCCCAGAGCTCGACGATCGTCCTGCGCATTTTGTACCCACACACCAGTGCCAAATTCTTTTCAATGACATTCACATAGCCATTTTCTGCGCAGCACGTGTGCGAGTGTTTGTGTATGTGCCGGGGGCTAAAATGCTCTTAGCAGGTGCTTTTGGAGAAAGCCAAATGAAATATGTGATATGCGCGGCTATGGGCATTCGGCATCTCATCTCATCGTTTCGTTCGTTTGTCATTTGTTTTTGATTGAACGTGGTGATCAGTTTTCGTTTGTAATTTGGCAATTCTCTGTATTCTCTTTTGTTTGCTTTGCTCTGCTGACATTGTTTATGCTCAGTGAAGCCTGCGGCGTCTAGTCAGCTCAGCTCACCTCAGCTCACCTCGGCGATCGCAGCATAAGCTTCGGCGTCGCCAAGGTGCTTTTGTGCTGGCTCGTTTATGATCGTTTGATATCTGATTTGGTGTGATCATTTTACGGTTTGTTCGTTTGGGCCTTTGGCAGCACTGGTTGCACTTCGGCCAGCGTTCGAATTGCTGCGATTTCAGTCGTGGGTGTTGCACGCAGGGTTCGCGTACTTTTAGCAATAAGTTCCGGGCTGCCACTACTTGTCAGTCGGTCAGTCAGCCAGTCAGTCAATCAGCCAGTCAGTTTGATCAGTTGCTGACACTGAACAATTGTCACTGATCACAACAACAGCACGTGTCACATATACACACATAAAGCTGTTTTCGATTGCCACAGATCAGTGACCAAGAAACCTTTTCCTTATGCTATTTTAAGCATATTCTCAATTTAATCGTTTATATCGATATCATGGAGTAGCCAAGTGCCGTTGAACTCGTTAAATATAGTGAGAGAGAGCAAGGCGATGCAGTGACTTTATAAATCGAGGCATTGTCGATTTTAATAATAATAATCAATGCTTTGGGAAGTATTGCACCGCAACCTTAAGATCCATTGATGCCCCCTTCCCAGCAGTTACCTGCTCTGCCCGTGGACTTTACATGATATGATGAAATTAAAATTGTTATGAAATGTGCAAGTATGCATTTTCCTTCAGTATTTCAATATAAGTCTTTCAATTCCGAAAGGTTTCTGTAATCCCTAAATATTTGATATTCGAAATTCGAATGTGAGGACTTTTCTAATAACATTAAAAAATTGCAACTAAACTTGTTTACCTATGTATGCAAATTTTAAAGTACCGTACTGTCGAATTTAATTATGCATGCACTTTTGTTCGGTTATTTATAGTAAATAACTGCATATTTGATCATGACTTTGTTCAGTAAACGGCTGATCATAAAGTAGCTTTAAAGTAAACTTATTGCTTCAAATCAATGAACCGTGTTGATTAGTAAACGAGCATTTTAAAATGCAATAAAATTGTACTTTAATTAATTCTAGATCACTTGAATGTGATGGGTCAGACCGAAAACAATATCCATGAAAACTGTTTGGAGGACGAGGATACGGTTGCCCACTTTCTATGCGAGTGTCTCGCCTTTTCAGGTCACGACTGCAGTTTCTGGAGCCAGACGAGATGAGACGAGATGAGAACAGACCAATTATGTTCCTTGCGACCATCCAAAAACCACCACTTTGCAAGAAGATGAGCACGATTTCAGTAAAGGGAATTTAACTGGGCTGGGGTTTTTGAAATTTCGTGTTTTTCTTATTCTCTTGTTCCTCGAATTTACCTGGTACGATTATGACGCACACAAAGTTTAAAATTACAAGCCAAAATAAAAAAGTTCCTAGACCCAAATAATTCAAATAATTAAGTGAATAACCAGCCCACAATATTTAAATTAACGCGGAGAGTAATGAAGCTACATTATGCTATATATTCCCATACATATTTGCCAAGTTCCATGTCCATTTTATATCTAGATGTGCGCGTATATATGTACATATGTATGTATGTATTTCGAATTATTAGAAACTTTTCGCAAATTTCGAGCATTCCTCGCCACCGAACGCCGTGCCACAGTCGAGCACATTTAGGCCTCTTCCCACATGTGAGGTGAGCACACATAAATGTGGACCAAGTGAATATATAATTAGACTGTGTGCGCTAGTCTGCGGCAATGCTCGAGTATCCGCGACGAGTATCTGGCCGCTCCTGCCGCGCTGCCATTACGTGTCTTTGTATGTGTTGCGATCGCCACCGATGAGCACGCCATTGTGTCGGTGTCTTGTCGGCGTCTGCGCCCGCCTGTGTTGTGATGAATGGTCGCGCTGGCTGGTGCGCCAGGCAGCTTGTGCAAATGGTGTTCGCTAATTTTTCTTTCCGAATGCATAGTTCAGCAGGCGAGTCGATGCGAATCGTTTAAAATCGATTTTCAGCACCGCCACAAATAAATCAAAATTCGATTTTGAAATTGTCTGAAGGCGAAGCAGATGTAGTGGTATTTTTTGAATATGCAAAATGAAATGAAATTTCGATGAACTTTAAATCGTTGATCTATTTGAGAATTCTACTGCCCCCGCTTCTTCAAGTTCATTCAGGCTAAACCGCTTCCACCGCACACATGCATTTATTTGTATGTATGTATGTGCAACTGTCAAATAACAGTGCCAATATATGTATATAATGCGTTTTCGTTGTTGTTGTTGTTGCTGATCATCTCTCCGCTTGGCGGCATATTGCCACAAGCAACCAACTATTGGTCGTAGTTGTTGTCTACATCTTAATTAATATCGTACATCGAATATGAAAGCAAATGAATGCAAGAAGTACGAAGGCACGTTCCGTTCTGTCGCTTGGATTTGACAGATTTGCATGTTTCATTAGCATTGGGACAAGAGCAACTGTACAACTGCGCGAGTGTATTAGTTCAGATTGTTTTTGAAGCGGTGATTCAGACTTCTAGTCACCGTGGTCTGAGAGGCCTTTTGCAATAGTTCTCCATGAATTTACAGATTCTCATGGATGCGAAGCTTCAAAAATTATTACTTAAAGCTATTTCGTTCGGGGATTCCAGGACGTTAATACGTAGTCTAAGGTCAATATATATTTATGGGGGCTACAAATTTATTCTATAACCGTATTCGATTATAATTTTTTTAATAAACCAACGGCCAGGGTATGCCCTTATACATACACAGCACTTGTTGGCTTAAAAAATTATAACACGTTAGTTGGATCGGAGACGAAGACTGCGAGGAATCTGTTGAGCACCTCTTTTGCAAATGCCCAGCGCTAGCGAGAACGCGCTTCCGATTCCTGGGACATTTCTTCCTGAGCTGTCTAGCAGACTTGGAAAAAACGCCACCAGGACATGTAGACAAATATACCAGAGCCACAAAGTAGCTCCCATACATGGGAAGTGCATAGGTGAAAACCTCACGTGGTAACACAATGGGCCTTTTGGCCTAAGTTATGTCCTTGAGACGACTTCTGAACCTACCTACCTACCTAGTTGGATCGGAGGAAGTGGAGTAGTGATGGTGGACAAACGTATAGTTTAAATAACAAAGGATTTAATGGCCCAATGGCTCATTTTAATGACTTTGTTCTAGTTCCATGGATACACTCATCAAAAAATTATAAAGAGTGGGGGTACGCTCCTCCCCGCTTCTAAGTATTGCATCATAAAAAAGTATATGTACCTCAAAATGTAAGTTGCTTTGTGTAGATGACAAATACCAGCAACTTTTTTTTATATGAATTAATGCTTACACGAATTCTCATATAATTCAAAATGACAAATTGTGGCATTTTAAGAAAGCTTAAAATACAGACAGTTATTCTTATACATATATACACCCACAAAAATAAGTTCGTGATGCTAACTAAACAAGTTCCCAATTAGACTAAATTTTATGGAAAAATTATTTAAGAGAACAACAAGATGAATACGATTTTTATGTATGAACACTTTTTAATCCTAGATCGGCTTACGATATTTGTAACTCATTTCGACTGAGGAGTCACACCAAGGACTATGTTTTAAAAGACGGCCAATTCTAGATAATCAAGGGAATTTTTTGGAAAATCGAAAATAACTCTAAAGCATGATCAAGCAACAGTAGAATCAGATCAGTTGTAAAGTTGCACTTCATAAAAATTAATTGTATTAGGTTTCAAATCGACGAAATTAAAAAAAATTTTATTTATTCGTCAGCTTAACTAAGCTTAAAATATTGATTTTCCAAATAAATTGAAGCTCAAAACTCATTTTCATACAGTAGCTGTTGGTGATTGAGATTCTTTTAAGCTCCAATCGAGACTCGAATCAAACTAATTAGATAAAATCTATATATTAACTAACTTATTTGTTTAAATCAGCACAGCTGTTAAAATATATAGTCTACTTATTCTATTACTAAGAAATTTCCACTAGCGTATGTGCATATGTACATATATAATTATAGTATTTGTACACTAATGCGGAACATAATGAAGTGTTTAATTAAAATTTTAAGCACGTAGAGACACAATTTAAAAGGTGCTAAGCACTTGCAAACTCATTTCACATAATTTTTAAAAAATGTCAAAAATTTGCAAAGCACGAAATTGAAATTTTTAATTCGAAATTCTTTCATAATCGGATGATTGGCCCGCAAAAATATTGCGTAAATGACAGCACGCCTTTTAACCGCTTGCGGCATGCAGCTTGCCATGTGCGACACTGCGCCCACAACTGGCCCACGCCACGCCATATGCATGGCAACAACAGCGAAAAGAACAATATGAACAATGTAGCTGCGAGCACAAGGCCTTCATTGCTGTCATAAATTGTGTGCTCATAGATCGAGATTATATCATATATAGGCTAGATACTGGCATTCAAAAGAATAATTTGTAATTAAAATTTGTCGTAATCAAAAGCTGGCAAGGGGTGGGGGTAAGCGCTAAAGTTAAAGAAAGTTTTAATATTATTTTGCTTAACATAGGCAAACAAATGCCCCCTTTCTCAACTTACGTGCCTACGCTCGTGCCGCTAGTCTTTCTGCGTTATCTCGCCCGCATCCCAACAACACTCGAATGCCGAATACTTTTACGAAAAAAGCAAATATTTCACATAAATAATGAAAATAAGTAAATTGAAAACATGCTGAAACACAATCTTCATTTTTGCATTGGAATTTCACACAAAGAAGCAAGAATTCACGACTTTTATGAATGTCCCAACAAATACAAAAATAAAATTTTCAAATATTAAAACTAAAAAATATAAATATAGATTGACCAGAATTATAAAATTCAACGTTAACCCATTTTTGCCTCTAACAAAATGGTTCGAAATTTTTGAATTTCTTTTCCTCACATCAGCAACGAGCACACATCCACTGAGCCACTGCGGCGTATACATTACTAAACCGGAAGGCGAAAAATGCATAAGTTTTGAGAACTGAACGTCAGATAATATGTTCTTCAAATTGTGGACAAAACTGTACGTGAATCTATAGATATTGTGTTTATACCACGGCTCATTGTCGGCGCCAAACCGAAGTCTCTATGTAGATACATCCTCTATGCGTACAATTTTCGGCTTCTCCGACAGTTCCTACATTTGTTTTCAGCTCACTTCTCTTGTGATCCCGCAGCTGACAACTGTAAGTACTCCGATGCATCTACGTAATTGAATGAAACATAACCAAAATCTTTGCGGTTAACCCTTTTCCCCCTGCTTCCTTTCTTTCACAACACATATAAAAGAAAACGCTAGCTAAATTTCGTTTTAATTTATTTATTAAAGTATCGAAATAATATTGAATTTTATACTATTTCAGTTATTTGTGAAGATCTCGATCAGTCGGCACACAATGGGTTAAGTGGCGGAAAACCAATTTTCAAATTATGATTCGTCATTGGCATACTTGCAGCGTGTATTAGTCGTTCTTCGAGCTAATACATGCCTTGATGATGGTCCTCCCATCTCGGATGCTGCAAATTTACAGCGGAAAATATTTGGACATTTAAAAATTTAATTTACATTATATGTTTGCAGTGTGTGACGGGCATGATTCACATTCCTTCCGCTGACCCGTCGGTCTGCCATAATTTACATGCCACGGGATGAAGCATCAATAAATTTCCTTTAAGTGTGCACAAAAACGGCTCACAAATAACAATTTAGTCATCGACTTGGTCAGGATTTACGTAAATATAATATAATGAATAAGTTCGAAAGTTTAGTGCGCTGCAAATATTATGACCCAATAAAATTAAAATATGTCTTTTAAATGCAAATTTGGTTGTTAAATCATTCCGAACTGTCATACGGATTTAGACATTTTAAGATAAAATATATGTATATATGAAGTTCAATTCCGCTGACCAAGTGAGCAGAACAAGGCGGTTATTTTGAATTACTATAACAAGTATTATCAATGTGCCGCCAGAAATCCTGATCAATATAAAATCGAAAATCGATATTATATTCATTAAAGTACTTGGATAATACTTTAGGCTCTTCGATTTATTATAATTGAACAATTTTCCGAACACATTTTAATAAATCCAATACAATATCTGTACAATAGGAAGAGGAGAAACCTTCATGGTAAGGTTATTATTTTTCTAGAGAATAATTTAAAACAACAACCAGATATTATAAGGACATATTCCCTGGTGAGATATTTAAAGAAATTGTTGGTGAATGCTATGAAAAGGAAAATGTTTAGCTTCTAATCTAAATATTAATGACAACATACAGATGATTTTTATGGCATTTTTGTCTAAACTTGTAACTTCTAATACAAATATTGATGACAACATGCAGATTTTTATTAGCAATTTCACTCAAATAATCACCATTTAATGGCGATGTAGATTTGTTGATATATACATATAATCTCGCATGTTTCATAAAATGTAAATGTTTTTAACCGTTAAATTTTAGTAAATAATAAAAAAAATTTGAATACCAACTAATAAAAAGGCTACATGAAAATGTAGATAAGAACTGATTATGTATACCGACATGTAAAAAATTCATTAACTTGATCAATAAAACAGTGTACTAAATTTAATTGTGGACTCGAAAATTTTATTTAAATACATCAAAGAAAATAAAATATTTCTGCCGATCTAATTAAAAGCTAGAAACGAAATATTTGGCATTAATCTGTTCGATTCGACAGTGTCAGTGCATATATTTTTAGAATTCTATCTTGCATTTCATTGAGAGATAATGTTCTGTAAGAAAATACAAGCTGATGTAAATATGTGCAAAAATTGCAAATGCGAAAAGAATTGAAGCCAATATTTTTTGGCAATTTTGAAAGAATTTGAATTTGACAAAATACATAACTGTAAATATCTTTGTGATTGCTACAATGTTTCCTCAATTCGAATATAGGCAATATCATATGCTGCTATGCTAGTGCATACAATTTGGTTTCTATGAGTGCAAGCATTGCTCAAGGTGTTGGCAATTTGTGGAGCAACCAGGAAACATGCACTCGCCTTGCCCAAGCGATCGCCTTGCAAGTGCGTTTGGCACCCGGTAACCAATTCGATACGAAACTGTTTCCGACGCTGCAATTCAACTGAATGCAACGACCAAGCCGGCGGCGGCGAGGCAATGTACATCGACTTTGCTAACATTAACGCGCTCGCTGGCGGCGGATATTTCTGTACCAACAATTTGGATGCCTGCCAATGCATTACTCGAGATACCATGCATACGCATACATGCATAGCGACAATAGACTCACTGCAGTGCGAGCTGAGATGCATATCAAGCCCTGGCGGCATTCGCCATTCAACAACAATTTAAATAGACCGTTGCATGCGATTGTTGTTTTAACCGCAATTCTTTTGTTGTTCTAGCCATGCCCCCTGGTGCCTGGTGGCAGTTTAATACCTCACACAGTCACAGAAGCACAACAACTTGGCTGTTTTGTTATCTAGCAGATGCCTAAAAAGATTTGCTTTCTGCAATAAGTAAACTGCATTCTTCTAGACTCAAGAATATTCATAACCGCTCTAGAAATATTCGACATTATACGAAGGACGGTAACATTGGCAGAGTTAAACAGCAGAACGTATTCTGTGTCACTCTGATGTACTACCTAATTACGGCCATACATCATTACCTGGCTTATGTATGTATGTACATATGTATATCTAAAGCTACTGGATATTGCGTACAGTTCCTCAAAGAAAACTGCTTCATATTATTTAAATTTATTTATCTGTAATTTCATGCAATGCCAGACTGCAGTGACCTTTAGACTGTATCCCTGGCAGGGTTTTCCTACTTCAAATGGAATCTCAATCATAAGAGTCAATGCTTTAGTTCAACTTATGCACATAGAACTCTAATTTGTTAGCTTTCTGCTTTTTCTTATGCAGAGAACATGGCTAAAGGGAAATGAAGAAGCAGCTACTATATTATTTTCTCATCAACATTTTTGTTTCCTTTTTTCAAAATTTTTGCTTTTTATGTTTTTTTAAAAGATTTCACTCCTTTGAAAGCTTGATTCTTAGCTTTGAATGCTCTGTAGATTCTATTATGAAATGGAAAGGTGTACAAGGGTTTTAAAAGGCTCCGCGCGCCAATTAGATACTCGTAGGTAAGCAGATAGAATCGGAGTGGTCGAGAAACTCACTATTCGACCGACAAATCTTCAAGCACTCAAGCTGTAAAAACTATTTTATGTACATTGTTAGACATTGTTTGGGATTGAGTTGTCGTAAGAGGAAAGTCAGGAAATATAGTTTAGGTTAGTAGAGGGAGGGTGCTTACTAAGCTTTAAGTCTTCCTGTTTCTTTGATACAACTCAATTAATCCAAAACACAATTTTCAATCCATAAAAAATTTTTAATAACATTCATCGACTTTTATTGCACACTAGGGTAAAAAAGCCCGTCCTACGACGGGTTCATATCATTTTCTCTGCGCAGCCGAGACCTCTCTGACCAGCGCTTTTTCTCTGCTTCCTGAAGGGCTACAGCTTCCTCTCCACTCTTTCTTTTTGGAGCCATTTTTCCAAAACACTTTTTTTCGTTTTCTTGATAATTTGTCACTTTATTTTTGAAAGTTTGAAAATTTGAAAAGTTGAAATAAAAATATTTCTAGCAATTACAGTTTGAGCGATATGGGGCACGGAGGGTGACGCTTGCCTTTTATGTATATGATAGGGAAAAAAGGGAGAATGAGAAATAAATATTAGAGCTTACGAACTGTGTTTTTTGAATCGTGAAGAATTAGAGATAATTTGATTTCTTTTCTGAAAATTTTATTTAAAAATGTTTACAATATTTCGACTACCAGCAGCTGTTATCTACAGCTAATTTAATCCAAATGACAGAAAGGATTCAGTACAGAAATGTTTCTGAAAAATATTCTTCAAATTTTCTGTGTGAAAATTTAATATTTACAATTGCAATTAAGTGGACATTTTCTCACGCCCAATAGACCTTGACGACATGCGTTCACAATATTAACGAATGAAGAATTTTTAAATTTGCAACACTTTTCCGCGTTATTCGAAGCATAAATTGGCGACTTACAGACTGATTTAATTCGAATTATACATATAGCTGGTGCAAATGACTATACTCACACACACAAACAAACATTTACATATACATAAGAAAATGATTGGCCTGCAGTGCAGGCCCTGCACTGCTTTGCATCTATGTCGCTGGCGATGTCGAGCATCGGACACTCCTCCTCTTTGAACTGATGTTCCGACTGCGCCTTCTCATTCCGGCACTACTGCCATTTCAAGCATTTCCAAAGCAAAGGCATTTTTATTTGCGCCTAATTAAAAAAGGAAGGCGTTGAGATTTAGTCATAAAGACGCCAGTTTTACGACGAACATGACTCATAAAGAACACCCGTAGCAAATGCTTGGAAGCTTGCTTAATTTCGCACAAAATTCCGTTAATTAATGCCTAATTAGCTGTGTAAAATGAAGAATTTTACTATAATTTTGAATATTTCAAAAATAATTTGGAATATTCTTTTCTATTTTAAAATTTTTTAAACAAAAATTTGATTAGTAATTTCTCTTACACATTAGAAAATGCAGAAAGCAGACACACGAAATTATGAGAAAAAATTACTGCAAATTCTCGGTACATAAATGAATGATAATTATTAAATTTAAATTTTGTTCAAATATTTCAATTTAAATATACATGAGTTTGAGTCAAAACCACAAGCGACAGGCTAGCACATAGCGACAAAAACAACAATCATATTATATTGTATGTGTGTTTAATATAGTATAAAGTTGCTTCTATATTTAAAACAAAGGCTATTTAGCAGTCGAAGAAGTTCAAAAAATATTCTGCTCGTCGCTCTTAATATCTAAATTTTTTCAAATTATTTTATCTTTTTGATTTTGTCTTTACGCTTTGCTGTTGTTGTTGCCTTTGAAGCGTTTTCAAAACTAAAATATATATATAAATTATATGCATGTGCGTAGTCAAGTTGTTGATGGGGTGGGCTGCCCTTCTTTAACTAGATTTAATGAAATTTTGAAAGTATAATGATACTGAAATGCCAATTATTGTATGAAGAATCAAAAATTACCAAATAAACAGAAGTGAATCAAACTTTACTAGATAAAAAGATGTTCATACATGAACCTAGTCAAAATAGCAATGTTTGAGACGTTAGGTTCAAGCGACATTTTTCTACGAGGAATCGATTTCATGCAAATCGTTTTAATGAGTAAAGAAATTTACTTGTCCTATTAAAATGTGTCTGCGCTACTTTCTATTGAATCAGTTTGATAAAGTTACATGATCGGTTGGTCATAAAGTCTCAAAATCTACACAGATGTAAGAAACTTCTTGGCTATTCTATATTTGCCGAAATAAATGAACACAAATAATAGAAATAAGCCGCGATTTAAATAGAAATGAAATTTTATTCCTTCATTTGATAATAAAAAAAGAATTGTGACTTTTGTGACTCTCGCCAGAATAGAGCTGTAAGTACTTTAAATGTTGTTAATAAGGCTCGAAACTTTGAAATTACACTCCATATTCTATGAAAGTTTTGCTCCGCTGCCCCAACTGAAAATCTTTCTACGCACATGTGTACATAAAATATATATGTATATATGTGCATGCACATAGTGACATGTGGTAATTTGTAGCTGCACACACACATACACACAGATTCAGAGCCTGTTGCGTTGCGAATTCGGCGGCAACAAGCTGCCTCATGCCTCATGTACCATAGCCCTAGCAGCAGATACACTTTCTTTTGCTCTATGCACGCACATATCCAGCTATATGTATGCTTGCTTGCTCTGTGCATGTGTGAGTATTTCTAGGCACACATATGCATGCGCTGTTTGTCAGTGTGCGCATTTGAAATGTTTGTTTTCTATTTTTAGTGGCAAATATTTGTTTATTTAGTTGACTTTCTTCTGCTCTTCTACTCTTCTGCTGTGGCCGAATGCTTCGTTCGATGCGCGGATACACTCACTTTGCTATCTAGAAAATTGTTTTTACGTCACAGCTGAAGAATTCAACGCTTTCGGCTTTTGGCGCTAGCTGCTGGACTCTTGCGTTTCCCTGATTTTGTGTCTGTGTGCGTGTGTGTGTGTGCGTGCGGCCCTAGGCATTTTATGCAATTGTTCTAGCCGTGGAATTACAAATGTGTTTGTATGTGTGTGCCAGCATATAGAAACTAACAGCGGGCATAAATACATGCTTGTATTTTTTATTGATCTATGAAAAAATAGCACTTTTTCACATTGAGTTAATAATTTATTTGTTTTTATCAGCTTGCTCTCGATGCTGTATACAGCTTATATAAGAAATATGCGGCCTTGCTGAAGTTCACATACCATAGCTTATGTACAAGTATATGTACCTATGTATATATAAATATGTACATACGTACACGCACATAAAGCCGCCTATAAGTTGGGAAGTATTGACTTAAGTTAGTCGCTTATGCCTCACGTGTTCAAATGTGCATTCACTTTTACGTGTTTTTGATTTGAAATTCGTGTAAGAAATTTTATAGAATCATACGCAAGCATTGAAAGTTGTCTGGATAGCCAATTACAGTAATCATTATATGCACTGTACTTACTGTTAAATGACTATCATAATCTATGATATGTAAGTTTCACTGTATACATTAAAAATATAGTCCGATTCAAAAATGCAATTTCAATTTGCTTGCCTTTGAGCACGCTGATGGACTCATGGTCCGGTTAGTTGCTCTGTTGAAAGTATTCTCCGAAAAAAATATTGGCTCTTGGCTAGCAAAAAAAGTCGGGTAAAGCCTCAGGTTTAATTTTCACTTTAAACTTCCAAGAGTTGTTAGAGCTTATTAAATTTGTTCCCTTCAGCGATATTAAAATCGTTTTCCTGCTGAAAAAGGATGCAAAGTGTTGTAGTGGAGGAGGTTCTCATTCTAAAATTATGATGACAACCTGCAAATATCCAGCATAAACTACAGATAAATACAATTTGCCAGTTTCATTCGCCGAAATCCATCTCAAAATAATATAAAATATATTTAATTTACTAAACCAAAGTCAAAAAATCGAGTACTTTAACTATTTCTAACCAAAACTAAAATAACAACATAAGTATGACATTAACCATACAAGAGATTTTTATCTAATCATATAATATATAATATCATATAACGTCAAGGCTCATTTATGAGTTGGAAAACGATAATTTACAAACAATTTTAAACTTTAATAAATACCCATACTATTTTACGCAGAAAACTTACTTCTAAAAATAAATTGAAGTATGGTAAATCTTATATTTAATGGCTAAATTTGAAAAAGATTGATTTCTACAAAATAACAAATGCAGATTCGTCAGCTCGACATTCAAAAAACTGTGTACAATTGAGGTATACTTTTACAGAGCTATATATACATACTTAAATAAACAAAGCACATCTTTTTATAAATACTGCAAATGGATGCCTAAATCAAAGAAAACAACATATGAAATCCATTTTCAGGTACAAATCAATTTAAGTAAATACATGGCATTAAATAGTATTCAATACGCGCACGCCAGCCCACACACACATGTGTTTGAATATATGTATGTACATATAAGCTTATGTATCTAAAATATTGTTTTATATTTCAAAATCTACGAAAAATACAGCAAAATGCGTTGCGAAATTACGTCGTGTGGTCTTTGTTATTTGCCTACTGTGCAAGCCCCAAATAAGTACAAATTTGCAAACGTAGCCGCCAGAATTCATAATTACGGACTAGCCCCAAGCAACGAAATGCGTGGATACTTTCCGCTCCTCTTACTATTTATAGTAAAAGTCTTGGTTTCGCCTGCTTTTTCGGGATACTCGCATGCACACCAAATGCTGTTGTCATTCGTTGATGATATAAATCTTCGAGAGATTTAAGCTTTAAACACAATCAAAACGCGAGGCGGATTTTACGCGGCGAACAATGGCGGCTTGACGGCAGTCGTCGTGGAATTTCGCCCAGTGAAACAGAATCGGAGCGAAATTCGCATCAGTTGATTTGGAAAAAATCATCCCCACAACAAGCACAGAATTTTAAAAAAACCACGGAAACCACGAATTCACAAATTTTCCGAGTTGTAAAACTATAAAAATAGTTTCCGCACAACAATTTACAATTTCCTTACTTCAATTTATTTATTTTTCACCACTGACAGCTGAGGCGGCAGCGACAAAATTAGAATTTGTTCTATCGCGAGGCGAATCGTCGAGAGGCGAACTACGCTAGCGTCGTCATTGTGGGCAATCACTTGCACTGCTGTGTGTTTTAATTTTGACAGCGCGCGTTCGCCGCGTAGAATTCGCCTCGCGATTTGATTGTGTTTAAAGCTCTATTTAGAATTTCTTTATTTTAAAAAAATACGCAACATTAAACGCCAATTATGGAATTTTAGTTAAATTCAATTGATCTCAGATATGTATCCGTATTTTCAGTTTGGGGAAAATTCCTTTGTTCTCACAGCTACAATGACGTAAATGAAGCACTCATAGAATTTTTGACATTTTTAAAATTTCTTTGGAAATGTTGGCAATTTATCAGAGAGAACTCATTCATCTTTAAGTAGTTTATGTTTTGCTTTAAAATCTAGAGTAGATATATATATAGAGGGGTGAACAAGCAAGCTGTGATGCCCATTGTACGAGTACTTGAATAACCAAATCGAAATTTTTACAAAGGAAAAAATTTTACATATTTAAATTGATGATAAAGTATTATTCATATAAAAAGTTGGAACGGAATAGTAAATCGGCTAACTTCCCTAACATTGCAGATACATTGGATATTCTGAACGTAGAGACCAAAATTTTATGATTCAAATCGTGAAAATTTAGCCGGAAAATTGTCAAATTTCAAGTTTTTACAGTATTGAGGTCTTTGCATGGATCTACTGTAATGGATCAACCGATTTGAATTTGGACTAAAATGTTCAATTTACTTAAACTTTTCTCATTTTTCATGACATAGTGAAAATAAATAATTACAAAACACATTTGAAATGAATTTATATCCAAGGGTTAAATATTAAGTGTACATATTGCTAAAAATCTTTTTTGAGTACTTATGCAGTTCAGCAATGTTTGACAAAAAAGCACATACGACAAGTGTTATTAATATATATTTATTTGTGTGTTTAATATAGCTGCATAATCAATGGTGACGAATCATCATAAAGATAGCAAGGAACAAAATAACAATCGGGTTTTACCGACAGTGTTATTCCTTACACCAAGCTCCAGAGTTCAAATACAGCTTAAACTGACTTGACGTTTCAAATCCCTTCCCTACTCAAAATATTTCTATATTTAACTTTGTAAATATTTCAGCTGACTTCGAATGGTCTCTAAAGTTTTAACAGTTCGAAGGGGTATGTTCGCAGAATGCCAGCTTATCGCAAGACATGGCGCCTCATAGCAAAAATATATGCCAGAAATATATTAGATTGAATCGATCTGCCATCGAACCAGTTACATAACTTTTGCTACAGAGAACGACCTCTCATTCGCTAAGTTTTTTAGCTCATTGAAAGTCGTAGCAGATCAAACCTATGACAACATCATTTATTACACTTCGACAGCTGCGTCAACAAAAGATAGAACCATAAACCGTTACATCACTTGAATGCGCTGATTTCGATTTGCAGATTTTTGCTTTATTTCAAAAGTGTTGACAATCGTATAAACATTTCGTTCTGGCAATAAAACGCTTTTATTGCTGCTGCCCAACATGAAACTAGCGAACAACACAACAAATACAAAAACAAAATGGCTTGTGGGGTAAACGCTTCTATGGCTGCAGCTCTTCCCTATCACAATCTGAACGAATAATTTATCACACTCCAACGGCTGAAAGCCTGTCTCACCAACGCCATCGAAAGCGAAAAGCGACGGCGCATAAATCATTGTAGCCTTATCTCGAGCATTTTAGCCGTGGGAATATCGACAGGATGTCAACGGCGTCGTGCTGTGAAAGCCTTTTGGCCCGTTTGCGGCACTCGCTATCGGCGATCACAGCTAGTTGCTGTTTGAATTCGACCACATTTAGTCGTGCTTTTTTCCGCGTTATGGGCTACTGGACGGAACTCAAGTCCTGGCTGCTCAAGGATCCTGGCAAGCTAATACGTTACCTAGTGCTATTCGTTTGTTGCATTATTGTTATTATGCAGGTGAAGTGCACTAATTTTAATAGCAAAAAAATGTTTTAATATTTTGGAGCACTTATTAACACTTACAGCTATACGAGTGCTTCTCGAAACTTAATAATCCACCCATCTCCACGCATTCCTATTACGACTTGAACGATACTATTGAGATGGCTGCGGTAACCATATGCCGAGAACCACCTTACAAAGAGGACGTACTAAGTGTGAGTCAAATTTTAAAGAGAACCACAATAAAGAAAAAATCGAACACAAAAGTTTTAAGAATTTCCCAAAGTTCTCAAATCAGTGATCATGAAATAACTGAGTTATCTGTGGAATATTAAGAATGACAGTAACAAACCTAAATCGAAAAATTATGAAGTGAACGTTCGATTCAATTAACCAGTTGGAATGGTATATAAATGATGTTGGTCAAGCATTTCTCCGTTGTTCAGCAAAAATACTCTGGTACTCAGGCTGTGAAGCTCATTGTTCTGGGTTGACCCAGGAGAAATATATAAAAATAAATATAGTTTTGTGCATTGGTAAATAGAAAAGGAAAAAAAGGAATGATATTAAATGTAGGTTGATAGAAGTAGGGAAGCTTACTCCTCTTCAAACGTGTTCGCTCCTTTAGCAAAACTAAGAAATCCATTCAGGAAAGAGAAAAATCCTAGTCCATTCTGAGAAATAAAGCGACTTCTGATACTCGAGTAGGCGAAATTGTAACAGCGCAAATGTTAAGTCGTGTCATCCTTCTACAGGCAGCTGTCCCAAGTAGGATCCTCTATAGTTTCTAAGTTGGCCATTGTCTTTGCTATTAACTGGAAATTAGCTTGGAAATAATTTTAAGAACACTGAAAGTGCCATTTTGATGAAATTTTAAAACCTCGATTCCATGCCATTTGCAATTCAAATCGCATACCTTACATTATACTACTTCAATAAAACTGCATTTCAAGCTTTGTATAGACTTCGATTAAATGTATTCATGCATTAATTCTGATTAAATGTGCAGTTTACTTTAACGATTTCCATAGAAGCACATTTCAAGATTTGAAAACTTCTCTTTGCAGGATATATCGGACAGTTATTGCTTGTATCCGAAATACACAACATGCTGGCGAAATTACCCATACGACGATGTGGAGCTTGAGGAATTTTTTATGAATGCAACCTTTGATCAAAGCGAAACGTTCCTCAATAGCCAATATGGCCTTAATGGATCGCCCGATAGTAAGTGCATACTTATAAATACCCAAGATGCTAGCAAGTGGATTGGCACTATCTTCCAAGCCATGAACAGTTCCAATTCCACCAACTGCTCTATTTATCTAGTTCAAGTATCTTTAACTGTTACGCCTTGGACTCGAATTAATTTTAATACGTTTGTATCGTTCTGCAGATGTGGATATTACCAGCAGCCTAAATTTTAATATGGGACGCTGTTTTACCATACGCCCCAAAATAATGCTGAAGAGAGCCTCAAAGAACTCCGGCTATTCCATGATACTAACACATCATGTAAATCAAAGTGCGGATAATTATAATTTAAATTTATATGAAAACGAGCCCGGTTGGCATATTTTCATACATGATCTACGTGAGAATTTTACGGGTATGTATAAAACCGGCAGTTTAAAGAGTGTTCAATCTTTTTTTATGCTTATCAGAAATAAATATGCGGGGTTCCGGCCGTGTGGAATACGTATTTGCGGAAATAAATGAGGAAGTTGAGATAAAACTACAAAGCCAACACTTTGCCAACGTGGAGACTAAAGATGACGCCTGCTCAAGAGATGAGAACTACAGCGATCTGAAGGTGCCAATTCAAACATTTTACTTTAATACACAGTTACTAATTTCTGTGTTAAGTGCGGTGAAGTTTGCATATGGAGCGATTTGGGCGAAAAATCTAATTGTTCGGGACCTTGGATGCATGATGTACAGCAGGCACCCTGCTCCGACTATAAATCGATGAGAAATCTAACGATTGAATACGGTTTGTGAGTACAACTTATGATTTAATCTGTATTGTACATATGTTGAATATGCCGCATTACAGAATGTACAATAGTGAGGACGATGTTGACTGCGATTGCATACTACCCTGTAAGTCGCGCCTATATTCCACCTATATACAAAACCGCAAGCACTTCAATCAGCCAGAACCCAACACACAAGTTTGGATCTACTACACTACCAAGCTGGTTTCGGTAATGTTACCATGAATTGAAATTGGTTAAATATATATTTATAGTAAGTATCTATAACGATGCATCTACAGATGATTGAAGAACGACCGAGCTATGACTCCACGCAGTTTATAGCCGATATTGGCGGTTCGCTCGGTTTTCTGTTGGGCCTCTCCGTGCTGGGTATTATCGGCTTTTTGGAGCATGTGAGTATGCCAAAACGACAAAATTGGAGTGTATGCAATTTTCGATTTTTAATTTTTGTACCATTACAGTTGACTTTATTTTGTTGTGGTGGATTCATCAAGAAAATGCAAAAGAAAGATGAAAAACGCATGAAGGTTCCAGAAGATCGGCAATCTCAGGGAAGCGATGAAACTGCCGACGTTGCCACCATATACAAAACAAAGTCCCTACCATAAGTGTCATTTGTTGGTGTGATAGTTCATTGTTGTGCTTTAATCAAACCAATAAAAAGTATCTATAAAAGACTAGGAACGTATAGTTTTGATACTTATATAACTGCTATTCAAATATTTCAGAATTAAGCTATTGAAGTAGAGGCGACTTCATCCTGCGAAAATGCCATACATCACGCCACACTTCATTGCGATGATGTAGAGTGCGGTGCAGTGAGAGGTGTGAGCAAAATCCCGAAGTGCGATTAATAAACACAATCGCGGTGCCAATCAATGAGCCCACTCTTTTTTGCACGCAGATAATAGAAAAGGCACCTTAATACTCCTTCAAGTGTGTGTTCCTTTACTGCACTGTGTTTTGTGTGTAGGGTGCTAAAATCAAAGCACATCACTGTCTTTTTTCCGAAACCTGATTTTCTCAATCATCAATCATATAACGCCTTGTGCTTAAATATAACTCTTTATTTGAAGATCGGAATGCACTCAATGCTGGATTTAAAGTAAAGCTTAACTTAAGGTTAGTAAAACTCTTAAAACATGCACAATTAAAATGGCCGTATCTACTATGACACATCCGCTCAGCATCGCAAGAGCAACAAAAGTACTGCGCCCGTCATAGCGAAACCGCTCACTGCCGACGTCGAGCTGCCAGAGGTGGGTGCCTTTGTTGTGCGGTTGGTGACAGTGTTCAAAATGTCGCCCAATTTGTTGATGATCTCTGGCAACGGCTTCGTCTTGATGTCGCACGCTGTATTCTCGATGGCGTCCTTTACGTGCGCTGTCAAGATGCGAAAGTTCACTGTGGCCGCATAGAGCTCATCGTAAACGAACTCCTGCAGGCGGTTCGACAGCACCCAGAGACGATCCTGGTCATCGACCTTCACATCACTGGGAAAGACCATCTCCACGGAGCTCATGTAGACGCGTCCCTGCGACTTGATGGTGTAGGCGCGGTTTGAGGTCTTCCAGCAGGCCACCGCATTCAGATTCGGCAACGAGTAGAACAGCACACCAGTCAGTTGGTCGAGAAAGGAGGCGCCTGCCTGCGCGTTCGGTCCACGCGAGCCCAATATCTTGAATTCGCGGTAGATCTCGCCCGAAGTGGCGAGCGTCTTGTTGCGCAAAATCGCTGTGCTTACCGCAAACTCCATGGTGGAGCTCAGTGGGTGAAAGTAGAGCATGGCTGCGCCATCGGATTGCGCCTTCGACAGTGCCAAGCCGTAGAGACCATCATCCCATTGGAACTCAATGCCTTCGATGCTGTAGTTGCCGGCCAGCGGATCCGGATGGAAGTAGTTGTGCTGCACGCGCCACGACTCCTCCTGCTGCCAGGAGTACACCACCAAGCCGGGGCTGCCCAGGTCACCCGCGTAGGCGAACGTATTATCACAGTCGCCATCTTCGACAGCAAGATTGGCAAAGAATGAGCCCTCCTTGACTTGATCGTCTGGGAAGACATGTCGACGCAGCAGATTGTCATTGTGCAGATCGTAGACGAGCAGCTGTGCCGGTCCGTACAACTTCGTGTGCTCCAATACTCCCGAAATGCGTGCATCCAGAACCCACAAGCGGCCGCAGTGATCAGCGCGCACGCGGAATGGTGAAACCAATTCTGGCTCCGTCTCTGTCAGACTATGCGCCTCCCAGCTGGGGTAGGGTGTAAGCGCTGGAGATTTGCTGGAGTTATCTGAAATGAAAAAAATTCCAAAAATTAATATTTAGAAAAAGGCAGGAATAGAACATTAGTATATAGTACATATGCCATTGGGCATGTATTATTGCCTTAGGTTATGTTGGCCCGTTGTAATAGAACAGCAGAGGATTTGGAGTACTTCTGGAAAAACTAATCAAAGCCCAGTTCAAGCAATTTGGAGAATTAAATGAACCTCAAAAGGATTCCTGATATAGACCAATTTGAAGTTATTCTGTCTGTGAAAGAAGGTCTTCGCCCTTTATAGTCACAATAATAGAACCGACACTATCTTTTTTAAGGGTTTACAAATAAATGTTTAAATATTATTTCAGTGGACATTTAGTCAACTCATAAAGATCAGTCAGACAATATTAACATTATATTTATGTATATTTTTTCAATAATCTAAACTTTGTTAGTTTACAATTTCTCTCTAATCCCTTGTTGCCAACGAACAATTTATATCATCACATTTTTCACCCACATTTTATGCAAATCTCTTTTATAAGCTGAACCAAAAATGCGTGACTCTGATAAATTGATATGTTTGTACTTGGAATCTTATAACCAGACAAGAGACATCAAGGACCAATTCCTAAGCGGTCAACCGCACGCTCTAAAAACGTGAGCGCGAAACAGAACTGTCAAATTTTATTATTAATTCATTTGTCATTAATTTTAATCGCAAATAAAAGCGACAACTTGTCTGCTCGTGACCAAACGCCAACGCCACACTCTCAGGGGGAGGAGGAAGCTGATTGATTTTGAGATTTTTTTTTATTGGTTTTGTTAATTTGCGCAATTAGCAGAAAATCTTTGAGTTCATTTGCTTGCGAATATCCGAGCTGGCTGTAGGTCTGTCTGTCTGCCTGTCTGTATGTAGTTGGTGACTCATTATTATGAATTGGGTCGACTTGACTTTAAAATACATATTTTACTCTTCTTTAAAAAAACTACATGCTAATTGACAGCTAAAATATGACACCTTTCCACTTTAACATCAATTCACACCTTGAGCGATTTTGGCTCAGTGGAAAATAACTACAAGGAATATATAAATATACATATGTATATGTATAAGTGACTTTTTGCTAGTGCCAAAAATTTTTTTATTTCAACGTAAATGCGAATGTATCTGCCACTAATTATACTGCACAATATCGTCTTGATTCGTCAAGGAGCTATTAACAAAAAGAAATCGTTGCACAGAGTCAAAACCTGCATTCAAATTTTATAAAGAAAGCAAAATTATTTTCATATAACTAATTATCACAAACTCGTCGATACCTACGCTTGCAGTTCAATAAAAACGCGATTTTGAAAAATGACAAGTCATTCACCTCTCGAAAAATAAATTCGCTTTATGTCTTTGTAAGGTTAAGCACTTAATTTAATTGAAGTTATTTGATTCATTGTAAAAATGCAGCGAATAATATCTTTTTTATAAGCTTTATATTAACTTCACATCCGGTATGTAGTGGAATCTAGTAATCAATTTTTCACCCACTTCCCGACTACTTAGAGATCTGAAACTTTGCAAACATGCGTAACCACCATGACAATGCATGAATCAATAAATTTTATGGGCGTAGGATAAGGGGCGTGGCACTTTTTTATCAACTCTAGTTTTGTGTATAACTTTAGAACTACACATCACACATCAATGAAACTCGGTAGGAACTTACTACATATCCATATCCTTCTACTGAGAAAATAAGGGGGCACTGGATAAGGGGGCGTGGCACCCCCCATACAAACAAAATTTTTGATCTCGATTAGCTTTGGAACTAAAGGTCGTGCAGCATTGAAATTTCGTATGCAATCGCCTCTTGGATGTGTCGTCCCACTGGTAAAATTTTATGGGCGTAGGATAAGGGGGCGTGGCACCCCCATACAAACAAAATTTTGATCTCGATTAGCTTTGGAACTTAAGGTCGTGCAGCATTGAAATTTCATATGCAGTCGCCTCTTGGATGTGTCGTCCCACTGGTAAAATTTTATGGGCGTAGGATAAGGGGCGTGGCACTTTTTTATCAACTCCAGATTCGTGTATAACTTTAGAACTACACATCACACATCAATGAAACTCGGTAGGAACTTACTACATATCCATATCCTTCTACTGAGAAAATAAGGCGGGCACTGGATAAGGGGGCGTGGCACCCCCCATACAAACAAAATTTTTGATCTCGATTAGCTTTGGAACTAAAGGTCGTGCAGCATTGAAATTTCGTATGCAGTCGCCTCTTGGATGTGTCGTCCCACTGGTAAAATTTTATGGGCGTAGGACAGGGGGCGTGGTACTTTTCAAGCAACTACACACTTGGGCTTCAGTTTATAATTATAGGTACACCACACATGAATGAAAAACGATAGGAACTTACTTGCCGCGCCCTGCTGGCAAAATAGCAACAACTCACCGCGTCACAAATATGCCACGTATTATTTGTTAAATTGAGGATATGACATATGACGATAGGAAACACTGTGAATACCCTAAATGTTGTGTACTGCTCTGCAAGTTTAAAATTCTTTTTGCGAAAAATTTCAGAGCTCTAAAATTGAATTTATGGAAGACTAAAAAGTAGAAAATAAAATTATATAAAAAAAAAACTTTTTAAAAATAAGCTTTAATGTACTAAAAAGTAGAAAATAAGTTGTTTCCAAGTCACCTGTATCTTACTATTAATAAAAGCTTGTGCGCTCAATATCCATATTCAAAATATCTTTCATTACTAGAATCTATTTGCAAAAAATTATTTAAATAAAATATTGTGGTAACTGTTTGACAAATATTGAACACATGAGCGCCCCAAGCTTTTAGGGATAGTAAGATACAGGTGACTTGGAAACAACTTATTTTCTACTTTTTAGTACATTAAAGCTTATTTTTAAAAAGTTTTTTTTTTATATAATTTTTTTATCATAATGAGTTGGCATGAAAAATAGCAGCAACACTGAAAGAAAGAATCAACAGATGTATTGAAATTGTTGTTATATTTATCTTTAATTAAATTTGAAGCTACACATTCATTAGTATGAAAAAACATGGAGAAATGTCACAATATGCCCTTAGGCCTAGTAGGTTAATAACTAGGACACTGTAAAATGCCTATCTAACCTATCTATTTGCTATAAAAAATTAAGCCTTGTTATTTAATTCAGCTTCCCTTCAACATGATATCAAAAAAGATTGCCTTGTCCGTAAACTTGATTCAGCTTCGCTTTGATTTGATATCAAATATGATCAGATATGCCTTGTTATAAAGTTTGATTTTGGCTTTGCTTTGAAACTGGTTATCAAATTTGTTCTAAATTAATTCTAATATCATTTGCACAAAAATAGCGCCTGATTTATTACATTTTTTCTACTATGCCGGAAATAAAAACTAGCAAATTTGTATGATTACGTCATTTGTGTAGCTTGTATCAAAATATTTGGATTTAATGATCTATTGACTTAACCTAATAAACCAATATAAGCTAAACGCGCAAGTTTGTTATATTAAGAGCTATGTATGTACGATCACTGAGTAAAGTAAGGTGCTTTGAAACGCATACACGCACGCACATATTAATCAAACGTCATTAGATACGCCATCATTGGATACGCCCTTTACGATCGCATTAGAGCGCACATTTGTTGCGATCATTTAACTAATGCCACGTCTTTTAAGCTATGACCATTTAACTAACGCTTCGTCTTATGAGATGTTGGAGTTATATAATTGCGCATGTAAAGTTACATCAATTTTATGTCAACATTGGCAACATAGATAGCAACTATTTGGTAACATGGTTTCTATTGAGCCAATAGTTTGGTCAATTTCAAAGAGCAGGTTGGCTTATTTGGCATATTTATGAAATGTTTGAGAAATCCAAAAATTATGTTTGAGTGTTTATCTCAGTTATTCATAAACAGATATACTTATAATAACGGTATTTGATGTAGATGCATGAATGCAAACGCGCTTGAAAATCCCAAATAATATAAATTCGTCTAAATATGATGGATAGCAAGCGTGTGACTCGAGAGTTTTTTGTTTGTATATGAAATTGATTATTTCATATATGAAATAGTGTCCAACCTTCTGCTTCTTCGCAATTTGACTTCTTCAGAATTCGGTCAAAAATCAATCTTCGGCTACAATTCAGCATCGACTTTGGAATTAAAATGTTCAAGATTTGCGACTCTTTCGATTTTTGGCTTGTCTGAGGAACATTGAAAAATCACCCCTTAGGGAATGTTATAGACTCTCGTCTCGTGTGGATCACGGTGCTAAATTAGTTTGATAGGCCTGATCTAAAGCTAAACTGAAAGCAAGTATCTGCTAGAGTTCTCGTAGCAAGAAGAAGCATTGTATTGATGGAGCGCTTATGAATTATTTAGGATACCATACATTACGCCGTCTGACAGCGATTTTATGAAATGAAAAATTTTTTATATATGTAGATGGAGACTATCTACTTGAATATTGAAAAAATTCAAAATTTTAGAATTTGGCAAAAAATCTATGCAAAAATTTACTTTTGAAATTCAAGCCATATTTCAGGCGTCGCTATTTTCAAAAAATTTTTAATGTTATTTAAATTATATTTCACAGATTACTTATACATATATACATATGTTTAATATAGTATAATTAGATGCCAACGTTTTAGCTGCCTCACTGCTCAGTTTTACATTGACGTGCATTAACACAAAAGTATATTTTATTCCCCAAATTAAATAATAATATTACCGCAAATAACTTAATTTCAATGAAATAAGATTAAAGATTTAATCATTTATTACTACATCCTTATTGCCAATCAACTCTTCTCTACCGAGGTGATGAGCAAGTTTTCAAGTGCATGTGCTTGAGCTTGACTTGGCTATACAATTTCGAAGACGACGAGAATATGTATATAGAAGTAGAATAAGAAGGCCGACTACATACACTAACAACAACTCACCATTAAGATCAATGTAGGCCAGTGAGGCGGGCACGCCGTCCCTCCAACGTGGCAGCGTTACAAATAACCTTGAGCGGTACACCTCCAGACCGAACGGTATCACGTGGTTCGGCTTGAATGCACGATTCTCGATTGCCGTCCAGCGTTCTTCTGCGCTGGCGTACTTGAAGTCCATCTCTTTCCACTCATACGCAACGCGCAGGTTGTCATTGCCCTCCACCGCAGAGACGAGCAGCGCCGCCAGCCAGAGTAGCGCTGTGGCAGCGGCCGCAATCGTGTGGCAGGAGGCTCTGAGCATGCTGTGCTTGGCTAACGCTGGCGCTGGCCTACGCGTTGTTGACATACTCGAGCGTGCTCTTGTAATTATGGGTATGAGGAATGATCTCAAAAATAAATTAAGTAAATACTTGGCGGTAGCTTGAGATTTATCACAGTAAGTTGTTAGCTGCTTTTATTGTTGTTGTTGTTCTTGGTGTTGCAGTTTTTATTTTGGCGATTGTTATCAAAACCAGATTGTTGCTAGAGAAAGGAAAAAATTAGAATACAAGTTAATTATTTACCTGCACATTTGTATGTACATATGTACATATGTGTGTGAAATCATTAAAAATCTGTGTTTCCCCAAATAAATTTCAAGTGGACCGCCTTTTCAATGCTGGCTTAAATCATATTACTAACTAACAGCTAAGATTAGTCTGCATATTCCGAAACTAAGACCAGAACTTTTAATATAGTAGATATATAAGTGCTGCAGAATACCGGTTTGAACATCTCTCCTTCATACACGCGCAAACGTTTTTAGATATAGCTCACAAAATTTATAGCTCAAACATCAATAATTTTTTGCATTTTCTTTAAAGTGCAAATAGGTTGATTATACCGTTATATGAGCTAGTCAAGGTTTCTGGTTGTGTCAAGTGTTTCGAATTACGATATTGACCACAACAAAGCAAGCATGGGCTTGCCTTAATTGGTTACTCTTTTGCAGTGACGCTCTTTTAATTGTTAGCAGAACAAGCATGGGTGTAAGCAGAATTTTATTTTAGGGGGAAGGGACCCAATTATAAGCTTTGGAGAATTTGCATGAGACAATTGTTATTTCTGTGACTGTTTAAAAAATTTCCATTACATGTATTTGAGCAACTGACAGAGGGTTTTCTATATGATTAGACTTCGTTACATTTTCGTTGCTATTTCACTGATATATTTTAGTCAATTTTTTACTAATAAAAACGAACTTCATAAAAAAGAACACTTTTTCTCAAAAATGCATTTCTTCATGCAATTCTAGGAAATAGATCCATACAAATTGTATGTATTCAAAAGAAATAGAAAGTAACAAATATTGTTATGATAAAATGTAGGTGTAGGTGTAGGAAAAATTCTTAACTTTGTTAAAAAAAGTGTAGGAAAAGTTCGATATTTTGCATATAAACTTTCATCCCGCATTCATTTACCGCTATAGTGTCAATTTGACACTAAGAGACGGATGAAGGTTAAGTTAAATTTGTGCTGAATTAATTAAGTGAGCACCGAAAATGTGACGTAATGGAAATAATTAATGACGTCGTTGAGCCGCTGTTATATACAAAATGTATATATATCTTTCGATAGGCGTTTTTAACATTTTTTACATGCATGCTTACGGGTCAGCTCTGAGGGTGACAGTTGGACTCCCCCGTCCCTTCGCTACGCCTACCAGCATACACGCCTGAGTACAAGAGTGACGCAATCAAATTGGTCTTGCACGAACGCACATTTGTAGCAATCTATTATGCGGGGCAAGGGGCAGTACAATGACGCAGAAAAGCAGCCAGCTCAAATACGCTCAAACTGTGCAGCCGTCTATCGGCAGATTAGAGCCAAGTCAAGTCATAAAGGCCAGACCTTCGAAACTGCAAACGAGTTTTCAGGCGCGAGCGGCAAGCGGCCAACAAAATGCGGCGAATTTGACATTATACTCAATGCCGCCGACGTACAGTGTAGCATATCGAACGCTGCCGCACTTGACACTTGACAAGCAGAGCGAGCGCGTCGCAAACTGGTAACGGACGAAGCGGCGCAGCTGCCGAACTGTAAATAATGGCGCGCTTGGCATGTCCACTTTGCCGGCAGTCGCAGCTTTGAGATTTATGCTGCTCAAACCGGCGAGACTCTTAATTTCATATTTTAGCCTTTTAGTTTTTTTAACTTTGTTGTTTTTAAATTGTTTGTTTTTTTGCTATTTTTCGCTAAGCTTGCCGCAAAGAGCAGCACTTTGGCGCTTCGAGAAGCACCTTTAAAAGCAGAACAACGTGGCTGAGTTGATGGCGCGTTCTTGGCTTGTTGAAAGTTAGACGAAACTGGATTTTGGCATAATTTACCAAACGCGTTCACATGCCACCGGCCACCACTCAGCCTCCGTTGCTCATTGTCTGTGCGCAGGTATGTTCATCCGTCTGCCCGTTTGCTGGCGCGCGTCGGCGCGTCGGTGCCAGCAACATGCCGATACGCGCCTCTCAAACGACCAAAAACCTGGTTCGTCGCTCAGAACAGAACAGAACAGAACCGGCAACCATTAGTTTTATATATGACGAATTTCAACAACTACAAATTGCGCTTGCCTCTTTTTCGGTTCTTGTTTTGAACTTTAAAGTGCTGTTGTTGTTATTGTTGTTGTATGTATTATTGTCTTGCTGGCAATAAAGACTTTCAAATTTCACATGAATTTGACGGTTAGCTACTTTTTGTACGACGTTAAGTAAGATTTTTTTATAATATATTTTATATGCTTCTTTATATATGTATCATCTAACTTTTTGTGCGCGCCATATTTGAAAATCACAACAACAACAAAACACAAAAACTTTTAATTGCCGCCTGAGAGCTGCTGTGAGCAAATAATACAAATATGCGCATTAATTAGCACAAAAAGTAATTCTAATCTAATTTATGGCAAATTATGAAGCGAATACAAGTTCGCATCTTTTTTTCTTTTGTTTGTGTTTCAACGAAAATATAAAACCAGTTACGAAAAAAAATATGAAATGTGTGACCAAAAGCTATAACGTTTCTCATTTATTGCATATTTAATATGCAGCAACTTGAAATGTGTATATAGAAAAGTTTTGCGTCGCACAAATTATTTCAAAAAACTTTTGTTGTTTTTGCATTAGCGGTCAAAATTTGTTAGATGGAGTTTTCGAAACTCAGACTCTTTGCCATGGAAAATTTGTTCAGCCCGTTTTGTGATTTGAGCTCAAGCATCAAATTCGAAACAAATCAAATAGTCAAAATGCTTCTTATTCGAAAAATTAGCTGTTTATTATTATTGAAATTCAAATTAAAAGTCCTTGATGCGATTTTCTGGCAAAATCCATATAGCTATAAGACTGTGACCCCATGTGAGTAAATAAATATAGTAATTGTTATTGTGCACTTCAGCTTGTTGTTTTCAATACAGAAATAGACAAATCTTGCCAATTTTAATTTTAAAATAATGCGTTCTTAGCTGAATTACTTGGCTTGTTTATGATCAAATCAAGCAAAATACAAATTCCGATAAAAAAAAGTATGGCCACTACAATGCTATGCATCTGATGTGCAAGAGCAACTGAAGGTGAACTTGTCAGTAAAGTGCACAGCTCTGCGTGATATATTGCTTATTTCCAATTTTCAAACGGAAATATTTCTTTACTCATATCTTCATATTCTTATATAGTATGTATATATATACAGAAGGATTACTTTGACAAACGTTGTCACTTTATAATTAACGTTGTTGTTGCAACTCTTTAAAAGCAAAAAGATCAAAGGAAATCTTTTCAATGCAAGAAATTCTGTACTTGCCTGCTTTCGTTTTTCCCCTCCTGCCTACAAACTCAAATTTGAAGAAAGAAAAATGTGCGTTTATAAATGGGCACTTAACATCTTCGCTTACCAAGCCGTGGGTTCAGAGTGCGAATCGTTTTGTTAGCAAAGTTAAGCAAAAATGTTACTATTTGGAAGAATTTGTTGAACTGAAACTTGTACTAACTAAAAGCTTATAGAAAGTCATGGCTCAGTTCTTCTCGGCAAACCAAAATAGCTAATTATAATTATTGTTGTTGCTGTGTACTTGAAATTTCTTATAAAAAGAAAAAGACTGTTGCTGAATTTTCGATGGATTTTTCGAAGTACGAGGAAATTTTTCAAAGAATTTCTTAATTTTCTAATTTTTTTTAAATCCCTAAAAATAATGTTTATCCAAAGACTCTCTAAATTCATTTGGTGCAACAGATTATGAATCTGCTGTACTTTTTGCGATTTAGATCATAGTTTTCCAAACAAAAATTTAATTTCAAAAATTCCTAAAAGTATTATTATGCAGAGCAGAGCATCATAGAAACATATAAACCAAAGTTCTGAAAAAATTTCCAAAAACTACTAAAAAATCTATCTCAAGTGATTATCATTACAGCTCTATTCAATTGTTATTTTTCATGGAGAAAAAACTTGTTCACTCATTGGAAAAATTCCTAATTTAATGCAAAAAAAATTGAATTGTAACTTTTGTGGCGCTATTAATAAAAATCATTATCATTAGTATAACAATCGGCCAACGAAATATTTAAACGTGCAACAAACTTTGCTTTGTTGCGATTTCACGCGACCCTGATTACATCATTTGTTACACGCTACACTCGTCAGCGCGTCACTGCTTGCCACTTCATCCCCCCTCTTCTCCCCAACGCACCACGCACCACGCACAACTACGCTGCATACGCTGAAGTGGTTCAGTGAAACGCGTTTGTCACTTAAATCTTTTGTTTTGGCCTGTACATTTGTATGCCCTGCGCGTGCGCTGTTCGGCATTTCCCCGTTAACTGTATGTTTTGTTCGGCGGCGGCAGCGGCAAGAGTCAGTGCGGCACGTTTATTAACACTTGTTTAGCGGTTCACTTGCGTGGCTCTCGGCTCCATTCACATGCACACATCTCTATATATTTTCAATTCTGTTTTCACAGTTATGCAAACAGCTGCTGCCGGGGGCTCGGGCTCGGGCTGGGCCACTGCTAATGCTGACACAGGCCGAGCAGAGCGGGCGCAGTGGAATGCCACACGCTAGCGCCGCAGCAGTGCAAACGAACTGCAGCCGGCTGCGCCAAAGCAACTTTTACTGTTGTTTTCATTTTCGTTTGCTTGCACAAGCATTGTTATTGTTGTATTGTTGTTGTAGTGCTATATTGGCTGCCGCAACCCGCACATGCCCACATTTGTGACATGTCTTCAAACACTATTCCCACTATCCTTCTTCCTTCCCCTCCCTGACACAGCGGCCACACACTCACTAAGCCCTCAAAAGCCGTCACTTCGCTGACTCCAGCTTGGAAGCGCTACGCACCAGCATTAGCCGTTAGCTGCAGCATCCAAGACGTAATACACAAGCAGTAGTCACCAAAGCACCAACTCTCTAACACAACACGTAGTATACGGCGTACAGGCAGGCGTTTGTCGCTATTTGCGTGCGCCACAAATGAAACTGCTGCTGGCTCGATCGACGCTCAAAACGAAACTAAAAGTTGCACAGCCATCCAAATTAACACGAGCTCACGCTCGCTGCTGCTGCTGCTGCTACAAGTACCAGCGAGCAGCCAGCCGCACAGCCGCGTCCCTCTTTGGGCCGAGAGCCAACGCACTGCGGCTTGTGGGAGCCGCCACAACGGCTCGCTTCATTAGTCTGAACGACCGCCATGACTCACCCACAACACACCTTCTCGCAGCTTTGCGGTCAGCTAACAGTCATTGAGATCGTAAAACGAATTTCGGATTTTCCTTTCGGAGTTTGTAATTCTGAAAGATCTGTGCAGTTCCATACAAATCCAATGAGCAACTGTAAGCAACAACTTAGTCATATTTGGTCGGAATTTATGCGCATTCAATTTGATAGAATTGTCAGATATCGTTACCTTAACCTAACGTTACCTTACCCTGACTTACATTTCTGTTATCTTAACGGAGTAGGAACAGACGTAATAAAAACTGAATTACTATACTGAACGAAAACTTTCATTCATCCCATGAAAAGAATCATTGGTTCAACGTAAAAATATATTATTTTAACGTGTATTTTGTTTTGATTGGCTTCTATGTTTATACTATTTTTAGTTCAATTATTTAAATCCAAAAGTACATTGAATCAATTAACTAAACTTTATTGATTTTAAAATCAATGTATTCCTAATTAATTTGATTGATCGAATGAATAATTGCAAAATAGCACAATTTAAAGAGCCAACTAAAATGTTATAATGAGGCAATGAAAATAATTCATTGTGCTGATCTAGGTATTGTATTGAGCCAATTAAATGAATGAATTGATTTTATTTAGAAAATTTCATTGAACCAATGAATATTGTAGTACTTCGCGCCAATGACAATGATAACACCGGTAGTTATCACGGGTCCTTTTTCATTTTAAATTAGTTATGATCATAAACAGAGTTTTGGATTAAGTAAAAATCAATGAAGATTAATTGATTCAGCCAATTAAGATATAATTTCAATGTAAAAATTTCATTAAGCCAATGACAAGGGCAAAGCAAAAGCAATGAAATATTTTCAGTATTCTTGAAATCTAAACCCACCAAACAACTTATTGTCATTTCGATATCGCAGTAATACTGAGCATGTTACTATATAGAACATGCCATTCGATATTACATATCATATATCGTTTTTATAAGGAGCAATAATCATCACCAACATCGCACCTATTAAACTTTCTGCCTGAAAATGTCTACTAATTCGGTTGGAAATATTGTATTCTTCTTTTAAATGTTGTAAATATATCAATCAGCTATCTAATTTGACTTTTTCGGCATTACACTAAGACCTCATTTTGCAGGCGTAACCTGATTTCCAAAAATTAAGAAATTTTTCCGTAATCAACACTTCATTACGCAGCCCTACATCATTCCCAAGCATGAATATTTCCTATGAAAATTTTTTCATTGCTCTTTGAAATGGTTCAAGGTATTAGCAGAATGACCTTGAGTTTAAGAACACTAAAATCCATTTTTAGAAATCATTCTTACAATCTTATACATGTATGTATGTGTATGCTAAACAAATACTATAACCAGAAGCCGACATGATAATTGCACATACATACATACACATTGATTTGAAAAGCACACATTGTATTTTTCTTGCAATTAAGATTTAAAATTATTCTGAATTCTGAGCCTTTGAGAGTGGCAAAGTGAATGGAAGTGTGTGAAATATTTATTAACACATTAGTTTGAGAAATATTACAATGACTTTGAATATGAACTAAATGTGTACTTAAAAAACCCAATGACTCATGCGTCGCATGCACTCTACACCCGGCTAATATGAAATATTTGATATTATTTGACAACAGGCTAACAATATTTTCAGAAAATGGTATAGCTCAATTTTTGAATATTCAGTGTAAAAGTAATCGCTCCTTGAACTTGCATGCGGAATGAAGTAGCAAAATTGTATGATATTCTGTGTTAAAATAATTCCTTTCTGAATTTAAATACCAGCCAAAGAAATAGCGAAACATTTCGAAGTTTTGTGTTCAAAGAATTTTTGCTCGAATTTATAAGCCCGCAGATGAAATTGCATCTAAACAAGTCAATGTATAATCATTGCAAATATCCTGACCGAATGTTATTTACTAATTCTTTTACCTGCAAAAAGCTTCATTAGACATGCCGAATTCTCTACTCGTAACCGTATGCGTCACGCAGTACTTATGTATATACATACATATATAAGAGTAGGTACATCTGTTTTACTCGGCGTGGCATTCCAGACTTTGACTCATAGTTAAAAGATTCAATTTGCTCAGCGTCAGATAAAAAGAAACACGTGCAGAAAATTTAACTGCTTTTAGCTTTATACGAAACATGTGTGTCGACTCCCCCTTTCGACCCGCGGGTTCATTGATCTGTGATACATGAGAAACACTTCAACTTGAATATCGAACGGAAAACTACAAAACTTCAAGCCAATTATTGAGATTGTATTAAATCCACACTTTCAAACGAAATAATTATTTTACTTCGTTGTATGGGTCAATAGTTCAGTAGCCACGCAACAGCAGACTGTATTCATTAACTTCCGGATAAAAAGCAGGCTTTATATTTTAATATTTTTTGTATATGTAACTGGAATTGAAGAATGCGCGCATAGCTCAGGCGCTTGGAGTCAAGCTCGCAGACGTAAGCAGGTGACGGAATGTCACATTCAAATAAGTTAGAAGGAATTTCTTTAAAGCACGAATCGACTATTGATTTGTATATTGATTTTGACATGTCGGCACTAAAAATACTTGAAACTGTTCGTTTCAAGCTTATAAATGATCTGACGTCAAGCTTTCAAATGATCGCAGCACTCTTCTTACCAATCAAATTTTCGCACGATCTGCGAAGTGAATCAATTCATTTCATACTATTACAATTTCTATATGCATATATATAACACTTTTATGTAACAAAAAACTAAGTCCAAGTATCGATACAAACCGAACGATCATCGTGCTCGATCTTCTTCGACTTTGCTACACACAAGCCGCAAACAATTTTGAAGTTTAAAATTATATTCAAATTGCCGGACTGACAGTTAAGCTGCCGTAAAATGATTGAATTAAAGTACTTACCGCGCGCCAACAATTAGCCGTACTTACTTGGGCAACAGCAAACACCATACAAATTGGCAATAAAATCATGCAACAACACCGCAACAGCAAACACCATACAAATTATACATCTTTTCAGCGTTTCGTTTTAACTATATCATTTAATTTGATTTTATTTTAATTCTTTTTTTTTGCGTCAGTATTGCGTTCAAGGTATACATTCAAGAAAACGAAGAAGAAGAGTTAACTGAAAACTAAAAACCGTTTATGAAACAAATAAAACAACATGGTATGGGATATATATTCTTATAATAAGTTTGACTATATTTGAAGTAACTGCGTGTATGTGTGTGTGTGTGTGTGTGTGTGTGTTTATTTCATTTTAGTTTGATTACATCGATTCGTATTGCAACGCCTGTTACTTTCGCACGTGTGTGTGTGTGTGTGTATTTCATAGTATTTCATAAGCATATCAAGTACAATTAATAGTTGGAATAGGAGTATGAGCAGAACAAAGTGGCAACAATTGAAACCAACTGGAAAAGCGGCTTGCAAAAAAACCAAAAAACAAATAGCCGAAAATGTTGAAAAAGTGAGAAAAATGATGAACAGTTTCCGCTTACATTTAATTTGATGCCTAAGACTTTGAATCGAAACGGTGCCTACTTTTGAGTATAAATTTACTTTATAAAATGTGTGCCTAAAACTTTAGATTGCGCCTGTCTGCGTACACTTAGTATAAGTTGTATGGGAAAAAAATCATTGCTAACTGGAAATGCAAATATTTTGACTTGCTTAAGGCAAGTAAGAGCAACTAAAGCAAATGTGCAGCCGTTAAGCTGTTTGGGCATTAATATTCTTAATTTCGGTAGAAAGAGAGTTAGCGAAACGAAAAAGTTAACTTGAACTTATAAATAGACAAACAACTTAGCCAAAACAACTTTTTTTGCGAAATCTTAATATCAACTTTTATACGAAAAGCCGGTGTGTACTTAAATTGCTTGATAAAGTTATATCAGATAGGCGGCAATATACATATGTAACTTAGAACTCAATTAATAAATTATTACATTTTAATATGAAGGGTTATACAATAGCTGTGATAGAACCGCTAATAGGGATAATAATAGCTAGAACCGCCTACATCTTGTATGATCACGTCGCACAGTGGCACAACTAAGCATAAATCGCAGCCAAAAATTTTAATTTGCACATGCTTCTCTTTTAGCATAGTTAAGAAAACTTTACTCACAACAAATTATTATAAAGTGAAATGTCTTGAACAATTTTTGGCCTATACTACACATAACTTGCAGACGGGTTTGATTGATTTATGCCACTGCACTTCTTGCATTTACAGTTTAGCTTGCTTTTCAAGTTACTAATTGTTTTCTTCAATTAATCGATTTCTTTATTTTTAACATAAAAGCGAAATTTTCATTTTACATAATTGCATCGAATAATATTTCGTACTTTAAAGTTCTATCCCAACGTTTATTGCATACCCCTCTTACTCTTTACGAGCATACATACATACATACGGCTTTATAAATGCACAAGCTATTCAAACATTTTTTACACACACCATAAAAAAGCAAAACTCAGCAAAATATTCTGTTCTATTATTACGCGCAAATATTTCATTTAGCCGATTTAGCTTATTTAAGCTTTCAAAATGTTAACAAATTTAATTGTTTGTGTTTGAAAGTCATTTTTTGCTTAGTGAACCTCTTGGCTATTAGCACAAAAATCAAGTGAAAGTATTTGCAGAGCGTATGCATACGAAATACCTAGCCGTAAAGTTGTTGTGCAGATATCGTAAAAGCGTGTACAATAACATTTTGCAATAAGTCATGTTGGCCTTAAATAAAAATTCCCAATTTAAACAAAGTATTTATATGTATAATACAAAAGGAGTACAATTCAATAAGATAGGCGGAAATTTCAAAAATCAAACAACTGCGCTGCAACTGCAAGAGAACAAGTTTAACTTAACTTAGACATTTTGAAATCAGAAAAAAATTCAGTTATATAATAGTATAGTAGTATTATAATGTATGTATGTACATACGATTTTTTGTTTGTATGTCAGCCTGCAAGAAACACTTGAAAAGTTATAAAGAAGTAGAGTAAATAAGATATATTAGATATCTAAGACTAAGTTGGGAGTAAGAGGTGCGCAGTGACAAGGACCGAAAAATCCAACAGTTTGTTCAGAGCGAACACGCTGTGATGTGCCGGACACGCACATCGCCTGCGTTAATCGCATGCGATTTTTTGGGGGAGGGGGCGCAGTCGTAGTCAGAGCCGCATGCGATTTGGTAGCAAGGAACTTTTCGATCAGCAAAATTGATGTGACACTCTTTCGCGTGGCGTGCGCCCAGCCGCACCGTAAACGCAACCGCAACAACAGTTACCAAATACACCACTACGAATACGTATACGAATGCAAGTACGAGTACAAGTACAGTGCGTGTGCAGCTTTGAGATACAGCAGCGACAGCAGCAACAAACATAAAGAACGGTGCCTATTATCAAGCCGGCGCGCAGCTGCCAGCTACTCGAGTGTCGCCCAGCGCATTCAGACGGTTTTCGTGTTTATAGAGATTAGCTTCTGCTTATTCCTTATATGCTAATCTATATAGTATATGTATGCATGTGTTGTGGGTGGGGGGTAATTTTGTATATGGGCGTTTAAGTTGCAAATACAAAGTATATAGTTATATAGCGAAACCAATGAACATCTGTGATTGCTATATAATTGAAGCACGTCACGGTTGAAACGAAAAGTGATAACGGATTATTACAACGGCAAAGATAATGTTCAGATCACCGCTAAGGAAACTACATTACAGTACCAAAAGTAAGCAACTGCATACTACTAGAAAAAGATACACTCACCAGCAACCAAAAAAATATGCAAAGTTATAATTGATTGGAAAATTATTTACAAGTTATCAGACAATGGCGCATACAGGAAGATACTTTTGTGGGCCAAAGGAGTAATAACAGAACTCGAATTAGGCTAAAATATAAATTAATTTGGAAAAAATGCTTTTTGTTGAAGCAAGTGACTTGAGAGCAAGTTTTTCAGCGATTGTTTGTGACGCTGAAAGAAGTCAATTAATATTATATAAAATTAAAAAAATAATTAATTATTAACATACAGAGAAGAAAAGGCGCAGTCTGAAGGAAACCTTTTTCAACTTGTGCTAGTTTGAATTGCAGCTTGGAGATTTATTTATTGCATTTAAAAATCCAAATCGTTGCACCAAAATCAACACCAACAAGAATTGTTTTCCTGGATTCGCCATTGTTTGCTGACACGAGATTTCAGTAACTATTGCTAAAACCGAGCATAAGAGATAGTAGGAGAAAAAGATTCTACAAGGTATGAAAAAAGAAATGAAAATTCAAAATTGTTTAGTTTACGTTTACTTCCGGGAAGAAAAAGCAGAATTTCTTGCTATAAAATAAGTAAACCATCAAGCCACCGCCTCAAAAGACTCGCTCTAGAATCTCGCCACAATCACAATCGATTTCAACGAGTAACGAGTAAATGCAGAGCAACAATAGCGTAACGTATAACGCAATTGGTGAGTGGTGTGGTGCCTGGTGACTGTTGGATGGGATCGAAAACCGTCGATTGTCTGAATTGCAGTGAGGTACTTTCGCCTGCAGCACGCATTGCAGGCAAAAGTCCAACATCAATTTTGCGCAGCACTGCAGCACCACATGTTGCACCAGCACTAGCAACAGCAGCAGTTGCGGTGGCAGCGGCAAATCACTTGTCACTGGTTGACTTCTTCGTGCGCTGATTGCAATTGCCATTGCATTGGATTGGATTGGATTTATTTTAAAGACTGAATATTTGAATAATGTTAGCTCTGGAAGTGCTTACTTGACTGTTTGTGTCATATGTGCGTATACATGTGTGTGTGTGTGTTTGCGTGTACGTAGGTGTCTACATCCCCATCACTACTTTTGATTGTTAGTATAAGAATGCCCCGAAAACCGATCAGCTTAAATCTTTCTACGCGGCAAGTGAAATAAAACGTTTTTTCATCGAAGCCGAAGCCTCGTTAATATTGATGTACTTATGAGTTGCCACCAAACCGAAATTTGATGATTTTAAAATTTTAATATTAATAAGTTTTTAGTTTATTACGTTTCTCAAACTAGTGGCATGCTTATTCATATCATCGTTTTTATTGTAAATTATGTTAAAGCTTTTTGCGAATCCGCAATTGAAACGGTTCGATGAAGCGTTGGCATTACAAAGAATACTTGCTGAGAGATGTTAGAACCTTAATTTCAGAGGAATATTTATCGACTGAGGCATACGATGCCAAAATATCATCAAAATACAACAGATGAAGTTTTTGAATGTTTTATATTTTTGATTATTTTTCTATTCTTTTAATTGTACGCTTGTTATTAACCAATTACACAGTTTAAAATGCATGCTAAAACCTGTAAAATGCGTATTAAATGTTTGTATTTCTGAATTTTTGGTAGCAACTGTCAACGAAATCTCATTGAAATTGCAGTGGAAACGATTCAGCAAGATTGCGATTCAATCCACTTTCGATATGATAGTAAGCAAATGTTCCAAACGGTCAATAACTAAAGTGTATATCTGTGATTGAGTTATAAAATTTCGAAGATTTTTTGTAATTCATTGCAAAGTTCGTAAGTATCTAAGTGAAGTAATAGCAATCTACGTTTTTGTGTGTATGTGTGGTGAGTATGCATGTGAAAGTTTAATGTTAAGATAATAACAGTTAAATATATTGACGCATGTTTTGCGGAGTGAAAAGTGAAAACTGAAAACCTTAAATAAGCGTTCACCGGAATACCCAACAAAAGCCGTAATAACGTAAATATATTGCGGCGTTGTAATATATATTTGTATTGTATGATGGCAAATAAGAAAAAATTTCAAAAATGTACATACATTTTGCCGTAGAAGAGTGACTGGAGTAAAATTATGACGACCATGGCGCAGGAATTTCTTAATCAAAAATATACCAGCAGACAACAACAATCCTACAAATGTACGAATGCAACTGACAAATATTTATTCAGCAGGAGTTGTACATATGTACATACATACATCCATAGCAGGCAATGGCCAAGGAAAACGTTTCAGCAAAATGCAATAACTGTGTGTGTATGTGTGGAATCGGAAACCTCCCACCGTGCACATAATTCGATAACGAGATCGAGAAAGATAAAATTCTCGAACATTTGACGAAGAAAACTATCGTTGACGAATAAGAGTACTACACGAAAACGATACTTTTATCCCAGAAAACGACAGTAGAAAAGTTCGGGAATTTACAGTAAAAATCGTCATGAAGCAAAATTGTGTATCGAGAAGAGTTCGTAGGTACTTCATTCTATCGTTCTCGATATCGTAAATAAACTGTGCCGAGTGGGTTTTGAACGTGTATGCGTGTGTAAGTGAATTGAATATGGGCAAGCCAATTAAAGTTTGATATAGTGTGTGCGGGCATTTGCATCATATCGTAAATACCACTTCGGTAGATTACTTGAGTATTAGGTTAGTGTGTGTGTGTGTAAGTAAGCTGAGTTGGGCCTGACAAAGGGATAACTTTATTTTATCTACAGTTTCAAAAGTGATATCACTAAGAATTATATACATATTAAACGGAATATATGCTGTAAATTAGCATATTTTATTGACTGTTTTCTACACCGAATAACAAGCGAAACAAAAAATATATAACTAATTTCGTTTTAACGCAATTCTTTGTGTTCAAGAACAATATTTATTTTATTTTGAAACAAAATTATAAGATTTCGATTAGATAAACGTAATTCTACATGTGACAAAGGAAGTTTCAATTTAAATGCCATCATGATACTTATTTATTTATGTATGAGTAAAAAAACGTATGCATGTAAACTTTTATTAATTTCATACAAACATCAAATTTAAGTATCACGAATACTGAAAGTGAATATTTAATTTGGAATAAAGTTCGGCAAACTTCAACATAATATGAAATCCTCGGTTTTGACTTAAAAATTACCAAGATTTAAAATTTCTAACTTTTTTAACCAGCTTTTTTTCTGACACAAAGTTATTACAGACACAAGGAATTGTCAATGAAATCAGATATATGCGTCATATCGATAAAGCACGATCTGTGCATTAGATGGAATTGCACCTACCTATGCCACAGAACAGACAAAGCTAAGCTCTTGCTCTCTCTTCAGCAGCGATACACATCAACCCTAACGCCATTGCCATTGCCATTAACTAACCAAGAACCGTAACCAGATTATTGTATATGTATTGTAATAAGAACATTAGATGTTGTACCTACATGACTTGAAGTCTTCGCAGACTCGGCATTTCGGGTGAAATTGCGGCACGATGAATGCAAATTAAATGTAATAAAATTATATTAAAATGAAATTTAAGACTTACATTTGTGTGTACAAAACTGCGGCGCACAGGGATTACGGCTTAGAGGACGCACTTCACAACTGTTCAGTGTGTGATAGCAAATACATACGAATTTAATGGCGAGAATATGCAAAATGATACGCAACGGTACGTAAGCACGCTTTCGAAACCAAAACTATTATTAATTATTGCAATATGTATTTCGTGTGTACAATGAATAATGGCAAGGCATCGAGAATGCAGTAGTTAAACGATCAAATTGAGTTTTGTATTTTTACAGAGAGCAATAGTAATATACGATACGATACGATACGGTATGATAATGCATATGAGAAACGAAAACGTTAAAGATTACAACATGGTCAACATACCAGAAGAGCGTAGCGCAGCGCAATTGGCATTTCGCATTTGGAAACGTTTATTGCGTATGTGGAACGTCTGCTTAGAGGGGGACGTGTGAAATATACGCCCTCATCAATTGCGAAAAGGAGACGAGCTGACGACAAACAGACACATTACAGGACAAGAGAGTTAGAAATCGGGAAAACCTGTCGAAAACTTGGTAGTATACGGAGAAAAAAACGAAAGAAAAATTATAAAATAAAATGTTAAGTTGCAAGTTCTTCTTTTATACAAAAATTGATTGATGCATATTACGCCGTAACAAAAACTACAGTATGTTGTATTTAAAAAGTATTGCTTTAAATTTTAACGCTCACACACATTTTGAATAGCCTACGTTGAGGTGTGAGTTCTATAGCTGATAACTAGTAAGTAGTGTGGCAAACGAACTGGCGGAGGGGGGCGCATATATATATATAGTACATACATAACAATGATAAACAATTTACAGCGATGAAATGAAACGTGTAGGAAAACTACGATACACGGCTGGGAGGATTCATAAGTGGTGACGCTGGATGTGGGGTGTTGGGAGTTGGGATGCATGTACATACATACGCAGGATGTGGGTTTTAAAGCTAGAACCAAAGCCAAACAAAATCCAGTTCCAGAAAATAAATCCAGATGGGTAAATTCAATCTGAACAATATCTCCATATAAATAAACGTGTACATGTAAATAATTATATATATATATATATATATGTAGTATACATGTAGGCATGTATATCATATATCAATTGCAAGACATTCTATTGTATTAACATGATCAGCAAGTAAAATTCAAGTGTGTGCCTCATACTTGTTAAGCCTTGAAAAACACTTACGCAAATGTAACTCTGCTCTTCTTATCATTTCGGTTTTGTTTTGTTCTTTCTTTAAGCGCATAAGTAATAATCCTTAACTGAGAAACCCAAACAAAGTTAATAAAGTGTAAAATTAGTAATAGAAAGGAACATATGAAACGATTCGAAACGAAACGAACGAAAGCAAACATAAGACTTGTAGCGTCCACACAAACCACTCCCGGGCGCCGTTTATATAGATATGTGTATAATGTCGCGCCTTACAGGATGCACCGCTCATGGCATCTCGCCTCCGGTTAAGTTGAGTTAGTTTGGTTTGGTTTCGTCTGGTCTGTTGGTTTCTTTTTGTCTGCTCGTTTCTATCTCTTCGTTCGATTTGGTTAATAATTTAACTTTTGATTTGAGTGTTTCAAAATTAAATGAAAGATTAAGCAACATTTAAAGTGACTTTAAGAAGTAATAAGTAGAAAACCAAATGTTTGAAATATCAACTTGCTTGTTGTTTTCGATTTGTGTTGGTGTTCTTATTGTTGTTGTTGTCGTTGTTGTTGTTGTTATTGCTGCAGTGCTACAGCCCGACTGCCCTAACGTTGCTATGTTTAACGTGCTGAGGTCACAACGCTTTGGTTTTGTTGTTGTTGATAATATGGTTGTTGTTGTTGTTTGATTGGTGGCACTGGCATTGCTGCTGCGCTGCTATGTTCTGCCATCGTTGCTCCTGCTGCCGTTGTGTACTACTAGTTATGTGGAGATGTTGTGTTTGTTGCAGCCGCAACGGCGTCTATTCTTCCCGGTAAATAAATGGCATTGGGATACTCAGCATGGGCGGCGCTAGACAAAATGGCGGCGGCGGCCCTTGTGCAACGACACATCACCGGAAACGTTGCTGCATCATTTGCAGCATTGGATGCCCCGCCGGCAGCATTACGCCCATTCCCGGCATGCCAGGCATACCGTGCATCGGTATCGCTTGCATCTGCATTAAGCCTGCGACAAAGAAAACAAAGCAATTATTATATTAAAGTACGGTGTTATTTCACAAAACCTGCGTTAACATTAATCGATTAGTTCTGTCGAAATTATTTAAAAAAACAAAAATAAATTAACTAACTATTCAACAGCATACAATTTAAATTCTGCCAAAAATTGTGACGAATTCAACTATAGCGAAGAATATTCTTGCAATTAACTATGAATCAAATAGACAGAGGCCACAATTTCAAAACTGTGTCCTATCACTAACCTGCTGGCATACCTGGCGGTGCGGCACGCAGCATATTGCCACCAATCAAGGCTCCGTGCGGTCCGATTGCCATGGCGGGACGCATAACCGGCTGCATCAACTGCATCTGGCCGTGCATGGGCATCTGTGGCAGGCAAATGACAATAGAAGAAAGTGGTATTTCAATTAGTTTCGCATTGGGCCAATTGCTCCGCCAGAGTTACACAAATTATCTAATGTTATTAAACTTTTTAATTTATATATGTAATTTATTATTGGATAGTAGTGATGTATTTCAAAAATAATATATAGTAAATTGTTGCTTCGCATTACATGAATAAAAGGCATTTGGTAATATAGTAGAAATAGAAAGAAAAGTTGAAAACGTACTTACAATTCGACAATTCGGACTGTAGACTCAGCTCAGTCTCGATCACAATCACAATCTCTAACTCAAACTGAATCAGATCTAAATCTGCGCTCAAGTTCAAGCATGAGCTCAATATCAAGTTCAAACTCAATGTCAATTTGAATCAGTGTTAATTTCAAATTCAAATTGAATTGAGTTGTATGAAATTAAATTAAGTATGTACTTGCATTATTTTGCTATGAACAATTTATAACTAAATTCAAATCTTTTGTTTTGTTTTGTACTAACCGGCAACGTCAGTGGATCGTGGATCGCCCCGAATCATGTGAGCAGAGTGTGTGTCAATGCGTGTGTGTATGTGCGAGATTAAATGTTATGCAAGGGTAGGTGAATGAGCGAGTGGAGAGTGATAGACACACATGGATGGGTGGTGACTGGATGGGGTGAGTGGACAATTGGCGTTCGAATGTCGAGATTCTCATTATGATCTGCCATTTGCACTTAAAAACTATTGTATATTTCGATTAATAATTGGAAAATGCATGTAATTAAGTACACTAGAACAACTGCCCCATTCCTATACATAGTGTATATGTACGTACGCATGTATGTATGTATTTTTTCATTTTTTTTTGTCTTCTTTACAATTTACAAAAACATTTAGAAATTTAAGACATATCATCAATCAATCAATCAACCAACGCAGCAACCATTACAATTCAATTATGCAAATAGAAATGTTTAAAATGTACTTACATGGGCTTTGCATTTACACTTGCATTATTTACTTAGCTGTTATTTTTATTGTTATTGTTTTTGTTACTGTTACTGCTATCTTGTAAACTGTGTTTGTTTTTCATCTAACTGTAATTGTTTCTGTAACTGTAAATATATACGGTTTTTTCTAAACTGTTCGATTTTGAAGGTTCGATTGTACTCAGGGGAAATGCGCATCAAAAACCCCAACCACTTAGTTTTAAATTGTAGCACTCAACTTTTCAGATATACATACATATGTAAGTTTCAGAAGTTTCCGAAGATACATACATACATATATAAGAAAAAACTAGAACGACTTAACTGAATTTGAAAATATAATCGCTGGATGCCGTATTTACAAGAGAAATGGAAATTTTTCAATTCTTATGAATTTATCTGTATGTTCGCCTATTTATATATATATAATGCTACACCATTTCCATTCTGATTTCAGAAACTGTTAAATGGATTTTAGATTAGACAAAGTGATTAAAGATGTTATTAATTGACTAGCTTTAAAAACATAAACTAGAAAAAAACTGTTACATAGTTTTACAGTTATATGTACTTAAAGCATGACTCCAAAATATAAGTCCGAAGAAAACTAATGCATAGTTCCAGGATTACACTTATACTCAATAGCCCAATTCACAATCTTGTGCAAATGATCTGGGATTGACAGTTTTGTAGCAAAACTAGAGTAGTTTTGACAGTAATTTGCTACAAAACTGTTAATTGCAAAAATCCCAGACCATTTGCACAAGATTGTGAATTGGACTAATGTATAAGCCTGTAACTATCCAACAGTTTTCTAAATGGTTTTTCTAAACAGCGTTCCTGACTCACATGTCATGGGACATTATTAAACTGAATTTCAGAAAAGGGTTAATTGATTTAAAAATGTATCCATTGACCTCAGTAGCACGTTTCTGTAACTTGCATCGATTAATTCTCGATATCTGTGACGTCAAATTCAGTTTTAGTGTTTGGAATAGTTATAATGTGGATCATTCTTAAGAAGCCACGAAAATTAAGAGAACGAGTTAAAATGGCATCAGATCGAAAAAAGTATTTGAAAAGTTCGATCGAAAATTAAAGGGACTACAGAAACGTTAAAATTGATTTGAGAATATAATAAATATGGCTCCCTCTCATATTAACTGCTTCAAATGAACCTTATAATATATTATATGCCAAAGATCGCTTGAAATATTTATATGACCAAGTGTTCAGTGTATCTGTTGTATGTGTAGTCTATTAAAAACTTATATTTGGAGTTCTGCAAGGCTTTAAGGTCGAACCGAAATCCAACTTCAATAAAGATACTCTGTCGTTCTTAGATTGCATATACGAAAATTAAGACATTTAAGTATTAGATGAATAAATTGCCATGTTCAATTTTATAATTTTAGAGTTAAAGGATAAAAGTTTTGCTTTCAGATAGAACACAAATTAGTGCTGATTTCCTTAAGGCAATAAATTCGGTATGCATCAATAATTGCAAAAAATTTGAGAAGACACCGCTTCGAGCATTCAGTTGAGTGAAGTATACTCAACGAAGAAAACGCTAATTTCTTTCTTGGTCATCACACAAAAAAGTGAAATCCTTCTCATTCATTCATGATAGATTTGGCATATTAGAAATAGCAAAAAGTTCACAAGTTTTCTCCGTTTAAAATAGTTTCTACACAGACTTTCCATATAGAAATAAATAATGATAAAAAATAACGATACCGGTCTGGGTACGGAATGGTCTAGATCCTGTGCAGACTGCAAAGAACTATTTTATCAAAACATACAACATGTTGCATACAAAAGCTTAGTTCTAGAATGCCAGTTGCGCTCAAAATTCCAATTTCGATCATTTCTATAAGATTTGAAATAACAAATTCTATCAATATTTCGTGTTATTTTGAATATGATATCCTATCAAATATTTGCTGCTTTCTGCATCAATGCAAATACATCATGGAGCATAACAGTAAACACTTTTATTTCTTTTAGCATTGTAGATAAAAGCTTTCTCTTGTTAGTAGACAACAATAAAGCGTAAATCCTAGTACAATTCCTTTCACACGGTAATTCATAAATAGCATGTTGCTAGTAAGAACTGAGCAAGGAATGAGAAACTCCAAGAAATGCCTGAATAAAACAAATGATCGGTTCATGTCCAACAAGATATTGTCAATTTTGTTATCATTGAAATAGTTATTCCCCCCACGAGGCACTTGCCCGCATCCACTTACCATGCCCATGCCAGCAGGTGCACCACCTGGCCGTGCTGCCTGCAGACGCTGCAGCATCACGGCACGATTGAGATCCTCCAGTTGCTTCTGCTGGTGTTGCTGTTGAGCTGCCACCGCGTGCGCAACTTGTGCGTGAGCGTGCGCCTGCGCCTGCGCGACTTGTGCCTGAACCTGCGCCTGAACTTGGGCATGGACCTGGGCCTGCGCTTGCGCCTGTGCAACAGCAACCATTGCAGCGGCCTGATCAGATGCAATAAACGAAAAGAATTTAGTACGAAAATAATGCTGACAGACAATGAACAAAATGAAAATGTTCTATTTTGTGTAGATCTCTTTTTATATTAATTTAAATAGTTTTGCAATTTCAAAATTAAACCGTTATTTTCGGTGTGTGCGAGCTACTGGAGCTGCCAGCAGAGGCTGAAGGCAGTTGCAGATGCACTTGGACCCCTCTACTGGGACGGAAGAAAAGAACTGGAGCATATTTTATTAAAAAAGATCATGATTTATTTCAATTAAAAACGCCTTTGTTGTAAATTATAAAAATACACACACATTAATATGTTATTCTTTAAGTAAAAAGATTTGTCGGAATTGTAATTTTAAAATTGCAAAATTATATTAAATTGAAAAAGATATTTTACAAATTTTGCTGGAATCTAGTATATATATAAATATGTACTTGTATATATCTTTAAATTGCAATTATTTAATTTGTAAATGTGAATTCTCGGTTGGTTGCTTTGCGATTAAGATTTTCAATGTGCTAACTCTGGAAATATTGGAATACTTAAATGCAAAACTATCCACCTCAAATCAAGTCTCAACCTCAACCAGAATCTTAAACTGGGTATCTTCGGTGTGTTTTATGTATTCCCTTAATTTTTATTGTTATTTCATTTGGGTTCGTTCTGCCGGATTGTATGGTATGTCTCTGATTACTGTCTCTGATTTTATTCAGTTATATTGACTATGATTTCTATATCTATGATAAGAACTCACTTCCTGTGCCTTTGAGATTGCGGCAGCTGTGGCTGCAGCTGCAGCGTTGGATGTTGTTGTGGTGGAAGCCGTCACCACGGAGCTACCCGCAGTGGAAGCAGTTGGTGTGGAGGATGAGCGCGCCGTACCAGCAGTCATAGAAGCATGGAGTTTGTTCTGGTATTTAGGCCTGCGTGCACGTAACTCTTCTAGACTTAAATCCTCAAGAGGGTGCATAATCTTTGACGTTACACCGCCAGCGTTTGTCACAACTGGAGGTTTTGGTGGTTCCGGTGCAGCAGCGCTCGATGTTGAATTGGGATTGTTTGTCGTAGGGGGAGCACTGATTGTGGCATTGCTGTATAGAAAAGAAAATATTCAAGACGAATGCTGGATTTCGAGTCAATCATTAACCAACCTATAGGCAGGAAAAGTTGGTTTCTGCGTCATGGCCGCCGCGTGTGCTGCTGAGGACGTTGTCGCTGCAGCCATTGCCGGAAATAGTGGCCGCGGTGGCATCATGTGAGGCGGCATCATGGGTATACCGCCATGTCCCATAAAAGGAGGCATAGGAGCCATGTGAGGCATCATGCCCATGTGCCCGAACTGGCCCATCATATGAGGCGGCATCATATTCGGCGGCATCATCATTGGCGGTGGTGCTGTCAGTGGTACTGTAAGAAACAATCAACATATGTATAGCCAAAAAATAATTTAAGCTAATTTTGGTATCCGACCCGTACCCTCTACTTTCTTTTTGGCCGCGGGTTCGTCATCATCTGAATCCGATTTGCCACCATTCTTCTGACGTTCATGCTCTCGCAAATCCTCGGGTGGTATTCCATCCATTCCGAAAATCTCAATCTCGATATTGGACCGATTTGGCATAGAATTTGGCACCTTGTCAACCGTCTCCTTGTGCACCTGCATGCAGTGTATTGACAATCCGGGCCCTGTATACAATTTCTTGTGACAAATGTGGCACTTGAAATGTTTTGCTTTCTGGTGTTGCACCAGTATTTTCTCATCGTCAAATTCGCGGTTACAGTACCTAAGTTCAAGATTGAGTTAAGGAAATACAATTCTTGGCAAATAGAGATTTGGATTTTGGCGATAAACTTAAGTTATAAAACGCAGGTGAGCATGTCAACGGGGTACAACAAATAAGCGGAGCACCCTGCGACACAAACTAGTCGGTGCAATTATATAAATGCGTGTAGATAAAAGTTGACCCGAAAACCCGAAATGGCTGCGCTTGCAAAAACACATGCAATTTTTATTCAAAAGGATACCAGCACCAGGGTTTAGAAGCCTTCTTCTTCTTGCGTCCCATCGTTGTTTTGCTCTTTCGCTTTTACTTGATTTAGTCAATTATTTAAGGCGCTTTTAAAAATTAACAATTAATTCTTAAAAAGAATTCTTTGAGATTTCCACGACCACACGACACGACCTTAAATTAAATGCGTTCGTTTTTACAAATTAATAAGAAGAAGACGCCAGGCAACTAAAAATCAGTTGAAAGACTCACGATGGGTAATTGTGATTGATATTATTCGGCTCAAAAATATTGCTTGAAATTGCAAGTGGCCGCATACTTAGTTTGAAGCATACTAGCATATTCTAGAAAATCACATTTCACATAAATTCAAGTACAAATTTATTGAAAACTTTGTTACAAATTTAATAATATTTTAATTTAATTATTTTATATAATACTTCATATAAGTATTTCATTTATACATATTTCATAAAAGATTAAAAGGTGGTTCGTGTACCGGTTCGCGTCCTGAGTCCAAGATTGGGTGTACGGGCTGTACTAAGATGGCGCGGCGTTGAATTGTACTAAGATGGGGTCAAACTTAGAATTTCTCGGCACAAATTAGAAATAAAGGTAGTTATGTTGGGAAAAAATTATTTATTTATTAATAAATAATAACCCTATACAATAATAATGCCTTGAATGCCACCAAAATGGAAATATTCGGCGAAAAATTCGACTTCGGCTTCGGCTTGGGCCGCATACTAGGTACTCGCATTCACAATAAGTGTGTGTGAGCGGCGGCCATTATTAATTTATTGCTTTCAATATTGCTTTAATTGCTTTCAATTATCTCTATTTTACCAATAATTCTCAAACTGTGGGGTGTGATTTAGATATTTAAAGCAGAGGTGATTTTACTTGCTCAAGTAAAAATTTTACAAGGCGATTTTACAGTGCTTTCAGGTTGGCAGACTGTAAAAATAGGCGATTTGCGCCGCCATTACCAAAAACTAGTTAGTAGAAAAATTCTACTAAAGGGAGACAGTTGACCGTGCGTCTCTTTTGCGCTAATGGAATTTGAGATTCCCACGGCTAATATAAAACAAAATGGAGGAAATATTTACCAACGTTGCATTTCATAGGCAAATTAATTATAGCGCAAAGTTTTGCATTCTTGCTAAGGTTCATGTCAGACTTGTGAACAATTTTGTACGGCATTTCCAACCGCAGGAGATATTCAACTGCTTAAATGGGACCTCTATTGGGACGATGTAGTTTTATTTATGAAACAAATTGATATATTGAATCTTGTTCAAATAAAATTCAAATTGCTTTTTTATGAAAACACAGCTGTTAACGTTGAGTAAAATTATGTTTTGATTATCAGAACCGATTTTTCTTATTTTTAGCGCCACATCATAACAAAATATTTTTAAAAACTACTTCAGACTTCATTATAATACTTCAGTGGAAGTTTTTGTATGGCTGCTGGTAAATTATATGTATATGTACAAAATTTTTTATGTGAGGTTACTGCTTTTTCAACGTGTTTCCTGATTTCCATCATGTCCGCTTTTACACGATGCGACTCGGCCCCGGCGATTTTTTTGCATTCCGCTTTGAAATCGCGCATAGCTTTTACACGATGCGACTCGCTGGTGTCGAGCATTTTGACACTAGAGTCTGCAGCTGGTTTTATTTCTGTAATTTGTAAACATTTAAAGCACTTATTCCACTCTTTGCTCATTTTCTTCTTTATATTTACTTTTATGCGTAAAGTTCTGTAAATTTTTCAGTTTATTTGCAATACGTATTCACTCGATTTCAAGTTTTAATTTACAGTCGACAGCGCGAAGCGCGAAAACGAATAAAGAGGAACGTCAGAAAATCAGAAAATCGCAGCACAATCGCTGCCCGAGCGATTTTGCGCGTTCCCCTGTCGTTTCACCCCTCTTTCCAACATTCTTCCGTGTCTCCGGGGCCGAGTCGCATCGTGTAAAAGCGGACCATTATGAAATGAATGAACAAACGCAACCACAATATATAATTCGAACAGATGGCAGCATTGACGATAAAAGTATGTATGTAATCGTTTTCGTACGTATTTACTGCTCTTAAAAGCAACAATGCTATATTCTGACACTTCGCTAACCTCACAATTTTACAAATAAACAAACGTTTTGTTGTTTATGGTTATTGGCGCAAGATATTTATCAGAAAGCTCAATTTACTGGATATAATGGCAGACAAACAAAAGGTTGCAAAATTAATAAGATATAAACTGAAAAATGCTCAGAATTGTTCTTCATTTAGACTACCAGCAACATGGATGGTAAGGAGAAGCGACGCAAGGAGTCCATTCTGGATCTATCCAAGTATTTGGAGAAGCAAATTCGTGTAAAATTTGCCGGTGGTCGCGAAGCATCTGGCATACTCAAGGGGTATGATGCGCTGCTTAATCTTGTGCTGGACAATACAGTCGAGTACTTAAGGGACGTCGATGAACCCTTCAAGTTGGCCGAAGAAACCCGCAGCCTTGGTTTGGTTGTATGCCGTGGAACGGCACTGGTACTTATCTGCCCGCAGGATGGCATGGAATCAATACCAAATCCTTTTATTACACAAGACGCGTGAAAGGTGTACTCACCAAAATGCGTTATTAAATTATTTTTATTGTAACAATACAACTTATAATTAAAAAACAAAAATATAATAATTTAAGATACATACACGTAAATTGAAGGAAATGAAATAATCTTAAGCTGCGAATGGTTGGAAGTGTATGTTCATCCAGCTAGATGACATACTGCTACTATTGCTACTATTAGTCCAAACCGAACTCGTTACGTATCCAAGGATACTGTGGCGGACATTCTTTACACGTGTAAAAGAAGCGATCCTGTTTTAGGACACGGCTACGCAGTTTACATGTGTTGGGAATATTGCAGACCTGTTCGTGCGGCTCCAGTTGCTTCGAACTACATGCCCAGGGCTGGAATTGATGCAACTGGTTGTTGGGCATTGGATTACGCATCCACTCAATAACTTGTTGGCTGGTAACGAAGTATGTGTCTGGCAATTTCTGCACATCGTCCATAAATTTCTGCAAACGTAATGATCAAGAACTTTCTACGCATTAATGCTTCGTACCGCTTACCAGAAATGCATTCAGGTAATCGATCTTTTTGAACCAAGTTGAATGGAAGAATAGTGCAAACGGAGCGCGATTCGAAAGATAATGCCGCTTAAAATTATGCGTCAGCATGCGATAGACATCGTCACCCGTCATATGTTGCGGACAGCTATCGACCATGCCACAAGTGTAGTCACCTGCCTCCAACTGATTTATGACCAGTTCCCATATGCCCGGATAGCTACGCGAGGGGCAGTTCTGATTTACTCCTGTGCAGCTGTGCGGCAGCTTGTAGTCGAGCGTGTACGGCCAGAGCGGTGGATTTGAGAAGGGGGCCATCATCGAGGAATCATATACGAACCCAAACTCCTTCATCATTAGAAACTGACGATTCCAGCCCACACGCATAAACGGTACTCGCATGCCACGTATCTCCTCCATTCGCACGCCTGCAAATTTATTCAGAATATTCGCCTGGCCAACCATTTCATCGAACCAGTCCTCAATGGTGGCGTTCTGGGACCACCACGTTTCCGGCCCACGGTGACTGGAAAAATACATAATGATGTTTGCAAAATCAGGACTGCATTTCCATAGTTTTAAAAATCAACATAAGCTTTATAGCAATTTGTATACCATGAATAGTTGAGGTTTTTTAGAAAACGAATATACAAAGAAGCTTTAAGTACTTACGTAACGGAATGCACAGCAATTTCGTGACCATCGTTCCACAGCTTCTGCACGTACTGATAGTTCGTGTAGGGATGAGAGACGAAGAAGGTGCCTTTAATTGGACAACCGTTGGGGTTGCGACGATTCTGGGTGAACAGCGTTTTGGAATACAATTCCCAGTTGTCGAAATTGATCGCATCGTCAAAGGTCAGCAGTATCATTTGCGGCACCAGTTGTGGGTCCATCCGTCCCGGGACTTGAGTGCCATCCTTGGAACAGAAGCAATCTGGCAAATGACAATTGCGCGGCTCACAAGCATCGGCTACATTCGGATCATTGTCCATATCGCACCAACCCTCATCTGAACCATCAGGACAGTCCACAGAGCCATCACAAAAATATTCCTGTGGTAAACATGATCCGTCGCCGCAGCCAAGCTGATATTCGTCGGCGCATGCAGCGTCCTCCAGAAGTGGTTTCGACGCCTGCGTCTCTGTAATAATTCATGATTAGTGCAAATCTATGCCGCTGGCAGTAGTGACCAGACAACAACCTGCTGCAATATCGCAACTGTCCACATTTTGCTTGAAATCGCAAATCTGCCGCACTACATCGAAGAGCAAACCTTCTGAGCATTTGAACTCAAACACTTCCTCTTCGAGGCACAAATAGTATTTGGAGCACTCGCTGTTAGTCCATATTTTATGCACAGGCCGATTGGGATCGCGATAGAAACGCGCACCTTCAAGGCACTCCACGTTGCTGCGCAGGCTCCGTTTGGTGTGATTTCCGGCTTTCACTGTAGAGTTAAAAAAGACTAACATAAATTCCTTATCATGCAATAACAGAAATTTCGTCCATTTTTATCCCATGTTCATGCATTTTGTTGTTGTTATTTATACGAGCTCCTAGTAATTTTTGTGAATTTAGAGACCATTTCCATAATTAAACATTAGGCAAATTTAGTTTTTGCCTATTTGTGACTATTTTCGAGTGCGTCGGAATTAAAATTGTTTTTTGAATCGTAGCATTGGTATTCTGAACTCCAAATCGTTATGTGAGAAATTCTGGAAATTCGGAACATACATATATGGCTATTCTAGTAGAGTGTGCCATTTTCAAAGTATGCGTGGCCAAAAATGGTGTACTTCGTTAGATCGGTATATATACATATATGCTTTGCTATAAATGGCAATGTAAATTTGAAGCAAATCATGAAAAGGCATGAAGTGAAATTTTGAAATACATATCTCGTAAGGCATTGAACCGATTTAAACCGATGGCAATTTAAATTGAATTCGCCCTCAAATCGATTTCGATCGAAAGCGAAAATGGGCGTGACCCATTTTCAAATTTTCAATTTTTCATAGCGGATGCTTCAAAAGATTTCGAAAAAACAAAAATTTGCTTTGAAGAAGACACTGAAGAAACACCTATGTTGGAGCATCAGGGCGCACCTTGAGGCTCTATGAATTATGTTTTTACATACATTTATTAGTTTTTAATTTAAACTGTTTTATGTTTGTCCACAAGATTTTGTGTAGAGAAAACAGAAAGGAAAAACGGTTGTTAACAGTTTCTCAAAAGGGTACTCCTTGTAATTGCAATGCAGTTGACTGACTAACTACTACTACGACAGCACGCTTACATCAACATGTGGCAATGCGCAATTGAATTGTTCAAATGAGATTTGTGATGCCGCAATCACTTGAAGCGCCTACTTTTACTATCTATACCCGTATCACAACTACTGCTGCTATCATGGAATGCACCGCTGTAGACGGCAAATGCATTTCACATCGGTATGGCGGAATGGCGATCAACGAGATCGACGGACTGAAACTACAACAGAAACTGGTAGAAAATTGTTATCCATCTTAGCGACTTGATACTTTGGAAATACAGCAGCTCAGTCTACGCACATAAAATCGATATTTGATGCTACTAGTCGAAGGTCAGATTATACTCTCTTTGCTCCTACACCCATCGACCAAGGCCACTTACTATATAAAAAACGATACAAAATTATTCGTAAATTTCGAATAAATTAACCCTTTCCAACCGGTAGCTAGAAGCAACTTTTTATATGATTTTTTCCTGCTATTAACCGTAACGACAAATTCAAAGTCGGGTTTAATGAAAATTTCAGCTATACCATGGATAAAGCACTGTGACGTCTTCGCTGCGTGCGTGTCTTGAAGCATTGCCTGCATTATGTAATGTAACTCACTAATTTATGCCTTAAAATTCAAAACAATATGCAAACTGAATGTACAAACAAACTTTCACACGCACTCTGCACCTGCGCATAGCGCTTCCGACAAACACCTTAGCCAGTTTCATCGACTCACTGACGCGCTGGCTGACCGAGGGCCGTGCCGCTCGCCATGCACAGTTCATTCAACACGCTGGCCACTATTTGTGAGCAGCGAGTCAACGAATTGTACTACAAATGAACCACAACAAAGACGCGCTCAGGCGGAGAAATTACCCATTGGCATGGCATCCAATATTGCCAGCAACACGATCAGTGTCACCAACAACTGCTGGCACAATGCACGTCTCGGAAGTAGGCGACGCGAGAGTGTTGATGAGCAGCAACCGGAAAAGTCACCAATGCCATCATAAATGCGACCGTGACCGACCTTGACTGCGCAGCATGATGCACGATTTTGTTGTTGCTGTGCATTTTTTCCGCAGCAGAGAAGCATTTCTTTTCTTCCTCTTTTCAACATCCACTGCGGCAAGCTGTGAAAATCCAGTTTGGCCTTCTCTCCACACTGTGATCGCGTTTCCGCTGGCTGCTGCTATTGCAAACGAAATTCCGCTCACTTTTCTTTTCCACTTTTCTTCACTTTGGCTCACTTTACAACAACCGATCGCTTAAAGCCGCGAAATATAACTGAAATTCGAATCTTGCCAATGTTGGTCTTTTATAAGTGCGCCGCTCAGACTCTGCACCGTTAAATAATAAGGTGTTACTAGTGGCACTCCGACTGTTGCTACAATGAGAGGCCAGCCTTCAGAGCTCTTTGATACAATTTCGTCGCTAGTAAGAGCGAAGACTATCTACTTTCACATTTGCACACTCACTGGAATGCTGTGATCTCTTTTATGCAATTTTCTTCAATGGGTCCTTATTATTCACATTCATTAACGGTTCAATAGAGCGTTGTATCCATATTCCAAATTAGTCTATTCCTATGCACATAAAAAGAGATCTAATAGAATGACTCAGACAAAATAGATTAATTTTGTTTCAGCAACAATGAGACAATTGAAAAAAGATGCAGATTTTCTGTAGAGCTTGCTAGAGATATCTAGGAGATTCGGTGGATACGGCGCTTTTTATAAGCTTTATATTAGGTTCACATCAGGTATGTATGTATGTATGTAGTGGAATCTAGTAATCAATTTTTCACCCACTTCCCGACTACTTAGAGAGCTGAAACTTTGTATACATGCGTAACCACCATGACAATGCATGAATCAATAAATTTTATGGGCGTAGGATAAGGGGCGTGGCACTTTTTTATCAACTCCAGATTTGTGTATAACTTTAGAACTACACATTACACAATAATGAAACTCGGTAGGAACTTACTAGATATCCATATCCTTCTACTGGGAAAAAAAGACGGGCGGTGGACAAGTGGGCGTGGCACCGCCCATACAAACAAAATCGTTTATATAGAATAGCTTTGGAACTAAAGGTCGTGCAGCATTGAAATTCCGTATACAGGCCCCTCTTGGATGCTTCGTCCCACTGGTAAAATAGGGGGCGTGGCACTTTTCAAGCAACTACACACTTGGGTTTCAGTTTATAATTATAGGTACACCAGGTACACCACACATCAATGAAATACGATAGGAACTTACTCGCCGCGCCTTGCAAGAAAAACAACAACAACTCATCGCGCCACAAATATGCCACGAATATTAGGGTCGATCACAGCCGTATTATTTGTTAAATTAAGGATATGACATATGACGATAGGAAACACTGTGAATACCTTAAATATTGTGTACTGCTCTGCAAGTTTTAAATTCTTTTTGCGAAAAATTTCAGAGCTCTAAAATTTAATTTATGGAAGACTAAAAAGTAGAAAATAAAATTATATAAAAAAAACTTTTTAAAAATAAGCTTTAATTTATTTAATGTACTAAAAAGTAGAAAATAAATTGTTTCCAAGTCACCTGTATCTTACTATTAATAAAAGCTTGTGCGCTCAATATCAATATTCAAAATATCTTTCATTACTAGAATCTATTTGCAAAAAATTATTTAAATAAAATATTGTGGTAACTGGTTGACAAATATTGAACCCATGAGCGCCCCAAGCTTTTTTAATAGTAAGATACAGGTGACTTGGAAACAATTTATTTTCTACTTTTTAGTACATTAAATAAATTAAAGCTTACTTTTAAAAAGTTTTTTTTTATATAATTTTATTTTCATCTATACCTTTATAAACATTTAACCTAAATTTAAAAATAAAGTTTTGTGGAATCCTTGGGAGTAGCTCTTTCAAACGAGATCGCACACGATACTCGTATGGTTGACAATTACCATTTCTTGGAACCCTCATTACACTAAAAACTTTATCGGTGGGTACAGGGACACGCCGACCGTCATATTTAGCAGTTTTTCTGTTTGAATACGTCGGTAAATAAACAACAATGCCCAAAAAAAAAGGTATTAAATGTGTAATTACGTTACACTATGCTACAATGACCTTTATATGAACAATTTAATTTTTAGAGAAACCAAAATCAATTTGTCAAAACAGTGCTTTTTACTAAGTATCAAGTTTAAAAAACCATTGGAAACATTTCGCCGCTTGATTCAATACTTGTCGTATGTCGACTTTTTCACTTTTTGGGAAATGCAGTTTTAAGTTTAAAGTACTCCCATTTTTTTTTTGACACGGTAGATTTTTCTGAAAATCGAGTATTTTGCAGAGTTAAAGCTTGTTATTAATACTGTTTATTCCAAAATATCGTCTTTTCGATATTTAGGAAGATATAGCCAAATGAATTCAGTATTATATTGTCGTATCTACCATTCTGAACAAATTAGTTTGGCTACCATAAAACCATGTCGTATGTGTCTAGGAAAAATTTTTTCAAAAATTTTTTTTTTATTAAAAAACTGCAAATATAATATACAATGCAATGTTTCTGCCAAATATAGCTTCAGTAACTTTTTAATTAGTTTGTCAAATCCGGAGGCAGAAATTGTTATAGTACAAAGTTGAAGCGCTATTTCTTATTAAATCTTTTAAATTAAGTATTTTTATAATCGCGTAAGGAAGCATCAGTCGGGTTTCACCGAATAAATAATACTCTACCCGAGCTGGGAAAGAAATGAAATGGTGGGTGTATTAAATTTACTGTGTACATAGTGGGCGGACCACGCCCATTTCTTACAAACTACAGAATATTCCTAATAGGATTACATATTACAAATATTGATACTCTGGTCGACTTACGACAGTAACTATAGGTATATATGTATAAATTACCGCCTCTATGGTGGGCGGACCACGCCCATTTTTGGAGAATCTAAAGGCATTCTTACCAGCAATGAAGTAACTAAGTATGTACGCGCTTGGATATATAAATATGAAATTAAATATGTACGCTATATTATGGAAGTTATGAAGATTTTCGGTGTATCGCCTATATAGTAGGCGGACCACGCCCAGTTTTTCATAGGGCATGTAGAGCTGACATCTGAGCTTGAATACCAAATTTCATTTGTTTAAGTTCATAAAAAGTAAATTGAGAACCATTTTACCGAAAAAAATCTTACATACGACAAACATGGATGAACATTTTTTTCTGCCACTTTTGCTAACAAATTTGTCGTATGTTAGCTTTTCTAGCATATACGACAGATATTTACGCAAAAATTGAAAATTAGCCTACATACGACAAAATAGGGTCTGAATATCTCGAAAACGGTAGGAGATATAAGAAATCTGAGAACGCCAATCGATTTAGCTGGGTTTGGAACCCAGGTCGTGTTCAACCTGGTATCTGCTATAATCTATTCTCCAAATAAGATTTTGCCACCGCGAAAATCAAACGGAAGCATTTACATAAACGCTTTTTGAGAGCACGCGAACGCACCACGGAGGAAGTTCCCACGCCTGAAATTATCCGTTGCAAACTAGAGTCGATTATTCTCAGTCTGAAGCTGTTGCACATCTCAGACGTGTTTGAATTCCTGAATTCGCTTATAAATGCGCCAAGTCCCGTTGCTACAGCAAATGGCATTAGCTTGCTCAAACGGTATATTTAATGGTAGTTCTTTGCACATTCCTTTGACCTTATTTCTTTATTGATATCTTAAAGAATTGACGCGCTAGACGAATGAAGATGTTAATGAGGAGGGCGCTCAAATGCGACTACTGTGATCGCTCCTTCACGCAAAAGGTCAATCTGGCGCAGCACATCAACAAGAAACATCAACAAAACATGCAGCCGCACTCGTGTCATCTTTGTCCGAAGCGTTTCAATCATGCGTCCGGCCTGAGTCGACATCTCGCCTCTCACTCCGCCGTCGCTTTTCAATGCAGCGAATGCGATCGTACCTTCGGCGATCGCTCCTCCGTAAAGCGGCACATTGCCAATGTGCACGGTCAGACCGAATTCTTCAATTTAGAGTTGGTTCCAAATCGAGGAACATGCGTACGCAGCCAATTTTCAAAAGTGCCTTGAAATAAAATTTTTTTACAATTGTTGTATTTTTTTTGGATTTTATATTGGCCTCCACTTGGAGGAACTTACTTTATTTTCAAATTCGGGAATATGCCTCTACATCTGCAATCCATGCACTTCCGAATTCTTCAATTTAGAGTTGGTTCCAAATCGAGGAACATGCGTACGCAGCCAATTTTCAAAAGTGCCTTGAAATAATTCCGTTCCCCTAAAAGGGAAAAAACGGGAACATTTTTTTCTGCTTCACTTTTGTTTTGGGAGTGTGTATATAAAACGACCATATTTTCATCGTAGAAACCTGAAATTTGGCACGATGTTAGGTCTTGAAAACCTAAACACATTTTCACTATAAAAAGTTAAGAAATATTTTTTTTATAATTTTTAAAGGTTTTCGGGTCGGACAAAATAAAATAAAAATATTTTTAAATCGTATCGTGTGGGGTATCGTTAGAAAGGGCTATGTCCATAGATTATAAAATGTATTTTTTTTAAATTTTATGTAAACGGGTTAGAAAGATATAGTTAAAAATGTGAGAAAAACTGACCTGTCCCCACATGATCCCATTTTCCCACGCCATTTCTCAACCAAAAATTTTGATAAAATCAGGCTTACTAGGTATTGGATCACGCATGACTGAATGGCTGCCCCTTTTTTCGAATTTTTAATTTTTTAAATTTTTTTAAATTTAAGATGACCCCCTTCAGAAAAAATTTTTGTTGTTTATATCGAGTGGGGTATCATTAGAAAGGGCTACGTCCATGGATTCCAATGAAATTTTTTTTATAATTTTCTGTGAAGTGGTTTCGTAGATATAGCACAAAATGTCGAAAAAATGACCATACCCCCCCCCCCTGGCTTTCTACATTTCTTAAGCTAAAATTTTGATAAAATCAGAGTTAGTAGGTCTTTAGTCATAGATTACTGGAAAACTGCAGCTTTTTTCGATTTATTTGTTAATATAATTAATATAATCTTGCCGTATTTATAGAATACGAAATGTGTAATCACCTAGATTTATATCTGATTTAGGCCCCTACAAATAATATTATATATATAGATCATTAAATTACATCAAATACATCAACTAATATTCCGGAGACAGACGGGCAAGGAGGAGCGCTGCTATTAAACTGAAAAGAACGAAAACCAAGAAAAGACCAGACGGGCAAGGAAAAGTACTCCTAATAAATTAAATATAATTAATTTCAGCAACAGCCAATCAGAGCACAACAGGGAAGAAGAAGCACTGCTGTATATAAGCAGCACAGAAGCATGCTTTCTAGAGCTGCAAAACTATCGATAGTGGCACTACTCGATAGTTTCGATAGTTTCCCGGATAACTATCGATACTATAGGATCAAAAAAACCTATTAAAAATGATTAAAAGCTCAGATATAAACTTGTCGAACATTTTATTAATGTTACTATTTATAACAAACAAAAATTTATACACATGTAAATACATTAAAGGAACACTTCACGTTTCATAACAGCATATAAATGAAAAATAATAGTAAAATATAAAATTAATGATAAAAATCAGACAGTTAATGTTTGTATTACGAGATCAATCCATCACCCATTTGTTTGTTTTAAGAAAAAGAAGCATGTTAACATTTTTTGGCTTCAATGAAGACCGCCTATCAGAAACAATTAATCCAGCCTTGCTAAACATTCGCTCAGATTCTGTTGAAGTTGCTGGTATACAAAAATATCGCGTTGCATAATCCGCTATCTCCTTCCAATCATTTGCGTTGTTCTGAAAAGTATGAATATGTTAATTTAAAGTAAAGTTATTTGGTTCGTAAGACAAAGCCAAATATGTGCTTACCCTCCAATATTCCATCGGGTCACAGTGTTGTGATGCATTTGGTTTTTCAAGATACTGGCGAGTTATAATGATGGCATCTGCTCTATTTGACTTGACCTTATCTTCAAGTTTTTTATTAAGGAATTTGAAAAGTGGTTGCGGATGCGATTGTTGTATATTAGATGACGTTGTCGGCTTTTCAATGTCTGCAGATGTCATTGACGCTTTACATATAGCAGCGATTTCGTCCTCCAGAATTTTTGATGCCAAATCAGCATTATTGGGAGATCGAAAACCTTCTTTTTTAAATCTGGCATCTAAGATTGTTCCCATTCTGGTAGCCGTTCGATTTTCATAATGAAAAAGTCTAATTTCTAATCGTTCAATCAAATATTTGCATGCATCCGAGCCTTCTGTAGTTTTCATTTTATTTTTGAGATCATGTAAACTTTGGTATAGACCATATGAAAGAGGAATTATCAACGAAATCGTTACAGTATTGTTCGCAGATGCCTGCACGGTTGCGTCGTGAAATGGGGCAAACAATTCGCTTAAGTCTTCTAATATTTGTATTTCATCAGCCATAAGTGGCGATGGAGCCTTCGAGATACTAAGGAGCACGCTAGAAATCGTGTCTTTTGTTAACAAAATTCTTTTAATCATAAGAAAAGCGCTGTTCCATCGCGTAGGAACTTCTTGAAGCAAGCTGTAAGGTTTTTCAATGCCTTGTTGTCTTTTGAATTTTTCGTTTGCAATTGTACTACTTTTGAAAAATCCAACAATACGTTTGCATTTCCCCAATACGTTCTTTATATATATTTGAGACAAAGCATCTTGCACAACTAAGTTCAGAGAATGTGCAAAATAGGGGATATGTCTTTTCTGCAACAACTCGCAGGCTTTCACCATCGATGCAGCATTGTCTGTTACTACTGCAACTACTTTATGTAGAACTGACCACTCAGATAATACATTGTGCAACGACTCGCAAATATTGACCGCTGAGTGGTTGGTATCTGTCAAGAGCTTTTTGGTTGACAAAACTGCCGAGTTCAATGCTGAATTCGTCACAAAATGACAAGTAACAGTAAGGTAGTTTTCATTTGCTCTCGATGTCCAGCCATCTGCTGTTATGGCACAATGATCTACACCGTTTAAGATTATCTGCAATTTTTGTTTAACTTCGTCGTATATATTTTTCATATGCACATTCTGTAAAGTTGTCCTGCTTGGTAGTGCATACTGAGGATCAAGACGCTTGACAAATTCACGGAAACCACTGTCTTCAACTATTCGGAAAGGTTGTATATCGGTGGCAATCATCCACATTAAAGCGTTATCTAACTGACGTTTGCGGGCCGAATTACGGTCATAGCCATCCCCTTTATTAAAAAAGGAGTCAATTTTGGCAACGGGGCTCGCAGATTTTTCATAAGTTGGATGCGCCCGCTTAAGGTGGTCAAGCAAATTTGAAGTGTTTCCACTCGTTTTATACTCTTTGCTGCACAAATTACATTTAGCGCACTTTCTATTATTCGTAGGTTTAAAAAATTTCCATACTTCCGAGCTACCTTTCTTTTTCTTGCTGGCCAGGTCTTCGCAATCACTGCCGCCATCAGTTGTTGCAATTTCCTTGCCACTGCTCGCCATTTCAAAGGTACCAACACCACCAGAAATGCCTAAATATACATGGTAAAAACAAAGAATTAGAAATTGTTGGTTTATACCTATCATATTTCATTATTATTAATTTTACTTACCAGCAGCCCGTCGACGCAACCAAATTCGCGAGAGTTCAAACGTTCAAACTGTTGATGTGCGTTCAAAAAGCCATCTCTAGATACTATCGATGGTGACGAAAACCATCGATAGTGAAGTGGAAATGAAAACTATCGATACTATCGATAGTGCCATCGATAGTTTTGCAGCTCTAATGCTTTCCTCTATTGCTTTGAGTCATTCGTTTCGAACGCACGTGCATTGGAGCTCTTACTTTTGAGAATTTTGACTATCTGTGTTCTAAAATTTATAAAAAGTTTCAATCTGATTTTCGTAGTTTCTTTTGGTTTGAGCTATTCAACTGAAAGCAAAATGCCTAACTACGTCAAAAATGTTGACCTATTTATGGCGTTGATGTCTTTTGGAGACTTAAAAGTTGGTTCCAAATCGAGGAACATGCGTACGCAGCCAATTTTCAAAAGTGCCTTGAAATAAAATTTTTTTACAATTGTTGTGTTTTTTTTTTGATTTTATATTGGTCTCCACTTGGAGGAACTTACTTTATTTTCAAATTCGGGAATATGCCTCTACATCTGCAATCCATGCACTTCCGAATTCTTCAATTTAGAGTTGGTTCCAAATCGAGGAACATGCGTACGCAGCCAATTTTCAAAAGTGCCTTGAAATAATTCCGTTCCCCTAAAAGGGAAAAAACGGGAACATTTTTTTCTGCTTCACTTTTGTTTTGGGAGTGTGTATATAAAACGACCATATTTTCATCGTAGAAACCTGAAATTTGGCACGATGTTAGGTCTTGAAAACCTAAACACATTTTCACTATAAAAAGTTAAGAAATATTTTTAGAAATATTTTTTTTATAATTTTTAAAGGTTTTCGGGTCGGACAAAATAAAATAAAAATATTTTTAAATCGTATCGTGTGGGGTATCGTTAGAAAGGGCTATGTCCATAGATTATAAAATGTATCTTTTTTAAATTTTATGTAAACGGGTTAGAAAGATATAGTTAAAAATGTGAGAAAAACTGACCTGTCCCCACATGATCCCATTTTCCCATGCCATTTCTCAACCGAAAATTTTTATATAATCAGGCTAACTAGGTGTTTGATCACGCATGACTGAATGGCTGCCGGTTTTTTCGAATTTTAAATTTTTTAATTTAAGATGACCCCCCTCAGAAAAAAATTTTTTTTGTTTATATCGAGTGGGGTATCATTAGAAAGGGCTACATCCATGTATTCCAAATATATTTTTTTTTAATTATTATGTAAACGGGTTAGAAAGATATAGTTAAAAAAACGGACCTGTCCCCACATGATCCCATTTTCCCACGCCATTTCTCAACCGAAAATTTTGATAAAATCAGGCTTACTAGGTATTGGATCACGCATGACTGAATGGCTGCCCTTTTTTTCGAATTTTAAATTTTAAAAATTTTTTTTAAATTTAAGATGACCCCCTCAGAAAAAATTTTTGTTGTTTATATCGAGTGGGGTATCATTAGAAAGGGCTACGTCCATGGATTCCAAAGATATTTTTTTTATAATTTTCTGTGAAGTGGTTTCGTAGATATAGCACAAAATGTCGAAAAAATGACCATACCCCCCCCCCCCCCCCTGGCTTTCTACATTTCTTAAGCTAAAATTTTGATAAAATCAGAGTTAGTAGGTCTTTAGTCATAGATTACTGGAAAACTGCAGCTTTTTTCGATTTATTTGTTAATATAATTAATATAATCTTGCCGTATTTATAGAATACGAAATGTGTAATCACCTAGATTTATATCTGATTTAGGCCCCTACAAATAATATTATATATATAGATCATTAAATTACATCAAATACATCAACTAATATTCCGGAGACAGACGGGCAAGGAGGAGCGCTGCTATTAAACTGAAAAGAACGAAAACCAAGAAAAGACCAGACGGGCAAGGAAAAGTACTCCTAATAAATTAAATATAATTAATTTCAGCAACAGCCAATCAGAGCACAACAGGGAAGAAGAAGCACTGCTGTATATAAGCAGCACAGAAGCATGCTTTCCTCTATTGCTTTGAGTCATTCGTTGCGAACGCACGTGCATTGGAGCTTTTACTTTTGAGAATTTTGACTATTTGTGTTCTAAAATTTATAAAAAGTTTCAATCTGATTTTCGTAGTTTCTTTTGGTTTGAGCTATTCAACTGAAAGCAAAATGCCTAACTACGTCAAAAATGTTGACCTATTTATGGCGTTGATGTCTTTTGGAGACTTAAAAAGTCATGAGCCCCTATTCAGGAGTCTTCTTGATAATATTCATATGAAAATATCTCTCGAAGATATGTATGAAAATTATTGAGGTACATATTTCTTAAATCTCTGCTGTTTACAGAAAACAATCAAAACCAAGTAAAGGAAAGACTGGCAAAGTGAAACTAAATTCTAACGATAAAAAGGGTATGGTACGGAACCCTCAGTGAGCGAGCCCGACTCGCACTTGACTGCTTTTTAGGAGTAACAAAATTTACTTCCAATCACTATTATAACGAAACACGGCCAATGCAGTGCGTTCACTGTACCACGACTCTTACTATCAAACATATTTTAAAAGATTGCACTCTATCTGGAGGTAACAGCGACTTGGAAGCAGCACTCGACTGTAGTAAAGAAGACACCATAAAATCCAGCTGTGATACTAGCCAGCTGTGATACTAGCGGGGCAATATGGCCTGGTAGCCCAGCCAAAGCATGGGCAAAATTTGTTCTTCCTCTGGATATCTAGCTGCCATGCTAGATATCAGGTCTACCATCCCTAAAAGTGTTGGGGGTATACCCAAAACACACGGAATGTACTTGGTGGGTAGTACTTGCATGCTTGCCACGACACCAGCATAATTAATAATAATTCCCCTATTATCGTGGGTGAGCTGGCTACTTCCTTGCAAAATTGCTAGGACGTTGCAGGTTTCTACAACAAATAGTTTTGTCTGCATCCCTTATAGGTGCGAAATCTGAGCAGGAACCTATGGCATTCACCACCGAACTCGAAAAAATTCTAATTGGGGTGTTGTATTTATAATGGCGCAAATCTGGCGCATGTCCTTTGTGAGAAATTCCATGCGCTAGGTCCATGTTTGTATTGTCAGTATTTGCAGTGAAAACTTTTTTAAATACTGATTTGGAAATTTTCCCTTATCTACAACGGAAATTGTCGTTCAAAAGTGCCGCGTTGAGATTTGTAAATAAGTGGTGAAAATCCCACAGGAAAAAAATTTCCTTGCCATTGTGTTGGAATGGGGTACCCGCATTGTTACCCACTATGGCAGTTCGTACATAATTATTAGGGCCAAACTGATCGCAGATGACCGCCCTTATTGATAATTGTGTATTGATGACTGCTGTCAAATTTTCTTTTAGCAGTGCCAAATATTCCACGCCTTTTAGGGTCTGGGGAGTTGCATAGCAACTGAAAGGATACTCCCAGTCACGGAATAACCCCAGCAAATAAAATACCAGCACCTTTGTGCATGGTTCGCCCCCTCGAGGTGGCGCATACGTTTGTGTTGGTGGCGGTGGCGCTTGTGTTGGTGGCGGTGGCGTTTGTGTTGGTGGCGCATACGCATGTGGCGGTGGCGCATACGTTTGTGTTGGTGGCGGTGGCGCATACGCTTTTGTATAATGCTCGTGCAGTACCGTCCGGTAATTCTTGCCGTCCCTCCTCCCGCGCCTACGCAGGGGCTCCTCCTGGTCGTCCTCCTCCATGCTCAATCGCAGCATTTCTAATGAGTGACTCTGTAGGAGGCGCTGGGCCCTGTTCTTTTTTTATTTGACTATGCATTCTGTAATGAATTTTGTGGAATAAACTCGTTCAGATTTAGTTCTTCAGTGAATTGCGTAGCAAATTAAATATAGGCCCGGTTTCTAAGAAAGACTCATCAACTCTTCTTCTCTTATATTGAAATGTTTTGAAAACAATGTTTAGTCCCTTTGAAAATTATTCTGCTTAATAGATGATAAGTTTACACTGGTTAAATATACATTTATGCTATGCATAGGTCCTGTTAAGTGCCTAGAATTTCCAGGAAAAAAATTTCCTTGCCATTGTGTTGGAATGGGGTACCCGCATTGTTACCCACTATGGCAGTTCGTACATAATTATTAGGGCCAAACTGATCGCAGATGACCGCCCTTATTGATAATTGTGTATTGATGACTGCTGTCAAATTTTCTTTTAGCAGTGCCAAATATTCCACGCCTTTTAGGGTCTGGGGAGTTGCATAGCAACTGAAAGGATACTCCCAGTCACGGAATAACCCCAGCAAATAAAATACCAGCACCTTTGTGCATGGTTCTCCCCCTCGAGGTGGCGCATACGTTTGTGTTGGTGGCGGTGGCGCTTGTGTTGGTGGCGCATACGCATGTGGCGGTGGCGCATACGTTTGTGTTGGTGGCGCATACGTTTGTGTTGGTGGCGCATACGCATGTGGCGGTGGCGCATACGTTTGTGTTGGTGGCGGTGGCGCATACGCTTTTGTATAATGCTCGTGCAGTACCGTCCGGTAATTCTTGCCGTCCCTCCTCCCGCGCCTACGCCGGGGCTCCTCCTGGTCGTCCTCCTCCATGCTCAATCGCAGCATTTCTAATGAGTGACTCTGTAGGAGGCGCTGGGCCCTGTTCTTTTTTATTTGACTATGCATTCTGTAATGAATTTTGTGGAATAAACTCGTTCAGATTTAGTTCTTCAGTGAATTGCGTAGCAAATTAAATATAGGCCCGGTTTCTAAGAAAGACTCATCAACTCTTCTTCTCTTATATTGAAATGTTTTGAAAACAATGTTTAGTCCCTTTGAAAATTATTCTGCTTAATAGATGATAAGTTTACACTGGTTAAATATACATTTATGCTATGCATAGGTCCTGTTAAGTGCCTAGAATTTCCAGGAAAAAAATTTCCTTGCCATTGTGTTGGAATGGGGTACCCGCATTGTTACCCACTATGGCAGTTCGTACATAATTATTAGGGCCAAACTGATCGCAGATGACCGCCCTTATTGATAATTGTGTATTGATGACTGCTGTCAAATTTTCTTTTAGCAGTGCCAAATATTCCACGCCTTTTAGGGTCTGGGGAGTTGCATAGCAACTGAAAGGATACTCCCAGTCACGGAATAACCCCAGCAAATAAAATACCAGCACCTTTGTGCATGGTTCGCCCCCTCGAGGCCCCTCACTGAGGTCAGAGAAGCCAGTGACGCGGTCTTCTGTTTCCTCGTATTTTAACTGTTTCATGATATTGGTTTCATCAAATATCAAGAAACACTCCCGTTCAATGGGGGCCATGCCCATAGCCAAATCTCTGAAGAACGATCTTACGTCTTCTTGCATACTAAGTGAACTTTATTGAAGAAATTAGTAGTTTTCTTAGTGCGTCTTCTTAAAACAGACGTCCACGATCAGTTGCTATTCTGCGAATGACGCCAAGCGGACAACTCAACACGTTCAAAATGGTGCGTGCGCAGTGTTGCATTTATATGGTACGACGTTATGCGGCCTCGACACGGTCTCAATTTATGTTAGGTTTGTGCGTGCGTACGATTGTGGAATTGCGTAATGCGGACCCTAAACGATCAGTTGATTGAAGCCAAACGTGAGCATGTCCCTATAAGCAATTATAGTTGACTTTTCAGTAGTCGACTACAAAAATAACACACTTATAGCTAACTTTTATGACCTAACTACAATGTAGTGCAGAACTGCCCCAAAATCAAAGCGATCTGTTTGCTTTCTTCTTTTTTGCTATTTGCTTTTTTGAATATTTTTCATTTATTTATGTGCATTGTGAAATTGAAAACTCAAAGCAAGCTGTTTGTATTCTTTCTTTTTTGTTTTATATATTTGTCAAAAATCTTTTGCATTGGAAAATTTAAATCAGTTGCTCAGAAGGAAATGAAAAGATTTATCTAAAACGAAATATTTTTGCCAAATTATGGAAATATGATGATATATTATGCTAAACAGTCAACGATTTTGCAGCATATTTTAATAAAGCGTATTATTAGCTTATCAACTAATAGTTTAGTTGAATAATTTCATATGAAATTAATTAGCTATAACTAAAAAATTAGCTAACTTTTAGCTAACTTCTAAAAAACTCACCTTTAGCTAACTTCAAAGTAACCGACTTTAAGTTAGTTGAAAAGTCATCGAAGGGTAATCGGAACTGACTACTGCCTAGGACATGTTAAAAAAGTCGGTCATTTCCACTGAAAGTAGTCTAAGAATAGTCAGCTATGGTTGCGAAGTAGTTAGCTTATAGTGCACTAAAAGTTAGTTGAGTTGCCGGTAGGGTTATTAGTCTCTATGAGTTCATAGTCTGTATTAACTTCCACCGATATAAGACATCGAAAAATATATTGATCTATTGAGAAAATAATTTTTTCTTGGCTTCCAGCTACATACAGCCTTCCCAGTATTATCTGCTAATAGCCCTCAAGAAATTACGCTTACTCCATGCGACCAACAAATTTTGTGTTCCTCAAACATGTTCCTTTTGAATGTAAAATGCTTTTTTGTATCATAAACCTATTCAACTAAAAGTTATGATCAAACTATTTTCGGAATTCATAGACGAGCCCTTGATAGATAATCATTATCTATCTTATATTGTTTAGATTTCTTAAATGAATTCAACACTTTTAGTGGTAGAAATTTTATTTATTTAACTCAGTAATATTATTTCCATCAGTAACTTCAGAAATTGCGATATATGTTTCTAGCGTAGAAACAATCGGCTTATGATACGTCTAAGAACTTAAATTTTCAAGATACCGCGAGAAAACTGCAATGTTGTAGACTCATTGGGATTGTTGCTCATTCGTAGTTGTAATGCATCATGCAGGAATTGGATAAAAGGTTGGGATTCTTCCGACGCGAAATTAAGGTTGGAACCTCCAGCTTAAATTAATGGCATTGTGTGATAGTTCCTTCCCAATTCTTGTGAGCCTACTAAACCATATACGAGGAGTCTTCTGTGTAAGAAGCTGATAATATTTTGCACAGTATTATTGGGAGAAATGTTAACTGCACCCATTATTAAATTTGTCCCATCTTCTAAAACGCAGTTTGCAGCACAGATATCTCCAATTTCACTTACATTGCGTAAAAATATATTCATATTTGAAGCTACTATGTTGGTGTTATTAATATTAGCATAGATTGCAACACCTCCACCTCGAACATTGCTGCGTTTAAATTTAGCAACGATACGATTCATTTGCCATTCCATTCTTGGCACTTGAATTTTGGTCGGCAACAGAAATTGAACAAATCAAAACAAATGGAATTTTGCCTTTATTTGGCTTTTTCTGTGCTGAGCGGCAACACACTTTCTCATATTTGCGCTCTCTCGCTCACGAAACAATCAGGAGAGCGACTGGACGGCCGAATTCGCCTGCTTGATAATTTTGTGCCTAATAGATTCTATTTACGAGATGCACCTTCTCTATTATTTACATTACCTAATATTACCACCTGTTCGCAACTTGTTTCATACGCAAAGGTCCATCCTGTGTACACACCAGGCGCAGCTTTTTATAAACTCTGGCAACTTTTTTACCTACTTGCAATTTTACAGCACAAGTATGAAATGTTATCCGAGTATCGGGTCCTAAAAGTATGCCATAATTTAATTTGGCAAGACAGAAAAGATATAAGCTTACCTAATATCACCACCTGTTCGAAACTTGCTATGTCGAAAAATTTATCCCTACCCAGAATTTTGGGTCCTAAAAGTATGCCATACTTCAATTTGGCAAGACAGACAGAAGAGATTTACAGCCCTATTCGCTCGCTCCCGGCACAATTGATTGAGACAATCAATTGATCCGCTTTCTTGTGCCGGGCTTTCTACAACCCTATTCCTAACCAACCGTATCACGAAAAAAGCTTTGGCATTTCAACACAGCGAGGGGTGAAGTTCTTTGCTGTGAAAACAGCTGTTTGTGCTTCTTCTTCTTCAAAAATAAACGAAAAATGGAAACAAAAATAAAATTATATAAATAAAAACTTTTTAAAAATAAGCTTTAATTTATTTAATGTACTAAAAAGTAGAAAATAAATGGTTTTTAAGTCACCTGTATCTTACTATCCATAAAAGCTTGGGGCGCTCATGTGTTCAATATTTGTCAAACAGTTACCACAATATTTTATTTAAATAATTTTTTGCAAATAGATTCTAGTAATGAAAGATATTTTGAATATGGATATTGAGCGCACAAGCTTTTATTGATAGTAAGATACAGGTGACTTAAAAACCATTTATTTTCTACTTTTTAGTACATTAAATAAATTAAAGCTTATTTTTAAAAAGTTTTTTTTTATATAATTTTATTTTCTACTTTTTAGTCTTCCATAAATTCAATTTTAGAGCTCTGAAATTTTTCACAAAAAGAATTTAAAACTTGCAGAGCAGTACACAATATTTAGGGTATTCACAGTGTCTCCTATCGTCATATCCTCAATTTAACAAATAATACGGCTGTGATCGACCCTAATATTCGTGGCATATTTGTGACGCGGTGAGTTGTTGCTATTTTGCCAGCAGGGCGCGGCAAGTAAGTTCCTATCGTTTTTCATTGATGTGTGGTGTACCTATAATTATAAACTGAAGCCCAAGTGTGTAGTTGCTTGAAAAGTGCCACGCCCCTTGTCCTACGCCCATAAATTTTTCCAGTGGAACGACACATCCAAGAGGCGACTGCATACGAAATTTCAATGCTGCACGACCTTTAGTTCCAAAGCTATTCTATATAAACGATTTTGTTTGTATGGGCGGTGCCACGCCCCCTTATCCAGTGCCCGCCTTATTTTCTCAGTAGAAGGATATGGATATGTAGTAAGTTCCTACCGAGTTTCATTGATGTGTGATTTGTAGTTCTAAAGTTATACACACGCCCCTTATCCTACGCCCATAAAATTTTACCAGTGGGACGACACATCCAAGAGGCGACTGCATACGAAATTTCAATGCTGCACGACCTTTAGTTCCAAAGCTAATCGAGATCAAAAATTTTGTTTGTATGGGGGGTGCCACGCCCCCTTATCCTACGCCCATAAAATTTTACCAGTGGGACAACACATCCAAGAGGCGACTGCATACGAAATTTCAATACTGCACGACCTTTAGTTCCAAAGCTAATCGAGATCAAAAATTTTGTTTGTATGGGGGGTGCCACGCCCCCTTATCCAGTGCCCCCTTATTTTCTCAGTAGAAGGATATGGATATGTAGTAAGTTCCTACCGAGTTTCATTGATGTGTGATTTTTAGTTCTAAAGTTATACACAAATCTGGAGTTGATAAAAAAGTGCCACGCCCCTTATCCTACGCCCATAAAATTTTACCAGTGGGACAACACATCCAAGAGGCGACTGCATACGAAATTTCAATGCTGCACGACCTTTAGTTCCAAAGCTAATCGAGATCAAAAATTTTGTTTGTATGGGGGGTGCCACGCCCCCTCATCCTACGCCCATAAAATTTTACCAGTGGGACAACACATCCAAGAGGCGACTGCATACGAAATTTCAATGCTGCACGACATTTAGTTCCAAAGCTAATCGAGATCAAAAATTTTGTTTGTATGGGGGGTGCCACGCCCCCTCATCCTACGCCCATAAAATTTTACCAGTGGGACAACACATCCAAGAGGCGACTGCATACGAAATTTCAATGCTGCACGACCTTTAGTTCCAAAGCTAATCGAGATCAAAAATTTGGTTTGTATGGGGGGTGCCACGCCCCCTTATCCAGTGCCCCCCTTATTTTCTCAGTAGAAGGATATGGATATGTAGTAAGTTCCTACCGAGTTTCATTGATGTGTGATGTGTAGTTCTAAAGTTATACACAAATCTGGAGTTTATAAAAAAGTGCCACGCCCCTTATCCTACGCCCATAAAATTTTACCAGTGGGACGACACATCCAAGAGGCGATTGCATACGAAATTTCAATGCTGCACGACCTTTAGTTCCAAAGCTAATCGAGATCAAAAATTTGGTTTGTATGGGCGGTGCCACGCCCCCTTATCCAGTGCCCGCCTTATTTTCTCAGTAGAAGGATATGGATATGTAGTAAGTTCCTACCGAGTTTCATTGATGTGTGATGTGTAGTTCTAAAGTTATACACGAATCTAGAGTTGATAAAAAAGTGCCACGCCCCTTATCCTACGCCCATAAAATTTTACCAGTGGGACGACACATCCAAGAGGCGATTGCATACGAAATTTCAATGCTGCACGACCTTTAGTTCCAAAGCTAATCGAGATCAAAAATTTTGTTTGTATGGGGGGTGCCACGCCCCCTTATCCAGTGCCCCCCTTATTTTCTCAGTAGAAGGATATGGATATGTAGTAAGTTCCTACCGAGTTTCATTGATGTGTGATGTGTAGTTCTAAAGTTATACACAAATCTGGAGTTTATAAAAAAGTGCCACGCCCCTTATCCTACGCCCATAAAATTTATTGATTCATGTATTGGGCTCTAGATTAGGCATGTATGCAAAGTTTCAGATCTCTAAGTAGTCGGGAAGTGGGTGAAAAATTGATTGCTAGATTTGACGACATACATACCGGATGTGAACCTAATATAAAGCTTATAAAAACGGAAAGTGAGTATTTTTTTGGAAATTTTCAATAATTTGGTGTTTTATCTTATTTCTTTTAATTTCTAGACATCGTAAATTTGACAGGAGGACGTAGGAGCAGCTGCAGCATTTCATTCAATATTGCAATCAGCACCCAGAGCTGCAAGCTGGAAAAAACAGCCCTATAGCGCTGCGAGCAGTGCAAAATTTGTGGGAGCAGTGGCAGAGGACCTCGAACTCCCGATATAACGGAGTTTGAGCAGCAGGCCATACATGTGTTGCGTTTTTAATATTGTGTAACTTCCTTTAAATTACTGCAATAAAAAAATTTTACTTTTTGCTTCAAAATTTACGTTTTGCAACAGCTGTTTTCGCTTGTTACCTCCTAATGCGACCGTCACAATGTTTGTCACAATTGATACATTTCGAGCTTTTGATTTCTGTTCCGAATAAGGAAAAGTATCAATTGAGACGAAATGCTCTATTGTTACTGCGGTGAGTATTGTGACGGTCGCAGGAATAGGTCTGTGAAGCTTTCTTGTTGCTATGTCGAAAAATGTGTCCGTAACCAGAATTTTGAGTTTAGCCTCCGCAAAGAAGTTTTACTTCAATAATATGTTGTAACGTCTCCTCATCCCCGGCTTCAATGAAGCGCGAAAAGTTCCTCCATTGGTTTTGTCGGTGTTGTGGTTGTTTCTCACTTCTCGCGATATGCGGAGCGTCGCAGAAACAAGTGCCAGTGGCCAGTGGCACTGGGGGCAAGTGTCAAGTGCTACCATCGATAAACAATTTCAAGCGTAGCAATTGTCTAGTCTGGCAGAGCGGTTGTGTTCCTATGAATCAAGCGTCTATCCCCGCCAGCGCTATGCTAGAAGGGTTCTAAAAGAATCAACTACTCTACCTATAACAAGTCTATAAGAAAGAGTATTTTAAATTCCTTTGCAAACTGTTCTAAAAGCGAATGGCTACAACAAGAGTCCTTTAAAAATAACTACTCTACCAGAGTCTCGCTGTAAAGAACTCTCGGGACATTGTACATGCCATTTCCGTGTCGACTGGACTCGCCATTACAATCGTGTTCGAATTGCACGGGGCAGTGAGAGCCCAGTGTGGCTAAATTATTACCCATACTCGTATCTATTGCATGAAAAGTTACAGCAACCCATTTTACAATATCTATTGAAGTTTCCAAACGACGATAAAACGCGATCAAATGTAAACACAAAAAACACCGAACTGTGAAAACACTTGAGCACTTGTTGTTGCTGCTGTATGTATGTAAGAAGTATGTTATCTTTATTGATAATATAAATGTAGATGAATGAAATTAACGATATAAATGTAAATTATTGAGTTTAAAATAAGATGAAAAATAGCCACGGTTAAAACGACTGCAACTTGCGACAACTGACTACAGCGACGTACTACGGCAACGGCCAACTACTGCGACAACTGACTGCTTCGACTGCTTACCGACGACTGACTACTTCGACCGCTTACCGACGACTGACTGCTCTCTGATGATCGCTCAAAACTAACTGCATGCCGACAACCTAGGCATATGCTGCCATCTTACATGTATGTATGTTAATTAATATTTATATACATAATTGCATGTGCATCGTTTTTTTGTGTGGTTGTTGCTTTCTTGCGCGAATCGATACAATTTGTCGTGTATGCTTCTTGCAAGGATATTATAGAAATATGTAAAATCACGCTTAATTCAATGAAATGGCATATTTGTGTCTTTGTTCGTTGTTCCCCGCACACCGTCAAATGCTCCCAATGGGCTGTTGTTGTTTGAGTTCGGATGACACAGAAATATTCAAAAATATTCTTAAAATGAAGAACAGAAAATAAACATTGGAACATTGTTTTAAAAGCAATCGTTGCTGCCCTCGGTCCACCACTGCTCTGGCAGGAACGAAAGCACAATCAAGGAGGAGAGGGTATATTCATTCCATTCATGTTTTTTAAAGATTTATGAACGCAAAGAAATGTCCCACTGAGAAAAAGTACGTGTGCTCCTCATAAAGGAAAATAAGTGCGCTCTGCAGGGTACAAAATATAATTTTCCACATAGTTTTTGGTTTACTATTCCCAATTGTGCTTATATTTAAACGCATTTTAGTCAAAGGTGAGGAGGTAGAAATCGATTACAACATTTAGAAATTAAAAAAGTTTCCTCGCCCGCAATAAAGTTTCGCAGCGCATCAATATTGCTAGTTAAATTTCCAATTGGGACTTACTTGCGGATATTTCTATTTTGCCTAGTATTTACGTGCAACAGTTAATTTACAATTTCCCAAATTAAATCTGCAAATCCCATAGTGATAACCTCGCGCTCCAAACAGGCAGGAAATGTCGGCGAGAATTTCACAACGAATTCGGGAAAATGGCATTCTTCGCAAAATTTATGTATGTACATATCAGAAAAATTGGAAAATGTTGGCACATCGCTGAGAAGAGTTGCACAACAACAAAAGCAACGACGACAATGACAGTGTCCAACTGATCTTCGTATCTGCAACACATGTGGAATGTTGTTGCAGACAGTCAGACAGTCGCTTCCACTCACGTGCGGACGCGACGTTGCAGTGCGAATATGCCAGACAACGCCACGAGAACCCCTGCCGCTACGCGATCTACACAAAGTCTAGTCTCTAGAGATACTGACAATGGCGCATAGTGCTTTCAGTTTCTCTATTTATTTCTTTCTTTCCTTCTCTCTGCGTCTTCCTGAAATATTTGAGCGCCTATGAAAGATTCTCTTAATATACCTTTATATACATACATATGTGCGTCTGCATTTCGAACCGTTTCAGCTGTGTGCCGCCACATGGTCCACCCACCTCACCCCAGGCTAGAACGCGCCAGCGCCACAAGTGTTGAACGTGAACGTGCTGATCAATAGCTCTCGTGCTAACCCACTGACGCTGCTTTGCATATGCATGTAGATATAAAGATAAGACGCGATAAAGTAGCAGCAAGGGGAAGGGAGAGGGGAAATAAGTCGCTCTTTCTGATGGCATGCACTTCTGCTGTTTCTGTGCTGTGCATATGAAAACTCTTTCATTCATGCCCAAGCATCAATGAGCTCACTCACTCAGACACGTAGTCAGGAGCCCGTAGACACCACTTGGCCAAAAAATTTACTGAATGAAGAGGCGATACTTTCCATCGGTTGGCCGGAAATGAGAATGCCTCATATGGCAACATTTTATGACCTCTTTCTGCCATAATTTCGCCAACGCTTTGCGTCAGCTGACAACAGGTGCTAAGCGTTAGCAAAGACACTGCTTCACATCTTCAAAACTGACAACTTTTACAGTCATTTGAATACAATGTTTAGGAAATGCTTGTTTCGAGCTGTTTTAGACCCACCTTCCTTATCTGTACCATTAATGGGTATTTGTGCATGTGTGTGTGTGCAACATTTGAAAGCATATACAATTATATACAATTTTGTCAACATTTTAATTCCCCTGTTTTATGGAAATAAAAATACTTACTTGACATAAATGCAATCTTTAATAAACATACATACACACGAAAGATAGGTACTTCTGTACATACAGCTGCGGTCAAAATAATAGCAGCGCCATAATGTGAAGTGTTCCAACTGAGGAAAAACAATTTTTTTTTTGAAATCGCGTAATGTTTTTTAGCCAGATTATAGGTATTACATTTCTATTTATTGTCCAGCTTCTAATAAAACCAAAAAGTATTGTATTTTTAAGATATTGTTTTGAAAAACGTTTATTACCGGTCAAAAAAATAGCAGTTGTAACAAAAACTTTACATAAATTCATTTAATTTCATTCTATGACACTTTGGTTTTCACAATCAAGTACAAAAGATTATTCCTAAGAATTTAATACTTTGTTGCACAACCTTTGTTGCGTAACACTGCTTTACAACGACGTTTCATTGAATCTACCAGTTTCTTGCACCAGTGGCATTAGACAAAAGGGAGCAGATTTGAAAATACAATTTTCACTTCTTTAAGTTAATTTTTGTCGATGTCTTATATGCTTTAAAGAGACCTTCATCTGGAAATTCTAGGCACTTAACAGGACCTATGCATAGCATAAATGTATATTTAACCAGTGTAAACTTATCATCTATTAAGCAGAATAATTTTCAAAGGGACTAAACATTGTTTTCAAAACATTTCAATATAAGAGAAGAAGAGTTGATGAGTCTTTCTTAGAAACCGGGCCTATATTTAATTTGCTACGCAATTCACTGAAGAACTAAATCTGAACGAGTTTATTCCACAAAATTCATTACAGAATGCATAGTCAAATAAAAAAGAACAGGGCCCAGCGCCTCCTACAGAGTCACTCATTAGAAATGCTGCGATTGAGCATGGAGGAGGACGACCAGGATGAGCCCCGGCGTAGGCGCGGGAGGAGGGACGCCACCAACACAAACGTATGCGCCACCGCCGCATGCGTATGCGCCACCGCCGCATGCGTATGCGTATGCGCCACCAACACAAACGTATGCGCCACCGCCAACAAATTTGAATGTGTTATAAGTACAAAAATATTTTATTTTCATAGCACATGTTGGAAAGAATTTTTTTTTCTGCAATTTGCAATATGCACTTTTAATTTTAATTTTCATTAATATACATAAAATTGAATTCCACATATGTTTTTTCTGCAATTCGTAATATGCACTTTTAATTTTAATTTTCATTAACATATATAACATGTATAACATATATAAATGTATGAGAATATATATATAAATACATATATAAATGCCTGTCTTTGCGCATACTTTTACTCTTTTGCTATATAATTTTGTTGTTGTTGCAGTTATTTTTTGTAATTGCCTTTATTGTTTTTCCTTTTGTTATGTGGCTGCCGCTGTTGGCAGTTAGTCGCTCTCCTGTGATGAAACGTTAATGAGTTTAATCAAACCACTAGCATTTTTTTAGATTCTTTGTTTATTTTTTATAAAGTATTTCTACGGTTCGGAGAATTTTAACCGATTTGTAAGTTTAAAGTTTATACATTTGAGGAAATTATTTTAAAAAAAGCTTAAAAATCACTTGTAGTATGTAAGAAGTCATCGCTTTGTAAGGACTTAATAAGGTGTGCATATTTCTTCTATTTCTATCGATGATTGAAATTATTTTCCGATTGTATGTTGCTTGCAATATTCCCACATGAAAAGCGCCCCAGTCACGTGCACATTCAATGAACGAACCATGCCGAATTGTGGAATCTCAACAGCATAGTCCAAAAAGCCAAGCAAATTAGCTGGAATACCTTCCTTTTCGTGCCTATATGCAAATGAGAAAAATTTTAGACACGCCCCTAAACAGGCATAACTGTCCATAGCACCAACTCACCCCAACAACAAAATGCATTTCTTTGGAAATTTAAAATCAGCAAAGCAAACACTTTCAGCGGTTTGTTCGGCGCCAACAATTTTAAAGCCTTCCATCTGTTTTCGCACAAGGTAGTCAATGAGAGCACTCGATTTTACCTCAATAATATTTAGTCCGTTTTCAGCGGTCATACTAAAATTATAGATTTCAGCGTAAGTACAAGTTTCACATTTTAATGGCGCTACTCACCTCAAAGTCTTGAAATCGCTCTTCTCCACATGAGCTTTATTCTCCAGAATAAGATTTTTAATGCCCAGGACCTCACAGGTGCGTGCAATGCCGCCCAAATTGGGCAGTTTATCGATAAGGCTCGCAATTACGTAGAGCTGTAAAATTCGATTTGTCAAAAAGCAAATACACACATTGAAGAAGCAATAAATGAAGAACCTCATTTTCTTGGCATTTCGGATAGGATGTTAAGTCACTCTGCAGCAGTACATCACTGATGGGATTCAATTTCCTCTGCACATTGCTGGTGTCCGCCTTCTTGACGACCACTTGAGCTGGTTCCTCTGGTGATGGCTTGGCGTAATTGCAAATTTTTTTGGCAAACAGTGCTCTGGCATCATCGTATTTGCTGTATTGTGAGCTAACCCAATATTCATCGTAAGGTACATTCGTGATGTACATAAAGATGTACTCGTAATGATAAACTAAACTTTCAAATAATTCGACCCATGTGAGACGGATATCCTGCTTCAATAATACGCTTGCCTTTTCTCCGATTACGTCCTTTATAGCACTCTCCATATGGCGCATTTTACTCGAATTGTTCCTGGAATTTTACTTATTAGTTTGACCAAAATGTATTTATATGTATATTAAAATTCCTCCAAAACCGGTTATAAGCTTGGTCCCGTTTACCCGATAAGCTAATATCCAGGGTGATGCGGTTCGAAATGTTAATAAGCTAGGAGGCGATGGGGAGCATCGAGGTGACCAAAAAAAGTTAAAATTCTGATTCACTTGCGAATTATTTTCCAAAGGAAAGGAGCAACATATGGCAAAGATCAAGTTGTCAGTAAGATCGGTAACAATTATACAAGTATCATCTCCGGAACGGGCACATTATGTATCATGCAAATTAATAATGGGTGGAAGGGTAAATTTGTACGCCCGATTAATTTTATTCATTAGTTTTTATTAAAAAAAAAAGAGATGCTCAAAAGAAACGCGGAGAAGCAGAAATTCTGATGCGGATTTGTGGTCAGAGGGAGGCTACGACGCCATGAACCACGAACTGTACGAGCTCTACGACGACATTGACATGTCAACAGCATCACCATCCAACGACAGAGACTGCCGCGCTATCAGTTATAGATTCCACATGGCCAGAAAGGTACATACACAAAATATGTGAATGATACGGGTGCAAATTCTTATTTGAGTATTTCCCTTTCCCACGTACTTACTTGAATTTCTGAAGCAAACTTAGAATGGCCAATTGCGAATAGAGGCGACTTTGGAAATTCGCACCCATTGTCGAAGGTAAAAGCGCTTCTATAATGCAGTCCACTTGGTCTGGTGTCAACGATGATCTCCTGAGAACACAATAATTATGCGCCACACAAATAATGGATACTTGCTGGCTCGCAGTATACTGCGCAACCTGAGTGAGTAGGAAATTTAGGGCAGATATTATTTGCGTCCCAATGGAAATTAATATGGGCGAATGCAATGATTCAGTTACCTGCTCTAGTTTATCCAAGACATTCTCTAAATTCGGTGCATACTTTGCTATCATAAGTTCAAATGTGTAAGTTATATTCAGTTGGTTATTCTGTTCCAAGAGGACATTCCATAAATCATTTCTCCACAAGTTGGCGTGCTTATCCATTTGCATAGAGCGCAATAGAGCAAAGACGATTCGAATCTTTAGACGATGCTCTTTTGAATTTTCAAAATATCGCGGTTTCTTACGACTTATTTCTGCATTAAGTTCAAAAAGTTTATTGTAAACGGTATTCAAGATATTCTTTTCAGAAAGAAAATCCAAATACTCATAACGAATTAGCATAAAATTGGTTGATGTTTTCTTTAAGTGTGATTGGTAGTGCTCTTCAATGCTGAACATAAAAAGAAATATGGAATCAAATACAGATTATATAAAACTGCATTACATTAATTATTAAATTAAACTAACCAATACAAAAAATGCTACTGACGTCGAGGGTACTTATAAACAACTCATATTAAAATGATGTATTAACTATCTGCCCTGTTTCTTCTACCTTTCCTCTGTGTGGGATACCCTGATCTCCCATTATACGCATCCCCAGATGGCGAATAGGGGAACGCCGTTTAATTACTAATGAACTGTAATATATCATCCGCCAACCAATACTGACTAAAGGAATAGTCCCCGGCAAAAAAAACATTGAAAGTCCATAAGGAAGAGAGTGGGAATAGCATATTCACCCAAGTGTTAGCAGGGGCCAAGTCGCCAGTGGCGCACTTTCCAGACACAAGTCTAGATTTCAATGTGGATGATGTGGCTGAGAAATTCGCGTTGCGTCTCACTGAAAGAAGAATACACAACCCGATGGAGGTAAAGATTAAGGTGCAAAAAGGGCGCGTGAAGCAAACTCTCGCCCGGATTCTCCCACGACCAATCCCAACATAAAACGGGTAGGGTTACTAACGCTTTTCAAGGGCCAAAGCCATGGTCTCTCCACGAAGAGACATCAGTGAATTTTGCAGTGGTAAGCTGTAGCTGCTGGGGGGTGGAGGACTCGATTCCGAAAATTGAGAAGTGAACAAACCAGCTTTACCTCCTGACGGGCCGGAACAAAAGAAGGACGCTAGAGCCTCAGGCCTTATCTATTCTCACGGATAGTGAGCTGAAGGTAGTGGAGCTATTGAAAATATTGCGCTTCGCAAAGATCTCTGGACGGTTTGACAGCCCTAGACTTATAAATTAGTGCCAATGCAGGAGGTCGGCAGAGCCGAGAAACAATGGGCTTGAAGCCCGAAGTATCTGGTACCTAGGCACTACTTACCGATAAATAATAATGAAAGCCCCTCCGGACCGTTACTAGTAATTTCAGGTAGAAGTGTATTTATGAGAAATAAGAGTATCATATGTGATAAGCAGGCGGCACACTTAAAATAAGATGCCGCTTAAAGAATTTTAATGCAACTGTCGAAAATACTTTTAGAATTATTCGGAAAAATATAAGTATGTATAAGTTAAATTTGTTACGAAATGAAGCATTGAACAATGTGCTAGTATGTTAAGATGAGGAAACATTACTTTAAAAAGTCCTTGAGGGAGACTTAAAGATAAGAAGTTGAAGAGAAAAGATATAATCTATGCCAGCATGCAGAAAAATAAGATCTTTTTTTGGGCAGTCTTATTTGAGTAGTAGAAACATTACCGAGCGTCTCCTGTTTTCGGATCGCCAATTACTAGACCCCGAACATAAGTTTCCTCGCTCAGAAGAATCTCAGACCATAGAACTGTCGTACATAATTCAATATTTTCCAAGTCAATATTTAGCAATTCTTCGGCACAATTTTGGGCGACATTCATTGGAGTGGTCTTCTTGCAATGCTTAAGCAGTGGTTCCACACTTTAATGAGAAGAGGAAATTTTAATATAGTATGTGTATATGATAAGTACAAACAAATTGCATCTTAAAATTAAGTTGGGTGATTAATATAATAGTTTGTTAACAAAGTCCATACAATATAATATACATATTTAAATGGAATAGCTGATGGCTTACAAAAAAGCTCATCCAGCTCTGCCTCCTCCAGCCATGCGCCAAATGATATCCAGTTTTATTTACGGTTTTATAAACGTTAGAAAAGCTCTTGTGAGGAACTTTCTACAAAAGAGCTACGGTTGTGTTTTATTAAAAAAAAAACTGTATATAACTGAGTATAAAACTTGTTCATACAAGTTAACTGGATGGTAAAGTATTGGCGACGTTATATATTTGTATATTAATAGATTCGGATAAAAGCATATTCGGACAATATCATTCTGCCTGCCATGGAGCTCCATTAGATAAAACCTAAAATTCTGGCTAAAAAAGAAAGATACACATCTCTGGAAGAACATATAACGAAGATAAAGAAACATCAGAACACTTCCTGTCACTGTGATGGGCCTTTTAGGAATAGACTTCCTCACCATAAAACATATCTACAACTACAGGATACTGTGAAAAGGAAATTCTTATACAATCTAATCCAGGATCTGGATTGGAAACAAATATTGTGTGCTTCTCTTTCTAATCAATTTTTTTAAGTATTAATAGTATTCCATTTGTTAAATCCTTTATAGGTTTCAGAAATACTTCCGATAATTCATTTCAAATTAATTCATAAATAACTTATACATGTAGATATACTAACACTTTTAGAATTAAATTTGGTCCTGCTTCATGTTTCAAGGCATTTTGCAATGTATGAACAAATAATTTCCAAACTTGGGGCTCCAAATGAGTTGTTTCATCTGCTAAAAGCTCGGAGCATCTCAGTAATGTACGAAAAGATCCCGTATCCATTAGTTCTTCAATGCTTATATTTTGTTGTTCTAGATCAGAGAAACGAGCAACTCTATAGCGTACAAAGAAATCCACCGCTCTTTCTCGCACAAGAAACTCCTCGTCCTTGTGATGCACGAGCTTATCGCTCAATTCCCTGGTGATCTCTGGCAATGTGGCTTCTTTCATTGCATTTATATCAATATCATATTTTGAACGACAAAAAGTGATAATGTCCGATGAATGAGCTGAATCGAAGACAATCAGAAAGCGTAAACACCCATGCCGCTCTTTGGGAGTATCCGCTAATACGGAACGCTCTTTGGGAATATCCGCTAATACGGAAATAAGTAACGGATCAATAGGGACAGTAAACTTTTTTGCTATCAGTTTGTAAACATGTAGGCTGCACAAACTTTCGCTGACATTTGAAAATCGCTTTACCTTTTGTAAGTACAGTTCAAGATTGGCATTAAAATCATCCATGACATTATAAAGCGTTTCGACTAACACCATGTAATCGCTCAAAGTCATTTCATTAATTGATACAGCGAATATCTTTTCAACTGTTCTAATAGTGTTTAGGCGTATAACGGGATTTTGAAGCGCTCGTACTCTAGCGGCCAACGGTAGTAGCATGTCCCTGAAGGAGGTGACGTCCACGTTCGATGGCATTTGCTGTAGCCAGAAGTGTAGAGGCACGGCTTTCCAATTTATTTGAGCCAAACATTCAAAAAAAGGACGAAGTTCGCAATTTAAAAAGTGACCGATATGTTCTTTTGGAAGGAAATAGCCTTCGAGGTTGTAAAGACATGTATTGTTTGTGGCTTCTAGAAATTCTAAGAGAACATCCGGGTTCAACTGGGCACAACTAAATGTTTTCAGGATATACTCAAGTGCCCAGCGGATCACCAAAATATTGTTGTGCCTTAATATGCGTTTGTATAGTATGTTAGACCACACTTTCCAAGAAGTGCTACTATAGTCACAGTTATTGTATGCAGCCAGTGAGGGCAATATCAGATGCGACTGATTTTCTTCCAGGTTTTCCATGATCGTAATGTATGTCGCCCATCGTTGACGCAATTCACCAATGACATCCAATTCCCACTCCGATACATTACTGCTCACCTTAAGGATGAGTACTTCCAAGATTTTCTTCATTAGAAAGTACGCTGATTTCCGCTGACCGCGTTCCCCCGAGAGAAGCAAATGCTGCACAATTTTAACAAGTTGAGGGCTACGATGGAAATCCGGCACATGCACCACGAACTCATCAAAGAGATGCACCAGTACCTGCACACATAACTGTGAATTGCACAGCTGATCCTGACTGCTTCTGGATATGTTATTCCAGAGCTGCTCCATTAGTTTGCTCTCAACGCCCTGATGTATGTACAGCTCTAAACACGTCATCACATTCGTGTTGACTATTCTGCTCAGATCTCCAACGAGCATTAAGTCTATTAACTTATTAAATACTGCATCGGAGAGGACAATTCTTTTAGTTGGCCCACCCTCCTCGCCATTTTCATTCGGTGACAATGTTCTCAACGACTGCAGGATTTGATAGATAATTTGCAAGACAATCTTCAAGTCAGGCTCGTTTCCGCGATGTTGCTCCACCAAGTCACATAAATATTTGTCGATGTCGGTATTTGTTACAGCCTTTAATTCCCACTCCAAGGCATGGTGTAGTATAGGCAAAAGGTCTGCCTGATTTTCGGGGCTGTAGAATTGCTGAAAGTTTCCGTTAATTAATTCAAATACCGATTTTAAACTCTGTTTTTCAACGTTTTCATCTGCTTTCTCGGTTCTATTATTATCCACACAAGCGTCGTACAAACTTTGTTGCATTTTCAATATATCCTTGAAGTGTTCATTCCCCATCTCTGAAGAAACCTGAAAGTATGAAACAAAGATTAAATGTATTTATGGTGACAATTCGCTCTGCATACAGTGCAAAACGCAATCAAAACAAACAACGCAGACTCTTGAAGACACTAAAAATAAGATCATTCTTTCAAACATCCAGTGGCGCGCAAAGGCCGAGTGGGTACTCTGCTACCTCTCTCGCAACACTTGTTTATGCTTGTTATATTTTCCACAAATAAGTGTATTCAAACGAGATTAGAAACGAATACAAATTCTCTTTTTATTAGATAATATGGGGTAGGCTGAGATTTGAACCGCTCCCGCATCAGCAACCAACACCGCAAACTAAAAACAAACGAATTGCAGAGCTGCCAAGTGTTTTTAAATTCAGTGCAAATGTAGGTGTATGCAGTCTGTTTCATGGCATTCCCACACAAACCCTTGCAGGAATTAATTTTTTTCCCAAAAATATTCCATTTCAGCTAAAAGTTAAAAAACTATGGTATTAGTAATATGAGACTTGCGATTAAAGTGGCAATTCATTTGTTTCTTAGTTTTGTGAAATAATTGCTTGTAAAGTTCATGAAATAAATTCAAAGTCGTAGCATACAAAGTCGACTTTAGAATTTTGTCTCTACTCCATGTCTCCACATGTAAGAAATAATTTCATAAAGGCTTGAAATTTGCATTCTACAAGGCTAAAATAGGTGGCAGCACCACATCGGAGCTGCATTCAGAAGTCAGCTGTTGGGGCAAACCAGGTAAATAAAGAATGCAATTTAGAAGAAGGGGAGCTAGGATAAATATTTACATTGCTCTAGAATAAATATTTACCTTTGCCGAAGTGACATTTATAACCATATGGTCAGTATGATCATAACCCCACTTCACACTTCAAGTCAGAATCACAGAATCCCATCCGTTCATCACAGAAAGCCAACAGACAGTGTAACTGTGCCGTAGTTTTTTGTTACACTTTCTTATAAGCGCTTTTGTCTTTTCAGAATCACAGAATCACTCCGTTCATCACAGAATAGCCAACAGAAGTGTAATTGAATCAGCGAAAATGTTGCACTTTTTTTGCCTCACACGTACACTGTTTACACTGTTGGTCCTCATATTCTAAAATGCAATCGCAGAAAATGATAGCCGTTCAAAAATAATTCCGCCGGTAAAGGCCCTTAGCACCCTCCTTAGTCAAGTCGGGATGCACTGGCTCACTGCGTTTCTAGGAATCGCTTTAGCAGCTCTGCTCTGCTGTGAGTTTGTCGCTGATTACGTTATGCTTGGCCAGTGCTCTTGGGCAAAGCTTGAACCCCAGAGCAGTGATGGTGTGCTGAGAGCCATGATTTTAGCGGACCCGCATTTACTGGGTCCACTAAGGGGGCACTGGCTAGACAAAGTTTACCGAGAATGGCACATGCATCGTGCTTTCCAAGCAGCTATGGCGCTCTTTCGGCCAGAGGTGGTATTTGTCTTGGGCGATTTATTCGACGAAGGTGATTTTGTTGACAAAGTTCAATTCAAGGAATATGTGCAACGGTTTCATCGCCATTTTGCAGCGCCTAAAGGTACAGCAATTATTAGTGCTGTAGGCAATCATGACGTTGGTTTCCACTACAAGTAAGTGATATGTTAATGCTTGAATTGCCTGATGTACTTTGATTGTTGGTAGAATGAGGATGAAACCTTCTTTTGCGGCACGTTTTGAGCGGCAATTCAACAACACGGGAGTGAGTTTGTACACCTTTAAAGGAGTGCATTTCGTGCTCATCAATTCGATGGCTATGGAAAATGATGGATGTCACTTTTGTAAGACGGCATTGCGTGATCTTAACGAGATTTCTAGTAAGTGAAACAAACAACTACATTTGCAAAACACAAAATTTTACCCCTCTACAAATTTCAGCAAAACTGAATTGCTTAAAAGATGTTGCAACTTGCACTGATGCCGAAACTCTGCGTCAGCATCAACAGTACAGTCCACCGATTGTGCTGCAGCACTTCCCTACTTATCGCACCTCAGACATAGTATGTCAAGAGCACGACTCACCTACTATCGAAATATACCGTGAAAATTGGGAAGTGTTGTCCAAAGCATCTACAGATCTACTTGGACATTTGCTGCAGCCGCGCTTAGCTTTTGCTGGGCACAGCCATCACTATTGTCTAAACATAAATCGCTGGGGTGTCAGGGAGTATACGGTTGCCTCCTTTAGTTGGCGTAACAAAGTCAATCCGAGCTTCTTATTGGTAAGAAAAAACCATCTCATTAATTTTCGTTAATGTTTAAGAGTTACGTTTTTCTGTGCTTACAGGCTTCTTTGACCGCGACGCGAGCGAAGGTTTCTAAATGCAATATGCTCCCACAGCAGACAGTCTACAGCATATATTTTATTACTTTGCTGCTATTATTTCTGCTGATGCTTTGGCAAGTGTGCAAAAAACTCTTCAAAAGACAACATGCAAAACCGAACGCTAAACTCTCCTAAAGTTATAAAAAAGAAGAAAAAAGTTGATCAATCCTACAGTGAAGTTTCGTGCCAAACTAGAATAAAAAGACGCAGATGATTGTAAATGAAACGACGTTTTTGAAAATTAAAATTTGCATGTATATATTTGTTTCTTACTAGTATTTTGCCATTTTGTTGTGATTTTGACAGAACCAAATACCAAATTTTATCACATACACACATGTTGCAATTTATCAGCACCAGCTTCGAATTCATTGAGGCATTACGGACGTAAACTGCTTCAATGAAGATAAATTAAAACATGTTTCTTCGCGGTCCTATGGAAACAAAACTGTCTAACTACTTGTAAATACGTTTAAACTAATATAAGTACAAAAGTAATTACTATAAAAGAAATATATTTTTATCTATTCACAATACAAAATTGGCTACTCTTAAATAAATATAAAGTAAAACTAATTTCCCATTTTCCTTACTATTAATGCCAACGCGTGTATCTTACATTTTCCCGAATACGGAAAATACTCTTAGCCTGCTCTTTTAAACTGTAAAGATGTTATAGATGCATATAATAAAATTTCACAAAACAAAAATTTAAGTAATTTTAAATTTTAATTAACGTGTACGCTATTGAAAGACTATTTTTGTTTGCTGGTTGATTCGATTGCCTTTCTATAAAAAAAAAGTTATGTGGTTTCTTCAGGAGTAGCTACGAGCCAAAACTGGAAACAACAAAAGAATACTTTTCCATTTTCGAATTATGCAAGCTAATTAATATAAAACAGAAATACTTCCGACGATGGCATTTGCGTACCCTGCATAAAGTTAAGTACCACTCCAATAAGGACTAATGTCTCTGGTTACCTACTACTACTGATTGTCTTTCTTGTACTAACAAATACGAATTTGGCAAGACTTGCTTAATATTTCTCTCGCTGCTCGATTGGCACAGCTGAAACAGCAACGCCAACTGCGTCGCCGCTACTGACTGCAGAACCTTCGCTCAGAAGATGCGTGGTATTTTCTCGGGTCCTTTCATCGTCCACGTCCACATCAACACAGGGCGGTGGGAAGCATTCTTTGGGCAGAAATCTGCAACAGAGCAAGGTGTTAATCGATAAAAAAAATTAACACTTCTCTTTTGATTACCTGTGTATAATAGGTGATATCAGATCGCCGTCCAATTTACTCAGCTTCGTTGGCCCCGTTAGAAAAGAGACCACTACGCCTACGAGTATTGTTGTGGCTATGCCAATGGGATTTATCCAGTGGAAAGAAAGACGATACAGCGGAAACACATCCGACTCATCTCTATCTCCAGTGTCGGGTATAGTCACATTTGGCATACATTCGGACACGGACATTTCCAACTTTTGCGGAACGACACGCCCCGTAGCTAAGGCCGCTTGCGATCCGAAGGATATCCAGCCGGACATGATGGCGCCAGCGATTGCGCCCGCCAGCGCGCCTTTGCTGTTGCTCCAAGGAATCAGCATGCCAAGAGTGAAGATGCCAAATGTCGTGCCTGCTGCAATGGCTGTTACCGACGTGGCAACGCTCAATATGCCGTCCAATTTCTCCAGCACAAACACCAGAGACAGAGCAACACTGCCAAGCACCACGATGCAGCTTTTGACCAGAATCGCTGAGGCACGCTCAGTGAGTTTGCACTTAAAGCAACCCTTGACGATGTCCTCCAGCAGCACCAACGCCGTTGAGTTCAGCACTACGGACAGCGAGCTGAGTGCAGCGCCAAAGACGCCAGCAATGAAGAGGCCCGGAATGCCATGCAAATGGCCTACTGTTTGCATCACGTAAATAGGCAACAGTTGATCGTCGTTCTGCGGAAGGGGGAAGAGTATACCAGGACCTTAAAACTGTGACTTAAATCTCTGAAAGTGCATTGAGTGTACCTGTATTAATCCCGCCGTTAGAGGATCACAGTTTCGGTAGAGGTCATAAATGAGAAGGCCCGCATAACAGCAAACCGACACGAACAGCACAATTCCTACCACAAAGATGAGAATCGACTGTCGGGCCTTCTTCAGCGTAGGCAGCGACATGTACCGCTGCACCATAGTCTGATTAACCGAGTTGAATGAAGTCCAGTAGAAGAAGCCACCAATTAGCACAGCCCACAAGGACTGGCGCTCATAGGGTGAGGGATTGATGCTGCGGAAATGAAAGGTTATCTTAAGCATTTAGGACTTCCGGCATTTTTCTGAACTTACTTGAAAAATATCAAACGCCCGCCTTCGGATGCATGTTGAAAGACTTGACTCGGTCCACCCACGAAAATGGAACCCAATATGACAATAACAACCACAGATATGAACATGACCAATATCTGCCAGGCATCCGTGTGCACGACAGCTTTGATGCCGCCCTGCAATTAAATAGCAATAAAAAGTCAACTGCCTGCTATTCGAACTCGCAGAACTTGGATTTAGAAATTGTCTGTGTCAGAAGAAAAGAAAGGAGCCGCGACTGTTCAGAACGTACAAAAGTTACTTTATAAATGTATCTTTTTAGTGGCATGTCGCAATCATTTAATATACCGCGTATCCCCACCGATCTCTTAGAGCACCATTCCCCCACACTGACGGCTCCGTTCGAACGAATAATTGCACTTTCGGTTTGCTTGTGAAAGCTTGCGTAAGTCCTATTCTTGATGCAACAACAATAAACTATATTACTTTTTATTAATTTTTGCATACTTTCTACTTTTGAAAAGTCGCAGTTTCTTCTGACTCAGACAGTTCTTAAGTTATACAATTGCAAAAAATTATCCATAAGGACCCATTTAAAACCTCTGCAAAATGTTATTCAATTTGTTTAACATACTCACAATGAGCGTATAAAACACGCAAATAACACATACGACGCCGCTGATGACGTAAACATTGATACCGGTCACTAAAATCGCAAATCGTGATACTGTTGGTATGTATATTGTAAAATAATTTAAATTCCACAACTCTTACCTTGATTGAAAGCAATGGACGGAACATATACTATAATCGGCAGGAAAAATATCTATAGAGAATAAATAAACAAGGATGAGTATGGATTATGGTATTTTCACATCGAGCACACGCACTCACCTCATCCATTACAAACATAAAGGAGGCAACACTTCGTACGGTGGAGTTAAAACGCATTTCCAAATACTGTATAAAATACAAAAAATTTATATGTTAAATATATGTAATATATTATTATTCAACAATATATATTTGTATTTGCTTAAACTTTTTTATATATTGTATTTCGAGCACAATGGTGCATATCTCGTTTTTTTTTATAACACGAAACATTTATATATTTGTAAGAAGTTTAATAGCTTTTCTATGAGAAGTTTTTTACTTTAACATCATCTACTAGAAAAGCTGCCCTGTACCCCATAATTTCCAATTAGGATAAGAAATCGGTGTGAAAAAAATGTTCTTTAAAGAAAAGAGCTATCTCAGTTGGGAACCAAATAAGCTGAAATTTCGAATATGTAATTTTTTGGACTATTTATCAAAAGAAAATTTTAAAAGTTGTCTACAATTATTTATGAGTAAATTAAAAATATGAAAATTATTGTCTGAAAAGAGTTATAACTTTATTGAATTGTATCGAATTGAGCAAGTTCATTAAGGGTTTTTCAATAATAATGCACTCACACTTGCGAATTAATTTATCTCTTTACCCTTTTGAGCCTTTTGAGAATATATTAAATTTTTGCTATCGGCAAGCAAATTTAAAGACGTTTTCTAATTATATAGAAAAGATTTAAATTATGGCAGTCATATTTTTACTGTTGGCTAGTGTATGTATGTACGTACATATATGTATATGCTAGAATAATAGCTGACGTGTGCCAGCAAAGTCCGACCCAGTCTCTCAACGATGCTCAATTTGCGCAAATTGATCGAACGTTTTTTTACTAGTTGAATAACACAAGGCCGCAAATTGTGAATCAATCCATCAAAGTCTTCTTCAACCGCTATTACTATATCAATTCAGACATTCGCAATTATAAATGTAAATCATTTTGAATATTACAAATGAGTGCTGTATAGAGGTATACCGGGAATAGACATTTGACGAATGTGCGTCCGTCCGACAATTATTTTCCTGAATGCGATCATGCATAGTAGTACTGTAGCATGACCAGTAGCTTCGTCTATGCCGACGAGAAAACCCACCCAACGCATTTACGAATGTGCGATATCATGCGGGCAAAGTCCGTCGCGAATCATAATCGAAACGAAATCTCGTTTGTATCGTTTTGATTAAATTGTATGGCCAATTTATTGCGAACGGCTGTGTAGAAACAGCCTGATATTTCGTCTGTGGTGATGAGTGACTATGCGCTGTACTCGTAAAGCGGTAATTACTACCGATTTCGTGATTGCGGGGATTGCGGGGTACACAAATTTAAACTCACGTCTGATATCAGATTTTATCGTTTTATAAATGCACGCGCTGCTCATGGGCCCATTAAAATTGAGTTGGAGATAGAAGGAAGATGTCGATTTTGTGGGCACGCATACCTCATACGAAGAACCCACTCGTTGGGTCGTAAACACGGGCAGATAAATTCTGGAGACTGCCACTCCCATGAAGATAATCGCCACGACTATGAGCCAGTACTGTGTGCCGTAGTTGTAGATCTCCGATGAAGTGCCCAGTATGGTAACGCCCGAGACGTAGCTGTCACAAGAATACGAGTACAGTATATTGAGCAGTTCTGACATCGTTTGGTCATCGACTTACCTGGCAATCAAACTCATGGCCACTGGAAAGCATTTGAGCTTGCGCGATCCTAGCAGATATTCGCTCATTTTACTGGAACCAAAATCATTCTTCTTGTGCACGTCCTTCCCTCGCCCACCGACGACGCCGCCATCACTGTCGTACGCATCGATCGGTGCTGTTTTTTCTCTTCTATTTTAATTGTAAGTGAGCAAAGTAATAAAGTTGCCAGCGTTATCAATGCAAATGAATACAATCATGAAGTGATGTTGTGGCAAATATTTACTTGAAAAATCCAAAGTATATACCCGTACCAGTTGACAACAAGAGCATTGCCGCAAAGGCACAGTAATCCGCAATCGAGAAATGGAAATCCTCAAATTGACCATAATCCCGCTCTTTCATCTGGAAGAGAAGGAGACATATTTTTCAGAAATTCGTGCTGTTCAAACGTCGTTAAAAGCCAGTTAACATAATTACTTTTTTTAATCATTAAGATCGCGTTCGCACTAGGGATCTTACTTGCAAGTGCTAATTGTAAATAAATATCTTTACACTGTTTTCACAACAAATGAGAAATACATGGGAAAAAGTTCAATATTTTGTATAAGAAGTTTGAATTTATACAATTTGCCTCTATAACTTTTCTTCTATACAGCTCAGACGTTCTGCTTCCAGACTGCAATACATGGGCAAATCGATTCTCACGGATAGTAAATGGAAGGAAGGGGAGCTGTCCAAGATTTTACGCAAAGATCACTGAACAAGGCTTATAAATTACTTTCAATGCAGAAGTTCAGAGAAAAAAAAATACAATGAGCCAGTGGGTCTAAGGGCCTGGTGCCTAGACACTGCCTTACCTTAAATAACAAATTAATTTTCCTGTTGTATTTTAGAATGCATCAATTCAATTTCAGAAAATTCTATTGAATTTCAGAAAGCTTAATTGTAACTAAGATTATCCATTAAAATTCTCAAGGCAGATTGAAATGCAGAAAGTGTGCAGCAACTTTCAGGATGCAAAAAAATTTGAATAAATAACCTAAATTCAGAAAGCGTAAATTAAAATTCGGAACAGTAAATTGAAATCCCGAAAAAATAATTTAAATTAAAAAAATATCCATTGCATTTCTGAAAGCATTAATTTAAATGCAGAATTCACTTTCTAATTTCTATTGACTATTCCGAAATGCAATTAAAATGTTCTGAATATTAATTATATTCAGTATTGCCTAATTTCTAGAAAAATCTTCAAAAAAAGTAACTACTTTTCTGTGCTTGAAGCTGAAAAATTATGTATATTAAAAAGTGAAGTGCATCTCTTAATTGTGCGTAAGTACATATGTATGTATGTGTGAATAGTGTTTAAAATTTGTCCAGTTATGCAAACACAAACACTTGGAAGAGACAACCTGGTCACTTGAGTGGCGGCTACTCCTTGATCTAGCTTATCATAATTGAAACGCCCACAAGCATTAATGGGAAATTGGCATGCCGAGACGTTTTGTAGATTGCCATTTATATCGTTTAAAAGTGCAAAAATACTACATACAATAGTAAGTAAGCGTTATCAATAACAATGTCCATATTTGTGTAAGCAATTCACATGCATATGTATAATTTTCTTCTGTTATTTAAAACACAAAGTCCAGTTAAAATCGTGTTTGATAGAATTACTATGCAAAACACTTGCAAAAGATGAATCCGACAAAAGTCTAAAAAACCACATTTATATTTCAGATCATATGACATTTTAGCCAACTAACCTAAATACATACATATATACATATGTATATAATTAAATAATTTTAGAAAAATTATTTGTAAATTGCGTACCAGATTACCATAAACCAACGGCCTCCCATCGAGTTATCAACCGATACTGTTGGCTGATATGTGAAATAATCAACATCAACAAGAATTAATACTTTCGTACTAGTATCTCTCACAAGCTCTTAATAGTTAGTCACCAAAATTTTGTCATTATAAGCGCAGACATGGGAGTCACACTAAATCCAATATCAATTGATACTTTTTTCTATGCAAAAATAACAATCAAATGTGATGGAAATGGCGGAATGCTATAGCGAATAGCACTGCCGCTACACTACATTCTCTTTATTTGATTTCTTCCGATTAAAACATGTGCTTGTAAACTGAACGAGCATATGATCCATTTATAATCAACGCTTAACATTAACATATGTGCAAAGTTCCAAGCGATCGCAAAAAGAAATGTATTCAGTTAATTAAAAACTTTGAACTTGGCACATGTGCATCACTGCACTCAATTTAAAAAAAAAGGGACCTTTGTTAGGTGAGCTCATATTGGAAGTTGGCTGTAATCTGAGTCAAATATTGTCAAAAGTGGCATTTTGATGATTTTGAGTTATTCATGCAGTTATATATTTTAGAATGAGATCTTTAAATTGGCGTTTATAGGTTTTTGATATATCCTTTAGTTACCGATATTTAGAATGCTTTTGTCGTACAGTAATGTTCGAAATAATAGGGACACCAATATAAAACTAGAATATCACAGCAAATCATTACTACTGGCTTAAAGGCCTAAATAAATTATCAGGCATTAACATTCAAATCGTTCAGCATGATTTGAAATTTTGGAGCTATCTTTGATGTGAATGGGGTGTGAGGGAAAGGGGGAGTGGATAACGAATTTGAAATTTCTATCATCTATTGTTATTTTAGTGTTACAGCAGTTATTTCGCGCACTTTATCACCTTAGCATGTTCTAGCGAGGCCATAGTGCATATCGTGCATATCCATATCTTAATATACTAGAAAGGCTCAAATTTACATTTTTACAAAATCTTGTTTTTTTTTAGTCTGATAGATGAAATCTTCTAACATAACCCGCCTCAAAAATGCAATGTGCTATGATCGAAAATATCAAATTTAAATCAAAACAATTAAAAAATTGATATATGTACATTTATTTTTTTTAGAATTGATTGCGCCTTTTCCTATTCCTGTAATAATTCAAAAATGTACTAAGTGATGCCTTTTTACATTACGGTAACGGTTTTTTATTTAAACCAAAGCAGAGAAATTGTTTACGCATGAGAACGGCGAACGAATCACTTATGTAAACATTGTTCTCTCCTCACTCAGTTACCTCTCGGTAACACTCTCATCGCCTCTGTTTTTTGTGGTAATAGCACACTTGCATAGCCGCAAAAAAGACTGACGTCGTCCAAAAAACGCAATGACTCCAAAAAGTGTCTTGCCTTTCAAAATTTCCAACAAAGTATTCGAATGAGTTGAAGTGTTTTATTACCTCTTCGCCGTTGTTGACGTTGCAAATTGTTTGTTTAGAAATTGAACAAGGCTAGACGATCGACGACACAGCAACAAGTCGCGACAAACACGACGTAACAGCAGGTTGAAACTGGCTTCCGAAAGCTTTGTATTCGTTGCACACTCTTTTTGGGTGCTTCTGTGATAAATTTAACTGATGCACAACAAAAACAACTGCACGAACAGTTCTTCCTCTACTTATATAACAATAACAAAATCACAGGCTCACACGTTGCTCAAAATTAGTCGCGTGTAAACGGCGCTTTTAATTATCCGGAAGCAATGGTGGAAACGAACTGTTCGTTTTCTAACATCAGCGCATATTACCCACACGATTCCGTCCGTGCATGCTGAGGAGGAGCAGAAAGAAAGGGCATACGCAGAAAAGATAACAACAAAAACGCGGCGCGAGCTGAATATGTATCAAATCCGTGCACGAGGCTAGCCAGCGAAGCACAATGTTCACGCGACGCCGTTTCAATACGTACACGAATTCAAGACGAGTGGGATGTAAAAGCGTCACGCCGCTAACGCACAAGCCAATCCACACAGCAAAACAACTGAAAGTGCACTGAGAATCAGTGGAGATTGGTATGGGGCCTGGTGCTCCATTGCTTCCATTCACGAAAGCTTTCTTTCATTTGGGTACACTCTACGCTCTCTCTTTAGCACCTCGCTCGTATTACTCACTCCCCGTCGAACACAGAGATGACGTATTCCATAGACTAACTTTCCCAATCAATAAGTTTGTCCCTTGCATCTTGTTTTGATGTACATATACTTAGATTTTTGCGTGCTTGGCAACTCTACAATATCGCACGCAGAAAAGCAGAAACATATAAAAAAAACTTTGAAACTTTATATAAACAGTATTTTAATAGGATTTAAGTATGGACAAAAAACTATTATACCAGAAATGTATTAAATATATGATGAATTACTATGGTAATTCATTGAAATTTCGAATCGACCGTAAAAAAGTTAAATACATGTATCGAAAACTAAAAAAAACTTCTAAGAACATTTAAAAGATATAAAATAAAAAGATTCACTGGTTTTATAATAAATATCAAGAGATTATCATATTTTTCTAATATATCCCAATTTCTCTAGAACATCTGGCACGTCACAAAATTCTTGATCTACAATATGTACCAGTAATTCATTATCTTCGCTTACATTCTTAATTTCAACGTCAAATTTCTGATTTAGAATGTTAACGAGTAGTAGTTGCATGGCCAACTTCTGACGGCGCTCATCCTCTTCTGTGATGTCACAAATGCCAGCCAAACGACACCGCACTGCACGAAACGGCCCATCAACAGCGTTTTGTGTAGCTGGATAATTGAACAACCGATTTAACGATACTTTTTCCTTGTTACCATAGTCCACAAAAAAAACCTATAATACAAAAAGTCTGAATGCAGTTTATAAATATTACAACTTTAAATTCTTAACTGTATATTCTTCTGTATTTTTATCGAAGCTCATTACTCTGGCGCGATACCAGAACTCATCCAAATGATATTGTGCCAGTACAAGATCTTGTAGCTTTGGCGGGTGCAATAGTTTCTGATCCGGCCGGATACTATCATCTTTCCAGAAGAGGGGTACTCGTTGTTGGTTTTCTTTTGTTTCAATTTGTGCATAAAAAGATACGACATTTTCAACGTGCGTCACTGTGAGTGTTACAAGGTCGCCTGCAGAGCAAGGCGGGTTTGGTTTGTCCCAAGGCATTTCCCCTTCTTTAGAATTTTCATAAGAACCATCAGCTGTAACAAAATCCATTGAAGCAATATCTTGGGCAGCAGTCAGTGTGGGCGATTCGATTGCCTTGTTGTCATGATCTATCCACTTTGAGTCTATGGAAGAATCGATAAAAGGATTTTTATTTGCAGAACCCTCCTCTTCGGCATTCTGAAAAAGAATATACATATCTACATTATATCGGTATCCCCATTCAAATAATAATGTTACCATGAGTGGTGGTCCCCACTTTTCCGAAGTTACATTCTCTAGTAACCGTAAATGCAGAGTGCGACCTAGCGTCTGTTCAACCCTGAAATCGACTTCTTTCAATTTATTACGACGCAAGGCTTCTGCCAAATGCTTAGGATCAACATCCACGTCATTGTTGATACACAGCAGTACGCATTTCAGAGCTTGTGCAGGAAAGAGTTGGTATTTTAGAGGCAGGCAGAAAAGTTGGTTATGGTTGCTCAATGACACTTCCATGCCCGAGTCTATCAGAAAGAGATTCTGTTCAGCCTTAGGGTCGCTGCACGGTAGCAGAACTGCTCGCATAATGCTTTCATTGTTCGTGGAAACGCCAAATACTTCGTCGCGTTGTCGAATTTCCTTGATGCTATTGTAACGCTGTAAATGAAACATTTTGCTCAATTCAAACAATTCCGAGCTCTCCATCTCATTTATATAGAACACGAGTCGATCATAATCCTCCACGAAGGTGATGAACGCAGAAAACTCATAGCCGTTTTTAAAGCAGGCTAAGTCTCTGAATACCACGCCTGTCGGCTTGTCTATATCCTCATCCTCTTGCTCAGGTATGCTTTCCGTGAGAAATCGAACATGTCGTACGGATGGATTTGAGCACACACGCAAGTCTAGCGCTGTGGTTTTACGTGGCGACGCCGGATCCTCCGATTTAATCAATGGTTCTGATTTAATAATTGGTTCCGCTTTTTCAATGGCATTGTTTTGTTTCAGAAAATCGCCATCCTCCTCGCCCTTGCTCGTAGTGTAGCAGTCAATATCAAGCACACCTTGCTCTTTCAAAATACTATTCCATTGTAGGAACTCTTGAAATAAATGCGCCTTTCCCATGTCCCCCCTTGGAACATTGTCGACAGTCAACATCTTTCCGAGCCTGTTTAACTGTAGATTAATGTTAAACTTGCGAGCCATATTCGTGATAGCGCTGAGTTGCGACATGTATCTGTCGAATGCCAACGCCGCGAAGAGATTGCTTCCATTCAGCCCATTTGCTGGATTCGTCTTAGAACCGTTGAAGTCATTTAGCAACTGCTGCATATTTACACTTTCCATCATAAAAAGAGACAGGTTTTGTTGCAGCAACTCTACTTCTTGTTGGCACAAGGAGTGCATCATTTCCATGTGTTTTAAATTACTGCCCATTTCGGGAAAAAAATGCGGAATCTCACAACCGGACGATAGTACATACATTCAAAAGTTGTTCACTACTAATTCCCGTTACTCATACACTGCAAGAAACTCATAAAATGCTGGTTGACCACACTGCGAAACAAATCACTATTGCCAGCATTAAATATGAAATGCAATGTTAACCCAAATAGAGATGGGATTTATATGCGGCAAAATAGTGATGGTAGAAATAACTGTAATTGCGACTCTGATGACTTATAGACATAATTTTCACCACTCGCATTTTGCAAATTCAAGTGTTTTGTAACTGTGGTGTGTTTCAGAAATGCACCTTAATCAGACAGTGATCGTTCTTCGTACAGTTTTTAACAACTTTTGACAATATTTACAGCTAATAACTTTTAGAACAGTGTTCTTTTGAATTGCGTTAGTCCTGTTTTACACGAGTCAACTCGTCGCTTTAAACTTTTTGACATTATGTTTTGAAGTCGCGTATAGCTTTTACACGAGGCGACTCGAGAGGAACGTCAAAAAATCAATGCTGCCCTAGCAACTTTGCCTGTTCCCCTGTCGTTTCTCACCACTTTCCAACATTTTTTCCGCGTTGAAAGCGAAGTTTTGAATAGTATAAAAGCGGATTTAGCGCCGTATTTATCGAATTGCTTGGTACACACATCCAACCGCCGGCGACCGGCGCCCCACAAGTAACTTTCAATGGCAGCACTTACTTCTTTACGCCTATAGCGGTGTTTAGACGATCCTACATGTCATCCAACATGGCTTGACGGCAGGAATAACTGTACACGTGCCGCTGCGTATACCCGGTCCCACATGTCGTACAACATCACTTTCTTCGAGACGCACGCATACAGCCAAAGCCTTTTTACCGACGGCAAATGAGACTTGAAAAAGAATGTGCGTTCTCAACTCTCGTCGATAGCATTCGACTCAATTAGTTTTTTTAAAAGCGCTACGTACACTTTATTTTGTGCGTTTCTATTTTTATGAACTCCGCCATTAATTTTCCAAGTTTCAGGAAAATTATTTAATTTATCTCTTTTATGCATCTTTTGTGCAAAGCATTCATATTTCATAGTGATGCAAAATGAAATGCTATAGCGCTATAGCATTAGAATTTTAAAGCCATTTTTATTCATTTAATATTATACATCCTTAAGTTTTTCTAATTAACTTATATTTCAAAGTAAGAACCAACTGCAGGCTGCAGCTCAATGAAATTTTTACTGTCCGTAATCATATTAACAGCACGGACAATTTCTCAAAGTGCCAAAATACACTAGGCTTGACCAACATGTGTTTACACAGGTTGGATGGTTTGACAAGCGAGCAGAAATATCAAAAAATTTTTAAAACTATCCCACATGTGTGACAAGCGGTTGTTTCTCGCGTATACACGATCCAACATATGGGCTTGTCCTACATGTTGGACGACATTTAGGACCGTCTAAACCCCGCTTATGAAATGCAAAAATGCAACGTTGGTCGGTTGTGAATATTGAAAGCAAGAAAGTAAGCAAGAAAGTTGGCAAATCCAAAATGGTGGCGGCCGCCATTAGTTCCTAGTTTCCGCCTCAAGCGGAAGCCGACGCCGAATTTTAGCCGAATATCTCATTTTGGTGGCATTCAAGCTATAGGGCTATTATTATTATATAGGGTTATTATTTATTTAATAAATAAATAATTTTCTCCGAACAAAACTACCTTTATTTCTAATTTGTGCTGAGAAATTGCAAGTAGGAAAAATTTCCTACTTTCCGCCTACTTGCAATTTCTAGCAACATATACAAGCCGAACGGAGCCGAAATGAATTTTTGTTTGACGTTCAAGCAAAGCATTTTTTCTCTGCTTCCTCTTTGACTTTTCGATACATATATCAGTTGCGCCAAAAAAGCCGACGACGTTCGTATACCTAAGAAATTAGCTGCGTGTTTTTTGGTTATTGTTTGGCGTGGGTTACAACGAATTGTGCAATTTTACATAAATCGCTTCTAAAACGAGTTTTGCAAAAGGTAAAAACACGTTCAAATACGTAAAAAGAGCTAAAAATTTTAGCACCTTTTGATTTTTTCATGCAGTGTGCTCTGCGAAAAAGAAAATGGCGTACCGGGTGCTCGCCGGTTTTCCCTAGTTAGAAAAAATCTTTATTGAGAAAGCGATTACAGTTTGTGTTTCGTTTATTTGTTGCACAGGTTCTAGAGAAGCTCTCATATTTGTGACACGAACACATTGCAACATTAAAATGGCCGATAATGACGATCTTTTGGACTACGAGGACGAGGAGCAGACCGAGACCACTGTAGCTGAAGCACAGGAAGCGCCCAAGAAGGATGTGAAAGGAACATACGTGTCCATTCACAGCTCTGGATTCAGAGATTTCTTGTTGAAACCAGAAATTCTGCGTGCTATTGTTGATTGCGGTTTTGAGCATCCTTCAGAAGGTATGTTATTTAAGACCTTTGTGGAATACATATTTGTATAGTAAATTCGTGTATGATGAAACACTCAGATAGGGACATCTAAAACACAATGAAAGATTTATCTAAAAAAATTTTGAACTGACTATATAATGGACATTCACTGTTTTCTGATTTGGAAAGATCTTGGCGTATAATTTTTTTTATTATTTCAGTTCAACATGAATGCATCCCGCAAGCTGTACTGGGCATGGATATTCTATGCCAAGCGAAATCCGGTATGGGAAAAACTGCTGTGTTTGTACTTGCCACTTTGCAGCAGTTGGAGCCCACTGAGAATGTGGTGTATGTGTTGGTGATGTGCCACACCCGTGAGCTTGCATTCCAGATTAGCAAAGAATATGAACGTTTTTCCAAGTACATGCCAGCCGTCAAGGTAATTGCATGCTAGTTTGACCGTGCCGAAGTGCTGCTTATGAGTATGATTTTGTTTCGGTTTAGGTGGCAGTTTTCTTTGGTGGTATGTCCATACAAAAGGATGAGGAAACTCTAAAGAACGTTACCCCGCACATTGTGGTCGGTACTCCAGGTCGCATATTAGCTCTGATTCGCAACAAAAAACTTAACCTTAAGCACTTAAAGCATTTTATTCTTGATGAATGTGACAAAATGTTGGAGCAACTTGGTAAGTAATACACATTAATCTACATGTATGTAGCCTATATATTTAACCTAAACGACTAGTTGGCTTGTTTTCTCTTGAAAAAATTTGTATAGCAGTAAAATGTCGAGTAACCGGATTATTTATAAATCTTTACAGACATGCGTCGCGACGTTCAGGAAATTTTCCGCAGCACTCCTCATGGAAAACAAGTCATGATGTTTTCCGCAACACTGAGCAAAGAAATTCGCCCGGTTTGCAAGAAATTCATGCAAGATGTAAATATCTCCGAGTCCATTCTTCTACTACTTGTTCTACTAGTTATTCCACTAAGCCATATCTCAATTCCTGAACTGCCAAAAAGTAACAATAAGTGCCACTCCACCATTAAAGATAACAAAATCACTATAATTTGTACAAACCAATTGAAGGATCTTAAACGGAATGCAATAACACCGAAAAAACATAATACGAACAGCATATCTGAAATGCATAAATTTAAAATTAGCTAAATCTCGAGCTCGGTATAAATGATTACAACGTTTATTTGATAAATTACGTCATAATACATAATTGAAAGTAATTCAACGATACAACGTTGGCACGCGTGCTTACTCTACGCGCTTGACATGTAGCAGACACTTTATGTTTTGAGCTATTTGAAGGCGGGACAAGTTTTAACGCACTTGCCGGATGGACTTCACATCAATTGTGCACCTGTCAGCTCTAGCTTACCAATGTTGGTTCCTCATGATATCAGATAAAGTGAATGTTATTTGAATTTCGGAATTCACATTCTTTCCCGTTCAACCCATCCTTGTGAGCATCTTTCGTCTATGGCGAAACAAATGAGAGACTGACTTGTCGGTGGTAGTGTGGCCGTATGTAAAAAGATCTAAACTAATTTAAACCCTAGTTTAAGAGGCGGAAGGCCAAAGTAGCTAATCCCGGAGCAGAACATCAAGGCCATAGAAATTGAGATCTTGGATTGAAATCGACGACTGGCCTGTGCAATAACATTTTCATATTTCTTTTTTAAAGCTAACGCATTCCTTTTTTGAATCTAATTTTTTAGCCTATGGAAGTCTATGTTGACGACGAAGCCAAGCTAACATTGCATGGCCTTCAGCAGCACTACGTCAAATTGAAAGAAAATGAAAAGAACAAGAAGTTGTTCGAGCTACTCGACGTTCTCGAATTCAATCAAGTACGCATGGCAATAAGAGCTTCTTCGCTTTCTTCGAACTAACATAATTTTACATTAAACTTCCTTTGATTAGGTAGTTATTTTCGTAAAGTCTGTGCAGCGTTGCATGGCTCTAGCACAATTGCTCACCGAGCAGAATTTTCCCGCCATCGGTATTCATCGGGGCATGACCCAAGAAGAACGCCTGAACCGCTACCAACAGTTCAAGGATTTCCAGAAGCGTATTCTGGTGGCTACAAATTTATTTGGACGCGGAATGGATATTGAGCGGGTCAATATTGTGTTCAACTACGACATGCCAGAGGACTCTGACACATATCTGCATCGCGTTGCTCGTGCTGGACGTTTTGGTACCAAGGGTTTGGCCATCACCTTTGTTTCGGACGAAGCTGATGCCAAAATTCTTAACGAAGTGCAGGATAGATTCGACGTCAACATTACTGAGCTGCCGGACGAAATTGACTTATCATCGTACAGTGAGTGTCCTGAATTCATTGTAATTTTCTCTACAAGCTAATTGTTATTTATTCTGCAGTCGAGGGTCGATAGATGACGTAAATTGATCTATTGGGGAGGACAAAATGTCCATTCATTCAACCCCTATACATACTTACAAAAGCAGTGTTCTGTTTGATAATAATTAACCAAATAAAAGTCAACATAGCTGCAGAAATAGTTGTAAAGTGTAATTCTCTTTTAATTTATTCCTCTTCACTTGATTCTTTTTATACAAATTAAGATTAGATATACAATAAATGTGCATTTTTATCAAGTTTCAGTCTTGACTAATGTGCAAGCATTTAAAGTTGTTATTTTTGTTTGTGAAAGTAGAAAAAATAAAACGTTTATAGCGTTCAATAAATAAGCCTCTGCATAGCAAATACGTTTGTAAGGGCATAACAAGGCCAACCACCTGCAATATCAAAAATGTACGTCCAATTGATAGTTATAGTAGATAACTCTGTAATAGTTCTTTTATATACATTCTTCTCGACTTTCAGTTCTTGTAAAATCTGCTCAATTATTGTGAACTTATCGCAACGTCACTGTAAAAAGGATTTCTTTATAAAATGTAGAACACATTTCTGCAGGAAATTCCATCAGTTATGCTTGCAGGCAAACGCAGGATAGCTAATGAACTCCTTTAGAATAAATCATAGAAGTAGTCCAAGCCCTGGCCTAACTCCCATATGGATATTCCAACGCCCATTTCCTGTGCCAGCTTGATGCGCTCATTAATGGAGTAAAGCGTTGGATAAAAGACAGTGTGCCGGCCGGAACTAGTTCTAAAAAGTATAGACACCCCTTATGAAAAAATGTCACGGCATGCGCATGCATTTTTCTGTCGCACCTGACTTCAAAGAAGTTTTCCACATCGTGCTCATCGTAAGATAAGCGTTTCTTCACATTTCGCAATAATTCTATATACTGGTGAGCCACAATCGGCCCACCCCCGTCTGGGGTGTAATCATTGCCATACATATTGAGGCCCATAAGTATTTTCCGGCGTTTGGTTTTCACATCATGACTGTTCGCTGGCGCCAAAAGTTCGATTGAGTTTTGCATCCAATACAATGGAGCGTTGGCACCTGACAATTATGTAAACAACTAAATTTATGCGGAGATATTTAACAAAACAACTTAGCGTACCTGGCCGCTGCACATTCGAGTAATCATAGGTCATAAGTGAGAATGCAAAAACGTGTTTGTACAGGCGTTCTAGATGCTGCTCCCCAAAAAGATTTGGCATTTCTGAACGGAAGGGCGGAATCACTAATATAAGTCGTAAATCTTTTTTCTGTAGCGCTTCGTCTGGGAACAACAACAATGAAGGAAGTGGTTTTTAAACTGAAATTCCGCTAGGAGCTTACTCATTTCCAGCACAAGTGTATAAAGGAATTGGTCATCCACACGTCCCGCGAGATGCGACCAGAACTCAAGCACGATGCCATCGAAACCGTGTGTTCTGCAGGCATTCACTAGCACCTCATTCACTTTCGCGCGCTCCTTCTCGTAACTCAAGAGACGGGAAAAGTCATGCTCCGTAAATTTATCGAAGAGCACACGAGGAAAAACTGTCGAAACCATATCAGAGCACTAAAGACGTGAGTTAAAAGATTTGCATGTTCGAAATACCCTTTATTGTACTCCGCTCGGTTTTCCCTTTGTGGCGCACATCCCGCAGCCAACCGGCATCGATGTCGTGGGTACCTGCCAACTCATAGGCCTCGCCAGTTTTGACGATTTGGAACCAGACCGGTGAGACTACATCGAACTTCTTGGCGAACATCTTAGTCACATCGTAGCCATGTGCATTCCACTGCTCCCATATAGACATCAATATTAATTTAAGTTAGCTCCTCAGGTGATTTCCGATTGCCGTTAACTTACCGCAGTCACGTACCCTAACACTGTGCCGTTGAAGCGTCGTAAAGCTGTGTCCTTGTGGTAGGTACCGCTGTGCACCAGAATATCGCGGGCGGTGGGCTCCTCCGCTACCAGTTCGCGCTCGAAGACAGTATCGTCCTGCGGACCACTTTTCGTCTTCAATTGCTTCGCGTGTTTAGCCTTGTCGCCCGGTGATATGGTGGCATCTAAAGGCACAATCATCAAGAGCGCCACGAGGCAGCTCCCAAATGCCTGCATTTGCATAACTGCACCGGCAAGAGGTAATATCGATTGAAGTAATCTGTTTTAGCAACTTCTTCCGCTTTCATTCACCTTTATCTGCTTACCGTACTTGCTTCCTGTTGTTATTCCTTAGTCCAGGGCTGCCAGATTTGGAAATTTCCATTTTAAAAATGAATATGGAATATGTATTTGAAACGCATTTGAAAGAACTTTTGCTACGCATGCCTGAAATGTCATGTTAGCTTGCACTGGCTGGCTTAATAGGCCTCGAACAAACCCTTTTGGGACTTTAATGATAGCAGACAGAGTCTGGCAAGTAGTGATCTGTTAGAATATGATAGTTTTTAGCAAACTTCAGTAGAGACTTGATTCCTAGCTTTGAGGCCTCCTCCAGCTCAATAAGCCAGGGGATCCCAAGTAGGTTATGCAGATTATGACCTTGATATGGCGACACAGAATAACCTGGTCCCTGCATTTTCCTGCACTTAAAAAAGTTATATATGCACCAAAGAGCGCGATTAAATTGGACAAAAGTAAGGCTAACAAAGTTATGAAACATTCAAATTTTTTAGGCTTTTTATTTTCCTGCATGTATGACGGTTTTTTGTAAATCCACAAGTTTAAAATAATGTATTTCTTGGATTAAAGTCAGTTGAAAGGGTACAAAACCCTTTTTTATTTCGATTTTGTGAATACTTGGGGATTTCGTGCAGCTTTGTTAGGAACACGCACATGGAAATTCTTGGCAGCCCTTTCTTATCCCTTCTTCTGATAAGTTCTTGCCGGTTTTCCATTATTGTTTTGTTCATATTTCGCGCAACAGCTGTTTTTTTAATGCCCACTAGGAAACTGGATTGATTGTGCCCGAGGAAATTGAACGTTATATGAAATATCGAATAATCGGTTACAAAGTTCATAAAAAATTAAATATAAATAGAAATGAGTAGGTCCGCTATTAGCTAAATTTTAATCCGTCTTAGGTTTGAAAAAACACGACGAAATGAAGACCACAAGATGTTAACAGGCTGCGCTGCCCTGTCAATCAGTATGTACCTACTACATACTGCTAATTATGTGCCCACTTAAATCACAAATTTTGACTTGTGGTGGAGTCAAGCGTTTAGCTTCGTCGTCGTGTATGCGCGTACAGGGCCCCAAATCGGCGCGCGTATTTATGAAGAGATCGTGTGGACAAAATTGCACGATTTGATACTGACAGAACTACAAGAAAAACAAAACGCGGTGCTTAGTCAATTAGTCAAGGCCAAAGCGTACTACCAAGACCGACGACAGTATACTATAAATTTTTTTTTATATCGATTTTTCCCGCAAAGCATCGAAGTTGCTACTTACATCTGGATCATCCCAGTTCACTTTGCGACCAGCTTCCGATGGGTGCAAATTACGATTCCGCATATCATAAAAACAATGTTTGGCAGTTATTAGTTTCGACTCCTACTAAAGAAGTGAATAAGCCAAGTCACCACGTCAAGGTTACTGCCATCGACTTGGACCTAAATCTACCTTAATTGACATTTTCTTAAAACTACTTACATATAGTTTTTTTTTTTGTTTTTTTTTTTTATGAATAAAACTAAAATAAATTTTCTTAAAACTACTTACATAAATTTTTTTTTTTTTTTTTTTATACTTATATATAAACTAAAATAAATAAAAAAAAAGAAATGGTGTGGAGTCCATCGGTGTGGCGGGATCTTGTCTTTGGTGGCATCGCGGCAACGAGACAACTGTGGCGGGCGGGTAACGCGATATTTAATTCGGGTGGTCATCTGCTTCCCTATCTGCCTGCTCCTGTTGTCGGTTTCTCGTTGATCTACCTATATCTAATTTCGTATTTTCCCTATTTATATTATTCCCTATCGATAGTTTTATAAAAGCTTGAAGCAGGGCCCGATGATGCCCTGCGCAGGGACCATCAAACCATCTTCGTGTTAACCTAACATGGCTACTTCTTTCCTCAATGATGTCTATCACATCCATGGCAAAATTACTATCTGTCCTATCTCTATTATAAATTATTTTGAACCATCCAAGGTGCAGCTGGCATATTTCAATAAATGCGGCGCTTGGACCAGTTCCGTCATTATTTGAAATATGCCAGGTGCAGAAGCCACAAGATCTAATCAAACTTTCGTTATCTAAATAAGCTTTGAGCACCATATCTTTACCTATAGCTCTATCCACTCGGTTGGGATTTGCAATTGGGTTTGGTCCTAACGCGCCAACGTACTTCGCGACTCTGTTTGCTAGTGAATCGCGAAGTACATTGACACGATAGCCAAACGAAAAACCTGGTAAATTCATTAAACAATGTTTTGATAATCTACTCTCAAATTCTATAAGAGTTTCTGCCCTATCTTTATTTTCAGTTCTAAATAATGCCTCCAAACTGTCATTGTTGCAATTTTTTATTAAAATTTGTTCTGCCTCAGGGTATGCTGCTTTCATGTCTGTGCTTAATAGCATCAGACTCCCTAATGTTTTGTCAAGATTTTTGACACTAGTAGCACCGCATCCCTCTATTCCTCTTAAGAGGATTCTATATTCCCTTATTATTCTTTCTTCTTCTGAAGTAAAGCACTTCGAAGTATTTAAAATTTCTACAATTTTGCTAGTATCCCTGATAAACTTTTCTGTGGGTTCCGCAGTCCTTAAAATTCCCGCCGGTCTCTCGGGAAAAAGCCCTTCTCTTCGGCAGTATGCAATTGCATCTGCGAAGCAATTTACAAACACATATTTGTGCGCTTCCTTATTATATTTTCTATCTTTCCTTAAGTGAGCCGGTAGTAGATTTGGAATACATTTCATTGCGGAACCCTGCCTATCTATTTGTTCTGTAGCACGGACTACATGCTGGCTGACTGTGCCGTAACTACAGTTTATATTTTCTGTAAGTATTGCACGCATTAAATTTCTAAAAAGGTGGGTACTGTCGAACAATGCGAACATTTTTTTGTCCCTAAAGATAAAATTGCCTGAACTTCCACCTAAACTTTTTATAACATTAATATTTATTTGATTTTGGTCGCAGATGACCGCCCTCACAATGAAATTAGCCTGAAGGGCTGCCTCCAAATTTTCCTTTACTAGCGGCATAAGGTCAGCCCCCGAGAAGAACAGAGGCGTCGCATAGCAGCTCAGGACGTATGCCCAGATATCTAGCATTCCTTCTAGGAGGAATACTAGACACTTCGTGGCTACGTCCTGGCCGCGTCTGCCTTCCCCGTAGTCGGCGAAGCCTATTATTTGGCCCGTTGCTTCGTCCAACTTGAGGTTGCTCTGGATTGAAGCTTCATCAAGCTTTTGATTATAGTATATTCAGCTACTATCTTTTGGCATACACGTGCTCTAATTTTGTGTATTTCACTTGAGTGAACTACTGCTTCGCTTGAGTTCACAAATACCCGACTTCACAAGCTACAGTTGGGAAATTTACATAAGTTTATTGTTACCTTATTTACATAAGGTTGTCGTGGAGCCGGAGCCGGAGCCAGAGCCAGAGCCGGAACACATGCGAAAGCTGTTCCTAGGCAACCTCAACCGCCATACCACCGAGGACGTACTGAAGAAACATTTCGCGAATTGGGGAAGCGTCGTGGATGCGGTTGTGCTAAAAGACCACGTGACAAAGCTTTCACGCGGCTGCGGCTTCGTCACATATGAGAAAGCGGTGCAGGTCGAGGCAGCCCAAAATGCCCGCCCGCACATTATAGATGCGATAAAAATTGACTGCAAGCGTGCCACACCTCGCAAATGGAACAAAAAGACGAGCAAAAAACTGTACGTAGGGAGCCTGAGACCCGACCACGACGAGCAATGTTTGCGCGAACACTTCAAGGTGTTCGGCAACATAGTATATATACATATATTCAATGGATTTGCCATAATACAATTTGACGACCACGACTCCGTGGATAAAATCGTATTGCAGAGAGAGCACACAATAAGAAATAAAAAGCTCATTGTCAAGAAATCGTTTGGCAGTGGCGGTAGTGGCAGTGGCAGTCGTGGCGGTCGTGGTGGCAGTAGTGGCAGTCGTGGCGGTCGTGGTGGCAGTGGCAGTAGTGGCAGTCGTGGCGGTCGTGGTGGCAGTGGTCGTGGCGGTGGAATGAACTACAACAATGGCCCCAACTGGGGCAATGGGCCTAACTACAACAATGGCCCCAACTGGGGCAATGGGCCTAACTACAACAATGGCCCCAACTGGGGCAATGGGCCTAACTACAACAATGGTCCCAACTGGGACAATGGGCCTAACTACAACAATAGCGCCAGAACACCATGCAAAAACTTTTATTTTAATTTTTAAAAAGTGCAGGTGCGTCAAAGTTGAGCATTTTTCTCGCATAAAAATTTAATATTTATTAATAATTTTTTTGTATTTTTTACATTTCAGCTTGCAGTTTTGATTTTGTTGCCATTAGGCCATTTTATTTTAAACATATTTTTTCTATACACATATTTTATAAATATATATACATACATATTATAAATTGTAAAAGTAAATGTTGGAAATAAAGTTTGCTTTTATAATAGATATATATATATTGTAAAAATAGATGGGCTCCAACGGTTTGTATAGTTTCGCAATCAACGTTTCGCGGCGACATGGACGACATTTTGGGAAAGTAAGTGCACGCACCAATTGACTTTTGACCTACTGTATAACTGCAACAACTACTTGCTTGCTTTCTCCCGCTGCTGTAGTTTCTCCATGACACTGGTCGATACGCTGGATACGTTGGTGCTGCTGGGCGACTTTGCCGAGTTCGAGAGTGCCGTAAAGTTGGTCATACGCGATGTGCAATTTGATAGCGACATTATTGTGTCGGTGTTCGAGACGAATATACGCATGGTGGGCGGGCTACTGTCCGCGCATATAATGGCCGAGTATATCAAGAAGAGTGCGCAGGTGATGCCCTGGTACAAAGGCGAACTGCTGGTGATGGCGCGCGATTTGGGCTATCGTCTTCTGCCGGCCTTCAACACCTCAACGGGCATACCGCATGCGCGTGTGAATTTGCGTTTTGGCATGAAGGACGAGCTACTGAAGAAGTCGCGTGAGACCTGCACGGCCTGTGCGGGCACAATTCTTCTGGAGTTTGCAGCGCTGTCGCGACTGACGGGTGAGTGCAGGCTGGCAATGTTTCGATGTAAATTAATGTTTTTTTCCTAAACAGCTGATTCCGTATTCCCGCTATGGATGCACTCTGGAAACTGCGCCATCGGGGGTCCGATCTCATGGGCACCGTACTTAATGTGCACTCTGGCAACTGGGTGCGTCGTGATTCAGGTGTTGGTGCTGGCATCGATTCCTACTACGAGTACTTGTTCAAGTCGTATGTGTTGCTCGGTGACGACAAGTATTTGGCGCGCTTTAATCGCCATTACAACGCCGTCATGAAGTATGTCAGCGAGGGCCCAATGCTGCTCGACGTGCTCATGCATCGTCCGCATGCAAAGTCACGCCTTCTGGCCGGGCCTACAAGTGCTGTCCGGCGACCTCAAGCCGGCGGTTCAAACACATGAAATGCTCTACCAGGTCATGCAAATGCACACCTTCATACCGGAAGCATTCACCGCCGACTTCCAAATACATTGGGGCCAACACCATCTGCGGCCGGAGTTTATCGAGTCCACATATTTTTTGTACCGTGCCACTGGCGATCATCACTACCTGCAGGTGGGCAAGAAAGCTCTCAAAACGCTGCAGCAATACGCCAAGGTGGCCTGTGGCTATGCGGCGGTGAACGATGTACGAACCGGCAAGCATGAGGATCGAATGGACTCATTCGTACTCTCCGAGACCTTCAAGTATTTGTTTCTGCTCTTCACGGAGCCGCAAGATTTGGTTGTGAATGTGGACGAGTTTGTCTTCACTACGGAGGCGCACCTTTTGCCGCTCTCCATTGCGCAGCTGGGCAATGCGACAGTCAGTAGGTTTCCGCTTTAAGCTTATAATTTCAACGTCAATAAATGCTTGCACTTTCCACGCAGGCTTCCGCCAGACGGATGAACACAACGTGCTGGACTTCATGCGCACCTGCCCCAGCTCGCATAAGCTTTTTCCGGAGCAAGTGCGAAAACCGTTGCGCAACTTTATTACCGGCTCATGTCCGCGCACGCCCACCGGTCCGCGTTTACGTGCCTTGGATTTTGAAGCGAGCAATGCAGACCATCTTCGAGTCAAGCCCTGAGCTAAATATCAGAAGATTGACGAGCCTGACCATAAAATACTTTATTGAACTTAAACAATAATCAAATTAAATATTAAATACAATTTCACAGAACATAATTTCACAGTAGCATTTGATTGCTGCCTCAGACATATACGCGTATGGCGTCTCCGCTGCTGCTGCTACTCGAGCTGTTGCTCTTCATGCTATTTATGCCGCAGTCCGATAGCGTACGCAGTAGCTGTTGCTTGAGCAGCTTCTGTTTTAGTTGTTGCTGTTGGCTCATTTGGCGGGAGTGGCTTGCCACGTTAAGAAGCTGCTTGCGGCGTTCGTAAAAGCGACTCACTCGACTCAGTTTCAGTTGTTGATCCGCTGATACATCATCGCCCCGCTGACAGGAGGCCGTGTTATCAGCTTGCTGTTGTTGCTTAACACTTTTGCCAGTACTCAAAAACTCGGCGATTTGCTTCGACAACAGCTGCGTGGACTTCTTGGGCTCGGTGTCCATTTTGGAGATGAGACCACGCCTGACACATTTCACGCGGTCGCCGACGTTGACTAACGAATTGCTGACCACGATTGTTTTCCCATTCTGCAACGATAACGCATTGGAACGCGCGCTTAGGCGCATTGCAGGCGCTCCCGCGACCGCTGGAGTTGCATTGCCCAGAAGAGATTTGCCTTTCGACGTGCCGCCATTAACGCCCCCGCTACTTGCTAATCCGAAAGTATTCAGAGTCGTCGCATTGGCTTTGGGGCGTGCGCGCTGTTGACCCATCGGAATGGGCGCAATAACCGTGCCATTGGTGGCGGCGCTGGCGTTAAAAGTGATTTCAATGGGCCCACCCGCCGGTGACTGCTTCTGTTGAGCATAAGCTTGATGCTGCGTCATAGCAGCAGGCGTGTTCGAAATCGTAATACTGCCAATGGAGAATTCATTGCTGCCGCCGGACAGTGCTGTGAAGTAGTTGGGCACCGGCTTGGTGTTCATATTGGAGAAACGCGTGATGGCGCCAGCATTGCTGCCTACAACTCCATTGAGGGAGTTGCTCAGTGTAATCGGGCTGTTGTTAGCCTTGCGTGTGGTGAGCAAATTCTTACGAAAAGTGGTGGCGGCAGCTTGCGGCAACTTTATGAGCCCGAAGCTATTAATAGCCAGTGGCTTTGGCACCCCCGCATAGATGAACACATTCAAGTAGTAATCTTCGTGGTATTTTGAGTGCTCCAGCTTGGGCAGCTTTAAGTCCACGGCATTGCTGGCGGCAACGCTTGTTAGGGACTTTACAGTGTCAATGCGTGCAAAATCAAAGTCGAGTAACTCCCCCCCATCATCCCACGGTTCGGTGCTTGCTGTATTAATGATATTGTTGTTGTTGGTGGCGCTGTTGCTGCTAGCATGCATATGATCCACGTTTTCGTAGCCTGCTTGTGTCAGGAACTCTGCTATCATTTGTTGCTGCCGCTGCTGACTCATCACAGCCACTTGATTGTTGCTTGTGATCTCATAAATGAGATGCTCCTCGTTAGATGGAAGCACAAACTGTTGTTGCTGTTGCTGGTCGGCGCGGTCAACTAGCGTGGGCATCAGCATGTCCTGTTGGTCTGCCTCGATGGCATCATCGGTAAGCGAGGGTACATTGTATATGTCAAACTGTTGGGCCAACGCATCGCTGGCGCTCTGCTCATATGCACCGCCGATGGACGTCAATGTGGCGTACTCTGCCAACTTGCCTTCTACCGCTGCCGCGTGCACGTCGGCAATATGCTTTTGCTGCTGCTGCAACTCCTCCTCAGTGCATAAGTCGATAATCTGTTTGGCATCCACCAAGCCACCGATTTGATTAAATCCTTGCTGCGGTTGCTGCGCCTGCAGGTCCACATCGTCCATGTTGCCGGCGTAGTGGCCGAGCGCTTGCTGTTGCTGTTGTTGATACAACAACTGCTGCAGCTGCATAGCATCGATCGTTGTTATTTGGTGTTGCTGCTCCGGCTGCTGCGTTTGATAGTGCGCCTCGAGGGGCGCGTGTTGCTCATCATCATAAGCTGCAAATTGCTGCTGTTGCAGATGCTGCTGAAAGACGGCGTATTCGCCTGTGAGCTCCGGCGTTTGCTGCTGTTGTCCCAACGCAATCGCGTCTACATCGAAGCGCATGCGCTTGGCCGCCGGCTGCTGCAGGTAGGTCTGCTGCGACGCGGCGCTCTCTAGTTCGCTCTCGTCAAAGTGAATTTCAGTTTCGGCTGTGTTCAAGATCTCGTTTATAAACTTGCTATCGAGCATGTCCTCCAGCGTCAATATGGAATTGTCGTCCGATGAGTTTTGCGGCATCGGCTCGTCGCAAGATGCTGCCGCAACTTCCCGCGGTGGCAGATAATTTGCGCCGGCCAATAATGTCTCCGCTGCGGTCGCAGCTAAATGCGCATTGCTATTGGCAGCGTTCTCAGCTAATGTCGGCGGCAATTTCAGCGTATTTCCGGTGCTCGCCTCCAACCCGCTCTCCGTGCCAGCCTGATTCGAGACTTCATTTTTGCCCTCACCTTGACAATCAGTAATGGAGGATACTGCCTGATGCAGTTCACTAATTTGCGCTTCATACTGATTGAGATCCTTTCCAGCTGCTGGCTTCGCTATCACTGCTCCGCTGGAATTAATGTTGTTGCTCTTAATTGTTCTAGCATTGGATGAATTCGAAGTTTTGTATGATGAGGCAGTGCCATGCGAGCCCGCTGGCCGTTCATATTCGAGGCTGGAGCTGGATGTCAAAGAATCGACTGAACCCTCGTGCCCTACAAACGATGGGCTGTTGACCTGTTAAGAGCAAATAAAAACATACATTTAATAGGAGCAAAATTTTCAATTAAATTTCTTATCTCAAGTCAGCCTCCACAAAATAAATAAAAATTTTCAATTATGAAAATAATTTTAAAATTAAGTAAGTTTATGAAAATATTCAAGCGACATCTATTTCGCACTTGGAACCAATTCAACACAGTAATTCTCTTGACTTGCGAGTCGGAAACACTATAACTTTTTATAAAAGAACACTTAAAGAACTGTTCTAATCAAACTGGCTTATAAGTGTTATCCTCAAACTATGCAACCGTTTTAAAAATATCTATTCCAGTATCCAAAATTCACAATTTTTCCACAGCAAAATTCCACTGGCATAATTTAAGTCCGTTTATATATTCAACTAATAGGAAACTCATCAACAGGTCGTAACCTGGTAACGGGTTGTTACTGACCAATTAAGAAGAAAAAGTTAGTCTACGAAGTCACAATTAAAGAAATGCAATTACAATCTTTGGTTTTTGCCACTGATTTTCTTAAACAAACTGTTTTAAATTACAGCGTACCAGTGTTCGTTCAAGATTTTATTGATATTTGAGTGGACAAATTTTCGTTTTGTAAAGAAATATTTTATCATCCTTTACTTCCGAACAAATTAACGTTCAAGCTTAAGAATACGAAAGAAGTTTATCATATTTCAGTAATATTTAAACCTTATGACATTCACATGAAATCTAAGCAATTAACTCTAATCGATAACTAATAGGATTAGTAGAGGTTACCATTGCGGCGCTGAAAGGTTGTGATGCGACCAACAAATTTTTAAAAATCAAAGAAATTTAATGTTTTTTTACTATGTGACAAGTAAAAAATATTATGCCAAATTCAAATTTTTGCGTAGATCCAACTAAATCTCAGAAGACCAACCATTTTAGCTTTGTTACGAAACGATTTAAGCTTTGGTCGTTACTTTTATACTTTTATACTTTTATACTTTTATACAGACAGTTGGGAAAATTCATCAACTCTTTAAGTGAAACGCTCTATACTCGCGGCGCCTACACTTCCGAAACTAATCAAATTTGTTTGGTATCGAGTTATAGAGAACAAGAATATAAAAAGCACCTTTTTCTTTGCTGGCACGGTCGTGGCCAGAACAGTAGATTCCACGGTTAATTTTTCTTTTGCATCGTTTAGCGGAACCAGACCAGCCGTAGAGAAGGTGCTTTCGTTCGGTCCAGAGAACCCAATAATTGTATCCGATACCGGGATGCCGATAATTTTTGGCGTTGGTGGCAAAGAACACGAAGATGATGATGAGGACGATGAAGAGGACGAGGAGGAAAATCCGGAAATTGGTTGCGCAGCCACTTCTAATAGTTTACTGTTGCTGTTAGTGCTATTTACAAGCGGCAACATTTCTTTTGTGGCGCCGCTCGTCTGTATAGAAACAGCGCTGGCCAAATTTGCGTTTAAAATCTTCTTTGAGCTTTTGCTTGTAATCTGCATGTCCGCATTGGAAGTTGCCGACGCTGCGGATGACGTATGCACGCTGGGGGATGAAGAGGAAGAATGATGTTTTGTTTTGCTCCGTGAGCGTCCCCCACTACTGCTTCCGCCCGAGCTGCTCCCTGCTGTTGAGCCATTTTTTCTGCTTTTGTGACGCGACGTATTCGTTGCATTGCCGTACGCGGCCGACGACATGGAGGAACTAGAAGAGGCGTTCGAACACGTTGACATTGTGCCCGACAGATCTGATGGTGAACCCAGCACAATCTCAGTGGTACTCCCTACATCGCGCATGTTGTCTTGGCTGTTGTCGGTCGCAATTACGGCGAGCGATGGCACAGAGGCGCCTTCACTGGCCGCCGCTGTATTGGTTACTTTGTTGGACACTGTGCTCCACACTGACGGATGCTGTAGCATCATGTGGTTGTTGAAGCCCATCTTTGTGTAAATGCCCATGCAGATGTTGCAGACCACTACGTCTATAGCAGCTTGCTTTGGAACGATACCATAGTAATGCATATCGCCACCATGCAACCGCTGCACTTGCTTAGGCGGAGACACACTTCCATTGCTATTTGCTTCCGTAGCACTTTTACCGTTGCTGTTACTAATGCTGGCGTTATTTGCACTGCTGGTATTTGCTGCTACCGTGGCGACGACTATGAGATTGCTGTCATTTTTGTCTCTCAGATTGTGCTTCTCGGAAACCCGTATATGCTTCAATACTTTGTCGAAATCGAAAATCTGCTGCCACTTCTGGCCTTGGTGTTTGACAAGCGTATTATCAGGGAGCTTGGATGAACCAGTGGGGCTTAGCATTAACGACAAATCGTGTTGTGTGCCGCTCTTGACAGCGTTGGTCGATGTCGGTGAAGCGGTTTTGGCCGCAACTTTTTCTGTATATGCGGTGGCATCGTTTATTGGCATGACTCTAATGGTGATGATCAACAAAGGCAGAAGCGAAATTTCTGTTGATCTACTTTGGGGCTATATCAAAACACTGCTATTCAGCTGTTCAATTCAAACAATTCCCTTGGGATCTGATGTGGGAAATCAATTCATCATACCGTATTATAACTCGTGAATTACAGTTCGTTGCAGAGTTGACCGCTTTTTATGCTTGAAGCCATTATAAAATTAACTCCATATAGTTATAAATGCATGGGTAAGTTCTGGAAAATTCAACAGTATTAATTTTAATATATAATTGGGATTTAGGCAGCTTCACCTTCATACTACAAAAATCCAATACTCAATAAATACCCATCACGAAAATTTAACTGTTCTCTACATAATAGCTACATATACGGATGATACAACTCTGCCTTTATCTCAGTGTTTTAAAGTAAAATCTATTGTCGGTTGGTGGCAACCACACAACAGCTGATCTTGACAGCTGATGCATTAGTTTTTGCAAATATGCGTTTATTAACAAAAAACTGATAGTACATTTCAATGAAGTTAATCATGCCAATAAAATCACACTTTCTCAAACCATTTCATAGCTGACTCAATAGCAAATAATTTGGAAATTAGCTTACCTTTCGCACGAGTGAAGATGTGCATTTAATTAACGTAGCCGCTTTGTTCGTAGTGCTTTCTGAAACATATTTTTCATTCGTAAGCTATATTTGCGCACACTTGCCCAGCCCTTCTGCTGCACGAAAATGAAACATGCTCACCCGTTTATCACAGAAAAAGCCACTTGGAGCTTGGAAACTTGAAGCTTGAAGTGCAGGCCTCAATACCGAAATGTGATCAGTGCATTTTCACAATAATTCACAAATTTATCTGCAAACTACTTCCTGCGGAATAAATATCATATGAATGAATTTTTCTGAATTCCTAAATTTTCAGACGACTCAACATAATCGTTACAAAAGCGATCAATTACTTGCTCTGTAACTAGAAAATTTCCCGACGCGCACACTCAGAAAAATATTAAAACGGTGAAATCCAGAGTTGATTAAAAATCATAGCTGACGAATACTTATTAGTTAATTAATTTAGATAAGGTCGTAAAGGTTCTACTAGTTCTGTACTTCCATTTCATAAATTACATTAGTGGTATTCCCTATCCGGTGCAATTGGTCCTGCAAAAGAGCAAAAGCAAAATATTTTCCCACCTTTTGCATACACAACAACAAAACACACTGGTTTGCTTTTGCATTAAAGTCACAATTTTCCTAGACCAAAATCCATTGCGTTTAGTGGAAAATATCAGCTGTCGCATTGTTTTTGTTGCTAAAAGCTAAGCGCAAAATCTCCAAATTTGATTGGTTAGCCTCAAACCCAAGCGCAACAACACTTTGATTGGTTGCTAAAAACCAGGAGATCATATGGTTCACGAGATTTTGTTCTTCGACTGCGAGAGCATAGTTGCCAGCTTGAAAAGTCGCACTTATTGGTGTTATAAATATTTACCCATGATTTCATTTGCTGCATTTTCAATTAAGAAGTCGCTTAGTTGTTGTTTTCCGCTGTTTCGTGGCATTTTTTTGAACACTCAAATAAAACAGCTGTTTGACAAAAACATTTGCAGGGATTTCACAATCGGTCGTTCCCGATTATAAAAATGCAAAAGAAAAATTTTGCTTTTGCTTTTACATTCGCTCCGGATAAGGAATACCCCTATTATTTGACTTTATTTTTACTCTAGGAGTTTTTAAATTTTTGCCTATAATTTAGAAATATTTGATTTGAGCGCACTCTGTAAAATTTATTTTTTTTGTATGTACTACCGCTGTGTATTTAAAGCAAGAAATTGAGGAAACACAAAACAAGTCTCAGTAAATTGTAATCAATTTTAAAATCTAATTGTTTAAACACGCTAACAATAGTTGAGGGAGCGAAAGATTAAAACTTACTACTTTCGACCGGTGTATTTCGTGGACAGGCATATCGCAAATTGCAGGAAAAACTTTTGAAATTTTATATGACGAATCATTATTTCATTATATAAAATAGAAAAATGGTATGCTACAGGTTTTAGCACTTTCTTAGCAACCCTTCAGTCAGTGGGAACTTATTTAAAATGGCGGGCAATTTCATAACTTCAGGGAATTTGTGCTTGACGCCGCCACAACGAGAAATTTTCCTGTGCAACGCCGCGCTTTCGCCGATTGGTGCTAATTTTAATTGAGAAATTTTGTTTCAAATTGGTGATTCTGTGTTGTGAATTGCACATTTATATACAGAAGTGGATTTTCAAGTCAGAAAACCCTACTTCGAGTTTTATGCATTAAAAATTGCCTAATTGAAACAGTGGGAAGAATATATTCCACATACTTTTATCTCAAAAGAAACAAAAAGTCTAAAGAAAGTAGAAAACGTAACAAAAGTGTTTATAAAATAGCAATAAATAGCAAAGCGCCACTTTCACGTGAACTTGGAGCAACACCCGCTGCAGCCCCACGTCCTCCGTTAGCATCATATTCATTGCTACCGAGAGAGAAGGCCAACAGCGGCGTATCAATACAGTCAAAACTGCACGTATTTTACTCTTCTATCGCTGCCGTCGTCCGTCAGCATCGCCGCAGTTTAGTACAGTCGTCGTGCGAGAGTGCTTGTGTGCAAGTCTGGATTCTCTCCCTGTGCGTACGTTTTTTGTGTGTCTTTTGGCGTTTTCTTCGTTTCGTTTTGATTCTTGTTTCGTGTCGCGGTCCCACTTGACTTTTCCAGTTTACGGGCTGTCAGACGTTTCACACCGCAGTGAAAATATCTGAAGACCATAACGAGTTCGTAGAATCAGAGGAGCAAAACGCCCACGCCCTCTTTTGCTGCATTTAGGGTTATAACATGGCAACGAAGTCAAAACGTGCTGGTGCGGCCACGCCCCAACCACAACCAGGCGGTACTTCAACGCCACTCATCGCGGGCGTCAATCGCCCAGCAAGTCCGCTAAGTCCTACACGCCATTCGCGTCTCCAAGAGAAGGCCGAGCTGCAAAACCTGAACGATCGTCTGGCATGCTACATCGACCGCGTGCGTAATTTAGAAACTGAGAATGCGCGCCTCTCAATCGAAGTGCAGACTACACGGGATGTCGTCACGCGTGAGGCGACCAACATAAAGTCTATGTATGAGAATGAGCTAGGCGATGCCCGCCGTCTGCTGGACGACACAGCCCGCGAGAAGGCCAAACTGGAGATTGATACGAAACGTCTCTGGGAGGAGAACGAGGAGCTTAGAACCAAGTTGGACAAGAAGACTAAAGAGTGCTCGATCGCGGAAGGTAAGACCAACATAAATGTTGCAAATTTTCGTCTCCTGATAAAGGAGGCGAGCCAATAGTCATACTTTGTTTGACTCACTTCTAAAGAATTCGCGCTCAGTCATGTAGAGTTGCCGTCTTTCCATGATAAGCTATTTGTAACTGGCTCGCTGTTTGTGGCAGAAATTGTGAGTTTGTTTACGTTTTTAAAATTTCAACCCCCTTTATTTTGTTCGCAGGCAACGCCCGCATGTACGAGTCACGCTCCGCTGATCTGAGTTCCAAGTACAGCTCTGCCAACGCTGATCGCAAGAAGGCCGTCGACGATTTGAATGAGTTGCAGAAGGAGCTTGATCGTCTGCGTAAACAGCTGGATGAGGCACGAAAGCATCTGGAGGATGAGACGCTTGCGCGTGTCGACTTGGAAAACAACATCCAGAGTTTGCGCGAGGAGCTTACTTTCAAGGACCAAATCCATTCGCAGGAAGTCAACGAGACACGCTCGCGCCGTCAAGTGGAAATTAGTGAGATTGATGGACGCCTTTCGGAGCAATATGAGGCTAAGTTGCAGCAGTCACTGCAGGAGCTGCGCGAACAGTATGAGGGGCAGATGCGCGCCAATCGTGACGAAATCGAAATGCTCTACGAGGCCAAAATTAAGAATCTACAGGCTGCTGCTAATCGCAACTCGAATGCCGCGTCCGGTGCTATCGAAGAGTTGCGCAGCACACGCACTCGCATTGATGCGCTCAACTCGCGCATCAGTGAGCTGGAGTCGACAAATGGTGCTTTGAGTGCTCGCATTCGCGATTTGGAGCATCTGCTTGATAATGAACGTGCTCGTCACAGCGCTGACTTTGCCAATTTGGAGGCCGAATTACAGCGCCTACGCGATGAAATGGCTCTACAACTACAGGAGTACCAGGATCTTATGGACATCAAAGTATGCTCAATCATGTTTTATCAAATGTAAATATTTGTTAAGCTTTTTTTCACAGGTTTCCTTGGACTTGGAAATTGCTGCCTATGATAAATTGCTCTGCGGTGAAGAATCGCGGCTGAATATTACACCTTCCACAGCTAATGCAGCCAGTGTCAGCTCGTTGAGTCAGTCACTGCGCACTACACGCGGTACTCCAATTCGAAAGACACCTTCGCGAGGTGTCCCCACCTCAGGTGCGATCAAGCGCAAGCGCACTGTTGTTGATGAATCAGAGGACCTCAGTCAATCGGAGTACTTTGTAACCGGTAACGCTAAAGGCGACATCCAAATCTCTGAAGTGGATCCCGAAGGAAAGTTCGTGAAGTTATTTAACAAAGGACCCAAGGAGATACAAATCGGTGGTTGGCAACTTATACGTTCTGCCGGCAGTAATGAGACATCTTTCAAGTTTCATCGCACGGTAAAGATAGATGCTGGTGCCACGATTACAGTGTGGTCCTCGGATGCCGGGGTTACCCATGAGCCACCAACCAATATCGTTATGAAGACGCAGAAATGGTTTGTCGGCGACAACATGAAGACGTCGCTGTTCAACAACGATGGCGAGGAAATGGCCGGTTCGGAGCGGCTGAAGCGTACAATAATCACACATGTGTCACGTCATCGCACTACCGGTGGACGCAGCGTAGTCGATGGAGCCGGCGGTGAGGACCTTTACCACCAGCAAGGAGATCCGCAGCAAGGAGAAGAAAAGTGCCGCCTGATGTAAGGGCGCGAGAAATAAATTCATATTTTTACATTAAAAATTCCCTTCCCGTTTTGATAATTGTAAGTTGCGTACAAAACAATATGTTTAAAATATATACCACCTTCCTACCAACTGCTTATAACCATGAAAATACAAACTACTTAATAAGTTTTCATTCTGTATTACATAATTTTTCGATTGCCTTCTGTTCTTCAACATTTTATTCGATTTGCCATTGATTTGTTAATTTGGATTATTTGCTTGAGCTTGAGGTTTAGTGCGGAGCTACAAATGTGCAAACAAGGCCAGAGCCGCAATTAATATACATAAATAGCGTTTCCAACTACATACATTATTTGAAAGCAAAGACAAAAACTGAATGTTTTTTAAATTAAAGTACTCTGTTTAATTTTCTCAATAGAATTTTATGTTTTCACCTATAATTAGCAAAATATGTACAAATTGATGTTGAAATTAAAAATTTTGTATGCGAAATTTTTGTTTATTATTACATATTTTCGATTTGCAATTTAAAACGCTTTTGCCGTACAAAGCTAAAAATCGCTGCCATATTTGGAAACTATTAACAATTTGTGCACTCAAACGGAAAAGTGATTTTGAATCTTAATTCGTAATCTTAAAGAACAAACTGATTTCATATGAAAGTGTTAATTGCTGCAAGTAATACTGTCAAATATTTTGTAAGCATTATAAAAAACGAAATAATATTAACTCTAATGACTGTCCGACATGCGCAGCTGCCGATATAGCATAAAGCCTGCTGCACAACCCGCAGCACATGATAAACAACGCCTCAACTTTTTGGGCGTACGAAACCGGTTGTGTTGGTTCATTCAACTGTAATCAAAACAAACCGGCGCAAGCGCTCAACTTCGCTCGCGAGCACATGGAATTTTAATTTCAAAGTGGCAGAGCCAACACGAGCGCAGCACATCACACCACCCCCGGAGCAGCTACACATGCCGCTCTATTATTGGAAGGCGCTGTCAGGCAGCGCAGACGAAATGTCAGAAAGCATAAGAACAAACTAAACATTTAAATAAAATACACACATACATGCAAACAAGTACGTGCGTGTGTGTGTGTACATTTGAGTGGCGGCAATGATTGCATTTATTTGGACACACCTACATACATATATCCACCTATCTCCCCGATCCTCGTGTGGCAACATACTTTTGCCAAGTAAATTTCACATAAAATTGTAAATTTAGAATTAGGAAAATGCTTTCACTAACAGACAAAATTTTTAAAATTATACATTCGATCACGACTATTTAAGGTTCTTTGTCGAAATTGCTCACGTCCTAATTTGAGATTGTTAGGTATTGCATCCCAGCTTCAAGCAATTTGCGATAAAAACTGCGTAAAAACTTACATATACATTTCGTTTATGTCAAATATTTTACGATTAGGCAAGTTTCCCATAAATTTTTAGAAATGTATTTTTTGTCCACTATTTTTTGCACAAGCAAAGTTTTTTGTTGGTTGCGCCACCAAAAGCGAACAATTTACATAACTATTTTAATAATAAATTTTTTAATTACATACTATAAAAATTAGACTCGTTTGCGTACGCATAGGATTTGAAACAATATATGTATGTATATCTATTTGAAAATTAATAAGTTTATAAATAAAGAAAAAATACAATTGAAGAAAATAAAAATGAATTGTTTTCTTTTGCTGCCTCTTCGCCTTCACCGTACTGCCCGCTATGCGCAGAGCGCTTTTATGGACTCCGCGTATGTGCGTCGCTCTTCGTGTACTTTGAAACTATTTTTAAAACTTATGGGAGAGCAATACTTTTATGCCTCTTCGTTATGTTGGCTCAATTGTCGGTAGATGCGACAGGGGCACTGTCTTGTTGCTTAGTCGCCTAGTTAAAAAATTTTGTTATTTCTGTCTGTGAAATTTTTTATGATTTTCAATTATTTTTTGATTCAGAACAAAATAAATTTCGTGGAATTTTAAAAGTAATACTGGAAATTAAAAAAAGTCGTGGCGAAAAAAAAGTTGTGTGACTTCCCTTTGCAGTTTTATTATCAGCTGAATACAAATTATGTACTATATGAAAAATAACTCTAGTAGAATGTTACCGTTTTGTGTTAATAATTTGTCAAAAGACTTTAAATAAAACACTTTTTTTTATCAACATTTGAAAGCTAAAAGTTTTGCATTGTTTTGAATTTGCAAATTTTGGTATAGGAAATCTAAAAGACTTTTAAAAATGATGTTACCGGAGTTTTTTCCTATTTCATACGATATTTTTCTCAATCGGAATATGCAAAAACATTCTGCGATATCTTGCGATCATAGGCAAAAATTCGCGATTTTGATGAAAATTTCAACTTTAAGCTTAGTTTATGACCAAATAAAGACAACTTAGTCAAACCCAAGTTCAGTGACTCAACTCAAAACTTAGAACATTTGGTGCTTCCATTTGTCGTTAATCTGTAAGGTTAAAAGAGTTTTTAAGAATTGTATCTTTTTCTAAGTGAGCGATTTATGCGTAAGAATATTCCACAGAAAAAAACTTGTTTCAAATGATTTTGGTTTTTATAATAAGCTGGTGCGCACTTTTCTGTTAAAATAATTCAGAAATAAAAGATGTATGGATTTAAAAAATGTTACTTCAATACGACGATATCGAAACAATATCGATGGTGTTTTTGGCCATGAACTTGTTTGAAAGGACCTCCTCGGATTAATGGTTCTTTATTAAACAGTCGTTCTTTGGGTCTATATAGGGTTTAAGTATAGTGAAGCCTCTTGTCTATAATGAGGAACGAATGTATTTTGAAAAGTCTATGGTTTAAATGTTGGTTCTGCTTTTTTTAGATTTTACTGAAGCTAAGGAGTTATGATTTTACACGGACTTTAGTATATAGCTTAAAGATGTATAAAAAACAAAATAGGCCGTTATCAATTACTAATTAACTAAGTTTAACTGCATTCACGAAAGTTTATGTATAAAAATTGTCATTGTTCTGAAAATATGATGGCAACCATTTGTAAGAATTGGAGAGCCAACACTCCCGGTGAGATTTGTGTTTCACTGCGCTGTGGCCAAAACATAAATAACCGGCTTTAAGTTGGCATCATTTTGCCGGTACGAGCATACCCCAGGAAAAAAGCGTTATAATAGTTCAAGCTAATAAATGTATTATAAATATTTTATTGCAAATACATTTTATTTGAGTTTAGTAGAAAAACATTTAAAACAAATAAACTCTGCACTGTCATTTTTCGTGTGTGTACGAAGCAACAACAAGAGTTCATTCACCCAATGTCGCAAAGAGATTATTGCTTCTCTTTTGTTCTTGCTCTGACTGCGCGTTTTTCGCTTGGTTGTTATTTTGATACGCTACTAAATTTTGGTCAGCCGCATTGCTTGTCGATGTCTTTTAAAGAAATAAGAGAGTAAAACCAAAAGCTTAATTTTTTTTACTAGAAATAATCACATCATTTTCAGACAAATCAGTTCTTATCATGGTATATAATGCAAGGAATCATTTATTGCTACATATATAAACCCAGTAAATTGCTATATATTATTAAGAGCCTAACACAACTGGGTTAAATACGGCCAGCTCAATAGATCCATTCTGCGGTCGAAATTTTTGAAAGTTTGTTCGGGTTATAATATGTACTTTATATTTTCGTTCAGTTTGAGTATATCGATTTTAAAAAGGTTTAAATATCTATTTTTTAAATGGCAAAATAAATACAGATAAACTTCTTAGAAATAGTAAAACCTATTTTCTTTCAAAATGTTTCTTTACAACTGGTTCCATTAGCTTCACAGTTATGTAAAGCGGTCAAGTGATTCGGTGCTGCTGTATTATCGGCTTTTGCGTAGTTATACATTTGATTTGCAGAGAACGTACAGACATGAATTATACAAACGTTCGCTTAAATACGAGCGTAATATTCTCCAGTATCTTTTAGAGAACCGCTGATAAAATATTTTTACATTAGCATTTTGTCGCTACCAAACAAATTTCTTTCACTAAATCCGAAAAAACTTTATGTCGTAAATATGCAAAGTAACTGCCCGATTTTGCTCTCAACGATAACAAGTTTCAATCTGTAGCACCTCCCATACATACATACATACATCTTGCTCCTCATATTGCGAATGCTTTACGCTGCAACCTGTCGGCATGACCCGCAGCCCACAGCGGCTCTTGTCAGAATTGTTTTTACATTCGTTGAGAGCGGATTGCGAGTGGCAGCTGGAGCAGCTCGCGTTGATAACTTTTTATTAAATTTTTTGATATTCCATCCAAAAGGAATTTGCTGTAAGTTAGTAAATAATTAACTAAAAAAGTGCGTGATATAAATTGTAATTAAGAAATATCAATTAAGCCCATTTGCAACAACGAACGCGCAAAATTAAAATAACTCAACGAATTTCAGGTAAGCCATCTAGATAGCGCTTGAATATTTATGTAAGTTAACTCCATTTCTACAATTTGTGCTATTTTTGCGCTTAATCAATAATATTTACGCACACTAATTTGCTTAGTGAGCTCTGTACTTGGACTCATTTGATTTGATTGGAGTGCCACAAGTGGTAAAGTGATTGAGTGCACGGCCATCGGCAGTCAGAGATGCGAATCTATATACAAGTGTGCCAGAATGGGGTCGAAGTGGCCCATATGTTTTGTTTTATGAATTATTGTTAGTTTAATTTCGCATGGACAATATAAGATCTTTGACAATTTTTGTAATCGATTTGCTTCTTGAATTTTTTCGATGACATTGTTTGACCTTAGCGCAGCAAATACGTTTTTATTTCAACAACAAGCTACAAATGTTTTTACAATCGCAGCTGGTCTCACAAAGTATCATATTGGAGAGTAACAATTTAACCCTCCGGCTCCACATGAAACTTTTCTTTGAATGAAATTCAACTCATGAAAAGTGTCATGTAACTTCTAAAGGCAGAAATTCATAAGAATGGATTAAGTTGTCTTCAGCTGCAATAAATTGCTTTGAAATGAATTTCATTCAATAAAAAATCGCAAGTTAAATAAGTAACAGAAGCAAACAGACAATGGAGATATATACTATATACATATACATATACATATACAGAGAAACGATTAAATTTGTTCTCCTTAATAATTAAGGTTTTTGAAAGTACATTTTGTATAGTATATTAACCACAAATTGTAAAGAACAAAAACATGTACTAACAAAAATAACCACATTGATAATCGTGTTTGTATGGACGCCGTAAATGGAAAATATTTAAGTGCAAGTTTTGGTTTTGAGGAACTGATAAAGGTTATAAGTTATTCAGTATACTGAGCATTCATTTCACTCCTGAACAATAGATAATGTAATAAGGCGAATTTGGAAAAAAAATTTCCCTTTATGGATTAAGGAACCGCGTTCTAGTTCGAGCTTAAATCTTAATCTCAGTAATTAAAAGATGTGCCTGAATTTTTAGGAACTTGATGGAAAGAAATTTGATTTAAAGCTAAATTTTTAATTCCATTATAATTCACATAAAAATTATAAACGACAAAAAGTCAGCAAAACAACGCAAAAAACTAAAATCCCAAAATTGCTGAACATTACCAAAAAATGTACTTAGAACTTTTTTCAATATTTAAAATCTGGAAGTCATGACCGGTTCCTCGAGATAAACCACCAGGAAGCATTTGCGCTACAACAGAAAATGTTGTTAGGCCATCGAAATTATGGGCTCTGCTTATTACGTAAAGTTTCGTATCAGAAAATATATTGCAATTTATTTTTAAGTATTGGACGCAGGAAAGTATGCCAATATTCGTATGTCTGATAACAGCCGACTCCAGCGACTTACATTGGTGCATTTCATTCTTACAAGACTGATACCTTTATCAGTAGGCTTAGTAGGTGCTCTTCATAAAAATACCTTAGGACGACAGCTGCATCTTATCTTAATACAAGCATTAACGAAAGCAATTTAATAGACTTATCAAATAATTGAAATATTTGTTTTAAACATGCTTCCTCTCTCTCGGCAATAGATTTCTCTGAAGGAACCAAATATGCAATGCCTCCAAATTTGTTTCTGCAGCCGCAGCTGTTTATGTATTGATTTCCTGAATACGCCATTGACCGCAAATAGCGAGATAAATAGTCCATCTACATATGTATGTGTAATACACATACGTAGTCAACTTACATATCTATTGTATTTGAAAAACATTTTTGTAAAAAAAAACTTATAAAATAAACAAATAACTCTCTGCAATTTCCATAACAGAATTATATTTAACCTTCGTGTCCTAACGAAATCTTTGAATTTTTTTAAATCTTTCAATTTTTCCACAAAGGGGCATGCGAAAGAACGCTTCGCGATTCTTTATAGTTCTCCTTTGATATAATATTTGGACTGGTAATTTTTTGAGAAAAGCTACTTGTTTTAGTTTTAAACTTGTTTAATGAAGCAAAAATATCGAATTTCTAAGTCCTATAAGAATCAGCATTTCTTTGAGAGTAGAAAGCAGCTGCACAGAAAATCGTCAAATATTCAAAATGGAAAGAGAAAGTATGATTCCGATTTATCGTACAAGCATTGATTATCTAAAGTCGTTAAAATATTTCTGTTGATAAGGCTGTATACAATCTGAAGTACAACTTATTTGTTGCGTTTATCTCAGTTGTCCACACTCAGTTCAATTCAGTTAATTGCAACGTAAACATTTTAAAAAATTTCTGTTTTTTTTTTGCAGATATTCAAAATGAAACTTGTAATCTTGGACACTGCCGGATCGGTCGGATTATGGGCTGCCAAATATGTAATGAAAAGAATAAATGACTTCAAGCCAGGCCCGGACAGGTAGGCACTTCCAGATGCACCTCAGACGTTTTCTCAATTTCTTCACTTTCTTGCAGATATTTTGTCTTAGGTCTGCCAACTGGTAGCACTCCGCTGGGCATGTACAAGCATCTAATTGAATTCCATAAGGCGGGAAAGGTGTCTTTCGAATATGTGAAAACATTCAACATGGACGAGTATGTGGGTGAGTTAGTTTGATTCTATTAGCAAAGCATGTTTCTTGAAACTTGTCAATTAAGGTTTGCCACGCGATCATCATGAGAGCTACCATTACTTCATGTGGCACAACTTCTTCAAGCACATCAACATCAATCCCAAGAACGCGCATATACTCGATGGCAACGCCAGCGATCTGGTTGCCGAGTGCAATAAGTTCGAGGCGATGATCAAGGAGGCTGGCGGCGTGGAACTCTTTATCGGTGGCATCGGTCCAGATGGACACATTGCCTTCAACGAGCCTGGCTCTTCGCTGGTGTCGAGAACGCGTGTCAAAACATTGGCGCAGGATACGCTGGAGGCGAATGCGCGCTTCTTCGAAAACGACATGAGCAAGGTGCCCAAACAGGCGTTGACTGTCGGTGTGGGCACCGTCATGGATTCCAAGGAGGTGATGATTCTCATCACTGGCGCACATAAAGCCTTTGCTCTGTACAAGGCGATCGAGGAAGGCGTTAACCACATGTGGACAGTGAGTGCATTCCAGCAACATTCCAACTTTTTAATGATTTGTGATGAGGATGCCACGCTCGAGCTGCGCGTGAAGACTGTAAAATATTTCAAGGTATGTTTGAATGCTTATATTGCAATGGTATCAAGTTAATGCAATGGTGTTGGAGTCTGCGTCTTGTTTGCGTTGCCTTTTGGGTGAAGGTTTCAATCCCGATTTGTACTTTTTGGAACTTACAAGTAAACCGCTTAATATAACTATTAACTATATGCTTAGTAAATGCTTGGTGAAAATATAATCATTACATTTTATGGGTGCATGGTATTAGAGTTGCTGGTATTTTAACAGCGAATAGAGGTTTTTTAAATCTATTTAATGTAAAATGTAACTAAGAAGGATTAAAGTAATATCTTTGCATCATCATTTTATCATAAGAAATTCGACTCTTCATTTAACAACAACTTTTGAAATTCAATACAAACATTATCGAGTGTAAAAATTTTCACTTAGATTTGAAATTTCCATGTAAATAATTACAAGCCCCGTCCATCATTTACTTCATTTAATTAAATTTAATATGCTTGAATAGAACACTAATCTAAATATGCAAATATGTAATTTTTTTAAAATGCTTATGGTGATCATAGTCTCATAATTACAAGTGATAGCGAAGAAAGATTTATGAGTAAAATAGAAAACCTGGAGCTTTAAGAAAAAGGGTCAAATAAGAAAGTTTACGGCCTTACCGTATAAATCACCGTGATCGAACGCAACGCGAACACGAAGCCAACGCCGGGATCAAAAAACGGCATTTTGTAAATCACGGCGTAATTGCGTTCGTTGTCTTACGGCATCACTTGAGCTGTCAAGTTCTTACGAAAAAGAGTTGTATTTTTCTTAATTTATCAGCCAAATACAAAACACACAAAATTTGCAGCTTCCATTGCATACCTCCCATAGCCTAGTGGTTAGAGCGTTCGACTAGCATGCGAGAAGTTGCGAGTTCAACCCACATCACCGATACATTTCATTTTTTTTTGTGATTTCGATCCTCAACCGCAGTGCTAGTATTTTCTTTTTTTTTTACTTTTTTCTTTAGTATTTGTCTTTAAAAAGTATTACAATACTTATTATTTGCTTCTGCAGATTACCACAAATCAATTTTCACTCGAAATTACCAAAAATTTTGCGTTTAAAAAACTGAACGCGAGCACAAACCCAAGTGAACGATTTGACAGTTCATGTGAGTGAATGCGCCGCGTTGCGTTTTACGCGGTACCGATTTTCATATGAAACTACGTAAGACAACGCGAGCAGTCACCGAGTGAGGTGATGCGTTTTACACAATACCAAATTAGTGAACGCAGGGTGAAGTGAGGCGTTGGGATTTACAAAATAAGCACCTAAGTCACCGACTGAGTAATTTCCAACACTAAGAAAATTGCGATATATGTTTTGAGCATCGATATATTCCTACTGATACTTTCCGTATATCGATTCTTTTCCGTCGATGCCTAAAGCTCCCTAATCATAGCCCACTATAGTTATGTAGCCAAAATTTTATATTTTGGAATTCGAGCTACTATCACTTGGATTTATTATACTATGATGGTGAGATTAATGTTCTCTAGTCTAATCACAGCTCGTTAATCTCCTCATTGGATAATGTGATCTAAGCTTGAATCAAATCGAAAAGCGATTTCATATAAAATTTATGTTTCCCAAAACTTAGGGCATACTCAGAGATATTCACGAGAAGTTAATCGCGGAAGATTAAACGCAAATTTGCAGATTCCTAGCAGTAACTTTGCATAAACGACATGATGCCATAATTGTACGTATTTTATTATTAACAGTTTTTACTTTCAAACTCAAATATTAAGGCATCGTCCTATATTATTTTTTATATGAAAATTTTCTTTTGCGATTTATTAATATATGCATCTATATACTTTAAATTTTTTCAGAGTTTGATGGACGTGCATGCTAAGCTGATAGAGGAAATGTAGCACAACAACAACAATTTAAAAATTTTTAAAGGAAGTTTTAGTACTTACTCCAATTTATATGAAAGATTTTTTAATTTTAGTATTTTATACATTTTGAATTTTGTAAGGCTTTTAAAAGACATATTTTTATATTAAAGTATTTTACACTGGCTTAAAAATAAGATATTGTTTCTACAAGCTACTGCAACTGTTAAAAAATCAAATCGCCGACTAAGAAGATTTCACGGACTAAAAATGTGCGCCTGGAATGTAGAGATTGTGCTCCAAATCGATCATCAGACCGAGTAAGGACTTGATGTAATAAATTGAACGCACGGCTTCTTCCAACAGCTTCTCGTTGATGCGCTGATGCTCGCGATGCTGTCGGTCCCTCAGGAATTCTTCGAGTTTGTTGGCTCTGCGACTGTGTTGACATGCCTTCCATCTGCCAACGTGTTGTAGCGCCTCGAGCGGAGGCATTTGCCTATGCGTGCATTTCCTTGCTGAGTTCTTGTGAGATTTGCATGGGTCCGAGATGGGATCTGATGAAACTCGCAGCGCTTCTTGGAATGCATATTCATCAGCATTGTTTTCGCGATGCTTGCCGAGCTCTTGCAGAACAATCTGGCGCGCCTCTCTCAAATAGTTTCGGCGTATGTTTCTCACGCCCAAGCTGTAGCGATACGCTCTGAAATAGAGCACTTCCTTTTGTTGGTTGCTTGCCTTTTGCGGTTTTATTGGTTTGCGATTCGATTTGGGCTTGGAGTCGCGGAATAACTTGCGCTTAACACGTTCCACCGACTGCTCGAATGTTGAAAGGCGCGCTGGACGCATCAGCATATTGAGAGTGCGCCAGATGCGTGTTCGATTGAAGCGTGTGGGTCTTGGACTGTCCAGAAAGTCGCCACCTCTATGCTGCAATATATAAATTTGCCGTATGCATTCCTTGAGAAATGAGCGCTTCGTTGGACTTTGTATAAGTATTTTTTGCCTTTCAGTGTTCAGGTAGTAGCCATGAGGATCGCAGCGATCTACATTTTCCCTGATGACCACAGCACACTGTTCCATTGCGCTCATTGATCGAGTGAACACAATCTACTCTCTTCGATGAGTGTGGGGTAACGATAGAAAATGTGTGGAATAAAGTCTTGCAAATGCATGGTTTCGGCTTTTATACTTGACCGAAGTGGCAAAAAATCCATGAAGCACAGGTAGGCTAGGACATTGCAGGTATTCCATAAGGTATCTCATATTCGCTGCATGCTCAACAGCAAATCTGCTTGCATTCCCGGGAAATTCGCTGAAAAATAGCGGCTATGCTGGCTAAGGCATTTATTGGTCCTGCCTGCTAGCAGTAGAAACAGGTAATTAACATGCGCGATGGAAACTTAAACTACGTACACATGTATAGCAAAGTATCCATATGACCATCAGGTATGGAAAAGTTATAAGCATTTTGTTCCCTTTATTCTTGCAACGAAAGTGAAATCAAATCTAGAATTAATGTTCAAAACAAAAGGATTCTGGTGCCTTATTTCAAATCTTGATTAAATTTTAGATAATCTATGAAAATTTACTGTTTTTGTTTGTCTGATAGTGTTACTCAATCATATAGGCACAATTGACAAGACTTCTTCTAAAGAGTTCTTAAGTATCATTCGAAAGGTCTCTGAGCGTTCTCAGGAAAACGATTATCGGCCAGTCAGATTTTTGTTTAGAATATAATAAAATGAATAGGGGTGGGTCTAGTATAGGTTAGGTTAGGCTGAGCTGGCTGCCTGAAAAGGCCACGCATAGACTCTGTTTGATCCCCGCAGTTTTTCAATTTCCGTTTAGGAGTGGTCAAAGTAATGATCTATGGGTTGTGTATAGATTGTCTAAGAAAAAATTAACATAAAGATTAAAAGTAAGGTTCGATATTTTTACTGTTCGTAAAATAAATCGAAGTACATATGGAAGCGCTAAATCTGATCAAAATCATAATCTGAACGCTAGTGGCTTTACGATATTATGCTGGTACATTTAAAAAAATATGGTTTAGCATGCTCCGAAAAAATAGTCCCCTCTGCTATGCCACAATCGCTTTATATACCAATTTTTCCTTCGCTAAAGAATTCAGCCAATTTTTAAACTCAACTCAATATGCAAAAATATTAAAGTACGAAAACTACCTGCGAAAATACTTTCGAAACTATAGCTTGAAACAGGTAGTTTTTAGTAATGAATATCAATTTGTCATTATTGTACACAGAGATTTTCTTTGGACTTTCGGGCTTGCTATCAACACGTTCCATTGGCATGAACAACAAGTACAAGTAAAACAGTGTGCTCTCCATTTGATAATCAGCAGTCCAACTGAACACTACGTCGCCAACTAAGGAGAGCTTACATAGCTCAGAATGGGCAACTATATCGAAAAGAGCTTGCTGGGAAGCAACGTAGATGCTGCTGAAGGGAAGACGCAGCGAGACGACAGTGAAACCATTAATTATTATATTTTTCAGTATAAGCAATATATGCCATTGAAGAATCGACGACTATTGAAATGGGCACGGGCCAAGCTGCTGCTAACCGGGCAGTTAATACGCGCGAATCAGCATCTTACTGGCTTTGTCGAACTTAAAGACTACAATGACATCGAGGAGTTGCTGCGGGAGGACGAGCTGTACGAAGACATTTGTGAGCAGCTGAGCTATTTGGAGAACTATCGGAAGCAGCTGCTGCATCTGATCAATTTAATTGCAAGGCACAACACGCTCCAAAAAGCCAAAAGGAATACGTGCAAGGCAGCTTGCTTGAGAAAGCAAATAAAGTAGAGATTAAAGTCCTATATATATTAAGTTAGATATATTATTTACATGCCACAAAGTACGCCAAATATATGATATGTGTGTAATTACATGCCACACAGCGGTTGCAGATATTTCTTAGTAGCTTTCAGTCTTAATTCCTCTTGCACATGTTTTAATCCCTGTTCTTCAGTGGTCAGCTCACTTAGATCTAATTACCGTATACTGCGTATACTCCAGTGGTCATTGCACTATTGCACTCCTCCATGCAAATGTTTGCCATCATTGCGCCATTTCACCTGATTTGCAATCGAACCTTGCGAAATTTCCACTCGCGCTAAGGCGATTAAATATTAAAATGAAAGCCCAGTGAGTGCTTTAATTACGCTCCCAAAAGGTCGTCGCAGCTCACAGCAAATATCCACTTTGCAATCGTCGAATGTAAATCCGTGTCATTGGCCGCGGATGTGACGACCTACATCGTGTTTGCTTGACGGTTTGGTGCCCTAGGAAAGGGAATTTAACGTCACAGCGAATGGCAGGGCGTTGGCGGAATTAAACGCTTCAATTTGTAGACCCGAACTAGCGAGCTTGCGGAAGTGATAAATTGTGTGTGGAGTTGAGCCATTCGGAGAGTCACAGCCATGTAAAAAAACCGTTGAAAGGCGTTTAGTATGGGACTGTAAAATGTTTTCTTTTTTTCAAAGTTTGTATATAAGAAGTACTTGTCATACTATATACTGTACAATAATAGCTAGAATCATTTGTATTTCACGAAAGCGTCTAATTGTTTAAACTCGCTAGCATGTAAAGGCCCAGAATTTAGGGGATATGCCATTTAATAAAAATTTGATTGTAAAGAAACAATTTGCTGTATTTTATTATAAGGGATAATTTACCTGTACCCTGTATAAATATCAGGAGAACTTTTATCTTAGGGGACTAAGAATTGTTTCAGCAAAATTTCAAAGCGTCAGCTGCTTTCGTTTGAACGCTCAGAAACTTGCTTGTATTATGGATATTTTAACTATATTACCTTTTTCGCTTAAATAGTGGGCGGATCACGCCCTTTTTTGTATGACAATGGCTTATATCTTAACTAAGCGAAAACACTGTACATCGGGTGTCACTGGTGTACAAAAAGTTGTCATCATAACGTTATTGTTTGCGATATATAGGGATAATGCTGTCAAAGGTCGTGATTTAAAAGGAAAACAGCAGCGCAATACGTTTGCGCTTTGATATCCTTACACGTAATTGACGACAAAACGAGTAGCTGCGTTCCCTTTCACTGTCTCATAGCTCATTATGGCACTTTTTTCATTTTTGGGTAATGGGTTTGACCCAAAACTGCCAAACTGACTGACTGCACCTAACTTGGCGCAGCTCCATTGTATTATTGCGGCTCGTCCGTGCGTCCGCCCGGCTGACGCTCTGACAGTTGACTGACTTCTGTTTGCACTGTGATAAAGCGTATTCCTATCTAATCTGCTAATTAAAATATTTATCAACGTCTCATGTGGGGTAATTTTTGGCCTTTTTGGCACTACTAATGCCCGAAAATGGTTGTCTGGGGAAATGCGAGCGGAGCGCAGAAGCACATTAAATGCGTTGCAGCGGCCATTCAAATTGCGCTCGTGTTACGCCGCCGGCTGATGCGTGGGCGGAAATGTCATCTATTAAATGGCAAAAAATTCAGCAAATTAACAGCGCCAGCTTCACTTGTGTGTGTGTGATGAAGTGAGTGTATTCGCGAAATTAAGGCGATTAAAGGAATTGTTTAAATGCTTGCTTGACTTCAAAGGAGAATTCTGCAATTTCCGCCAAACATCCCCCTCCCCCGCCATTTCTAATAATCATCCCCAGCACATTTGATATCCACTGCTTTTATTTTCCTTTGGTTAATTGCATTTCTGTCAAATGCATTTGTATGCGCTGCACAGTGTTTCGATGACATACACCGAGGGCACAAAATAAGAAAGATCTCAAATTTCGATAAAATTGAGCAATTGAGTTGCTAGCTGGCCTTAAAGAATCCGTTCTAGTTTCGCCATAAACCAGGCTTTAAGCTTAAGTAGCATAGTAGAGTATTCTTTGCCATGGAAAGCTTCTCACTTAGTTTGGATGCATGGCTATTTGTAGGTCCCGTTAATTTATGCGAAATAAAACAACCACACACACGAGTTAATGCGAGAAAGCTAGATCTAAGCCGACTTTTATATTTATTTATATGGTCATATCTTTAAACTGACAACAAGTTCCTTTGTTTTTGACACTATGAATATTTTTGAACTTTGTCTGTGGAACTGCAATAAAATCACTGTGCGCTGTTTTGCTTTTTGTTTTCTGCAGCTATAAAAATCGTAATTATGACACTCATACTCGTACTCGTACCAGCACAAAGACGAAGTGTGAATGCGTGCGTGTGCTGCTGCTGCTGCTGCTGCCGTCGCCGTTGCTGACACAAATTCCCTTTCATATGAATGCCACTCAAGTCCTTTAACCAGCTTCGCACAATACTTTCGCCGCCACCGCCAAACTCCGCAGCCACACCAGCTTCAGTTTCAAATGGCAGTCGCTTTCGAATTGTGACATGCTCGCATCGTTTCATAAAAGTTGTACATGCGAAATGCGTAGATTATGTCATGAGGTTGCGGAAAAATGCAGCACTCCAGTTATGGGCATCGCACTCATAAATGCGGCACATTCCTTGTACTACGCTGCCTCAAACATATGCACATACACATTTCCGGCGTTAATTGCTGATTTTGGTGCGCGGAGCATGGGGGCGCGGGTGAGGCGTTGGCAAGCTATTCTGCAAAATAACATATTTTAATGAAATGAATTACAATTTAATTAAATCTCACGTGTTGAAAAAGAAAATCCAATGTGTGTCAGTGAGTGTGTGTGTGTGTGCGTTAGTGCTTTAAGTCAGTGGCAACATCAAACTCCCATCCCCCATTGCAATCATAACTCACTATCCAGTTATTTTTATTGGCATTTCTCACCCGATAACGGCATAAACCGCGAATGGTGCTAAGGAATTTATAATAGTGCAGCATGCATTTGTTGTAATTTGTGCTTTTTAGGTTTATTCGGGGGTCGGATTTGGGTTTTGTGTCTTTTCAATATAGCCATACACACCCATTTTGTGGGGTAGCAACACAGTTGCAGGGAAAGCTATTTCATTTGGCATAACTAAAGGTATTGTAACTATTTGGGGCTTAAAGATATGCGCACTGTTTTGGGAATTTTTTTTACCAATGCATCACTAACACAAGCATATTGACAATCGAACTGGGTAATCCACTTTTGGAGCCTTAAGGAATGTACCTACCACAAAAGAGAATTGTTCTGCATTCTTTCTTAGAAATTGTTATAGTGACAGCCTGACTAGATAATTGAGAGCTATCTATCTCATCTTCATATCTCAAAGCTTAATATTAGATTTGTTCCTGTAGTTTATGCATAAAAAAGTGCTAAAATGCAAAATATGACCATATTTAAACAAACTTATTTTGAGTTGTTCAAAGAAAATCTGATCTTTTACTCTTCTGTCAGATCAGTTGCTCTACTTCGCTTGTGTGCTTTCAGTTAAGACATCCACTGTAACCGTGTCCCATATGAGCCATTAAAGTTGTATTTCGAAAGTTGACAAATCCCATAGGGTCAACAGTGTCAATCCCAATGACGCAGTTGAATGCCGCACAAGTGTCAAATGTAAATGTAAGTGTTTCTGAGAAAAATGGCGTCAACTGGAAAATGCTAAAATTTCGAGTGTATGGTGGGCCTCTTACCAGTACACGTGTCGACACAAACGTACTATAAGGAGCTCAGTCTCACAGCCACTAGACAGAAATTAAGCCGAATTTCGTTAGAAAAATGTATGCTTATAGCTGCGGAATTTTTACATTATATGGCATCAATGGTTTCTGGCTGAATATAATACATATGTACATATGTAGTATATGTGAGAGAGGTTGAGGGGTCATCTTTGATTAGGAATTTGAATGTAATTTGCTTATATCTTTCAGTGCTTATATTCTCTTCTTCCTACCTCTTTAAACAGGTTTTTTTAAATTTTCAAACAATGAATCGCAAGAGCTAATCAAATGGATTCCCTAAATTAGTTCTTCGCTAAAGCTAATACCTAATATTGAAAAATAAATTTTATTAAAATACCTGAATTGAGATAAATTCTCCAAAAAACTTTAAAAAATTTTTAAGTTATTTTTTTCAGACGGAGTCAAGTTTGAAATGTGCCCGTTTAAAAATGCCGTCACGGATGCCATTTGGTTTGGCATTTTAAAATGCATTTTAAAATTGAATAATAAAGAAATAATTTGTGAGAAGCCTGAAATAAATAGACTTCTTTATTTTGGTTGAGAAAAATTATCAAAACGAATCTACTTTTTAAGCTAGTTATAAAAGAAGCTTCCCTCAAGAAAATTTGCAAGGAATTTGCTTTCTCGTTCATTTGAATTCTGATTGCTAAAAGCTGGTGTAGAACTAATCAAACCATCTAAAGCTGCCACCCATCCAGTAAAGAGTGCGTGCGCATGCGACCGGCAAGCAGCTACCAGCAACAACTGTAGTTGTCACCTCTTGAGAATCCGCTATTACGCACACATCGCAGCTATGAAGTCATCGCAAGCACATCCTGATAAGCTGGTCGTCAGGTCGTCAACACAAACGAGCAACATTGTGTGCGAGCAGCAGCAGCAACAGCCGCTGATACTGCTACCAGCAGCAACAGTCTGCTTGGAAGAGCGTTGGCAGCAACATAAAGAGCAACCACAAGTACAAGACCCGAAGACATATCCTTCGTATGTACCCTTTGGCGAGGGTGGTTTAATTGTCGGTCGGTCGGTCTCTTCGCATATCGCTAGCAGCCGGCAATCGCGGCCGCGCAGCTCCCTGCCGGTAGTTGGTAGTGTGCGGTGTGTTTGTGGAATTCCTGTGTCCGCCACAACGACGATGACGATGGCGATGACGCTGACGTTGACGGTAGCTATGGAGTTCGACGATTTTATCGCATGTCAGTTAGTCAGATTCCGCGCTTGCATCTGAGACAGAACGGACGTGAAAATTTTGCCGCAGCGATTAACTTAACTAGTGAAACTTTTACGCGAATATTTTGCCCACTGAAAAAATAACAAGAGTGTAAAAAATATTTAAAAAACTACATAAATATAAGGAATATTATTATTTAATTTTCAAAATTTTAATCAAATCGCCAAAATTTTAAACAAACCCAAAAGTGTATTATTTTAGGAACAACAAAATATTAGCACAAAAATTAATGACAATTTTTAATAAAAATAATAATTTTTTTAAATTTAGGGGAGTACTGCACTGTACCTTATCCAAGTTCTTCAAAAATTTTGATGAATAAGAAACAACAAGCAAAAATGTGGAATTTATAATACGAATTCAAGTACTACGACAGAAATAAAAGCAACACAACGTCATCAAATCATTTCTTTTAAATAGAAAAGAGTTTTGGACAAATTTTACTTTTAGATGGTTTAATTTGATCATCCCAAATTAAGGTTTATTGACAGAATTTATGCGCTCTTCAATTGTCTTGAAAGCAAAATTGCTCTTCTCCATAGAAAAAAATGTTTCATTTTTGTAATTTATAAATGTGAATTTCAAAAAAAAAAGAACACCATGTCTTGAAGAACAATACGATATATTGAATATGCGCCATTTTGTATTGTTCAACTACGAAAATAATTATAATACTGGGGAGAGTTTGAATTGGTAATTTTACTGTAATTAAAATTACTTTTCAAATATGAAGTAAGTTATTTTATACATAAGCGACCCGATCCTGTGTAGAAAACTTTTCTTAAATATGCCGAAATGTGCCGAAAAACTGCTATGACCCTTAGAATTAACTCAAGGGAACGGCAAAAGAATACGTTATTAGTGAACTTGGTTCTAACTGAACAATTGCTATTACTTATATGAGCGAGTTCGTAGTTTAAAATTGGAAACGGAAGTTTCATAATGATCGTGTTTATTATAAGCAAAGAGTGCTATATAGCTTTTAATTACATCTGAATTATAATCAAAAGATAAGTGCTCAACATCTTTGGGAATTTTTCAGAATAGCTCAAACATATGTGAACTTTCTTATGCTGAAGTTTAAAAGTTTAATAAGTTTTTTGGTATAATGTTTAACTTTGCATGTTTGTAGAATTTTTCGGAATAATTTATCAAAAATGTCATAAAAGTCAAGCGTTATTGATATGAGCCGGCACTAAGCTATTGCCAATTACGTATACGCACCGCTATACCAAGCATCAAATCTTTCTTATTAAACTCGCTTTCTTGCGGCTTCTACAAAGAGGCCTAAATTGTCCGAAAACGTCAATTCCCTGCAGTAGCCGCTTCGTGGTGCATTCCGTTTGGGCTCATCCTTGGCGCTGGCTGTGTGCGTCGCTTTCAACGCCGCGCCGTCCTAAGCAAGCAGTTGGAAATCAGCTTTCACGCGCGTCGGTTGTCTCGCGGTTGCCAGTCGCACGTCAGGAGGACGCACCTTAAAACGATACAGCTTTGAAGCTTCTTGCAATAAAGTGCTGAATATTTGTCGCACATTTTTCGCAGTGCGCGTAGCAGCTTGTTGTGGCATTTGTAAGCTAATGCTAAAGAGACGCAGTAGGAAGTGTTTTTTTCACACTCCGCGCTTTAAATGCCAATTGGCTGCTGCCATTCGACGCTCATGAGACAGCTTTGCGTTGTCTATTTGGCTGCCGGTCGGTCCCGGCTTGCCGGCTTGTTTGCCTTTTTGCCTGCCTATCGCATTGGCTGTATCTTTCGATCTGCTAAATGCTGCTTGGTGCGCTGTACGTAGTGCGAACAATGTGCAGAGCACGGCGCGCATTCCCTTGCTCCGCCATTCAAATTAAGCCGCGTGTGAACCTTTGGATTAGCATAGTTAACATGCTTTTGTAGTTCAGCTCAGCTCAGTTCAGCTCAGTTCGGTTCGGTTCAGTGCACTTCACGTTGTTTTTGTTGTTGGTGTTACGGTTTTTGTTTTGTTCTTTTTAGTTTATGTTGACATTTTGGCATTCTGTTGTTGGTTTCTTTAACTTGTGTCATTCTGTACTTATCAATCTTGTTTTTGTTTCTAATTATTTCGTGTTATTGTCCCTTTAATTTACAGTTCAGTTTTTATCATGCCTTTTGGGAATGTAGTACAACAATTTGTGAACTTCTCCGGTATTTCGTTTACTTGAACCGGTGCACAGTGATGCCTTCCATAGATAATATTCGACAAATTTAAAGTGTCAAAACGCAGCAAATTTGTTGCTAGAGTCGAGCTTTTAAGTTATTTTAAGTACTCTGATATTTTAGTTCAATCAATTAAAAATGAACAGTTCTTTAAGTTCGTTTAGTAATGCATTTACATAAAAGTTGCAAATTTTTAGCTTTTGCTGCATGTTTTTATTTAATTTATTTACTAACAAAACAAATCAACCATGAACACATTAGAAGAAAACTATATATGCATTTAAATTATAAATTCAATGTGGCTAATGTCCATAACTAAGAAACCTAAAGCAAACAGCTTTCTAACTTTTCCAAGTTAGCTTACGTCTTAAGTAATCGCATTCCAAGTTAAGTTAAGTTACGGCTAAGCCATGATTAACCGAAGCATTAATTAAAGTCAACTTCAGATTGAAGTTCAGCTTCAGATTTGAGTTTAGCTATTCAAAAATTATTAGCATACGAAGTTTCAATTAAACTATAATTTTGTGTCGTCATTGTATGGCTTCGAATCACTGTGCAGCGCTTCCAGTAGTTTGCCTGCCGGCTCCAACGCACAGTTTACGAGCAATGTCAGCGAGAGCAACACACAAAATTCCAAGCTATCTTCTAAATACATATTGACGCCCTTCACGAGAAGGCGACATCAACTCAGTTTGTCGAGAAGAATTGTCTCTACGAAAATTAGTACAAGTTCATTTGCAATGTCGAAAAATCGTACAACTGGCTTATTGTCACGAAAATTTGTATGTTTTAGATTTTAAAGACATATCTCTTTGTTTTTATTTTGGTTGTGGAATTTTCTGACTTGCACTTTTTTGCGTGTAGTAGTTACTTGTTAAATGCAGTTTTATTCGTGCGAAAATTTTAAAAGCATTCTATTCGTTAGTAGTACAATCGGAATAAACTGCTTTTTGTTATGTGCTAAATTAGAGATAAATGTAATGATCTTATTCAAAATCAGCATACAATAAAAGAGTTTCATAGAAATTCGTTTACAATTTGTATTGCACAGTTTCTAAAATTGTAGTATTTTTCATACAGTTATGCTACGATAGCTCTCTACTAAAGTGTACGAGAAAATTTCATATTCTAACGCATTATTACTTCCCGGACTCTTTAACGGATCTCCATCAGGTATCGCTTAAAAACTGAAATCAAGGCACTTCATTTCGGCTCCATGTTGTAAATCTTCAATTATGATTATCAATTCAGTAAACTTTGCTACACAATATTTTTTTCTGAAATGTCAATAATCATATATTACGAATGCAGCACTTGCTCTTAAGCCCAAACTATCAACCACAATCAGATAATTCAAATTAATTATAATGATAAAAATAATAACACTAAATTTAAAACATTCCATTCTGTATTTGAACAAACTTATGATTTATGTTGAATGAATTTTATCAGTTAGCAATTGATTACCATAAATCAATCAAACAGCTGTGACAATTGCAGGCAACAAAAGAAAGGAAACCAGCGAACAACAATTGCTCATGGGAGGTGAAATGTGTTGCTGTTGCGATAAGAACGAGCGAGCGAGTGTCGAGTGCCAAAAGCATTAAAGTAAAATTATGCTGCGTATCAAAAAAACAGTGACACCAACAACAACAACATAATAACAACAATATGCATAAGTGACAACATTATAAGTGTAAACCAATTAAGAACAAAAAAAACAACAGCCTAAACGTACAACAACAACAAAACACAACAATACAAGCAAAACGTAAACAAACAAGCAATAACAACACAACCAAAGAACAACAGCAACGACAAGAACAACAAGTGACAAATTGACAAACAAGTGTTCGACAGACACCAGCAAACGTGTCAACTGCAGATACACATACCATTGCAGATACGGATACAACAGCGGCAATGGCAACTGCAGCCAAGATGGCGCGCACCTGTAGCGAATTGAGATGTCTAATTGTCGGCATTGTTGTTGCGGCCGCACTCAGCGGCAGCGGCATCTGCGCAGGTAAGCAACTGTAGATTAAGATGCATGCCACAACATGCATACCCCACAACAACAACAACGACACAAAACATAGCCATGCAGTGAAAGTGCAGCAGCCGTTGCAGATAAGCCGCGTCATTCATGCCTTGACACCAAAGACAATGGACTCCTAACGGTCATCGGCAGAGTTGTGCCTAATTTTCTACACTTCCTATATAGCATATGCTGAAAATTCTAAAAATCTTGTGGTATATGTAGACAACTTAGTAAAGAGTAGATATTGGGTGCAGAGCTGTGCTATTCATTTCAATCGAAGTATTTCACTTTTACAGCCAAAACTTCGTCACTTCATCTTCACAATAACGCTGTAATAACAAACTGTAGTAACAAAATTCTACTTTATATTTCCGTAAACCATACTTTTTTTATAAAAAAAAGGTACATAACTTGAATGGTCACAATAACTCATTTCCGGGGTAAGGTACATTTCGCTCAGAAATTGTAAAATGGCAGCACTGATCGGACATGGTACAGTTTGATATATGTATATACTACAGAATTATTTATTTTAGTGGTTATTTAAAAATTATTAGCTTTGCCCAAAATATCGTCACCGAAACACAGTTTTTTCGAGATTAGGATTTAGAGAAAGTTCTTAAAATCTTGCTTACGAAGCTTACCGGGAAGTTATCAATAGGAAGCACAGTTTTTAAAATTTTATATGCGAGTGTTTTTTTATTTTAGCATTTTTTTTATTCAATAGTTTCGATACAATAATGCCTTGATGGACGTCATGGACCGTTGGAACGTTTTTAATTTTGCTTTATAAATATCTTTCAATAGTTTTAACATATGAATTAGACTATAATGGTGTACCTTCTCTGCATGAATTTTAACATTGTCTGCGTAGCTTTGCACATATTCTACATTTTCTTCATTATCTACATGTAGTAGTATGTATAAAGTGAAATGTCATAAACAACCACCAATCGCCCAGCACTGTTCAAAACTTCATGAGTGGAACGATGGCCTGCTGAGCACGCTCTAACGGCATTTGCAGCAGCTCCGCTGCACTGCTGACGTTTTTATGTTCAAGCAACATTGGCTGCATGTGGCGTTCTGTTGGTGCGTGTCATCGCTCAAAGTTACTGGCAATGCATCAGGCACACCGTTAGGATGGATCGTCAGTTTCGACCGCTTCCTAATCGCTTGTATCTGCAGGTAGCCCGAGGGCAGTGAGACGCTCCTAGACAGCAGGCACGTCATGCCACGAACGGCACACACCCAAAAATATTTTATGATATGCAGCAGTGTGCTGTTACGAAGTTGTTGTTGTTGCTCGGGTTGACCGTTTAACGCGCTGCTGACCTTCCATTAAAAACAAAAGTATCTCACCGTGCTCAGTTTACATACAAATATGCGCATATGTACATATATACAATGTACATATTTGCATATGCCGTGTGTGCGTGTGTGTAGGTGTGTGTGTGTGCCTGAGTTGAACGCACTCCGGCTGTGGCGTGTGAGCGAGCGACTTCCAAAAGTCATGCTGACATTTCAATAAAATTTTTGTGAGCTGCGAACTCTTAAATTGAACATCAATTAAGCGCACCAAAACGGCTGCCGGCATGCCGCACGCTCGAAATGAAACAGCTGCGATTACAATCGCTGCCATCGGAATAATCCAAAGCACTTTGTGAAGGCAGCCTAAAGACCAGGCCGGCTCAGTTACTCGCCCGCCAATCGATCACATTAAAATGAAATGCAACTAATTGCTTTTATTTTATTTGCTTTGATTTACCTGTGATCCTTAAATTGCGCCTTATTCAAAGCGTGAGCTTTTGGCATACATATACAAAAAAAATCGCCGCCCCTCGTTCCTCGCCTTTTTATGACGACTGCGAGTTAAATGCGCGCACGATAAGATAAGCGGCTTCCTTTGTGCGGTTGTAAAATTGTTGTATATAGTTGTCAAAATTGCCACCGTTGCTGTTCACATACAAAATTCAACAACAACAACCGAGGCTGAGCTTGAAGTTGCGCTCGCTTGCTCGATATAATTATAATTGACAATCAATGCCGAACAAGCGTGCCTTGCGCGTCAACAGCGGTGGCCTTCAATCTACTGCACACTTATTCTTCTGCACACGCACTCAAGCATACGGGCAGCCTAAGTTGCTGTCAGGAGCGCGTGCGGGCGCCATTGATTCAAGTTCATTTGCATCGACTCCCCGTGATTATGTAAATTTTACAATTTTATTTTTCATATTACAGCGCACAAGTGTTCGAACGCTTACTCCGGTAGCCGCCTTGGCGTGCACTAACGCCGCCATTCCTTGTCGCCGCAGATAAGGCCAAAGTATCTTTTGATCAATCTTGTTGTTGTTTTTGTGCCTGCACATGTAGTCACTTGCTAGCTGCTTGCTCCTAGTTATATTTATTTACACGTATTAAACTATTTTATAATTCTTGTCTATATTCGCATCCTGCATGCAAGTGGAATATTCAATTGAAAATGTTCGTCCTTTCTCGAATATTTTTCACCGTATCTTATTAAAGTGCAGATTTCTTTAAAATTTGCTTTCATTACAACATGGTCTGGGTCGACAAACCAATAAAAACTGTTTACTATTGCAGGGAAAAGGAAAGGGGGAAAAAGTTGGTCCGGTCTCAGAAAGATAACAGCATAGTAAGAACTAACTCTATGCATCTACTAATCCACCAATTATCACATAAAATGTCAATAAGATTATGTCTGGTATTTGCGGAAGGACTTGACTTCAAGGATACACAAGTTTTGACATATCGGAGTTAAGAACATTTTTCAGAAGCGAAAAGGCCTTCCAAGTCAGTGTGATTCACTTTTTGAGATATACAGCTCTGTTCTGATTTTACAGCCTTTATGGATTGCCAGTGCCATTGTGATTCATTTACAGTAATAAAAGTTGATGTAATAAAATGTGACTTTTGTGACTCTGGCTAGAATACGGCTGAGAGTTAAACGAAGAAAAACAATTATTAAGGCATAAAGTATAACGGAAGTCTGACTATTCGGAATGCATATTTAACTATGTGTTGCATCTATGATTTTTCAGTGAACGAGAATGAGAACAGAATAGATAGATTTATTTAATTTTGTACTTAATTTCAAAGCCAATTTAAATTTAGTTTAATTTTAATCAAAATTGAGTGGCGTGTTTCTCAAATAAATGCACATTTTTTTAAGAAAATATCTATAAACTACGATCTGTATTAATTCGAAGAAAAATTTGCCATGCATTTATATTGCCTACTTTCAATGCACCATAAAAACATTCATATTACTTTTTAATTAATTTAGCAAAAATGCAAACAAACTTTGCAGATGATTAAGTTCAATTTAATGGTTCATAAATGGCAGGAACTGACAATCTTGATTCTAATTCTGCTTGCCTACTGCATAAAAACCACATAAAAATGTTGACATGCCCAACCACAAACAATGGCAGATGTTACGAGCAGATACTAAATGTTCTTTAATGGCTGCAAGGATAATGACGGCGTGAGCACGGAGCATAGCAGCCAAGTGGGAGAGCATAGGTGGGCGCACGACGACAATGACGCATCTCCTGCACTTCATATAATATTGAATTTTAATTGGGACGCGCGCTCGTCTCTGTCAAACCGCAAACAAACATTAGCACCGGCCCTAACCCGCCTTTCAGCGGCTTCTCTCCACGCCTCCAGCCCAATCGTCGTGCTTCGCGCTGCAGCAACGGGCCACCAGGTTTGTGTCGTTTTAATGGACACCATGTCAGCAACGTCCTAATGACAGTCAGTTGCTGTAGTTACGCTGTACCTGAACTTGATGTGGCACGACACGGCCTGAGGGACGCGTAGCGCGAACGAGAGCATGGCGCTAAAAAGTAGCAGGATATGATGGCAAAAGGTGTGGTCGTGCTAGTGGTCTATTCATTACACTGAATGTGATACTAATTAATCTGTTAGATTACATTGTGGTAGTGGTTGTTTTACGTTCTTTGGTGGGGGTGAATGCGTTTAATAGGTCGCCTTTCAGAAATTGGCAATATTGATTTTTAGTTATTTACTCCTTTATGGCTATAAACATCGTCATATACTTTGTGTGGTCGTTTTTTCTTCCTGTTCTTCTTTTGTCAGCATCTGAAAGTGATTCATGCTTTGTACTCGTTTGTTGTATCCTTACGCATAATCGCGAAAAATATTTGCCTTGTTTTGTGATGGTAGTGTATTTGTCTGGTAGGATTGTTAACGCCGGGATACCGAATATACCTAAGTTTAAATTTTCCAACATATTTATGTAATTTTGTTTTAAAGTGATTCTCACATTTTTTATTGTAAAAGGTGCGGTATTGCCGAGGCAGCAAATACCTTCTGCCTTCTGACCATCTATTATATCGGAGCCATTCATTTAAATTTTGCCCGCAAAAATTCCCATTTCAATATTTAAAAATTCCTGCACGTCCAATTTCGTGCTGTCAGCCCTAGCTCAAGCGTCCGCCATCAGCAGTGATTTTTCTTTTAGGTAAATATGTGTGTACGATACTCCAGAATTTTCTTTTTGGTAATTACTCATGCTGCAGCAAATTGCATTCGTAAATCGTAGTTTTTTCCCAATTCGTCATAAGCATTTTTCATACCAAAATGTATGTGTATATGTATCAAGGCGATTGCACTTACTTTCTCCTTCCATCTTCTTTCATGCTTCTTTTTATATTCACCCTCTTTAGCGCCACTTTCCCTGCTTCTAGTCCAAAGCAAGCACATAATAATATTTTATGGAAATCAACCCAAGTGTCCATGAAGCGGAAATCCTTGCAATGGCAATATAATAAGATGAGTGCTTGCGTATTTCCGCTGGATTTCTTATGTGCTTCCTTTTTCCATTTGCAACGCTACTCTTCATACCGCTTAGCAAATTGTGCAGCGAAAAACTTTTAAACTAAGCCGAATACAAAAAAGTTGTGAAAATTCAATGAAAGAATAAAGCCAGAGTACGTGCCACTATTAACGAAATGTTATCCACTCAGCGGTTGGGGGACATAATTCAAATTTGAATTTAATTTCAAAGTGGTCAATCTTACTAACACGCTCATATACATATACACTTTTCCTTTATATAAACCATGGTCCTAAGGCTTTGTGGATAGCTTTCTCTCAAGTGTTTATTTCGCTGCAAAACTTGAAGTTTTTTCCCGGCACATAAATTTATTTATTTTAAATTTAATTCATCCATTAGCCCAAATTAGCTTCAAGTGTCAGCTCGTGTGCGAAAGGACTCCGCTATACAAACAAGCCTTTGGAAGTGCCATATCGTTAGTTGTTGTATTTACTTTTGCTTGTTCTTTGTTGTGTTCGGTTTCGATCTGCCATTGTTATTGCAAGTGTGCTCCTTTTTGGCGCCCTTTCTTTTGCAGCTTTTAAAAGCAATTTATTCGTTGTCTGTGCTGTAGTTTTCCGCACGAGTCGCTTGCCATCACATGCACGAGATACTTTCAGTGAAAGTAGAAGGGAAAAAATGCTTTTATTTGATTTGTTTTAAACATTTTGTTGTGGGAACTTTCGAGAAGAAAACGTCTAGACAAACAATTGCACAATATCTCCTAATCGATTTAGCATTGTAGCTCTTCTTTGTTTGTCAAGTGTAATAGCCGAATTGACGGCCAATTTTTACATGAAAGAGAGAAGTGTGTTGTGGATTTTCCAAAAAGATTATGTTTATTTCATACGTACGTTGACTCACGTTCACTCTAAATACATTAGATATACAGTAGCTATCTCTTCAAGCGAACGAGCAATAGTTCAGAAAAATGGTTCGTTAAGTATGTTATAAATCTACAAAAAGATACTACAAACCTTCAGAAGATACCGCGATACAGTTTCTATGGCGACGAAAATCGCCTCCTCTTTGGAGACATCGAACTTGCTTACTTACTTATATGACCACTACAAAGGAGTCTTCTCAGGTGCCCCTGTTATGCGAGCATCTTTTCCAGACGCTGGTTCTAAGCTATGAAAGAGCTTCTAGGTTCCTCCAACAAAGATTTTATGCCCGTCTTCTGCGCAAGCCTTCTAACTTCGCATCGATAAGTTTCTTTTCTGGAGCATTGTCCTTCGTTTCGGCTATTGATCTTAAAAAAAAAGCAGTCAAGTGCGAGTCGGGCTCGCTCACTGAGGGTTCCGTAGCAGAAATACCCTTTTTATCGTTCGAAATTAGTTTCCCCTTGCCCGTCTAGCCATACAATTTTTGACATTTTGACCTACATCTTCGAAACCAATTCACCTAAAATTATAAAAAAAAACATTTTTGGAATCCACGGACGTAGCCCTTTCTAACGACACCCCACAATATGTAAAAAACAAATATTTTTCGCTGAGGAAATTTTTTACTATGGTAATCTTAAATAAAATTTAAACATTTTGTGCTATATCTTCGAAACCACTTCACCGAAAATTATAAAAAAAATATGTTTGGAATCCATGGACGTAGCCCTTTCTAATGAAGAACATTTTTTTTCTGAGGGGAGTCATCTTAAATAAAAAAAAAATAAAAACATAAAAAATCGAAAAAAGCTGCACCCTTACGGTAATGCGTGATAAAATACCTAGTTACTCCGATTTTATCAAAATTTTAGCTTGAGAAATGTGCTGTGAATATTGGATCATGTAGGGACAGGTCGGTTTTTCTCTTATATCTTTCGAACCCGTTTACATAAAATAAAAATAAAATACATTTTATAATCTATGGACATAGCCCTTTCTAACGATACCCCACACGATACGTTTTAAAAATATTTTTATTTTTTTTGTCCGACCCGAAAACCTTTAAAAATTATAAAAAAATATTCCTAAAAATATTTCTTAACTTTTTATAGTGAAAATGTGCTTAGGTTATTAAGACCTAACACCGTGCCAAATTTCAGGTTTCTACGATTAAAAAAAGGTCGTTTTATATACACACTCCCAAAGCAAAAGTGACCTTATAAGTGTTCCCGTTTTTTCCCTTTTAGGGGAACGGAACCCTAAAAACCATCGAATCCATCGATTTACGTTTTAATTTTGGTGTGCTTAAAATTTCGTACAAATTTTATTAGTTTTAATGGCATCAAATTCTACACATTAAAACGTTGCAAATTTAAAAAAAGCAGCGACATTGAGCCTGGCTCGTTTTTTATCGCTCTAGAATTGTTCTCTGCTGCCTTGAAAAAAGTTTCCATTGTTGAAGAAAATATCAGCGAAATTATGATTTCATAATACGGTTGCAAAGCTGACGGCGGGAGGGGCCACATTCGCAGTTGTTGTAATGTGCCTGAAGGATAATTGCATATTTCGCGCCCTCATGGAAGCGATGTGTCAGTGGTTGCGGCGCTTAATTTGAAATTCCTACATTTTTGTCTTTGTTGTAAAGTTATTTAATAGCTATTTTCCGTACTCGTGCGCTGTAAAAGCAAATAATCCAGTGGAAATCCCTTGACAACTTGCACACAAAAAACGGGGGCGACACTGTGACGACGACATTTCCCCACATTTTGGCTTGCATTGCTTTGTTGTTTGTCATGGTTGGGGCCAGCGAGTGGAGGTGGTTGTATATGCATGTGTTTGTGTGTGTGTGGTCACATCCGTTGTAAGCATGCAGATGTCATGTCTGTCGCTTCGATGTGATGGACGGATGCACTGAAAGAAGTCAACAAAAAGGAAAATGCTATTGTAAATAATTAATATTTTCATTGTTCCCTGATAAGGAGCCCCGCAGCCGTTGCTCCGCAATGCTATTTGTGTAAATCATACTAAATGCCATCATGATAAACACTAATATGCTGCCCCGCTTATCTATCTGGCGTGAGAGTGCGTCCAAAATACAATTCCACCCACACGCATGCCTACTATCAAGCCAGGAATAATCTGCATCAGTGCTTCCCAAAGGTGCTCAGTCTATAAGCCAAAAATCGCTGCGTTTTCTTGGCCAGTCAATCAAAGTTATTGTGAACACTTCTTTCATAAGAAATGACAGATATAAGTTCCATGATCTGTTTTATGAGATATATTTTTTGGGAACGGAAAAATTATCTCCAGCAGTAAAAAACTTCAGAAAATTAGTTTCATTCAAGGCCAGGTAATTCATCAGATCTGAATCATTTGAAAATATAATATACAGTCAGGCCGTAATAAATATATTATAGTACGACGAGAAGAATCTTCGAAACCATGCTAAAACCAGTTCAGATTTTTATCGAAGCAAGAATGTGCATATTTTATGTTAAAAAATATTTTGCGTACATATTGAAATTCGAACTTGAACTATTTTTATTAAAAGAACAAATTTTACAAGGAAAATCTGCAAGTTTACATTACGAGTAACTAGCATAATACCGTCAAATAATATAATCTCGTATATCCCTCGTATATTACGCTATTCAAAATATTCGGATTGGAGAGTTATGATGCCATTATAAGGGTTGGTTTTATTTGAAAGAATTTAAGTATTAGAATTTAAGAAATTAATTCGCAGATCCTTCGCACTTAAGAAAATTCGATTTTTTTTGTAGCGTTATGCAAAGGTTGGAAACCGTTGTGCCATAATAAAAAACAAACGTTGGTTCATTTGCATAGCAATATAATACGCACTCAGTGCTCCATTATGCATAGATGGCTGAAGGGAGGGATAGCCATGGTATCTACGAAATAGTGAACTAATTACGTTTTGCCATAATTGAGCGTTTTGTTCTCTTCTATGAAAGGAAGCAGCCCCACCACACGTGCCACACCGATGCAAACACTCTATAGATAATGTGTGCTTATTAATTAAGCAATTCATTATTTGCAATATGCTCTAATGTATAATTTAGACATACATACATATGTGCTGGTATATTTAAAATGATCTCATTAAAATCTTGCATTTGTCTAAAGATATTTGCATTTGCAAATAATGTTAGCAATTTGAGCTATTTTGGCATATCAATTTTGATTGGGAAACATTTTTTCAAATCTGTATACATATGTAGATAGATTCAAAATGCGATGGAAGTAGCCATTAAGTTCATAAAGTGGTAAAATTAAAAGAATGTATATTTTATATGCCATTTTCATAAATTTTATTACAAGTTCGTTTACGTATTTCGTATATACGTATGTAAGTAGTATAGTTCATAACATATACATATGTACATATGTATGTAGAAAGAATATTACTATGGCAGCATAAGCCTTATCGATGACACTGTGCAGGGTCCTATCTTACCATCAAAGTAGAATGATTTACGTCGATTGTGATTGCAATAATTTATTGCGCGCCTTAAATAGATGTATTATATTTTATATTAACTGAATACTGTTTATCTATGTATGTATGCATATGCATGTATGTTTATGCAATAAAATAAAGCGCGCTATTGTACTAAATAAGATATTTCCAAGTTCGACGGTATACAAGTACATACACGGAAAAAGTTAATAGTTCTGCTTCATTTCATCATATCAATTTTGAAAAAGGCTTTACGAGAACAGTTAAAAAGATTAGTTGACATTTTAATTGTCTGATGATGTTGACCTTAATATTTGCTTCACTGGGTAAACAAGCCAAAATCAACCCCAAGTGACAACCGAGCACTTCACCATCGTGGCATCAATCGAACCGCGGCATGACATTGAAGATTTAACGCTCACCCTTTTGAAGACTACTCTCACCCTACCAAGCTAATGACAGGCTTGGTGTCTTCTTGTTTACATTAGGCAGAAGGTTGATTGAGCAGTTGCCAAGTTGCTATTGCCTTTTAGCGGAGAGATGATGAGCACACTAAAATCTCGATATTGTATTCATATGGAAAGAGTTTGGCAGCAAATAAATTTAATATCCGGCACAATCAGCAAATATGAATTTTTTTATTGGCTTAAAGCTTGTGGCATTGCGAATGATATACATAAATGAAAAAAGATAAGCATATGAAATTTTAATGTCTAGCCAGGAAACCTTACATAAATGTTAATATGTTGTTTAAAATTTGATTTCTAGCCAAAAAATTTTTATGCTAATATCATTTTTTTTTCTGTTCCAGCTTTCGAGGTATATTTTCCAATGTCTGCATTGAAAATGAATCTGCCCATCAATGAAAAGTCGCAGAGCATATTTTCCAAAATTCCCATCGGACGCTTTCAAGTTTTGGCAGCTGCAAATAACTCGGTGGCTACGGATTATCTCTACAGTCTGGAGAACAATGAGCTGCTTAGAATGAATAGCAGCACGGGTGATGTGTTCATGAGGAATGACAACAGCCGCATCAAGTTGAAGACGAAATTTCTGGTCACTGCCATTGCAAAAAGCAATCCCACGCTGAATAAAATTCCACACATGTCCTTGGAGTTGAATCCACAGTCAGAGGAGCAATTTTGTGGCAATTTGGAGAACGTGTGCTTTTGGTCGACAGTGCATTATATCGTTGTGGAAGACGCCACAGCAGCGCGGCCAGCGAACTTTGTGCCCGTGCAGGTGGGAACGCTCAGCCCGCGCGGTGCCAAATACATTTGCGCGCTTACGGATCTGAAGTATGTGCTGGAGAGTGGCGATGATCTGTTCGCGCTGAAGGAGAACAAGTTGTACACTAAAGTGCCCTTGGATCACGAGTCTCTCAACGCTACAGAGTCGGGCAGTCTGCGCATTACGGTTAAATGCACCATCAAATTGCAACCGAATACGACAGTCGAATTCAGAAGGCGCCTTAATGTCACCGTCGTGGATCGCAATGATAATGGTCCGCAGCTGCAAAACGATCAGATATATAACTTCCAGCTGCACGATCCGCACTTTAAGGCGGTAAGTGATAATTACTTTAATTTCCACCAAATTTCTTTGTATTGATTTTCGGTAGGAAGAAGCAGACACCGCCACATTTAAAAACTTTCGCGTTTTGGTGCACCTTTAAGTGTGCTTCCTTATTGCTTAACTTGGCCGCCGCCATTTGCATGACTGTGGATTTTGTGGTGCTTTAGTGTTGGGGTGTCTGCTTGGCTGCTCCTTGTCTGGCGCGTTATGTTGTCTTTCATGGTAAAAGCACAACGTCGCGACGCACGCTGAACTCAACCGTGGTGTAATAAACGTTTGGGTAGCACGCAACCGGCACCGAATTATTCGGCAATTATTGCGTCTTCGTTGGTCTCGCGGTCCGCACTTTTGTCTGTTGTCATTTCCGTAAATCGATAAAAGAAATGTGTGTCCACTCAAATGCAGACACTTCCCACATCATGGATTTGCTCAGCTAAACTCGTGGGTTGGCTTTGGGGAATGGCGGAAAGCGTTGTACAAGCTTAATGAGAATTCCTGGTTTCTAGCACTGCATTTAAGTACTTTTACTTAAACAAATTAGAAATACATCAAGTTTTGGAAGCAATTCATTATTAAATTACCATGCCTACTTAAATGGGGAATTCGCAAAAATGGCATAGTGAATGTTTTTGCATAAACTAAAAAGAAAACTTTCATAATACTAATTAGGCTAATTGCTAATGTAAGCAGTAGAATATGTTTTTGTTAAAGCAGTTTCCTTTTGTTAGACCCTAACTTCTTTAGTTGAGCAATTAAAAAACATTAGAATATGGCTGCTCAGGTCAGCTTTATCAGCTAAAAGAGTAAAGCTTAATTAGAAATAGTTTGAATAACAAAATTAATAAATAATAATAATAGCAATTCTTTTGACATCGTCAGGAATTCGAAAATTTCAATTAATACGAATTTAAAAACTGTCATAAAATTTTTTTTCCTAGTATTGAAAAGCTTTAATATATTTGAATAATTTGTGTCGTCACCAAAGCAAAAGGGATAAGTGTTCCATTGCATGATGTCTGAAGGCCTGAATATAAATCTCAACACTAACGAATTCAAGTAAAATTTAAGAATAGCATTTTCATTTCTTCTTCTTAACTAATCGTTTAAAAAAATGTTAAAGACTGTGAAGACTTGAACTCAGATGGTTCCACTTAGCGTTGACAAAAGTTGTCAAAATCGTCTATGACGTAAAAAGTTAGAAATATATCGAAAATATAGTGAATGTAAATTAATTATATATGGGGTTTCTTGATATGGCGTCAGCGTGGTATATCAAGTTTTTCAATACCGTTTTATGTATATAGATTGATGTTCTTGCAACCGATATCGTTTTCGAGTTTAAATCAGCTATCACCTTAGTAATCTACAATATGTCGTGTTGACTTCCTTCTTTTATTTGACTTGCTGAATACTATAATTGATAGAGAACAGAAAAGTACAGATTCAATTGAATTGTTTCTTCGCAAAAGCGTGCTTAATTATACTTTCAAGTGCATAAGCAAATATCTTAAGTATATAATTTAATTTATTCTTGATTCTCTTAAAATCAAACAACCAACTTTAGCGATTTCAGCTATATTTAATAACAATAATGCAATTTATAATAAAATTTACTGTAGAACAAGAAATTAAATTCATTAAATTCAAACGATCAGTTTATTGCCGCTTTAATTAGAGCTCACAAAATGTAAGCAAAATGCTTTAATATTCATTTGAAAAAGTGTTGGAATTTTTGTACGTACATAACGTACGCAATTATGACCGACTTCCACACTCAATGCCAAGAATGCGCTCTTCATGTCTAATAGCGCACATGCTTAGTGGTTTTTGTTTTTGTAGCGCCAAGCCTATCCCAAAAGAATTTTTCATTTAAGCGTACAATATTTAAATGAACAAAATGCAAATTATGAGAAACGACGCACACACACACACATGCATATGTATATTTAAAAATGTCCGAGTATTTATGTCCATAAAGGAACACCCTTGACGTGTTGTTTGTGTAACTTAACACTTTATGATGGAAAAGCGTAGGCGTTTTGTTCTCATTTAAATTTACACTAAAAGGGCGAAACATTTTCTAAATTGTATGATGCAGTGTATACACTTTGGTAACAGCAGCTATGTAAGTTCTTATTTGTAGGGTTGAATAACTTGTTCGACATAGAAAGGATCAGCGTCAGCTACGAAGATGCCGCCATGTTCGGGGTAGAAATTGTATTACTCGTGGTTCGAGCTTATTGAACCTGGTAAATTTCACCAGCATACTGACGATATATACATATGTATGTATTTATGTATATATGTATGTATACATCAGTCACTAAATAATGTTCGTGTGCAGTTCTATAACGCAAAGACATGAAAAGTCAAGTCTTCTGAGTGCACGCTTTAATTAGCTGAAGTTTCCTTGGGGATGTATGGCTATTATCACTTGCCCAGTTAACTGGAATGACCTTGTATTCCTTAGAAAAAATTAAAATGCTAATGCTCCAAGCGTATTCCACGAGGACTTCCATTTAGTTGTAAATTTGAATTAATGAGCGCTGGTTAACTGACAAAACGGGCCACGGGTCATAAATTAGCCTAGTTACATGCTGACGAAGTCGACAGCTGGCATAACCTGAGTGGTTATGCGTATTCATGAGAATCCTTTGCATTTTGGCATTTCAGAACGACACCATCGGCGACAAGATTATTTTCGTGGACAAGGATGCCGTGGAAACCAACTCACATCTAACGTACCAAATCCACGATGACATCAATGATATTGTACGCCCACTCTGCAATGCCTACGAGACGGACCACACCGGAAGGCGCAACTCCATTATCAGTTGCCGTAAGTGTTAAAGCACCAACCAGCTTAAGTCATAAACATCAATAAGACATAGCGATCATTTTCCTTTTAGAACTAATTTTCAGCCGCAGCGGCATTCTCAGCCAAACTGGCTACTGCTTTACGCTGGAGGCCAGCGACAAAACGATCGACGTAAATGTTGTGAAATCGGTGAGTCTCATTGGATTGTAGCTGCAATGCTCATACTCACCGCAGTTCTTTGCTTGGTTCGCTTTCAGGCAAGGGCCAGTATTTGCCTGCATACGGATCTTCAGAAAATACACGAGACAGATCGGCCACGCGCAATGGCGCTACGCGTACGCCCACACCGCAAGCTCACTAATATCGTCAACTCCGAGGAGTCCATCTTGAATTCGGAGAGCGGCAGCTATGGGCGTGGCATCACGCACAGCTTCTTGAGCACTTACCCCAAGGACGTGTATGTTTATCGCACGGCAATGGCGTATAACCGCGTTGCGCAGCCGGAGAACTACTTGGAGCTGACGAGCAAGCCGGAGCTGCGATCTCTGCGCTTCGCTATTGTCGAGGATCGTACTGGCGCCTTCGGGATTACGCCGGTGGCGGGAATTATTTATGTGAAGAATACAACTGCTTTGGAGCGCTCGCAGGAAACTGTTTACTTGTGAGTATGATTTAGTCGGGGTCGAATCGAGCAAAGAAAGGATTTGTGTTGGGCGGAATTGGAAAGCGAAATAGCTTCAAAATTTCAATCTTTCTGAAATTGACTTAACGTTGTTAAATTTGGATTTGTGTGGATCTGTGCAACTCTTCATGTTTACTTTACTAAACTAAAATCCTCCACGTGCGACAGCTCTCTTATTTTTTCGGTCTTCTACAAGTGGTAGCAGCCGATCTTTACTTCTGGCAGAAAGTTTCTTCTATTTCTTGAACAAAAGCTCGTAAAAAATTTATTAAAAATTTGCTTCCTCTTTTCAACTGAAGTCTCAACATAACCTGGCAGGACACACATCAGCGATCTTTTGTCATAAATGTGCACCTGGTCAGCGGCAGACCGGACAACAGCGATTGCGATTTCAAGCTCAAGTCGCGCTCTCAGACCTGTGCTCAGGTGAAGTTCCAGAAGCAGTGCGTGAAATTCTGCGGCTTGGCCACGAATGGTGGCGGCTGCGAGTGGCGCGGCATGAATAACGCCTCGTTCAGTCGCAACTTTGCCTCGTGTGTGCCAAATGCTCAATACTGCCCGGACAACGTGTGCGATCCGTTGGAGGAGCTCAACAGCTTTGCCTGTCCGCAGGATTGCACAGCGGCGCTAAAGATTATGGGACCGCATTCGAGCAACGAGAACAAACGCGGCATACTGTCGGCATCGGGCACCTGCACCTGCGAGGACAATGGCAAGTGTTCGTGTGCGCCACTAGATGACGATGAGCCGAAACCGAAACGCAAGCGTAAAAACGAACTGCGAGCGGAAAATGTAGGAAAACTCACCAATTTGGAGCTGGGTCGCGCTGATGACAACAGCGAGGCCATTGCGCAGGAGCAAAGCATCAATTTGGGCGGCTTTGTGTGTGGCAAGTCCTGCATGATCATTGTCATAACATGTCCGCTGGTCTTTGTGGTGCTGCTGACGTGCCTGCTGGTGTCGCGGCGCAGCTTGAGGCGGCGCACGTTAGGCAAGGAGGCGCACGCGGCACAAAATGGCGCCATAGCGGGTGACTGTGACGTGCGCAACGGTGATCTGCCGCTAATGCAGCTAGAGAACGGTTTCAAATTCGACTCGGCTGATTCAAAGTGGGAGTTCCCACGGGAGAAGCTCGTGCTGGATGCTGTGCTGGGCGAGGGCGAGTTCGGCAAAGTGGTCAAGGCATATGCCACGGACATAGCTGGCATAAGAGGCGCGATCACCGTGGCCGTGAAGATGTTGAAGAACGGCGCCAATTCGGTGGAGTACATGGCACTGCTTTCGGAATTTCAACTGCTGCAAGAGGTCTCCCATCCGAATGTCATTAAATTGCTGGGTGCTTGTACGACGGGAGACTCCCCGCTCATCATTATCGAGTATGCACGTTATGGTTCCTTGCGAAGCTACTTGCGACTGAGCCGCAAGATCGAGTGCGCCGGCGTGGACTTTACGGATGGAGTCGAACCTGTGACTGTCAAGAATATGCTCTCCTTCGCCTGGCAAATCTGCAAAGGCATGTCCTATCTAACGGAAATTAAGGTTTGTGTGCAATCATCAATTGCATATAGATGCAGAGCACTCGATCAGATTTGTTTGTATCTTCTTTGCAGTTGGTGCATCGTGATTTGGCTGCCCGAAATGTGCTGCTCGCTGATGGCAAGATCTGCAAGATCTCCGATTTCGGACTCACACGCGACGTTTATGAGGACGATGCCTATTTGAAGCGCTCACGGGATCGTGTGCCAGTTAAGGTATGCAATGAAAATACGCCATTTTTAAATTAGAATCGTTTTGACATGCTAAATTTTGAATGACAGTGGATGGCTCCCGAATCACTGGCAGATCACGTCTACACAACTAAATCGGATGTTTGGGCATTTGGTGTGCTCTGCTGGGAGTTGATTACACTCGGCGCCTCGCCATATCCTGGCATACCACCACAAAACCTTTACCACTTACTGAAAACGGGCTACCGCATGGAAAGACCAGAGAACTGTTCGGAGGATGTGTAAGCTCATATAAGTGCCGATCTTTATTTCTTTATTATGATTCTTCTTCTTTCCACCCTTTCACAGTTACTTCATTGTGCGCTCCTGCTGGGCAGATGATTCGAATGCGCGTCCTTCCTTTAAATACCTGGCATCACAGTTCGAGCAGTTGCTCGGCAACAATGCCAAGTATATTGAACTTGAAACGAACGCCATTTCGAATCCGTCCTACTGCAGCGATGAAGCTCAAAAGCTCATCGGCGCCTCTCAAAGCGATCTCTCCAAGCTTACAAACGATCTCGGGGAGCCAGATTGTTTGGATCATTTGTGGCGCCCACCGAAAATGGGTTGCGATTCACAAGAGTGTCCCGACAGTCGCGAGCTTTCGGCCGGCTTCAGCACCGAATTCCAGCCACCGCCTGGATATGACATGCCGCGACCACTCATCGAGGCTGCCACAACGGAGCAGGTGCTGCGCTATGAGAACGACTTGCGTTTCCCGCTCAATATCAGGAAGTCCGTGTGCACAGCGAGCGTCACCTCTGGCAGCAAGTGCAGCGCAGATCATTACGCGGTGCCCGTCAAACGCGGTCGCTCCTACATGGATATGACCAACAAGACCCTTATTCCAGACAACTTGGACAACAATGACTTCGAAAAGCACATTTCCAAGACAATCTCATTTCGTTTCTCTAGCCTTTTAAATCTGAACGAACAAGACGACGTGGTTTAAACGGAGCTAGGGTATCTTTTCTTTGGACTGTTTAGTTAAGTTGTTGAGTAGTTTTAATTTTGTTGCTAATTTTACTGTTTATGCAAATACAACAATGTATAGATCGACTTACACCAGGGGTCCAACCAATTACCATTTTTCAACAATATAGCTTCATAACAAGTTTTGATCGTCATTTTTTAATGAAAAATCAATCCTCGGTCGTTATTTTTGCGATCTAAAATTATAATCTGTTGTTTAATTTTAATATAACGATTATTTCTAGATCTTGATTTATAGGGTTATTTTATTGCTTTATGAGCTTATTTCAGAAATTCACGGTTGTTATGACGTGAACTGACAACGAAGTATCTTTCCAAAATGCATTCATTAAAATCTAAACTGCATGCTTATAAGCCACAGAGTACCTAACTTGTTTGAAAAATTATGAGATTTGATAATCTATTAATTATACAAAGACCTCACGATTCCATCGCAATCCGACCATGACTTTACACTATTTTATATCTATTTAACATTTTGTATTGGTAGAATGTAGTCTATCAGCCATATTCTGCATTTTCCTTTCGATCAAAACTGAAATCTATCATAATTGAAATTGAATACGTACTCCAATTAAATTTGATCGAAAATGAAATGTGGAACGTGACAGTATGTATGCCAGTATGTAATTCGGTTCATTTTCTGTACGTCTTGAAACTCTTGATACTAGCTATTAGCTTGGATGGGAAGGATCAAGAAAAAGCTTGCCAAATATTCCTGTTTATAACTATACCAAATTGTAAATACATATATGAAAAATATATATACAACATATACAGATATCTGAAATATTAAAATTAAATTATTGAACTAAACACTCGATTGTTCGTTATTCTATAAAAGCTGAAAAACGTATACATGAGGGTTAAAACCGTACAAGAACCAGAAAGGTATTGAAAACTAGTAGCAGTTCGACAGCGGATCTGGCAACATGAAAAACATTTCTGATATGTTAAATTTTTATTGTCAAATGAGTACCTTAGATTCTTAAAAGAACCGCCAACTTACATAATGTGCTGCAAAGTACTGCTATTTCAAAAAGGAAACATATTAAAGCTAAAATTCTGCGTTCACTCATCGTCTGGGACAAGCAGATTCAAGCTAGCTTTGCCGCCCAGGCTGCCGATAAAAACCTCCTCGTCGCCGCGCACTGATAGGCTTTCGGCACCCGTGCACACATTGCGTTCTCTTATCATAGCGGTGCGCTCCCAGCGCGAACCCTTGCAATTTTTGCAGCTTATCTTGGGCAGCTTGAAGACAGTTGTAGTGCGGTTACCGCAATCTTTGCACTGGAAGAATCTCTTCTCTGCATCGACCACCTTCAGCGGATGTTGCTCCGCTTTGCAGCGTTCTGCCGCCGAAAAAGCGGTATATTTGCATTGCTGGCAGATGACAGCCTTGCAAGGCATTTTGTATGTGTTCAGCAGCTTCTCCTCCAGTGCTTCTTTTTTCGCCTGTTTATTAAAGTACTGCTCCTGTTCCTGCTGCTCGCGCATGTCAATGAGATTTGTGTGCGACGACGAGGCGTCTATAATGCGTTGTATGCGCGATTTGCGCTCCTCCTCTCGCCGCTCCTCTTCTAGTTTTTGGCGTTTAGCATCGTTCGATATGAATTTTTCATTGAGTTCGTCTATAGCACGTCGTTTGCCGTGCGTGGAACCACGAATGGAATTGGGATTCGCTTTGATAATGGGCGACTGCTTGAGTATGTGGGCGGCCTTAAGCTTAGATTGTTGCGCACGACGATCACCGACGTTCACTTCGATGCTGAAATTCTCATTCGAAAGTTTAGGACTATTCGCGCCGAAAGAAAATTCGCGATTTTTGAACTTATCCGGCACAATATTTTTTAAACAAGAAGTGGAGGGCGATGTTGCAATAGATGAGGTTGTTGGTGATTCTATCGTCTTCGGCAATGACTGCGTACTTTCATCGGCTTTTGTGGCGGATTCAGCCTGCAAAACTTGCAACCGTTGCAAATCTTTAAGGCGCTGCTTGCCACACGCTTCCATATTGGAGGCCAACTTTGTGGCAGGACCATCGCGAGCAGCGTAGGGTATATCAGTGGTAGCACGTTTGGGTTTTGCTGCATGGTTAATGCTGCTCGCGAATGGCGATACCGCATACTCGGACAAGGAGCCGATTCTCTGCATATCTTTAGCCACCAGCTTGGCGCTCTTCTTCGCCGGAATAGCGGTGAAAGATTGTCCACCGTAGAATACTTCACTCTTGCCTAGAATGGTGATAGTAAATCGATTATAATTGGCACACTCACATCGACAAGATACTCACCCAAAACTTTGTTGCGCAGCTCGTTCAGTCCTCTACCTGATGTGGCTGATTGCAACTCCGAGCGGCGGGACATCTTGCCGTATTCCTGCTTCATGTGAAAGATGCAGTAGTCGCACTCGGTGAGGTTCACCGTCGCTGTGCAGGGATCTCCGTTACGTTTGCGTGCTTTGCATGTGCCAAAATCCTTTGACTGGCCGAGGATCATTACTTTCTGCGACGTGTCTATCGATAAACAGGCTACATCGCCACTCTCCGCGCGCTTTTCGAATACGCTTGGATTAAGCACGGCTAGGCACATTCCTGGTGCAGTCTTCCAGAGTTCCTTGTGCGCTCCTTTGAATAGAAACAGCGACACCATTTGAATTTCGCCACGCAAATCCGAAATACGCCAGACGGAGAACGGCTGGCCGGTTTTGGTTGTACGTACAGGGGCTTTGCTTATGAGCGCGCCGGCGATCACCCAGTCCTTGGAGAGATCACCGCGCTGCGTATGGAAGGCCACCTGCGAGAAGGGCACTGCCTTGCGTCCGGCCATGCGCTCCACCAGCATCGCACTTGACACCAGCGGATTTATCATGCGCAAACCAAAGACCGGATCTGTGAAAGTGGTTGGTGTTAGCGGTTGTAAAGCGCCAATAGGTTGTTGTGCTTGAGAAGATACCTTCTTCTGGAAAGAGTTGCTCAAGTGCGACATTCGTTGCATAGGGTTATGTGGATTCTTAATGCTACAGCTGGACGAGATCTGTGCTGGCGACGCCTTTTCAGTCTCTTCGATAAGCAGCGCCACGTCCACCTCCCGTTCCACCCGCTGTTCATGTTGAGTCGTGCGCTGCTGCTTCAGCCGTTTGTTTATTTCGCAGCCATACTCATTGTATTTACGCTCCAAGAAATTCTTTACCTCCTCATCATCCGAAGAGTCCAGTTCTTCAGCTTTGGCAGCTACGGCTCTTGTTGCCTTATGCAACTGTTCGGCGGCCGGTAGTTCATAACTGAAAGCTTCTGCAAAACTGCTATCCTCTCGAAGTTTCGGCACGGCGGCCGTACTAAACGCTGGCACAATCTTGTTCTCCGCCTCCGTCACCTCATTTTTATTTTTGTCGTCGTTTTCAGCCAGTAGCTTTTCGAGCAGGATCAACTCCGTGTCGTCGTCTATTGATGCATCTTTCTCATTTTCCCTGGGCTTGGCGGCACTCATTTCATGTACAAATTTTCCGGAATATATATTTACAATTTCCCTCCAAAGCAGGACTTTCCCGCCAAGTTAGTTTTCGGCAGAATTCATAATATAACTGAAACAGCTGACTGAGCAACAGCTAGGGCTGCCAGATTATGTAATTTCGTTCAATACCGCTGAAATATGTCAAAATCGGCGGTGAACGGTTGCAGTTTTTCGCACTAAAAAAAAATACTGTTCCCCATATTAGTATATACTGTTCCCCATATTAGTACATACTATTTACCTTGTAAAATTAGCATTATTAGTACCAATTTTTACATTTAGGTTGATACATGTGCTAAAAGCTAAGTTACAACAGGAACCAAAATTGGTATTTGGTTGTTGCAGTTGGTGTTTTCTTCCACACAACATTACCGACAATGTGACAATGCAGCGCCGCCGGTAAAATAATTGAAAGCAATTAAAGCAATATTGAAAGCAATAAATTAATAATGGCCGCCGCTCACACACACTTATTGTGAATGCGAGTACCTAGTATGCGGCCCAAGCCGAAGCCGAATTTTTCGCCGAATATTTCCATTTTGGTGGCATTCAGGGCATTATTATTGTATAGGGTTATTATTTATTAATAAATAAATAATTTTCTCCCAACAAAACTACCTTTATTTCTAATTTGTGCCGAGAAATTCTAAGTTTGACCAGTATGCGGCCACTTGCAATTTCTAGCAATATTTGTGAACCGAACTAAAATGACAGTTCGAAAAATGAATAGTTTTATAATATCATTCACAATAAAAAAATGTTTTGTGTTGTGTATTCAAAATTGTGTGATTCTGATTACTAAAGTCTTTTGATGCTTATAAATTCCAGTAAACCGTGTTAATATCGTTGCTGTATTAAGTTGAAAAACTTTACTCTTCGACCACGCCGCCGTGCCGCAGTCGTAGCCGACAAAATTTTAATTGATTTCCTTTAGTGCATTTTTTCCCGTAGTAGTTGGAAAAAATTGTTTAAAGCTGGTTAGAAAGTTCCAGCAAGTTTTCAAAGAATTTCTTTAATTGTGTGCTCGAGCGACCCGTGAGTATTTGAGATTGTCAAATTGTCGTCAACTGATCGCCTAGTTTACAGTTATTATTGCTCAATAATTTCAAATACAAACGCTTTATTAAATGCCCAACGACCCGACCCAACGACCCAACAATGATACGAGAGAGAGAGACAGACAGTACACAAAAAAAGTATCGTAAAAAAGTATCGATTGAAAAATTCAGATTCTAAAAAACTACTTATGTAAGAAGAGAAGTTTGTCGATATGAGCCGGTGAAAGACGATTTATCTTTTGGGAAACTCCCGCTTTAGAAAGCAACCGCTAACAGAGCACATACGACGACGCCACGACGCAAAAGTTGGTTCGAGCAGGTTCCAACATATAAAAAGTAGAATTCCAACGCGTTCTTACGTTTAGCATAAGCTTTTTTGGCGCACACTCGCTGGGGTTTGAACCAACTGAGCCACGGCGGCGCAGCTCATGCTAAACATATTGAAAATACCTAGCAATTAAAAATATGTACATGATTGGCGACATTGCACAATTTTTCTTTAATAGATAAGAGTTGCTAAACTTAATTTTTTAGTAATAAATGGGAAGCAAAACTAGGGTAAGTAAAAAATTTTTTAGGCAAGGCAACATTGTAACGCTTTTGCAAAAAAGTTTTGTCAACGTATACTCCGATTCGATACCTACCTAAAGTACTCGATACCCGTACTCGTACTTGAATAAAAGCATCGAGTACAAAAAGTACTCAAGTATCGAGAGGAACAACACTACTGGTAACAGTGGCCTCGTTGCTCGTTGTCGCCATATTTATTGTCGCGAAACCAAAAATTCTAAAAAAACTCCGAAAAATCGACTAACATTACAATAAATATCGAAAACGAGAAATTGAACAGAAGATTCGTATTTCAAGTGTTAGAATAGGGAAGTGAAAAGCACGAGCTGACGAAACGCAGCGCGGACGGAGCACACGGAACCGCAGAATACATTGATTTGAAAAACGAAATCCTTATTGAAAGTGACGCAGTGGTATTCACTGCAAAATACAAAATAAGTTAAATTTATTGGACGTACACTGACGGCGCCTTCTCCAACTCGCATAGTCAAACGTCGCCAACCTTTGCACCACCTGCCCCACCTGCCCCGGAGCTATTACTGCCTGCTCCGGTACCTTATTCTTCTCCAGACGACTATATAAATTTTGCAAAATTGGAAATTCCACATCCCAAAAAGAGGTGAGTGCCACAAAACCGTATCCCTACACACCACTCTAAAGCGCATAGGTGTGGATACCAGTGTCCCGTGCACATATGTGGTTTGGTGTCTGTTTCATCATTTGATGCGGCTCTCAAGCGCATTTGTTTTTGATTGCAGCTTCATTTTGACCCACATTATTTCCTCAAAGTCAGAGTATAATTTTTATGGTTTTCATTTGACTCACCCGCAGTGTGATCAGGTTGCAGCATGTTGCGGTAGCGAAAACCTCTTATCAGTTTTCCAGCCATCATACATACATAATTATAAATTGAGACTATCTTTTAAAGTTCGCACGTACTTAGTAAAGTTATTTTTCAGCAATGGGATTGAGCTTAAAAATGAATATTACTAAATCTTGATTCAATACATATGTAGACTTCGTAATTGTAATATTTTCGCTAATTGTAGCTATTTGGTTTGCTTTCATCAAAATGCAATAACTATATTTTTGCTCTATGTTGATTTGACGCTTTCCGCCAACGATATATAGACATTTGTAATCTTATTTTATTTACAAAACCGATATAGAATATATTCTACCTACGTACATCGATCAATAAACCTTCGTTTGTGAACTGATCATAGTTTCAACATGATTTCTTTCTTAAGCATTTAACAAGAATCGCAGAAAAAATAAAACCTACAATATTATACTATACATACTCGTAAACTATAGTTTTAAAGGATTTTTAAGGACCATATTAAGCTGTACTCATAAAAAATGCATACTTTTTGGCTGTCTCATAATTGCCTTAATTTAAGGTTTAAATGTGTTAAAGCGTGATTAATTTCTCGCAAAAAAAGCAAATAAGAGCTTTGTTAGGATTGTTAAAATTATGCTCTGTCTATGCTTTAATGCGAACCACTCACCCAGCTCCATTGCAGCCCACCGAGCATTTTCACAAACGAACTGAACATAGAGGAAGATACCATTTCACATGCACATTTTCGTATTTGTATTTTCTGTGCATTTTCCATAGCGCTACGTCATTTCGGTATATTGTCGCTCAAAGTCAGCCGTTTTCTACTCCTCTACTCATACGTTGCCTTGCTCAGCATGATACGTTTTATTGCCCACCCCCAAACCGCCGCCTTGCTGCGCCTCCGCAATGTCAAACAAAATTTGCAAAATTTCTTTTTAGGTTTTATTAAGATCTTTGCAAGTAGAAAAACGTAAAACCAAAGAAAATTTCGGATGAATTTAAAAAAGTTTTGCATAATTTCTGGACTGCACGAAGTCAGCAAAGACGAAGAAGTAGTGAAAAGAAAAATCAAAAATAAAATTATTAATAAAATGATAGAGATTTTTTAGGATTTGTGGAAATCAGTACATTGTAGCAAAAAGTGGAAAACAAGAATTTTGTATCGTCATTCTTGTACTTCTTTTTTGTTTGGTTCTTTTGAGTTTCGCTGCCAGTGCCAAATTTTGCTCGATTCACTCAATTGACAATTTTTTAAATTTACCAAAATCCTTTGGAAAATCGGATGTAAAATTTGAAAGTGCTGACTTGGACGTGAGTGGCGTACGTGCGATTCATTTTACGGTAGCTGCAATCGGTATATGCATTCCCTGATCAACAAAGCAGCGCTAGTGCAACGGTACAACGATCAAGTGCCGTGGCCCTTGGTGCCCTTGGTCACGCAGTTCTGCAGCTGGTGCCGCTTCCTGAATGTTGAATGTTCCTGCGTGCGTTCCTCAAAGTACTGCCGGTTTGTATATTTCGGCGTTGTGCCTGGAAATTGTGCCATGTCGGCAATTATCGATTTCACATACATTGCATTTTTAGTCTGATGAGGTCAAGGGAAATGCCCCACCGATAACCCGTCTTCAAGTTATACAAAAACTAATTTATATTTGTTAGATTTTATAACAAACAATTTTGGATTTTATGCGCAATGATTGCAGCAAGAGACATTTTGATTTATGCTATATATTTTGTAGAGGGATGTATTAAAAAACATTTTATGCTTGAAAGGCTCAAGCACAGAGCAGCGCTCTTTGAAATTTCTTTAAATTACATGTACTATATAAGTAATAAATTTGGTTTTTTTTCAGTGCTGCAACAATAAAGACATGAGTGTAACAAATAAATTCCTGTCAGCGGAAAACGGTCTACGCCATGACAAAGTGGTCATACTCGATGCGGGCGCACAATATGGCAAGGTACGTCACATTGCATAAGTACATACTATTTAATCCTTTGACTATATCATAACCTTTCACATTTTGTAGGTGATTGATCGGAAGGTGCGTGAGCTACTTGTGGAATCAGACATTTTGCCACTGGACACGCCAGCGACCGTGATACGCGCGAATGGCTATCGTGGCATCATAATTTCCGGTGGTCCGAGCTCGGTCTATGCTGACGATGCACCGAATTATGACGCTGAACTCTTTAAATTGAAAATTCCTGTTCTCGGCATCTGTTACGGCATGCAGCTGATCAACAAAGAGTTCGGCGGCACTGTGCACAAAAAGGATATACGGGAAGATGGTCAGGAGAATATCGAAATCGAAACGGCATGCCCTCTATTTAAGTAAGTTTACGGGTAGTTGTGCTAGCCGCATAAACTATCTGCCGTAGGAAAAGAAAGTGATTACTTGTACAGCATCAGTAATTGCCGATACAATCCTTCAAGAAAAATGCGTCATGCAAATGCTAAGAACACTCCAACCTCGTAAAGTAACTCGAATTGGGCTACACGTGGCATTACAATTGTCCTAATGCGTAATGCGTTAATACAGCATGCTTTATTTGATTGCTCAAACTAGTTTGTATGCTCTTTCAACAGTCGCCTCAGTCGAACACAGTCGGTGCTTCTAACCCATGGCGATAGTGTGGACCGCATTGGCGAAAAGCTTAAAGTGGGAGGCTGGTCATCCAATCGCATTGTTACTGCCATTTACAACGAGGTCATGCGAATATACGGCGTGCAATTTCATCCTGAAGTGAGTTTTGGTTGCGTTGCATTAATATTGCATTTCTCTCTAATGATTTTATTTTCTCATGCAGGTGGATCTCACCATCAATGGCAAGCAAATGCTTTCCAACTTCCTGTATGACATTTGTGAGCTCACGCCAAATTTCACAATGGGCAGTCGAAAGGACGAGTGCATCAAATACATCAAAGAGAAAGTTGGAAGCAACAAGGTTCTGGTGAGTTGAGGCAGTTCTGCTCCTTTGTCTCTGTGCGTTTATATGACGGTCCTATTTTGCAACAGTTACTGGTGAGCGGTGGTGTTGATTCTACAGTTTGTGCTGCACTGCTGCGTCATGCCTTACATCCCAGTCAAATTATAGCAGTTCATATTGACAATGGTGATAACAATTAGCAATGAGCAAAGGTGATAAACATAGTATTTTTAAATATAAATTTTGTAACCTGCAGGTTTTATGCGCAAAAACGAAAGCGAGAAAGTTGAGAAATCATTGCGTGAAATCGGCATTGATTTAATAGTCAGAAAGGAGGCGTATCAATTTCTAAAAGGCACCACACAGATCAAGCGACCGGGACAGTTTTCGATTGTGGAAACACCAATGCTCTGCCAGACATACAATCCGGAAGAGAAGCGCAAAATCATTGGCGACATATTTGTAAAAGTCACAAACGATGTCGTCTCCGAAATGAAACTGAAACCGGAAGATGTTATGCTGGCACAAGGCACTTTGCGGCCAGATCTGATTGAATCGGCATCAAGTACGGTGAGCGCGAATGCAGAGACTATTAAGACGCATCATAACGACACGGAGTTGATAAGGTGCTAATGACACTCACAAATTCTAAAATTAAAATAGCTTATAATGTTGGTTCCTACTACTGCAGGGAATTGCGAAATGCTGGACGTGTTGTAGAGCCTCTCAGCGATTTTCACAAAGACGAGGTACGAGATTTGGGCAATGACTTGGGTTTGCCGGCTGAATTAGTTGAACGACAACCATTCCCAGGACCTGGTTTAGCTATAAGAATTTTGTGCGCTGAAGAGCCTTTCGTCGAAAAGGATTACTACGAGACGCAGGTGCGTGAAATTGAGACGTCTGCGTTTTTTGTGTTTGCTGTAAGTGCATTTTTTCTTTTTGTTTGCAGGTCATAGCGCGAGTGATAGTAGACTATAAAAACAAATTACAAAAGAAGCATGCTTTAATTAATCGTGTAACTGGCGCTACTTCCGAGGCCGAGCAAAAGGAGCTCATTCGAATTTCGTCTAGTACACAGATACAAGCGACTGTTTTGCCCGTGCGTTCCGTAGGCGTGCAAGGTAAGTGTTTTGAACTGCATATTTGAAGTTTGTTTGCACCGTATGGTAATTGTGTACTAATTGGCAATTGTAGGTGATAAACGCACGTACAGCTACGTCGTTGGTCTTTCCAGTAGCACTGAACCAAATTGGCACGATCTGGTATTTCTGGCCAAATTGATGCCACGTATTCTACATAATGTGAACCGTGTATGCTACATCTTCGGTGATCCAGTGCAGTACCAAATCACCGACATCACACACACCACACTCAATAACTATGTACTGAAGCAGCTACGACAAGCCGATGCAATTGCAAATGAGGTGAGTGGTTGTATGCGTTTTTTTTAGTACAGATATTATAACAGATATTATAACGTATCGTTTTCTAGATAATTATGCAAGCTGGACTCTATCGCAAAATCTCGCAAATGCCGATTGTGCTTATCCCGATTCACTTTGACAGAGATCCCACAAACCGCACGCCATCATGCAGCAGATCAATAGTGTTAAGGCCCTTCATAACAAACGACTTTATGACTGGAATGTCGGCCGTACCAGGTTCCGTACAGATGCCATTACAAGTGAGTTTCGCTGGCATCTTGAAATCGGCAATTGACAGTTTCTTTCTGGCATTTCTTTAGGTACTGAACAATATTGTACTTGAGATTTCCAAACTGGACGGCATCTCGCGAGTACTCTACGATTTGACATCTAAGCCGCCTGGCACAACTGAATGGGAATGATGCGCTGCAACATGTACGCTCTGCACCATCAACAGCTACACCTCCGCATGGGACAACATTGTGCTAAACGGCCAATTCATCTAGAATGAAAACTGAGCGAAGGCGACTGTGCCGAAAAGGTGGCCAAAACAGTTGCAGCAAAACATGTATCCCTACATTTTAAATATTCATTACTAATTTTGAGAAATTTATAATTATATTAAAAAAACATTAAAACACAAAGGAAATCCCCAACTCAGATGCGAATTATAAGCAAGGCAAATCACGTTTAGTTATTTTCTCCCCAGTGAAAAAAGATAAAAAAAGAGAAAACACCAGGAAACGCGCTGCAAATTTGAGTATTATGAAAAGAAATGCATATGTAACACATCAAGCAATCCAAGAAAACATTTTAATAAAAAAACAAAGTAAAAATCAAAGGTGTAAGGAAAGAAGCGATATACCAGAGATAGAAAGATAACAAGAGGCAATTATTTGTGAACGGATTTAGGAATGCAAGCAACAGTTATATACGACTATACATATATGTAATATGTACATTAAAATAACTACTAAAGAGCTGTTACTAAACGATTCGCCAGATATTAACTTCAATAATTAAACTGAAGCAAAACAAAATGAGCGCAACCATATGTTAGTTTTTAGTTGACCTTTTGATTTGCTTGCTAAATTTAAACATTTTGTTGGCACTTTCATTAGTTGAATAGTTTGAAATTGTAAAAACGAAAAGAAAACAAACAAATACAAAAATTACAAAATAAAAAAATTATAAACATGAAATACTTTATAAATGAATGAATAAAACTTATTTATAAATCCCGCGCAGGAGAGCAAACAGAGCTAAGCTTAGTAGCTTTAAAGAGATACATATGTAGCAAGAGATCCTGCTCGATGGTTGCTAGAAAAACAAAAGCGCGAAAAATGAAATTATAAATTGTTATATGCTAATACATATGTTGAGATAAACAAGTATTTAATTGAAGTGAATGAAACTTATTTCTATGTGCTGCATTTTAAATCGAAACCTAATAAATGAGAGAGTAAATTCTTTTGAAAATAAAATGAAAACTTGAATTGCATTATGCAAAATTCAGCCGTCAAAGTGTTTTCTTCCCCCCCGGCGTGATCAAAACGAGTCAGTCTAACGGTTAAATGCAATGTGAGCCGTTAGCTTGTTAGCTTTGCAGGTGTCAGACATTTTGCGCTTTAGCGAGCACAAATTGCAAAGTTCCGAAAATGCGAAAAATTAAAAGCATTAAGAGAGGCCGAAATTGAGAAACGTAAGCGAGAATTTGGACATGGATTTGGGCGACAGTCAGCTGCAGCCGGTGCGACTTTTGGGCGAGGGTGGCTTCGGACGCGTCTTCTTGTGCAAGTGCCGCCACAGCAAGCCAGAGCGCTACGTTTGCGTGAAGCGCATCATCGTACATAATCCCCGCGCCGAAATGAAAATGATCGAGGAGGAGGTGAGCTATTTCTGCACGCTGCTACACTTGCTCATTGCTCCCTCTCACACCGACTCCACCAGGTTTACATAATCTCGCAGCTGAAGCATCCGCGCATTGTGCAATTCATACGCTCCTATGTGCACGCGATCACCGTCAATATTGTCATGGAGTACGTGCCCAACGGCACTATTCGCAGCATAATCGATCAGTGCCTGTGTCGCTCCGCCATGCCGGCCGCCTTGCCGGCTGCCCAGCTGCTGCACTACTTCTGCGACATACTGATGGGCCTTGAGTATCTGCACATACGACACGTCATACATCGCGACGTCAAGCCGGAGAATCTGTTGGTGGATGGTCGCGGGCGCATCAAGATCACCGACTTCGGCATTTCTGCCATTCACAGCCCCTCCAAGCAGCACTTGAACGCTTCCGGCACGCCACACTACATGGCGCCGGAGGTTATGCGCGGTGGCAAGTTCGATTTCAAGTCCGACATTTGGTCTCTCGGCTGTGTGTTGTACGAAATGTGCGTGGGCCAGAGTCCCTTTCACCAGGCGCAAAATCTCACGGACCTCAAGTACCTCGTGTTCGTGCTGTCGCGTCCGAAATTTGAGTGCCATCAGATCAACGCATACTACGGTGACATTTGGAGCAACTTGTGCGAACGCATGCTCACCTATGACATGCAGAAACGCATTTCGCTGCCGGAAATTGTGCGCCTGGATCCACTCATCACTATACCTTACTACCAGCAATATTTTGAATATGACTACTGATTGTGAGTGTTCGTTCGGAATTTGTGGCACCTGTGGATTGATTGGTTTTCATATTTAAAAGTCACCAATTATTTAAGTATGAATTCATTGGGCACAAAAATTAACTCTAATTCAAGTTGCAATCTCTGTAAACAGGAGGTATGGTGATATTAAGATATTCGCCACTGATGCAATTCGTTTTGCAGAGTTAAAATTCGTCTCGAGTTTAAAATGTTCCGCATTCCTACTAGAATTCCTATTTTTGATGTGGAATGGAATCCGTAGTTAGTTAAATTAATAAAATAACATACACACAGTTAAACTTTATTTTGAAAGTCTTTAATGGAATGTTTCAAAATTGCGTAACATGTTGAATTCTTCAATTTAAGAAATTCCTCGTCTTCTCTCGGCCAACAGCTGCACAGAGTATAAAACGTCCGCCTACTTATTGTCAATCAGTAAAAATCAAAAATGAAAAAGGAGCTTGTGATAAGCCTGGTACAATTTTGTTATTATGTTTTATTGAATTTTTATTCGTCATTTCTTTGTTTCAATTGTATATCGCTTAAGTATTCTTCGCAATCATATTTTTGATTTCATTCATATTTTTACAACATATAAATATAATTTCGATTTTTACATAAATTGCAAATAAAATTTGGTAAAATTCTTACTAAAATAAAGAATGCACATAAAATTAAGAGAATAATAAAGAAAGGCAGCTATGTAGGAGCAGCTCTCAAGTTAAAATGTATGAACCTAAAAAGAAGTGTGGGAAGCGGGTGAAGGACGCGACACTACGGGAGGATCGGGGCGGGGACATGTTAGCAGTTCAGCAACCAACGATTTTATTGTTTTGCCAACTCTTTCATGCGGTTCAGTGCGCTGCCGGCCTGGAACCAACCGATCTGTTGCTCGTTCAGAGTGTGATTTAGCTTGATCTTGTCGACCTTGTTGCCGTTCTTGATTTCGCAATCGACCGGCTTGCCGGGCGTCAAGTTTTTCAAGCCCAACAAAGAAATTTTGCTGGTGGGTTGTACCTGAGTCGAAAAACGAGCAAAGCATGTTAAAATAAGAAACAAGTGTTTTCGGGGCTGTCCCTTACCTTATCGTAATCGGCTGGGTTGTCGAAGGTCAGTGGCAGCATGCCCTGCTTTTTCAAGTTTGTCTCATGAATACGAGCGAAGGATTTTACAATGATGGCGCGGCCACCCAAGTGACGTGGCTCCAGAGCAGCGTGCTCGCGGGAGGAGCCCTCGCCGTAGTTCTCATCGCCGACGGCAACCCACCTAATGCCGTTGGCTTTGTAATCGCGTGCAACATCGGGCACACCGCCCCATGAACCATTGCGCTGGTTCTTGATGTTGTTCATTTCATTGTTCTCGGAGTTAGTGGCACCAATGAACATGTTGTTGGAAATGTTGTCCAAGTGGCCACGGTATTTCAGCCAGGGCCCGGCGGCGGAGATGTGGTCAGTGGTGCACTTGCCCTTGACCTTGATCAGCACAGTCAAATCGACCAGATCTTTGCCATCCCACTTGTCGAAGGGATCCAATAGTTGCAGGCGCTGACTCTTTGGATCGACATCGACATTCACACCTTCACCATTCTGCAATTGCATGGAAAATGGATCGGCAAAAGAAAAATAAGAGCCATTCATTCTTCACTTACGGCTGGTGGGGCATCATAGGTATCCATGCCGGGATCGAAACCCTTGGAGGGCAACTCATCACCGAAGGGAGCTTTCAACTTGAATTTCTTGCCATCGGAGCCGGTAAGCTCGTCAGTAAGTGGATTGAAGTCTAAGCGACCAGCGATTGACAAAGCGGTGACCAATTCGGGACTGAAGAGACATACATTTTCTTAATACTTACAACAACTAGTTACATCAACAGTCTAGCTTGGTATCTGAAACTCACCTAGTAACGAAGCAGTGAGTGGCTGGGTTAGCGTCGTTACGTCCAGTGAAGTTACGATTGTAGGAGGTGACAATGGTGTTCTTATCGCCTTTCTTCACGTCCTTGCGGTCCCATTGACCGATGCAGGGGCCGCAGGCGTTGGCCAAAACGGTGCCGCCGAATTTTGTAAGCACATCAGAAATGCCGTCACGCGTGATGGTGGCACGAATTTGCTCAGAGCCGGGAGTCACGTTGAAGGGGATCTTCGACTTGATGCCATGCGCCATTGCGTCTTTGGCAATGCTGGCGCAACGACCCATATCCTCGTAAGAGGAGTTTGTGCACGAACCAATTAGACCGACCTTGATGTCCATAGGGTAACCGTTCTTTTTGGAATTGGCGCCCAGCTTGCTGATGGGATGGGCCAAATCGGGCGTGAAGGGACCATTGATATGTGGTTCCAGCTTGTCCAGGTTGATTTCAATCAATTCATCGTACTCGCAGTTTCCATCGGGGGTGAGTATCTTCTGTTGGTACTTCTTCGCCTCACCGGCGATGGCGGAGCGGCCTGTGGACTTCAGGTAGGAGGCCATACGGTCGTTGAAGGGGAACAGCGAAGTAGTAGCACCAATTTCAGCACCCATGTTGCAGATGGTGGCCATGCCCGTGCAGGAGATGGAGTCAACACCGCTGCCGTGGTACTCAATAATGGCGCCAGTGCCACCCTTAACGGTCAAAATATCAGCGACCTAACAACAACACAAGAGCAAGTATTATAAGAGCAATAGAAAAAAAACATTACTGCAGATATAGCACCTTCAATATAACGTCCTTGGGCGAAGTCCAGCCACTGATCTTGCCGGTCAAATTCACACCGATTACCTTGGGGCATTTCAACTCCCAGGGGATGTTGGCCATCACATCAACCGCATCGGCGCCACCCACACCAATGCACAGACCACCCAAACCACCACCGTTGGGGGTGTGCGAGTCAGTGCCGATCATCAGCAAACCGGGGAAAGCATAATTCTCCAGAATGATCTGATGAATGATACCGCTGCCGGGCTTCCAGAAGCCAAGACCGTACTTGGCGCAGGTGGTGGCCAAGAAGTTGTACACTTCCTTGTTGAGGTCTTTGGCGCGCGCTAAATCCTCCTTGCCGCCGATCTGCGCCTCAATTAAGTGATCGCAGTGCACGGTCGAGGGGACGGCGACCTTCTTCAAGCCGGACGAGATGAATTGCAGCAATGCCATCTGCGCGGTGGCATCTTGCATGGCAACACGATCGGGACGCAGGCGCAGGTACGAGACGCCGCGCTTGATTTCCTGATTTTTCGGATCGTCCAAATGCGAGTAGAGCACCTTTTCCGACAGCGTCAGCGGACGATTCAAGCGGCCCTTGACAACTTCCAGCGTCTTTGTGAGCTTCTCGTATGGCATGAAGACGTCAGTGTCGAATTTCGACATGGCCACTTTGGAGGCGGTGTAGCAAGAGGCGTGAAATTGACGCGACTGCAGGTCAACGCCATATCGACCGGCATTACGAACCTATTCCCCCCGCAGCATTGTTGAGAAAAGAAAAACCAAAAGATATCGACAAATTATACGACACGGTTAAAAACAATTGCAAAATTTGTATATGTGTGTAATCGGTTTAAGAGTGTGTATGTTTTTGTTTTCATTCCACTCAGAATGTAAATAACTTTAACGCAGGCAGCTGATAAAACACGGAGCAATTTCCATGTGATTATTAGGTAAAACGTTTGTTGTTTTTTATTCTTAAACGGCATTTTAAATTATACAATCTTAGACTGCATATCAATCTTGTTTATTTTTTTTACAAACAAACAAAAATGTAATATTGGCATCGCGCTAGACAGACTCGCTGCTGATTTCAGATACATCATACATCATGATGAAAATGCCAATGCTAAAACGTTCGGCCACTCTTTAAATTTTACACTTGAAGTGCGATAGCTCAAGGTACAAGTTTTGAATTTATTTCAATTTAATGTTGAATAATAATATTTCCGTTCACATGTTGTTTCATTTCTGGAAACGGATATGGTACAAAAGTACATATGATTTTAAAAAATGCTTACATTGCATAAAGAGTCGTCAAGGTGTGTGCCAAGATATATTCGTACTACTTCTCACTAACATAGCAGCTATATGTATGTGAATATTGGCTATCAGCAAAGAAGAAGAGCTTGGCGACAGCAAGAGTGTATTATTTGCGGAGTCAGTACCGAGGAAAATTCTGAGCAAGTCACGAGTACGGCGCGGAACGCACGCAATTTTTTTAAAGGTAGTGACGAAATTGGACGAATATTATTGAATTCCCAGAGAAAATTGGAATACTTGTACTGCGATCTACATATACACACACCCACACGCACACGCGAAGAAGTAAAGTGTATTTATTTTTATTATCAATTCTCTGTTCGCACAGGATTATATGAAAGGGTTTATATGAAACTTTGTATTGCTAAATATTATCTAGTCGAGTATTGTTTTGATTTTGAAAATCATTTTATCTTATTTTGAGTCTAAATTGCGCTTATAAAAAGCGAAAAATACTGCGCAAAATCTAAATTTAAAAGTTTGTATTCTTTTGCAGTCAAAAGAAACGCCAAAACGTTATGCAAAAAAAGCATTTTGTTATCACTTTTTCTGCTTGAGTACACAAATTGCTGATACTTTATTTCAAACCAAATGAAGTAAATGGAACTTTGCTGAAATCAACGCTTGTATGGTAATATCGTTCTTACGAAAAAGAGCTTACTTCTGCTTATAACAAAGAGCTTACGAATAGGAGCTGCATACGAAATGCCAGAATCAAAATACCCAATTAGAACTTCGATTTAGAAATAGTCTATAATTTCCAATCAGAAAGTTCACTAAAAGAAAAATTCCTTTTAATTGTTTGTTGGGATATGACAATGATAGAAACCTCTAAAATGTGGCGTGAATTTATAGCACTTGAATACACAACATTTTGCTGTCGAAGAAGTATAAGATACGCGGTGTTGTATATCATATCAAACGTATGGCTATAACCTAAACTCTTGAGTAGTTTTAAGCATGATAGGGGTGAAATGGTGACTATATAGTTAGAGGAATAGAGGAGGAACAGGTGTTTTTCAACCGACGCAGCACTTTTCATTATACCTTTAACATTCAATTCAGCACCTTCCGGCAGGCATACTGTTAGTCGCTCATTCAACTACTGACTGACGGCAAACTAAATGAGCTTACTAACAATGACCGACCAAGTGGCGTCGTCTCATTACAGAGCATGATAAGAAATTTAAACGTAACGAGTTTAGTAAATACTTTAAGGTTTTTTTGAGCACGCGAAATTTCTTTAGATAAAACCTTAAGAAGTCCATATATTTTATAGTACAATAGATAGTTGAATCTTGATATCTTATCAGTGGGAATCGTTTGAGCCATTAACAAGTAACAACTTTAAATCGAGGCTAAGTGTAGGAAACCGTGGACAGGATGAGCATAGCCATACGGTAAATATGCAATTAGTGACGCAAAAAGCGCCCAGAGGCGCCTGCCAGAGTGCAATACAATCTAAATAAGCGAATGCACTTTCCTTGGTGATCGAAGGTTAGCTGCCTTGAACTGTTTTGAATGCTCTGTTGTCGGCCTCTATATTTAGCTTTAGAAAACACAGGAGGTTCACAAGATAGCAAGGAATTTTGGCAATGTATTCCTGGCTTATCTAATATAGACCTTAAGAGTCATCGAGAATAATTTGGTGTAATTCAGTAAACAACAAAATATTTTTTTACGTTTTGAAATATGTTAACGTAAGCCTTTCTTATTAGACCGCCCCGCTTTAATTGAGCTTGTCACACTGACGACGTAAAAACTCCTACGCCCCCACTCCACCTCCTTGGTAGAGAAAAGAGAACACTTTGTTAGGTAACAACCTGGTTCCACTGATTGAGGTTAGGGGTGCGCTGCGGAAAATCGAACTTTTCGCAATTGGAAACTCAAGTCCTCGAAGCCGCAAGGGAAAACTTGCTCGAATAGTAACTCTTGCTAACTTGCTTTCCTCTATTTTGTTTTATGGAATTTCCAGCAAATCTATAAACGCCAAAACTTTTTACCTCTACTGAATTCCGGGAGCCCCTCACAGGAAGGTTGGTTTTCCGAAGCTAATCACTCACCTGCCCTTGCAGTAATCTCATTGTGGCTGCCATAATGCTAATTCTTCGGAATTGTTCGTTTGCGTTTAGAATTCCTTACAAATTACAAATCACTTTTTCACCGCACGACAAAAATCTTCAACCTTCTCAGCTGGAAGATTTTTGAATTCTGTCAGGGTTGCACAAGGTGCATGTCGGCAATGTGGTATGAAAGAAAACTACCAACTCCAACAACAACTTAGCTTTTAGCACATGTAACAACCTAAATGTGAAAATTGGTACTAATAAAAAAAATTCTAATATGGGACATTATTTTTACGAAAAAGTGCAACCGTGCCGAATTTGACTAATAGCCAATTTGACTTAACCAAGGCTTCTCAAACACCACATGAGTTTTATATTGCAGTACCTCCCAAAGTGTATGTCACCGCCAACATTGAATTTCATCAAAATTTATTTCGAAAGGTAAATATAAATATGTACATACAAATCAAATCACGCCGTCCACTTCAGACAACGCGTATCTTGGTGCGTGCCCAGGCAGCGTATGCAGCAGTAGCGCGTGCCGCACGCTGTACAGGAATACTTCGAGAAGTTGCCACAAACTGCGCAGAAGTGTCGCGCCGGTTTTTGCGGCGGCGGCGCCAGAGCACCCATGTAGTTTGGTGGCTCCGGATGTATTTGTTTTTCCTCCTCCAGCAACTGTGGAAAATTCTTACGGTACTTGGCGCGGTAGTATTCAGCAGCCTTGCGTTTCGTCTTTTTCTCTTTGTTTTTGAGACTGTCGTGGAATTTGGGCACTTTCTTTGACATCACCAAGTCTGCATGAGGATCTTCATGAAAGTTGTCCTGTTCCAGTGCTTCAAGTGCCTTTCGAGCGCGACGTCTCCGTGCTGCTTCGTCGAGCACACGCTTTTTCTCGGCGTCTTTAATGCGATTTGATTCACGGCCTGTCATTGTGCTTAGTAGTTCTTTTGAGTAGATGGGGAAGATTTGTGAAATTAACAGTTGATTAAATTTAAGCCTCCCTCTCGTGCAGTGGGAAACTGATGCGATCCATTAATTCGTCCACTCGAGCCTGTAAAGTCTCCACAATGTCGGTGGAAATAAAAAGATGCGATTCGTCTAGGTCTTGAATGATGAATTTTCGTCCCAGTGCCAAAGTTTCATCAAGATGCAAAAGAAATTGTTTCATAGCAGGATCGCTGCAAAGGGTGATATGTATAATTTTAATTAGTTATTTTATTTTCAAGAGAATTTGCTACAAATGGCTAAGAGGAAAGGACTTTCTGCTGAAGAGAAACGTGGCAAACTACTGGAATTGTTGCACGAAACTAGTGATGTCTTCCAGCTGAAGCATTTAGAGCGACTAGCGCCAAAGGAGAAGGGCATTGTGCAGCAGTCGGTTAAGACAACGTTACAAGAACTGGTCGACGATGGGCAGGTGTGTTCCAACAAAATATCAGGTAGCACATACTTTTGGGCATTTCCTGGCAATGCTCTGCATGCCAAGAAGCGTTTGTTGGAGCAGAGTGAAGCGCTTGATATCCAACTGTGTAATAAAATTGAAACAGCACAAAAACATTTAGAGGAAGCCAGTGTCGCTCAGAGCAATGCGGAGGAAGCTGCAGCTATGAAACTCGAAGTGGTGGAACTCCGCAGAGAGAAGGAAGAACTAGAACAGCGTTTGATTGTAGTTTCAAATGGCATTAATTATGAAGAGATAGCTACAAAGGAGCAGGATGCAAAGGTGCGTGCTGTTCTGTTGTTCTCTGTACCTTATTCCATTCATCCAATAAATTTGTCTTATTTTAGAAAATACTCGATGCTGCCAACCGTTGGACGGACAATATATTTTCGATCAAAACTTGGTGTAAACGCAAGTTTGATAAAGGAGACCAAGAGCTAGATAAAGCCTTTGGCATTCCCGAGGATTTGGATTATTTGGAAGACAATTAACAATTTGCTTACCATTCGACGAGTACTCCTTTCATAACATTTACCATGATTTTGGTTTTGAAATCATTTCCACGCGGAACTTAACGTAAATGTTTTTCTATATGCTTTTTGTTTAGTTAAATAAATTGCCTAAATGCGTTGAATTTCTCCAAAATTGAAATGAATATCTTTGTTAGCAATGGGAATACAAATGACAGTTTCGAGTCGCAATCAGTGTTGTTAACAAATTTTTGAAAAATCCCTCCAGCGCCCAAATAAAATCCCTACTTTTCCCTTTTTCTCTACGCCCACAAAAAATTGTCTCTAAAAAATTCACTAAGTTTTTCACTGTAATGAGATACTTTCATTTTGGCGAAGGAATACAGCTTCAAAGCTAAAAAAATGATGAATTATTGTTTATGATCATTGAGTTCTGAAGCTACCATGCTTTTATAATGAGATTCCTTGCATTGAAAGCTGCATTTTTATTTGTTCTGTTTCTCTTGAAAATTCCCCACATTTAGAGGATTTAAAACAATTTGTCCTTTTTTTCCCTACACCCATTTTCTAAGGCAAAAATCCCTACATGTAGGCAATTTTCCCTAATGCTAACAACACTGGTCGCAATGTAGCTGAAGCAGAGTTATTTGACGTAATCAGTGCTGCCTGATCGTTTTCTTTCGCTAATTTCAAAATTTCAGCGTTGAAATCAGGGCTGCCAAATTCTGCTGTAAAACACCAAAAAAAAAAAACTCGAAAATTCAGAACCGGCCGGTATACTATAATCGGGTTAGCTATCGGCTGGATAAGTGCCAAAATATCAAAATGTTGTTGAGGAAACGTTAAAAAAATGTATGCATTGTTCGAATTAAATTAGTTTGAATTTAGCTTCAAACATACGGCATAATAATATAAATTATGAAATTGTATTTAATTTAAAAGTTATTAAAAAAAGTGCGACTTGAAGCAAAAACGTACCTGTAAGTGGTTTGTGTCCCCGTTGCTAGTGCGTACATCTGCGGTTGGTGCCTGAAATTAAATTAAATTTCTCACTTACTCCGCTCGGGCCAGATAACGTAATCTCCGTTATCTTGGCTTCTTTGTAAATTATGTTCGCTGACACAATACACACAACGAAGTCTATACCAAGCACTTTCTATTTGAAATTTTTTTTCCGTCAGTTAACCAAAACTATTTGCATATCTCTCTAGCAACCAAAACCCATGTATCGTACGCTGATCCCAGCCACGTTTCAAGCATTTTCCAATAAGCAAAGGCGCAGGTGAGCTTCCACGAGTGCTGTGTGAGTTAAAACGAATATTAATGACAGACGACTGCGTCTCTGTGAAACGCAAATGGCGCTGAAGACGTGACTCACGAGCAGACAAATAGGAAGCCACTAAGCGCGGCTGGGAGCCCATTCAAGGATACACCTTCATTTGCAGTTTCGTCGCTATATTAAATTCATGAAAATTGCGCGCATGAAACGAAGAAACTGAGAGAGGTGATGAAAGCCGAAGGCGCCTAACGTCTGGAAAAGAAAAAGTTGTGGTGTATTTCAGCTATTGACAATTTTGGCTGAGCGTAAATTCAATGGGAAGTTGAACGCTTACTTCGCTGCTGCTCTGCATATTTATTCGCATGAAATGAGAAATGCGCACTTTTAATCAAAAGTTTAATCAAAAACGTTCAATTCACATGTGCTATTTTTCGTGCCTTGCTGAATTTCTGATGTGCGACAAAACCAACGCCACTTCCACTTCCGGCTCCGGCTCATGACCAGATGCTGTGTAATGTGGCGCCTAGTCAGGTGTGATTATCGCATATCCGTTTTTTATTTTATCTCGTCGTTTGCTTCTTCGTTTTAAATCATGTGACTGCGTCACTTCCAATTTGCGTTTTCATTGGTCTATTTTCATTTTGATGAATATTTTTTCATTTGCATAGGAAAAAAGCTAATGCTCTCTTCTTCTTTGATCACTTTGACAATAGCACGAATACGTTCTTAAAAATTAAATTGGCTTGTGTTAAATATTTGATTCTTAATTCAGGGGTTCTTGAATTTCCGGGGAGCAAGTAGATTTAATTATAGTATCTCGAAATTGTCTATTAAATAGTTAAATATAAGCCTTGCTGTTTTTATAAATAAATTCGTTTACTCGTTTAAAATGAAAAGATAAATTTAATTAAAATCAATCATACCACCTGTAGTCCATAAATAAAAACTGGAAATTTCCAAACCGCTCATATAAAAGTTATTTCAACAAATCCTGAATGAATTCAACCTATCAAGGCTTCAATTTGGTGCTGTTGTTGTCAAAGTCCCTGCTTTTTTACACTGAGCCAAGTGGTGTTACACATAAAATATCCCCCGGAAATAAAGTTCAGTGTGCTCGCTTTCTTCGTTTTCTTCGATTTTGTAGCATATTTTGCGAATAGCAAACTCATTTTTTGGCATATGCCCAAATAAACCCAGCAACGTTCGTTCTTTGGAATATCGCTTTTGTAATAAATATCAAAACTGGACTAGAGGCACCCATAGCGAACGGTGGACGCCACAGCAACCAACACATATACACACACACCCAAGAGAATAAACACATGCACAGCAGCCAATTGAGTTGCCTGTGCCTGCGCCTAGTGCGGTGCTGGCGGGCGATAAGCAACTCGCCGCGTCGAGTGTGGGTGCAGGGTGCACTCTGCTGCGGTGCCGAGAGTGATAATGATGGTGCGCATATAACAAAAGCAGCTCTTAATTACCCCGTTCTCTATTTATGTACATAGTACATATGTATATGTATGTGTGTGTGTTCGTATAAACTGACGGAGATCTTGATATGTAGGCAGAGTTGTAGGCGGAAGATTTAAGGAATAGGGAACTATTCGAAGATTTTTCCAATGATTTTACTAAATCAAGTTTCATACAATTTCTTTCCTTAGAATATATGCGAAAAGTAGTTAAAATGCTAATACAATTTGATCAAGAAACGAAAAAAATGTAAGCCTAGTTCAGCTGACTATTTTTATAAATCATTTCGGCTGACAAGACCCCGGTGACTATAAAACAATCAATTCGGTTTAATAAAGGGATATATTTTTGGAAACTCGGAGATAATTGAGTGAAAGTGAAACACTTATTCAGGTTAAAAAAATGAAATAAATTTTTTGGGGTTATATTTTTCGTTATCTTAAAATTTTTGAAAAGATGCGATCAAACGTTATAATTTTTGGCATGTTTATTTCTGATTTTCAGTTCTTTCCATTTTTATGTTAAAATTGAATGGCATCAATTTTCCGAATTTTGAGAACTCAGGGCGTGGTATAAAAGATCGGTATAATTCTGACAATATCTGAGCAGCTGCCAACCTTTGGCAGTGTCATTCCGGCAATCTTAACAAATTGCAAATTTATTGTCTTGAGCTCTGTTCCCGCTAAGCTTTTTGCTGACTACAGCCCTGTGCAGAGTAATGTGCTCCAAATGTGTTACGCAGCTCAGTTGCAGCTGCAACTGAAGGCAGAGCATGCGAAGTGTCGTGGGGAAATCGACAGAAATATGTTCTTAGATAGTTTTGAATGCTAACAAGGAGCCGCTGTTGTCCGCCAGAAGCCAGGCAGCAAGGGCGCGCCAAACAAAGGAAATCACGGCATGAGCACGGTGAAAATATGCTCGTAGATAGTGGCACGAGCTGTGCTCTGAATTGGCAGCGACCAAGGGCCGCAGCTTGCAATGGCATACCAGGACAGTGCACTTGCAACGTTGCATTGCCAGCTCTGAGCCAGTTGTGGCAATTCCGACACACAAAGCTCAGCCAACTTGAATTATTAGTTTGAAAGTTTGAAAAGTGAAAGTGGAGCAGAAATCACTTTTTTGAATCATGGCCAAAACACTAAAGGATATATGAGTAGATATTGTACTATGTATATGTGTGTGTGTGTGTAACATTGTGCTCGAACTATGCAAAATGCTTTGGAATTTATTTAGCCTAATTTTTGCTTGGTTGCTTTTTGCATAAACAAAACAAAACGCCGAGCGAAGAAAGCAAAAGGCAAAAGTCGAACAAGCGGAAAACAATAGGCAGCGACAACATACAAAGAACATATGGCGGAGGGGGGAGGGTAGTGGATTGTGCTAAAAATTTGCCATTGCCACATATTTGAGCATCGCTGACGAGCTGACCGCATCGCATAGGCAAATCTTGTGTTGACAACAAAGTTCCTTGGGCACTTTTGAAATGCGAGAAAACATCTGCTTCGGCTAGCAGCTTTCTCATATTCTAAATTGTGTATTTGTAAGGCAGATTGTCAATGTCGTCCTTGTAACAATTTTCGTTTTACATTTTACGACTCTGAGAGTAGTTCTGTAAAAGGCATATACATACATATCTGTGTGTCCGTAGGGTAATATAAGTTGGTGGAAGGGAAGGGGGTTGCTGCTGGTGCTATGTTGACATTTAAATATTTATGATTTTGATGGCAGTATTGAAAATTTGAGCTACAAATTTTGCAATAGTTCGATAAACTTGATTTGCTATTTTACAAACGACGAAAATGTATACATACATACATACATATGTACATATCACTTTATATGCACAAGTATAAGCTTAATGAATTTCATTAGGCATACAAATTTAATTTAATTTGAAAGTTTAAATTTGAAATAAAATACAATTGCTACATTACTTTTGCATATTTTTAATAATTTTGATAGAGGATGACTCTCAAAATGTCTAATTATGAAGCAACGGAAACCCTCTGCTTTTTTCTTGAGAAGCAAACATGCATTCCTTTTGCAGATTAGAAATACGTCAAAAAGTCAAGAGGAGTGAACATTCTCTCCTTCATATGATTACAATCCGCCAATACGTTTTGGAAGATATTCCTTACAGGGAAATTCTTTTGTTCCCAACCTATGCTAAGATCGGACTTTAACGTATACCTTACGGAAAGCGTCTTGGAATTCAGTCCTTGTTTTCAAATAGAGTGAGTATTGAGAATACTTAAGTAAATTTCTATCGAGATGACACATCCAAAATAATATTGCGTCAGCAATGAGAAAAGCTGCTCTTCGATATAAAAAAGAAGATATGTAGTAGTGTCAATAATTAGATTGTCAAAGATTGTTTGTGGAAGCTTGCGTCAGGCAGATTTAAGGTTTGAGTTATACTAAAATGATAAGAGCGATTGTATCACGAAAATGACACCGAAATTTCTTTAATCTCTTTTTTACTTATTTACTTACTAAATTGGCCTTAAGAAGCCGCTACCGGGCTACGGCTTGCCGCAGAGTTTCTCTACAAGCGTCTCTCTTCTAACACGCATCCATGATATAATATTTTATTATTATTACTGAAGCTCGTTGCTTATGTACTTCACATACATATGTATGTATGATTGGTGCTCGCATCATCGTAGAATCGTCAAGAGACGCTCATGCCACATTTATTCGGCTCAAAATGCAGAACAAATTAACATTTTCGACGAAATTGTTGAAAGAAGGTGTGGCTTGAATGATAATCGACCTCTTTATGGCCGCTTTTTAATACATTGCTATTTTTATGGTTCATAGAGTGAAGGAAAGCACACTCCACACCTCCTTCCCGCTGTCAGCACGACGACAGCAGCAGTTTAAATTGAAAATTTGATAATTTTCGTTGTTATTATCATTTCAGCATAATCGCAAAAGGCATCAGCGGCATCATCAGCACGAGCGAGCGGCACTGAAATTGTTGACAAAACACGGGAAATGTGGGAATTCTTTTGCGCGGTGGAACGCTGAAGCGGCGCAGCGAGACAGCAGAGGGGGAGGTGGCGCAGCACAGCGTGCACGTCATAATAATTCATTCATACGGCAACCCACTTTCTACTCTTTCAAGGCTATCAACTCGCTGCGCCTGCATGGGATTGAAACCATGCTCCCCGGCATTGGCAAGCGGTTGCCATACTGTGATGCCTGCAGCCGCCGGGCGAAGTGTTGGCGTGCGGCAAGCTATTTTGTGAATTTGCTTTTATTTTCTCCTTCTTCTTCTTCATTCCCGACGAGCGATCCAAGTATTTCTGGCAGCAGCTTCCTTGCCATCTTCTAGCCTTTTCATCATCTGAAGCCACACACTGCGCGCACTTCCACCACACATTCCCAAAAATAATCAACATGGCGTTTGTGGCGTAATTCATGTTGGCCTTTTTTTGCTCGCTTCCTGTTTTGCCGTTTTTTGGTTTGGGGCATTTCCGCTGGAATTCGGTTACATAAATGCGCTCAAATGTATTTCGCCATGGTAATAATATTTTGACAAGCATTATTTATGTTGCGGTTTTGATTGGTTTTATGTTTTCCTTGTTCGTTTCAGCACTGAATTTCTCTGATTCGGGCTGTAATTCTATTTCAGCGATAGGTGTTTATATGCACCTACGCGATGTGGTTTCACAGAAACTAGTTGTGCTATTTAATTATTATTTATGGAGCTGGCAATATGTGAAAGATGGCAGGTAGGTATAATTATAAATACTTGTCATGTTTCAGAGCTGGAAAAATTAATATCTTAAAATAACATAACTGTTAATTTTTATCGAGAAATAAAGGTTACAAAATAACTACAATTCGATGAGAAATAAATATGAAAAAAGAAGAATATATTTTGAAATGAAATAAAATTTCAAGTATATGCAATATAGCGTCAATCTTTATAAACGATTGAAGTACATTTTATGGCAGCACTATATATAACTAGCTATAACTCTTATCTTCTGGCTTATACCAGAGACAATTTGTTAGAAAATTAACAAGAACAAGCATTGCACCTTCTCTCTAATAAACTGTCTCTGACTTAAGCTCAGAGCACCGCTTAAAAAACTTGAACTGAAAAAAAACTGTTGCATAGTTTAAGGCTTATACCTATACTATGATTATAACTATATATCAGAGCATTTTCGACTTATATACATGTCAAGGAAAGAGATAAAGATAATATTTTCGTATTAACAAAATGTAATATTGAGTTACATTAATTACCGGACTGGGTGAACTTTCGTGATTTCTGCAGTTGTATTTCACTATTTCCCTAAGCTGATATTATGGAACAATGAAATAAAGAAAGAGTGCATTTATCACCGAGAACCAAATGCCAACTTGTGGCTTAGAACTCTTGAACGTGAACAGATTTCAACGAAGTCTTTTCATATTGCCAAAAATGCTCTGTCATGATTTATTACCAAGCTCGCCGGAGGAATTGTATTTCTTTTCGTTATCGTTTAATTTTTCCATTTTGGCTTGGTTTCCTACTGGTTTCTCCCGCGGCGCAATGAAATATTCAAAGTGGAATGCGGTAAAAAGTGAAATGCCACTAAACACGTTGCCAGGGTAACCAATTTGAAACCTCGACAAAGCCGAATGCTTTCCCCCTCTCACATATGTACCCCACTCAAATGCTGGATGGAGCACGACAAAAGTGAATAATGCAGTCAAGTTGAACTGCAGACGAGCGAGCTAAAAGAGCAAAGGTAGCTCAAACACAACAAAGCAACAATAAATGTCAAAACAAACATTACAATTTCATGGCGTAATTTATAAAGAGCCAAAACAGCATACGCCAGAAATCATCTCTCTGTGTGGCAGCCGCCGCCGCCCCCCTCCACCATGGCTAACTGCCATTTTGCGCTCGGCTCATGCAGAGAAGATGCTGGAAATCTGCAGCCTAAGCGCAGGAAAATTACGAATACGTGAGCCAAACGCAAATTAGTGTGGCGTTGTGAGCCCTCCCGCCGCGGCTAACGGATGGCGGCGAGTGAGAGAGGGCGGAGGTTGAACCATGGCGCGTGTGTGTGTGACTTCCGTTTCCGATGTCTTGCGCTTTTTGCAGAAATCTCATGTGTAGCAAATGCGTGTGTGTGTGTGTGCTTCAGCGCGCGTGTGTGCGTTTCGTTTTAACAAGACTTCAATTTAATAAATTCTATCAAGGACGACGCGACAAAACAGATGCGCGGCTTCAATCAAATAAGCGTTATGCGTCCTGCGAGTTTATAAAAATTGTAGCAAAATGTTCAAAGATTTTCTTGCGCGAGTTTTACATAAATCGAAATTGAAATTGTCTAAAATGATGGCAAGTGTGTTGTTGCTCTATTTTAAGAAAATAAAAAGAAACCACACATTGGTTGATTATTATGTCTATAAAAGTTGAGGAAAGTTGAAAAGCACAACAAAAAAGTTACTTTCTTTATTGTTATAAAGTTGATTATTTTGAAAATTTAAATAGAAATAACGGTTACTTGAATTAGTCGGAGTGAGAGTGTCTGTAGCAATATCTACAAAATACAAGAAGCAGTAATAAAATTTAATTTTTTTGCCAAACAATTGGAATCATACGAAAGGCGTCGGTGTTCCGACGGCATTGTGTATTGTGTTTTCCCAAACTTGAGTACTAATTTTATTACAGCTTCGTGTGCGAATGCTTCCCCCCAAAAACAAAACTGCAATTAAAGTTGATACTAATTATCCTGAGGAGCTGTTGTGAAATTAGTATAATTTTCACGTTGATAATGAGCTGGAACGCAAATACAAGTACAAATGTGGCACGTGGCATGAACGCGCGTGGGCGGCTGCGTATTGTTTGTATGTGGGTTTATACATGACGGAAAATTTACATACATACATAAACATTCTGCGATGTCCCGGTAGAAAAACAAGCTATCTTTATGAAGGAAACCTTCGTGAATTAAATTTCCAGCAACGACACTGCTATTTTATTTTTCCTAGAGGGACGTTTCTATTTGGAGCCTGCATACATACATATGTAACATGTGTGTCTTTGAGTGTGTGTGTGCACGCGTGTGCGTATATTATTGTCATTGTGCTTAATTCATAAAACGTTCGTTAAGGACACTCGCGTATTCGCACTGTTAAACACGTGAAAGCTAATTTCACTTTTCACTTTTGCCGAAGGCACTGTTTAAAGTTTATGTGCATTTGCGTTTGTATTTGCACGTTTTTGGGTCGTTTAAAATATATCGTTATTTTTTCAACATTTTTGTTGTTTACTTTTGTTGTGAATTATTCATAAACCCAATTTGGGACACGTTCCAATTCTCAAGGCGAAACCGAAGACCGCGCTTGCTTTGGCGAAGGGAAATGGCTTCCATTTCTGCCCTGGCCTTGTTCGACATTCGCAGCATAAGGCGCCATTTGTAGAAAAGCAGTAAAATGTAAACACTTAATGCCGGAATGAATTTCACCAAATGATGCTGCCATATGCATAATAAAATTTGTCGAGTTAGTATCGAGCTGATTGTGTCCCGACATATCCGACGCACATATGTGACATAACAATGTAAGCATATGCTGCCATATTCATTGTTTCAAAGCGCCATCCGCCTGATAATTTCGTTCAACAAATTTATGCCAATGAAAAGTCTTGCGCTGTCCAACGAAATTTCGCTTTTGCTTGCACACATGAGAAAATCGAATGTTATATTCCGAAAGAAGGGTTGAAAATTAAATGCGCATGTCTTCTGGCCTTTCTTAATCTATAGGGTTAGTAAAATTTTGAATGGAAATTAACATTTAATTAAAATTGCTAAATGGTAACGTGTTCCATATGAAAAATATATAAGTTTCTTTTATTGCATAAAAATGTTAGTACATAATGCTGAAAAAATGCCGGTATAACAGAATTGGATTTCTGCAGATCCACATTGCCGGAATTGACAAATGTAATACATACACATTAAAGTGTAATATATATGTACATATACATACATATATGTACATACACATGCATAGAGAATGTATTGATGAGCGTATATATTTATATTCTATTGAATTGCAAATAAAAATGTCTTGCCGTGATTTCATAACATCACATTTCCGCATTTCTATAGTCCCTAAATATTTGCATCAATTTTCGTTCGAATATTATTTGCATTTCCCTCTCCATATGCCTTAGTAAAAAATTTGAAAGTGAATAAATGATTTCTTTTATCGCTGCGTGTTGCGAATTGAGTGACAAACATCTTTCAATTACAATACATACAACATGCTGCACGTATTCACATTGTAAGCAGTGTACTGAGGGCGAGGGGTGAGCGACGTTTCGACCACGTGCACACAATACAACATACACATGAAATACAAAAAATAGAACATACTCGCAACACTCATTTTTGTGAGCTTTTGATAAAATTTTTATATTCATATTTTGTTGGCAGTGTTGCCCCTTTTTTTGTTGCTGCTATCCTTTATGTTGTGCGTTGGCCGCACGCCTTGGCAGCGCGAGTATTTCAATTCCATGTTTTCGCCACATGCTGCCGAATGTTGTATGTACATATGTATGTATGTATATGTACACGAAGCCTTTCATAAAAATTTTATTTTTGTCGTAAATAAAATTGTCGATGATTTTTTGTCACTTTGAGCAGTGGTGCGAGGGGGTTGGTTGGGTTGGGTGTACTTTTGTAGTTGGCGCATAAATTGTCATTTGTGGGTTTAGAATAACATAAATCCACAAAATCCACACAGGCACGCAGCCACACACAGACACGTATACACGCAGGCTGTTTAACGAAGCTGCATTGTCCTGCTCGCCGTATATCCTTTGGCAGCTGCAAATGTGCGCCCATAAAAAAGGCGAAATAAAATGAAAAATGCGACGTAAAAGCAGCAACAGCCAAACAAATTTTTATTTTATTGTTGCTATCGTAAATATAAAGCGTTCTGCCATTGCCGCCCTAACCTCACCTTGCCCTCAACACTTTCTCATTGGCCTATGGCAAAAGCGGGCAGTGTATTAAATTTAGTCAAGTCCGGCACAGAATCGTTTCGAGCAATTGCCTCCAAATTGGCAACAGTTAACGACCACGTTTAAAGCATTTAACGTTTTTTCTTACTTGCCATAAAAATGTGCAAAAAGTGTGGAAAAAGAGAATCAAGGACAACGAACAGGATATCATGTCACACGTAAATAGACACAAGCGGAAATTAAAGTGAAATGCGTGAAACGTTTCATAAAATTTGAAACGTGCACGGGCAGTGCCTTGGACTGAGGCACAGTCGGTGCTCTGATTTGGGTGTGTAAAAGTTTGAAAAAGTATTTTTCTGATTTTAAAAGATATTTTTTAGTTGAAAGAGGACTATTTGAAAACAGGCTTTTTTGAAATCTTGAGTGTATGCTATAGTTCAGTAATTTTCTCTACATGCTCATATTGAGTTTTAAGAGTTGAAATTGACCTGAATTGGCTCTCACTTACTTAGTACAAGGCTAGTCCATTTTACTACAAAATTGTGGCCTACGAACCTTCAGTTTAAAGCAAATGTGATTTAAAGTTTAATCGTTCGAACATAAATTTGCAATTAATTATCTACTAATTTTGTACAGTACAGCAGAGAGAGATGAATATTTATTTGCTTATTAATGCATGCAAATTGTTTGATAAGAAATATTCAGACATAAGAACTAATTTAGTATTCATCAATAAACAATTAGAATTAAAACATGCAAATCGTCAAAGCAGCATTCAAAGAGATAGTAATTAAGATTTAAAAATACCCAATTTATCATTAAAATATGACATTTTCAAATAAATTAAATTATTATCTCTTAATGTCATACATAAGCTTTATGTCATTGACTCATACAAACATAAGTTGAAGCTGTTCATAGAAAAAAGCTCTGGGGAGCGGTGCTACGCTGCAAAGATGCTATGCAATCAAATCAACTCGCCAAAAGGAAGAGCCGCTCCTCGCTTTGCCAAGGCTACGGGGCGCATGTTAAGGTACACGGCTACCACTCGACAAAAACTAATTTAAATACTTTCATCAAGTATCTATACACTTCCTTAGCTCGAATGGCCGCAAAGGGAGGCAGCAACTTTGACTTTGTATCTTCTGTTGCCGTGGCAAGCAATTTCGTTTTGTATTGATGTATTGCCTGCAACTGTTTCCTTCGATACACATGCACACATACAAGAAAAAAACACATGCGAGTGTAAGTCTATCTGTGTGTGTGAATGTGCTGCCCTCAAACATGGGCAACATCTTTCTTGTTATGCATATTGAAAGTTTAATAGACTTCCGAAACGTTTTTGCGGTGAAGAAAAATCCAAAAGTCAAAAGTCCCGCAGATGAATCGCACAAAGGGAAAATCAACAAGACCGTTGAAGTAGTTATTGCAAACTCTCAAGTGAATGTATGCATGTGTGCGTGTGTGTGTGTGTGTGTGTGTGTGTGTGTCTGCTTAGCCCTACTCAGCACTCTGCACCGTTTTGAAGTTTGAGTGCGAAATTAATTTCCAATTTTGATGTTCAGGTGTAGATGAAGGGGATTGTGCGGTATGCTTGGAATTGATGTGCTGTACACTTAAAGTAGGAGGTTAGTGCTATTTAATAAAGGTTTTTATATGGCATGGTTGATTCTTCGATTATAAAACTTGAACGAAGCTTGAAAAGGACTAGTAAACAATTTTATAATATGCACAATCCTTTGAGAATGAAATCGATTTAGTTTTGTCAAACTTTGTTTGTTTGTCCTTTTACTAACGTTTTTCATGGTAAATTTTTCGTAAGCCTAAAAGAAACTCCAAAAATAATATCAAACTTTTCAAAGTGCACTCTGAAAAGTTTCGACTTTCTTTTCAATGCATGCAAAACATGAGAGCTAAGATATAGCAGCATTAAAAATAGCATTCATAAAATTAACTGAAATTTCAGCAACAACAACTAAAGTTATTGAACTTTACATACTGCAAAGAGTTAAAATTGAAGCATGCTGGAGTTTCTTTCTTTTTAGTTCAATCAATAAAATAGACGCATAATGATCGCCAATGCAGGCAAAATATGAGGGGGTGGTTTGTAGAAACAATTTAGTATATTTATTTATCAATAAATCATTAGAATATTTAGTCGAAAGATTTTTTCCTAATTATTGCTTTGTACGGCGCCAACTTTCGCCAAGAATTGGCCACTCTTCAAAAGAATTCTTGGCCTTGATAAGGTTTCTGAATGAGGGATTGCACTTGAGAATTCTTGCAACAGCTTCAGAGTAAATATGCAAACTGTGGCACCTCGGCGTTTATCTTGCTTCCAGCTGAATTTCTAAGTTATTCCACAATATAATCTATGACGTTTTATTAGATAACTTCACACTTCTTTCTGCTCCTCTGTAAATTACTGTACGTTTCGATTATAATTAGTTCCAGGTGTACTTAAGTTATGCTTCCAGGGCAGCATAAGCCATTAGCTCGAGGCCATTGTGAAGCACCGCCGCATTTTCTTCGACACACAACGCGCGAACACACTTCATAAGCTGCTTCAATGCAGTTGCTATGGGAGCTGCTTCATAAGCGGGCCTACTGTTGCAGTTTATTATGTGAAATATTAATATTGCAGCGCGCAATCAAAGGCAAAAAAGTGTAAAATTAAAACCGTGCGCATAATTATTCCTCCGGGAAGCCGGCCAGAGCGCTAAGGCTAAGTGAAAATAGTGTAAGGATTTGCTGTGAGCGAGTGCGAACGAGAGAAGCAGAAGCGTAAATGCGAAATGATCTGCATCCATCCTTTTGTTCGGCGGAATGCTCATAAAAACGCTGTTAAATCGCCGGGAATCAGGCGAGAGCGGTTACGGCATACCCTTAAACACGCTGCCATGAAAAGCTGCATGGCCGCTGAGCGGACAAGCGGCGGGGTCGCTGGATCAACTTAATGCCTCATAAACAATGTAAATTGTAATTAACTTGGCCATTGTGCTGGGGCGCTTTGTGCCAACCGCATGCAACGTGACTCACTTCTGGGCCAGCTGCAGAGCGGGTAAACGTTTTAAATGCCCGTTGATTCAGTTTGCTTTAACTAACTTCAAAAGTGATGCACACACACACACACATATACACATCTGCATACCAAAAAACATACATACTCACACAGACGTTTCTCTACGGTCTCGTTAAAACCGCATTAACTGCGGAAGTAAACAATGGCAACAGCAACTACAACAACAGCTTTCTTTGTTGGCCAATTTCGAATTTTGCCGCTGCCAATGAATGTGGTTCTCTGCTCTCGCCCCTTTGTGCGTGTGCATTCGGCAAAAAGCAAGTGCAGCTATGTTAAAGCGTGAATAGGCATTCCCTTTTGGGTCGAATACATATAATGTATAATCTAATGAAATATTTGCGAAAGTCTGTGTTTAATATGCGAAACAATCAAAGTGCTGTTTATATGCCAATGGTCAAAGTACCTACAACTCCAAATTTTCTTAAAAGTTATATCGGCTCGAAAAACATTTATTAGTGTCAAATAATCTGGTTTGATCCCTTAATTTATAAAAATATGCAGGGTGACACTTCATATTTTTGAACTTTTATTAGCATTTTAACAGTCATTCAGAATTTTTTGAAAACGGAAATAAGCTTTAGTTTAAGTGCTAATAAAAATGATGTTTAAGTTCTAAGATACTGCGTCTTCTTAGAATGCCAAGAAGGAAAGCCAAAAAGCGATAAACCAGCCATCACACAAGACCATTTCTAAACTCACGCCTTGAATTTTCATTTTTCCCAACGAATTTACGCGCAATAATATATTATTTTGAAAACTTTCTCTTGCCCATCATAACCGCTTCGGTTTGAATTTCGCACGGCCCACACGTAGACACCCCGAACCCAGACCCAGCTCAACTCAAACGAACCGAACTCAACTCGTTCGTGGGTTTGTCCACAATTTCCGGCGTTTCTTCTCTATTACGCTTTTTAACCCTGCGTAATTTTTCCATTTGCTCGCTTTTTATTATCTCATGAATGCAAAATGTCGGAATAATATCTCATCTACAACTTTTTGCCATCACATTTACGAGCGTCCTTTATTTACAGCGAAGGACCGAAGTGCCCTTTGCGTGGGATGGCGCATATGCATATGCTTGTGTCTATGTGTGTGTGTGTGTGTGTGGGATATGTGCCTATGTAGTAGTGCTCACATATTAATATAAATGTATGTGTGCGTGTTGTTTGCATGCAAATATGTGTGTGTGTGTATTTGTATGAGTGTATCTAACAATTTGTCAACTGACAGTTGGGTTTATACACGCTGAATAAAAATAATAATTCGACTTTTCCTTGGCATGAGCCATTATCCCACTTCCGATGCCCAGCAAACGGGCGAAGGGACTTTCTTATGAAGTTGCTGCAAGTTCGTGTGTATGTGTGCGTATGTGTTGCTTAGTAAGGCAGTGGTTTCATAAATGCTCACTTCGTTGAGTACGCATGTGTGTGTGTGTGTCTGTGTGTGCGTATGTATGGAAAGGATTGTGAAACAGAAACAATTTCTGGCTCATGCCTTTTTAAATTGCACACAAGATGCTAATGATATGTACACCGGAAGGAAGGCAGGAAGGAAGCACGGCGGCATATCGCCATGTTTGCCATGTACGCCATGTTGAGCAGCTGTTGCATGGCGAAGCCAACTGTTGGCACAGTGACGACAACTATTAAACTGGCAAATTTCACTGCTGTTTCTTTTTTTCTACAAGCGCGGCACTTGCAGCAGGTTGCAGTTAGAGCTGCCAAGCCTCTATAAAATAGTAGAAAATGGCTAGATTTTTTGCAAGAAAAGTTGCTGCCTTTTGAATTGTTGTCTTCCAAATATTGACTACTAACTTTTTTGCAATCTATTCTCTTTTTTGAACGGTTCTCTTCTCCACTTGTTTGTATGTAATTATCATTGTTGGATAGTTAATTATGTAAGTATAGGCTCTGAATATCGTTCGAAAAGAAAAGCAAACATTTTGAGAAAGGCAGCTTTCAGTTGGGAAATAATTGCGAGAAAACGGTTTCCCTTTCGAAGGATTTTTGGTTTTCTTCTTTGTTTTTTTTTAGGAATTCAGATCCTTTATTTAGATATATCAAATATTTTATGTTCACAATAAAAACACTAGTCAATAATAAAATAAAATTTTTTTACATTCTTCTATGTATAATTTTGGCTTTGCTGTTGTCTTTTGTTCCAATTCAGCTTTTCAATTATTATTGAAAAGTGTTTTCATAGTACGATTTCTTTTTGGTTCCAATAAACCGTGCAAAAAAGCATACATTTTTTCGCTGACTAAAAACTCATAGTTTTGTATTCACAGGAAAAAATAGCAATTTTCTCAATTCAGCAGACCTTTTACAATTTAACAGCACCTCGCTGAATTTTCCGCCAGTTGGCAGCACTGCTTGAAATGAATATTTTTTATAACAATTTTTAATGGCGTTTGCCGGTTGTGTCACTGTATGTGTGCGTGTGAGTGGGCGCACATGCGAGCGTGTGTGTTTCTGCAATTGTATGCGTTTAACTTTTGCCCCAAAAATGCAAACTATTCCGCCGCTTTCCGCCCCTCCCTCTCAGCCACGATTCCCAGAAACGATTATATGTATTGCTTCACATGATGTTGCAATCAGGGTTGCTGTTCCCGCTGCTTTGGTTGTTGTTGTTGTTGCTGTAAGTGTTATTGTGTCTGTCATTGTTGTTGTTCCCGTTGTTATTTTGCGTTAAATTAAACAAAAAGTTCAAATGTATGCATGTATGTGCTTATATGTTTGTGTATGTGTGTGTGTGGGATTTCGTATGCTGCGTTAAATTTATATTTGTTTTGCGTTGCTTTTGTTTTGAAGGAGGGGGTGTGACAGCTAACCGATATCGAATTTTAAGTGATATATTGAAATCAATTTTTGACAAGTTTGCAATTGATTGCTTTTAGGGGTTTTGCTTTGTTGTAGCTTACTTTTTGGATATTGAAAATAAGGGTTAAATGCGAGTATTTAAAGTCTTCGAAAGGATTATTGGAATTTGGCATTCAGTTGAATGAAAAGGCAATTACTGCTGACGAGCTCGGATAAATTGAGACTTTAAGGAAACTGAGGTAAAAAGCATTATAAGGATTTTCAGAGAAGTTGAGCTTTTAGTGGATTAGGGTGACTGGTTTTGCCGATAGCCAGGCTTTCGAAGACAGCCAGTAGGATTAATCATTAAGAGACCCCACCCGTAATTTAATAGAAAAATTTTAAAAATTGGAAATTTTAGTTTATACAACGGACAAATTTAGTTATTTGTAATAATTCTTACATACAATTATTATAAAGATTTCAACTATTCTAAGTTCACAAATATTGAAGCGTAGCCCTAACTTTTAGTTCACATTTCAAGAGATTCCATCTCCATCTTTATTAAAGCTTTTCTTTTGAAATTCTAAATATTGCAATAAAAAACCTTTTACATTTTCATTTCCACAATTTAACAAATTTTATCGAATGAATTAATGATTTTTATTTTGTAATTTATTTTTGCTCTTTTTTCAAATTATGTATTTTTAATGGCATAATCTGCCGCACTTGTGGCATATCAAGTGTTTCGTCTGCTGCTCTTTGTGTGATTTGTGGCATTTTGTGCCCATCAACCAGAACAATTATTCTGCTCAATCGAATTTTGATATTCGTACAATTACGTCGCTTATGCACTTTGATTGATCTCATATTGATTTGGAAATTGTTCTTCTTTTTTGCCACTACGACTGAAAGGAGCACAGAGTCAATACATCCCCCTGAAGAATTTTGAGACCTTAAACTTATACACGAATTTAAATTGGTAAGTCTGTCTGGATGTATAGATACTTATTCCTGAAAAAATAAACTTATCAAATGGTTAAAGGCTCTATAATTCTGGAAAGACATTTAAGATTTTATATAAAGCTCACTTTTTTCGCATAATGGGCAGAAAGCTTCACGAACTCATCCAACAGGAGCTGCTGTACTCTGGTGATACACAATATTCGCACATTCAAGGCAGATATCCACTGTCTACAGTGTTCGCTCAAGCATTTTCGGATTCAGAGAACTAAGAACTAAGCTTCAAATGAGTCTAAATTTAATTCCTACCGTTTGCTTTTTCCAACTACGTGCCTGACCACTACGCAACGGAAGCATTCACTTGTACGACAGTAGAAAACTTTTAGCGGCAATTTTAATCGTTCCTCTGCTGCGCTCCCTCTTCCCCTCTCATGCGTTTTTGTGGTAATCACCGAAAATCACACTTTCTTATCTGCGCTCTGCTGCCCAGGCCAGGCCAGGGGGCGGAGCGTGCGGCGTTGGCTAATTGAAACAAAAGTGGAACAAGGTTTAGTGTTAAATTAGGCGCGCAAAAATAAGTGATCTTATTAAATTGGCAAATTATTTGAGAGAGCAACTGCCTGAGCGCTTGTCGTCTCACGCACAGGCTGCGGCCGCCCAATTAACGCGCAGTGCGGAAAGGGAAGAGACGGCAGCAAAGCTGCGGTGTTGTAGTTTGGCATTATTTCTGGTGAAAGTGGAAATTGTGCTCTGCTTAAGTGCGACAGGTAAATAAGCGTTTAAAGGCTTGCGGCGTGGGAATGAGTTTCGATAACAAGTGGTGGCAAAAATCACGGCTGAAATTTCGTTTTGGGTAATAAATAAATAAGCTAATAAAAATTCAAGAGGGGCTAATTTGATACGAAATTATATAGGATACAGAAAATAAATGTTTCAATATATGTATCTTTTTCCAAGAATAAATTTTTTTTATTAATATTCGCTCCACTGGCAGTTTTCCTCACAAGTTATCATCTTTATAAGAATACAATTTATATATTAAAATTCGAATTATTTCAGAAACTGAACTGTAGCAACGCTGCGTCGAAGGATATGACCACTGGCAAAGTTGTTCCGCATTTGATTTCTAACTCCTTGCTTTCTTCCTTCTACGTTCTTAAAGTGCTGCCATGTTTGCTGCTTCTCAACAGTTTGCCATCATTATCAGCCTCCGGGCATAGCACATCTGCTGGACAGTTCAAGGCAAGTACATTGGTGCATAGTCCAGGCAAAGTGTTAATGGCCCTTAAATATTTTAGAATTTCCAACAACACCGAGCCATATATAAGTACCATACCAACCTGCAATGTGCCCTAAATTGAGTAGGCTTGAGCCTTAGAGCAAACAAGAGCCCTGCTGCTGCTCCGCCAGCACACAGAGGCGCTTTGGAGATTTGCTGCTGCCACTTGCTCCTTGAAGTGTGACAAAACATTCAAAGTATTTTGGCAAACGACAGCAGCTACGGCCTATGCATGCGGCGGGAATTCGTGTGAATGTACGAGTGTGCATGTATGTATGTATGTAAAATATGAAATTTGAAAATTTCGCAACGTCGTCCTTTTGAGGTGCTCGCTTCTGTTGCTGGGGATTAATGCGACGAAGTTTTATGTTTGATTTTCTTAATAGCCTTGCTGGCGTATTAAATATGAATTTTGACATGAGCAAAGAGTTGCCTGTGCATGTGTGCATAAAGGCAGTGCTGCTGTTTACGCACGCTTCAGGACATCCCAGCGCAGCGCAACGCAGCGCAGTGATTGGTAGCACGTGGGCCAAGGCTTTAATCAGCACAATTTCGTATTCCATATCAGCTAAGGTTTAAAAAAAGGTTTAAATTCGCAATGCAAATAGATAGTGTGGATAGGGGGGCGGGGGTGTGGGAGAGCGCGCCCCACAATTCAAACAAAAGCGTGTCTACCAACAACACATGGCCACATTGATTATGCGGCCACAAGCCGAAGCGTGGGTGCCTGCTGCTGGGTTGATTGGCGGCTTGGGCACGCCAGAACCAACAAGTAAGCAACCGCGCGGTGGCCGCCGCAGGCAAAGTGGAAGCAGCGCCGCCAGCTGCAGTCAAATGTCGAGCACGCCTGCGGCTGGCGGCCGCCGAGCTTTGAAATCCACAATGAAACTGGGAATACGGACATGTGCAAAGTTGACCTTGATGAAGTTTTTCGAACGTATCCAGTCTGCGGCTCAACAGCGCCAAATCGCTGTGGGCGACGAAGCGCACGAGCCGCACGCACCGTATGGTGTGGCAAGTGTGCAAGGCAACTGAGAGCACGTTGTTGCATGCTTGGCCTACAAAATGTGGCTTCGGGCTTGAAAGAATGTCCCACGTAAACTTCCCACGCAAAGCGGCAGAAGAGCGGCCGAAGAGCTTTTCATTTATGTGGAAGCCATTGAACGTGCTCACCTTGCGACCGCTGAATATGCAGCGTAGAGAGTGAGAGAGAGTGACAGATGGAGAGAGAGAGGCAGAGAATGAGAGAGAAAGCATGCAAAAGCTTTCGTGCAGCTGAGCGAATTAAACTTTTGCAGATGGCGTAGGTAGCATTTCTCGAAAGCTTGGCCTTCCTTTGCAAAATCGCTCTTGCTCAATTAAATTTTGCTCTGCTCGAAAAGTGGAAAAATTGATTGAATTGTCTCTGTGTGTGCTGACCACGAAAGAACGTAGCAAATTGATAACTTTCATTCTTTCTTTCTGCCTTTCAATGTGATGGCGCTGCAGATAAGATTGTGTGCGATAAGGAGGACTCCATGAAATGTCTACCTTGTTGGCACTTGAAAACATATTAAATTCTTGTTTTTGATCATTTAAGTACGAATTCATTTTAAGGCTGTCAGAACTGGTATTTAATGGCATCAACTAATTACACTCAGAAGCTGGTTGCATCAAAGGAAATTAATTTTTTGTAAGCTGCTACGGAACAGACAGAGTTGCATGCCAAGTATAGTATTTTTCGGAAATTATGAAATTCTTTGAATATACTTAGTTGAGCGTACCAACAAAGTTATGCATATAAGTGCTTTCATAACTAAAAAGCTCATTATATAAAACCTAATTGTAAATGCTTTCATTGAATTGAAAGTGTTTATCCGAATTTTTTATGCTTGTAAGCACGCAAGAAAGTTACAAGTAGGAAGTGTTTGCATATGTATGTCTATGTATGACTCATAGCACCCGTAACTAAAATAGAATTTTTGTTTGCTCACATTCTCAAAGAAGGTTTAAAATTAAAATATCTTCTTGTAATTTTTCTATATTAATTTGTTTACTCCTTGAAAATGCAAATAAATATTAAAATAAAATTACTCATACGACCTGTATTCCATATATTCTTATGCATGCACAGAAACAAGATTCCCTAAGTGAACTCCTAAACCTACACCTTCAAACACTAAGAATACACTTTCTATTTGCAATTCAAAAAGTTTCAATTGAAATTCAAAAAGCATTAATTATCAATTGTAATGATCAATTCTAATCAAGCAGATGGCAAGTTAAATTCCGAATTGGAATTAAAAGTTCAGAAGTGTTCATTGAAATTTAGAAAGCTTCGTTTGAAAATATCTTTCTATACTTATTATTCTTTCTAAATTCTAGGAGAGAGATGCTGATTTGCTGACACATTCATTAATTTAAACTTGTTGATTATAGTTAAAGGTGTGTATGTGTGTGTGCTGCATGTAATCTAAATTAAGTTAAATTCTGCTTGTGTACAAAATGCATGCCCTTTAATTAGTACAACGTGTGGCTTTCACACTCACAATTACACTGCAATATACCAAATTAACATTTAATTTGTTAGCTTAAAATTGATACAAATGAGCATGTTCATAATTTTCGCTTAATGTGTGTGTGTGTGTCTGTGTGTGTGTGCCTGTATGAGTGCATTGCAGAGCTAATCCACCAAAATCACTCATGTGTATGCACTTACCGTTGCCACTGATTCATTTATTCATTCGAACGTTCATTCGCCGTAGCATATGAGTACAACCGTTCGCACGCACACATATGCACACGCATACACTTACCGCGATTTGGCGTAATCCATTTTGAGGTCAATTATTGAGCTTTTCATATGCAGGCATTTCACGATTCGTTTAATAATTGATAAATTATAATTAAAATCAACATTTAATGTGATTTACTCGGGCGGGCGGGCGGATGCGGCGCGGTGCTTTAAGCGTTAAGCGCAAAACTCAAAACCGAAAGTCATTAAAAAGTTAATTAGAAAAATGCAGCATGCGACAGTAAAATTTTGAAATGCACACATATACGAGTGTGTGTATGTGTGTTTATTGTGTGTGTTCAGCGCATCGAATTTGAAACAGCGAAATTTGTAAACGTATGTGGGCAAAAATGTTAAACCGCAAATTTCGTAAAAGCAAGCGCATAAAATATTTCGATTTAAGCACCGAAACACACACACACATGCCTACATGCATACACAAATGCAGCAAAAATTAGAATGACTAAGTATAACAGTTGAAAACACATGTTAAAATAATGAACAACGTGCTTAGCGCGTATACAGCGGCTTAGGGGAAATTTGACTTTTGTAAGAATTTGTTAGTGATGTGTAGAATTTTTTTAAAATTGTATATTCCATTGAAAGCATGAAATATTGTAAGCAAATACGAGTATTAAAACTACGCATATGAAAGACGGAATACTTATGTTTAAATAAACTTACCGTAGATTTTAAGAATTTGCAATTGTGAGAACAAAAACTGTTTTTCCCTTCATTTTGGCTTAAAAGAAAAATAAATTTTTCTACCATTTTTGATTTAAGATATTTTTAGTTTACGGTTTTTATTGCATACATTTTGAAGGTTATTCGGGAAAGCGTTTGTATTTGGTGGCTAATTATGTGAACACTTACGTAATTCTGTTGAGCATTGAGTCAAAATGAGCAATCAATTATTTTACAATAAAAGTAATGATTTTTGTACGCTGTTTGCATGCCACTTTTTAGCTCTAATTAATACTCAAGATATTAACTTCCATTTAAATGTTATGATCTGATCAAATAAACTTGTAATATGCGCTATGCTCTACTTAAAAATCACAAAAATTGTCGAATTTTCAAAATCTACAAAATAGAAACAACCTTATAAAAAAATACCTGATACTAGCGCCGTTTGCAACAAACCCATTCGGGTCGCCCCTTGCCATAATCTTGCCATTGTAGCACGGTGAGTTCGTGGTGGTCATTACGTCATTGACGCTCTACCGCACTTCCGCTTTTCATGACAATGCATTTGCGTGCAAGTTATGCAGCTCTTGCCCCTTCATTCCAATCACCCCTCCGAAGCGCACTTTGCATATTAATGAATTAATTGTTTCGCCGGAAATGCCAGACATTTTAGAGTTGTGGCTTTTAATTTCCTGCGTTGAGTGTGGCGCGGTTTTGTCATTTCCAATCGCTGCGAGGAAAAAAAAGGCAAAACAAAAATGCAATGAAAGTTTGTGGCATGCCCCAAAATTTATCTACACAAATGCTCGTATCGATATAATGCTGCTGTGCGGTTCGTTAATTGGCCGAAATACAGCCGGGTGAGGTGAGCTGAGTAAGTGAACTGGGTTTGCTGTTGTTGCTTTTTGATGCGCATACATATTAAATATTAATAGGTGCCAACTGATAACTGCTAGCGGAAGCTTGCGCACCTAACAGCGCCTGATGGAATTGCGGTTTCGAGGCTCACGCCTCGCTCGCTCATTTTCAGCGTGAAACCGCAAATACACTGTCGTTTGAGCCGATTGTGAGCCGGCTCAGTGGCCGATTGTATGTGTGCATGTGTCTGTGAGTGTATGCTTCCAGCGGCCATTACAGTTATTGTTACTGTAAACACGTTCGGCATTAAAGCGGTCACATACGCGCCATAAAAGTAGTCGCCACACCATTTCCGCCTCCTCGGGCAACACAAAATCTTTCATTCAGCCAACAGCGCAATTGCCCCGCTTTGGGTTCGGCTCGTGTCATTTGCGAAATATATATATACATATATATTCTTATCATAGCTTCATTGTGCTTTGCATACACTTACGTAACTATAATATATGCAACAACAACACACGTTCATAAGCTAATTCGCAACGTAGTGCTGTTAAGGCACTGAGTACCGACTTCTCGGTTACTCGAAATCGGTATTGGTATGTAATATATTTGATTTGAGTCTTAGTAATGCTGTCTGAAAAATATACATTCCCAAATTTAAAAGGAAAATTTTTCAGCACACTAAAGTCCTTTTTCGATAAAAATTGTTACGAAATTCCGTTTCCTACCTTTGCTTACTTTAATGCTAGTTTCTGGTCAAGAGAATACATTTCAAATACCTTTTTTGTTTGCGTTCTTTTTTAAAATATATTTTGATGCTTGTCAAAACATTTTGAATAAAAAAGGCTTTTGAAACTAAGAAATCATGATACACAGTTAAATTCTTTGTAAAACATTCCAGGAATAGGCATGATGATATTTCGATGGTTTATGAGGAAAATTTGTTTAACTGTTTTTATTGGAAAGAAAAATTTGATGTAGCTTAAGCGATCAGAATATTTTTAGCCAATACTGACAGCGATATGGAAGTCAATATTTCTGATAGTGAATTTAAATATGCACTTAGGACCGATTTCTTTAAAATAAGTAGAACGTTTTCATGTAGTAAAATAAGTTTTTGGTCAAATGAGGAAAATTTCAAATATCATTAATAATCAATAATATCATCAAGTTACCAAAAGTATTCGTATAACACAACACTAGCACAGTCATAAAACGCCTCACGTAAGTTTTATCCACTTTTGACATGTGTATATTTTTAGTATTTTTATGGATTTGCGGTAAGTTTTTACATTTCCCTCTGAAAGCAAATACCTTTTGTGGTTGTGCATGCGTATGTGTGTGTGTGTGTATTTTCTGCTATTTTGCCATTTTGCAAAAAGGACAGCATTTCCTGCGTCGCCGACAAGAATGTTTGTTGTTCTCGGGCCAACTTAGCCCAATTCCGGGCATGGGCATATAAAAATCGAACGGATGAACGCAACTGGGCCAGTTCACAATTCCGTCTCCGTTGCCAAATAGGTTAGCGGCTTCGCTAACAATGAGCGACGGCGGAAATGGTTTGCAGTCGCTATCGACGTAGCAGCCAGCAGTCGCAGAGATTACCCTGCTGCGCCTAAGCCTTGCCGTGTTTGCTGTTCCAATCACAACTTCAAATCTTTCAATAAGTTTCAATTTTCCTTGGGCGATTGGCTTGGCCAGAATGTCACATGGACTTGTGTATTTGAGTGTGTAATTGTGTGTTGAACTGGTGTGAGTTCGAAAGGAGGTATTGTTTTGTGTGCTTCTCGGCGTTCGTAGTTCGGTTACTAAATATTTGTTCTTCGAGTTGACCGGATTTTAAGCGCTTGACATATTCCGGCCTACAGCAATGCCGCACATACATACATACCAAACTATAATTTTTGTAAATTGGCTCTAATTGCGCTGTGATGATGCAACAAAAACAACAAAATTACCAACCATCAACATGTTAGGTTAGATCAATCACTGACTGGCCTGTTAGTAGAACGCATTCGAAGAGAACCTTCGTGACCATTGACCCTGACTAGAGTTTTTATTGATCCATGTTGAATTTAATTTTTCTGAAATTGTAATGTATATAATATAGCAACTTGCTGACGAACATTTTGAATCTCTAAATTAACTGCAGGTTTCTCTTTTCTACAAGCGTTATACTTTTATTGTGTTGCAAGGCCTTCGGTTTGGGACTTTTCTAGGAATGATATATCAATGTCAAACATGACTCAAAATGTTAAAACTTTTGGGCAGTTGTAAATAATTTCTAACCTATTTTAAATTAAATTTTATATTTATTTTTATAATAAGAATACGAAAGATAGATAATACAAAATTTTTGTGTCGCATATGTAACCCGTTCGTAACTTATTTTCAATAAAAGAGAATAATATTCCAAAATTTGAATAAAACGATTTTTTTTTTCACTTACCCTACGTCTCTAAATACAATGAAAATCTTTATGAAAGCTTTTCCCTTTTAAAAAAAAGTTATAATTTTACGTGAGAGTGAAAGAAGTGGTCTTCCGGCGTGAGGAGGGAAGACTGGCGGTTAGGAAGGAGAAAGTTTATTTCTGTAGTTTCCATTAATCCCACGTCTACACATGCAAGCAATAATTTCACTTAAGCTTGATATTTTAATTCCAATAGACTGAAATATGTGGCAGTCGGAGAACATTGGTGGACATTCTATTGCTGAAATTTTATTTGGAAAAATGGCAAAAAAAAGACGGTTCGCTGTATTCGACAGAAAATTGCAAAGATATTTTCTGAATTAACTGCCACGCAATTTTTCTTTGAGACACGTTTTACGAGAGTGAATTCAATTAATGATGCCGAATGTACAAATTGGTCGTTTGGCATAAGCAGACGAAATGATTGGCACCGCTCTTCCAACAGTTCCAACAGTTGACCGCACTTAGCACAGCACAAATTCATTGCCAATGCTACACAGACGACTCCATACGGATGCTGCACATGGAATTACAACATTCCGGAGGAGAGAGTGCAGGGCTATCCTCTTATTTCTGCCGCTGCTTTGTAGCTAGTTCCCTTCCGCACTCTTGCCGCTGCCGCCGCCACAATCATTACCGCATATATTTCCAGCAGCTTTTACATCACTGCAAGTGCTTACGGACATGTGCCGCAGCAGGCGGCCGGGAGCCGGGGTGGCGCTTTGAATTTGTAAAGGCTTTGTTTTGTCGGAATTCCCCGCAGTCGCCATTGCAGCCGCTGCCGCCGGCTGGCGTTGCACTTTACAGAACTGCATTCTGAGCAGTGATTACAAAGTTTTGCCGCTGGCTGTGGCCGTCATGTTAGCATTTCGCACACACTCACACAACCACACACACACTACTACTCATACTCATACACATGCTAACGCCACGCACACACACAGTCTACTGTGTTGCTAATGCCACTTGCAGTTGCAGCTATGCTGTTCTTCGTCCTTCGTCGCCGGATTTTTTCTTGCTTTTGCCTTAGTCCTTGGCTCTTGGTGTCCTGTGGCACTGCTGCGCTGGCGTGAGGTTATTGAGCTATCACATGAATATCTTTATTTTTATAGCAGCGGATTGAAGCGGATGGGTTTCGTTGCAACAACAACAACAACAGCTGTGGCATCCACACAGTGAGTGTCACGAAATGTATTCTTATTAGTTTTGCAAACTCAACTTGATGTTTTTTATATGGCTAGACTTAGAAGCCACGTCCGCTTCTAGTCCGTCGGGTTTAAGTGTCCTGTCCATCGTGCCCTGATCCCATATATATTTAAAAAGATTTTATCAATTGAATAATTTTACTACAATAGATATCGAACTTTCAAGTGATTTCTTAAATTTTAAATTTATATAAATGACGGCAATGATAGTGAAGGATTTGCCATCAAATGCAAATTTTCATGAAAATTGTGAATAGTAAATATTAACCCTTGACTACTCGTATATACGCATACTTCATACCCAATAGTGAGCATGGAGCATATGGGTATTTGTCAGTCTGGTATTACAGCTGCTTGCAACATGCAGAGGAATGAAAATTTATTCGCAGCCGGAAGTGACGAGCAGTTCTGCTTGTGTGTAAGTGGAGCGAGCACAACGAATTGCCAGGCTGAAAGAAGTGGAGGAAGCAACAAAATGCAAAAATAAGTGTGGAAGAAAAATCAAACAAATGATGCGCGCCAAGAAAAATTGCCAACATTTGCAGGAAATTGCATTTGTTGCAGGCGGTGCAAGATGGCCGCCCACTGCAAGTGCGACACATGAAACTGACTGTGTATGTGTGTGGGTGTGTGTCAGGAAATGATGTAATGCAAGTGTTTTACCGAAGCTTGCCACATGCTGCTATTGCTGGGCGTATGTTGCTTGCGGCATATTGCTCGATTTTCGGCAATGCAATTCGACGTCTGCAATTTGTAGCATTTGCCAACACTGAGCACAAATTACATAAACATTTTGTAACGTGCTTAAAAAGAGCTCAGCGTGGCCTTTGAAATGGCGCAATGCTGTTGTATGAGTATTGTAAGAGCGGCATCATTAGAGCAACAGCAACAACAGCAACAACAACAGAAACAAAATGTTAATAGCGAAAAATGCAGCAGCTGCAAGCTCACAGGCGGCGCATGGCAGACGTGTGGCATGCTGCAGGCTATAGCTGCATAAAACAACAACAATTACTGCAGTTGTTATGGCAATTGCTGTTGTTGTTGGTTGTTGTTGCATTCAAATAAGCGTAAGTGAAAATTGCCGCGGCTGCCTACGCAGCTGAATCGTTGCTTTTAGTCCTACCCCTCGCCCCCTGTATACCACAGCAACACTTCAAATGCGCGTCAATAATTTCGATTTCAACTGAGGCCTCCGGCACGCCCCAACTCCTGACTGCCTCCTCTTGCACAAACGCTGTTGCCTGCCTTGGCCTAGGTTGCTTATGTTGCTGTGCTTGTATTTGAGTGTGCTTGCAATTTTGTGTGGGTGTGCGCTCGTGGGAGCGTCCGCTAGAAAGTCGTACTATTTTTATGGATTCTTTTAGCTACTTTAGCGACTACGGCAGGAAATATAACTGCGGATTTCAGCTGATTGCTAGCCACATCGCCTGGGACCCCATGACTAAATTCCTAAAGTTTGTATCTTCCATTCGACAGGCAGTCGACTCATGAGCCTGTAGATCGAGTGAGTGTTAAATATGTGCGTATGTATGTGTGTGTGTGCCGCATCGCTGACTTTATTCCGACATGTTTGTTGTGCGGGTCATGTACACTCGGCCTTTTGGGAATACGCGCTGCTTCACTGCATGTGTGTGTGTGTGTACTCATGCACATATGTACATATGTATAAGTGCATATGTGAGCAGCAGTGTTAAGCTGTCCAGCAAATAGAATTCGTCATGCATTGTTGTTGCTTTTGTTCGATTTTGCCCGTTGGCACGATTCGATTGTGCTGCTTGTTGCCATTTATGGTTGTTGTTGTTGTTGCTGTTTTCTTTTTCTATTCACAACAATAAATCGTTTCCATGTAAATATGATATCATCTTCTGCATCCACATAACGACACATTTACAAGAAATATGATGGCACATAAATCGCTTCTGGCGAAAGTCACTAACAAATTTACAATTCAAAATTTTGTATGAATTGATGCTTCTTTGCATGAAACAAACAATTGAAGGGACAAACAATTGAGCCTGCCCGCCAGCGTGGTTTAGATTAACACAATATTTTTCTGGAATAATTTAAATAATTTTAATTTTATTTTTTATTTGACTAACTACAACTGAAATGTAGTAACCTATTCAAAGCTTTTGCATAGTTACAGCCTCTATTGTAAAAATCTAAAAAAAATTGTTGCATAGTTTTAGGCTTATAGACCGAACATAAGGCCTAGCTTTATCACATTAACTTGTGTGTGTACGCTCTATCTTAAGCAAGTTACGGGCGGCTAAAAATTTATTCTACAAGCTTTTATCAAAGTAAAGTATACTCTCGGAGAGTTGCTAACTTGTTGCGAAAAAAGGCGCCGCCCACAATGAAACTAATTACATTTTTAATTCGGTTTGAATTGGTTGGGATTTTATCCAACGCCTGTATGCTTCAGGAACCCATCACTTATCCACAAAGCAACAGCTTATAATTCTGAATTTGTGCAACAATTTTCCAGGCTTATGCTATTGAGTCGTTCTTTGAGTATAAGCAGTCGATGCTACTACTATTTAGAGAAAGCTGATGTCCTTAGTTGTTAATACTAATTTCAATATTGTTAAGGTGAGGTGTAATTGTATTATTCTTGAATGTAAATCAAATAATAAAAGTTTTACTAAAAGCAATTCGGTTGAATTCGATTTGTATATTGGCCTAAAACTATGCAAGAGTTTTTTCAGGTTTATATTTTTTAATCCTATTTGGAGTATGTATAGTTATTTTGCAACATTTCTCTAGAATTTCTAGCGATCCCGACTGACATTTCAAGAGAATGATTATGAGATTGATTAATTTAGAATTACAAACAAAATTTTCATAATATTTTTTAATGTATGGATTTATTTTATTTGACGGCAGATCAATCAAATTATAATACTATTATTGGACTTACTGCCAAAGAGAACAGACAATAATTTGTATTTAATTTAATTTGGCTTAAACACTTGCTTGCTATTTTAATTGACTGAGCTATTATTGCAAGTTAAAATCAATGCCAATTTTAGTAAAGAGCGCTCATTCAGCTCAAGGCTTTAGCTCTCTTACAAATGCAAGTCACTCATACGACACAGTACACATTTGATGGCAGCAAAATTGTAGAAATAATCATGATTAAATATTAATTTTTGAAAACACATTCCAGAAAATGAGGTAGCAATTGAAACAATAACAAAGCAATTATTATACATTCATTGAATTTTAAGTGACATTCTGATTAAGCATTGAATTGACATGCAGAATGCAAAACAAAACAAAACATTCCTTTCAATTCGCTCTGAAAATCAATTTTGATATGCCAAATTCATAGAATTAGCAAATTTCAATGGTTGCCCTTTTATGCAGAAACATTGAAAATGCAATTGTGAGTATATTTGCGGTTGTTGGTTTGCGTCAATTTGTACGCATTAATGTATTAAGTAGTGTAATGTGTGTGTGCATGCGCATTTGCAGCTACTGTCATTTAGCATGTGGCATGCAGCCCAATGCGTATTGCAAAATTTGTGGCAATGTGGTGAGCAAGCCCAAGGACCTTCAATTGACTGCTAGTGGCAGCAAAAATTGCGCACACAGGCTGTGTACATTAAGGATTGTATTGGTCAGGCATGTTCTTTTATGGCGGAAATAATATTTGTATGTTATTATATATAAAAAGTGTTTCTGGTAATAAAATTCTTTCATGCTTTATTAACAGTAGATATTTTTAAGATTCTATGAAAATTTGAATGTGCTTCTCGATCTCATTAAAAGTTTTTCAGAAATCATGCTCTTACCATATGAGCTCTTTTTGAAAATGTTGCAGGATTTATTGCCACTCTCATCTAAAGCAGAAGAAACAATTTCTTTGATTGATCGCAAGCTGCTGTTGAAATTCAAAATCAGTTCTATCAAAATTTTTTTTGTGCTCTCATAAGCTTCTGCCTCTTACCAATAAATGCTGCTGTCGAGCAACTGATTGATCGTAAGCAGTTTAAGCAGACATTTCAAGTCTCTTTTTCATAAATCGGCAGCTTTATTTTGTTATTGCTAAGATGAGCACTGACAGCGGTTTTGGTAGAAGAAATTTAGATAAAAAATATTATCTGAAAATGAGTGTCGCTTACAATCGAAAATTCTAATCTTTAGATCATTTGCCATTATTTCATTATTTCAGCCTGAATACTTTTATCAATCATGAGCTAGAAGTTCAATTTATTTTGCATGGAAAAATACTGTTAAGGGTAAGCGAAGGGGCTATATACATACATACATATGTATATAGATATTTACAAAAAGCTGAAATTTATTTTGGCTCCCTTTCCATTGATGATTTTGAGGCCCACACCTGACTGTACTCAAGTGTAGCCACAAATAAACGCCTGCCTGTTTCTGTCAAGGCTAAAACTGAAATTCATGTTTCAAAATGGAGTGTTCTTTACTTTTAAATTTCGAATATGACTGATGAAACATCAATCATTCGCGCAGCAAGTGCGAGGCGAAAATATTGCTTAGCACTTTTGATGTGGAAGTGGGTGTGGTATTGAACGTGGTAGTGGCAGAGGGGGTGGGGCAGTTGTTCCTGTTCACTGGTTCGATGAAAACCGTAATTTCCCGCTGTCAGTTGCTGACGTTGAATGGTTACGTATTGCATATGTCGCAATGTGAAGCAGCGTGCAAATACATATGTATATGTGAGTGTGTGCGTATGTGTTAGTAGCATATCAGCTGCTTGTTGTAAACACATTTTCACACATGTCTATGAAACAGGCAGAATATTCAAAATCAGTGGAAGTGCCGAAGATTGATTAGTATTTAACCACTTTGCAAATTTCAGCCACACATACACACATACGCATCTACACTTATGCATATGTGTAGGTAGAGAGCTTTGCAAAAAGCGCTGTGAAACCACAAATAAACGATTTAAGCATAATTTAAATGCTTTTTACCTAAAGATATGGATAAATTTCGCACTTAAATGACTTAAGCTAAAATTTATTCTAATGAGCATATATTATGATACAAATTGGAAATTTTTTTAAAAAATTTCATAAATAATTGCTTTGAATTAATAGAAGATTAGCAGAGATATGTTTAGCTACTACAAATGAGCACATTTCATAATTTGTTGTTAAACTTCCTTACCATAAAGTCATAAGCTTATAGAAAATTTGGTTTATCAGCATGTAGTCGAATGGTTCCAATTGAATACAGGCCCCAATTAGGCTTATAGAGTAGCGATCGATTCGAATTTTTATGGATTATGAAATGGCAAACGATCACTGCTACAAAAAATGTAGTTCGGTTCTTTGCATATTCTGTTGACAGAATTCTTAGTTTACGGAATATAGTATAAGCTTTTGAATATATGTACTTAAAACGTTCAAAGTAAAATTCGACAGAATTTCGTTTGCAATTTTTATTTCATTATACTCAAAAATGCGCTAATCTGTTGAGGCTTAAAGAAGCAGGGACAGTCAAGATGTATGCTGTTGAAATTTTCCAATAACTATGAATACGGATCATTAAATGTGAAAAGCTTTTATTATGAACAATAAAAATATTTTTCTGAATCCAACATAGATGCGCATAACATGAATTAAGTAGGAATTTATAAAATTTTCTTCTACATTCACTGAACACTTTCATTAAAGTTGAATGCCAGCGCAGTTAATTCAAAAAGGAATGGTTTATTCTATTTAATTTTATTTGGCCTGGGAGTTTTAATTACACTAATTTTGAATTGTGACAAAAGTTTTGTAAATTTTTTGCCAATGCGCGGCTGCCATTCACAACTCTCGTGTGGTAGAGGGTGAAGGGGCGAGCATCACATACACATTCATTAAATTGCACAATTCAAATGTGAATAGAGCTCATTTGCGTAGTTTAGAATTCTATTTCCCACTTCATTTGGCTTGAATTATGGAAATGAAGTGCTCTGCTTCAGCGGGAAGTGTGAATTATTAACAAAAGCATAAAGAATTTGCTTTAATTGCATTTTGCTGGTTTTCATTTTCATTTTGCATTATTTTCCACAATATTTACCCATATGAGTATTTCAATAATTTTGAATTTAATTATGAATAGCTTTGCGGAATAGTGCGAATACTTGGCTTAATTGTTTGAAGAGAGGTTCTAAAGCGAATCGATTCTGTATGAAAAAAATTATGCATTATTCTTGTAATTTTTTTGGAGGGGTGAGCGGGGACGTTTATGCTTAAGTTGCATCAGATAAAACTGTGATATTTAAAACCAATTCAGTATTGCGGATTTGACATCTCTAATGATTTCGATTGTAAAATCAAAAATTCATAAATAAATAAATAAATTACGTGGTCGATTCGATGAGTGCTACTATTTTAAGCTCAATAAACTAGATACTGAAATATTCAAGCTACATTTTAAAATCTGTTTAACTTCATGCAAGAATAAAACTTTTTAAAGTAGCTGAATTTTTATTCGAAATACAAAGTATTGGTAGAATTCTTAAAGATTGCATATGCTGTTTTAATTATTTCTCATGCTAGAATATGTATATTTTCCATCACATTCAGCCACTTGTCGAAACAAGAAAGAAGCAGAAAATTGCGAAATACTTATCAGACATTGCGAGAAAACAAAGCATTCAATCATCTGCTGACGCATTAATTATTACAGGCAAACAATTTCAACTTCAGCTCAAAAATAAGAATACAAGAATAACAACAACTGCTGCAATAAGGGCATAGCATATGAAGTATGGCTGCAGACTGTTGCCTTGCCTCTGATGTGGCATACGACTTGCAAGTTAAATATGAGTTTCATAGCAGTAATTAAAAAGCATTTTCTTGAAGGTCCTTTGTTGCCAACCGCTGGCTCCAGCTCGCCCCTGCATTTTCATGCTCACGGCTCCACTGCCCAACCAAAGCATCGACTTGCTTGCTTTGAGACAAGAAAAAATAACAATTAATAATAGAAAATGGAAAACAGCAAATGGCAACAATCATAGTTAAGAAAGCAAAATGCTGGGACGGGAAAAATGGGGGAAAGGAAAATGGTTTTGGCATACGCAACATTTATAGCTCGCAGTCAAATGCGTCTGCGAGCTGGAACAGTTGAGGACTGTGTAATTGTTCTTGGCAACAAAAAAATTAAGCATTTAAAAATACAATACAATACGTTTTGTGAATGCTCCCACATATTAAACGAGCTTAGTATTTGATTAGCAATGTGGTTTAGAAAATTAAAATTTAATTAATGACTTCTTTAGCTTGAAGCTGTATGACATTAATTAGTAGTCACTATTTTGATTTCTTAATAAAAAACGTTTCAAGAGCGTTTGCTTAAGAAATCAGTTTCTCATTCTATATATAGTAATAACAAAGAAGTTTCAGTGTTCAGCGCACATCTGAACATATCAAGGAAGAAGCTGGATCTTAAACGATACCTTTTTGTAAATATGCATAAGAACAAAATAACATTTCGTTCGTATTTCCGTGCATATAGTATACTATTTATAAAAATATTTGAACAATTTTAAACTATTCCAGCTTTCTGGAAAGACTTGCTCTAGCTACTAGTTTCTCCTAAACTGAGTACGCGGTCATAAAGGCGTTTCTAGATTTTGGAAAAGTTGGCATTTCAAAGATACTATTTCAGCAATTCAGTATTGCATTTCGTAGTTATCTTTAAAACTATTCGGTAAATTTGTATCATACGTTTTTGTAGATTATAATGGATGCGTTGGTTCAAAATGCAATATACTTTGGGAATCTGTCCGCTATATCCTGCAGTTATATATATGTATATTAGATATGTTCTTTGATAGCAAGTGCAAATAAGTTCTTAAGAGTTAGTTGGTGTCATTCGATAGGAAATGTGTTCTTGAGATACTTTAAGCATAAACTGTTGACAGAAGTTTGTCCTTCAGCTTCTTGCAGCTATCTTTAGTATGGAAAGCACTGCCAGGCAGCGCTAATTCTTCATTCTGCATTTAAGCCGCAACTAAAGTGAATTAGGAGCAAGGGCACAGCGACAACGGTAATGGCCAACAACGAAGGGTGTTAATGGCGATTCGTAAAGGCGGATCCATGCCATATCGGAGATGCGGCCTGCAGCGTGGAATTTACTTTAGTGCTGAATTCCTGTACTTGATTTATGCTTTTTGCCATAAAATTTTTGATGCTTTGTGTTGTTGCTGTTATTGTTGTGAACAAGGGTTGTTGTTGTTGTTATTGTTATTGTTGCTTGGGGTTGTTGTTGCAGCGCTCTAAAATTCTGTGCGCACATAAAATTGAGTGCGAATGGAACACGCCTCATAAACATAAAACTTTAATCTGCTCGACACTGCTGCCCACTGGAACTATGTGGATCTATGGGTGTGTGGGTTTGTGGAGTGACAGCGCACGGGGCTGATGATAAGGGGTGTGTGCGCAAAATATTTACTACAAAAACAAACAACGAATAAATAGCGTGAAAAATGACTATAAAATTTTTCAGGAAATATAATTTCTCTTATGAATATTAGATGAAGCCAAGCCATGCTATACGGATGGACGCCTGGATGGACGTGGTGGAGAAGACGAATGGTTTGCTGATGTAGCGCTAGGAAAGGCTTACAGCGATTGCGGCTATGACTGCGGATGGGCTGACAACTTGTGGAATGTTGAGCGTAGCTAGTGGCAGTAGCACAGAGTAGAAGGGGCACTGCTGCTGCTGGCAGGCACTGCAGCTGCGCGGTTTAAACAATAAATTTTTGCCAACATTCCTTTGTAATTGAAATTGTTAGCTATGCTGTGGAATGATTTAAAGTAAGAATGATTGCCATACTTTGCAGCCGAAGTGAGGCAGGAAGGCAGGCAGGCAGGCAGAGGCTTTGTCCATCAGTGTCCAGCAGCGTGTGGGACACAGACCTGCAAGCCTTGCAAGACAAAGCAGGCGGAAGCACAGTTGCTTGCTCCTGCTTGGCTGCTGGAATGAGCCAATGCCAACGGCTTCGCTGTTGACGATGAGTGATGCATTTTGAATACGAGCATAATTATGACTAAACGCGAGCGCCTAGCAATAGTTGTTGTTGTAGCAAAGCAAGCAGCTCGTGAATGCTGGCTTTCGGCAGCTTCCCACATTCAAAAATGAATAGTATTATTATTTACATTTTACACAATTTGCTACTATTTGTTTGTGTGTGTGTGTGTGTCTTTGTCAGCAGTTGTCAAAAGCTGCAGCAACATTTGTTGCCAACTTGGTATCAATAACCTGAACGCCTTCAGCAAAAAGCTGTCAGTGTTGCTTAATGATTAATGAACTGTCATTAGAATGTAGTGCAGCCAGCGTTCTGATGCAGACGGTAGCAGCTGGTCACTCCACTGTCCCTCGAGCGTATTTAATATGAGCTGTTTGTCTGAAGCGCATTAATGGTATACTATAACTGTAATTGTTGTTGTTATGCCCTACACTTATGGTCATCGGGCGCCACTACAAAGCTGTGCGAAAATGTTGACGCCCCAAAAAGAGGCGTATTCATGGGTATGCCCATTTAAATAGCATTTAAATGAGCTGGTTTTTGTAATAGTTTGGAACAGTAAAATATGCTTTTTTGCTTTAGTAAAAAAGAAAAGTTCCTGAGTAAATGATGGGCTGAGCTCGGTTATGTTTGCCCGAAGTGCGAAAATACCAAAACACAACTATTTTAAAAACATTCTGGAAAGAGAGGCCACGTTTGAAAATGCCCCTTATGCCATGATTTAAGGCAACCTCATTTAGGGCAGTTATCGAGATCGGGTCTGCGCAGTCATACAAATCACACACACTCACACATAAGCGTAGGCATGTTTTATGCTTGTGTGTATATTCCCACTCGCCACAAAGTTCGATTTCGATATCGAGAACGATACAATTCTTGTGGACATTTCCAAGAAAACTATTGCCAACGAATAGAACGATTGGAGCAAGATACATACATATGTATCTCGTTTGCCAAAAACTAAGATGTGGATTTTTTCCTGTATCTCATATGTTTTGAAATTGTTTATGATATTATGCGCAATTTCTTGGAACGCATCACAGAAGCACTCGAGAAGTTTTGGGGAAATGGTAAGAAAAGTTCGTGGCATTAGGACATTCAATTAAAGCGAACTTTGGCTGAGTGGGTTGTACATATATGTATATGTAGTTATGTATGTATATGTAAGTGTGTGTATGCATTCAGCTTGATTCGAAAAACCATTCAAAGCGGTTGGCTTTTATGCGAAGTGGCGCATACGTATACACTACCAAACAAGCACACACATGCACACACACACACGCAGACTTGCCTACACGTAAACATTATTCCCTGCCATGCTGCTGCTGCTGCCTGCAACGGAAATTTTCACATTTTATCTAACTGCGGCCGCTACGAAAATGAACGCGCGCCAGCCAACATTTCAAAATTTCGGTCCAATTTCGGTCCAATTTCGGTCCGCTCGGCCATAGAACAAAGAGCGAATTTCTGCTTTTAATGCTGCGCTGTGCCGGCCTCTTTGCCGCCGCCGTCGCCGCCGCAGAAGTGGAATTACTTATAACAAAAGGGTTTCTAAGTAATCTGGCAATTAGGTCGATTAACCCACAGTATATAATTTATTGCCAGCAAAAGCGACAGCAGCAGCACTGGTAGGCCTTTTTCCATTCCGGCTACGGCTTCAATTCGACATTTTAGAGTCCAAATCACTTCGAGTGGAAAAGTTCGTATTTGGTCGATTGCGATGGCGATGGCGTTGGCGATTGTGCGCGTGTGTATCTGTTGGTGTGTTGGTGTGTTTGTGTGTATGTTGTGGCATGTGGCCCTGTCCCGAATCTCACGTTTTCGGTCAGTATGACAGCAATGCGCTGCTACCCACTTGCTCGCCTTTGTGCACTTCTGTCTTCTGTGCAAATCGGGGCTGCGGCCCGGCAGGATTTAGTCCGTCTTTTGTTGTGCTCGGCCGGTCGCTCGACATGTGCATGTTGTCATAAGTCATTAAAATTCTTTATGACACGATGACACACTTTAAAGCGAATGTTTGGAGCGGCAAGGCGGTTGCGGGTGGCGGTTGCTGTCCGCTTGGTTAAAATGCGGAATTAATTGTGGTTTGCTTAAACATGCAAATGGGAAACGGCCAGGGCAGGGCAGGGCAGGTCAACTGTAAACATTTAAGTGGGCGTACATATGCTTCATGTCATTTATGGTTTTGTAATGGAATTCAAAGTATTTTTGTATGCCAGCTTTTTCATTGTGAAGATATTGAGAATGGTATTAAAATTGAGTGCGTTTTGGCAAATTCCTTTTATATTTTGTACTTTATTAATTTCGGCATTTTGTTGGCTGTGACTCATAACAAATATCATAAGTATATTGTTGTACTTCTATATTGCTTACATTTTTGGAAAGTTTCATTTAGTTAATATTCATGGGTTATTACTCAGCAAAATTTGTATTCAGAATATTACTAAAGCTTTGAATAACAGCAGCAAAAATCGAAGCTTCCATATAGCACAAGAATGTATGTGCATATGTGTTTAAGTGGAAAATAGTAAACAGGCTACCGTTATTGATTGTTAAAAATTTCGAAATTTTCAATTATAATGTAAATTCAATATATGTATATGCATCGATATCTGGATGTTAGCAGCTCTTAAATATTTTATATATTTTGATATAACTTCTCGTATAAATGTTTTATATTGAAGCTAAGTGATTTTAGCAATTTGGAACCGTATTCAATATGACCGTTAAAATAATAACATACGGATTGAACATATGCGCGCTCGTATAAAGCACTCAAATCGAGCAGATTTCAAAAACTTGGAAGTGCTCCAAAATTGCAGGATTGCACCTGTAAAACATACGTGCAACGCCAAGCAAAATAATCCCTACACTGATATTTTTACGGCCATTGGCAGTCGCGGCTGCCACAAAGCAAAAAGTTCATTGTTTCATTTAGTGCAGTTCACAGCTGCGCCAGCGACGATGCACAGTGCGTCACTTTCATAGTAAGCGTAGACAAAAATATTAAAAAATTGCTACATAAATTTGTGCATATAAAGTGACTTAAAATATGGCATTAAATACACTGACAACGTTAGAACAAATATTGATATATAATCAAACTGTGTGTTCAGACTTCAAAAATGAACATGGTTGCTCTACTACAAGGTACACTAGGAATAGAGTAACATATTTTCTTTATATAATACAAAGATGTAAAAACTGCAAACCATCGAAATCGTTTTTGTCAATGATACTACTTTTTAAGAAGAAGCAAGCTCAGACAAGTCTTTAACTGTACTTCTTTTATTTATTTATAACGCAATTATTATTACAAGTAAACATAATTAGCCATGCCTTTTATTGTAGGCAATAACATAAAGGGCTATAATTAGGCCTGATGCTTATAAAAATACTAGTAGTATATTTTAAGAGCAAGTAGAAATAACTTTTTATATACTTATTACAAGAGTTTACAGTGCCATACGTATATGATAGAAGGCTACTAGTATGTTATTCATTCAAGAGGATTTAAAATAATTAAAATTTATTACTGTTTTTGACAAAGATTTTTTGACTAATTTTAGATTGAAAGTCGTTAAAAATTTGGCTAATGCATAAGTGTACCTTTTTGTACACCGAATGCTCCAAAGATATGGAAAAGAAACTCCACTGGAAAATATGTCAAAAAGCTATGTTTGAGCACTCGATCGTACCGGAACTCTTCGGACTATATTTCTAAATATAACCAGAAATTTTTTAATAAACAAACGATATAGTATGAGAAATATTAAGACAATATAATTTTGCTTTTAGAATTTGCAAACGATTTGATTTAGCAAAATGGACAGACATAAGTAATTTATTTTTTGCCAACTTTCAGAATATATATGGCTTTTTCTTGGGTCTGAAAGTTGAATTTTGTCGGATCATGAAACATAAGAAATTTTTCATAGTTTGAAGCTACAGAGATAACGAACGGAATGGTATATTTAGCGTAAAAGTTCAATTTCTCTTAACTGAAGTGTTATCTGTTGATTGAGTTATTGTTTTTCCTCTTTTGACAAAAGTGACACGCTGTGCACATAAAAATTGCAACAAACAGATTTTTATTTGCGCAGCTCATGCAGCGCCAAATTATTGTGATGCTGCCTCTTACTTGTGCAGAATGTGTGCGCTGCTGCAAGGTGGCAACCCAGCAGCGACAAGTGGCAACATATGCTCACTTGCCGAAGCGAAGCCAAATGAATCTGGTATCTGCCGTAAATCCTTAATTTTGCATGTGCGCCAGCGCTGAAGCGAATCCCGCTTGAAACGAAGGGAGAAAATGAAAGCAATTCTGCCTGTTGGAAAGGGGTAGTGTATGTGTGTGTGTGTGTGTGCGCGCGTTGAAGCCCGGGGGGATCGAGCGCGCAAATCTGCCGCACAAATCAAATCGAAATTCGCTGCTTATACAATTTCCACATTGTATCTGCGTGTCAAAGTTGGTATTTTATGCATTCGCAGTGTTGCTGCTACCTTGTCGGCGTAATCTGGCAAAAATTTGTACGTTTTAAGGGATTTGTTCGCTCAGAACTTTTGCGAATGAATTGTGAATTCAGCTGTGAATTGTAAAACTTGTAAAGAGGTTGCCGAAAACTTCTGTAGCTCAGCGCTATACAGGCAGCTTCCACTGGCTGCCTCTGCCACCGCATGCCTGCCACGGCACGTAGGCTCCACATTCAAATTGCTTTGCCTTTGTAAAGGCGCAAATTTCACTCGGGTCGACCCTTGGTGGGTTGCTCTGCTCTGCTCGCTCTGCAATTTGCTCAGTCTTTGAAAGCTTATTTATTTATTTATACCAAATCAATAAAATTCATTTGCTGCCATAAACTTTTCCTTGCCAGAATTTTTAAGTTCCGAGCGGCATAACGAATTTCCTCAATTCATTTGAAAATTAAATATTTGGTCATTTCAATTAATTCGGAAAATTATTTGGGTGAAGGTGCTGCTTCTGTTATGCTTACGGGGATTAGCATATCAAAAGTTGCTGCTATTTTAAGAGTGTACTATGCAAAAAAGTGGGGTTAAACGGCATCGTTCCATTAACTGGCAGGGGCTCTAAAGCAAGTTTCCCGTTTCTAGCAGAAACTTCGCTTAAAATTTTTGAAATTAGGTTGAATTTTTCTTAAATTAAGGTATATATTTTTATCAATTCTGCAGACTTAGTATAATAAAAGTTTATATATCTCAATTTTAAGCATGAATATACAAGATTATACTTGAAATTATACTAAAATCTTACTCAACTAAATCAAAGAGATTTCTGTCTGTTTCTCAAATCAAGTTGAAAAGTATGAAAGTAAAGTGAGGTCAATTAGGAATTGCTATAGTGATTGTTTCGGTACTAACTTTCTGATTGCATACAATTTGTAAATTTGTAAAATTGTTATGTAAATTAAATACTTTTGAAATAGTTTTTACTATAAGCCTCTCGTCTCTCGCCTCACTGCAATATTTCTGTTTAATTAAAACATTTTATTCGTTTATGTTTTGCTATTTACACAAATTCAAAATTAAATAAAAATGCAGGGAATGGAGAATTTCTTCTTCTTCTATGCTTTTCTCTATATTTTACAGGCTTATCTGGTGCAGTCATCATCAGCAATGGAAGACAGTCTTAGCAGGAATCAGTGTTACTTTGTGCTTTTCTACTTACTAAGTTGTTGCAGTAGTATAGATAGTTGTTGTTGTTGTCATTGTTGTTGTTGCATGGCCACTGTTGTTCTGAAAGTTGCATAAACTTCATTTTTCATTTGCAGTCGAAGTTATTCTCTTGTTGGCTGCTTGCCTTTGCACAACAACAATGAAAATGCCAAAGACAAAGACAACGACAACAACAAAAACGAGATCAGCAACAACAACAACAACACATTTGAACTGAGCACAGCATGACAAGTCACAAGGTAAGATGCACGCTGAGGTACGTACAGCAATGCATATAAGTATACAAAGATACAGGCACATATGCCAAACACACACACACATAAACGCATACACACACAGATACGAAATGAAAAGCTAGAAAACGAAGAGTCCTTCTTTACAATTTGCAAACTTGCAGATAAACAAATATGTACAACTGATGTCCCAGTGATAACAAGGACAACGACAACACCGTCAACTTGGCACTGTGGTGAAAAATACGAGAATTTCTCCATGGAAAATTAGTAGGAGTCATAATAAATTGAAACCTTCAGAGACCAACAGATTGTGTGAAACAAAACAAAATTTATATAATGGCCGACCATTTTCTCTATAAATAAAAGCGAACTGACTCAACAAAACGGTTTTCAGATTCGTGATCAGCGGCCTTTATATATTTTAAACGGAAGGTTTTATCTTAAAAGAACTTTATTGTTGCACAGTTTTGCTATATATTTGTTGGTTGGCATTATACTAATAATATCACTCAGCAAAAAATCTGTACTTTTTTCATCACTCCCACAAAATTAGATATAGAGTTTTCATCTTACAACTTAAGAAGGTAGATAAAAACTTCAGTTAATTTTCAAATATTGGAATCCTTTATATGCTATAAAAAGGAAAACCTAAACCTGCTGCTGAAGATGCCTATGTGCAGGTTAAAAAAATATAGAGCGGCTGGATCTATAGTTATATTTATCAATAGCGTTATAATTTCATTACAGTTTAGGGTTATACATGCCTATATTTTAGGTAAGATAAAGTCAATGACGTTGTGTGTACCAAAAAATGTTTGTGCCTTTTGCGCTGTCAATAAGAAAATGTTTTCATAAAACCACCACGAAACAAGCAACAAGGAAAATAAGGAACAAATAAGAAAATTTGTAATATGTGGCATATGAGAAGCTTCCGATTCGAATGCACGTTGAAGCAACAACAACACCTAGGCAAGGCGCGGCTAATGTGCATGGTTGCTGCCGTGTGCTGCGCGCCAGGATGAAATCAAATTCTGTGGCGTCTTTCAAATTGCAGCCAACTTGAAATCGAGTTCACATGTCTTGGCAGAGCGGTTGTGGTGAGGGAGTGGGAGGGTTGACAATAGTAATGCAAGCATAATTGAATTTTGGTTAGAAGCTAGAACTGACATTGTGGCGAAGGGGCCGTTGGCGGGTATGTCGCTGCTGGCTCTGGCAAACGAAATACATTCGTACGGCTTGAGAGAGACTGTCGAAAAAATGCAAGCGCTCAGTGGCTGACAGCTGCTGCTGTTGCTTCTCCACTTTGGCTGCAACTGCAACAAAGCCAGCAGACTTTATTAAAATATTTTGCTTTGTGTTGTCTTTCGCTAATCCAATTATTTCAATTTTTGCCAGCAGATGGATTGTGTTCGGTGGTAGCAATCAGTGCACGTTGCCCCAGCCCTCCCCAGTTACACACTAACATAATTTATTAGAAACTTTTACGATTTTAGTGGCGTCCCTTCTGTAGCTCGTACTTTCATTTTTCAATTTGGCAACTGATTATTGCATTCACGGATTAAATTGCTCGTAAACAAGCATACTTAAAATTCATAAATAAATTCATGTATTTTGTAGTTTGCATTGAAATGTTGTACAACAACACGCGCGATTGTACTGTCGAATTATTAGAATTTTAAGCTTCGCTGGGAAATACACATAATCTGATTAACTTTGTAGAATTTCTAGTGCTTGGTTATTAAAATTTCGTAATTTCATATAAAAATGTGGCAAATATGAAAATATGTGTTTTATTAAAGCGAACACTCAGGGAATGTCCCCTATACATGCGAAGCACTAGTTGTTTTGGGGGGGGACTTTATATAAGTGGGGGAAAGAGAGAAATGTTAGTTAAGTTCATTAATTTCATCCTTCAGTATCTCATATATTTAAATTTGTTTGCATTCTTTTTCCTGATTGTATGGTTTTCTTTGTCAAAGTTGTAACTCTTCAAAACAGTAATAGGAATTAGTAGAAAATGAAAATCAACCGTTGAAATAGCTGAAGGAAAAAGCAAATTTGAAACAGCTATAGAGTCATTTAAATCTTAAACTATTTTAGTTAAAGTTCACAAAAAAGGCACAATATATACGCCCATTATGCGCATGAATGTATATAATCTTCCGATTTTGAGTTGCCATATGATTATAATTTTCAAAAATCGAAATATAATTTTAAGCTTATTTGAACATTCCTTTCATATCTCTTTCTTTCTACGTAAATTGTCATGATCCGTTCTTGATGCGGAATATTTGTCAATCAAATTCGCCAACAGCTCTTTAATTAGTTTAAGTTGTGTCAGGCAAGTTTAGGTTCGGTTAAGTAAGGTTAAGTAAGGTTAAGTAAGGTTAGGTAAGGTAGGGTAAGGTTAGGTTATGTGAGGTTATATTAGTGTATGTTGGGTTAGGTTGAGTTAAGGTTAGTCATTGATATCTCTTTTATGCCTAAAAGATACCGGTCCTGAGCCCAGGCCTCCTTGCATCAGCTACCAAGCACTTGAGCCACCGCAACTACACAAGCCCCTGCCCTAGCAACAGTATTCCTTCAAGCATACTACCACATTAGCAATACAATATATATATTTTATAGAGAGCTTCTTAATAGAAGCTTTATTTACACAACTTAAGTAGAAATTGCTACATCAGAACATTCAAAATACGTACCTTTTTATGCACCCAACAGAATTCTTGAAGAGCGTCATAAAATTCCAACAATTTCTAAACGTTAAAGCCGTATACCGAACTCTTTCAAATCGCCATTCTGCCAGTAATAAAATCCGAAAGGCAATAAACTGCGAATCACTCTGAAGAAAAATTAGCACAAATAAATCAAAACAATGTAAAAGCATTTCCGCTAAACGTGGACGTGAAATCAAATAAATCGAACAATCACAATCAACGAAATAGACTTCATTTACTTGCAATTTATTACCTGCCAGCTTGGAATGCGCATTCTCGCACCTACAGCTAGGGACTCCCTTCGCCGTAATAGTGCAGCCCTCAGCAGTGAAATGGCAGAGTATGACAGCGCCATTGCTGACAGCGCCTCAGGCGGAAGATGAAGCGAACCGAAATCACGGAACAGCGCATCCAAGTGGGGAAGCGCCAGCACACTTCAAGACGAGGCGGTGCGGGGGCTTAGCGTGGACGAGCACTGCTTTGTGTTGACCGTAATTAATGGAAATGAAAAATTTACATTGTTGTCATTTCATTACTTTGCAATTTTGGGCGAACGTGCGCCACAGTCCGTGAGCGACCCGGCGCGATTGTGTGTGTAATCTGGCAACAATGTTTGCTGCTGCTGCTCTTACGATTGCTGCTGCTGTCGGTGCGATGCTCACTGCCGCCGATGCCTTCCGGGCGGAATAAATGGCAGTGTGTAGCGAAAATTATTTGTCAACATTTTTCGTTTTAGTTGATGTTGTTGTTGTTGTTGGGGCATGGCTAGAAGATGCCAGCAGGTGATGAAGCAGCAAGAATACGGCAGCAACAAATGAAGCGGCAGATGTCATGACTCGACGGGAAAGCGCTAATAGCGCCTCCGCTGCGCAGCAATGGGCCCAGAGGTGCGCTTAAGCGCAAATTTCCACGAGCTCATTTTGTGATGAATTGAATTTAGCGTGCAGCGATAACAGCCGAACGCACGACGTCCTGCCGGTCGTCGAGCCGGCAGGCAACAGCAAGACAAACGGAAAGCTCATAAAGCAGTTGGCTGCGGAGCAGGAGGCGGCAGCATAGCGCCAATTTTGGGCTTCAGCTGTCGCAACGCATTTGGAAGCACTTAATGCTACTGCTGGGCTAGCTGCATGAGACAGGGCAGCAGAGTTGGAAAGGGGGGAGGGGCGTGTGGTGTGGTCAGTCCAGCTGCCTGACAATAGCTTACGGCAAGTGAGTGTATACACTCATAACAATATTACAGTAAGAGATTTGCTGATTTTCCAATTAGGAAAGTGTATTAACTTTTGACTAATTTGTTAGCTATGTGCAATATATTAACTAAAGCTTTAGTTAAGAGATGAACTAATACTTGCTAAAAACTTATTTTCCATCGTCCAAAAACGTTGTAAATACTTCAAAGAGCTAAGATTATTAGATTAACACTAAAATTCGAATTAGCAGATCAAAATATTTTGATTTAGGAAGAAATTTTCGCGAATATCTGAAGTGACCTGCTCGATCCGCCTGCATTTAGATACTCGCACTAGAATTCGCGCTCCGAAAAAAAGGCTTTAAATATTTTCAGTTAGTTCGAAAATTTCTGATACTACAATATTTGATGTGGCATGATTTATTCGTTTGATATTATGATTCTGTAATATATATTTTATACTTACTTCATTTGTGCAACCCTGAAAAGAAGAATGTTAGTAATACATGAAATATTAGCATTGTGAACTGGCAACGCCAGACCGAATAAGAAAAGTGACATTAGAAAACAACCGAGAAAAAGTAACACGTGCTTTAATAGATCCGAAGAAATCGAGGCAAAACAGGCAGAAAAGTTCACCGAATCCAAGCAGAATAATAATTGATATATTTTATTCAGCAAAAACGCGCAAATTTTTGCGATTTTTTTAGTTTACCTGTTGCATTTTTATAAAAAGAGATTCCTTATCCTAACTATTTGCTATTTTAAGAAAGTTCGATGCATGCACCATTCACTGAAAATACTTGAAGTCATATCCATATCATAGCTTTCAATAAAAATTGTTATGAATTAAATTGATATAGGCAAGGATTGTAAGGATAAGGAACTACTCCTTAGTTGTTGTGACAAACTTTTTCCAGTGCATTGAGCAGAGCTCATTGTGGCAGTTGAGTGTCATTTCAGCAGCAGCAACGAAGTTGGAGGTGACAACGAAAAGACTCCTCTGAGAGCCGTTGCCGCTGTAGCTTGAGAAATGATGCGGCGCTTCGCAGAGTAAACAAATCCTTAAGAATGCTTGAGCACTTTCATTTTTATTTCTGTCGCTGTATGTGTATTTGTTGTGTTGTGTTTTGTGTGTGATCTGCCTCGTGGTTGGCGAGTAGTTGGGGTTGGCTGCGTGGATATTTATGATGGTGACAAAACGCTTAAATATGCTGCCGCCAAAAATATCCTAATAATGGCAATTTATTAGGCACAATAGACGCACAGCCTCATGCCCATAAATCAACGCCGTTCTGAAAAGGACATGAGCATAAGCGCAGAAGGCGAATCATCTTCAAATTGCGTCGAGCTTTCGCAATGCATGGCATGTGGCTATAATGTGGCCAGCTTTCTGCAAGGAAACGGCAATAAAGTAAAATGACTAAAATTCGGGCACAACGAGAAGCCCGAAAAGGATTATTCAAATTCCATGCGAAAACCATAAAAATCACTTAAATTTATTGATTTCGTCGTCGTCCTTTCTGCTGCCCCGAGGGACACATTTGTAAAGTGCTGCGCGCCTGCCTGCTTATTGGCGTTCATTCAACTTCTGCAACGGACCGACCGCCTTCTGCCGTTGCCGCGGCGGCAATTTTGAAAACTTAATTTCACTGGGCCGCGCTGATACGGGGCACGGCAGCAGTGCGCTCTTGCCTTCGACAGCTGTCACAATTTTGCGCAGAGCGATCTAGGCCAGACATCAACCGGTGTGCATGGCACACTGACGTGGCCAACAATGGCGCCGCCAATCGGTCCCAGCGGCCAGCAGCAGAAATCGAGTGAACGTGTGGCGCACAGTTTCAGCGGCATATCCGCGGGTGGGTAAGTGCGCCCACTTAACGGCAGTGCTCTGTGCGCTGGCACTCCAGCTAGCCAGTGCTTCCATTGTGCTGTCATAGCCTAATCATAACGATGGTAATTGACATCTTGACGCACTATCGATTGACACTGCTGCCTAATGGCGAACGTGGACGCATGTCGACTGAAATGTCTCAATTACAGGCGTGGAGAGAAGGTTCATTGGCTCAATTGGGAAACTAAGTGGTATGGAAGCCCCGGATTCATACACACGTGTTGAACAGCAGAGCGGCTGCATTTAATTTCGATTATAATAGTCTTTGTTTAGCATTGAGCTGTGATTCAGAGCGGGAGCTCTTTGTCTCCCTCTTGCTACGTTGTGAAGTTGAGGGGCGTTGGAATTGGAGTTGGAATGGAGATGAGCATTAGTAGAGTTTAGAAGAGTATTTCAGTGGGCGAGGAAATTGGGGAGTTTCGAAGTACTTTTCAGTAGCAAGCAATAAGAAGTCTTTACAGATAGGCTTCTAATTAGCCTTTTTAACTGGAAGGCAGCTGTTGGAAGAATTCATGCCTAGTAATTAATTTTGAACGAGAAATATAATGTTAATTGATATTTCCCTAAATCGATCGAAAACTCATTATTTAAGGTTCCTTTAATATATCGAGAAAATTTTATGATTCTGAATATTGTCAAAAATTATTTATTTAAGATCAGAAATAGTGAAGTAAATAAGTGCAATTGCAATAATTTTTTCAATATTTTATATACTTTGAATTTTCTACATATTCAGCATAGTTTTCATTGTTACAAGAGATTTAAACAGATAGAAAATACTGTAAAACGGCAACTTCGGCTATCACATACATATATACATGTAAGAAATGATTATTCAACTGCCAATCACTTACAAATGAAATTCAAATTATTCGAACATTATTCGAAAGTGAAATGCATTAGGCGAGTAATATTTTACAAAATAAAGTGACATTAATGTAACGCACATACGACATTTACGGCAGCGATGGAACTTATGCACGTAATGTGCGCCATCAACTGAAATGATAACAATAAAGGCAGTTCGCCGGCATCGATTGCGGGGCGTATGAGCAATTTTATATGTTGTCTACATACAATCAGACACACAGATAGCCGCACAAACAGACACGCAGACTAACAGACATACGGTCGCACGTACAAAAGTCATTGTGCTTATCAAACAATAACAACACAAATGCCAACAAAGAAGATTGCTACAACCCCAGATGAAAGCGCGCAAAGGCAAAATGGCTTGTTATGTTCCGCTGCAGTTATCGAAGGATAAATCATGTTCAATTGATATTTACGCAGAAAACATTAAACTTTGCCATGGCCCGACGAAGATCGACGACGGCAAGCAGTGCCCGAAAAGCAGGCAGAATAGCAGAAAAGCAAGCAAAAAGGAAAAATGTTAGCCTGAAGGCCAACAAGAGTGGAGTGGGGCTGAGCTGAGCTGGGCTGTGGGTCGAAATGTGGCAGTCTGCTGCCGCTGCGCGTCGGCCGTAATAAATACAAAAATCTGATTTCGTATCTGCAACGAAATAATGAAATTGTGTGCTGCCGTCGAGCACTTGGGCATTTCGAAGTGGAAGTGAAGCGGTTGCCTCGGCAGTCGCTATCGATTGCGTACGCTCGCACGCAGGATATAACTTGCTGGCGCTGCTTTATGAGCTGTTATAAATGGAGCACTTTTTGCAGCTATTGTTAAAATTGTGAGTGTGCGATTGTGAGTGGGTGGCAGTGTGTGAAGGTGTAGCAGTGGCAGCCCTGTCCATGCTGCGCTGGCTGTCTGCCTGCAAAGAGTATACGTAATTTCGCAACTCGCTTCGATATCGCCTGCCAAATTGAAATTCAAAAGCCGTTTTATTGAATTACGTGCCTAGTGCACAATTTATTGTAATATCCTTTATTTGCGTTTTTTTTCTTCGTATTTGCATTGGCTCGTGGCATCCATTTGTTGGCGAAAGCAGCCAACTGCCGGGCGAAAATAGCTCAAGGCAAATGTTGTATTTTAAAATGGCGCTGAGTGGAATTATTCGCCGTAAATAGCATGTCCAAATGTTCATTTAATTGCTGCTGCCTTATTCACGTTAATTGCTTGGAATTGAATTGTTTGTACTACGTGCGCTTATGCAGCTTCTTTGCTAGCAGAATATGAAAAAGATCCTTCTAAATATTTGTTCTTTACGCTTGCAAGCCATTTCGGATTTTCTGTGAAAAATATCGATACGTGATGGAGTTGTGAAAATCATTTTCATTTATGCAGGCATGTGCTGCTGCTCATTTTCTTTCGAAATTGAAATATATCGAAAGCTAAAATTGTTCTTCGTCAGTTCAATTTCAAGCAATTCAAATTGAGTTGAAAATTAAATTTAATCAAACGACGTGTGCCAACTGAAATTTACGCCTGTAAATAAATAGGAAAAAAACTCTTCCACTTCCCAACGACGACTACAAGTCCTGACTGGCACTACGACATAACCTCACATGCGTCGTCATTCCGGACCACTGCAAAAGTTTCTGCATTTTCAAACAGCTTAAATTATATATGGAGAATTTTGTCGGTGGAGTCTTTTAAAGGTACCTACTTGCTTCGATTTATTTGGGTTTCTTTACTAATATTATAGCCAAATATGAACTTTGGAGTAACAAGAAGTAATACTCTACTGTCAGAGTTGTGAATAAAGGATAGTCATGGAGGACTTCAATTTCTGCTGTGTTGTTTTTTAATTCCAGCATTTTGACATGTTATTAAAAGAGTTGGAAGAGGCTTCCTGCCATTTGGGTTGGGAATAGCTTAATAACTACCCAATGTTGCCCACTATAAAATATCAATAATATCAGCTTGAAAAAGAAAACATAAACTTTCATTTTATAATTTTTATTATTGACATGTTGTATATTTATTTCAAAAATTCATAATAAAAGTTGATTTGTATGTTAAGTTAGTCACTTGTATTTTTTTTTTACAAAATATCAATTAAATGAATGCTTATAAGTAAATTACATAATACCATTGAAATTGGACGAAAAAAAGTAATTAGTTGTCTGCTGCTATTGCAGCATTTATTAAACATGGAAGAATAAATAAAATAAAGTACAATTGACCTCATTGATTCTTAATTAATGTTGCATGTAAATTCGATAGCAATAAAATAATTCAGTGCTTCCTTTTTTGCTGTGCTTTACAAAGAGACAATTGGTTTTGATTTGAAAGTTGCTTACATCGAGAAAGCTTCTTATACCTATATATAGCGCATGCAAAAACGTTACATGACAATTGTATGTGTGCGTCGGTGTGCGTGTGTGCGTATATGTGTGTGGGTGGTAAATCGAAAATTTGTAATAACTTTTGCTAATTTGAGGCTTTTGTGCGTTTTGATTTTTATTAAATGTAATCAAAAGTTTGGAGTCTCTTTTGAAATTTCGTTTTGTTGTAATTGAAAAATTTGCTTACTTGCCTTGTGTATGTAAAATTTCAGCTTCTTACATAGTGTGTTGTTGTTGTAATTGAAAAATTTGCTTTGTTGCTTTTAGGAGTAGTGTAAATTTTGAATAGCTCACATTTAGTATTTACGAAAAAAGAAATACATTTATATCTTAATCAACTGCTCTCTCGTTGTGCGGCAGCCAGCCTAAATGGTATAAAGGCTGCTTACTTCTTGCTGCCCGGCTCCCCGCTCGGCTTCTGCACGTACACTATTTCTGCATACTCTGTGGCTGGCTTGGGCGGCGGGGGATCGCTCTGGTTGGCGGGCTTCAGTACAAGTTCAGCATAGACGAGTTGTTTGTTTTCCTGCGAAGAGATGGAAATGCCAATAAATATGCTCAATTTGCAAGTTCATTTTGCTGTTGAATATTTTGCTAAAAAAATTTGGCTAAAATATAAAATACATTTTCATTTACTTGAGATAACTGCGGGAGCTGGCTTTTACTCAAAGGTCCAAACAGGTGCAGTTGTGCTATGCCATATTTTTGCCTTTATATATGTAGGTAGGTACGTATAAATATTTACGAGTACGAGTACATGCAGTAATTTTTAAGCAAATAAAATAGAAAATAAAATATTTATGCAAATATGTTGAAGGCAAGAATTATAACAAAAATCTGCAATATTTTCATTTAGTTTGTTTGCGGTAGAGCAATATACATATATATTCTATATTGTAGCTGCTATAATTAAATATTGTTGCGAAATTGAGCTGAGCAATTGAAAGGGAAATAAATGTACACATGTGTGTGTGTGTGTTGGTTTCGATGTGTTGAAGTTGCTATGTGTGGCATTTTGTGGCATTTATATTTAACCTTAGTTCGGCTGTTGAGGCAAAAGTGTGACTTTGAAGCTTTTGAAAGTTTTTACGATTTGCAAACTTTAAAGATTCCAGTGAGTTACTGCGAAGTTGATTTTGCTACATTATTTATTTGAATTATGCTTCAATTTCCCAAAAAATTCCTGTATTATCCAGAATTGATCAGGTTTGAGAGCATTGGTATACCTTGTTTGCCGATGTGACTTTTAAAAACCCTCAGACAAGCTAGGGTTAAATTATGCCAACATCTGTAGCGCACATGTGTGTGTGTGTGAAGTTTTTCCTGACTATGTGGCATCTTCTACTCAAGTGAAATGCAAAATCAACTCTAAACTATAAGCCACAACAAAAATTTTTCAATAGAAACAATTTGCCAAGAGCAATAAATTTATGAAGTTTCTTTTAACATTGAGCGTATATTAAATTGCAAGCAGAGACGAATTCATTTGATAGTCAGAGCAACTAACATGATATCGAAACAGCTTAATACTGTGGAAATAGTTGAGCTATTCACTTTATACAAATTTAAGCATGTGTGTTTCGAAATCTATGCATTCAATTCGCAGATACTACACAGATTTAGAGTTGAGTTCATGAAGCGCGATACATTCTTCATATTAAATGCATAAATAAAGTGCAACGGAATACGGTTTTTGGCCGAAGCCGAAGCTGAAGAGAAATACACGATTTTGAGGAGAAGTCGGTTGGACTTTTGAAATGAATAGAGGTGAAGTTCAATTGAAATGGAGCGAAAATTTCACAAATTTCATTTACTTTCGCAATACCTTTGAGTGTCCTGTCAATCTCAGTAGAAACTTAAAACGCCTACGTTTCCTAAATAACATTTTATCATTAATTGAAAGCGAAACACATGATCGCATTTTTTCGTTATGAGGTATGAATTCTGCAATTTGCATTACGTATTTTTTTGGGCAGTACCTTGGGCTGATTATCATTCCCGTCTGTGCCCTCGGGCAACTGATCCGCCTCTGCGGCGTCAACGCCTTCTGGATGTTTCAGCTTGGCGGAGTCTCGCTCATTCATGCGCTTGAAAAGGGCGGCAAAGGACGGCAGACGTTTCGACTTCTTCGTGGTTTCGGCAGCCGCGGCCGGTGTCTCTGATGTGGCGGCGTTGGTGACGGTGGTTGCGGTCGATGTGGCCTTCATGTCAGCACTCTCCGTGTCGCTGCTAAATGGGGGGTAAGAAGAGAATGCAGCAAAGAGTTTCCGAATAGTGGCATGGTAATGTATATTTTGCATTTGGCCAAGTTGGGTGTATTTTTACGATATTGCTATGAGACTTTTAGAGTTTCGAGTTTGAGCTGCTCTAGCCTTGTAAGCCCAACAAATGAAGGCAAGTATTCGGATTTTTGTTTAGTGTTGTTAGAGAACGTGTGTGTGTGGAATGAAGTAGAAAAGCCCCACTATGTTCCAGTTAGTGGTTACAGTACGACGGCAACTTCTCATTAGGGCATATTTAAAGTTAATAAATGTGAACAACAACAAAAAAATAGCAACACAGCAAAATCATATTAAAAACAACAACAAGTATACACTAACAATCAAACTGCAATAAAGTCAACTGCTAAATTTTCATATAATTTTTACAAATTGTACAATTTTTACTTGTGAGTAGCATATAATTTATACAAAGTTATACAACTAAAACTGAACTAACTATATTTGGCTCAAATTTGCGAAATTTTTAGTTTTACCAAATAATTGTTGGCTAGAAAATATTTATGCCCCCGAGCACTTCACGAAAGTTCCATCGACTGTAATGGGTTTATCGCAGTATCAAAATGATTTCAAGTCACCATACTTTCTCGTAGTTTGGTATCACGATGGGCCCAATTCGGCCCAAGTGTGCTTAAGCAGCCACGCTGAACTACCTCCCGATATAAATTGGTGAAGAAGAATATAGAAGAAAAGTGTGCCAACGAAAATGAATGTGAAATGAAGAAATTGTGAAAACAGTTTTTACAGCCAAGTATGAAAGTCGGCTGACGAAAGAGATTTGATTGATTGTAATTCGTGTACCTTTCAATTTACTCTCCAAATTATCTAAAACAACTGAAGCATAATTTTACTTGCTTGTAATTGTAAAATCAACATTAAAACGATTTCGACTAATTTTAATTTGATATGCATAACAAAGTTATTGCATTTTGTTGTGACAGCAAAATTTAATCATTTTTAAAAGAATTAAAAAAGTTTGAAAGTGGAATTTCTGCCGTGAACACGCATTCATTTTCACGTGCTACATTACATGAACGCAACTCGATTGCAGCAGTTGTTTGCCACAAGTCCATGAAAATGGGCTAGATACGGCTTGGAGATATCAAAATGCAGAGCTACAAATGGAGTTTAATATATTGCGATGCCATATTTCTTTCGCTTAAGATTTGAAGTAATATTTGATATATATAAGAGTCATCGGCAGTACTAATAATGAGTGAATTCCGGCTTAGTAAGCCAATCACTGTAAAATTACATGTCAAAATTATGACAAGAATTGAACTACTTGAAGACTTTGAAGAGAAATGCAACGATAATATCATTGTTGATCCAAAAAGAAGAAGAAAAATAATTTAAATTTTGGGGCGATCATTTCATGTGAGCATTTGTAGTGCACAAGTAACAGTCGGCATAACCGACTAAAATGTTTTCTTTTTACCAGTAAAGTTGTTCTGCTTTTTTCTGTTTGTTTCTGATTAAAATTCAATCAACTTAAATTCGAGCATCCCAAATGCAAATCGAAACTTTTTGAGGCGATTGACCTGAGCTGCTGTGCATGGCAGGCGGGTTGGGGTGCCTTTATTAAAAAGTTTTTGAACCGCAAAATGTAAGAGCAGATTTGTGTGGTTGCAATTGAAAAGGGTTTAACAGAAAATGTCATATAAACGAATTTGAGGCAGAGGCATCAGAATTGCTATTATAAATACTACAGCCTAGCATAAGATTACGGTTAGCTTGAGTAGCAATTAATTTACAGTGTGGCAGCTATAGCAACGTTGCTTTTGTAATGGTTTATGACGCTTCAAACGGTTATGAAACGGTTTATAAACAGTTTTTGTAAGGTGATATATAGAAAGGTGCTTTTCAAGCTAAATACATATATCACATTTTTTTAATGAAACATCTTTTGGATTATTTAAACTAATTTTGAGACAAATTTTTGGAAAAAATTTTAAATTTCGTTAGCAAATCACAAATTTTTCGACTTTTTGGAAAGAAGCTTTAAAGTTGATAGCTTAAATGTGTTTTTCATTTTAATCGTCCTTTTAAGCATACACTATTTTGCAACTTTGCTTTCAACAGTCATTCAATATGTTTTCAAAATTGTTGGCCATTTTAAGTTGAAATTATTTGCGACCCAAAATAAATTGCGGCAAGTGAATTCAATTGAAGTGGCATGAAAGCCGTAAAGTTATGCTGAGAGTGCATTTGTGCTTGTGGTTTCATTGGGAGTGTGTGCGTGAAGGATGTCCTGTGGTTGTTGCTGCTGTTGCCATGGCATTGATTTTGTCTATAAAGTGCCAATACCACTTGCCAACTCTGATTCGGCACACAAGCATGTGGTGGCATGTGTGCGTAAGTTTGCGTGCGTTGTTGCTATCAGAAAATGAAGACTCCTGACTGTCCGTTATGAATAATTAATAATATCAACAGCATCCACGGCATGATTGTATGCATAAACACATGCACACATACATACATATAAGCAAATATATTTGTGTTTATATTTGCGCTTTAAATGTATGTGTGTGTGTTTGTGTGTAGAATGTGCACAGTAAATAAAGGCTTATGTATTTCACTCGTGTACAGGTGTGTGTGTATGTCTGTCTCTATTTAGGTGTGTGCGTCAGAATACAAAATATTTGCCTGCGGTTTTAGCTGCGTACAATAAGTACAGTGCTGCCACCTTTTGATTTTTTGAAGCAGTAGTGAGGAAGAATAAAAACGCTGAGTAAAATTAAATGGTCAATGTAAGCTTAAATCCACCAATGGAAATAGGGAAGAGAAAAAATACAGCATAAGAGGAAAAGAAGAAGAACAATTTGGAGTTTTTAGAACCAACTTTTAGTATTTCAAAGAAGGAAAAAAAAAATGAGAGGAACATTCTAGAATATTTGAGGGAATTTGTAAATGGAAGACATTTAAAATATTGTGGGCTGGCAGCGCTGTCATGCAGGCAAAGCATATCCTCTCATTTTTTGCAGCCTTCTTCGTCTGTTTTCAGGTGTGTGTGCGTGCGAGTGCGTGTACTTGAGTCAGTGCGCGTGTACCTGAAGAATCCGCAAGTAATATTTGTGCACTGCCAGAAATTCCCGCACGTTGTTTGAGTTTGCAGTCGGCGTAGGTGTTCAAATTCGCTTTGTTGAATACAGAATTTACAGGCTGTGAGGCTGAAAGCATAACGCCGACAATACATATGCATGCATGTATGTATGCGCTGCAAGTGTGTGCGCTCGCGTCATCTTTTATGAAGAAATTCCATAATCAAATATTTATGAAACACTTTAGCAAAACTTTATAACAAGAAAAATGCGCATAATATTAAAAACACTTGAAAATTGTCTGCAGAATATCGGAGTGGCTTGAAGAGCTGCGCCTTTGCATGTTTGTGTGTATGTGTGCAAGTTGTGAGGCGGCATCAACTTTTATTGGCTTTGAATGTTATGCGCCTTGTATAAAAGGCCAGACCAATTGGTCGTAATTGAAAGTACGCTTTTCTCATTAATTCGCGCACTCGAAACGTAACCGAAAGTGGCCCATAAAATGCTGTAAAAGCAAGGATCTTCACGCTCTCCTGCAGCTGTGCTGCACTTTAAGCAGAGAAGGACTCTTTGAGGCATTAATAGGAGTGGTTCGCTCTGAAACAGGTACTCTTACATACACATTACTCTGAAAAAGTTGCGTAGAAAACACTTTTTATAATCATTTTGAGCAGACAATGTATTTGATGAGAAAGTGAATTGGTTTTAAATGGTTTTGAAACACAAAATTTATAAAGAAGAAAGAAATGTGGTTTCATTGCAATCATGTACAAACATTTTTTGCCAAATGAAGTTTCTCTTAAAAGCATTTCGTTTAAGAAGGTATGCATCCAATAGGTACTTATATGCAACGATAGTTCTATCGTTTAGTGTACTTTTTATGAAAATGTAAAGACAAATTTCTTTTTGAAATTATGAGATTCAGCTAGATTAGCCTACACATTATGAGACAGAAAGTGATTCAAAATTGCTTTGGTCCTTACTGAGCTTCTTGTTGGAAACTGCATATAATTTCTAACAGTGCAAGACAAATATGTATGTCCATTTATGCCATAATGAATAAAATAGGCGATAGCCAGTTGTTGTGTGATATATATAGGTCACTGAAAGATTTGATTTAATAATATTTGCTATATGTTCGATGCTAGTAATTCAAATTACTAGGCAATGTGATTACGCAGCTGAAGCTCCCTTATTTAGAAATCTGGCTGCTCTTTTGGCCATAGTCAGTAAAAATTCAATACTAATTTCAATCGATTGCCAATTAGCTTCAACTGCCTTAATTGAGCGATATTAGGGACCCGTAGTAGGGATCTAGTCTTCTAGCCACTAGTTGCTATACTTACATATGTATATTCAAAGTAAATGTACTTCTTTTTATAAACGTATGCATAACATCCGATTATGGGGGTTTGTTACTAGTAAAATGTTATTGTATTAGTATAAAAGAATATGAACATATTTACACAGTTCCAACGCAGAACATATACTCCGATCCATTGCCCGTTGGCCCATTACAAAACCAAGCAACACAAACCGAAGTTCCACAGTCGGCCAGAGGAATTATCCGACAGTTATAAGTATAATAAAAATGATATGTCTGTCATAAAAAGTATGCGCCATTTTGCGAGTTGTTAAATTAGTAAATGTAATTTATTGTTCGTTATACAAAAAAGGATAACATGTTTTAACGCTTAAACTGTTAAAGCCAAGTCGCACTTACAGCTAACAATAAGAAATGTATCGCTATCTACAAAAAATAAATTACATGACAAAAAGAATACTTGAGGAATGTTGGCACTGAACAGCGCAGGAATACTGCTAAGCTTGTTGTCTGTCAGTTCGATTCTTCAACTTGAGTAAAAAAAAGCTTAAAAATTATTGTTCTCTTTGCAGCGTTCGTGTGAAGTATTGCAATTGCAACGTGTGTATGTATAGTTTACACATGGCTATGTGTGAGTAAAGGCACTTTGTATGTATGGTATATTTTTGCGAAATATAACGATTTTTATAGAAGATATAGAGAGATGCTAACAGCCTTAGCTGTGCTCTTTTGCTCGTAAGCATTTTGTTTGCATATGAAATGGGATTCAGCGATCTTCGAGTTCCCTCTAACTTTAAAGTAGCGCACTTCCGCTATTAGATTTCCGTTTCCGTCGGCTGAGAGGGACTTGTGCGCGTGTTGCGCTCGGGTTCGGGTGTTTTCGGCTGCATGCGATTCGACAGCAACTTCGCCTGCTTCTCGAGCAACTCACGCTGATCCTTGGGTATCCAGCGCGCGACTCCACGAGACTCCGGTATGCCGAGCTCATTGCCGCGATTAAGCAGATCGGAGTTTTCGCCGCCCTTGCCAGCATCACTGCCGACGCTCTTGTGCGAGTTGCGTCCGCCGGCCGTGCCCATTACAGTGCGCAGCGGCACAGTCGTGGGATTGTACACGCTGCTCTCGCGATCCGTGGCATACTCGAAGGAGTCGTCGTCGTTGATGTGGCCCGAGTGCGCGCGTTTCTGCACCGTTTGGTGATCCTGTCCGTTGAGAGCGTATTTGCCGTTCTCTGAATCCGGCCTGTTGCCGATGATTGTGACGCCTGTGGGTGTCTCAAGCAGCGCCACATTCTGGCCATGTGCGCGTGCATCCTTCTCACTAATGCTAGCGATAGTTGAAAGGTCATGGCAGGAGCGGTTATGAAAGAAATAAGGAACATAGCAGAAAAGAGGGCGCATTAGAAATGATTCGTTCGCTCTCGTGCCGCGCTCATTCCTTAAGGCTGAGTGGCTGAATTGGCGGCTGAACTGGTGGATTTGGCGGAAGTGGTATGGCATTAGGTGATGCTGAGGCTGATTATGAGAGGCGAGCGAGTTGGGACGGCACAAGCGACTTTGCTCACTGGACAGTTAATTTCGATGAAGCACAATTTGAATACGCTTAGTTATAGATTGTATAGAGACGAGACGAGTGTGCGGCAGATTTTGAACAGATACGGTATTCGTTTAGCGAGCATTCGGATTAAAATGCGTTCGATGCGGTTACTCATGAGCGTCTTTAGAACTACTAAAATGCCTCGCTTGTATGCCTTATACGAGTATGTATGTATGTATGTTAGTGTTTGTTACACAACTATTGCATGTATGCGTGTGTTTTGAAAAAATTAAAATATGTAAAATTTAGCAGATGAATTTTGGCATTGCAGATGCAGACTACAAACTATAAAATGCAACAATCTAGAAGCCGCATTCGACGTGCAACTACAACTACAACTACAACACTGACACTAATGCAATATGCGCTACAGTTAGTATGATAGTTTAGGATTGTCTGGTTTACCATATTCCATTATGCTGATGATGAAGTTGATGAGCATGATGTTGATGGTGAGTGTTCATATGTGCACATGCCACCTTATGCTAAATAATGCAGTTAATACTTACGTTTCATTTGTGGCCGACTTCACAGATTTTCCTGAAATTGCAACAAATTGAAAAATTTTATTACTTGTGAAAGAAAGGAGAGCAGAGCAGCGCTTATGGCATTTAAAATGGAATTTAGCATAGATTAGTAGTGCTTTGTGTTTTTAATCAATAGTACGAGAAATATAGAAGAAAGTTAAATGAGTTTGGAAGTTCTAAATTTTCTTTGAAGCTTAATTCGAAACATTATTATTTGTTTTAAAACACCCCTTTTAAAGAAATTTTTATGCAAAAGACATAACAGCAGTTCTATTCAAAGCTATCTTTGCAAATTGTGGGTTTTCAAAACAAAAGCTTTATCTGGTCCGAATCTTTCCAAATTCATTCCGAAGATATTGCCGAAAATGCTAATTAATTTAGACTTCCAGGTTCTTCATACCTCTTTTCGAGTATATGTGTATGTAGAAATCAAATGATTTTATGGTATGGTAGGATGTTCTTATGTATCTTTTGTTAAATCACTGCATACAGATAATAGTTTCACACTTTCTTTTATATTGATGCTCTTACTCTGACGATGTGTTGCTATGTTCATAGTCTAGCAATATGTTGTTGCACCAAATATGGAATGTACTAACAGCTTAAAAATTTGATTTTCCAGCAGATGCATTTAAATCCTATTTTCGTTTTCTTTATGCTAACTTTGAATCGGTTGCAAGAATCTAAGCCAAATCGAAATATAATTTAGACCTAAGTCGACTTATTATGCCTTCAAGTGAAACTATCTATATACATATCTTTAATGGACCATATCTATGTTTGATCATTTATTGCTCAAAACAATTCATCTTTCAATTGCTTGGCTGCTTATATTAGAAAAATTTATAGTGAAACCATTTATATTTATTTAAAAAAAACACAATTTATTTGTAAATCTGAAGTTTTACAAAATCTAAAAAAAATTACAAGATACAAAATTATCATTGTAGCAAATAGTTAATACAAATGTCTAACTTAAAAAGGTAAAATTGTAGATTACTTCTTTTGTTTCGTTTGTATTACATTTTTACAGTGTCTTAGCGTGCGCTTTCATTAAGTGGCCGTAATGTAACTAACTGGTTAAATGCCATTATCAGCCAAATACAGCATACGGCAGGGTACAATACACATAGAGACAAGCATGCTGAAGGACTTTGCTTTATAGCATATGGAAATTACTTAGTCATGGCTTATATTCAATATACCCTCTTTCTTTAAAGTCGACTATCTTAGATAGCGAAAAAACGGCAGCTATTTTTTTAAACTATCAATTAATTAATTTATGAATCGAATCACTGCAATTTTTAGTAAAAAGTATCCTTCCTTCAAAATTTATATAAAAGACGACAACTTTCGTTCGAGCAGAATTTGCCATTGAAAACCCATTTTGAATAAAACCGTAGATAAAGCGTATTGAATATAAGCCTTTGCTATTTTTTTTTATAACTATAATAATGAAGTTGTTGTATATAAATTGTAGTTTTGCTTGTAAATGTAAAATACTCAAGGCTTGAGGACGGCGTTTTGGAGAATTTAATTTGCAAATATCAAATGTGTATATATATGCTTACACATATGTATATCTCAACTATATGTATATAGCGAGAGAGAGATTCACTTACTTTTCGAGACATTAAAAGATTCGCTTGTTTTTCTTACATATAATTACAATATTTAAAAAAATATATAAAAGAGTTGACTTATAATAAATTTACGGCATTCACAATAAAAACTGGATTTGTGCTCTTTATAAAATGTGCTTTGAGATATACGATTTGAACTTTTGAACTTTGAATTTATAGTTAGTTTCGAAATGATTTGCATTCTCTTCGAGTGTGTGTGTGCGTTGCTCATGTTTGCGCAGATTCCTTAAAGGACTTGGCAGTTGAACTGGGCCTTTTTGCAATTTGCACTTTGCAGTTGGCGATTTACAATAAATTTGATTTGCATGTTTTTATTAACATATTGATTCCGTTGTTGGTGTAATTTCGTGCTAGTTCGATGTTGCTGCTGCTGCCTGCCATTGGCATGTCAGCACTGCCTAAACGGAAGTGTTCGTTTTCGGATCGGTGCCATTCTGATGGCCATTGGCCGGTGCGGTGGCAGTGCTGGTGACTGTGACAACGATGGGTGCTGGTAGCGGCTTGGCGGCAGCGAGGACCGCGCCGGCACTCTTCAAATCGGCCTTCTTCTGTGCCTCCAGCTTGTCGGTGACGGGTGGCGTGGCTTCCTCCGACTGGTGTGTGGTGTCGATGTGCTCGTCGCCGTTGTTGAAGTCTTCATTGTGCTGCGGATTGATTTGTGCCTCCGAATCGGGTCCGATGTCAGTGTTCAGAGTTGCGCCTGTAACAACAACAACAAGAACTAACGTTTAGCGTCGTTCGCTCAAATCAAATAAGGCAAGCAAATCATTTTCAGCTAAATGAGAACCAAAGTGAAAGCAAAAGTAAAGCGCGGCGTTCCGTCCAGAAAACCAAATTTTGTTAGTGTTAAATTTTCAAAATTTCCAACAGCCAAAAATTAAGCAATTTTTTTCGTTTGTTTTGTTTTTGTTGTAAATTAAAAACGAACAGAAAAATAACAACATGAAAATATAACTTGAAGCGCATTTGTTAGCTCTTGTCGTTGTTGTCCTCGCTGTACATACATATACCACATACATACATACATATGAATTATGAGCACTTTGTATTTGTACTTTTCAAATTCATACGCTTTTCTTTTTCTATACGTAAAATGTATCACAAAGTATGCTTAAATTTTATGGGAGCACAAACCATGCAAAATGTGAATGCAAAGAGAGAGATAATTAAAATTCTTCGACTTTTTCTTTTTTGACATACAATAAATATAGCAATTATTATTTCTACCATGAAAGGATGATGAAAATGTATTAGTAATGGCAATGAAAATGATGATGAAGTTTATTAGCTGTAAACATAGTTGGAAAAATACTTTGGCGAATGGGAAAGTCGAGTCTGTATTGCGACGATTTATGTTAAAAATTGTTCAAAAATGTTTTTCTTAAATTGAAACTATCTTGAGACGAAAAAGATTTTCTTCAGAATTCCAAAGAAACACAAAAAAATGGTTTTTCGCAAGCAGTTCACTTTATTTAGAAACATTTGAAGCCAATGGATACATTTCGAGTTATGATTGTATTTCTTGTATTGAGCATAAACGAATTGAAAAATAAAATTTCATAGTATTAAATACATGTGTTTGTTCTAATCTAAAAGAACATTAAGGAAATTAAAATTCTTTTTATTGATTTTGTAAAAACTTTGAAGATTTTTTTCAGCAACGTTCAGTTTGATTTCGGTAAAGGTCATAATAAATTCATTTTTCATGACTTTAGAAACGGAATTATATTCATATTTTATATTCGGAAGCTACTTAAATTGGTTTTCACGTTTTGTTTTAAAATTTTGGGTCATGGGACTGTCCTTGAATAGTTGCGCATTCAGAAAATCTCAATGATTAGTAAGCATGTTTAAAATAAGATCTCACTCAAAGAATTTCAATTGATTCATAATAAAGAGCACTAGGCAGAACCAGACGAACTTTTTGCTGCCGTCATTCCGCCCATCACCAACAAAACTCTTTTTAACAACAACAAAAGGAATGATGCTTGCCACAGAAGTCATTTTAAAATGCTGCCTTCCCTACTCAAAATGCCACTTGCTTTTCAGTGGGAAAAATATGTGCAGCCCTGAACGAAGCAGTTTCAATAGTTTCTCACTGATTTGCGTTTCCAGCTGGACGCCCTTCAAATGCAACGCACAGCGAGCTTGGCTGAGGAGCACCGCTTGATCCTCTTAACTGGCTGGCTAATTAGAAAATTAATGCGGTTTTGGAATTAAATTTTGCGAAGCGACTGTCGGGTGCAAACTATTTTCGCAGCGAGCAGTTGCGCTCGATTGCAGCGCTGCGCCGCTCCGCGCCTGGGGGTATGCAACAGCTGCTATTGCGGTTATTATGAACTGCATAACACTCTCGCTGGCAGTGAAATTGAAATACTCTCGGTGTTAAGCGGATTTCGGGAAAATGCTTGTAATTAGCGCAACCCGCTCGAGTGCTTGCGGTAAGGATTTCAGGCAAGGATTTATAATAAAAATTTAATTAAAGTTTCCCCCCTTTAATGGGGCGACAAATTATGCAGCGTGCACAGGCGATTATGTGGGTTTATGAGTGGACATTTTGAAAAAAAAATGTCAGGCAACTATATGCACTTTTTATTACAAGCATTAAATGCAGTCAAAAGAGTTGGCTATTAATTGCAAAATCTGCTCGTTTTTAAGTGCAGCCACTTTTGTATGTAGCCAATGGTGTGTAGGGGAGGATTTTTTTAAAACATTTTGACCATATTATTTTGTTAGTTAATTTGCTGCGTTTAATAAAAGAGCATATTATAGCTGTTTAAGCTGGCAACTAGTTTGCTCTAAGCTAATATAACGTTCTTCAATTTATGGGAAACGGGTACGAGGTTTGTTTAAGGCATATTTCTTAGCATTCGATAAATGCTTTTTATATGAGTATATATGTATCTCATAGCAATAGGAGGGCTCAAAATACTAGGAAAGGCACCAACGATATCCAAAGTATGTAAATAATTAATGTTCTAAAATTTCTGATTTCCGCCAAATGGCTGTAGGTATAAGAGAAATGTATGAAAAGCCGTTTATAACTGTTTCGTTCGAATATTTCTGGCTGGTTTTAATAAGTTACATATTTTCATAAAATTTTATTTTAAAATTGGGACCTTTGTAAATAATAGTAAATTGGCAAGCAAATGAAATGTCAAAATCATAAATTTTTAGTGAAATTTGAAATAAATTTTGTTATGAGTAAATGACGTAATTTGCGCGTTTTCATAATTTGAAATTTCAATGGTCTGAAATACTAAAACCCTTCGAAATTCCGAGATCGACGTTCCGAAAATACAAGTATGCATATATTTATATGTTGCTCATTGCCAGGGATTTATTTATGTAGCTACACCTTAACGACGAACTCCGCGGAGTACTCAATACAAAGCCAGATATTTAATTAAGCGAGAGATGCTTGCGGTTTCCATCTACTTGCGTTACTTTCCCACAACATTTTCTTGCTGCGGCCGCACTCTCAACAACAGAGGAGGCGGGAAGAAAATCCAAGTAAATGGCAGTAAATTCAGAAAGCATCAACAGTGCTGGCTCACAGCTACTCCTGCCGTTGCTGAGGGTGGGACGGCCATGTTGAGTACCTCACATATGGCAGCTTAATTATATTGAAACTGGAGAAACCACTTGGCGCATGTTTATTTGCCAACCTGAGCAGCTGAACATGGCGACAAGCTTTTAATTAGTAAAATTCCTTTTATTTTGGAGTCGCTGAATTTTATGAAAACTGCAATTTGAATAAAATGGAGAGCAGTCGTCTATGCGCTGGAACGCAAGTGCATGTGAGTGTGTTAGCATAAATGTGAAAAGTGCAGTGCAGTGAGGCGAAATGAGCTGAGTTGAGCTGAGCTGAGAAGACCACCAACTACCAGTGAGAGCAAAGGATCACTTACCTCCGAAACACCATCTGCCGGTGGCGCGCGCAAACACGATCAGCAGCACGATCACAATCAGCACGGCGACGGCCACGACGATGCCCACGATGGCGGCTGTGTCGAGACTTGCGCTGGGCGGTGTGCTGGATGAGCTGATGCGCACCTGGTAGTCGGTGGAGCCGAGCGCGTTTGTGGCGCGCAGCTGATACGTCTTGGTGGTGTCCTCCAGCGTGAGTCCGGCAATGGCCATGGTCACATTGTAGTCATCCTGACCCAGATACATGGGCTCATAGACCGAGAAGCGTCCCTCTTGCTGGCCCTGCTTGATGGTGCCGCCGTTGACGGTCCACTCTACAATGGGCGCGGGATTGCCATGTATGATGACACTCACAATGGCGGTGTGTTCCAAGTAGAGGCCGTAGACAAGCACCTCAGGCTGTTTGACTGGCGCGACTGTGCAGAAGCAAACGTTTATTCAGTGAGTTCCTTGGAGATACTCAAAGCAAGTGGCATACTCACAGCGCACGAGCAGCAGATAAACGCCTTCCTGTGGCGGCAGATTATCACGATCGGTTTGATGATGCGAGCGGCAGATCAGCTTGTGACCATCGTCCTCGGGGCCCAGATGCCATTTGATTTCCTGCACGGTGGTGGACAGCGAGATGTTGTAGTCATTGGGCGAGGCCAAAAACTGCATTGGGCTGACGGACTTGTCCGCGGGCTGCTCGTCAATGTACCAAGTGATGTTGGCGGTTGGACGACCGTCGCGCACAATGCAGCGCGCCTGGAAGAGATTGTTCTCCTCGAAGTAGCCATCGCGATTCGGCTTGGTCAGCAGTTCGATGAGCGGCTGTTGCGGACGCACTGTGGAAGAGCAAACAATTTTATATAGTCAAATAAATTGAATCTCAGAATGAGATCGAAAAGTGTTGTTGGAAATAAGCAACTCTTTCTGGAAAAGTGTTGCCGCTCTGTTGCTTGCTTGCAGGAATACTTACATGCCACCACCAAATCAATTCGGCCCGTCAGCTCCTCGCCCTGCACGCCCAGACTGCACTTGACCTCGCCATTGTTGCTGGCTTTGACGCGGTCGATGCTGACGCCGCATTGGCCCGCCTCCAGGCCGGCGCCGAAGTACGTGAAGCCGGGCGTTTTGCTCCAGTCGGGCGACAAATTGAGCACTTTCTCGCCGGGTATCTCGATTCGACAATAATTAATTGAATGTCCATAGCGGCAGAGCAGTTCCGTTCGATCGCCCTCGTTCAGCAGCGCCGTGTTGGGCTCCACATTCACTTGGCCATTTGTGAGGGAATCTGCAAGCAAAAAGCATAAACGACGAGGTCTGATAAAATTGCACCATAATTAGACAATTAAGTCATTGGCTGTGGAGCAGAAAGAGCGCAAGCAGTTGGCCAGCATGCTTCGCTGGAATTCAATTAAAATGTGTGGTTGGTCTTTTTGGTGGCACTGCAGTGCGTTGCATTTATGTGAGTGCATTCCAGCTAGGAGCCGGTCATGGAGCACACGCAAACCGACCCACTTGACAGCGCTCCTGCGCAAGTGGGAGTGCTCCTTTGTGTTGGCAGCTCACAGCAGCAGCGCGTAATTGCTGCAAATGGCCATAATGGCAAATGCTATCGCACACACATAATAGAGCCATGATGTGATGCGACGCATTGATATGGCGATTAGTTGGCTCATCAAGTATGCACAGTTTCAGATAATAAAAGTGCACATCTTTGGGAAGGAAGACACTGAAGCGGACAATTTAAGTGGTTGTGTGGCATAAGCTGTGATTTTTCTTATATTCTTAAATTTATGAAGAATTCAATGAAATGTTTTCTACTAAATCAAAATGCAACAGATACTCATTTTAGTTGCTTTGACTAAAACCGATTAATAAAATCTGTAGGGTTAAATATTTTAACTAGATACAGCTTATTATATATTATACTGATGAATCACACACTACAACATCCAATTCTATTCAATCCTATTGCAATCTTTTCTATGGCATAATATTTCATCCTTTCAGATTCTATGCTTATTAAGCCCCTTCCTCCGGATAAGTCCAGTTAACCGGCTTTAAAATAAAACGATCTTTTTGCATGAAGTAAGTTGGAATAGGCAGCGAACATGCTGTGATTTTGACACACATCATTCAAATTATCAGCTGGTTTTATATATTTTAAATTGAAATTCACATTAAAAGTCATTGTTGAGGTTTTCTGTCAAGAAACGAAATATGTACCTATCTGACTGTATCCATGTGAGCAATTAAATTTATTGTTTTTGATATTGTTATACACTTCATCTGATTGCTTTGAATATAGAAATGGAGAGTTCTTGTCTTTTCTCTTGCAAAGAGTGTAGATAGTAGAAGCTTCATCTTATAAAAAATTTAAATTGCTGAGCATTTTTTGTTGTTGTTTCGTTTTTGTATGCTTGAATACCACTGCCAGCTATAATGGCGCTATTGGAAACTGTAAGCTTCAGTGCTTGCCATGAAAATATCATTTATCATTCAATATTCCGGGCCATTAGAGCTAAAATTTTTTTGTCTTTCCATGAAATTTGTTATGCTTTTTCAGTGCAAGTGCAGACATTTTTTTATGTAGTTGAAGCTGAGCATGTGGTTGTTTTTTATTGCACTGTGTGAGTGTGTGTGTGTGTTTGCAAAAAATAATAAAAATACTAAGCAAATTTTTGGTTATTATTGCTTTCGAATCTGGCTTCTATAAACAACAGATATATATGTGGAACTTCCATCTCACTCTGATATTAAATTTATGTGCATATGTGTGAGTGGACGTGTAAATGATACCAGCAAAATTCGGCGAACCCCCACTGTTAAGTGCTGGCGGTGAATTTTCAATCATCGCCGAAGGAAAAGAAGAAACTAGCCACTTTGCATGCAACTCAGCTGCAATTGCAGATTACAGCAGATTGTGCAATTGCTTCCATTTTTTCAAGCTTCTCACAGCGAGTATCTCATCTCAAAGGCCATCGCAGCATTCGGCGAACAAAGCAGTGTCACTGGCCAAGCGCGTAATATGAACCCCCTCTGGCAGCAAGCAGCTGTCTTGATTTTGCACTGTTGCTCCTCTGGCAAGACAATTGCAGCTGGCCATTTGTCCGCCTTCGCTTGCGCAATGCAAATGCCACCTTAGATATTTCTCCTTTGTGCGAACAAGTGCGCTTTTCTGCTTGCCTAAACGCTTCAGCGATTTGCCATACTCCCACTTGTTGCATTGCTGCTGCTTTGTGCCATGCTGCTGCTGCTAGGAAGCCGGCTTCTTTGCAGCCATTAGCTGCTTTTGTCCATTCTGAGAAATGTAATTCAAGCTTTTTATTTATGCATGCAAGATTCCGAAATTTATTGCAAGACCGAAACAGAGATTACTCTGACAGCCTGTCACTTTTATTTTCATATCAACTTCATAGTTACAATTTTTGATTGAGTTCTTTAAATTTTTAGCTCAGTCTTAGTTAAGTTGATTGACAATGAGCTGTTTATTAAGAAATATTCAATATTCATTCTATGCAAAAAAATTTCAAAGTTATTATTATCTATATTATCTATCTTTTAAGTTCGCTAAAGCAAGACCAGAATGTAACGTACATATATTATATCGTATGGAAACTACGGATCGTACTATCAACTATCGTATGGATTTTAATGCCTTCCGTTAGAATAGTCTTGTTAGTTTTCTTAAGACTCTTCATAAGAAAAGCACCAACTAAATTATATGCAAATTGTTAAGAAAAATTTTGAAATTATGATATACGAAATGGAATGTTTAAAGAACGAAACCAATTTGTATAAAAAATTAAAAGAAAATTTATTAATAACATACTAGTTTGATATGCCACTCATCGCGCCACAAGCGACGTCGACAGTTGACGACACTACTCAGCGTTGCAACAACAGCTGAAACAACAATGGCTGCTGCAACATTGCAGGCAGCACCATTACGACCAACAACAGCATCATCATCGTCAGCAACAAGAAGAGCTGTAGCAATAACGGCATTAGAAAACGCTAATGCAAGCGACGACATTTTTGAGCGAAGCCCGCTTCAGCTGAAAAAGGAGCGCGCAGTTGAAAGCTTTTGCTTTAGCGGAGGAGCCGCCACTGCAACAATGCAACAGACTGCTGCGGCACAGACGCTACTCCAAACTTGTTCGACATGCGCTTGAATTTAATATGCGTGCATTCATTCCTCTTGGAACTTTCTTGAGCAGCTCATAGAATCATTAGCGAGGCGACGGCGGCGTGTATATATCATCACGTGCAGACGCGAGTAGCTTAATTGAAGTGGCTTCGCGCGCCGGTAGAGGGAGCTGACACTGATGCAGATTAATGAGACAGACGCTTACTCGCTAAGCGAGTGGCGTCAATTTTCGTGATTGAAGGCAGCCGCGCTGCGCCAGTCTGTCAGGTGCTGCGCAGCAGGTGACGTCTGCGAGAAGTGCGTCAGTGCCAGCAACAACTTTTCCACTTTGGCGAGCTGCAAGCGAAAATGCGACGCTTCACAGCGATGGAGAAGATGAAGAGCATAATTAATAAGGTGTCAAAGCAATTTGTGCGCTTGTGGTTCAGGCGAAGGATGCTGCCACCAAGTGCAAGATATTGGCAAAGAGATAATTTAAAAATTATTTTAAGAAGAAATAAACAGCGTCAAAATGTGAGAGTGTTGGAAAAGAAACAAGTTTTATTTACGAAGCTTTGGAGTACAATTTTGAAACCAATTTTGGAATGAAAGATGAACAGGAATCTATGATTTAAAAAATTTGATATAAAGTTTTGAAATTGACCTATATAAATTTGCAATTTTCAGCACGTGCCAAAAGCAGTTTTACGATATTAACAAAAATCCATGCCTTGATCTTATCGCATATATACTTTAAAATGTAAGGCAATTTTCTGAGCCGATACTGTACGCGAAAGATGAGCGATACATTCAGAAGTACAGATGTTTATTGTATATGTTCTTCGAAACAAGCTAGAGGGCAACCCTTTTCACTTTATACAAGCGTTTTCGAGCAGAGAAAGAAGGTATAAAATTTGTGTGCAATTTGGTGATTAGCATTTTCTAGAAATATGCATAAATATTCAACGCTTTCACCGTCAATTCGAATAGAAAGCACCACGCCCCGAAACACCAATACAAAACGTTTAATTAAAATGCAGAATCGATAATGAAAATGTTGCCAAAACAAAGGCAACATTTATGGGGTCAACAACATCAAAACAACAACAACTCGCGCAACAACATCATCAAAATGTCAAAAACATTCGCAGCTCCTCGTCAACAATTCAACACGATTGAACAAAAGAGCGCCAGCAATTGTGTGCGAAATAGCTGATGGGAGTTAGACTGTGGGGGAGGAGGTCATCATGGTGCTTGCTATATAAATCTGAAAAACCAAAAATCCGCTGCACGGCTGCTAATTGCACAAAAGCCAAGAACCTAAAAAATCCAATCAAAAACAACCAAAAAACCGAAAATCAAAGCAAACGACCCAAGTCTGCGAAGCAATCAAACACGAGCGTAAGCAAAATAGCGTAAACCAGGGAAGGGGGAACTGACGACTTAATTGGAAAACGAAAATTTAGTTATATGTTAATATTTAATTTCGATATGGCTGTCGAATGATGACAACGAATGGAAGAAGTTAAAGTGGAGGCGACTGCAGAAAGGATTTTTTCCAATGCATAACAACGGTAAAAGATCTAGTCAATTAGATCGATAATTGGATTGTTTGCCATGGTTGATTCGCACATATTCTAATTTATAATCAATAAAAATGTGGTGCACCAAAAACCAGCAAAAACCTATCAAGAAAACACACTCTTGTCACTCTACATTTTCATTCCTATTTATTTAATATCTCTGGCATCCCTGTTCATCTTTCAATCCATGCAACTCTGTTAATTCCCTTTTTGAATTCCTTTCGTTAAATATAGAGTCAGTCTAATTCTGGCGCGTGACATGGTCAAATCGTTTTATTCGGAATAATCGGCTATACTGACACTCTTCTCACCATTTGATCCTTATGAGCCATCAGAATGCCAAAAGATGTGATCTGCTGTTTCTTAATCTTTATTCCAAAATCTTTCCGTAGTAAACACACAAGATAAACTATACCTATGCCTATACCTGCGTACGCCCATGGAAATACAGCAATACTCTTTAGAATCCGTGAAGGCTGAGGCAAGGGAAACTATAGCCATCAAATGCAAAATGAGCCGCGCACCCGTGATGGGGAAGGGGGGGCATAGATGTGTGCCACAACACGCTCTAATGATGCTGACGCTGGGAATTGAAATGGCAGTGCGGCGTCATCGCTGGGGCAACCAGCGGAGCCGTCTGCCATTCGTAGCAAGTGGTCAGTCAGGCTGTTCATACTCGATTCGCTGACAATGTGCTTAACTGTGCGTGTGTGTGTGTGTTTGCAACGCTGCACAATCATAAACATGGAGCCACACCGGCGCACCGGCTGCAACTGCTGCGATGTGGTACTGAGTCCGAATGTGGCTACATGTGTGTGTGTGTGTGTTATTGTGTATGTATATGCAGCACAAGATCTGCCAGGCGCACAGACTCAGCGCTTGCAATTGAGATTATTGCAAAGTTACTTTTAGCATGCTGTTAAGAGCTACACATTATGTGATTGCATATGGGATTTCGACATGGGCTGGTCGATATATTGTGTTAAGTGTGCATATCTCAATCATCAGAGAAGCATACATCCAGAGAAACTCTCAAACATCTGCAGTGTCTCTCTTTCACTATCTCCGGATCTCGCCTAATCTACAGATAGCGCCATGTCCTTTTGGGCTTTGAAACTGGCAATCAACTTTCAACTGGAATGCGCTAGAAACTCTCTTTATCTAACAGATGCTATATGTAACAGCTATCGATTAATCAGTATTGTATCTGTGACCTATTTGGTCTATCAATCTAGCTGAAGTTAACTTAAGCCGAAACTTGTGAGTTCTTAAACAGATTTTTTAGCTGGGAAATGGTCTATGTCTGCCCTATTTGGCCTATCAGTGATATCTGATTTACCATGGCAAGAAATTTCAATCTATTGGACGATGTGCGTCCAAATGTTTGTGTGTCTATCATTTATTTACGAAAAGCTCAACAATATCTAGAAAGAAATCTGAACTGCCGCTCCATGAGGAACTGTACCGCATTGGCATTAGTCGTTGCGGCCGAATCAAATATACCGAACTCGTATTTCTGCTTTTTGCCGCCACTGGTTGCAACGTTGCCGCACAGCTGCAACACACTGTGCCGCGCCGACTGTCGCCATAGTCGCCACATGCGCTGCTGATGCTGCTGACGATAGTGGCCAGAGTGGTGGGCACATGGCCAGGCAAGTATCTTGTTCCGCGTTTCCGTTTAAATAAAAAGCGAATGTCTTCTGCTCTGCTGCCCTCCTGGCCCCCCCCGCTGCTGCTAAATACCTCATGCGCGGTTTTGTATTTCACCTTTTCTTGTGATTCGTTCATGCTGTCGTGCTTGATGATGTGATCTCAGCAGCGGCAGCAAAAAAGTTTATTAGAATTAGCACAGATACTCGTATCGAAACCAGGCCAAACAGCATCTTTTGCTGGCTTTGTTGTTTTCTGTTCTGTTCTGCTGTTGCTTTTGTTGTTTGCTTTTCGATGTTCTTGGCTGCAGCTCATCTTCGTGTGCTCTTTTGCAGACACGGAGAAATTGTGAAATGGTTTCAACTTCTTCATTTGCTCTTTCAGCTTTTCTGCGCCACTGATTGATGTCTTGGCAATTTCTTAAACTTTTACTCAAGCTAAGCAAAATTTCTACATGCTTTGACATTCGAAAGAAAATGCAATTAACTCGAAGTAGCGCAGAAATGCGTTTGCTATTTAAACCACTTTTCAAATATATAGAGGAAAAGTGCTAATGAACATTTCAAGAGATAGATTAAGAGTAGAGTTGCAAGTGATTACTGCTGTTTTTGTTGGAATATGCGCTTAAAGCAGCTACGTCTAGCTCATTGCCTCATTGCATAACGTCAAGAAGACTTTGAAATCAAACTAAGGCGCTTACAATTTTTAACACAATCCCTCTTTATACCAATTTTCAGCAAATTTTTATAAGCTTTCTATTAACTTCACTTTGCAGATGTCGTCAAATCTAGTAATCAATTTTTCACCCACTTCTCGACTACTTAGAGATCTGAAACTTTGCATACATGCCTAATCTAGAGCCCAATACATGAATCAATAAATTTTATGGGCGTAGGATAAGGGGCGTGGCACTTTTTTATAAACTCCAGATTTGTGTATAACTTTAGAACTACACATCACACATCAATGAAACTCGGTAGGAACTTACTACATATCCATATCCTTCTACTGAGAAAATAAGACGGGCACTGGATAAGGGGGCGTGGCACCGCCCATACAAACCAAATTGTTTATATCGATTAGCTTTGGAACTAAAAGTCGTGCAGCATAGAAATTTCGTATGCAGTCGCCTCTTGGATGTGTCGTCCCACTGGTAAAATTTTATGGGCGTAGGACAGGGGGCGTGGCACTTTTCAAGCAACTACACACTTGGGCTTCAGTTTATAATTATAGGTACACCACACATCAATGAAAAACGATAGGAACTTACTCGCCGCGCCTTGCAAGCAAAACAACAACAACTCATCGCGCCACAAATATGCCACGAATATTAGGGTCGATCACAGCCGTATAATTTGTTAAATTGAGGATATGACGATAGGAGACACTGTGAATACCCTAAATATTGTGTACTGCTCTGCAAGTTTTAAATTCTTTTTGCGACAAATTTCAGAGCTCTAAAATTTAATTTATGGAAGACTAAAAAGTAGAAAATAAAATTATATAAAAAAAAACTTTTTAAAAATAAGCTTTAATTTATTTAATGTACTAAAAAGTAGAAAATAAATTGTTTCCAAGTCACCTGTATCTTACTATCAATAAAAGCTTGTGCGCTCAATATCCATATTCAAAATATCTTTCATTACTAGAATCTATTTGCAAAAAATAATTTAAATAAAATATTGTGTTAACTGGATGACAAATTTTGAACACATGAGCGCCCCAAGCTTTTATTAATAGTAAAATACAGGGGACTTGGAAACAATTTATTTTCTACTTTTTAGTACATTAAATAAATTAAAGCTTATTTTTAAAAAGTTTTTTTTTATATGATTTTATTTCAAGTTTGAGTGATGAATTCTTTTCCTTGCACACAGATGGGCGTTTGTCTATTGAACAATTCAGTGTTGAAATTTTCCTGATCTTTTTTTAAAGTGGAGGATTTTTTATGTTGACAAGGAACATAATTGGTCAGTTCTCACCAAGTTTGACTACAGAAACTGTAGGCATCACTTGGAATAGGCGGAACACTTGCATATAAAGTGGTAAGTGGTATCCTCGTTCTTCAGACAGTTTTAACAGATGCTGTCATCGGTCAGGCCCATCACACTCAAGTGTTTAGTAGAGGAGATTTTTCAAATTTGATTATCTTCTATTTAAAGCTTTTAACAAACTCTAATAAGAGCAGCTGACTAACTGCATATAAGGCTATAAAATCATTCGAAATATTTACGCATTTATTGCTATTATTTTGTGCATCACTGTATCGACTACAAATTCAAAACCATTTCATATGCACACACATTGCCCAAGCTATTGTACATATGCACATATATAGAACTTTTTCTATGCACTACATTTAATTTTAGTTATGCACAAACTTGATTATGGCCGAATTATTAAAAGGATAATGCTCATTCGTTGCTCGTACGCTTATTTAGTGACAGTCAAAGCGTTTTGCTGCTGTCATTTTGCATGGCGATTAGTTGCAGCAACAGTTTCGATTTTCGAGCAATATATATGCAAGCTATTGGCTGTGGTTGCGCGCACACATACACACACATGCAGCCAACTCGCTTACTGACCTCTGCCAATGAACTTCAGTAACTTTTAACCGCAATTTTCGAATGCTCGCCAAAGGATAATTCAACGTTAAATACTGCGAAGGGCAGAGCACAGTTTAAGCTTGTTGTTGTTGTTGCTGGTGCTGTGTGCTTGTTGTGTGTGTGTGTGCTTGTGTGTTATTTTGCCGCTGCTTAACTTTTTTATTGGATTGCGTGCTGGCGCATCGTTTAAGCTGCGCTCAGCACTTTTTAGTTTGCAGACTGACCAACTTCGAACCGCCGCAGCGCGGCAGACGGGCAACATGCAACAACGACACACACATACAGACGAACACAACTTTTGCCTGCCTTTTGGAGTGTATTTATTCGTTGCTGGCACGCAGAAGACGCAGCACACCGCACCGCACCCAGACTCCAGGCGGGCACGCGCTGAGCTGGTCCCCGCTCTAAACGCCTCTTTTAAATTTTTTCCACATTTTACTGCTTTTAATTTGTACAAAGTGCAGCGTTTGCAATGTCCCTATCCCTCCTTCTGCTTCGCCCTCGAACGAACAAGCGCATGGGCCTTCTGGCTGCTGCTCCGACACACAGCTTAGACTGCGGCAGTCGATGTTGTCCTTTATTTGAAACGTGATTTCTGTTCAAATTCACTTTTATTTATCTCATTCATGTTCTCTTGCCTTTTCAGGTTTTGTTGTTGTTGCTTTTTTTGTTGCCTCTTTTTTGTTGCCCATAGTTTTAGCAGTTTTAACGAAGTTGATGACGCTTAAGGGACGCAATAAAAAGTTTGCGCTTTCGAGGCTTGTGTTAAGGCCTTAGCAAAGTCGAATTAACTCAATTTATTTGCTGCAGTTTCGCACTTACTCCAGGCTGAGCATCCAAAAGGAAACATGCGCCAAGCTCGTGTGAATTTGGTTTTGTTGTTGTTTATATAAAGTGCGTTGGTTTAATTTCTTCGGGCGAAAATAAACTCAAATTGCAGCACATACTTTCAAACAATTTCTAAAACTTTAAGCTGAAAGCTTAACTAAAAATGGCTACAACTTTGATTCGAAATGTTTTGTAAATTTATTTAGTTCTAGAATAAGTATATTTTATAAAAAATCTTCTGGCTGGAACCTAGCTACGTAAAATATATTAGTAATAAGTTACTAAATTGAAATTGTCGTAGCAGAAAATTATCGGTAACAAACTTATAACAAGTTTCCAAAGAACTTAATACAAAAAAACACTATAATTCAATTCCAATTATGTTACAAGTTGGCTAGTTGAGCAAATTATCATATTTTAAAGCATAGTCAACAGGGTGACTCGTCAGCCAAAATGAACAAAAACCGAAACCTATGAATATTAAAATATGCTTTGTATGCATAAGAAAAGAACTTGCTCTTATAATACTAATGATATTATTAATAAATTGAAATTTAAATATAATTGAATTTTCATAGCAGCAGCTTATTTTTATTGAATACTTGTAGTATACTCATTTACATTTGCCTACTCTTACTGGAATCCTACTTTAATAATATTCTAATTTTAATTTAATTACATGTCATTTATCTGAAAATGATAGCTCGTCATGCATGTGTGTTTATGTTGTATCTATGTGTGCATGAATATTCACAAGTGTCAAATGCACGTTACTTCTACTTCATACGCTGTGAATATCAACTTGTTATGTATAATGGCAACTATTTTGATGCATTATAAAGCTACAAAAGCACATAATTGAAGAATGAGCTCCTGTTTAATTGGCAATGTATGTCATGCATAAGAAGAAGAAGATGCCTAACACCTTCTCCTGCAACGAAAGTTACAGCAAGTCAATATTTAATTGCGCACGCTTTGATTTAATTACACAATTACAGCTGATTACACACAAGACAAGCAACAACAAAATTTGCCTCTCTTTGAATATTTTGCTGCTGGCTGAACTTGATGTTGAAAGACGTGGGGCGGCAATTTTCGTTGAATTTCGTTGGAAAGTTGATAACATTTTGGACAATTACGCGCGCACCTGGAAACATCAAGCTTGTGTGTTGTATGACGAAGAAGCAGGCGAATCGAAATTCTTGCATCGAAAGAGAAATGTTAAAGCTATTGAGATTGTGAATTTGTATCTAGCAAAATGAGTTGAGCAACTCTACCCCCCGCAGCTGCAGCAACTTTCACAAGCAATGATATCATTAATAATTTCTGCGGCATATTGAGCAATTTTTGCGATTCTATCGTGCTATATAATTTATTTTTTAATAAATTACCGTTATTTATCAATATATGCGCTGGCAATTTTGCTATGTTTGCCATGGACTCCTTCTGTTTGGTTTGCGTAAATGACGAGAAAGGAATGCGGTGGAAAGAAGAGCGTGCGTGGCAGAGTCGTAGCAGTAGTAAACGATCTTTTGATGGGATGCATTGAGGTTAAGTTAGCAAACAAATATATGAACTTACTATCCGAAACCGATAAAGTGTGGAATAAAAGCAACTCTATGCCAATTTAATTACCATCTCCCACTCATAATATTTTGATCGCTACGACCCTGTTTGGAGTAGTTTACAAGCGCGCGCCGTTAAGATAGATACACCATCTCATAGATACGCGCACAGCCAACAGTGAGCAATATCGAGCTCATGGCGTGCTCATGGCTTGCTCGAGATGAAGATACAGCTGACGCTGTGGTTGTTGTTGTTGTGCTGCCGGTTGCTGGAGCTATCATAAATTGCCAATAATTATTCTTTTCTTGTCTTCTTTCTCTTGTCTCTACTTACTTTGCGTATGCCGCAATTGCATTCAGGTGAGCGGAGTCGGCCGCAAATGAAAGGGGGCGGCGGCGGCAGCAAAAGAGTTTGATAAATCACCGCGGTTAAGTTGGAAAATGACTAAATCGAATCGCGCAAAAGTGACTTTGGTATTAAATTCCGCATCATACTTGGCTCTTACTAATCTGTAAAGTTTTTTTCCAAGCCTTACAGCAACCGAGCAACAGTGCAGAACAGCAGCAGCTTTTTTGTAAAATTATTAATTAATACTGAAACAGCGTAGAGCATAGTTTTGAAATTGTATAAAACTTTTAGTCAGTAGCGCGTAAGTAAGTAGTTCGTAAAGTTTATAAGCTTCTTTTTCATACTCTTGATATTGCCATTAGGCTTATTGAGTTTGTGTGGCTGAATTTAAAGCCCATGAAAAACTTGGGGCAAACCGTAGAAAAATCGCCAACAATGAAAAAAATTAGCATCTATTTGAAATTTAGTGCATCATTATGTTATGTAGGTACCAATAGTCTGTTCTATGGGTCAAGAAAAGCAAGAGCTTGCTGTCATTACTTCAGAATTTTGGATTCATATAGTTAAATAAAAGATTTTTTTTGGCTGTGTTGAAAGGATTAAAAAGAGGAAATATCGAAATTCTTACTATCGAATACGATTTTTTTATAATTGATATACTATAACTCGAGTGTGTCGATTGACAGATTTATTCATATATATATAGTTGATGAACAGCATATAATATGCGAATATCCTTTTCATTGCTGATGGTTCTAAAGTCGCTAGTGTGTATTTGAAAAAATTGTTTGAGAATCCTAAATACAAGAATTTTTTGAATTCTCTTGTTATTAGTAGAAAAGTTTACAAACTTCAAACCGAAAAATTGTAAAGGAAATGTTGTGGAAAAGTGTAAACATTCTTGCTATTTTTTAATGGAACTATCTCGGTAAGTGGGTAACTGAAAAGAAGTTTCAGAATATCTCTCTGCTAGCTACCCAACTGTTACCACAAAATGGGTGTGGTCGAAATCGAACTACAATTTGTAATTGTTGCAATTGAAATTAACAGACGATTCGCAAACGCAGAAGCTGAAATTCTTATAAAATGGCGCTTCATTTGGCGCTGTTCAAATTGCCAGCTTCCTTCAATGGCTAAGAAGAAGCAAGACAAACAACTCTCCTTTCTTTATTGCGGCGAGATATTTATTGTAGCAGCTGTGCCATTGGCTGAAAGAGCAAAATGGATGGGGTGGGCAAAGTGGTGGCTGGCAGCGGCTGTTGCGGGAGCAGCAATTGATTTCCTATTTACGCCCATTATGCGCGTTATTGCGACCATTCAGGTTGCTCTTGTTGCCGCTGCTCATTACTCCCTTGGGATATTGCTTACTTTATCTGCGAAATTGTGAAAGTTTTCACCAAAAAAAAGAAGAACGCATAATCGTAGTTTGCTAACATGGAGCAAGAAAAAAGGAAACAAGGAAGCAGACAACAAGCAGCTGTATGGATACGACTGCAAATATCGAATAGCTGTGATTATTGCATGTCAAAGTTTATGCCACTTAATATAGTCATAAGCGTAAATAACTGTTGCCGTTACTTCGATATTTTGGAAGCTGTACGAGTGGCAAAACAACAAGAGGCAATGGAAAAGTATAGCAAGTTCTGCCAAAAGTCGTACTTAGAAATGTGTAAATTAAGAGTTTCCAGTGAAAGGTTCACGTTTAACGTGGCGTATGCGCAACATTTGCGTGCGTGATACAGTGCGTATGCGTAATTTGTGTGCAACTGAAAACCAATATTATGTCAAGGATTTGAACTAGGAGTAGGATTGAGCTACGTAAATTTGAATGCTAATGCAGATAAAATCAGTTGGTTTTGCTGAGTTGGAGCTTGATATGGCAAGTAAAGAATATGCTTGAGCTGAAGCGTAGAAAAAGTTTAACGCCATTGAATTTTATAAAAATATATGTAGCAGAGTTAAATAAATTTCTGAGTATTTTAAAGAGCAGCAATAAATGTCAATTTACTTATTGAAAGCAAATGGAAATTAAGTACTTTCGGGCACAAATTGCGAGAAGATAGGCTCATGCCTTCTTTAGAAAAAATAAAAACGAATCAAAATTCGACGAAATGTAACAACTTTTTGCTGGAAATTTTTATGCTAAAGAATACCTATACTTGTTTGTGTTTATATGTATGTATTGCAGGAATAAGTTTTGCAAACTTTAATTACTTGCGCATTCCGAAAGGACAACCTTTCATGGCAACATTTCATCAAGCATTATGAATTTATAAGAGCAAAACAGAAAAATCATTTTTCGCTGAAACTTTTTGAGTGGGCAATAATAAAAAATGTTGGCCACTGAATCGTGAATGGCGGCTAGAAATAAATAAAGTAACTTGAATATGCAATGCGCATTCATGAAAATACCAACAGTTCTGCCACATGAACATGTCCACATTATTTGTTATTCAAGTGACAAGGAAATACAGTTACAAAATTGGGTAAATTGTCAAAAAAAGAGTTAACTGGAATTGAGTGAAAAAGTGTAGAATTTTTGAAAAATGTATGCCTCTAGCAGCGAGTTTGAAATTTTGCTCTTTTTTGATAAATTCATAAGTGAAGCTTAAATTAACCTTTGAAACAGTGCAGAGTTGTGAAAGCTTTGAATTAAAGTTAAATAAGCACTGTAATTTTTCCTCGAAATGAGAATATTTTATAATGAAAGAATATTTAATGAATGAAATAATGATGGAATTAGTAACGTAAACATTTAACTTAAAAAAATGAATAAATGAAAATAATATGCGATTGATAGATTGAGTGAGTGAATGATTAAATGAATGAACGAATAAGTAAATGATGGAATTTATTAATGTAGGAATACACTTCCTTCTCTAATAATCACACGACACACCAATCCTCTTTAGCTCGTATATTTATTGCTTATAATAATGAAATAGATGTAATTATAATGTATTTCTCTTATCGACTAAGCGCTGTACAAACACGCGTCACTACTTGGCGGATGGACGCTTCGTTCTTCTACTTCTGTCCGTCCGTGCTGCCACCTGTTATTCTTAACTGTCCGAAACTGTCCGAAACTGTCCGAATACTCCAATTCCCATCCCACAATCGGCCGTCCTGACAAATTATTCGTCCTCGAATAACTATTGCCACGGTTTCATATTTTCGGCGACTGTCGTGGTTTTCTTCGGTCCTTCTTTATCCCCTATCTTTTCTACCTCGTATCTCCCGTGATTTAACTTGGCGGTTATTTTGTACGGTCCGAGATACTTGGGCCTTAGTTTCATAGCTGTCCCAAACTGTGTCTTTTTTATGGCAACCAAATCGTTGATTTCGTATTCAACTTCTACTTTCCGGTTTTTGTTGTATGTCTTGCAGTTTTCCCTCTGTATCTGACCTATGTTTTCCTGAGCCTTTTCTCTTATAATATCTCGTTCGCTATTCAGCTCGTCAACTTCTAAGTTATTCAGAATTTTCGTCAAGTCTGGGTAATCTGGCACTCGCATGTTCAATCCTGTCAAGATTGTAAAAGGTGCTATTTTCGTGCTTCGCGGTGCAGTACTATTAATAATTTGCTGCACTTTTGCCACCTGATTGTACCACTGGGTTGGATTGTTTTGACACTTCTTCGAAAGCATTGGAATCACGGTTTTATGCACGCGTTCTACCTGGCCATTGCCGCGAGGTACGCCTGTTGCTATTTGTAGGTGTTGGATATTCCCACGCTCGCAATACTCTCTAAACGCGTTTGACGTGAACGCAACCCCTCTGTCTGTTACAATTCGCCTCGGGTTCCCGAAGATTGTCGATTGCCTTTCAAGCCTATCGATCACCTCCTCCGCCCCTGTTGATTTTGTTGGGTACAACCAAACAAACTTCGAGAATCCATCTACTACTACCAAGATGTGGTTGTACTTCTTCCGCGTTTCAGTTAACGGCCCCACGTGGTCGATGTGGTATGTTCCCAATGGCTCGCAGGCTTTGTCAATTGGCGTCAACAAACCCTCTTTTTTCCCTCTTTTCGCATCAATAACAATGCACTCGACACACGTCTTTACCACTCTTCCTACTTTTTCATTCAAATTCGGTATGTAATAGTTTCTCTCGACTAACTCTTGAGTCTTCTTCGACGCAAAATGTCCCTGGCTGTGAGCAAGCTTGATTATTTCTTCTTCCATGCTTGAAGGAACTACCAACAACTCTATAACAGGGTCCTTATACACCAGCCCATTCTTTAAATAGAAATTTTCGTAACTTCCTGTATCCAAAACTTTTCTAACAGCCCTTATCCAGTCATCTTCCGTTTGCGCCTGTTGTAATCTAAACTTTAACGAGTCTTCGATTAACAAACAATACACGCGACTCAGGGCATCCACATGCCGCATTCGTGAGCCTGATCTATGCTCTACTACGTAATCGTACTCCTGTAGATACATTGCCCACCTCATAATTCTGTCCGGTACGTCTTGCTTTTTTACTGTCATCGCAAAAGCATTACAATCGCTTACGATTTTAAACTTTATATCCTTCAAGTAAATACGCCACTTCTGTAAAGCTTTTATTACGGCAAGAACCTCCAACTCATACGCGCTGTACCTTTCTTCTGCTGGCGAGGTTTTGCGACTCATGAATTCTACGGGATGCAACATACGATCTTCTGAATCTCTTTGCAATAATACGCCACCATAGCCATACTTTGACGCATCCGCGTGCAATTCTGTCTCCGCTGTGGGATTAAACAACTTCAATGCTGGCGCGTTTACTAACGAGTGCTTCAACTTCTGCACTGCTGATACTTGCTCTTCACTTATTTTAAACTTTTCGTCTTTCCTCAGCAAATCTGAAAGCGGTTTTGCTACCACTGAATAGTTTTGAACGAAACGTCTAAAAAAGGAAGTCAACCCCAAAAATCGTTGCAGCTCCTTTCTACTTGTTGGTATAGGGAAATTTCTGACTGCCTTCGTTTTTTCTTCTGACGGTAAAATTTGTCCATTTTCAACAATGTAGCCTAAAAAACTAATCTGCCTTTTTAGGAACTGACATTTTTCCCACCTGATATGCAATCCGCACTCACTGGCGCGCTTGAGTACTACGTGTAACTTTTGCTGACCTTCATCTTCATCCTTGGCGGGTATGACGATGTCGTCCATGTACACGATCAGTGTACCGTTACTAAGCATATCCTGGAAAATGGCACGAATGTATCGACAAAATACTGCCGGGGAATTCGTGATACCAAATGGCACAAAACAAAACTCAAACTGACCACTGTTGGTCACAAACGACGTATACTTCCGTGAATTCGGTTCTACCGGAACATGGTAAAATCCATTCCTTAGGTCGAGTGTAATAAATACCCTTGCATCCTGCAATTTATCTAACACTTCGTCGACCAATGTCATCGGAAAATTATCCCTTATAATTTTCTCGTTTACTTTACGGAAATCACAACAAAAACGCTTAGTCCCATTCTTTTTTGTCGTCAGCACCACAGGTGATGCATACTCTGACGTGCTAGTTCGAATTATTCCTTCCCTAAGCATTTTTGCAACTTCTTCGTCAATGTAGCGCTGGTCAGCATATGACACTCGGCGCGGCCGCTGATACACTGGCGTATCATCTGACAAAAGCAATTTCATTTCCACTACTGTCTTTTCTGGTTTTTCTGGCTTATACCCTGCTATCAACTTCTCGACTGTCTCTCTAATACCTTTTCCCAAATGTGACAAATCAACACTTTCGGACTCCCTGTCCACTACTGCTTTTACGTTCAAGCATAACGACCCGAATTCTTTCACTAAGAAATTCTCATTCACGTGTCCTTTATTTACCGCAATACCGTATCCTTTTTCCTCAGCGACAACATTTTTATCACTAACGCTTTCGATTGCGCTTTCCTCGTACACCGATCCATTCGCAGCTACGTCATTTTCGTTAACGTCTTGGCTCCCAGCCACTGCTGCACCGATGTGCTCATTCTTTATGCTCTCCTGCCGTTCAGAAACCCCATCGTGTGTTGACACAACCACTTCAACACCCCGATTCATCAAATCCTTGTGGGCTGACACAACCACTTCAGCTCCACCGCAACGACTATCACCCACCATAACCCTCGCAGCTACGGCCTTTTCTGCTACCCTCTCAGCAACAACTGGGTGATTGTCTTGCACACTCGCCATAACCCTCGCAGCTACGGCCACATCTGTCGCCATCTCAGCAACAGCTTTCCCTGGTTTTCTGAACTCAACAGATCCTTCTCTAAAGACCAATTCTACATCTTTAAGCACATCGATCCCTATCATCGCCGCATACGGTATATCGCGTTCTCTAACAACGTGAAAAGTCACTCTTAGAACCACTTCGTCAATCGTTATATCGGCATCGAAGCTACCCAATGTCGTGAGTCCACCTTTTCCAATACCGAATAACTGATACTTGTTCTTACTGAGCTCGATATCGCCTAGCATCATAAGCGTATCATATCGCATTATGCACCTATCACACCCTGTGTCTACCAGTGCACTGAAACAAAACTCATTTATTGTCACGTCCATAAAAATCATGCCACTCTTCTTTTCGGACCCTAGCGTATTCACTCCTTCGCTCTTCACTACCTTGCCTTTTTCTTCTCGCTTACATTCGTGCGCAAAATGACCCTTTTGCCGACACTTAAAACACACTACATTTCTTGGACCTGCGTTTGGACACTCTCGAGCCAAATGACCTTCTTTTTCGCACTTAAAGCATTTCCTTTTCTCCTGGCCTTTCTCACCGCTCTTCTCGTTCGAGAACATTTTAGGAGAACCCAACTTATTTGACGATATTTGAGAACCCCTTATTTTCTCGTACACGTGAATCTGCTCTTTAAGTTCCTTAACATTTCTGGCCTGATACAAAACACTTTTATTCCATCGCGAATCTGGTATTCCTTCCACAAAGTATTCCACAATACTCTTTTCGTCGAGTGCAATTGGTTTACCCATTTCCAGTAGGGCATACAAATATTCTTGGCAACTCTCTTTGGGGTGTTTTGATCTATTTCTTATCGCGCGGTGTATTTCTGAGGCACACAATTTCTCACCAAACTCCTCGACAAGAGCTTGTTTCAATTTGTCCCAATCCCTAACACCGACCAATCCACGAACAAATAACCTGGCAGCACCCTTTAGCAACTGTTTGGCATACACGTACTTTTGCAAACCGTTCCAACCGACAGTATCAGCTACGTCATCAAATTCCTCAACCCAGTAACGCACATCATTAGCGCCGTCACCAGAAAATGATGAGATACTATCTTCGATATCGCGCAACGTAAATACCACCCTTTGTCCACTAAAGTTATTCCCTGCTGCTGCATCAGCATATAACGAATTTGTCGATTCATTATCACTTTCTGCTATATCCTCTTCTTGTTCGTCTCCCAAAAGCCAATGTTGCATCAAACGCAATTGCAACTCTTTTTTCCTACCAGTCACACTCAAGTTAAGCTCTCTCAGCTTGGCCTTCAACGTCTCAACATTCATTGCTCTAATTGTCTGCGCGTCCATCTTACAATATTCTCTCTTTGCTTACTTTAATTCAACACAACAGAATTCAAAAGTAACGGAATTTACCAATTTGCAATTACTCGAAATTAACACAGAATTCAAATCCAGAAATTAACTTTGCAAATTAACTTACTCTACGTACTACCATAAATACATAAAATAATATAAAAACTCAAACACAACTACTGAACCAAGTTTTTGCAGCTCACGGTCTTCTGCAACGCTGCTTCTCTTCTGCTCGCTGTTTTTTCGCCGTATGCACAATCTAGTTGCGCATCTGCAAATCGCCTGCTCTGCTGTCTCCTTTGGCTCCGGATTTTGCCCAATCTTCTCTTCGCCTCGTTCGGCTCTCGCTGCTTTGCTATTTCTCCGCTTGTCGATATTTGCCCACTGCAACTCGTGTCTGTGTGTGCTTGTTTCTTTACGTACTCACAAGCACTCAGCTCCTTAACCCATTTGCCGCTTTTGTTCTCGTGTTTCGCCGTGTTTCCCCGTGTTTGTCTGTCGTTGGGTTTTGTGCTCTTTCGTTAAATATCTCGCGCTTACTCGGCGCCTGCTTGACCAAATTCACATTTAACCGTTGCTTTAACTTTGCAACTGCTCGCTGTCCATCGGAGCACCCAAGAACACTTTCTGATTTTCAGCACTGTTTTTTGGCTTTTCACTTGCGCATGAACGTTGTATGATTTTGCTATCATTTGCGCAGCTACTACTTTGCTGTAGTTCTCACTTGCGCCTTAGTTCATGTCATTCGAGCTAAGTTAAAATTGGCGTTTTTACTTTTTTGCTCGTATTCGCGCACACCCAAAATGGCTTCTGTTCTTCGACAAACACACGTTTTTCACGGCACTTTCACAGCTTTCTGGCTCGCATTCAGATCGCGGCCGAGTCCCCAATTTTGTAGGAATACACTTCCTTCTCTAATAATCACACGACACACCAATCCTCTTTAGCTCGTATATTTATTGCTTATAATAATGAATTAGATGTAATTATAATGTATTTCTCTTATCGACTAAGCGCTGTACAAACACGCGTCACTACTTGGCGGATGGACGCTTCGTTCTTCTACTTCTGTCCGTCCGTGCTGCCACCTGTTATTCTTAACTGTCCGAAACTGTCCGAAACTGTCCGAATACTCCAATTCCCATCCCACATTAATGACTCCTTTCTATTTAGCAAATTAAAAATAATCAATGAATCTATGTACATATCAGTAAGTCAGTTAATCAATGTTACCATTCACCAATTAATCAAACTTTCAACGATTCAATGAGCTTTTGATTCATTGCCTGAATCAATGAATGGCTTAAAGATGGATTGCTTTAGTGAAAGCGGTAAAGAGTGATTGAATTAATGAGTGAACAAATTGTAAAACGAATGCAACAGTTAATGAAATGAAGAAAGAATTAACGATGGAAAGAAATTTAGTTGACTCTCTTCGAATATCTTTCGAACGAAGACTTCAAATAGAAAATAAACGCGAAGGCATAACAGATAAAACGGAATGGAAGAGAGTGGAAAATGGCACAGCAGTCTGATTGAAATGAATGCGTTCTGCAAAAATGGCGGCATCCGCTGCTCTCAAACGTGCTGCCAATGCGGCCACTCAATTCAATTCGCTGGACTTCCGCCGGCACGAATTTGAAGTGCAAGTTAATTGCTTGCTTTAAAATGCAGTTGGAGTCAAGTGTTAAGCACATATTGATTCATTTAATTTGATCTCGAATGCAAAATTCAATTGCATGTTACGTGGCACTTCATTTCCTGCCTGCGCCTGCATTCCATAAAAAGCAAAGTACTATGAATAATTTAACAAAGGGGAAAAAAAGAGTGTTTTCATTGCTTTCCGCAAGCGGAAACCGCATTTCGCGCCGGTCAAGTCAAATTAAAAATAGATTTGAAAGCGCCGCTATTCAAATTCTTTTCGCGCACACTTTTTGGCGCCCAAAAAAAGAAAAGTGTTCTAATTGCACAGAGAAGAAGTGTCGAACTGAATTTTATTTTGTGGCAGTGGCAGTCAGCGTAACCGCAATTTCAGTGCAGTCAGCGCGAAGCGCTTGCGGTTGAGACCAACTCTTTTTTGTTGGATGTGGCAGCACTGCAAGAAGTGGCATTTTGGTGGCTGTGACTTCCAAAGTTTTCGTGTAGATTTCGAATTGTTTAATTACATTGCACCAAATGACAGCTAATTACTTGGATTCCATTGCAATAATTACACACTTTGCCTCTTTTTCCTGCAGCACATATTGTTGTTGTTGTTATTCTTATTTACCTGCAATGAAAGAGACAACAGAAGAACGTATTAGAGAAATTTTTGCCAGCGAAAAAAGCATTAATTTTGTGGCAGCGATAAGCAATGTGCCATTAAAATCAATCATTTCGCTATAATTAATACCAATTAGAGTTCGTATCCTTGCAGTGTGCGCGCACATGTGTGGGTGTGTGTGTGCAGATGGGCATGGGCGTGTGTGTCTGTAGTCATATTATTGCACAGTTCCCCCGCAGTAAATCATTTTAATTGTCTTTATTTATTATTTTTGTGGTTGCTATCAAATTGGACAGGCCTATTGAAAAGGCTGCTGCAGACAGAGAAGCAACATAAGTTTCCGAAGTTGTGAAGTTGGAAGCGTTCTTTTGTAATGGCTCAAATAAATTAGAAAGGAGTGTCAAAGTCTGATATTGCCGCTTTTAAATTGTGTGCATTTGTGAAGCAGCTGCAAAGTAGTAATCATTGTAAATCACACATTTTGGCGTTTAGGGTTTGATTGCTAATTACAAGTTTTTGTTAATGTTTTTCTCTATTTTTTAAAGCATCGTTTTAGCTTTTTCTACGGAATTAAGGAGAAATGTACTAAAAGAAACTAAGTTTGAGCATAACGCAAATATGCATGTTCCAAATTTTACTTGAAATTTTTATAGACAGAATTCAAAGATATCTCTTTAATGAAACGCAATTAGATTGCGCAGTTTGTTACTAAACTGGATTTCAACTTAACAGCGGGCATGATAAATTCCAATGGAAACAGCAGTCCATCGAATCTTGACTTTGATAAATTTAGATTTCAATTGAAAGTGAAACTTAAAATTATTTTGAAAGACTATAAATTTTAGCAAAGACATTAAATATTTTGGTGGAGTTGCTTCAGTTTGAAGGTAGAAAATTCAAATCTTTGAGCAGCGACTGCAGTTATCGCAAACTTAAAGCTAAAAAAGAAAATTTAATAGCAGTTCCGAATGCTGCTCTTTCAAAATCATACTAAAGTATTCGATTATAGATACATAAGCAAAATTCGAAACAATCGAAGCAAAGTGCAGGAAATATAAAGAGATCTACAATATTGGCTTTCAAGTTGCCAGGCGGAAGTGCTGGCATATTTATGTAATGCAGCGAGCGGGCAGGCCATTGCATTTCGATATGCAACAGTTGCACATAAATATTAATATGCGCCCGCTCTCCCGCTCCCCCCCAACAACGAACAATGCAGCTGCCTTCCGCATGTAACGAAACAATAAATGCGTGCGGCTGTGCAGCGGAATTGCAAATGAATCAAGGCGGGAAATTATAAAAAAAAACAATGGCAAGTGCGGATGGATGCAACCAGCGAGGAGGCATGAGCAGCCAGTCAGTCAGGCCGTGCTGCTGTTGGCGCTGTGGAAGGTGGCTCTTTTTTGCTGCTGGCTGCTGCAAGTGCAAGCAATAAAACATTTCTAAGCAATTGTTGTTGCCATTGTTGTTGTTGCTCTGTTGTATTCTGCTGGCAACGTCACGTTTTTTATGAGTCACACTGCTGCCAATAGCAACAACAACATTGCTCCTGTCGCTGCAGCAATGGCAAGTGCAGTCAGCAGCAACAACGGTTCAATGCGCATGCAGGTCAAAAAAGTTGCCAGCATTTTGCAAAAAAAGAAGAAAAAAAATATTGTGGCCGAGGCACTGAGCGAGAGAAAACAAACGCAGGCGAACCCTTTATAGGCGCACTTCACGCAACAGCAAAGCCACTTTGCAGCTACAACAGCAACAACAATACCATAACAGCAACACAGCAACACGGCAGCAATTTAACAGCAGCAACAACAACACGAAATGCACAAACAAATGAGAGAAGTTGCTGTTGAAGATCGTTGAAGTGGACAAAAAGCCACCATTCACTTTTGGCTTACCTGTGCGCGCACACAATCAAATAAAGTGCCTAGTACGAGTAGCGTATAAATGCAGGATCAATAGAAGGTATCCACACCTCCCTCAAGACTTGTCATGCGCTTTGTTGTTGTAGCATTAAACTGGCGTAGTTTAATATGCAATTGATTGTTGGTGAAAGAAGTGAATCTTCAAAAAATTTAGTTTGATACATATTGAATTTCGAATAGTATATTTAAAGCGATTTCGAATAATTTTGTGTAAGAAATATCGAGATATCTGGTTAATCTAGTTAATCGTTTTATTTCGACCTGTTAGTTACTGAATTGTACAAGCAACAATTTCTACTGTCGACTCACTTCTGTGGCTGCCACTGTTGCTAAAACTACTCACACACACATTTACAAGCACACACACATGCATTTTGACAACCGCACGGAAGCTAAAAATAAAGAAGAGAAATTGGGAAAGTGCATTTCTTTCGGCCAAACAACATTTGGGATCGACGGACTTCTGATTGAGTGCGCGCACTTGCCTCGATGACTATCGGCGCATCATAAATTATGGCCAATGAACTTGCTGGCCTACTAAGGTCGGCCTCAAATGCTGCCATAAAGTGCTCAGCTCAACGAATGCATCGTGATCTATACGGTCAGAAGTGTGCAGGTATTTTCGTGAATATATCTTTTCCATCCTACAGCTAAGAGAAAGTAAATTAACCATCAATTTAGTAGCTTTTCAACGTAATTTTGCATTGAAGCAAAAAATGGCATGACTATTTATTATACGATTACTAATATTAATTGGATTATTTGGCTTAAGCAATCGATTGAATTAAATTTATTTTCAATCTTAAAAAGAGAAGCTAGGTAACCTTCGTTAAAGATGAAGCCTTTGTCTGTTGTTTTCGTTCTTTTTTCCATTGTCTAAAGATATCTGAGTCAAAATATGATTTTTGAGTTTCTCCTAAGAGAGTGACTATATCATTTAAACCATTCGTAAGAACGTGTAGCTTATCTCGGTCTAATCTGAAGATTTACCGATACAAGTAAGTATGTAGTACTACGTTAGCAGAATTGTTTTGAATTAAATTTGTTATCTTTGTCATTAGAATTATTTTTCTCTACCGAACACATCGAGCTCAAGTTATTAAATCTTCAATGAAGTGATCACTGAAGCTAAGGCTCCTTAATCACCTTCAATATGGCAAGCATGAAAATTAATAGAAAAGCTATCGAATTAACTGTTAGCTTTCACGTGTCTTGAGTGCTTAACCCGCTGCAGACGCTTTTACCTTTTACGCCAGCTGATCTCAGCCAAATTACCACGCTTGCAATTTCGGCGGCCAGCGCACAAATCGAAAGCGAAAGCGTGCCCAACGAATTATCCACCGGGATTAAGTGCAACAGCGAAGTTGCACGTTTCGGCCATTTTTAGCGCTCGCTCGCAATCAGTTGAAAATTCAAATTGCTGCTCGCCGGCAGGGAGGCAAGGAGGGCGACATTTTCACTCAACTTGCAACGAACTGAACTCGACTTGAACTCGCCGCTGCTGCAGCACGGCTGCAACAAATTAGGCAATACCTTCTTCGCTGCTCATTAAGCTTTTACATTTTAATTAAATTTTGCCGCTGCCGCCGCGTCCGGCACTCGACGCTCGACGCTGCGCGCACAAAGCGCTTTTGCACCCCATAAATCCAGTGTGCGCGCACTTGTTGGCCGAGCGTCTTATGCGTGCGTCGTCTTGGCTTTTACATTTCCCCACTACCAGGGATGTTAATTCCGGCATGACGTAGCAATTTCCCTTATTTCTAAATTTCAACAAGGTTTCTACTTTTGATTCTGTTAAAATATCGTTAGAAGAATTAAGCTTGAAACGGCCTTTAGAAAGCTTAGAGCATTTTTTAACAATTATTAATGTTTTCATATTTTGATCAAAAGCTGCTGAAAGCTACTTGATATAACTGGTGCAAACTAATGACTAAGAATCTTAAGATAGATAATTTCAAGTAATTATTTTACTGGCTTAAATACCGAAATCCCCACATTATCAGAATCTTTCAGCATTGACATGCCCTGCCTTAAAGTGAAATTCCCTTTTCAGCAGCATGCTCAGCTCATGCCTTTGGCTACAGCTTGGGCTTAAGTTGCCACAGCAGCGTTGCACTTTTTCGATTTTTTTTTCATTAGCGTTGCTATTTATGAGTGTCTTTTATGCTTTTTAGTAGTTCCTGTAATAAAGCCATTAATTTGCAGCGGTAAAATATTATGTGCAGCCGCCGCCTTTGGCGCCTCTTGCAGCCCGGCAATTAGTGCGGGCCAAGTTCGTCTTTGCCGTCGTCATTGGCAACTGCAAGTAAAGCCGCAGCTGTAATTTGCATTTGCAACTCGGCCCTTTCACTACTTATTTCCGCCTCGCCTCGCTCCTCAGCGCGTTGCTCATGCCATGCACGTATAATTAAATTTATTTGGTCGGCATTAGTTCTTTTTTTGTTGGCGCTTTGTGTGACGTGCAGGCGTGCTCACCGCCGCTCCGTGGACACTTAAAAGCAAAAGAATAAGTCATAATATGGCTTGGACTGGTTTGTATAGAACCAGCAGCGATATGAAATTAGTCGCATAGAAACTGAGATCTTCAAGTCGTTTTCCTTTTTGCTCGACTTTCGTTCCATTTTTATTCCATTTTATGCTTTTCTTAGAGCATTTTATTTAGAGAATTTAAAGAAGCATCTTTGAAAAGTTAGTTTGTTGCAAGCAAGCTCAAAAACCTTTGCTATATTATCGTAATTTTTTTCTAGAAAATTTACATCTTTAGTGGTTTTTTGTTCTAAATCTTCTCCTCAATTTTTCGTACATTTTTATATAGAATTCTTTCAAAAAAATGACTAACTGTTTTTTTTCGTGAATTAAGTTTCTGGCAACGGCTTTCAGCTGCTAAGAAAAAGGTTCGATGCAGAGAAATATCAAATATTATTTACGATATATTCGTCACGATATTGCTTACATATCCTCACCAATGCAGAGCGGCTTTACAATTTCTAACAAATGTAGATAGTTAGTGGTTTTTTAGTAATGAAAAATTTTTCAAACTTTTTTCTAACGGTAGATTTTTACAAATACATAATTACAAAGAGAGTTTGTTGATAAAACGAATTTCGCAGGTAGCAGTGATACTGATCTACTAATAACCTGTAGAGCGAAAATATTGTTAACGAAAGTATAGCAAAAAAATTGTTGGCCAAAATATCGATATTTAAAGACATCGATACTTTTATATGTATCTAATCCTGCGGCTCCAACTGTAAGCAATGCAACTTGCCTTACTTCTTCTTAAGTATATTTTAAAGCAGTTTTGATTCATGATCTGCCTACACATTACAGACTCAACTCGCCCATTCCTCTTTATATATCACTTATGTTTCCTAGATGTTTAATTAAATGCTCTTTCTCGTTCCCTCTGCCTGCGCTGTGAGAATGGTGTAGTATTATTTTGCATTGCTCAAATTTACATAGCCTCTTTGCCTCTGTCTCTTTGCCTTCTTGGCGCTGATATGTAATTATGATGACATTTCAAAATTGCTTCTCGTCAGCAGAACTGCAGAAGGACCAAAAGACAGCGAAGGACACAGCGCCAAAATTAATGTGGACGATGATGATGCGCCAGCGGAGTAGCTGCTGTGTGCAGACAACGTTGAAGAGAACGTTTCTACGAAGTTCTAAAAGTGAAGTGATTATGAGCCATTTGCAGCATGTCAGGTAATTGCTGGCAGTCACTTTGTTGTTGTTGTTGTTGCTTGCAGAAATTATAAAAAGAAATGGACACTCCTTGCTCAAGTGACACTAAACGCTGCAGTCTGAGAGACGCCTTGAGACGCTGATATGCCAAAATATATTTGACTTGACAAAAGGTTGATTGATTTCGCCGCTGACTGACGGCAGCACCTGCTCGGCGATAACAACGACCAAGCCACTTGCTGGCCATGATTCGAAAATTTCTTCACCGGCACTGGCCGCATCCAACTCATGTTGAAGCTACTCCTTGCCAGGCGAGCGGCGTTGTTTCCTTTTCTGCAACATAATTGTTTTCAGATAATCACGGCATTACAACAGTTAATCTTGCATCAATTTTACATTACAGCCGTGACGTAGCGCTTTTGCTGGCCTCATGGCGCAGCTGCTTTGAAAAATGACGCCGCTTTGCTGTGGCGTATTTTTCGAAAATAAGAAGCAGCAGCAATTTTAAAATTGGCTTTGGCTTCTTTGAGTTCGAGTACAAATGAAATTAATAATAAAATGCGGCAGTGGTCCGAGCGGACTGCAAGTATCTACAGCTTAAAGCGCTTTTCATCGTTGTTGCCCTGACATTTGGGGGCGTGGCGTAGCAAGCGAAAATGCTGACGCGGCGAAATTTGACTTGCTTCGAAGTTGTCTGAAAAGTTGCAGCTGTGGAACAATACCAACGAACGATGTAGCAGCAAGCTAGGTGAATAGTATTCATTGAAAGAACATGGCCAGAGATTAGGGAGATTTCAGCTTTAGATGATGACTAATGCGAGAAAACGAAAAGCGCATTGAAAGAAGGACATGGAAAAAAGATTTTTTGTTTGAAGACAAATTTTTTTCTCGAAATTTGTCAGGTTTGGAATTTCAACTTAACAATGTTTGGTAAATGAGCTCGGTAACAAAAAACATATTGACCGATTATATGATAAAATCTCTGGTTGTGCACGGCAAAAATTTGTGGGCATGTTGTTGTAAGTTGAGTTGTAATAGTATTTGGCCGACTGGCTTGCTTCTCTATGAAATGATGTTTGGTTCGGCCTGGCTGAAGGACGAACGCATGTCATCGGCCACAGATTTTTAGGAAATAAAAAAATTTAAAAAAAAACAGCTAAAAGGTAAATCAGAAATTCAAAGGCGTAAACGACGCCACTCCCATTGCAAGGATGCACATTGCAATTGAACGCCTGCACAATTTGAAATAGGGTGCAACTAAATTAAAGAGATTATTATGCAGGCAGCTCCCACGAGAATGCAAATCCCATTGCTGCAGGGAACGGAGCAGGAGAAGTAGAAGAATGTGAAGTTGGAGTACGATGAGACTTTGCTACGATTCAAGCACTTTGCCGTTGTTGTTGTTGCTGACTGTGCAAAACCTCGTGCAGCTGCAATTGCAATTGTTGCTGCGAGTGGGTGTCAGTTGCACCACGCAACCTGAGAGCGGCGCATAAGCACGAGTGCACTTGTAGGAGTCTGTGCTTGGTTCATAGACTGCAGCAGAGCTTCAGCAGTAGGATAGGGGCTGGGAGGAAGTTGCTTCCTCCTCGCACACTCATGCACGTTGCAAGCATCCTACCAATTGCTGCCAGCATTTGACGAATATCTGCAATATCTGCATGCTCAGTGAAATCGATTCGCATGCACTTAGAAGGCTTTTAATTTCTAGGCAACGAAATATTGCACAGAAATAAGCAAACTGTCGGAAACTGCAAATTTTGCACATTGCACTTGCAATATTCCAATCCTAGTCAAGTCTTTCGAAATTGGGAATTAATTTCAATCGCTTTATCGTCATCGTTTTAAGCCAGACAATTGATGTTCAGAGGGAGAGTGCTAGAGAATGGGGGCTAAAAAGTAAGTCGATTCGATTATCGTCTCTTTTTTCTGAAACAAACTATGATATAAATCGTGGTATTAGAGTAGTGCTATCCTTAAGCTAATCAATATCTCTCTCTATCTCTCAGCATATGAGAGGAAAGTAGCTGCAATCACTTATATTGTATAATAGATACAGTGATGTTTGAAATAATAGGAACATGTTCCAAATAATTGTTAAAACTATTTCAATAGTGTGTTCGACGTAATTTTCAATGTGTTCTTATTATTTCGCGCATGACTGAATATGTGAGTTTGCAAAAGTTGATTAAAATTCTCAAGCGTAAATAAATAACAATTATTAATTTCATTTAAATACTGTAAATACAGTAATTAGTTGCAGATTGCGAAAATCATGTTGATTTTTTTACTAATATCATTTGTCACAAAAAAAATGTGAAGTGCAAAGTACATACATCATTTTAATAACTTTATTTTCATAACAAGACAGCAAGCAACATTGATAACATTACAAAAAAATATAGCAGCAACAAAAAGTAGTTGTACTCAATGAAGCGAATTGTATAAATATTGCATTATTAACAAATTAATTAATTTGTTGCACAAAATTTAATTTATTAAAAAATGCATGTCAACAATATTTGATTTAGTTCTACTGAAGTGGCGTTTTGTAATATTAACAAAAAAGCATGAAATGGGTGAAATTGATTAATCAATTCAATACTCATGCTCAATTTAAGGGTATTTCTTTTAATTGTTTTGTTATTTGCAAAAATAATTGTACACTTTACAAGGACTTAAAAAAATTGGGATTTTTTCTTTGAAAGCAATTCAGCGATTAAAAAAGTAATTACAGAGCTCTAATCTCAGCTTGACTTTCGATGTGCAGAATTCGCTTAATTTCCCTGCCAACGGTAGCAATAAAGACAGCACAACACAGAAGCACGCAGCAACATTTTAGCAACAGCAACAATTGCAAATACAACAGCAGAGCATCGGTACGCTTCAGAAGCACTCGTCGCAGCTCTAACATTCAGCATACGCTCGAGATTTGATTGCAAAACTAAAATGTTATTTGCAACAGGAGCAGCAACAACAACAACAGCAGACAGCAGCAACAACAGCAGACAACAATTTCGCACGTAATGAGCGCTATCAACTGCTGCACTTGCCATCATTTGAAGCAGAGCATAGACGAGCGTTCGGTGGCATTAGTTGGTTGTTTGACTGGGGCAGACAGCTAGCTACATGCATACACATACCTACTAAGTACATAAGTCTGCATGTGTGCGTGCGTGTGGTATATGCAGTAGTTATGATGAAATATTTTGTACTGATTTACATTTCAGTTCACTTTGCGTTTTGCATGAAATAATGTCCCTATACACACACAAAAATTCTAATATTTATGCAGCCAGTGGCAGCTTTGCTTGTGAGTTGCCATGAACACAGGACCTCTCCAATTACAAAATAGCCCATGCCAAAATCTTAAAGTACTAAAGACTGGAGTACTTCCAAAATAATGGCGCTTAGTAAGGAAATTCTTAGACTATCTCTCGAATCCGAAATAAATTTGAAGATTACTTTTAAGGTTTAATAGTAAAAGACATTTTCAAAATATTCTCATTTTGTAAGTAACAGTACATAAAAATGTTCTCTATTTTATGTTGCATATTACTGGTGATTTGAAATCGGAACGATATTTATTAAAGCTTAAAAGCGTGTAATTGCAAAATATTGTAATTAACAAGCTCCAAAATTTTTAATTATGTACGCACAAATTAAAAGAAAATATTTTTTCCAAAAGAGTCGAAATGCCACAGGGCTATCAAAACTGATGCGGGCGCAGAGACCTAAAAACAGCTAAAAGCGGCGCTGTGCACACACACATGCTCACACACACATGCTACAGCCTCTGCTCACGTGGCACTTTGATTGACTTTTGGCTCTTCTGACCGCGGTTTTCAGCTTCTAACAGAGTGTTCGCGCTTAAAGTGCATATGAAATGACAGGAGCAGCAGGTGGAGCTTGTCTATCTGCCAGACTCAAAACTATTTGAAAATTTTTCTGACATTATCTGTTGGTTCTCACAATTGACAACAAGCTTTTATAGAATTGCAGTATATTTTATGCTAAAAGTTTTTTACTCTCTTCAATCAAAATAGTTTTTCTGCCATGTTGCACTTTTCTCTATCGATCGAAATCGAATTGAATACGATTTCAATTTCATTTGCCATCGATTTAAATTAAGATTGATAGTAAAATGTGGAATAAAAAATTATATTTATGATATTTTCCATAAAGTTGAGGCTAAGAAGAGGTCTACTTCTATGGTAGTACGATGCTTAAATGGTAGCCTCAACTTTATGGAAAATATCTTAAATATAATTTTATATTCCAAATTTTTTCGATCTTAATTTAAATCGATGGCAAATGAAACAGAATTTGTATTCAATTCGATTTCGATCGATAGAGAAAAGTGCAATATGTCAGAAGAATTTTATAAAAATTTGTTGTTATTATTGAAAGTTTGCTCAAAGTTCAAGCTACAAATTTAAGAAGTCCTATCATCTATCTCATCTTAGTATGTCTACAAATGTGAGCAACTTTCGTGAACATAGCCACAATGACAGAAATTAATAATCACGATTTCGCGCCAGAAATGACACTTCAACATTTGGCAGACATTTTTCAAATGCACTCACACCGAGTACTAAACAAAATGGCGCGCGCACGAGTGCCGAGAAGTGCGAGATACGCCGCAGAACTTGTCACTTTTAATTTTCATAAAAAATTACAGTGTCAGGACTTATCAGGCGGAATTTAAATGTGTTTACTCAGTGTTGAAGTTGTTGTTGTAGTTGCAGCTGAAGTTGAAGGTGGGACAGCAGAGCTGCTCTTGCCACGAAAAAAGATGTGACAAGCACTTGATTTATTGCTTGGAAATGCTAAAAGCGCGCGGGAAACGCACACCTTGAGCGAAAAATTTAAGTGCTCAGGATGCAGCCACCCAGAACGGGTGGTGGGTGCAATGTTCAGCAGTGGCGGGTGGGGCAGTTCTGGACCGGACCGCCAGTGACTCGGTCAAAAACATTTTCATGCTGTTCGAACAAATTTCATTGACATGCAGCGTTGAAATTGATCACTTTGTTATTTAATGCCTCAATATGTGTGTCTGTGTGTGTGTGTGTGTGTGTGTGTGTGTGTGTGTGGCGGCATGTAAGCAGTAGCACTTTGACAAATGACTGCCATGTAAATGTAAGAAAGGCAGCAGCGTTGAAGTTGAAGCGGCTGCTGCTTTTCATTTGTATTACCTTTGGGCATTTCGGTGGCTTGGAGCCACGACAAAATCAATTAATTAATTTCCATTGGCAGTTGGCAGCTCTGGCGGCTTCAGCTTTGTGCAGGTTGGTGGAGTGTGCCAAATTGGCAATAAATAAAATCGGCATTGACATGGTCCAGCTGGACTTAAAGCCACAAATGGCAACCAAATAAGGCTACTTATTTTTTTGATATATTGTAACGACCAAATTTGGCACGCCAAATTCTGGTCGTACAACAACTGGCTCTGATCATTCTGCCCTGCATAACGCACTAACAACAACCGAAGTGTGCGCACGGCACCAAAAGCACAGAATATCACGCCATCAACGAAGAAAACAATAAACAAGTATCACGCCACAAGCAAAGAACAATAGTTTGCACAGAACAGAAGCAACAACAACAACAAGGTGCGCACGGCGCCAGATGGCCGCGAGAACTATGCGCAGCCACAGGCAATAACAAAGTACCGTTAGGTCGCGAACAATAGCGACAGAGGTAACCAGCAGAGGAAAGCAGAGCGCCAGCACATGGCAATCGAGCCCAGCGCGGCCTATAAAAGCGAGTGCACAATCGCACTCGAGACAGTCGTCCGCTGGTCGCGAGCCAGCATACTTGGGTCCAGCCAAGTGGAAACAGCAGCGCAAGCAGTGACGCAGTGTCTGGTAAGTCTAGTAGCTAGCCTCCGTAGTAACTAGCCCCGTAGCTTCTCGTGGGATTTGCTCAGAGTCAAGTATTCGCTCGAGTAAAGTCGCCACATCCCTCGTAGTAGGTATACCGCTCAGAGTCGAGTATTCGCTCGAGTGGGATTACCTTATCCTTCGTAGCTTCTCGTGGGATTTGCTCAGAGTCGAGTATTCGCTCGAGTAAAGTCGCCACATCCCTCGTAGTAGGTATACCGCTCAGAGTCGAGTATTCGCTCGAGTGGGATTATCTTATCCTTCGTAGCTTCTCGTGGGATTTGCTCAGAGTCGAGTATTCGCTCGAGTAAAGTCGCCACATCCCTCGTAGTAGGTATACCGCTCAGAGTCGAGTATTCGCTCGACTGGGATTACCTTGTCCTTCGTAGCTTCTCGTGGGATTTGCTCAGAGTCGAGTATTCGCTCGAGTAAAGTCGCCACATCCCTCGTAGTAGGTATACCGCTCAGAGTCGAGTATTCGCTCGAGTGGGATTACCTTATCCTCCGTAGCTTCTCGTGGGATTTGCTCAGAGTCGAGTATTCGCTCGAGTAAAGTCGCCACATCCCTCGTAGTAGGTATACCGCTCAGAGTGGAGTATTCGCTCGAGTGGGAGTACCTTGTCTTCCGTAGGCCCCCTCGTGGAATTTGCTCAGAGTCGAGTATTCGCTCGAGTAAAGTCGCCACATCCCTCGTAGTAGGTATACCGCTCAGAGTCGAGTATTCGCTCGACTGGGATTACCTTGTCCTTCGTAGCTTCTCGTGGGATTTGCTCAGAGTCGAGTATTCGCTCGAGTAAAGTCGCCACATCCCTCGTAGTAGGTATACCGCTCAGAGTCGAGTATTCGCTCGAGTGGCCCCACATCGTCCCTTAGACATCGAAACCAAAGAATCCCCCAGGCCAAGTCACCAGATTGCTGAGTTCCAGCAGTTTACATTTAAGTTTTAGTAATGTAAAAGTGTTAAATACTGTTTAATGGAAAATAAATTGTATTAATCACCTTATCCGCGTGAGAGTGTTTCTTTTCCTTTTCTTCCCAACAAATAAATATTTTTGTAGCGAACCCTGGACGGCCGGTGAGGATACCCCGGCTTTAATTGTCGTCCGCCACAGTGCGGAGACTCGACGTAAGGAAAACGTCTCGTTACAAATGGCGCCCGAGCAGGGACCCAAGGAAGAAAACATCACGCGGAAAGACTAGCCACAGAGACAACAGCGGAAAGCAGAGACAACAGTGGAAAGCATAGATAACAGCGAAGAGCAGAGACAACAGCGGAAGCCGAGACAACAGCGGAAGCAGAGACAACAGCAGAAAGCAGAGACAACAGCGAAAGCAGAGACAACAACAAAACAGAGATTACAGCAGAGACCACGACGGAGATCACAGCAGCGATTACAACAGAGACAACAGCAAGTAACACAGAGACAACAGCAAGTACAACAGAGACAACTGCGACTACAACAGAGAAAAAAAACAAGGACGCAACAGAGCAAAGAAACAACGATTACAACAGAGAAAACAACGACGCAATAGAGTAAAGAATCAACAGAGCAACAGTGTATGCAGAGACAACAGAGTAAGCAGAGACAACAGAGACCGCAGTAAAAGCAGAGACAACAGTGACAGTGATGCCAGCCGCTTCTCCATCCAGCATCACCGCGCAGAGCGCCGCCACCGACAGTCCACCAGCAATAATGCCGTACCCAATGGTCGTCGACCATGTACGCAAGTGGTCCGTCAGATATGAGGGCGGACCAGACCCAGTGGATTTTATCGAGCGGCTGGAGGAATTGGCCGATATCTACATCGTGCCAAAAGACCAGCTGGCGCGGACAATGCCCATCCTACTCCACGGGAACGCCTTGATTTGGTTCCGCAACAACAACCGGAACTGGGCGGAATGGAGTGCGTTCAAAATGGATTTCCTTCGGTTTCACCTATCAGCCCGCTACTTGGAGCGGCTGGAGGATGAAATCCGACAGCGAACGCAAAGGCCCCATGAGACATTCAAGGAATACATGTTGGCCCTCCAGAACATGATGCGGCACGCTGGACTCTCGGACGCCCAAAAACTGGAGAGGGTCTACAGGAATTCCGACCAGGAATACAAATTGTACATACGGCGGAAGGACTTTGACACATTGGAGGAACTAGTAGCCCTGGCGGAAGAGCTGGAAGACATCCGAGGCGAGCAACGGCAAGTATCGGCACCACCACGGACCCGAGTGGAGAGGCAAAGGACGGTGACGCAGGAGGTAGCGCTTCAAATAAACCCCCGCACAGCATGCCGGCGATGCGGCCGTGATGGACACCTTGCCCAAGAGTGCCGAAACCCACAGGTCATGTTCTGCTGGGAGTGTGGCCGCCGCGGGGTCAAGACCATCGAGTGCTGCAGACGGAGATCGGGAAACGCGAGCGGACCCCGTCAGGAACGAGGACTGGCGGGTCCGAACCACTTATCGCCTCGTACCCAGTGAGACGTCCCAACCACGAGCAGCCACCAGCCGTTCGTACCGCCACCACCTACCTTCGCACTACTTCCTCCGCCATCACATCCTCTGGACCCGCAGAGCACACAGCAGAGCGACCAGCAGAGCGATCCGCAGAGCTATACGCAGAGCGACCCGCAGAGCTAAACGCAGAGCTAATCGCAGAGCTATACGCAGAGCGACCCGCAGAGCTAATCGCAGAGCGATCCGCAGAGCAACCAGCAGAGCAACCAGCAGAGCGACCCGCAGAGCAACCAGCAGAGCGTCCCGCAGAGCAAACAGCAGAGCGACCCGCAGAGCAACGCACAAAGAGGACCACAGAGCAACCAATCGAGCAGACGCCAAGCAAAGGAGCGAAGAAGCAACCCATCTCGCAATTTGCACGTGACAACCCGGATACCAACCCGACGGCAACAACAGCACCGATGAAACCGCGTGCGAAGCTACGCTGGCCGAGATGTCATAGAGGGCGGCCACCAGAACCCGCCGGGTACTAGCCTCGTCATTCCCCCGGGAAGTACAGGGGGGGTGTAACGACCAAATTTGGCACGCCAAATTCTGGTCGTACAACAACTGGCTCTGATCATTCTGCCCTGCATAACGCACTAACAACAACCGAAGTGTGCGCACGGCACCAAAAGCACAGAATATCACGCCATCAACGAAGAAAACAATAAACAAGTATCACGCCACAAGCAAAGAACAATAGTTTGCACAGAACAGAAGCAACAACAACAACAAGGTGCGCACGGCGCCAGATGGCCGCGAGAACTATGCGCAGCCACAGGCAATAACAAAGTACCGTTAGGTCGCGAACAATAGCGACAGAGGTAACCAGCAGAGGAAAGCAGAGCGCCAGCACATGGCAATCGAGCCCAGCGCGGCCTATAAAAGCGAGTGCACAATCGCACTCGAGACAGTCGTCCGCTGGTCGCGAGCCAGCATACTTGGGTCCAGCCAAGTGGAAACAGCAGCGCAAGCAGTGACGCAGTGTCTGGTAAGTCTAGTAGCTAGCCTCCGTAGTAACTAGCCCCGTAGCTTCTCGTGGGATTTGCTCAGAGTCGAGTATTCGCTCGAGTAAAGTCGCCACATCCCTCGTAGTAGGTATACCGCTCAGAGTCGAGTATTCGCTCGAGTGGGATTACCTTATCCTTCGTAGCTTCTCGTGGGATTTGCTCAGAGTCGAGTATTCGCTCGAGTAAAGTCGCCACATCCCTCGTAGTAGGTATACCGCTCAGAGTCGAGTATTCGCTCGAGTGGGATTACCTTATCCTTCGTAGCTTCTCGTGGGATTTTCTCAGAGTCGAGTATTCGCTCGACTGGGATTACCTTGTCCTTCGTAGCTTCTCGTGGGATTTGCTCAGAGTCGAGTATTCGCTCGAGTAAAGTCGCCACATCCCTCGTAGTAGGTATACCGCTCAGAGTCGAGTATTCGCTCGAGTGGGATTACCTTATCCTCCGTAGCTTCTCGTGGGATTTGCTCAGAGTCGAGTATTCGCTCGAGTAAAGTCGCCACATCCCTCGTAGTAGGTATACCGCTCAGAGTCGAGTATTCGCTCGAGTGGGAGTACCTTGTCTTCCGTAGGCCCCCTCGTGGAATTTGCTCAGAGTCGAGTATTCGCTCGAGTAAAGTCGCCACATCCCTCGTAGTAGGTATACCGCTCAGAGTCGAGTATTCGCTCGACTGGGATTACCTTGTCCTTCGTAGCTTCTCGTGGGATTTGCTCAGAGTCGAGTATTCGCTCGAGTAAAGTCGCCACATCCCTCGTAGTAGGTATACCGCTCAGAGTCGAGTATTCGCTCGAGTGGCCCCACATCGTCCCTTAGACATCGAAACCAAAGAATCCCCCAGGCCAAGTCACCAGATTGCTGAGCTCCAGCAGTTTACATTTAAGTTTTAGTAATGTAAAAGTGTTAAATACTGTTTAATGGAAAATAAATTGTATTAATCACCTTATCCGCGTGAGAGTGTTTCTTTTCCTTTTCTTCCCAACAAATAAATATTTTTGTAGCGAACCCTGGACGGCCGGTGAGGATACCCCGGCTTTAATTGTCGTCCGCCACAGTGCGGAGACTCGACGTAAGGAAAACGTCTCGTTACAATATATAATTGTACTTAAAGATGTGCTATGCCAGGTGCATGACATAGGATAAGGCTGCTCTGCACATTTTTATTTCTACTTAATTTTCTATCTTGGATTTTACAAGATTTTTCATAACACACATTTTACAAAAAGATTTCAGTTATATGGGAAGAATTCATACATGTACTATATGATATACATGTGAAAATTCGATTTTTTTGAAGTTTTTATAGATTCTCCTAGTAGGCCTGAAAGGCCTGTTATGGTAATTCTACATGCATTTACAGATCTGTATTTTTACAATGCATAGCTTCAACAGCTGTCATTACATGTAAGATATAGATTTTATAAAAAGTTGACAATTTCTTCACAAATTAAGTATCGCTCCCTGCTGTTGTTATAGTGTATGTATATTTAACAGGCTTCACAGTCAAACGCTCAAGCTGTAAAGCTTTGACTGGATACAAGAATTTACTCTGGTTTTTACCAGAAAATTAATTAAGCTAATTATAAAATTCGTGGGAATAATTCATTATTTGGAATTATGATTAAAGCTTTGAATTTTGACTTTAAAATTATGTATGAATGGAACAATTCATAAGCGGACCATCAAAGAGACTAGCATCGAAGATCTTCCAAAGAATCCCATATACATTTTTATATATTCAAAACAAGCGCTCTTTAGAGATATTTAGATAAATTTAAATTCTGCCATTTAAAAAGTGTACCCTCAACAATTGAAGACTTTTAATATACTTTTTTTTTATCAAAATAAAAAACATGCCTTAACTGAAATTGCATAATTAATCATAGAAAAATAATTACCCAAAATTGGTGAGAAAAGTTAATAAAATTCTCGCTGACAGAGCAATTTTAAATAAATCAATAAACCAATCGTTTTTTGAACTTCCGCAATTGAATTGTACGATTCTGACAATTGTTGCCACAGCCGTTGAAGTGTGACAAACGCATAAAAAATTCTTGATACCGCTGGCATTTGCCGACATCGCTTCACCTCTATCCGACATTTTTAATTGTATGCAACTAAAATAATTTGTAAAAATGAATTAACTGCGTTCGAGCGTGTTTGCGATAAGCCCGGCTACGTTTATGATGTGCGTGCGCGCCATTTTATTTTTATGCGCCGCCATTTTTGAACTTTTTCAATACACTTGTTTACTATGGTTTTTGCTCTTCTCTTTCGCATATTTTGTTATGTATTTTTTTTTGTTGATTTGCTATGCAGGAAGCAATTTAATGACGTAATTAATATGCAAATTAAAGTTTTATGCAAAATTTATGCATTTTAGTAAAAATATTACAATTTTCACGCTATGGAAAATGCAGCTGCTTTGCTGTTGTTCTTTTCGCACATACTTTTTTATGCTTTGAGTTTTTCACCAACATTTGGAAACCTTTCGTGCATTTGTCAGTCGATGTTTTTTTCGGATTTGCAAGGTTAATCTACTTTATTTCAATAAAGGTTCTTGACCGAATTCTGCACATGGTGTGTTTCCATGTATGCCGGTGGCATTCTATTGTTAATAGATCCATCAATTTCGAAATATTTTCGGGAGTGGAAATTTCAATCCCTAAGTTCCGGAATCTCTGCTGTAATGCTCTAATTTGAGTATCCTATCTTAATGTCAACTTTTATAACGATTAGTTTCTATGGCTTCAGTTGATTTAAAAATGTCAGATTTATAAAAATAAGTTTTCGCTCAAAATTTGTAGCTGTCGAATCCGTAACTGATATTCATTTAGTGGCAAAAGCTGTATTTTTGTATGGCCAAATGAAGTTAAGATAAGAAAACCTTCAATATCGATCTTCCTTTTGATTTATATAGTGCACCAACAGCATTTCGCATATACATATGTATGTAGGGGAGAGGGGGGTGCCTTCGTCCTTGAGGCACATTCGTCATAGGCGATTTCGGTATGAAGGAGTCATCGGACATCACTGTTTATTAGTAAAAACTAACCCATAACTAGCATAAATACCCCTCACAAAGTTTGCCATCTCTATCTGAACAGCTGACAAAGTTACATTTGATTTTGTGTTTTCGCGCTTCGTTGCCGAATTTTCAGGTCGGTAACGTAAGAAGTTTGTGGTGTACATATATCATTATTTCAATCTAAAGTGTATTAGTATTACTTGAATACTAATTATTGTGTAAATAAAAGTGTTTTATGTGAAAATAAAACACTGAAATTAGGAGTAAAAAAATAAAAAGAAAAAAAAGTGACACCAGGTTGGACTCGTCTTTTTTTCATGGGGCACATTCGTCAATATAACTTCACAGGTACTAAAAATCGAAATCGAGTTGAGGCTTCCAAGACCCTCGAACCTGGCTTAAACCTCCCGTAACCACACAAAATTAATATTAGGGTCGATCTCAGCACTTTAAACTTTATATATATAAAAAAATGTATAAAAAAATTTTTACAATAACTACCTTTTTTGAAGCTCTTAAACATGATTTTTTTATATTTTTTTAATGCAAAAATAATAAAAACGTGTTATGTAACCAAAAACATGTCTTATCTAGTCTAAACAAGATTCTGTATTACCTTATGGTACCTTCAAGTGTGAATGCCGAAAGTGCCCCGCCAAATGCCGAAGCTACCCTGGCATGGGGGCACATTCAGCGAAATGACTTTTTTTACTAATCATGAAAAAAATAATACAAACGGAACTTTTAAAAGAAATTTTAGTATAACATTTTATTGTTAAATAATGAGGTATTGTAACAGTCTAATCGGTTTTTAAATATTTTCATTACCTTCTGAAATATAGGCCTTCAAAAAAAAGTAGACGAAGGCACCCCCCTCTCCCTACATATATGTATGTATTTTTTTGATTCAATTTAAAAGCACCCGCCTTTATCTTAAGGCTGTCACTATTGATAGTCTGCATAAGTTTCTGTAAAGCGAATCAAAATGTTATTAAATTTTGGAGTGTATCATTCAAGCCTAAAGGCTTGCTAGCTCGTCCTTTGTTAGTGTTGAAGGTCTTCCTAATTTATAGTATATTTTTCCCAACAGTCATGTTTGCTAGAAAACTATGCTTCCATTTAGTAATTATCTTTTCACAAGAGTGTAGTTTCTTTTAAGCCAGCTTAATTTGCGTTTGCCTTTTAGTGGCTTGTTTCTTTAAGTTCGCATTTTAATGCATACAAATTATGCTCTTGTTTGCATTTGCAATGAGCTTGTGCAGCCAGCATTGCCAGCCGTCATGGTGATGACGCTACTCGCAATCAGCCAGAGCAAGAAGCGTAAGTCCATGCCGAAATGAGCAAAAGAAATATTTTTGCCGGAGCACTCGAGCAACTTGAAAATTAGAACTGCAAGCGTGTCCGACATTTTAGTGCAGCTGGGAAAAATGCACTTGCTCAGCGACGTCCGTGCGTTCGCTTGCGCCGGCCAGAGCAGTGCAGCCAACCCACTTGGTCCTTATTGCTTGCATTACTTTTAGTTCTTTCTTTTGGCTCTGCCGTTTACTCGTAGTACATGTGAAGAGGCACTTGCCTGTAATCTTCAGCAGCGCTGGCAACTACATGCGCAACAACAAGACAAACAAGCAACAACAACAACGCCGCTAACAAGTTGCCACTTTACCGACTGTTTTTCTGTTTGAACAAAAGTAAAAGTTGTTGAACGCAATTTCGGGTTTGCTGGCAATTAGCATAAATTTATGCGCTCAAGAAGAAGCAGCGAGCGTACGATTTGTGTAATTGGGCTGCGCTGCGCTGCGAGTATCCAAACTGGCGGCCACACTCGCCTATTTATACAGCTATGCTAATTTGAAATAATTTTAATGTCATTTTAAACGTTTTTTGTGCCAGGCCGCCATTTCGCATTTTCATCATAATTTCTGTTGAAATGCGGGCACGTCCAGCGACGACGGATCTCTTCAGCTCACTTGGACTTCAGCTTTTTAAAGTGGCGCACAGAGACGACATCTTTTTCTTTTTTTTGGTTACCTGCTTCACAGAGACGACCACTTTTGCGTCGTCGAGGCCACAAGCGCAAAAGTTGTTCTCTGTTGTTGTTGTTGTACTGTTGCTTGAGACGCTTCTCATGTGCCGTGCCTCAGTTTCAAACGACTTAATCGACATTCAAATGAGCTGCCGCACGACCAGCGAAATTTATGTGGGAAACATTTTTTTGTCTTTTTTATGAAAAGACTATTATGTGAAAAAGTACAAACTTCGACCACTATAACAAGAGCAAATGAGGTTTTATTTATTTAGCTCGCACCAAATTGCTTTTTATATATGTATTGAAGTAAAATATATTACCAAAACTTTTTTCTATAGAGTCGTATGAAGTTGCAGAAGAAAGGTTAGAAATGCTGAGAAGAAGGCTTCGAAGATGTGTGCTACTACGACAATGTCATTGTATTTTCTGTTGTTTTCAATTAAATTTTTCTTATTTTTGAATCAACATGCTCATATAAAAAAAAAACTCAAATCTTTTTATATTTAAGCTGAAAATTAATTTCTTTGTCAAAAAGAACTTGCCTTCGCTTGAAAAATGTGCAGAAATGCTTGGGTAAATAGATCATATAATTACTAAATCGAAAGAGAGATGAAGAACAAGTTTACAGCTGTAGGGAAATTTTTAGGGTCTTTCTCTTTTAAGAGCATGTCTATGGGACCCACAGTGTTTCCGTGTCTTTTTCCATAGGCAGTTGAGAAGCATTTTCAGAGATGAAAATAAGTCAAATGTAAGATGTAAGCGGAGCCTTACGGTGGCTCAGTGGTCTAAGTGCTTGGACGCTGACGCGGAGGACCTGTATTCAACTCCCGGTCCGGTAACATCTAATAAAAAAGAAAATTTGTTTTCAAATTGTTTCTTTGCGCGGCGTCACTTCTCGCGGTGAATTGGCAATTCTCCGAGAATAATCTTTGCCATGAAAAGCTTCTCAAACCCGTTCGGATTTGGTAAAGTAGGTCCCGTTAACTTGTGCAAAAATATTACAAGCACACACAAGTTAATGCGAGAAAGCTAGGCCTAAGCCTCGTTCGCGGGCGGTTGTGCCAGTTATTTATTAAGATGTAAGGCTATATACACCAAATGACATAAGTCCTTCCTCTGAAGTGTTTCAATCTTGCTGTTTGTTATAATATTTGAGCTCGTTAGAAACTAATTAAATCCTCGTTATATAGCATGATGTTCCAACACTAGATTATCTTTCAAATCTGTATTGGTTAGCTTTTGAATCGCCTCAAAAATATGTTTAATAAATACAATTTCTTTTATGTACACAACGAAATATTTTTGCAATTTTCCACAATTTCTCCCTATAAAGTATGTCGAATTGCTTTTTTATTGTGAATTAAGCTGTCATATACTGTCACAATATTTGTTTAACATGCATTCATAAAAAAATGCATTATTTTACGAAGTGAATTGTAAATTAAAAATTTAATTTGCATATTTTGTGGCTGTATGCGCAGCACATCATATTTGTCTCTGTGTGTGTCTGTGTGTGTGCGTGCAAGTGCATAACTCTCGATCTCCCGCTCCTGCCGTATATCGAGCAGTGTTATAAATTCTTTGAGCAGCGTTGACAATGTTAATTTGCTGTGATATTGCGCTGTGATAAATGCGCTGCGAAAGCAATTTCTGCTGTTGTTGCTGTGCTTTAAAGTTGCTGCAAAAAACTGTAGCATATTTTAAGGCTATAAATAATGGCATTCGAATACAGTCACAGTTGAATAAAACGCACTTTAAAGCAAACAAACTTTCGTTTAGAAGCTCTTGGATAATAATGAGTATTAAAATATGTAAATACAAACTTCAGTGATAGGAAATGATTAAGTACAATTGAGATCTATTTACAATATACTATATCAAAAATATTTAGGAATTGATGAACAGACTACAGAAACATTATGATTATTTATATATGAACGATATCCCTTTAAAAGACGATGAATGTTACAGGCTGCAGCAACACTACTAATCTCTACCTATATATTGACCATATTTTTTCAGGAAAAAAAATTTTCATAAAAAAAAACTTAAAGTCGTCTGAGCATATTTTTAAACTGAGATATATCGAAGCCAGCAAAATTAAGCATACTTTAAAGGGTTCAACCTTTTTCCAAGATGATTGCGTTAACCTTTGGACAAACATTGCGTATACTAGGTAAAAAATTTTGTTTTGATGTTAGCGCCTAAAAGTGAACAGCAAAAATGAGGGTGTGTGCGGAAGGGGTAGTAAATTATGCCGCACGCCAAAGTAGGTCAGCAAAGTAATGATCAAATTTTGATTGCAGCCAAGCCCATTTCGTCCCAGCGGCCTTCGGCTACTGACGCGTCGGCCATTTGTTTGCGCAGAGTCAGGGCCAGGGCGAGGGCGAGGCCTAGTCTTGGTAGGCACCGCATATCCACTTACATAATCGCTTATCGCGCGAAAGTCCAACGTTAAGAGGCCATTTATCAAGAGCGCCAGCAAACCGTGTCGACGCACTTTGGGGACAGGGCGGGCGGGCTGACTGGCTGATGCATACGTACCCTACATAGCCGCCACGCTCCCTAATTAAAAGCCGTTATGAAATATGCGCGGCGTTAGGGAGGCATCGCTTGCCGCGCCGAGAGCGCCACCTGTGGTGCAAGTGTCAAATGATGAATATCCCCCTACACACACACACACACAGCAGCACATACACAAACACATAATCGTACAGCTGTATGCATGTGTGTGTGTGTAGTGTAGATGTCACCACGGGTTTGCCGCTTAAGGTGCGCTTTTAATGAGGCAAGTTAACCTTTTGTGTAGCTGCCGCTTAATTGAAGACATAAATAAAGTGGCAGGCAGGCAGGCGGGTGGACAGGTGTGCGTTAGTGTGCGTCTGTGCAGGCGAATAGAAGGAACAGCACAAAAAGTACAACGCCTTTCACTTGTTGGGCGGGGGGGAGTGGCTTTTGCGACTCTGCCATTTGCCATCCCTGCTCATCCCACTGCATAATTACTTCGCGGCCGCGGTCGGTCCGCTGCTCCGACTGCGGCTAATTATGCAAGGAGCGCTTGCGCCGCCGTCGCTGCAAGCTGCAGAAATTTATATTATGACGGCATGACTGAGTTTCAGCGCAAAGTTTCCAGCTTGCTTGGGATTAAGCTCGGCAAAGTGTGGGACTTGGTTAGCACACGGATAATAATTTAAGCAATGATTTAAGCATTTCAAATGTAAATCGACGCGTATCCCTGCAGCTCAGGCAAATGAAATTGCTTTATTTTGAAAAATTTTAAATTGAAAGGGATCGGCCGCAGGAGAGGCTGCCTGTGTTGTTGTTGCAAAGAAGCACACAAACGGAATCAGTTTTTCAAGCTTACTTGCTTATCTGCTGGGAAAGAGGGCGCGAGCGTAGAGAAGAAGCAGGAGAGCCTGCAGAGAAGCCCTATTTTGTGGGGTATCTTTAGAAAGGGCTACGCCCATGGTTTGCAAAAATTTTTTTTCATTATTTTAAGTGAATTATCTGAACTATTTTTGTTTCAGGGACAGAGGGGAAGGATAAGTGCTGCTGTTCGCAGAAAACTACAAAAACAAAGCAAAGGACAGACGGGCAAGGAACAATTTAATTCGAACTGTATAGAGTGAATTTCAGGTATCCTGTTTGTGCGAGTCCGACTCGCACTTGGCTGCTTTTATTTTTATTGAAATAGTTCTTGTGAATGAAATGCAAATATTTTGATGCACATTAATTGCAAAATCTTTTATATATGCATATACTGTGCGCATAATTATGTTTAACAAAAAAACAATAACAAAAATATGCATGTGAAAGAGCAAACAATCAAGTAGAATGACACACAATTGAAGTGAATTAAAATGCAGCGGAAGGGGGGGCCCAACTATGGCCATTAATGCAGTGGCAGCATGATGCCTCATTTTTCCTGCAGCCGCAGGTCTAAAATAATTTTGCCTCTGTTGCGGGTGTGGCGGTTGTTGTTATTGTTTGCACTTGCACTTGTTGTTGTTTATTGAATGTTGCATTTTTTTAAATGTGAACAGCATGCTGCTTTTTTGCCATCACAGTTCACGGCTACTACCTTTATTTGTATGCGCATGTATGTGTGCCTTTGGCGTTGAAAAATTACACGGGCTTGCGTCATAAAAAAGTGTAATTAATTCCCTGTAATTAACAGCGCAACAGCGGAGTTTGTTGTTAAATATGTATAAACATTACAGCGATTACAAAATCACAATTTTTTCTCACATGTAGAATGGCATTTGGCAAAATATGGCAACAACAAAAAAATGCAAAATCACAAAAACAAAGTAAAATCTCATGAAAAATTGCATGCTTTGTATCGAAATTCGAAAATTGTAAGCAATTGTTGCCTAGACTATTTCGCTATATAAAAAGTTCTAAATGCACGCTTCGTCCTTGATCTTGTCAGCGATGGCCGCAAGGCTAAAATTCCGACAGATGAAATAAAAGAAGATCTGAAATGAATGGCGGTTTATTCACGACTCCTCGACCCCTCGTCCAGTCGAAACAGGGTTGCCCCGAAAAGTAATTAAAATAGTATAACGTATTGAAAAATAATGTTTGTAGTTGCCACATGGCATATAACAGTAGCGTTAAGGGATGCTGACAATCTAGTCTTCTTTATTGCTGTCTTTGGAATGGTTTTGAGCATTTTTGACATTTCCCCGTAATAATCATCAAAATACTAATAAATCGGAATAGTTTTGTAAAATTTGGTAAATGCTCAAGTCTTGCTTGCATTTTGGACTTTAAGTCTTACTTACGAATATAAATAAGCAGCTGTTGTTCAATGTATGTGTGTTAATTAGCCATTAGAAATGTTTGAGATTTAAATCGGTTTTTACCTGAAAGTGAAATAAAAGATATTATTATTTTTTTGAATTTACTAAATTGTTTGTGAAATTGGCGCATGAGTTAGGAACATTTAAGGGACCACATTTGCAGGAATACACCCGCATATTGGCGCATAGTTTGCTGCTGAAAAGTTGTGCAAATGCAGATCAATAAACTTTAATTAATGATGTGCCGATGACATTCATCAATTTGGAGAAGTGCCTTGCCCGCACACAATTGAATTCATTAGCGACGTCGCAACAATTATCGAATCTTCTTCCCAGCGTTTCATAATTCAGTTGGCGGCTGCAGCTGAAATAGTGGGCCGCCGCCGCCCATGGCATGGGCAAATCAATTAGGCCTCACTTGAATACGTCGAGGAAAAATCATTAATTAATGTCAATCGAATTGAAATTTCAGCGCGGAATACGTGCAGGGTATGCTATATGCCATACACTGCTGCAACATGTCAACTGTCAACGGCGCGGCGTGGTGAGGAGCCTGAACGTCGGAACAATGTGTGCAGGTACTTTATGCGAAATGCCAATGTACTGAGTGGGTGACTGACTCCAAGTTATGGCCTGCGTAACTATGGCGACGACAGTCAAACTATTTCGGAATGCTTCTACTCGTACTGAAGGCCACAGCCTTCGTACAACAACAACAATCGCTGACGCTGCCGAGATTTCGCTTCATTGCCATGCCGCGCCACGTACATGAAGTCAGGCAGAAGTCACAGTCCTTCAGTCCTTCAGTCGCCCAGTCGTTCGCTTGTAAGCGCAATCGTCCTGCAATTAATTATCATGTGAACATCCAATTGTGGAAATGCTTAATTTTTCATGCTGCTGTGGCACGTTGCTGGAATATTAATTCGGCGTAATGCTCCTCAGCCAGCAGCGTCGAGGCTCTGTGCATAGTACATGGAAGCTGGCCAAAGCCGCTTGTAGGGCAAACAGCAAAGCACCCCTACAGTCGCTGTAATCTATGGACCAGCGCAATTGCCAGGGCGTGCTGTTAAGCATGTGCGCTTCGGCAACGAATCGCAGACACGAAAACAAAAAAAAAAACGTTGCTTATTTTGCGCATAAATTTCGAAAAAAATTGTTTTGTTGCGAAAATTGCTGCAAATGGCAGAAATCAGAAATCAGCAAAATCAATAAATATTTTGGCAAGTGTTGTCTGTTTCCGTTCGTTGGCATACTTAAAATGCCATTCCTAATCACACTTATTCTAGAATTTTTTTTCGCTCTGAACGATGAATCGTTTTAGATTGGTATACTGCTGGAGAAGAGCGATACATCAGTGGATATATATACATATATTTTGAGACAAAACATACAAAATTTGTATTCGATACATCAATGTTTAATTTTTTTTTGGATCAATATCTAAAATACAGCCAAAAATTTCAATAAACAACTTAAAATATTCACGTCTGAGAAAAAAATTTGGATACATAACAATCGATAATTCTTATTGTGTTGCCTATTCTCATATTCTACATTACAAATATTTTTGTTGTTATTTTACTTGCATTTGTAAAATTTTAGAACACATACATATATGTAATTATATAGAAGGCATGATTAAGTAGAATGATGGTCTCGATCATAAAATATCCTTTCGTTGGGAGAAACCAGAACGAATCTTATGTATGTAAGTGTGATTTTGCAATCCTTCTCTGCCTTGGTCTTTATTGGTGTAATAGTTTCGACAAGACAAGGTCTTGCTGTAATTGTAAAGGACTTGGTTCTTCTTGCGAACAGTTTTTATTTTAGCTGCATCTTTCCTCGTAAATTCGAGCCATTGAGTTTACATAGATAGATTTCTAAATGTAGATGAATGCAGTTGCTCGGAAGACTTTAAATGCGGCGGCTTTCACAACTTTTATGAGATCTCAGAGAATTTCAGAATTGCAACCATTGCATTGGTTAGCAAAAATCAAGACACCGCAACCAAGAGCACACAATCAAGCAAATCTCAACGCCATTTGAACATTTTGTCAATTTACAAAGGAACACGTTCGAAATGTGCCACTGCTAGCTGCTTTCCAATGACAGCCAACTGAATTGTTAATGCTTAGCGATGCAGTGTATCCCTTCGAGCAGTAGCAACAACAACGTGCACATTTACAACGACTTGGAAGATTAGGGCAGCAGCAAAGCCCCAAGCGCAGCCACTCGCGCTCGGGCAAAGGGAAATTCATTTATTCAATTTCAGTTCGATTCCTTGGCAGGGATTTTCCCAAATGAGGGCACATTCTTAGGAAAATTGAAAATGACAAGTCGAGCAAGTGGAGCCGCAGTGTATCGCTGGGATGCGCCATGCGAAACTGCAGCCACATACATATAACATTAGAGCATCTCTGCACGTTGCCATGCACAAACCAAATCACGCGCTTTGCCAAGGTGAGCACACAAAAAATCAGCAGCTGGAACCTCAATGAGGCAACTCGGCGGGTTGTGGGGGAAAATGCTGTGCTCTAAAGGGCGGGTGTAAATTGGCAATTGACAGGCGTATTGTGTGCTGACTGTACCACACAGTGTGCGAGTGTTGAGTCCTTAAGGATTACCGCTAACACCACAGCTGTAAGGACTTGCATTTTAATTTGGCTGCAATTGGCAGCAGCACTTTATGGCTTGCCATGAAGAAAGAGCTTGCCTGGTAGCTTTTCGTACTTGAATGTCAATTAGCCGTCACGTTGATAGTTTAAAGTTTGCTCCTGGCTTGAGTTCTTGAGGAACATAAGAAATGAAATTTATATTTCGTCTTAAATTTAGGGCGATGCATATATACTAGATTTATCGCCAATTTTCTAAATGCCGAAACATTTTTCACTTCGAAGATCCTATCAATTAAATCTTATTGATTCGAAGCTCCTGTTATTAAAATCTTATCTTTTCGCTAGAAATATTAAATACAGAATTCGAAAATAGAAGAAAATTTATCGATTTTGGTAATGTTGGAATTTTTAGGCATCGATCGTGAAATATATCGCATTTGCAATATTTGGCATTTCCAGTTGGAGAAGGCGGGCACGTAGCAGAAGCGCCGAGAGATATGCTATGCAGCAGAATGGAATTCAGTAACTGGTTGGCTTTGCAAATTAAGTAAGTAAGTTAGTAAGAATACAAATGGTTCATGCCTTTGCTCAGAATATCGATATCTCGACCGAATAATACCAGTCCATCGCCTAAGGAATATATTTTTCTTCTATTAAATTCAATTGCGCTACTCAGAAGGCGAATCACGAATCCTTGGCTGCAAAAACCGAGCAGCTATGCACTGAGATATGCAACTTCATACGCTTTAAAATTTGCCGAAATTTTTTTGAAGACGCCATTTCTTCGTAATTCACTGCGAGAAGCAGCTTTCCAGAGTGGCATGCGTCGAAAGCGAAAGAAATCTTGCGAGTAGCAGACAATCAGATGAAAGCAATCGAATCGAATCAATTTGATTTCATACGTGAGTGAGTGATGGGTGGGCGCATTTGGCTGGTTGTATGGGAAGCAGCCTGCATTCGGCAGCAAATTCAGCGGGACGTGCGAAAAAAGCGCAACTGAATTCAAGAAACTGTGAAAGCGTGAAAATTTACAAAAATTCGTATTGCAAACAATTTTTGAATGGAGCCGAGCACCCTATCTAGCACACCCCTACTCACACACAAAAACCACAGCTACAACAAATAGGTACCTACTGGTGAAATTTTTGCATATAAAAGAATAATTTTATTCAGCCAAATGGAAGGCATGCAAAGGAGCACCGAAATTGTTAAAAGGATACTCGCTGGCGTGAACATACCAAAAAAGCCGTGAAATTTTTGAATTGTGGAAATTGTGCGCATCCTTGGCGAAGGCGCATTCGAATGAACCAACGATTGCAGTAAATGCCAGCGAAAGCGAAAGTGTAGAATGTTTTTGGCTTGTTTTACGCGTTGCGTTTCTTCCTTTCACTTTAAATCGATTCGCTGGTATTTTATTGTTTAAGTGTGTTGATTTGTATGTGTGTATCTATTTCAGTGTCTCAAATGGTAAAGAAAATTCAAGGAAAATTGTGAACATTTTATTTCTATTTTTGGCTTTAGTTGCTTCAAATACGGAAGAAGTTATCGAAGGTTGAATGGCGTATAAGACACTTACGACATATATTAACTATTCAGTTAGATATTAACTTTTGTATTTAGTCGTTTACTTCTGCTACTTACAGTCGCTGCATTTAAAACTTTATTGGTATAAAAATTGAATTCTCGCAACCCTACGAGCCACCAAGCCAAGTCTCCTTCGGCGCTGAAACCTTTTCATTACCAACTGTCTTATTACCGTTGACCTTATAAAAATCGAAAATGAACAAGATAACATACTATCTATTTTCTGATAGCCCCTACGAAGTCAACTTTCCTATATGGTAAGGAGTCAATAAAGCGTTTTGACAATAAAATTTAATAAAATTCAAAAATTGGAGTTATTCGATTTGTCGACTGAAGCAATCATATGCAATTATTTAATTGTCAGGATGCTAATATGCATATCTAACTGATAGTTGAGAGCGTAAAAATCATAATTGTATTAGAGTGAAATGAAAATTATGTATATAAAGCTTAGCTTTAAAAAAAAGCACTATAACAACAATTTTGGAGTTGCTTGGTTTTTCTCGCTGAATTTGCAAAAATTCATAGTTATACCAATTCTAAGTTAAGAATTGTATCTTTAAATTTCTGCAAATGCGAACTGCTCTAAAGTTTTTGTATTTTTTGGCCACTTCTGCCATTCTAAATTTTTAGTTGGCCTAAGAAGGTGTGCAGGCTAACTGCTTCCAACTTCTTTAACTACCTCACTTAAGGTGTCTCTTCGCTGCGGATGGCATGGCTCGGCATGGAAGACTGCACAGCGGCACTTTTGAGCAAATGTCAAAAAATTAAGATAACAAAACGATTTCGTTTTGTGTGCGCAGCCGTAAAAGTGCCAAAGTGCACCGCAAGCAGCAGATTGCGGCACCTCGCACTGGTGGCCGCTGTTGGTCCTCGGCGGTGTCAAGCTGCGCGCACAATTGCTGCCATTCGACAAAACCCTAATTATCGCCTAAAAGTGGTGTCAAAGTCACACCGAGCTCCTTTCAGTGTGCGCACAAAGGACTCTCGCACACTCACACATACACGCATACAGGCAATTGTGCGCTTGTTTAAACGACAGAGACATGACGCATCGGAAAGAAGTGCACAAAAATCCTTTTTGTCTGAATTTAAATCGGCTTTGACAAAAAAAAATTTGCTCGCATTGCAAGCGACTAAAGTGAATAATTGGGATTTTGTGGATGGGCGCGGCCGCAGGCGGATTAATGCCAAATTGCTACCTGAATGTATTATGTAGGCAAAAGGACTCGCATGCATACACACATACACACGAAAAACGAAAGAAGGAAGTTACAGCTGTCGCTTTCAATTGAAATGTGCATATCATTCGAGAGCGCCTGAATGAGCGATGATTCAAATTGATGTAATTCGAAGCAGGATAATTATTACGAGCATTTCGCCAGTTTATTTGGTAAGCCGAGCGATAAGGCTTGAGGTTGGTGTGTGTGTGTGTGTGCATGTGTGAAATTCGAAGCTTGCTTTTTTCGAGCATTTCATTAGCATCTACTTTATACAGACTCTGTCATGGCATATTGATAATTTGGTAATTGGAGCAGCGCCTGCAAGAGAATTATCCTTGGCAGAGCAATGGGATGCATGAAATTAATGAAATGAATGCATGCAATACAAAATTGAAATGTAATAATTTTTTGTTATAATTTTTAGACATTTTTCATATTATGACAGCCATTGTTGCTGTCTGTCCGTCCCTCTGTCTGTCTTTTTCGGAGAGAGCCTGCCGGCGTTTTGTACCACTTGCAGGTGGTCGGTCTGCAAGTCGCAACCCCTGCTAATCTCCCTGCTCGTGTAGTGTTGTTGCACACTTTTTGCTATGCGTACACACAGAAACCTCGACAAATATCCTCGAGCGTTATCCAGCTAAACGGAGGACTGACGGCTGACGGCTGCTGTCAAAGTTGGCCGATTTGCTCTGTTTAAGATCTTTTATACAACTTCTTTAAAGTATTGCAAATGGTTTATATATTTTCAAAAGCATTTTTACGTGCAATTTTCTACATGTAGAAAAGGCATCTAATGCTGCGTTTAAAAGTAGTATACTAAGGCACAAATTATTTAAAACCAGCTAATTTTTGGATAGTCCGTCAATTATAAATCTTTTGAGATTTTTATTAGAGTGAGTAATTGAAAATTTTATTCGATTTTAAGATTAACACACTTATTGTTAGTTCTTAAGATGATTCTTTAAATAAATGTATAAAATAATATGAGAATTGATGAATATTAATTGAGTAGAGAGATATCTGCCAGGACCGATGGATCCACAAAAAATTTTCATTTCGACACATGTCGACTTAGCCTTCGTTGGAAGGTAGAAAAATCAGCGCAACTCTGGCTGCTCGCCATTGGCAAACCGTAAAAAAAGTAGCGCAAGGAGGGTAGAATAATTTCAATTTCGACAGCGTGCTGTCCAGGGTGCTGGGAATAGCACTTCACTGCACACACACAAAAATACGGACACGGAAATTGTAATAACTCAATTAAGCGCGCATTTGAATTCATTAGAGGGAAAGTGCACAATGCAAGCATTCAGGCAGCAACAGCAGAAGCAACAACAATAACAACAGCACCAAGCAGCAGCAGCAGCAGCAGTAGTAGTTACAACAATAACAATAATAAGCGTATAAATCAAAATTTTTGCTACAACTGTGCAGAATACAATGAAAGCGGAAGAAGGGTGCTCGCTTGATCCTTTGACAGGGCGCGCCAGCAGAATTGCCACGCCGCTCATGCATGAGCAGCAGCAGCAGCAGCGGGAAGGTCGCTTCGTCGGCCCGTTGCATGCATTCAAGCTGAGACTGAGTCCCAGGCCCGCTTCGCCTGTATGCATTTCATTTCGGAAACTAATAACCATGCTCGGATTTAATAATAAATCAAGTACCCGTCGTGGATTAAATGCCACGCCAAATCACAAATACAAACACAGTCGGCCGACAGTGTTTGTGCGTGTGTGTGTGTTTGCATTTGCCTTCGTGTTTGGCATGCGAAATGTTGCGCTGCGCCGTTATCGTAATGCATACATCGCCGCTGCATACTTTTAGGCGTATTATATTGATTTAAAACTTGGAGCGTGTGCGCTGAAGGGTACTTTTTACGGCCCTTTTACGACTGCGCTTTGCAATTGAAATAAAGCGCGCGAATATATTTGTTTCCAAAATGCATCGCATAAATTTTCCGGGATGGATTGCCGTCGCCGGAATTGATGGGAATTCGCTTTGCAAATGCATTTCAATCAAAGACCCTCGAACGAACGTTGGAGATTTAATCATGCTGGTCAACAAAAGCGCGCAGTGCTGAGCGATGAGCTTGATATATATAATTTGTATAGTGCAAAAGCAAATTTGATTTTTTTTCATTTGTCAAACTTTATCAATTTTACTTTTTCGAATATAAGAAAATGTTATTTGCAGCTTTTACCATAACAGCATTTAATTTAGAGACGTGTTTGTAACTGATTTCAGAGTTCTTTCATGTCTGACAACTTGTAATATATAACTTTGATAGAACCTGTTCTCAAAACCTATTCAAAAAGCCAGTTTTTGGCTTCAGGTCCGTTCCTTGGTCTGCACTTGTTCACTATCAAAACAAAAAAATATGGTCTAAGATGAAAACGTGCGATTAGACACAGACAAAATTATCTATGTACTGCTTTCAAACATCGATACAATAAAATCAATCATCATAAATTTTTTGAACCATCGAAACAGCGAACTTTTTGAAAATCGTTCAAATATTATGTGCTGACCACTTTATTGTAAAGGGTCTGTGTAAAGGTAATGCCTGTAAGGCTTCTCTGTTAGCACGAAAGAGTTAAACCAAAGAGTATGTTAATATAATATATTTTAATATAATATATTAATATACTATATATATATTTAATATAATATATTAAAATATATTATATTAACATATTAACATATTAATATACTATATATATATTTAATATAATATATTATATTAACATACTCTTTGGTTAAACTCATGAACATTTAAAATTCGGCCGAAGTGCATTTCGGATTTGATTAAAAAAGAACAAGCTTTGCTCGAACAACATCATTTTCGAAAAAACTTCGCTTTGCTGTCTTCTTTAATTGGAAATTTAAATACATTTTCTAAACTTTAGATTTAACAACAAATTTAACAAATTTATGAAATCTAAGCACATGATGTAGATTTCATTCGAAAGCAATTATGCAAATAGCATAGAATTTGTTCTACTGAAATTGAAATTTTACAAAAAATCATTTCGATTATTATTGTTCAATTATTTGTTTGAAAAGCAATTTTCAATTTTCAAACTGCACAAAATTTCACTCACAATCAAACTGCATAAATAAAATGTATTTTTAGCGCATCATATTTCGACCTATATTGTGTAATTTTGCATTAAGGCGCACAGCGATGCACGCGGCTCACTCGCTCGTTAAACTATCTTCACGCTCTTGTGCGCCTGCATACGTAAACAACGCGTGCTACGTACAAACGTACAAAACAAGCAAAGCTCCCTTATGAAATTGCAGATTTCGCACGCTGTGCAAGTGCAAATAAAACTTCATTTCATTTTTCTTACAAAAAATTCCAAAATTCATATTTCACTTCAGGGAAATGATGTTTGTTTGGTTGCGCGGCGGCCTGAGTTGAAATCGAAGCCATTTGCGGGCTAAATGCGCATCGGCGGCAACAGGGAAGTGGAGCAGGGAGCTGCGGGGAAATGCGGAATTGGTTGTGTGGGCGCATTAAGCTTGTGCAAAAAAATGTAAATGCTATAATGCAGGCATTATAGCTAGATATGTAAGTATTTGTCCAATGTTCAGAGTCGCTTTCTGAGTCCCATTAACGCTTGTATCGCATGATGTTCTTCCAGCTATCGATAGAGAAACAAAACTCTACCGATCGACAAACAAAACATACCAAAGTATAAAATTATTGGCCGTGGTTATTTCTTCATTTCGTATACAGAATGAAAGTAAGTGAATTTCTGTGGAAGAAAATGAGCGAAGGAAAACAATTTTATGGTTAGTAGCAGTGTCGCCGCTGATCAGCTGTTCATGCATTCACCGAAAGTTGAAGAATTTTGCAGCATTTCGCCATTTCTTTAAAATTGTTAAACAATATTTTCTCATACTTTCTTGTTAAAGTTTCCCTTTCGGACATGGCCCTAGAATAAATGTATAGGTTCCGTTATCTTGCGCTTAAAACAGAGCGTGCAAAGGATAGGCCAAAGACTCGTTCAACAAGCTATTGCGTCTATATATATATATATTAAGCTCTACAGAATTCCGCCAAATGGCTGTAGGTTGATCGAGGCGTGGTAACAAAATGGCACTCAGTGCTAATTCTGTGGTCAAAAGCAATAACGACTTAAGTCGACTTAAGACGAAATTGAGTTGACGTTACCACTGTATTCCTGACGTTGATGCGCATATTTTGTTCAAACCCCGGTATCTGTACCCATCTCAGAAAAAAAGTTATTTAAAAAAAACACATACACTTATGTACATGCACTTATGTGCATTTCAAATTTCGAATTGCATTTTCTCGAAACAGTTGTTTTCGACTTAAGTCGTTATTGCATATGACCACAGAATTGATAGTCAGGACTAGCCACATAAACCAACAAACAAAGCGCTACAGCTCAAAATCAACTTTGGTTGATTTCACCCACACTTGAATAGAGCCGTCCAAATCTTTTTTCTTCGTTCTTTAAACTTGAGGGGGAAAACTTTTTACTTGCTATCTAGGAGCTCAATTTAGGCGCTTCCAAATATGCTTCCAAGCAACAAACACTGAGCAGTGCCTCATACTAATATCTGATCCACTGTGTGCCCCCTCGCCCGTAGCTGACAACTCCGAGCAACGTCGGCAATCAAACAATTTTAAATTACGTTGATTTGCCACCACTTCTGGTGACGCCTTCGTCTTTCCCTCGCTCCTCAAATGATGTCAATTGCAATTTATTTTTAAACCCATAATTTGACTTAATAGTTTTTATTTGCAAACGCACGAGGGTTGCTTTAACCCTTCGACTGAAACGCGCGTATATGCAGGTACGAGTGTGTGAGTGTGTGCCTGCCCGGAAGCAATTGGCAGCGGTTCCGAAGACGACTTGAGTTTGAGTCGCAGGAAACACGCTGAAGCATTTGTCATGCCGTTTCGCTGCAGACAAGTGGAAATGCCGAATGTGGCACATATGAATTTAACGCCTCCTGCGGCAGCATTGCTTTTGCGAGTATTCCGGCAAGCTAAACTCTAATAACGGCAGCGCATTTACTTTGAAGTCTAATTACGGTATTCATGAGCGCGAACAGCGGCAGGGGGTTAAACGCTTTATGCTAAATGGCTGCTGCTGAAGGGTTCCAATAAGCGACGCTGGCAAAATATTTTTATGGCGCGAAAGTTGCAATAGAATGATTTTTTTTGTGGCGCTGCTGGCGTACGCCACTTCAGAACACTCAAAATTTATGTTTCCAATTTTGCCCTCTTACTCTTGAGAAGCAACGGAAAAAAAATCTTTAAGGTTTGTGCAATTGCACGACACCGCAAAGCGCTCGACTGCCTGCGCTGCCCCAGCAAGCTCTGTCCGGCGTTTAATTTTTGAGCAGCACTCCAAATGCGCACAAGTGGCAAATCACTTTTCTCATTCTGATTGCCCTCTCCAGCAGAGCCATACGCTGGCACCGCTGGTGTTTTCCCGGCACTTGAATGCCTTATGAAGTTAGCAATCGAAGGGCTCCTTCACTCGAGTGACTACGTCAAGGGCGGCAGTCGCAGTCGCTCTGCCCGGCAATGCGCGGTCAAACGTTAATTGGTTTAATTATGCTGACTTCATGTGAGCGTGTCACGCTTTATTCCCAATCTTTTTCAACTCATTTCGCAACTTGACTTTTGCCTCTCTTGCAGTTTTCTTCCAGTTCTGTCGTTTTAACATTTCGCTTGATGCGTCGTGCCAATTGGCAGCACTCAAAGGACTCTTGAACAGTCTTACCCACTGCCGCATCGGCAAGTCGTTTTATGTCTTTGTTACCCCGAAAGCGTAGAGACTTGCATGAACAATTGAGCAAAAAGTCTGTATAAATTACCTGCAAAGAACAACGAGAGAAAAATTAAATTATTGCAACAAAATTTATTGAAAGTTATTTGAAATTAAATTTGCAAAAGACAAAAAAAGATTGATGGAATGAAATTGCAAAAACAACACATCGTATGAGAAAAGTCAGAGCAGTCTCGTTTTTCAGTGTATTTCTAAATATAGTTTATATTGCTGACGAGTATTTATAAATCCGCTTAATATAATATTCGGCTCTGAGATAGAATAGAGAGAAACTCTTCTTTATGAGAGTTTCCAGCCATGAACTCAAAAGAAAATCTGAAATACTGATATGAGTTGAGTTTCTCGAATTAAAATGCAATGCATAAAGCGAAATTTGCTATTTTTTTGGTTGAGCTCATTTTTAAAATTTTTTCCATTTAAATTCGTATAAAAAATTCTCAAATTTCTAACAAATTTTAAATTCGATGTTTTCTGCTGCTGTGTTTTGTTTGACACGCGATTGTCAGTCGCATTTCACAGACTTCATTTCGCTGACGTTTTTGTTTAACTAGTTTTTTGAAAAATTTTGGAATATATAATATTTTTTTTACCTCCTCCCCTTTTTTGCTTTTGCACAAACTGCAAATATGATTTTACTATGTTTTCAGCATGTGTGAGAACTTTTCACAGTTGTTATGTTTTATTGTTGCAACAGGCGTTGCATGCGTTTTGTCGGTTGCAGTGCTTTTTCCATGTCAGTTTTGTTTGTTAATTTGTGTTGTTCTTTTTCGGTTTGTTCTGCTTTTCGCTTTCTGCACGTGCCACAACCACGCAGAAATCACGGTAAATAAAAGATGTGCTGCATCAGAATTGATATCGAAAATGTTGCAGTTGTTTGCATCAGTTGTTGTTGTTGTTGTGCTACTGCCACATGTGGCAGTTTTGTTTTCCATCCAAACACCACACTTTGAGAATGCAACATTGTGAAGTTTAGAAGTTTTTCTATGTTGTTGTTGTACTATTTTTTGCTTAAAATATGCAACAACCATAATTTCAAATACGGCTGCATACTTTTGTAAAATGTATACTCTTGACAGCAACTGCAAGAAGAAGCGCCACAAAAAGTGGTAGAGAGAGAGATGAATTTCACTTTTTCAACATTGCCGCCATTTTGTTTGCATGCCGTTGAGATTTTGTGATTTGGTGTCGTGTTGCAAGTTGTGCAAAATACCAAAAATTTTTATGCAACAAAACTAGCCTGTTGCATGCGCTTTAAGGTTGCCACAGCAACTCTGAAAAACTAAAATAAATTTCATAATTCTTTTAAATTTGCACTTCCCCGCAGCTTCCCTGCCCGCTGCCAGTCGACAACAAAGTAGCTGCCATGTGGCGTGCTGCAAATTTTATAACTTTTCACTGTGGCACCGTGGCAAAAAGTTGAGCGCCTGCAGCGAAGTGGGAGCGGATACACGGAACCGCAGCATATAAAAGTATGCTGTGCAAAAATTAGTACAGAGCTGCCATGCTTAGCTGCTCTTAATGCACGCCAGTTTCAGCCAAGAGGTAAAAGGTCAAAAGCAACAACAATGGAAATTCTTCAAATTCCTATTTATATGGAAATGTGTAGAACTCGCCTCGAAATTGTGGCATGCGCCAAAATGCAGCATGCCAATAGCGAGTTTGATTAGTGTGTGTTTGTGTGTGTGTTTAAGTGCGTGCAAAATGCTCATAAAAGTGCAATGATGGCCAACTTTCTCTTTGAGTTATGGCTATTAGAATTTTGAGTCAAAAATATTAATATTAAACGCTTTTAAGAAAAATTAAGAGCATTTGCATGCTTTTCGAATTTAGATGCATTTCAAAACAAAGAAAAGACATCTGTTTTTTCTCTTTGGCAGCCAGTTTAAGAATATTTATTATAACGACTTTTGAACATTAAAGAAACGTGTGAAAAAAATATGAAAGAAATTTCTTAATTTTTATGTATCAAGCAAGTTTGCTTTGACTAAAAATTTCTTAATAATTGGTTCATTTAAATAAGAATATACTTATACGATTTCAATTCAAATAACTACTAAAGAGATACAAGTAAACTAAATTTCAAAAGTCTAAGCCTTATTTTTAGCCTATTTAGTCAAATTTTATTCAAAAGCCGAACTGGTAATGGAACAAAGCCGAGCTGGCGTTGCCCGAAATTACAAATATATCAGATAATGGCCAACTTAATGTGCACGAAGCCATCTTTGAACTAGGCTCAAACACAATTGAAACAGTTTATAAAACACTTTTGAACTAGTTCGGTTTCCTACGGGGTATTTACATTGCGCTATTTGGTGCTATTTAAAGCAAACTAATTATGCCCAAATCGCATTACGAACATTGTTTGTTTGTGTATGAGTGTGAGTGTGTCTGTGACTATTGTGGCAAGTTCACGCTGTAACAATAGCAAAATCCTTTTGAATAACAAAATCTGGTTGAGGTGGGTCCCAATGGCCGCGCTGGTGAAACGAGCAAATATTTCACATATCGATACGGCTGCTAAATTAAATGGAGCCTGCGTAAGAAAGGACTTTAATTTAACGGTAATTTGTGGGCTGCAAATTGGCATTTGCCGTTGCCTGCAAAACGGCGTATATTTTCAAAATTAAATTTGTGTGCATGTGTGTGAGTGCGAATGTGTGTGTGTATGTTACATGCCAGCAAAACAACCGCAACAACAACAGAATGCCATTATTTGGACTCCTGCGCGCAAGCAATAAAATGCAAATGGCCATTTGCCTGTGTTGGTATGCGTGTGTGCCTGCATGTGTGTGTGTGAATTGGTGGCACGCATGTGTAGTTGTAAATTGGAATTTATGCGAGTTTGCAAAAATTGCAATTATTATTATTATTGTTGCTTTTGTTGTTGTTGCGCGAAGGTTAGTTTTCATTAGCCCACCACAATAAGTTTATTTGCATTTCCATATTTGAATTTTGGCAAATGAATTTTGTAAATCAGTTAAATTTGTTGCCGCGCTTGTAAACCTGTCAAAAGGGCGCCTTATGGTGCGTTCTAGCCAAGCCGAATAATCCTTTGTGTGGGGAACTGAAGCAGAAACCAAATATTTTGTTGTTTTTTATGTTGATGCATGTATTTATTCGAATTTTTTATATAACAGTCGGAAATTTCATTAAGCCAGCTGTTCTCTGAATTGCGTAGTTTTAGAAATCAATAGTATAATTTTTCTTGATTCAGCTTTTTCAGTTATAGCAATGACATTATCAACAATTAATATCTTTAGTTTGTAATGCAATTTAAGTTCTTCAATTTTTAAGACACCAGTGGAATGAGTTAGCACTTTTTTTCTTATAGTACTATATGCATAGATACCTGAGTTTCAGCAACATGTTGCCTAAGAAGAGCCCTAGCACACCGATTGCTTCGCAACATATATTGAAAGAAAAAAATTGACGCTTGAAAAAGGGGATGACAGAAACAACATGTCGTCGGCCGCCTCGACCATCCAATCAAATCTGTTCCGCTTTTTTTAACCCTTATGCTCTTGGCTGGTGAAGTGGCAAACATTGCCACTTCACTGCGCGCTACCAGCGAATCACATCAAAAACAATTTAACGCTCAAAAACTCATTTCCCATCCGCAGAGCGCTCATGAAATGAAATAACTGCCAAAAATTAAGGGCGAGCGCAAATTGGAAGCACAAAAAAGTGCCAGGCAGCACCCTGCCGCAAGTGGAACGCGCTAAAAGGGGTGAGACAACACGGCCCTTGCAGGCGTGCAGCGGATTGCGTTTGTCAGCTGGCGCGGATGTGTCTTGCCGCCGCCGGCGGAGGCAGCAGCAAATGCGAAAAATATGTATGCTTGTCGGCAAAGCAACACATCCCCTGATTTATGGCCAGCTAGATGGAAATTTATTGACTCGGCACCAACAACAACAACAGCAACAGAGTGGGCTGCAACATGAAGCGGCATGCAAGCCACTTGAAAAGGCAAAATGCGCGAGTGCTGTCAGCGCCATCAAGCGTAAGAAATTGTAAGCATATTATTGTGGTCAGTACGGCTCGTGCGGAGCCCGAAGCAGCCATGAGCAAAAGTATAAACTGTTGCTGGGGGGCCCATTAAAGATCACCGATCTAAAAAGTTTCAAATTTAAGTCGATAGGAAACGAGAAAGCAAATGATTTGGCCAGTTCCGAAATGGATATCACTTTTATAGCATCGCAACCGGCTATTGGCTGCAGTGCAATGAAACAAAACATATCGATAAAGACCAGACTGCATAGGAAGCATTTAGGATTCTGGCAGTAACTGGCTTCCTGCGTGGTCGCAAGATCGCTTTTATATAAAGCTATACTTAAAGTGAGTAAACCCTTTCAAGATTAGCTAAAACTAACTGAATATCATCAGTTCGGTTTGTCACAGTGATTAAGCCTAGTCAAAATCTTGCGTTTTGCAAAGATCAAAAACTGTTTGATAGCTCGAATCTTATTAATTGGCTCAGATATTATACTATGTACATACATACATATGTATATACTACATCGACAATGAATAACTAAAAATCGCTACATGAAAAGATTTCTAGAGCAGTAGGTAAGCCTTTGAGATATGATAAGCATATATATATATATATATATATATATGTATTATACATTATTGTCTACGACAAAATGTTAAACTAGCAATTGACATTTGTCAAATTGTCTAAATCAACAATTTGATTTTTATCGACAAGTAACTTTAACATGTGTATATCTACTTGAAATATATGCCGAAACAATTCGAACGGTCTGAGCAAGAGCAAGAGCAGCTAGACCCCCTCACCGCGCATTTTGGTTTATGGCTACTCAGTCACTGCGGTGTGGCTGCCACAGGGGTGCAATTTGGTAGTGATAATAATTTGCGCGTGCAGACGCAAAAAAGCAAAATTCATGAAAATATTTGCCAATTATCTGAAACGCAGCGCCACAACAACAACAACAACAAACAAATTTTCTATCCAACAGCGGCATAGCAAGCGTCGTTGAAATTCTGGCCGGTAGTCGCATGTGATGAAGCCATTGCACCAAGGCACGCGCTTGCCCCTTTCCTGGGCACTAACCAAAGAAGATGCCTGCCGTTCGACTTCGCCGGCTCAGCGCGGCTCAACTGTCTGTTGTATCTTTCTATTTGTTGGAAATATTTCGGCGTGCAAAATTTGGCTTATTATGCGGCAGCACATGAGCCAACAACAACAACAAAACAGCAACGCGAAGAAATCACGTGTCACGCCCAGTTTTGTTATCTACAATATTTCACTCCGCTGCGACGCAGCCTCGCCCTGTTTTAACTGTGCAATTCGCTGGAACACGCCCTCCACTTGGCCCATTTGCATAACAGCCGCCAATGATGAAAAACAAAAACAAAGTGTAGAAAACCGTCGGAAGACATGAAAACTGTTTCGGAAGTTAGTTTGAGCTAATTTCGTTAATTTCGTGCGGCCGAACTGGCCAAGGTGTGAACTGTTGCTGGCACATCAGGTGCACAGCGAGGAAGCAGCTCCTGGGGAATCCTACGGCAACTTTTGAAAATTAGCATAACTTGAGTGCAGATGGCAAGGTAGTTAGCCAAAGGGTCGCATTCCACAGGCCTATATTACGGCACAGCTGGTAGCCATGAATGTTTTATCGTCTAATTAACAAGGTCAAATTAAACTTATTGGCTTTACTTATGCATTCATAAGGCCTTAGAGTGAAATTACACGCACACACAAAAGGTGTTCCACATAAACCTAATAATGTATCCTATAGAAGCCCAGCAAGACGAACCCATTTCCAGACCTGAGTTTAGTGGTCTACGTTTCATACTATTTTCAGTTGGATCGAAATTGAAATCGATTCCAATTTTAATTTAATTCTTACTCAAAACGATTTCGATCAAAAAAGAGAAGTGTGGAAAATGGCAAGTACTAATTTTTCAAATCGCTGGAAATTTTTTGAATTTTCTGCACAAATTTTTGTAATTTCATAAATGAATTAAAATTTTTTTAAATTATAACTGATCGAAGACTGTCATAATGTTCAAGCATAAGCTAGTTCATATTCACTGAGAGTTAGGTAATTTATTGACCAAAGTGGTCACGAACTGTATGCGTTTCGAGTAATTGCATTTACAAGAAGTTACGAAAATATTTTAAATTACAAATTTGCATATCACCGAAAAATACGAGAGAGTCTTGCAAAGTTGCTGGTGGTTAGGTCTTAAAGTCTGAAGGAAAATAAAATCTGATCATAAATATTTGTCCAAGCAATTCGCGCACCTTGAAATGCAAATGCAATCACACTGAAAGCGGCACTAGCAACAGTTGCCGACCACGAAACGGCAGCAACAATTTTCGCTTTCATTGCGCGACAAGCCCCAAGGCGCATTAATATTGCAAAAGTGGTTGGCAATATTGTCGGCAGCCATTTCTAATTTGGTATTTCATTGAAGTCAGTGAAGCGGTTTATTCTAGCTGAAGTTGCCATCGCTGCTGGTGTTGTTGTTCTTTTGGTTGCTGCTGTTCCGCTACCAATTTGCAATTTTTAAAGAGACATTTGCTTGCACCGTGCGCAACAGCAACAACAACCACTCGATGCAAGCAAGATCCAGAGGTACACCACAGCGGTAGTGTCACTGCATGCCGTGAGCACAAAAAGTGCTAACAACAAAAGTCGCAACTGGAACTGGCGAGTTGCAGCTCAGTTTTGCGGAATGTAGAGCGCTGTACAGTGGCATAAATACAAGCAGAAGTTGGCAAAAAATAGTAGTAAAAAGTTCTCTTAGAGCCAGATAGCGTGTTATAAATTATGCTAATATCTAAATTACTACATAAACACGCCCACTTGCATTACACTTTAAAATATAATACAGATACCATATTTTTCTTCTTAATATCAAAGTAGATTATTTTTTTAGTTATAAGAAAAATAGATGCTATTGTACTAAGATATAGGAGCGGTAGCTGTATTAGGAGGATTTGGCCCACAAAGTCGATGAAAGCAGCTTCAGAATATGCCATTTTTTTCAAAATCAAATGTGAAAATTTAGATGACTCTTCATGTTCTGCTTTTATATGAAAAAATGTTAAAATCACAGATTACATACATTTTTCTTGCTCTACATATGAACATGCCTAAATTTTTTTGCAAATCAAATAAGGAACTACAAAGACTAGCATAGATGAATTTTTTGCAGTGTTTATCTGAAATCAAAGCATGTATTACTTACTTATACATATATAGACCTTTGAAAAAATTTTCCAAAAGTGAGTGATTTCTTCTTAGAATCACAGATAATTCCACTCTTTATCAATTCAGATTTATAACACATTTTAAAAAAATTTTTTCTCATGCTGTACTTTAGCTTTGAACCACAGAATATTTTGAACTCACAAAACTTCAACTTTAACCACTGTGCAGTACTTTTTTGCCAAATTGAAGTGATGTGGAGAGCAGCTTGGGAGCTGCGCTATTTCACTTCGCTTCACAGCACGGCAGGATCCATGGCAGCCACACCTTGCGCTGCAAGGACACTCACTGGCAAAAATAAATTAAGCGAAAACATTTTAAGCCTGGCAGTGGCTAAGTGGGCCAAGGATGTTGACGCCATTTTAAGCATTTCATCACTTGGCCGCAGCTCGCACAGTGCAACTCTGCAGGGAACTGGCCAGCAGCAGTGACCCCTTTTCGCATAGAATGGCTTGAAACTGAAGGCGCAGAAGTCGCTGCAATGAGTTTGAAAAGGATTTTCACACTTCCCGTAAATGAATTTGAAAGCGTTGTGTGCTTGAGTTGCGCCTGGGGGGCAGCAGCAGAAACAAAGTTTGATCTTCAGCTACTTACAAAAAAGTTCGAGTAAATGCGTGTAAATATTTAAATCCTAAATCACAGCCGCCTCAGCGCGAATTAGCAGCATTACAATTAAAGCAACCCTGCGCTCTTCTACCGCCGCCCTACGACTTCGGCAACGAGCAACTGCTGCCACCCATTGCAATTGCGCCTTCGGCAGGCCTAAGTCGTGTTAATGTAATTAAGAAATTAAAAATATATATGTCGCCATTGTGCGCCGCCACTGACGCCGCTGCGGGACATTCGCGCATTTGCAGCAGCAGGCGCCATTTGTAATGTTGGTGTCTCTCTAAAATACATTACAAAAATTAAAAAGTAACTTTTTGTTTTTGATCTCAACCCGGCTCGGGAGTTCTCGTACAGCGCTCTGCAAATGTTTTTCCAAAATACAATATTAATAGCAGTGAAGGCTACATCGGGGTTAAGCGTCTTAGCAGCTCTTAATACGGCACTCAGGGACTTTAGAGTGTTGTGCGGGTTTTAAGTGTTTCTAGACCAAAAATAACGACATGCTTACCAACTCTGAGCCAAACCAAGCGCAATTTCAGCGAGTTGCAGCCAAATTATTTTTGTTTTCCGTTCTGGTTTTAAAATTTTCTTTTGCTTACTTTAAAAGTTGATCCTTTCCACTAAGAAATTTTTATGCACAAAAGTGTTAGAAAAGTCTCATGTTTTCGAAATCCATATGATCTTTTATCATAGTTTTAAAGTGGGTAGCATTTAATATACTCAATTCTTAAATTGGATGTCAATTATTTATTTACTTTTTTTTAAAGTTAAATAAGTCAATATTATTTACATGTAACGAAATTAGAATGATTGATTCGTAAGACGACTGTAGTTTCTTCAAAAAAGAACCACTTTCGAGTTTAAAATTTGCAGCGAGTTGTTGTTGTGAATTTTATATTTCTTTGAGGCTGAGAAGAACACAAAGGCGCCAATTAATAAACTTACTTCGCCTAAATTCGAAAGTAATAAGTATATCAAAAGAATTTAAAAACCGTTTATCTTCTTGGCATTGAAGATGGCTTCATGCGAGGGCGTGGAAAAGAAGACGACAATGTTGCCAACAGCGACTTTAATATGCTTAACAGCCTTAATTTCTTAGCTGAAAGTGATTATCTGTTCAATCGACAGCCACAAAAATGCTGTCACTTGGCTTAGCAACAGTCTGCGCTGCTGGTGGCAACACCAACTCCCAGTGCCTTCAAAATTTGGTGGCTTCTGAATCAATTTAAATGTTTTTTTTACATTTTTTACAATTGACAATATTTCTTTGTAATGTAGGGCTGCTTTTATTTGATTGCTATTGGCCGGAATGCCAATGCCAGTATCTGCAAACCCCAAGCTTAAGTTCTTTTGGTTATGATCAAGCATTTTTGTAACGTCAACATTTCATATTGAAATATTGATTTCCACAAATTTGCATGCATTTAACGAATTGCTCTTGTAACATTTTTTTCCACTTTAAGCGTGCAGAATTCCAACAATTTTGTTCTTTTTTTTAACAAAATGGCATCGTATACTAAAGGCATTTTGTGCGCTGCTTCACTTAATTTCCAATTACAGGCGTTGATGTATGCCTGTCGCTCGGAGCCCTGGCAACGTTGCGGATTGCCACAACTTTGCGCACTGTCACATAAATTCAATAACGTAGTTTCTGATCGTTCATTAATTCCCGCAGCTCGAACATGCTCAACTCGAGCGTGGTGGCTTGCTTGATTTTTCCGAATTAAAACCACAAAAAATCAACAAGCAGCCCGTAGCATTATTTATGCCTTTTAATATAATAAAGAACAGCGATTAAAACAACGCACATTTAATTAAGCCCTTGAATAAACTACGCTTTTACAGGGAATGCAGGGAAAATGTAGCCGTAGAAAGGTATGACGATAAATTATTGCATCGATAATATTTTACATGTAAATAACATACTCATACATATGCAGGTTTTTATACTTATACATATAGATATATATGTACATATTAATAATTATTGCCATGGTTTACTCAACGCTTATTGCATACTTGAATGTACATATGTATGTGTATGTATATGTATGTAGAAACTACTACTTCTTGAGCCCGAAAGCGGTAATAGCATACAATGTCACACAATGTCTACAAGTAAGCGGAATTTCTTGTGGTCAATGTGGTGCCATTATAATTTCAAATCTTGAGCAGCTTTACATGTGGTTGAATAAATTCAGCATTATTTCAGTTACTTTTCGTTGTTGGCATTTTAAAACTCGATAAAAGTCACGCACTTGACTTTTATGTGTGCGACAATGTGCCGCCTTCAAATTTCAAGCGCGCCACCAGCAGCAGCAGCAAAAGGATATTATATATTATATCAACCGATTAAAATTGTTTAATATATGCAAAATTGCCATGCGTGAAAATAATGCCTTGGCTGTGTGTGTTGGTGTGCGAGAAAGGACGCTGAATAACCGCAGGCGAGGGTAATTTATTTTCACATTGAGTTGTTGCAAGGACCTTTGGTCTGCGGCACTGTTGCACCCGCAGCGCGTGCATGCCACATTGTAGTAGTATATTCAAGTAGTACGGGTAATGCACATCAGATCTTGATGGATTCGCAGAGTGGCGAGAGGGCGAGGGGGAGTTGACGTAGCTACTGTTGGCGTGGTCAACGACACTGGCGGCACGACCATAACAATTGGCAAGTTTTATGTATAGCAGCCAAAGAGGCGTGTTTCGCTGATTATTTGGGTGGGTGTACTTGTACTTAGCGGACTTCCATTTGCGGCTTGAAATTATTGAAAGCTCTACTGCCTTTGCATATTTAATTACGTGGAAGCTAATCTTTACATTTAAATCTGTATCAAACTATATAAAATACTATGGTTGTATGTACATAAGCGCTTACATGATATTGTTATGTAAATTTTCAAATTTGTAATAAACGTACCTGGAATGAAAAAGGAAAATTCCAAATAATTAATATTTTTAGATTAAGTATTTTTGTGAAAAAGTATGGAAAAGGAGAAAGCAAATATATTGAAATATAATACATAATAATTAATTTAATTGACTGGCACAACAGCCCGTGTGGGCTTAGGCCTAGCTTTCTCGCATTAACTGGTGTGTGCTTGTTATATTTTTGCACAAGTTAACGGGACCTACTTTACCGAATCCGAACGGGTTTGAGAAGCTTTTCATGGCAAAGATTATTCTCGGAGAATTGCCAATTCACCGCGAAAGGTGGCGCCGCGCAAAGAAACAATTTTTCTATATAAACGATTTTGTTTGTATGGGCGGTGCCACGCCCACTAGTCCACCGTCTTATTTTCCCAGTAGAAGGATATGGATATGTAGTAAGTTCCTACCGAGTTTCATTGATGTGTGATGTGTAGTTCTAAAGTTATACACAAATCTGGAGTTGATAAAAAAGTGCCACGCCCCTTATCCTACGGCCATAAAATTTATTGATTCATGCATTGTCTTGGTGTTTACGCATGTATGCAAAGTTTCAGATCTCTAAGTAGTCGGGAAGTGGGCGAAAAATTTATTACTAGATTTGACGACATACCGATTGCGCAAAGTGAACCTAATAAATATAATAAAGCTTATAAAAATCTGAAATATATAAAAAAGATTAATAGGTGGAGATTGAAATCACAGCGTTTTCTTTCAATTTCCTTAAGTACTCCTCGAGCATTCCACTTTTATATACAATCAATTTTAATGATTTGGTACGGGTCTTTTACAATTCCGTGATGACATATTAAATTTATTAACAATTGAAAGTGAATTGCAATGAACTCTTTGCGCATATATATAATTGCATTGACTAAAGGAAAACAAAGAAAATACTTGCTATAGCAAAATTAGCTCCTTGGGAAAACTACGCACATAGCAAGAATGCGGCAGTTTGGTAGAGCAGGCGTGTGCCCGCAAGTGGGCGTGTATGCCACTGCCACAAACAATAACGTCAAGCCCAGAGTGATGCCACATATTCAAGTGATATTTTCTCACGCCCATTTGGTGAATGCCCACCTTCAACGTAAAAATGCACGAAAGTTTTCGCATGCATGTTGCGTAAGTGTATCCGAATTATTGTAAAATGAAAGTATTGCATAATGAGCTTAGATTGTGGCATGCCTGCCAGTTCGCCAGTTCAACCATTTAACTGCCTGCTTCTTTGCTCTTTATGCCCCTATTAAAGGTATTAAGTGCAATTAATCACAATTAATTAAGCCGAAAACTTTAATATGATTTCATAATAATGCAAACTATTTGAAAATTGCTTGAAAGGCTGCACTGTATGAGCAGCATGTAGCAAGGGATCAGTTTCTCCGTCGGCAAAATCCTTCGTAGGTTAGTTAATAACAGTGTATAACAAAGATTTTGTGATAAGAACAATTTATTATATTTCTACATAAATTGAGAGTGTCCAGCTCTGGAAAATTCTTCACATTTATTATCTAATTTAAAGGCTTTTGAATTATTATGAATTTTTTAGTAACTTCAAATTCAAGAAAACACTCGAGGAGACTTTAAAGCTGGGAATCAACTCCCTGCTGAATTTCTTTAGAAACTCTAGTATTTACACTACTTCTGTAACCCTTAATAGAGGCGTCATAAAGTCTCATTAAGGACTCATCCAGTGCAACCTAACCTAACCAAAGTGAAATTATTTAAATTCGAATATATTTATTTCAGAATTGTGATATGCTGAAAAATGTCTATGAACATAATTAAACCACAAACTTCACTTAGCATTCATGTTTCAAAGTAACAGCAGTCCTTTTAAAACTGTAAAAGGTGGATTTGGTTGCACAGCGTAAGGCATAGGCTTCCACATGTCCACATGAGCTCACACGAAAAGATTCTACTCGTATTTGATGAGGTTCCTGGCTGCTGTCAACGCATATGAGCCAAGGCAGCAGTCATTAACTCATTATGGTAGCGGCGCACATGCCGGCACCGGCATCTTCTCATCAGCAGCTCGGCTGCCTTTGTCAATGTCATCATTACGCTGATCCATATCTGCAGCCTTAATCAATGTCGCAGCCTAATACATATGAACGTATGTATGCACATATATACATAGATACACAAGGATACAAGGAAAAGATGCGCATAAAGACTTCAGCATATCGAATATTTAGACATTTCAGAATTTTCATGCTTTGTTTCCTCATTTTTTGGAATATGCGCACAAGCAGATTTGAAAAACAACAACAACATGTCTCAATTAAGAAGACAAACACAGCAGTCAGCTACACTCCTTTTGGCGTTTAGACATTTCATTCACTTGCACTGCTCCTTTGCAGCTGAGTTACAGGTAACAACACTGCCGTAACAATTTATAGCCAGGCTTTGACATTTCTTCAGTTTTTAATTTACCACGCTGCCTGCATACAACAGATACACAGTTAGACAGACAGGCGCATTGAGGAATCGACGCAATGAATGACTGCGGCGACTTCCTGCTGCTGGCGGGTGCTGCCAGCTGTCAGGCAGTTTTCTCGTTCGTAAATTTTTACTACCAGTCACGCCCCCTCGCTGCTCTTGACAACCTACGCATGCATCCTCGGGCTCAGCATGTAGCCTCTTGTAGACGTGTCTCTGCTGTTTTAACAACGTTTCTTCATTTTTTCCCGCGCTGTTCTGTTTCATGCCCCCACTTCAATTCAACTGCCATCTGTCAATATTGATTTAAAGTCAATCCATCGTTGTGCCTTACAACCTTCTGACTGTTTCGTGCTCATCTTTTTATTAACTGGGCGCGCTCTGTTTCTTCGTTCTGTTTGCCGAGCCAATCTGAGTGCTGAGCTCAGCCCGTTGGCGCGCCCCAGTAAATAACTGTTTGTTTAGAGCTGACGCCAATGTAAACAGCCAAACTCAAAATTGACATTTAATTTGGAAGAAATTAATTCAAGAAAATTACACCACAAAAAATTGCTTAATTACGAGCATAACTTTATTTTACCGCCCGTTTCTGACAAGAGTCACAACATTTTGTATCAATCTATATTTAATTTATACAATTCGGAGTGCTTATAAGTGCTGAAAACTTTTTGATGTGTAGGTAAGAATTTTAAAAACAACGAAATTTGATATATTTCTTGTTACTAGAGTCCATCAATTGTTAGAGCATTAACCAGATTTAATTAACTCTTCCATCCTTTAAATTTTGATTTCTCAATTTTCGAAAATAATCCCAAGCTTGAATTTCATTTTTATAAGTTCGAAAAATTATGAAATATTCCTCGAAATAAGCAATTGATTGCTCGGGCTGTAAGAATTTAGAATTAATATACTACGTAACTAAATTTATGGTCTTTATTTGCCCTGCAATGAAAAACAATAATGACTTTTATTAAGGTTATATTGAATCCCCAACGAGTCTATTGAGATTTTTGCTGAATTTTCATTCTTTCTGTAATAACAGAAATTTGCCACAAAGTTATATTACTATCATAATTATGTAATTGGTTAGTCGCAGTAGCGTTAGACATAATCGAATTAATTAATATATCGCATCTGCTTTAAATTTGTTTGGGGTTGCAGCGAGTGCGTTTCATTTGTTCGTGTCTATGCAAAGGATCAAGTATGTATTAAGCATTGCAAAGCAGAGCAACCCCATCAGCTGATCCTGAATACTCAGCGTCTCTTCAAATCTTCAGCAGTCGAAATTCATTTTTGTGGCATCATTTTTGCAAATCCTTGAAAATGCAATTTATAGAAATCCCTTCCACTTGAAAAGTGGCAAGCAGCGAACACAGGGTGTTAATTGAATTTCGCTTTTCAATTTCTCTTTATGCTATATTTTGATAAATTTCATTACGAATCTTGCACATTTCGACATTTCCTGAACGTGCCACATTTTCTGTTTTGGCAACTGGCCACCAAGCCGTGCCGCACACATCGCACTTGGGCGCTTGCAAGCGTAAGCAAAAAGTAATAAAACTGCACAGCATCAACAACAACAACAACAAAAGCGGGAAAAAATACCGAAAGAATAAATAAATTTAAATTGTTTTAAAAACTTTGTTAAACGCAACGAAGTGAGTGAATCGCATGAAGCGGCTGTGAGTGTGTGTGAAGTGGTTACAAAAGGGATTACAAAATGTTTACGCTTGTTGTTGTGGCAGTTGCAGTGCCTCCCCCTCCACTTAACCCGCTTGCACCGACGGCTTTTATTTCAATTTCATTATTGAGATTGAGTTGCGCGAGAAGGCGCAACGAAAAGAAGAGCCCTGCAAAAATTGTAAAATTGTAGCGAGAATTGTTTGCAATTGTTGCGTTGGTGTATCAGTGTTGTTGTTGTTATTGTTATTGTTGCCATATAAATTGCATACGCGCTTTGTGCTCTCGAATGCCGTAGGCGCATTTTGTAATTGTCGCGCGTCGCGAAGTCGCTCATTGTTGCACTCTCAAGAACACAGATACACACACACACACACACACACACTGAAACTCACACACACGCACTGCAACTCACACACACACACACACTGCAACTGTTTGCTATTGTTAAAGCTGCGATGTGCCGCGCATTGCATGCTCGCTTGAGTCCACCATGGCCATCTCTCGCTGCAGGCTTAAGGCTGCTCTGCCATCCCGTCCCATTGCATCCCCTTCGAATGGACACGCATTGGCAAAGTCTTCTTGCTACGTGCGTAAAGTGGATTATGCTCCTCAGTTTGTTTGCTTGCTGCTTTCCTTTATTGACTTTTGCTTTATGTAGCCAAGCATTTTCTTATTAAGTTCAACACATTCCTTGCTGGATTCCATCTTGCATCTTTTTCTTCATTTATTCACATTTACACAGCATGCAAACATTTGCAAAAGGTTCAAGTGAATGTATGCACTTTTAGCAAAAAGTTCGTAATAATAATTTAAAAGTTTTCTAAAATGATGAAAGCGAAATTCGAAGCAGCTCTCGTTGCAGAAAATTGACTAAAAGTATAGAGTTAGGCTTTATTGCAATTCAAAAGTAAAGCCAATTTGAAACGAAATACAAAGCTGAGCTTAAGATAGCTACAAATACTGCTTGAATTAATGAAATTCTATAAAAAGATATCAATCTTCATTTAAAGAGTTTTCAAAGCAGTTCTCATAAATCCAATGGTCATGGAATACTTGAATGGACGCTTTAGGGTAATAAAACATAAGTTAAATATGTATGTATATAGTATATCATAGTAATTGCAGATTATCTAACAAAGATGAAGATACGACAGATCACACTACTGCGTTAAGCTAGTAAGAACCACTCTTCATTACTTAGAATATATACATATAGAGCGTAGAATATTTCGAACAGACTCTCAAAATAAATTGCTGGATACCTTTTGAATGAGGCCTATCAGTCTCGTTGACGCTGGATTCAAAAAAATCTAATCTAAAGTTGATACACGGTCTCTATATGGCGCAACTGTACAGCTATTCGAAGCTGTGACGAGAAAGCTTTTTCTCAAATTCTTAGGCTCAGAGGTTCTTAATTAAAATATTAATTTTATTGGTGAAAGAAACCTAGAAGATTCTAATTTGTCAAAAAATCGTTTAGTTCTAATTTGAAAAAGATTTCTATACTACTTTTATAATTTATAAATGAAGCATAGAGGGTTAAGTTTTAGCGAAAACATTTAGTCGGCAAAAATTCAACAGATTAGAACAGTACAATACATTTAAAGTATCAAAAGGGAATGACCGAGTTTATTTAATACGTATGCTCACTATTCGAGCGTGAACGAGACTGACTAAAATATTGGACAGTACCAGTAAAATACAAAATATGTGCAGAACTACAGAACTGCAAAGCGACATTAAGTACATGGTATTGCCAGAGTTACAAGTTATTCAAACATTCAAATTAACGATGACAAAAGTAAAAATTGGTTTAACTTGGTTTAACGTAATTTTAAATCATACTTCTTTTAAATATACCAACTTTACTATAGATTTTTAAATGTGCATGCAAATGCCAACTTATTTATTTTATGAAAATACATTTTTCAACATTGAGCGCACACAAACTGCAAAAAATTTTTTTCCAATGAACTTAACTAAATTCTGAAATTCACCATAAGCAAAAAAAATTGTCTGGCATATCTTTTTGCTTTTGTAATTTTTCAGTAAAACAAAGGAAATTGAGACAGAGAATAGCTGCTTGGAATACGAACAGAGCAGAAAATTATAAATTTTATGCAAAATAGGATACACATAAGAAGTTGATTTCTTTAATGCTGCTCTTGGTACTTTTATTTGTTTGAGAAAATTAAAAGGAAGAGAAAATTGGTACATGAGAAGTTGCTGTGAAGGCTGGCAACTATAGAAATTAATTAATTTTCTTTGGCAACACAGACAAATACAAAAACAATACGGAAGGGAAGAATGAAATAGTGAAATAAGAAACGCTTAAAAGAAAATAGAAAGCACATGAACTGCCGACGGCAAGCGCAGTGCAGCTGTAAGAACATTTCTACAGCACGAAGATGAGAGATGGCCGACGAATTTGATGGATGTGCTGCTAGCACTTGCAGAAGGGTTGCAGTCTTCAAGTACGAGTATATCGGCATAAATCACTTGAAGAATTTTTTCCTTAAATAGTAGTTTTGCAGAAGCTTTTTGCGATGAACACGAAGGAAGTTGGAGATACAAATACTTCTGAGTATTGATTAAAAAATGTTGAATAATTGTTGTGATGTGGGTTCAAGGAGAGTGGCACAGAGCAAAGAGAGAATGCCTCCAATAGATTTCGATATTAATAAAATCGTATTAAATTTTGCTGCTTCACATATTAAACTCTTACTTAAGCTATCCAAAAGTATCGATTCATTATACTCGTAAAATTTTAAACAACAACATATATTAGGCATATTATCTATAAAACTATTTGACATAGAAATGCTTTGTTTTATTGAAAAATTTTAAGCCTTTTTGAGTTTAAAGTTTCAACTGCAAAAATTTAACAATTTCTTGCCTGCACTTACATCTACGCTTCTGTGCACGAATACTTCGAATACTCGTTTAATTTGCTACATTTTCAAATGTTGTACTTCAAAAGCACAAAACCATCAACGAATTGTTGGCAATGAAAACAAATTCAACTTTGTCAAAGTTAAATTAGAAGCGCTTCTTTATTATCTTCCTTTCTAACTCGAACAAGTTAATTTATGACCCTTTCGCTGGGCACCGCTTGAACCCTTCTAATTGGAATTCTAAGTAATGTCCTGCAATGAAAGATTGTGACCTCAAGTGGAAACTGTATTCCTGCAGGATATCCTATGTACATTAAAGGAATTAAAATCAAGGCCAGAGCAAAGTGTCTGCCATTTGAATTGGCTTGAAATCCAGCAGTTGAAAGAAAGCCTGCCGCTGAGATGCAAATAGAAATGTGCGCTTACAAAAGGCCACACTGGAGCCCTGGGAATAATTCCAAGCTGTCAAGCAGCGAGGTATAACATGAAAAGTGGTCTTCATTTTTAATTGCATTGCGGTGTTGGGTTCGCTCTGTTATCTCAATGGAAAAGGCATAATTGTCAAGTTCGCTGCATGCAAATGAAATGATAAAAAGAAGTAAAAAACATTTAAGCACAAAAAATGGCAGCAATAAATTTATTTAATTCTTTTTGAATTGCAAAAATTTTTTGGGAAAGCCATTATGCTCTGAGCAATTGCTCGTGCTCTGAATTTGTATAATCCCTAGTGAATGAAAGAAGGTTTCCAAGCAACACAAATTTTCAGTCTCTCTGAGCTCTTTGGGCTCTGAAAGTTAGCTAAGAACGTGAACGAGAAGGATTCAGAGTATCGTGGCAGAATAGAAAAAGACGATTTTAAAATGCTCTTGGTTCCACAATAAACTTTTAGAATAGGTACATCTTCAGTTGACTATTTAAAAACAATACTGATGAACAAATTAATAACATATATATTTCTGCACTCTTATTTACAAGGTGAATTTAGTTCGCAGAATCCGAATCCGAACTTTTTCCCGTTCATGTTTTCACAAAACGCTTTTCAAATTCAAGAACTATGAATTCAGAATCAGACTTCAGCGCACGAATTTGCATTCCAACAAGCTTTTTTGTAGCAAAGCACAAAATTTTTATCTACTCATCTTAAGCCTGATTCGAGAATTGTTTCAATTGTTGCAAATTTTATCACTACAAAGCGAACTCAATACCGAGAAATATCATTATCTATTGCGAGTAATCGTAAATTTACGCAATCTGGTGGAAAATTGAATGCATTGCCATTATCCTTTGAGCATGCAACTGCAATTGTGCATTCTTAATGTCATTATCTTGCACTGTCACTTTATGCTGCTCGCATTTACACTTGCAACTGATTTCCTATCCACAGCAACATCATATCCCTGCACTCTGCTAATCGCATTATCCTTGCCAATAACAATTATTGTCTGTCCTTAAAAGCTCTACTACTACTATTACGTATATCTCTTTCTAAATGGCAGCTCAAGGATTATTTTATCATGTCGTTGAAAGTAAGAGTTTGAAATAGCATTTTTTCGCATTGCTATGCTGCTTTGTTTTTGTTGTTGTTTATGTGATTTGCAGCTATGCCAATGTTGCTCCATTGTTAAGCATTACATTGTTACTTCTGCTTCAATGTGCAATGATTTTTTCCATATAAATTCATTAGCATTGAGAATTACAATTAAAATGTGCAGCATTATGTATTTTTTTCCTAAATTTTTTTACTATACTATAATTGGTTCTGAGGAAAATAATTGTTGCAATTCATACATTTGTCTTATTGGGTAAATGAGTGGAGGGCTGAAATGACATAAGAATGCAAATGCATGGCATGTGAATTGCGCTTTGTGCAGAAAAAATCTGACAGGCACTTTTAAGCTATGAAATAGACTAAACTTACTCGCCCATCTCGTCTTAGCCACAACAGTCACGTTTTCCATATCAGCTTATATATTTCTATGATGTAAATCATGCTCCTTCTTCATTTCTTGAGCTGCCAATTTCAATTAGAATTATGTCAAATAAATTCTCAGCACAATTTACTATGAAACCATTTAAAAATTTATTATTTATTATGACAGCATATTTGAGCTCATTGCACCATGGTAAGGCGGCTTACTTTTATACGATAATTAAAGTGAGCCTAAGCTGGCATTTACGCAGGATTTGCATTGCAAAAACATGACTTGCAAAACTCAACCGACAGACGACGGGTTCCTTGGCAGCCGCCTACGACGCCGCCAGTTGACTTTTATTGGCTTGCGCGCATGCGTGCACCTTTGCGTTGGCGTAATTGCGTCCGCCAGCATGAAAAGATCACGGCCAAAGGCAGTTAGCAACGGGTTGAGGACACGTAAAGGCATGCGCAACGGTTAAGCGCAATCAATCAGAACGGGACGTGCGCACCCGCATGGCTGGCGGCGCATAATGAGCCGGAGCCGGAGCCGTCGACTGAAGCGAAGCCCTTAAAAGGCAGCACAAAAGACTGCAACTTGGGCTTGGCACTGACAGTGAGAAGGAGCTGCTGCTGAGACAGCAGCAAAGAAGGGGCAAATCCAATTAAATCGCACAACTCATAGCACAAATAATAAAATGCAGAATTATAGAGAAATGATTTGAAAGCGGCTTAAAAGTTTGAATAGAATGCATCGAACAGTGCTTTTTTATGAAAAGGAAGCCATTTTCGAATAACAAACTCGTACGTAGAAAAATCTTAAAATGCTCTTCATTCAGGCAGAGCAGCAAAGTAGCTCAAACTATTCAGCGATATAAAGCAAACGCACAGATAAAAGATAATAAATCTATAGAGAAATTCCACTTGAGTGGCGTAGAGAAGCATTCATTTGAATGCTGAATGCGCAGTTGAAGCAGGATGCGAGTTTTTTTTTCAAAGCGAATACGTTTCTGCTGAAGTGCGCCAACAACAAAAAGCAGAAGTTGAGCAAAATAATTTCGAAATTAATATGAAAGCGCAATACTGAAGGCAATGAGAATAAAGTACAACGAAGAGCTGTATCTACCTGCGATGCTGTAATTTTCTTATTACTCGAAAATATCGAAGACGTTCGGCAGAATTTGCAGTTAATTGCGATAAAATATATGTCTGTAATATAATGTATCGCCCTAAATCTACTCGCACTAGACTTGAATGTTGTCGTTTGTATAACTTTGTTAAATTAAAAGCATATTTGCAATAGGAGAGACTGACTGGGGTACATTCGGTAATGGCGCTGTTGGAATGAAGCAGCCAGCAGACATCGCTGTTTATTAGTAAAATCTTATCCATCAATAGCATAAATGATCCTCAAAAAGATGACCCTCTCTATCTAAACAGCTGAAAGAGCTGCATTTTGTGTTTTCACGTTTGTTTTCGAAATATTCGGAAAACTTCTGAAAGATACTTCGGCTAAAAATCCATGTAATAAATAATAAGATATTATAATAAGCTAATAGAATTTAAAATATGTTGATTATCTTCTGAAATAAAGAATCTACTCCAGTCTCCCCTATGTGTAAAAACAGTTGTACATAATTTAATTGAAAAATGCATGAACACGATATTCAAAGATAATTTTGTAAATGCAACACAAACGAAAGCCAACATGCAACTAGCTTTGATTATTTTGATTATAATTTGTTGTGGAATTCAACAATGTAGAATGTATCCTTTCTGCTTGCATGCTCGCTGGCAGTAACGGACGGTATGCCAGGAATTCCTTTGACATCTTCTTTTGAGCTGCTGCCACTGCAGCGAATGTGCAACTTGCACGAAAATGCCAGCTAATGATTGCGTTGCATGCATAAATATTTGTAGAAGCCAAAAAAGGGTTAAGTTGCCCGAACAGTCACGACAGCATGTCTAAAGGGATTATAGGAAAAAGCAACAACAAGCGCAATGGCAACTAAAATGAATGCCACAAAGCAAAGTCCTTCTTTCAGCAAAGCAGCAACAATGGCCAATGCCTGGCAGCTGCATCATTACAAGAAAATTGTTGTTGCTTTGTTGATTGTTGTTGTGCATGTTGCTGGGGTCAAGTTCAGTTAAATGTCGAATATGTTGCTAGTCACAACAACAACAAAATCAAATTTAAGTTCGGTTGCTGTTGTTGCTGTTGCCGTTGTTGTTGTAGCTGCTAATGTTGCTTTACATTGCACTTGTGGCTTTTATATCTGCAGCTATTTTCTTGCTTTTGTTATTGTTGTCAGTATTGCTGATATGGTTACTTTTGTTGCTTGTGTTGTTGTTGTTGTTGCTGTTGTTGTTATTGTTGCAAGCATCACTTCAGGTGAGCGTGTGCATCTTACAGCAATGCGTTACTCCTTTCATGCTATTATTACTTTGTCTCTGTGTATGTGTGTAAGTGCATGTGTGTATGTGTGCATCCTTTCCATTTTCCTTTTATGTGCATTCACTTTTTTTACTTTCTTTTTACGCTCATTTTCATTTTATGCGTTATTGCTCTGCAATTTTCAGTCTTCCCACTCAAATGATGATGAGCGGCACTTAGCTGCCGCCCAATTGTGATGGCTGTATGGGTGTGCTCGCAAGCGGAAGAAGAAGAAGAAGAAGAAGAAGAAGAAGAAGAGGAAGAGCAGGGCTATGCCTTAGCAACAACAGCATGCGACGCTCGCATTCACGGCGCATAGTTAACATGGCAAGCCACTGTCCCCTTATCCCCTGCTCACCTTGCCACTCTTCTTCCCCTCATCCGCTGCTCTACCTGCCACACCTCTTTTACTATTTTTTCAGCGTCGCCGAATGCATGCGACTGCAGACGCTGCAACGTCAAACTGGCCTTTGCCACTCGGGCGTGGTGGGGAAATAGCTTGCTTTGTCTGTTTGGCGGTTATACTACTTCGAATTGGCCTTATGAAAACTTTGGCAGGTTAGCAATTGAGAGGAAATGCTATAAACGCGCAGAAAATAAAAGTTGTTTGGAAATATATTACTTTTGATAAAGAGCAAGCAATTTTAAGCAATTTGCTGCTTGTCGATTGTTGGTGGGATTATGGTTCAAATGCTAATAAGCTTCAAGAATTACAGCATCACATTGGCACAAGCGATCAAACTATTCTTGTTCTGTTCGTTTTCCATTGTGAGAGAGAGAGGAGCGTTCATTTTCATTTAATAATGAGAAAGAAAAGCAAAAAATTATAATTATATGTATTTCAATCATATTGTTAAGACATTCTTAACAGTTTGATCATGGAATGATCATGCTTCATGATTCCTTTAAATATCTATTCTAAACATATGATTATATCCGGTAAGCTGTAAGGTAGCGAAAGTCGGACAGACATTCCCAAGCACTTCTTCAGTTATTAACAAAATTAATATAATATGTAATGCAAAATTTTGTATTCTCAGTATAGTATTTATTCAACATAAATGTAGTTTAGCTATCATACTATATTTCAAATTAAAGTATATGCTTGAGAACATCTGCTTAGTTATTGCTATTCGTCATTGCACATATTCTCAAGTAACTAACATTTTTGAGAAAATTTTTTTATAGAAACATTAAAATTTTGGCACATTTCTAACTATACCCATGTTCTCTTTGTTCAGCGAAATCTGTGCTCTTCACAGAAGAGAGTTCACTCATTTTCTAGCTCGATAAAAAAGTACATACGACTTGAAGCATATGTTAGAAATAGGCTAGCAAATGCTCCTAATATATTTTGAAACCACTGTACCCATATATAATTTGATGCAACAACTCGTAAAGCGCTTTGGTCGGTGCTTCTGGTCTTAACTTGTATGCGCACTTTCTAATTTTTAGCGGTTGACGAATGCTACAATTTTCTATAGCCAACTTCAAACGGCTTCAGCAGCTTAATAAAGGCAAAGTATACACGGGAAGAGTTGCCAGCTCATTGCGAGATATGTATATTCCTCTTCTGTTTGTCTACATGCATTTAATTAGCGCTAGAATCTCTGAACTTTGTCTTCAAAGAGCTGACGGCCAACCACTGATACTCATTTACGAGTACCTACTTTCAAGCAAATACGTTACAGTGTGGTCAACTCCGCAGTTCGGACACACATCATCGGAGTCAAATGCCACACAAGCTTAGCTTGCTGCTGTTTCTCTACAGACTCATAAAAAACTGAAAATAATCGTTAGCTTTTCGCCTGCAGTTGTGCACTTCTAACTGCACGAACTTTCTACAGACATTTCTTTTTTCCAAATTTATGTGCAAACTGAAAAAATAAATACAACAAAATTACACAACACCAAAATTAATGCTGGCAGCCATTTTCATTTAAGCTGCTGATACAAAGTGAAAATTTTTACAAAAGTCGCACTTTTATGCTAATATTTTATGTTCATATGCTGATTTCGATAGAAATGGCCACTTCAATTGCAAGGCAGTTGGCCAAAGCCTTTTTTGTAATCATTAAAAAAATGGAATGGAACAGCAGAAAGCATGCACGTGCAGCAGCGCATAAATGCAGCTGCCAGCTGGGCTTTGGCGCTTACTCATTGTTGTTGCATTTGGCCAGCATTGAAGCCCGGCTGCTGACTGACAGCAACAACAATCAAATGCAAATGCTGCCAACCAGCTCGAGCAAATGCAACCGTGTTGCTGGTCGCCATATTGGAAAAGCTATTGTGTGCATTTGTATGTGTGTGTGTGTAGTGTATGTGTTGGCCATAAGCTAACTGCAGATTGCTGTGGCAGCAGCAAACACAAAAGCGGCAGTCAGAGCAACCGTCAAATGCCAAGCGTTCATAACCACAACCGCAGTTGCGGCTGCGCACTCCAATGGTCAAAACATAGCTACTCAACCATTGTTGTTGTTGTTGTTCTTTTTTTTGTTGTATTTCAAATTTGGGTCAAAGCGTTTTTCTGTAGCATGTAGCGGCGCGCTGCTTGAAGTCTGGCTGCGCGCTGACTTTGTTGCTGTTGTACCAATTTGGCTCAAAACCGCTGACAGCGAAGAAAATTCGGCTTAAATCTTGCCTGACGCGTTGAGCGCGCAAATGAACAAAGATACTGACTCAAAGTTTGAATACTGGACAGCTTGAATGAATAGGCGTGAGTGATTGGAGAGCTGGCCTATGCTAGCAAGCAAGCAAGTTTTGCTTCAGCTTTGGTTGAGTAGGCATTTTCTGGTCTTTCCCTAAAATTAACAGCCAAAGCAAAATTTTAAAAATATGTAAATACATTTTCACCATACTTCAGGGTTTTATACAGCTCTGAAGAGAAGCTAAAGCTTCACAAAAATTATTTCAAAAACAGTTCTCAGTTTGAAAATTAATTTTTAAACATTTTTACTAACTTTGTCACAATTTTATGGACCGATTGAGTATGATACTGACTGGTAATATATTTCCAAATAGGGCACGATATCATACGTTGATCATCCGGCATGCTATCCCACTTGGATTTCATAATTTCTTAAAGATTTCTCCCGCTGCTCAAGACCCCATCCGTCGGCATAAAATGGGTTAAATGTCTTTCCAACATTTTGTTCATATTCGATTGTCATATAAACAAAGGCTTCTTAAAAGAGTTATATACATGTATATTTAAGTATTAGACTATTTTTTGCTTCTTTTTGATTCTACGAACCTTGATGATGTTCGAAACAGAAACTCCTGCTAGGTAAATTAAAAACCTTTGCAAACTTGCATTTTCAATCACAATGTTTTTCTTGTAAAGTCTTTTAATTAATTTCACCTTCAAACATGCACAAAAAATCGGCAAGCGTTCTGCAATTCAGCTTAAAAATGCAGACATTAATTTGAATATTTTAAAAGGCAGCAAAACAAGTTTATTGCATCAGACTGTTAACTCGTAAATCGTGTCGACAAAAAATTTAAAATGCATATTCCTAAAAATAAACGGTTTTCGGCAGCTATGCACATTCAGCTGATGCATAAAAAAAATCAACATTAAACATCAGTTTCTTCCATAGAAAATCTAATGCTCAGCCTGATCTAATAACATTAACAAATAGAGGCTCTGGATTTGAAAAAATGTTGCGTCATAGGAAAAGAACCAATCAGACATAAGTCATTATAAAATAGAGGCTCCTTTTACATGACATAAGCTTACTAGCTACTGCTCACTCTTTGGAAAGCTAATGTAAAAGCATTTTCTAAATATCCGCTGAGCATTATTGGAAGCGCGCATGCCATAGGCAGAAAGCAGAAATTGGCTTGAACCTAAACATCACAATAACGTGGTTCAATTTAAAGCAGCTCAATCCCAACACCACTTAAAGTATTGCTCAATTATGCAAACAGCGTAGAACCTTTTGAGCAGTGGCCATCAAATCTGCGCTAATCCAGCATAATCGGTTTATTGCTTCCTCATGCAACGCCTACGCCAGCTCGCATATGAAACTAATTACGAGAGCACACTTACACACACACAAACACACACACACAAACACAAACACACTCACACAAACACACCTTTTCATACGAAGTTTAATAAGAAGAGCCGTTGGGAAACAAGGCGGGATTGCTCTAAGTCGCGACACTATATGTGGCAGTCGGGAACGAGAACGGGAAAGGCATTAACCCAATGCACCGCTTTTAGAGTTATGGCCAATTGCGAGGCAGGCTGAGCACGCGCCAGCGAACTTGCAGCAAGCACTCAACGGGGCTAGACACAACAACGCTGCAACACTTCCAGGAAATGGAAAAGTCAGGTAAAGTGCGGATTTATCAGGAACTCGGTGCGGGGAGCCGGGGTGCTTGGGTCAGCAACGCCTGGCAGGCAGTTAAGTCGACAAAGTCGCACTGAAGCGTGCTTCGCGCTTTAGTGTCAATAAAAAGGAGAGTGAGCGCGTGTGTCCATGTGTGTGTATGTGTGCGCGAGCGAGAATGTGTGGTTGATGTCAGTGGTGCACAGTGGTCGAAGAGTGAAACAAACTGATGATTCTCTGATTTCCAAGAATATTCCTTTTTGATTTTTTTTCATGCCAAACTGGCAGAAGATAATGTTTAAAAAAATGAACTGAACTATCTTTAAAGCCGATTGATATCACAACTGATCAACAGCAGTCTGAAAAATTCGATATCTTTAAATGATAATTTTTATAAGTGAAGAAATTTTTGGACTACTTTTATTAAAGCTTACTTCATTGAAGCTTACTTCTGTTGGAAAAGCTAATTTCCTCGTGGCTGTCCATATCCATTTTGCGTGCTATATATTTTTGACTATTCTGTCATATTTTTCAAGCACTGTGCCGCGGCCACTTCAAGTTGTTACCAACATGCGCCGCCTGCAATGCAGCCTTAAAATGTCAGATTCCCATTGTTGCTGGCAGGAATTTACCTTGCCCATGCCAATGCTACCTATGGGTGCATGTGAAGCCATTATGCGTCTCCAAGCGTGTGTGAGTACTCGTATGTGCTGGTGTATCTGCGCATTAAATCTGCATTTTATGGTTAACGCTTTTAAGCCACAATTTAAAGTTATGCTCTTTATTTTATTACTTTTATCTCTTCATCTCTTTATCGCGTTCATATTGTCGTCATGCAATGCCGTAAACTGAGCAACAACAAAAAAATTCACTTAATATTTCCAGCAAGAGCAAAAAGTTGTGAGTGCGGCATGTTGCAAGTTGCACGGCATGTGGCTTTAAATAATCAGAGACGTCAAGTTCAAAGAAGTTGCAACTTGTAGTTTTTTGGTAACAATAAATTCAGCAGCTACTTCATAGATTAACAAACTTCCACCTTTTAATGTTTATGAGGACTTTTTCTAAAAAATTTTTCTGCCAAAATCCCACCGCTATGGAATCTTTGCTTTGATTTCACAGTAATCTAGGCCAGAGTTGTGAAGAGTTCAATCAGATTTTATTTGAATCAGTGATTTTACCCTATTTGATTTAAAAACTGATTTTCCAATCAAGCATAGCCAATCGATTCATCTTTTTCTGATTCAAATCTTAATCGATTTGTGGCCTTTGATTTATAAATCAGCCCTCACAAATCAAAAGTGAAAATCTGATTTACCAATCACTTGATTTAAATCAGCAAATTTCCAAATCTGATTTACCAATCTTGATTTGATTTCAAATCAAGTCTTGAAATCAAGTGTGCAAAAGGATGACAGAGCAGTAATAAAATGTATACTTCGAAGGAGTACCAAAAATATCAAAGATAAATTCGTTCCTTAAAAATAAGAATAATTACTTGAAATCGTGAACAAATCATATGTAAATACAAACAACTTAAAGTAATACATTTATTTTATTGAAATTATAGTAAAATATGTAAATATTCGTTCATATTTCTTCACCGAAAATTGCAAGAAAAGTATTTATTTGGGAGGAAAAAAGCAACCCTGTTTCATATGACACTTCCATCAGTGATGTCAACATCGTGAAATTCGTACCAGATTTTTTGCATTTTTAAAGCTGATACGTTTATGAAAATGCATTTATCGTCTGATATCTATTTCAGTGCCATTGTTTGTTTATTGTGAAGACACTATTATTAGTCCGTAACATTTTCGAAGCATTTTGCGTTCCGTAAAATTAAGCTGAGTGAATCGCATTATTTTTAGAGGTTTTGAACAAAAATAGGAATCACTGTCTCGCATCCGTTCTTAGCACCCGCACAAAAGAGGTAGACTTTTGTGCAAACCACTGCCGCCACAAAAGTGTAATGAATTTCTACCTGCTGTCCTAGGAAGCATAACATGTTAAGTATAATATACATATAATATGTAAAATATATACATATGCACTAATTAAAATTTGATGGTTTCAGCAAAAGAACAAAGTAATGTATTTATATACAGACACTCCTTGTATACATTCATATATTTTGAAATAAAAAAACATAAATTGTGTATTTTTCCTTGTGCATTCTATTTTGTAACATCTTATACCTGCTACTCAAATCCACAACTTTCCTTCTAATACAGAAAAATGCAGCTCTGTGTAGCTTACTTAATGTGGTGATTTGGCCAAAATTGATTTGAATCAGCCCAGCGGCCAATCGATTGGTGCTTTTTGATTTCAAATCAAAATCAACTTTTTTGATTTGTGATTTGAATCAGACAAGGGCAAATCACTGATTTGAGTTTTTTGATTCAAATCAATATGATTGGTGGTGCCTGATTTGAAAATCAGATTTTTAAATCGATTGGTGTAGTTGATTTTTAAATCAAAAATTTAAATCAGTTGATTTGTAAATCGATTTTGATTTGAATCTTTTACAGGTCTGATCTAGGCCTAATTTCAAACTAAAGCTAAATCAGCACAGTCTTGCAATTTTTTCCTGGGAACGCCAATGACTGATTACATTCAGCATGAATTCTTTTTATGCAGCTCAAATAAAAACTCTTTCACTTTAAGCGAGTTTTTTGGCATGATTTTATAATGTTCACATCAAAGTCGAAATAATCAGGGCAGCCGATGACGTTCCAATTGGGTTGTTTTGCTGGCCAATTCGATTTGCATTAATCCAGCAGCGTAAAATTTCGCTCCTTCAGAGTGAAGCAGGCTTATCGATTCATTTAAAACTTCAGTAACATGCGCCAGCTTTAAAAAGACTACGTAGTTGGCAGCAATTAATTTCAAGCTTTGCACGACTTCTCATTCTCATTCTCTTTCTTTCAAATTCTTTTTTAATTGTTATTTTCTTATTCTTTATTGTAACATTTTTTCAACGTTTTATTTCTTTGGCGCTGCGGGCTTTTGAACGAAAGCGTGCACGATGCATACATTGTTGACCCATTTCGTGTATGATTGTGTTTGTGTGTGTGTTTGTGTGTGTGTGTCCGAGCGTGTGTATTTTTGTTAGTAAGTGTGCTAAACATGGCGAAAAATAGGTGCATGGCGGCTGAAAATGGCGCATGAAATGCGCACTTAATGGCGAAAGTTTCTGCCCAAAACCCACACACACACACATTCGTACAATGCAAACACACTCACACACATTGCAGTAGTTTTATGACGTGCCAACAAGTACGTAAGTATTCTGGCAATTGTTCTGCAAAATTGAAATAATTCATTTTCAACTGAGCGCGATTGTATCTGCTATTTTCGCAGTGTCATAAAAACTGCAGTGTTACAAATTTAAGAAAGCGGTGAAAGTTTTGCAATTTAAAATTTTATAGAAAATAATTGAAACTTACATTGCGGTTATAGTAGTAAAGCTTCAAGCAATCGCAGCTGTGAAATGCGCTACAGTTAAATGAAAATATAAGGATTGCAGTTGCAAAATTGCTCTCCTCAGCTAAAGGGAAACTTGTATCTTAAAGATACATAGAACTTTACTTGCCAGATATAGTATATACAATACATCAGCTGCCTAATAGCTGAACATTATGACCAAGATTCAACATCGTCCATTTGAAGTTTGATTTATAGAACATACCTGTAAAAGATAGAAAATATAAAAATGTAAATATTTTATTACACTTATGTAATTATGTATGTATAAAGTATAATAGAGAATATATTTGTAATGTAATGGTGATTTGTTTTCTACACTAAAACGTATAAAACATAAAAAGAATAATTTTATAACGAGTTGAAAAATTATATGACAAAAAATTCGTTTGCAATTCGTCAAATTCGATTAAATGCAGTTGTATTAGATTATATCAGCAAACAGCCCTCCGCTTACTTAGAGTAAGAATCCAGTATTCAATCAGCGCCGCCTGAATGACTCAGATGCTGACGTTCGTACCTCACTTCTTAACTGATAACATTAGGTAACCCGTTGGTAACAAAATTGACTTTATTTACTTATCTTACGCATCAATCATAAAAGTTTAAGATAGCTGAACTTTTTTGTATTTAAAAATAGCTGTGCCTACATATGCAAGTCTAATCTAATCGGGGGTAACTGCAAATCTAATTAATGTATCCTTAGCTAATTACTTTGCGAAACACACAGAAGGTCCGGGCTCCGTTCCGGGTAAGGATATTATGCATATAGCTACTATCGAAAGACTGAAAGACTGCAAGATAGTTTCGCGCATAATTTAAGGCTCTGCTCAAAATCTTCAAACATGAACGAACGGAAAACAAGAATCCTTGTAGTAGAAATTTGGCTTTATAAAAATTTTATATATGTATATTCTCTTTTAAGTTTTATGAATGAGGAATTAACTTTAAAATGAACAGATACAAACAAAAAGACAAGCCAATTTTTTTCGTTCATTACAGAATTTATTGGAATTTGGCAACACTGCCGATGGGTTCACATTTGTTTACATTTCAAAAGTGTTTAGAAGAAGAACAAGCAGCTGTGAGAGCAATTGTCGAGCACTATGAACGCAATTGAAATAGTTGTGTAAATATTTTTTTGTGAGCAGTGGTTTATTTATTAACTTCTTTAGCTTTTTTATAGCATACACATGCAAAAGAATCAAAGACATGATTACGTAATAACTCGACTAAATAAAGCGGCTTTATTTAAGACACGAGACTTTATCTAAGCTTGTGATAAGAAAACGAGCTACAGATTTATGCTTGAAATTTTTTCGACCTTAAGGAAGATGCCACCCTCGGAGGAGAGCAGAAAACTCTTTTTGTCGTACTTGATGGGTATCTGCGTTTGAGAGCACACGGAGAACTTGAAGTGCTGCAGCAGCAGTGCCAGGCCAATGCGTGACTGCATTTGTCCAAACCGCATGCCGACGCAATTCCTGGGTCCATCGCCGAAGGGCAGCCACTCGACGGAATCACGCTGTTTGACTTGTTCCGGTGAAAAATTGTCGGGATTGAAGACATCTGGATTGGGGTAGTAATCTGAATCTCTATGTATGGCTCCTGCTGGTATTATAACGAGCATGCCCTTCTTGATGACATACTTAGGGTTATCGGGTACCACATAATCCTCCAGGCATAAACGATTCAGCATCGGCAAAACCGTATACAGACGCAAAGTTTCTGGAAATACAATGAAGAAGGGCACTGAAGTCGCTACTTTTAAATAATATGCCCTGCCACATTGACTCACCTGAGAACACTTGATCCAAGTATTGCATCTCCTTCACGCTTTCGTATGTGTATTCCTGATTATGCTTTTCCAGCACGGTTCGAATTTCATCTCGCAGCTTCTGTTGTATGTCCTCGTGTTGCGCCAGCTCGTATAAGGCGAAGCCCATTGCCGTAGAAGAGGTCTCAAAACCAGCCGCAAAAAAGGCGAAAGCCTGTGCCGTAATTTGCTCCAGCGTGAGGTTGGTCATGTCGTCCCCCAACTCCGACTTCATCGTCTTATTATTTTTCAGATCAATCAACATATCCATGAAGTCATTTCGACGTATGTGATTCTTCTCTCTGTACTCCACAGTCTCACGTACAATGCGCAGAAAGAATTTCTCGATGTGGTCTGGTGTTAGCTTCATATGCAACATACGCGCCAGCTTTGGAAAACTGCTGATAAAAATCATGCCAATCGGGCCATGGCGTCGATCCGTTACGGACTTTTTGCCCATCACGCGAAACTCTGCTTGCGGATCTTTCAAGCTGTTGCAGTCAATGCCAAAGGCACAGGTGCCAATAACGTCCGTGGTAAATCGAGCCAGCAGCTCCTTCACTTCCACCACTGAATCTTCTTTGACCATATCACCGAAAACCCTTACGAATTCGTCACCCACTTTCATGATGGTCGGAAACATGAACTTCATTTTGCCGGCGGTGAAAGTGGGCGACAGCTTATTGCGCATAATCCGCCATTTGTCACCTTCCAGGAGGAAAATCTGGCCTGACAGCGGATCATCCTTTTCATTCGAAAAGGAACCGCGATCCGTGAATTTGTTGAACTCCTTGATGAGAATATTTTTAACAAGTGCAATATCCAGCACAAAAACCGAAGGACGCTGCGGCCAATAGAAACCGGCAAAAGGACCAGTGCCTTTGAACTTTTCGTAGTAACTATCCCAGATGTCTTTATAGGATCGTGTGATCCTCAAACCGTTTAAATTGCCCGTTAAAATTGTGGGTTCTTCACAAGGAATACCCTGCGATTGCCAGTAATATTGATTCTGACGGAACTTGTACACTAAATAACTAAGCACGCCTACGAAAAGACCGAGTAGCAATGTCAAGCACGCCATTTTGCACAGAAGCGTTCGACAGTCAGCACGCTAAAGAACCTGTCGTAGCACTGAGTCAGAAGTGGAGGCGCTTCGAGCTTTTTACCAATATAATTTTTAAGATAAAGAACCGCGATTTGGGTGACGTAAAACAACTGCTGCTCGCTCATGTTAGTCATTGTGTACACAACCAAATCAATCAAATAATTCTATAGATACAAATTTGGATACAATATTTGTTTGATAGGGAGACTATTCCAAGTTGCCTAAAAATACTTTGCTCAGATATTTCTGGAAGAATCTTGTGTGTGAGAAATTTTAAAGCAGTTCACTTCTATATACGATTTGTGTTGAAATCTCTTCATTCTTATTATTACATCACTTGAGTGCTTGAAGACATGCGAGTGCTTAAATTCATTCATTCTACAACAACAATTTAAAATTTCTTTGCACGCTTAATTCTATGAGCATGTGAAAGTCTAAAAACCTCTTCCATTCAAAGAACGCTCTTGCTTTTAGAACGTCATCTGCTCATATACAGCAGCAGACAGACTCGGGACAACGGGACTCGATTGCCAGCAGTGCGATACGTACGTAGATTATGACATCGCGTTGCATTAAAGCCGTTCGACTGGATGCCGCCACCTGTGGCAGCAGCAAGAAACCTCTTCCTTTTCTACTTTACCTTGCGACGATTTCAAACGGAAAATGTAAAGTGCCGCAAAAGAGGTGCGCTCGGCAGGGGCAGCGGCAGCAGAAGCAGGAAAGAAAGTGAACGGTGTTGCACAAAATGATTGGCATTCATAAAGGCAAATGCGTTCGCACATCTGCCAGATCGGAGCAGCTCCGTGTGAACGTTGCCGCTGTAGTTGATGCAAAAAACCTGCGACGCAGCCGCAGGCACTCTCGCTGGCGATGCTGGTGCCGATGATGAGGCTGTCTGCAGCCCCGTTATTGACGACACTTGATGATGGCTATCATTAGAGACCAGCAAAGTGTGAATACGCCCCGCCGCTCGAGCGTTGCAGGAGTGGAAAAAATGTGTAGTCACCGCGCAGACAGTTTCTGGTGGCTGCACAACCCACCTTGCACCTCGTTCCACAGTTAATCAGAAGCCAGCGGAAGTTGCCGCATACAGATATAATATGAGCACTGCTCACACGATGCAAGATGATTTTACGCTTTTGACTCATTTTACGCTTAACTGCACTTTGTGGCGGATGTGGCGACTGGCACACTTCATGCCTGCCAAGCGATAATCGTCTACAGTTGAGATTTGAGAAATGGACTGGCATCCAATTAAAGGATTTTCCTAAAAAGAAGCGGCACTCCTTGAAGGAGTCACAGGAATATGATTGAAAATGTTTCCAAAGGAATTTTCAAAAAGGAATGCTCACTCCTCTATGGCATAGAGTATCAAAGCATAGTATTCCAAAGGCTAATAAAGAAGAGGTAGAAGATAGAAGATGATACTCTGAGAATGAAAACTACAAGCAGGAGCATAGCAGGAAAATAAGCTCCACAGAGAAATTTGTACGTTGATGCCGCTCCCAAGTTTTAAATTTCACATGCCTTACTTTAATATTTTTTCCAAATTATTTCATAGCCCTTTGCAAACGTGACATTTAAGATTTTTCTGCCCTATTGCATTATAACTGGAACACTCTTCATGCAAATATATTTACATGCCAAACAACGCATATCGTTTTCTCATTGAGTTGAATCAGTCTTTCGATCTGTTCCATCAACCTAATCTCTATCTCTCAAAACCAGATTCCCCTTTTTTTTCATAAAATATTTTCCCAGCTAACAGGAGCAAAAGAAACAGCCACGCAGTCTTTAGGAGGATTCTTAGAAGCAGTTGATCCTTAGAGCTGTCATGAGATTCTATAAATGTGCAGGAAAGTGTTTGATATCTTGCAATTCATAAATAAAGTTTTTAGCCTCGAATCGACATTTAAAGTTTGCTTTTCTTTTTCACAGTTTAAATTAAACTTTTTTGTCCAATATTCGAATAAACTCCAGCTTCTTGGAAAAGAATTCCAGACTACGTTGCTGCTCAGCATTCAAGCATAAAGTAAGGTACTCTGCCTTGCCTCAGATGAGAAATGATTTTATATGTGTGTGTGTGCTTCTTCTTCTTTTCTTTCCAACAAACATTTCAATAAACTCCTTCAAGCGTGCGCTGAGTGCGCATTGTTGTCTGCTCGTTCTTCTGCTCGTGAATACAACAACAACAACAACGAAAAAAGCACGCGCATTCTTTGAGCCACTTCAAAATACGGCGGCCGTTGATGAATATCTTACGTACGTATCTACAGAACAAAACCGCACAAAGCATACTTTTTTTAAAGACAGCTGCGATAAAAGCGACGAATGTAGTCGGCAATTGTTCATGCTTGCAGAGGATGGCATGGTGGAGAAGAGCGCGTCGCGGCGGCAAGCGTTCACATGCGATGACACTGACTTTGCCCACGGCGACAGTGACTTAAATGAGTTGTGTCGGTGTGTGTGTGTGTGTGTGTGTGTGAATGCCCAAGTGCAGTCAACGGTTTCAGGTGGAATGTGCAAATGTGTTTTGCCACTCCCAAGCCCCCAACTCCTACTTCAATCCAACTACAAAGCAGTCTAGTCTGTGCCTCTTACTTTCAAGCATTCCATATGCAAAGATGAAGGTAGCAAGGCGAACTGTCGAATAAAGTGAAGTGTCACTGCAACTGCTGGTTGCATGCCGCATGTTGCACGTTCCTTGTTGCTCTGCGTGTGCATGACGCAGCAGCGCGGTTTAAGTTGGGAATATACTAAAAGTGAGTTTCAAAAAAGGATTGGAGATGCAGCTCGCTAGATAGGGATACTATTTCTTTAGCTCGATATGCGTTGCAGAAATATAAGCTCTGGCTTCGAATTTTGCCAGAAATCGAAATTATACACTTCATAATATATCATATAGTAAAAATGGTTTTTCAGATTCAGAGCTTCGCAAGAAACAGAAGACATTCTTTACCAATCTGAAAAACTAATAAGGACGAAACTTCGTTACTCGTTATTATATCTGTGGTCAAATGCAATATCCGCTTAAGTCAACATGAAGAAGAATTGAGTTTTGAATCTAGAATCAGGAAGCATGTCTGTATTGTCATAAAAATATAATAGTAAGAAACATTTTCGGGTAAACAAGTATTGCTTTTATAATAGTCGCTTATATCTGCATAAAATATTTTCTGAGTTGAAATGATTGTAATAATTGCTCTGCATATTTTTCATACTGAGCCTTCATTAAATTCAAATTGTGTTTCAATTAAGCTTTATAAATTTGTTCAAGAATGGATTCCAAACTTTAAAACGAGTTTTCTTAAGGGGTTATTTCGTTTGAACACAGATTTACATACCTATAGCCACTGGATATTGCGGAAAGGTTTCCAAAGAAATATGTTTCATACCTCTTAAAGCTACGCAGAGATGAATATCTGTATATACATAATCTATGTAAGCACATGAAGAAATGCATGAAGAAACAGCCCTAAAGGGGTACTCGATCCATAGTTCCAGGAAAAAATAATGTAATGCAATCTAATCTAGACTCCTGTCGCACTTTACTGAAAATTCGCTTTTAAAAGTGCCACTGGCTTGCCGGCCTTTATGAACCGCAATGCACATGGACTTCTTCCGAGTAGAGACCATTAATTTTTCCAACTCAGTTTGTTTTGTGTGCGTCTGCTTCGCCGCCGTTTCGAGCCGCGTCCATTCACTAGATTGATTTGCGTGCCTTTGTCAGCGATCGCGTTTTTTGTCACGTTGCTTCCACATGGGGCTTGTAGGCTGCGCGGTTGAGTCTTGCGGAGTGAGATGACAAGCGGAATTGCCACATTGGCGACAGCAGCGCCATCTACTTGCCAATGCACCCAGTGGGAAAATTATCAAAGCAGAAAAACTTTCAGCAAAGGATTTGAAAGAAAGTTTCCAGTACGAGTAAGTCTTTTCCAACCAACTCAACTTTCCAGAAAAAAAGATTTCCTTATGTGTATTCAAAAATTGTATTAATTTTCCTGCTGGGTTATTAGTGCATGCTTTTGTGTTTGTGTGAGTGCGCGTAATTCTCACTTTTTGCGCGTCCGAGTGAACAGTCGCTGCGAGTCCATTCGTCCATGTCGTCTACTGGCAAAGTTCTGCCATTGTTGTTGGATTTGTTGTGGCAAGTTGCATTTGCATGCACTCATTTCGGCACGTTTTGTTGTTGTCGCTGCTGTCGCTACTGTTGGCGCATTGTCGCCGCCGCGTTGCTGTTGTTGCAATCTTCTACATGAGTGCCCATGAAATTGCGAAGCAGGCAAAATGGAAGAAAAACGCTTCGAAATTCGCAAATTCACCAAGCCTCAAAAACGTCGGAACGCAGCTGCATCCAGAAAACAAAAACAACGCAGCCAAAAACAACAATACAAAGCGCAGTTTTGCCTTTGTTGGGCAATAAAGTTTTTGTGTTGCCTGGCGGCCACGGTCGGTGTCACTCTGCTTCCCACCTGCTCACAGTCGCCTGCCGCCCAATCAAATAAAACTTGTTGGCTAACCAAATAAATTTAGGAAAAGCCAAATATCATAGCAGAAACGCCAAAAGAAAGGAAATGCAGTTGCTGACCTCACGAAGTTCAATTTCTACCCCGCCCGGATGTGGTGCTGATGCCCAGCACTAGCTGAGAGCTGCAGAGTGGCCGTTGGAACCTTTCACTTCAGCGTCGCGTCGAGTTTTTGGAAAACGGCAAAATTAACTGCTGCCACTGACAGCGCCGCTCGCTTGCTCAAGGAAAGCCAGGAAAGTTGCCGTGTTACCATTTCGAGGCAGGTAAATTTATTGGAGGCCACTTACCAGTCGCCATATCTCTTGCGCGCTTGTTGCCAATGCAAATAAATTTGCCCAATTCCTCTTCTCCAACTGCGAAGTACTCGCAAAAGATTTGTGACAATTTATTGTGAATTGGAAAAAGAATTCGAATCGCTATACTTTGCTTCGGATTTCGAATTTCTTTTCGCATTCATAAAATGCTATTTATATCGATTTTCTATTATGTGTGAAGGAAATGTATGCTCAAAATTAAACAGTGACAGTTACACAGAAAAGGTGAGAAAATAATTTGTTAGCCAATAAGCTAGAGATCTATTGAGAGTGAGCTGTAAGGGGGCTATATATGTATAATTTGTCGTTTTTTAAATAGCCGTTTCTAAAACTAACCAGAATTTGTTTTCGAAAATCCATAAAAATTTAAATACAAATGCAATTGCTTATAACTTTAATTTTTCGATCATAACATATAAAATTTTTTCATTTGAGGGTGGCCATTAAGTAGCTTATCTAGTTCTCAATTTTTTTTACCAAGCACGACTAATTTAACTTTTTTATTTAGATCTTTTTACTAATTATTTATTAGCTGAGACTGCGGAGCAGTTGAATAATCGGAAGTCAACTCGGCAAGTGTTTTGAATATTTTCAATTAGAATATTTTGGATTTAGCTATTTAGTGTGCAGGTCACTTTATATTACTGTTACATTTTTGAGTGATTTACATATATATTTACATTTCTATAAATTCGTAAAGATCACAAATTAACACAATCATAGCTTTGGCTAGAACGGAAAAGTCATTGCCCGTCAATTGCTGCTACTTGCGAAGATTGCTTTATGTATACAACAACAAAATCATATAAAACTTTCCGTTTCTTGCAAAGATTTGCTCTTGGTGAAAAGTAACCTGAAAAATGCAAGCGTTAATTTACAAGAGATTTGCTGATAAACAGCGGCGACGACGAGAATGGCGCCGGCGCGTGGCTGTCGACAGACGCACTAGCAGCACTTGCCGCTTTCAGAGGCACTCTTGTGCAATAAAAAAGGGCAGGGGAGGAGGCTGTGCGTAATTACATTAGCGCCGTTTGCGCTGTAAGGCGGCACGCACGCGTCTAAGATTGATGAGTGCGCGTCGGACTGCGCATGTGCAGGCAAGCCGCCAGCCCGCCACATGCCACTCCACGATAAAAGCATTCAAAGAGCTGCACGTCAATGGGCGCAAATTAATTTGTTTAGCCTGGCCGTGGACGGTTTAAGTGCGAATCGCTTTGGAATCGCGCGCGTTTCCGCGAATTCGCAATTCGCTCTTGGGCGCTGCACTCGCGGGTAAAGGCAATAAATCGTCAATGCGCTCACTGCACAGGCAAATCAATTGAGTCGCACTGTGTTGTGCAGCCAACGATTGGAGCGCCTCCATCATGCTCCTCACACCCCTTGCCATGTGGGCGCCTTTAGCTCACAGCTAATAATTCACATTTCGAAGGCGAAAGCGCTTGAAAGCATTTCTCGTGTTTTGCTTGTTGCTTTGTATTGCTTTCTTTTCTGGCCTCACCTTCGCGCTACCCTCCCCCCTCCACCAGCGAGCCGCCTCCACGCTGCACACCTGCAGGCGTGAGCATTGCACAGCGGCAGCTTGGCGTTGCGTCGATTTAAGGAGCCAACATTTTTCACTTTCATGCCACTCCGCGCCATGTGAAAGCTGTAATCTGTGCGTCGATCGCTTATCCGCGGCAGTCCAAGTGCTGCCAGCTGCCTGCTGAACATGGCCAACACACACGACCCACATATGGTCAGTTCGGCTTATCACGCCTATCGTTTTGTATGCGTTTATTAACTAATGCAGAGAAACGCACACAAACGCGTTTCATAATTGCAATTGCTGAGAAACTTTGCCTCCGATGGCTGCGATTCATTAAAACCAGTCGCTTGAAAATTATAGAAAATTATAATTTATGAAATAGCTGCGCGGAAATTTGGCGCTTAATCAGTTTGAAACACTGACGCGCAGCTGCAATTAAGAGCTTGCCGGCGGTTTATAGCAGCACATTCAGCGCACAGCAGTCGTAATCAACAGAAATGTAGAAATGTATGTAGAAATGTGAACCGGAAATTCTGCTTTCTTGAATATTTTCAGCAGTTTTTGCTATGAACTTTGATGCTTTATTTAATAAAATTTTTATATTCAGAATTAGATATTTAATAAGCCAGCTCCACAGCTTTCCTGATGGCGAAAACCTCGGCTGGAAAAATGGAACAGTGGTTCGATAGACGAAACGATGAACAGACCATAACTATTTTTACCGCTGACTTTACTAAATAAAATTAGAAAAATTTTAAATAATTTTAATAGTATTACACTCCGCATGTAAGTAGACTGTTTATAAGCACATGGACATGTATTTGGGATAGTACCAAATTAAGCAATTGATGGCAATAGTCTTAAGCTGACCCATTAAAATGGCTGTAGACCGAATTCTAGAAGGCACTCAAAAATTTAATAAACCCGAACAGTAGCATAAAAACCAAAGTGTTTATTGACTTTGCAAATTTTGGTTATTATTAAAAATTACCTGAAACGTTCATAAATAAATTTGAATAAATTATTAACTTTATTACTTTTTGTCTATTGCAGTGTATATTAAAATTGAGCATACAATTTGAAACTATCAACTGCTCAACTGAAAAGTCGACACTATGGCTTGAATCTACAGAATTGAGTTAATAAATGAAAAAATGCTTTGAAATATAAGAAACGTCGATGTGATTTAAGTCAAGGCGTAATTAGCGCTGCCGAGTGTCAGAAATACAAATGATTGCATCTAACTGTTAAATGTATGGCAAATTCATATTCTTTGGCATGCGCCAATGTTGTTCTTTTATTAGCACGTAATATGTAGCTTAATTCGCTTGATTTCCCAGCTGCTAAGAGAAACGCAACCAAATAAAATAGAAAATCAGTATAACAAAATTATATCAACAAACAGACACGGATAGGCAGACAGACAGACAGATGGCGGAGATAACGCTGTAGAGCGGGCACAGGAAATTGCAACACTTCAACAAATTGCGCTTCCCTTTCAAATTTGAATAAAGCGCACGTGCGGCGGGTTTTAGCCACTTTAGCCACCACAAAGCACAACAAACAGAAAACACGCAACAACAGCGGCATTATGTGAGGCGAAGAGGCGATGAGGCGGTGCAGCAGCGAAGTGATTTAGTTGGTAACAGGCGTTGGCCGAATAAATCGAGCGGCAAAACATAATAGAACAAGCGCTGCCAAGCACAAAGCGCCCACAAACGGCAGCAACGGCAGAAAATGCAGCAACTGCAGCTGACAGTGTTGCCTCTTTTTCAACGAAAAATTTCAAAATAGGCCAAAGTATTTTAATTTAAATTTTCTTAATATCTAAAGCAAAATCTTTTTCAAAATTATTTCTCTAGCGTTTTCACTTTATTTGAAATTAATAAGACAAGTTGTTTGGAAATATTTCGGGAGGGGAGGTGATGGTCAGGAAATGCTTCTCCCTAATCTTGTTTATTCATTCGTTACCGTGTTATGAACTGACGTAGGGATTCAGCATGAAATGGCGAACAATTTTATGCACGCTTACCTAAAACAATTTGTTATAACTTTGTCTAAATTTTAATAGAAATCAAACAGTTAAGAGCAATTTTACAAACTTAACTACATTGATCATAAGGTTGATACATTTATTTATTTGAGTTGGCAGCGGAAAATATGTGTAAATAAATAGTGAATACTATTTCTAGATACTATTTTTGTGTAGAAAAAGAAAGAATGATAGTATGAAGTAGTGTGAATTGATCTTTAGGTCATAGTGAGATACTTTTCTAATGAAGTAAGAAGAAGAAATATAAGACATTTTTATAAACTCACAGAAAATTGCAAATATTACATAAAATTTCCATGTTGCAAACTATAAAAATTGAACATTTAAAATCCCTAAAAAAAGGCTTGCTAAGCTGGCAGCACTGTTCATAGTGGCCATTACATTGCGCTGCAGTGCAGCAGCTCAACGAGCTACAACATGAAGTTCTATGCATGCATGTTTGCATGCAAATGAGTGAGGGAGTGCTTATTTTGGTGCTACTTAACGACCATTCAGGTTGAATAATTGAACCAATTACGCATACGCCGCAGCAGAGCCGGCTCGACCCGCTCCGGCCAGCACAACTCAAATGGAGCCAAGCTTGCCAAAACTGGGAACGGACCAGGTACTGCTCAACAAACAAGCAAGCCAACAAACCAGAACAGAACAGAAGAGCAACACAAGCGCACATTCCGCACATTCCGCACATAATTGAGGCACCGAGCGTAGCCCACCAAGCAGAGGCAATAAAACCTAATTACTTGCGAGATACGAGGTCAAGTGTGGAGAATTCTTAATGAAGGAAATCCACAAAAAACAGCAACCAAGAACAGATACTCGTTCCATAGAGAACACAGACCATCGAACGCATAAACTCCAGTGTATGTCAGTGTGTGTTGCAATGAAGATGCCACATGGCCCAGAAGAGAAGCAGCAGTGGCGACCACAAAGCACGAAAGCGCGGCAAAATGAGTTCAAATGCAAGAATTAAAGCGCAAAATGCACTTTTATAATTTGCGGAAATTGCGGGGATTTGTGGCGCATTTAGCCTTGGCATTGCACTTACGGATTTGCAAGTATCTTTTTTCTGGCATAGATACATATGTGCAAATTTTAATTTATTTCTAAGGCCGATGAGTTTCACCAGCAGGCTGCTTGATGACAGGACTAAGATGTATTAAAGCAATGGCAATGCGCGTGTTCAACTGCAATAGCTTGGGATTACTATGACACCATGGTGAGAAAGAAGGAGCAAGAGTAGCAGAGTAGAATGATGAGCCATTGCCGTTCGCAGTTTGCAGTGAAATGCCATAAAATGGCCATGGGAAAGGCGATTAAAAATTAAAAACGCTGCGCAGTTGCAGCTGCAGTGTGGAGAAAAGTTGTTTGCTCAACTCCCAGAAGGCCAGCAAGCGCTAAGCAAATAAGCAGCGTTAAAGTGGAGCGCACAAGCCGCTATTTGACTGCGGCTGCCGCAGCAAGCTCAGATCGTGGCATGGCTCAAGCCATTTCATGGCTGCGGTCAGCTGCTGCCACGTAGCGTCTGACCAAGGCTTTTCGGTTGCATAAACACTGCGGCAGCCTAATTTAATTTTCTCAGCTCTGAGCCGAGCCGAGCTGAGCTGAGCGTTCTCCTTAATTATAGGCACTATTACAGCAGCGGGGTCAAGGATGCTTTTAGCCGAAACTATCGACGCTTACGTCTCTAATGGTTTGCAAGCAATTTACGCATTTCCAATTCCGCTCTCTCATATGCTAGTAATGGGGAGGGGGAGGGACAGGCAGCGAGAGCAGCGTGCCTGAGCAGTGAAAGGCCACATGCCATTAAGTCCCCACATAAAAGCAGCAAATGACCTATTATTAAGCAATTTTAAGCGTTTCCTAAGTAAACTGGCCTGCCCACTTCTGCTCTGTCAACTCCGCCTCCATGCCCAGGGCGCACTGCAAGAAAGTGGAGCAAAACTTTTAATTACGATTTCATGCACCGCACAACGGGCTGTGATTATAGCGCGCAGTCAGAATGGTGGGGGGTTTTCAGTAGTGACACTCACCCGGGGGGCACATGCCACCAGAGTGCGCAACTTCCAAGAGCTTTCTTAGTTTTTCCCTTCCTTTGTTTTGTAAGTGCGTCCCTTCATTTACTCTAAGTGCCGTCTTTGACTCGAAGAGCAAATGGGCCGGTGTCAAGTATTCTAAATAGAGGCGCCCCGCATTAAAAATGCGCACTAAGAAGCCAAAGAGGAGCTGTATTGGTAGTAGGCACTTTTAGAAGTTCTTTTCATAATAGAAGGAGTTAAATATAGTAATATAATTTAAAATAAGCAATTTATATTTTTTGGCAATATTTTTGCCAATATTGAAATATTTTGAAAATTTCATATGCTTTGATTCTGATACCGTCATGGAAAAGACAAGACAAAAGAAAAGCTTAGAAACGAGTTAAAGTGTTCAACAACAAAATATAGAAAAGGTCAAAGTTGCCAGAAAACCGCATCAGTGACTTTTAAAAGGCAATTTTAATGATTTCAAAAAGAGAAAAATGTGAAAGCAGTGTTGAAATTCAGACACATGTTTTTGCAAAATTTTGGAAAACGAAATTCTATTTCGAAAGCTGGAAGTCTAGTTATTTTAAACTACCATACCATGTAGTGTATTAGCTACATTTTTTTAAAACAAACCTCAAAATAATTGTTCTCAATTTTTGTAATTTTTTTGGTAGATAAGTATGTCATTCTTCTGTAACACAATAAACAAAAGAACCCCCATTTATAGCGCCAGGCACTTAAGAGCTAAAGAATGGCACTGTATATGTATTTGTTTGTGTGCATGTGGTAAGTAGTTTCAGCATAAGCATTAGTCATAAATTGTTATTTGATAGCATGATTTATGGCAGCACCGCCGCTTGGCAGGCGCTCCAATGGGGTCCGCGCTTATACGATTTTGCTTGATTTGACTTTCGCTTTTACCATTTTACCAGAGATCAATGAAGGTGGTCAATGGCGCATGGCAGCGAGCACTAGAAAGACTTGTCATAATTACACTTACATGCTTGAAAGATACTTTCGACTTTTTGGTAGTGGCTTTAATCTCACCTCAGGCAGTTATGATGCACAAAAGTTTGTATACAAGTTAAAAAGCACAGCTTACCTGAAAAAGAAAAGATAATTGTTGAATTTCGATTTGTAAAACTTACATTAATACTTTAAAAACTCGTAAATTCAGAGACTATTTAAAATTTTGAAAGTCTAACAAAGGAATGTAATTGAATGTAACGATTAACTAGGTTGATATTTATAAAATATTTTATTATATACTTATTCTTCTGGCCATTTAAGGTTCCCATTATAAGTATCGAATTTAGGAGTAAAACCTTTTGAAAAAAAGGTAAGAAAGATTTTCAATTTATCTGTATAAAAATATGTAAATAGTGTCTTTAAAGTAAAAAGGAACAAGGAACTAGAGTATGTGGCCATTAAAAGGATTCATGATGTTCTATGAAGTAATGCTACAGGCCAACTTATTTCCTAAGAGAAGCTCGAAAAGAGAGAAACTGAATGTCACTTATGAAATCTTTTTACTTCTGGTATACTCAACTTTATCTTATAGACAAAGTATGCAAGTTCTTGTGTGCTACTTTTGAGAAAATTTATTATTTGATATTCTCTTGGAAATAATAAATGCATATTTTGAGTTGATTGTTGTTGGCAGCAGAAGTTGAAGGTTGTCATATAAACTCACAGTTAACAAAATGAATAGACAGTTAAGCCTCTGAATTTGAATTGTGAGAAAATTATGACTGAGTAAAAAAGAAATGGGGGAAAATTGCGGTTTTTTGTAGCCGCTAGAAAAATAAAATGATGCAGGTGTGGACATTTTGTATGTCAGAAGTCGTTGTTTCTGTAATTGTTAGAGATTTTGTATGTCAGCGCGCTGCTGCTGTTATTGCAAAGTAAATGGCAAATTAGAAAATTTTTAATGTGCACTTTATGCATTTTAAATGTGTAAAAATTATTATTATGAAGCTCATAAACAGGCATCTTATTGTTCGAATATTTCAAACGACAAAACTTGTTTTCTATGACGAAAATATATGCAAATAAAGCTTAGAACTCACAGCATAACGAATTGAGAGAAACGCGCGCGCAACTTTATCTTTCCGCTCCAGATAGAATCTTAGAGAACTCATCAGACACGCATCCGCAAAATGCGACATTAAAAAATTTTAATTGAATTAACCGACTGCGGTGAGTTTCTCGTCAAGTGCGCACAGCTGAGGCGCTCACGCACATAGCCACGTAGATATGTACATATGTATATGTATATAAAGATATAGAGTTGTAGATACACGGCGATTATTGTCGTTTTTAACGTGCTGTGTTGAGTGTGAAACAGTTTAAGAAGTTGACATAGTTTTATTTGTAAACAAGTTAGGAAGTATCAGTCGGGTTTCACCGACAGAGTAATACCCTACACCATGTTCCCAAGTGGGGTGATAATTCACTGAAATTGTGGGCGTATTTGATTTACAATCTACATAGTGAGCGGACCACGCCCATTTTTGGCAGACTACAAGATATACCTAATAGGACTATACATGCCAAATATTGATGCTCTGACAGGTGTACAACAGATGTTATCGGCATATTTATTTTACTGCATCCATGGTGGGCGGACCATGCCCATTTTTGGAGAATTAAAAGATATTCTTACCAGGAACGAAGTAACCAAATCTAGACGCTCTGGTGTATATATTATGGAAGTTAAGAGGATTTTTCGTTTATCGCCTATATAGTGGGCGGACCACGCCCATTTTCTTCTATGGCATCTAAGACCTATATATCAACTTGGGAACCGAATTTCATTCATTTATATTCGTAACTAGTCAATTGGGAGCCATTTTACCGGAAAAATTTTGCCGCCTATATAGTGGGCGGACCACGCCCATTTTTTCGTATAACATATATGACCGCCCCCTTAACTAGAATACCAAGTATTATTCTTTTCAATGAGTAATTAGACAAATTACAGCAATTTGATCGCAAAAAACCCGAGGTAGAGGGACTTATAGGTCCATTGGGGGCGTATCCTTCGACCGATTTGAATAATTTTAACACTTTACCTAACCCGAGGTTCACTGTGACTGTGTACCAAATTTGGTCCAAATCGGACAACTCCTTCTTTCTTTTTTTTGCGTACACGCAGACGGACGGACAGACAGACAGACGGACAGACGGACAACCGGAAATCAAAAGAGAAAGTGATTCTGATCATTTCTATATACTTATGTCTATTCCTAGGACCGCTCCTTTAATGCGTTACAATTTTCGCACAAAGTTATTATACCCTATTACCATAGGTGTAGGGTATAAAAAGTGTGGCAACATCTAACATGCCGCTTCAGTGCCACGCTAGTGTGTAGCTTACACTTGTGCAAAATTGTGGTAGTTCTCGAAGCTGGCATATCTGTTGTAAGTTAACAAGCACACATGCTCTTAGACGTCATGACCGAAAAGTATATATAGAAAATGCGATTTTTAAATACTTCCTAACAAATTTTTCAGTTATCTTAACTAACTTTTCTGTTATTTTGCGTTAATTGATAAAAACTTAAACACACTAAAATTAAAAGTTGATTAGGCATTGAAATAGTTATCGACAGACTTTTTAGTGAAAATTACTAACTTTTTTTGTGTGAGTGTAGTCACGAAAAGAACAGTGGCACATAAGCAAAACAGCAGTTTTTTGGTACAACGAAATGCAAGATAAACGCACGCCACTTAATTCACGGCAATGCAATGCGGCAGCAATGGAACAGCAGCAGCAACAGCTGCCACTGGCGGCAGCAACAGCAGCAATTCTCGACAACTGCGAAAACATTGCGTGGCGGGGCGTGGCACATGTGAAGTTTAACATTTTCGCAATTTGGTTGTGTACTTGTAATTTGCTGCATTCTGCGGTGGCTGTGTAGTGGTAGTGGTAATAGTAGTTGTAATTGTTGTTGTTGCTGTAGTTGCAATTGCTGTTGTTGCGGTTGGTTTTGTATCTGTTGCTATTGTACGTTTTGTGGGTATGTGGGTTAGCGCACAACAATAAATGCAAGAAAACTAGCAACAATTACGTGTGATTAACTTAAATTGCTGTTGTTCTCTTTGTTTTGGCCATTTTTCATTCATTATTGCCATTGCTCCCCAATGCGCTTGGTTTGCTCTTAGATAACAACTTGCAATGAGCTCACGAAATTATTAAAAGCTTTGATTATTAGAATTTCTGTGAAATCATAATGTTTTTTCAAAGGGTTTCTATGATGTAGAAATGAATTGGCAATTCTCTGAGAGTATTCTTTGCCATGAAAAGCTGCTTAATTCGTTTGTTTTATTAATCGTCAGTTATTATTATTATTAGTATACATACATACATATATCATTTTAAACGAATTCCATAGCAAACATTAGACATGAAACACTGCCAACTTTTTTGACTGACATTTTGCTGTACCAAAATTTAAAATTTTCTGTGCTTATCAGAACTTCACCGCCTTTTTGTAGAATATAGCAAGCAAGTATGAAATATTTTCATATTCAATAGAGTAGGTAAATGGCATTAATGAACAATTGTAGAAACGTTGGAAATAATTGCTATATACACATGTTACGTTCCAAATTTGATATATATATCAAATATATCAATACTACACTCTTTTTTTCACAAAAATAAATTCATTAATAAAATTACAGTTTGTAATTAAAAAATGTATCTAAATTAGATCAAACTTTAAAATACATAAAATTTGTAATACCAAGCCTATCTAAAAATATACCAAAATGGAAAATATGTCATAATTTTGTAATGCCGCTTTTATACACCTATCGTTTTGAGATATCAAAAGCATTTCGTAACTATTAGAACCAGCAATTAAATATTTATGTGGCATGACCGAACTTTCCGACAAGTTCGTAAGCGATAAGCGAGCGTGTTGCCACAGCCTTTGCAGCCCATTTAATGGAACAACAAAAGCGCATTGCGTGTAAACAAAATTGCCCAAAACTGTTTGTCATGTGGCACAACATTCGAAGAAATTCAATCACAATAGAAGTCTGATTAAATTTTAACACAATTTAATATTTTCTTTTGTGTCAGCTAAAGTTGCTGAAATTGCGTGCATGTGTTTGCGTGTGTATATTTGTTTGCCTTTGTATGTGGGGCAGCAATTGTTATTGTTTGATTTTCGGTGTCGTGCATTATTTATATGTTGCTCTGTTTTGTGTCAAAATTTGATTACAAATTGCCATTGTATTTATTGATGCTTTACACACACGCGCTCGCCTCTCCCCCTTCCCCAACATACGATTTCAATTGCCACGCAGCATAGGCAGCGTGTCTGTGGCAGCTTCTTCCCCTGCCCAACACAACATGCCACTTGAGTAGCGACAGAGAGGAAATGCTAACGGCGGCAGAATCTGTGGCAGTGGCTTGGCTTTAATTTATGGCTCCCTAATTAGTCATAATGGGCCGCTGAGGCGCTGCTCTGCCGGCTGATGGCTGCTGTGGGCGCAGCAGCAGCCACCGCAAACACGATATGAAAAAGCGATCGAACTGCCGCCTCCTGCACCCCAGCGCGGCGTAGCCGGCCTTTGTGCACCCTTTAGACTGCCACTTTGGCATGTGGCATGTTGCAGATGTGCCTGCTTCTGTGCGTGTGTTAGACTACAGTCATACAAATTGATTAGTGATGTTCACTAAAAAGTTTGTTATAATAACAAATTAAATAGTCTAAAGTAGTATGTGAAGTAGTTAATGAAGGCTCTTAAAATTCTTGAGGGCCAAACCCAAAATTTGCCCAAGAAGTAGTTTTTAAATTTTATTTTATAGAAGTTTGGACAAAAACTTTCTCCTAAAATTCTTTCAAGCCCAAAATTTCCCTAAGAAGTAGTTTGTTTTAAATTTATTTCATAGACATTTCGACAAAAATATGCTTACTTAGTGATGTCACAAAACAAGACTGTTACACCGCACTGCCAAACCCTTAGTGATTGTGACTATACTAACTTAATACATCATACTAAAATTTTTTCAGTGTTATCAAACGAAAAGAAATAGAAAAATTGGTAGTAGAAACTAAGGAACTAGTTAAAAATTAGTCAAAAATTGTAAATAGGAAATTGACTACTTCAGTTACTAAGAAATTTTCGTGAATGCATGTATTTGTATAACTGTATGTATGTATTTCTTGAATCAAGTGTTTTCACTCAAGTGTTTTGTATTTTCATTTTCGCCTTTAAATATGTTTTTCCAATAAATAACATGAAACACACTGACGCTGCACTACGTCTGGACCACATGACTACCACGACTCCGCCTGCTGCTGCCTTCTTTTTCCTCTACATTTTGTACAAAATTCCTTCGCTGCATGTTGCTCACATGCTGCACTTGTTCGATATGTTTGCCTTTTAAGGTATTTAAATCGCATTTTGATTGGTTTTTTGTTCAGTATTTTCAGCATTTTTAATTTAATTTCCCCTTCGACCCAATTTTCTGGCATATTGCTTGAGATTGCTTTGCACAGAAATAATTCCCCTTTTATTTGCACTTTCAAATATTGCAATTAAGGGCAACAGCATTTCGTTTTATTACGCATTATCGAGAAAATGCAGATACATTCGGGCACCTCTTCTGTTTACTTATCTCAAGCAGCCTGTTTCAAATATGACTACTTTGTTCAAAATTTTAGCTGGAATTGTTCTTCTTTCGAGTTGCTGTCTAAGCTTTTTTCCCACAGTTTCACATAAATTGCATATGTATCTGCAATGACGCACACATCAAAGCAATCACATTTGCTTGCATGAGATTTATTTAAATTGTTTAAAAATTATTTGTCATCTCGAAATTCTTTTTAAATTAGTTATTGCGATAAAAGTTAGTCATAAGTTATTCACTTTCAGAAACTATTCATAGCAATATTGCTTTGTGTTGCCAGCTGAAAGCAGCAATTTTTAATACAACGCTATCGAAAAGCTTGCAAGAAACTCATATTTTTTAAATTATCGAACAATGAAACAAACACTTTCGCAGTTTTGCGCTTGTTCAAAAGCGCATTTGTAATAAAAATCGTAAATAATTTGCAACTTTCGCTATATTGTTCGATCCTACTTCACATGATGCTAGTTTTATTTTCTACTTTCTCTACAAGGCAAATAGCGATTTATTACATGTTCGTCTTGTGATCATAAAAGTAAAAAAGGCTGTACTAAATTTCGCCCTCGATTAGTTTTGAGCTGACGTACAATTAAGTGCTAACTTGTCAAATTTAAAAGCAAGCACCCTGAAGTATGTAGCAACACGATACACCACTTTAGCTACAAGCAGTTTATTTAAGATACTTTTTAAATTTGTTTACATGTATTTTTGATACAGCAAACCATAATATAAGTTTACTTAGTATAAACCTTTCTTATGCAAAATGCTTGTTTTTTAGAAGACAACATTTTAAGAGAAACAAGTGCAAAAATTAATAAATTTAGTTAAAATTATCTCGTTTCTTTACGAAACTGAAAATTGTCTTGTAAGCAATTAATTATTTTGTATTTACCTGCACAATTTTGCTCTTTTTCGTTTATCATTTGTATTAAATTTCGAATTTATAGTAATTTTTAGTAAAAACGAATACAACTCTTGCTTTATCTGCAGTTCACACAAATTATATTATGGCTGAGAATTCATTATTTTGGTTAACAATTATAGGGAGAAAGTGCAATTGTGATAGAGCAGATATAAATGTAAAGTACACATTAGCAACAACAGAAATAACCAAATAACAACAACAACAAATAAACAAACTATAATATCAAATTATTACGTGTGGTAGAAATATGAACATTTTAATTGCGATCATTTGAAGTTATTTTCGTAGGTCTCGCTTGTCCGCTCGCAGATACAGCTGTACATACACATATTAGTTTAAGTATCTGTGAGTTTGCACATAACTACTACACATGTACACATGTGATCTGTTAGTTGTGTGCTTTGGTGTGTAATAATAACAGCAACAAAATATGACATTTACGGTAAAAAAAACTATTTCGAAATATGGCTTTGAAGTATGCTTTTATGCATGAGTGTGTGTTTGTATATGCCTGGCTGTAGGGTGGCACTTTAAACTCGTCATTACCAGCGAGTGCCAGTGGCATGAGTGTGCGCAAAGCTGCTTCACGTGTCACCTGCACTAACCACTCTTAATGTGGAATCTCGTGAAATACGAAATGAAATTGTCATGACACTGCCCAAAAAGTTGGAATTGCTGCTGCTGCTGCTGTTAAATGGAATTGAATTGGGTAGCGCCGAAGGCGGGAGGGAGTGAGTATATGAAAAGTGCAGAGCATAATTAAGCCGAAATGTGTGCGGGTGTTTAGTAACATAGCTGTGGTTGTTGTTGTTGTTGTTGTAATTGTCATTGCTGCTGCTGCTGCTGGTACTCGTATTGTGTAGCCAAGCGCAACAGTCAAGTTCAGTTGGGAGCATTGACATTTAATTTCCTATTATTGTTAGTACTGTTATTGCTCTTGTTGTTGTTGTTTTTGTTGTTAGGGTTTCGAAACTGGAAGCATGTATTTTGTAGAATACTTTTGGTTGGTAGAAAGAGATTCTTCTAAGCCGATTTGCTTTGAATCAGATGACATTTAAATTGTAGTTTACAAGTGTTGCCAGAGTAAAGCGAAAAAATGTTCAATCATGCAATTTAAAAATAGCGCTCGATTTTTCGAACTTTTTTCGATATGCGCATTGAATTGTCAGATTTTCTTCTGATAAACTAAAATTGTTTTATAAGGCAGTGGCTTTAATTATGAAAATTCTTATCTTTTGGGAGCGTCGATGAGCTTATTCTAACGTTCCAATCACAATTAATTGTTCTACCTTCAGAGCGCCATCTTCCAGACATATTCTAAGATTTGAGTCAAAACAAATTGCCTTATAAATTGTGCAATTTTCATATGGAAAAATCATTTATTTCTAGGAAAAAGTATCAATTGATATTAATAACGGCCTTTTTGACTTTTGTGACTTTCTCCAGAATAAAGCTGGAAGACTGACAGTTTGATATTTCAAAAGACGCATAATTAAAGTTGATAGATTTTTGTTTATGTTTATGATTTGAAGTTACTAAGTAGACATATACATTTTTGAAATTAGCTTGCCAAGCCTTGCTTTTTCTTTATATCGGGCATAAAGTGCCAATTCTTCAGCGCCAAAAGAATGATTGTCATGTCAGCACATAGAAACCGATTAGATATCGCTAAATGGAGCACATTTCAATTATGATCATAATATTTACAGATATGGTGCCATTATCTGCTTCTGTTAAATTTGATCATTTCATTGGAAAATACGTACACTTTAATTACTTTCGAAATGCAAGGGACGAAAAAGCAATCATCGAAGTGATTTTTACGATTTCTTTTAAATGCTGCCATCGCAGGCATAGAGAATCCATGGGCCATTTGCGTTCAATAATTGCTCATATCCCAACATCAGCCAATGCCATTCAACAGCACTGAAAATAGCCTGCACTTGATATTGTGCTGGGAATTGCTTTTCCAGAGAAAACAGCCTGGGTCGCTCACCCTGTAGGCGTGATGCGCTGCTTGCACGTGCATGTTTGCTTGTTTAGTTTACGGATGCGCAGGCGGTAGCAACTAAAACTAAAACAACAACAGCAACAAAAGTGCGTTTGTTTACATTTTTCCGGCACTTTTTGGGGAATTGCTTTCTTGTGTACATTTCAGGTCAATTGCCTGTCTGTCGCATTAGGGAGGGGGGAAATGCGCGTTGAACTGCTCACTCAACTGTTGCGCGCCACTGTAGCTGCAGTTGTGCGTGTGTGTGTATTTATGTATATGTGTGTGTGTGAGTCGACCTGCCTGCCAATTTGTGTGTCCGTCTGTCACCGCAACGCATTTGACTTGTCATCATTTCGTCAAACAGCGCACGCACGCACTGACACATACACACACACTCTCACACAAACACATAGAGAAAAACCCGGCAATTTGTCGAGCGCTGCGCACTTACGAGATGAGGCAATGAATTTTAGATTTTCGTTTACTAGCTGGCGTCTGCGCTGGCGGACGAGCATGCTGATGGAATTTTAGAGCGCCAGTGGCCGTGAAGCCGGATTGCTCACTTTGACCAACATTTTGGTTTGGCTGTAGGTATGCAAGCAATGCACACAATTGTGTCTAGCTGCGTGTGTCAAGTAATGTGTGTTTGGCGTGGATGTGTGTGTGTGTTTGTGTGTGAGTGAGGTGATAATTCACTTTTAATAGTTTTCCGGTAGCTGCAACAAGTGAGAAAATTTTCAGGCTGACTTTTGCAAGGCTAACAAAACTTATGTTGAAAACAATGATGCTCACAACTAACAAACAATGAAACTGACAATTGGCAGGTTGACAATTTTGAGGTTGACAACTGTAATAAATAAATGCAATCTGTTTACTTCATGCCACTTTCTAAGGCGTTTGTTTGTTCTACTGACATTTTCGAGCTGAGTTTTAGAAAGGGTTGCAGTTTTTTTGAAAATTTAATAATTGGATTAGGAGCTAATTTTGAATTTGATTTAAAGAAAATTATTGCTTTGTCTACTTTAAGTCAATTGGGATTAATAATAAGAATTTTATCAATAGGGTTTTATAAATTGGTTTTTTTTCATATATTAACTCATGCTTTATTTAAAGCTTTATTATTTATATTATTTATATATTATATTTATTATAGTTACAAAATCTGTATCAAAAAATAGTCTAAATTAAGTAAATTTGCAAAGCTTATGTTCCACTGGAAAGAGTTGCTGTAGAAAATTAATTCAATGAAAGCTCAATTTCCGATTTCCTAAAAGAAATAACAATTGACAACATTGACCGAATCGAAAAATGCATTAAAGCATGTAACCTGCTCAGCTTTATCTAACCAAGATTTAAAAATTATATCTTTTAATTTCTGACGAGCTCAAAGCTCTGGCAGCTAGCGCTCTTATTTTGCATTTAATTATAAGAATCGTATTCTTATAGCTTACTATCATTAATAAATAAATATTTTATTTTGATATTTGAAAAAAAACGGCACTGACCAAAAGTAGTACTTAATTTGAGTGACTGATTTTGACAAAAGAATTGTTTATTAGAAAGCAGACTTTTGCACTTGCTATAGCAACCAAGTGACAGAAATGTCAACAATAGTTTTAGACCTTGACAGCCAACAACTCAACAATGTGGAAATATGCCAGCTTGAGCGTAGTTTCCAGCTAAACTGCACTTGTGTGCTTCAAAAACTTATAAGCGTCTTCAGTTGCGCCAGCTCCGCTCACACGTGTGCCGCCAGCTCAGCGCGCAATTGGCAATGCCGTCAGCAGCGCATGTGGCGAAATGTGGCCAAGTGCCTGCACGCCGCGCTGCGACCTCAATAACAAAGCGCGGCAGTGGCGCGAAGTGAATTTTTTGCGTGCAAAAAAATATTATGGAAATTTTCCGACAATCAGCGACGACGGCGTCAGAACAAAGTGGCACACTAGACGGCAGTTTTTTATGCAGGCGGATGCGGGCAGCGGGTGAATGTATCGCCAATGCAGCTGCCAACGATTGGAGTGCCAAGTAGAATGTGTCTGGGATTTTAAACACCGGTCGGCCTGGTCTGTCCCAGCGCTACGCCAGCGAAAATTGTTTGACGCGTTTTGTATGGACGATCATAATTACAATTCATCAGCGTAGCCAACTGCTTCGTTACCCGCGCCAGTGCCACTGCCGCAAATTAGATTTGGGTTGCGATAAGTGCCGGCAGACGCCCTCAATGGCACGCCTACAAAATGTGCCGTTTTCTATTTGGTTCATAGGCAGACACACACAAACGGTTAGGACATGAGTTAGCAATTTTGTTGTTAGCTCCTTTTGATAAATTAATTTATATGTTAGAAATTTTGTTTGTAATTTTGCAAATATTAGAGTCTTGCTACGCGAGAGCCAAACATTATTAAAAATCATTTTTTAGCAATATCGTATTATAATGCACATACTGGCGTAGACGTAGACAGAATAATATTTTTTGATTGTGTGTGATATGTGATTTCTGTTTCAAATGGGTGAAACAAGGAAAGCATGCGTATACGAGCTGGCTTTTGATTCAGGCGATCATGCATTTAGAATGTTTTGAGAATGCTAACAAAAATTTAGAAAGCATCTAACAGGAAAGTTTAATCTAAGAATTCGCTTGAACATCTGCTGTATTTCTGCCCCGCTTACTCTAGAGTTCGAGAGACCTAATGGCTTACTAGACTACAGAAGGTCTCATACTTTTGAATCAATTCACCACTGAATTTCGGCAGAGATGCTCGTTTTCTTTCAGATCACTACTTTTCGAGCTCTTAAACGAATCTTCACCTGCGATTTCTATGCACCCAAGTGGGTTTATGGCTGGCCAATATGGTCTACGAGTATAATCTCACCTCAGCTATGCCGAAAATCATAAAAAAGTATTTTTTATTAAAACACTTTACATAAAAGCAAACCCCTTTGAAATTTTCTCTAAAAATGGGGAGGTTTTGAACAAAGTATTTCTGAAAAAGTCATCATTCTTGGAAATAGAAACAAGAAAATAGACATTTTTGTAGCAAAATTTACATGTCATTGTGTATATCATTGTATATCAATTGGAATAATAATATAATTTGGAATTTTCTTGGACTTATTATGCTAGATTTTTAGAGATCTTTTCAACAAATGCTTCACTACAGCATTCTTGAATGAAGTTTTTGGTTACGGTACTACTGCACTGAACAAAGAAACAAAACAAAAAACTACTCTATATTCCAGATACCTCACCCTTATTTAACTCCCCTGTTAAAGATTCTAGACTTGTGCCATTGTGCAAGACACATTAATGCTTTTTTTGAGGAGCTGCCGAACGCGCCAGCAGCCACGCTTGAAGTTTTAGTTTGACCCATTGCTGCCTCGTAGCCGCTTCTAGCTTGGCCTCGCCCGCAACGGCTTGTTCGTATGCCCACTTCGTGAGTCCCGTAGAGGTCTTCACTGTAGCGGTACCATCGCACACAAATTTACTGAGGCCAGTCACGATTTTTGGTGCCTTTTAAGTATTCCACTCAAATTACAGCTGAGCAATTCTGCCATACCCCGCGCCTCCGCGCCCAGCACCGTCGATTTAATGACAATCGCATTCAATTTATTCGTAAAAAAATGTTAGAAATGTTTGCCATAGTCATGAGAACTAGCCAAAAGTGGTCGTAAATTTGAAGTGCCTAATTAAACACTTTTCTTCAAAGTCAATTTCGGTCTCATGTGTCACTCGCGCTACTGTGTGCTGTGCTGCTCCCTCTCCACTCCGCGCAACTTCAGCCTCTTCATCGTTTTCAATTACAATTGTCGTGGCATTGAAATTGTATTCTAGATACTCGTATGCATATTGTAACTTATGAATGAATGAATTATGGCATGAGTCAGAGCGCGTGTGTATCTGGGCTCGCTCGCTCGCTCTCTGACAAGTCGCACAATTGTCGTGCCCTCAGCGTGACTGCTCACGCGGCAGAAAGTGACTAATTCCGTTGCTTATATTGCATCAAATTCCATAGCAATATTCATAGCGCTCGGCATTTGTAGTTCAAGTATATCAGGCTTTCTTTAGGAATAGCAAATTGTAAAACGCTCATAAATTGTCTTGTTTACAAGCTTGACATCTGAAAAGCTGTGACTAAGCTCTCTCTTTGCTTCACTTCTCACTTGCATTTGTTTTGTTTGCAGTTAAAATTTTAACACCGATTTACAACATATGAAGCTAATTAATACAGAAAGTGTTTGCTTTAGTGGCTTATAAACAAAGAAATCGTAGGTTGTCATAAAGAAATTACTCAACAATGTGAAATATAAACATAGTATTTTATTTCAACAAAATTGAACATATTGCAAAAGTAATGCAAGCATGTAAATGCCATTTTATTTTACACATTATGCATTATTTGTGGAGGTTCAGGTTCAGGACCTGCTCTTATTTCAAACATGAACTCCCACACTTGCTAAAAGTCGTCTTTTATTCATAAAATATGCATTACAAAATGACAAGCTGCAACAACAAGTTAATTACATTACAATTATATGAAAATTTATGGCCACATTGCGGCGGCATTACATGTTGCAACATTGCTGCACAATAATTTATATATTAAAATATTAAAAGGAATTTCATGAATAGTATATCAATTGATTAATATAGATTACTATAGCAGGCATGCAATAGTAATATGCAGAAGAAAATGGTTTATAATGCGGCAAATTGCAAGTAGTAATTGTGAATTATATTACATTAGAAAGATAATTGGCGACATATTTCCAAGCTGAAAATTCACAAGATACGAGAAGTTGAAATATTTGAACAAGCTTTCACATTTAATAAAATGCATAGAAGTGTTGCCAAATTATGCAGAGCTGATTGAAACGAATACCAAACTAAAGTGGCTTTTGGTAGCTTAAAAGGCAACAAATGCAATTTCTTTAATTGTGCATAATATTAAATAATATTTAACCTTGACTAAAAGATTAATTAGTGAGCTCGGGGTGCAACCACTTACAGCTTTCCACACGCAATCGTCTTTTCAACTTTTAAAGCAGTCTACTAAATGCTAATCACCGCATGGGCAATTTCCTAACATATGTAAGTTAAAGGTGTGTGCCGAAATCAAGGCAACGAATTTTGAACAGGCAATTTTGCTAATCTGCGCACTTATGGCTAATTTTCGACTAGTATGGCCGCAGTCAACAATCGATTTGTTTGAGGCGTGAATCGCTCTGCAGTGAAAAGAAAGGCCGGCGAGTTGGCCATTTCGCCGCGCCGATTTGTGAGGCTGCCGCATGCAAAGCCGCTCGAATGAAATTTAATTTACCTCTTAATCGGCAACTTCAGAAAGCGAGAGACGAACTCACTCGCGGTTTAATTTCTTGCCGGTTTTTAGTCATCAACTTTTGCTGTTTTTCCTCTTGTTGCTTTCATTTTATTTCTTATTTTTTTCATGCGATAAATTAGCGCTTTTTATGTTTCTTGTATTTATATAGTTTTCCACAATTTAGTCAGGCTTTTACCTATTTATTTTCATTTAGCGAATGTGAATGTTAAATGCGGCTCTTTAGTTATGCCACAACATGTTGGCCCTTGTATATCGTATCCTGCATCTAGCAGTTTGTTCCACGTATCTTGCATCTCGCGTGCTAGCTGCTGATTTTCTCTTTGTTACACGCTTTTGCAAACGACATGCTTTTTATTCCACAAACCTTTACAGTGGTCACATGGACAGAACTTGTCTGACTGTCCACTGCTTACATCAAACCATTCGACTTGACTGTGTCGAATCGTTCTCCCCATTTCAAATCCATGGGCGATGATGGCGTCACGCTATCGCTTAAGTGGCAACAATCGTTGCAAATTTGCATTTTTCCAGACTGTCCGTAAGCCAGTCTGTTGATTTTTCTATCTGTCAAACTATATAACTGTCTGGTCGATGAGTTCGTTCATATGTCGATCGAGGTGCCTGTCAACTGAGAGTTGATTTGAGTGTATGACTGCTTCCCTTGTACAGCAGTCCTCTATAACTGTCTGTTCAGACATAGTTCGATCTCTGCGCCTATGTATCCAATTTTCTAGTTCTTCATTCATACTTTCTTAGCATTAGCAATTATAAAAAAGTTATAAATTAGATTCTTTAATATTACTTGTAAGTGTATATTTCTTCAACAAACTTTTCATTGTGAAATTTTTCGTTTACTAACTTTTTTCCTCTGGGTATTGTCGCACAGCTGAGACTGTGTGCGCATTCATGTGATAGTTTTGCGTGCATTTTTATGTCCGATTTGACAGTTATGGGTGCATGCAATGCATCAAAGCAGTCCATTGTGGCTCATGGCATGTGGCAATTCTATGGCGGGCGCGGCAACAAACCTGCCATTTGCAAAATTAATCAAGCGAGTGCAAATAATGGGGTACAATACATACATGTATAGATATATGTACATATATGTGCTAACTGACCGATTAATGTGTGAAGGCACACCCCCAAGTGGCTATCTGCACTGATAATCGAAAGGATGGCATTTGGACAGTTCATATTTTAGTCATATTTTATGTGGTAATTTGTTTAAAATTAGTGACATGCAGTCATTACTCTGAAATTTTCTATATACACAGTTTGTTCTATTTGAAAACAACAACCCCCCCACGTGGTAACACAATGGGCCTTTTGGCCTAAGTGATGTCCTTGAGACGACCACTTAACCTACCTACCTACCTTGAAAACAACTTGACTTAAATTGCATATTCATTTCATTATTTGATTCAATAAATAGCATCAGTGGCTGGTGATATATTTAAATATATATTAAAAATCTATAGTAAAGATAGTTCAAAATGCTATTGAATAGTTTAGCGTAGCAATTTTCACGCTCATCAACTGAATTTACAATTTTGTGAAACATCTCAAATTGTCAATGAAATATTCTCAGGTAAAATATAGAATTCAATATATTGTGTAAGTTATTGCATCACTATTGAGAATATTCCTATGCAATATTTGAGTCATCACAATCGCTGGAATATACTCTGAAGCATTCCTCTTAGTGTCAATTATAATTTCTATGTACTTTATTTATCACAATTCAGCATTTCTGACTCACTTTCAAGTATCTAAATTTGTCATGCACTTTTAAATTCAATTTGTATGCGGAGACATGCTTGTTGTTTTGAGTAAAAATATTGTGCGCTGTATATATTAACTAAGATTTCGGATGCACATAAATTTATTGAATTCTTGCTGAGAAAACTTTGTTTTCGAATACGAAAATATTCATGAATTGAATACTTGGTTCAAGCACTCAGCCAAATAGAGTGTTCGGTTTTATGTTAGATAACGATCTGAATATCTTTCAAAATATATCTCAACCTATCAAATATTGTATGTACTGCTAACTCGAACTCTGAAAACTAAACACTGCAAGTTCAACACAACAATTTTAGACTTCTCAACAGATCAAAATCTTTTCGGTCTCATATAAGAATATTTTCAATTTGAAAAGTTTTCTGTATCTGAGCTTAGAAAATTTCGAGATCGATGCGACATCATACATATATATTACCTTACTTACAGCTCTACTAGAGCTCATTTAGGCTTAATCCAAAACAATTATAATAAAAAAATTTCGATGACACTTGTCAAACCAGGAAGTCAGTGCGTTTTGTAACAAAAGGCGTATGTTGTTGTATTAACTTTTGTGTCATTTATTAAAATAAATAAATTTAATCGAGTATAATATTGTTTATTTGTTATATTCTATTGACTTATAAAATACGAGCACAAAGAAAACGAAAAGCTAACAAATACATTGACGCATTTCACTCGCATGTGTGTGTGTGTAAATGGGTTAGTCTTTCTTTCACGCTCGTAGCTTATTTAATCACTTTTACAAATGTTTGACGACGTCATGTTTACTTTGATACTCGCTGAAATGGGTCAGTTGGGTAGTAGTTGGGTAAACAAGCACGCGAAATGTGTCAGCGATGGACAGCGGGCAGAGGAGTGTAGATTTAATAGCAGCGTTTTGTTTACGCAAGAACCAAATGAGAATGTAGTATGTAGATCATTATTGCTGTTGCAAGTAAATAATTTGAATGATTGCAAGCGATACTGGCAGCTGTCGACGCTGTCAAAATGATGCGTGAGTCAAAATGTACAACAACAAAAAAAATTGTAATAATAACAATAATTAAGTCGATTTTGAGGGCAACACCCATTTAGCAAATAAACGAAAAAAGTGGTAAAGAAAAGATGTTGAAAAAATTCCAAAAAAGAGCACAGAAAAATATGCTACAAAAGCAACAACTACATACAAATACAATGAAAAGCTGCCAGCGCCTACAAAAAGCACTACCAATTAACAGTTAAATAATATGCACACTACACTACAAAGCGCGCAGCCACACACAGATACACATTTATGCACTTGTGTGTGTGCTTTGTAAGTGCGTGTATGTGTGTGGCTTACCGCTTGAGGAATTTGAGTGCCTGGCGTTGATGAGATACTCAGCCGCAGCGCGCCTCAACGCTGCCGAGCCGCATTTGAGCCAAGTAATGTGTTAAATGAACGTAATTAAAGAAACCGGTTGCAAGCTTTGCGATACACGCCCGAGACGCTTGTTTTCTGGCTAGCAATGTGCACAATTTCTGTGCAGAGAAATTTCTATCATAAGATACATACATATATATGTATATAAAAAATTCTAATTAAAATTGTAAAACATTTTAATGCAAATGAATGCTGAATGCCAAGCAACTGGTTATTTCCAGTCTTTTTCAATCTTCGTCTTTCTCTGTTTACAATAAAATTCTCCGCATATTTTATGAAACATAATAAAAACTGGCTAAAAAAAGTTGACGTGTTTTGTAAGTTCGAAACAGAACCAGACTTAAGGTGTGGATTATTGTATGACAGCTTTGCTATTTATAAAATTTCGCCTTGGCTTGTGTTGTGTTATGTATATATGTATATATATGTATGTGGCTTTAGCGCGTTAAATTTATTTCAAGCATATTCTTTTGACTAGTTCTTTTGAGTTGCTGACTGTAGGGTAGCGCTAGCCAAATAAACTTTACTTTTCATATGGAAAGCTTTCTAAAACTTTTGCACAAATTTCCAAAGCTGTTAATTGAAGGTACGAGAAGTCGAGCAGCCATTTTTGATGGCTTTGAGCATGAAATTTTCCCGCAAAAATTTTGTTCTAAATGTTGATACCAAGTCAAAGTCGAAAGTCATTTCTTAAAATCCTTTAAACTGAAGCAGCTTTTTATTATGAATAAAGAGAAGCTTGCGTAAACATTCATTTGATTCAACTTCGCTCATCGTTTCAAAGTCTGAATCTATGAAAACCGAATTTTGAAGCATCAAATAAGCTACAGACTGCTTTCTAAAATATCAAATCTGTATTTTTCCTAAGCTGATTTAAGCATTGAAAAATGTACCAACCACTAATCAAGTGCAATTTTCACTTGCTATCAAGAACAATTTCGATGATTGGCAAAGCATGTGAAAATTTCCATTGTTTGAATTTAATTATTCGCTGTGTGTGATCACTGACAGCTTTCGCTGTACGTATAATATAAAACCAAACTCGATAACTGCCAGTGCGCCATATCAATATAGATATGCCTTATCTTGTCACGCACTTTGTTCATTTATAGTAGAACCGAAAATCGACAAATGCGCAATGCACTTCTTCGTCGGTGAAGTCGCACTCAAAGTACATAAATAGAAGACAATTTATGGCAGCGCTGCTGGAAAACGCTGCAGGTGCGCTGAACATTTCGAATTCTCCAAATTTGTGCGCTTTCCCCTTTTCAAAGCAAGCAATTGAATAAATGCGACAATTAAGGCGCTATCGCTCAGTGCCCAATTTCGTTAGTTTAACCAACAGATACACTATCTTATCTATTGACATGCTAAATGCAAACTGAGCTGACGTCAAAATGCAAACAGTCTAACTAGCTTTCCGCACTTCCTCTGCCATGCCTCGTTCCTCTATCTTGTATGTAGTTGTAGTATTTTTGTTGTTGTTAATTATTCTGCGCATTAATTGTTGCCTTTGATAAACGCAAGAAATTAATATTTCTATCTCGCTGCGCTGCGCTGCGAAAGTATCTGTTGTAGCTGTGCATTGTATGCGATTACACCTGTACTCGCTTGAGTCATGAGCGTGTTGTTGTATTTGCTTTATGCATGCCCACATGAGTCACATGCACTGTTGTTGGAATGCTGTTAGTGTGCGAGAAAAAAGCTAAGGAAAAAATATTAATTTCTATTTATTACGAAATTCAATTGTTTTTCAAAGGAAATCTCAGTGACGAGCGATCTGCGCTAACGGCGGAAGCGCTGCATCATTTTCAGCTGCTGCTCTTTGCTACAGAGTGTCAGCCAACTGGCCTTTGCAACATTGTCAAGTCAGCGCAATTAGCTGCCAGCTTTTTCTTCCGCCTTGCAGTCGAGTCACCATTTTCCGTGCCACCTGCCAGTGAAGTTACCGTGATCGGCAACGTCACTGCCACTGTCAAAGTAGCGCGAAGCGATCTTAAAAAGCATTTCCCGTTACAAAATTCAGCTTGCAGACACGTCTCCAATTCGTGACGTTAGTCAATTTCGCGCAGATCAACAAAATATTACCTTTTTTGCAATTGAAAATTTGACCAAAAAACGATTACGTGCTGCCGCTGTGGAAATGGCTCTAAAGCAAATGCAACTCTGTCATGCTTGCACACAACAGGATGTGCCAAAATTCTTCAACGTTTTCTGTGCCTGAATAATAAGCGTTTTCACTGTCTTCACAGCGAATTAAATTAAGCACAGTTAATAAATTCCTCATGCAATAGTCATAAATGATTAAGCCAAAGTAATATTACGGTAATTTTTGAAGTTTCACAAGCTTTACCAAAAGTTTTTTGTTCATGCCATTAAATATGAAACTGACATAAGGCAAATGTGTCTTGTCCTAAAAAAAATGCCTTGAGTGTGACCAAATGTTAGCAGCAGCTAGCAGCCAATCCATCATTGCTATGCTAGAGTGCATCGGAATCTGCGTTTCTATATTTCCAAATCATAAATATTGGAAAATTTCGAACTTATGAATACGAAGCCATTTTAATGCTTGCATACATTTTCAAAATTCTTTAAAAATAGCAGTTTTACGATTCAAAACGAAATTAGGATTTCAATGAATTCTAGAATAGCTACGTATGTACATTTTGAGCAAGTAGCTCATGGAAACTTAAAACCAAGCTGAGTAGAGAAAGCACAAATTTTGTAGATGTTTTATGAAACTAGTTAAGATCGGTAGTTAAAAAATAAAAGATGGATCTATATAATATCTACTTCAAAATTTATTTATTTATAAAGTTTACAAACGTTATTGCGAAAAATGCGAGAGTTGCCAGGTTCAATTCCTGACACACAATTAAAGAAAATCTCAATTCTCTTGACCGATCGTATCATCGATATGTTCCCACAACTTTGCAGCTCAAATTCAAGCTTAAATTTTTATGCTATCTTTTTCTAGCGTATCAAAAAAACTAACTAATCTTTTCAATTATAATAAATAATTTGGTGAACAAATTGAAAGAGGTCAACACTTTCTGTGGGTTCACCATTTTTGACGTGCACACATGCAATATAATAAATAATAGGTACTTCCATTTTCCAACAAGCATTTTTTCTACTTATCTAACAGATACATCTGTTGAGGTTAGTACTCGTACATACAAGCATTTCTAATAAATCTTCAACAAAGAGTTGCATTTGGCCTGATGCGCAACCAAGCGCTATTCACAGCTCCCCTCAGAGTGAGTGTGAAAGCCCGCTCGGCGGAGACGGCCACACAATACGTTGTCATGCTTTCACGTCTATCTTTTTGCGTTTGCCTTTTTTCACGCCATATTACCAAGTATTAAAGCAGGCAAACAAAAAAATGAAAAATTTGTTGAATGCTGTATTTGATGGATATGAATGAGTTTTCAAAAATAAGCCAACGTTTCTGCTGTTTTCTTTCTTTTCAGTTTTGCGGTTGCTGCTGTGGCTTTTAACTGCGCTCGTGTACACGCGATAAAAGGCACTACCTACGTAACAGTGGCCGCTACAAATTACAAACTCTATAAAAACTTCAATGCAAATTTTTCATTTTTGCCATTTTAATTTGGCCTTTTCTTTTAAGCTGATCTTTTGTGCTACTTTTCCCAGCTAACAACAATAATTTTCGTTGCTTACTCTTTACCGATCTTGTTGATGTTTATATGCATATGTTTATAAACGCCTCATCTTATTTACATATATGGCAGCTGGACGTTAACACTGGCCGCTAAGCCTGAATCGACTATAAAGTAGAAATAATAGATGAAGTTTAACATATGCCGTCATTCGTAGCTTTGAAACTAAGATGAAGCCAGAATTGAAAAATTACAAAGGCATGGAACTGCTGGTTTCTTCGAAAACAGGAGAGGATCTACATAGAATAGGAAAGGAATCGGTAAGATAATATAGGATGATCGATAAATAAACTGGTTGCCATGGAATGGGATAGGATCGGCTGCGATAGGATAGAAGAGAAAAGAATGGTAAAGGACAAAAGATGATGAAACTGGCAAAGGGTAAAATTTAATAGAATGAAAAGAAACAAGAGAGCTAGAAAAGGTTATGTAGGAAGTTAGAATGACACCCTTAGAAATATTGGTACATGGAGGTGAGATAGGTGTTTACTTGAAAGAACGAGAAATCAAAAAAAGTAAAGATTATATATCACGCAGCGAATTGTACTATTTTTATGGGTGCATTGAAGTCAACCTGTAAATCTATGGAGCACGATACAATGAGTCTACGTGCAGACAACACACACGACTTTGTTATAAAAGTTTAACGATCCCACACAGGTACTAAACCTCATGACCTCATTTTGCCTAATCTACTGATATTATTCAAAACAATAAAATCAATAAAACTAGTAGATATGAAATGCCGCTGATAAGAAGTAGTAAAAGATATTATATACGCGGGAGAGTGCAGCTATCATTATGAAGCACAGAATGGGTTAAGAGCTTTTATGAATTTAATGACCAGAAAACGGAGCATCAAAAACGAAAAACAGCTTACTTTTGCCATTTCACTTGCGCAGACGCTGCCTAAAGAGCAGCTATCATTCATCCTACTCGCGCTGCTGTGGGTGGCAGACATGCCACGTGGCTCAGACATGGCCGGACGGACGCACAGATGGCAGCCTGGTGAAGGTAAGCAGAAGGTATTCAACCTCTGAAGCTGCTCTCGAGCATGCAGATGAGCATTAAACATTTATAATTGCATGACGCGCTGCAACTGCAACTGTGGTGGAGGGGGTAGGGAGCAGGCTGGGGGAGCCGCAGGCACTTGCAGTGTTTTATAGGCCGCTGCCAGGCGCATGCAAAAGCTTTTCAGAGCTAGAAAGCAAAAAATGAAAACAAAAAATTTCGAATAAAGAGAAGAAAAACAGAGCAATACGAAAAATGCAAGAAAGGCAGAAATGCAGCATGGCTAGTGCAAGCGTGTGTGTGTGAGTGCAAATTTGCATGTGTATAAGTCGCATCTGTTTATTCGCTCGCAAGCCATGCCAACTGCAGTGCAGGCAGTTGCATCTTCGTGTGCGCTGCTGCTTATGTCATACAACGCTGGCATTTAATTTAACTGCGCGCCCTGCCGCCCTACCCCGCCCGCCTGCGGCAAGTTATCCACTGCGCTTCTTTATATTTGCTTCTTTGGCATTTTGCGCAATTTACTTGCAACAGGGTTAATAAATTAAAGGCGCTGAAAGGCAGCAACTGAAAAATGTGCCAAATCCGTTTAATCAGCGCGCGGCTGTAGGGCAATTTGTATCTGCGCTCTTTGTGATCTTTGTATTTGCAGTTGAAGTGCAGATAAATACATATAAATCAGTTAAGAATGAAATTTTCAGAGCAGTTCAGTTGCACTGTAGGCATAAGATTGATTTAAATGGTTTGGCGGCAAAAAAATATATGCAAATAATATTTCAAAAACTATGGAATCAACCCACTAGGAGTAGTGCACATACTGTAGCATGCTACGGAGTGTGAGCAGTAGCTGATATCATAACAGCAACAAATTCAAAGCTAATCAATAAAAATTTGTGGTTGTTGGTCATCTTCTTTCAACATATTGCCCAATATTTCTGTAAAATATTTCTGATATGAATTGAATTAGCATGCATATTCTAAGTCATAGCCAAGTTGGCGAAAGATACTCGTACTAAAACTTATAAGGTAATGCCAGTTTTCGAGAAATATGTTAAAAGATGCTAATTACTTAGCTTAGTTACGAAACTGCGTGTTTGATCTGAAGCAGCGTTGCTCAAAGTTGAGCTAATATATAAGTAGAGGGCTCCAAAAAGGTAAAAAAGTGTGGGTATGCCAGTAATAAAAATGAATACCTAAGAGGTTGCTGGAAAACCAAACAAAACCCGTTTGCATTAATCTGCGATTACTTGAATTTTTGTACACGCTTTGTTAGTCACACTCCGAAAAGAGTTTGAGAAACCCTGTTACAAAACGCGCAAACAACTCGCCAGAAACTCGTCTGCCAACAAATTTGAATTCATTCTCACCGAACTCAACAAATTATATACACAAATAAACCTGAAAAGTTGCAAGTTTGTTTGGTAAACAACATAATAAATATACTAAGTAATCGCTGGTTCAATTTAGAACTGGTTCTACTGGCATACGCTTCGTGGAACTTCGTAGGCGCAAGCACGAGGCTACGGCAGACATGCGCAGTAGGCAACGAAAGTGCAGATGTTGCAATAAGTCAGCACTTTTTGTGTACAGATTTCAAAAATGTAGAAACTCAAGCTTTGAGCTTGGTTGTTTGAGTGCACTTTTAAAAAATAGCTTGAGAAAAAAGATGCTTCAAAGAAAACGATCTGAGAAGATATGCTCTAGAAGTGCTATTTTCAAATGGTCTGCAGAGTTTTGCATTTATTTTGAGTCGGTTATATTTAAATCGAGCTTTATGTCAGATGATTTGCAGCAATTTTTTACTATCGCAACAGTTGACAAATATTTGTGCTATTTTTACATAAATTTTTTCAAAACATCACAATTTTGTTTGCGGTTTCTAAAAGCTACTCGCTTGGGTGCATCAATTTCAATATGCTTATTTAAGGTGCCTTTTAAAGGCTTAAATATTTTAAAGAATTCACTGCTGCTCTGCTGGAAACAAATTGGATTGGGTCAAGTAGGTACCTCTCTGTTACTCAGGAAAAATGCTAAAGCACTAAACCTATTAACTCTTCTAACTTCACTCAAGTTGTTTTTTATCAACATAACACTTTCTTATTAGCCTTTTAGAAAATTGATTTAGTTAATTATTTGAACTGATAATAATAGCGTAAAAATAGCTCTAATAGGTTCCAATAGGGTCCGCTCGAATTGACTCACTCTTGCACTCACTGACACTCACCTGTTAAGATGGTGGCGACAAAGACGACGACGATCAGCAACGTCGGCTGTTGTAGGTTCTTTAATAATCCACGTTCCATTTTGCTGGCGGCTAAAATACACTGCTTCGTTGTGTTAGTGTGTGTGTGCGTTGTATCTGTGAACACTTTCTAATAATTGCGCTTTTTATTGCTGTTATTTTGCAATAAAGAAAAAATGGCAAACACTATTTGCAAAAAGGAAGCCACAAAAATAGCAATTATAAACTTGATTGTAAATTATTTTTGTTTAAAAAACAGTGCAAAAATGCGGCTGCTTGCGAGTGTATTGAACTTTCGTGTATGTATGTGTGCGCGCACTGCAAAACGAAAGCTTTCGTGCGAAATGCCGCCTAACACTCGGCGCTATCGTCGCCGCTGCTCGGCCGAAGGACACTTTTGTTTGTAAATACACGCCCACTCAATGCGAAGGGGCGGTGGCGCGTTTGAATTTTTGCGCGCGTAAAATAACGAAAATTCGCTTGGCAACACTCACAGTCACTGTGGGGCGTGTGGGCGGGTAGCAGTGAACGTTTAATCGGTTCGTTATGCTTTTCGGCTTTCTGTTTTATGCTAGATCTTTACTCGCCGTTGGCTACGCTTCGCTTTCTGGCACTACTTTTTCGGTTTTGTATCTCGCTAGCGCGACAGCGTATCTATCTGCACGGTCGGAAAGACAGCGTACAATGCAACAGTTACTAAACGACTGAGGCGAAAAGTGTTTATGAAGTTGCCAAACAGCTCAGCTCGGCTCGGCACGGCACAGCGAAGCACCAGCGCAGCAGCAACAGAGCGGCGCGCACACCACCAAACCAGCAAAACGGCTGTGCGCCATGCACACACACACCACCGCCATACACAGATATGCACTCACAGATACATACACATGCACACGCTGTCTACACACTCCACTGCTGCTTTGTTTCATTCCATGGCGTTACAAACTCTGCGCTGTTGTTGTTGTTGTCGTGTCGTCGTCGTCGTAGTCATCGTCATCAACATTTTCATCATCAGCGCCACTGCAGCCCGGCAGGCAGGCAGGCAGGCCGACGGTCGTTGGTTTCGTCATCATCGTTTGTGTTATTACTTTGGCCAGCAACAATTATAGCAACAGCAGCATTGCCAGCAACATTACCAACACACGGCCGCTGCTCTCTCCACTTGCTTTTTGCATTTATGCCATTTTTTCATATGTGTGCCCGCCTTTACCTGTGCGCCAGCAACATGTTGCCGCAACATTTGCGACCTAGGGCTTGGTTGCTGACTCCGCTGCTGTTGTCTGTGGGCGGCTTGGCAACAGTGCGGTTTTTCCCTATGACTTCTGTCCTTCCGTCCATTCGATGGGAGTGGAGTTGCCAGTGATGCGCAATGCCCCACTCCCCTCCCTCATGAAAATGGTTGTATCTGGCGCAGCGTCGCTGGCGCGTAATCTGTGCGTTTCATACCTTCTGTCACATCGTAATTTCGATTTGTTGCCCTCCTGGGCTCTTTGTCACTGAACTGTGGCATCAAACTAACAAAAAGTTCACAGATTGAGCGTTTATTTTTCTTTATAAGTTAAATATTTGTTCAAGTGTTTATCAACAACGTAGCTAGAACTACAGCCCTTCAAGCGCTATCTGGCAATTATAGAGCTTCTATGAAGTTGACAACCGCAATTGTGTGGCCACTCGATATTAGAAGCATCCAGCAGAAAGAGCAAAAATTTTGTATGTCAAGAATATTTAGAACTATGGTAACAGAATATTACCGAACAAATCCTTTTAAGTGTAGATTTCTTTCGTATTACATATCCAGCTTTAATTTGATGAGACTTAAGTCAGAGAAATCTTAAACTTCAAACATAATGGCAGAACAATGCCGCTGAAGGAGTCTCAATCCGTGAGTGCAGCAGTATCTGGTGGCATCTGAGACCGTCAACTGGCAAAAGCGCTAAAACCGATCAGCGATTGTTCTTCTAATTTGCTTAGAACTCTAATATTTACAGAAAAGTCTTTTCCCAATTTGCAGAAATAAAATATTCTTGGTTGCTTGGTTTAAACTTTAAATCTGGCATTAACAACAACACAGTCTAAAATAAAATCGATGTTAAATTTTTAGAATTTCAAACAAGTTGATGCTGATTACTTTATTTGCATAAGCAGATCGCGTCAATAAGGATCTTATGCAGATAATCACATATTTATCACGGCGAAAGTGTGTAATGCCCACTGTTTTGCGTTTTTAATAATTCTGTGCTTGTTGCTTGTTTTGCTGCTGAGATACATTTACCGGTGAACGCACTGTAATCCTAATCGTTAAGCTGCAGCAGTAATAACAGAGACAACAACAACAACAACGACAACAGAGCAACAAGAGCCGGGAGCAACAAATTTGAGAAGGAAACAAAACCGCAAATAAAAATAAGAACGTCGGAGCTACCGTAATATGTGGCACAATGAAATTGTTGCATGTTTACGCAAAAATACACAGACACACAGACACACCGACGCACATGCATGCAATTACATATCTGTATGTATGTACGAGTATTTGTATGCATAAACAACAGCGAAATGCTAACGAGAACTGGAGAAAGGATGCTTCGTAATGAGACCTGCGCTTCGTTGGCTGGCTGGCGGTTTTGCGGACGCGTTGCTTGGCATTTGGCTTTGAAGTTGGGTGCACGAAAAAAGCACTACTGCCGTCGCAGAGTTCCATGGAAACAACTCCCAAAGTGCACGTATTTCATTGCAGGAGCAAGCGTAGCAGAAATGGCGGGCGAGCTAAATGTTTTGCTTGTTGCTGCAAAGGAGCTGTACAGACACACACACACATACACATGAGATAACTTTATGCTAAATTCTTCAGATAGTGTACAAAGACTGAACCACAATTAAAATGCACGCACACACAGGCACACACAGCGGCATGCAAAAACCGCAAATTGAAATTTATTCTGCAGTGCAAAAAGTTTGCGTGCAGAAGTGCACTGAAATGGAACTATCTGCATGCCCAAAGAGGAGCACAGCCAAGCAACAAAAGCATATAAACAATGTTGAGCTACAGCTTGTTGTAACAACAACAGGCGCCGAGAATGAGAGCGTGCGAGCATTTATGGCTTCGAGTCTCGAACGCGCGCTCTCACAGATCGGCAACAAGATCCACCCGCTTGGAATAATGTGGCAGCTGGAACACTCTTGGCAAGCTTGCTGTGAAGCTAGCTAGCTGTGAAAAGTGGTCCAAAAGTGCATGGAGCGGCTAAAGGTAAGTGTGTTCGTGTGTTCGTGTGTGCGTGTGTGTATCTGTTGGCGACGACTGTACCCGTAGCTGTGTGCTAGCCGCGCTGACACTGTAGCATCTTGTTGGCTGCTTCACGGTTAAGTGCAAATGTGTTGGGCACAAGTGGTCGTCGCTCTGCGCCGTAGAAACGCCAGCGAGGCCAGATACAAAGATACTCGGTACAGTGGAAAAATATTGTAAAAGTGGATTTTGTTTATTTACCTCGATTCTTTGTGGCCATGCTAGATTAGACAGAGCCACAGACATTAGACACACTTATACAAATGCAAGCAATAAGCTGGAAAAAACAAGGCCACAAGACTTGGACTCTTCATGAAGTCGGTTTGAGAGCAAAAAAAAGGTCAACTTAATGCAGTCTCTGGTGGATGCCTTTGCCTAACCATCTTAAGAGAAGAAGATTGCGCTTTTCATTATTTATGCCACTGTCCGGCCGAGCACAAAAGCGGCTCGTTGGGCAAACGCTGGGTAAATTTGTTTTGTAGTCTGGCGCTATTCGGAGTGAGCCAAGTGTGAAGTGGGCAATGCCGATAATTCACGTGCCATAGCCATAGTTCCTTTGTATTCTTGCGTTCATCCACTTTAAAGCGAGCTGCAGCCGGTTTAGATTAGTGATAGCAGAATAGAAAGTGTTTTTGTCTTATGCATAGAAAATCAATTAAAGGGCGGTTCCATAGAGATTTTTTTTTGAATTATGGCTTACGATTTCCTAAAGGAAAGCGTATCCAGCAGAAGCTAATGTTGTTCAGCTCGATCGTAAATCTTGTAAATTAAAGGCAATTAAAAGACGTCTACAAGCTGTTTAGAAAATATTCACCCCTACTTTTGATTATAGCTTCTTCTGCTGTCAGTTCGCTTTAACAACAAAGCTTCAAAAGGCAAATAAAAAATTTGTTGCCATTCATCTGATCGTCAGATGATTTCTCACCAATAGATTTTTCCAATCGCTTTGAAACTAGTAAAAGTCATCAATACCAGAAAATACCAAATTTTTGTATTGTACGATATTTTTGCTGATATATTCATCAATTTTTTTTCTTGTTTAAATTTAAACGTTGAAGTCTGCACATTAAATCGGGATCGTGAGGCCTTCACTTTAAATTGCATACTCGTACCTTTGACCCGCAAGCTCAATGCAACGCCGAAAGAACAAGCTTGATCTTTGCTGAACTTTCAATCTTGCAGCTCACATGCGACTTCGCGGCTGTAACTGTCAGTTTGAATTATCAAGTTTTCATGTTCTGCTCTGGTCTTTGCGGCTCACCTTTGGCGCTTGCTGCTCCTCGCCGCCTCCCACCCTTGTGCGCTTCTATTTTCGTGTGTATATTTAACTTTTTTATGATATCCGCATATGCGGGTTACCTACCGCTCCCTATACACGCATACACACAAACATGTAAATGCACACGTGTGCGAATGTGTGCGTGTTTGCTTACAATTTTATATTTTCGTAGGTATAGAAAAGATTGTGCCTTCTTTGGCATGAATATGAATACAAAAAAAAAAATTGTTTGTGTGTATGAAAAAAAGCAAAACAAAAGCTACAAAGACCGACCGAAAGCCGGTTTATGTCGTCACACATATGTATGCAGTGCTACTGCGCCTGCCACCTCCACCTGCACCCCTTCTACACCCACCTGCGCTGTTCGGTGGCCAGCTAGGCAGCCACGTACTCATACCGGTTTCTTCTTCTTGATTACTTTTATTTTTCCTATATTATTTTTATTTCATTTCATTTCTGTTCGTGGCTTTCGTCTTTTCGTGTTCGCTTTCGGTTCTGTCTGAGTGTTTTTCTGCCAGCTCCTTGCCGTTCTGTTTTGTACCAAAAATACGCGTTCCAAAGACACACTCTCGTTTACTCTTACACGCACACACACATACACAAATATATGCGCCCAGATATAAACACACACATACACATATAGTATGTGTATTAGTGTCACGCTGTGGCCGTGGGTGCAGTGCGTCCGTCCGTCCATTCGCGCATTCACATGTACGAAGCTTTGTACTGACTTATGCTTGAACCGCGCACGTAGTTAGCGGGTGTTCCCAAAGTGAGATTCCAGCCCCAACCTGCAACAGCTTTTCTCTTTCAGGCTCAAATTCTTCACTTATATATTTTTATGAAGCCTTTCATAGTTTTAAATTTTATCTGTGTCGTACTTTTAAATAATATTCATCTACAGCCCAATTCTGAATAGAAAATTCCTGGGAATTTTTTCCCATTTCCCAATTTTCCTATTCGGAAAAAAAATTTTTGGGAGTTTTTTTCCCTATTCCCAATTCTTTAGTTCAGTCTTTAAGAGAGAAAATCAGTTATAAAGAGAAGTTCCAAAAGCAGAATCTGCGAACTTCCATACATGCTATAAGCTTAAATAGACTAACTAGAGCTGCCGTGGTTCGCTAGATAATGGTTCCCGATGCGTGGAGTCGATGCCGCAAAGTCTAGCCGACTCATACCATCTAAAAAAGAAGCTAGATTCTTTGCACTCGAAAACACCTCTCGAAACGAGCTGGCAACTCTCCCAGAGCATCCTTTTCTTTGATTAAAAAGCTTCTTATACAAATTTTAAAAAGAGTTTTCAGTGTGGGTCCCGTTAAGTTGCATTTTAATTGGACCTCCACACACTAATCACATGCGTTTGGCCAAAGCTTGAATTTTGTTGAACGCTGGCATTATATAAATTTACTTATAAAAACGTAACCGACTTGATTTAGAAAAACTGCCAGACACTCGATATATTTTGTTTGCTCTACTTTCAGAATATATACGATCCTCTGATGAGTCAAAATCTATTTCGCAAAATGTTGGCAAAAATTTTCATTTGCGAAATAATGGTTCCCTTTTGTTAGGAATTGCCCTACGTGCCTGTGCCACCCAAGTCTGCTCCCTACCACTCTCCGTTCGTCCGATGGTCGGTCTGCTGTCCCGGCATATTGCGTGCACTATGTTTATATTTTCTTTAGTTTTTGTTTTGTCTTGCAAGTTGTTGCTATTGTTGTTCGTGTTATTGTTAATGTTGGTCGCTGTTGCCATTTTGCCTGTGTGTGTTTTTCCTTTTAATAAACGCAACATAACAGCAACAACAACATTTTGTTTGCCTTGGCTTTTACCATATTTCTCAGCTCTGCTCTGCTCTGCTGTGGTGTCTGTTTTGTCGTCATTGTTCTTGGCTTTGGCTCGCGGGTCTTTTGGTCTCTTAAGACGAAGTTTCTTGTATATGTTACTTTGAGCGTTTCCAAGTTATTCTTTGCTGTTTTATTTTGTGACACTTCAACTTGCCGCGTATGTGTTTGCTATTTGTACAAGCACGCACACACACATACAGACAGCTTTGCACACATGGAAAAATGCGCCAAGTCAACTGCGGGCAATGGCGGCACAAATGAAGCCATTCTCATGAATTTCAATTTCAATCTCATATAAAATGTACTCTATTTCACATGCCAACTAAAAGATGTATTAAATACGAAACTTAATATGGAACTACGTTCAGTTAATAGCTGCTCCATTCAAAACGTTGACAATGCTTTAATTATTAACAAGTGAAAGGAACTAAGTGCAATTCAAGTCACAAGTGGGAGCAGAGTTCAATGTCGGAAAGAAATTCCGAGCACAAAGTTGTAGACCGAATAATAGAATAAATAGATTATAAAAACAAATTTAAGAAGTCTGTAGGTTAGGCTAGCAACTAGTTAGTATCTCTTCTTAAGTTAAGTGACGCCTGTCAAGAAACTAAAGCTATTAAAAGATTTCTTTGAAGAACTGTAGTTAGTTAAATAAGATTGCTTGCTTATAATTGCTCAAATTTTTTTAAAAATATAAAGAATCTTCCGCCTAAATAAATTGTTTGTAGCAAAGATTTAATAATCTTTTTTGTTTCTTCAAATGTATTTTTTTGGCTGATTAGATTTGCTTAGCTTGTTTTTGCAGTAGGAGATGCAGTCTTCTAGTTACCGTGGCCTTGAAGCAGAAGGGTAGACTGGAGACTGGTCTTCTAGACCTAGAAGCCCTATTCTGACAGTTCTGCATGTATTTTTAGATACTCTTCGCTGCGTAGCTTGAAAAGATAACAGTTTCCTTTTCAATTTTAGAGCGACACTCCCGCATGTCTTAAATCGTAGGGTCATTTCTTCACTTGGGAGCAATGTATTATTCATAGGTTAGAAATATAAAATTCACAGACTTATCTTAGTTGCTTTAGCAGCGTACATTTTTCATATCAACGCTCTTTTTATGAGGAAGCCATGGATATGAATTATATTTGTGCTACCATAAGCTAGTAAAAAATTCCACTAAATCGACGCATCAACTTTTTATTTCGCTGCTAAGAGACAAATACTTCGAAATGTTTGCCGGCGCTACTTCAACTCGTCAGCATGCTTGACGCATTTTAATGAGACAAGACAGAACATATTCAGCATGCTCTACTCGAGCAGTAGGTGCTTACCTGTGCATGTTATGGCCACGATTCGTTCGCATTGACCCGTGCACGCCGCGCGTTTGTGCGATTTATGCGAACACGTCAACAGCCTCAGAGTGAAAATGTCAAACGTGGCGAGTAAATAAAGCAGGAAAGTGGAACGCGCATGTGAAAGAAAAAAAAAACGCCGGTACTGGCATTTACTTTGCTCACTTGATATATATACGATGACTACATAGTACTACTATTTGTAGCTATGACTACATATAAAGCTATTTGACAATCGTAGACTTAATTTTCCAGGCGCCTTTTCGGCGTTTCGCGTCAGCGCCCAAAACACTGCGGCGTGTTCGCTAAAAGAAAATGACAGACCACGAACTCGTTTTCGTATCATATCATAACGGCTTGGCGGCAGTGGCGGCCAGAGTGACGGCGTCAGCGGGTCAGCTCCGGGAGGTGGTGTTGTGTGTGGCGGCTGTCGTAGATAGAAGAGCTTTGCTACCTGCTCTGCAGCGACAAGAATTTTCGGCCGAAAATTCCCAGCACCAAATTTCGACTCTTTTCATATGTACATACACACACACACACACACACACGTACCCAGCTGAGTAAAGCTGCACCACTTGTGGGAACTTTAAGTGTTCGTTTGGTCTGTCCACAAAACCGTCTTTTGAGTGTTGTAAGCCTTTTTTAAATTTTCAATAAAAACACCTTGCAGACGGTTTCGCCTACTGCGCAATTTTCTTTCTGTGCACTTCTTTTCGGTGTTGTTGTTTTTGCTGTGTTTCGCTTACATTTTGCTACCTTTTCAAGGTGCCTTTCATGTCAGATATTTTCGCCTACACATTAAAGAAGAAATCCTGAAATGCAGACTTTTCTTACATGCGCGTGTTACGAGTGACGCCTACGAACTTGCCCCATTTGCATGCTTCACATCTTGAACCCTTATTCCCGTTGATACGCGTAGCAAACAAGGCGTGACAGGCATATTGAGTCGCAACTGCCTATCAAATTTATACTCTGAAAACAGTTCAAAATTTATTTTGCATATTTCTTTAATTTGCTTTTGTACAAAATAGTTAGGTAGCGAAATTTGATAAAGCTCCAAATCTTATCAGCAATATTTTGCGCAAACGCGAGCTCTGTTTATAAGGCTGCCTCTCGCTTCATAAAAAATTAGCTATTTCTGTACTCTTCTAAACGTAAAACCTTGCTTAGTTTGATGATGATTTCTATAATGTTTGCGTTTTAAAAAATTTCTAAAGAACGGGGTTTTTATTTAATTTTTATCGCTACTCTACTTTTGCTCAACTAAATGGTTATAAAATTGAAAAATTGACTTTTATCAAAATTTTGGGAAACCTTCCAATAAATAAAACCAAGGGTTTATTGATACGAATAGAACTGCTAACTTATGTTCATAAGTTTTTCTCTGCCGATTTATTAATAGGAAAGTAGCCCATTGTATAGCATCTTTATAGTATAGAGAGGCATGATTAAATTTTTAACTTCTGATGAGTGTTCAATTGAAGTTGAACCGCACAATCGAATGTGCGAAAATTTATAATAAAGAGAAAATAGAAAATGTAAATACGGATTTGAAGTGTTCATTCTGTTGCAGAGACATGTTGGCCTCCGGCATTGGGTTGCACAGAATTTATGCGCATCCCTAATCGAGTTGGACAATTCAAATTGAATTTGTGAAAGTTTTAATTAATTTATTGCTGCTTATTGTCAATACTTGTGCCATCTAGCCAGGCAGCGCGATTGAGTGGAAGCGGAAGTTGAGAAGTGGGCAAGTGCAGCTGAAGGATGCCAACGCATCCCTGGCATGCCACGAATGATGGCAGCAGACAATGCAGACACAATCAAGCTTATGGTAATGGCTTCGTCTAGGATTTGCCAACAGCAAGGCTCAAGGGTGAAATGAACAACAGCAAAACATTGCCAGCAATTAGAGTTCGGTTGGCAGTTTGGAGTGTGCGTGTGTCAGCAGCATGAGTGATAATTTCAAACTTTGCAAATTACATGCACTGTAAAAATAAACAGATATGTCAATTAGTTTAATTAAAATTTTGTTTGTACATGTTAAAAATTCTATTACAAGTGCTTTCAACCATTTCGAAATTTTCTTTAAATTATGTGGAAATTATAACATAACTGTAGTTTTCTAAAAATTTAAATTTTATACCAAAAATCGTTCTACTTTAAGCCAGAATTGATGAAATTTTTATGAAATACCTATAATTGATTTTTGTATATAGTCGTTCAACTGCTCTCACTATAACTTCCCACCCTACAATTTCAATTGATATGTACGTCATTTGACTGTGGCAATTGCAAGTAATCCCATGAGCACCACAAATCCGTACAGTGCAATATCGGCGTCGCACATGCAAGCCGCATTAGCTGAGCATAACAATTGGAATCGTTCGAATTTATTAGCCAAATCCGGCGCGTAGCAACTAAGCGCCAATGCCGTAATGGAGTGAGCGGAATGTGGCGGCAGCGAGCACGCCGCTCACACCAAATTCACTGCCTGTTGCGAGTTATTTATGTACGCTCTTAGTGAAATATTTCTCGCATGCAGTTGCTTTGAGTAATCCGCAGGACATGTGCGACGAGGGTGGACGACACAGCGATTAGCACCCATGCCAAGTGCGGCGGCTGTGGGAGGGACTGTGCAGGGAAGCGGCGCAGAGCTGCTGCTGAGGGTGGCCGGCAAGCACTTAGCAGCTAACGCCAGGCACTGAAGCCGACACTATGCTTGTTGGCGTGAAGGATTTGTGTGTTCTTGCGCTCGCCGCCGCCGCCAAAGTCAAGTTCTTGCTTTGTTGTTGTTAACAGCCGGCACTGCTTAAGCCGGCGATAAGGCGTATCTGTCAGTGGGCTAAGCGGTTGTTATGTGTCTGTATTTGTGTCCTACACACATGCATACATACAATACATACATGCATATGTATATGTGTGTATTCATGCTTGCAAGCAGAGTCGCATTTGAAATATTTTTCACTTGAATTACGCGCCACAAGTGTGAATCCGGCTAATGAGTATAAATGACTGCCAGTTGTATTGGTTGTTGTTGTTGTTGTTGTTGTTGTTGTTATTGTGTCAGCCATTGTTATGCGGAAAAGCAACTGCTGGCAACTTGTTGATGCCGCTACTTCCATATTTATTAGGGCGGGAGTGAGTGTTAAGTGTTGCTAACTTTTTTTCGTTTGACAAAAATCGCAAAGAAAAAAAAGATGCTTCTATTGGTAAAAGCAAAGTGCGACGACCGACAAATATGCTTTATTATGTGGTATCAGATGGCAGATATTGCGGTTTGATTTTGCTTGAATGCGAATATAATCCTTGTCAGCTTGTATTTAGTTGTTTACAAGAATCATTAATGCAAGGCGCGCAATTTCTATGAGCTCCAAGGAAGAGCTGTTGGCATGAGGTTTAGTAAAGAAGGCAAGTTGAAGATGAAATTAACATGATTCAGAATTCGCAACCCACTTCGCCGTAATTATTTGAACAGTTTTCCATTTATAGTACATAGCTTAGAAAGGTAGAAGATTAGTTAAGGTTATTGGTTGGCTAAATCGCGAGCATGTAAGAGCCTTAATGATGTCCTACCGATACCAAAGGGCTATTAGCTTAAGAGTCCAGATAGTACCTACTCGTAGTGATCTTTTAGAGAACGAGAGTTTCTTGCGAATTTCATAAGAAAACAGACTGTGAGCTTTGAGGCCTCCTTCAGATCAGCAAACCATTAAGCTCCAAAGAATCTTTAGATAGTATCTAGAAATGACAAAAACGCAAGACTACAGCAAAAGTAAGGAAATACCTAAGCGCGATTGCACTTTTAAATTTGATTGTTTATGAGAATTTAAAATTTTTGGCGAAATTTTCAGAGATTTTGAAGCTTCATCATTAGTTTTTAGTAAGAAATCGACGAAATAGTTCTAAACGAGATCTTTGTAAAATGAATTTTGTAAATGCATTAGAAATTCTTAAAAACTACTAAATTGACTGTAGAGGCTATTGAAATTATTGAAATTTTTGTGAAATGTATTATCGAACATTAACAATATTCGATCAAACAACAGCACTTTCATTACTCTAAAGCTTAAGAACGTATCTTTTCTGGCAATTGTCAAAGAAATTTAAAAAAATGTCTGTTGACACATACATATAAAGGTTACTTGATTATCTTAAAGCACAATTTTTTCGAATCTGCAAAAATTATAATATGTTTTTCTTGTACTACGTGTAAAATCTGAAAACATTTTTAAAATGTTTCTGGTTTTTTTCATGTTTTCCTATATTTTTTTGTACATTTTTTTGCCCAAATGTGAATTGCTTGCGCTGCATTACAAAAACCTTTCTAATTTTCCAAACCTGCGCGTGTCTCTTCAACGTGTAAAAGTCAATAACCTTCACTTATTATCTCCGACTTGGACACATCGCTCTTGGATGCCTTCACATTGAGGTACGGCAACAGGTCCATTAAAGACGTCTGCGTTGGTTACCCGCTGCGCTGGGACTTTGTGCGGTTACAGCAACCAATCTACGGCATGAACTGCATCATTGCTAGTGTTTCATTGTTGTTGTTGTTGCTGCTGCTGCTGCTGCTGTTTATTGTGTCATGCAGCTATCCCTAAACGCCCAAATGCATTTCGAATGCTGTCTAATGCACATTGATCCCAAACAGTTCGTTGACTCCAGCACTAGAGCTGATGTGGCAACACACTCCACAACACAGTCCCTTCCAGTCGCTTCAACTGTCCCTCCACAAGTCTGTCTGCCCGAATGTTGCTTGCAGTGTTGATTAATCAAAGATTTGGTTTTTTATTAGAACAGAGCCCGGCACATCACAGCATCCCATTCCATTGCCTGCACACCTGAAGCAATTTGTCTCGTAATGGGACATTACAATTCCGAATTCATTTGCATACATTACACTTGACACCTTCAACTGTGCTGCTGCTGGTGGGGATACAATGAGCACAAATATTTGAAGATTTTCAGGTGTCTTTTCTGGGGAATCGAACTGTCACGACTTGGCGTTGCATTGCGATCGAAGGCAAAGGTTTTAAGAGGAAATGAGATAGTGGCAACATCGGAACGCTGATGTATATATACAATAATAAGTACAAGATCACAAAGAATCAAAATATCGCTTGGCAGTTTCTTTAGCTACTCCTGCTGGCAACAAAAAACGTTTGCACTTTATTCTTCAACAGTCAGATAAGCTTTATATAGCTACATATGTATATTACTGACTTACTAAGCCTTTCATTGGAACCTCTTAGGGTTTCGCTGTCATGAGGCAGCTTTTTTCACGAAAGCTACTATATAGAGTGCATTTATATATAATATATAATTTTGACACACATTTTTTCCTTAGATTGTTACTAGAAGCTTATCTTTAAATTCAGTTTGAGGGTTTACAACGAACTTTAGATTTTAGTAATTCCTTCAATCGTATTTGCACACAGATTGCATACCTTTGGATCAGATAATAATCAGATAAGAATATTTACTTCACTTTAGCAATTAGAGCGAGAAGCGATCAAAGCGAAATCGCAAACCTCGATTCCCAAGTAGAAGTACCTAATTGTTACATTATAATATTACATTCTATTATAATATTACATTCCATTATAATGTATATAAGGTCTTTTGTAGTAGCTTGTTAAGATATTTGAATTTGAATATAATATCTCTAATAATGTTTTATAGGAAATTGTATTTTGATATATTGTACAAAAGCATTTGTTACTTTCTCTCCTGATTTAAGCTTCTAAGAATTGAAGGTGAACTTCTGAAAATTATAAAAAACTACCCACCTTTGGAACAAAAAGAGAAATATTATTGAGACTTGAAGATCTATGCGACCAACGCTTTCTCGTAGTACCTAAAATATTTTAGGAGCTCGTAGCTACTATACTTTGCCATTAAAAAAGATGAGAAATTATTATTTGTGTAAAGATTGTGATGCTTTATGCAGCCAATCCAGTGACAGATATGGATTAAATGATTTTTCTTCATTACGAATCAGCTATAACCCTTTGGAAGCAAAACCTGTACTGACCAGTGTTACTTTAAAACTTGCTCTTGAATAGTTTTTAATTACTGCGCCTACGGACTGCCGCTTAAAGGTCTTTGTACGTACAGCAGCAAAGCAGCTGCCTTTTCCAGACCATTTCAGCCGTAATTGTGCACCACAAACGAGATTGCTAAGAATACTTTTTTTTAAATAGAAACCAAAATAGAAACGCTAATGAAACAAACAAGAAAACAGCAACAAGAGCAGAAACAACAGCAACAACGGGAACGGGTACAACAGTCGAGAACCAAGAACGTAGCACAGGTAGAACCACTGAAGCAGAACGGGTAAGAAGCCAAAGAAACCTGTTGTGCATCGAATTGGAGCAGGCGAGAGCGGAAGGTGCGGAGCTCACAGTGCAGAGGTCAAGCAGGGAAGCAGGCAACCGACAGTAGACACTGACAAGGCATGACAAGAAGTAAATAAAATGTCATGTTTCATGTTTGGCTGCGATATGAAGGGGCCCGGGAACGCTGGCCATGGCAGCAGAAGAGATCAAAGCAACAACCACAACAACAACAACAATTGCAATGTTAAGAAACGCTGGGAGCGTTCTTAAAGATTCTGAGTGAGGGACTGTTGTTGTGCTGTTTTGGACATAATGTGCAGCTAAGCGTATCCGCAGCAATAAAACAACAACAACACCAGCAATATGATATCATAGCAATGCAATGGCAGCTGAAAAGGAAAAGTCATTTCCATGGTGCATCACAATTTTAGTATCATAAAACGAATTTATACAATATCAGCCAATTCGATTTTGTGCTTCGAAAGGTCCACCTTCAGTGGCGGCTGTGAGGCACTTTCCCAGCTGGCAACGTTCTGTGGGGTTGCCGTCGAATGACGCTTTCTAATTGAGTGATATGCATGATGGCTGCTCGTGTGTGAAATGACTTTCGATTTGCAGCCATGGAGCTCATTAAATTGCATGAATCATCGCTTTCGAGTTTTCAGCACTTTGAGAGTTGAGAGCCCACGTTTAGATACTTTTAATTTTCCAGCGCGCATTTGAAAGAGCTTTTCACTCAATCGCTCATAGTCAAAGCGATTTCCCAATTAATTACGTCTATTAAGCGTCTGTCATGCAGGCCGGCAGTCAGCGAGTGAGACAGACCGACAGACAGACCGAGTTAGAGCTGCATTTGATGCACTGCTGCAATGCAACCCTTCAGCTTCTCTTTTCCTCTGCTCTGCTCTGTCACTAATTAATTTGTTTTGCCATCAACGTTTTTTGCTTTAATCTGTTTGGCTATGCAATTGAAAAAATTGCAACAAAACGCTTGTTGAACTGTGCAGCTAATTCATTCTGAAGTGGCCACAATGCGGCTCGTTAATTGGCATTAGCGAATTATTAATTGGCATTTCAAAAGTACCATTGTTATCTTTTCTATTAAAAATGCAATAAAATATTGAAGCATAAAAGAAATATTATTTACAGCTCATTGAAAAATTTCCACATAATATTCGATGCCCTACTCCGTGAATACCGTTACCAAAGTTATCTATAGAATTGAAACTTCGTATCCCACCAAACAAATTGTACTTATTTAAACGGACGAGGCTCAGTTCAAATTTGCTCGCATTAACTTGTGTGTGCTTGTTATATTTTGCACAGGTTAGCGGGACCTACATTAATCGAATTCGAACGGGTTGAAAGAGAAGCTATTCATGGCAAAAAATACTCTCAGAGAATTGCCAATTTATATCAATTAAGTAGATAGAGCTTGACCTATTTTTGCGCAAGTGACATTTTGCAATTTTACACACATTTCAGAGAATGCCTGCTGCGAATTGTCTGTTAAAATGGCCTACCCGTTACGTTCAGTTTTTCTATAAAATAAGTATGTAAATATATCTATACATATTCATAAGAAGGATGATAATACTTGCCTCTAATTGTATCTCAGTCTCTCATTGGGTGTTTGTATTATACTCGGCTCATAACTTTTAAGTGCCATCATTTATTTGGAAGAAAAAACTTGACTGGAAATTTATTGGGGAAGCCATGTTCTAATATAAAGAAGCTCTGCACATTTTGTCTAATTAATATACACACACATATTAATCGAATAATCGCATGAAAAACCTAACTAAAAGTGACAGAACAATCTCCGGCAGAGCTTTATTTTAATTACGCTAAGAGCAAATTGCACACACATACACACACACATAGACAGTGGCATATGCATGCAAAAGCATAAATGCAAAATATCATGTGACACCTACGAGGAGTAGGTACACACCCACCGCATAGCACCTGAGGCGCACTCACACTAATAAACACACACACACACACACACATATAAGCCACGGCGTGGATTAGTTAGCTGCGCAGAGCGCGTATTCCGCGGCGGTTTTTGTGGCTAACAAGCGCCGAAAATGAGATGGCCCTCCCATGTGAGTGGTTGCCGTTCAGCTTGGAGCTGCGTTTTGCATACGCATGGAGGGACCTGCGAATCGTTGCCAAGGGCAGAATGCGTAGCGTAGCAGCGCGCGTTGTCCTTTGAGCATGGCTGCTGACAATAAGCACTGCTGTCAGCTGCTGCGTTGGAGGCAGGCGACGTTGCCGGACAGGTTGCTGCTGCGGCTGTTGCCGCTGTTGGTCAGGTAATTAAGGTCAGTTTTATGGTTGTCGTACGCCGCGCCTCTTGTGATAATAAAAAATGAACAGCTAAATGTGTACTTGATGTCGAGCGTGCGAGAGCGAATATGAGTCTTAATTAATTACAAGCGTATCCTGCCGGCAGCGCGGCCTGGTCATGCCTCAGCGCTTGCCGCTGTTTAGGCAGTCCATTCAAAATTGGGTTATTATGCAAATGTTTCGAGGATGGTGCTCCATATTGTGTATGCCGGTCAGGTGCAAAAGATGACCGAGTGCTGGCATGCATGCAGGTGTGTTCAGTGCCTTCTCGCACATGCCGCCGCGCGTTAGCATTACGTGAAAGAGTCACGTTAAGCCGACATGCAGATAAAGTAATTAAATGCTCATGTGATGTAGCACTATTATTGTGCCTATTCCCATTTAAAATAGGGCCAACGGGTGCATTGCTACAGTTTATGATCTTCAAGTATTTTTATGTTCTAATTTTCTGCAGAAATCGTGCCTTACATTTAATTAAAATTTTTATTAAAATATTGCATACAAATATTCGGAAGGGAAACAAGTTAATGAGGTATGAAAAATATCCATGCCGGCTTCACAGAACTAAATTTTGGGATTCCCAGCATGACGGAATTGCAAAAATCTCTCGGCATTGACAATTCTTACTATAACCGAATTATATTACGATGCTTTAATCTAAAATTCTTATATTGACAAGAGTATATCGCTTATATTTAATATGCCAAAATTACACAATATAACTTTTATTTGCAACAAAATTAATTTTCGAAAAGTTATGAGCATAAAATCTTGCTACAAAAACACGCTGTCAAAAATAATTTGTTTCGATTTTATATTTTCTTCGTTTTCGATAAGCTTAACTTTGATTAAAAAATGTTCGACGTGCAGCTGTGATGAATCGATTACGTGGACTCTCATTAAAGGACATGACAAAACCGTCAACAATGTCTGCACGTTTTTCATTTGTTTGTGCATAGAAAAACTGTCAGCAATCTTGTGAGTATTTTGCTCTTACTTAAATACTTAGCTTTATTTTGTGGAACTGTCCTTTTAAACAGGTGACAGCGCATAAAACTTCATCAACGCAACTCGACAAGGGGACGGCGCAATCAGAACCGCAGCAGCATGGAGCAAGGCGGTTATTCACACCGCGACGCACTCACATGCATCACTGCAGCATCGCGCTGTCAAGGTTCATGAAGCGTTAGCGACACGTTTCCACGCTGGCGACATAAATCTATATTTCGCACACGTTATTCTTCGATTTATGTGGGAGGGTGGAGGGTACCACATTGTTACACCTCGTGGCAATCCAAAGCGGTGCAAGAACAGAAATCGCCAATGGTTTTAGTTAGCAGAGATGGGGAAGTGCGCGTAACCGGATTGCGAGGAGCTAGTTGTGCCTAATTAGATTTCAACCACCGGCTAAAAGACAACATGTTTGTATGTATATGCATAAGTAAGCGATGCCGTCAAACCAAACTCCATGTCAGAATAACCCGACTGCTTCCTGCCTTCGTCACTTCCGGGACAATTTATTTGTGACATTGCCAAGTGATTGAATCAGGGATCCAACGGATGTTTGGGATTGCCATGATCACATAGAAACACCCATAAATAAATATATTAAGGGATATCTTGAAACAACTTCGCGAACTGAATGATCTGAAATAACTATTTCGATTTGATTACCCCAAGCAGAAAAAAATGTTAGAGAGCAGAGAATATTGTCGAATAAATGGTACATTGAGCATATTTTCAGTAGTCCCTATTATAACATTTTATAGGCTGAATTTCGAATTATTTTTATATAGCAGAAGATCTCTCTCCAGACTCTGAAGTCCAGAGCATGTATGCTATAGTCTTCAACGAAATTAGTATAATTTTGAAATAATATTACATATTTGCTGTAGTTCTCTTAATTATAGTTTATCAGAGGAATTTTCAATTAGTATACGATTTCTGAACATATTTTCGGTGTTTCTCTTAACGACAATTAATCAGTGGATTTTTAATAGTTACTTTGTATTTTTAAGGTCTTCAGGACATGTTTTTTGATGTTCCCGTCACGAACAGTTTGTTAGTGAATTTTTCAAGTATATTGTCTTTTGATAGGTATTGATTACCTCAAAATGTATTGGTTACCGCTTCAGCTCTCTCCATCAGCATCAGCAGCAGGCAATGCGCCATTTTCGCCGCATGTACTGCGAAATCTCCAACAGCAGTTACAAATTTGCGCAGTGATAAATGGAGCATTTGTACAGAAACGCATCTGTCCATCATTCTTCATTTGCTGCGATGTCGGTTCGATGGCAGCCGGTGTAATAAAAGCGCTGGGGAAAGTAAGTTTACACAAGCTGCAGGGGGATAGCACACACACACATCCAACAAGAGGAATAACTACAGCAAAGTTAAATGAACATGGCTAGTTGGAGGGATCAGCACCGCATACAAAGCGACACTCTGCCACTTTCATGGTCGGAGTGACCGTCAGTGCCATTGGCAAATGTTATTGTTCTGCAGTTGATGTGTTTTGGTGGATAGCACGGTGCAACACCCCCTCTATGCCAGGGTTCTGCCATAGAAGGCATGTGAAAGCTGCAAAGTCTTGTCCAGCTTTTGTCCATGCAGACAGCAATTCCGGCGCTGATTGACTTGTTGTGTCCCTGTCGCTGTTGTATTCCGGTGCTCTTATATTCCGGCACTGTTATTGCGCTCCCGTAGTTATTGGCATATCAAATGGATTTCCGCGATATGATGACTTTTTGATTTTAAACACGGCATCGATTTTTGCATTTCAATGGCATCACAAAGAGTGAGAGAGGTAGATAGTTGCTTATAGTATCCCGACAGCCTACACACTTTGTGCATTCCACCTACACACCTGCAGATAAGCCTGAAATCTACTGCAGCAATGAATCCAGCCGCTTTTGTTGCTATATTTTTATATTTATTTGGTTAATTAATTTAATTTTGATGCGTGAGTGTGACATATGCCTTCTCTTTCTGGCACAATGCATGTCATTTTTGCATTTTAAATTTGCAAGTCAGGCCGAAAATTGAGCTTAATTCGCAGTTCAGCTCGAATTGGGTTTAAATTAAAAAAAAAATACCTCAGCTGATTTTCAGTGGCATATATTTTAAGCGGCTTTCTAGCTTTTTGAAAAACTGACATATTAAAACTGCTTTTGACAATTTGGTTGCAATCATTTCATTTGTAGATTTTATGTTATACTATTTCTTACATGATGTGAATTGCATTTGAAGCTACGAATTTTGACATGTAAATGAAATTAAATTTGTATCCTTAAGAAAAATCGAATATCGCATGTGTTAATTAAAGTTATTCTGAAATCGAATTTTGTTGATTTTGCATTATCATATGAAAGCAAGGAAACCTTTTCGATAAAAAAAACTCAAAGCACTGCTAGGAACTCTCACCTGAACAACTTTGAAGCCAAATTTTTCAAAAATTTACAAAATTATTTTTCAAATTTGAAATCAGCTTTATCAAAATATTATTTACATATATCAACTTTTTTTATAAAAAGAATATGATATATCCAAGTGAGCGCCACCTCGCTCATTTTCGCTATAGACAAAGCTGCCATAACTGCAGCAGAGCTCAAACTCTAATCTGTTATGCCCCGTGCAAGCCGGAAGTGGTCTTCCACAAACACACACACACACTTGACTCTAGTAGAGCTCTCCCTTCTCAACACTTAAAGCGGCATGCTCTAGCGGAAGGATTAAAGCGCGCACGTACGCCGCATTTTTGCGCGCTGGAATTGCGGCGGAATGCGAAAGGAATTTTTATAACATTTTTAACTATTTTACACGGCAGCAGAACAGCAACGGCCACAGCATGGCCGAAGCCGGAAGTGGCAGCCGGCGCTGTTGAGCGTACGAAAGCCGCCTGACTGCTGTCCGCTTGTTTATGAGCCCGCCGAGAGGCGAGCACATTTGGCCGTTTACACGTTGCGCTTGCTAAAAGGCTTAGAAAAATGAAAAGTGGCCGCTCTGAGAGGGGGCCGACGATGTGTGGCATTCTCGCGCCCAGAAAGGAGTGCAATTAATAATCTTTTTGTTGTTGCAAGCATGTGACATGCGCCTGCTGAGCGCAGTTTGTACTCTCTTTAGCGACAAAATGTTGCTTTAATATTTTTGACTTACTTTTAAAAAATGCCTGCCGTGCATGTTTTGCCACCCTTCCCGCCCCCGCGCCTGTTGTACACATTTGCGCAGCTCCTTTCATATACCAGTCATGTTTGCCTTTTTGGCGCTCCTGTTGTGTGTTGTATTTCTTTTCCACAGTTTTGTTGCCTTTCTTTTCCGCTCCGCTGCTCGAAACAATGAGTCACTTTTTATGGCGCTCCTATTATGAAAAGCTCTCAGGGCGCCCCGTGGCAGCTGCTCCTGTTTGCACTCGCGGCTAGCGCTGCATGCCACCTGCGGGGCTTACACACGTGCAGTGGCAAGTGTGCATGTCATAAATTAGCGCAGCAACGTTTTCATGTGGAACTTGAAAATATTTCGACTTCCACAATTCACGTGTCAGTTCCCGCGCGGCTTTTGTGTGTGTATGTGTGCTGATTCTTGGTTGCTTTTAAAAGAGGAGACTAAAGTGCAGCTGGAAATTGCTAAATTTTTTATTATGAAAAGTTCATACTTATACTTGCATATAGAATATTTCTTTAGCTGTAAATACTATAACCTGCAATTATTAATATAGAGAAATGCATATATGTATACCATTCAAGCAATTCTATTTTATAAAAAAATTACATTTGATGAATTCGAATTCTAAGCAACAATGTCTTACAGTAATTAAGTATCTTCAATTTACCTATCGAAAAATATCGTAAGAAGTAAATTAATTCATAAAGGATCTTCAAAACAATCTGTGATGCGTAAGGTTCAAACGCTAACTCCTGCTCATGGATTTATAGACAATAGTAAATTATCGTAATATATGTACATATGTATTTTTCACGATAATAATTTGAAGATATTGGTCATTCTCAAGACCGCGTTTTTAAAAGTTGTAATATGAAATTTTGAATTTTTTGAATACTCGTTACTATTCGATACTCTTGATTTCGATTATCAATCGAAATGTTACTGTAGAAATGCAACATAATGCACAACCTGCATACCTTTTTACAGAGATTTTCTTTATTCCAATTTACACTCAGAAATGGTTCTGTATTGAAATTCGATTCGTTGACGCTCACACAAGATTTTGAAAACTTTCTTTATGTAAACGCCATACGGAAAGCTCAAAAGGAAAGATACAAAATTGCTCACAAAAATATTTCCGTGTGTAAATTGGGTATATCATATACTTGAGAGCGATATAAGTATATGCCTGAAAGTATGCTGCGATTTTGTATACAAGGCATAAACAAAATGTAACTGAATTTATTGCATACTCTTGAGCTGAAATGAAGTAAGTCGAATTATTACTTAACCCTTGTGTGGGTAGCAGATTATGACTGCTACGCTGCTAAGGGACAGTTGTCTATGGCCAAGCATCTTCTGCTGAACTCAAATGGGTTAAAGATTTCACATGATTGCAGGATTTGGATAAAAACTACACATATTAAATTTGATATAATTAGAAATCTGACTTATAAAAGTATGCTCAGAATGCTTATTATGTAGTATAACGACATTTTCAGTATTTCCGTGATTCCCAAACAGTGAACTTTATTATAGCTACCTCAACAACTCAACAATTTAACCCTTGGTTGTCGAGTGCTTGTCGGTGGCGCCAGTTGCAATTGAAGGTTTTGTTTGCCAGAGTGGAACTTTTCGGACATGCGATTTTAATATATTCATTGAAAAACTCTCGAACAACAACGGAAGTGAGCAAAAAGTGCAAGGACAGTGGCGGCAGTAGCGCTACCAGTGGCGGTGGCAGTCATCAGTGGCAACAAAAAAGCAACTTTAGTGGATGTGCACCTGATGTTGACAACGGCGCGACAGTTTTAGTGGCATAAAATAAACTTTGGTATCGCACAGGTGAAACTGGAGCCACTCACACACACATACACACATGCGATCAGGGCTACTGCGTGGGTAGTTTATTGCTCTTCTATGCAGGTGGAGGTTGTAATTTTTAAATGCCTTTCACATTTTGTTATTCTCCCCCAGTGAAGGAACAACTTTTTGCAGAGCTTACTTCGCAGGATCAAATTTGAATTTGAGAACTAAAAACGAGTTTTACAAAGTTTTGTTTTCAATTTGTGCAATGTCTGCATATCTGCTGCTGCAACAATTTTGCAGTAAAATGCAAAACCTGTATCACTTCGCTCAAAGGATTTTATTTACATGGGACTTTGTTAGAGCTTATATGCTTCCATTTTCATTGACGCATCAAGGAATTAGGAAATAGGATTTTTTGTATTGAAAGTATCAATAAATTTAAAAGGGAATCATTTAGTAATAAAGTTACGAACTCCACATGCTCACGCTGAGCAATCTGTGATTTAATGCAAACAAGTTTGTGAATATCATTGCCAAAATATATTGACATGCATTAAATTATAAAATTATAATGACTAACGATTGAAATTTTAATAGAATTTTAATTGCGAATGGTTTTGATGGCAAATTGCATTCGCATTATTTGTTATTCAAATGCAATAAAGCATTGAAAAGAAAGATTGCTTTGAATTTAAAAATTGCTTTTGATGAAAAAAGGCAAAATAAATGGAAAAGCGAGTCGCTGGCATGACCAAGCAAAATTCAAAAATTTATGGAATTTAAAAGTGTTGACCTGGCTAGGAGCAGCACTAACTGAGCAGCGGTTGAAAGTTTCGTTGTGCTTGATTTAATTCCAGTTAAAAGTAATGCATTCAAAGCACAAGTCACATCGGAAAACAAGTGAGTCGGAATGTGTCGTTGCTAAGGATGGAAATGCATTTATTATAAAGCTAGAGAACGGAAAATATATTTCAGTATGGGTGTCATGAAATCAAACGAAATTGATAACACTTTAATGGAATATTAGTGTACAGGCAATTCGGCATCTCCCAGAGTCCAAATGTGACAAAATTAAATTTTTATTGAAAAGCAGACCATGTAAAGACTTGATACTAGAAATTTAATGAAAATTTAAGTTGCAAATGAACCAATTCTAAAAATGGAAACAGACTCACATATGTTAATCACTGAAGCATAATCCATTCCATTTCTGTCCCTACTTTAGCTTTTTATTTTGATTATATACTTAATTCAAAAAGGAGCGAGGAATGCATGAAATGCAGGCAATTTAATCCAGAGGAACTCTTGAACATCCTTTTTATTTCTGTTCTGTCATTTTAAGATCTTGCCCAAAGTTGGGAGCCGATTGGCTAGCTGTGCTATAGTAGGCCTCAAACCTGGGTGTCAACTAAATATGTTCACTAGAAACCCTCGTCTTCTCTGTCTACTTTCGGACTCTTAAATGGATTGCCATCTGATATTAAAATACCTAAGGCATATTTGGGAGTGGACGAAATGGACAAGACTTGGCAATGGGGCACATATGACTAGAAGTGGGTCCCCTTCATTGAGGTCAGACTGCACACTTAAGTTTATTCAAAATTAGTTCTTGTTGGCAAATCCTTCAAAGAGTTGAGTGTCATAATATTCTATTATATTAATTTAGAGCAAAAAAGCACTTCTAATGCTGCCTTTTAAACAATTTTATGGCACTTCGATTGATAAATATTTTTAAAAATAGCAATTGGAATGATTTTTCTCGCTTCTGAACATCTGTATGAAGATTTTCTGTATGAAGATTTCATACAGAGCGTATTGAGTGTAAGCCCTCAATGTGCTGCTCAATGTTAGCCACTTTCCACGTATAAAAAGTAAAATGCACGACAATGAAACACTTAAAAGAAGAAAAGTGCAAGTAAACTACTTAGCTACAAGACAAAGGAAACGAAATTCTTATGATTTTTTTACAAATCGTTCATTACAAATTTATTCCAGCTGAATAATCTGCATCGAGCTGGCATTCACACTGCCAATGAAAGCTCAAGCAAACACACACACACACACACACAAATTTGCATGCGCTCGAACCATTTAGACGCCTCAAACAAAGGAGCTCCATTGCCTTGTTATGCCAACTTCAGCTTCAGGCAGCTAACATCCTTCATTAGGCAGCCAGGCAGCCAGTGTGGCTAATGCACGCTTCTAACCGCAAACGTCTTCAGGGGCAGCAGCTAATTGCTCAAGTGTGTGGAAAGTGTTTGCACACCGCCCGCCGCCAACAGGCGACCCGATTCCAGCCGTTCGATGCATTCCCAATCAAAGCAGCTGCCTTCTGCATGCCATTCCATGCCACCGCCCGATGCGATATTCCTGCTTGGTGGAAACTTTTGAGTGTTTTGGCTGTTGAACTAATTTCAGCAAATATTTCTCAATGGAAATTGGTTTCGGCGTGTTGAGGGCTAAATTACTCGTGCACTGAATGCACAATGGCCAAGGAGCTGTAGCTATTTGGCGTGTTGCCTTCGCCCATTGTGCTGCAAACAAATCGCAGAAGTTTCCGCACTCTATCGACTGGCGGCACGAAGCGTTTCGAAGTCGGCGCTTGGCAAGACTGGGCCAAGTTGCAGCAAGGAGCTGGCTTAATTGAGTTTTAACCGTCAAAAAGTTGAGCAGATAATGCGAGTTGCTCCTGCGACTTGCAAATGGTTCAGTCCATTCGAGCTTCGAAAGCGAATTCGTAGATGTCAATAATGCTCAAAATGGCCCAACTAAAATCGTTGAAAAGTTATGGAAATTGCTTTTTGAAAGCGCTGAAAAGCCGAATTTGTAACAGGTGAAGTGGTCTTTTGGAAAAGCATTCAGAGACTTGTGGTCTACATTTATGGATTTCTAAGTTATACAACATTTATGGCTAGTTTGTATTTTGTGCATGTCTGTAGGGTACCTACACAGTTGCATTTTGATGAAATTATCGGACTGACTGCATAAGCAATACTAAGGTAGTCTAAGGTAGAGCTACCCCATGTATGCAAATAAAGAAATAACTTCGAAATAATGTGAAAATTGCATGGCACCAGACTGAAATATATGTATACATACATATATTACATACATATGTATTAGCTCAGTTGGTAAGAACTCTTTTGGAAAAATTTCAATTTCAAAAATGGCTACAATCGTGGCGATTCGCTGTATTTGACAGCAACTTTTATAAGAAATAGGCAAACATAGATATATTTTAACATTCAAATATTTTATGAAATACATTTCATGAAAGTGAAAGAAATGATCTCCTCCGGGAACATGTGTCAAGAAAAAATGTCAAGACCTTCTGATGCAATGAAACTAGCGTTAGTAAGTAAATATCAAACTAGTCGAACTTACGATGATACAACAACAACAATAATTAGAATTACAATATATATACACAGAATGTTGCATTTTCTATGACAGAGTTAGTTAAAATGTTACTAACAATCAAAAACTATAATGGAGGCAAAATATTGAATTGTGACTTTTGTGACTCTCGCCAGAATAGCGCTATAAGTGTCATAAATTGTGACAGTTTGCAGTGACAAAAATGCTAAATCTTAGAATTTGGAATATTGGAATTGTACTTAAATGGTATCGCCGCGGTGGCTCAGTGGTCTAAGCGCTTGGACGCTGACACGGAGGACCTGGGTTCAACTCCCGGTCCGGTAACATCTAATAAAAAAGAAAATTTGTTTTCAAATTGTTTCTTTGCGCGGCGCCACTTCTCGCGGTGAATTGGCAATTCTCCGAGAATAATCTTTGCCATGAAAAGCTTCTCAAACCCGTTCGGATTTGGTAAAGTAGGTCCCGTTAACTTGTGCAAAAAATATAATAAGCACACACAAGTTAATGCGAGAAAGCTAGGCCTAAGCCCACACGGGCTGTTGTGCCAGTCAATTAATTATTATTACTTAAATGGTATCACGACTGATAGTACTCTCAACTAACAGACTCTGGCTTTAGCTCTATCTATCGGATAACAAAAAAAAGCTATATGCGTTTATGGCTGTTAGTGGAAACTTTCTAATTTTTTCCCGCTCTGCAACGTATGTAAGTAAGAGGAAACTTGAAGAATAACTATTGAAATTGCTGCCTTTCCGTTTGTTTATCTTCAACATTGCACTTTAGCATGGCAAATGATGAAAAAATCGTCGTCGTCCTCTTCATGGAATATTCTTTGCTGCATTAAACACTGAAGGACTTGCTGTAGCCCACGGCAAGCTGTAGTAATTGAAATGATGAACATTTTGAAAAAACAACTGCCTTACCCGGCGCTCTCACACACACCCACACACATATACACACATACATACATATTTCCCGAGGCTACCAGAACGATGTAAATTTTTAAGCGACTGCATGAATTGCTGCTTTGCCTTTCATCCGACTTTTTGCTAAACACTTCTTGATGTGTTTGTATGATTTTCTGCTTTCAAGGCGCCTTTTTTGCTGGAACGAGGCGCATGCTGTAATTTTCCTTGGGCTTTCAAATTACGCTCAAAGGATGTAATCAAGCTGAATAATCGCTGTTGATGTGTTGCTGGCAGCGGGCGGTTGGGCGATAGGGGTCCAGGCGTCACTGAGGACATGGCTTTGATTGACATGTGCATGTGCTCGTGCTGTTGGCAGTTGTGTGCGTGTATAGTGCGTGCTTAGCAGCTGCTGTCTAAAATTTGCAACAATGTTTGGAATTCCACAGCAAAAATAGAAACAAAAAATAATTTAGCATTTTTCATGAACATTTAGTATGAAGTTTATGTGATTTGCATAGTTTTTGACAGACAGTCTAATACGAGTATTGCTGTTATCAGCCATATTCTGACAAAAGTCACAACAGCCAAAGCTTACTACGTTAAAATCATGATACAATTTTTCAGTTGTGTAAAAAGCCTTGGTTACAAATTGAACTCCCCATTAAGTTGTGTTTATCATATTTCTTACGTAGTGAATAAAATTTGTGTGGTGCTTAGAAGCTTAGGGCACACAGCTACCCTTATTCCACGAGATACTAAAATGAAGGTGTTAAAAAGTCGAATTATGCCAATTATGTCATATTATGAGTTAGTGTATGGGCACTAGAAAAAAAAATATAGAAAATGTTACAGTTACAGTTGCGAAAACCCGATTGAAGCAAAAACGATAGATCACTTCCTGTGTAAATGTCCTGCCTTTGTAAGCGGAAGGCTCAAAACACAAGGAAATGCTTTTCGTGAGAATATAAATGACATGCAAAGGTTGGATGTCATAAATGTTCTAAAATGTCTGAATTCCGCCAAATGACTGTAGATTGATCGAGACGTGATAGCAAAATGGCACCCAGTGCTAATTGATAGTCAGGAATAGCCACATAAATAAAAAAACCAAACCAATCCAGACAATGTTTTTTTAGTTGTCATACGAATAACAAAAGCAACCCTTGGAGTAATGTTGCCTTAGCTTTCATGCTAACAACTCTGCTTTGTATACTATTCTCTTATTTCTATGTGTGCGTGCAATTGATTTAAGTGTGCCGTTTCTCAATATAACATTTGATCCAACCTATTGAAATGTATGCGATTTAAGAAAAAATTTCGTGGCAAGAGCAACAAACTAACACGTAAGCTCTTCGAAGCTCTGCGAAAAATATTGCATATTGGAAACTGCAGCGATTTTGTTGTTGTAATATGCATCGACCGACAACAGCGCAGCAAAAAGTGTTTGTGAAATTTCGAAATATCTCAATTTACGCCGGAAGCTAGACAAACAGAAGCGCGCACGCGTGCTAAAAAAAAGCAACACTCGCTGGCAGCTCGGGGCACTCAAAGATACAGGAATCCAGGTCGGGCGTGCAAATATTTGTCAACGGTAATGGAAATTTATTCTAAGGATAGGAGTACGTGCACTTTTTCGCGCATACATACACACACATACACACACACCTACACACACACACACACACTCACACGCATGCAAAACACAACATTTTTGCGCTGGCTTTGTCGGAAATGTATGTGATGTTATGCAATATACTCGCAGCTGCCGAGCGGCCAAAGTGTGGCTGGGTGAGGGCACAGGTGCCGCCAGTGGCATGCCACACATGCACGGCTTGCAAGTGCTGCTGCAACAGCAACTATGCTGCCGACTAAGCTGCTGGTAAAAATTTCCAACAAATTTCAAAATTTCGCACCACAACGAAATTGCTGGCAAGCAAACAGCGTGTTAGACGGAGCGAGAAAGAGATGTAGAGAGAGGGCGAGAGGGCGAGAGGGCGTGCGAAAATAGCTAGCACACGCACGCTTTGCTGAATGGCAAGCATTTGGAGCCACATTTGCGCGTCGCGTTGCGCGTCAAGAGCAAGAATCCATCTAAAATATTTGTAAATATTTTTTTGTATTTTTGTTGATTTCACAAAAAGCAGCTGCAATTTTTGTGCAAAAATAAACGCATTTTATTTTCATTATTATTATTTGCAGTTGTTGTAGCAAACTTTGCATTTCACCTCGAGCGTATTATGGCAAAAATGCAAAATTTGTCAGCAAGCAAAAAAGAAATCAAATCAACTCAAATGAAAATAGGCAAATCTATTAATTTCATTGTGAATATGGCAGCAAGCAGCTCCGCACTGTTGCCGCACGCTCAAGTGTGTACTTTTGCATTGAAGTGAATTATTGCTACTGCAATTGTGCTGCAAGCAATAAATACGATAAAGACAGATACGGATTTATGAATAAGCAAACAATTGAACTTTTGTTGCAATGCGTTTCCTACAGCCTCACTGCGATAGCATTTACATAGTATGGCAGAAGTACAGGGTGCAACTGGTCACTGTATTCAAGAGTTTGTTCTTAATTTAAAAGAAATGTCCATCCTCTGTCTCCCCACCAACTTATGTACCTACACTGCTTTCCAAACCAACAAATGCTTTGAATGTATTGGGGCCATTCTCTGAGTGCTGGTTTATGTAGAAAAAAATTTGGCATATAGCGACTTCGAAAAAGTGGATGGCAACACTGCAACAAGACTGAAAATCTGAGAACCATTGAAATTCCCTTGAACTTTTTTGACGCAATTTAGATCACATTTTAAATAAAAAGTACAAACATGTGCATTTTTATTTATTTGTTGAAAAATATTGTACAATATATAGTAGAAAGAAATCTCATCCCCTGACTTGTTTTGAATTTTTTCAAATATTGGAAATATAAAGCAGCCTGTTCTCGTGCATGTGCTCTTAACTATTCTTGCACACGGCAAAAGGACACACACACACTTTCAAGCCTAAATATTGGAACTGCAGCAAGAGAAGAACGATATATTCATACGCATACGCCAGCTTTGTAAAGTAAGTACAACTACTAAGGAGCTGAATAAGTCCATTCAAGCATTCAACGAAAACACAAAAGCATTCGTAGCTGCTCTTCCACTTCTCTTTCCTGCCGCTGTCGATGTCCTACATACATTGCTCCAAATTGAAGTCCTTTTCAGGTAGCTGCAATATCAAAGCGAGTTTTATGTGCTCTGTGGAAATATTTATATGCTTAGGAATTCACTTAAATTTGCATTTTGATAACAGAATTGCCAAAGGAAATTCCGATATGACTGCATTGCTAAGCTTAAAAGTGACAGGCAGCTCAAGCATGCATGTTTGTGCAATGAAAAATTTTATGATATTTTAATTAAGCAATTGAAACATGCGCAATCAGTGGAAGCATCGATTCCATGCAAGAGTTGACATGCGTTTGTTGCATGATTTAAGCGGCTTTAGGCCATTGTGGGTTATAGAAAAAGGCGGAGCTGTCTTCCGAACAGTTAGATGCAGACACACACACAAATATACTTATGCATACATATTCATTTCAAATATACAATAGAAAAAAATCACATATTTAATTTTCGAATTTCATTAAGTTTGAAGCCTGGCACTGGAAAAGGATCGTGTAAGCAGGAGCAACTAAAGAGAATTGCCACTGGCAAGTGAGGTCGATGACTGTTACAGCTGCCGAACCATATACATATGTATATACTTTTGTATGAATAGCAGCAATATTGCTTCACTAGCAACTTAACTTAATTGCCATCCAGGCCACCGAGAGCAATAACTTCCGTTGGAGTGCTGCAGGTGGCAGGCTTTCAACGTTTGCAATTGTTGCGCTTAAATTAAAATTTTAACGACAACAGCTCAGCCACTCAACAGCAAAATCGGAAGCAAGAATTAAATAAAAGCGCTCCTGCATTGAGGCAACAAATGAGCTGAGAGCTGCACGCCGCCATGTTGCAGCAACAGTTTGCAAAGCCAGAGAGCCTGAGCAGAAAAGATGGCGTACAGATGAGGCACTGCGCGCGGGCATGATAAAAAGAAATTTACTAGCGCAGCGCCTGCATAACTGTAAACAGCAAATTGGTCGTAAATAAATTGCAGGCGAATGCACGAGCGCCACGTTGCAATAAAAATGGCGGCGGGTGCAATGAAAATAATACAAAATGGCCGCAGCGATTTCGGGCTGCTTAAAATAATGCCTCCAAATAAATTGGCATCATTTGTAGGGATTCGTTGCCAGCGAAAGGATTAATTTTTGCATATGCTAGTGAGCAATACGCGCGACGGATATCGCTGGCCGACAGCAGCAGCAATTAATTGCACTGACTTTTGTTGCTGTTGCGCAACAGGCGGCAAAAATCGCCAGACCGCAGTTAGTCAGCAGCCCGAAGAAGGAAGCAACAGAAGTCAGCCACATGAGCATGATAGGACTCTGTCCTGCAACGACGTGTGGTTCCGCTGCAGCTATTGAACACTTAATGAAATAGCAAGCAGTGAAGCTGGCACAACTCTGACAGCACTGTCATTCAAAAAGGATTCCTATGCTGTGAGCAAAATTGACATTTTCAGTGAGTCCTGTTAAGAGTCGGATTTTAGGCAGTTTTTAACATGTCATCTTTGACAACGGAGAGGCAGTTCCCTTCAAAAATAGAAGCAGAGCAATTTATTTGACCTTCTGCTGGTGTTGACTTTAGCAGTTACTTGTATATATATCAATTTGTCGATCTCGAAAGTCTTGCTACTTCATAATTTCGGATTTAAAAGATCGCAATAGAGAGCTTTTCGATTTTTTTTGGAATGAAAAAAGTTGGTTGCTTCTTTCATAAAAAAGTGCCATAAATTAAACGAAGCTTAATCTTTTTTTTGAATCTAAACAAAGAATAGTCGTTTGAAAAAACTTGTGTTAATAGTATTATGTATTTAAATTATCAATGCAAGTGGAATGGCTTGATTTATTAACATTGCCGTTTTTGCTGGCATGAGTATCAATATTTAATCACACAGTTGTGAGTATGACCAAAAAGTAATTGCTATTCAAAATACCAATTAAACTGTTGCCATGAAAAAGCACACCAATTACTTAGAGCATTATACACATGAAATATGCATAATTGAACTTTAAAATGTATATGCATATATTGTGCCTAGTGTAAATAATTAAGGAAATTATGTGATTAAAATAAAGCCAAGTAAATGGAAAAAATATCACCGCTTTTCATGTAAGCTCAGATATAATTTCAAAAGGACTTATATGACAGATTTTATAAAAGGCTCTAAAGGACACTACAAACGACTTAATACCGGGTTAAAATGTGTCACATTTTGACTGTTTCTAAAATCAATTTTCTTTTTGAAATTTTTACTTAATTTAAATTAATTTGTCTGTTTTGGAAATCAATTTGACTTATCAGTATTCAATTTGCTATCTTCTAAAATCAATTAAACAAAACTGAAAACAATTTGCTATCTTGTGAAATCAACTTGTATAAATTTAATTAAAATTGTGCATTTTTGAAATCAATTTTACTAAAATCAATTCAATTTGGCCGTTCATGAAATCAAGCTGACCGTTTCTGAAAACAAGTCAGAATCAAAAAAAATTAAATTTACACTACTTAAGCTATTCTGTAACGGAACCGTCGATATGACGTTGCAAAAGGCGCTCACTCAAACTGTCTGCTGCAGTAAATTGTTAACTTGATCAATACTGTGCATGCAATCAATTTAAGGTTGCTTATACGCCAGCGTGTGCAAGTAAACAGACAATGAAGAAGAGCTGAAAGTAAATCATTTGTGCAAGTAGAACGACATTATGCTCCTGGCATGCCGAACTTACTATATACTCATACAAGCTGCCGCCGCTGCCGAACTTGCTGCAGCCGCCACGGGTTCATAAATTACCGAGCGCATTATTATCGCGATACTTGGTCGTTCGTCGCCCTCGCTGTTGCTGCTGTTCCTGCAAGGACGTTATTAATTAAATACAAAATATTTGCACTAATATTTTCGGCATAAATTTCGTGAATCGCGATCTTGACGTTGTGCAGCTGTAGCGCAGCGCAGCGTTGCATGCGACATAATAAATCTTTTGCGTTTGGCGCTATCAGCGAGTCTCAGAGCGACAAGGACGAGCCGGAGCAGAGCGGGAGCAGCATGTTGCCACACAGACTGCAAGTAGTTTGCTGCCTTGCAAACGTCTCCAACGTCTGCTTGTTGTTGGTGCTGCGGGCGAGGCGCGCAGCATGCTGAAAGCGACGGCGCCAAATTTGCTCCTTGGCGCTGCGGCGCTTGTGGTCCGTGTAAGTGAAGGAGCCTCGCAGCGTCGTAAATTTAATTACATGCAGTTATTGCGGCGTAATTTGCATGTTGCACAAAGTGGCCGCGATAATGTTTACTAAGCAGGCATATGCTACGTTGTTGTGTGTATATATGTGTATGTGTGTGTGTAGGTATAAGTATGCAGGTATGTTTCGCGCATTGTTGCAACGCCTTGAATGGAGTGGGATAACATTTAATTAGTGCAAGCCACAGCAGAATGAAATTGTCGGTTTGCAAGTGGCATCACTCAATTATTTTCGAGATACAATTAAAATTATAACCACAACTATTATACACATATTTAAACATTATGCTCGAGTGCATAAGTTAGTACAGTGTTTCCTCGAATTTCATAAATATTTGCGAGCTTATTGAGTTCTTTGAAGTTTGACACCAATACATGAGGAATGTACAATGCATAAAGAAGATTTTTGCTGTCTGTAAAGAGTTCATAAAAAATTTTGAAAGAAAAAAATGACAATTCATTGGCAATTCAAGATCAAAGTAATATTCTGAAGTTTCTTAAGCCCATTCGCAGTTATTCATAAAAAATCAGGATATAGTATTTTGAACCTTTCTTTATCGGCTCAAAATTTATGCACAACAGAACAAAAAGGATTTGGTTCATTTATACGCTCACACAACATATAAAGAGCTTAGGCTTAGCCTTTTCGCCTTCAATTTTCCATAGAATGCAGACTCTATTTCTAGCTCAAGTTAAATGCCCAAAACTTTTTCCCTGGTTCAATCTGAGCATATGAATGATATGATCAGATTAATGTAAATTTATTGCAATTGGGATTGTTGTATCAAGTTGGATGACTCGAAGCTCAAGGCTATGGTTTCTGATATCAGAGGAAAAGCCCTTATCGAGTTTTTAAACTTTTGATAATTGTTTGTAGTCGAGGCGGATAATTGCAGGAAAGTTGCTTTTGTTATATGGAGTTGGGCTGATCGAGGCTCGAAGTTGGGGTTTTCAAAATTAGAGGATAAACACTTGTCTACCTTTTTTTCTTAAGATTTCATTGACCCCATATGAGTTCTGTTCACGCTTTAGTAAGCGAATTTCATGTTTTGTTCTCATAGCTAATCTGGAAAGTTTATGAATTATGAGCAATAGAAAAGTGTCCTTTAAAGAGAATCTATTATTTATTTGAAGACCGGCGCTTAGTTCAGACGATCTAAAGAGAGTTGCATGATAAATTATATATAATTTTAAAGATTTTGAGGTATATTATTTGACAGACATGCTATTATTCTAAGAATGGGCTTTTCTAGACGGTTTAAGAATTGCACAATATTGAATGATACACAATTTTGAAAGTTTCACCATGAATTTTCAGGCATAAGTTCTCGAAGTTGGTTTGAAAATGTTCTAAAATATTAGAGTTTTTAATTTCGAAGGTTTTTTATTGGGTTATTTCCTTTCGAGATAAAGCCTGCTGAATAGATTTGGAAAACTTTGGCAACAGTATTAAGTACTTTTTTTTTAAATTTAATTTACCTATGTCATAGGGCACACCCGATAATCGGGAGTTATTACTAGTAGCCTAAAATACTCATATTCCAGCTGCTTAAGCCACTCCCATCAGCCTCAACGCAATGCTCATGAATTTCATAATGTGCTACGATTTAAAACATAACTGCCAATACTTAAACCCATAAAGCATTAGAGCGTTTTTCAAATAAATACTTTTATGACGGCGGCCATTAGCGCCGACGGTGGTGCACTGCAGCAGCGGCTGGCAGCGCCGCACTGTTGCGCAACATTTACGCCATCATTCACGCTACGCACGCAAAAAGGATTTTAATGAGTATTTTTATGGGCCAGCAGGCTTTTGTTATCAAAAGTCCAAGCAGCTGGAAAAAACGGCAGCAACGACCAAGGAAGGCTGCAGTGCGCCGGCCTGGGCTGGCCGCGCAACGGAAACGCACCAGCATTGCGTGGCGAATAAATTTCACGCAATTATGACGTCGCGCGCGAAGCCGAACAACAACAACAACAACTTGAGCGGCGTGTACTTTCCGCTTGCCATTTTCTGCCACTGCCACAACCACAGACGCCAGCCGAACCGGAAGTGAATGAGCGTATTTGAAATAAGAGCGAAAATAATGGCGGTTAGCCAAGATAAGTTAAAGTCGTTAACGGCGAATAATCAAGACGCGAATATTTGCTGGCGTATTTACAAATTTTATGTCGGTTGCATGAATGCTAAAAAAGAAAATAACAGTGATTTGGAATGTCGAATTTGTACGAATGGCTTAAAGACATTTTATAAAGACTTTGTGTGGGTAAACAAGTTGAAGCACAGTGAACAGGTGAGCGTATTAAGAGTGGAAGAAGGACCATTTTACTAACGAGGGAGTATAAATAGAAAGAAATGTGAAATATCTTCTGCAACAGCAACAACGTTGACTAAGCCGCGAAGTGGCACTGATAAGAATTTATATTGGACTTTGGTAGGTAGGTAGGTTAAGAGGTCGTCTCAAGGACATCACTTAGGCCAAAAGGCCCATTGTGTTACCAAGTGGGGTTTTCACCTATACACTTCCCATGTATGGCAGCCACTTTGTGGCTTTGGTATATTTGTCGCTATGTCCTGGTGGCGTTTTTTCCAAGTATGCCAGACAACCCAGGAAGTAATTTCTCAGGAATCGAAAGCGCGTTCTTGCTAGTGCTGGGCATTTGCAGAGGAGATGTTCAACAGATTCCTCGCAGTCTTCGTCTCTGCAGCTTCTGCAGAAGTCGTTGTACAGTAGTCCCAGTCTGTTGGCATGTTGACCAATGAGGCAGTGTCCGATTATGATTCCTACGACAATCCCTATGGAGGGTTTGATTAGTAGGATCAGTTCGCTGGATCTGCTCTGATTGATCGTAGGCCAAATCTGTCTTGCTGTGCAACATAAAAGCTCAGAACTATGTTAACTGCTGTCCGACCAAAGGTGAACTCTCGGTCGGATTGAGTTGTAAAGTGGCATTGAAAAGACTTTTTAGTCAGCCTTAATTACATACACAGGCTTGGAACAGTATTAACAAGACACCAGGACCAACCAAAGGTGAACTCTCAGGTCGGACAGAACCGCGATGTGGCATTAATAAGCATTTTTAGTAGGCTTTGATAAAAGTTTGTTTGGAACTACATTTACTAGTGTACCTTTTTCGGCCGAAACCGAAGAGTGCCAGTTACCATTGTTGCAATTTTTAATAGATTTTTCTACAAAGTTATTCCAAATAAATCATGCTTTTCAATTTCATTATTATTTGTTGGACGATAAGGCTTAATTGGTTCACTATGAAATTCATATGAAAATATTGTCATCCAAACTTTTTTTAAACTTTTCTCGGCACAAGAATATAACATTTAATAACATTTAAATCAACTGATAACTTTCCGTTATTATACGAACTAAATATTGGAATATTTTTTGTGGAAAATATAAGTAAGTAAACCCTAAACGACAACAAAGTTTAATTTTACAAAAGCGAAATCTATTAACCTTGAAAAGTATAAAGCATGCATTTTCACGCACATCAGCAGAAATTACTTAAATCATATGCCACTAGAACATAAATCAAGCTTAAATAGACTTGCTGCTATGCATGAAGCAGCCGCGGTTGAAGCAGCGTCTTGCTGTTTTGTGGAGCAGCAATTTCTCATGCGCTCTGCTCTGAAGAAGTCTCAAATTATGATCGCTGACAAGTTAAGCCACCACGAGTAAGTATTAATTAGTAAAAAAACCAGCCTTGCGGAAATGCGCCTGCTTTTACATGCTGCCACACATACACGCGTGCTAATGAGCCCGGCCAAATTTCAAAACCTCATCCAACCAAATTATGGCCATTTTCCCTGGAGTACAGCTCTGATTGTGAGCAGGAGCCTGCTTCCGAGCTAAGGCAACGCAAACATTCGTATAAATTAAGTTGCAAAGCCCCAAGCCGCATATGTGTGCACAGGTGCACATGTACACACCCGCACGCACACCGGCATGCAAGAGCAAAAAATACCAACTAAATGACCCTACATAAATAAAAGTCGAAAAGAAATACCCAACGCCACCGAAAAAAATCGGGCTAAGTTAATAATAAACAACATGGCCAGCCGTCTGCGGGCCATAGCACGAGCCGAGGCGCCAGCATTGTTCGCCGGCCGGGTCATAGTGTGCGGCGCTGTGGGGGTGCTTTGCAAAGTAATAAACCTAAATTATGACTTCACCTTGAGCAGCGGACTTTGCGCATTTATTGTGCCTGCTCGCTTTGTCTGCGGCTTTGTTGGCAACGACTGGCAGCAAGAAGGACCGGGCCGAATCGTGCCTCTTTCAAAGAGCAAAGGTGCCTTACAAACTCGATTTTCGAAACCATATTTTATGCTCACTTCAATTAAGTGTTTTGTAAGGAAACGTAAAAAAAATAAATTAGCTAACAATAATAAAAGCCAATGGCTGCCAATGCCTTTCAGCATATTAAATAAAACAGCAGCATAAAAATCGTCTGAAAAGTTTTGAAATTACGCTTTTTTGTAAAATATTGCATACATTTTTTTATGGTTTTAATGTTAAGACCACTTCAAAATGAAGCAGTTCCAATGAGTACAGCAGCGAGCTAAGTCACAGCTGTTCGAAGATCATGTTGGCTTTATGATGAATCGCCGAAAAAAAGCTATAATATAGTTTTCTAGAATTTTTGAAATTTGAATAGATATGTGATATTTAAAGCTCTTAAAGAGACATTACTATAGGTGGTCACTAGTTTCTCATTCATACAAATTTGTTCATGGCTGAAAAGTACACTCGGACAGTTTAATACATTTTATGTATATATGTATATTTTTTGAAACTTCAAGGAAATCAGCATTTCCAAAACAGTTTTAGATAGCCTAAATTTTACTAAAACCATTCCCTATTCGGAATCATCGAAGCATACTTACTTTTGGTTCGCTACTCGTTTACGCCAGAAGACGTCTTAGTCGAATGTTCATGGATTCCTACAGCTCTTCTTGCTTAGCTCGTTATGCTTAAACTTCTCCTATTAAATGGAAGCCAGCAAGGTACTTAGCATCTTTCTCTCCCAGCAGAAAATACGGCAGCAAGTTTATTTGAGCTTGATTTATGTATGATTTTTGCTTAATATTTTTATGAATTTGTAAGCTTATGTCTATAATGACCATCTAAAAATTTCGCCATATAATTATAAAGTCTTGAACAATTAATTTCAAATTAAGTATAATATGAACTAAGCATATAACTGAGAGATATTCATTGGCGGCACTTTTATCCAGAGTAATGAAGTTCAAAAATAATTGAAGGGTTAAAACTTAAATGGTAACTGCTAATCGAATCAATCGGAAATGCCATATACACGCACATATGTTGGTGTGTGTGAACTTTGCTCTTCCGCCAGCTGTATTTATGCAATCAGACAATTCCAAAGCTGGATAACTCAATCATTAACCGCCACGGTTACGTTGCATGTTCGTCTGTGCACAGCTGCAAGCGAAGTGCCTTCAAAAGCTCAGGATTCGCAGTCGGAACTGAAACTCGGCTGCCGTTGGCGAGAGCTCAAATTTGTTCGCATTGGGATAGGACAGGCGCAGTGTGAAGCAGGCGCTGAATTCGCTCTATGCTAAATGTGGAACGAAAGCTGCTCTGCTCTGGCGATAATTTTTGCATTTAAGAGAAAACTGTCAGGATACTTTTCATACTAATATCAGCAATGTGCTCTGTCGTACTCAGAAAAGTGGATCGTAAATTTCATGTCGTCCACTTCGCACAACAATATTTTAGTTTAGCTGCATTGCTTAAAAAAGGCATAGTACAAATTTATTTATCGGTATTTTATTATGTTAAAAAATATGGTCTATTTTTGAAATCTTTGCGCGCAGCAAATGAAAGATCACCGTCAAGAAATCAATTGTTGGAATTGCAGAGTCTTTTTCAAAGAGAGCTTTCTAAATAAAGTTTCGATTGCTATTTATTATGAATTTCAAAGCATATCTAGAAGTTGAAATATTTGATCTATTTTAGCAAATCCATGAAATCCCAATTTTCTAAACAACAACAAAGCAAAACTTATGTCATATAAAGCAGCAACATCTTTTTGAGTTCATTAACAATTCTATTAAAAGTTTTTAAGTTGGTATGAGTGCGTGACTGAATCGAAATATGCATATGCAATTTTGTCAAAAACTTCTTATGTTTATTTTCTCAAACAAGTGCACGTAGCCCAAAGTCAGTTTGACTTATTTGAACTTACGTTTTGTAAATGTCCTGCAGGCTACACTTTTAACTATCGTCGGTAAATGCTGATATGGGTTTAATTAAGCAAACTCATCAAGAGTTTTGCAAAACTTTTCGTGCTATATTGCTTTGTCAAATGAACAAGAAGAAGAACCAGAAAATACGTACATACATACATATTTACAAGAGCAGTTTATACACGGGAAAATGTCCGGAAAGAATAAAGAGCAAAGGAAATTAAATATTTTATGCGCTAAGAAGACGAAATAGTTGAATATTTTAGGAGAAAAACAAAAACAAAAACTTGGCTGGCACAGAAACTTCTGTCACAAACTATTGCACAATATACGTATATATATTTTTTTATGAATGGGGAAACGTAGAAACTTACAAACATTACCATAAAATTGTCGAAAGAATCAAAATTACGAATGCTGCGTACCAAAAAATTCGAACTTAAAAAACTTTTCTATTAGGATATAATAATCCTTAAAAGAAAGTAAAAGCAAGCAATTGCATCTATAATTTAAGTGGGAGCTGCATGATATCTGCTATGAATGAGGAGCTGTAAACATTTCCCATTTCCCATTCAAATGCAAAAATTCACTGCCAAAGGAAAATTTCACCCATACTATTAAAACATTTTCGGCCATCAATCAAACCCTTTATGCCATGTCTCAGCTATTCAGATAAAAATAAAATCTCATTCTTCTTTCAGCTTAAATCTGTCAACTCAGAATATGACATCTGCAGCAGCTAACTTGCCACAACGACCAGTTGACTACGCACAGGTTGCAGCGCAAAAGTTGAAACTTCTCCAACTTTTTTAAGTTATTTGAAAGTTTGGCTTCATTTAGCAAAGCTCTGCTTTGTTCGGTAGCAAAAAGTTTTTTAGAATTATTACACTCGAATTATTGCTGCTTAAGATACTCATGCTACGCCTTACCATCCCTCAACTCACTCACATATAAAACACACACATTAACTAGTGCTGATATTCTATGAAAAAGAAGTAGTCAATTCTTATGAAATATTCCAGCTGAAAGTCAAATTTAAGAGCTGCACCAAAATAACGCTCATTTAAATGATATTTGGTGCTACTTCGTCAGCACTTTCACTTAACGTTCCACGTTGCTGAAGCTGCTTATGACGCGATTTTCAAAGTTGCCACCATCGCATCATCATCATCAGCTTCAACGTCGTTGCCACCATGACTGCCGTCATTTGAACTGACGCTTTTATTAGTTGAATAATTTAAAAAGCACGCATCGATGTTACACGTGAGTCTGAGGCAGCTGCAGCCAACATGCCACCTGCCGTATCGCCCTCACTCAATCTAATGAAACATTTACTTTGCCATCATGAGAATTTGTGAGTTTGAGCAAAGCTTATTGCGTTGTTGTTGCAGGGCAAGGGGGAAGGTGCGGTTGTGGCTTTTTCTTGCTTTAGCTGGGCGTCAAAATAGCACGTGGGAGTATGAGTAATATTTCCATTATGGCATGCGCTATTTCAGTTTCAATCTTCATTATCATTTTGTGCACATTCACAGATACTAGCAAATGTTCAAAAATTGATTGGTGGCATGTGCGAAACTTTTTCTATTTGAAATACAAGAATGCAAGAATTTCTCTAGATACTCGTGCATATATGTATGTATGTATGTATTGAGCAAGCATTTTCAGCGAAAAATAATTGATCGATATTGATAACATTCTTGAAGCTCCGATTTCTTGAAGAATAATTTTATTGTGGTTTTTATAACAATTTATTACATTATTTACAGAATCCCGTGCTCACTATTTTCAATATCCAAAATTCCGGAGTTACGAAAGCAGTCCGGAATTGATAGCTTAAGTGTAGTGATATAGAGATGTCTGCCTCCGAGAAGCAGAATATGAAGCAGATGGAGCTTAGCTTGGAATCAAACTTTACGATATTTGCAACCTGTTTCAATACAATTTTTCCTTCAAAATTTTCATTACAAAAACTATTTCGCAATAAAAATGTCGCAAAACAACAAAACCAGCAAAATTTCAGCAAAATATTTTAAATTCATAAAATTTTTTTCCTTTCTACATTATAAAATAGATCGGCAATTTTTCTGCGCATGCAGAATCCTTCAACGGTTTTATTACAGCAATCCGCAGCTGCGTGAGAGACAACATCGTTTCGTGTTGAACAAAAATTGGCTTAAAATTTATATAAACGTTTTTAATCCTATAAGCTATTATAATTTGTTTGGTGTTTACATTTGGGTTCCAATTACGACATCAGTTTCAGGAGGCCCGTCTGCACTTGCGCCATGAGCGTGCCTTCATGCGTGTTGAAGTGTAAACAGCTCACTTACGGAAGCGCGTATATAATCTGTGTATGTGTTAAACATACGCCACCGCTTACCAAATAACTACATATGTATGTGTGCGGCTTGAAATAAATCTTCGTAATATGGGAATTCTTTTTCGAAATAGTCTACATTTTGTATTGACTTGTAATATCGACACCGTTAAAAAGTAGATTAAGTCTAAAAGTTGAATTTTTCAGCAATTAATTTTCATATAATATTACTAAATCGCTTTATATAGTAATTTGTTCATTACATATTTGTATCTCTTTATGGTAAGAATAGCTTGCATAAAATTTTATAGCACGCTGAGCTTCAGAATTATCCAATATTTCGTATGATGCTCAGAATAAAGCAAGAAATTGAAAGCATGTGAAATCTTTGAGAGCTTTTAACATGTTCAATTATTAAATAACCACAAAAATATCAGATAGATTTTATTTAATTTTGAAGCAGACTTCACAGTCGTATTAAAAATATTCAACAATTTCTGCAAGACTTTTAATGGCAGATAAAAGAAGTCATTGCCAGCTACTTTAATTAAAATTTTGTTTGCGTTTAAAACTTAGCAATGAATTAAGAGAGCCATGAAGAGCTAGTCAGACCAAGCTGAAGCTAGTAGCTTTAATAGCCCCTCTCTTCAACTTTTGACACACACACACACATACATACTACATAGACAAACCTGCCATATTATATTCTCCAAATGTAAACCTAATGCCATTAATACGAACCAAAAGCTATGGGGGCGATTGTTCAATGGTCATGGCAGTTCTGCTTGGATTTTCAATGCCCTTGTTCTGGAAAATTCAATGGCGAGCAGCGCGAATATCACGGAAACGTGGCCAAAAGCTCAAATATTAGTTCATGCGCCACTCGAGCTCGAGCCATACACCACACCCGCTGGCCACCTGCCGCCATTTTTCTTTGCGTTGTATTTCTGCCGGTCATCTTTTTTTTGGTATTCCGCGCGAGTTTTTATTGCGCGCATTTCCGGTCACAATTTCCGTGTTGGTCGCTTGACCGGGAGGTGAGAACGGTAGCGGAAGTTGTTTCATTTTAGCTTGCAGCTATAAATGTGCGCGTTGCTTGGCTGAATTCCTTGGAGGCGTTTTTTTGGGAAGCAGCAACATTTGACCTGCTCGAGATGCTTCTGAGAAATTCAATTTTGTACTTTTTTGCTTCATTTCTACTATAGCAATTTGTTGTTTTTTGTTTTTCTTTCTTTATTGTTTGTTACTGAGCTGCTCAGCTCCATTTGCGATTCGTGTGAAAAATTAATTTTGCCAGAGCTTTTAGTATTCACTTCCGGCTTCTTATTTCCAGCGTATTAATGCAAATTTAATTTTGTTGTTAATAAATTGAACAAGGCAAAAGCTAGAAAGATGCTGTTTGCTATGCAGCCGGCTTCGAAAATTTGTTCATGGATTGGCGCAACCGAGCTATTTGCTTATGGCAAGAACACTTGGTATTCAATTTGCGTCATGTGATTGCTGCTGTCAAAAGAAAAGCTAACGTGCAGACTTTAATGTGTTGTAATTACAAAGAAATGCACTCTCTTATATATACTATACTATATCATAGCTATTTCAGATATCACAGCTGCTACTTTGAACAGCTTTTGCTCATTGGAGTCACTCTTTCAATTTGATATGCTTGCGAAATTGTGCACTCAGGCGCTTTTAATAGGCCGCTTTGATATAAGAACTTCAGGAACAGAAATTTTGTTTGAAAAATCCCTTTTTTAATTGCAAGTTCGTGTTCGCTTTAGACTGCTGTCAGTTTCACTTTGTAGAACGAAATTCTCTTTTTAAGGAAAACATCACACTCAAAATGAAAATGATAAATAACTGTGGCTTAATACCACAAGAGACTACTTGAAGATTTTTATTCAAAAGTATAAAGTTTGAAATTTATTATATTAATGGCAGCAACGGAAATGTTCAAAAAACACTTCAAGTTTTTTCTTAGTTTAAAGCTTACCGGCAACTGCGAAATTTGTACATCTTAAAAATGCTTAACACTTCCAGCAACGAAATAAAGAAAAATTGCCACATGTCCAACATAAAGTGGCCAAGAGCTGCTCGCTTGTCGCACTGAAATTTTTGCTGGCATTAAGCATTCTTCCTGTGGGAATCGCTCTGCACAGCAGAGATAAAACAGAGAGCAGCACAAGTGCCAAGAATAGCCAGCAATAGTCATTCATCATCTGCTCCGGTTAAGAACGGGTTGACTTTGCTAATAGTTGTGAAATTACTTTCAAAAGGATAAAGCTTTTAAACCATGATTCATGGCAGCAGTGCTGAGGTATAACAAAAAAAACTAGCATCACTCATACGCAGCGTAAGCCAGATATGTATGAGATTCTTTTGAGTGTGCTTAACATGTATTTATCATGACAGCTACACTAGCTCGCAGTCATGCGGCTTTTAAGTTATATTAATTAAATAAAGTTTTGCGGATTGAAGAGTGTGTAGTTTAATTTTAAAATAAAAATTTACCAAAATTCAACTTAACTGAGAATGTGTAAAATTCAGTGTCTACAGCTCGTTGGCTGCATGCTGAGCTGCCTTAGGCTGATTTTTATGCTTTGATGCAACTGATTGCAGCACTTAGAAATAAATGTGCTGTTGTACTTTCTTTGCTTTAAATTCAAACTGATTTTGTTTGAAAAATTTGCAATTTCAGCTTGAAAGCACATTACAAAATAGCAGCTCATTGTTTAACCTTTAGAATTATAGTTTGATTTTTGCTCGGCCACTTTTGCTATTTTTCTGCACTTTGTCATCTTTATCAAGAAGCTACAGCATTTGTGTGAGTGCGCTCAGCACATATTCTTTGCAGACCTTTTTTATGCCGTACCTTAGAGCAAGATTTCGGCTAACCACTTGCAAATGTATCACAATTTGGCATACACAAGAAAACTTCGCATTCAAGCATTGGAAGCCTTCTTGTTCAGCTGGTCTCTTGAGCTTGCTGTGGATTTATAGATTATGCAATATCTTGCAACAAAGTTGGAATGCTTCAATACAGTTGGCCAAGCACAATAAAAGCTTTAATTGCCCATCTTAACGATGGTAACAATTTATTATAAATATTTTTGCTACTTAATTATTTGATGTGATTATACAAATTAGCACGAAACATCAGCGTATTTTATGTTGTAATTAAGTTCTAAGTACATTGAATAGCGCTGAACTTCATTAGCCAACCTCTTACGGTTTCCAAGTTGCTTTCATGTTTTACCTGTTATTTGCTTATAACTAGCAACTTTGTTGTACTTCTGAAGAATGCTACGCCCAAAAAACAACAACGGCAATTACACTACCTAATATCATTTACAGAGAAACTTCTGAATGGACGTTGAAGCTTCTTAAGTGCTTAGCGATTCAGCGGTCGTTAGCATAATTTGCGGAAAGGCACACTAAAATTAAAATAAGCCGCTGAGATGATCCTTGCATTAATTCTTTGTGTGGTTTTCTTTAATAAATAAAAGTTTGTATTTCTTGCCTAGTTAAAGACGGGCAAATATAAAGGAATTAGAAATATTTTCTGTCTAATAATGGCGAAACTTGTTTGATCGTTGTTAAAAAAAAAGTTTGCATAAATAAAAAGAAATGATGATACAAATTATATAAAATTAGTTAATTTACATGCGCCAAAAATATGACTGACTGTAATAAGTTCCGTATAAATTACACAGGCGTTCTTCCCCATTCTCGCCTCTGTTGACTAGCACAAATTAAAACCAAACGATTCTTATGAAATATAAGCTCTCTCTAGCAATGTGGCTGCTTCACATACAACCCCCCCTCCCCCCTCCACATTTCAATGAAATTGTAAACGCTTCAAGGCTTTTGTTTTCCACAATTTTACAGCGCTTTTCGCATGCCAATCGTTCGCATTGCGTTTTTCCGTTTTCCAAGCGTTAAATGGTGAAGAAAATTCGTTGAACAATTTTCTTGAATTAAATTTTTCATTTCATTATTTCTTTTACGCAGCTGCTGTTGTTGTTGCTGTTATTTTTGCTGTACTTTGTTGTTGTTGTTGGAATTTCAGTTGCTTTTCATTTTAATTTCTTTATTTACTGCTGCTCGTACTGCCGCAACCAGCGCCCCCAATCCGCATACCCCCCTCCATTGCTCGACAAACGCAGTTGCAAACTGCCAGCAGAATTGTATTCAAAATGAAAATATAATTACAAATGTTTCGCTTTTCGATTTCCATGCACCATTCGCCCCATTCACACTTCCCTACGTTATCGAAACGATATTGTAAGAATTTAAAATGGTTCGGGCAAAATGAGAAAAATGACAGGAAATTGAGAAACACGTTGAGAATTGGTTATTGTTGTGATTGTCGTTGTTGTATTTATTGTGCTTACAACATTACAATTGATAACAGTGTTGGCATGACAGCAGTTGCTTTTGTTGTTGTTGCCTATAACATTGCATACGCCATCGTCGTCGTCGTCGTCGTCGTCGTTTATGAGCCAGGATCTCTTCGAATGACCACTGACATTTGATACTTGATTTTTCTTCTTTTTCTTACCAAGATTTTTTCTTAGTAATTTTCCCTAAAACAGAAGTTGCCAATACTTTTGAGTGTCACTGTATATATGTGTATAGTACATATGCTCGTAAGGCATACAAATTTAACTTTTAAATTATTTTCAAGCAAAATCGTTGAAAGAAATATTTGTTTGGTGTTTAAAGCTTGTTGCTTTGTTGCAACGAAATGGCTTAGACTATGAGAATAAATCAGTGGACAAAAATTTTCCTGTTTATGGAATAACACAGCAGCTCCTTATGCCAAATCTAGTCAATTGGCCGGCCATAATTTCAAATGTCTGCTTGTAACTAGCCATGTTTTTCGTGTGAGGTCTATTTTCATATTAAAAAGTGTCGTTGTAAGCAGTTATTTTGTTGCGAATTTATTTGGAATTAGCATAAGATAAAATTATGCAATGTTAAATACGTAAACTACAGAAATTCATTGACACGGTTAAGAGTAAAATCAATGTCTATACAACGAAATGATTGATCAGTAGAAAATTGACATGAATTCAAGTGCTTTTTTAAAGGTTTAACTAAATTTCGAAATTGATCAAAATCATTGAACAAGCAGAAATATAATTAGGACGTCAGTCAATCAGAAACCAAATAGGATTTCAATCATATACTAAAGCTGCTGAGCTAGTTTAGATGCTTAGCAATATTTAGTTGATTGGAATTAAAGGCAAACTAAATGCATGTATATAGTGTATGCTTTTTATATTTATAATATATAAGTGCATATATATGAATATACATAGCTACGCATAAGTAAATGAATTTCCATTTGAAAGCTTAGACTTCCCTACTATAGGGGTAAAGAGTAAATTATTTGACTATAAGTATATAGCTAAGATCTTGCTCCTTCTCCACTTCTTATTATGTTAGTTCCAATAATATTTATAAATTCGAGTATCCTTGTCAATTTTTCCTCGCTGATGAATTAGATAAACATGTTACAACTCACTCATTTCATTTATCAATTTATTATCATTTTTGGCATGCTTGTTCTTCATAGCATAAATGTATATTACATAATATTGTAAATATTATGATGTTATATACATATGCAAATGAGGCACGTAAAGAATTATACATCAGAAGGCCCGATGTTCGAGTCTGTGTAGCGCAGCGTAAAGTAATTTATTTCCCTTTCGAATTACCGCAAGCACTCCCTAACCTCCCTTCAACGCTCGCGAATTGCTGTGAAATGTAGACATCAAGCATAACGTCATTATCAGCAGCCGCAGCTGGTAAGTGGCAACTGGCAAGAGCAGCAATGCGATACATTAGCAGCAGATGTCGTATTAAATTCCGCTTCTAGGCCTGTAAATGAATAGCATATCCCTAAAATAGCAATTTTAGCTGATTCAATTGGAATATATATTTGCGATTCTCGAGTAATGCAATAGGTTAGAGTTCAGCTAGCAGTAAAATGAAATGATAATTGTAATGAATAAATTTGCTTATTTGTCAGAATAAATTAAAATATTTGTTTGCATAAGTTTTCTTAATCAGCGCTATGAAACTTGAGAAAGTCAATCGTAGCAAAATTTTAATCTGCAAATGACTTTCGCTTAGCTAAAAATGATACACAATTACGTTACACTGTTTACGTTCCCGTCTAGGTGGCAACGCTGATAGTTTTATGCTGACTAAGGTGTAGGGTTTTTTTTCTATAATATGGCGACTAGTCTCATATGGACCTAGCCACCGAGTAGAGGTAATATTTTCAATTAAAGTATTGTTCACCTATTTTCGAAACCATTCTGTTCTTTTTCATATTGGAAAATAAACACCCGTTCACTTGGTTTGCCGGAGGAAATATAAAATCAACTTCCCATCGGCCGCAAATATTTTCATGGTCCTTCGACCCAGAGATCACGAGCCAGCGCAAGGAAAGTGTTCAACAAAAAGTGCATAATATACCAAGCAAGTCTATATACTATATAGTCAGATACCAACTGCAGGTCATTAGGAGGTATAATTGGTGGCTTACAACAGGTATTTACATACTCTATAACTATTACCATTTGTGTGAAGGAGTAATTTGCATGGTCTAGCGTTCGTACATATCAAGTGCACACAAATATAAAAACACGAATAAAAGGTGTCACCCCCCCTCATCCACTACCAAGTCATTATATTGCATATTGTAAAAGGAAGAAGAGGAATAGGCAATCGCAATCTCGTTGGAAGAATAGAAGAATATAAATATTGTGGCCTTTTTTTTCTTTTAATTGCAAGTAACACACTCAATTTGCAAAGTGCTAATTAGAATCACAGGCTGCTACTTGTTTTCTCCCATTGTTCAGAACTCGTTGCGCTCGCTACATTTGCACCCATAAATTCTAATCGCACTCGATAATATTTCTTTATCTCCGGGCATTTGTATCTGACATTGACACTGCTCTCACTCTATTCACAAAGGCGGCCGCTGTTCGCGGCTTGATTCTTTATTCAGTTCCTTTATTTGCTGACTTAAACCTTATCCTTTTCAATATTGGACGCTGGCGTTTCTCTTGTTTTTGGCTCCATTCTAATTTATAGAAAGAAAAAGTAAAGTTGCAATAATTAATCTATCTGCTTCCAGTCAGTGAGTGCAGTGAAAATAATACACTTTGTCCCATATCCAACTCGTTCCTTGTCGTTTGTTCATACAGGGCTGCAGTTTTCCCAACTGAAAATCAGGGCTGCAGTTTTTCCAACTGAAAGTCAGGGCTGCAGTATCAAAAAAAATATACAATTTTACATATTTTTTTCCAATTCTTGAACACTTGAGATACAAGCGTTATATTGTTACGAATTTGACCCCAAAACGATACGTAAAAATTTTGGTAAATATAATTTGAAAAAAAAAAAAGGGAAAATAAAATATGGCTTTAGAAAAGTTTGATCGCATCGCTGATGACTTATTAGAGTTTGAAACGAAATTCAGCAAGCGATTGGACGATCATTCGGTGTTTTCTTTGGATGTACATAGGGAAGAGTTAAAGGAACGCTGGTCGGAGGTCAAAAAGGCCTATGGTGAGTGCAAGGACACACTTGCCACCCTAGCAGACCCTCAGATAGGCCAAATCGTGGTAAAAGACAAGTACCAGCTATGTTACGAAGCGTATGTATCGTGTGCAGCGTTAATGGGCGAATACACGCATAATCTATCTAATGTGCAGCCGTGTAGTTCCACAATGATACAAGCCCCAACGTCAAGTCCGTCAGTCCTGCCCAGTATGGCAATAAATCTTCCGCCTTGTGACACACAATTGTTCCACGGGGATTATTTAACTTGGCCCTCGTTCAGAGATTTGTTTACGGCACTCTACGTCAATAATACTCGATTATCTGATGTGGAAAAATTATTTCACTTAATCAGTAAAACAAGGGGGGAGGCCAATGAAATTGTTCGAAAGTCTCCACTGACAAATCATGGTTTCTCCTTGGCCTGGAAGAATCTTAAAGAGCGCTACGAAAATAAGCGTATTATTGTCAACAGCCAATTAAAAATATTATTTAATCTCCCAATCGTGCCGTCTGAATCAGGAACAGCGTTGAAAAATTTGCAACGCGAAGTAAATAATTGTATCTCGGCATTGCAATCGTATGGTATCGATACCAAGAATTGGGATGCCATTTTCACATATTTGTGCTCCACAAAATTGCCGGAAAATACACTGGCTTTGTGGGAGCAAACGCTACAAAAAAAAACTGACATCCCGACATGGGATGATTTAAATGAATTTCTTACTAATAGATTTCAGACACTGGAAACAGTTTCAGACTTTATAAACCGGCAGCCTAGTTCCAGTAGCGGAGCCCAGCGTAGCCAAAATAATCCCTTTAAAAGAGTAAATTCGCATCATGTGAATACCTCTCACCCAGGAAATTCACTGGCGTTGAAATGTCGGTTGTGTTCGTCGTCACAACACATTTTGAAGAATTGTCCTAAATTTTTGACAATGAACCCGGGAAACCGTCTGTCGGCCATTAGGAAAATGCACTTGTGCATTAATTGTATGGCAACCTCGCATGAGTTAAAAGACTGCAAAAGTCCTTATAATTGTGCTGTATGTCGCGGAAGGCATCACACATTGCTTCATCGCGATACTCCCGCAGAACAAGCTGCGATTCTCGGCCCCAGTGGAGATTCAGATAGGCCTTTGCCTACGAGTGCAAATCACTCCTCTCAGCCTGAAGCCTCCACTTCGGCTAACATTCAATCTTGTTTTACCTCCAGCACCACCAAGGTGCTTTTAGGTACCGCACTGGTGACCATATGTCACCAAGGTACGGTTTACCCTGCGAGAGCGTTAATTGATTCTGGTTCCGAGGGAACCTTTATATCCGAACGATTACTCAATCGATTACAAATCCCCACTCAGAAAATGTTAGCCCAGGTCTCGGGTTTAAATGACGTGGTATCGGGCAAAGTTAACAAAATGTGCCCTCTTGTCTTAAGTTCCCCACTCAATCCACATTGGAGTACGGAAGTTCGGGCTCTTGTTCTTCCTCACTTGACAGGTAACTTGCCAACGTGTTCTCTGGAGGACTCAGTTCTCAGAGATCTTCCTGATCTACAACTGGCAGACAATCAATTCCACAAGAGCGATCAAGTCGATGTCTTGATCGGTGGAGACATGTATCCTAGCATCGTTCTTGACAGGGTAGAGCGAGGGGTGCTAGGCACACTGTTGGCACAGGAAACTGTGTTTGGGTGGATTCTGACGGGCCCGCTTCCTAAGGAAGAAGGGGCAGTAAGTCGCACATATGCGGCCTATTTTAATGAAATCTCGTTGGATCGGCAATTGGCAAAATTTTGGGAAGTAGAAGAACTTCCGAGGAAAAATCTTTGGACTCCCGAGGAGCAGGTCTGTGAAGACCTCTTCCGGAAAACCACAAAACGAGGTGAGGATGGCAGATTTATCGTCAGACTTCCCTTTAAAGCGGGATTCCCGTCTGAACTGAAATTGGCGGGATCGCGAACAGGGGCGAGGAGTCAATTTCTCCGAGGCGAATTTCGACTCCAAAGAACTCCGGAGTTAAAGGAGCAATATGACAAAGTCGTGAAGGAATATTGGGAGATGCGGCATTTGCACCAAGTTCCGGAAGCGGAGATTATACGGTTTCCTCACTTTTATTTGCCCCATCACGCTGTCATGAAGCCGGAGAGCACATCCACTAAGGTTAGGGTTGTGTTTAACGCGTCTTGCCCCTCGTCGAATGGAATCAGTTTGAATGATGTACTGCATCCTGGGCCAGTACTTCAGACTGATTTGACACTGCTTATTTTGAAATGGAGGTTCTTTAAGTATGTCTTCAACGGCGATATAGAGAAGATGTATCGACAAATATGGGTCGACAAAGAACATACGCCATTTCAGAGGATTCTATTCAGAAAATCACCAACGGAGGACATCGTGGACTGGGAGCTAGACACAGTCACGTTCGGGGTAAACTGTGCTCCATTTTTAGCGATACGGACACTGCATCAGTTGGCAGAAGAGGTGAAGCAGCAGCTGCCTCTTGCGGCAAAAATCCTTCGAAACTATATGTACGTGGACGACGCCTTGGCAGGGGCGCATGATATAGAGACCACCCTACAATCCAGGGACCAACTGATAATGGCGCTGAGCTCAGCGGGATTTCCAATGAGGAAATGGACGGCCAACTACCGGGAAATTTTGGTGGGTCTCCCGAAAGAGCATTTGCTGACCACAGAGTTTTTGGAGCTAGAAGACTCGAGCGTGACAAAAACGTTAGGTATTCGCTGGAATGCGTGTTCCGACGAATTCTACTTTGTGTCGAAATCTAAGGAGGCAAAAGAGAGATATACAAAGCGGGAGATTTTGTCCGAGATTGCGAAGTTATTTGACCCCGCAGGTTGGTTAGGGCCAATAATTATTATCGCCAAAATTCTCATGCAAGAGATTTGGTTGGAAAAGGTGGACTGGGATGATGACGTCACGGGTCCGATTTTAAGTCGGTGGAAAACTTTCGCGAGTAGTCAGGGTCTTATTAATAATATCAGGGTGCCAAGATGGGTTCGGTTTTCTCCCTTTGGAAAAATGGAATTTCATGCATTCTGTGATGCATCGGAGAAGGCGTATGCTGCAGCAATCTACATTCGGAATTGCGGAGTAGATTCGTCTGTGAGCTCCCATCTGCTTTTTTCGAAGACAAAGGTAGCTCCCGTTAAAACTATCTCTTTGCCTCGCTTAGAGCTGTGCGGGGCTGTATTGTTAGCTGACATGGTCGAATCTCTTTCCCGTGAGATTGAATATCCGATGGACCAAACTTATTGTTGGACAGATTCCACAATTGTTCTGTCATGGCTAAAGAAGCCTCCCTGTACCTGGACCACATTTGTTGCCAACCGTGTTACAAAGATCGCGGAAAAGGTTGGTACCGCGAACTGGTTTCATGTTGATTCCGGTGACAACCCGGCTGATTTGGGAAGTCGTGAAATTCTGCCCCAAGATTTAATATCAAACTCCTTATGGTGGCATGGGCCACAATGGCTAATCAAGGATAAAAAGGATTGGCCTTCTACGAACGGGGGGGCTATAGAAACTTCTCTCGAAAGCAAACCGGTCAGGGCTCATTTTTCATGCTCCCAAAATTATGAAGATATTCTCGAGAGATTTTCTGAATTTTCTCATGCCTTACGGGTGTTGGCATATGTTTTCCGATTTTATCGACGAATCTCACACCGGTCGGACGGAATTGGGCCCTCCGATTCGGTGGAACTATCCAAAGAAGAACTTCGGAAAGTACAAACCCGCTTGATCGTGGTCCGACAAAGAATTAGCTTTGCTGCGGAATATCAGGGCTTAGTTGAACACTCGGAGTCAATATCAGCAAAGTCGACGATATTAACTCTGAATCCATTTTTGGACTCTGCGGGAGTCATGCGAGTTGGAGGTCGGTTAGCTCTTTGTCCTACTCTCTCCTACGACGAGAAGCACCCGATAATCTTGCCCTATAACTGCCATTTGTCGAAATTACTAGTTCAATTTATTCACAAAATTTCCATACACGGTGGCAATCGACTGGTCCTCCGGCTAGTGAGGATGCAATTTTGGATTGTGCGGGTCAAAAACCTTATCAAAACCGTAATCCACAACTGCAAGGTGTGCGTTATTCACCGGAAGCAAGAGCGATCTCAGCTTATGGCGGCGCTACCGCCGGCTAGAACATCGCTTTCTCGCCCGTTTTCCTCCACTGGCGTGGATTTCACGGGCCCATTCGATATTAAAAACTATAAAGGGCGGGCGTGTCTCATAACGAAGGGTTATGTGTGCGTCTTCGTGTGTTTTTCGACAAAGGCAATCCACTTAGAGGCCACAAGTGATCTGTCGACTCCGACGTTCATGGCTGCATTTTCGCGTTTCGTGGCTAGGCGAGGGTGCCCGGCTGCGATTTATTCCGATAATGGGACAAACTTTCTCGGAGCATCGAAAGTCTTGAAAAAAGAAAGCCGTGAGTTCCTCAAGACTTCAAGGCATGCTATTCTGCATAATGCACAATTTCAAGATGTGGAGTGGCATTTTATTCCTGCTGGCGCTCCTCATATGGGAGGGTTATGGGAGGCAGGGGTAAAGAGTTTTAAGAGTCATTTTAAGAAAGTGGCAAACTCGATGAAGTACACATTCGAAGAACTGTCCACACTGTTAGCACGAATTGAGGCCTGTTTAAACTCTCGACCTATCAGTGCCATGTCGGAAAATCCGACCGACTTCGCGTCACTCACGCCTGGTCATTTTTTGGTTGGTGGACCCTTACTGTCGCGCGTCGAACCCGAAATATTCGAAAACCCAATTTCAATCGTTAATAGATGGCAAAAATTGAAAGCCATGAGTCAATTGATTTGTAGACGCTGGAAAACTGAATATTTGTGCGAACTGCACAAACGCGTCAAGTGGAAACATCCACAGAAAAATATCGAAATTAATGACTTGGTAGTGGTACGCGAGGACAACCTGCCTCCGAACGACTGGAGGCTGGGGAGAGTGACAAAAGTATATATTGGTGACGGTCAAAAAGTACGTGTGGCAGATGTCAAGACCGAGCGCGGGGTAATAACTCGACCCATCGTAAAGCTCGTGGTCCTGCCCACTTGTTAATCCCTTTGAAATTTTTCACTTATATTTTGCAGTGCCGAAGAATGGGTCACTTCACAGTAAACTCAACGAAATCTAAACGTGCAGAGGCCAAGAGTGTCGCCACCTGCCGGGTGTGCCAAGGTGAACACCCGCTACGGTTCTGCACTCAGTTCAGGACCCGGTCTCATGAGGAACGGCTGCGGTCAGTGCTGCTGCACCGGTACTGTTCCAACTGCCTGGCGTCGACACATATGCTTGCCGGGTGCCACAGTGAGGCACGGTGTAAGTACTGCCAGGAGCGACACCACAGCTTACTGCATGGGCCATCTTTGGCACGAACGATGTCTATGCCCACACTAGCGCCGGACGCTTCCAACTGTCCTGGACCTAGGCCTCGCCCGTCTAGGCCATGGCGGCTCGGGGACGTTTCGGATGAGAGTGCGACCGACATCGAGGAAGACAGACCTAGGCCACGCCCGTCCAGGCTGTCTGAACCCGAGATGACGGAAGCACACAGTGACATCGGAGCTAGGCCTCGCTCGTCCAGCCCGATGTCGGACGGTGGGAGGAACGTCGATCCGACACAGCGACCCTGGATTGTAACCGGAGCTAGGCCACGCCCGTCCAGCCCGGCTACAGATCCGGGGGCGCACTTCCGCCCACCGTTGAGAACTGGACCTAGGCCTCGTCCGTCCAGGCCAGTTCATCGTACGCAACGCCCCCAGAGAGGAGGGCACAGACGTGATTCCCATCGAAATAGTGGGCCACCCCGCAGCGAGAGGCGGAGAGCACCATATGATGCTCGCCATCGTTTGGCCAACCGAGACCCGCCCCCGTTGACCCACCATATGGTGACCCTTGCACCCACGGCGATGGTGAAAATTTTCGGCGGGAGGCGCACTCAGATGGTGCGTGCGGCGATAGACCCGTGCCTCGACGTGTCTGTGGTCTCTGCCGCGATTGTGGCACAACTCGGCCTTAGGACAACAAGGACAATGTCGCTGGAGACCTGTCTGCTGTCAATAGGCGGCAATGGGGCACACGGTAATCGGCTGTCCGTGCAGGCCAAAGTAAAAGTCGATTTTGCGTACACCACGCCGGCACGTTCTCTCAACTGCCACATCGCCGAACAGTTCGACAACCTTTTGTTGGCGGATCGTCGCTTCTACGAGTCCCGTCCGGTGCACATGGTGCTGGGAGTAGACGTGTACTCGCGGATATTTCGGTCTGGCGCGTTCCCAGGCGTAGCGGGCCAGCTCGCCCAAAACACCATTTTTGGCTGGGTAGTGTCTGGAGCAGGCACTTTGTAGATACCCTATTTTTTGACACTGTAGATTTAAGAATTTGAATTATTTGAATTGTGAAATCTTTCTTGAATTGTAATGGAATATAATTGTTAGTGCTAAGTGAAGATTGTTTTGCAGTGGTGCTGCAAGGCGGGCGGCGATGTTTACGTTCCCGTCTAGGTGGCAACGCTGATAGTTTTATGCTGACTAAGGTGTAGGGTTTTTTTTCTATAATATGGCGACTAGTCTCATATGGACCTAGCCACCGAGTAGAGGTAATATTTTCAAATAAAGTATTGTTCACCTATTTTCGAAACCATTCTGTTCTTTTTCATATTGGAAAATAAACACCCGTTCACTTGGTTTGCCGGAGGAAATATAAAATCAACTTCCCATCGGCCGCAAATATTTTCAATTATTAATCCTTTTAAGTATTTCAAAATTTCGAAGTCTCGAAAGTATTTCAAAATCTCAAATCAAAATCTTTCTTAAAATTTCAGAAAAAATTATTATTCCCTTTTTCATCATCACGTTTTAAATAAAGCATAAATATTGAGCTTTATTTTGTCATGCTTTGTTGTTGTTTCCTGCCTGCACTTTACGCGCCACATTATGCTGTCGCATATCATTGAGGTTGTTAACGCATAAAATGAATTATTTCCGAGTGAATAGTTTATTCGACTTGTTTATGATAATATTTCAATATTTATTTATTTATTTATGTGCCTCTACAAGTATTAGTTATATACACACATAGAAACGTAAATGCCTGTGAGCGTAGCTGGCATGTATCCAAAGGGCATACATTCACATGCAGAGGATATACACTAGCAGGTGTGATATACATCGGCCGCTATAACACTCCTGCAACTTTCATTCAGTAGGTTGTCAGTTTCTGTTGTGGGCAGCTGTATATTTTCACATATACATACAAGCAAACACTCAAGCATGTATGTAAACTCCTTCGCATCCGCACGTGTGAACAAGCTTGCAACTTGAGAGATGCGCTGCTATAGTGACCTATATTTATATCTTAGATGTTGCAGTATAACAAAAGCCTTGTTTACTTGTTAAAATTTGGTGAAAAAGTGCAATTTTCATAAAATTAAAAAATAGCTCTATTGGGAATGTTGCAGGGAACAGGAATAATTTCCAGCAAATCGCATAATTCCGTAGTTTATAGCTTAATTACTTATTGAAAATCTAATAGTGAAATCTTATAGTTTACTAAAAGAAAAAGTAAACTAATCTTTTCTAAAATTAGGAAAGTGGTTATTGGTTCCGACTGAAACATTTAAAGCAGTATAAAAAATGCTGTGATTATTTAAATAAAATATCTATATGTAACGATTATATAGGCTTTTCTTCCAAAAATTTCAAAGAATTGTTTGATATTGCTGTGCGCATATTAAAATTGATACTTTTAGGCGAATCACTTCCTTTTCATGTTTTTTTCAAAGGCCTAGATTTCCAATTAAAATTATTAGTCGCCTCGCGCTTTTTCAATGTGCCTAGTTTTCTGAATGTGATACTTATTTTAGCTGCAGTTAATATTTTTCTACAAACCGGCTAAATGAACGAAAGAACACTTTTCATAAAGGAGATTGATAAATTGAATTTCTGCCTTATCCTAAGATTTTATATCAAACTTTTCGGTTGTTATGTGCTTCAATAACATTTTTAGTGAAAAAGACTCTAAAAGTATTTCAATTTTCAGGAGCAACGAATATTTAAGAGCAGTTAAAATTCCGAATTTTCATGTTCTTAAATAATGAGCAAAAATTTCGAGACAAAATTTAATGCAATTTCTTGCGCTTCACATTTGTCTACTTCTTGTATTTCATCTTAAAGTTCTTATCAGCAAGTGACCAACACGGCGTATACGTATCTTTTTGCCAGCGGAATGCAAGTTGCGCTTGCACACAAATACACACACACATACAACAGCCATTTGCAGCAGCATTTAAATTGTTAAACTGTGGAAATTTCTTCTCAGCTATTCACTCTAATCTGCCACTATTTCACTCCCCATTTACCGGCACATTTGCATTTGGATTTCTCTTTTCATTCGCAATGCATTTTTTGCCAACATCGCTCACACGAAAGGGGTAAGTGGGGAGCGGCTATCACTGACAGCAATGCATGAAAGTATGCTTATACTATACCTACATACGTGTGAGTATCTAGTCACACAGATGCATGTATGTATGTGGGATTGGTTGTTGTTCTGCGAAGTGTTTCGAAAGTAGGTGCAGGCAACCTGAAAATGGTGCGTGAAATGCTCATTTGTAGGCTAACGGCTTGCAGCAGAAATTGTTAGTAGCTTCATGTTGTGGCAATAAGCGCACTTGGCAATGCCCCTCGTAACTGGCTGTTGTACGTAGCTGAGCTGGAAATGTGAGTAACTGCTTGTGGCTCTTGAGCCTGAACGAATTCCCACAATTCACTGAATACTTAAACGATGCTCCGAACGAGTTGAAAAGATTTGATGGCCTGAAAAACAATCCAGCAAAAAAAGGAGTAGCCACACCTTCTACTGGCATAGAACCCTCAAAATATCTTGTGAACAGAGCAGAGGAAAGATGCAGGATCAAGCTTTAAAATACTCCAAAGCGCTCTTAGGCTCATAAAAATTAAGCTGCTTTAAGGAATGCATGAAGCTGACAAAAAATTATCGGGTAAATATAATGAAAAGAATTCTTACAAAGCACTGTAAAAGATGGGCGAACTCTCCGATGACTTATGCATATTCTGCCTGCCTGGAGTAGGACGAAACACCGATAAAGATTCTAGAACATGCATTCTAAATATCATAAAATGTAAGTTGAAACTTTTTACTTATGTGAAGCTACCGGGAAGGAGCATTAAAAAGGAGGAAGAGAAATTTTAAATATACTAAAAAAAAACTTATAAAATCGAAGCCTTATAAAGTTTACAAAGTATATTATTTTGTAACTAAGTCTTTATCAGCAATTGGACTGAACGAATCCATGCAATATGTTTCCACTATCATTTGCTCATCCTGCCACAAACAATTCGACAGCATATTGTATTATTAATTTTTTTTATAAAATTCAAGTATTGTGCTTCATTTACGATTTTATATTTAACAAAGCTCGTGAGTAAATATGATTTCTTTCATTGCTCAAATCGAATATGGAAAATATATTTCAAAATTCTCTTTCGGTCACTTTTGCAAAATTTATTGACGGATTGCACTGCCAAAGGGGCACTCGATAAATGAAGTTGACTGAAGTAAAATCAAACATCAATCCTTTGAGCAGCTTAACGCTTAAATGTAACAAAGTCCACAATCGGCTGCCAATTTGAAAATATTCTCTTTTACCCGTGGCAAATGTGGGCATATTTGCTGTGATGGCTTCTCTTGCCCTCGCTCCGCTTCATGCAAATGATTGCTGAAATAGTGCTGTTGCTGCAACTATTGCCAATGCACAAAGTTCAAAGGAAAAGGCGAAACCAACGCTGGCAACAGTGGCGACAACAGCGCCGACTGAAGCTGATTGCCAGTGTTGAATGCCGTCAGACTCGCTTGACAGCGGCGCGTTCAAGCGAAAAGTCCTGCGATTCCATGTTGATGAACCCAAAAAAAACTACCAATAAAAAGTTGCTCAAAGCCAGATAAAGAAAAAAAACATTATCTAATTTTAATGTTAGTCTGATTATATTGACATACAATTCATAAAATTTTAGTAGCACAATTTAAGACAGCTAAATAACTAATTATTTCTTTGAGTGTATTTTTGGTTGCTTTTTATTTACATTTGCAATGCATGCGCTTGTAGTTTATCCGCTACTATTCTTGTTGCTTTATTTTGATAGCTTTGTTCATGTAATTATCTGCAGAAGTGCAGTGTAGAATTCTACAAAAAATTATTCATAAAAAGTTTGTATAGTTTTGCACTTTTCCTTTCGTTCTTAAACAATTTATAATTGCTTTGTTAAATTACTAGTACAAGTTGCAACAGTGAAGAGATCGACAAGGTTCGTTCAGCTATTAAAGTTGTCATTGTGTGCCAAGAGCAGCCCTTGCTAGCAGAGAAACAAACGCAACGGATGAAGAATCTCTTAAGGAAGATGTGGTAAGTAAAGTTTCCTTCATACCTCTTTCAGAATGAACAAGAGACATCGATTTCTTAAAGAATCCTGAAGAAGTTCAAAAAAATGGCACTAAAAGCTTCGTAGTAGACTGCAATTTCGGTCATAAGAACAAACTGTTGGACCCATTTATTCGCACTAAGAAAAAGAAGGTACGATCAGAAGTCAATGTAGAGTCTAATTATTATAGTAAGCTATAGCTATAGGAGGAGGATATAAATAATGATTCAAGACCCTTCGAAATCCTCAATATATGCAGGCGTCATGACTATTGCAAGTCAAAACGTTCGAAAATTATTCATTTAAAGTTATTATTTTTTAAAGCGCAACACATGCCAGCAACATTAGGACGCGTGCATGCCACATACAACACTGAGCGACTCTAGGAAATGTTCGTTTCGTTGGCCTTCTTATAGTCTTCTGTGCTGATCCGCAAGTAAAACATTTAAGAGCGAATGCAGTTTGTTCAAATGGCTTCATTTACAGCAAGCGATGAGAAGAGCAAAGAAACGAGCAAAAACTTTCCTCTTTTACGCTTTATTGCCTTCGGTAGCCAAGGCACATATTTTGTATCCCATGGCTGGAGGTCATAGCAAAGACAAAGTTTTGTGGGTTAAATTAAAGAGTGTCCTTTTTTACTTTTCTTGCTTGCACTCGTGCAAAAGAGACAATTAAAAGTTGCACAGCACCCATTATTTTTCTTTATGAACAAAGGGAAAGTTTCGAGCAATAATAGACGTTAATCTATATTGAACGATTTCTCGGAAATTACAAACTTTCTATGAGGGCTATTGGAAGAATTTGGCATTGAATTTGAAGGCGAATAGTCGATTGTTACTTAAGAGTGTCAGGTGACACGGCTATGGCTTTTATGGATGCCTCTAAAAGGCATCCGAATAGTCTCGGGATTCTTGACCAAACACTGTAGTGCTATGAAGCATATGACTACCGTGAGTATAGAATGGAACACGAACATAAAGAACATAATAACGCCTATTTTAGTTTGAAGAAAATATTGCGCCAACAACACTGTAAATTACTAAGGTTCGGGATGAGGCAACATGTGTTCACACCTGTCACATTAAATGCTTAAATTCCATAATACTCGAATTGCCTCAAAAATAAGGCAGCCATTCGACGTGCTATTGACCTCAATAAAGCCCTGACAATAAGAGCAAGCACATCCGAAATGCTGTAATCTTCGTTACCCTCACATCACTTGAGGTTGCGGGGAAGGTAAAGCATACTCAAACGCTTCCAAAAAAACTGCGTATCCTTGTGTACGTCTTATGCACAAATAGTGTGCATGTGGATTGTAAGCTGCTTTTAGGCAGATGCTTGTTCATGTTGCCGACCATGAAAGCTCTACGCATAAAGCACGAAGGACTAATTTGGTTTTCAGCCTGCAGGACTTACTTACACTGCCGCATATAATTATAATCATGCACATTTCAGTTGAATTTCCATCTATATTCAGGGAATAGTGTGGCATATTCAAATGACAATAGAAAGGTCATATAAAGCTATCAGGTTTTTAATGAATAATTGCCATATACAAGCATGCAAATTTGATAGCACGCCGAACACGATGGCATTCAAAACTAAATTTTCTACTAACTAGAGTTAGGCTGTTATGATTTGTGGCCACTGATATATCAGCTGATGTTCCATAAAAATTAATACCATGCTGATACAACAAACTTACCAAGTTCAGAGGAAACAGCTGCTTATGCATCGCTTAATTTAAGTGCAAATTCAGAAATAGAGTGCCGCACTTGAGATAACTTTTATCAGCTATCGAAGCAGTTTTTTTGTAATTATTTTTTTTTCGTTTGACGAAAAGTAAAAGCGGATAACAATATAAGATATTTGAACATATTTGGCTTATCAGCTTCAAATAAACATTTTTCAATGGATTCCTTTCAGTGCGTTGCCATTGCGCTCCTCGTAGACATTGCAAGCATTGATGATGCGATCGTTTATTACCTCCTTCACTTTAATCGAATTAGTGAAGTCGCCATGAGTAAACGTGGGATCTGGAACGTGGAATACATTCGGCTCGTTCGGTAGCAGTGTTATCAAATACTCCACATCAAGCACGTCGGCCAGTTCATCGGCGTCTGAGTAATAAATGTGCAGATTGGCTGTAATCTGAGCGACGTCATATGCGGGCGGTGTAGCACGACCATAAACATTCATGTTTTTCTTCTCGCCATGATCGAGCTGACGGAAATGACCCGACTCATATTCTTGCATATAATGCAGAACCTGTGTGGTCGAAGCGCCCGCCGGATGTGTTTCATTCATGTGTTCAGCGATCGTCTGCAGAGAATTATTTCAAGAGGAATTTAAATATTCATTCTTCATATGTATGAAAAAGGACTTGCCATATTGGTATTGCCCTCGGATCCGCCATCACCGTTGATCAGGTAGTACAAGTTGCTGCACATGAAATCCAGCAGTGGATTCGGTTTGCAGTAGGTCTCGTAAACTTCCACAAAAAAGAGCGTACCGCGCATCACTTCCGTTGTATCCAGTAGTCGCGTTAGTTTGTTGGGTGTGCCAATAAAGCGTTTTGTGTATTTGGCCGCCAACGTAGACATATTGCTCATGAAGGCCACCGGAGCCAACATATGCGCAGTGCTGATCTTCGCGTTATATTCCGGACGCTCAGCCATCAAAACGAAAAACACTGTCGTGCCCTGAGAATGTCCAGTGTAGTGTAAGGAGGTCTCGCCAGTGGTCTCCAGTATGTAATCCACCAGGTTGGCTATATCCAACACGCCGATCTCATGCCAGCTGAAACGCCAGAAATATGGATGATTGGGCGAGAGACGCGTGTTGTTTCGTGAGTAACGATTGCCGCGAGCGTTGCCCATCCAAACGTCGTAGCCAGCCTCGGCTAGCAAGAAGGCCAATGCATCGTTTGGGCCATTGAGTATCCAGACATCGGAAGAGCTGGTAAGACCATGTTGCAGCAGTATTGCTGGTTTTCTCTCATTTTGATTTTTTATATTGTGTGAGTAGGGAATGCGGAACATGCTGATCACATAGTTGTCCTCCGTTTCCACTTGGTGTAGCTCAGCAGGATAGCCATGATCTTTTATGCGATCAGCCTATAAAAATTTCACAAACAGCTTGCTATAGAAAGTGTTTCGGAATGTCAGTTTGCTAACTACCGTAGTTCTTCGTGCCTCTTCCTTCCAGTCATAATTTGTTGGTTCTTCTGCCACTGCAAATGCCGCGATTGAGAGCAATGCTCCGAGCAACACCAACGACTTCATGTTGTCGCCCAAAAGCACCGACGCTGACTGCTCATTGATCAACTCGCCTACGATACTTATGTTAATCTTCCATCAAAATGCGCAAATATACTCCCCAGCTGATCTAATCTCCAACAATAATTTTTTACGACACCCTTATCTTGATTTTTGGCTTTGTATTAAAAAAAAAACTTATCAGCAATAATATAATTTTTTTTCCTATGGATTTCTGGCGTACCTAATAAGCTCTATCAATAGGTTCTTTGTAGCGCTTCATCCTTTCAAGGGAGCACACACACACGTGCGACGTGATATACGTATGTGTGTATTCATTAAATAATACACCTCATCTGGCTAGATACAATTTTTCTCGTAAGGTGCACAGTTTTTTGATGGACAAAGCCTACAAAAAAAATTGACTGTACTACAAGCTCTACATAATTTTTAGTGACCCCAATTCTGAGTTTTCGAATAAAGCCACTTTTATGTAGGGTCCTTTATTTGTTAACTCCAAAAGATGTTTAAAATAATCTTGCCTTACATATTCGCCGATGAAGTGGTCATTCGTTTAACGTGCCCTACTGTCATTTTTACCTTCGCCGTGAACAGTCCACGGATATAATCTATTTGCTCAGCTGTCTAAGGAGGCCAAAAAAAAGCGATTTTAAAATATGTTCCTGCATAGGCGTATTATACAATAGTAATACCGCTATATATTGTAGTCACTTTGAACTTTATTCTCATACTTTTCTATTTAAAAAAGTGATTTTAATAAGTGCCATAGCCGATTTTCGGAAGGCCCTCTAAAGAAGGCGTCTTGCGTTGACCACGCTGCCCCTGGATTAGATAATCCGTAGCAAGAAAAAAAAGAGATTTGGCCTTAAATTGTTTATAAAACGGAAGATATTTATCAGCGGGAAAAGCCGCTTGTGTGAAAAATTTAGACTGATCGGTTCAGCCGTGGCCGAGAAATCTTGGTCCCCGACTTTGAAAATAGGGTTATGAGAAAAACGCGTTCAAAGTCTCAGTTGGCTTTGCTCTTTCGGCTGACTTCTCTTCAGGACTTGTCAGTTTGGGAATGAAAACCATTTCGGATTGACATAAAATTTTCTATATAGGTACATATATATTTTTGTAAAAAAAAAAATTGAGAATAAAATATATTATGTACATATATATGTATACAACTTCTTATAATATTTGAACATTTGTTTTGGCTTTATATTGCATTTATCACTTGCGCCCCCTCAACGCTCTGCCATTTGCTGCTTCGAAGGAATTGCACGCTCGAATTATGGGATCGTTTATCATCTCCTTCACGTGCATGGCGAAGATGAAATCCGTATGAGTGAATGTGGTATCTGACACGTGGTTGGCAGTCGGTCGCTTGGGAAGCAGTGTTATTAAATGCTCCACATCAAGCACGGAGGAAAGTTTATCGGAGTCCGCATAATACAAGTGCAGATCGGCTGTAATCTGCGAGACGTCATATGCGGGAGGAGCAGTTTGACCATAAACCTGCACATTTTTCTTCTCGCCATGATCGAGCTGACGAAAATAGCCCGACTCATATTCTTGCATATAATGCAGAACCTGTGTGGTCGAAGCGCCCGCCGGATGTGTTTCCCTTAGATGCTCCTTAATGGTCTACAAATGGGTACAACAAATTTAATAGCATATTTTGATTTCAAAGCGACGGAAAGACAGCCTTACCATATTCATGTTTCCATTGGATCCGTCATCACCGTTGATCAGGAAATACAAGTTGCTGCACATGAAATCTAGCAACGGATTCGGCTTGCAGTAGGTCTCGTAAATTTCATAAAAGAACAGCGTACCGCGCATCACTTCCGTTGTATCCAGTAGTCGCGTTAGTTTGTTGGGTGTGCCAATAAAGCGTTTTGTGTATTTGGCCGCCAATGTTGTCATGTTGCTCATGAAGGCCACCGGAGCCAGCATATGCGCAGTGCTGATCTTCGCGTTATATTCCGGACGCTCAGCCATCAACACGAAAAACACTGTCGTGCCCTGAGAATGTCCAGTGTAGTGCAGTGACGTCTCGCCAGTGGTCTCCAGTATGTAATCCACCATGTTGGCTATATCCAACACGCCGATCTCATGCCAGCTGAAACGCCAGAAATATGGATGATTGGGCGAGAGGCGCGTGTTGTTGCGTGAGTAACGATTGCCGCGAGCGTTGCCCATCCAAACGTCGTAGCCAGCATCGGCTAGCAGAAAAGCCAATGCATCGTTTGGTCCATTGAGTATCCAGGAATCGGAAGACGCGGTAAGACCGTGTTGCAGAAGAATTGCTGGTTTTCGATCATTTTGATTTTGTAGATTGTGTGAGTAGGGAATGCGGAACATGGTGATCACATAGTTGTCCTCCGTTTCCACTTGATGAACTTCTGTGGGATAGCCATGTTCACTTACACGATCGCCCTAACGGATTTACAAATATGCATGTAAGACTGTTGCTATAGTTTCGACATTTGTAATCTACCGTAGTTTTTAGAGCGTCCTCTTTCCAGTCATAGCTGACAGGATGTGCTTGCAATACTGCAATTTGGTTGAGTAGAAAAATTGCGGCGAGAAGTATGAACACCTTCATGGTGGTCGAAAGTTTGACTGTTGGCTGAACCGTAGTTTTCTAAAATTTATTTTAATAAATACTTGAAAATGTGTTAACTTTTTATTCGAGTGCCTTAGTCTTGCCTATTTATGTAAAAATATCTTATCAGCACTTAAAATAAACTGTGTAGGGTATGAATACCTCTCGTGACTTATTCGATTGCAATTGTTTTGAAAAAAAGTTCTCATGTGAGTGCGTATGTTCCAAACTAATCCACTTACTTCAAACTCCCAGCGGAAACACGAATATGATAGCTAATAGATTAATTTAATTGCCATTAGCTGAAATTTGTGATGGTTATTGAACGTTGAACTTGCTGAGCAATCACCTGCAACATTGCATCTAGTGAATCACTCTTCATTTTTTTTTAATTTTTCTGAGCAAACATTTTAATTTTTGGAACAATCTTTTTGAATGTTAGCACATTCTAACTTTATCTCTTGAGCCTAGATGCCAAACTTCTTGTTTATTTACTTAATCATGAACATATAAAAAATTTCATAAAATTATGGAAAAAAAATATAAAATCTATAAAAACAACCATTTTAGCTGTCAATGTGCAAAGCAAAATCTTCAACAAGTTGCCCAATTCTCCACTTTGCCATTCAAGTGGAAGGCCACTCACACAATCGAGCGAATGCGATTTCGAAACATCGCTTCTTATCGGAATTCTGCTACCACAAAAAAAAACGGTATCAAAAACCTATACTGCAATCAGATATAACTACAAATAATATGTAAACATGCTTAACTTAAGACCGGAAATAGCCTTTATTTACAAATAATTTTCTACCTCGTAATCTTGACATAAGCCAATCACTTTATCGTTAATAACTTCTTTCACTTGCATGGCGAATACAAAATCCACATGTCCCCAGCTGGGATCAGGAACCTCGTAGAAGAGCTTAAGGTTTGGCAGTATATCAGGCAGTCGTAGCATATCTTGATCTTTGACCGTTCCATCCCCCAGGCCGTAGTAAATGTGCATATTGGAAGTGATTTTTTCCAAAGGATATTCTGGTGGTTCTTTCTGATTGTAGCGTTTCATGTTCTTCTTCTCGCCGTAGTCGTAGCGTCTAAAATAATTGGACACGTAAGACTGAATGTAGTGAAGGCCCTGATTGGTGGATATGCCAGCTGGATGCGTTTCCACGAGTTGAGGTAGAATGGTCTGCAAATGAGAAATTTACTATTTTTGAAATCGACCACGCAATAAAAGTAAATGTTTGCCTACAGCATTCAGGTTTGACGGCTCTGTGCCAGCCCACAACAAGAACAACACTTCGCAGTAGTTTGGAAAGGTTGGGGTTCCGCCGCATGCCGTGTCTAAAATCCTCTGAATTAAGGGGTTAGTAGGCAGAAACTCCTGTGTACCCAGTACTTCGGCACCTCTGCCAGGAGTACCGACATAAGGAGCCAGCGATAGAGCAAACCCATTCGAGGTGTTGCCCATGAAAACAGCGGGCGCCAACATGTGTGCCGTTTTGATCTTGTCATTGTATTCCGGCCGAATTGACATCAGCACAAAGTAGACGGTGCCGCCCTGAGAATGGCCCACATAATGAAGTTTCGTTTCTCCAGTTTCCTCCAAGATGTAATCAATCATCGCCGCTATATCAATAGCGCCAATCTCGTGCCAACTGAAATCCCAGAAGTACGGATGCTTCAGCGATATTTTGGTGTTGTTTCTCGAGTAGATATTGCCACGCGCATTTCCGAGCCAAACATCGAAACCGGCGTCAGCGAAATTGTAAGCTATGGCATTGTCCGGTCCATTCAACAGAAAACAATCCGAACAACTGAACAAGCCGTGCTGAATCAAAACAACTGGCTTCTTCTGCTCCTGATTATTAAGCTTCGGAGAATGTGGAATGCGGAAGATGTTCAAAACGTAGCCGTCGCTGGTTTCCACGTAATGCGACTCCGCCGGATAGCCATGCTCTTTCACGCGATCCGCCTAAAAGTTATACATTTAATATATTTAATTTTCCCACCGCTTCCTAATTTGCACACTTGAGGAACTCACCGAGGTCTTGACATTTTTCAATGGTAATTCAATATGCGGAGTGCTATCAAAACTCGCTGCGAGCGCCAGATTCACCAGGCCCAAGCAAATGAGTGCGGCCTTCCACATTATGTGTTGTTGCCTCTGTTGACCAGTTGCTTCTTAACGAAATAAAACTCTGAAGTTACATATACTAAATGAATCGCAAGACCGCTGTTGAGCTGCCTAACAAACAGGTAGGGGATAATCTAATCTTAACAGAAGTAACCACTCCTTGCGACCATCAGCGAGAATAGTCAAAATTACTTACGATAACTAATCATCGCGAATTTAATATTGATAGGTAATCGTCATTTTCAAGCGACAAAACAGCAGACATTTCCAGATATCAATATGCCCACTGGGAGAGTAGTACTTACTACTTACAAATGCCCCAAAGCGCGAGGGCACAATTAATTCGCTCACATGCATGTACAGCCCAGTAGGAACCGTGGTTTTGGTTAGTTCTGTTTATCTGTTTGTCTCTTCCTTTCTACGAATTTTCCGTATCTATACTAACACTATTCAAATAAAGGGAGTGGCTCGGAAGCTATTCTGATTTTATCAAAATACTATGTTTCAATTACCAAAAAAATGACAACATTTTACCAATTACATCTGTTCAGCAAATTAACACGATATTTTTTGTCACTCTTCCGCTTTCAATATGACAAAATGAATCCCAATTATAAACTGGTTTGCATAGTCTAACTTATTTTCAAGAAATTCAATGAAATCGAATAAACCTAACCGATTTCCGTTCCGCCCGCTTTCCATAAAAGACTATAATAATGTTCTAATTATAATATTATTTTGACGAAAATCGAAAAAGATATATGACTTGGCCCATGTGAGAAAATTAATATAATTATTATTGTTGTTGTACGATCAGGCTGTTGAAGAAAATATAAACCAAGTCTTCGCCAGCATCTAAAAAGGGGCATACAAATAATTTTGATTCCGTTACTTATGTCAAAAGTTTTATTTGATTTCAATAAAATATTCTTCTACTTTAATGCGCCTGTATGCAGCAGAATCAATTGCAGTAGAGCAGTACAACTAGAACTCAAATCAAGCAATTTTGTCAATTTTAGATTCTTAAATTGATTTGAATTGCATTTTACATAAAGGTTTTACAAATATACAATATCATTCGAATATTATGAAGAATTGTATTTCAGTTTTCTACCTCATAATCTAGACATAAGCCAATGACTTTATCGTTAATAACTTCTTTGACCTGCATAGCGAATATAAGGTCCAAGTGTCCCCAGCTGGGATCTGGTATTTCATAGAGAAGTTTTAGGTTGGGCAGAATATCGGGCAGTCGCACCAGATCCTGCTTATTGACCGATCCATCTGACAGGCCGTAGTAAATGTGCATGTTGGAGGTGATTTTCTCCAAAGGATATTCTGGTGGCTCTTTCTGATTGTAGCGTTTCATGTTCTTCTTCTCGCCGTAGTCGTAGCGTCTAAAATAATTGGACACGTAAGACTGAATGTAGTGTATGGCCTGGTTGGTGGATATTCCAGCTGGATGAGTTTCCACAAGTAGTGGTAGAATGCTCTGAAAATAGAAGATGTAACAGTCATACAATTAATCTGATAGCAAATAAAAATACATGCCTACTTCATTCATGTTTGACGGCCCTGTGCCGCCCCACATCACAAACAGTACTTCACAGTACTCCGGGAAGGCTGGAGTTCCGCCACATGCCGTGTCCAGTACTCTCTGAATTGTGGGGTTAGTAGGTAGTAACTCTCTGGTACCCAGTACTTCGGCACCTCTGCCAGGCGTACCAACGTAGGGAGCAAGCTGCAGAACCGAGCCATCCGTGGTGTTGCCCATGAAAACAGCGGGCGCCAACATGTGTGCCGTTTTGATCTTGTCATTGTATTCCGGCCGCCATGACATCAGCACAAAGTAGACGGTGCCGCCCTGAGAATGGCCCACATAATGAAGTTTCGTTTCTCCAGTTTCCTCCAAGATGTAATCAATCATCGCCGCTATATCAATAGCGTCAATCTCGTGCCAACTGAAATCCCAGAAGTACGGATGCTTCAGCGATACTTTGGTGTTGTTTCTCGAGTAGATATTGCCACGCGCATTTCCGAGCCAAACATCGAAACCGGCGTCAGCGAAATTGTAAGCTATGGCATTGTCGGGTCCATTCAACAGAAAACAATCCGAGCAACTGAACAAGCCGTGCTGAATCAAAACAACTGGCTTCTTCTGCTCCTGATTATTAAGCTTCGGAGAATTCCGAATGACTTACGCTCTACTAAAACCGAGCATTCCACTTTTTGATGTGGCTGAATCAGTTTTACGCTTACTCATTTTTGGGCGGCGATGTCCATGTCTAGCATAATACTTCAAATTATTGCTTCGAACTCTTTTAATAATTGCTGAAAAACTGAAAGATGATCATGGCAAAAGCTTATTAATTATGATAAGAAGCCAACAAAATAGCTGTATATATATTTTACATTCTGTTTACTTAGAATATCTTTTGAAATTTTAACAAATATTTAATCAAGCCATTTTAAAATTTCTTTTTTTTTTCTTATTTAAAGCTGCTGATGTGCTTTCGTATGGTTTTTATCATGGTCTCAGCTTGTGGATTTGAAGATTCGCGCAGCATGCCGATAACATCAGCAGCGCCAGTTGGCAAACGTCCTTTGTCCGCTTTGCTCGCCAGAGCGTACAATACTCCTGCACAAGCGCCGCGTTTGCCCTCCCAATTTTCGGGACTTGGATCCAGTCTGAGATATAAAAGAAATTAATTTTGACAAAATCTAAACCGATATTAGGCTTCTTAGTTACTTTTCCAGCATGTCGAAAGCCTTGACTGCCACCCAGAATTCTTCACACTTATAGCACTCGTTGGCAATCAGTTGTAGCAAGAGAAAAGCTTCCGAATTCGTGTCACGTGTTAGAAAAAGGTTCCAAGCCTAAATCGCAGAGAGTTGAGATACATTTCTGACTATAATTTTTTTAGCTTGGCATAAATGAGAGCTCTTACCTGCTCCGGTCGCCCAGCATGCACATGGCACTTTGCCAGAATCATGCAGTAGGCATTTTGATTCCTTATGTCCATATCGGTCACTTGCGTCAGCAGCTCCTCTGCCTCCTTGTAGTAGCCGGTGGCGCATTTGGCCTGCGCGTAGTTGTAGTTGAAGGTGTCGTCATTCACAAAGTAGCTGCGTATAGAGTTCATATAGACCAGCACCTCCTCGAATTGGCGGTACAAAAAGAAGGCGGACGCCATGCTCTGGCGACCCGGTATTGTGTCGCATTCCGTGGCGGAGCTGCCCACCAGATGCAGATTCTGCTGCGCCGTTTTCATATGCTCCTTCTAAAATGCATCCTTGAATTGATGACTGAGAAAAGCGGACAACAGTGCGGCACTTACCGAACCCAACTGCTGCCCCAAGGCTGCATGCACCACGCCCTTCAGTATGTACTCATGCGGCACCGTCGGCTGCACCTCCTTCATCAGCGCATGCGCCTCCTGCACATCGCCGCTCTTCAGATAGTAAATGGCCAAGTTGAGACGCGCCTCCGGCACAATATTCAGCAATGCCGGAAAGGTCTGCATGGCACCGTCGCCATTGCGAAACACCACCAGATTGTGGCGTATAAGATCGGCGCCGAAGCTGTCACTGTCCGCTATGTTCTTGATCTCCTGCTCGGCAATGCGGCCGTTGAACAGGCGAAAGCGATTGCAGGCCTTCAGATTGATGGCAATGGTGCTGTCGCGATGCTTGCTCAGATAAATATCGAGCACCTCCTGCGACATGTCGTAGTAGTCCAGCTTGTAGAAGCACAGCGCCAGGTAAACGTTAATGGCCAAGTAGTCTCTGCAAGTGGAAATATCAGCAAATTCGGTCAAATCAGATATTTTGGAGCTCACTTATTGTCCAGCAAGATGCGCTTGTATATGTCGATGGCCTCCTGGTAGTGCGTGCGCAGATAATGCAGCGACGCCAGACTCAGCTGATCCTCGACGAGCGTGTTCTGTAGCGTGTCGTGCAGCTGCATGACCTGCTCCTCGTTGTTGAGCTTGTGCGCGAGATGCAGCAGCAGTCGCAGCTTGAGCGATGTGTTCGGCGTCAGCTCTATCAGCTGCTGTGCATCCTCGTACAGACCCAGATAAAACATGCACACCGCCAAATTCAAATTAATTTCCTCCACACTCGGCTCGACGACGCTCTTGAGCGCTTTGTACTGCTCCAGCGCCTTCTGATAGTCGCCCAAATGGAAATTGCAAAAGGCAATCCACTGTTCGGCCAATAGCTTCTTGTGCTCAGACTCATCTGCGTTGTCGAACTGTGAAGAGGGGGTGAAGGAGCAGAAGGTTTCAATTGAATTTAGTGCAAAACAAAGTTGCACAAATACCTCCAGAAAAGTTCTGGCGCCGGTGTAATCCCGCTTGATGATGAAGTCCTCCAGCGATGGAGGCGCCTTTCGGCTGACAGCGCCACTGGATGCGTGCCGCGAACTTGCCGAATCATTCTTGCCGCGAGACAATATCTGTAAATAGATTTTGTGAATATTTATATAGTTAACATTTTTATGAAAGTGCTATAATTACCATCTTGTTTTAGAAAGTAGCTGCACGGCTTTAATATTTGGTTTTCAGACAACAAATTGTTGCCTAGCAACTACGAGCAACAATTGCTTTTGTTGTGGCTTAGTATGGTGGGTTACTAAGGGCAACAATAATATACCAAAGCAACTCTCTACCTCTTCGGATTGTCGCTACAAGCTCTTTACCAATTTTCAAGACGAATTCAAGCGCACATAATTCGACTTCATATTTTATTTAAAATTTAATAGTTTCATTGCAAAGGTTTTTAAAATTTTTATGACAATTCTCACCATTTCCATTCAATTTTCTTTAGTTGGCCATGTCCTTCACAGGAAACGACATCAACACGTTTATGCCACTAAAGCCGCGAACAGCGCAAATCTACCCCAAGAGGCTATCGGCCAAGTGGCCCCAGCGAGCACTTAACACATCGTTTTGCTTGCCCGCGGTCGCAGTGGCTTAGTGGGGCAATGAAGTGTCCCGTCGTTGGCCTCATTGGCAGGCATTTAATGATTAGCACTTGTATCAGGGTTAATGCTCAAACGTATGAGCGCATCATCAAAATGGCAATAGCAGCAGTTTGACAACTCAAATGCCGTCGGAAGCGTTGGCATATATCTTTAAAGTCACTTTGCAGGTGTATCTATGAAGGCAGTAGCAAGAAGCTTTAATTCAAAGGCAAAATAGTGTAGAGTTGTTCGACGCTGCGCCTAAAAAATGGCTGGGAACAGTCTTTAGAGTACTTTCTATCAAAATTTTACTTAACATCTATTTTCACTTATATAAAAGTAGCCATTTACAAATTTTTTCCCATGCGTAAGAACAAAAATTAACAAATTGACTTTGTCGCCTGTTAACATGCTGGAAAACTATTCCAAAAACTTTCTGTTGGAAAGTCTAACTTAAAAGTGTTGTTACTACAGCCAACTTCCTTTAATTAGTGCTGCGTTTATTTGCACGCTCAAGTTCCACAAATCACTGCAAAGCTTGCTGGCGCTGAAGCAGCTCAGTGTTTCTTATGTGGCAGAATCGCATGAGTGCTTCAGCGGAAACATATTCGCTTTATGAACATTTCATATGCTCCAAATGTACTGCAGCTCCAAGTAGCTGAAGCTTGAACAGCCATAAAAATTGCTGAAAAAATGAAATAACAGTTTTATGCAATTATGAAAATATATTACTTCAACACTTTTGCACTGTACTACGCATTTTTTTCAGTAGGGTTCTCTTGCGTGTTCTACTTGTTTCTTATAATTTGCTTTAAATAAATACTTACTTTGTGTTCCGTGAAAGAAATGTTCATTTTAAAACTTTCATTCAGTTTTTGGCTTTAGAAAGAAATAATAAGAATATATATGCATATATACACTACTCTACAAACTTTCCAACTTTGATGACTTGCAGTGAATAACGCAGTATAATTATTGTATTTATTAAAGTTTCATTATACTACTTTAGAAGAAAAAATATTGTTCATGCGAAAATGTAATCGAACATGGGAAAAGTTGAATGAATAAAGTTGCCAGTTTTTACAATGATTCATAGCTAGTATTAATATTCATTAGAACAAAAACAAATGTTGTGAAGTTATGTATTTATTTTTCATTCTCATCCTAAAATCCAAGTGAAAAATCCTGACATATAATCTTTATGCTAAGCTTTTTAGCTATTTGCTTAAACTGAACAACATGGAACCAAAGATAAAATTGTTTAAAGGTTTGTCTTTTAATTTTCTTTTAAAGCTACACTTAACCAAAACAAAAAGTCCTGTATGGCTTAAGTGTTCCTTTATCATATATAATTTTTCGAAGTATTGCAACAACATAAACTTTTAAGAGCACTGCACAGTTTGTCCATTCAATCTTTTCGCAATATCTAAAATAGCAGTAATAAAATTTGTCAGACAGCTTCGCTGAACCAGAGCGAAAAATCTCAATATGAAGTCATGCATTTGATCATAGATAGGCATCAAAAAAGCACATAAAAATTGGTAAAAAAAAATACTTGAATCTAAAATTGTTGACAAATATTGAAAGAAGAGCAAAGGCAAAGTTGAAAAATTCTTAACAAATCACGCAACCATTTTCAGAGCAAAACAACAACAAAACAAGCTAAAATAAAAAGCTTGTGTCAAGTGGCAATAAACGCTACTGAAAACAGCAACACTTGATATCGGAAGAAATTTTGCAGAATGCAGCAATTTTGCTGAATTATTCATGTTTGTGTACGTAAACACTTTAACGAAGTGGAGGCAGCAGCGATACAAAACACCGAACAGCTTTTAGCCAAAAATGCAGCCGCGTGCAGATGTGTGAGTGTCTGGCTGAGAATCTGGCTAATGCACTGAATAATGCATGTGTGCATTTTGATGTGTGTGTGTGTGTGTGCGTGGGCGGTCAGCAGCAGTCCAGACTGCTTCTGACAGCTTGTCAGCACGAAGTCGTGCCTCCGCATGCGTTGGCGCCAATGCATCCCAAAAGCCAACGTAGCCGCAGCAAAGAATGTTTTGTTGCTATGTCCATATGAGTCCATGCATGGCAGGAGCTTGACGTGCGTTCCAAAAGCCGCAAAAGTGGTTTGTAAACGAAATCGTCCGTCTTCACTGACCGATCTCGGCGGTTTTGGCTGACTTTCATTTACGACACGAAAGTTTATTGTGAGAATGAGCGCTCGTATGAAATTACGTATGATGAATGAGAGAAAAGTGGGTGTTGCAGAACGGCTCGGTTTACCAGGTCGGAGCTGGGCATACGCTTAGTATTTGTTATGCTGCAAATGTATACCTGAGGAGAGCCAGTTGCTGGATCTGAGACCCCGACTGTTGAAGCCACAATTGCAGCATATTGTATAATATAAGTATCCTTTGAATGAGTCTGTCTATGCCCTAGAGAGCCACTACAATCTAACCTAATATGTATACAACAGAGAATATGTAAAAACTTCAAAATACTAACCAGTCATTATTTAGTCGAAGCTACTGGCAAAGATACTACTTAACCTTTCTTATATCTGGGAATCTCTTTTAGTCTAGCAGAGATGTTTAGGGTTCCGTTCCCCTAAAGGGAAAATACAGCAACACTTTTAAGGTCACTTTTATTTCTGTGTATATGTATATAAACAGGCCTTTTTCAACGTAGAAACCTGAAATTTAGCATGATGCTAACATGCTTTTACTATAAAAAGTTAAGAAATATTTTTTGTAAATGCTCGGAAGCAATTTTACGCTTGGAGTTATTGCCTATGAAAAGACAACGGCTGTCCTTGTTATTTCTTACATTTTGCATGCATATATTTTGCTGGCTACATCTTTGTTAAACAATTTATGTATCTACCAATAACGCTGGAGCTCAGTGCCATATGGTAATTAGCACCATGTTTAACTATGATGCGTAGCTTAAGTTTGGGTAATTGGTTTTTGGAACACTGATTCCGTAGTGCCAGATGCAAAAGCACTTCATATTTTCTTTCGTATTTTTGCTTGCCAGCAAGACATGAGCGTTGAGCAAACTGGCAGCTGTGAGTATTTAAGTTATTTAATCACCATTTCTATTGCAACTATAATCAAATCTCAATACAATACGTGAGTGAAAAGAATGTGAAACGCTGTCAAAGTGCATCTACTATAGGCAGACCTTTAGCCGTGTCTTTGAATTTGACACTGATGAGCATAACAAGAAGATTAATTTGAATTTCGCAACGAATTAAACGTAACCGCGTAGCGTCATGAACTTAAGCGTTATTATGACGATGCTGACAAACAACAACAACAACAACAACAAGGATAAATACAACAACACCAGAACAATAGCGCTGCTGTCAACGAAGACAACGCGTTTGTCTTACGTCTCAGCATCGAACTTTGTATATACTACCTATGTACATATATATACGTACGTATATTAGCCGTCAGTCTTGCGCGACGCAAGAAGCGAAACGGCTCATGGATTTGAGCAGGTGAGCCGTGCTCATTAGCAACGCCTACATAACGTGGCAATTAAGTGCGGCAGCGTTTTGGCCGTTCCCAATTAAAGAGGATATAATTTAATTTGCTTACGCAATTTATTGTTGACTGTACTATCGGAAGCAGTTGCTTTGTTGTTGCCGCTGTAATTGGATAACGGCGCAAAATCATTGCACCAGAAGTCAATAATTTCACCGTAACGAATATCAGACAGACTAGCCATATAATTGAATCTATAATTGAATCTAAGTATGTGCATGTATCTGCTTACTAAAGAGAAGATTTATTATGAAAATTGACATTCAATCAATTCTGAAATGAAGCATGAATGTCTGTTCAATTCAGTATCACTAATTAACTTAATAGCTAAAAATTCCCTTTCTTTAAGGCAGAGTTTAACTTCAGCCAACGCCTTTCTGCAGCTGGAAATTTTTTTTACATTTTTAATTAACAATACTTCATTATAATTAACAATTTTATTTGAAATATCTATTATTGTTTAATACTTCAATATGCCATAAATTTATCAATCATGCCAAAAAGAAGATTTTAAATTAAATGAATAAGTCATACTTTTTGTGAAAGTTTATTTAAAATTGAAATTACTAACAATGCATAGCATAATTTATAGAATGTTCTGCATACAAAATAATGCCGAAGCTGAAATTCGAATGCAATTTACAGGTAATTTCTGTAAACAGACGAATAATTGCTTTTGCTAGTGGCATGCTAAACTGACTAAGCGTTAATGGTGAGTGTAATTTTTCAATAATAGCAAATTAATTGCTTGAAAATATGTGCATACGTTGCAGCATCTAATTTCATATTTTGCCAATTTTATAGCAATTAATGTGCACAAAATTGCATTTGCTGAAATATCAACGTGAACTTTGAAAATAATTAAACTGACAAATTTATCACTCTGCGAATCTTTCCCCTGGGTATTTGCATTCAATTTCAGAAGTTTAAATTTGGAAAATTTAATGTCAGCATAGCAAATATTTTTCGATTCACGTGCATTATGAAATAAGCTAACGCAGTTTATGTAAACATAATATTCACGTTTTTGAGGTTATTATATAGCGCAGCTAAATGTGATTGCGAACAACTAAAACTACTGACTGATGGATATGTATCTGAATACTTATTTCAAGCATTGTTTCATGCTGTTAATTTTCAGATTTTGTTCTTTCGGTTTTTAAATAAAATGTCAAAATGGAACAAAGTCATTAAATTTTCGAGAAATGATTCAAATATATCCTGCTATAAAATTTTATTTTAATTTCTGTGTTGCTTTAAAAATTCAATATATTGTGACGAATATGGGGGTTATACTACGGCAGCTAAAGAAAAGGACACCCTGTGCACGGTTACAGTTGAACAAGCATAGGCAAAACAAAAGCTTTAGCAAATATCAGCACCTCTGATTCGAAAGTGTTTCGAAGTTCTGACAAATATTGTGTATTGGAATTTTCTCGTACAATCCAGAAACAGGGCGAGCGAGAAGTTGTAGAATGTTCGACAGTAGCTGGCGAGAAACAGTAACAGGTATAAAAAGCGGCCGCCGGCAGTGTCGAGAGTCAGTCTTTGAGTAATAATTGAACGTGCAACATCGAGTCAGTCTTTGAGTAATAATTGAACGTGCAACATCGAGTCAGTTACTGAGTATCAAGTGAACGTGCAACATCGATTCCGAACGAGTGAACGTGAAGCATCGCAATCACAACCGAGGACAATTCAACTGCAACTGCAAAATAGTGCAAATCTTTGTAACAAAAGGATTGGAATAGTCAATCTGTTATTGGAATCAATAAAACCGTTACAAGCATTGAGCTTTTTGTGCATTATTCTTGACGATTACACAATCCAGTGATCCGAACCGAAGTAGCGGAGTACTTCAGCGGAATTACGTAACAATTGGTGTCAGAAGTGGGATTGTGCTAATCCAGAATAATGGTGAAGTTCGACCAGTTGAAAGTAGAGCAACTTAAGAAGGAGCTGGCCAAGCTAGGATTGCTGACAACAGGCTTGAAGTCCGAATTGCAGCACCGACTACGAGGGCCATTGGAGGCGAGAGGCTTTGATCTGGCAGAGCATGAGTTTGAGTGCGACTCAAAAGTGGCTGAGGTATCAGAGAAAGACATCGCTCCAATGAGTAGGGACATGAGCCAGTTGCTCGCTGCTATGCAAGGCATGATGGCCGAGAATTCTGTGATCATAAAGAAAGAACTCCTGGAAGAAAATTCTGTGAACATGGAGCAGAAACTTCTAGAAAATTCTGAAATAATGAAGCGAGAATTTATGGAAAATTCTACACGAGTCGAGAAAAAGATGGAAGAAAATTCTACACAACTACGAGAGATTTCTGAGACTTTGACTGGAAAGGTGAACGAGCTGCAAGGAAAAGTTAATGCGCTCGATGAGAGAATGCTGAAAATGGAATCAGGTCGAGATAATTCAATCGCAAGAATACAAGCGGATCTGGAAAAGCAGCTGCAAGAGCAACTGCAAGAACAATTGCAAGAGCAACTGCAAGAGCTGCAATTGCAAAGCCCACTGCCGCAAATAAGAGAATTCAGTGGTACGAAACTCAAAGCACCTACCTACGATGGGACAACGGCGTTTAACATCTTCCAACTGCAGTTTGAAACGACGGCCGCCCAGAATCGGTGGGGCGACGCAGAAAAGGCAGCGGCTCTGATAGTGGCATTGAAAGGAGCAGCAGCCGAGGTGTTACAGACGATTCCACCAATACTAAGATGCAGCTATAAGGCCATAATAAGTGCGGTAGGAAGGAAGTACGGTAGCGAGCACATGAAGCAGCTGTACTACATCGAGCTGAAGAATCGCAGGCAAAGGAGCGGTGAGAGCTTGCAGGTCTACGCAGCGGACATTGAGCGACTGGCACATTTAGCTCACTCTGACCTGGGCAGTGAACACTTGGAAAAGATGAAGATACAAGCATTCATCGAAGGAATTCGCGATCCAGAAATAAGACGCAGCGCAATAATGATGAGCAAAGCGACATTTACCGAGACGGTTACCAGTGCACTTACATACGAGGCAGCGTGGACCAGCACTATGCAATATTCTGCACCCAAAGTTCGCAGGGATGAGGCTGAAGACGACGTTCTGTGTCAAGCAATCAAAGCAGAACACCCGCCAGCGGACCGAACGATGAGGAAATTCACAGGAAGGTGTTTCAATTGCGACAAACCAGGTCACATGGCGCGGGAGTGCCGCCTTCGTCGGAAGCGATCCAGATGGCGTATACCAGAACGGAGGTATGGCGAAAGAAAAGAGCAGAGCAGCAACGGCGACAAGGGAGTCGTGATAGAATCAAACAAGAAGCTGGCGAACAAGCAGGAAGAGGCATCCAGCAATCTGGAGGAACGAATTTACGCAGTACCTGTACTAGCATATCCGGTTCCTGGTGAAAAATTCATACTGCGCACGGATGCAAGTGCTACTGGAATCGGAGGAGTCCTTTCACAAGTCATTAAAGGCGAGGAAAAAGTAATTGGCTACTATGGCACTTCTTTAGCAAAACCGGAGAGAAAATACTGCGTCACTAAAAGAGCGCTGCTGGCCGTGGTGAACAGTGTTACACATTTTCACAAATATCTCTTCGGGCAGCCGTTCCTGTTAAGAACGGATCATGCGGCACTCAGGTGGCTATTACAACTCAAGAACTCCGAAGGCCAAATTGCTCGATGGTTCGAACGATTGCAGAGGTACGATTTCGAAATAGAGTATCCTGAAGTAAGACTACATGGCAACGCCGATGCACTATCTAGACGGCCCTGCAATACAGAATGCAGGCATTGTTCCAGAGCAGAGGAAAAAGAAGGACGACTCGATATTCGTTTGCTCAGTGTCTTGCCGGAAGAACAATGGACAGCAGAGCGAATAAGAACCGAGCAAAGAAATGATCCAGATCTGGCGAAAATAATGGACTACAAGGAAAGAGATGTACGGCCAACATTCGAAGAAATAGCATGTGAAAGCGCCATCACCAAAGCATACTGGGCACAGTGGCAGAGTTTACAACTACGCGATGGATGCTTGCATCGAATATGGGAAAGCGAAGACGGAAAAGCACATAGAAACTTAATTGTTGTTCCTAAAGTGCGAGTAACGGACATTGTGTCATCATATCACAATGGTTCGAGTGGCGGTCATTTGGGTATCACCAAGACGGTGGAGAAGATAAAGAAGCGGTTCTACTGGGTAGGATGTCAGCAATCTGTTGCGGAATGGATTGGGACATGCGACGAATGCGTCACCGCTAAAGGACCCAAAACACGCAGCCGTGGCAGAATGATCCAATACAACGTGGGAGCACCTTTTGAGCGAGTTGCGATGGACGTTGCCGGACCGTTTCCCATAAGCGAGAGTGGCAACAGGTATGTTCTGGTGGTGATCGACTACTTCAGCAAATGGCCAGAGGTTTACCCGATACCGAATCAAGAGGCCAAAACATGTGCAGATGCTTTCTTCAAAGATTGGGTGTGTCGCTTTGGAGTCCCGCTGGAACTTCACTCAGATCAAGGACGAAACTTTGAATCGGGCATCTTCAAAGAAATGTGCGCCACGCTTGGTATACGAAAGACAAGAACCACACCGTTGCACCCCCAATCTGATGGCATGGTAGAAAGATTTAATCGCACTCTGGAAGAGCATCTGAGAAAAGTTGTAAGCGACCACCAAAAGGACTGGGATGAGCACATACCGCTATTCTTGATGGCCTATAGATCAGCAATTCATGACACGACAACAATCCAGTGATCCGAACCGAAGTAGCGGAGTACTTCAGCGGAATTACGTAACAATATGTATAAGTTTTGTTTGCTATATCAGTTTAGTTATATATCGGACAAAGAAGCTTCTAGAATGAAGCTGTTGAAAAATTATCAATTAAATTGAAAATATTCAAAGAACAGAATATCAGATGGAAGAACTAATAGCTTGCCTTTACAGCGCATAATTCGAAAATCAAAACATTGCATTTTTGTTCAAATCACGCTTTGAGATTAATCACTTCCGGAAGCGGAACCGTTGAAATTGGAAGCTGCAACTTGAACGAATGAAAAAAAGGAAATTTTGATGATAGAAATTTAACTTTATGACTACGGTAACGGACGGGTAGCCGACATCAACAACTATAAGTGCGCCCCTGAAGCTTTTGTTGTCAATTTCACATGCACTCTGCACAATTCCCACATGAAATAATTGCTGAAATGTGGAGAAATTGCTCGTGCAACCCTTTGCTGTTGAACATGACAGCGTCTAGCAAAGATACGTTGCTGCCTGAGAGCAACATGCTGGAGCAACCTGAAATCTGCGGTCGTTAAACCAATTTCGGCACGTACTCATTGCATTTGGCTTGTTGCCGCTTCCCAGTGGCTTCCCTGGTGCCTTTATGCGCTTGTTAGAAACAAAAGACCAAAGTTTACCTGCCAACTTGGAGCAAAGTTTCACCACAAAACTTGAAAGAATTGCATGTTCGGCAATTGGCTGAACTGAGTTTTAGTTGTGAAAAAGTTTGCATTCGACTTTGTATTGACTGGCACTACTCTCTGGCAGCAGCGGACAATAGTTGGGTATTTAACTTGGCCATAGTATATGCATAAACAAATAAAAAGAAGTCGTTCAGCTTGGGACATGCATTCTATGCCATTAATTACTGAGCACATTAAATATACACTTTTTCGAAAATTTGTGATGCTCAGACAATTGACGATAATTGGAATGAAGTAGGTACATTATCTTTATTGGTGGCCGCACACAAGGAACATGGAAAGTCAACATAGAAGCTGTAACTGGCTGGCAGTTTTCTGCATGCTGGGAAGTTTTCTTATTCCGACACAAAGAAAAGAAAAGAAAAGAAAAGAAAGGAAAAGAGCGTTCTAATACATTTTTTTGTTCCATTCAAACGCAGAGCCATGGAAATACTTAAAATATATATATGAACTAAATACTTATGTATAGATATTCAATTTGGCTCCATTCAATGGAACTGATTGAATCAATGAATAAGAAGCTTAGCCTTCACCCTTAAATTTACAGTTAAAATATTTTTGGACCTTCACAATTTCAAATATTTTTATCCATGCACTTCGGACTATCCATGACGACTCCAAGAATGCTTTTCATAACGTAAAATACCAAAAATAGTGTTGTAGTTTTTCATTGCACGTCATTGCAGTCAGAGAAACTCCCACTTTGCTTCTTAGTGAGCAAATAAGGATCGCTTCTCGTAGCACACCTTTCCTACAGGGCATTGATGTGCCACAAAGTTTGCAGCCGCAATAGCAACAAGTCACGCATTTCGCTCTGCCATTGTACGTAAATGTATACCCTGCAATTATTGTTCTCCCCTCAAACAAGCGCAAGTAAACAAACAACGAAGCTGTTTTGCCAATGGCATCGAAAGCCACAGAAACTTGGTTTCCGTTTGGCACACACACACATGCATACGCATACACAGGCAAGTGTAAGCGCAGCAGCCGAGACAACAAACAAACAACTCCTTACGTGTGCAAGCTCTGCGCTTGTTGTTGGGCAAATAAATATTTTGTATCTGCTGCGCCGAAGGAAAAGATTAACCGAAAGTGGAAATTGAACGTGGTATATATTAGGAATATATTATCGTGTTATCGCCGGCTGAATCAGCGCACAAGTTGAGCCGGCATTATCTTAGGATTCCATCTGTTCTTTGAAGCTGTTTGCCAATGAGTTTGAAATATAATATTTGATAGCCTGAAGCTATGCATCGGCGACTCAGTTCAAGCGCATCTTAAGCATGTAAATTTTGCTTAACGGCAGAAGATTTCAAATGTTTTTGTTGTCATACAATATTTTCGTAAGCTTTTATTTATAACTTAAAGTGCATATACAGTACTGCATTAAATTTCAGTTAATTATTAATTTTACATGTCAAATTCGACTTAATAGTTAATCGATTTAATTAACCGAATTACCATCTGCGATTCGCTGTTGAAGGGCAACGCATTCGAGCCATTTTTTAAACCAACATTTTACAAGTGGCTTTAAACTATTTTGTGGTCGATCTTCAGTTCCTTAGCGATATTTTGACTGCTCAGTAAAAATATTCTTAAACCTTTTTCATAATTTCATCGCCATTATTTCATCGCCTTCGGTAATAGGCGATAGGAACAGAGCCAGTAGCATCTTCACTTTAAACTTCCAAAACGAAAACGAGCAAACCATTTTCAGGCAGTTGATTCTGATAGAGTATCTTCAGCATAAACAGCACAAATCTTTTCACAAAGATGTGCCTTTGTCGTAGTAAAATTGTAATATATAAAGTATTTCTCTCATTCGGCTTTGCTTTGCAATAACTTTTAATACGAAGCAACAATCTCAATTAAATCCAGTTCATAAATAATCAGCTGATTTGTCTTCTGTTCAGTAAAATAGCAGCTAACCATTTAAAATTTATGACACCTATTATACAATAAGATCAACCATATAATTAACATATACCAAAAAGATCTAAAATTAATATTCCATGAATAACGCAGGGTGGTATTTCAATAGCTCACTTCCATGCGTGGTAGCTCAGTACACACAAGCACGCACACATAGAGAGCACTAAACATACAAACATTAAATCCACACATGCATTAGGCACACACAGACGCACACAGAGTTATGCACATGCCAGTCAAAGGAATTTGAATTGAGGTCGTTGTGTAAATATTTGTCAGCCGTAATGGAAGCGTGTTCTCGTGGCACGATTATATTTCCTTTTATCTATGCTATTTTACAACTCTGACCAACGCTTTCGAAATTGCGCGTGCAATATTGCACTGAATAAACGCGGGAAAGCCAACAGCAGCGGTAGCTGCTCTAAAAGCGGAACATTTATTTGAAAGTGCGCTCGAAATGCTCTAAAGCAAATTGCACATAATAAAAATCTGCTTGATGTAGTGAAAGAAGAAGGGGGCAGAAGAGCGAAAACAAGGACGAAAGCTTAGCTGTTAGGTGCATAAAGGCGCTTGAATTTTAGATCTGCATTTTGAGAGCGTGTGCTTTTGTAAATAAGATGCTACTGCCAATAGTGAGAAATCATAATATGAGCATGTTCGGCTTTGTTTATTTTTTGAAATTAATGTCAAAGAATTGACATGAGCACGATCTTTAAAAGTTTATTCAAAAGAAATTGAAATATGAACTACGGGAATATGAGTTACGCCCGAATTCCATATGACATTTCTCAGCTACGTAAAAGGACGTTCTATCTACCTTCGCTGTGTATTTTCAAAACATTTATTGTTTCGTTAATATGAAAATAATTTTAAACAAGACTATACCTTTGCAACATGTACTTCGGAATAAACTAAACTCTTTCAAACTTTCTAAATGTACTTCATAAAATTCTTAATGTTCAGGTTTTCGAAGAACATTTGCAGTTTTCTGAATTTAATTTGGAATATCTAATGTAAAGCCTTAAATGATGTCTCTATATACTCTGTTGTCTTTTCTGCAGATGTCGCAAATTATTCTTTTCTACAAGTTAGGCCTTATCAGCTGTTTTTCGAAGTAGCTCACTTCTCACGTTTTTCAGGTCACCAATACACCTACAAAAAATCCAACACTTTGCTTTATCTTCCTGCTGTTAAATTTTCTTATTCCGACAAAAACTATAAACGGCTTTCAATATCCTTAAACCCAAAGCTCCATAAAATGTCAATATTTCGTAGCAGCAAACGAGCTATTAAACAAGTTTCCGCTTCAAACTACTTACACACAAATACACACACACGTACATAGCCATTCAGAGAAAAAATGGCTGTCCCTTACAATGTGAACAACAACAACAACAACAAAAGGCGCAACTGGTGTTTGTTACTACATCCGTTTTAAGTGTAGTAAAGTAGCTGCGATAATAGCAGTTTTGCAATTTCCAAAACAACTCTTCACTTCGCCCACGAGCCTGCAGCTTCAGAAGGCAGGTAGCATTGTGCCTCCCACACGCCATGCCGGACCTGTACATACACACGTGCTCTGCTTCGACTGGAGGAGCAGCTATCACAGCGAGCAACTAGAAGGCAATAATGAAGAGAAATGTGCTATTCAAGTGCCTCACGTGACTCATGAGCCTGCGCTTGTAGAAAGAAAATTCAAGTAAGCTGCAAGACTTTTAAGATTTGTAATTTGAGACAAACTGTACAATGAAAAAATTAAGGCCTTAGAGGTGGCTGAGTGGACATCTCCTTGGAGGCTGATGCGGGAGGCTTGTGTTAAAATCTCAGCCGGGGTCTTATAACATCTAACGAAAAGAAAATTTGTTTGAAATTTGTGAATTGGCAATTCTCCGAGAGTATTTTTTGCCATGATGAGCTTCTCATTCCGTTTGGATACGATTATTTGTAGGTCCCGTTAATTTTACAAGATTAATTAATTAAATAACTAATTTCTGCAAGAACTTTTCAAATATATTGCCAAATAAATATTTCTGCGAAAACGAATGCTAGTTGAATGGCAGCCTCTTGTGGCCCTGACGCTCTAAAACAGCTGTCGCGTTACCACTCTTTTTCTGCCAGAACTACTCACTTTTTATGAATTGTCAAGCACTTCGAAAGCACTGAGGGTGCACATATGCTGCCAGCCAGCAGCAATTAAGAAGCGATGATGTGATGGCAGCATGTGTTGCAACAACAACTTTTCGAGCGTTAACTGCATTTTTATGAATTCGACACTTTGTCGAGAAAAATATGGGGAATTCTTTAATGATTGTAGCTCGCTCAAGCGTCTGCCTGCAGCAAGGAACGGGGTCCAATGTATGTAACGAGAATTGCATAACACCGGTTGCGAATGGAGGGAAGAATGGGTGGAAGAGTGGAAGGAAGCATGGTACGTGCCAGTTTAATGAGCGTGGCAGCGTAGATAAAAGTGCTGCATTACATTGCAGCAGCATTGGCCGCCTCTGGGCTGCAACAAGCTGAGCAGCTGGGCGTTTGGGCGGTCGCTCTGCTCGCGAACGACAAATTAAATGAGCAACGAATGCGAATGCGCCCACGGCGATAAAACGGAAAATTATTGCCGCCGCGCTGAAGCGAAATTGCAAATGCAATTTGAGCTGGACAGTTGATTGCGTGCGGACAACATGAACAGCGAAAGGGCGGCAACAGCAACAAGTGGCATTAAATTCAATTGCTTTGCAGCGCGATCTTTACTTTTTTTAGTTTTTGAATCAAGAAATGAGCAAGGCCAGTTGAATTGTGCGACTGCAACTATGCAGCTGACTGCCGATGGCAGCGCCAAAGGACATTAGTGCGAGTGCCTCATTGTGGTGGCTACTCGTTGCAAAAATGCAGCGGCAACATAAAAACCGCAGAACGCTGTCAACGGAAGTGTCAGCTGCAGCAGCGCTATCGGCACTTCCGCTGGCTGGCAAAATTTGCGTCATTTGCTCTAACCGCAGGTGGCGCTGGTATCTCTCAGGAGGGGCATGGTAGAAGAGCAACGCTAAATTTTAAGCAATTATTTTTCACTTTTGAAGTGGCCCAGCGGGCTGGCGTACTGCGGTGCATATGAGCTATATATATTCGCTGGATGTTCAAAATGTCGTTAGAAACGTTTTCAGGTTAATTTTTACAAAAATAGTTAAGGAAATCAAAATCAAGTGTTAAAAAAATATTCTTGCGGAATTGCAACAGTTATAAATTTAATATAACTCATGCAGATCATTCAGAAAAGATTGACACTGTATTGAATTTCCAGTAGAAATCCAGTCTTCTAGTCATAGGCAGCCTAAAAGGCTATCTCTGACATAACGAAAATGTAGACATACCAATCTGAAAGTGGTTAACAAATTTTTGTTATACGATTCAGTCTACCATGCCATATATGGAAAACATAACCAGCTGAAGGTAATCGATGTCATAGCCTTACATTTCTGTAAGTCAACGTGCACTTAAATATTTTCTAGAAATTAATAAGTGCAAATGTGAACTATTTCGATCGAAGTTCTAGTCAAAGTGATGATGGAAAAAATCTTCTTTTATATAAGTCTAGAAATTAAGCATTTGAGTAGATGGAGAAAAGGTAACCAAAGGAAAATAGCCTAAAAATACAAAAGTGCTTTAATTTATTTGTTCGTTTATTTAAAAGTCTTTAACAACACTGCTTAATAAATTTAAAAAGTATGAAGAGTTAATTAAACCAATTATAAAGAGCAATCATTTTAAAGTGCTTCTTAGTTAAATATTAGAATTCACAAATTGAGCTGGGAATTTGCATTTGAGTGCTTATCGCAGTGGCTACATCTACATTATTTTCATGAGATCCTTGATTCTGAAGTACTTCCCCCCTCAATGGTAATGTCACATCCTTTAAACACTTATAGCTGTTGCTGCGACTATGGTGACAAATATTAAGACGTCGTTAATTATAAATCAGGTCGTCCATTTTGACATCGGCCTAATTGGACGTGCGATATTATGCAAATTGTTGCATATTCAGATTCAGATACGTATCTGCTGCAAATTAAATTTCATAGATTTTACAGATACTCGCTGACAACTTATGTAGTTATTACAATATAGTTTATTTATTAGTTTGATTATTGTAACATTTGTCGATGTATTATAAGTATTTATTGAGATAGTAAATTAGATTAATTATGAATATGTACATTGGATTTCGAGATGTATCGTTCTCAGTGAGAGCTTCGCTGCAACTCACTTATGCTGTGTGTTCGTCGCGTTCGTTATGCTGTTTCGTCCAGTTTGTCAGAGTTGCATTCAGTATGCTCGTCCACTGCGGGTTGTCCTCTGTCCGACTCCTATTCCCACACTTATGCAAGCACAATTAATTACACTTCAAACTGCTCAGTGCGGTGCCGTTAATGGCTTTTCGGTGTATTTAAACTAGGAGTTGTTTCCACACAATCAGCATCAGTTTATACGACACTTAAATTTTTTGGCACAATTTTGCCTTTGATTAGACAGTTGCATTAATTCAATAGGCATTCAGTTAAAATGAGTGAATGAATATTAAATAATTGATATGAAAAATTCTTTTATTTAGAAAGAAGTCGAAATTTTGAGAGCTTAAAACAAAATTGAATACATAAAGTGCGTTTAATAGCGCAGGCTAACAACGATCCAATGTCTTAAACTTTTCTAAATAAAAACTCCTTTTTGGAAGTTTTCTTAATTAGTATCTGCATATAAAAAATTGCATAGTTCTGTTCCCTTTAAATTCTTTCACCTATAAGATTTATTTTCTAATTTTTCTCATCTAGAAACCTACACATACAGAAGTTTCCTTCGTATGCATTAGAGGTCTGCATGAATGCATTTGAAAGAGCGACCAAGACATTCATTCGGGTTTGAATCTTTCGCTCGCATGTGCACTTATTTCCAAACACGTGTTGAATAAGCACATATGCCTTAAGAGTGAATGAGATAGCAAAACAATTGAGTAAATTGTAAGCGCAAGCACATTACTCACAAGCAGTGTACCCACTATTCAAATGTTTTGGTAAACAGAGTGCAATGCAGTGGGTGCACCGAGTATTTAAGGGGCTATACGCAATTAAGAGACTGAGCTTATTTTTAAAGAATTTCTGATGGAAAGACGTTTTAGTGTATTAATTATAATTTCTATGCATATTGTGGTCATTTTAAAAATTATTTGCCGAAGAAAAGACTTTCGGACGATGCATTACTAACCGGCGCGCAGCAGCGGCTTCGCCAAAATTCTCCAGCTTACCATTCACTGCACCCACTTTACCCACTTCACTCACTATACTATACCGATACTTTGTTACATTCGTTTTGTTTGTTTCGATTGTAGCAAATAGAGCAAGATAACAAATGCTGCTCTTACTCTCTTTGAAAATAATGGCACGAGTGGGTATTTGTTTTGGTATTGAGAGGTTTTGTGAGTGTTTCACCCATTCAAATGTTTCACTCGTGCGCCGAGTGCAATGAAATGGGTAACCGTAGTGCACAGGCAAACCAAATGCATTCATGCAGACCTCTAGTATGCATGCACAGTTCCTTCGCTGGAGCTTCGTCACCCACAAACAACCTACCGCTTTCTTCAGATGCTTCAGGCGTAGGCTGATATAAATTTCACGCTATCTTGACATTGGCCGGAAATGGAAAATGAACAACAGGAAAAAAAGTAGCGCTTGCTTTGCTTTCTAACAGCAGCGAATCTGTTGGGCACACTTACAGATGGAACGGATATGATTACAGATGCAAATAGATGCCCACCGCGCGATAATAAGGCTGCCTAATCGCATTTGCTGCAGCATGTAGACTACTTCTCCTAATTAACTTATTCTATTATGCGGTGAGGATTATTATTGAAATACATGAAGGAAAAAATTAGCTTTTGCGCATATGAATTAAGGTCAGCACGACAGCGGTTCAGAGGATCTGTGTTCATTTTATAAACCGGTAGGTTTCTGGCAGAGTTCATACAAAAAATTAGAATAATTTGTTTTACATTGACATTCACATGTTTACGCCTTCATTCAAAACATTTTAAGGCAAATTTCGTTCATTCAAAATTTCTTTTCTTTGATGACGAGAATGGTTCTTTTTGTAACTAGTTCGTCTTATGGAGAGACATTGCTCATCTTCTTCGCAGCTACTTTTATTGGCAATAATAGAACTTCGGATTGTCTTTATTACCATTTTCCACTATATACTTACTTCAATTTCGAATGTCGTCCTATTTTCCAGCTACAATTAAACATTTGGCACTCGTTTAACATCACAGCCGAATATTAATCCAAATCGAAAGTAAGTCTTTCAACACATATGCACAAACAAAAAGTGGGTTAAATTGTTTCCTTTTATGCACTCGAGTCCGCTCGCCTCCACCATTACCATGTGTACTCTAGGTGTGTATCTTTATTCGCTGCCATTGCAAAGCGAAGCACATACACTCGTACACAAGCTGTCTAGCTACAAATGGGCGCGTATGCACTTGTGTGCCTTTGTGTGGCTTTGTATGTGTGTGTGTGGCCTTAATGCTGCTGCTCCCGTTTTGTGTTTGCATGTAGCTTTACGACTCCATTTGAAGCGATTCATGCGTAAACTCAGAGGAAAGTGCGCCCCTTTAAATGCTAAAACAACAGAACATGACTCAACTGTCAGCCGTAATGTCGCGGCGTTAGACTTTAGTTGGCTTTAACTGCTACGTGTGCTGACTTAAAGCTACATTCCCTGCGCTAGACGCTTGTGCTGCTGGGATTTAGGCCTTTGATATGTCACTTTCAGAGTAACCAACAAACTCTTATTAGAAAACTTCTGTTTAAAAGACTCGAAAAGTTTCTACTAAGAGAAGCATAGACGAGTTTTCGCTTATGTAAACTACATTTAATTTCCTTTTTGATATTTTCAATTTATAATTTCAGCGTAGATAGTTAAATTACAAATTGAGTTTAGCACAAATTTGAAAATCAAGCATTATGCGAATTTAAAAAATTGTCAATTCTGTTTGGAGAAAATTATGTGACAGCCTAGTTATACACATACATACATATATACTTACTATAAATTCTCATAGAAATAAATTTCAAGCATATTCAAATTTTTGTTGTGGAAACTATTTTTTCTTTTTTTTTACACAAACTATTCACCTAGTCACCTCAAAATGTACAATTTAAGATGCTGTATGAAGTGTAGAAATAATCAAAGTTTCTATAGTCAGTGCTGTTGTTTTATGGTGGCGTGTTCAAGTCGAATAAGTTATTTTTTGTGTGCCCAAATTAATCAAATAAAGCTTTCTGAATGACGTTTTATTTCACTGTAACTTAAAGGACATCGCATGTGCCATTACTATGTACACATTTGTCTGGACACAATCAGCCAAGGCAGAGCTACATTTATTTGGCATACATATGTATGTGTATTACATACACACACGCAAATATTCAAGCTGCTCGCAATTACTATACCCAACACAAGGAGCATACCAAAAGCACATGCAAAGATCCTTTGAGTTCGCAATTAAACGCCCTACAAATAAAACGAACTTTGGGAATACGCAGAGAAAATTTGCGATACAGTGCTGTAATTGTGCACACACACACACACACACACAAATATGCGCATAGCGTACATATGACACAATCAGCAGCCCCAACTCAGCTCGCTCTAACGAAAGTGCTTGGACAACAAATCCTAGCATCACTCAACTCTTAAATGAGCCGGCATTCAGCAGTGACACTTTGTGAGGCGGCAGCGGGCGGCGGCGTTGTGTCTGATGAATGAACCGTCTGCTTGAACTGTTAACACACCTCAGTCGAGACTGGCAATCGGAATGTGATTTGTCTGCCAGTGGGATTCATTGCAAAAACTAAAGGTTACATGCATGAATTTGCATTTGAGCGTTCAGCTTACGTGAAACGAGTCGAAATATGAAATGCTTACGAAAAGATACAAATGGAAAATGCTGTCGAAACTACTTTTGAAGGTAAGTTATTTTGGGACATAAGCAACATACATATATACCCGCATATGTACATAGATCGTTCTGGAATTTCGAAAAACTCTTACATGTATTTACATTATAAATCATATACATATATACTTGAGAGATGCAAAGAATTATTCAAAATCTGTGATCGGATCAGTTACTGGTTTATCAAAATGTTCATTCAATTTTATATTTTTATACCCTACACCTATGGTAATAGGGTATAATAACTTTGTGCGAAAATTGTAACGCATTAAAGGAGACGTCCTAGGTATAGACATAAGTATATGGAAATGCTTAGAATCACTTTCTGTCTTTATTTCCGGTTGTCCGTCTGTCCGTCTGTCCGTCTGTCTGTCTGTCTGTCTTGGTGTCCGTGCGCACAGGAGAGAAAGAAGGAGTTGTCCGATTTATACCAAATTTGGCACACAGTCGCAGTGTACCTTCCACTACTTCAAGTTCCGAGATTAGCCAAATCGGTTAAAGAACACGCCCACTATAGGCCTGTAAGTCCCAATACCCCGGATTTTTTTCGGTAAAATAGCTATATTTTGTCTAATTACTAATGGAAAAGAATTGTACTTAGTATTCAAGTTAAGGGTTTGGTTTTATATATCCCACGAAAAAATGGGCGTGGTCCGCCCGCTATATAGTCGGTAAGCTAAAAATCCTCATAACTTCAGTAAGATATACACCAGAGCGTCCATATTTGGTCACTTCATTTCTAGTAAGAATACCTTTTAATTCTCCATAAATGGGCGTGGCCCGCCCACTATGGGGCGGTAAATTAAATATATCAATCATTTCGTTTGTACACCTTCCAGAGCATCAACTTTTGGCATAAATACTCCTATTAGGGATATATTGTAGTCTGCAAAAAATGGGCGTGGTCCGCCCACTATGTAGGCGGTAAATTAAATGCACCCACAATTTCTTTGGATTATCACCCCACTTGGGAACTTGGTGTAGGGTATTACTCTGTCGGTGAAACCCGACTGATTCTTCCTTACTTGTTCATTTATAGCTTTATTGTTATTTGATATCTCTCACCCCAAGCCAGCAACTAGGAAAAAATCATAAAAGTATCTGCACGGAATCAAGTAAATACCTGTTCAAAATTCAAAATGGGCTAAGATAAAGGTACACATATTTTTGTAAAGTAGCACATTACAAGTAAGTAGCTGCATCAATCCAGCTTATGATTTAAGCATATCGAAGGATATTCGCCATATCTGCATGGACATACTACGATCATGACAGTATAAAGGTTTGCGATTCAGTTTAATCTGAATTTGATTGCAAAAAGCACGAACCTTCATAAGGATTCTACATTCAAGTGTGGAATCGTAAGAATTCTACTTCAAGCGCTTGCTTTATTTTTGCCTGGCAATTTAAGCCTTTTATATTGCAGCTAAAAGCTTTTGGCCTGTCGACCACGTAGCCCATTTGGAAATACAGTGCATGCAGCTGCTACGCATCATTGCTAGAATGTTGATACACAATAAAAAGATTTGTATTTGATATAATCACGGACAACTGAAAGCATAATCAATGTTTTTGTTGTCTAGTCGATTGGCGCTGACAGTGCTCAGCCCATCATCATAGGAGCCTTTCCTCGCACAAGCGCAATAAATCTACTTTTAAGTGATAAGCTGTCGCATGCGTCCACAGCGCTTTGGAGCACTTAATGGCGCTAATGAAAGGTACAAATTCGGCATAAACAAATCCGTAAAAATTATGCCCATTATCCTTGCATTCTCGAGTGCGCATACTAGCATAAATCCTTAAAAATCCAAGTAGCCGTAAATATGCGCAAATTTCACATAAATTGAGTTGCAAAGTATCTGCGAACAGACGCACACACACACACGCAAATATGCATGTTGGCACACATACTATTACACACAGACACTTACAGCTGCTCGTAGAAGAAAGCAGTCGTAAAATAAAAGCGAAATGACCAAAACAAAATAAAAACTCGGCGGCGCAAAATGAGACGAAATAGTAGAACAAAAAAAAAGAACAAAACATCAAACTGGCAAGAAAAAACACAAAAACAAATCAGCTTGACTATCTGCAGACGCAGTGTGAAATGGAGTGGGTAAGACGCTTCTTCACATTGGACTTTCCATGGAAGGCGCGCAAAAGTTGGAGTGGGAAGAGAGCAGAGCACTGCAGCCAGGCAACTGCTGTGACGAGCTTCAAATCGAATTCCGAGCAAATTTTAGCCTCTTTCAATTCAGTCGATGTGCACCTTCGGGGATTCGCAGGCCTGACCTATTAGAAAAACAAGAAAACATTCAAACTACGCTGCTTTGATCTGTTGGCGGCGTGTAAAATTAAATTTTTGCCTTGAATCTAATTCGTAGCAAGGCAACGCCAATTGCATAAAATATTTCAAAGGACTTGTCTCTATTTTTTCTTATCGAATTTGACAAAATTTTGAAATGTAGTGCCTAACGAAAGACAGCTAATATTTCAATGATTATATTTATCATATTTTTTTTTTTAATTTCTTCTTATTTTTTCACTTCAAGTCAAGTAAAAATTTCGGTTTGAATTTTAAAATTGTAGTGGAAATTTTACGATACAGCTTACTTATAATTGAAAATTTCTGCATTTCAGAATTGAAATAACTATGGGCTAGCAAGCATCAGACTTCGTTATATATGCAATATATGTCTATAAGTGCAGAATATTGGCAGATATCTGAGGGAAATTGTATCATATGTATCTGTAAATACTTAAAGGGAGAACTACCACAATAGGTCTTTCAGGCTTGGAGACTAGATTCATGCTCCAAATACAATCGAATCTTATCTAAAGTACAACTTTTATATTGTGCACTTTCTGAGTGTATAATTAAGTAATTCGCCAATGCATGTTTGCATCCATAATAAACAGCATGTGCCAGCGCGTCCTTTTTCCATCAGCTTTCATAGGCGCTGCCAGTCGCACTGTCTCACATCACCCTCACCGACGAATCGAGTGCAACAAAGCGGAAAGGCAAATGCGGCCCACTTTTGGCCACTTGGCAGCGCGAAGCACACACAAATACCGGTTACACACACCACTGAAGTCACCATAGTCTACATAAACAATAATGCCTAGCACCAAACTGGAGTAGAGCGAAGCTTTGGTAAAAACAGCTGAAGGACGCAACGACTCAGCGGAAGTAAGAGCGCGGCGACTCCGAAAGTGGTTCACCTGCGACAGGCATTTGGATTGCGGTAGAACTGCGCGCTGAATGTGGAACGCAAGCTGCGGGGAGCGCAATCCCTGACGGCCGAAAGCTTTCGCTAAGGCAGAGGCAGTGCGAGCCGCTTCGTAGCGCTCGTGCGAAGCTGCAGCTCAGGGATGCTGCGAAGGCTGCTTGGCATGCTCTGCTGCAAACTCGGGAACCTGGCCACACACACACACACGCATTCACACGCATGCACAAGCTCGCTTCAAACAGCGCCACTCTGGGCCAACTCGCCTCAGTTAAGCTCCAGCATCCGTCAGATTCGCAGCATGGCAAGCGCTTCGGGAAGGCAGTGCCGCCAGCCGAGCCAGTGATTGGAAGTGAACACGTTTCACGTTCTGCCCGTGTGCTTCACAACCAGTTGAAGTCGACCAGCAGGTGCCACTCCGCAGTCGGCTGCAGTTGCACTTGAACCGTTCTCGTCGCAGCAACGCGCGCAACCTCGTGCGGGGAGTTGCATAGGAATAAAGTCGCGGCTAGCTGGAACGCCACATCGCCACATAGCCACATTGCCACATCGATTCATTGAGCGAACAGTGTAGAATTTTTGGCGTGACACACAAAAAGCAATAAACAAAAGCGAAAGCCAACGTGAAATAGTGCAAAACGAAAAGCTCAAAACAGAAAGCAAAAAACCTTTGAAGTGCACAAAAAATCGTATCGTCCTTAAATCGAATCTTGAAATTTTCGTTTGAGTGGCCAAGGTTCCACTTGCAAGCACAGCAGATTTCTTCGAAGCAAGCAAAGCAGCCCAAAGGTATAGCCTGCCTGACCCTTGTGAGCACTGCTATGCTGCGATCCTCGCTGGTCCCTTTTTGTGTTTTGTGTGTTTCTCCTATCTTGTGTGTGTGTGTGTGTTTGTGTGTTTTTTTGTTCTTTGGCACGAACTGCAAAATTAATCAAGTCGAAATGGTCTGGGCGCTCAGTTTGGAAAGGTTGCCTTTTCCTTTGGAGCGCTGGCATCCGTCGTGCATTTCACTTTCGCGGCGGCCGCTGTCGGAATCTGGAGCATTGCGAGTTCTCGCTACCAAGCGCCCCAAGTGCCTCGGCTAAGTGCAAAAAGCCTGTTCGCAACTCGAGCGGAAATTAAAATTGCTGTTCCTCTTTGGGCGCTGATGCGGAAGGAGTGCGCATAGACAGAAGGTGCGGATGGATGGATGGGTGGAAGGGGCGGATGCAGGCGCACTGCTGCCGGGAAAATTAACGGTTTTGCCGTTTTTGTTTGTGCTTGGTTTAGTGATTCGTTTCAGATTTAGTTTGCAACTTTTTAATTACATTTGGACGTTTTTTGGCGAAAGTTGTTGTTGTTGCTTTTTGCACCGTGCTTAGGGGAAAGCGTGTGCGACAGCAATTAATAAAATATGGCGTACGGCATTGAAAGTGAAATGTGCGACAATTCCGCAAGAGAATCGTTTAGCTTTGGCAAGGACCTCACAAAGGCAGTAAACAAGTTTAAACTTAATGTCCTTAATTTTAAAGCTCTCAATTTATGTTAATACTATTAAACTTTAATCAAGTTGGAAAATTCTTAATGCTAGTTTCTGTAGCTTAAGAATCCTTTGCTCATGAAACTAGAAAATATGGCCTTTGTAGCAGGAATACGGCCTGCTAGTCAGCTCGGCCTAGAATGCTATTCGACTTTGAAAAACACAAGTACAATAAAGAACATGATTCAAGGAAATCACTAAAATAATCAATCATTATCCTTTCATGCTTCACTTGTCTATTTAGCCAACGAGTGTAAGCAATAAACTTGCTTTTGCTTTTTATCCAGAGTTGAGTCTGAATGAGCAGACACTTCAAAAATAACTAAAATAATGTTGAATAAATATTAGGTACCATGTTTTGTCGCAAAGTTATCAATATGAGCGTTGAGCTTAATATTTATGAGAAGTAAACCGTGAATTTAAATTATGCGAAATGTATTCACTTGGCTATTAAAAGGATTATGCTTGAACGTTTCTAAAACCTTTCAGAAATTTGGATTTATATTTTTGATTGGATCACTATCAGTGCGATTATTCTTAAAATTATTAAAATTGAACTGCCTGCGAAAAGTTGTAACTTGAACAAGCAGAATGAAATAGTTTTGTAGCGAAGGAAGGATAGGCTTTGGTTTAGCTTACACACGTTGGCTGCATAGGCAAGTGAAGCATATTAGCATAATATGAAGAACATTTTATGACTTGACTAACGATTTGCCTTATTATATGCAATAATATGAATATGCCAAATACATTTATTGAATATAAATATTCAAAATTATGGCACTAAAGAAGCAGACACACAAAAATCTTGACACTTCTTAACGAGTTAGTAGCATATTTCTTGAAGCAATCAAAAAGTTATTTAGATATTGACTTTACAAGTTCAGCAACACAATTGATTAAATGTTTAAAACGAGCAAAATGATCATGTATCAACAGAGCCTCATAGATGCATAGCTTCAAAAAATATGAAGCAACTTTCATTAAGGATCGGTGTTCAATATTCATGCCTGCAACTGTTTGCCTTATCTGCAAAACATTGCTTCATATAGTTAATAAAAGTTGTATATTACCAAGCTACGAAAGCATATAAAACTTTCCTACAATTTGCACATTTTCACATGTCTCAACTTTGAGCCTTTAAATTAGCAGTAATTGCCAAGCGTCAAGGATGCCAACAGACTGTCGAATGAAGTAATTTAAAATTCCGTCAAGAACAAGCAATGACTTACGAACATGCTTTTACACATGCATACACACACATGCACGTAGAAGTGGTTGTATATGAGCGCTTGTATGCCGGCGGAAGTTGCACGAAATGAATAATCGAAGAGGAAATTAAATATTTCAGCACAGCAAGAAGAGACAATGAAGTCATGATTTAATAATAAAGAAGTGCTTAAGTGAACTTAAAACGAAAATTCGAACTGAAAGCATTAAAGTGTGTGTGAAAGAATTTTGCAGAAATAAAATAAAAATTTCAACTGACAATATCAAAGAGTGAAAAGCAAATAACAACAGCAAAAAAAGTACTCTGCTGAAATTAAAAGCAAGTTGGAAATAAGTCAAGAATAATACAAAAGTGCTTAAATTGAAAGCGAATTAAAGTAAGAAAAATATACGAAAATCCCTCGAAAATTGCCCAAAATACAATAACAAAGTTATAAAAGCAAATACATAAAAGCAGAAAATCGCATCAAATATTTAATTGAAAGTCGATTTTTGTCGAACCAGTTCATTCAAGTGGAAATACGATTGAAAGGCAGCAGGCATTGATAGAATTCTGTGTGCCGCCACTGAACTGCGAGAAGAGCGAAAATAAATACGCCTGTGAAAACTGCTGCCCTCTACGCCCATGTGTGTGAGTGAAAATCAGTATCAAGAAAAAGCCAGTGAAAAAGTAAGAACGTAAAACAGCAAAAAGAAAAACCTAACCAAAAAAAAGTGAGAAAGTGAAGGTAGTAAGCGAGTAAGCTGTATTCAGGTGAAAAGCAGAACTTCTTATCAGTGTGTTAGTGTGGTCACTGAGAGCGCAAGCTGTGAGTACGGAAACACTAGCAAACGAGACAGAAAAGAGCGACCTCTTGTGAGCGTGCTTGCGCGAAATTAAGCGCAGATTATCAGCAGATTATATTTTAATGAAACCATGGCAAGCACACGCTCGCACACACACTCGCACACACACTGAGTGAGTGAATTAGCGCATGTGTTGGACATAGTCCTTTCCGCTGTCTGCGCTGGTAGAACGAGCAGCAACGCTACGGGATTATCGCCAGCAACAGGTGAGTCTTAGTGCTGTACTTTATATGCAATTTATTTGGCCGTGTCCGCCAGGCCGCCAGCTCGCCGTCAACTGTTGTGTGCGAGAATGGCAAAAAAATGTTAATCTCGCTGCAGCGAACATACACATACTATATATGTACATATGTATGTGCTCATATAAGGCGCATGCCAAGCGTGCATAATGTGCGGGCAACAGCAGCAGTACAGTGTTGCCACTTGCTTAAGCATTGTTGCGACCAAATGTAAAAATAATTGGCGCAACAGCTCGTGTAACCGAGGCTTAGGCCTCGCCTTTCTCGCATACATTTTTGTGTGCTTTTTCTATTTTTTCCATTTTAGCACAAGTTTTCGGCAGCTACTTATAAATTTATTCTATAGCCGCTTCGAAATGGCATTGTCCAAAAAATGTGAAGAAAAGCAATCTTGATCTGAATTGAAAAGAGATAAATATACTACTTTTTAGAGTATAGAGTTTCTTGTACATTGCATTTTAATGAAATAAATTCAAATTTTTTATTTCCAACTTATTGTTCAGTTTTAAAGTATTCTGAAAAAGTTTTGAGTGCAGTCGCCAACACCAGAATTTATGCCTTGAGCCTATGATGAGTCTGTTTTAGTGCAGAAGTAGAAGCACAATAAAGGCCCTCTAACAATATCAATGTCTATGGGCAGAAGAAAGTCCAAGAGCTTCTTCTTTAAAGCTTTATGCGATGACAAGCCAATAATATATTTTTGTATTTAAAACATTTTGTAAAAAATTTTATTACAATAATGTGGCAGCAAATTTTGTTAAAGAATTATTATTATTATTATTATAAAGAGTTTATTTATAAAATAAATTTTATATAGAAACTTAGAAATAGACACTAACAACTAAGGTTTTCGGCCTATTTTCGTTAAAGAAATAAATTCACCAACTAGCAAAAAATGCTAATCTGCAAAAAAAATGACATAAGTTACTTATTAATTATCAAAGTGGCAACGCTGTTTGCAGAATGCTTACATTATTTCACTATCTGGCGGAAAAAAGTTTGTGCAACCAACAAAAGTGAGGCAGATTTCGTGCGCTGCTTGTAGTCAGTTGGGAAGCGGGGCAGCAGCCCACTGCGATTAGCCACACGAGCATGTTCTTGCGCAATTCGTTGACCAGCAATTCAATTCCACTATAAAACTCGACGTCGAGCATAAACTTTACAAACTTTTCGCGTTTTGTGGGCGCATCTGTCAACGTTGCGTCTGACAGGGCAGCTGTGGCGGCAGCCGGATGCCGCCAGCGCCACTTCCGAGTGCCCTTTCGCACAGGTAAGCAACCAAGCAACGCCACGAAAAAACTTTCGCTACACCAATTCCATATTAAACTTTGTGGCGTCCTTGCGCAAGTTTGTGTTTCTTGCCAACTTGCCAAATGGAAAATGGACACTGACTTCCGGCATGTTGTTGGCCATTTCGCTGCGTCACACAAAGCAGCACAGTCCGAATGCGTTTGCATGCCGAAAAGTTTTTGTGCGTTGGAAATTTGAATTTGAATGCGACTGGCATTTGTATGCCAAAGCAAAGCAAAGCAAAGCACCTTTTAATGTAATCACGTTCCGTGGCACGGCGCACTCCACACTCCCCTCTCAGGTGAAGCTAAATAGTGGAAAGCTGCTGCTGCTCTCTGCTCGCTCCGCTCGTGCGTTTATATTTTATTTCATTTTCACTGGCGCACTTTTGATGATTCATTGTGGAATGCGCTGCGGGCCGAACTTTTTCTCAGTTGTTCGCATTTTGTTTTAAAACAATTCGCTTTTAGTTTGCTGTTTGTTTAGAAAGTGCTGCTGCAAATGCAAACGCCAGAAAGTTGAGCGCAAAGTTGATTGCAATTTTTTTTAATAATTCATTATTGTGTATTCTCTACTAATGGACACCACTCTGCTTCGAAAAAGAGAGAAAAAAGCACGCTTAAAGCGGCACTTTAGAAATGAAAGAACATTCCGGCTTTTTGTTTTGAGCAATTTTCCGTTCACATCAAGCACAATTTGAAAGTGTTAAAGCAGTTCGCTTTAGGAAATGTATGCTGCTGATGACGTCAGCGCTTTATAATGTCTGCAGGCACAAGCCTAAGTGCAAGATATAAAACCAAATTGAAAAATCAGCCCTTTTAATGTGATTGGCTAAAAATTTTCAAATGCAATTGCTTCTGAATATATTATAAGCTTTTATTGTAGAGTGGTATTCAATAGCCCATAATATGAAGGATAATAGCATAACTACATACAAATTTAAAGCAGAGGCCGGTTTTGAACCGAGCGGGGCCCTTCGATGCCCCTTTTCGACAAAACTCCAAGGAACCACGCATTACAGGGAGAATTCGTTCTTCTGTCATACATCGAGGTTGTGGAATATTCTTCTTGCGGAAGTTTTCCCACGTCATTGCAATATTCGTGAATTCAAGGCAAATGTTCACCGTCACTACTCCACTTTCCCACACCCACTACCCTATGATCCTTTCGAAACCAACAATTGCTTAGCATGTAAAGGGGGCATCCCCTGAGTGTTGGTTTAAGCGGAAAAAAAGGCACTTATTAATTTTGATTTATTTTTGTATCAAAATGCATACACTTTGCTTAAAAAATTTAAGTTAGTATTGCGATTACAATTCTTTCCAAACACACGAGGCTTTCTTCAGCTGACCAGGCAGGGAGTGTTGCATAATCTTTAAAGACAGCTTCAGAACCGTCGAAGAAGGATGAAGGTTGTGCTGGCTAGTTCCGCTCCAGATTCTGCTGTGAGGTTTTAATGAAATATTGGATTGCTTTTACAAGTAACTATTTTTCGAATTTCGAATTATGAAATCGACTGCTATATGCTACACCTTCCAATGATATATTGTTCCAATGCATGCACTAAATTATATAACCAGATAATAAACTTGGAATAAGTATACTAATGGAACAATGTAAATGTTGTTGTAAATATATCAAAAACAGTTTACTAAACCATAGCCAAAAACAGATTTTCCAGCCAGGTTTGCCGAATCGAGTTTTACAGCAATTAGTTTCGGCACTTTGTCGCATAAAATGTAGCAACAAATTTGCCAAATGTAATCATTTGAGCCATAACATGGCCAAAACACTCCGCTTCGGTTCCTGGTCAGCTTCTCCATGCAACCGGTAAGCCCATTAATAATGCCTAAATTTATTAAATTGAGAGTGGGCGCTTACGAATTGCCGATTTCCGTTGGGATCGTTGCGCACAATAAACATGGCCGACGCACTGATTAACGGTAAATTCATATTAATTTATAATTGCACATTGTTGTTGCAGGCATTGTTATAGCATCATATGCATGTGTTGTTGTTGCTGTTGCTGCTGCATATAAACAAATGCGCCTGCAATTAGGCCAGCTCGCAATGGCCGAGAGTCGGCTTGAACTGGGCTGCTTGTGGCGACCAGGGCGATGCCAGTTTGCTGCTGGTTGGCGGCGTTGGCAGCAGCTGTGCTTGTGGTTGCCTCAAATAGCAATTCATGTGACAGAGCACAATGCGTTTGCGGTTCGATCTTGCGGCTTTAAATAAAATTTGAATTTGCCGGCGTGGCCTGGCCTGGCGCCACACACACACACAAACACAAACAGCGGATTAAAGTGTTTTATTAAATTTATTGAAATTGAATTAAAACTGACACACGTGTGAATGTGGCTTATAGTTTCAAAGCAGCACACAGACACAGACACATGTATTAACACTCTTATGCATATTTAACAACCGGAGAGTGAAAATTTCAAAAATTTCATTTAGTGGAATTTTGTAAAATTTTACAAATTTTTGATCAAACACACACATATAACTTGCGAGCGTATAAGCGATTGATTTTAATGTTGGTATTGTGTGGTTAATTCGAGTAATAAGCCGTTAAATCCTTCACAAGCCAATTTTTATTCATTTTGTATTTTCGAAAGTATTCACATGTATATGAAAATTAATAATCTTCCTTCAGTTCGTAAAATATTTGAGGCAGAAAATTTCAATTTTTTGGAAATGATGGTTTGCATATCTTCATGAATGCAAGCTTCACAAAGCACTATGAAAGTATTAATGAGTTTGCTCTTGAAAATAGAAAAAAAATTCCAGGCGCAGAAATAATACTTGCTTTGACAAAATTGACAGTTCTCAAATTGTCTACGGCGACTACGACAAACAGAATGCTGAATTTACTAAAAAAAAAGTGAATTTTGCTATCAAATTGAATTTTTTCAAAACAAATTTACACAATTTTGTAGAATTGGCCTAGAGATTAATTAAAGTGCATATGTTTGACCTGGTATGTACTTTAAACTTTTTTACAGACATTTTTAACCTCAAAAAAAGTTTATATGATGATAAAAATTCGAGACTGCTCTTCCTACTTAAGAGATTTCTCTCAAATTCTTAACGCTCTCTTCAAATTCATATAAAATCATTTTCAAGTACAATTAAAATATTCACACGCTCCACAATCTCATATATTAGATTTTTGTGCCAATTTAGCAGAGTTGTCGCCATTTTGGTTATTGCTTTGTTGTTGCTTTTCATACAAAGCAGTTTACGAGCATATATGCCGAAGTTTACTTAGTATATGTAGAATATGTTTTAGAGCGTCGTAAAAGTGTCAGACAAACAAATAAAATTTTAACAAATTTTCGTTTGCATAGTTTGAGCATGAAATATATAAAAGTTTTCCTTTGAGATGTTTTAAATTATGCCCACTTTATGACTTAGGGCCAGTTTCACAGTGGATATTTAAACTCTGATTGCAGTTTAAATAGGGAATTTCATTTTCACAGTTGGAAGTTAAATACGATTTAAATAGCCGATTGTGGATATTTAAGTACGGCACAGAGTTGCAATCGGAAACAAATAAACAGCTGATTTCGGATGTGCAAGCAAGCTGCGTGGACAATATTGCAATTTGTAAGAGATCAAATTAAACATAAAACTGCATGGTATAGCACATATAAATGATCCTGTAGTATCATAAATAATATAAACTGTAAATTTTTCGCACAATATCAAATAATTCACTTCTTTCGGCCGACGAAAATTTTTAGTTTGCGCTGCCTCCATAATAGAACAATTGAACATATGTTTTTGGCAAGTTGTGCCAACCTTCAAATGTCAAATACATATTCCGTATTTAAATAAATGCACTGTGAAACTCAAAGAAAGTTAAACTAGATTTAAACTCAATTTGCAAATTAGATTTAAATAGCCACTGTGAAACCCGCCCTTAGTCAAAATTGATTAATAGTACGAAAAGTACAGTTACTATAGTAAGCTGCTTGAATACTATTGTTATTGTTATTGTTAGAAGGCCTTTGTTGCGCACCGCGACCGCCGAATGGATCTTTTGTGCTGGCCTGTATCTAACCCAGTTGTGTTAGGCTCTTAATGAAAAGTAGCACTTTACTGTGTTTGGTGTTCCATATTTTCCGTGGGGGCACTGAGTAGCCTCCTAGATGGATGTTTCTTAGCCTACTAATTGCCGGACAGTCGCACAAGATGTGCTCGGACGTTTCAGTCCCTGTCTCGCATAGTCGGCATATATCCGTGTCGGATAATCCCATCTTCATCAGGTGGTATCGAAAACTGCAGTGGCCTGTGAGATACCCTGTGAGGATGCGGAGGCCTTCCCTATTCAACCTGACAAGCCTTTGTGATGCTTGAATACTAAGTTCTAGTTCATGATATTCGGAATGTCAATCTAACTTTGACAGATACGCATTTTTCTGCTTGAAGAACTGTGCAGAAATTTCCGCCATAAAATCCTTTGTTACATTCCAAAACGTTTTTCCAGATTCAATTTAAAATGTAAACAACTTTTATGAAGCTCATAAAAAAGTATTTGCATGAAAATTGTACAGGCCTCAATTGTCTACACACACATGTACATATAAACAGCTTGAGTGCTTTGGTTGGCGTTGACACACTTACGCATACACTTGTGCATATATTCATATGTATGTAGATGTGCACATGTAAGCATGTGTGTGTTTTTGATAGTACGAGTCAAAGAGCTCAAGCATGGTAGCAAACGTTTCTGCGTATAAACGCGTAAAAGTGAAACAAAACAATTAAAATGATTTGTCTCGCGCTGCCATAAAAACACAAACTTTTGCGCAACTCATTTGTTTGTATGGGTTTTATTTGTGTATGTGTTATGCATGTGTGAGGGCGAGGAATATTTAAATATGCATAAAAAATTTCAGCAAATGCGACTATGCAAAAGTATATGAGTAGTCGGCTAAAAGAATTCGAATATCCATATTCAAACATGCTGATAAAGGACAACACACTCTTAGCTTAAAATCGATGTCCTGTTGCCACGATTTTGTTCGAAGTTTTTTGTAATTTCTGCAGTGCTTTTGTATTGTAAATATTTTACGAAATTAAATTCAAATTCATTAACAATTTTGAAAATATATCGACTCAAAAAGCAAACAAATATCCATTTTGGTGGAAAATCAAGGACGAGAAACGTTTCTTTATGATTCTACCGTTCCCGATAACATGAAAGAAAGTGGTGCCTAGTGAATGACGTGTACGTAAGTATATAAGTATACTTTTCCACAAATATATATCTCTAGTTCAGTGCTCGTAGTCGCATAAGTGAATACCGATTTTGTAGCACTCGAACATCTCTAGTGAGCTCGAAACGCGTGTGATTGCGTAACAATGGCTCCTTTGCAGTTGTGTGTATGTGTGTATGTGTGTTTGATGACAAAGCAAGCATTATTCAAGAGCGTGTGGAATTCATGCGAAGCATGTCAATTGCACAGAGACTCCTTTAATTTAACCAAATTTAATGGAAAACTTCTGGGAACACTTGTTAACATTAGCATTCCGCGCCGCAGTCAGTTAAATGCTAGGGAGAAAGGCCGTAACGCTACAACATCGAACAACAGTAATAGCAACAACAACAACAACTTTAACAAAACAAAAGTCTAAAAGCAGCGCAATCAATCAGTAGCAGTTTCCAAATTGAAGCACTCTCGCAATTCAGCGCAGAACATAAAACAACTTGACTGGCTTTCCCGGGGCGGGGTGGGGTGGGGTGGAATCGAGCAGAGCTGGATTGAGCTGGTGCCAATGTGGCGGCGTAAGAGGATTAATTACGCTTTGCCAGTGTGTCGTAATTGTGCGCGCACACACATAAAGGCGTAGTAGTTCCCTTGCGAGTCGTTTTATTTGAGGTGTTATAACAGCAATTATTCATTCTGAACTGTTGGAGGCAACGCATCTATTGTCAGTCTAAGTGAAAGCTGTCACTCAGCATACGTAAGTAGAAGCGTGAGCATTTCTTACCGCTGATATATTAAATTTAATAGGCGCGGTTTTGAAAGTGTGCCTTATAGTAATTTAAAAGTAATATATATGCCTAAACAGCAGACAGGAGCTGAACGACTGAGCAATAAATTATTAAATTAAATTAAGGAATGTCAAAATAATACTTATTGCAGAAACACTGCATCTTATATGTATATTTATATTCAGATTCAGAAAGGTTAGCTGAAATGTGAGAGAAAAATATATAATTCTTAATGAAAAATTACAATACAAATAGATTGTAGATTGTATTTCTACTAAGGGTTAGTTCCCGCTCGCAGACTGAGAGGCCAATTGTAGCAATTCTCCAGAGAGAAGCCCTACATCAGGCCGTAGCCCGGTATTTGGGTGTGCTTGGGCAACTAAGTAAGTAAGTGAACTAGTTCGACTTAAGCATTTAGAATATTTCCACAAATTTTGGGACTGCAAATCGAATTTATGGACAACGCAAATAGAGATTTAAAATTTTTTTCACCTTGCAAATCAAAATGGCTGTCAATTCTCTATGCGTCAGCGTGCCTGTTGGATATCTTAAGCGCATTTAGGTACCCTAGTTCCCCACACACGTGCATATATATTTTTTATTGACACGACGTGAGAAAGGAATGCCTCAAAACATTACAAAAACAGACAAAAATCGTTTATCTTATGCTAAGTTCTTTACGAGAGTACCGATTTTTGGAAAATATAATTGAATCATCAACCGAAGCCAATAATCTGCTCTTAAAAAATATAGCTAGATATAAAAAAGATGTCATAAGTGTTGCATACAAAGTATGAAATTCAGACATAAAGGCAGCGCCGTGGAATACTTTTAAAGTAAGATAGCAATTCGGTTAGATTATCTGCACATTAAACGGGAGCGATATACATAGATAAGTGAGCTTCACACGCGAAGGATATGTGCAAAATTGTGAGCGAGTAAAAAAGCGGAATGGCTGAAGGTAAGGATATGCATACAAGAAAATGACACAGACGCGCAATTTTAAAGACGCACATGCACAGTGCCCGAGGCCATAAGGAATTACGACACACACACACACCCACACTACGCGCAGGGAGTGCAACGTGCGCCACTAGGAAGCAATGATATAAAACTATTGTACAAAGAAGCCATAAGTGTCAGAGAAAACTCCACTCGAACGATAATGGCGTAGAAGTGGCACGGCTGCACCAAGGAAAAGCAGCAGCGACACCACCAGGAAGTGTTCAAGACGTTCTGCGATAACAACAAAAATGCAAGGATGCGTGAAGAGGAAGCCACTAAAGAAAAGGAACTGAAAACTACAGCACGAATAAGAGTTATTATCTGCACTGAAGAGACAATGAATAATGGCGTGGGAAATCGGACGCAGAGCATAAAAGGCGCAGTCGACGTTGCGGCAAGGACTCACTAATGGAGCTAGAAAGCAGACGTTCAGCTGCTGAATGGAGTCATCTCAGCTGGGCAAGCGAAAGTGTTCAAGAAATGCCAATAAATATGTATGTGCAAAAAGTGGCGCTGATTCTTGTAGGCTACTATCAACGCTATGCATACGTCATCAAAACGTAAAGAATATTAGAATTGCTCTCTTATTGAATCAAAGCATTACCGCAACTGATTTTTATGCCAAATTTGATAAATCTAGTTCAAGCTGATTGGCAGAAATAAATTTCTTATATAAAAAGTTGACGAATCTTAAAAGTTGTATTTCATTTGAGCTTTTGGAGATCAAGAGAATTTCAGGGAGCCTCAAAAAGGTTATAGAAATTGTATTTAAATTAGTTGTTGTTGTTGCGATTTCAATGAACTTTGGCAGACGTTCTTAGTTGTAACTGTCGAATTATTTCATATAAATTTTAATGAAATATCATGTCTAGTTCCGAGATAATATAAACGAATATTGTAGAACAAAACTTTATATGTATAAGAAGCGAAGAGAAAGAGAGAGAGAACAGACATTTCAAAGACCGAGTAAACAATAGCCAGAATAACGAATAGACCGGTATTTATATGCACAACCAGACAGATATATATCCGTGATAATGCACGACATAGCTTTTGAATATGCTTGTGAAATGTGAAAAATATACCAGGCCCCTTCATTCACTTTTGGTGTCTATTAACAATATCCTGCTAGTATAGCTAACTAGTCAAGTCTGCCAGCCCAACAGCGTATCCACCCTATGCACTATATAGTTGAATACCTCAACAGCTCCAACTGGCTTAAATAACTTCACTCCGTATTTCAAAGCATCAAATTGGCACTAGTGTGTCTCTAAACGAAGCAACCTTCCCCATTCACAAGTCATTCTGACATAAATAGTCAGAACACATACAAAATTTCGCCTTGCCGAATTTCGTCGCCCCCTGCCCCGCCTGCAACGAACGTGTGTTTCCTGCGTTTAAGTTTGATTACGGGGCGCGCAATTTATGAGCATGTTTTCAATCTGGATCGTGTGTGTACGACTTATTTCAATTTGGCTTAGGCGAATTACCGTTGCGTGCCCAATTCCTGGGCAAGCATTGATTTTCAATTTCTATTGGAGTGCGGCCAGCACACGTAGTCGTATGAGTAATGTAATATTTGCTGTCATAAGGCTGTGGCAGCCAGGCTGGCTGGCTCGCTGGCTGGCTGATATGGAAGACAGCCTGGCGCTGCGGAGTCGTACTGTCATGTCGTCACATACATTTAAGCGCTGAGTCCGCATTTATGCGCGTCTTGCCACTTGAGCGGAGCTGGCCCACCCGCGCACACACACATAAATTGTTTACCCCGGCTCGTGCTGCTGCGCGTGCTATCGTTGGCCTGCTTGATTCAGAGCCTGCCAGCTGCCCTTTCTACTTCCCGTTCCTGCTCCTTACAGCACCTGCTACTCGCTGCTTATCAGCGGCAGTGCAATATGTTGCTGGGGGTGGACACTTGGCGTCAGTTCAGCGCAGTCGGTTCGGTTTGGTTCAGTTCAGTTCAGTTCGTTGGAGTTCTGGCAGCAGCAGCTTTTAGCCCACATGGAAACGAGCCAAAAATTAACTCGAAAATAAATTCATGAGAATGTGCCTGTAAGTCACACTAGCTGTCACACTCACTGCCATTGTGTAAGTGTGTGTGTTTGTGTGTGAGTGTTTGTGCATGTATGAGTGGGTATTACGTGACACATTTAAAAGGCAAAACTAATGTCACCGTCAACCACTCCAAGTGTCATTGTACCGTCAGTGACGCGCGATGCTCGTGTGCGTGCTCCTGCTCCTGCGCCCCCCGCTGCCACACATTTTCGCGTTACGTTCGCTTGGAATGTTGCTGTCTGCCAGACGCAAAGCAGCGTACATGAGTGCTCGCGTATGCGCCCCTGGGCTGCTATACAAGCGCGCTGACGCGTGCGTAGGTGTAGTTGCAGTCGTGTGCGTAGGTTAGAGCCTGACTTCCGGTGTTTAAAGTGTGTGTGTGTATGCATGCCCTGTTTTGCTCTCAACTATTTTTCAACTAACTTCAACCATACACTTAATTATCAGCAGAATTTCATTGAACGTCGAAAGGACATTTTATTGTTAGCTGTTTGACATGTGCATAAATAACATAAAAGTATATCTTCCTTTAATCCTTATTGACTTTTCTCACTGCTTGTTGGTAATAAATAACCAAAATGCTTTCGCTATCTTGCTACTTCTGTCGAAAAATTTAAATATTTCAATTATTTATGAGCGCTTTAGTGTGGCACATACCGAAAGCAATTTTTCATGTAAGAGTTTTGCTCTCGAGTCCTTTGCATTCCGAGTTCAGCTCTCGTCGAAAAAGCATAATAAATTTTGCTTGAATTTATGCTAGCAGCTTTCACGCACCATTTGCTCTCATACATAGCTGAAATTTATCTGTATGCATATGAAAATAAATATGTTTCAATTTATGCTTTTGCCAATGCGAAATCTAACATTTTGCATTGTTTTATTTATATTTTTAAATATTCTACTAACTTCAGTACTTCAGCATAGTTTTCTGCTAAAGGCGGATTACGAATTTTCAAGTGGAAGACAAGTGGAAGTTTAAAGAACAATTAAATTAAATGCAAATAAATGAGAACTCATTTTATCAACTTCATATCAAATCTAACTCAACTATACTCAAATGGTTTTTTCATTTGCAAATAATTTTAAATTTTAGTGACAAAGTTTCTACTATACAAAAAAGCACTTTTTAAATAAACTGCTCTCCCTTATATATTATTATTATATATTATTATTATTTCCACATGCATTTAACCAGAGATTTCCTTGATAATTGCTTCTAAATATTTACAAAAATTAACATTAACATAGTAATTATATACACACATTATAATATAGATGATATTATCATGAAGTTCAATCTGCATAATTGGCTGGTAAAAACGAAAGATTTAAAGAAGGAAATATGCAAATAAAACTCAAAGCTAATCTAACTTGCCAAAGTACAAAATAATGATATCTCTGTAAGCCGATTGGATAAAAAGTCTTAAGAATATTTTTATAGGCTGCTTCCCGGCTGTAAATATTAGTACTACTAAAAGCTGCGTTAAGTTAACAGGGGTGAGATTCCAGCAAAATTTCCGTTAAGATTACACAGCAAAATTTATGAAATTTTAAGGAATTTTATGAAATCTCAGATTTCGTGCAAGCGAAAAAGAAGTATTTAGTTGAAATATTTCTTTGACAGCAGTTTTCCTCTTAGGAAACACTTTTAGTCGCAGCGCAGCGAATTCCACTTAGTCATTAAGACAACAGTTAGAAAAGTTCTGCAAAAAGCTTGCATTAAGGATAAATATTAAAACTGGAATGTAGAGATATTATCAACTGCCAATATCAATACTACAAAAAGATACTTCCTTACACTTTCAATCATTTTCCATGCTAAGAAATTGGCTAAATTTAAGCAAAATGATCACATAAAGGCGCTAGTCAGCTGTAAAGCAGAATTTTGCAACAACATTTCATGCGCCATGCCGTCACTCCGTCACTCATGCCACTCTCGGTAGCAGTAATGAAGATGACAACAAAGAAAGATGGCGGAAATGATAACGAATGCGCAGACCCGCCGCAGATGACGGAGCGCAAGGCGGAGGACAGACTAACATGAACCTCCCTCAAAGCTAATGTTATGTGTATGGGATTAAGAGGAAGCTGTGGGGGTGTTTCAAGTCAGTTGATGCGCTGCACCCCTCCCCCCCTTTCCCCCCTCCGCCTGCTCACTTGCTGACGCACACAAGTGAAAGTCAAGACGGCGGCGCTGAAGGAGACGAGCAAAGCAAAAATGGCAATGCGACGCAGCGCAGGCAGCCGTAAAAATGCGCTGGAGTGGGAGACGCGGGCGGGCAGTAGCGGCAGGTCCAAGACAGGCAGCGGCGAGCAGTGTGTAGCAAGCGCATGGAGCGTGGAGCGTGCTTGGCAGAGTATTCGACTAATAAAAATGTCAGATCGAATTGAAGACGATGATGAGGGCACATTCGCAATTTGATTCACCTGCGCTGCGGAGCTGGCAAACTGGCAAATGGCAACACGCCACACGGCAGCGGGCAGCAGGAAACGCGGCAGTCAAGGCAGCTCATGAGCCGTGAGCGCGTTCAGCGCGTTTACGACTTCAGCATTATCGCCATTTGCAAGCTTTAAGCGTGCAGAGATATCGCACGACTGCGCACCCAAATGACACTGTACAAATATTGTGGCCAAGAGGTAGCTGCTCCAAGAGTCGAGTGCACGATTGCAAAATGAAAAAAAAAACGAAATTTGCCACAAAAAAATATTTGAAGAGAAGCCATGCAATAAGTTCTAGTTTGCAAGCAAGAAGAGTAAATGCCTGCATAAATTTAATATGCTGAAGAAAAATCGAAGCTATAATCTGAAACTTGAACTTAAAAGTATATAATCCGAGACACTCCCGTCTCGCATCCTAACAATTCTTATACATATTTTGAATTTCCATAAACTTTGAATTGTACATACATATATCAAACCCCTATTTCCAGTGCAATAAAACATCCTACGTGTTATAACGAACACTCCGAACTCTCTGCGTTTTCATTTTCTTAATAACTTCTGCCCATCCCGGGGCATGAAGTTTTCCATGTATCAATATTCTTTGATTAAGTACAGAATTTAAGAATTTTCTGGTGTAAAATACTGCCAAATTATCTCGCTGTTCAACATTTATTTGTTTAAGTGAAGCTCCGAGATTCATATTTTGGCTTCTGAATATAATGTTTGATATGATATACTAACTTTAACATCTGATCAAAAACATAAAGCTTCAAATTTGCATATATAGCTTCAAAAATGTATATGCTCTTCTTCTTATGTATTGTTTCTAATACATTGTCAGTTTTAAAATTTTTTTCAAATAATTTGGGTTTTCTTGAAGAAATTTTTCCACTACAGCGAAAACTTGCAGAAATAATGACATCTAGCAGAGAAGCAGCGACACAAGAACTTAATACAGTTTTCATTTTTGTTGTGAAATTGCCTGCCAGATTGCGTATGTCCTGTAAGAATTTTTTTTGAAAGTGTGTTTGTATTTGTGTAGAAGTAGTTCTGTAAAATAAAACGTATCAACAGAAACATAATATGTAAATTAGAAGGTAAATCACATAAGTTTGTGCAGAAGCTTCGAAAAATTTCTGCTCTAAAACCAATCTTTCAGAATTTTAGGCGCTACTCTCGTTCATATATTTTTAAATATTTGTGAAAGAATGTTTAAAAGCTTAGATATTTTGCAAAGTTAAAGTACATTTTTTTTTAGACTGTACCAATTCTTGTAGGAAATCACAAGGCTTCATCTGGGGTATATAGCTATAACATATAAATGTATGTCCCTTTCTATTTGACATATATTTTCGGAAGCTCGTAAACAATGCAGATAAGCCACACGTTTATGATTTTACTAGCCATTTTGCATACACATGCATGCATAACTAAGTGAGTGTTTGTGTGAATAGCTGCATCGCTGAGCTCATTTTGGTGACTGCATGACAGCGCTATCGATCGAATGGGGTCAAGTCCGCCGCCGCAAGTTACGTTTACGGTTGCGCCACAGCAACTGCGTAGCCAACGAAGCATTCATAATGTGAAAGCGATAAAAGGAACAGCGAATTCCCCATTCGCGCGCTGGTAATGCAAATAAAAGGACGACAGTTTACAACCAAGCCGAGCAAATCGAATCAGCAGGAAATTGCGTTAAGGCCACCGCACGCGTGGGAGTATGAGTCGAGCCGAGCTGAGCTGAGTCGCTGCCGCACCATTGCCAAGACACCGTAACTCAGCAAATCTATTTATCAATTTGCAATTGTAAGCAACGCAGTTGTTGTTGCTGCTTTTTTGGCTGGTGGCGCTATCAGGGTTTTTTTTTGTATTTTTGGCGCCGAGCTGAACCACATTTTATTTGTTATCGGGCAGGCTGCGGTGGTCTGAGCCGCAGGCAAGGCAGCGCGAAATCGAAATAAAAGTGTCAGTGTGGCTGCTGGCATGGCTCCGCGGTGGGACGCTCACTCAAGCCAGTTGGCAACATGGCGTGGCCAGGAATGGCGTCCGTGCGGAAATTGCGCCATTCTTAGGCTCTATACAAGCATGTATGGGTGTGAGTATATGTGAGTCTGAGTGTGTGCTTGGGTTAGCGCGTGTAACGCTTGGCTTTTGCTTGTAGCTTCAGTTGTAAGCTGCTGGGAATTTTTCAAACTTTGCCCATTAAACATCGCAGCCGCTGCCACAGCGGAACGGCGGAACGGCGCAGCGGGCGGCAGCGCACAACATAAAACGAAACTGCAGAAGCGATAAGCAGAAATTTTTTAAGTGTATTAATGCGCGATTCCTAACTGGAGTAAATGGATTTGCTGCGGCTGCATTCAGCGGGGACTTGTCGCCGGCGTGGCCCACGGCTTCAGGCCATTAACAATTGCCGGCGAGTGCCTGATAAGAGTGCGCGTCGCAGCACTTTCCACTTGGCATGAATTGGCTGCCAGAATTGGAAACGGGGATAAGGAAACGTCACATTCTAAAGCGAAGATTGAGTTCGCCGGGAAAAGCGGAAGCAGCGGAAACAGCAGTTAACGGCACTACAATGGCTGCTCGGGCTAACTACTCAATGCGCGTTAACGACGGCATGGCGTGTTAATGTGGGTTCGAAAGCAATAGAACCGTTATGCCAAAATGTGCGTGTGTGTGTGTGTGTTTGTGAAAAATTAGAACTTCAGTATTGTTTTTTAAACTTTTTTAATATTTTCTATTTCAAAATTTGACAGAGTGGCAGGCAGCAGCAGATTATTATTAAACTTAGATGCCACCGGCATGGATGTGTCCTTGATGAGTGAAGTCGCTGGTTCGAATACCAGCCGGCTCATAAAAAGATAAGAGAAAAACTTTGTTACTTTGAGGGCGTCTCTCTTGCGAGCTAGTTGGCAACTCTCCGATAGTATACTTTGCCATGATTAAAAAAGCTCCTCACAAAAAGGGGCTTAAAAAAGCCTCCCGTTCAAACACGGCTATTAAATAATTGTGTAGGTCCCACTAATTTGTGCTCAAAGTAGAACGAGCACACACAAGTTAATGCAAGAAAGCTGCGCCGAAGCCTCGTTCTCGTGCTATATATCACTCATTCAAGGTTCACTAGGCGGCTTTTCTTTAAAACTTGACAAATTCTGAACTTAAAATAAAATTTTTAAGAAATATGTGCATAATTCAAAAGAATTATCTAGCAAACACTTACATCTTGCGAGTTTGACAGTTTCATTTTAATTCATAAGTAAATTTTAGTTAGTGAGTGAAAATTAATCGTTCTAAATGCGTAAATCTAGACCAGGGAAATATTCAACCAGTTCACTCGTCAGCCGCATTAGAGTCAAAACATATAAAACGGATTCAGTGCGGAAGTGGAAAAACTGAAACAAAGGTAATGCTCTGATTATCTTGCGATCGAGTTATACTATTTTGTACGAATTCTTATGCCTAAAAGCTTCAAGAGGAACAACTCGCTATAAATAATATTGAAATAAAAGGAAATATCTTTCCAAATAAATTTTTGGCAGACTAAAGCCAAATAATATTTGTAAGCAACCTCTCGCATTTAAAGAGAGCAAAATCGAATCGAAAATTCAGCAATATTTTAGCTCTCGAGCTTTCTGTGTGTGCACGAGTGCGTGTATACGATGAAGAGGGGCTACATTTGCGGGGGAGCGCTACTCGAATGATTGAATGCAAAAGCGGCAAAAAATAAACGTATTTACAATTCCAATGAGCCGCATTGCGGAAAAAATTGTTGCGGAATTTCCCAGGTCACTGTACGCTGCTTATGTCCATAAATACTTACGCACACACGCGCACACACACACACATGCACGCTGACGCAAACATGGCCAGATGCTTGTCAGTAATTACGGTGCGATGTTGTGTTAGTGCGGTGCACTTGACATTCTTAAGAGCAATTCAGACGCACATGAAAATTCTTTTAGACGCTTCTCACAACGCCCCCACCACCACGAGCAGAGCCACTTGAACCGAAGTGTTGGTATGAAAGCGCTTGATTGTGTGCGCATAGTTTATGCGCAAAATTACATTGCTTATGTATGCTGGGCGGAAGATATTTCTAACTGTGTGTGTGTGTGCGGAGAAGCTTTCGCATGCCATATTGCATATGCATGTGATTGTATGTATGTGTATGTGTATATGTATGAGTGTGGGTGTGGGTGTCTAGCATTAAAAACAGTTTCATTGCATATAGCACGCAATTCCGGGTAATATTATAAAGTATGTGTGCGTATAATGAGCGCGTCAGACAGTGCTGCCACCATTCCATTTCGAAATGCCGAGCTAAAATTGCTTAAATGAACCGAAAATGTGCAAAAATAAGTTACTTGAGATAAAAAGGGGCCATCATTTTGGCTTCATTCATGCATTTTCCCATCGACAAATTTTCTTCCGACAATGATGATAAAAAAAATATAAAAATAAGTTATAAGTGGGAAGTGGGAAGTGGGAAGTAGGAACAAAATTGTGTTCCATTCCAGAGAACGTATATTACGTATACGCTCTCTGCTTCAACTACAAGTGGTTACGGTCATTTCATTAAAGAAAAATTGCACATTTTCACGGCGTCTTAACATATAATTTTTCATTGCATGAAGTTCATTGAAATGTAATTTCTTGGAGCTGGAGCCACTATTTTTTGAGTCTCTTGAGAGAAATAGCATATTATTCAATACATATTGTACAAATATGCATATTTTATATTTTTAGAAGTCATTGAATGATACGAATTTCTCACAAATCAGAGATAGAGCGCAATTGCAATCACCAAATTTGAGTATAAAGCTCATACTATACTTTTAAATTGGTACCATACATTCTTTAATTGACTCATTGTATATTTGACTCAATGAATAAATGTTCGGTCTCTGAAGCGAGAGGTTGCTGGTTCGTAACCCAACAGACACACATCTCACTTCAAAAGGAATTTTTTATTAAAATTGTTTATTTTCTCTCGCAAAGAACTGGCAACTATCCAAAAAGATTCTTGATCATGAAACTAAAGCTTCCCAAACCCCTTACGAACACGGCTATAGAATAAATTTGTACATACTTAAAGTTGATATCTACTGCCATTTTTCATTATGTTTATGTTTTAGTTAGTAACTTTCTTTATAAAACTGTTTGTCAATATAATTAAAACTTGGATTACATTAGTTTGTGACTTTTTGCGAATTTGAATCTAAGATTGTTGCTTTATTAAGAAGCGCAATTTAGAAATAAAACAATTGGAAGCTCATGCGAGAAAGTTTGGCTCCTTTGCAGATTTGTGTTATTTTTCAAAATTTCTTTGTAGGAATGTTTTTATAAATTGAAGATGGCAGCACTGCATAGCTATGCAATGCAAGCCAGATACTTTGCACTATTCTTGAGAGTTGTTGTAGTGGAAGGGGGCTGCCATTTTCTGCACTTGTAGTGCGTTTAAATGCTGCAAGAGCAGAAACGCATGAGAATTAATGGCGCATTAAGGCTAAGGAGCAGCGCACTCATACGCACACACACACACACACACATACACAGCGACCAGCGTGCATGCCTTAGAAACTAATCTGCCATGACTTGTAGATAAAGTTTAGTATAAATTAAATGCATTTAAATGAAATTGAAACAGTTAATGTCTACATGCACACACACACGCAAACACACACACATAAATAACGTTCTAAATAAATCGGCTTATTTGCCACAATTTCAAGTGCACTTGCCTTAATCGCTCACAGCGACGACTTTGTTGTGCTTAATGTTGAATCGCTATTTTCGTAGCAAGAGGGGGCAGCGGAATGTTCAAACATTTAATAAATCACAATTGCAGCAATTTCGGTCAGCAACGAAAGCAATAAAAATCACATCAATAATACTTTTTTGCAAAAGTGTGTGTGCTTTGGCATAGCAGCAGAAAAAGATAATCTTCTTTCTCACAGAAGCCCGCCTGCCAACCACAAAAACCACACAAACGTATCCTGGCAACAAAAAATTGCCGAACCGCTCGGCTATGGCAGCATATGTTGCAGCAGTAAAAATCAACGTCTAATGTCAAAATGAAATTTCACTAGATTTGATTTTTATGAGTGGCCAGTTGTTTATGTATGTGTGTGTGTGTGTGTATTGCAGACGCATACCAACACAACAAAGCATGCGCAAAAAACGTAATATATTAGCGGTCTAATCTGGCGCTTTTGTTTTGGCTTTGAGCACAAACAAAAATTTTTTGGTTAAAGCTTTTACTCTTATTTACCACAAATATGAAAAGTCAATTTGCTGGCTCAAAACGAGTTAGCTCGAAAATATTGCAACAGCATCACTAATGCCGTTCAATTTGTTATACATTCTTTTTGCCGAAAAATTTACTATTCACATTTCTTTTCAATATTAAATTTTCGTGACTGACAAATGTAGATATTGGGTCATATAATTGTTGGTACCCACAAATCTGGCAAAATTAGACCGATTAAGTCAAATGAACACAAGTTTGAAAGGAACGAAATTTCACACAACATTTTGTTATGTGATTCGTCGCTGGTGTAAATTTTGATTGATTTGAAAGTGAAATATTTGAAAGAATTGCCTTATCTTCTTTAATGACTTAGAACAGTTTGACAGAACTTGGTTGGGAATTTTTAATGCATCCACCGTATAGCTCGGACCTTTAAAGCTCTTTTAGTGTTAAAAAATTTACCCGCCGAGAAGCCGATGAAAGTCACTTGAGCAAAGTTTTCGCCGATAAAAAAAAGATATTCTACACCAACGGAAATATGAAGCTACACGAAAATTTGGAAAGGTCATTAATTATAGATTTTCAATAATTTAATTTTTTTCCAAAAGTATTCCAAAAAACCGCGGTTATTGTATGGCGCAATATTTATGCCGAATTGAAGCAGTCTCTTAGTGTCAATAAAGGCTTTTTAAAATTTAAATTAGACAGAATTGAACTAAATTGAAGCACTTAAAAAATGCCAACTAGTGTAAACTAGAAATAATTAGGCAACTTTTTAATTATTGTTTAAAAATAACAAAAACGTGCGTAGTTGTTTTGGGCAAATCCCAATTCACTATCAATTTCCATTACGTAAATTAATTAATAATAAAGTATTTGAAATCAATTATGCGGCATGCCACAACTGCTCATCTTTCCGTACAAAGCGAAGGCGTTCAGTCAATCGCTTCCAGCGTCACCAAGAACTGTGCTTCTTCATTATGGCATTGCGTAGTCTGAATGCTTATGCGCATTTGTGTGTGTGTGTGTGTGTACTGCGGCTTGTCAATTTTGTCCTGTGTTCTCTGTTCACTCAAGAGTGACAACGAATCAACCGCAAAAATATGAAATGTTCCACAATTCCGACATGAAGGCCAAAATTTGCAAAAGGCGGTAGCTCGAGCAGACCACAAGTACCAAAGGCAATTAAATTCATGAGGAAGCGCAGAACAAAATATTCCAAAAGCAACATAGCAAAAGTATCTAAAGTAGGAGGGCAACGAACCAATAATGAAATTAAAGTAGAAAATTATAAAAATTCTCATTTTGAGAAATTATTTATGCGCTTAAGAGCCGTTGGCCTTGCGGCATGCTCTTTGCCTTTAGATTCAAATGAAGCGGAGTTTGAAGCGGAAAGTTTGAACAGAATCCTTTAAGCACTTCAATCGACCACAAAGTTTAAGCGGCAGCTGCGCTAGATAAGTGACGGCTAACTTCTCATTTATGCAAAGTAGAACGAAAAGCTTTAGAAGAAATTTACGCAAGCAGGAAGAGAAGCGGCGTAGATAGGACACACACACACACAAATCATTAGTTGCCACTTGCAAAAACGAACCCTTTGTGCAACCAAATTTTTAGGCTTCATAACAAGAGCTCATATTTATTGAGCAGCTCAGGCAATCGCAGAGAAATATCGACTTTTATTCTTTATTTTACTTTGGTGTTGTTTTGTTTTTTTTTTTCCATTTCCCCATTTCATTAGATGCGGAATCCTTTGACGCATTGTTTGCACAAAAAACAAGTCCGCCGGCAAGCGCTCCTCGGAAACGTGACAATTGAGCTTGTTGTTTATGAACATCGTGTGTTCGCCGCCGCTTCCGCTGTTGTTGACAGATGTTGTTCTCCGGCTCCGTTATGGGCCGCCATGATGACGCAAATCATAATAACCACAGTGGGCAAATTGCAGCTATTTACAGTCAATGTCATGAATGTAATATGAGAGACGCGGCGAGCGGCAGGCGGTGCACAACTTTTTGATTGGATATTATGCATGTTGTTGGTTATTGACACTAGCAAGGCTTCAGGGTTCTCACTTGCATACTTAAGCCAAAACCCGGCAGAGTTCCATCTGAGCGGCTCAAAGTGGGCGCACACTTTTTTACATGTTTGACGAGTTGACGCTTTTGCATATTATTTCGATGAAGCGCTGCTTTAAAAGGCAAATATTTTGCACTCTTTTTCTGAATACTTATGAATTATAGGGTATTTTCGATACTTACTCAATAACTTTTTCTAATTGGCAAAAAAATTTCCTTTGATTGAAGTACGGCACCAACGAAAACAAATAAACAGCTGAGCCTGGCTCGTGTTGGCCCGTCGAAAGAGCAATTAAAAGCCACTGCGATTGGCTTTCAAACTTGTTCCTTTTGGTCAACACTTCATTTCTTAGTCTTGGAAGTTGCCACATGTTATTCCATATTTATATAAAAGCACTGTGAAAACCAAGAAAAATTAAACTTTACTTAAATTCTATTTTAGATTTAAGTAGTCACTGTAAAATTAAGCATCAAGCTTAAAATTCTATTTGAAGTAAGTAGTAGTATTCTAGACACTGCAGCCTGAACGTCCTATTGTGACAATTTTCCATGTATTTACGAAGGCATGTAAGAAGCCATTTTCTTGGGGCATCTGCCGGTAATATGCTACGATATCTTCCATAAATTGCAATGCACATTCAATTCAAAATTTCAAAATATGTATGTCAGGATTCTTATTACTTTTCATAAAGCGATACAACATTCTAATGCTTCTTCTTCTTTATTTTTGATCCCTTGTCATATGAGCACACCAATAATACGCGATTGCTTAATTTCAAATTAATGGTCCTAGCAATTCCAAATGAAATCTACGGTACTGCCGATTTCAGGCATGTAAATCCTTGCTTTGTATGCGCCGCGCGTGGGCTGACCTGCAGCATTTGTGCACTGAAATAAAAATGAAGTGATGCAGGACATCATTTTTTATGTGCTTTTAATCCAATGACCCATTATAATAGTTTGTGCAAATTTATTTAGGCCGCCATTTGAGCGCGAGCTTTATTTGCGCGCGCTGTATGTATGCGTGTATGTGTGTGTTTGTGTGAGTGGGTCGCGCGTGTGTGGCAGTGTTGCTAGAACCAGGGATTTCGCCCATATTTCGGGATTTTTGTACCTTTAAAGGGCGCGCGGGATTTTGAGTCTAAAATGGGATTTTTGACTACTACGTTTGAGTTGATTCAAAATGTTTCTACTAGGTTTGAGTTGGTTCAAAATGTTTCTACTAGGTTTGAGTTGGTTCAAAATGTTTCTACTAGGTTTGAGTTGGTTCCAAATGTTTCTACTAGGTTTGAGTTGCGTTAAAATTGTGAATATTACCTATCTTTCATACTTCTTTTGTTTATTTATTAATACAGTAGGAGCTCGATTCTTGCACGTAATGAAAACCAGGCTCGGTGCAAGTTTCGAGATTGTCGCAAGTGCCAAGTCATTTTTGTCCCATATTTGTAAATTATAAGGGGTTACTTTCACTGTAAAGAATCTAAGTTTGTTACATTTTATATTTTAATTCAATACACTTGTATAATGATAAATTTTAAGTGAAACTAAAGAAATTTAGGATTTTGGTTTATTTTATGCACACTTGCTTGTTCAGTACTGCACTGCTTCCATGCAAAAGTTAAATAAGAACAGAGATTTTGTCAGCATATGAATTCGTGGGTACTTCCCCAAATATTTTGAGCTCGAAACTGATACATTTGTGGTAGTTCCCCGAATTTTATTCGAAGACAAAACAAAAAATGTTGCAATGTATTGAGGTCAAAATTTTTTAACTTCGCAAGTACTGAGTACGTAATGAAAAAAAAATTGTATGCCACAAGTATCGAGGTGGGGAAGTACCGAGTATCTGCAAGAATCGAGTTACTACTGTAACTGTAAATATTTTATTATTAAGGGGTGTTTGCAGCTCTCAAGAAAAGCGAAAACTCCATATAAAAAAACGCCAACAAAATGCTCAAGAAATTTCCTTGCGTCAAAATTACTTGACCCCTATTGCAGCTCTCAAGAAATATGCTACGAAATTTACTACTTTTTTCCAGTGGAAATGTGCATAGGGTAACTCAGGTTTTGGCAAGGAATAATGTTTGAAACATTATTACTTTAACAAGAAGAAGACTTTCAACAGCAAATAACAAGCGAAAGAGGTAAGCAAAACATTAAATGTTCATTTTAGGTTGTAAATTTGCAAAATATTTTGATTTATTTTAGATTTTCAATTATCTTAATCTATTATCTTATTTTCAGCCTCAACAAATTTTCTGATGAAAAGATTAGATTAGATTTAGCTTACTTCTTGCTTTCTTCCGATTCTAATTGTTCCGCACAAACCACCAATATTGCGGTATTTAGTACGGACACCATATTATGCCTGAAAAATATATATAAATAATGCATTAATCAAATAATAGTAAATTTTGTGAAAACTTACCAATCTTCATTTAACGACATTTTGCTTTGATTTGCATCAGCTGTTAGCTGTCAAAATTACTTGGCCACTACTATTTTGCCCTAAAGGAATAATGCAAAATTTTTCTTGAGCGATTTCTTGAGAGCTGCAAACACCTCTTTAGCTTGTTATTGAAAAACACGTTTTTTAATTAATATTTGTGAATGGGATTTTTTTCCGGGATTTTTGATTTTTTAAATGGGATAAAGAGGGCGTTTTGCATAAGTGAATGGGATTTTTGGAGCTAGGTCTCTGGCAACACTGGTGTGTGGTTGAACGTGCTGCAGTGTTTCCGGCAGAGACGTGAGCGGGCGGAGGCTCACATGTGACTTGCTGGCTCTGCGTGGGCTGTGGCTGTGTGTGAGTGCGGTTAATGTGCGTGAGCATGTGTGCTGAATATGCACACAAAATAAACACACAAGCACACTCACACTTACGCGAAAAAGTGCCCTCGTGGGCAGTGCGAGATAACAGCGAAATAAAATAAAATATATTGCAATAAATAACTTTTGCTCGGGCAATAAATCTCGGCTAAATGGACATTTGCATGCCAAATCAGCTGCTACAGTTTTGCTCGACAGTGTTGTGCTGGTAGTGGCTGTTGTTGTTGTTGTTGTGCTGCTATGTCGCAGCAACATCACGTCGCCAGCTCTAATTTAAATGTAGTACGTTGGCAGCATTGCTAACTGGATTTTTGCGGCTTTAGACAGGAAGACTATAATTTTTTCAATTTGTCAGTCCACATGGAAAATTGGTCAACGCAACTCAATTTGAGTTAAAATGAAGTGCATGTGCGGAGTTTGAAACAAACTGATTTAAAAAATTGCTACTTGCATTCCAACTGTCGCTCTTTCTTTATATGGTTAAAGAATTATGCAACAATTCATTTCTAAAATAAATTTTTTGCGCAATTTATTTCAACAGAAAGACAGCAAAATTGAAAGCAAAGCCAGCAGCCATCAAGCCGCAAAAAGCAAACCACAAAAGGAAGACATTATGAAATGCTACGTTTGTTTTTATAAATGAAAGCGTGTGTGTGTATTTGTGTGTGTTTGTCTAAGCAGTGACGTCATTGCTAGCCAACTGCTCTGCAATAAGAGGGGCACGCGCAAAGTAGACACCAAGTGTGCAAATAAACTAGAATTATAGACAGGTCCTAACTTGAAATTTTATAGACGAAGAATCTCTTGAACTTGGACTGCTGCCATGGAAAGTACAACAACAGTGCAATGCTTTATGATACTAAACAGATATAATTAATTTATACTAAATGAATAAGAAATTCCACTAACCCCTTTTTCTGGTTTCCTTGCAAATTTAAAATTTTGTATTAATTTTAAAAATTATAAAGTTAATAGCAATATCAATATAACTACAGCAATATTGTAATACTCAATTAAATATTTTCCTTTTAAAACTTTTTCAAACTAAAGCTAGTCACTTCAAAAGAAGTTTCCAGCAATTCTAGCGAACTAGAAAAGATAATGCTGCCACTAGCTGATGGTTTGATTTGCCATTAAATCTGTTTTCATGTGGCGTAAGAAGACATTAATCTATATCGATAGACTTTTAAACCAAATATGCTTTGTTTCTTTTAACCACAGCATCGATTTATTTCGATTTCTTCAAATTTTCAATTTGCTTAGTCATAATGTTTGGATGGTAAGGTACAAGTAATTATGAAATTATTATTGCCAAAAGTGCTCACAAAATCGATTTTAGTCAGGCGCGCCCTAGCATCTGAAGACGGCACTGTGTGTTGCTCTATTAATGTCAGTGTGCTTGTGTGCTTATAAGTCCGGACATAAATTTCATTATGAAACAACAAGAAAATAATTTCATTCTGTTTGCCAGCAGACTCATACACACATACACATATGCACGCACACACAACCACACAAAATAAGAGCGCACATAAATCACACATTTCTACGTATCACAATCGTAATAAAAATGAAATAAAATGAAAAAGAGGAAGGGGAAGGGGAGTAAGACGCACATAAAGGCATAAAATAAAATTGCGAAAGTGAACTTCAAATGGAAAATGCAAATCGAAATCGAAATGAAAATGATGTTGATGGTCATGAAGGAATGCCTGCAGAGAGTATGACTGACGTGTAGATTCCAATGCCAATCTCCAGACGGCGGCCACAAAGTGAGCTGGACACACGCAGCGCAGGCGGAGCAGCAGAAGGCACATGTATGCCTTCAAATTGAGTCATCTTGCGGCGAGTGTATTATATAAATTGATCCAAATGCGGAAGTCTCAAATGATTGGTCGCTTTGTGCTTCAATAAAATACACGCTTGTGCAAATTGCGCCACTTTGTTGTCGGTTTTTCTGTATATTGCAGCACTTTCATTCAATTTATGCTTTAGTGTAGGCAGTCTTATTTTCATGATTTAATTTTGAAAGAAGCAAAATCCTTTAGAGAATTCAGTAAGAAAAAGTATTTTCAAAAATGGCGCGTTTTATCGCCTTCTCTTCGAGGAAATTCCTATTTATTATTTATCGGCTTACTGATACAGTCCATTTTTTTGATCATATATGCCATATCCAGTTGCTTTGAAATTCGAAGAAAATTTCCGTTAGAATTTCAAAACTACAGAACATACATATTTCTCTTTTTTTTTGGTGGACTTCTCTTCAAGGAGCAGCTCATATAGACATGAAATTATGCTCGAATTTCAGGATTGTGGTTGATCTACAATTTGTTATACTTTCGAATTTAATGTCGACCGCTGAAGATTAATAAAGTTAAAGTTTGATTATTTTTTTGAATTTCTAATAAATGTCCTTAAATTGCCTCATGCTGAGTTCATTTGAAATTGAATTCAACTGACATCGCCAGCAAAACAGAAACTTCAAAGCGTTAAAAGGTTCAAAAATTTGTTCTTAAGTGCCTTGTGGTGTTTTTTTTGCTGCCATTTAGTGAGTAGTCTCCCACTGCACATCGGGCTTTGAGTGGCAGGGCACAAGAGTTGATGGCCGGAAGCCAAGAACCTGCTGCTCAAAGTGAATTTCGCTTTGCAGAACGCGAACAAGCGCTAAGCCGGAATGAGCGTGTCCTCGAAAGGACATAGGCAGAGCAGCAATATGGCTTTTAGGAGCAGCGACCTCCATTAGCCGCTTTTCCTGAAATGAAATTTTCTTTTAATTTTGCGCACGTTCGTGCCCTTGGTGCAGCCTCACGTTCAGGCACACACCGTCAGCACGCATCTTTTTGCTTCCGTTGACCAGAATGCGCCCGCTTTTTGTTTTGCACTTTTCACTTGAGATTAATTTTAGTTACTAAATTGAATAAAGTGAGCAGGCGGAAGCGCTTAAAGCCAAGTGCATAAACGAAAATCGACTTACCAAGTGTGCATGGGGTCTATTGGGGGCGCCACTCGTGCCGGATGTGGGCGTGCTCAACTGGTGTTAATTTAGCAGCTGCTCTAATTTGTTGTCGTTTGTTCTGCTTTTAATTCAATTTGCTACGCGCACAAAATGTTCTCCACGTTGTGCTCTGCGCCGCTGGAGAGCACGACCAACCCACCCCTCACTGCTTCCTTGCAAACATTTTTGATAAATTATTCAAATTCATTTTATAGCGACAATTTGTCTTTTTTCTACGCTTAGACAGTTAATTTTTAATTGCAAAGATGTCCTTTTTAGCTGCCGCTTCCGCTTTGGCTTCAGCTTTAGCCTTAGCCTTAGCTTTTGCCATTCGCTCTGGCCTTCGTAGTTGTTGACTTTTTCTTGGGCGCTTTTGATTTTTAATTTATTTCGTGTCCTTCCCTTTGTGCCTCGAGTTTAACGGGCTGCTGGTTTCGCCGAGAGCCGATAAGCCTTCAGGGTGCGCGCTGCAAAGGAGTACAGTGATGAGCTGGGTATGCTTCATTCATTAGCATAAACTTGCATGTTGCTACAACAAGCGCCATTTTGCTGTCAACATCGTGCGCTTGTTTGTTCATCGTAAATAATTTAAAAACTACAAAACTTGTAAACAACACTTTTAAGAAATTTACTGCCTTTGTGGTAGGAAACAATAATTAAATATTCTAAAAAGTATGGTATGTCTTTTGATGAAATAATATAAAAAGCTAGCTTGCAAATGCCTTAAAGGCATAACTTTAAGCTTGAAACAGGCGCTAGTATATATTAGAAAAAAACAATTTTCTTTAAGAGGGGCACATTTGCGAACAAGCCCAATTTTGTCTGTATAGCCTGTATAGCTCCGGCTTAACACTGGCTCTACTCATTTGCAAGTCTAGGTTCCTAGAGGTGGACTTGAAGGGAGTAAGGCAGCTGTTAAAATCTTTATTGCATCCATAGGTAGTTCTGTAATAAGGCATTTAGAAAATGTGCAAGTCTCTTAAACTACTGGTTTAATAGCTATTGTGGCACCACAGGTACAATTAAACACCATTCAATTGTTCTTTATTTTAGACAATCAGGCAGATGGCATAATAAAGAAAAGAATCTGTATAAAATTGCGAATTGGGCTGAAGATTTCGTGTATCACTTTTATTTGCAAGACTTCATAAGAGTCAGTATCAGTCTGCGAAATCATCCATGCTTCCGGGCCATAAAGCAATCCGGGGATGATAAGCATCTTGTAGAGTGTCAGTTTTGTCAGGCGAGAGAGAACTATACTTCTTAATTGTTTACCAAATCCGTAATAGCATCTTTTGGCAAGCGCTATTGCACGCTTTATCTTCAAGCTGACATTGTTTTTAGGTGATATCAAGAGATGCCAAATGGCAGTCACGTCGCCGCATCTTCCTGCTTGTAGAAAACGTATACTACGATAGCGACGCCGAGTTCAGACAATTATTCTTCGCTTTCAAATATTCTTTTCAGGCTTTCTATTTTCGATGACTTTAAAAGAATATCTTCAGCGCAAATTTTTTTTTTTTTGAATCATGCACTGCAATTGATTAAATAATAGAAAATATAAATGAAGAAATAAAAAAAATTCGTAAATACAAATTCTGCTTGACCACAAAGAAAGCTTTATTGAGTGGGGCGAAATAAGCACCTGGAATTGACATGCAGCCAGCAGGAGCTGCTGGTGGATTGAGTGCTTCTATTCAAATTAATTTTCGGAACTGCCTGCTTGTTTTTCATGCAAATAAAATATAAGATTTGACAGAACAGCAGGCAGAGAATAGAATAGCTGTCATAAAAAGCAGCCGCAATATCCTGCAGATAATAAACAAAAGCCAGCACCAACACAAAAACAACGACTGTAGCAGAACATCAACAACAGCTAAGCAAGCCAACAAACAGCAGCAATTTTGAGCAATTTGTGAGAATTCTTCTTTGATTTATTTCCACAACACGCCGGATTAGTCTGCACAGTGATTGCCTTGAGCTAGCAAGGATGGCAAATATTGGAGAAGTGGAACGGTGTGGGAAAGCAGGAAATTCAATTTTGCGGCCGGTACGCTTTATTTTATATTGATTCATTCTTTTGCCTATTGCAACATTAATTGTTGTAGCGTGGTTACATCAGCTCAAATAATTTCGCTATTTGAGCAGCTGCCAAACGAGCAAATAATACATTTTGGTAGCTATACGAAATCCGCTTATGGCTGCGTAGCGCCAATCAAAGTCAGCCTTCCCCAAGCAACAACTTCGCGGCTGAAACTTTGTCGGTATCTGCCTACATTTGCTCGCTTATTAAGCGGCTTCAATGAAGATGCTAATTGAAGAGTATTAATTAATGCCGATTTTCCGCCACTTTCACTGGCATGCTACGCCCCAAACAACAGCACCAAGAGCGTCCACCTAATTTTCCACGGAAGGGTTAATTAGGTTAATTAGGGTTTCTTTTACACAAAAATATGAAATTTTCTTGTAATTTTCTACTTTTTCAAATGTCATAAATGTAAAATAACTCGACAACAAATCACCGAATAAACCGAGAAAAGAAATCAACTTTTTACGTTAAGATGAGATTATAAAAAAAAGCTGTTGTAATTGCTATTTGTTTAAGTCAGATCTGCCCACTGTGCGGCTTCTAACTACAATGAACGGTTCTCCTGCTCTTCACCAGAGATGCCGTATTTACTCCAAGGAAGCGCTGCGCTGGAAACTACGTGGATTCCATACAATTTTCAAGAAACAAATTCTTATTCAAAATCCGAATTGAAATCCATTTTCTTTGCTTTAATCAAAAATAAAAATGGTACACCTCGGTACACATTTGAGCACTTTTAAAGATAACAATTTTATAAAATCGATATTTTTGTTGTTAATGAAATAAGAAAGACATTTAAGGGATCGTTTTATTTGAATCTTCTTGAATCTTTTATAAGCTTATTGAAAGCTTATTTTGAAGTTCCAATTTTTACGGTACGTAAAATGAAAATAAATAATGATTCGGTATATACATTATCCTCTTTTTATGTGGCTAATTTTTTATGTATGGTTGCACTTTTTTCAACTATTTAATTTTAGTTCCAATCAACCATTCAAAAATGAAATAAATTTTACGTTTAATTTAGTAGTAAGGTTTGATATTTTACCATCTCAATTATTTTCATGAAAACTTTGCAGTTTACAAAGCTGGTATTTCGTCACGATGGCACCAGCCCCTTCTGCTAACACCCCGAGAGAAGCACGTGTCAATAGGCAAACAAACGGGTTCACATCAATTCAATGGCAAAGCAAAATGAAGATTGACTCTTTTTCAACTTTCAGCTCAGCGAGTCTAGGCCAAGAAGCAAGCAAACAAATTTGCTTTTATGCACGCACTATGGAAATCAAGAGAACCGACAGACATAAGGATATCGTCGTTTCTAATTGAATGGCAATGCCGCTTCAACAATTATGCAAAAATATGAGCGGCAATTAGAAAACAAAGCAATCAATGGACACCAGCAGGAAGCAACAACAAGATGGCAAGGGCAGGCAGTGCGTCAGTGAAAGTGACTGGGAGGGGGCGGCATAATTTGTGTGGCAAGAGATCGCACAATGTATGGCATTCAATTAAGCAGTCAAATGGAAACTTGCTCGCAGTTAGCCAAATTAATTGGCAAGCAAACTGGGTCACAACCTTTCAGGCAGGCTCAGGCTTCAACTACAACTGTTGGCATATGTATGTGTGCATATTTTAAGTGGCCGACACATACACACACACATACAGGCATAGAATGTGCTTGTTTGTCACTGTCTATTGCCCATTTAAGTAGCATGCGTGCGTATGTGAATATTCATGTGTAGGCATAAGCAGCCCCTCCGCTCAGCCACTCATGCAAATACAGCAATAACCACAAAAGCAAAAACAACAACAGCTCATTAATTCACATTCATTGTTCAGACTGCCAATGCGACCCTCCCCACCTATGCTGCTCCATAACAACAACAAAAATGTTAAATCGACAGAACTTTTGCTTCATATTTTTTTCAATTATGTAGAAATTAAAAAATTTTAGATAGCATGTAAAATTATGAAAAAATGGCAGAAAGCACAGCTTTACGCATTTCGATTGCTCCGATATATATCTGCATTTCTGCCGACAGACCGTAATCGACATGATTCCTCCTCTCACACATTTAACCACTCACGTTTTTTAAAGGAAACTTTAATAGCAAAAGAATACAAATTCAAAATTTTAATATGCGATTGCTCGGTTGTAAGGCTGGTGAGAGGAAACCAGCAGGAACAACCAGCTTAAACATGCTTTGTATGTGACTGGAGCTCTATTAAAATTAAAGTCGTACGTATGTATATTGCCTTATCTCTATAAACGGTGTAGGCTTTAACGGTTCAAGCTCAACATGCCGTAGAACCAGAACTACAGCATATTTTGAAGAAGCCCCTCTCAATAAAAAGCAGGTTAAACGTGATTTTCTTACAAAAGTAACATTTTTATATTTTAATAATGGATATTTTTCTATAAAAAAATCGAATTCTTCTAAATATTTTATGCAAGCCTTCATAAAATATAACTTTTCTGACTCTTGCTTCATTTTTAAAATGTCCTTAATATCATTTCATTTCACATTTCATTGACAACATTTCTCTTTTCTTGCAGATTTGGCTTTCATTTGAAGTTCCAGCATGTAAGTAACTGCATAAATGTATAACAGCTTATAACAGTACGAGTATATCTCTGACTATATATATGTATGTCTAATGAATTACCTAAGCAGGCTCTTTGCAGCTTGAGGATTAAAAATCATGCAAATAGGCTTGCTTCTTGTGACACTTTTAATTTAAATATCCTTGAACACTTGCCGCGACTCCGGCCGGAGAACTTCTAATTGCAAAACATAAGCTGATTTAAATGCAACAACATTTGAGAATACTTCTTTCCGACTCAACTTCATGCTACAAGTGGAGTCTGGAAACTGCAGTAGCTCAGCAGCGGCGGTTTAATTACCTTCAGAGAACAGTGGTCACCTTCAGAGAGCAACAGCTTTGTCTAAACAACAGCAAAAGTTTGCGATAGTTCGCAGCGTTGATATGGCAGCGGGCGGCGCTGCTAATCCTCAAAGATGTACAAAATGAAGTACGCTCATTTTTCTTTTTGCCAGCTTTGTTGGTGCCCCCTCCGCACGTCATCGGCGGCAGCGAAGCTGCTTAACCCTTTCGTATTATGCGCCAAGTTAGTGTGGTTTTATTCGTGCCTCGGCAAGCTTAGAGCGTATTAACAAAGAGCCTTCGCACAAAGCACAGATAGAAGCAACAACAAACACTGCAAAGGAACTTTAACAAATGCCCAACTATCAGTAGCAGCAGCAGTGACAGTTCGGAACGTTGGGCCTCATTAGGGATCAGCGAAAGGACACGAATGAAAATGATTTTCCTTTCACTAGCAGGCAAGAGTTAGTGTGCTTTTCTTCTACTTCTATAATGAGCTTGCAAGCCTTGGCCATAGATTCAGCATAAACAAGTAGGAAACAATCAGTTGAGCTTCATCGACTGAGTAATACCCTACATCAAATAACCGAGTAGACTGATAATCACAAGCTAAAAAAATTATGAAATTTAGGCAAAATATTCTGTAAATCGAGCGTATATAAAATTTATAGTAAGCTTAAATTTTTTGAAAAAAGAGGTTTCTACACTGCGTCTCGATAGGAATTTGAAAGAGGAAATTTTTATAAGTTGAAAACTTTAAGAGAAATTGCATTGCAACACAACTTTTTCTGGAATTCAAAAAGGTATCTCAATTACTTGCACTGGTCTTTCGGTACTCTGGAATAATACTAGATTTAGTACCTAATATACTGAATTTTGCATGCCTGATGGAAACCCTTGATATACGAAATCTTTTCCAAAATGTTGGCTTAACAGTTCTGCAGTTCAAACTAAAAACCAATTAAACGCTGCTGTCGCTGGCTGCAATAACAGACTGCTGAGAATCGATATGGACCATGGTAGAGTTGAGCATGGAGCGGAAATGTCATAACGTCTGCGTGCGACCAGTGGTCAAAACCAACAACACTGCGGCGCATCTGCTGCGCAATTGATGCAACACAAAGCCAAAACATAAAATTTTATTTCGCGCAAATCGCAGCACGTTCCAAGCTAAACATGAGCGTGCGGCTGAATGGACTGCATTCCATGCGCTGTGCTGGACAGAGCAGAGCAATAGCCAAGCCAAACAAAACGACCACACAAAATGGCAATACAGCAATATCCGCTGCCGAAGCGCTCAAGCGAAGGCGGTCAAGTTGCAAGTGCCTGTGGGGAGTGGAGGGCAAACGCTTGGTAAATGCGAGCACCCTTGCAGTTGTGGCGACTGTAAAGCGTTAAAGGATGTCAGCAGAAAACTGTTGCAGGCAGCGCTGCCATCTTTCGAGTTATTTGCACAATTGTGGAAAAATAGTTGAGTGTCTAGAAAAAAAGTTAGTCACAAATAATGTAAAATTTGAAAAATTTATTACTATTTACTATTATCAACGCTAGAACTACCAACATTTGTCATATACCTATTTATACTAACCTGGGCAAAATGACCGGTTCGATGTTTAGTTGTCAAAATAATTCAATTTCAAAATAATTCAATTTCAAAGAAATTGAAACATATTTCATTGAAGTATTGAAAGTAAAATAAATGATGCAACCGGTCATTTTGACCGCTCGGTAGTTTTAGTGTTAAATTCTAAGAACCTTCACTAAACTATTGTGAGGTGGCAACGCTGTGTATAGAGAAAACCAGAGCGGTAACTAAGAAGTAACTTGAAATTTTCGAAAATATATAATGCAAAAAATGCGAACCGAGCCAACTGCCGCACTCCTTTGTGTTTAGAGTGGCATACGCCCGGCGTTGCCGGAACCACAGCCTCAGCCAGCCAAGAGTGTCACTTTGCATTTCCGTTGCCATTTCAATGCTCGAATGCAGCGCGCTTGTGGCGTACAGCGGAAATTGAAATGCCATCAAATCAAAAGTGGGCCGTGGGCACTGGCCGCACTACAAGCGTTGCTTTCAGACTGCTCCTGAATAACTGCCAACCGAAGCCAGTGAAATTAATTTCTCGATTTGGTTGCAACTCTGCAATTTCGGCGACATTGCGGTGCCTTAGAGGCATACCAGCCACGCCACTGGCAGCTCATTTTTGCATTCGTGAATGAAGTGAAATAACTTGCACCTGCAGGCGGCATTATGTGGCATGCAACTGTGTCACGTCGCATCCATTAAACGCCGCAAACGACCTTAATTAGTGCTGCTCTCGCCGCTCTTGTGCATGTGGTTGTTGTTGCCGCCAGCTCGCAGTGCACTGCATCTGCGCCAGTTCAAGGCTGCTGGCTGCCTTCGCCGACGTGGCACTTTGTCAGCGCGCCGCATTCGCCTGGAATATGAGCACAAGGCCGAGCTGGGAAAGACAAGCAGTGCGCTCGAATGACTCGCGGCGGCTGTCGTCAGGATAGCTGAATGGCGCTACTGTTGCTGGGAGCAGCCAGCTGAATGGGCGGCTCGTAGTTAAGTCAAGAAGGCTTTAGCGGTTGCCTGATTTTCAAAATGGCACAAAATTTTCGCGCACGTTGCTAAAAGTCTTGCCTCTTTTATAAATGCCACAATGTGAGCCATCAATGCGCCACTATTCTGAGAAGAGACACAAAAGCTTGCACTTTCGTTTTTATGTCAATTGACATATTTGCTATGAAAATATTGTGAATTCGTTGCTTAATTCATACATTCATATTTGTCGTTTGTCGACTTTTGCTCTTTTTGGGAAATGCGATTTGAAGTTTAAAGCATCACAATTTTTTTTTTTGGCGCGGTAGATTATTTTTTAAATCGAGTATTTTGTAGAACGAAAGCTAATTATTAGTCCTGTTTTAGAAGATAAACTTTTCGTTATTCCAGAAGATGTAAACCAATTTATTCAATATAATATTGTAGTATCTATCATTCCGAACAAATTAGTTAGCATACCATACAAAATATATCTTAAGTACACTAGTGAGATTAAATATAGAGCTTGAAGTTATTTTTATGATAAAATGATGGCTAACGGCTTAAGAAAGATTTTTAAATTACAAATTCTACAAAATTTGAAATCTGTTACTTTGAATAGAGTAGCTGACTGCTGCTGGCGTATAAGTGTATACATTTAATATGCTTTGAACAAAATCAGTTGCATATTATTACAGCGCGCTGCCTGCTAGCTGTCACACTGACTTGATGCATAAAAGTGCAGGCACGTAATGCAAATGTATAGCACGGATTGCAACTGTCAGCTGTTCCGGCAGTTGCGAAATAGCGCTTTTTCCATCGTCATCAGTTTCTGTTAATTCCCTTTCTCAACTAAATGAAAACGTTTCTCCGTTGTTGACCTTTGCCAGTTAAGCTCTGCGCTTTTATTATACGCTGCCATGTATCCAACCTTCCCGCCCTCCTGCACCTCCTCCTCACCGTCATTGAGACAATGGTGTGTCGCGCATAAATATCAGCCCAGTTACTTCATTTTGCATTTCCATTTTTCATTTCTTATGAAGATTTCATTTTCCACTTCACCCACTCCTGCCTCTGCCTCTGCGCTCTGTTTGCCGCCACTTTGTACGTGCGTATAAATCATAATTTTTCTTCGTGACTCCGTTTCTGCATTATCCTGGCAGCAGTGCAGCTTCTGCATTTGTCGCCGCTCTACTGCTACGCGTCCTCCAGCGGCCTGTGTCTTCTCCAGGATTGTGCCAAATGCGTGGCAAGCAACACACGCCAAGAAGTCCCCGAACTTACGGCGCGAAAATAGCAGCTCTGCTCGCTGGCGTTGGCGGATTTGACTTCTCGTGACATTTATACACGTTCAGGCACGCTCAAACCCCCCTCCCCTCGCAGACTCAGCGAGTTTTCGCATATTTCGTTGGGTTTTCCAGCGACAGCAAGCAGCCTCGTTAGAAGTTTTGCCGACGTTTTGCATCTCATTACCGTGACAGTGGCTGTGGCTGTGTCTCTTGGCATATGTATTTAGCTCTAAATGTATGCTTAGCTGTAGTTGCAGGTGTGTGTGTGTTCTTATGCGGATGTGTGCAGAATTGCATTACATTTTCCGACGTATGCTTTTCTTGGCTACATTTCTTGTTATCTTGCTATTAAAGTTTCTCATTTTATATAAATTGAATTAAGCTATGAGGGAAATTGTTTATTAAACTTTTATGGTAAATAAATATGCATATCGCTGGCAAAATGTACAAAGGCCCTAACTAACATTTTTTGCGAAACAAGTTTTTTGACAGTTTCGGGTAGCCTATATTAAAATACACCTCCTTACAAAAAATTGAAGTCTTCAAGCCGAAAAAGACGATTTTGTAGCTTATACAAAATCGCCTTTTCTATGTACATGCTATGAAATGTTATGTTGTTTTTTGTTCTACTGACACATTTCAGAAATTTGAGTTAGGACCTTTGTACATTTTGCCAGCGATATATAGTCGTCACTGACGTGTACAGAAAAGCATTGGTACCGAAAAGACAAAGTCTTTATCTAAATTAATACAAATTTCATTGATATACACAAATTATTTCCTTGCTATAATAGAAAGCCATAGAAAAAACCCCTCTTTATTTCTATAATCAGTATAGGTACATTGCTATACTAGATTTTTACGAAATCGATGCCATGGAATAACCTTTTTTTGTAGCATGAGTTGATATTTGAAATTCCCTGATTTCCCAGGCTTATGCACGTTAGACTTTTTTTGAAATTTACTATCTGAATCGTAATAACATAAGGGTTTTGACTATCCTATTTATTAATTCAAAGAAATTCTAGCAGTAGGGGAGAGGGGGGTACCTTCGTCTCTTTTTTTTTGAAGGCCTATATTTCAGAAGCTAATCAATATATTTAAAAACCGATTAGACTGTTACAATACCTCATTATTTAACAATAAAATGTTATACTAAAAGTTCTTTAAAAAGTTCCGTTTGTATTATTTTTTTCATGATTAGTAAAAAAAGTCATTTCGCTGAATGTGCCCCCATGCCAGGGTAGCTTCGGCATTTGGCGGGGCACTTTCGGCATTTACACTTTAAAGTACCATAAGGTGATACAAAATCTTGTTTAGACTAGATAAGACATGTTTTTGGTTACATAACACGTTTTTATTATATTTTGCATTAAAAAAATAAAAAAACATCATGTTTAAGAGCTTCAAAAAAAGGTAGTTATTGTAAAAAATTTTTATAAATTATTTTTTATATATAATGTTTAAAGTGCTGAGATCGACCCTATTATTAATTTTGTGTGGTTATGGGAGGTTTAAGCCGGGTTCGAGGGTCATGGAAGCTTCAACTCGATTTCGATTTTTAGTGCCTGTGAAGTTATATTGACGAATGTGCCCCATGAAAAAAAGACGAGTCTCATTTTTTCTTTTTATTTTTTTACTTCTAATTTCAGTGCTTTATTTTCACTTAATACACTTTTATTTACAAAATAATTAGTATTAAAGTAATACTAATACAATTTTGTTCGAAATATTGGTATAAATACAGCACAAACTTCTTACGTTACCGACCTGAATATTCGGGAAGGAAGCGCGAAAACACAAAATCAAATGTAACTTTATCAGCTGTTCAGATAGAGATGGCAAACTTTGTGAGGGATATTTGTGCTATTTATGGGTTAGTTTTTACTAATAAACAGTTATGTCCGATGACTCCTTCATACCGAAATCGCCTTTGACGAATGTGCCCCAAGGACGAAGGTACCCCCCTCTCCCCTACATAGGCTGTTAAACATGCAATAGCGATCTTCATTCCAATTAGCCAATATTATTCAAAATACATAGTGTACTCGTAGATTATTTAAGTATTGATTTCAAAGAAAGAGATATTATACCTATAAGATTTCTTTATCTATGGAAAAATTGTATCCACTTTAGTTTCAAACCAATTAGATCAATAAAATGCAATTTCGTAGTGCCCACATAACGTATATTCGAATCAAATGCAATCTGCGCTTCGATTAAAAATGCCACATTGAGAATTTAAATAAAATTTAGTATAATTTCAAACAAAAATCAAACCTAACTGGATTCAAGCAAGCACAAAATAATACCCAAAAACTGGCGCTAAGAAATGCAAATTTTGAAAAAACAATAACAAAAATCCGATTTTAATGATTAATGCTTCAATTGCCAAATTTCTCTAATAAGAAAATAAGATAATAGGTCGTCTTATGCAAGAAATTTTTTTTGCATATGTAGTATATAGCAAGAAATCAATAAAGTGTTCTGAAAGTAAAATTTAATCAACTTCAGAAATTTTAGTTAATAGGTTTCGCAAGTGAATCATTCATATCAGACTATCGAGATTGTCTATTTCTTTGTGGTGCCCAGTGTTGTTGACGGGAGAATTAAAAAGAAAAACCGCCACACACAAACACACATTCGTTTCTGTGTCAGGCAGCAATACTTATATGAAACGCAGCTTTGTATGTATGTGTGCTCGAGTTATGTTATCCTGTAAAGATAAACGGCTGCACAGACCGAGGCAATAAATTCGCTTGCGTTGACAATACAGCAAAAGTTTTCATGCCGGGGCGAATTTTGAACAAAGTTCATGATAACGCATGCAGAACCACTCACCTGGATGGCATTCCTGCCGCTTATGTGCGCATATTTCAACTGCTGCCGCTGCTGCTGGCTACGGGCCGTATTTGGGGTGAACATCGGAATGAGCAAAAGGACTTCAAACACAAAAAGATAGCAGCCGCATTAGAAGAGAGTAGTAGCGAAAACTTTTGAATTATTTCTCGCTGCGCATTGAGAGGGGGGAACTACTTTCTTAAGTCATCGACTTTATTGCGCGGAAGAAAATGAAATGAAAAAGGAGAGCGGTGCGGCATTCACCTGTCTGTGGCGCCACGGCACAGGACGACTGCCAGTGAGCGGCCAAAGTGGCTGCGAGCGCGACAAGCGCCCTTCCCAACTTGAGGGTAATTTTCTTTATTGCGATACTTGCAGCGAAATTTACTGCACTTTTATTTCTTTTTCCTCATCTTTGTCTTCAGCCAGCGCAGTGCACCAAGTGCGAGCGTTCCTAAGGCGTTTTATTGCCAGCTCACTGCCACAAGCTACTCTAATTTGCAGTCGCTGTTGCTTTAAGTTGCAAGCGTTTGCTATTTATGCATATTTCACGTATTGATTTGCGCTTAAATTGAATGACTTCATTTGAAAATTGAAACATTTCCGTTTGGTTTTAAGAGCATTGAAATTCCATTCAATTTGAGTGCAGTGAATTTTTTCGAATGACTCGAATGACGCAGCTGGGCGCCATATTGCCATCAAAGGAGCAAACATGCATGTCACTGTTGGAATTGCTGTTCAGTTATCTTAACCCCTCTAAGCTGCAAACAATTTTGCATAGAATTTTTGTTCGCGTATGTTACGGGCTATGAGATTTCAAGATCCGCAGGTTAATTGCTCAACTTGTTTAGTCGCCAGCGGAGAAATTAGCAAGGCTGCCTCTGGGCTGTAAAGGGGTTAAGGTATAAAATAATAGTTAGGAGTATTTTTTTATAAGCTGTGGTTTTTTATTGAGCAAAATTTAGGAAGCTTAGAGCAGACAAAGCAGAAGTTTACTATTTGCCATGGAAGTGGGATGATTTGACTTCAAATGATAGATTAATGCTTTTCTTTGAAAGCATATATATTAAACTTAAGTAAAAAAGATTAGAAATTGTATTTAAAATTAAAATTTTTAAACGAGATGAATTTTTCTAACTCATTAGCTGTGAATTAATATAAAACTAATGTATGCATATCATTTGTTCAAAGGCTGATATATTGAAGTTTCATATGGTAAAAAGAAATTGAGAATATATGAATATAGTATATGATAACATATTTTTGCAAATTTTGAAATAAATTGGAAAATTTGAAAATTGAAATTGACTTCAATTCTGTTTATAAAATAAAACATTTGCCAGCTTGGCAAAAAGAATTTGACTGCAGTTGATGTTGAATAATGGACAAAACTGCTGCTGGTATATGCATTAATAACGTGAAAATCAACACCAACAGTGGCAGCAGCAACAACAATAACAACAACAATGAGTTTACAAAATGCGCAAGTGCAAAACGTAACAAGATGAATTTTTGGCGCATTTTTCGAGCATTGGCATTGGCCGGAAAGGAGCGAAAATGATTGATGCAAAAAGTTGTAGCTCCATTTCCGTTGCGCTCTTTTCTCTCGCTGCTGGCCGCGCAACGAGTGCAATTTATGAGTTGTTGGCCAAATGTTTAGCAGCAATGTGTAGCAACAAGCCCGAAATGGCGGCCAATATTTAATGCGGCACTGCAAGCGATATGAGAAAATGGCGTAAATGGGCGCAGCCCTTGCAGATCCGCCGCCTCTAATGTATTTCTGCGCCAATTACGCCCGGAACCCAACATAAATTACGGCGCCATTGCAGCGAGGGGCAACAAAGGGCACAGAATATTTCGGCGCCCGCAGCCTGCACAAAAACAACAACCGAACAACGTGTTTAATGCATTGGTAAATGTTGCCCTAACCGGGAACTCTTTAGTTAGATATAAAAAGTGTTTTCATAAGATCATAAAAGCGCTATAAATTAAGAGCGAATTGCCCGGCCGAGCGTGCTGCCGCCTTTCCAGAATGTCTGCGATTGCTCTTGCTCCTGCCGCTCGAGCTGTTATTTCCATAAAAGCGCTTTTACGGGCGCGCCGTTGTTAGACGCTGCTGTTTCAGTAGGTGTTAAATCAACTTTACGCTAAGAGGCCAATTCGCTGACGTAGCTGCTTTGCTTGTTATCCTGCGAGAAATTGTTTCCAAGCACTTTGGTGCTTCACTTTTCGAGTTAAACAATATCGTATGGACACATCTAAATTGTTAAGCATGTTTTTGAATACACACGAAAGCAGCAAAATCTGGCATATTCTTAAATGAACGTGCTCTTCAAGTAGCTACCACCTCAGCCATTTTAGTGCAATTTATATTTCATTCGAATAAACATTTCATTTCATATAAACAATTTCTATATCTATTTAAAAGCCTTATCAATTTAGATTTAGATATTTTGTGCAATGGTCCTAGAAATGCATTTTGCCAATACTCCATAATTTTTTGCAAGCAAATCTTATCTGCACGGTGAACTTTTTTTTGCGATATTCAAATTGACATATATTTGTTAGAAACCTGCAACACTATACAGATATCTACTTTGTGTTACTATTAGAAATAAGCTTTTCGGATTTCTTGCTTTGCTAATTCTGTCAAATATTTTCTGTTACTCTCGAATAAATTTCCCAACAAGGCAAGTCGTGTGCGCGTGTTTAAATATTCAATAAAATATTCCAATAGGTTATGGGCCCAGGCCACAAATACCACTAGAAAAAATGAGTGCCGTCGGTTTATACTCAATTGAAAAGCTTGATGATGCAAATTACGCATCGTGGTCAGTCCACATGAAAAGTGTCCTTGTCCACTCGGAACTATGGGCAATTGTAAGCGGAAAACAATTGAAAAGCGAAACTGCGTCTGTCGCGGAATCGGAAGCGTTCGACGCAAAAGACGAGAAAGCGCTGGCGAGCATAATGCTTTGCATAAAGCCAACGCAGATAAACCACGTTAGGCATTGTGAAACTTCGACAAAGGCCTGGAGCAAGTTGAAGGAGATATACCAGCCAAGTGGGCCAGCTCGAAAGATAAGTCTATTCAAGAGGCTGCTGTACCTAAGTTTGTCTGAAGGTTGCAGTATTTCACAGCACGTAAATGAGCTTTACGAGACCCTAGAAAAGCTGGCAGAAGTCGCGATTGATGTGCCAGAAGAAATGTGTGTCATTATTCTGTTGTCCAGTCTACCAAAAGCTTACGAGAGCTTCGTAGTGGCCATCGAAACACGCGACACTTTGCCGTCCCTTAATGCGCTGAAGGTTAAGCTGCTTGAAGAAGCGACCAGACGTCAAGAGAGATGCGAGGAATCAGCACATGGCAACGGCCAACAGGCGTTAGTGGCGCAAGCTAATTTTAGAAAGGGCCAATCCGTTAGCAGGAATGGAGGCGAAAACAACAATACCGAAAACTTGAACAACAGACAAGTAAGCGGTAAGTGCTACAACTGAGGACGTCGTGGTCATTTTGCTGCAAAATGCAGAGAGCCTCGGAAGACCCAGCAAAAGCAAGAAAGGGGAAATCAGAAGTCCTTGGCTATCCTTGCTTCTGTGTCATCGCATGAACTTCATCGTGATGCTTGGTGCATCGACAGCGGCGCGACATCACATCTTTGTTGTGATCGTTCATTATTCATCACTTATGAAGACCGCAAAGAGAGAATAGACCTTGCTGGAGACAAATTTATTGAAGCAGAGGGGCGAGGTGAAGTAAGAATAAGAAAAGGCCTAAAATTGAAAAATGTGTTGCATGTGCCACAATTGCGTTGTAATTTCATATCGGTAAGCAAAGCATGCGAAAATGGTTTTGTAGTAAATTTTGAAGGGAATCACGCGGCCATAAAAGAAAAAACCGGCGAAATTGTGCTGACAGGAAAAGCAGTAGGCGATTTGTTTACATTTGAAAACCCAGCAAACAAGTGTTTGTATTCGAATAGTACAAATAATGATGCAATAACTTGGCATAATAGATTTGGGCATCTGAACTTTTATAGCCTTAAAGAAATGTGCAGTAAGAAACTGGTGCATGGGCTTAAAATGCAAAAAGTCCAAAATTTGAATGATTGCATTACGTGTGCAAAATGCAAAATATCGGTGAAACCGTTCCCACATAATTCTGAGAATCGTGCAAAAAGTGTTTTGGATATAGTGCACACTGATGTATGTGGACCGATAAACAAAAATTCAATTGGTGGGTCGCGATATTTTCTGACATTTATAGACGACAAGTCGCGATATATATTCGTTTATTTTTTGAAAAATAAGAGCGAAGTTTTGAACGTGTTTAAGTCATTTAAACTGATGGCGGAAAATCAAACAGGTCGCAAAATTAAATTTCTGCGAAGCGACAATGGCGGCGAGTATATAAACAAAGAATTTGATAGTTTTTTAAACGAGAATGGTATAAAGCGTCAATTAACTGTCCCATACACACCACAACAAAATGGTGTGGCGGAGCGCGCCAACCGTACGTTGGTTGAAATGGCGCGAAGTATGCTAGTCCAAAGTGGATTAGACGAGTCTTTTTGGGCGGAGGCAGTTTCAACCGCAGCGTATTTACGCAACAGAGCTGGAACAAAAACACTCGTAAATAAAACGCCGTACGAAGAATGGACAGGAAAAATTCCAACAGTTGCACATTTGAAGGTGTTTGGTTCGTTGGCAATTGCAATTGATAAGACACACTCAAAGAAGTTCCAAGCAAAAGGAACAGAGCTCATCATGGTGGGGTACTCCGATACCTCCAAGGCATATCGTTTGTTGAATGCAGAGACTGGAAAGATTACTACGAGCAGAGATGTGGTCTTCATGGAAAATGTGTATGTTAGTCCAAAAGAAGAGCAGCATGATATATTTACGTTTGACGCTGAAGAAATTGTGCCTGTGAGTTGCGATAATAACGTCGGTTCTCCCGCAGCTGAAGTAAGTGACGGCGAGGTCGTCCACAGTGCAGAGCCTGTACGGTTTGGTCCAGGTCGGCCCAGACTGGTTAGAACCGGGTATCCTGGGCGCCCTCGCAAAGAACGAAATATTTTAAATCTGATCGAGAAAGGCGATATTAAAATACCGCAGTGCGTAGAAGAGGCTTTAAATAGTGAGTACGCGATACAGTGGAAAGACTCGATGCAGAAGGAGTACGATGCGTTAGTCGCGAATAGTACGTGGTCACTAGTAGATTTACCAGCCAGAGAGAAAGCTATTAATTGCAAGTGGGTCTTCAATATAAAGCAAAATGCAGATGGCAGTATTCAACGCTTCAAGTCTCGACTGGTGGCAAAAGGGTGCAGTCAACGCTTTGGTGTCAATTTTACCGAAACGTTTTCTCCCGTGGTGAGATATGCAACGATTCGCATGCTGTTTGCATTGGCGTGTGAACACAAATTGCACCTGCATCAGATGGACGTGTCATCAGCCTATTTGAACAGTGAACTGCATGATATTGTCTTCATGAAGCAGCCGGAAGGTTTCATCAATGAAAAGTGCCCTCATCGCGTTTTGAGGCTGAATAAGGCGCTGTACGGGCTGAAGCAAAGTGGGCGCGAGTGGAATGCCACACTTGACGCAGTCCTGAAAACAATGGGTTTCTCACCGTGCGTCAGTGAGCCCTGTGTATACACAAACAAGTAAGGAAGCAATCAGTCGGGTTTCACCGACAGAGTAATACCCTACACCATGTTCCCAAGTGGGGTGATAATTCACTGAAATTGTGAGCGTATTTGATTTACAACCTACATAGTGGGCGGACCACGCCCATTTTTGGCAGACTACAAGATATACCTAATAGGACTATACATGCCAAATATTGATGCTCTGACAGGTGTACACCAGATGTTATCGGCATATTTATTTTACTGCCCCCATGGTGGGCGGACCACGCCCATTTCTGGAGAATTAAAAGATATTCCTACCAGGAACGAAGTAACAAAATCTGGACTCTCTGGTGAATATATTATGGAAGTTAAGAGGATTTTTTGTTTATCGCCTATATAGTGGGCGGACCACGCCCATTTTCTTGTATGGCATCTAAGACCTATATATCAACTTGGGAACCGACTTTCATTCATTTATATTCGTAACTAGTCAATTGGGAGCCATTTTACCGAAAAAATTTTGCCGGCTATATAGTGGGCGGACCACGCCCATTTTTTCCTGAGATATAGAAGACCTACCTCTTAACTTGAATGCCAAGTATTATTCTTTTCCATGAGTAATTACACAAATTATAGCCATTTTACCGAAAAAAATCCGAGGTAGTGGGACTTAAAGACCTGTTGTGGGCGTGTCCTTCGGGTAATTTGAATAATTTTAACACTTTACCTAACCCGAGGTTCACTGTAACTGTGTACCAAATTTGGTCCAAATCGGACAACTCCTTCTTTCTTTTTTTTGCATACACGCAGACAGACGGACAGACGGACAGACGGACAACCGGAAATGAAAAGAGAAAGTGTTTCTGATCATTTCTATATACTTATGTCTATACCTAGGAAGGCTCCTTTAATGCGTTACAATTTTGGCACAAAGTTATTATACCCTATTACCATAGGTGTAGGGTATAAAAATGAAAATGGTAATTTTAACGTAATAGCTGTATACGTTGACGATCTCATTATAGGTAGCACTAAACTAAATGATTTGATGGCGATTAAAGCTCAAATCGCGAATGAATTTGATCTTGTGGATGGCGGTCAACTTAAGTATTTCCTAGGCATGGAAATAGAGCGGGAAGGTGAAACGGGTGCTATTACTGTTTGCCAGCGAAAATACATCCAGGACCTTCTGAACCAGTATGGCATGCAAAACTGCAATCCTGTGGCGACACCATTAAGCGCAGGGTTTCAGGTCAGCTGTAGAGAGGACGGTTGCAGAAAGGTGAACCAAACTGAGTATCAGTCATTGGTTGGTGCGTTAATGTATTTGGCCATTTCGACGAGGCCGGATATTTTGCATTCTGTTTGCAAACTCGCACAACGAAACACCGATCCACATTGCGAGCACGAAACTGGAGCCAAGCATATCCTGAGATACCTGAAGGGGACATCTGATTTGAAGATTCATTACCGCAAGACCGGGCAGCCCGTAGAATGTTTTGTTGATGCTGATTGGGGCGGAGACGCCAGCGATAGGAAGTCTTATACAGGCTGTGTGTTCATTGCAGCCGGTAGTGTATTTTCGTGGGAATCGAAAAAGCAAAACATCGTATCACTTAGCAGCACGGAAGCGGAGTATGTCGCGCTTTCAACTGCAGCAAAGGAAGCTGTTTATATTAAGAAGTTGCTCAATGAAATGGGTTTCCACTACACAACACCAATGGTTCTCAATAGCGATAATCAGAGCGCCCAACACTTAGTAAACAAGTAAGGAAGTATCAGTCGGGTTTCACCGACAGAGTAATACCCTACACCATGTTCCCAAGGGGGGTGATAAGTCACTGAAATTGTGGGTGCATTTGATTTACAACCTACATAGTGGGCGGACCACGCCCATTTTTGGCAGACTACAAGATATACCTAATAGGACTATACATGCCAAATATTGATGCTCTGACAGGTGTACAACAGATGTTATCGGTATATTTATTTTACTGCCCTAATGGTGGGCGGACCACGCCCATTTCTGGAGAATTAAAAGGTATTCCTACCAGGAACGAAGTAACCAAATCTGGACGCTCTGGTGTATATATTATGGAAGTTAAGAGGATTTTTCGTTTATCGCCTATATAGTGGGCGGACCACGCCCATTTTCTTCTATGGCATCTAAGACCTATATATGAACTTGGGAATCGAATTTCATTCATTATACCCTACACCTATGGTAATAGGGTATAATAACTTTGTGCGAAAATTGTAACGCATTAAAGGAGCCCTCCTAGGTATAGACATAAGTATATAGAAATGATCAGAAACACTTTCTCTATTGATTTCCGGTTGTCCGTCTGTCCGTCTGTCCGTCTGTCTGTCTGTCTGTCTGTCTGTCTGTCCGTCTGCGTGTTCGGGAAAAATAGAAAGAAGGAGTTGTCCGATTTGAACCAAATTTGGTACACAGTCACAGTGAACCTCGGGTTAGGTAAAGTGTTAAAATTAGTTAAATCGGTTGAAGGACACGCCTACAATGGGCCTGTAAGTCCCACTACCTCGGGTTTTTTTCGATTAAATTGCTATAATTTGTGTAATTACTCATGGAAAAGAATAATACTTGGTATTCAAGTTAAGAGGTAGGTCTTCTATATCTCAGGAAAAAAGGGCGTGGTCCGCCCACTATATAGCCGGCAAAATTTTTTCGGTAAAATGGCTCCCAATTGACTAGTTACGAATATAAATGAATGAAATTCGGTTCCCAAGTTGATATATAGGTCTTAGATACCATACAGGAAAATGGGAGTGGTCCGCCCACTATATAGGCGATAAACAAAAAATCCTCTTAACTTCCATAATATATACACCAGAGAGTCCAGATTTGGTTACTTCGTTCCTGGTAGGAATATCTTTTAATTCTCCAGAAATGGGCGTGGTCCACCCACCATGGGGGCAGTAAACTAAATATGCCGATAACATCTGGTGTACACCTGTCAGAGCATCAATATTTGGCATGTATAGTCCTATTAGGTATATCTTGTAGTCTGCCAAAAATGGGCGTGGTCCGCTCACTATGTAGATTGTAAATCAAATACGCCCACAATTTCAGTGAATTATCACCCCACTTGGGAACATGGTGTAGGGTATTACTCTGTCGGTGAAACCCGACTGATTGCTTCCTTACTTGTTTATATTCGTAACTAGTCAATTGGGAGCCATTTTACCGGAAAAATTTTGCCGCCTATATAGTGGGCGGACCACGCCCATTTTTTCGTATGACATAGATGACCACCCCCTTAACTTGAATACCAAGTATTATTCTTTTCAATGAGTAATTAGACAAATTACAGCAATTTGATCGCAAAAAACCAGAGGTAGAGGGACTTATAGGTCCATTGGGGGCGTATCCTTCGACCGATTTGAATAATTTTAACACTTTACCTAACCCGAGGTTCACTGTGACTGTGTACCAAATTTGGTCCAAATCGGACAACTCCTTCTTTCTTTTTTTTGCGTACACGCAGACAGACAGACGGACGGACAGACGGACAGACGGACAACCGGAAATTAAAAGAGAAAGTGTTTCTGATCATTTCTATATACTTATGTCTATACCTAGGAAGGCTCCTTTAATGCGTTACAATTTTGGCACAAAGTTATTATACCCTATTACCATAGGTGTAGGGTATAAAAAACCCTATTTACCACCCAAGGAGCAAACATATTGATATTAAATATCACCATATTCGCGATACTTATAAAAACCATGAAATAAGTCTCAACTATGTATGTACCAATGATATGTTAGCTGATATTTTAACAAAAAATTTGCAGAAACTTAAGCATTGTAAATTCACAAAGGAAATGGGCTTATACTAATTTGTATTGTTTAGTTATTCCCTAAGTATTTATGCTTATCTAATATATGTATGTGTTGAGAAGGAGTGTTAGAAACCTGCAACACTATACAGATATCTACTTTGTGTTACTATTAGAAATAAGTTTTTCGGATTTCTTGCTTTGCTAGTTCTGTCAAATATTTTCTGTTACTCTCGAATAAATTTCCCAACAAGGCAAGTCGTGTGCGCGTGTTTAAATATTCAATAAAATATTCATGTAACATTGTGCACACTCTAAAAGAATCAAAAAGTCCAAGATTTTAAAAATTGTCATCTTCTTTTAAGATATACTACTTACCAATTGCAAAGGTAAACTTTTATAATAAAGTCTCAAAATTAAAAGATTATTTGACCTTTGAGTGGAATTTCAAATATCTAAATAAAAATATATATGTATAAAAAATATACATTTTTTCCAATGTTACAAGAACGCTAAAAAGTTTTGGTAAATAGGGATTTTTCATGCTGCTATGAAACTTTCTGAATAAACAATTTCTCTTTCATTAGATGTTATGAGGTCCTGGCTGCGACTTGAACCCATTCCTCCCGCATCAATGACCCAGCACTTGGCCACTGAACCACCGCGGTGGCGAGAATGGCAATGCTCAATCTTTCTCTCTGAATGGGCTTCTTAGTTTCATCAGAAAAACTATAAAAAGAAACCACAATCCTTCTTCTCGTCTACACACTCCCGACTTTACTTTACTACAACACAATCCATAACAATGTTTAGCTTTTCAATAGTTCCTTCCCTCTTACAAACAAACACAATGAGCTTTACAGCTTTGATGCTTGTAGATTTGCCTGTTCAACAGTGTCTATAGTCTTATCCATTACGATTTACATGGAAAGGTGCTGATGATTCAAATTTCACCCAAATTGTGCACTCCTACAAAATTGTTTAGAAAATGTTGATGCATGTTCGACAGCTGTCTCCAAATGCTCCCACATACGGAATAATTTAAAAGGTCCAAATTGCCAAAGTCAAGCACTTTACAATTTATCTTTGCCTAAGCGGCACAGAAGCGAAAAGCAACAAGAAAGACAAACTTTTCTAATTTGCAGTTTCGTCAGGTTACGGGAGAAAATGGCTGAAATTTTATGCCGAAGAAGGAAGCCAGAAGAGAGCGACTAAATAGCAAAAAATGATACATCTCTGTTTGGCGGTAATTTAAATTAGGAAGCAGCACACATGCACACGCCGTAATGGCGCCAGTAGTTGAAATAGTATCTGGCGCTCGGAGGAGGCCACTCGTATGTCGGTGTACCTGCTGGCAGCTGGAACAGCACAGAACAGCAGAGCACCGACAGCAGCAGACTGTCTTGCTAAATGTGACTACTTAATAATTGATGAGAAAACTTTGTTAACATTAAAAACGTTTACTTTTAATGCTCGATACTAACTTGCACTGAAGATTTCACAGAAAGCCGGAAGTTCTTTTGAACGCAACAAGGAGGGCTGAAGGGACTGGAATATGAGTGGCGGTGTTGCAATACATCAAGCAAATGCTAGAAACTTTTTAATTAGAGGTAAAATGTTGTTGGACTAACAGCATGGAAATATAAATTTAAATGGTATCACAGAAAATTTAATATCTCATATAAACTTGTAAAATTTCACTTTTTGAAGTGAAATGTGAATGTAATGATTTGATTTGATGAATTTTTCTAGCAAGAGCATACAGATTTAGGCTTCATTATTGTAAAGTACCAATTTACTGTCATATATAATCGAACTTCGAGTAAAATTATGAAATTCGGCCGCTTTTATACATATATTTCGGTAGAGATTCTAAAAGATATTCTAAGCTAACATTTTAAACTTTCCAGTAAATTGCTCTATATACTTATATATTATGTATATTTGATACTTTAAACTTAAATACAACAAGTAAGGAAGTATCAGTCGGGTTTCAAAGACAGAGTAATACCCTACACCATGTTCCCAAGTGGGGTGATAATTCACTGAAATTGTGGGTGCATTTTATTTACAATCTACATAGTGGACGGACCACGCCCATTTTTGGCAGACTACAAGATATACCTAATAGGACTATATATGCCAAATATTGATGCTCTGACAGGTGTACAACAGATGTGATCGGCATAGTTTTTTTACTGCCCCTATGGTGGGCAGACCACGCCTATTTCTGGAAAATTGAAAGGTATTCCTACCAGGAATGAAGTGACCAAATCTGGAGACTCTGGTGTACATATTATGGAAGTTAAGAGGATTTTTCGTTTATCGCCTATATAGTGGGCGGCCCACGCCCATTTTCTTGTATGGCAATTAAGACCTATATATCAACTTGGAAACCGAACTTCATTAATTTATATTCGTAACTAGTCAATTGGGAGCCATTTTACCCGAAAAATTTTGCCGCCTATATAGTGGGCGAACCACGCCCATTTTTTCATAGGATATAGAAGACTAGCCCCTTAACTTGAATACCAAGTTTTATTCTTTTCTATGAGTAATTAGACAAATTACAGCAATTTGAACGCAAAAAAAACCGAGGTAGTGGGACTTATAGGCCTATAATTGGCGTGTCCATCGGCCGATTTTGCTCATCTTGGAACTTAACCTAAGTTAAGGTTTACTGTGACTGTGTACCAAATTTGGTCCAAATCGGACAACTGATTCTTTCTCTCCTGCGCTCACAGACATCCAGACAGACAGACGGACAGACGGACAACCGGAAATCAAGAGAGAAAGTGATTCTGACCATTTCTGTATACTAATGTTTATACCTACGACGGCTCCTTCAATGCGTTACAATTTTCGCACAAAGTTATTATACCCTATTACCATAGGTGTAGGGTATAAAAAGTAGCTTACATTAGCCAAAAAATCATCATATTGTAAACAGAATAAAAAGCCTTCATTCAATTTCAAGTTTCCAATAGCAGAATATTCCACTTGCTTACAAAGTTCTCAAGTGTCCAACGACTGTGGAGAGTTCAATGAGCCATTTCTAAATTTTATTGCCAACTTTTATTTTCGTAATTTTTCAACCACTAAAGTTAATATAAATTTCGCACTATTTGTTGCTGTAGCGAAAATAATGCCAGAACATGCACTGCTGCCACTCCGCTCCGCCCACAATCATTTCTAAACAATAATAATGCGCACATTCATTTGTGTTGATTCAAATGAATATCCTTCGCCTTGGCACACATTCCGCATGCAGCTGCCCACGCCCCCCGCACTCCATCATTCTCTGTTGCTTGCCCTTAAACACAGTGCGAGCTTTGTGCATTGTGCATGCCTTTATTTATGGCTGTATGGGTGAAGGGATGCCGGGTGGGAGTGATTACTTAAATATTACGCTCGAATGCAACACTGAGTTGCACACAAACGAACAACAGCGAAGAGAGAGAAGGGAACAACACAAACAGCAACAACTTGAACAGAACAATGCTACTTTATTGTTACAAGGTTGAAGGATGTTTTCGTTGTTGTTCTTTGTTGCTGTTGTTGTTGCTTGTTGCATCAGTGAGGACCGCTCCACAAGTTATCATTTGATATTTGTCTTGCGTGTATGCGTGTGTGTCTGTATTTACACGCATGTGTGAACGTGTTGGTATTTCACTAAAGAAATAAATTTGTTTGCTTTTGTTTTTATTGCAACAGTTGCTGTTGCTGTTGCTCTTGCCATTGTTGTTGCTTCCATTGCTGCAGTTGTTTTTGCATTGAAATTTATTTGCTTTTGATTCTGACATTTGCTTCGTTTAATTTTGATTTATTTCCTGCCATTAGCAAATATCGCTTGACTCACAGGCCAATTAAAAGTGCTTAGTGCAAAAATATTGTCTGCCATTTGAGCCTAATTGACAGCAAGCTACATGGCCTATTCGTTATATATTCCATAACTTATTGGCAGTTTCCAAATGCGTGTGCAGAATGTTGCTAATGATTTGTGGTGTACGGCATTTGGAAGATATCGTCTCTACTTGTTCCAAATCCTTGAGCAAAGTAATGTATCTTGACTTCTAAAATAAGATGGTGGTATTTGAATTCAGCTGTCATTCTCTTGAAAGGACAGAAACATAACGCTCATAAAGTCACTTTTCCTTGCGTAGGCGTGTACATACATATATCTGTGCTTACAAGTTATGACTGCCTAAGGGCCAGTTTCACAGTGGATGTTTAAACTCTGATTGCAGTTTAAATAGGGAATTTCAGTTTCACAGTGGGAAGTTAAATACGATTTAAATGCCCGGTTGTGGGCATTTAAGTACGGCACAGAGTTGCAATCGAAAACACATAAACACTTCTTTCGGCCGACGAAAAATTTTTAGCTCGCGCTGCCTCCATAATTGAACAATTGAACATATGTTTTTGGCAAGTTGTGCTGTGTTCAATTGTCAAATATTCGAAGTTGCCATTCATTATTCCGTATTTAAATAAATGCACTGTGAAACTCAAGAAAAGTTAAACTAGATTTAAACTCAATTCGCAAATTAGATTTAAACATCCACTGAGAAACTGGCCCTAAGTCTGTTTTACAATTTTTTCAGCAGAGCAGTTTCAAGTTTCAAATTCTCACTGCTGTATATGTAAAAGCTTTTAGGTTCTTGATGGATAATTGCCGTTCTAAAAAGGATACAACTTTGAAAATTGTATAGCACAGAGATTTTAACAAACTTAACAAGATGGTATTAATAACTTAATTTTGTCCTTACTCGAATTAGGCTGTTGCGGTAGCGATTCTCAACAAAGACGATCTAACAATAACAACAGAATATACTAATAATACTAATAAATGATCTTATTACATCACTCTTTCGTCTGCCTGTTTAAATATAATTGAAATTTTGCAATAATTGGTAATGCAAAACATTTCTTCTTTTTGAATGAAACGTTATGTCTTTTGGAATTTTTTGTTCTGGTATGGAAAACTGTTCGCGCTATTCCAACTATCACTTAATTGCCTTTTGATCTATTTCTATAGGCCGAAAGAAACATCGCTCAATCTTATAAAATTGCAAAAGAATTGAATGCACTTTTGGCAAAAATGGGCCAGTGTTACTATTTGTTACTAATTGTGTGGCATTATGAAAAGCACTTTTCATCAAGAATTTAAATGCAAATGAAAGGAAGAAAATCTTCTTTCTTGTTGCGCATTGCCCAGCTTAATGCACAAACAACTTCGTAAATCTGCTCAGACAAACACAAGCAACATCTGTTGAAATACTTTTATTTTTTTCGGGTTGTACGAGCTGCTTGCTAACTCACAAGCAATTGCAGGCAGCTTTGAGCCTGTGAGCCTGTGCATAGAAGACTGCGTAAAACATCGAGCAGAATAAGAACAAGAAGAAGAAGAAGAAGCTGCAGCAGCGCCTCAGCTGAAAACTGCACTCACTCGGCCAATTTGCGAGAGTAGCAAATTTAAATATTTGCAATTTATCTGGCATGCAAATGCGGCACGCTCGTAAAGCGGGCAACGCAGCAAACAATGGCAAACAAATTGCCATTTCCCTGCCGCACCACAAAACAGCGCAGCAGGCTGCAACAGGCGCCAGCAGGAGCTGCATGAGGAGCTACTCTGCTCCGCTCCGCTCTCTGCAGGCAAGCCTTCAAGATTTGCTTTTTACGGCTGCGAATTCCATGAAGAAATTTAACCTGCCACCTCACCTCCCCTCTTCACTGCTTGGCTTGCATGTGCGTTTAAATTGCTGGCATGAGTAGCAAAAGACACGAGCTGCAGCTGCTGTTTATGTGCATGTGCGTGTACAGCTCTGCTTAACACATACCAGCGCAAACATGACAACAATGACAGCAACAACAGCAACAACAGCAGCATATTTCACAGGCTTGCCAGATCGGAGTAGTCCGATGGCTTCAGGAAACATAAAGATATAGTTTATCCCTTTTTTTGCTTTAGATACTTGTAACTGTGGCATTTATACAAACTAACTTAAATCGGGCTCTGCCATTTGAACAAAATGGCTGAGGGGCACATTTTTCCATACTTAAGTAAGTCATAGATATGTATTTATTTAACGCATACATTTGTTTTGAACTGTCATTTTGAACAACAATTTTGAATTATCATTTATAAGGCGACTTCATACTAAAGATATATAAAGCGACTTCAATGTTTGGAAATCTTCAAAATTCTTTGTGCTTCTTCTAAAGAAAATCGATCATAGCAAAAGACTTTGAAACAATGACATTGATATGCTTAGAAAATGAAGTATTGAGTTTAGAATTTTTAATTGTTTTTGAGTTTCAATTCTTACAAATTCCTCGCTGTTATATTTTAGAGTGCAGACATAGCACAATCAATTTCAAAAATTTCAGCAAATCTGCGACCGATCTGGCAAGCCCACTTCCCACACATGCACACACACACGCACACATGCACATATGCAGACGCATAAATTGAAGGCCTTTGTTGCACATGCCGGCAGCTGATGAGATTTTTCTCCATTTTTTGAGCTCGTGCTATTTGCATTTTTTGTTTTGTTCTTTTTGATTTTGCCAAAGTGGATTTACCGCAAGCACAAATGCATGTGTATGAGTGTGTGTGTGTTATTGTGTGTGTGAATGTAGGCTAATGCACTGTCAGTCTGTGTTGCAAGCAATTTTGCGCTTTTATCCGAATAAGGCTTACAATTGATGAGGTTAATGCGAGCACACATGCGGCTTTAGCTATTCCCCCTCACTTCCCCTCTCTGTTGCATTTTTGCATTTTTACTGCCGCGACATTTGCAAGCGCTACTGCCAATTGCAGCATACTTGCAAATCAGCTGCAAAATGCTGGCTGCCACAGCCGACAGGCTAAATTAACATTTTGTTGGAAGTGCTGGGGGCATGATGGAGGAGCAGTTGGTGAAGGCACACATTATTTTGCATTACTTGCCAGCGGCTGAAAGTTGGCAGCGTGGGAGCTAAAAAATAATGTGCTATGGAAATGCTTCAAAAAAGGCACACACTAGGGCTGTCAATGCCAGCATACCGGCTTTCGAATCATCAATTCAATTCAACATCAATTTCGATAAGCCCCTGAATGATGTAAAAGAAAAGCTTGAATTTAGTAAAAAAAATTGTTTTAAATATTTATATAAAAACAAACCATTTTTTTAAATCAAATGCCTACAAAAAAATCTAAACAAAATAATAAGAGATGTCATAAAGTTGTTAATGCAACATTTTGATGGGCCGAAACTTTCTATTTTTAGTTTCTATGAATTCTTCTGGTAATATTTCAGAATTTGGTCTAGAGAAAATCACGTTGAAAAAGAAATCTGAGTAATCAAAGTACAGAAATAATTTTTCATTAAAACTTGTTCATACATTTAAGTTTTGCTGACTTGTCTTTGATTGATTCGACCATGGTCTGTATGGAATAACTGAATTATATTAAGTTTTCCGAACGAATTTCCTTCCAATTAAATGTAGTTAAGTGTTGTTTCAATACCAGAAAATCCCATTTTTCTAAAAACCTACGATAATGACAGCCCTAGAACACACACACAGACGACTGCTCACATCTAAGTCCGCTGCCATTATGGCCGAAACGTGTCAGTATCATTTTCATTTTTCATCTGCGTTCCTTTTTAACATGGATTTTCTTTGCGCAACTTTTTGTTGATGTTTTTATTATTGTTGTTGCTGCCACACTGCCAAGAGCGCAGACGAAGATGAATTCCTGTCTTACAAGAAAATTAAAGTTTCTTAAAGTTTTCGTATCAAGTTGATTGCCATTAGACGGAGGCCCGATTACTTGCCAGCTCGCCGCCCTGCCGCGACAGCCCGAAGGCAACTTCAAGCCTAACCAAACAAGCGCCACACGCCAACCGCCAGCGTCTTCCACATGCATGAGAATACATTATAATGCGCCTTGGTATATGAGAGTTGCTTTCTTCATCAAAGCAAACACACACACACACACAGGCAGCCAGCTCATCCGAAATGTCGTTCGTCTCTGTTGTTATTGTGGTTATTGCTTCGTTGTGGCACTGCGCTGCGCTGCGTTCGCTCGTTCATTTCAGCCATTCATTCATATTTTATGCAAATTTCCTAAAATATTTATGGAAATGTGACATATTGTGATGTCAAAACATCTATTTGCGGGTACTCAGCATAAATTTTTAATAAATGCTGGCAGTATGGAAATTTTTAATGTTTTGTGTATGTAAGGGTATGTATGTATGTTTGTGTGTATTTAAGTGTGAGTGGAGCTGGTGTGCAGTGCCAGTTGGAAATTGTAACCACAAACGAAGCTATCGAAATGAAAAAACTAGTCGAATAGAAATTGAAGTATGGCTTAAGTGTTCTGATATTTAACATATACTTTCCTAATATTTCCTTTGAACAACTATTCTGAATAATTGTATTTGTAATCTAAGATATATGATTTATTACTTCAAAAATAATGAAATTTCCTGAAATTAAGTAAAGAGTAACTTAAGTTGCACTTCTAAGAAAAATATAGATACGAATTTGGACACCATGAATAATTGAGCCAATAGATCCGATAGTCCGTCATAAATTTCCAATTGGGCTGCTACTCAAGTAGTTGCAGGCATACGGCATAAAAATTTCTTATTGTATATGTATGTATGTATATGTACAGTAGGGAGCACAAATGAGTACTTTTTTGTACTTCGTGCACTTCTGATTGTATAACAAAAGTAATAACAAAGCATTTCGGAAAATTTTTGTTGGCCTTTATTTCTTGTTCAATTATCAAAAAAAATTGTTAATGAAATAAAAGGGAAAGGGAACAAATTCTAATAAGAAAATCAATAAAACTAAAACAACTCGCATGATCTCAATTTTGCACCTTTCATCAAATGCAAGGATGGAACCTTTTTTAGTATTTAGTCCATTGTCCTTTATTCCGAAGGACACTTTTTATACGTTTTGGAATATTTTCCACCAATTTCTCAGTTATCTCATTTGGAATCCTTTGCCATTCCCGCTGTACACGTCGCCATAGCTCGTCCCGGTTCGTTGGGGCTGTTTGGTATTGTCCCAAGAATTTTTTTCAGGATTGACCACAAAAAAAAGTAAAAACATATACTCATTTGTGCTCCCTACTGTATGTGTATGTTTGCTTTCTTTGAAAATAAAGGAATTGGCGTGGATATTGCTTGTGGCATGCAACAAATTTAATGCGCCATCATTTAGAGCAATAACTTAAGTGGATAAACAAACTGACTTGGCATACTTGACTTGTCTTTACAAGCAACAAAATCTTAATCTGCTTATGATCAGGTAAAAAGTCTGCTTTTATAAAATGATATGCTCAGCAAACGTTGACAATGTCTAAAGTGCAGATGAGGGTGTGGCTCCAACAGTGAACAAAAGTACCAATTCAATAACTACAGCATACCACTGGCCCATAAATCCATACAAAAATTCCAAAGGCAGGCTGAAGACAGTTTGCCCTAAAACTAAGAAGAGACTCTTTGAACTTTGTTGCATGACAGTTAATATCAACGAAAAAGCTCTAAATTAGATTCCTTCAGCTTCGAGCCATTAAACGTGAGCTAAATATTGAATACAATTTCATAAAAAAGTATAATAGTTTTCGCCCTTGCTAACTTTCACATATCACGCCTACTTCTACAGTCGAGTCTCTGTCATTGTCATCATTGACAATATTGAACGTTTGAACGTTGGGAAATTATTTCTTGATATTATGGCTAGGGGGGGCTTAACTTTTTGTTTGGTTGTCTTGTGGCCGCACTGACAGAGAAACACAAAGAGCTGAGCTCCTGTGCGGCAGCGAGAAACGAAAGCAAGTTACTCGTGCTGTGCAGTGAAGGCCAGCACCAGCGGGAGATTAGTTCCAATGTTTTGTTTGAGTTTCGAAGCCATTTCCGTCAGCTGCCAATTATTCTTGCTTTCGTTCACTGCAGCTTTCCCTCTTACCTTCCTTCTGCTGTCTGCTACTTTGTTTCTTTGTGCAGCTCCAACTCTGATGATTGCCATTTTTGGGCAATTTCGAAGCAATGATGACAATGATACATGCATATATATTTATATATGTATAAGTATGCTTTTGCTTGCATATAGACTCACACATACACATAGTTACAGCAAAATCATAGCGGTGCTTACAACATTCAGAAAAATGTGAACAAATTTTCAGAAATAAACGAAATCGAAAACTTTACAATGGAATTTTAAATAAATCATAAAAGTGTGCATAAATATGAATATTTCGATTCGTCAGCGTCCGCATGAGTTCTCTAGTGAAGCTGCAAAATTACGCTAAACGCATGTAGTTAGCTTGCGGCAAACAACAACAACAAACAACGCAGCTACTAATGACATGCACACCCTGTGTTTGCGAAATTGACACAATTTGGCGCGCTCAGCGCTTTGCATAGCAAGCAGCGGTCATGACGCCCCCCACACATACACATACATACAAAGCGCACTAGCAAAGCAGTCGCATAAAACTCACACAAACTCAAAATACTTAAAGGCAGTGCCGCCTTTACAGCTTGAGTGCATCTGGGCCCTAATTAATTCTCAATATATGGATTTTAAAATCATTGATAAAAATAAAACATTATTCGGCGTCTTTGAATAAAAATATGTTATATTTCCTGTAAGCCAAAAAATAAAGTAGTTTATTTAACTAAATATTGCACAGCCGCTGAATTGAGAGAATTTTGATAAATGTTGCATGATAATTTCAAAAATAACATTAAAAAATCAAGAAAAAATTCAAGAAAAAGTTAACATAATTTTCGCTAATGGTATTTTCTATTAGGCTTCAAGCGCGATTCCACACGTTCCGTAAGATTATAGGGGAGAGGGGGGTACCTTCGTCCTTGGGGCACATTCGTCAAACTTTTTTTTATATTTTTTTATGAAAAATATAATAACTACGTGTTGTGTAACCAAAAACATGTCTTATTTAGTCTAAACAAGATTTTGTATCACCTTATGGTACTTTAAAGTGTGAATGCCGAAAGTGCCCCGCCAAATGCCGAAGCTACCCTGGCATGGGGGCACATTCAGCGAAATGACTTTTTTTACTAATCATGAAAAAAATAATACAAACAGAACTTTTTAAAGAAATTTTAGTATAACATTTTATTGTTAAATAATGAGGTATTGTAACAGTCTAATCGGTTTTTAAATATATTGATTACCTTCTGAAATAAAGGCCTTCAAAAAAAAGAGACGAAGGTACAACCTCTCCCCTATCGATTTAAAAAAAATTTACAAAAAATTTAAGCTGAAAAAGAATTTATTAAGTTAGCATGAACTTATCGAATTTCTCTTCAACAAAAAGTTGTTTAAATTTCCAAAACATTAAAAACAAACACGTTGTAAAATATTAGTAAAAGTACTAAAACTCATTTCTTGTCGCTACGTGACTGCACTATAAATGGCGCCCCTTAGCCGCGCCCATGCCTAAAGATGCCACTGCACCTGCACATACTCACACATAGAACAGCGAAATGAGTAACGCCGCGCACGCCGAGTAAACATTTTGCCAATTAACCGCATTTTCAAACACAAATTTGCTTTTGCCATTGCTGCTGTTGTTGTTGTTGCTGTTGTTGCTGCTAATGGCACTGCTGATGCTGATGACAAGCAGTTCATCATTGCTGGATATGCCACAAAAATGCAAACGCAAATCGCGTCATCAGTACGCGACGCTGGAACGGCTCATCGCACAGAATTATCCTTTCATCCGCCGCCATGAATGCCACACAAAATATCGACACTTTGGTGCAGGGACCAACAGCCAATAGCCGAGCGACAGCAGGGAGCAGGGAGCGCCACAAATCGACGTGAGCAAAAAGTTCGAATTGCTTCGATCAAGTTGAAACGCTGGTCAAATTGACTGAAATTGCAGCGCAGCGCAGCCCTCCACTGCCAACGCCTATCCCATGTACAAAGCTTGCTCTGGAGGTCGCCGATGCGGCCGGGAAGCATGACATGCCAATTACTGCCATTTCAAAGGACAACGCAGCGAAAACTTTGGCATTGTCACAAGCAGGCAGCGGCCGGGGCACTGACACGCCTGCGAACGTATCGCCTCGGCAGGCCGCAAACACTTTATTATAAGCCGCCGTCGAAGCGTGTTGTAGCCACGGCCATCGGACCATTGGGCGTGCAGACGAGGGGTGCGGTGGGCGTATTAGCAGCGATAAAGTTTGTTCTCTCAAAGGTAATTTAGTGCAGACAGGACTTTTGTGTAACTTTGCGCTGAATCGATTAAAAGTTTGCGCTGATGCGCCGAGTTCGTGTGGCACGGCGTTCGCCGGAGTTGCCACAGTGCAACACGCTGTCAGTGATGCTTTGGTGTGACAGCAACAGCTGGCGAGGCAGTTATCAAATCGCCAGCAGAGACAGGCCAACGGTACAGAGTCTTATGTCTGTTGGCCAGCGGGGAACAGTGGACCAGCGGACCAGCTCATTCGAAGGGAGCAGACGCGCAACTTTGTCGTTGCTTGAACCCAACCGAATCTTGTGTTGCGCAAATTGTTTGTATAAAAAATTTTCTTTGTGGCCAGCATTAAGCCACATCATCCAAAATGTAAAGGCAGGCGGATTTATTAAGTTTCAGCAGCAGCGAAAATTGTTTACTTTCCACGAGCTCTCATTTCGACATAATTTTCGTGAGAAACTTTAATCAGCTGAAAATTTCGTAATAGCTGCAGAATAACGTGCTCATTTGATGCACGACAGAGTTTCCAAGTTGTTGGTTTAAGTCAGATTCGCCCACTGTGCATATTTATATTTTGATACAAAACTTGTTGTTGAGTCTAAGCATTAGAGAGATGGGAATTAGTGATGTTGGGCTTCAGTGTCAGACCAAAGAGTCCTGCAAGAAGTGATCTATGGGAATATTAGAGTTTCTAGCGAACTTTGATATAGAGCTCATACTCATACTCAGCTTTGAGGCCACCGGCAGCCCGACAAGCCATTACGCTTCCAAGTAGTTTAGGCGATACTTAGAGATATCTCAAAAGAGGCAGAGAATATATTCAAGAATTTTCCTGGTTGCAGCTTACAGCTTCCTTGCATTTTTTGAACTCCTCGCTCTCCGTGATGCCCATCCTGCGTCCGGAAATCAGCGCCTTCGTCCTTATGTTGCCGTACCAGCCTGATTAGAGTGTAGGCAGAGGCTTATCTGCCAGTGTAATAACTAAACCCCGGTTTTAGCAAACTCATCTTCCTGCCATCCTCGGCTTCTCCATTACCCATTATGTTCTTATATCCTGGTACCCAACAAATGTGCAACCTACAACTGCCAACTTCAGCATCTTAAGACTCTTCGTCATCCAGAAGCCGTACGTAAATATCTTGAAGGTTTTACAAATAGCTTCCAAGCCCTAATATCATTCCTTTAAATATATGTTGTTCTTCAATCTTTTTCCAAAGCTTAAAGTCGAGGTCATATGGACAGAATTGATTATGAAACTTCGACTCAGTGAATTGTGTGCGAAGGAACTGCCTACAAGGTGAACTGTAGTGAACAAAGCTGCTATGGTATATTTTTAGCACAATTCAAAGGTATCCAAAAATTTGTTGCAAAGTCAAGTTCTAACGGCATTAAAAAGCTTTAAGGATGCAAAAATGATTCAAAGAGAGTTGCCTATTTATGGCAAGAGATGAAGCCTCGCAGGAAAAAAATGCAAAACAATTAATATTTGTGATTTTTGCAAGGCTGCCGGGACCCTTCGCATTCGAGACCGAGCACACATCCCACTGCGTCACTGCAGCGCCACTTTAGTATACACTTTAGAGTACTGCAAATTATGAGCGCACACAATCCAGAGCAATGCACTTCAATTAATTACAAAGCACTCATAACTGAAATCCCCGCAGAAAAGTTTTACGAAAATAAAAATCCGTTCTTTTTTCCTTTCTCTTTTGCAGCTTTTAAAACAATTTGTGCCAAATTCAGTGCACTGAGCCAGAAATGAGCAACCGCCAAAAGCGGAAGTAGTTCATGTGCGCGCACACACACACGCACACACACGCAGCTGCAACGCATGCCAACGCCTTTTGGTAAGTTCGCGCTCACTCATAAAAATTTGCAGCATCTCACATTATGAAATAATAAACATGCGAACGCGAAAAGCGAGGGGGAAATACAATAACAAAAAACTGGCAGAGCCCGAAAATGCAATGGCAAGAATTAATTGCTTGCAGGCGAGCGCCTGTTCTGGACTTGTTCCAAAGCGTTTTGTTTTTCCCCTTTTCTATAAAACTAGGCAGAAAGCCTTTCAAATGCACACACACACACACACACTTGCCGCTTGCTATACATATGCGCATAAAAATTCACACACACACTTTCGCAGAAATTCTTGAAATGCAAAAACCACTTTTACAAGAAAACAAGGCAACGAAGTGAAATCGAGAAGCGCCTGCAGCTGCATTTCATTTTGTAGAATATATTGCAAAAAACTATGTAAATTATTTATATAGATGCTGTAACTAACTTTGGTAGTAGCAGCAGGCAGCGCATACACACTCTCAATTAAGTGCTAAAATAATTGATACACACCAGAAGACGGCCCAAGACCATGTCCTTTAGTAGAGTTTAGTGCTGTGTAGGGTCTATGACTCGTAAGGGTATAACGAGCACTACCAAATAACCATGAGCTTGAGCAGCACTCTCCAATCGACAGACTCAATCAAACTAGCACACATACAACAATAGAATCTAATTGTTCTTCCCTGTTCTCTAAGCATAAAAGCATCCTCTTTCCAAAGAACAGTTAAAACTTTTAGGCCCAATTACACAGTGCTTATTTAACTTTTAATTCGGATTAAGTTTTAACCCAATACAACTCTGTGCTTCATTGAAATGTTCAACTTTTGACATTTGCGCATAATTTAATTTGTAGTTTGCAATTAAGACTTTTAATTGAATGTCAATTAGAACTTAAAAATGACAAGAAGAAAGTTTCTAGTTCATATACACTAATATTTTCAAAATAACTCTTCTGATTTTGAATTGATGATGTATGAGCATGTAAATGACAATTTCCATATTAAAAGCGATTGTTTTTACAATCATGATTTTGAACTCAAAATGTCAGGGCCAAATTTTTAGTTGATGCCTTCGGAATTTTAGTCGACAGTTCTGATTTCTAATACTCTCTGATTTCTAATAGTAAATTCCATAGTGCAAGCAATTTCATTTGTATTACGAAAAACTTTTATTGCGCTTTGATTTGCATTTTTTACAATTGTTGTTGTTGTTGTTCTTATCACTTGTGGTTGCCGCTATTGCGCTTGCTAACAACCTGAAAAGCAAAATACACATGAACAATTTCGAAAGAGCCTATTGAAACCACGAACAGACTTGGTAGGCAGAGAGTAGACGCAGCGGCGGCTTCGGTGGCGACTGCGCCTTCAGTTGGAACCGCACTCACTCTGAATCTATAGCGGAAACCCGCACACGCTGTCAGCTGCCAGTTAGCAAAGAGATGCGCGCCTTCCAGAAATATGCAAAGCAAAACTGGCATACGCAAAAAAAGCCACCAATGACAGTATACATTTGCATAATTATAAGATAAATAAAAATTTTCCAAAGCAGAGCAACGTAAACAAACAATAATAACAACAACAACAACAAAGTGCGCAAATGAAAATTCCTTGTATGCCGTGCAAGTGAATGTGGCAACTTATGCAAATTTCAGCATATGTAGGCGTGCTGGAAACTGGCCGCCACTGCCGCCGCCAGCCTGACAGACTGACATGCGACGAAGGCGCGACCGGAACTGGAAACGAGATCGAGCAGCGCGCGGTTGAGCCAAATCAATGAAACCAACACAAACAAGAATGAAATGAAAATGAAAATGAAAATGGAATGGAAATGAAAATGGCATGAAAATGAAAATGTATCTGCGTGTGTGTGTATTTTTTTTATATCAAAAACTGCGACAAGGCAATGAAGTCAAATATGTGAATGTATGTCACAATAAAGTGGAAATAGCCTACCCATTACCGCACCCCGCCTCTCGTTGCTGTGGGGCAATATAAAGTTTACATGCAAATTTCATTATATGCTCACATGTTGTGTATATGTATGTGTGTGTTCAAACTCTTTTGCCAGCAACAACAACAAGAGAAACAGCAGCAGCAGTCAGCAGGCAATTGTACAACACGTCGTATGCGCACTTTCTGTTGTCTACTATTGAAAGACTTTGAAAGGCTTAATTGACTGCGAAATTTACATTTTACTTAAGGCCGTACAATTTTTACATTGTTAATGGCCTTTCGTTGTGTAACTGAAATGATTTGCTCGGCTCGGTGTGTGGTTGCAAGCGAGAGTGCAGGAAATGCACATACATGAATAATGCATTTCGATGCGAAGCAGAGCAGCTGTCAGAGGTGCACACACACACACACACACACACATTTTCACACAAATGCAATTTAGCAACAGAGTATTACGTACAGGCAGTCGAATTGGAATTGACCTACATACATACATAACAATGTAGTTGCATTAACTCACACACATAAGTAAGGAAAATGCAAACAATCTCTAAGCCTGATGACGTTGAAAATGCTCACTAATGTAGCTTTTACATACACATGCATTCCCATGAGAGCGAGCTTCAATTAACAGTTACGTCGCAGAGCAGTTATAGAGGCGAGCAATGTTAAATTTACAATTAAATAACCGATGGCCCTGACTGCTAGTGCTTGCATTAGTTATAAATTTAACATTAAAATTACTACTAATGAACCTTTATAGTTGCTATAGTTTAGAATAAAGAGAGAATTTAGAATCAGCTGATGTTTTAACAGATTGCTTCTTTTAATGGGCTAATGAAACTTAAGCAAACTAAAGCCTTGCCTCGAGCGCTTCAAACCGAAGTCAAAGATTACGCTGTGACACATTGATTTTATGGAATAAAAATAAAAGCAAAGCTTGGATTCGATACAATTCGTGTGCTAGTGTTGGCTCAAATAAAGTTTGCGAGTTGCATAAATCTTATGAAATTCATGAGACCTTTAGAAAGTCTTGATAGAATCTGCCAAACTTGCATTCGAATATTGCCAGAAGATATTAATTTTTAAATCTCTGAAATTTTACAGGAGAAGAAAAACTTAATTTTTAAACTAAATTTTTAATTGCATGTGCATGTATTAGCTATATAATCATTTTCAATTTTGCCTTTAAGACTCTAATTTTTATGTGAGAAGGTCTTTTTAAACAGAGGCTTTCTGTAAAAAAAAGTATTTAGTTAGAAAAAAGTTTTGGTAAGGCCCTTTGTGCATTTTGTCAGCGTTTTGTTGGTATATAAGTTTTATTTTGTATTGGCAATTTTTAAGCTCAACTGCCCCAAAAATTAAAAAAAACTGACTTTTTCAAGCATTAAAAAGTAAACAGCATCAAAATTTGACTGGAGTCATATTCAAATGTTTTGCTTATTTAGTTGAAAAATGTGTCTATATTTGCACATCGGTACGAATGAGTGACATTTTCTTCTATTACATTTTCTTTGACCAACAAAATTCAACAATTTAAATATACGTTCTATATGTATATCACGTAGAATTTTCAACTTGTATACAACTAAACTCACAAAGCTATCTATGCTTGTCTTTTTCAATTTCAATTAAAAATCTTCGCCTTCCATCTTGCAGCTCCCACTCCGACTCGAAAGTTTTTCCAGCAGCAACAACAACACACTGCTCATAACTTTCTTCATATGCGCTCTGGTAATATGCAAATTGCACGCGTGCATGTAAATGACAAGTAAAAACTTGTTAGGTTGTTGTTGTTGTTGCTTTTCTTGACTACGGCCTTGGAGCCAGCAGTCTGAAACTTCAGGTTACGATACAACAGCGCGCTGGTTCCCCCTCCGAATATAAGACCAAAACTTCTGCCGCTTGCAATACGCATTGCATTTATGCCATATCCTGCAAAAAGGAATTGCTTTACGCAGCATGTTCATGTGTTGGTCCCGCCTGCCACTGCCCCTCCGGCTCCCTTTTGGCATGGCAGTTGTTTTTGCTTTGCCATGCTGCCGGCACAGCAGAAGTTTTAATTATTCGCCGAGATTGAGCAAAGCAGATTGCTTTAAATACTGTTGCCTAGCAAAGATTCCTTGCGCTGGGAGTAGATGGAAGAGAGATGAAGGAAAGAGCAGCTGGCTGCTGCGTGTCTGTTGCGTTAACAGAATTTGCTGCGAATGTTATCAGAAATTTACTGCAAACCGCGTGAAATGCGAGCTCATGCAATGCTGTTGCATTCTTACACACACATATACACTCTCACACATTAAACCATGCAAATTGCATTTTTTCTTTTGTCGCTGAATTTTGAATTTTGTGTGAAAGTTTGGCAGCAATTCATAGAATTTGCTCGTTTTTCATCGCGGAAGTTGTTAAATGTGTTAACGGCTTAAAATGTTTTGCCGTGTCGAGCTTGCGTGTGTGTGCGTAATTGCATTTCCAATTAGAGTGCCTTGCAGCTGTGGAAGCCGCAATGAGTTGCATATCTATATTCATATAAGGTATGCCAGAGTCAAATCCAATAGTACTATGTAGAATATAGCATATAGCGCGTTCCAAAAGAGGCCCCAGTTTTCGACTTCATATTTCGTAATTATTTATTTCTTATTTTGAAAATATTTATAACTTGTATAATTATTTATTTCTTTAATTACTGCCAATGCCCTCCACATGAATTTTAACTTATCTTGAATTACTATGCTCAAAGTATTTTGATAGTGTTTTCATATTTTCCGAGAAAATATATAGCAATAACCATTAATAATATTCACATAGAAAATTTCAATGCCAAGACTTAGCTTTTGTACTCAGTTTCTGTGTAGCAAAAAAGTATTTATAAATGAACTAGAAGCATATTTCGCCTGCCAGTTCTACTCACAACGAACTCAATTTACAATGTCAAACACTTTCGATAAATAAGAAATATATTTCAGCAGCTCAACGCGCCAGCGTACATATTTGTATAGAGACAGCCAACATACACACACTCACACACAAAAATACACACACACGCACATGACCCTCATAGACAGCAAAGCACTAAATACACATATGCACTTTCCCCAGCAATGAAGGAATCCACTTAAATTTCTGAATTTTCGCATAGAAAAGCTCGAAACCGAAAATCGTAAAAAAAATCATCTGCTTCCTGTTGTGCTTAGCATAGATAGCGCTGTAGCTCGATAGAGCATGAATAGAGCAGAGTATCTGTGAGTGTGTGTGCATGCCTAGTTTATTTGTTGAAATCCTTTTAAAAGGAATATCGTGTTTGCAAAGCATATAAAAATTCTATCAAATGCAAACAATAACAGCACACCGCCCCCCCCAAATGCCAGCCCGCTTCAAGCCACTATCAACAATACAAAGCAACTTTGGCGAAGCTAAATCTACCCAACGACAGACATATCCTTTTTAAAATAATGTCGCAAAGGATATGCCAAAAGCTTTTACTGCGCATTTTCGCATGCGACTCCTCGATGCGAGCAAATCGCATAAAAATACAAAATTCGCAAAATGTGACAGCAAATTCACAACAACAGCGACAACAACAACAGCAACAACAACAGCAACAACAGCGTCAACAAAAATAGTAAATGTTAGCATCATTGCCAGATAGCGATAAAGCAAGAGCCAGCTCGAATATGGCGCATAGAATGGAAGATATGGTCTTGATTCCAATCGTTCGCTCGCTCTGTCGCTCGCTTCTGCGGCACAAAGCATGTCCAGCAATGCACTGCCGGACCAGCACGGATTATCGAAATAGATGTCGAGTAGATATGTTGCTAGGATATTCGCCAAATTGGCAGCTTCGGCCAGCGTATTGAACACACCAGCAAGTGATTGGTGAGTTAAGCACCGACAAAGTCAAGAAACAAGAAATGGGGTACGGCAAAGTCGCCAACAGAAGTAAAAGTATTGGAAGCAGCGTTCGAAAGGACAACGAGAGAGGCAGTAGCAGAGCTGACATACAAACGCGCCACAATTGAAATCGACCGAACTACGGGCAGAACCAGCAAAGTGCGGCCAAAAAAGGACGAGTTGAGCAACCCAAAAATAAATAAGCGCACAATGAGCGAACGGATAAAGTGAGAAGAAGAGATGCATATCGTTCCATATTGTTGTCTTTATTGCGGCAAAATTGGTCAAGTTAAACTGGAGTTGCCTCAAAATATCGCTGCTCGGCAGCTGCCTTTGTGCGACGCCCACTCACACAAAGGCAAGCCAAGAAAAGGGTTAATTTGAAAATAACAAAGCGGCAAACTCAATAAACTGGCAGCCCGAGCCAAAATGGAAATTCAATTTTGACTATGAAGAGCTTTTAGCGAAGGTGGCTGAAATGTGGGAATCGCTGTGAAATGGTAGTAGGTATGTAGTTGTAAATGGAGAAGACTGCATCAGGCCAAAATTTTGCAATTGTGTGTGATGAACACATATACATAGACAGTGGCGCATCTGAACAAATTTTTTAAATAATATTTCAAAGCGAGCTTTTAGTTGAAGTTTGGCATTGAGCTATAAAGTACGGAATCTGCATAAATATATCAGGCTTGCTTTAATTCCCACTTTTATTCGGCCTTGAAATCAGCCGAAATATGAAATTATTTTGTTCAGTTAACGCAGAGCCAGTCTTTGTAAAAAAAGAAATGTTCTTAAAATGTAAACCGGTATAAAAGACCCCACTTGTGCGCCGCCAATGCAATTACTCACACATGCAGACATTTAGTAAATGTGCCTAAGTGGAAGCAAATTGACGTTAGTAAAAGGCACAAATTTCCTTTTCTGCTTTCACATATTTTTGGCCTGCGGCAAGGCAAAGGAAAAGACATTTGAATATTTTGTATTAAAGTTAGTTTTAAATATTTAGCATTATTATGAATGCCTATTTGAATATTCAGAGCGTTGTTGAGCACGAGCTCTTGTTGCTGTTGTTGTAGTGGCATGTGTGAGAAATCTATGGAAACAAGCACATTCTACACTTTCATCAAAGCAATAATAAATTTGAAGTGTGCTAAAGATTGAATGGAATCGGCCAGAACTTGAACCAGCAGATCAGCTGCAATTAAAAGGTCTTCAAATAATGAACTAGATTCAATACAATTTATGCAAGAATTTTATGACGTTTTAACGGAACTTCTTGGTATAAATTTTAAGCACGCGTAGAAAGGGGGGAGGGGGATAAGAGGTTTCGATAACAGATAACAGTACTTATTACCGAAACCGTTATACCGATATTTCGATATTCCGGTCCAAAAACTAATCGATTAGCACCGGTATTTCGGTATTTCATATGAGAAAGTTTTCAATCTAATGTTGTTCTTAACAAGTTGCAGCCAACAACTACATTTTTGCAAATTAAAAATCTGCTCAAATCGACTTCTAATTATTCTCCCTTAGAACAGAGCCAGCGATGAACTATGCTTACCAGCTTAGTTGGCCATGGCAACCGGCTATCGGTTTACAGCCTGCCGCACAGCTTCTCTTCGAGCGCCTTCTGCAATTGCAAATAATACCATCGATATACTTTATCGAGTTTAAATCAAATCATTATTGTTGAGTTGTATTTTTTTTAATATTTTATAGCGTATAACTTTCAGAGCATTTTCTTTTAGTATTCCCGCACAATGCTTCAAAAATAGTCAAATTCTTCTGAAATAAATTTGTGGGGAGGGAGGTTATTGCAACGAAAGGAAGAATATTGCCTCAGATTATGCTACAATCACACACACTCGCACATGCACTCACACACACATATGAACATTATTATTTATGCGCGACATTTCAATCATTTGCAGCCGTTGAGTGAAAGATCACATCGCCGCCACGCTTGCCACATTCAATCTACTGCATATGTGGAAAGCGCATATTTTTCATTTTTATGGCAACACCGCCTTATCGCAAATGGCGGCAAAATGGCACAAATTCAATAAATTTTTATTTATTTTGCGCTGTCTTTTTATTGTTTTTCGCGCGCAGACATAATTAAAAGGGCGCCCAAAAGAAGCACACGCACACACAAATGACATCAGCTGTTGATGATGATGGGAAGGTAGGTAGGTAAGGGTAGGATGCAGTCTGCTGGCAGGATCGAGGCATCAGTCACTTTAAAATGCATTAAATCGCTGATTGTTTATTCTTTGTTGTTGTTTTTCTTTATGAGTTGCGCTCGTAAACATTCGCAAGAGCAATTTGCTGCCAAGCTGAAAAGCAGCACATTTTATATAAATTATTTGTATTGTATGTTTGTACAATAATTTACAATAACGCGCATTGGCGCATTTTTCCACATTTACGATATTGAAATTGCGCGTGGAGGTATGAAGAGCATTTCCAGCGCAGCGAGCACATTGAAAGGAGCAGCAACAACAACAGCAGCAGCAGTTAAGAGCACAGCGATTTCTGTTCAATATGCTCCTTGCTTAACTGCAAAGTATCGGTGTGTGAGTGTGTGTGTGCATGTGGCCTGCGTGTCTATTGTTGTGCATGTTTTTGACATTTACATAATTTCCATTTCATTCGTTTCGACATTTCATATATGCCCTTGTGCTTTGCTCTTCGTAGCGCCCTCCCCCCACCGACCCCTCTGCAACGCAATACCCTCTTTCGTGCAGCTGCGAGTGATGTGAATACGTTGTCATCTGTGTGTGACTGCTTGAATGAGTGGGCGGCAGTCTGTGCTTAGTGGTGTATGTGTGTGTGCATGTGTGTGAACATTCAACGTATGTATGTGTGTGTGAACAATGCCATCTTTGAGTGCTTATGACTCTTGGGGCCGATCAATTTTGACTAGCAAATTGACAAAAATTGCATAAATTTAATACTGCCAAAAAAATTGCATTTATGTGGCAACTCTGTAGTATTTTATGATTTTGTAAATTTTAAGATATGTTATAGACTAAAGCGCTGCCAGTGTAGCGAACTCATTCTGTGTGTTTTGAAGGCGGGCCAAGGACAATTTCAATTCATTTATTAAGTCTATGGTTTACAGTAAACCTTACAGACTAGATATGAACTAAGTAAAACTTGTAAAGATAAACTATTATCTAGGAAAGGAAAGATAATACAGCAGATTTAAATTCATTCCTAGACATTGAAAAATCAATATTAAATCTAACGCTTAAATTATTTATTTCTAAAAGAGATCTTGTAATTGGCTCATTCAAAGCATAGTTTGACTTAAAGGCATCAGTATAGAAAATTTTAGAACGTCTAAGAGATTTCAACGGAACATTGAAATTTATAAGCTTCAGCAAATCAGGGCTATCAATATATCCACAGATCACATCATAAATAAAGCAAATTGAAGACACCTTTCTTCGCGTTTCAAGAGGTACCATGGCAATAAGCTTACAACGATTAATGTATGGAGGTAAAGACAAATCAAAATTCAAATGACCCAATGCAAATTTTAGAAATCTTTTTTGAACGCGTACCAGTCGTATATTATGCACATTGTAGTAGGGATTCCATATAAGTGACGCATATTCCAATTTAGACCTTACAAAGGAACTATAGAGTAGCTTCCTAGTGTAATTTATATTCCCTTTTAAATCATACTAAATAATCTCCTGACAATATCGAAGTGTTTATGCTGAACAATTTTTTGCAGGGCTTTTAATTTTATTTTATTAATATACATACTTTTTTTCGACAGCCAGAAATAAAAATTGCTAAAGCTATAAAGTAAGCTTCCAGCTTCCTCTGCTCACTGCTGAGATATTTAAATTTTTGAAATCGATAAGGAATCACACCTTTTCGGGCGTCCCCAAATACGAACTTCTGCCTTTACAATAAGCAAAAGCGGCACTGGTTTTTGCATATCTGTATTTGTGTATTTGCATATTCTTGAGTGTGTACGTGTGTCGCCGTCCTTGAAAGCAAATCAAATTTTCATTCAAGAAAAGCGAAAACGGCCAGCTTCTTAGGCAGTTCCAAATCACGCAAGGTCCTTGAGCTGCAGCAGGTGCGTTTCATGTCTTAGCTGTAGATTGATAGAGTGACACACAAGCACAAGTACTCATACAGACACCCGCATGCACAGCAAATATAAATGCGAAAATAACTCCTCACATTTGAATGACGTCGAAGGGGAAATTTCCGTGATCCAAAAAATCCGTGATACACGCTTCACACCACTTGCGGACAGCAGAAGGGCAGAAGCATGAAAAATTGCGGGATCAGTATAGCAAAGCAAAAAAGAAATAAAAATCAGCAAATAACACACATTCACATTCGCACTCGAACACACACACACACACGCACGTGCGCTGCTTGAGCGCTAACAAATTTCAGTTGACATTTGCAGTTTTGTGGGTGTTTGTCGCTGTTGTTCTGCACTCTGTTCCTGTTTCTGTTGATGTTCTTATTGCTGTTTTCTTTTGCGCCATACATACCTTCTCTCCCCTCCCCCCCCCCCCCCCCTGTTCCCCCTCGCTCCTCAGCCACCATGCCAATTGTCCTGGCGCTGCGACGACGTCGCATGTCGTTTATCATTCGTAGTTTTTCTATTTTTTTCACTTTTCCCCCGAGAGTGGGGGGAGAATGCGGCAAAGGACAATGCTTTATCCTTTGTGTTACTTTACAAATAGTTGCTTGCTGTTGCTGTTGTATTCTGTAGCTTTTATTGTTGTCTTGCGTATGCTTTTTGTTGCCTCGCTGTTTGTTGGTGTTGTTGTATTCTTTGACACGCCGCCCGAGTTAAGCCTTTTAGCGCTTGAGTGGCGTGTTGCCGCTTTTATGTTCGGGTGTTGCCAGCAATCAATTTTAGTTTTTAGTAAGCAACACATTGGCTTTATTCTTCTGTCGCTAAGGAATGCTCGCATACTTTTAAATTGCTTGAAGATTGCGCTTTTTTTTTAATTTCTTCTTTAACTTATCCGCTGTTACTCGTGGCGCTGTGAATTTAAATTAATGCCTATAAATACTTTTATATAAAAAACATTTTAAATCAAAATTGATTTTTTTTATCAACTATTATAGATCGCAGCTCATGACGCGACACTGAGAGCTATATTCATTACTTTAGGTAGTTGCATAATTTAGGGCATAGCAGCTGATTTTCGCATAGATTGTAGTCATTCAACCTGACAGAGTCACCTACAGTTCTATAGAGCTTCAAAGTGTATAGTGTAACTATTCAAGTGTCACTGTCGATGGCGATCAAAGGCATCAAGATTTCGCACTACGAAATAAATTAGAATTATTTTCATTGAAATTGTGCCAATATTAATGCAGCTGTGATTATCTTCAAGAGATATCTATATAAAAGCCAAAAATAATAGCCAAAACTTAACCAAAGTTTAATAAAATAAATGGAAATTGCAAAAGGGGAAAAATTTCTCTGTGCACAAATTCCGTTTAATTTCTGTTTATTGCTTTCAACTTTGTAATAGAATTAATATGTGACTTAATTAATGCAGCTATCTGACATATCTGCGACTAATTTCAAACACATGTCAAAGCAAGTTAATTGCTAAATAGTAAGAAGCAGCAACTAATGACAGCGCTTAAGTCTATGAGTCAATGAGTGGGCCAAAATGTATGGCAAAATAGCAAATGAGCATTTCGATGTGTAATTTATGGCTTTTCATATGTGTAGATTTATGTGTGATATATACATACATATTTGTGTGCGTGTATGTGTGTAACGATCTTAAGCTATTTGGCTGTCAATGTTAATTTACGGCTGTTTTACACGCAATTTTGCCATTTAGCAACACCCCAAAAAAAGAAGCACATTAACAAACGAAATTCAAATGTCAATAATATATTCCTTGCCACTTGCCACACCCACTTCAATTAGTGCTCAAGTGGCATTCAATAAGCGCTTGCAATAAACGCTACTAAAACTCGCCGCACAATTCAAAATCGCTTTCGAATTACAAAAATAATGCAATCTTCCAAAAACAATTTACACCTTCATGAATTTGTAAAAACGGGAATTCTTTGTAAAATTAGCATAATTTATGGATTCATGGCAGCAGTCCAGCAGCAGTCAATTCAGCTAGAGCCAGCAACCGTCGTCAGTGCGATGGTGCGACCCAGCCAGCAATGGCAGCTGCCACCCTCATCATTCCCACCATTATTATCAACAGCACAGCAACAACAACAACAGTCCAAGCAAGCACCCCCTTCGTGGACCACACAAGTCCATAATCACCGCATGAATATCAATTCGCCATGCTGGCGCGGCATGCAATGGAGCTCATAAAAAATTCAAAGCGCCGAAGTGGCTCAATGAAGGCCAAAAATGTCTAAGCGCTCGTCCCTTATATCCTTATAAGGGAATTTAATACAACAACACACGCCTGCTTGCGCTACTGGGCTCATATGTTTTCTGCGCTTGCAAGTAGATATTTTTATAAACTTGATAAAAGTGTTTAAAGCCAAATTTTGCGGTCACTTCACTAAACTGTTTCGGCCATTCCAAAAGTAAAAAAAAAGTAACCAAAATAAATAAATAAATGATACTCAGTGAGCTGGAAGTGAGCCCAGTGTGACTGACTGGTGGACTGCTGGGGTGTTGGAGTGGGTGTGGCAGGGTTGCTTCCGCTGCTGCTCAGCGCTTTGAGACACTTAATATGTTGGCTGGGATTATCGCCTCGTAAAATAGCCACAAAAACAACAACGACATCGCCATGTAGCTTTGCTTCAAATTGGCCACAGCTCTACTGCTTCCCACCCCCTCAGCAGCTTCTCTTCAAAGAGCCCGCTTCAATTTAATTTGAAACGCACATGTTTGGCATACAACAGCCACTTCTCCTGTACGACCACACTCCTGCAGCAGCACATGGGCAAAGGGATTAGTTGAAATAGACACTGCCGCGTATCGAATTGAAATGGGCGCGCGTTATTCCCGTATCATAAAACCGGGCAACCCAAAAACACACAACACGAAATATTTTTATAATTTTTATTAACATTTTATGGTGTCTTAAAATTTTGTGGTGCACAGCGTAAAAAGGGAATTGGCTTTCGCCAGGCACTCTCCGGCGAATCTCACAAAAGGCGAGAGCGGTCATTAAAAGTAGATTAAATTTTAAATACTCACATTTACAGCACTTACGATCTGGGTGGGGGTGTGGGTGGCTGGTGTCTGCGTGCGTATGCATTTAACTTTTTATAGCTTCGAGAGTTTATTTTCAGGTGAAAAATCAAATTGAATTTAATTTTATTTTCCAATGCACGCATACAGTGGCAACCTTACAATTACGGTTCGGCACTTTTAAATTGAATGCTTCTTCTTTAACCAATTCCATTGCATTAAACGAAGAATTCAGTAATAATGGGCGTTACGATTAGCTGAAAGTAAGACACACATAAAGGCGGTCATGACTTGTGACCACATTTATATTGATATCATGATTGTTTTAAAGATCGATAGTATCGGGATGGTATGAAATTTTTACCGTAAATTTTGCATGTGATATCAAAATATTGGAAAAATTATCTCTTCGATACAGCTCAGTGTATAAGTGCTATATCTTTGATATGAATGTGCTCAGATTCATATCTTGATAAAGAAAAATGAAGAAAAATATAGTTAGCAAATTTTACTTTTTAGTTATAGCAAATATTACTGCTAAACAGTGTTAGCGAAGCTTCGATGACTTAAACCTTTTCACATAGAACCTTAAACAGCTTACTTACTTACCTACCTATATGGCCATTATAAGCTATTCCAGCTTCCTTCCGCACGTTCCAGTTCCTGCTTAGAAAATAACTTTACCAAGAGCTTAATTTCCAAACATTCTCTTATGAGAAAGTTAATAAAATTTTTTTTATTATTAATTTTCATCGATAAATTTATTTGAAGAATTTGGTTATATTTTCGTTCTTTTCTAAATTCTTGGAATCTTGAGATTAGAATCTCTTAAATACCTGAAATTGCCATGGCTCAATATTGCATACCCAAATAAAGTCGATGACTTCCAGACGATGGCAGAGCAACAACAAATCAATGCATTTATGGCATTTACCAAGAGCTTAATTTCCAAACATTCTCTTATGAGAAAGTTAATAAAATTTTTTTTATTATTAATTTTCATCGATAAATTTATTTGAAGAATTTGGTTATATTTTCGTTCTTTTCTAAATTCTTGGAATCTTGAGATTAGAATCTCTTAAATACCTGAAATTGCCATGGCTCAATATTGCATACCCAAATAAAGTCGATGACTTCCAGACGATGGCAGAGCAACAACAAATCAATGCATTTATGGCAGCGAAATTAGAAGCACAATTTTTATCATGCAATCACTTACTTTTGCAATAAACTGGCAAATTGGTTTAATCAAATTACTTCAACTTTTCGCAAAACTTTTCGAATTTTTACAAAAGCAACCAAATTTCAACGAGCAAAACAAACAAATTAACAGCTTCACTCGGGAGTGGAACTTCGGCGCGTAACTATTAAAAACAAAGTGGAATGCTATAAAAAAGCGTGGCGCATGAACAATGCCATGCAATCATTACGCAAATAAATATCGTACAAACACGCACACATTCATGCATACATACAATACACACAGATAAAACAGCACACACAATTGCAATGCTTTAAAAAATTATACAAGCTGCCACAATTGAAAAAAATTCCCAAAAAATATGCAAAGCCAAAAGAGACAACTTGCTAACGCAAAACGGGGGCAGCGGAGGGGGCTGTGCCGAACATGGCATAAATTTTGCCCCCAAGGGAGGCAGCAGCAAAACATGAATGCGCAGCAAAAGTCAAAAATGAACACGCAAAACTATGCGAAATGCGGCATCTTTGGCCCGCCGGCGGAGGATTGTCTTGCTGCAATAGAGCATAAAAGTGCCAAAGTACGCCCTCGCATAATACCAACAACAACAACAACAACAACAACAATGACCAAAACAATGCCAACAATAGCAACAATAACAAGAGCGCGCGGCAACATGAAAGCAAGTAGATACTTCAGGCATGCACTGGAGCGGAAGGTGCACGCTGCGAGGCACACAGACACATCGATAAAAAAAATATACAAATATATATGTCTATATGTATAGCCGTACATACCAGCATATAACGCCCCTGCACGCCTGCCGCTCAGCCAGCGCAAGTAGAGCGACGACTTTATATGCCGCCATATAAATTTATTCCGATACATCTAACGGCGGCAGGAAATGTATCAGCAGCGCTGGCGCAAGCTGTAGGCAGGGGGGCGTATGAGCAAGCAGGCGGGCGCCAGCTCACGTAACAGGCGCATAGGCGGGCGGTCGCGCTGCAGGCGCATGGCATAGGAAACAGAAACAGATTCCACTCTTAATAATTTCCGCACTTGACTTGATCGAAATCATAAAATTTTATGAGCGCGTGCAAGCGAAAGGCAGCAATGAAAAAAGCACAACAATAACAAACAAAATCACAAAAACGGCAGCGGTAACAGCAGCAGCAACAACAATGAAACGCACCAAGCATAGCAAAATACAATTTCATAACAGATTTCAACGGTAGATATCGATAAGATACAAATCTTTCAAGCTGCCTTCAACGCTCGAGTGGTTTTTATCTGCGCGCCCACGAAGCGGCAGGAAAAGCGCAAGGAAATGAAGCTGATGAAAGCAAGAAGAGGAAGAGTAAGAAGATGCAGACAAGAAGAAGCAGCAGAGAAAAAGGAAGTGGAAATGAAAATGCTTAAGAAAATGAAAGCGACTGAAACTGGCTGAATTTGCCTTGCACAATCGATGGCTGCAGAGATGAGGAGCAGGGATGCAGACAAATAAAGGCAGACAGGCAGGCGAGGAGCTGCAGCAGCTATGTATGTATATAGTGCATACACATTTCAAGTGCTCTTACGTTATAGCTAACAGCAAAGTCTTAATTCCATTGAAGACGCAAGTTATTGAACCCAGATCAAGATGCCTGCTGCCGTCTCTGCTACTGGAAGCGCTTCAACCCTTAACGGAATTCTTACACAGATTTATCTACACTTTAACAACACAATTTGTCTTTGCTGAAGCGCTCCACGCTGGGCGAGTGAGCGCCAGCGAGCGTGGGAACGTGTAGCGTGCGCGCGTATCCCTTAATAGCTGCACTTGGGAAATTACAGAGTACCCAATTCGCCCTAACCTAAAATATTTGTGCGAATACTTTCGCACATGCTTGCTGCTTTGTAATAATTTTGCTTTGATTACCGCCTGCAATCCTTGGAGATTCTGCGGCGCGCTGAAAGACTAGCGAGTGCATTAACTTGCTGGGCTGACTTGAGTGCGGCTGCAGAGGGCCGCCAGTGGAAGTGTTGTTTATGTATGGCATGTCAGCGAGCAACCCAAGCGGGTCCATTCGCATTGAAATTGCAATAAAATTGTAGCCTCCTTGAGCATTTTGCTTGAAATGATTGCGAGCTATGTGGAGCTATTTCCGTCGCTTTTGGCAGCTCAAACAAAAACTGTTTTTCTGAAACAGCTGCTCTTTAAAATTTTGTTCCAAATAGTCTATGTTATATAAAGCAAATTTAGTGTATTGTTGATTTCAAACATTTTACAAAAAAGGCAAATTTTTTTCGGAGCTCTCAGAATCTGTTTTATTTCAAATTGTCCTTTTAGAAGCAAGCGAGTTATTACTTAAATTTTTCCGATTAAGTTGGACTTATGTTAAAGTCTAGCTTTAATCAATATTAATATTATCAATTATCTATCTTTATACATTGAATTTTCATTGTGCAGATCTTTTTTGTATAAATTTAATACTGCTATTGATTTAGCTTGAGCTAACTAGAGAGCAAGCTTAAGGCGGTATACAGATATATATTTAAGGGCTCATATATGCACCTAGTTCAATTTAAGCCCACTCAGCATCTTCCAATGGCACACACACACTTTCGACCGCCATTAGGCTTGCATGTGTAAGTAGCTTATTGCAAGTATGCCAGGAATAGAGTTAATAAAGTTTTATTGTTCGTGTTGCTACACTTTCATAGATCTGCTGGCGAGAAAAGTTATTACTCATTTGCGTAAAAGGCCAGAGCAACATTGACCCTTCGGAGCAACCGTCGCCCTAGACTTAAGATTATCGCCAGTGCTCTTTGAATGCTGCCGCCGGACTGACCTTCCTTTGGGCCTTCATGCCACTGAATTATGCTGACTTGTGTGCATGGCACACACACACACACTCACAGGGAACATCTTATAGCAGAAAATTTTCTGCAAATTTTGCTCACACATTAGCAATTATTTCCAAAAAGGACTTTCGCTTGCAATATGTATCTTTTCCCGTCCAGCAGGCAAATGTATGTGGGTGTAACACTCGGCCGATACGCATAATCATCTTGAAAGAGATTACAGACAACAAGGACGAGCCCAGCAAGAAGCGCAGCAGTGTTCAAGTAAGGCGCACATTTGTATGCGAAGGTTGTGTCAAAGTTGAATTCATTGGAACTGCCCCAGCAGTTGGTGGCAGGCACACATGCCGATGCTGGCCGGCGACCTTTCCCCACCACTCCACCGTAGTCGGCATTAATTAGGTTCGGCGTGAAGTTCACTGCAAGAAGGCGCATTCAGCACTTTTGGGGACATTAAGTAGCAAATTTGTCTTGTACCAGCACACATAAATTTTAATAAGGCAATAATTCCGTGCAGGTGTGTGCGTACTCATCAATAATTAAGTGCGGGCGAGTAATGGCGCTAGTTCTGCGTTTGGGCATGATTTCGAAAATGTGCATATGTAGTTGGGTCATTTAAAAGATATGGGTTGCTTGCGTCGAAGCGTTTTGGGGGGAAACAGATATTTATGCGCAGAGTAATAGGTTGGTATGTGTATCTGCTTTGGAAGCGCTCACTGCGGCAGCATTTGGCAAAGAGCTTACTATAAAGGGCATATAGTTTCAGTGCCTCAAACGGCTAAAGCAAAATAGTAGAAGAAGAAGCAGTAATACAACTAAAATGAGTATAAACATATATAATACACTTTTGAAACACTTTCAAGTATAATAAATTTCTTACAAACTTTTTTTAACAACAGAGCGTCCGCTCTCTACTTTTTAAAAATATATTCAACAAATTTTCAAAATATTTTTGAATGGAATGCAATCGAAAGCCTCGGTGTCAGTGCGAGACTTCAACCCGCTAAAACCACCTCATGTCCGGACGGTTTTGCCCTCCCGGGACTACCGTTAAGTATTACGTCCCAACTGCCCTTGTAAGCAAGGCTAAGTCTAAGCTTTCTTGCATTAATTTGTTTGTGCTCATTCTATTTAACAGGCAAGTTAATGGGACCTACAAAATTATACTATTGCCAAATGAAATTAAAAAGGTTTTACAAGCCAAAGAAGACTTTCGAATAGTTACCAGATCAACAGCACAGATGGCGCCACACAAAGGAACAAAATAGAGTGTTCTGGTATATTGGGAAAGACAATTCAAACTTGTGGAAAAAAATGTTATGTAATAGTCCTTAACAATAATCTTTTTCGAGCACTCGAACAGCATAGTTTTAATATCCTTTTGATATTGAATTGCTCGCTGGTTAGGCATTCCAAGTTGGTGCTTCAGATACATACATAGGAATTGGTGCACTACCAGCAGTAAGGAATGTGTCTTCAATTTAATAAAGTTCATTTATTTTAAAGGTATAAAGTGATGAAAGCGAAGTAAAGTTGAGCAGTTGCGGAGCATACAATTCCTGGGAGAGCATGAATCTACAAAGGCTTTCAAAATGCTGGCATTGACATATCAAAAGTTCGCCAAAGGGCACATACACGAAATGCATTTTTTGTGCCTGTCGCTGTCATTTAAGTGTGTGTGTGTGTGTTTGTTCATCATTTCGCACTCAGAGGCAGAGAGTAATTTAAGCGAAACATCAAGAACACGAACGCCCAAATGTGTTGCCGCTGCTGGGAAAATTGGCTTGACATGTTACACAGGAGCCCATCAGCCCATCAGCACAGCGCGCACATTTCCACATTTCCATAAAGCTCGCTTATTTCTCTGGTTTTATTTGCTGGTTGTTGTTGTTGTTTGAAGCTAACATCAGCAGCATGAAGATACGCTGCCACCAAACAAATAAAGTGGAAAAAAATGGCACACGCAAAATATACACAAGCACACTCATGCATACACATACACATACATATGCATATGTACATACATACGCACACATGCATGAACGCATTAGCGCCCATCGAGCGACTTGACAAGTGTAGTACGCTTCTTTGGAGCTCGAATTTGCCGCAAGTAAGAACACTTCACCCTTCATGGCATAAGCGTGATGCCTGCGTGGGAAAACATTTGTGGCATTACTTGAAAGAGCTGAAATAATTTGTGGCAATAAAAAAAGTTGCAGTTAAATGTACAATGTGAGACTTTGGGTTCCGTTGGGTAGACTTTGCAGACCTTGGCTTGTCATTTTGCAACCATTTAAATGGGTTTTGTGTAAAATGTGGAAAGCACTTAGGATGACCAAGCTTAAATTTAGTATAATAACCTTTCCTGTGATCGTTAAATGTGATCAAGTGTTTCTATATTGTAAATTTGTGAAACACACCCAAATTCTGACCATTAGATCATTACTTTGACCACTCCTAAACGTAACTCTAGCAAGCATCGCTAAGGACCCAACAGCGCATATGCGTGGCCTTTTTAGCAGGGACCGAAAATAATTATTATGCCTGCTTTCACAGCCGAAAAAATTACCGCTTTTTAAGAGGTATTAATAAATGTTATTTTTAATAATTATCAATTGATATTAATTATTCTTGTTGAAAATAACTATTATTTTGGGAAAAAATTGTTCCCGTTGCTGCATAACTATTATTTTGTGAGAAATATTTTTTACGTTATCGAATAACTATTATTTTGTGAGAAATATTTTTTCCGTTGCCGCATAACTTTTATTTTTGGGAATAAATTTTTTACGTTGTTTTTGAGTCACGCCTCAACGGCTGAACTTATTTGGCTGAAACTTTGTGGGTATATAGTGCATTTTGTGGGCTATAACCTAGCCCACTTTTCATCCCGGAAAAATCTGAAGGGGCGTGGCACTTCCGGTTTACAAATTTTATGTTTTACACGTACATATATTGGAAACTACAGCTTTAAAATTCGGTAGTCTGTTATAATTTGGTTATGCCTTTACACTAGTGCAGTTTTGGGGTTTTGAGTAAGGGGGCGTGGCACTTTCCATATAACCAAATTACATGATTTGCTATAACTTTGGACCTACTACATAAAACCTTTTTCCCTATGTCCGGGTTTAGACAGGGAAACATCTGGAACGGCAACACTGTATTCGGCGGAGAGGGACGGACGGGGAAAGGAGAGGGGTTTTTGTTTCCCGTACTGGCGACACGCCATTCACACTCATTCCATTCACAATTCCAGTGTTGCCGTTCCAGATGTTTCCCTGTCTAAACCCGGACTATCTAGAAGCCTCAGTTTCATTTAACCTTACCAGGCGCTCATAAGCCTGTAGGCAGTGTCTCCCACGCATCTTCTCTTTCCATTCTCCTGTATATCAAGCGGTGCTTTCTCGCGGCATTGTGGAGCACTTCTCTCGTACACTTCAAGAGAGGCCGCTCTCCCACGCCTGTAGTGATAGAATTCAGTTACTTTTTCAGCATTCAATTTTCAAATTGAATTTTTCCAATTTTGGATATGCAAATAAAACAACAACAATTATCTTCGCTGGCGCTTCTTTGTCCACACGCATTTTCGGTTGTTATAGAATAAATTTTGCTTCTCGCTTATTTCAAATTCTTGCAGTACATTTTGTATTTCCCAGGGACAATTTATGGACTCATTAAAATTCTGCACAAAAGACAACAGATATTTTAAATATAAGAATAAAATCTTCATGCAGCAAAAAGGAATGCCAATGGGATCCCCGATATCCCCAATTTTAGCGGATATCGTGATGGAAGAACTGTTAGATACAGTTATGGACGAGTTAAATGATAGACCTAGAGTACTGACTAAATATGTGGATGACCTGTTTGCAATTGTAAAACGTGACAAAATTGACGATACTTTAAATGCTCTTAACGGATTTCATCGCAACATAAAATTTACCAAAGAACTAGAGAATAATGGGACATTATCTTATTTGGACACGTTGGTAATAAGAATGGAGGACAAATTGGTGATCGACTGGTACCAAAAGCACACTGCCTCGGGACGCCTGATAAATTACAATTCTAAACACACCAAGAAGATAATTATGAATACGGCGAGCAATTTTATAAACAGAGTACTAACAATTAGCGACGCGCGGTTTCACAAAAACAACATCAAGAAGGTCATGGACATACTAACAAAAAACGGATTCCCTACGAAAACAACGTTGGATTTAATTAAAAAACACTCCAGGAGGAAGGATAACAATGGACAAAATACGGAACTACCACCCAAAATATACAAATCTATGACGTATATACCTGGAATGACTGAGAGGATCATTACAGCGAAGTGCTACGACACTGACAAGTGCAAAATAACAACCAAAACAGTTAATACACTGGGACAAGTTTACAGCAACACCAAAGCTAAAATGGACATAGGGGAAAAATCAGACTTAATATATAAAATAACATGCAAAGGAGACGGATCGAATAATTGCAATAAAATCTACGTAGGCACCACTAAATCAAAATTAAAAACTAGAATATCATCACATAAATCGGATCACAAATCACGTACAAAACCTATGGAGCAAAAAACAGCCTTGGCACAACACTGTACAACACTCAACCATACCCCAGATTTTGAAAATGTAAGAGTGCTGCAACAAGAGACAAACTACGTAGGGAGATATACCCTGGAAATGCTACATATTATTAATACACCAGCACACTTACGACTAAATTTCAAAACAGACACAGACAAATGCGCTCATATTTACAGACACCTGGTAGAAAAACAGAGGACTCAGTCAACGAAATTAGTTAGAAACCAGACGAGGACGCAGCAACACTGACTGCACGTAGTGTTAGTTTTTAGTTTTTTGTAACATTGTTTGTTTGTTTAATTTTAATTGTTATATTTATTTCTGTGTCAAGTTCATTTTCCATATATGTAAGTAATAGGTCAATCCTTCTTGTTTAATAGGTTTTTTGTTTTTGTACAATTTGTTAAAATATGTTGTATATATATTTTTATATTCAGTGGCCCTGATGATGACATCCGATGGACGTCGAAATATTGGCCTAGAATAAATAATTAAAACTCATCGAACGTTTTTTAATTAGGAAGACCTTGAGCCTGAAGACAAACCATAACTACGAAAAGTATTTCTCTTATAAATAATAGTTATTTTTAACGAAATTGAAAATTCGTTTTATCGCAACAATTATTTTCAATTTTTATCGGTAAACTCCATAATAGTTATGTCCCTGCTTTTTAGACAACCAGCTTAACCTAAGCTATACTAAAGAACAAAAGCTTTCGATCTCATTTACAAGTATGCATTTTTCATTAGTTGGTTCATGCATGTTGTGAGAAGAAGCAACTTCAGCAGTAGTTTTTATTTGAATTGTTTGCATTTGCTTTACTGGTTTGAAAAATTGTATTGAGTAAGGATTAAGTTAACTTATTAGTACAATGCACAAATGGCTAATAAATTTTCTTATTCCCCACTTTACAAAAAAAGTAAGCTCTTTTTACTGATTCTCTACACTTACACCTCGGTATATTAGTTCCTATGAAAAATATCTCTACTGAAAGAGAGCTATTCATCTTCCAGTGCTTGCTCTCAAACTTTGAATGAAATGAGTCAAATGAAATTTCAATAAATTTTAAGCAACTCGATGTGCTTGCCAGCAGCGGAAACCCAGTCCCAAGTTGAGCGAATTACACACCGCAACTTTGGTGTACACTTGCCGCAACAATAAATGATCACCAATTAATTCCTGCACTCGACTGCAGAGGGCGCCTTAATTGCAAAATAGAGCAACACTTCCGCAAGTCGTCGCTTTTTTCGCTACCGCAGTCCTTGACAACAGCAGCAAAGGAGGCGAAACTTTTGCCTTACTTCGCACACTTTAAACATGGCCAAAATAAAAGCAAAAACAAAAAAAGCCAAGTGAAAATTCGCCAAAGTTTGCGCTGCGTTGTATTTTTCTTCTTCTTGAGCGAAATCTGCTCCAGTCAGCAAAAAGGATTTCCATAACAACTTCAAAGCGCAAGAAAGTTGCAAATAGTTTGAGCGAAACAATTGCACTGCGCTTCTTGCTCGCAATAATGCCCGGAAGTTATGGACGAAATTTGCATGCGCATTTCTTTGGCAGGATGTGCCAAGGGCCAAGAGCAGCGCAAAGGCAGGAAAAGTATATGAAAGCTCTTTGCCCCCCGCAGAGCTTAAGAGCTTGCTAACAACTTTAATTGTGCACTGGGGATTGCAGCAGCAAATCATTGCCACTCGATGCTTTAAAGCACTGCCCTCCACATTCTCCAATGTAGCTGCACTTGCTGGCCAATTTATTGGCGAGTCAACTTTCACACTTTCAGCATTCTTGCCACGATTTCTTATTCCCTAACAGTTTTTTTACATACCACTAACGCACTGCCTGTCATAACTAACTCAAAGTTATTTCTCCCAGGGGCAAGATTTATCTTCCAGCAATTTTCTACACGCTAACAAGCGCTCGAACTCCCGCACCTCCAAGCCCCACCGCAATCGCATTTGCTGCTGCTGCAGCTCTACACTCATTTCGTTGCCGCCATTTATGAGAGGTCAACACTGCAAAGTCTTTGTCGGGAATTAATCAGTGTCAGGAATAATAACGACGCTCGCTGCTTCATAATAACTCTGGGGCAATGCTTCAATGCCAAATGGCGTACACACATGACGCAACTGTGCAATCGTGTGCGTGTGCGTGTGAGTTTCAAGCACAATTGGAATTTTGCGTAGATATTTGCAAGTAGGTATTCTTGCAGAAAATTTTAAACATACGCATATTCTTTGTGCCACAGTTGCTTCAACATGCTCCCAGATGCATCAAGGGAATTGTGTTTCTTTGAGGAATTGGCACAAGAAAGAGATGTACTTAATAAAAATCGCATAGAAGAAATTGTGAAGATCCTCGAATGTCGATGGCGGTTTTCCAGAATAGGCTAAACAGTCAAAAGTAAATATTCATTTAGGTCAGGGCCAGCCAACCCAAATGATCTAGCGGGCCGCACATATGGAAAATGTGAGGAAATGGCCGGGAGATTGACATTAAAAAATCTTCAAGGCCGCATGTGACCACTCCTGGTTTAGGTAGTCGAATTTTTATGATACCATTATTGCGAGAATTTTTTTCAGATGATATAATTCGTTTCAAAATCAAGTTAAATATAGTTGTGTAGGTGATATAAACCAAGGTGCTACTTTTCATTGGAGAGCGGTTTTCTTGAATGCCAAAATAAGCTACCAGTTTATGATCAAGCAGATTATGCCCTTTTTGCATGTTTTTATGGACGAGTTCCCGAATTTCCTCTACATATTTCATATGCATATATATGGAAGACAATCGATTTGTCGCAATCAAGTACGTTCTCGATAGCGATTTCGATATATACGCATACTTACTTTTAGAGCTAAAATTGCACTAGTATATAGTACAAAAACCAAAAACTCGCTTTTGTAAAAAGTATCCAATAACAAAGTTTTTTATGCATTGTATTAGATATTCTTCACATATAAAAATGTGCTATATATTGAGAAAGTATATTTGTTCAAATCGCCACATACACAAGCAAACCTACATTTCAAAAGAAATTGTCTTTCAGCCCGATAAAGTTTTAGCTAGCAAATTTCCATATTAAATTATATTCGAACTGTGAAGTTATGTCCTGATGCCGTTGCCCAAAAGTTTCGAACCATGACATATGATTCCAATCATGGCTGCATAATACACTACGCCGAACTTAAGGCAAGAAAGCGAGCGGAAGTGTGCTGCTTCAAAATTTATGAATACTGTCAAAATCAGTGAGGAAAGTTGAAAAATATTGCGACATGTCACGTACACGCCTCGGCTCTTACGCCCACTTGTTGGTACTGAGCTGAATGGATTGTGAAGTTCAGCTGTTGTTGTTGCTGTTGCTGTTTACTGGCTGCTGTCTTTGCTGTCGATACGTTTTGTCTTTCCGAATGCCTCTTGACGGCTGCTGCCGGGAAACTCTATGAAGATGTGAGGCAGGTCCATGGAAGGAAGCAACGACAGACACAATGTTGGACGAACGCTTATTGACACTCTTGGCGTTCACTCGCTTATTTGCCTGCCTGCCTGCCTGTCAACTGCAGACCGTGCGACTGAGTGGCTGAGCAGCGAGTATAGATTATGATTACGTCGCCTTGCGTCGTGCTGCTGTTAACATGCTACGTTTATTGTATTTATTCTTTTGCTGCGAATTTAAGCAATTCCATAAATTCAAAGCCATATTTTTTACTATCACTTTTTTACTATCACTTTTTTACTATCACTTTTTTTTTTGTTTTGCTGTATTAACAGAAATTCTGTCATCAGTGAAATGTGGTCATCATGTATGAAATGAGTGCTTTCCGCCTTTCCGCGCATTTTACGTTATTCGCATAAGGAATATGCTCAGCCCGCTGGCGCTTAGAAATGCGCTCATCCACGCTTGGCGAATTACGAGCGTGTGTTTCGCAAGTGACTGCACACACACACCGCAATATCGGCGTCGTGCTTATTGTTGTTGTTGTTGTTTTTCGCAGAATTTTTACAAAATCAATAAGCAAGCATCTCATTTTGTGCACACCCACCCACACATCAATTGGCCGTCCAAGCGTACGATCGAACGACCATCCGACCGACTGCTCCTGAGCCAGCACTGGATTTTATGTCGAGGCACGTTGACAGGCATTTCAACATAAATTTCGAATTGGCATTTGGCGCACTCAAGTGTGAATGAGTTCTTTGTGTGAAAAATGGCGCAGAAAAAGGAATTTGTTGGTTGCGGTTGTGTGCTGTATGCTGTGTGTGTGTGTGTGTGTGTGCGTGTTATTGTCGTGCCGGATTGTTGCCATGTCAGATTTCGATTTAGGTCGAATTTGCGCTGCTGACTTTAAAGTCGCTTACTGCCGAATTTCGCTTTTAATAAATTCACAATTTATTGGGGTAGCAAGAAAACAAGCTTGCAAAAAAAATACATTGATTGGTTAGGGGGCGACGGATGTCCTTGAAAATGTGTCGACAGGAGGCATTTTATACAGACGCACACACGCACACACGCACATACGAGCATATGTGCCGACGCCATTGTTCTTTATTTTCACGCACTTTTGTGGCATATTTGAGGCTTCGGCGGCTACTTAACTGTGAAATTGGAAAAAATATATAGTAAATTCGGAAAGATTTACTTTTAAGCATTGTAATTTTGTAAAGCATTTATGTCATTTAGATAATGATGCAGAAATACGAAGGTGCCCTTATTAAGAAAGTAGTGCCAAGCCAAATTTGAAATGATCTCCTTTTCTCTAATGTACAACTTCTCTACACTACTAACTAAGTCAGTTTAAAGTTGTTCAACTTATGGAGCTTTGGCCTGGTGGGAAACGGTCAAGACTAAGTCCCACCTAAACAATCTAAATAAGGTGCAGAGATTGGCTAGCCTTGGTGAGACCAGTGCATTGAGATCAACACCCCAAGCTGGTCTTGAGATGATTCTACATCTCCTACCAATTGATTTAAAGAAATGTCGCAGAAAAGGAAGCCCTCAGACTAAGAGAGTCCCAACTGCTTAAACATAATCCTATCGGGCATGCATCAATACTGGATCAATGTAACACCCGCGGCCTACCAGCCCTGCACGGATCATCCACGAAAGGAATCTCCCACCCACCGTGATCTGTGTCGATAGCCAGGCCGCCATAAAAGCATTAGACTCGAAGCTTATCAAATCAAAATGTGTGAGAGAGTGCCGAAACTCCCTCAAATCCATCCACCAGCACACCATCAAGCTCTGCTGGGTACCCGGACACTTCGGGGTAGAAGGGAATGAGAGGGCAGATGAATTAGCTAGGAATGGATCTGAAATGGACTTATAATACTCTGGCAACAGCATTCACACTCCCATTTGCGAAGCATATCGACTCATAGAGCTTAAATCCGAAACAATGGCCAATTACCGGTGGTCAAACACCACAAATTGTGCAATTTCTCGGACTTTATGGCCCAAACTAGACGCAAAAAGAACTAAGAGCATACTTGCTCTAAATAGACATTCCATCCGCATGCTCACAGGGGTACTCACCGGACATTGCATCATAGGCGTCATGGCCGACCGATTGCAAATCCCACGGAGTGGCTTCTGTAACGTTGCGGAGACGAAGAGGAAATAGAATCTATTGAGCATCTTCTATGTTACTGTCCAGCAATATAGGAACGCCGCCTATGATTCGTAAGAAAACGGTTCTTTAATAGCTTGGCAGAATTAGTACGTGTTCCTCTGGAGGATATTTCAAGATTCGCTATGAAATCAGGATGGTTCACCCACACCTAAGGGTTTGGGCTCTACTGGGTTTATATACAAGGCATCACAATGGGCCTTCGGCCTCTGGTGGGTTTTCTGCTAGCAGTAAACAGCCTTTTTAAACTAACCTAAAGTTGTTCAACACAAAAGAAGCATTCCTCCTTTTGTTTATATAATTATAGTATTTTTCAAAATAGTTATTTCAATATGCTGTGCAATATCCAAGACTCTTTGAGTTGCATACAAATCTACAAATGGCTTGAGCTGTGCTCTCAATGGTCTTTCAATGAGTGAGCCGAGTACCCTACTGTGATATCACAATAGGCCTACACATATTCCGAGTGTGTTCTTCGGGCAAAACATCTGTGATCTAACCTGCATAACCTAACTTTGATTCGGAAAAGTTATTTTTCAAAAATCTGTTATAATTATGTTGAATATAATATATACATTTCAAAGAAATCTTTACAAATTTGAAAAGTGCTGCCCGGAGTTAAGCTTCAAATTTACAATAACAGCCTACAACAACGCAAACATTGCAGTTTCGAAAGTAAAGTTCATATACCAGCTGAACTAACTAATGTACTACTATGTATCTGCTGCTGCCAGCAGTGTTCCAATTCACAATTTTTCATGCGCTGCACAACAACAACAAAAATAATAAAATCCTGCCACTTGATATATGCGCATAAATTTCACAAGATCCACAGCTACCATATTTCCCTTTATAATTTCTGCAGCACTCAACGCTTTCGCATTTTATTTAACAAAGAAAACAAGTCGCTTTAAAATAGAGCGCATATTTTGTATTTATAGTTGCAATTTTTGAAGTTTTGGCGTCTTTTTAAAATCCTTCCATGTACTCGACTAGTCAGAATTGCACGCTGAATACTTATGATAGAAACGTTTTACAAAAATAAATCTAAATTTCAGTCATAAAATAAAAATGCTACTTTCAGTTGCACAGTCAAGTAAAAGCAGAATTTTATATATAAAAGTTTGCAATTTTTATATGAGCAAGTTTCTTGGAAATGTTGAATTTTAAACAATTTTTTTAAGCCAACTTCCCTTTCCTTCAGCTTGGCAGCGCATATGGCGCCAGTTTAATTTAGCGCTGCCATTTTTTTTTGGAAATTTCAAATGAAAATTAGACATTTGTCTTTTGACAATGGCTAATGAGCTGCTCCAGCGAATTGGAATAATTCAATTTGCATATGGGTATAACTTCCATTTGGTTGCTTTTATGCAGCGACACGCAGCTACGTAGCAAATTGACAGACGTCTTAGTGCCTGCGCCTGTCAGAGCGACGTAATTGAATTTTGTTTTATTTTGAGATGGCTTCGAAGCAATTTGATTTGCCAACAGACATTTTCGAATTCAGCTGATATGCGCGCTAATTTTTCGCGTGCATTAAAAAAGGAGCAGCCTTACATGTAAGGCTCAATTATACAATTTTTCCATGGCTAACCAATTGGAAGATGGAAAAATGTACAGCACTCGCTGATATTTCGAGCAATGTTTTGAAATTTTCACGTAAAATCTATTTCAAGTGTTTTTACAAACTTGCAAATATTTCATTAGACATTGTACTTATTATTCTTCGACTACACTCTGAATAATAATTTCGATTTACGCGGATTTCTGATGAACCTATACTGCGCGTAAAACGAGGAACAGGTGTAATATCTTCTTCCAATTGAGAAAAATGTAAAAGAACAAAAAATTAACATTCTTGTTTAATACTTCGAACAGTCTTCGAAGCAACTTGATATACTTTTCTACCATATTGAAACAAAACAAACACTTTAGCAAGAAAAAGACAGACATACTGTCGAAATAAAATTTTGCTGTTGTAAGATATTTTTTACTTAATTTGTTGGGTAGACTTAAGATCCATCACGAATCGTCTTGAATTTTAATGGAATGGAATAACTCGTACCTTAGAGGCTGTTGGGTTACTTTTAAAAACATTTTAAAGTGATTCTTTTACTTTTCTTTTCATACACATAAATTGTAGTTTTTGCATAAAATCTTCGTGTTTTTCATACAAAATTTCAAATGGCACTAAATCTATTATCAAACACTCTCACAATGCGCCGCATTTTAAGCCTAAATGCTCTTACAATTAAATTAATAGCTTAAAAATTATACATAATTCGAAATCTCTTCTCTCTCTCTCTCTTTTTGTATTTGCAGCTAAATCTTTGAGTAAACTTAACGCTGTCGTGCGGCCACAAAGTATATGCGAATTTGCCGCCCATGAATGCATTAAGCGCTGAGCGGAAGTACAAGGACTTTGCGGCGCGAGTGGCTGCTTGTTAATTTAGATTGCCACGATACGGCTTGGAAACGGAAACTTGCGTCTTTGAAGGCGGCGACGCCGGCAATACCGTCTGTCAATATTGACGGCAATTCGGAACACAAGCGCCGCAACAACAACAAAGCGAAGCAGCAGCGCTAGCCGGATTAGAGTACACGCCGTGCAGAGGGGGGGCGGCAACTGCCAACGGCCGCAGCAGATGGCGTCTAAGCGTGCCTAAGCCGATTGCTGAGCGAGAGCGCCGGAAGAACGAATTTGCATTTTGAATAATACAAAATGGCGTGCGCAGCGCAATATTGAGCGGCCGTCAGAGGCAGCGCCAGCAGGCGGAGTCGGTCATGTCGCGCAGCAGTGCCGCCGTAATCACTGTCGCCGCCGTGCCACAGCGAATTTAAATGCGCCCAGCAGCTCTCCCTTGTCGCTGCATGAATTTTTCATGAGCGCGCACAGCAGCTGCCAGCAGCGACCCTTGACAGCGCCAGAAGCGTGCAAGTAATGACAATAGCAGCGACGACTGCGACTATTCCACAGCGCTGCCAGGCCGGCAGCAAGCAAGCAAACGCGCGCCTGTGGCAGCACTGAAAAGCAACACACTCCAAAGCACACACACACACTCAAACGCACTGACGCATAAAATGACTGACATACGACGCGGCTCCGATGCGCGCGTGCACCAGACGCAGCCATTCCGCGACACCAGCTACCGCCCCAGCTGCAACTCGACGCCGGAGCCGAAAGCATACGCGCCCGCGGCGCTCACAAACGGCCACCATCACGTTGGCGCGCCGCAACGCAATCCGCTGCTGCAGACGCTGGCGGACCACGCGCACATGGAGAGCACCAGCGGCGGCAGCACGACCAGCAGCAGCGCCACCATCGCCGCACGCCCTTGCAACGGCAGCGGCAACGTCAACGGCAACGCCGACGGCGAAATACAGTTCGACGAGCGCGAAATTTACTACGTCTCGCCGTCGAAGCGGAAAGGCAGCTGCGGTGCGTTGGGCACGACGACGGCAGCGCCACTGCGCAGCAGCCTACGCACTGGTGAGCGGCAGCGCTGCCACAGTCCCACGGCAGCCGCCACAGCGCACAGCCATGCGGCCGTCACGCCGTCAGCCGCGTATGGCGCGCGTGCCGCCGGCGAGGCGCACGACTTCAGCTTCGACAACTACGAGACGACGTCGCGCTACTCGGACACGGCGATGCAGCTGCTGCGCTCCGGCAGCTGCTCCGGCAATCTGGTGGCGAGCGCGGGCAACTGCAGCAGCTCCAGCAGCAGCCTGGCACAGCAGCATGCCGCGCCCGCGCAGCGCACACAAAACAACGTCACCTTCTCGAATTGCGTCGCGCAGCAGCCGCCGCCAACACAGCCACCACAGCCGTCGCAGCATCGCGGCTCCCTGCGCCGCAACAAGGGCCGCAGCAATCAGTCGCTCTGCAGCTGCGACGCTGGCGCCGACACGGAAATCAATCCGGACCCCGCGCGTCCGCTGTATCAGTACAGCCTGGAGCGACGCTCCAAGGCGCACACATACACATGCGAGCAGAACGCGCAGATACTGTTACGTTTGCAGCGTGAGCGCAGTCGTAAGCTGTCCCTGGGGGCAGGCGGCCCGGAGGAGCTGCAGGTAAGTCGTATTGGATTTCTGCGCAAGCAATTGGAACTTTTACTGCTGCCGCCAAATGTGAAGCAAACGCTGGCAATTCCAAGAACGTGCCCCCACTCCTCCTCCCTCACTGACACGTGCCGCAGTTTCGCAATTAATATGGCGGCACATGTGCGCTGCTGCTGTCGAAAACTTTTTAATTAAAATGCCTGCGAGCGAATGTCCTTCGTCGAAGTCCTTTGCTGTTGCTAGTCCGAAGTTGCTTGACGAAGCATTAATATGGCAGCAATGGAACTGGCTGATCTTTTCTTCGAAATTGCGCCTGATGAGGAGGCATCACTCATCGCTCAGACTTCATAATTTTTCTTTATATATGCTGAAAGTTTCATCATGTTGGAAAAAGCTTGAAGAATCTTCGAATCCTAATTTTGGTTTCATGTAGCAGTTTCCAGAGCGTTGATCTAAAATCTCTTCGACAGTTTTCAATAGTTCAATTCACAATCTTGTGCAAATGGTCTTGCATCGGTGCATTTGCAAATTTGTAGATTATATTTTTACTATGCACTAACAAAAGTGCAAAACTTTTGCAAAAATGCAATACTTAAAACCCATAAATTTCAAACTGAGAGCCGATGAAAAAGAGAGAGAGAAAAGAAGAAGAAGAGCGAACCGAAATGTTTAAAATTAGATTAGAATTGAACAAAAAATGCATCAGAAAGTGCTTGTATTGCAGCTTCTTCTATTAAAGAGTACCTACACTTGTTGTTCTTTAAAGCTTTCTTTAAAGCTTTCTTTCAGCATAATCCTTATTGATTATTTAGCAATAAATAAATAAATATTGTAAATAATCCTTATTGAAGTCAAAATTCTAGTAGAAAACAATTTTCCATTTGAGCAATCAGCTGTGAGTTTTGTGTTTTGCAAAAAGCGCCGTTACACTAAAAAGAAAAAACCGCTCACAATTGATGGCGAATGTTTACTATTGCACAAATTTGCAATCTCGAATGCACAAGATTGTGAATAGTGCTAATGTCTAACAGTTTACAAGACTTTTCCAAAATCAATGTGAACTTTTCTGGCTCCAACGAGCATATGCAGAACAAGGGCCATGTAGGTAGCTCGCTTTTATTCACCCTTAGTCTGTCAGGCAATTATATGCTTTGCATCTGTTGGTGGCATCTAAAAATCGCACACTTAAAAGTGACAAAAATGCTTCAATGTTTTTCGAGTACTTTTGATATATCTTAGGTTCTTGTAATTTATGCTACCACTTTTTTGTGTGACACATACACTCACACACAACACATACACCTAAACCGAATAGAACAGAGCAAGAAGAGCAGAACAATGTGACACATACGCGAAATTTTTTATGTTGTCAACATGATGGGTGGGGCTTATGCCCCCGCAACCCGCACGTATGTGTAAAAGCGTTGATTTATGTCCTTGATGTTTTATGTGATTCAATGTGTGCTCTACTACGCACACACACACACACACAGACTTCGAGATGCGAGTGCAGGCGGGCGGGGCGTTGTGTGAATTTGTGCATGTGCTCTTTGATTGTCTGCTCGTTTGTCTGCGTGTCAGTGTGTGTGTGTGTGTGTGTTGCCACATGTCATTTCTTGTTTCAAACCATTTACACTCTGCTAAAGCTCTGCACTTTAGGCCGCAACAGCTAGGCAGCTCGGCTCTTTGTTGAATTCTCGGAATTCACTGGTTCAGCATGCCAGTTCAGCGGTTCCCAAAGCGACGCATTTAAATATGTGAACTCTTTAAGCTTGAGTAATTGTTGGAAGTCCGCTGAGATGCTGAGAAGAAGAAGCAGCGCCCGAAATGCCATAATTACGGAATTAAATATTTAGCATGCCATTAAAATTCGCATGTATTTTTCATTCCACTAATTCTGTAATTGGCCAGGCCCAACCATAGCCTCCCACGGCTGCTCTGCAAGTCAAATAAATGTTGGGCCTAATTTGCTTTGCATGTCCTGTGCGCCCAAGCGAAAGCGCATAGATCAATCAAAATTCAAAAGAAACTTTCAGCAGTGTGGCAAGGCGCCGTGCGGAGGCGGCAAACTGACCGGAAATAGTAGGAAGCAGCATAACGGTGCACGCGCACACTTGGCTCGAAAACCAATTTAAAAGCAAACTTTGCCTCTTACTTTAACTCTAGAATTAAGCGCATTATTTTTCACGAAATCACCTTTTTTTTAGGCGTTGCCAGCTCAAAATATTTGAATTTCCTTATCACTGAGATTGTGATAAAATTCCTTTTCTAATTTCCGCCAAGCCAAAATTTCTTATAAAACATATACTTTCCTTGGCGGATTTCAATAATTATGTTTTATTAAGAATTTTCTCTATTTAAATTCTAAATATTTCAAAATATTTTTCATCAAAAATCAAAAGTACAAATTTGGCAAATAATTATCAAAAAAGGTCGAAATAGTCCTCTAATTTTCGAAAAAATTAGCCACAGTTCACCAGAAGAGCAGAAATCATTCAAGAGCTATGATTTTTCAATAATTTTCTTTCTCAGTTTCAAAATAATTTGAATTAACGAAATTTCAAATTTAACAATTCATTATCAAAAATTTTCGAAATAGTTCTTCACTTTTCGAAAAAAAATCAGCCACAGTTCGTCAGAAGAGGACAGCCTTGCACAAATTATAAGATTTTCAATTTTTCTCTAACTGCAGGCAATTTTTATTTATGAATTTAATAATATTTATGAACATAATAATTTGAGGTTATCGAAAGGTGGCAGCGCTGCCCTCTACAAACAGAGCTTTCCAGATTCATTGTAATGAATTTACGCGCACGAAATTCAATTAGAAGCCAAACCGAACCCAATCAAGCCGAACCGCACCGAACCGCCTACAAGCCTGCCAAATTTTTCAAACAAAATTAATTTGATTGGAATTCTGCGATATCTCGACTTTTGCACATTTTCCACTCGTGCCCATGAGATTGCCTTTTTCCGTTGCTCGCTTTTTGTCTATTATCTTTTATTTGGCGAAATGGCAAGAACGAGGCAACCTTTTTCGCTTCGATGTGCGCACATAAAATGTTATGCCTTCAAGGATGCGTGCTTCCTTGGCCAGACTCAGAGGGCACTTATCAGTTCGCAGCGTCATTTGGCAGCTCATGGCAGCGCCTTTTTAAGTGCTGCCACTCACAATGAGATCTCAATCAGCGCAGTCGTAAGTGAAATTGCTAAAAAAAAAACGTTTTCCCTTCTCTTCTCTCTCGCCCAGCAGAGTGACACACAATCATCATCCGATGTGGACGCCATACCGCCGGTGCCACCGCCACCCGCCATGAAGCGCAATGGCAGCATGCGTAGCTTGCGGCTGCTGCAACAGCGGCCTGCGTCCAATTGCAGCAATGGCAACAACAACAACAACAGCACAATTGCCACGCTCTGCAACGGCGACATTTTGAATGACTGCGTCAACAGCGCGCTGGACATCGGCGCCGTGCTGGACGACTGCACCACTTCCATACTGAAATGCGCGAACGCGGTGGGCGCGGAGATTCTGGCCGCCACGAGCAACGCGCAGAGCAAGCCCAGCGTGGCCACGCTCGCCACAATGGCCTCGCACGCCAAGCCGGACGTCTGCCGCGTGGGCAGTCACGCGACCACCTCCTTCAGCAACTACCCCCCGCCAGCCTGCATACGCGACGACATCTACACGCCGCACAGCAAGAAGACCGATCCCGCTCTGTGCTTTCTGCACATCGGCGCCGCCACGGACGCCACGCAGGGGCAGGCGCAGCAGCCGAATCGCAGCTCGCTCAGCCTCAACAAGTACAACACGATCGGCTCGAGCGGGCAGCTGCTGTCGCAGTACAGTCTGCAGCAGCAGCTGCAGCAGGCGCGCATCTCGGACAGCTGCCGCTGTTTCTCGCAGTCCTTCTCGAACTTCTCGCGCGACTACTTCGGCCAGCAGCTGCAGCAGCAACAGCAGCAACAGAAACATCAACGCTCGGGCAGCATCGGCGGCTGCGCGCATCGCGACAATCACAACAACAAGCTGATCTTCCACACCGGCGAGCAGCGGAACTGGCTGAGCGGCGCTGCAATGCCGCCGCCGCCCGTCATCAGTCGCAGCTACGGAAATCTGTTGGAGCTGGACGGGCGCCAGCACGGCTCCGGTCACTCGCCCTACCAGAAGTTCCACACGCCCGCGAATGCGTTCAGCGGCAGCAGCTGCAGCTTCGGCGCCGCAGCGCACCTGCTCAACAACGCCTCCTTCACCACGCTCAGCAGCTCCAACAGTGGCCTTAAAGAGAAACTGCACCAGCACCTGCACCATCACGAGCACCATCTGCACGGCCATGAGTCGCAGGCGCGACATCATCCACACACTCACACACATCACGGCCACCCGCTGCAGCCGCAGACGGCAGCGCAGCAGCAGAAGCATCAGCAGTTGCACTCGAGCGTAACGAGCATCATGCCGTGGAAGCATCGGCAATGCCCCAGCCGCGGCTCCTCCAGCTCGGGCACAAACTCATTCCGTAAGTGCATACCTACACAGATACACACACACACACATACACATGGAACAAATGGGTTCCCGCCTAATTACACAGCTTCAAGCTGCCACACACCGCGCTATCTCTAGCGCTGTCTGACTATTTGCTCGTCCTGACAGTGCTGCCAGTTTTTCAATTTCCTTCCAACCAAATTTACCCTTGACATTTTTTTATACAAATAATGTGCATATTTTAATTCGTGTTTTATATCTTACCAAAAGCTTTAGAGTCGAGAAGAGACATAGAAGTTCGAGTTTTGTTAGCCACTCTTCAACTTTTCACGATTTCTATATTTTCAATAGGCACAAATCCCCAAGAATGGTGTCACCAGCGATCAAATCATGAACTCCACTTGCACACCTTTATTGGAGATGGCACGAAGTATGCCTTTTCGTTTTGCTCGCAGAACAAAATTAAAGCAGAAAATACCTCAGAAAGGCGAATTTACGACAAACTGGCAGCATTGCTTGCTGTCCATCCGTCTGTCTGTCCATCTGTCTGTTCGCTTGTCTGTATGCCTGTCTATGATACCAAAAAGTCACCCACAAACAGGCCGCACTTCCGCCCACTCAGGTTCCTCCGTCGCACAGTGTGACGTTCGTCGTTTTAAATTTACAATATTAATAATATTTAAACTATGAAATAAAGAAAAATTTAACTTGCGCTGATTTTCTGGCATTTCAGTCACAATTTAAAGCCATTTCTATTCTTATTTTTTTATTAGAAAATATATACGTTATATAGACAAAACGCCCCACTGTGCGACACCGCCGTCGCTGTCGAGTGCATCCTGTGCATTCGCATGCATTACCACTTACATACGTGTGTATGTGTGTGTGTGTGTGCCGTTGTCAAGTGCGGCACTGGCTTAAAATCTCATTAATGGTCTGCACTTTCTGCTGCCACTGCCAGAGCCACTGAAACCGAAACTATCGCTGCGGCTGTTGTCGTTGTCGCTGGTGTTGCTGCTTCTGGTGTCGCGCAATTTGTTGCAACAGCATGTTGCCTGCACTTGAATGGGCCCCCCATTAATGCTCATATCTGACTGCAATAAATTGTGTGCCACAAATGGGAAAATTGCCCCGAATTTAAATAATATGCAAATTGCAGTCAGTTGCATTACTACTTCAAGCCGCCGTCGCGGAGGTTGTGACAGGGGCAGTGAGAGTGGCAGTTAAAGCGTAGCGACGATCGCAGCCTCGCTATCATGATGTCACTCTAAATGTCCCTAAATGGGACATATGGAACTCAATTTTAGCATGAGTTACAACTTGTAGTTAGCCAGGTCTAATGTTGCTTTGAAGATTTGTTCGGAATCAAAGAAATGTATAGGCTCTAAAAGGCTTAAAAGATCTACTTTGAAAACCCAGAAAGCTAAGGCTCCGAGATAAGTGAAAATTCAATTTTTTCCAAAAAAGCTCAAACCATTTATATATCTTTCTATATGCTAAAGACGAATATTAATCTGTGTATATTGTAAAGAATTTTAAAATTGATTCAGTGTGCCCGGACAAGGATAACGCCTGCCACTCATAGGCGTAGCTATCATTTATTATGATTTTAGATACTATTGAAAGATATGAAGCAACCATTACAAGGCCTTGTAACGTTGTCATACAGATGCTTCTTATAAATTCGATACTTCAGACAAAGGTTCTAAGAACTTCAAAACTACATTAGCACTTCAAAGAAATATTTGGGGTATTCACAGTTTCCTTCTAAATTTGCCACCTGGCAACTTCAGCTCGTTAGTAAAATAAAACTCTGAGCGCCCCTGTTTCGTGGACCATTCTTAATTTGCCACAATCGCATTACAAGTGTTTTCTAAAGCTATTATTAAGGATTTATTACTCTCGCAAAAAGCAATATTCCATCAAAATGGAAGTAGTGTGTGATTATTCTCTGAGAATTCAATAAAATTTGCTCAAAATCTGTTTCCATTTTCGCGAATAAAAGAGCTGATGAGAAATTCCAGCTTATGATGAAAGAAAAACACGATCCAACGCATGTCAATTTTTTCAGCTAGTGGTATTTCTTGTTTGCGTGCAAAGCAACAACAAAAAACGTTGCCAGATGGCAAAGTGGGTTTAATTTAGCAGGCGGCAAGGAAAGCACACTAGATAGCACGGAACTGTGAACTCCCCAATTGTCTTTTCAAACATCTGCGTTTTACGCTTGTCGCATGCCTCTCTCCCTCTTGTTGCACTACTGCTGTCTCTAGAGTCTACATGTAGTTGGAGCAAATTGAGCCTATCAAAACTCCATCTCTATTACACCCCTCGCCCTCACTTCATGCACTTCAATTAATCGTTTCTTTTTTCACTGTTATTGTTTCATCCTCGACTACCTTGCATTTACGGCCATTATGGACTTTGTTTTGCCACGCTGCTGCTTCCGTTCGATCTCGCAATCAACAAAGGATTCGACGCTGCGAAGCATTGGCTGGCTGTTAGTTCGATACTCCTAATAATTGGCGCTGCCAGTGTTGCCGTACCGTTGGCCTTACGTGTGGCCGCAAGTGAGTAAATCAATTATTTTCTTTATGCTGAACGACATCTTGCACAGGCAGCTCGTAGCTCAAAGCTCGGAGCTCGGCCTGTATCGGGGCTGCTGCCTGTCGAGATGCAAATTGTCCTTAAATGGGTTATACATTGCCACTTTCCAATTCTCCGCTCCGCGCACTCTCTGTCTGCTTGTCTAGGTGCGCCGTTCGATGAGCGTTTGCGTGTGGCGGTGCAGCTGCTGGACCAAGTGCCTTTAATCGACGGCCACAACGATTTACCCTGGAATATACGCAAGTTCCTGCACAACAAGCTCAATGACTTTAAGTAAGTGGCGCCTCTCGCACCTCCTCTTGTTTTACATACGGCATGTGTTGTTTATTGTTTTCATTATTATTTATGAATTTCATGTTCACTGAGGCGCATGATTTATTTCACCTTGCCACTCATGCTCATGAACTTGTTTTCCGTTGCTCACACTCTTCATAGCTTCGATGAGGATTTGAGAAATGTCATGCCTTGGGCGAGAAGTAATTGGAGCCACACTGACTTGCAACGACTGAAGAAGGGCAGAATATCGGCGCAGGTAAGTCATATCAAGGACATTGTTGATTCTATTCAAAACAAAAGTTTACAAAGGACATACATACATACAGCAGAAGTTCATTGCCATGCAAATGAGTGAAAATTTAAAGTAGACGCGGAAGAATGAAATAAAGTATTTAGTTCCATTAATTCTAAGAACTTTCGAACTTCAGCTATTTAACAACAGCTTCATATTGACGGCTTCATTCAAGAATAGGTTCATTTCCCAAAATCTATTTTATAATAAAAATTTTTTAAACTTTTTGGTTCCATGTAAAATGGCATGTGAATGGAATAAATTCATATTGAAGTTTGGTATTGGCTAAGCTCATCAGCACTCAGCTGTAAAAAAATAAATATGTTTACTTGTCCCAACTAACTATGTAAAAGGGCCGAAAAAGTCTAGTCGTATTAGCTTACGTACCTACAAAAACTGGTTAAAAACTTACTTTTTGATCATATTTTCAAAGTTGGAACTTTCATTTGTATTCGAAATTATGTCTGGAGGAACACTAAGGTTCTTATCTTCTAGATGCAAGAACATAAGCTTTAGTTATCTGTATTAAATGGGTATTACAATATATGAAATTTCTGCCAAAAAAATATTGCAATTACTTTGAATTGCTGTTTATTAAAAATATATTGCAGTATTGTTGAACTTATTAAATAGTATCAAAGAATCTATAGCAATAATTTATTGCTCATAAATAACCTTCAAATTTTTCTTCTAATAATATTAAAGATATTGTAAGTAGGTATAAAGTATTTCATGTCTGTTCTGTTCCCACCTTGAAACGATTTCATACTATTTTGCCAATTATGATTGAATGCTAAATATATGTCATGTCTGATTAAGCTTCAATTCGCTTTAAGAACACACTATCTGCTACTTAATGCTCATTGACATTACTTGTGTATCTGTGTGTAAGTAAGTGCACAAATTTTGCATATTTTATATGTATGTCTATGCATACATCACATCAATACTAATGCGATTTGTAAGCGATTACTTACCAAAGATAGCGGTGGACTTGCTTGCCACAAGCAAGACAAGTGAACTGAAACAATTTCTCAGCGCTTATATCAGATATCACTCTCAGACTGCATAATTAGTGCAGACGTGCTCAAAACCAAATTGAAATTGCATATGATTCAAACATTTGAAATTGCACTTGGCATTAAATAATTCAAGGCATGCATGGAAACATGTTGTCAAATCATAAATACCATTAGGAATTTTACAAATTGTTTCCAATGCATTAAGTTTTCTGGAAATAGATACAAATTTTATATTTCTAAAGCTGTGTCATATTTTCAATTGCAACTTATTTGCCACTCAAATGCAACATATGCAAACAGTGCAAAATGGCATTGAAACTTCTAGCCACTGGCCAATTCTAGAGGCAAGTTCTAGCCTCTTTAAAGATAAACTGCAAGTGTATGAAAAATGCAAAGTTTTAAAAAGGAAACATTAAACTTTAAAAGCAGCAGCATGCACCGGAATCTGCAATCACGCAATTGACCCAGTTCTGAGCGCTTGGCAAAAGCATGCATCCGTACCACATTCTCGAGCTGTTGAGGAAACTTTCGAAAGGCATTTTCCATTTTTAAGCGGCGCTCTTTATTCCAAGTTTAATTCTGCGTGTTTTTTAGAATTATTACAACTGGGGTGCGCACATGTGCCTCGTGCTCCTAGTGCAGTTGTAGTTTGCAGCTTTATGTTAACATTCCCTCCCCGCTGCCTTCCATGCACTCGACCAATGTGCGTAAATATGCGTAAAATTTGCGTAGCAAGTTGGTTTTCAGCTGTTGCAGGTACTCGCACACATTTTGCTGTTGGCCCCTTACAAAAACAACAATCGCAAATGTTTAAAGATGCTTCATTTGCCGAGGCTTTCCATGAACTCTGGCCATTGCGACTGCGGCATGTGTTAGAGAAATATGCAATGGCAAGCTATGCAGAACTCGCATGCACGGCATGCATAGCTGCTTGCATATAAATGTGCACATATACATACGCATACCAATGCTTTTGCTCGCCTATATGCGCTAGTGTGCTATGCATGTGCTAGACCGATTATCAACTCCACCAGCGTTGGTCACTGGACAGAAATTGCACCTGAATATGACAGTTTGCATAGAAAAGTGGTTTATCTGTTGTTTGTGTTGTTGTTGCTATACATTCATAAATATTTTTTGAAATGTGTATGTATTTCTAGCCTCTAATTTCGCTAACAGCAGTCAATAAACTTGCCATCAGTCCATGAAAATATTGAATGCTTTGCCAAAGAGCTCAAAACTTTGACTGGCCATAGCAGCAACAATTTTGCATTGCACTGCAACGTCGTAAATCAATTCTAAAACACACACTGTTCTTTCTATAAAAGTTTACTGCGAATTTTTGGCAGCGTTCAGCTTCTGGCATAACGGTATCGTCCTTGCATATAATATTTAAATTCGATTAAACCAATTAATGAAAAGCGCTTTCCATATGCTCTTCTCATTGGTTCTGCAATCTCGCCTCATAACTGACAAAAAATTAAATTTCAACAACTCAAAATTCTAGTTTTAACAGTTCAATGTATGTTTTAAAAAAAATTTTATTCACCAACTTCAGTGCAATTCCTGGTACTGTACAAAACTGCAGTTGCCACGCAAAACATTCGGCAAGAATGCCTAACATTACCAAAGTAAAATTCCTTTTAAGAATACTTGCTCGTTTTTTTCACCGCGCCTCGAAACACGTCGAATTTACTTCTTGGGCGGCAACTTTGTGTCAGGAAGGCTCGACTGACTGCGCTCCGTGTTGACACAAGCCGAACATGCATGAGCAGAGTTGCCATGTTGTCGAGTTGTCGCCCGAAAACGTGTCTACCGCCAAAAACACGAACAGCGAGAACGTGAGCACGAATTGGCCGTGCAATAAATCGAAAGCGGAAGTTGCATGGAAAATGCATGAGTGCACGAACTGGCCGTGGAATGCGGTTAGCCAAATGTAAGTAGATTGTGCGAACATGCAATTGTAGGCGACACGGATTTGCAATGTAAGCACGTGGCTAAGAGCAAATGCAATTGCATTTAAAAGGCGTTGTTAGATTTACATGAACTGCGAGTGCCGGAGGCCTTAAATGGTGAGCGCACACATATGCAATTTGAGCTGAGCGCTGCAGAAGCACCTGCTAGACAAAAAGTTTTAAGTATCTTTCAGGCACGTGTTTTTTTTGTTGCTGCTTTTTGAAAGAGTTCAGCTGTTCATGTTCAAGAAAAAATGCCGTGCGATAAGCTCGAGTGGCGTAGACTTCCGCAAGCAGACAGCAAACACTAACAAACGGAAGCGGAAACAATGTAGCAGAACGAGGCAAGAAACAAGGCTTCATAACGAGAAAGTGAAGTGGAAGGACACGACTGCAAAAAAACAGGAAGCACAAGAAATCGTGTTGAAGCGCGACAGGTGCACAAGTGACGGGTGGAGGGGAGATGGAAAAGAGCTGAAGAGTTGAAGAGCAGAGCAGACAAGTTCAACTTACATTTCGTAACTAAGAAGTTGCAGCATATGCAGCTACGCGCCAGCTTGACAGAATCCATGCACTTCAACGGCAGCAGTGCGAAAATTAAAGCAGCAATGCTTGCATTTAGTTGCCTTTTTTTAGATTATATATTTATTTCACTTATTCTTGATTATACTATGCTCAGATATGCAACAAACAAGCTTCAGATATCTGTCTAATGATTCAACAAGATGTCATTCACATAGATTAAAATGTGCATTCTTGTTTGAAAACTTTAGGAACCTTTGTAAGCCAAATTTCATAAGCTTATAAGATTTGTGTAAAATAGGCACATTCAGATGTATTTATACTAAGTATAAGTTGTACATATTTTTATGAATAAGCCTCTCATGCTTTAGGTTATTATATATGCAGTTTATCAGATAGCTAAAAATCTACACTAAATTTAAGGTAAATTAATGACTAGATTCTTGACCTAACATCAATTAAGCCTCATATGTATGCCAACTGATCAACTTTTATATTTACTGAATATATAAAATGAAAGAAGTACGAAAATTTATGAGGATGGATAGAAGGAAGGATATAAAATTAATAGAATTTCAAACCTGACTTTTTGGCATGAGGCCTTTCATTTTCCGAATACTTACATTCTTCAGCCTTTCTAAATTACTTGAAATTTTCCAACTATGGCATAAAGTTTAAAACGGTGAAATGCTTTTCAACAGCTTGGAACAAAAGCATTTCTACCTTGTCAGAAATATAAAATCAGACCTTTCTTTCTGATTGCTAATATGCAAATTTTAAAAATTTCTCTGTTATCTATGAGATTTCGCGATGTCAGCATATGGCCAATATTTGCGCCATTCCTTAAAAGGTCTTTCAAAATTTATAGCCAACACAAAGTTAATGTCTCCCTTAGCGGCTTTTAAAATTTATAACGCTAATAAATGTGACATTTTTCAAATATTTCTTGATTTATTGGAATATCTAATATTTAGCAGTTCCCAGCCAACTGCTACCGTTCTGCTCGCTATGTTGCCAAGGCATTAGCTGAAAGCCAAATATTGAAAATATCTTACATATAATATGACATGCCGCGAATGCTTAAAATTTTCTGCGATACATTTTGCTCTTAACAAAAATCGCATTTTGCCGCCGCAATTTCGCGGAAAAAGGCGGGAGGTATGAAAGTGCTTTCAAATTTATGAAACTGTAAAGAGTTTGCATGCCATTGAAGAGCACATTAAAGTGCCTCCCGCGCGCGTTGCCTTCGCCCAAAACACTTTGAATGTCATAATCCGCTTACGCGAATTGTAGGCATCAAATTGCAAACTGTGACATTCATGGCGGCAACGCCGGTGCTTCGGCACCAGGGCTGACCAGAAAGTTTTTTAAATAACGGGACTTTCAGAAATCTTAATTTGTTAATTTTTTCCTCACAATTTTTCGTATACATGCATACATCGATTTCTGTTCTGTGCTAATGTCAATCAAATAATTTCAAATAAGCTCAAATTACAACAAAAGTCAGATTTTCTTCAACATCATAGACAAAATTCTATTATAACTAAATTAGGAATAAAAGCAAGAATTTTTTTTAATTTACTCGGAATATAAATTTTGCAATTTTTTTGAAGCCAACTTGCAATTTTTTTACGGTTTGCATCTTTTATGCCTATTTTATCAACTGTAGTAAAAAGCATATCCCCCCCTCCCCCTAATCTAATATTAGACCAAAGATAAATTAATTCTGAAGTCCAATGCCATTTTCCGCAACGCAGCAACTCAGAGGCTTTAGACGCTGAAAATTGTACGGAATTCCGGAATTGACAGGCCTGCTCGGCACACTGTGCGCTGATACCCCGCAGACACGACACAAAATTCCAACACTCCTTTGAAGGCACGTCGGCTTTTGATTGAGCCCGTAAAGGGCGGAATTTCGCGGCAGGACGCATCGGCGCTCGCTGGCGATTAAAGGAAGCGCGCGAAGAAACATGTGAAAGTGTGTGGTGCGGGGTATGTGGGGGACGTGGGTAGTGGCGGCTGGAATATAATTACCACGCATTTCAGCGCACCTTTCTGAATGCTTAATGACAATTTTCCTTGCAGGCATTTAGTGCTGCACCTGTTGCCGCAGACAACCGACAAAGCGTAAAGTGAACGCACAAGGACGAAGGTGCACAATGCGGCTTAAGGACACGAATACAATTTACATTATAATGAAAATGGGTTGCACAAACAAAGCAAAAAGAAAGCAAGAAAGCATGCATACAGAGCAGATATTAAATTAAAATGGGCGCCTGTTTAAATACCTACACTTTTCATATAAACGTTAATATTTTCGAGAGGCGTTTTAGAATTTATTTATTAATATTAAAGCAGAAATACAGTGTCTCACATAAGTATGCTGAATTTAACTTTTACTGAAAGCAGTTCATAAAAATTCTTTAATGCAAAACTCATCCCTAAGCTACATACATATGTATCTTTTCTTGTTAGAAAATATATGAATATGATTCTGTATAATTTAAATTCAGCTTACTTTTATGAGACACTGTATATATGTAATATGTACATTATAAACCTTTTTAAGAAATAGTCCTTCGAATTCTTTTCTCAACATACTTTTATATTGGGTTTTAAAAAAGTATCCGCAGTTTTATGTAGCAATCTGGCAACACTACTCCGATTATGTCAATCGCACACATGTATGAAAGATGGCATTTCAGATTACATTTTGTGCAAAAACTGTTGTGTAAAAAGATACATTGATTTGAAAATGAGTGAAATATCTGAAAGAATCCCCCAATCTTGTTTCATGACTCGTTACAGAATTGTAGTAGTATTATTTGTAATAATTTGCAAATACTTTTTTATAAAAATATATTTGAAAATTAAATGTTCAGCGGATTATTATGTAAGGGAAGCAATTACAATTTCCTTTCGCATATTTTAATCGACTTCGCTGCTACTTAAACGATTCGTTTGGTTTCATTTCCGCTAAAGGTTTCATTTCCGTTTAAATTCGTTGCCCGCTTGGAATTCTGATAATAATTTCTTTAGATTGAAAGATTAACAACAGCCCGGAATACAATGCAGAAAGACTAACTAAAAATATTGACTGCGCAATGCGAACAAGTTTCCAAAGAAGATGCTCAATTTTGGGATTCTGTACATCTTTATTGCCGGGGTTAGTTAACACTTTGTTCTGCTCTGCACTTACTTCCGCGAGGCTTCCAGCTTAACTTCACTGCATAAAACACTTATTTTGAATGCCGTTGCCGTTATCCTGCGCTGGCATGCTTGGCATTGCATGCCGGTTGCTGTGCGTCGGCATGTGCATTCCCAGCCTGAGGCTGCCTTGCACTTCCGCTTGCTGTCTTCCTGCCTTCCTGGCTTCCCGCCTGTCTTACATACGCGTTCGTTCCTAAGAACCTTTGCTTTTTGTTTGTGCAATTGTTGGTTGCACTAAGACGACTGCTTCTGCCAGTAGTGCTGCTGTTTTTGTTGCTGTTGAACCATAAATTTTAGCACAATTCACCTTGAAGGCGAACTGAAATAGTTTGTTTGGTTTGTGTCTCGGAAAGAGTGTAATTGCTGGTTACGGCAAATGCCGCCAGTGCAATTCTGCAGCACTGAATTGAATTACGCAACATGGGGGAAGTTGTGGCACGTGAAGGCGTGCACAGAAATACTGAAAACTTGCGCTCACAGACACAACCAAAAAACGTGACCGCAATTAAGAGGGCCAGGAAAAACTTGCCTGGAAGCAGATGAGAGATGGGCGAATATTTTCGCAACATTCCACAAAAGAAACTAGCGGTAAATAATTTCTTTGCAAGAGATACAACAGTTCTGAGGCTGCAATAAAAGGTAAAGTCGCCAACAGCAACAGAAGAAGTTGCTCTGAAATCGAGAAGTGAGGATATCAAAGCATGCTTTTGTACGAAGAACACTTTGAAGGAGTCTTACTTCTTTGCTTAACAAGAGTAAAAAGTGCAACGAAAATTAATTGAAATCTGAAACTGGAAAAAGACAATTTGGTTGCAAGAAATTTGAGTCTATATACGATGGTTTCTATATAATGCAGTTCTATACAAGGCACAGCCATGACATACCAGAGAAATATCTTTAAAAACTGTCGTTTGTTCCGCATTTACATTCCGAGAAGAAAATGTTTTTAAGTTATTTTTTTTATAACTTTTCACTATTACCTAGGCATAAATGCGAAATAATTCCCCCGGCCTAATCTATACGTCGAACTCGCCTGCAATATGAACGAAACCTTTTTTCGCTGCGCTTATAAAAAATAAGCATCGTCCATTCGTTTGCTTTGGGTTTCAGTAAGAGGCTGTAGTTCGAAGAAAAGCTACTGAACTCTCTCTCACGATTTCAAATTATTTCAACCCATTTCTTCTACATATACTAGATGTGCTATAGTTTTATATTTCTTTAAATTAAAGATTTTCAAAAAAAACTATGAACTACGTTTAAGCATTTTGAAAAATTTAAAACATACGAATCTTAAATATTCTACAGGCAGATTATATTCCAAAATTAATTTCATTTAAAAACAAGTATGGAAGCATCAGTCGGGTTTCACCGACAGAGTAATACCCTACACCAAGTAACTGAGTGGGCGGACCACGCCCATTTTTTGAGAATTAAAATGTGTTCTTACCAACAATGAAGTGACCAAATATGGACAGACTGGTGTATATATTATGGAAGTTATAAGGATTTTCCGCTTACCGTCTATATAGTGGGAGGACCACTCCCATTTTTTTGTATGTCGTAGAGTGCCCACACCTTACCTTAAATACCAAATACCATTCCTTTTACTGAATATTTGAACAAATTTAAGCAATTTTACTGTAAATTTTTCCGGGGTTGTGGGACTTACTGGCCCGTTGTGGGCGTGTCCTTCGACCGATTTTGCTAATCTCGGAACTTGAAGTAGCGGGAGGTTCACTGCGACTGTGTGCCAAATTTGGTCTAAATCGGACAACTCCGTCTTTCTCTCCTGTGGCCACGGATAGCAAGACAGACAGACAGACAGACAGACAGACAGACAGACAGACAGACAGACAGACAGACAGACAGACAGACAGAAATCAACACAGCAAGTGATTCTAAGCATTTCTATATACTTATGTCTATACCTAGGATGGCTCCTTTAATGCGTTACAATTTTCGCACAAAGTTATTATACCCTATTACCATAGGTGTAGGGTATAAAAAGCCTTTTTTTAAATCACTGTCAAGAACTCATATGGCATAGTGTACTAATCAGAAGACTTGCTCGAATATAGAACAGTTTGTATGATTTGTATAAAGAAAAATGCATACATAAAGATACTGAACTATAATGTAATTCTATAAGCTATTTAAACTTTAAGCTATGTGAGGATTCTTCCGTCAGCATTATTTATAGGTTTTGCAAAAAATTTAGATTTTCCAATTGAGTCACGCTCAAAGTCAGTCAGATCAGGCGGCATTAACTATGTAAGGCAATAAAATATTTAGTCAGAAGTAGAAAAATAACTTTGCTTTCAAATGAAACCACTTTCGTTTTGTATAAGAAGAACTAAAATTTCTTATTCCTTCTTGGTGTTTGCAGTTCTGGGCCGCTTATGTGCCGTGCGAAGCGCAGTATCGTGATGCCGTGCAACTAACTTTGGAGCAAATTGATGTGATTAAACGCTTGACGGATCGCTACTCGCCACAACTGACGACATGCACCTCCTCAGACGGTAAGTAATGGACAATGCCACATCACGCTCCACAAAAAATATGCAACTGGCAACAGTGAAAAGTAAACAATCGAAAAAGAAAGGTGGACGGGAAGAGGAGAGGGGGGAGGGATTCGAATCACAAAAACATGGCAAATGCAATGAAGAGTCAAAACGCAGGAGCAACCAATTTTTTGAACAATTCAGTGCGACTATTGGACTGGTTCGTGTTAAAATGGTAGCATGACTAAGATATGGCAAAAAGGAGAATTATAAAAATCTATTATAAGATTTTAAAGTGGCAATGGCAATAACGCTGCTGAAGAGTTCCAAAATTCAGCTATCAAAAAGCGAATAATCTCTTACCCACCTTAATGCTGGCAAGTTAGCTTCCGGCGGACGGCAGTCATTAAAACAACCGAATCGAGCGAGGGAATCAGCGTGAGCTATTCTGAAATTCACATTCAGTTGAGAAGCCACTGCAGCTGGAAGGACAAGCTGCGGAGCTGTGCCAGCATGTGGGCTGCAGGCGTGGCACTGTAGATGTAACACAATCCGCCAACTAAAACTGCACCACTGACGGATGCCATTAACAGCGCGCAGCGGCTGCGACCAGCGAAAATCGTAGATCAAAACGTATCCGCTGGACGTGCAAGTGCAAAATTTCTGGAGTAAACTTGAAACAAGAGCGTGCACCGAAAATTGCCACAGCCAGCGGCAGCGCGGCAGTGGCAGCGACAACGGCAGCCAGAAGCTCAAGCGGAAGCTTGGCTGGTTGCCTCATAGCGAAAGCCGCAGCCAAAAACCAAAGCCAGAAATGAAAGCGGAAGATTTTTTTGACTGAAATACGAGCACTTCATTCCGAGCCGTCGCTTTGCATTGCGTTTTTGTGTCAAACTTTGGAAGCGCTCGTCGCTGCAACTACAGCATATAACGAAGTACAGTGGTGCCAGGCTTTATTTAAAAAAAGGCAGTCAAGTACGAGTCCAGCCTATTTTTGGAATTCTTGGACGTAACGATATCCCACACGATTTAAGCAATGCAATTTGTATTCGCTTACCACCATTGGAAATAGAAAAAGAAATATTTCGAAAAAAGTTGCGCTTGTAGTAAAGTATATGTCCGAAAGATCTGATCTGTTAACAAGGTCAGAAAGTTTCAGAAAAATATCTTTAAAAATTCGTAGAAGGTCTTCCGATGCCTATACCTATATTCTTTGACGGTGGGATAAAAAAAGTTGCAAATCATCTTTGTAATTATATTTTTTTTTAATTTTTGATAATTTTTAACTGTACCTTCAAATGAGCCGTTTATTTTGAAAGTGGAGTAAGTCCACTTGCTGTTATTGCGAGATATTTCATTGTTTACATATCAATCTCAGTGTCAATACTGTGAAGAGCTAAAACTTCCATCTACCAAATACAAGGATCTCAATTTTTGTTTACTATATTGTTTATCCATAAAAAGATCATAGCAAGTTTTATCTATAACTGCCATTATCTACATATTTCTAAAAAAAAATGGACTTGCCCCACTTTCAAAATAAACGGCTCAAATTTATTCTATAGCCATATCCAAATGAGAGGCATTGTTTTCATGGCAAAGAACACTCTCGTAGAGTAGCGAATTGCTGGCGAGAAATGGCGCCGCGCAAAGAAACGATTTGAGAAATTAACCTTCTATTTTTCTAAATGGTTGTTCGGCCTCTTGTATTAAAGACAAAATAACAAAAAAATCATCAAAAATTTTAAGCATGCAAAAAATAATTCCTTATCAATTTTTAACCACTGTGCGGCAGCTGAAAGTGGCGCACGCGAAAAAAATTGCTTCCACTTGCCACGCTTCCTGCCTACCCAGCCATTTTCCTCGTTCCACTGCAGCTCGTAGTGTGCCAGTGCAGTTCTCGAAGAAGTTCTCGGCTGTAGGAAGCGAGTTCCTTTTACTTAAGAGCAAGCTTGAGAAAAGAGTGCAGAAAGATGAAAATCGCTACGGGAGAACTGAAAACAAACACGCCAAAGCAGCAAAACGCAAAAAGCCAAGCCCGTAGTCGAAGCCCCAGCACTTTCCGCCCGTAGACTGGCAAGTGGGCGGGCAAAGGCAGCACGGCAATCGCACTCAACAGATTCTTACCTTGTGCCACATTTCGTGTGCAATTTGATTCTTTGATTCCGCACTTCTCACCCAGTTTTCCACTTTTCTCAAGTGACTCGCAACTAAGCTGGAAACTTTGCTTGAGTGTATTTTACTTAGCAAAATATTGTTTCTGCTTTTGGCTTTTGCCTTTTACCTTCTGCCTTACGCTCTTGCGCTTTTGCCTTTTTGCATTTATTTCTCATATTTCACGCTCGCTTTCCGTTTTCCGTCTCTGCCGGGCGAAATGCACATAAAATAGCTGCGCTACTGCGATTCAGCAGCGGACCTCGACAAGTTCCGTTGCGGTGGCTGCCGATGTGCTGTGGTGGGTGCGGAGGATGGAGTGGGTGCACTGCAGCGAGGTGCGGCTGGGTGCATTGCAAATGTTAAGCTTCAAAACCTTTCTAAGTACCTTTGACTTATGTTCGTTTAGATTTGGGTACTTTCAAAAGTTCAATTCATGGCTTCTGATTTCCGAGCAAAAAAAGTAGTCTAAGTGAGCAAAAGTTAAGCCGGAGCCTGCAACAACACAGGCAATTTCACAGATTGAATTTAATAGCTTATGCTAACTTTACGCAGCACAACGATAGATTTAAAACCGAAAATTAAGCTAGGCCAAGGTATCAAAGGCTTAATGAAGTGCAAATTCAGACAGGGCCACTCCATTTTGTCTGAATTATCCTTTGCTTTGAAATTACCCTTTGCTTTGAAAAACAATCTTTAATTTGTATGAGTCTGCTGGGATTCAAACCGGCGACCTCTGGAATCAGTACATATTCATTGAGTTTAATACTTACAGATAAATTTAGAATGTCTAGATTGTTCAATTGTGAGTGTAAAGCTGTTCCTTTGATTGTATAAGTCTGCTGGGTATCGAACCGATGACCTTTTCAATTAGTACTTATCTATTGAGTTAGATACTCATAAATTTATTTACCAAAGTTGATAAAATGCTTAGATATCTTAAATGTGAGTATCCAAGAAGTTTTATAATGAAAAAGTTTTAAAAAACAATGGATATGGCACCTGGTTGCAATTCTGATGAAAACTAGTCATAACTTTGTACTAAAATTGTATTAAAATAATTTGGAATATCTTAAAATTTTAGTACATAAAAACACTTCAAAATATTGCGATATGCCTTCATAATGAGAAATATGGTATGAATCAAGTAGCTAAGGAAACTTTAAAGTCGAAGACTTTAAATTCTTAAATGTATATGGTATATAGTTTTGTACGGGTCACAGGTCGAAAAATGAAACCGACAACTAAAATGCTATTTCTGCTTGCCTTCCGGCAAAACATAAAATTAAATTTCTAATGATGTCGATGCAAGATAAATAAGCCAATGAGGATGTGTGTCCTGTGCGTGCTCATGATGACAGCGCCATCAACAAACTACTCACGTAGCAGCAAATATGTAAATACTCGGCACATGCCACGCCCGGCTGATGGCAACTGCGGCAAGTGCAGCCACAGCAGATGCGCCAGCTGGGCCAGCAGCTGCCGCAACAACTTGCATTGCGGCACGTAAGCTGCAATTTTGCAACAGTTGAGCTGTTCCTTGCTACTGGCGCGTGGGCAAGAACATGCTGGCGCAACTCCAAATGGAAATCCCGGAAAATGCTACTTGACGCAATGAAACAAGCAAAGCAAATGTGTTCATTCATGTGAAGAAAATACGGCCAACGGTGAATGGACGTACAGCAGCTCCTCGCAATCACTTGAAAGGCGAAACTAGCTCAACATGCCATTTTCAATTTAGAATTTATAAACAGCAGAAAGAACTCGAAATGGAAGCAGCGCAATTGAAGTGGAATTGAAATTGAAAAATCAATTCACCGCAAAAGACGAACGGCCTTTGGGCGTCCCCCTGTCCGATGTGAAGCAACCGTGCTGCGGCTGGGCCAATTCAAAGAGACGCTGTATGCCAGGCGCTGCAGTTGAACCTTTGGAGTTCATTTTAAGCAACCGCCTCTGAGCTTTACTCTCTAATACATGGCATTGGCTTAGGCAGAATTACATATACTATATTAAAAGTTTCTAAAAGTTCGCTTTTTCTGTCCCCTAACCTCAAATATTTACGAAAATAATTTTGCTTTAATTATACGAATTTTCCAGTTTTTGTCAATTGAAAATTACCAATAATTGAAAGGAGTTCTATTCAATAAATATGTATCTAAATATCAGCGAATAAATTTTTCAAATACATACCTATAGAATAATAGTGTGTGGTCTGTATCAATATTTTCAAAACAACTGTTAAATCTCAACTGCATAACTATGATCCAAGTTCGAAAAACTACAGCAGGTTCGTTTCCAAGCCTACAAAGATTGGTTATAAAACAATTTAAGAAAAAGCAATAAATCATGCATTTGAGTGCTGAAGTGGAAAGTCAATAGCAAGTTGAAAGGATTTTCTTTCCTTCAGAAAACTTTTAATAGATAGCTAAAGTTGCAGCCACTCTAGTTCAAAAGAAGCTTCAGTTAATATTGCATGCTTCTGAATTTCCGCATGACAATTAGTTGCTTACTTTTCAATACGTCCTTTTTGCGCTTGTCTTCTTCTTGCAGAAATAATCGAAGCGCATAAGAATCATCAGCTATGCTCACTAACCGGCGTCGAGGGCGGCCACTCCTTGGGCGGCTCACTGGCAGTGCTGCGCACGTTGTACGCGATTGGAGTGCGCTACATGACGCTGACCTCCACATGCCACACTCCATGGGCGGATTCCAGCTACGCAGATGCACCAACTTTCAATGTGAAACACGGCGGTCTGACGATATTTGGCAAGGTAAGTGAAATTTATTTCTACAAAAAATTCTGAACTGTGAATATAACTGATGCTATTTTGAAACGGTTGATTGGGAGCAAAAAAATCATAAGCAAAATTTTTAAAATTAATTATATTTTATTATCAAAATATTCAATATTTATCAAAATATTCAATTCAACTAAGAAAAGTTTTTGGACTGTTCAAAAACTTGTTTTTAATATGTTTCATTTCTAATAATTTACGCACTTATGTACGAAAACTATTCTCAGTCGTTTCGTCTAAACTAGAACCTTATGTTTTTCAAAGATTTTCATTATTCTATTAAAACTTTTATTCAGCTCAAATGAATAATATGGATCAAAACTTTGGCCAGCAAAATTAATTAGAAATCGCTAAAAGAACGTATCAGTGTAATTACTTTTACAGTGCACACTTTTTGTTACATTTAGCCAAGTAGTTTAATAAAAGTGAACGAAAAAATAATGCTTGATTAAAAAAAAGTAACTACGAGTAAGCGTTTAAATATGCCATATGCCAAGTTTTCCATTCCAATACTCATGTGTTCAGTCAATGAACCACCTTGTCACGTAATTATGATATATTTCTTCAAAGTTCACACACTCAAATTAATAAATGTATTCCGGATATTTCCATAATTAAATTAAAAAGCTCGCGTGCTATGCACAAATAAAACACGGTATTTCCCTAATTAATGCATGCAAACAAATGTCGAGCATTCAACCAGAGCTAGTATATATATTACTCATGCCCACTGTGCGACGATTTGTTTACATTTTCGTTAGTCAAGATTTCGAACTCGAAAGCATACAACAAGAATACAAGAGAATCTTTGTATGCGAAAACTTGGAATGTTCTACACTCGCACTTGGCAAGAGGCGACGCAAAGTCGGCCAAAACAATTAAACAAAAATGTATATAAAAGCCAGCCAAAGGCAAACAAACATTTTACACGCTGCATTGCGAAGCGCATGAAAAGCTTGTTTATTTTGCCTTTGGACAATTTTAATGGGTTTTCACTTTGCAAGAGCCACCGAAATGACATCGAAATGAATGAAATGTTTGCACTTCCTGTCGAGCTGAAAAATTCGCTTATACTATATCGACGGCCTCACTTCGTGGCCTGTGAAAAGTGAAAACATTGCGCTGCGTATGCGCAGAGAGAGGGACAGAGAGAGGGACAGAGAGAAGGAGGGAGAGAGAGAGAACAACCAGCAAAGAATTTCGAAATTCGCTACGCGCTGTGATTGCAAACCAGCAATTTCACTGCACATTGCAGCTAGCTTCTGCTTAGAAAATCAATTAAAATCCAGCTAAAAGATAATTTAAACCGCTAAAAAGTGGCAGTTGCAAAATCAAAACATTGCAAGTGCACTTCCACTTGGAGCGAACGTTGAATGCTGGGCGCTCTCGGCAGTGGAACGGGCTAAAAATACATTTTCGTGTATCTGCTGAGAGGCGCCTCGCCTCCACTTGGGCTCTGCTCACAGCTCGCAGCACGCAATGCCAATGCGAGAGATAAAAGTAAAAACATCGCAACTCGAAGTGTCAGTCGAAATTTTCCTGCTGCCACAAAAGTCGAATTTGGCAAGCACTGCTCGTTGGCCAAAATTTAAAATTCCAAAACAAAAAGCGAGTGTCTTCTAGCCAAAAGCCAACGGCATATTGAAAAGTGATAAAATGATATAGTGCAACTATTAAAAAGGAAAATTGAAATGCCTAATTCAAAGGAGAAATCTTATTCCGCAGCAGCGAAAACGACACAGAAGCACAGGTCGAGGTCATCCGCTCGCTATGCTGACGTCGAGAAGCGAAAGAGAACAATAGTGTCCATACCGAACACTATCAAGCTGAGCATGCTGAACAGCGGGCTGCTGTCGTTCGAGAAAATCAAGTTGGAGGCGCGCGACGAAAACAACTCCCTCTCCAAGACCATACCCAACACGCCCATCGACATCAGGCACTTCCTGAAGCTGTGCGACCTGCGGCGCAAATTCCCCGTGCTCTACAAGCTCGAGTTTCAGACAGCTGCCAAGGTGGAGAGCAACACCTGCCGCCATGCACTGAAGAAGAACAACCAGGAGAAGAATCAGAATCCCAAGTGCATTCCCTACGACTATAATCGCGTCGTGCTGAAGAAGATTGCCGGCGTGCCGGACTCGGACTATGTGAACGCCTCCTATGTGGACAGCCTGCTGAAGCCGAATGCGTACATTGTGACGCAGGGACCGGTGGAGGAGACGGTGAACGCCTTCTGGCGCATGGTGTGGCAGGAGAATGTGAGCGCCATTGTGATGCTGACGAAGACGTTCGACTTCGCGAAGGTCATGTGTGTGCAGTACTGGCCGCCCAACATGGAGGTGCACGAGACCTACGGCGACATCAACATCAACATTGTGCGTGAGGAGCAGTTGGCCAACTTTCACATACGCACCTTTCGTCTCTACAAAATGAACGAGAACAAGCAGCCGACCGACGAGCGTTTTCTGCTGCAGTTTCACTACACCGAATGGTATTCGCACTCGTGCCCGTTCTCCAATGCCGTGCTGGAATTTCGTCGGCGCGTGCGTTTGGTGGTGGGCAACATCATCAAGCAGGATGATGTAAAGGGTCCCATGCTGGTGCACTGCAGCGACGGCGGCGGCCGTTCGGGCGTGTACATGTCCATCGATGCCAACCTCGAGCTGTCCGAGGAGGAGGACAGCTTCAACGTATTCGGCTACCTTAAGAAGCTGCGTCAGTCGAGAAAGGGCTTGGTGGAGAACGTCGAGCAATACAAGTTCATCTACGACACGCTGGAGGAGCACATCATCTGCGGCAAAACCTGGTTTCCCGTGTCGGAGCTGTCGGATCGCCTCAAGGCGAAAGCGCGTCGAAATTCGTCCACAAAGCTGAACGACTACCAAATGGAGTACGATCAGATCTGCAAGCAGACGCCCAGATTCACCATCGGCGACTGCGCTGGCGGGCATCGCGCCGACAACAGAGAGAAAAACCGCGATGTGCTCTGCGTGCCGCCGGACAATTTCCGGCCGTACTTGACCTCCTTTCAGGGCAACGCCTTCACGGACTACATTAACTCGGTCTTTGTGGATGGCTACACGAAGCCGCGCGAGTACATTGTCACCGAGTGGCCGATGAAGCACACGCTGGGTGAGTTTTGGTCGTTGGTGTACGACCAGGAGTGCTCAGCGGTGGTGGTGCTCTGTCAGCCGCCATCCAACTCGCAGCAGTATCCGTCCTTCTGGCCAGTCAAATCCAAAATGGAGAAATATGGGCCCGTCTTCTCCGTGCACTGGGTATCCGCCAAGAGCTACACCAACATACGCCAGTGGGAGTTCAAGATCAACAAGAAAATCGTCTCGCTGACGGAGATGATGGCCGGCGTCAAGGCGCCCACCCGAACCGTGCAGCTATTCCAGCTCACCTGCTGGCCCATGGGACACAAGGTGCCCTCGTCCACCAACTCGCTCGTCTATCTGATGAACATGGTCGAGATATGGCGCCAGAAGACGGACTACGGCCCCGTTTGCATAGTCTCGCCGGACGGACGCAGTCGCGCCGGCGTCTATTGCGCTGCCAACGCTTGCATCGAGCAGGTCATACAGCACGGCGAGGTCGATGTTTTTCAGGCGGTCAAGACGGTGCGCCGCCATCGTCCACAGCTGGTCGAGAACATGACCGAATACAAATACTGCTACGATCTGGTTTTACACTACGTTCTGCACTTCCTCCACAAGAAGGAGTAAGCGAAATGCCAAGTACCAAAGAGACTTTCTGAACCCTCCTAGAAGCAATACTGAGTATTCTGGTTAACCCCAACCCCCCCTGTATGTGCGTATATTTCATTTCAACATATAGCGCACAATTTTACTATATGTATATATATATAAATTGCCGATAGGTGGTGTGATGCGTCAACGACGACTATGATTATACTTAATGTGCCATGTGAAACTTAAACCTTATTGTTGTTGTTAATTGATGATTTATAATGAGAAGAAGAAGAAGAAGATCATTGTTATTATGATTATGATTCTTATATTTATATTGTATTACTGCTGTTGAATGTATTCTAATAATGTTAACATTAACGGGTATTGTACTCATACATAGACACGTAACACACATACACAAATACACACACATATTTATGTATACACAAACATACAACTTTATACATATTACATATATTCGTGAATATTTCGCATTTATGCATTAAATGCAATACAAACATTTGTCATTATAAAGAAAAGAGAAATAAATTGGCATATTTTATTATCCAGCCGCAAGAGAAACGGATTCGTATTATTCATAATGCCTTTAAGCATGGGCCTGGACTGAACTGAACTACGCCAAAATAAAATAAAGAAAGGAAGCATCAGTCGGGACTGAGAAACCTACACCAAGTAACCGAGTGGGGTGATAATCCTTTGAAATAAATGAAATTGTGGGTTCATCAAATTTACCGCCATTTTTTACGAAGAACAAGATATTACTTATAGGACTATATGCCAAATATTATTACTCTGTTGGATTTATGACAAAAATTATCAGTATATTTCATTTACTGCCCCTTGGTGGGCAGATCGCGCCCGTTTATGGAAAATATAAATGTATTCTCGTGTAGGGTATAATGAATTGTATATATGCTAGTAAAATGAACTGAATTTCCCATGACGAACGACTTCCGAAGAACATTTTTCACACACACAAAAAGTTCATCACAATTTTACTGAAATTTTAAGTGCATGCGCACCGAAAGTAGATACATACATACTTGCAGTAAATACATTTCATAGAGAAATCAACAATTTAGTACAAATACTTATTCAAATTGCACTCATACATCTTTAATAAACACAAGTGTTTTGTTTGACTATAAGCAAGTAATTTTTCATATGCCAGGGCTGTCAATCTCGGAAGCCCATGCCACTTTCAGTTTCGAAAATCTAGTCTGGGGGGAGGGGAAATGAGCATATTTGCTCTGCACAACAACAAAATACAACAACAAATGACTTGCTAGCTCTTTATGTACTATTCTGTTGCTGTTCAACATGGAAAGGATAATATAATTGCCTGGACTCAGTAAAGTGAACTTTTCTACTACTACATATGCTAGAGCATCAGTCCTTCGATTGCAGCAACGATACTGTTAAACGTGCATTTGAAAAAATTCTGTTGTCAATCGAATTGATAGCAGCCAGATGGGATGTTATACTCAAGAAACCCAATAATATTAAGCTTCACTTTTTTGGATACATTGTTTTATAGTACAATTTATTATAGAATCAATGAATTTCTAAAGCTTGGCATTGCGCTATTTGTTGGAGAAATTAGCGTTTTCTACAAATGAACAAAGGGAAAAATTATATGCTCTTTGTCCATTGGAAACTTTTGCCAAGCGAGATTACTCATTAGCATAATACGAGATTAAAGCTTTAATTGTTAATGCACATTAAATTCCATAATGGCATACACTCTAAAAGTTACTCATACGCCTGCATTGCCATGAGCCACAAGTATGTATGTAAGTCCCAAAGCACTGCCTGCATATGTTGCGCTTCTGTAGCAAAAGTTTGTAGCAAGTTTAAAGTTTACGCCAACATAGACAAAGCACAAAATTGCATTGTGAGAAAAATGGAAAAAAAATATTTTTTAGTTTTCGTTTGGCTCGTTTGAGCAATTGCAATGAGATTTAATATGCGCGCATTCAGGGACCAAGTGTGTTTGAGCTGCGCCGCAGAATTAAATAAAGTAGAATGCAAAATGGCATTATGCACAGAACGAAGCGTTGGCTGGCTGCCTGTTAGCCTGGCAGCTGCGGCAACAAGCCTTAGCGACTGTGAATGGGAGGAGTGGCGCGCTTCAAAGTTTAGTAAATTAGTTGAAGTGCGCTCTTTGTGCAGCAGAGCAGCGCGTAGCGCAGTAAATTACATCAATGTGTGAACGTGTGTGAGTGTGTGAATTGTGTGTGTGTATGAGTGCCTGCCGGATATCCTTTTTGGCATTGTAATGAGTCGAGCACAATCGCATTTAGAAAACCAACGAAACTGACACATTCCGGGCGCTGCACAGTGCAGAGCACTCCACGCACTGCGCTTCAGCGCCTTGCTTTTGTTTCCGTGTGAAATATGGTCACTCTAATGTCAGGAAAATTAACGAGCTTGCTTTTGGATGGAAGTAGGCGATCGTGCAGTGGATTCTCAGCCACTTTTGAGCTGCCTGAAGCAAGCGTTTCTAGCCTTCTTAGTTTTCTACACACATGCAATTTCTGCACCCACAGCACCCACAGCACCTACAGCACTCATGCACTCACACACACACCTATCTCCTGCCTATAAACAAATACTTTTGCCTACCTAGCGACCTAGTTATGTACAAATGTTTTCTTCATTCGCCGCTTTTATTCGTCAGCTCTTATAGCTCACCTTTAGTGTCTGCTCTCTACTGTCTGCCCCTGCCCTGCACTTCTCATGTTCCCTTAATTTGTTGAGTGATGCTGCTGTGTGCTCGTAAACGTGCGAGTCAAGTTACTCCTTTTTTCCGGTTTGTCGGCCTGGCACCGCGGTGCGTATACGACTTTTGAAATGAAATATTTATGCGCTCGTTTTGTTGGCTAATTTAATTACAGCTCTTGTAAGTGTGCAAATGTTTTAGCGTGTAAGTGTGTGTGTGTGTGAGGGAGCGTTTTTCCTTTTTCCAACTTTTTACAACAATACGCTGAAGTATTCATTTTCATATTCATGCGCGCGTTTAGAGCACACAAAAGGATGTCATGCGGGAATTTCGGTTTGCCACGCAGGGGAGGTAAGAAGGTGGGAAAGTATGAGTGCTGCTAGAAAGCTTAATTGCAGTGCATGTTTGCATTTAAATACGTGCAATTATTTCACGGAATTGTACGCTGCAGCTTTGCACATTTTATTCATTTAATGAAAACATTTTTTTAAGGACTATTTTTAGTATTCCTCTCTTCTGGTTCATAATTTTATTAGAAATTTGGTTTTATATTTTAGCATTTGACAAGCCAATGAAATTGCATGTGAAAAAGCGTCATTTTGTTCTTATGCTTTTAGAGAATTTTTCATTAAAAATTTGGTAGTTTTGAAAACTTTTGCATTGCTTCGCAAAAGTGGTTTACCTGTGTTTGAGTTTTACTATTTAAAGTAAATATCAGCTCATCATCGAACTTAAAATTGCAGAATTGAGTCGACTTTGCTAGAAATTGAATCAGCGACTTTCTGAACTGAATTGAAATGCATTATGAATATAAGAAAATTCAGTTGAGAATTTTTAAAGAAATATTTTATGTTAGGTGATGTGTGGATCTGAACGAAAGTTTGAGATGAAGGGCAATGCTACTTAGTTTGGTGCATGGACTAATTTCGATGCATTTAGTACTCATTAACAATAAAAGCGACTAGCAAAGTAGCTAAGTCACTCGTTAGCTACGAGAATAGCTACTGAATAGGAAAGTATGAACTTCTGTTTACAACTATTTTATTGAAAGTTGAAAATTTCCAAAATAAAATATTTGACCCATTACGGAATTTAAAACAGAACCAAATCAATTTCAATTTTGTAGGTCAAAATATAGATTTCGATAAGTTCACGTACAATGTCATTAGGATGACTAGCATTTGAATTGATTTCAACAAATCATCGACAGCATCAACACACATGACACTAAAATACCCCTAATGAGTTGTAAATTCCGGAAGCTGCATTGTAGCTTGGACAAAGCGCACTTGCACACAGCACCACAGCAGCGACATTATTCTGCGGTGGAAGAAAATCGGAAGCAATGGCAAGTGTGGGAATTTGCTAGAGACTCGAACAAAGCCGCATACAAGCACACACACACATGCATCTGTCTAGTGAGCGACATGTGCAGACATAAATACATGCATTGACATAAAGACAGGCAGGAATCAGCTCGATTGTTGACTGTATTGCCCATGGACAAACAGAGCGTATGAGCCTTATCATCATCATTATAATCAACTCTGACATTGTGCGTTGCCACAGATGCGCATGCATACGCTCACACACTCACATACATCTATTCATAATGACATCTTGAATCGAAACGTGAGATTTGATTTTGCTATAGTGCTGCTGTCGGCGTGGTTGTGGCTATAATGCTGGACATGCGCTCTCAAGTGGTCTAATTGTGTGCTGTTTGCATGAACTGAATTGGAGGCATGCTTCGAAGGTTTAATTATGCATTTAGACGCATTTGACATGCCACTCATGGCAGCTTAGCTGCAAAGTGAGATCAGTCGATGTAAATAATGGAAGTGTTAATGCTGAAACTTCTTGGCAATTTCGGAATATTTGGTATAACCAATTTGAATTTGGATTTTTTGAATCGCAATTGGCTTAAAAAATTTGCTTAAAAGAGATCACTTCAGTTTGAACAAGACTTTAAACGATTTCCTCTCTCTTACCGTCTCTCAGCTCAACATCAATCAATTCAAAGTTTCATTTTTCATGAACTGATTTGACAGTCCAAATTCTTACATTTTTCATATACCACATTAAATAGTTTCTACATGCAGAAAATCGTATATTCTACACTGGTATGTAGAAAAGTTTGCGCAACCCTGCTCAAAACTGCTGCTTAAATAATTTGCATGTCTCTTAATTCAAATTTAATAAGGTCCATTGGCGATTTAAGCAATGCCTGTTCAAGTACTCAATTGCTTTACTTATGTATGTATGTATGTATGTATGTATGCGTGTGTAGTACTATGTCTCTCATTCAGTATGTTAGGCCAAGAGTAAGTAAAGCTTTTGAAATTTAATTAAAATGTAAACCTTCAGAGAATACTGAGCTTACAATATAAATTTACAAAAGACTTTAATTAGAAATTGCTATTGTTTTGACGCTCTGGGCGCATGTCCTGCCAAAATTTAACTAACAGTCATGAAATATATTAGTTAAATTTACAAATTATGTTGGTGCACAGTTTCAATTCAAAATTGTAGTTGCAAATTTTTGATTTTAAAGCGCTTTAATAAGGGGTTGAAAAGAAATGCAGCTTTTATTATGGCATAATAATTGGATTCATCTATCAAAAAAATAATAATAAAGTCGTTCAATAAATACAGCAATTATGTTCGAATATCATATTTCTGCAGTGTTTTGTTATGTTTCTTCTTAGGTAATCTTTTAACGGGTGCTTCTTCTTTTAGCATTATCTTTATTAATATTTTTCTTTTTCTTCAGGCAATTATTTCTTTTGTAGATAATTGCAATTATATTACTTCAGGCGCATATTCAACTGCCTTGTATTATATGTATTTGAAGAAACAAACTTTTTTGTAGTAGTAGAAGTATACTTGCTTCATTGTTGAAGAACTCGTTTGCTTCGAAGAAAATTGCAATATTTAACTCAAACTATAATTAACTGAAATTTCTTTACTTTGTGAATATCTGCAAATGCCATGAAGTGTTATTGCGAATTAATAGAATTATTTCTTGGCATTGATGTGATGGATTACATACATAATTACCTTTCATTAAATTGTTATTGGCATATATTGTGGCTGGAAGGGATGGACGCCGTTATTGTTGTTGATGATTAAGTTACAACTTGAGGGGGTTATGCTACTGAAACTGAAGCGAGCTCAAGTAATCAAGTTGCAAGTAGACATTAGACAAATGAATAGCCAAAGGACATTCAAACAAAGCAAATATACAGACAGACAGATACAGACAGACAGACAGACAACAAGCCAACAGGCAAATAGACACAACAGTTGCACAACATTATAGTCTCAAATGAACAGTCGCCTATGGTATGCCTTTCGTGGAAACATTTTCAATGTAAAGCATTCATTAATTGTCACTCTTAAGTGAGCCAATCACTTGAACTATCTCCAGAAGAGAATTCACATGGCTGACTTCTTCTATCCATTTAACTTTTCAACCTACAACGCCGCAGCAAATTCAAATGGCTATGTTTCAAATTCAAAATAAGGTTTTTTCTTCAGCATGGCAGCATTGTCCATTGCCCATGGTCCATCGCCCATTGCCCATAGCAATTGCAATTACTGCACAAATTGTTTCAAATTACGAAATGCAATTTTCCGATCAAGTGCAATTTGCTGCAAATTGTTGTTCTTATGCGAAACAGTAGATGCACAAAATGGCCAAATTGACCATTTGTCCCAACCACAGAGATAATTGCCGCAAGCACATCTGACAGTTACCCTCAACCGCTCATCTCATGTGTAGGTCTTTTTTGTGCAAATGTTAATAATTTTTTTATTTTTTTATATCTGCAAGCTATTACTATTTTAATAAATTTTTAATCGAATTGCAAACGAAAGGAAAAGTTTACAAGATAAATTTCGTCAAAACTACATTTTCTCAAAAAGTTGCAAAGCAGCACAGTTCGATAAGAGATGAGAGCTATCAATACTTGAATAAACTTTTTTTAAACTCAAAAACTAGAAAATTTTTCGCAAACTGTCTAAATTTTTATATGAGCGCTGTGACGTAAAGAGATTCCATTCTACAATCCAGCTTGCTTATCAAATGCTTAAATATGCCATGGATTGCTTTTGCGACCCCGCAGATACTCGTACACACAAACACACATACAGCATGCCATGAATTGTGATGCAGGAATACGCAATTCATTTGAATGATTCCAACATTTTGTTTACTTTTTTTGTTGTTGTACACTTGCTGCTCATCTACATACATGCTGTCGATGTATGTACATATGTGTGTATGTGGGATATCTGCGAGTAAGTGCACCCACTCGACTCTGCGCGTTAGACACCATTAATCTTTATTTGCTGTGAGCGCGTAAATAATTTTGAATTTTCCAATAAATCATGCAGCCAGGAAGCACCACAATCAAGCATATGCGCAGCCACACATACATACACACATACGAAAACGGGCGCCCACATTAATCTATATTCATGTGCATGTGTACGTATTTGCATAAGTGTGAAGTCACTAATGAGTATAAATTAATTGCGTACACTCGCTCTGCTCCAGAAGCTTGTTAGCGCCTTAGTCTGACGGCCGCCAGCAGCCTTCTGCTCATCCCCTGCGCATCTATGCCATGTGACAACAATTAAATGATAGTCAATTCCAGAGCAGAGCGGAGCAGTCGTCGCTCACCCATTTAAACGCAAATTAAAACGCATAAATAAGCACGAATGCACAGGCAAATGTTTGATAACACGCTGCCACGCCCCATGCCCCAAGTCTCATTTATACGCCCTTGCCACTGCCTGCGCTGTAGTGCGTGGGAGTCTAACAACATTCCTCATGTGCGTAGGTATTTGTGAGCATTTTTGCGCGCGTGTGTGCGTGTGTTTAATTAATTTTCACTTATTCAGCATATAAGCTTGCCACTACACGCCCCCAGCCAAACGCCCACCTTCCCAACCATTTCCACATGCACTTGCACATCCCCTTCCGCGCTCGTCGCCAGACCTATCACAAGGCGGAAATCCGTTAGCTTAAGTTGGCGCCTTGCGGTATAAATGTAATTTCCATAAATTAAAGTTATACTTTCAGCCACCCGCTCCCCCCAACTACTTGTCGTTGCTGCCGTCAGAGCCGCGTTCACGCAACACCGTCGCTTTTATGGAAAAATTGCGCGCCCTCAAAATTTCATTTCAGTTTTCGAAGCTCCAGCTCGCCGTCCACCAATACGAAACTATCGCTCCATGCTGCCACAGGCCATGAGCTACACGTGTGTTCCAATGCGTCAATGTGTGCGTGTATCCGTATTGGGGCTGTCAATGCCAGGCTACCGCATATCATATCTGTATCATACGGCGAAATGCTCAGTAACGAAAATCTTTAAATTATTATTCTTTAATAAAAATTATACTGAATTTTAGAAATTTTTTATGAATTTAAATACTCTCAATATTCGCAATTTCGAGAAATTCAATTTATTCTAATTTATAAGTGCATACAGCTACAGTGGTGTGGTTTTCTTAACAACTTTTTTCAACCAAAAAATTTATTGATTTTTAGTTTAACTTAGCGTTAGTTACGCTACTCACTATAAATAAATTTCGAACTATCAGAAAAATGTACTCAAGTATCTCATTTAATTATGTATTTCCCTTTAGTCCCCAAATTTAGTCGATGTCTATCTAAAATTCAAATATTGCAAAACTCTAAAATCAAATCTTCGATTTTCAAAATTCCTTAGTTTCACTTTGAGATTGACACTCCTATTATATATGTAGTATATATGTAGCATATATGTATATATGTATGATATGTATGTAAGCGTAGACAAATAATAAATGCGGTTTTCATTTGAGTTTTGTAATACTTTTGAAATCAACTACACGCGTAATGGAAATAGTTGTTGTTGCTATTGTTTGTGTAGCACACCTAAAATTCATAATTCCTCAAATGAACATATTTACATACATAATAAAGCACACATACACATGTATTACACTTATGTCGACATTATTGACATTGTCAGAACAAAAAGTCGTCGACGCAAATGTGAAAGTTGGCAAAAGTTGTACTTTCCTTCTATATGGAAGATATAAAGCTTATAAAAGGAATTAATATTTTAATGAAATAACCTCATAATATAATAAATTCCAAAAAGTTAATGTGCGGCTGCCTGTGCCGCCCTCCTTGCGCTGTCTACCGCTGATGCGTGACGTTGCCTTGGTAGATTATTTCATTGCCTGAGCATGTGTGCGTATAGTTCACTGTCAAGTTTTAAGTACAATGTGAGTTATGAAATAAAGCAACCATACACACAGATACTCCCAAAGCGACACACAGTTACTTATGCAGCTTTGACTTCTGCATACGCAACGGAATTGTACGTTACTTCCGTTTCCGTATAATGAATGAATTATTCGACTTCGTCCTATTTTACGCGATCTCTCATCATTTTGCCCAGGCGCATTAAAGGCGGCGTTGTTGTAATGTGGCCATTTGCAAACTTTTAATTGCTTAATTTTCGCACATTAAAGCTGCCGCTTATTACGGCATTCGAGAATTTGGCAAATAAACTTTGCCCGAGCCGAGTACGTGTGTCCAAGGCAAATTAAAAAGACTTTAACACCTTCTGGTTGAGAGGGTCCGAGACGAAAGTGAAATTAAAAATGGAAGCATAACAGTTAATGGCAGCATTTCAAGCAAGTTTTGTTCGAAAAAGAAAAAATGTTTGTTTTCTTTTACGGTCTGCTGCTCTGCCAGGAATCTAAATCCGAAAAAATTTTTATCAAGCATTGAATCATGGACGATTATTCATAAAATCAAGAGATCAACAGAAGATAGTCTTAAGGTTCTTCATATAATGGTATGATCACATCGACTTTCATAGGTATTTATTTTATGCAAGCATAGATTTAACAAGTAAGGAAGCATCAGTCGGGTTTCACAGACAGATTAATACCCTACACCAAGTAACTGAGTGGGCGGACCACGCCCATTTTTGGAGAATTAAAAGGTGTTCTTACCAGCAATGAAGTGACCAAATATGGACAGACTGGTGTATATATTATGGAAGTTATAAGGATTTTCCGCTTACCGTCTATATAGTGGGAGGACCACTCCCATTTTTTTGTATGTCGTAGAGGGCCCACATCTTACCTTAAATATCAAATACCATTCCTTTTAATGAATAATTAAACAAATTTAAGCAAATTTACTGGAAATATTCCGGGGTAGTGGGACTTATTGGCCCATTGTGGGCGTGTCCCTCGGCCGATTTTGCTAATCTCGGAACTTGAAGTAGTGGAAGGTTCACTGCGACTGTGTGCCAAATTTGGTCTAAATCGGGCAACTCCTTCTTTCTCTCCTGTGGCCACGGACAGCAAGACAGACGGACAGACAGACAGACAGACAGACAGACAGACAGACAGACAGACAGACAGACAGACAGACAGACAGACAGACAGACAGTCAGACAGACAGACAGACAGACAGACAGACAGACAGACAGACAGACAGACAGACAGACAGACAGACAGACAGACAGACAGACAGACAGACGGGCAACCGAAAATCAACACAGAAAGTGATTCTGATCATTTCTATATACTTATGTCTATACCTAGCACGGCTCCTTTAATGCGTTACAATTTTTGCACAAAGTTATTATACCCTATTACCATAGGTGTAGGGTATAAAAATTGAATTCCTTTTGATATAGAAGTTGTAAATCTTACTCTCCAACCCTTCTTTTTCGCATAACTTAAAAGAAATTTTGTTCAAAAGGTGCTTGATATTGACCGATTTTAGTTTATCCAGACTGTTATAGAAGCGGCAGGGCTAGAGAAACTGAGCTACCGCCTCCTCCTTCTTCTCACTTTGTCAATGGCGACAGAAGTCCTGTGAAAGGCCATCGAACCCAAGTCTACTGGCATGTCCGAAATTAATTTTAGAAAAAATTGCATGGGAATTTTCCGTTAGCGAGACAAAATGAATTGATTAGTGGCATTGAGTGCAATAAATAAGGCAGAAATCTGTAGGCAAATCGTTATAGAAAATTCTACAGAGAAAAGCCATAGAAATAGCGTTCTCAGAGAAGTTTGCTCGAATTCAAATTGGCAGGTTCGAATCTATATTTTGCATTCTGCTCTCTCATACTATCAAAGTAACTGCTATCAAAGATATTCCACTACTATATAAGAGCATAAGAGTATTACATATAATTTTATAACAACCTACATAAGTCGGTATATATATTTCTTTATGGTGCATGAAGTAAAGCGATTATTGCAATGTTTTCCAACAAAGAATGAAGTAAACGTAACAACACATAAATATATAATTATTCTTTTTCCAGAATTTTCGTCTGTGTTTGCATGTATGTGTGTCTGCATATTTGTGTCTGCGTATGTATGCTTGCAAGTTGGCGTATATGTCCTGACTTTGACAGAGACAACTGACATGAAAGAAAACAAACGACCGAAAATGAAGAAGAACAAGAAGCGCACGAAGCGCAGAATTGCTGGCAGCTTTTCGAAACTTTTCAGTAAAATAAAGTGTCAGCTTTTTGTCGCTACTTGCTGCTGTTTTGCAGCGGAAGACACCAAACGGAAATAAAGAAAATAATAAAAAAAAAAATGAAATGTGCTGGAATTAAATTAGCTGCTGTTTGATTGATAAGCGGTTTTTTATGCTCCAACTCCAACAAACCCGATCCCCGCAGCAGCGAAATTGCTTTCCCCGGCACGTGGCACGTGGCACGTTCCAGCAAACTATCACTTGCCTTAGCAGCAATTCGTTGGCAACGGAGTGAGCAAGATTTCATAAACCACAGCCCAGGCGCTTCATTCAAATTGGCCACTTTGCAGCTGTCTGCGGCTTGGCATGCACCAAATGGCGGCGCAAATCGCTGCTGATATGCAATTTCACCACTTCCACTGCGGCGCATCAATTCAATGCCAAGCTTGAGTGCTTCCTCTCTACTGTGCCGTAATGCTTTACAGCTCCTCTTCGCCACTGCTCCTGTCTGCTAGCTTGCGGCATTTGATCGACATTTGGCTGTTGGCTGAGGAAGGAGCTGGGCATATGTAAGGCGCGGGAAGCTGCAGAAAGGAGCTAAATTTTTTCAATAAGTATTTTTTTACCAACCATTACAAAACTATGTATAAGAATAATTGTTGTTTTAGAAATAAGCAGTAATTGCTAACTTAATTAGGGAAATTAGTAACACTCTAACTTATTTTAGCTTAATTCAATTATTGCAAATAACACGTACTTTGAAGCATTTTTAGCTAACATTAGATTAATTTCTTAATTTTGTTTACTTTAAAGCAATTGTATTTATTTTTCTGAATATATCCGAAGCCTTCCAATTTACTAAGATTACATTAAATAATTAGCAATCAAATACATAACAAATAATCAAAAGCCAGCTAACATTTCCCTTAAATTACTCAAATATTTCAAATTGTTGGTGTTGTAAACTTTATCTCTTTGCTGACAATATTGTAAACAATTGTTGTTCTCTCTCTGGCAATTAGACTGAATCAAGTGGGAAACTTTGTTGCTTAATTACTTTAAATTAGTTTGTTAAATGAATAATTTATCTACTTACATGATATCAAGCTTGATTACTGCATATTTGACTGAAACAGTTATATAAAAGAATCTTTAAAAAAAGTGTCTAGAAAAAGCCTAGCCCAACCAAATAATTTTGAGCTCATACTCATAATAATTTTTGATTAAAACAAGTAAGGAAGTATCAGTCGGGTTTCACCGACAGAGTAATACCCTACACCATGTTCACAAGTAGTCTGATAATTCACTGAAATTGTGGGTGCATTTGATTTACAACCTACATAGTGGGCGGAACACGCCCATTTTTGGTAGACTACAAGATATACCTAATAGGACTATACATGGCAAATATTGATGCTCTGGCGGGTGTACAACAGATGTTATCGGTATATTTATTTTACTGCCCCCATGGTGGGCGGACCATGCCCATTTTTGGAGAATTAAAAGATATTCTTACCAGGAACGAAGTAACCAAATCTAGACGCTCTGGTGTATATATTATGGAAGTTAAGAGGATTTTTCGTTTATCGCCTATATAGTGGGCGGACCACGCCCATTTTCTTCTATGGCATCTAAGACCTATATATCAACTTGGTAACCGAATTTCATTCATTTATATTCGTAACTAGTCAATTGGGAGCCATTTTACCGGAAAAATTTTGCCGCCTATATAGTGGGCGGACCACGCCCATTTTTTCGTATAACATATATGACCGCCCCCTTAACTTGAATACCAAGTATTAATCTTTTCCATGAGTAATTACACAAATTATAGCCATTTTACCGAAAAAAATCCGAGGTAGTGGGACTTACAGACCCGTTGTGGGCGTGTCCTTCGGGTAATTTGAATAATTTTAACACTTTACCTAACCCGAGGTTCACTGTAACTGTGTACCAAATTTTGTCCAAATCGGACAACTCCTTCTTTATTTTTTTTGCATACACGCAGACGGACAGACGGACAGACGGACAACCGGAAATGAAAAGAGAAAGTGTTTCTGATCATTTCTATATACTTATGTCTATACCTAGGAAGGCTCCTTTAATGCGTTACAATTTTGGCACAAAGTTATTATACCCTATTACCATAGGTGTAGGGTATAAAAATGGAAAAGTAGTGGAAGTGGGCGACTTAAGTTCGCTACGAAAAACAAAAAGAAAAAGGAAGTTTAAACGACTTTCAACGCTGATGCCAACCAACAATTATGACTATGAGTAAAACTTAAAAAACCTATTTTTAAATGTGTACAACTTCTTTGCTGTCACCTTCTGCAGGATTATACTGAGTACACGTCGATCCGAGTCGCAAAATTGTTGCCCAAATGCGCCAAGGTGGGAAATAATTTAAAAGCTCTACAAACCGCACACAAAAATGTGGTAAAAGGTTGCCACGGACTTTAGACGGATGACACTACAAATCCAAAATCCCAACAACCCCTCCGCCCACCCACTCGCCGTGCACAGCTCTTTCGGGCACAATTTGCAGCAATCAAAATCCTAACTAAGACATTCATGTATATGCCGCTCATCCCGCTTAAGGTACACATACACTGACACTCACTCGCGCACACATAGACTTTGGGACACGTAAACAACGGACGGCCTGTGCGTAGACGCTGCTGTTGTTGTCCTATTCTCGGCCTGATCTGCCTAACAAAACAGCTTTACGAGTTTTACGTGCAGTTTGAAGGCCGTAGGTGGCTCAACTCAGTTCGCGGCGCCATGGCGAATGACAGGTGTAACAATTTCCGTTTGCGGTTGACAGTGTGTTACAGTGTGTTAGTGTGTGTGTGTGTGTGTGTCGCACTCAAATGGCACAAAAAGGTCTGAATTATTTACACAGCCAACCACTTTGGCACATGCGGATTTGGCAGCGACGCGTGTTATTGGCCTCAAAGCCGAGTAAATAGGACTCAAAATCTCTGCCCCAAACGTGTGCTGCCTTTGCGGCGTTTTCTGTGTGTGTGTGTGTGAATGTGTGTGACTGCGTATTTTGCTGTCATTTTAGATTTCTTACTATTTATTTAATTCGTTGAAATGTGTTTTGTTTTTTTATTTACAAAATCTGTTCTATTTTTTCTTGATTTGCTTTCAATTGTATATCCACTTCTAATAATATTTTCTCTTATACGCTGGCAACTTTGGCTGATCCTTGCTTTAAGTTTACCAACCCAGCTGGTGGAATACATTTCTTTTATTTATATTTTATTAAGTAGGCGAAAATCTTCAAAAGATGCTACAATCCAGTTACTAAGCCATGCCGGATTTTGAATATTCCCTATTTGAAGATAAATAATCAGGGAACTTTAATTTCGGGTGCCTTTTCGAATATGCCAAAGCACCTCTTAGTAGGATGTTTCCGTGTTCCCTTGCTAAATACTATTAAAGAAAGAACATACCGTTTCAATTAAATTTTTTGCACAAATTATCAAATCTAACAAATTCAATTTCTGCAAAAATTTTGCGCTTTAAATGCATATGTATGCGTATCTGTCTGCTTTATTCAAATGCAATGCAACCGTTTTAATGAGTTGCCTACAAACCTTGGTAACCTATATACAGAGCGTTCTGCATATGTGTGCAAGTACAGATAAATGTGTGTGTGTGTGCGCTCTGATGCATTGGCGCAAGGGCCTTTTCAGTTGTTCAAGTACCCCCCGTCAAGATATTGTAGATTGTATTGAGTGTAGCGATTCATTCTCCAAGTCAACACGATCTTAGAGGTCTATTATGACTGTTCTCTATGTATCTCTTTACTCTCTCTCAGCTCCCCTTGGAAATCTGTCCACAATTTCCTGCTGCTGTAGATATATAGCCGCTCAGTGCGCAAATTAATTACCTCCATAAAACAGCAAGTTGAGAAATGCGATGAAATAATTAACATTGTTTTTTAAAATTCCCTATGAAATACATTCCTTTTTATTCACTGGCCAAAAAATTTTGTCGTTTAATGGTGTTAGTCTTTATTATGCAAGAAAGTTGCAAAGAAGAAAAGTGCTTTAATCTAGTAATGAGCTAAACTATCTTTAAGCTAGAACGTTTAAACTTAAATTAAACTAACAATACGAAAATAAGTTAAAAGAACTTGGTTAAAACTTTGATTCGATTTAAACTTTCGCTTAAAATAGATGAACACTTGTAAAACATTGATAACACCCCCGTAAAAATATTAGCCTGCGCCAGTGTGTAGGTGTGTGTCTGTGTGTGTGAATAGGGAAATAGACTACTGCAATGAATTAAACCAGCCCAAACTTGTGCTCTTTCAATTGAAAACAATGTATTCAGGTCAGACAGTTTGAGGGCAACATTGCACAAAATGCAAGCTACTAGTTGTAGCTGCAGCAACAACAACAACAACAACAACCAACACCAAAACAACAACAACAATCAAAAACCACTTCCAAATGACAATCACATCGTTTCTCATTAGCGTCAGTCGGAATCAAAAATTGCGTTTATTTGTGCTTGTCTGCATGCATCACATTTATTCGGCCACTCACACATTCATTCATTCATTCATTCATTCACTCACACGCTCATTTTTTGCTGCATACATTCATATGAATTTGTACATCTTTTCCGGTGTCCTGGCGTGTCAGCCACCAGCCGCGATTTTCATTTGCGCCGCTGCGCCTGCAGTTGTCACAACAAAGCAGCAATGTATCTGTGCCTATGTGTGTGTGTGTTTGCTGTGCCGCCGTTAGTGGCTCCATTGTGCTTGAAGGATTTTCTCGCTTTATAGAGTTTACCCCATTATGGAGCATCCGCGCAGGCTGCGCCGCCTGTAATGCGCTCCTTCATTATGTGGCATGTACCACAGAAGACTTTTGCTGCTTTATTGTGGCATAAGACATTCTGCCAACATGCACAAAGCATACAAAAATGATTAACAGCCAACGGGAAGAGCGCCAGGCGGGCGGGCGGGCGGACGGCTGCACAATTCGGAGCATTTGGGTTATTTGCATGTGCTGTGCGCCGCCATGAAGCCCTGTCACGAAATTTTGACTGCTGCCGCGAAATACACTGGCTTCCTGTCTGTTGTCTGACGCGAGCGCCGTTGTATGCCACATTCATTGCGGCAATAAAAGCGGTTAAGTGCTGCAGCAACAAACGTGAAACGGCGAACTGCTTTATGATTCATAAACCCGGAATGCGGCACGTGAGTGGCAGCCAACTGCACATTGATTGTGATTTTCCAATTGCTCTTGCCATATACATTTTACAGCTACGAGCATGTAGATCCCATTTAGAGCTCCTATATTTCACTTGCTGCCACTGATAATTCGACCTGCTGCATTTTTAAAGCTTTATAACTTTGTGAGTGCTTATCGTAGTGCCTATTAAAAGAGGGAATACAACTTCAAAGTTGTAGAAAATAGTCGAGTAAGCCATGTCATTTTTCGAAGTAATTTTAAACATTAAATTTCAATAAAAAGTTACAATATTTTTTTCAAGCATTATAATTTACTTAATATAAATTGTTGCTAAAAAAAAATATTAGAATTCTTTGTTTATAGGGTAGTTGGAAAATTTTTCAAGAATTCCCTTCATTAAGGCATTGTGAAATTTTTCAACAAAATCCTTAAAATTTGAGCCTTTCTTTTCAGGCTCGTTCAGATCTCGAAACTAGGTATCAAGCCTCTTTGAAAATTTCTGAATCACACCCAAATTCTGACACATCCTTACTTTCTACACGGAACTCTAGCTGGCATCGCTAAGGACCCAGCAGGCCATTTAGACATCCAGCATAACATAACCAAACCTAACCTAACTTGTGGTTAAATCAAAATTGACATAACTTGTTTAAAATTTTGAAATCGAAAAATATTTTGCAACTTCCAAATTAATATTTACGTCACAGCTTCGCCGCACAAATACCTTATCCAAGCTTATCTATTTCAACCCAATCTAAATTAGACCAGCGTTACATTAACTTTGAAGCTTTCCGACAGCTAACCACTCAAAAGGCCTGACCCACCGCAATTATTTCAAATACAGTAATTTGCCATGCTCCTTCAACTTGTTCAAATAGAAAACCAGTTAAACTGCAAATTGCCCATTCAAAGGACGCACACGCCCTCACACGTTCGACACAGCTTGACCTCTTTGCTTTGCAGGTACATAGATACATAGATACAAAAACTCATTAAAACTTTAAATTGAAATGAAACATTTCGAAGCGTCCCTGCATGGACGAGCGAGTTCAGAACTGTTTGAGTTGCAAAACACACTCGAAAATAAAATTGCATTCGCTTAAGTTGTTCAACCAGAAATGAAGGCTGCCGCAGTTGAGGCCGACACATGTCCAATTCACATAATTTGGCTTAAATGTGCATTTGCTCTTTGGCCAAGTTGTGGCAAGAAGCAGCTGACATGCAAGGCCTTTTGGGCAATAAAATCAATTGCCGCGAACAATTCGATATGTTTCGAATCAATTGAAATCGCATTTCGCCAAAATTTATGACCAATTTTTGCCAACAGATAAAAATACTTTTTTTCTCTCTCGTTATTTGATGCTGAAGGGGGTGGCATTTAATCGCGTGCACGCATGCCGTTGATGCTTTAAGCGCAACAACAAAAACATTCGGCTCTGAACGCTATCCGGCAAAGCATCTAAGCGCTCAAGGCGGAAACACTGAAATTACAAACAGGCGCTGAACAAACAACAGATACAGCTCAGCACCGCTACCACTCCCACCGACACATTCCAACCACAATTCTCATTGAGTGGCGCTGCTGCGCCTTTCAACGCGACTCGTAGTCAGGCCATGAGCACCCGCTATCGCTCATTGTCTGCGCCATTAGCCATGCCAATGATCCGTTACAGTATTTTAATGATTGTTAATATTCCTAATGGATTTTCATATATTTAAAATTATCCCAGGCAAAATTTCAAAAATTGCGCTAACATAAATCTTGATTAAGCTAGTATCAAAGTTACAATTTCTAAGGGCGGGTTTCACAGTGGCTATTTAAATCTAATTTGCGAATTGTGTTTAAATCTAGTTTAACTTTCCTTGAGTTTCACAGTGCATTTATTTAAATACGGAATATTTGACATTTGAAGGTTGGCACAACTTGCTAAAAACATATGTTCAATTGTTCTATTATGGAGGCAGCGCGAACTAAAAATTTTTCGTCGGCCGAAAGAAGTGAATTTTTTGATATTGTGCGAAGAATTTACAGTTCATATTATTTATGATACTACTGGATCATTTATATGTGCTATACCATGCAGTTTTATGTTTAATTTGATCTCTTACAAATTGCAATATTGTCCACGCAGCTTGCTTACACACCCGAAATCAGCTGTTTATTTGTTTTCGATTGCAACTCTGTGCCGTACTTAAATATCCACAGTCGGCTATTTAAATCGTGTTTACCTTCCAACTGTGAAACTGAAATTTCGTATTTAAACTGCAATCAGAGTTTAAATATCCACTGTGAAACTGGCCCTAAGATTACAAATATCGACGATTTTTTGGGCTCGGTTCCTTGGCATAACAAAAGCCGATTTTCAGAATTCCCAGCAAGAGAAACCCTAATTACACTCTATTTAATTGTTAGGAGTAACAATGCATGCGAATAGTTCGCATGACAATGCCGGAAAATGCGATATCAGCAATTGCATTGCTCGTGGCAGCAGCTGATGTGCCCTTTGTGCGTCTTAATGCAATCATATCCACAGCCAATCAATTAATCACACATAATTAATTTAGTATCAATTAATATATCAATGCAATCAGTCGACATTAATAGGCAGGTAATATGCTCGCATACACGCTCACCGATTCACAAGCGATATCCAAACATGGAAACTTGCGCGCTTGTTTGTTGTAGATGCGCATGTAGTAGTGCGCCTTTCATTGTGTGCGTAAGTAATTAAGCGACAAAGGCATTTAATTGTGCTTAATGTAAGTGGTAAATAGTATGCAGTGGAATAGCAGTGTACCTACTATTGTTACGCATAATACATAAACAAGAGGACTTACATGACGGGATAGATAGTAAGCTAGATCCCTACCACAAACAAATTTAAAATAAATACACGATGTGTACCTACTACAGCGAACCCCATAAATAATTTCTTGTTGAAAAAATAGTAGTTGTGGTAATTTTTCCATCTTTCATCGGGCTATTGAAAAATTTGAAAATAAACTTCCCTTAATATTGGAAGACTCGAAGGTTTGAAGACTGTTTGTATGTGCCAATAAAAAATGCTTCACTTTTAAATAATTAACTAATTCTCAAGAAAAGCTGAACTGGCTGTTCTACGTTTCAGTTTCGAACGAAATCGAAAACGATCGCTGGAAAATGATATGTGGAACATGGCAGTAAATTTATTAATTCATTCATTCATAATAAGCCAATATCAACCCGTTTTCGGGTATCGACCTGACGCGCCTTCTCCAAAGGAAATGCCAAGCGTTGTCAGTGGCTCCTCTTCTTAGCCTTTCCAAATGAAGTTGAATGGATGAATGATTCGAAGCTATGTATATAAGAATCTACGAATTATTTTCTTTTGGTGTATATGGTACCGAATCTACACTGCACAAATTGTGTGCATTTGGCCACACTAACGCCTTTAAAATTTGTTGTAATTTGAGAATAAGCTAAAGCTTTTATATAAACTGAATTTATGCCTTATTTGCATTTATTGGATTATCACTTGCATTGAATTAATTTGAGCTCTGAGCTGCATGCAATTATTTCTGATTAACAGTCAGTCAAAGGGTCAATGGCAAGCCATTTAATTAACATAATTATATAATTATATAGTAAATCTTCTGCGCTAATTTGAGGGTAAAAGAAGCTACACTAATTATCGTACAAAATTCACAATGCAAGTCTCTGTTCGCCTCACTCAAACTCACATACCAATATCTCTATCTTCTCTCATTGCAGACAATCATACGCGAGATGAATCGATTGGGCATGATGGTGGATCTGTCGCACGTGTCCACGGGCACAATGCGCGACGCGCTTGAAGTCAGCGAGGCGCCTGTGATATTTTCCCATTCATCCGCCTACGAGCTCTGCAACTCCAGCCGCAATGTGCAGGACGACATGCTGCAGTCGCTGGCCAAAAATGGCGGCCTGGTTATGGTGAATTTCTATTCGAAGTTTTTATCGTGTAGCGAAAATTCAACCGTACACGATGCCGTAGGTGAGTGCAACAAAAAAAATGAGAATATGTATTGAAAGCAAGCAGAATTGTATAGCAACAGCGAGTTGATTGTGAGTAGAAGGCTCAAATCAATCAAGCGAATGAAGCGCATTCGAACTGGCAGCCTTAATTTCGCCATTGTTCTGTCAGCCGTAATGGCGCTGTAATCACTTCCGTTGCAAGCACTTTCAGATTTTCTAATTTTTCGCCTTTTGTCTTCTTGTCTCTTTGCAAATGCTTTTGTTGCCACTCGCTATGCCGCCAAATGTTGACCTCTTGAACTCTATTATTTACGTTCAACTCGTAAATTTCAATTACATTATGCAAAACTTTGGCATTGGCATGCGATGTGAAACTACAACAACAACAACTACTACTTCTACAACAACCATGCGAATGATGCTGACGATACCTCGATACCTGCAACGGCAATGAACTTTACTCCTGGCTCGGCAGCTCATATAAATCACATTAAACGCGTCGCTGGCATTGATCACGTCGGCCTCGGCGCTGGATATGACGGCATCAATTTGTAAGTACAATCAGTTGCTGCAATTTCCCCAGAAAATATTCGTATGCATGCAAACGTGCCTTTTTCGTAACAGCTACACTTGAGCGAGTAGAGCAAAGAAAATTTTCATATGGAAATTCGTGCGAAAATCCTTCACAAAATATAAAAGATTTGAATGCATGACATTAAAAGCAAATGCTTACAAATATCAGCATTTCTAAAGAAAACATGCTTGCAATTTCTGGGATTGAGGCGTTCAATGACACGTGGAAAGGGGATTTAAACAGCCACACACAAAATTTACATAATAATAATAATAGTGAACTTAAATTTATTTAAATAACCCAACTCTCTAACGGGTAAGTCTGCGCTGAGGCGCTATTATTGTGTTCAACTGTGTTGAACTGTTTTGTATAGAACCTTAGAAGATGATTTCTCATCTTGACTGAATACTGTGCAATATCAACTTTGATCTGAATTGTCATCAACCAAATCAAGCAAACACTAATTTCAGATTTGGTTAAGACAGCCGCTGTCCACAGAATTTGCATTGCATTTATTATGGTCACTCCAATTAAAGCTGGCTGCTATTTCCAATGACTCTGGCCACTGATTAGAAAATGTCACTGCGGATTATATGCAACAATGCTAGGCGAAGCGCTGGTGCATTCAACTGGCCACCACATTTCAAATCCATTGTAGCCGTCCATCACGCGCTGATGTAGCTGCTGGCCCGACACCCTGCTGCTGTCGCTGTCGAAGTGTCCAATGCAGCGCGTATTCTGCTTCTAGTTTGCGTTATTATTTGATCACACAAATAATGACCGCCATTCAGGGAATTCATGTGGTGCGGACGGTTGGGCGCTGCTCGTTGCACGCTTCAAATGACAACTTGTCACATGCAACACCCGCAACAACAACGGCAGCAGCAACCGCAAGCGCAAGCGCAAAAGCCCAGCTGAAAAACTGGCATAGACCGCTGATACCCTGTTCCCCTCCGCTGCCTAAATGAACGCCAGTTCATGTCACTGTATTTTGTGGAATTCGTGCCAATTTATTGTTTGCTTGCAACGTGTTAGCACGCAGCAAACAACAACAAATCCATGAACACACTTCGACAACAATGCGAACATCATCTATACACACACACATGTACGTAGCATGATGGGCGTAGAAAATTTTAGGGTTCAACCGCATCGGCGTTCAGGGCGGTCAACAAGAATCCGTTTAAACTTTAAACTCAGTCAAAGCTAAAATTTACATACTTACACCCCGACTTACGTGGCACTTTTTTACGCGGTTTCACGGTTAAGCGATTTTTCAAAATAAACTTTCATTTGTAAATTAGACCTCAACCTTTGTTGTAACTTGATATATGAACATAATCTTGTAATTGCATTTTGATTGCTTTCTGCTTATTTACGTTTATGCAATTTTTCTTTAACTTCAAAATTCCATTAAATATATAGTTCACTTTATTTTTTTAAATATTTTACTTATTTATTATGTAAATTTAAATTTAAATTATGCTCATTTCAGTGCGTTTTCGATTTGAGCGCTTTGACGTATATATAGATAGGTTAGAATAGGATAGGTTCCTCTGAAATGCGCGTTAATTGGGAGACAGCTGTATTTTGGTTCCAACTTGGTTCTACATTCACTACAACTGTTTAATGCAAAGCAAGCTCCCCCCTAAGAGAGTTTCTGACTACGTGCCTATCAGCGGATTTTCAAAAATCATTTGCAAATATATTTGTAATAAAATGTATGCAAAATCGCAACACTTTCACCTCCAATTGTTGGAATTTGGCATGGGGCAGCAGTGAACAAACTCTGGTGGCGTGCGGGGAATCAAAATTTGATCATGCTGTCTGTTTGGTGTGTTCAGTTGGAGGCGGGTATTTGTGCAGCAACTTCCCAATGTAATCCCGCATGAACTCATTCGCTCATGGTCAGTTTCGACAGCAACCTCAGGAATTAGCCAATAAATTGAACTTTCATTGGTCATACACAAAGCAAACATTGTACGTGCAAATTGACCGTGCACTAAATTTGGTTGATTTTATTTTTTATGCATGTGCATATGCAAACAAATTAAATTTGGAAAGAGGTGTTGATCAAACTATCGTTGCTTACCCTAGTCCATATGTGAACAGATTTCATATTTTCGATTTGCAATCACAGTGAGTGGCAAATGGCTGCAATAAAGAGGCTTAAATTTTTGCAAAATAATTAATTAAACTATCGGAATTTGACAATTGTATAGTCTTACATCAAATACAAAAACCAACAAACAAATGTATCTATGCTTGGTTTCGTGTGTATTGCACATAATGACATTGACATGCCAGCTTAAGTAATACTTTGGCGACATTTAGCACAACAATTAAATTAAATTTCACTATCATTAACACAACCGAAGAGTTATTTCCGTGTATATGTATTTGTGTATGAATGTATGCATGTGCCAGGCGAAAATTTCAATATATTTCATACACACGAGCGCACCCTCAACAACACCCAACTACTCACCGCCAGCGTCACTATGATTTATGTATGCCCTCTATCAGCCGCAAGAATTGTTATTAATTTCAGGCAGAAGCCCTTAAATACCTTTTTTGTCAGTTTCAGATGCCATTTGCGGTTGCAACAAAGACGCTCGAGCACAAAACAGCCCACCAACCCCGCAACCCATCAACCTTTTACTGCAGTAGCTACCAGAAACCGGCATTAATTGTTTATTGCTCAAAATGCCACAAAATATTTGAAGCAGCCATTGTACCTCGTTCATAATTTCCGAAAGCCATAAATAAAATTTCTGCTCTGCTGTTCTGCCATTTCGTTGTTCGGGCCCATTTGTGCCGGTCATAAAATCGCTCACTTACCAATCTGCCTTCCTATTTCATTATTTATTTTCCATATACATACATTCATTTATTTATTTATTCATTTGCCTTTGGTGTGTGTGTATTTGGCGGCGGAAGACTGGCTTCTGTACATTTTAGGCCACCATTGCCCGTGTGACTTTGATGTCTTTTAGAATTTTTAAGTTCTGGCACGGAAACCAGATTGCGCAAGCCCGACTCGCACTTGACCGCCTCCTTTAGCTTTTTTCAGACTGATATGCATTCCTCATTGAGTAAAGGTTAGTTTAGGTTAAACTGGCTGCCTAAAAAGGCCACGCATAGACCACGCATGTTGAGTCCTTAGCGATACAAGTTAGGGTTCCGTTTAGGAGTACATTGATTAAAGAGCTTCTCAAAAATTTGGTCAAAAGTTTATTTTTGTGTAGCAATAAGCAAATTTGAACATTGTGCGATACGGTCTTATCGTTGATTGTGCATTCATATTTTTAAGTCACTGCTCATCCCTTAGAACGAGCATGAAGACTGAAAAAATGGCAACACAAATTTTTACTTTCCTTCTAATCAAAGCTCTTTGATTGGTAGATTTCACTCGACCGATATTTCAAGCATAATATTCCCATTGCCCCACCTTCAAACTCCCATTCCGATTGTTCTGCACACCGGCTTTCGCTAAACCCTCAAAGGAACCAAAATTCGTAAGTGATTTTCATTCCAATTCACATGAGAATTCCTTAATTTTTCCTTTGCTTCGGTGTTTTCCTTCTTTTTTTTTTGTAACGTATTTTCACGTTTTTTTGCAACGTCTTTTCACGTTTATTTGCTCTGGTTGCTGTTTCGAAATTGAGAAAAAGAAAGAATGCCTTTGTGCAAATTTGCTGATATTCGTTAATCTCGGTTTTCCACTGTTTGACACAAACACAACAACAACAACAATAACAGCATAAGCATAAGCAGTAACAATAACAACAGCAAACAACAATAGCGAAACTGTTTACCTTGAAAAATGTTACCGCTCGGAAACGCGTGTAATCTCGACTGCTCATTCTTTGCAGCGTTTCCGTTTCCGCAAGCACTTCACTGCCGTGTCCCTGGGTACAGGGAATGGGTGGCTGCTACAAGGCGAATGTTGTCACGTGACTCATCAGCAGAAAGCTTTTACGTTGAATACGAAATACGCAATTTCAATTTCAATTTCAATTTCAATTTCAATTTATTATCAATAACAATTAGTATTATAAGAACAAGTTCTTTTAAAATACAAAGGTTGCAATTACAATATTACAGTATTTGGAATTTTTAAATAAGCAAAATTAATATACTTTTACAATAATTATATAAATATTATAAGTTAAGAAGAAATAAGCAATCGAAATGTCAATGGGACACCGAGTCGTTGACCTGGAATGGATTGTGCAATATTTCACATGCACACACATATGCACACAGCCACGCACACATGCACACACTCATTCATTCAGGCAACACAAAATCACAAAAATTCTACCAAAACACCGTGTGGACATGTGAGATGTGAGGATTTCGTCGTGTGGTATTTGGAAAACGAATTTATTGAATTTTCTCTGAAGAGCTCTCCAGGCACATTCATTCATGTTAACACTCACTCTCGCTACGCCAGCAGCCATGAGCACGACCGACCGCTCCGATGAAGAGCGTACAAATTTAATTATTTCTTATTTATTTTTTGTTGACATAAATTTTGCTCACAATTCCGGCTTCAGAGCAATTTGTGCTAGTTCTTAAAGAATTTCGCTTCGTTTCGAAAATTTCAAATATTCGTAACGATCTCAGCGCAGGATGTGTTAATCGACATATATTTGTGAATTTTAAGCATTTCAATACTAACAGAGGCTGCCACTGTTTTGAATATTAACTTTGAATTGATGTAAAGATTTGGAAAACCTTCGCGGAAAGTCAACATTTATATTCGAGAAATTCTCGAAGATTACGACTCTCGCGTCAAAAGAACTATTGAAAATTATAATCTAACTGCGAATATATGTTGCAAACTTTAGCGAAATCTTCCAAAAAGTTAAAATTTTAATAATCTAGGTAAATATTTGGCAGGTCAGATTTACATTTATTATGTATTGAGGACTTCGGAGCTCTATGGGGCAACTTACCTACCCTGCCATTACTTGCGTATGTCCAGCTTGAGCTAGCAAACGACCGATACGAATATATTTTGGCAACATTTTTAGAATATAATAATATTTTCGCATTTTCGTAAACAACAGTTAAATTTTTTCAGGCGATCTAATAACTCCACAAATAATTGTATCTCTATTAAATATGTATTAACCATTGTGTTTAATTTTAGCACGCCGAAGGGTCTGGAAGATGTTTCATCATATCCTACGCTCTTCGCAGAGCTTTTGGGTGGCGATTGGTCCATTGAGGAGCTCACCAAGTTGGCGGGTGGCAACTTTCTGCGCGTAATGAAGCAAGTGGAGAAAATACGCGACGAGAAAAAGGCGGCCGGCGTGAAGCCCTACGAAGATAATCCCAGCTTCCGCACAGACGATCCCTACAACTGCACTTCAAGCTAATTGATCATTTCGCCGCTTCTACCAGAGACAGAGGCAAACGTTGTGCAGCTGCCAATGTGAGCCGCCAGGCTGAGTCGAGACCATGTGCTACAAATGCTTAGCACAATCTTTAGGAAGAGCATTCACATAGCTATAAGAAAAATTTAAATTGTTTCGGCAAAATACTTTGTTCCACGATAGATACTTTTCGCTCGTACAAGCATTCAACGAATGATGTGCATATAGTATATACAAATGTATGTGTGTGCTGTAAACTAATTACTATTAGCTAATATAATATGTATTTATGAGTCTTATAGACTTATGGTTTGAAAAGAGATTTCAATATGGAAAGATTAATGTTTTCACTGAGAGCATTCAATAGCTAGACTTACGCGCATCTTTTGATTCAGTTCAGCTTCATATAGATTTTAATTTTGTAAACGTTTTCATTATAATTTGTTTTTGTTAATGTGAAACGCTTAATTGGTAGTCATCGTAAATCATAATTCAATATACACAAACATTTATTTATGCAATTTTTTAGCAAAACACTTCAACAAAATTCAAAAGATATAAAAAAGAGATATATAACACGTGACAGCGTAGCAAAATGTACATTTGTAGTGTGAATAGATACAATTTTGGAAGAACATGATTCATTGAGAATCTGACATTTACGTTTGCTCAACTTGTGTCAATAACAAGCACATGTGTATCACATAAAGGGGTCTTAGGAATTTTTCATCTTAAGCAATCCTTTTTTTTACTTATTTTAGGTGGCTCAGTTGGCAAGTGCTTGGTCGCTGATGCGGGTGACCTGGATCTGTTTCATACCAAATAATAAAAGATTTAAGAAAATCACAAGACAAAAACGATATAATTCTGTGCACCAAAATTTTAGTCCCATCGAGCATGATCAACTTTCAGTAGCGTCTTCTGAAATTGTTTTCCGAAATATATCTTTTTAAAAAGCAATGAAATTTGCGAAACTTTGTTCTTTTTTGCTTTTTAAGTTTTTCATGTATTATTGCACATTTATTTCTCATTTCAAAATATTGAAAGTATGTGTAGTTATTCCGATATTTTAAAGACTTATTTGGATTAAGTTTCGGAAAATCTCGTTATCATTTGTCAGACTCGAAATCTCGTTATTATCTAAATCCTTCGAGGTTGATATTCCTGGTGTATGCAACTGAATCCAAACCCTTTTCAGTTTGCAACAACTTTACAGACAGACTATAGCTCTAATTATATATTGAACAACAGGTTGTGTGAAAAGTACGTTGACACTGCATTACTTCAATTCTTGAATTTCATTTCTTAGAAAAACTCATAAAACGCATCTATAGCAATTTTCTGCAATTTTATTGTTATAGAAATCTTAAAATTAATCTAATATTTTAGCTGTTTTTTTTATACTATTTTCATACAAATCAAATGAAACTGCCAAATCAGAAATGCATTTTATGCCCAGAAATAATAAAGAGTTTTGTATGCATTTAAAATTTTTAAATTAATAATTTTATTTTATATTTATTCAAACATGTGATAGTTTTTTATAAAGTACCTAATGACTGCATATAATTTTGGATCCCACAATCTTTTGCAAAATATTACAGCATATTTACACTACAAAAAAATGCGCACACAAAATGCCTATAAAATGTATTTTAAATAATTGAATTGTCTTTAACTTTTTGATTAAGGACCAACCAATAATTTAACTTTCTCTTTTCGCTATAATCGCTATAAAGCAAAACATTTTGAAAAAAAACTTTATCTATTTGAAATTTGCTTTCGCCATTATTTTATTACACTTTCAAATACGAAAGACATATCAATTTTAAGTGTAAAAAAACTTTCAAAAATAAACACACAAAAACTGAAGAGCGTAATTAAGGCAAAAGGGAAACTAATACACTTAATCCAAGCGCATAATTATAGTATATCAGATTTAGAAGAATATACCATATGTTATATGCATATAAACAAAAGTAGACAACTAATATAAAACAGCAGTGAGGCTTACTTCTGGCTAGTACTTGTAAGCATTAAAGTAAGTAAGAACTTGTTTAAATTGTTGTGGGAATGGCATTGCTTCTAAGCAGACAAAAGGACACCTGTAAAAATGCGACATCAAAGTATTGCGTACACTTCACTAAATTAGCGTGTAAGTCACATTAGAGAACAATGGCGGTGCGCCATCGAAGAGAGGCCAACTGTTAACTAGTTGTAAATAGCAATTCACTTCACTAAGTATAAACACTTACACACACACACACACAAACGTTGAATATGCATGCATTGTAAATTGCATTTTGTCACAGTGTAGACTACACCTTATACTTATAAATAGCACATTGCAAACATATGTACGTATAACTGTAAACTAAACTCTAAGTGTAATGTAATGTAATGGCAACTGTAACTGTCAGTGTTTCTGTACCTCCAGACTAAACCTTCAAAGTAGTATGAGTAAATATATATATAGTACAGTAGTATAACTTAGCATATGCACTTACTAACACTGCGAAGTATTAAATTGATGGCGTTGTTATTACCAAAACGCTAAATGAAATTTTGAAAGGCGTTTTTGCTATTTCCTTAACAGCTTTTTTTTGTACAAAATTTTTCAATTTTACCTTTTCTACTTTCATACTTTCTATCACTTTCGGCTTGAAAAATGTTCACTTGATTTCAATACACTCTGGCATAAAGCAGACAGTAGAGCACATAGATTTTCGTACAGTGTAAAACAAAATTTTGTTTAACTGTAAACTTTTACAGCTTTACATAAAGTAAGATTATGTGAATAATTTTGATGCTCTTACTTTTTCGAAAATTGTCGCCTTCTGAGAAATGACAAATTTGCGGCACGGGTATTTTATTGAAGGTAAATTTTAGAAGAAGAACGCCATTTTTCTTCAATAATAGTATCAAAAGAAAACTGGTAATTATTTTAAATTTTTAATTAAACTTGATATTTTTGTGTGCTTAACGAAAGTTTGAACTTTTTGTAATTCTCGCTTCCACGGAGTGGAAAATATACACTGAAGATACATATTTCAAAATATCTTGTTCCAATCTGTGCGATTATCTACGTCTTTTACTGTATAATCTGCAATTTTTTTAACTGTATTTTATTTTATATCTTTTAGAATAGCAATCTAGTGCATGAATAGAAATTAAATGAATAAAATTAGTTAATTATTTTATATATAAAAAAAAATAACTATGACAACTAGTAAAAAAATTAGTGAAAATTGTGCGGTCTCTTCAGAAAGACATTAAATAACTGTAAGCAAAACCAAACGAATGCTGTCGAAATAGAACAGTTTGTAGTTTTTATTACTGATTGCGGTAATTTATTTGATTAGTCATAAATGAATGCAAAGTATAACCAACAAAAATATATATACTTGCGTACGATATATACATACACACTTATGAAAGCATAAAAGAAAGAAAATCTGTATAATCAACTCATTTGAATGAAAAAATAACGAAAAATAAATAATCCAAGAAAGATACACACAGACACAATAATTTGTTAATGTTTTTTTTTTATAACGAAACCTCTAGTTAAACTTGAAATGATAACTGATAAATGAACATAAAATTAAATAAATTAAATAAATATGTATATTACATAAGATGTAATAAAAAAAAATTTGTGTTTTATTTGCCTTCACTATAAGGTATATTTTCAGAACTGCCACCGACTAGTCTAATAGAATTCGAAAAGAAGTGTGCGGTTCTTCAGACTGAGCCTTCTCCATCCTTTAAATTCTCTGGTACAAATTTACACTTTTGCAAGAATATATCAAAAAATAGTGCAGAAAACTAGAGATGTTTATCAGTTTTTCAATATAGGCAAACATTTCAATCTCCCCGTTTCAACAGTTTTCAACTTAGAAGCATTCTAATACATACATAAGTATGTACTTATATCCAAAACTATAAAATATATACATATGCCCGAAACGTTTGATCTTTCAATGTAATGCTTTGAAAATAATCGCACTAAAAGTTTAAAAGTAAACGAATTTATAAGTCAGTGAGATTATGCTTTGTAATTTAGCTTGCGTTTTCTCTCGAAGTTTGACATCAAAACAGAAAAGTCGTACCTTATAGCATTGAGGAAAACTGGAAATGAATAGATAGAAACCAGTAGTTAATTGTGGTATTGTTGTAGATCCAGAGAACTTATATTACTCGAATGTTTCCTTACGTTTCCCAACATTTATGCTTACTGAATTTGCCGAATTTGTGCAAAGTGACAACACTGCTTCATTGTTTGGTATCCATTGAGAATTGCACAGTTGAAGACGAAGCATTGCAAGAAGGAGCACGGCTGATTTCTAAGTATAAATATGTATTGACAGTTGCTAGATATAAATATTTATATTAGACATTAGACATAGAAATCGGCAGTTTAGCGAAATATGTACGTATAAATATTTTTCATAATAAGGAAAAAATGCCATCTATATAATAAAAGTCCTCGTCACTGCCTCACTGACGTGTCATTAACGCAAACGTTTCTTATAAAAGTTTAGAAAATAAGTAAGTAAGAGCTGTGATAGCACAGTGACTAAGGCGCTGGCGCAGAAACCGAAAGTGCGTGAGTTCGATCCCTGGGAGGGTATTCTTATTTTTTTTCGGTATCAATTAATTATTGGAAAGGCCACAGTAGTTTTTAGTTTCTGAGTTGACCACAAGATGGCGCCACTTGCAACTAAAGAGAAATTTTGATCTACAGCTTTGGAACTAAAAGACGTGCAGCATTAAAACTCCGTATGCAGTCGCCTCTTGGATGTGTCGTCCCACTGGCAAAATTTTATGGGCGTAGGATAAGGGGCGTGGCACTTTTTTATCAACTCCAGATTTGTGTATAACTTTAGAACTACACATCACACATTAATGAAACTCGGTAGGAACTTACTACACCTCCATACCCTTCTACTGGGAAAATAAGACAGGCAGTGGACAAGAGGGCATGGCATCGCCCATACAAACCAAAATGTTTATATCGAATAGCTTTGGAATTAAAAGTCGTGCAGCATTGAAATTCCGTATGCAGTCGCCTCTTGGATGCGTCGACAAAATATTATGGGCGTAGGACAAGGGGCGTGGCACTTTTCAATCAACTACACATTTGGTTATAACTTTAGAACTATGCATCATACATCAATGAAACCCGATAGGAACTTACTACATATCCGTATCCTTCAACTCGGTAAATGAGACGGGTATTAGAGTGATCCCAAGTCTATGGAGTGAGACCAAACATGACCCCAATATCCCAAAAAATAAAAATTGTCCAAAAGTGAGTCAGTGGGCGCCATGGGCGCCTTTCAAAAACTAGTTTCTAATACCATTTTACTAGATGGAAATGCCTGAAAAATGAGAAAACGCAGCTGAGTAACGAACTACGGGCAATAACGACTGGGGCAATCAAGATTTGGAATGAATTTGTTCTGCACGAGGTTCCGAATTATATCCCTAACTTCTTTGTATTTCGTTTTTCGACATTGCATGATCCTCGGTTGTTCCTCGAACAATGGCCAGTTGAAAACACCAAATGCACTCGCCGAAATAGACGGAGTATAGAGGACGAAGGTACAATGAAGGTGCGATAATCCCTCTCTTGTAAAATTTAAACTAAGAAAATACTTAAAAACTGTTACTGTTCTATTTGCAGTTTGTTATTTGTTTCCCAAAGTGTGTTCCACGGAATCCTGGGATTTCACGGACAAATTTGTGGTTCCTCATGACAATTTTTATTTCATTAAAAATATAAGAATGGTGTTTAATATATGTATTCACATTTTCATAGGAAATCGACCACATAATTAAATTTAAAATTTTTAAAGGTCAGACGGGCAAAGAAAAGCGCTGCTGTTTAACAGAAAATAAGCAAAACCAAGAACAGGACAGACGGGCAAGGAAAAGCACTGGTATTAATTTAAATTAAATTAAAAAGAGCAATAGCCAATCAGAGCTCAACAGGGAAGAAAAAGCATTGCTGTATATAACGAGCGGCAGTTGCCAAAGCGGACAGAACTGTACGAGCTGCCAAGCAAAAGGGTTATTCGACGATTACTCTGCCGACTTCCGACAATACACTATTACGGTTTCTACACCAACTTTTAAAGCTTGTTTTGATGCAGTATAGGTATAAAAAAGGAGACAAATACGAATGGACGATTCGGCTCAGATTCACACCATATAATACTAACGTTGACAGAAAGTCGTTGACAAAATTTGAACCCGATAGCTGTTGTCGAAGTGGAAATATTCACGAAAGCATATTCTTCCTGAAATACATTAGCCCAATTCACATTCTTGTACAAAAATTCCAGACCATTTGCACAAGATTGTGAATTGGGCTATTGAAACACATTTCAAAACAAATCTTAGAATAAAATAATTATTTTAGGCAGAACAACGTTTGCCGGGACAGCTAGTGTAAAATATAAAAAGGATTTTCTGTTCGTCTTTCTATTTGCTATTCGTTTACTATTAATTTTTTCTACCCTATTCTCTCCGAGTTGCTTTACTAAGCACTGAAACAGGGTTCGATGATGCCCTGTGCAGGGACCATCGAACCATCTCTGGGTGCCTCTAACCTGCCTCAATGATATCAAATGTATTCATGATAAAATTATCTTGTATCCTAAATTGCCTTCTCGCTTTCATATTATATCTGACGCCTTATTTACTAATTCCTTACACTTCCAACAAATCGTGTCCTCCGAAGTGAAATGTAGGTACATTCTCTGGATGAGCATCAGTTTGGCTGTCTGATATATTCTTCTGCCATCAGCGGTTCTTCGCAGATTACACACTTCCTCTTTTCGCGGCTCATCAATAGCGCAGCAGCAGTTTTAACACTTGCCTTTTCGCAACCTCTACGCATAGCTTTACTAAGCACTGAAGCAGGGTCCTCCGATGATGCCCTGTGCAGGGACCATCGAACCATCCCTGGGTGCTTCTAACATGCCTACTTCTTACCTCAATAATATCTAATGTATTCATAATAAGATTATCTTCTATCCTATCTCTCTTAAAAATTGTCCAGCACCATGAAAGGTGCAGCGGGCATATTTTAAACTTCTGTCCAAATAGTTGGGATATCTATATGGGGTGGCTGTCAGCACGTGACACGATTGCCGAATGAAAAACCTGGTAAATTATTTACTGTATGGTGCTATAATCCAATCTCCAAGTCTACAAAAGAGATGTCGTACTTATTCACATGTCTCAAATTAAATAATGCCTCCAAACTGTCTTGACAAAAATTCTTCTTCTTCTAGATTTCTGTATGGCGCAGCTCGGCTGGCTCTGTTCCTCTGCTGTCCATGAAACGATTTATCATTGTTCCAGCCGGCACCACCACCGCCATTGTTCCAGTCGTTGCCATCCCAATTAGCGCCATTACCACCGCCATTGTTCCAGCCGTTGCCATCCCAATTAGCGCCATTGTTCCAGCCACCACCACGATGACGACCACCGCCACCACCACCACGATCAATATTACGATCCCGTTTTGGAATTAATTTTTTCACAACGATCTTCGATGTGTTGCTCTTGCTCTTCTTCAGGCTCCCGACGAACAGTTTTTTTGTCATAAAGTTATTGCAGGCCATCGTCGGTGGTACGGCGGACAAGGTTTCCAAGAAACAGCTTTCGGATCTGCTCCGGCTCTGGCTCCACAATAACCTACAAATTATTTGAATGGTTTTTTATTTTGCATGATTATTTTACAAAATTTACTTACGACGTGTATTTCGCCGTCGATTTCTTCCAGCACCACGTTGAGTGTTGATGCCATTTTATTTAGAAATATATTGATAGATAAAATTGTTGACGATGCAGATACAGCGATGCAGATGTGGATGCCACGGCGGTGTGGAAGCGAAATGGCCCCTTTTCTTTATTCGCCTAAAACCAGTGTTATGCAACGTCGTCTCAAAATCCTGACGTTCGCAACATAGTAGTAGTAGTAATATTTATTAACTTAAATTAAAATTTAGAGATAATACGGAAATGCAGCTTTGGCGGCTAAGACCTTAATGCCGGTATCACACTGCTTCCGATTCTTGTCAACGACACGCTTAACTTAAAACTATAGGTGTAGTATTAAGGGGTATTTACTTGTATATGGTTATGTACAGGAGTTTTGTTGAGTTTGTGTGTTAGTGGTGTAAGTCGTTCAAATATGTTTGTATAGCTGAGTGGATTTTAAAAACTTTATAATTTTTTCTATGTTTACAAAATTAGGTGTTGAGATCAATGTTAAGGGATTAGTAGTTTCAAAAATGTTTGTTCTTATGCTATTGAAGCTAGGGCAGTTTGAAGCCCATTTGATGGCTATCAATAAGTTTGTCTGAGACAAGCCACCATAACCTGTTGGCAATTATTTTGTCTAGTAGTTAAGATAAGCATGGGTTCAGTGATATTGGTCTGTAGGATTTAATTAGAGTTTTGTCCGAGTTTGGTTTAAGAATAGGAATTATTAAGCTGGTTTTGTAGGATTGAGGAATGTAGTTTTTAAAAATATTGTTGTATAGCTTTAGTAGGCGGTGTTTAGTTTCAAGAGAGAGATTTTTTATCATTGGACAGGATATTCTATCCATTCCTGGTGTGTGACCTTTTAGTTTAGATAGTGCGGAAGCTTCTAAGTAGTTGATGTCTTTTTCTATTGTCAGTGCTTTTGGTGCTGTGGCTATATTATTCCTCGAGTTGAGTATTGATCGTTTGTTATTTTGGAAAGTTGTAGGGAAGTTATTATTGGAAGAGTTGTTAGACCAGAAATCGCAAAATTCTTTTGCTATTGCGCGTTGATTTATAAGTGTTAAGTTAGGGTTGTTAAGTGAATTTATAAAATGAATACCGTGAGTACATTTATACCCGTAAAATATTCTAATGTTGTTCCAAATTTTATCTACAGGGGTATTGGGATTGATTTCAGATGTGAAGTCATTGACTGATTTCATTTTTGCGATTTTTATTTCACGTTTCAGACGCGCATTTGCTTGCTTATATTTTATTAAATTTTCTTGTACCGTGTTTCTGTTAAATGCGTTCCAGTGCTTATTTTTCTGTTTTTTAGTTTTTCTAGTTGGTGATTCCACCATGGAACAGTGGGGTGGGGTATATGTGTAGAGGTTTTTGGGATTGAGGCATGTGCAGATTGCAATATAATTTTGTTTATATTAGCTGCTTCTTTATTAATATTTGTGCTTTCGGAGATCTGTGTATTAAGATGGTTTGATTTTGTAGTAAAAAGCTTCCAGTCGACCAATTTGATTTTAAACTTTGGTTGGTTGGCATAGGTGTTTTGTCTGTTTTGTGGGAATAACGATGTGATGATAGGAAAGTGGTCACTGCCTGATAGGTCTTTGTCAATATTCCATTCAGATTGCATTGCTATGGATGGAGAGCAAAATGCTGTTTATGTGAGTGAAAGTGTTATGTGTTGTGAAGTGCGTAGGTGATCCGTTATTAAGCAGTACATAATTCGATTGACGCCCAATAGCTGCTAGACGGGAGCAGTGTTGCCAGAGACCTAGCTCCAAAAATCCCATTCACTTATGCAAAACGCCCTCTTTATCCCATTTAAAAAATCAAAAATCCCCGAAAAGAATCCCATTCACAAATATTAATTAAAAAACGTGTTTTTCAATAACAATTCATAAATACATATACTTTTTTAAACAAATATAAAGAACAAAAAAATTGTTGCTTAAAGCACAACGCTGAAGATTACACTTAAATTCAGTGTCTGTCCGAAAAACAGCTAAGCGCTGTGGGTTAGAGTGAGAGAGGAGGGGCCCGCGTACCGCTCCCGTATGCGTGAGAGAGAGGGAAGCCAGACAGACTGGCACCGTAACGCGTTACGTTACGAAGCGGTTTACCCTCCCATAAAAAGTTATCACTTCAAAAATTTTGACCCCAATACATTGCAACATTTTTTGTTTTGTTTTTGAATAAAATTCGGGGAAGTACCGCAAATGTATAAGTTTCGAGCTCAAAATATTTGGGGAAGTACCCACGAATTCATATGCTGACGAAATCTCTGTTCTTATTTAACTTTTGCATGGAAGCAGTGCAGTACTGAACAAGCAAGTGTGCACAAAACAAACCAAAATCCTAAATTTCTTTAGTTTCACTTAAAATTTATCATTATACAAGTGTATTGAATTAAAATATAAAATGTAACAAACTTAGATTCTTTACAGTGAAAAACTCCTTATAATATACCTATATGGGACAAAAATGACTTGGTACTTGCGACAATCTCGAAACTTGCACCGAGCCAGGTTTTCATTACGTGCAAGAATCGAGTTCCTACTGTATTAATAAATAAACAAAAGAAGTATAAAAGATAGGTATCGGCTCAAAAATCCCATTTTTAGACTCAAAATCCCGCGCGCCCTTTAAAGGTACAAAAATCCCGAAATATGGGCGAAATCCCTGGTTCTGGCAACACTGGACGGGAGAAGTTCTCTAGTACTCTTTCTCCAAATTGCCGCCGATCTCTCGGCAAATAACCCTTCTCTTTGGCAGTGTGCGATTGCATCTGCACCAGATTGGGTGAATATATATTTATGGGTTTCTTTATTATGGCTTTTCTGGTTGGTGTTGCTTTTTAGGTGAACCGGCTCTAATTGCGGAATAAATTTTAGCTCTGTACCCTTTAGATCTATATCTCTTACAGCACACCCTTGCTAACTGTGCCGTAACTGCACGTTAAAGTATCTTTCCAAATTACACCTATTATGTTACGAAAAAGATGGGAAGAGTCGTACAATGCGAACATTTTTTGGTCCCTTAAGACAAAATGTCCTGCATTTCCGCCAAAAGAATTTCCTATGTAGTGCTATTTACATTGACTTGCGCTTGCTCGCAGATGGCCACCCTAACAGTGAAATTAGCCTAAAGGGCTGCCTCCAAAGTTTCCACCAGTATCGGCAGTGAAATTAAAATAAGGAATACAATTCTTGTTGCAACGTCACATTACAAAATTTACATTAAATTACAGAACTTAAATCTTATCAAGCTCTTGTTTCGCGTTTCGTAACAATACAACTTACATTATTCGCACAACACAATCAGCTTTTGAGTGTTCTGTCCGTCTTGCGAAATTCGACTACATATCATACATGTTGCCACAAACTAGGTACTCGCTCACGTGAACATGGTAACCATTTAAATTTTTGACAAATTCCAGTTTATGGAAGGGCTGCAACTCAGGTATTGCCAGCAATAAAGAATGTTTGCGAAAGAGGTGGAATGAATGAAAGTAAAAGTTGTATTGAGCGGGTGAAAAATGTAGTAGTTAGTCCGCTTTTACACGATGCGACTCGGCCCCGGCGATTTTTTCGCATTCCGCTTTGAAATCGCGCATAGCTTTTACACGATGCGACTCGCTGGTGTCGAGCATTTTGACAGTAGAGTTTGCAGCTGGTTTTATTTGTGTAATTTGTAAACATTTAATGCACTTATTCCACTCTTTGCTCATTTTTTTCTTTATATTTACTTTTATGCGTAAAGTTCTGTAAATTTTTCAGTTTATTTGCAATACGTATTCACTCGATTTCAAGTTTTAATTTACAGTCGACAGCGCGAAGCGCGAAAACGAATAAAGAGGAACGTCAGAAAATCAGAAAATCGCTGCCCGAGCGATTTTGCGCGTTCCCCTGTCGTTTCACCCCTCTTTCCTACATTCTTCCGTGTCTCCGGGGCCGAGTCGCATCGTGTAAAAGCGGACTTAGTTAGAAATAATTAGTCGACAAACAATGTTATTTTATCACAATGTTTGTTGTAATCTTGTTTCTCTTTTTGTTCAGCACCAACTTGTTTTTGGGTCTTCCCAAAAACGCCGAGGAAACCACTCATGCTTATCACTTTTAATTCTCAAGGTACGAAATATACGCGGAAGGTTAGGACGTTTTTTTCAAAAGTAGTAGAACGTTTTTATTTCGCCCCAGCCCAACCCTGGCGCCAGCTGTTTTTTTAGCAATTGAGTCGCAGTATGAAAAACAATTGTAAAAGGTAATTGAGGAATAACTGTGAAGGAAATTTTACTAAAACATGCCGCAAAACCGACGCAAAGTGCCATTTAGTGGTAAAAAGAAGAAGGATCAGCTTGTGTTAAAGCGGCAGATGAAAAGTAAGTGACACGCAGCCTAAGATTCCTTCATTTAGCGTTTCTCGATCGGTTATTTGTCAGATTCTGAAAAATATCTCAAAACGAATCCGCGCGACTCGCACGATGACGGCGAAACAACGGAGGACACAGAAATCACGGCACGAAAACTTATGGAGCAGCCTGCGAGCCGTGGTGGCGGCGGCGGAGTACGGAACAAAAATGTTAACCGCTACAATCTGCAGTTCTATCAAGAATCCAAGAAAGAGTTGGAAGAAATGAAGCTTGAATCCTATAAACCGTTCGAAGCAGCAACGCCGCAACAACGCGAAATCGATTCCGGCTACTTCGCGAACTACGATTTTCCCGTGCGCCCGGAATGGCATTTAGATACGGATAAGGCAACGCTGGATGTCAATGAGAACCGCTATTTCAGAGTGCGCAAGTCCTTACTATATATATTTCATTGACCGTAATTTAAATCCAATTATAATCTCCAGCTATATGTGGACCAGTTGCAGAAAGTTCACAAACAAGATAGCAATGATCTGTCACTATTCGAATTAAATTTAGAAACGTGGCGTCAGCTCTGGCGCGTTTTGGAGTTCTCCGACATTCTGCTTATCATTGTGGATGTGCGTTATGCGGTAAGGCAGTGCTCTCGTAATGCTAAAATTTGGCTACTTTCTGATTATTGCCTCCCACTCCATCGTAGACTTTTATGTTTCCGCCCGCGCTCTACAAGTACATTGTGCAAACACTGAAGAAGCATGCTATTCTCGTGTTAAATAAGGTAGATTTGGTCGCGCCGGAGGTTGTAGTGGCCTGGCGACACTTTTTTCAGGAGGCATATCCAGGCTTGCCGATAACGCTCTTCGCTTCCTATCCAGCCAGATGTTTGAAAGGCACAGCACGCGGTCGGCTTGCTCACAAACGCAGCATCGAAGGCGTGTACAACATCTTCCGGGAGTGTCAGAAGATCGTTCAAACAAAAGTGGATCTCTCTACATGGGAACAAAAAATCTTGGAAGATATGCACGCAGAGACCCTTAGCTGTGATGAGGAGCCTGACTCGCTTTCGTCCGCCTCGAAGAGTGCAGATGTCGAACCTCAAGAAGACTACTCAACCATTCATCCACGTGACCAGCCGCACATAATGTACCGCGAAGGCATTCTTACTGTGGGTTGCATTGGTTTCCCCAATGTGGGAAAATCGTCACTCATCAACGCGCTCAAAGGACGCAAAGTGGTGAGTGTCAGCCGCACACCCGGGCACACCAAACATTTCCAAACTATTTTCCTGACGAACGTAGTTCGGCTCTGTGATTGCCCAGGACTGGTCTTTCCATCGGCAACTCCTAAGTATCTGCAAGTGTTGCTCGGCAGCTATCCAATTTCGCAGCTGCAGGTACCATATCGTTCGTTGAAATTCCTGGGCGAGCACCTTAATCTACCGGTGTTACTGAAGCTGCAACTCCCGGAAGATTTTGACGAGTGGTCTGCAGCCGCTGTGGCGGACGCATGGGCCCTGAAGCGAGGCTTCATCACAGCGAAGGCAGCTCGGCCGGACCGCTATCGCTCAGCAAATCATTTGCTTCGTTTGTGTCTCGCCGGTCAGCAGCAGCTTATACTTCAGTTCTTTCCGCCGGGTTTCCACGAACAAAAAGGTAAATAAAAAAGCTGTTGTTTTTCCTCAGACTTAACTGCTTAAATACATTGACAGAAAAGTGGTTACAACATTCCGAAGTAGAGCAAGTCAAGAAATATCAGAATGCCCAGAGTGAAGACAAAGAGGAAACCTCATCCATCAATTCCGAAAGTATGCTCACTTTTTTTATAGGCATGTTTGTTTTTGCATTATATGGACTGTTTTAACTATAGGTGTTGACAGCGATGAAACCAATAGCTCCAATGATGAGAGCGATGCTGACGAGGAGGGAGAGGATGACGATGCCGAATTGACACCGCCAAAATCACGAAATGCATTTGCATTGTTAGAGAATAACTAGTGCATTCACTCCCAATTGAATAAAACGTCCTGCCTTGGCACACAAAATTGTATTTCTCATACACACGTTTACACAGTTACGCAATAAAGCATTTAATATACATCTAGTTGGAAATATATGTTTTTAGTTGCCTCTTCACTTGCTATTCATGTTCTTCGTCGTCCGACGAGGGATATTGATCCTCATACTCGCAGGCCTCATCCAACGCAAGAAGTATCTGAATTGCCCTAAAACGTATTAAACAAAGAACTTATTAAACGGGCAAAATATATAACCATATTTCAAATGTATACTTAATCAAATGCTCCTCATGACTGTTGGGCGCAACAGGTGAGGGATACAACGCCTTCTTTCGTAGCAGCCACTCCAAGCACTTTCGAAGGTACAATAACATTTCTGCCGTCCGCTCGTCACATTTAAAACTACACAATGCAAAAACAGGTGAAATAGTTCGTTATATTTGAGGCGTCACTCACTGGTAGGTGTTTGCCACGGAAATGTAAGGCTGCTTATTTTGCAGCATGCCCCCCTTAACACCATCACCAAAGATTATCAATGCCATTGGGAAAACCATTGTGGAATCGAGTAAGTATATTGCAGACGATTTCTGTTTTTGAAAATAAACAAAATAACTGACAACATTTTCGCATCAGTAAAAATGAACTTAAATGAAATATGCATTCAGTTTATACATACTTTGAGTCGAATGACGGCAAACCACAATTCACCGACGATGGATGAAAATTAACACGCCGTTCCTCCGGCGTTGACATGGAGTGTATAGAAAACACACGATTTTTTATCTGGCGCGCTTTGCTGTTAAGAAAGAATGATGTACATATGAGAAAAATGCAAAAAAAAATTCTCCTCAGTTTCTGAGTAGGACTTACTGCAAATGTGCCATGTTCGGATACATTCCAGCTGCGATAATGGCACGTAACAGTGGTACATTCCTAGAATTTACATTCGATGCCTTAGCTTTGCATGAGGACAACTCTACGAAACTGGTTAAGCAAGCATTTATAGCAAATTACAATAAATATAAGCGAGAATATATTTACCTGGCAGCCTTCAGTAAGCCTCCAAATTGTTGTTTCATATTATGTAACTGATGCAATGTCGACAAACTTAAAAAGTTTTTGTAGCAAAAATCTCGCTCCAAGCCATCTTCGATTGCATCGCAGTAATTCCCCATAACATTATGAATGAGTAGGTGATCACTTCGACTGTTAGCCGCGATGTCGCGTTTGATTTGGTCTACCTTCTTTTCCTGTCCCAGCGGAGTAAAAAAAGGGCTTTTAAAAGACATGCCTGCTGCCACAGAAGTGATGGGATCCACGCAGCGAAAGAGAGCTCCCATCAAAACCATTTTGCCAATCTGCGGGTCGATAGGTAGCCGCGCTAGATGCATGCCCAACGGGGTTAGAACGTCATTGTCGTCTAGCGCGTCAATTCTTTAAGATATCAATAAAGAATTAAGGTCAAAGGAATGTGCAAAGAACTACCATTAAATATACCGTTTGAGCAAGCTAATGCCATTTGCTGTAGCAACGGGACTTGGCGCATTTATAAGCGAATTCAGGAATTCAAAAACGTCTGAGATGTGTAAAAGCTTCAGGCTGAGAATAATCGACTCTAGTTTGCAACGCATAATTTCAGGCGTGGGAACCTCCTCCATGGTGCGTTCGCGTGCTCTAAAAAAGCGTTTATGTAAATGCTTTCGTTTGATTTTCGCAGTGGCAAAATCTTACTTGGAGAATAGATTATAGCAGATACCAGGCTGAACACGACCGGCGCGCCCTCGACGCTGTTGCGTATTTGCCTTAGTAACCCAACACTCTTCGAGCGTCTGAATGTTTGTCTCTAGATTGTAATTGCTCGTTTTCGTGCGACCAGTATTGATCACATAAACAACGTCTTCAATAGTCACTGAAGTCTCTGCAATAATTGTGGATAAGATGATTTTCCGCATGCCCGGTGGCGGCGGTCGAAAAACGCTTTGTTGGTTTATTGTCGGCATCATCGAATGCAACGGATACACTTGTATCTTGTTTTGTAAGCGTTGGCCAATCGGTTGTGTGGGCCTCTGCAGCACTGTATTTAATTTGGAGATTTTGTCGTAGCCTGGTAGGAAAACTAAAATGGCGCCGGGCGGTTTGTGCTCGCAGATATAGAAAATGAGATACTCGAGGAATTGCAAATTCGCGCAACCCTCAGAGTCGGAGCAGCGTAGTGATTCAATAACTTGAATGTCGTATTTGTCACGAATTTGCCGCAAATAGGGCGCCATTAGAGCATTGTACTCCCTATTATGGTCAGCCTCTTGGGCCCGCTGTTTTCGTTGGCGACCGTGTTTTGAAGTTTCATGAGGCATGTTCTGAAACTTGCTGAAGCCAGTCTCTTGAAGGATATCCTCCAAGTAATGTACTCTTACAGGAAAGAGAGTGCCCTCAATGTGCAGTGTATAACAGTTTTCAAAGTAATCACTGAAGTCTTTTTCAGAGACAGTGGCACTCATTAGAATAACTTTCAGCTCAGGTCGATGTGGAAGGATCTGTGAAACAAACATGCAATAAAAGAATTAATTTCGGCAAAATTATATACAGCCCACTCACTTTTTTCAGGAGACCCATAAGCAAATCAGTTTCCACACTGCGTTCGTGTATTTCATCAAGAATAACTGCGCTCACTTTGCTCATTAAAGGATCCGACTGCATCTTCTGCAATAATATGCCAGTGGTGCAGTACAAAATCGAGCCTTGCTGTCGTGGAAGTTGACTGTGGAAGATAATTGATTTAGCAACTGCTACTGATTCTACTCTCTTTCAGCCGTCACCTCTCAAGTCGTATCTGGTACCCCACAGAGAGGCCCAAATTTTCGCTACGCTCATAAGCAACACGCTCCGCCACCGATACAGCTGATATACGCCGAGGTTGAGTGCAGATAATGTGACACTGTGCTCCCCGATCATTGTAGATGCACTCCTCCAACAGCATCTGCGGAACTTGCGTTGTCTTGCCACAACCAGTGCTACCCACAATCAATACAACCTGATGGTTCTGCACTGCTTCCAGTATGCTGTCATTTTGTTTCATCGCTGGTAACCGTTGTCTTTTTTCGAATTGCCGACGATACTGCTCTGAAGCCACTTTAGCCAGCAGTTCCGATTTCAAGCGCTTGCTGATTTCACTATCGTTCTCCGACAGCAGTATCTCATTTTGCAGCTCCTTAGCGTCTTTTATAAAATCTTCAAAACTCACACTCAACAGCTGGAAAAAGCGAGTCTTAAATTCCATGCACACACGTTCCTGCTGCTCTCCATCATTCCCCTCCGTGAACTTCTTGAGGCATGAGTGAACGTTGTTTAGTACTTCGTTTGGCACGCTTACATTTGCACCCAGTTTGAGTCTCCCAGGCAATGAGTCTCCGTTCCGGTCTTTTTTCCGCTTTAGCGATAAATTACGGTAGTACATCCCAATATCTCGTCCGCGCAATCCCGCGGGATGCCCGGGATTTGAACGAGGATTTCGAGTTCGCATATTGCCGCGAGAAACATCCATTCCAATCAATGGAATAAGGGACGAATTCGTCCGATCTCGTTTTCGAAGTACCGTTTGATATTATTTGATGTATTGAATTCAAGTAACGATAATTTGGAGGCAACTGATAAATTTAAGAAATTACTTTTTTGTTGTGTACATTTAATATTTTTTCTCATATGATTCATAGTGTTGCCAGTTTAATATTGTTTTCACAAAACGCGATATTTTGCAATTACGAGTAAATTTTTCTATCCGAATGCGAATTTTTCTATGCGAATTTTCACGCATGTTATGCCTTGTGCAAATGTGTTTGTATTTAGTTTCAAAAATAATAACTTTTTATATATGTATGTTCATGCTACGCGAAGATTTAGAATTTATTAACGGCCTTACCGTATAAATCACCGTGATCGAACGCAACGCGAACACGAAGCCAACGCCGGGATCAAAAAACGGCATTTTGTAAATCACGGCGTAATTGCGTTCGTTGTCTTACGGCATCACTTGAGCTGTCAAGTTCTTACGAAAAAGAGTTGTATTTTTCTTAATTTATCAGCCAAATACAAAACACACAAAATTTGCTGCATCCATTGCATACCTCCCATAGCCTAGTGGTTAGAGCGTTCGACTAGCACACGAGAAGTTGCGAGTTCAACCCTCAACCGCGATGCATTTCTTTTTTTTTTGTGATTTCGATCCTCAACTGCAGTGCTAGTATTTTCTTTTTTTTGTACTTTTTTCTTTAGTATTTGTCTTTAAGAAGTACTGCAATACTTATTATTTGCTTCTGCAGATTACCACAAATCAATTTTCACTCGAAATTACCAAAAATTTTGCGTTTAAAAAACTGAACGCGAGCACAAACCCAAGTGAACGATTTGACAGTTCAAGTGAGTGAATGCGCCGCGTTGCGTTTTACTAAATGTGGTGGAAGTTAATTGAAACATCGATAACGATAATTCGCACTAATCGAGGAACAAATTCACGTGTTCTGTCCCATTTCTTTAAATTGAGGCTACCTGATTTACAAACTAATTAATACCTTCTCATTGATCGACATTCTTTGGATTTCCTAATTCTATGTAGAATTTATTACAGCAACTTAAAATTTCGTACGTATTTCATCGATATTTTTCATTAGGTTATTGTTCCGTTTCTATTAAAAGTTTTGTACAGCGGCTGTAGACGTCTAATCGTGGTGAACAAGCGCACTCACTCAGTGACATTTCGGAAGTTCAACAGAACGAGAAAACGATTCAAACGGAACAGAAGTGTGTAAATTTCGTTTATTTGATAAAAGGTGCTACATTTATAGAGTATACTTTAAAATATTGTAAATAAATACGTGCTCACTGTGAGTGCTGGAATATTAGATATTTCGCGTGTAAATCTGTTGAAGTTTGTGAAAGAAAAGATCAACAAGTGGCCCAATCGCAATTGATTTGAAGCAGTGAAAAGAATAAGTGCCAAAGGAGGAAGCGAGTGGAGAAAACCAGCAAGGCATTTTCGTATCATCGTTGGATTGGAAGGGGGTGTGTGCGGTAGAGCAGTGGCGAGGTTTATTTGTTTTCTTGAATTGTGATTACCTTGCGATCGCTGCGCGGCTTGTTCCAGCAACCGTTTGCCGTTGCTGCTTATTATTGTCTATGACGTAAACCAGCCGCCGTTCTGAGTCGAAGGTAAGACTGGATTGAAAGAGGAGTTGCTGCCTTAAGCTATTATTTTCGTGTTTTCTTGGAATTTAGCAAATGCGTTTTGTTTGTTTTTCAAATTAGAAGCGGAACTTTTAACTTCGCGTGTATGTGTGTATGCAGTGGATGCTCTTTGGACACAGGCATCTGCAGCGCGTTAGTGCATTTCACTCTAGACAATGTAAACAAAAACACCCGAGTGCACAGCAATTGGGTGGAGTCTCTGCAGTAGTTTAGCTGCGTGTAATGCTCCCCCAGCAGATCATTGCATTCCAGCTGGAAATACCACTGCCACATGCTTTAATGCGCCTCCATTGCTCATCCAAGCAATACCGTCATTTAGCGCTGATAGACTGTGAAGAGCAAAAACCTGTTCGCGTTTGAGCAGCAGCTTTTGACAATTGCTTTAAAAATGATTCATTGGCCGGCTTGGCTAGAAGCGCGTACAGCATGCTGTGCACTTTTTTAAGGATAAGGAGTAGAAGCTTACTTCTAATTCGGTATACGATTTGTTTTTTTATAGCATTTTGCTTTACGTTTTGTTGCTGTGTTCGTAGATATTCTGACCTTATTTGTATGCGACACCAATTCTCCTGTGAGATCAGAGTGCTAAATTAGCCACTTGTCATCAACTTTGTTTTATTTTGTATAGGCCAACAAGGCTAACAGCAAAGTTGCTTCCATTTCTTTTGCAATTATCACTGCCAAAAGTCATCAAGTGGCTAATAAACTATACAAACAATACAAATAAGCATGCAATTGCTGTGCCAAAAGCGATCTATCATTTTCTAACTTCTCCAAGCTGTTGAGCCAGCCCTGATTATTACGTCATGCATCATTGGAATTTATTCAAATTTTGTAACGGAAATTTAAATGACATTGAATATGTATAATTTTAAACTTAGTTTAGAATATAATTTTTGATATGGAATCCGTGTGTGAATTTGATTCTAATTTTGTAGGAATGCTAAAATAGCAAAAAGTATGCATACTAAAAAAAGTCATGTTTATATTTGTTTGTGTTTGTATTTCAAAGCTGCAGTCTATCCCAGTTGAAAAACAAGGAAGGCATGCCGATGGAAGGGATGTGGCAGGTTATAATTTTGTTGTCAATTTCAAAAGTTTATTTTTAGAAATTTTAAAAATTTTCTCATTCTGGTTAATTTTAAGCAACCAAAGCCTACGCGTCACGTTGGATCAGTGAATGAGCCAATTGGTTGCTTATACGGGAGGCCCGGGTTCAATTCTCAGTCAAGGCACATAAAATGTAATAGAGGTACATAGTATGTATATAAAATCTAATATAAAGAGCATTTGTTTTCAAATTATGTATTTCTTTGCGCGGCGCCACTTCTTGCGATGAATTGGCAATTCTCCGAAACAAGAATAGAAAAAAGAATTTCTTTATTTTGTAATTATTTTTTTCATATCTGAACTGCCACATCACTTCCATGAGATGCATGCAGCATTGCTGCTACGGCAGTTCATTTGGCAGGCATGCCGTCCTAGGACATGCCTATAGAAAAAAGATACAAGCGGGTATGGAGGCGAGCAGGCCTGCTGACCTTCCTAGGCATGCCTCCAGCATGCATACTGGATAGCTTTTTTTTCAACTGGGATATAATGTACATATGTACATACATATGTATATAAATAAGTACGTGTCACTTCGCGCGTTTTCGGTATTTCGAATGTCAAACGGCAATGGTTTTACTTCTCAAAATACGTTAACTCGCTTTAGTGTTTCAATGCAAGTCGCTGCTGTTGTGCCCCAAACTAGTCCCTGCACTCGCCTCGCTGTTCTTGAGCTGCCAGCCAGACAGGTGATTACATGCCGGAATGCGCATGCCGCCACTAAAACGAAAGAGCAGACAGAAAAGCAAACAAATGAGCACAACAACAAACCGCGAAAATAGAGAGTCCCATTCAGTGTCATGAGACAAATAGTAAAACTATTGTTGAAAACGGACTTAACTCGCTTTCCGCAAAAACTCTCGCTTTCATTTCATTCATACACAAAATTATAATACGAGTAATTTACTTAAATAATCGCGGCTATGCTAATGCGTCACTTTTCTTTTAGTATGTCCAAACACGATAAAAACAAATCGAGCGGCCTGCTTGAAGGCTGGTTCTTCCGCCCCAAAACGAAAAGTGTCAACTACGCCGGCGGCACCCTCTCCGGCCGACCCACCTCCACGGATGGCGATGCGTTCGACCTGCAGGAGCTGAAGCAGAAAATCGAAAGCCTCACCGAGCCCGAGGTCGATGTGAAGTACATGGAGATACTGGAGGACATGAATATACCGAGGGACAAGCTGGAGCCATTACTGAAGAAACCCATCGCGGAGAGGCGCACAATGATCTTAATGCATTTGAAAGGTGAGCCACTAACATGCAATTTGCGTTTATCGCTGTTTGCTATGATAAGATAATATTCTGTGCGTTGGCAGTTTACTTGAGATGCCAGTGCTACTAATCGGCCAAGTTGTCTGTTGCTACACACTGGAGTTCATAACTGCCAGTCTGACACAAGCGTACATGCCTTTTGCAATCGAACGAAGCGTTGACTGCAGTTGAAGCCTGTGTAAATGTTGCGTGAACTATGGCACTTAATGCTGGTCATTGTGTGTCCATGCTCTTACGGAAACTTAGTCAGCTAGAAAGCAATGCAGCGCTACATATTACCTCACAGCGACACAATGCGATAACTTATTATTTATCTATTAACTACTTGCCGAAGTTACTTGCAATGACTCAGCCGATGTGGAATGCTAGCTTGTTAGTACTTAACTTTGCTATATTGTTTGTGCTGATAAGCGCATTTGCAGCCTTCCGTTTTACATTCTACTGAGTGGAATTGGTTTGCCAAAGAGCGCAGCAAATCGCTGATTAAAATCCAATGTTCTGTATACAGTTTGAACAAATTTGTATACTTGCCAAAATTTGTTTGTTATTTGTTTATTATGGCCAGCTATATCTTTTTTATGGCATTATCCCAGCATTGCGCCCACACCTGCGATCATGTCGCATCTCTTAGTTTCACACCAGCTTGAAGTTAGTAGGTGTATTTATGAACTGAATTTATACAAATGTAGTATGTGCATGCGAAGTGTATAAATGTAGTCACCAAGAAACACTTGTACATATATCATTGCTCCTGCAATACACTCACTTCGCGCTTGTATTTCATTTTCCATATCATTGTTGTTTCAGCAATTCACGCCTCTCTCTCTCTCCATTTCTGTGCTTACTTATTTATAGAAAATTGCGATTTATATTATTTATTTTCGTACGATTTTGTCATACATTCAGAGTGTAAATGCACTGCGCTACAATCGCGCTGCAGCCACTCATGCTGCTCTGTTCGATTTGTGGCAAGCACTTCAAAATAAACATTAAAAGAATAGCTGCTTAATTGTTTGACGTAACTTCGTCTTTGTTTGTAGTAAATTCTGGATAAAAGTCAAGGTCGCGTCCTTCTTCACAGATATTATGTAAAATCTCTGGTGTTGAAATCTTTTCCTACTTGATAAGAGTGGCATGTACTTGTGATTTATGCTTATCATTTTATATATTTTTTGTGCCGCAACATTTTAAACAATTTCTTTTGAACGTGCTCAAAATGTTTCACTTCGCGATTAGTTAAAATTTTTTTGGGTTTTGCTTGCTTGAAAAATAGCTGTGCCGTGCTTAAAGTCAATATATTTAGTTGGAGTAGACTGTGCGTGAGTGCGTGACATGGAGAAACACATGATCCAGTAATGACAAATGTGTGATTATGAGCTCCTCCTCGGTTCCTCACTTAGTAGCTTAAATATTGCAATTTTAAAATAAAATGATCGGCAAATGCTGTACTTGTATAATGAAAAATGTAACTTATGCTCTGCGTTGATCTGCAGTGGCCCTTAAAAGTATTCGGAGTTTTAGTTAGACTAAATTGAAAATCAAGTGTATGCTTAAATGATTAAAGAAATTCACTCTTTATTTAAGGAATACACTTTATTTTGAATTCAGAGCAACAAGTGCACATACTTAAGCGTCAATATACACACTCTGCTGGCCCCTCCTCGCCTAATTCCATTTTAGCTGTTATTTTTTCTAAATTCAAATTTCAAAATGTTGAAAACTGAATTGAATAAAAAAATTTTATCTTGCAAACTTGTTTGCAATAAAAAAAATGCTCACAATAATCTTTAACATTTATTTTCTTAATTATTTGAGCTCAACTTTAATAATTATTAAATTTTCTCGCTTTCAACTAGGCAAAAATTCGCTCGAGAGTCGAGCCAACTCGCGCTATGAAAAGCCCCTAGACTACATCGAATATCTGCGGAACCAGGATCACAGCGAGAACAAAATCTACCAATGCGTGGAGAGTTTGCGCGTGGCTTTAACGAGCAATCCCATCTCGTGGATTAAGGAGTTCGGTGAAGATGGCATCGACGAGATTGTGAACTTGCTGCAACGCGGCAAGAAGGAGCGCCACTTCGATCGCATCGAGTTCGAGTGCATACGCTGTCTGAAGGCGATCATGAACAACACGTGGGGCCTGAACCTAGTGCTGACGCCGGACCAGCACAGTGTGGTGCTGCTGCTGGCGCAATGCCTGGATCCACGTAAGCCGAACACCATGTGCGAGGCAGTCAAACTGCTCGCCTCCTTCTGCATTGTGCCGGATCGTAACGGGTACGAGAAGGTACTGCGAGCCGTTACCGCCGTCGCTTCGGTCACCACGAAAGCCAGCGAACGCTTTCGGCCAATTGTGAATGCACTCTTCGTGGAGGAGAAGAACGACTCGAAGCGTGAATTGGCCTGCCATAGCTTGATTTTTATCAATACGCTTACCAACACGCCCAGCGATCTTAACTTCCGCCTGCACTTGCGCTGCGAAATCATGCGTATGGGTCTCTACGAGAAGCTTGACAAATTCAAGGAGATTGTGGAGGGAAGCAACAACGACGACCTGAAGCAGCATTTCCGAATATTCAACGAGATACGCGAAGAAGACTTCGAAGAGTTTGTACAACGCTTCGACAACGTCATCTTCAACATGGACGATGTCTCGGACTGCTTTGAGGTGGTGAAGAATCAGGTTATGGACACCAACTCGGATCTATATTTCCTATCGATAATGCAACATCTGCTCTATATACGCGACGACTTCTACTTCCGTCCTGCCTACTTCCAACTGATCGAAGAATGCATTTCGCAGATCGTGTTTCACAAGGGCTACTGCGATCCCATGTTTGAGAGCCGTAACTTCAACATCGACACCTCGCTGCTGCTGGACGATATCGTTGAGAAAGCCAAGGTGAAAGATATGAAGCGCTCGGAGGAGACCGATAAAAAAATCGAGGAGCTGGAAATGCAGCGGCAAGAAGCTGAGGCCAAGGTCGCGCATCTGGAGGAGAAAATCAAACTGATGGAGGCCAACGGCGGTGTGGCGCCATCGCCGAGCAAATTGCCCAAAGTAAACATACCATTACCGCCGCCTCCACCCGGTGGACCGCGTGGAGGCGCGCCGCCACCTCCACCGCCCATGCCTGGAATGGCTGGCCCACGACCGCCCCCACCGCCGCCGATGCCTGGTATGGGTGGTCCACCACCACCGCCGCCAATGCCTGGCATGGGTGGTCCACCACCTCCGCCAATGCCACCAGGCATGGGACCCGGTGGTCCACCGCCGCCGCCCATGTTCATGCCCGCTGTTGCTGTGTTGCCATACGGTCTTAAACCCAAGAAAAAGTGGGACACCAAAACTCCAATGAAGCGAGCAAATTGGAAACCGATAGTGCCACAGAAAATGTCGGAGAACGCTTTCTGGGTGAAGTGCCAAGAAGACAAGCTCGCTTCGGATGACTTCCTCACGGAGCTTTCTGTGAAATTCTCCTCAAAGCCGGTAAAGAAGACCCAGAAAGACGCCGTGGACAAACCCACCACGCTCACCAAGAAGACCGTCGACCTGCGTGTGCTTGACTCGAAGTCTGCACAGAATTTGATGATCCTGCTGAACGGCTCGTTGAAGCATCTCTCCCACGAACAAATCAAACTCTGCCTGCTACGCTGTGATACCGATATAATATCTTCCAACACTCTGCAACAACTGATACAGTATCTGCCTCCGCCAGAGCAGCTGAAGCGGCTGCAAGAGATCAAGGCGAAGGGGGAGCCACTGCCGAGCATTGAACAATTCGCGGCAACCATCGGTGAGTTAGGCTGCACAACAGGCGTTTGCATATAATTCGATTTAACATTCTTTGCAGGTGAAATAAAACGCCTACTACCACGCCTGCACAATCTGAACTTTAAACTTACGTACGCGGACATGGTGCAGGATATTAAGCCTGACATCGTGGCCGGCACGGCTGCCTGTGAGGAGGTGCGCAACAGCAAGAAGTTCTCCAAGATACTCGAGCTAATTCTGCTCATGGGCAATTACATGAATTCAGGCTCTAAAAATGAGGCCGCCTTCGGCTTCGAGATGTCCTACTTGACCAAGCTGACAAACACAAAAGACGCTGACAATAAGCAGACGCTGCTGCACTATCTGGTGGACGTGGTGGAGAAAAAGTTCCCGGATGCACTCACCTTCTACAACGATCTGACGCACGTGGATAAGGCGTCGCGTGTAAATATGGACATGATACAGAAGTCAATGCGACAGATTAGTTCTGCGGTGAAGAATCTGGAAGGGGACCTGCAGAACAACAAGGTGCCACAATGTGAGGACGACAGGTTCTGCGAAGTGATGGGCAAGTTTTCCATCGACTGCCGGCAGCAAGTAGATGTGTTGGGTAAGCGAAGATTATGACTTTGGACACGGCCCCGAACTAATAAGCTGCATATCTTTTCACAGGCAAAATGCAGGTGCAAATGGAAAAGCTGTATAAGGACCTGGGTGAATATTTCGCCTTCGACCCTAACAAGTACACCATGGAGGAGTTCTTTGTAGACATAAAGACGTTCAAAGATGCATTCCTGCAAGCGTATCAAGAAATTGTGCGCATGCGTGAAGAGGAGGAGAAAAAGCGACGCATGCAGGAAGCGCGAGAACAGTCGCTGCGCGAGCAATTGGAACGGCAGCAACGCAAGATGGCGCTTGTCGACATGGACGCGGCGCAAACTCAGGAAGGTGTCATGGACAGTCTTATGGAAGCACTGCAGACGGGCTCCGTTTTCGGCAATCGTCAGCAGCGGCGAACGCGAGCAGCTGGCGCCGAACGGCGTGCCCAGTTGAGCCGCAGTCGCTCGCGCACACGCGTCAATCCCAGCTCATTGGTAACGCGAGAAATGCTCGCCAATGAGGTGCTCATGGCATGAGTGTCACTCCTCGCCTATCTCTCTACTCCGCTCTTACTTCTAACAAGTGTACATAGTGCTACTTTTATGTATTTAATTATAAGAAACGTTCGAACGCTCCAAACGATTTCTACACGAAAAGAAAAATTATTTTTATGCAAAAAAGTGTAAGATTTACCTTTTATTTTTGTAATTTTCTAAATATAAGGCTCGCTACTATTGTGACTTTGTTTGCTATCGAACTGCATTTCATATGGACATTCGTAACATTTTCTCAGAGTTTATTCAACAGCTATTTATTTATTGTAGCATTTAGCCAGCAATAATAGTATTTTGAAATATATATGTACATCTTGAATAGTGAAATTCGGCTAAATTTCAATAACTAATAAACATTCACGCATTGAACATAAATTTGTTATAATTTCGCCAGGAAAAATTCCAAAGAACTATCTTTTTAACTCGAATAGTAAGTAACCAAAATTCGACAAATTGTCTATGACGAGTTTTAGCTCGGGAAAAAAGTTTCACATGAATTCTTGATACCAAATCTCTTGTACGCTCGTGCTCGCAGATTTCCAGCAATCATCAATGTTGGTGTTTGTTCCTCATAAACGAAAAGCAGTGATTTTTTAAATAAAAATTTAAAAATTTGTCGCAAAATGTAAAAAAAATTTTCAAATCCAAATTTTCTTTGCATGAAACTTACGCAAAACGTAAGCGGAAAACGGAAAAATCGAAATTATTCCCGCAAATCCTGAAAATTTCGCATTTTTCTTTCTGCTACGCGACGGCCAAAGCGATAAGGAATGGGCCATTTAGGCATTTTCGACGCAAACTACTTTTCACGCATGCGATATATTTATTTATCCCATGCGATTCCGTCCGTTACGTTGAAAATTCCGAAATCGCATGCGATTTTTGCCGATTTTGTATGCGAAAATTTTTTGCGTTATTTTGTGATTTGCGTTTTTCGTTACATCCCACCCATCATTTCGTCTGCACTACGTATGAAATGACCAGACGGGCAAGGAAAATAGAACAATGTAGAAAATTAATTGTAAATCAGAGTTATTTGAAATAATTAATAATTAGTTAGTCATAAAATGGCCCAAAAAATTCTGATTGGGTCTGGATGGAAGCGAAGCTTTTTCATATTAGTATAGGGCTCTATATGATAATTTTAATGATTGCATTTCTCATGCTTTTAATGTTGGTAGGGCAGTCATTTCGAGTTAAACTATAAATCAGAATATGTTTTGTTCGTTAAGGAATTTAAAGCCGTGTAGTAGGGGAGAGGGGGGTACCTTCGTCCTTGGGGCACATTCGTCAAAGGCGATTTCGGTATGAAGGAGTCACCGAACATCACTGTTTAGTAGTAAAAACTAACCCATCACTAGCATAAATACCCCTCACAAAGTTTGCCATCTCTATCTGAACAGCTGACAAAGTTACGTTTGATTTTGTGTTTTCGTGCTTCGTTGCCGAATTTTCAGGTCGGTAACGTAAGAAGTTTGTGCCATATTTATACCATTATTTCGAACAAAATTATATTAATATTACTTGAATACCAATTATTTTGTAAATAAAAGAGTTTTATGTGAAAATAAAGCACTGAAATTAGAAGTAAAAAAATAAAAAGAAAAAAAGTGACACCAGGGTGGACTTGTCTTTTTTTCATGGGGCACATTCGTCAATATAACTTCACCGGTATTAAAAATCGAAATCGAGTTGAAGCTTCCAAGACCCTTGAACCTGGCTTAAACCTCCCATAACCACAGAAAATTAATATTAGGGTCGATCTTAGCACTTTAAACATTATATATAACAAATAATTTATAAAAAAAATTTGACAATAAGTACCTACATTTTTTTTAAGCTCTTAAACCTGATTTTTTTTAAATTTTTTAATGCAAAAATAATAAAAACGTGTTATGTAACCAAAAGCATGTCTTATCTAGTCTAAACAAGATTTTGTATCACCTTATGGTACTTTAAAGTGTGAATGCTGAAAGTGCCCCGCCAAATGCCGAAGCTACCCTGGCATGGGGGCACATTCAGCGAAATGACTTTTTTTAGTAATCTTGAAAAAAATAATACAAACGGAACTTTTTAAAGAACTTTTAGTATAACATTTTATTGTTAAATAATGAGGTATTGTAACAGTCTAATCGGTTTTTAAATATTTTCATTACCTTCTGAAATATAGGCCTTCAAAAAAAAGTAGACGAAGGTACCCCCCTCTCCCCTACCTATTTCCACTGAAATAAATTACTTTAAAAAAAACGTATGGTACAAAAGAATTCGTTGAAAAGAATTGGAAATTCAATGTTTAGACGTTTTACAAAAAAAAAATATCATCTTTTTCTTTAAAAAACTATAATTATTATTCTTCAATCCGCTGCTTTTCGCATGCCTTCTCCGGTCGCTGGTTACAAACTTGTATAAGGCTTCTTCCATCGGGTTCATCCATCGAAATTCGGTCTGCCCCTTCTTCCTTCCTTCCTTCCTTTCTTCCTTCCTTCCTTCCGTCCTGCCTTCCTTCCTTCCTTCACTCAACGTGGTCGATTTAGCCGATGCTCATCTCGAGGCTGACGTTGTTGGTGTTGCTGAAGGCGAAATCCTTCCATTATATCGATGGTAACCAGCAGCATCGCGGTGTCCATGCGCCGAGACTTGGTTTGATGGCAACATCTTCTTCGTTTTGCCATCGTTCACTGCCAAACCGATTAGGATATTGGAAAAGTTAGACCATAGAAGATCGTGCCCAGTCAGATGTCTCCATTAGGATATTGGAAAAGACAACTTGTTTAAAGCCTCATTTGGACTCGAGTGGAGTGCAGAGTTCTTTTTCAAATATATGAGCAGAAAATTTATGGTTATTTCAAAACTAACTTTAGCAAGAACTTTTTTTAGAATATTTCAATTTTTGCACATATCAAATAAATCTTTTCCATGACAAATTCAATCACAGTCTATACAAAGTGTTTTACAAAATAGTAGACAAAGATAAACAATAAAAATATATGAATACGTTTAATAGTGGAAACTTTCGTCGCACTCTATCAATTTACATCGCAGCGGGGTGTAAACCAAAACAGAGGCTGCCCAGCCGGCTCATTGATTGTGCGCTCCTCGCATTTTATTTAGGATCTGTTCGAAGTGAAAACGGTGAGCGAGCATAATTAGAATTGCCTTCAATGGGACACAATGCCTCTTCACGCGACACAGGCGCAACTTTTGTTTACCAACAAAATTAGTGAGATCAGCCTGCTTAGTGCTCATGTTGAGAGTCACTACCTCAGCCAGTCCACCACTAATTACGAGTACGGCGGCGACTAGCGGAAGACCTTCAGCGATGTCTGCCGATGCCCGGCCGGGCCGCGTCCAAGGCGAAAACCCTTTATGACCTCGAACGACCATACTAAAACAATTCAGCCGAAACAAAAAGGCAACAAAGTTTTATGCATTTATTGGTTGCAGCCTGCAGTGTTGTTGGGCGAGGCGCGTCCAGATCTGAGGCGATTGCATGAGTGTCTAAGCGAACGAACGAGCGATTGAGTGAGTGAGCTGGCGAATTAACAAGAACATTTGCCGCTGTAAAAAGGACAACAAACAAAAGGCCCTCGCTTCTCGCACCAGCATCATAAAGATCGACGATCGGCGATCGCGCATCGCGCTGTAATTAGGGCCCGCGTCTCGAAAGGTGGGCAGAGCGCGTATGGATGCCATTTCTATTTTGGGAAAACTTATGTGTGAAAATGTGTGTGCGTCGGGCACCAGGCATAATTCCAGCGAAGAAAGCTGTCCAAACTGCACCGTCGGAATGTCAGCACACAAGCAGCCATCTTTGTAACGGTCCGTTCGGCAATACGTATTTGTTTGTATATACATGAGGTACCTTCCTCATCTGCGTAATCCGTTTAAGAGTCATGCAACTTTGAAGGTGCACAAGGACAAGGAATTACTAGGAAGCCATTAGACACAAAAAATTACCATCCATGTCGCGACCTGCTTTTCAGTGACAATTTAAATCGAACGTTTTTCGGGAAACTGTTTTACTAAAAAAAACCTACCGTTTAAAGGAATTTGGTACTTTCCGCATAAGAGGCGAACTGCACTTTTTAAATGTGCCTACTGAAATATTTCTGAATTGCTTTGCCCAATGAAGATCGGGAATTGCTTTCATGATTCGTGCAAAATTTCCTGCCGAATAATTCGGAGCGTGTCTTATGTCTGTATCGAAATATGGGTCAAAACATTTGTCAATTCAACTATCACCGATTTAATATTTTACTCAATATATGTAAGAATAAAATTATATAAAAAAAACTTTTTAAAAATAAGCTTTAATTTATTTAATGTACTAAAAAGTAGAAAATAAATTGTTTCCAAGTCACCTGTATCTTACTATTAATAAAAGCTTGTGCGCTCAATATCCATATTCAAAATATCTTTCATTACTAGAATCTATTTGCAAAAAATTATTTAAATAAAATATTGTGGTAACTGGTTGACAAATATTTAACACATGAGCGCCCCAAGCTTTTATTAATAGTAAGATACAGGTGACTTGGAAACAATTTATTTTCTACTTTTTAGTACATTAAATAAATTAAAGCTTATTTTTAAAAAGTTTTTTTTTATATAATTTTATTTTCTACTTTTTAGTCTTACATAAATTCAATTTTAGAGCTCTGAAATTTTTCACAAAAAGAATTTAAAACTTGCAGAGCAGTACACAATATTTAGGGTATTCGCAGTGTTTCCTATCGTCATATGTCATATCCTCAATTTAACAAATAATACGGCAGTGATCGACCCTAATATTCGTGGCATATTTGTGGCGCGATGAGTTGTTGTTGTTTTGCTTGCAAGGCGCGGCGAGCTCGGCCCATGCGCAAAACCACCGTTGCTTTGGCGCGGTGAGTTGTTGCTATTTTGCCAGCAGGGCGCGGCAAGTAAGTTCCTATCGTTTTTCATTGATGTGTGGTGTACCTATAATTATAAACTGAAGCCCAAGTGTGTAGTTGCTTGAAAAGTGCCACGCCCCCTGTCCTACGCCCAAAAAATTTTACCAGTGGGACGACACATCCAAGAGGCGACTGCATACGAAATTTCAATGCTGCACGACCTTCAGTTCCAAAGCTAATCGAGATCAAAAATTTTGTTTGTATGGGGGTGCCACGCCCCCTTATCCAGTTCCCCCCTTATTTTCTCAGTAGAAGGATATGGATATGTAGTAAGTTCCTACCGAGTTTCATTGATCTGTGATGTGTAGTTCTAAAGTTATACACAAATCTGTAGTTGATAAAAAAGTGCCACGCCCCTTATCCTACGCCCATAAAATTTATTGATTCATGTATTGGGCTCGTGTTTACGCATGTATGCAAAGTTTCAGATCTCTAAGTAGTCGGGAAGTGGGTGAAAAATTGATTACTAGATTTGACGACCCACATACCGACAGAAAGTCAAGTTAATATAAAGCTTATAAAAATTGGGAACTTTTTACTACTAAACTCTAAATTCGCCGATACATCAGTCATTCAATTTTTTTATTTCATCATTTAATAGTTTTTTGTACTCTTGCCATATTGCTTGAAAGGATCTGAAAGAAATGCTAATTGAAATCGAAAAGTCGAACATCAACAAAACTTCATATAAATGGCATCATTTAAAATGGCTTCAAAGTACCTGCAAGCAATTTATACCAAAAATATAAAAAAAAGATGAATTTTTTCCTTGAAATTGAAGTTTATATTTGGGTTATAGTTTTTGGATCTTATTAAAGCATAAAGGTTCTTATTAAGTACAAAATTTAAAAGTCATTTAAGACTATTATTACTACCAATTTGAAATTAATTGGTTATTATTTTCCTTAAGGAAAAGTCGACTATTTACTTCTTTATTACTTGGGGTCAGCATTTTTAAATATGAAATAAGAAATTAAATAAGAAATGCATATCTTCGGCGCAGCCTTTGGCTAAGTGCTTTCTTTGCCTTTCTCGTTTGAGTGTGTTCAAGTCAGTGACGTCATTATCACTTCAATCCAAGTGTTTCCCTTCACTTTAATAACCAACACTTCGACGCTGAATTTTAAATCGAAGAAAAAGCTTATAAAAAAACACGTCTTTCACTTCTCACAGCCTGTGTTACCTTTCTCCCCTGTGATATGCCAACGAAATAAATCAAATCTTTAATAAGGCCTTAAATCCTCGAATTCTACTACTCATACCCGGACTTATAAAAGGATCACCATCGGGCATCGCTAAGGACCAAACAGATCTATGCGGGACCAATTTTAGCCACTATTTAGCCTTATACAAAATTTGTCAATACATTTGCGATTGAAAATATTACAGCCATTTTGCTGCCGCTAAAAACGTGTTCAGATTTTATATAATTTTAGTGTTGCAAAAAATGACGTTATGTGCAGGTAAGTGAATGTATGTATGTAGAGCCGTGATAGTTCTAGTGTTAGTATTTTCACTGGTTTTAATTGCGGCCATTAATGCGCGAGGTGCCGAAAGTGCGCGGTATTATGAACCGCGGCCGCTGGCAATCATTCTCACTTTCACGTAGCTTCGAAACACTTCTGGGGTTGTCATTTTCTTTAGCAGCAGGGCGAGGCAAGGCAGGGCAGGTGCGCTCGCATTCGCCTTTGTTGTTGCCGCACTTGCGATAAAATTTCTTTGTCAACAACGCATAAATTTTATGACACTTTTGCGCTATGAACTTCTCAGATGTTCCATTGAATAGGCGTGTATTGCACATACTTTTGTATTTGTTTAATTTTGTTGAATCAATTTCGAATCATGGCCGACATGATCATTAGTTACATATTTGTAGATAATTGCTAAGAAGTACTCGTATTTGAAGTTTGTTTGCGCTGATTGAGCCGTGAGTAGGGGCGGACGGATTTTTTAAATGAGAAATCAGCTAGCACAGTGGAGATTATCAACGAGTATAATTCAAAATAGTAAGACCACACACAAGATAACGCGAGAAAGCTAGGCCTAAGCCCACCACGGGCTGTTGCGCCAATAATTTTTTTATAAAACTCATAATCAAGATGCACCCCACATGCTCCTGGCATTTGACTTCGAATAGGCTTCCATTAGAAAGAATTGCGCGTAATTTCAGAACCAATGCAATAAAACATTACTTGAAGAATATTTTGGTGGGAAAATGCATAAAGGCCCTAACCAACAATTCTGAAATTTTACAAAAGAAGCAAAAAATATTATAAAATTTTATTGTATGTACAAGAGGGCTGTAAAGCAAAGGACGCCATTTCGTTTAAACCAAAATTATTTCTGAATGATAAAAGGAAAGTGAATTTTTGATGATTATGTATTTTTTTACTGATAACTTCGCCCCCTTGAAAATTTGTTTAAAATATAGGGTATTGAAAATAAGCCGATATGTACTTTGTATAAAATATGATAGCGCCTTTATAGATAAATTTTTATTATCCGAATGTTTGACGTAATCAGATTTCATTTTTAACAAATGTGCTGCGCATTAAGAGGTGCGCCAAGATAAATCGGTCTATGAAAGAAAACAAAGTATAATGTTAGCAGGATGAATCACAAAAATGGGGAAAAATTTGTTTTGATTAAAAATAGATAAACAAAAATCTTTGCTCTGAAACTGATCTTTGGAAAATTTTAGTGGATCGAAACCTAAGTTGAAGGCTTAATTTTAGCTGGACTTGCGTTGATGTCAAGTGGACACTGATGCAAGTCGATGAAGCAGCTCTTGCGGTGTTCGAAAGAAAAATCCTTCGTAAGATATATGGCCCAGTTCGCCTTAAGGACGACTATCGTATTAAACCAAGATGCGAGCTGAATACACTGTACATCGACATGATTGTTACCAAGCGGGCACACATCCAGCAGCTCCGCTGGCTCGAGCTTGTTGAGCGAGTAAATGACAAAGATCCAGCTAAAAAAGTATCCGATGTGAAGGTTGAAGACCGCCTCAGGAGAGGGATACTGAATCTCCGGTTGTGGGCCGATTTCAAGCCCAGCTAAGTTTGGAAGCGGGGACTGAAAAAAGCGCGCAAAAAGCAGGGGCGCTTAGAGAGAGCTGGCACGTGAGATCGATAACTGCAACAGATTGTAGTGGCCATATAAGAAAGTAAATAACTAGGGGTGATCCATCAGAATCAGCAAAACGATTGATTTTGTAAACCTGTGGATTAGGGCCGTTCTACATTAAGAAAACGATATACCTACTGTTGTTCCTTTCGGACATGGAAAAAAAGTTATGTAATTCTCCATAAAAAGATATGTTCACCTAAAACAATAATATAAAGCGAAGGTAATGAAATAGTAAGTTAGTCTTCCAATTGATTCCAATATTCTTTCTTCATCTACTGAAAAGGGATAATTTATTTCAAACACTGCAGTTTTCTCGTACAGCGAGCTCGTCCCTAGGGAACAACAAATCCGTTTGAAAATACGAACATATGTCTGCCGAGTATTGTTATGTCAATTATTTCACTATTTTGCTATTTTTGCTAGCCTGTTGTGTTTCGCTTTCAGCCAAAAGCACTTTAAATAAGTGCAAAGTTAGGTTTAAATATTTGTATTTATTGCATTGTTAGACGAGAGTTAAAAATTACAAAAAATAAAAGATTTACCGCATGTTTTCATTTCATAAAATAATTTTCGCCCTACTCAAAATGCTCACTCCATTTATGAGCTATAATTACATAATGCATGTAGATAATTAGCGCGCAACTAAAATATGTAAAGCAACAAAAGTATGAAAGTGTATGTGGTAAAGTGGGATTCAGCCCCTCGAGCGAATTGAACCCGCCTTTCCCACCTCCATTAATTACGCTCATTCGTGCGTTCACGTCTACTTGTACCTGTGCAAATTAAGCGAAGCCAATAACACAAATTGGATACTTCAAATGAAATTAAAACCTTCCCTTGACGGAAGTGTTTAACGTCAAGGCGGAGCCAGCTGTCAGCGCTGCAAACAAGTGAGAGCGGTACGACTGTATGAGCGCATGCGACAGAGCACAAAACGTAAGCCATCTTGAATTTCAATTTACACAGCAGCAACAACACCAACAACGCTTGGGGCGAGGGTAAATCGCAGTTAAGCTGGGGTATAAGTCTCTAGTGGAAACGAGACCGTAGTTTCATAAATTGAAGGCATGTTGTGGACTCGCTTGCGCTTGCTGGTGAACGACTACCTGTCGCAGCTAGGGCGAGGTAGATGTGCTGAAAGCCAGTGAAGCGGAATCACAGTTGAAAATTTTATCAGTGCACTTCAGTAAGAGAACGGTTCAGTCGGGGAGCGGTTGGTTGAATATCGTTATCGCGACAACACCGCCTCAGCAGTTTGGATCCGTTCAGTTCAATTTAGTTGAGCAGAAGTTTTAGTGCTTCAGCGTTTGTGACCGCGTCAAGTGAGAAGCGCAATTTATCAAATTTCGGCATTAGAGAACATTGAAGCGCGCGTTCCGAAAGTCGGCATTGCCTCATAAAAGTCTACAAGCGTGGAACCGAGTGTCAAGAGCCATAAACGGCTTGAGAGAGAAAGAGTGGCCGTGTCTTGTCATAAAACTGAGCTGTCAGTTTAACGACAGCGAGTAACGGATTCATTAATCTGTTTTGAAGCAGTGATAAGCGCGCACCTTATGCATTTTTACAATTTGTGTACGCGGATTATGATCAATTTGAATATAGTATAACCGGATTAAGACTAGTCTACAATATTTACAAACAAATAAACGCCAATAAATTCGTTAGTGTGGCGGCAGTGAGAGCTGTTTTGGAATTAAATAACGGCTTGCAGTGAATGACATAAGCATTGTACGAACGTTTTTGAAAGTGATCATCGATTTTAACCTCAATTTAAGCAATTTAAGCGTCGCTAAAGTGAGCGCAAGCAGCCAAAATGGTTTCGTACTATAACGCTCATCCCTACTCCCAGAAGCATAGCGCCGCCAATTTGGCGTATAGCACTGGCCAGCCTTGGCAGTGGGCTGCCAACTATCACACCGGGCCAAATCATCAATTTCTGGGCGACATGGACTCGCCGCACGCACACCATCAAATGTACTACAATCCACATATGTTTCATCCGGCGGCTAGCGCAGCTTCGGAGTGGCACTCACCTGCAACGGCGGCAGATAACTTTTCGCAAAATTCGTCCGGCAGCCATCAAATGCTACAGCCGCATCACGTAAACGGTGGTGGTGGCGGCGCAATTGGTCACGGCAGTGGATCCACCAGTTCCGCCAGCTCCGGCAGCAGTTCAGTATCCGCCTCGGCCGGCCCAACCTCAGGTAGCACACAACTGAATGAAACGGGCAGCAGCTTAGCGGAGCAACACATTGCTGAAGGTTTGCCATCACCGCCCATCACAGTTTCGGGTAGTGAAATCTCCAGTCCTGGAGCACCTGCATCGTCGTCGTCGCCACATCATGCTGCACATCATCTTAGCAACAGCAACAACAATAATAGTCCTTCGGCTAATAACAACAATAATATGACAACGCATAACAATAATCGATCGTCCCCAGTGAAGGCGCAGTACTACGATTGGATGAAGAAGCCCTCTTATCCTGCACAGCCCACACCAGGTAAACATTTTAATACGAAATACCAATATTTTTATGAGTTATTTAAATTTATTTTCTTATGCCATTGAAACTATGTACATATTATGAATTCAGTTCACCAATTAGTGATGTTTACACACAAAGGAAAAATTTGCATTGTTTTAAACTTATTTTCAGTCAGAGTTAAATAAAAAACCCCTAATTACCAAAGTGTTTAAACATGGTAGCCTTATTTCGTTTTTTAAATTATATTATGTAATTTCAGTTTTTTACAGAAATAAGCTTCTGTCCTTTAATTTCGAACGAATTTACCACGGGATTGATCGGATTAATCATTGGGATATATTTTCAAAATAGGCGAATGTTTCTTTAATCAAAGAGGCAGAAAAATAATTTGATTAAAAAAGTACTTAACTACAAGCGTTGATTAATATGACAAAGGAGAAGTCTATTTCTAACTATAGCAAATTCAAGAAATCTTAAAAATGTGCAATGTATCAAATCTAATTGTTAAAATATTTGCAGATAAACATTTTATACTCAACTCTTCCATGAACTTTTTATTATAACAATTAAAGCATGCCCACTTATTTTACACAACATAGAGGTACTATTTAGTTTTTCACTTACCGAAATATCGCCACGTAACACAGAATTCTTACGTATTTATGCGTATGTATATCATTTAAATATCAAAATCAAACACAGCTAACTGGCAATTTGTCCTTTATATTCCTAAATCCGTCATGATATATGTATGTATGCTCAAAAAGCAACATTCCAAAGAATTTTATATGACAGAAAATGTAGCAGCAATATGGCTCGTGAAAACCATTAAGAATATTTACTCGATCCCATAAAAATCCACCAAAGAATCATAAATTATATTAACTCATTTTTTTTAAAGATTTATTGCGTTAAGCCGCGAAACTGTAGGGTCCGTAAGTCACAGTTAAGCTTTTTGTCGTCTTAATACATTGTAGACGAATTAGAAGCATCAATCAAATTTACTCTTTTAGATTTACTTGAGAAAATTTCAAACATTATCTTTAGGTATTTCTCATTTATGCATATAGTTACGGACTAATTGTAGGGTTCGTTCAATAAAGGCTAAGCCGACTTATATAAACTTTTTGATTTGTATATGACTCTCCTCTCTCGTCAAAATCTATCGTGCTCTTATTAAATCTAATATTTCAAAAGAGGACATCAGTTTTGGTGTCCTACAATTTTAGCTTGCTTTTGAACAAATCTGTCGATATGTGTTTGTATATAAAATCCTATATAAACATATCTTTGCACAGAAAACAATCTATCGAATATGGTGGACTCAACGAATTTAAATTTGTTCTTCTCACAACAATTAGCGTCTGCATGAAATAGTACGGTACAATTTCCACTTACCATGCCTTCGCTGCCTTTTGATTTTTCGTTTCTTAGTACTAATTTTTGAGTCATTCTCATTTGCCTGGCTGGCGCGCTTCCAACGCAAACACGATCTACTCACGATTTAGGGCAGAAAAGTGCGAAAGGAATTTCCAAAATTTTATGGGCGTTATTTGTTGACATTTACGATCAGTCAGTCAGTCAGTCGCTCCATACCCCAAGCGCTTGTTTGTCTTAAAATCTTTTCACGTCGATTTATAGCTCCATGCCCCCTGTGTGTATATCCATTAAGACCATAAAATCTGATGGATTGCAATTAACGTTTATTGGTGGGTTTTATTTAATCCAACGGTCAACACGCCGGCCTTAAAAATAATTTATTTATTTGAATAAACATTTTTCAGAGATTGATCCATTAGCAAACAAGATGAAAGAAGAGAGGCTAACACCAACCACAATGTTGAGGTTCAATATTTACATATGCGAGTTGTTGGAATGTAGTAGAACTTAAGATCACCGCAGGGTGCTAACCATTTTTGCAAAAGATTGCATTCTTCAATCAATCATCGGAATCGATGGTATATAACTGAAATACATACATATGTTCTCAACTGATTTCAAATATAATTTTTTGGCATTATTTGTAGTTTGCCTTTTTCGCCTTTTTTATTTTTATCATGCCTTTTTTATGGCATTTTCACCAAGTTGAATTAAAGTCAAGTCGCCAGAGTCGGAAAGCACTCCTCGGCAAATTAGCTATCAGGTATTTAGTGCATGCCCTTCTTCCGGGAAATTCATGATTAGAACGTGCTTTTGTTCTTGCTGGCTTGAGATTAGACGTACTTGTAGAGTAGTTATATTTCGGTGCTGTTGTCGTCAATAGGTGGGGCAATAAAACTTTGTTTTGCGATTAGATTAACTTATTTCAAATACAGTGTTTTACTGTTAACTTTTTTCCTGTTTTCGTTTTTTTCTCTTATTAATGTCAATCGTGTGCAGTTGGTGCGCTTAAATTGGTAACGTTCGCGCTGTTATCGCGCTCGATAATGGCAATTGCGCCTTAATATAAATAAACCGAATTTATTGGTGCTTTGCCTATAAACCAATAAGAGTTCAAATTACTTCCAATAAAACTAAATAGCGACATTTAGCAAATCTTTTCGGCAATAATTTTGGAAATTCCTTTGGCGCACACGTCAATATCATTTACTACGGGTAAAAGCGGAACCGTAATTACTTCGATAAAATTTTAATTATTGCGTGTATTTTTTATAGCTGGCAATATTTGCCAATGACACACACGTACAATGCGAGTTCAATGGCGACCATTATCCAAAGATCGAAATACATAACTTTGGTCGTATGTTAAAGTCGAAAGAGTTTTCAATTAGTAAAAGGTAAAAAAATTTATTGTGATTTGGCTAAATTTATTGATTATAACGCTTTAGCTCAAAATAAAGTTAAAATAAGTAGAAGCTTTTAGTTAAAAATGCATATAGCCTAGATTCTGACACATTCATATAGCCATTGAAGATTTAAGTTCAGGGGAAATACCAAAATATAACTTACTTCTTAATAGATTAGATTATATATGTAGACTCGAGCTTTTAAGAAACTGTGTATTTAATGTCTGTCTGTCTGTGTATGTAATAATCTATTGTTGGATTGCAAAGCAAAGACGTTATTATAGTTCAACCAATTCCTGCACGAAACTCGAAAATTCAAAAATAAATTAAGTCCATAGGATCTAATTTTTTTTAAAGAAAACCTTTAAAACCGTATACTTATCTTACATGCTTAACTGTGTTTTTGCTATTCTATCAAGCTATGTAATCACTCACAGCGTAAAGAACATTATAGGCTGTTCCAAAATGTTTTCATTATCTGCCCAAAGAACATTGATAATAAACTCAGATTAATTCATATGCTTTTTATTGACGAGTTTCATAATATGTATGCGCGGTATATAAAACTAATACCGAATGTCATCTAGAATGACACATTGAGATTTAATATGTCAATACGCACGAAATTTATATGTGCTCATATATTAAAAAATCTGAAGATTTATACAACCCTTCGAAAAGTGTGCGCGCCGAAATCAGTTGGATACGTCACAAGCATAAAAATGCCAGCTCAGAACAGCACAGCGAGCCAGCCAGTCCTTAAAACTCCATTTTCGATTTGTCCAAATGTTCAAATGTCTGGCGTTTCGAGTGTCGCTCAGGCGCGGAAACGGTGATAAGGCATTAAAATGGAACAAAAATGGCTTCACACCTCACCAAAAATTGAAAAAGAAAAACGCGCGACCACGATCGTTATCAATATTTACGTTCATACCTTCAACTTCATATTTCGGCTGGGGCCAACAAGCAGTCGATTTATTTTTCCTTTTTTGTTGTTATTTGTTGTTATTGTTTTGCAAAGGGGGTCTGTTGCACTGACGCCCGGGATTAGCTGGCAAACATGATGGGTTCAAGTTGAAGTTGAAATGAAATTGGTTGGGGCTTTTGCGTCGCTTCGTCTGCCTAAACAAATGCGTTTATGCGCTGATATTGAGAGCGCGATTACTACGATTAAACGCACTAATTGTGCATAAGTGAAAATATGCATGCGCATACATGCATTTATAAAGCTGTAGATATGCATTTGGATAAACGGCGGGTAATTTTTTCGATAAGCATTGCCAGGAAACAAAGCCATATTACATTTTCCATATGCATACAGTGTAAAAAGAAATCATAGCAGCCCATGCTAACTTATTTATAACAAACAAAGGCTTGAACAGTCACTTTTAACAAATATTTAATAACATTTAAAATTATGGAAATGTCCTTTTAATTAATTATTTGCATCATTTTTAAGACGATCTTTTATTTACTTTTGTTATGACTTTCGTGACTCGCGCCAGAATAGCGCTACAAACTGCACTTACTAAAAATTCCTCACCAAAACCTTCTAGAGATCCGCGGATAAAATTATGTTGTATATCTGGAGAATTCAATGGAATATGGTAAAGCGGATGACGCCAATTGGAAGATCATCGTTTGTAACGTATGTCTGCATTCTCTAGCAACAATACATACATACATATATCACCCTAGTCTGACGAGAGTCATAAAAGTAACAGCTCAATATTTTGCATCAATTTAGAGTTTTTGTTATGAGAAAATAATATCTGAAGTAGCAAACATTTGTGGCTGCAACGTCGAAATGGAGCAATACATCGATATGCTTTAAAAAATCTATACAATACAAAAGTCGATATATTGAAATATAAAGCCGATAATCCTGTTAGCGAGCGCTTTTTAGCTTAATGGTTGTATCTTTAAAGATACAGTGGGCATTTAAGGGTTAATGGAATTTTGATTGTAATAAAAATAGTAAAAATAAATCTGCCAGCTAAAGTTCAGCTAAATTTATTATTGCAGACAACTAAAATGGCAATTATGGGCGCTTTAAATTTTCCCCAATTACGTTCGGCAACCCTTCAAGTAAGGCAGTCCTGATAAGAAAAATCTAAAAATAAATTTCTTAAATCGAATTTCCTTTTCGAAAGTTTAGAAATTAGCCAACTCATAAAGTAACAACGAAATCAAATAAAGACATCAAATCGAAGGCTTAGTTGTCAATCATATCATAGTCGCCAGATTGAAGCACTCGTATGGCAACAACAAATTCTGATAAACCAGTGTTAAACGTGTCTTCCAATATGGCCGGCACGTTTGCACAAACCAGCTGCGATGAATACTTTCATACACCTATGAGTGAGTATATGATGGGTTTGTTGCTCTGTCCAAAATATATACAACGTTGGATCTTTTATGGCTAAAATAAGATTTGCCACAATAACCGCAATTACAACAACACTTTTCGTACTCGTACCCCCACCAAAAGCAATGGCGAAGGTAATGGCGTTGGCGATGGCAATGCCAATGATAGTGCCAATAATCGTAGGCGCACAATCATTTAGCAATACAATAAAGTAGCAATGATTATAAAAAAATTTAATGTCTTAATGAGAAATTGTAAATATTCTAAATGCGTTAACAGCATTATGAGTGAAATATTACGCCAATTACTTTTATTTTTATTTTTACTATTATTGTTGTTGTTATTATGATTGCCACTCACGGGCGTGCACAGATTTCCGCACAATTCACCAATTAAAAACAAAATGAATTTATGCTTGCATCATAAATGCGGTTAATCGGTTAACCTCGGTAATTTCGGCGAGTAACCGAAATCGTATACAAATCCCCAATAAATTGTCGCTGTTGTTGTGGCACCAATGCCAAGTGCTACTCTTACTTTATTATAAGAAACAAATAATAAAAATGAATGAAAGTGCATGCCTTTGCAGTGATTGACTGCAATTAAAGTAGCACAATTATAGGCGCAATAGAGCTGCCAGCTGGGGTTTGCTTTTATGAAGACCGATTAAGCAATATAACAGCGGCAGCAATGAATGTGATTGGCTTTTCACACATAGTATTTGAAAAAGTCGATTCGCTACTTTGAGAAAAAAATAGAAAAAAAAGATTGCATCAATTTTGCTTGGGAATATCTTATGCTATGCAATATAATACTAAAATATCATTATTATGATATTGCTACACTCTGTAAGCGAGTTTTCAGTCGGAGATCGAATTATGCGCCTAATTTCGTTTTTAAAATAGCATTCGTATTATATTGTTGCAAATATAATGGGCAATTTACAACAACTGCTTCTAAATAAAATAAAACGATTGGCATCCTATCTCTATTTATCAAAGAAACATCCCTTAAAATCAATACATATTTTCCATATATATTTTTCTATTACGATTTTTTAAAAGTCTAAGCTTTTGGGCTCAACAAATTCTCGGAAAACGTTTATTGCAACAAGTTTTTGACGTTTTTGAAAAAGTGGTAATTGCTTGACGAGAGTTTCGGTATATGTATGTATATGGGATGGCTGAAAGATTCTCATAGCCCAGTTCGAGCACTTTAATCTCTCTGACTATAATATCGTTGAACCATACAAAACTTGCTGCATATAAGGCAAATAACTGTATACGATTCTATAGACAAACGGTTTTACATAAATAATCGTTTCGGTGAATCGCTTGCTTGGCATCGTTGAGACGATAATCGTTTTCAAGTTACGTCAATTATATATGTATATTCAACTATTAATAAAGTAGTATTCAGTTTAAGATATTGTTACAAAAATGGTTATTACTAAAGTTATGTTGGTTAATGTTGTGATGAGAATTTTTGTCATATCAAATTTTAAGCAGCAAACCGCCATACTTGAAATTGCAATAAAATGAGATATGAGATATTGAAAATGTGATTTAAGTACCTACTCTTTAAAATGTAACCTACATTTCTTATGCATTTTTCTTTGAAATCATTTCGGTTTTACATTTAACATTTTTCATTTTAAATTGTGCATTCAATTTTTTGTTAATTTTAAAGCTTCTTTTCTCGTTGCCAACATTACGGTTTGCCGTTATTACGGCTTTGTATTTATACTACGATTTATTCAAAAAGCTATGCAATCTAAACTAATATCATGAATTTACTAATTTATTAAAGGATCATACACAGAAGCTGAGCTTTGCACCACTCCTAGCTTAGAAGAATTCACAGATATGTTGGACCCAAGCGGTAGGCGGCAATTCTTTAACACATATCACTTCCATTTCTTAAGCATTTCTACATTTTTTGCATGCAATCTTTTCGTTCATTTTCGAAGTAGTGCCATTTATGCCGGGGCGAGCGTCAGGCCGTAAAATTTAAATTATTGTTAATTAAGCAAAATTTAGAAATGTTTTTCTGCCTCCTACTTTTTTTCATCATTTTTTCTTAGCTGGGAAATTTATGGTTTTATAACCACTTTTGCATGCCCATTTTATATCAACTTAAGCACGAAGAAGGCAAAAAGCAAAAAAGAGAAATAAAAGTACGGCTTGCGGCTGTGGCACTGCAGCGCATAAGAGCAAAATAATTATGCCACATGCATTTTTACCACTCTTAGCATTTATAAAATTTTTGCCTTTAGTTGTTTTTTTACCCTGCCAGTGAAGCGCGAGTTGGGCACCGACATGGCATGTTGCCGTTGGCGGCGCGCTTGCAACACTCCTCCACGGCTCCATTGCGTGCTCAGCTGCCATTTTCGTTTGTTCGCTGGTTCGTTCCCTCGCTCACTCGCTCGCTCCTTCCTGGGGCGCAATTCGTGCAACAAGCCCACATTTCTGGCCATAAACACATAAAACCGGTATGCGAGTGTGCGGCCCAGCCAATGGCGTGCACGGTCGTTTCGTGTGTGGGGATTTGGCTTGGCCGCTGCCGTTCTTCATTGTGTTTTATGCGCGTTCCTCGCCGCTTGCATGCTGCATGCCACATTCGCTGCACGTAGTCGCTGCACGCGATCAGATAAACTCATAAATTTTTCCATCTCAATGAATACGTACGCATAACTTCAACTTGCCTTGCGCGCCAGCTAGTGTGCATGAGAATGAGTGATGTCCGCCATTTTGAAATTCCATTTCTTCATGTTGAACTCAATTGAGCCTTATGAAGCGAATGGAATGCACTGAAATTCGTATTGTAGCTGATACTTGAAGCTTCTCTTGAAATTCAAGCATATTCTCATAAGAAAATCATTTTTTAAATGCAATCCTTTTGGAAAAAATTTTAGCATAGAGCCAATGCTGCTGATCAGCTTTTTTATATTTCTATACTCTACGTCTACGCTTATAGGATATATCTCTTTCTGTGTTGATTTCCGGCTGTCTGTCTGTCTGCTCGTGTGTCTCTCTATAGTCGCAGTAGAGATAGTATAACAAGTTGTTCGATTCGGATCAAATTTGCTACACAGTGACTGTGAACTTAGTTTTAGCTCCGAAATGATTCGATGAATCGGTTGAAGAACACGCCCACAATCGACCTATAAGTCCACACACAAGTACCTCGGAATTTGTTCATCAAAATTACTGAAAATTGCCTATTTGCTCATTTAAAAGAATGATATTTGGTACTAAAGCTTAGATATCAGCCTTACATGTCGCACGGAAAACGGGAAAATCCTTTTAATATCCACCAGAGCGTCCATATTTGATCACTTCAATTCTGTAAAGAATACTTTTAAATTTTCCAAAGAGAGTCGTGGTCTGCCCACCATGAAAAAAGTAAATCGAATATACCCATAATTTTTGTTGTACACCAATGTTTGACATAGTACCTATATGTATTTTTCTATTAGAATTTGTTTTAAATTTTCCCAAAATCGGCGTACTCCACCCACTTCATAGGCGGTAGGTTGTATATGCCCAAAATTTCATTTCTTTCAGTGCAGAAAACTGGGTATGAATTGCCGTCGGCATTGAAATCTGAATATTTTGGAATCAGCTCTTAAAACTTTAAAGTAAACACGATAGTAGTGAGGAATAGTCAAGAGGGCATGGTAGTAGACAAATCGCAGAAATCCCGTGTTGCAAGCCCGCAAAATCGCCACAGCTCTTTACGCATATGTATATAGGTTTCTTTTATTATTGAAAAAATTGCAAAAGTTAAGTTTTTCAGTGTTTCAGTGTCAAGTGCATCATGAATCGTGCCGTGAGATTACGCCATACAAGCCCAAAAATAATCATCATAAAATTTTTATTTACATTCGACCGAAAATAGCTCGAAAATGGCGCTTACTTTAAATACCGACAATTTACACGCAGGCACCTCTGCCCCATGACAAACACTGTCTACCACTAAGCACACAGCGTGTAATATGCCTACGTACAAACACTAACACACACATATACATATGTATGTATATATGGGCACCTCCCTACAAGCGAGCCAGCCATATATTAATTTTTGCGGGCTTGCTACACTTTTGTGCCCGAAATAAACGTCAAATCGAATCAAATGATTTTATGATGTAATTTGAGCTAATATTTACGATATAACAGCATCTAAAATATACCACAAAATGCCAAATAATGTTATTGTTATATTGTCGCTCGGGTGACGGCAGATACATGTGCACATGTGTAGATACATTATCGGCTACGCTTTACGATGCCGCAACGAAAGCACCGAACTTGCGTTAAAGCGCTTAAAGATGCCATTTGCCGGCGCATACAAACACACTACGGTGAGACGGAAGGAAGCGCCGTTGAAAGCGTAACCGACACTTGCTAGCTTACGCTTTTTCCAATGGGGATTTGAGCATGTTCCGGTTCTTCTGCTATTTTTTGCAAACTAAATTTTTCTTTCTGCACAACTAGAACAGTCGTGCCAAATGCCGATGGCAAAGCATATACCCCGCTCTCCACCGCACCATTGTTTTGAACAAGTGCCCAAAACAAATTGTTGACTGAGAATCGGCCGAACTCACAGACAGACAGACAGGCAGATGCACAGATACACTCCATCTCTGGCCATCTCGCCATCGCAATCTCAAGGGTGCAATTCACGAAATTACGACTTCTGATTTGGAAATGCGTGCAATACAAGCCGCCGTGCAAAAGTCGAGCGAGCGAGCGAGCAAGTGCAAAAGTCACTGGAACGCTTTGCCGGCATGTTGGCATGCTGGCATCTGTCGGCACTTCCGCCAGCCATCCGAACAGTGTCTAACGCTTTAAGCTTAAATAAAAATCACAGCAAAAACGGAGCACTCGCCGAAATAATAAATGTTTCCCAGGACAGTGCCGCTTCATCAGTATTCAAAGTGAGACATCACCCTCGTGATAATTGCACAGAGACAACGAGTGTCCTTCGCTTTCAGCGGCGCGTCCTTTCATTCTGCTGCGGCACAGTCACAGCTTGCCTCGGCAGCGTTGTTTTGTCATGCTTGCTGCTGCCGCCACTGCTGCTGTCAACAAGCAACACGAGGCACTACACTCCGTTCCTCGCTGCGGCAATGCGTGAAATGGCAATTATGGCTTGTGATGTCTCTGTTGTGACTACTGCTTGTTGCCTGTTGGTGTTGCTTGTCTCGGTTGGTCTGTGGTTGGTGGTGGTGGCTGTTAGCTGCTGCGGTCGTCCTTGTCGCTTAACAACTTAAACGAATTTAAATTGTTATGCATGCATGTGGGAGGGCCACTCCCGCTATCGCTGAGTTTCAACGTAAATGCTTATTATGTCATCTACGTGGGAGATGTTGGCACAGAAGTAACAATAGCTATTTTTTGTCTTCAGGGATTTTCTTGGCAGTCATTTACAATTGCTATCGTACAAGCGAACCTTTGCAAATTATTTTGCCACAGTCTTGCCTGAGTCATTTGGTCATATGTGCAATCCAATGGCCTGGTCAGACTTGAAACGCAAATAAATCTCTGATACTGTCGAAAGTATAGACAAAGCCTCAAAATATTAATTACAACAGAAATTTTTCTTAAGTTACAATATGAAGCTCTAATAGCTTCAAAAATATTCCTTCAAAATGCAAAATATGTATTCGAGAATAACTGTTTACTACCCACAGTATTGCAATATCGAAACTGCATTCACGTGATTTAATACACAGACGACGATACCTGCTAAGTATTTGCACAGCTGTGATATTTATATCAAAAGCAATATTGTACAATTTCATGTAATTCCCTGTTATCAGCTTGAATGAGTAATCAGTAATGCCAAAAATCGACCAATCAGCGTGATTCTTATTACCAATATCGTTGAAAAAGATTTCAGAGCCTAAAAACTTTCTGCGTAATGTGGCTTAGAAATGAAATTAACTTGGTAGAAGAACTTCATAAATTATTCGAAGCGATCAATAAATAGCAGAAACTCAATAATCGAACAGCTTTTTTTCTGCGCACAATCGATTGTCATTTCGACAGTAATCAATTTTTATTGTAAAATCCAGTTCTATAAAATGGTAAGCCTCGGGGCTATCGGTCTGTTTGCATGCTTCGCTTTGTCGGCGAAAACTGTTAAACCTTTGAGCAACAATATTACTACCGCTGCAACTACACAACAACAACAACAAAATGGCAACAACGTTCTATTGCATTTGGATCACACGGAAACGTGATAAAAGCGATCGTCTTTTTACAACATTTGATTAATGTGTTGCATTTGACGGACGAACGAGACGGACGGACGGATGGAACGTTATACGCTCATAACTTCATAGCAATATCGCTCGCATTTGCAATTGTTGGTTTAGGGATTTTATTATCGTGTTACATTGACAGTGGCGGGCATAGCTAAAATTACTGTGGTGGCGTATGCATACAAATGCACTATATGCACATATGCGAGTGTGTGTGTGTGTGTACTTAAGTCATAAAATTCCCAAATTCGGTATTATTATTTTGAGCTATGGGGTTAATGCTAATGGCTGCAGTGATGCCAACTATTTTTATAAAAAGCAAAATAAATTTAAGCTTTTTAAAAAAATGCAGAAATTTTTTTATTATTTATTAAAAGTATGTTACGTTGTTCTTTTTAGCTTATACTATTTCAACATTCTCTTTTTAAATCCATACTGTTGTTGCTATGTAGAAATCTGTTTTTGCAGTAGATTTGAAAAATCTGAAGCTCATTTAAAATTTTCGGAAGTATATTTGAAATATTTCGAAAAATATGTGAAAATTTCTGAATAACAATTAGAATATCTGAATTACATTTTTAACTTTTTGAAGATGTTGATAAAAAAAAAGAGAAACGCCCAAAATGGTGTGAGAAGCGCCAAGTTGGCAACACTGTATTCAGGGTGCTCAATAAGCCTCGCTCTTGGCTAAATGTGCACTCCCTTGATCTTGCGAATGGTTGTGGTTCCAATGGGTCTGTCGGAAAAAGGCGCACCTCAGCTTTTCATAACTCTTGCGATGCAGCCTGCTTGACTGCCCCGCACTGTGATGGTGACTTATAGCGCAACTGCAACGACGCATGCGCTTATCTTTGACCAAGCATATCTATCTATCTATCTATTTATCCTGAATGAAGTGAACTAAAGTGAACTATTTTCTGTTGATTTGTTCCTCAAGTGGGATTAGTGCTTTCCACAGCGCGGTGCATTTGATGTGTCTCTGTGCGAGGTGCCCTCCCGCCCGCTGCAACGCCGCGGCGGGCATAGATACATACATCATTGTCATAACGTACTGCAATATGTCAAGCTAATGCCCCAGCATGGTTGCCCTAATCCATCATGGCGGACACATTGAGTATTGTTGAAGCAATATTTAATGCATTCTAAACAACTGCGAGCTTAATGCAGTTACTTATGGGTGCGAGTGTGTGTACAAATTGTATAAATTGGATTTAATCGAGCAGCAAAAGGAGCACCCATTCCCTTCACGTGCATTGCGTGCAGTCGTCAGTGCGTCTGTGAAATTCGTAATTGTACATATCTTTGACGTTTTTTAGGCAATTACAGCCATTATTATTTTTATAAAACTTTTCTTTTCCTTCACAGAATATGTGTCAAGTGAACAGGCATCAGTTTGTTGTTGTTTTTCTTGTAATTTTTTACTGCTGCTCCCATTGACTGACACAATAATAAAAGCATTTCGCACCTTCTTCTGCTATTTTGTGCAATAAAAAAACGCGTGAATTATTTAAAAGAAAACAACAATTAAAAATTTGTTATTCCAAATAATTTCACGCGCTTCCCTTTCCCCCCTTCATCGGCACACATGCACATATTTGCACAATAGCTATACCCACCCCACCTTGAGCCACATACAAACGCCGTAGTTAATGTGCGCGGCGGCGCGTCGGGACACCGCTTGTGTGCGTCTTCTGCGCCTGTTTTCCACTTTCCTCCACACGAAATTTCCAAACGATAAGACATTTTTAATTGTTCAACACCATTATTTGCTAAATGACATACAAAATTTATGTACTCAGATTATAAATAACGTTTGTGTTAAGAATAACAGCAACCTGTTATGCTCTTCGCTGGCTGTATCTTCAGCTCGTCGTACTATAAAGTATCATTCCGTTCTATCTTATCACGGCGCCTTCAGCTGAAACCAGCTCGTTTGGATTTTGAAGATTTGCTCAGTTGTATATGTACATTTTCTGCTGAATAGCACGCATGTTTATTATTCATTTGCTTTAGACTTACGGTTAATTTGAATGCTTGAAGTAAAAAAATAAAAATTTACACCGAGAATATAAATTTTTAGCGTAGTGCAGTAATTTATATATCTGCTGTAAAAGTTGTCGACAAGTTCAAATAATTGTCTATTGATTTTCTTTTAATTAGGTATTGTCTGAGATCTCGTTTATACTACATACATACATATGGTGAATAGTGATTTATTGAGAATTTTTATTAAAAATAACAAGCATGTAAACAAATTTATATCTTTAATGTAAGCCTTTTTTATTCGGCACAGATTTTGGTTTCAGCTTATACAAAAATTAATGTAGAAAACTATTGAAAAAGTACAAAATGTTCATTATGTTGAAAATATGTTGAAACCATCGTAATTGTTTTTGTTATAATTTATATGTGAGGTAAAAAATGTAATGCACATTTAGCGATTAATTGAAGTTCAGCCCAAGAGAATGCAATTTGAATGTTTCCGTTCAAACGGTTTGAAGATCTTCCTTCAAAGATAAATTATATTCAAATACGTGATTGATTGAATCAATGTCGAGAATTCGAATGAGGCGAGCTCTAGCCTAATATCTATAAACTGGTATTAAAATCGATTGATCGTCATCTCAATTGCAATTTTTATATGAAAAAAAATAAGAATGCAAAATATAAAACTGTGACTTTTGTGTCTCTTGCCAGAATAGGGGCCGCCCTGTCAGTGGTTTAAGGATTGCACTGCATATTCTGCAACGTAATTTCGTTTTTGCCACATGTTGCGAAATCATTCACCAAATCAAATAAGTACCATTATTTACACACATTAGCGTAGTCGTAGTCGGGGCTTAACCATGATCCCAATGTTGAGATGACATTTGAAAAAATTTCTACAAATCTATTCAAACAATCGCTATCACTTCTTCAAAATGCCAACACAAATAAATCTAATTAAACAGACAATACTGAAAAAGCACATGAGACGAAGATTGCGAAAATCTGCTCCACGAGTAAAGGTCTAGCAATCACAATCTAGATCACGCTTTTAGCGAGCAGCGGGCTATGAACTGAGCTGCGAGTATCTGAAATATGGCGCACTCAGATTTCCACACTCGCTTGCTCGCTCAGATAGGACACATGCGAGCACACTATAAATTCATGTCTAAACAAAAGTGTAAAGACAAATAGTGCGGCCGGAGATAACTTGAATTCAGATTCCAATTTGAAAACTATAGCCAACGATCTACGTGGAAAATGCCGTGCAGTCGTGCAGCCTGCGGCCAGAGCAGAAAGTCGCGCAGCGTGGCATTTAGGCATTTAGGCAGATAGACAGACAACATGCCCGCCAGCCAGCTCGTTGTATATCTTAATTTTCGTGCAGGCACTTATCATTTTGGGAAAATATTTGTATGTTTGCTCGGCATAATTGTGTGCTAGCTGCTTGCACACAAAATTAGAGCAAAATCCCGAAATGTTTGCACTGCGGTTTGAAGAACGAAGCCGGCGATGGCGACGGCGACATGCTGATGATAATGCGCCTGCCTGCCTTCATTGCTGTCGTGCTCACGCTGCTGACGTCGGGAGCTGCATATGACTCGAGTGTGAGCCAGCCAGCTCCTCTGCTGTTGTTATGGTGTGCGAACAGTTTATGACAGCTGTCATTTCTCTAAATTTGATTGACTAATTGCGCAGTGTTCCGCCTACCCTTCGCCTTCATAGAGCAATCCGAACAATTTGCAATTTTCCATTAAAGACAGAATATTGGGCCCTTCCTTTCAGATATTTTGCACGTACAATTTAAATATTGCCTGCAGAGGCTATCATCTTCGTTGTCGTCTTTGGAACGCAACAACCGTGTGATGGAGTGACGGAGTTGATGTCAGTGTCTCTCGACTTTTGCAAATATTTTTGTAGCTATATAGAATGTTTGGATAGAACTCAAAGCATATCACATGAAATTGTTTATGACTCGGCGTCGGGCAAGGTTAAACCGCTAATATCCCAGAATTAGAGAGAAGCTCGCGAAGCACTTATTTTTAGTTCGTAGATTATAAAAATGTGATTTTTGTCTAAAGTTTACCGACGGTTATCTTAAAGTACGTTTGCTTTTTCACTTGGCATGTGCAAAATGTTATAAATTAATGCATGCATAGAACATTTTTTAAATCACCAAAATTATTACCTAAATTGTTTATATTAGAATGTTTGTTTCAGATATACATATTTGTAGGACATTGTATAATACAAATCGTTACAACAATTGATATGCACAAATCAGTTGCATTTGAAATAAATTTGCTAGACTTGGTTTATGGAAAAAATTTTTAGCAGCAAATCAATTCTCAAGTTATGTATCAAGTTTTTTTACGTATTCTGAATGGGCATTATTTTCTGCATTATACATATATACAATACATCTATAGATGAACGAGTGTGTTAAACGTTTCAATTTTCTTACAGGTAAAACCCGCACCAAGGACAAATATCGCGTGGTCTACACCGACTACCAGCGGCTTGAACTTGAGAAGGAGTACTGCACATCGCGCTACATAACCATACGCCGCAAAACCGAGTTGGCACAGTCGCTCTCGCTGTCGGAACGGCAGGTGAAGATCTGGTTCCAGAACCGCCGCGCCAAGGAGCGCAAGCAGAACAAAAAGGGCAGCGATCCGAGTGTCATGAGCGGCGTACAGCACAGCGAGTATGTCAATCTGATGGACACGAAACCGAAGCTGGAGCCGGGGCTGCATCTGCCGCATTCGCTGCACCCGATGAGCTCCATGGCCGCGATGAGCATGCCGAACATGAGCCTGCACCATCACCTGCACAGCCACCACTCGCTGGCGATGAGCGCCGCACACTCCCACCAGCTGCACCAGTCGCCACATGCGGCCGTCGCGCAAATGTCGGCAGCGGCCGCCTCCAGCGTCGGCTCGCACTCGATGTGACAACCCTATTGCAGCAATGAATACGATGCCTCTGCCGTGGCAGCAGCCGAGGAGGTGGAAGTAGCCCTGGCCGCCGTTGCCGCAGCCGCAGCCGCCAGCTCCATACACACTGGCCACACTGACTACCAACAGCTGCACAGCACTTGTCCTAGTGAAATGTAAATGAATTAAACTCACAGCACAGCCTGCCACTGCTGCAATAGCATGGCAGCGGACGCGGCCGCCGAGTGCCACGTGCGCATGCGCGATGAGCCGCAATTACGTATCGCACGTTGTTGTCTTTCGTGTTTGTATGTTCGGACTGCGGCCACGCTAAGGTGACGCATCTCTAACACACCCACAGCTACACACCGCGTCAGGTGCCACACCTTTTCACACACACGCACACACTAAGTTCAGGCACACACTCACCTCTCACCGTTGCACCTAGCAAATAAAGCGTTACCCGTGTAGGTCATCAACAACAGCGGCGGAGGAGAAGGCGAAGGCGGCGGCGCAGACAAACGCGTTTACGTGTACATTTTATTTTTATCATTATTTTGTTTTACACATGAAAAAAGAAACGGATAAGTTTATCGTATTGTATCTACATATATCACAATTCAATGGGCAGCACGGTCTATGCATTCCCATTCTAGCACATACGAGTAGTTAGTTAGTTAGCTTAGAGTCTAGCATATACAAGATTCGCACAAATCTTACATTGAGAAAATTTATTGCAGCCGTCCCAAGCAACGATTCTTATCTTCTTAGCTAATTTAAGGCTTACGTACTTAATGGCGGTTCCATGCAAAATCCGCACAAAAAGACCATTTATAGTTAGTCATTCTAGTATTGCAAGTCGAGATGCAGCTGCAGGGAAATGCCACTCTAGAAACCTGAAAATTTAACCATTTTTGATGATGAAATAGTAAATGCAAAATAAAATTTATTTCAAAGCCTTTTTTTACAAGCTTTGAAAAGTATTTGAAGAACATTGTTCTCAACAAAATGGCGGCGTCAGAGCTCGGCAAGGCAAACCTCTCATAAAGACTTGTGCCTATCCGACGGAACGATTTCTGCACGAAGTTTTGACTTGGTTTTTGTTTCAACTAGCTTTCATTTCTATATAAAAATAGCTTTCAAAGCATGTAGCGAATTTCAAGAAATTTTATATTTTGTAAAAAAGCACATAATATTTTCTATAGCAAGGAAGCCAGTGATGACCAGTCTATGTTATGTGTTATAACTTTCTTAAAACTCAGCATATTTTGCTGAATTTTTATTTGCTTTTTTTATATACATATTGCATATTTTTATACTAGCATATATTTTGTATACATAATTTTTTCTATATTATCATGCTCAGTTAGTTTTTCAAGAAATTACAACACTTGTTCGTAGTTTCACGTATTTGTGGCTCCTCTTGAACTACTTTAAAATTCTTTACAACAAAAATTGTATATTTTTGAAGAATTCTAGAGTGCATTACCCCTTAAGCCATTTCGTTTAGTTAAACCTAATTGTAAAAGTTCGTTGCAATTGTTGTTGTATCATATAATGCAAGTTTTGCATTACCAAATTGCATCGCATTTTATCGCACCATCTCATATCATATCACGCATGTAAATATTTTCCGGTCGTGCCCCGCACTGTTTACGTCACGTAAATATTGTGTAAGTTTAATGTTTATTACTCTGTTATAGTGTATCTGTGTCCCTTTTCGATTCCAATACGCTTACATAGCTTGGAATTTGCAATTTGTTTAACGCCTATGGTTCTTTTTCGCCTACGTACAAAACTACTTTAAAAGCAGAGTATAATTATTAAATAATATTAACTTTACAGCATTATTATTTTCTAGATTTACGCTTATTTAATTATATAATGTCTAATTTAAATCGCATCAAGCTGATTGACTCTAAAGCAAATCTATTTATATTTAATATAATTTCAACGCTGTTCATGTATGTATGTATATTTTGAATAATTTGCAATTCAATAAATTTTAATGACAATGGAAAAGGAGTTGTTTATTTAACATGATATTTAATGCCTGTTTTGACTAAAACTATAAACTACAGTGTCGAATGATGCTTGAGCTGCATTGTCATATTCCTTGAAATGCGTCTAAGCTGTCAACGGCCTTTAATCCCTTAAGCCTGGTAATAAGTTCGGAAAATTGCACAAGAACTTTCATACTTAGTTAGCCGTTATGCCTTGTTGTAGTTTAGGGTCTCGTCTAGTTGCCACTGTTTTGAGCATTTCTTCCTCGCTTCCAAGCGATGAGCTTAGCTTTGGCTATTTTGGTTTCTTGACAAGAATCACTTATTATACCCCAACCCAACTCTATGGTAGAAGTATATACAGTAAAGCCTCGCTTTGCGACGTTTCACATTGCGTCGAAAAATATTGGCGAATAAATTTTCGTTATTTCACATCGCATCGTAAAATTCTTAAGTTTTAATTTTCTGTATTAATAAATAAATTTATTAGACACTGGAAATTGCTTTGTTTGGATTTACCATTGAGACGTACCTATGTATCTTCAATATTTTAGCACACTTCCATGCAATTCGAATTGCGACGTTTCGCTTGCGACGAATTTTTTTGGAACGAATTAACGTTGCAAAGCGAGGCTTTACTATATTAACTATTTTCGAAATTTTTCCCCCTTAAAGGAGCCGAGTTATGTAAACACATTAGTATATAGAAATGATCAGCATCACTTTCTTGATTTCCGGCAATCCCCACTCCATAATAAATTGCTATCGACCAGTCTATATGACTATAAAATTCTAACAAATATAATCCAATTCAAGGCCAAAAAATCGATCAGAAATATAAAACGCACTTGTGTATACTCCGAAATATGCAGAAACGCTAGACTAACGAAACTTTGGAGCATCTTATCTGGTTCAAATTTCGGATTGCCTCAGTATGCTGTTTGGGCAGCGATTTCGATTCAGAGAATTCATTATAACACCAACATAGGTGATAGCCTGACAAGGCTTAGGGTTTGGAGAGTATGATAGCCACACCCATACCCATACCCACAGCTGTGGGACATAGCCAATAAACTAATAAACTGGCTTGAAACAAGCTTTCTTGCCTTCACTTCTATGTGAGCATTATATTTTCAACAGACCTTGTTTATGTATAAAATGTGTTGTAATATTATATAATTCATGCAAAAGTTCGTAAACTAAGCTCCGACGAACTTTCTGTATACTATTTTATGAGAAACTAACGAGACCAATAAATTTATTCGATAACCGTGTGTGATCGGGATCGACAAGATTTTTGTCAAGGCAAAAATGGTCTCGGATAGTTGTAAGAAGCCTGTATAAGGCTTGAGATTAACGCTTTTTCAGAAGAATAATTGATAAACTTTAATAAAAAATGTATTTTGTAATGTAACTACATATTCCTAACTACGATTGATGCATAATTGCATAGTATAATTTTTTTACCTAATCTGAACATTGAACGTCATCTAGACTTGAGCGAGCATCGTAAGTATACTTTCCCGTTTCCTTGATTGGATGATTGCCGACAATATGAGACTGTATTTATTTCGGTGATATGTCGAATGTCGAATACTCACGAGATGTTGTCTTCATTAGCAATAAGGCGGCATACCAAAAGCGATAGCTTGAAAGGTTTGCAGGGCCTTCGCAGGAGACGGTGCCAAGTGCCAATTAATGCACGAAATACAAAAACCATAAATTTACAGATGTGCATGCATTTGTATGTGTGCGTGTGTGTGTTGGTAATATATATATATATATATATATATATACTTATGCGCATGGTTGCTTGTTGGAATATACATAGTTATATGTACAAGTGTGCATACGCATGATCGCCTTTAATTTTTCACAGCAATAAAAGCATAAATTTACTTTTATTTGGCTGCATTTCCAATTCAATTCCGACACGTCCGATGCTATCCACTAATAGAGACATACCATTTTGGCGGGATCAATCATTTCGAAGAGTGCGTCTGCGATCGCATATTAGTCAATGTTAGCCTCTGCAAGTCTACCTCTCTGCCTCTTGCCACGACGGGAGGGAATTGACAATGGGGGTCATAAATTTTATTGGGCCGCTTTAAATGGATGCCATTGCAGCTGATAGATCTGTTCAATGGCGGATAAAGTTCATATAAGACTGCATGCAATGTGTCGGTATCGTAAAGTTTTATATGCATGTGCATATGCATAATGTATGTATGTATGTGTTTATATGAATAGATGCCCCGTCCTTAAGAATTTGTGACTCGAATGGATTGTGGCCATTTCATCTGCAACATTTTCGTTGGAATGGCAATAAATCAAAGATTAAAGATCTAAAATTTAAGTGGACTACAAAACGTACTAACACGAGTAGGTATATACATACATATACATATATATATACATATTCAGAAGCATGCATGTAGACATCTGCTTGTATGTACATATATGTATATGTAGCATACTTGTTGAATAGTTTAGGAAAAAAAAGTATATCCGTTGCAAACATAACCTGAAAATAAGATTACTCATTTTTGTTACCTGAGGTTTTTGCGCTTAATTTTACACTACAATATTTCGATTATGAATTTAAAAAGCAATTTTTAAAATGTCACAACAATAAAAAAAAATAAATAAAAAATGGAAAGACGGAAAAGGACAGAAGGAAACGTTTCAAGTAACTCAACTTATTGGAAAGAAAAATGTCCATGTGCACATTGGGGCCAGATAAGGAATGTTTAGAAATGTACAAATCCATCATCCAATTCTTTAAGAAAGTGATTCGATAATCGTGAAAGCGATAATCGTTTCCGCAGAGAGGAACTCGAATCCAAAGGGTTGCCGAATGGGACTATTCTGGGTGATACGATAATGATTGGTCAGATAATCATTTGAAAGATAGCAGAAAGAATCCAATAAGCTACCTTTCTGGTGTTTTCTTGCACAAAGAGACTTAATTTGGTTCAATTGTCTAAGCTATAGACTCTCTTTCGCATAGACGATTTATGATCTAAATGAAAATTTGAAGCTCTACAGGTGATATTTTCCTGGTGATTTATTTTGCAAATATTTGATGGCAAGTTATTGAAAAAAAGGTTAAAAATTGCATTTTCTTTTAAATTCGTCGAAAAAACGTCTAACGTAAAACAGCATGAACCCCTCGAGTGCTGTCGAGACCACATTCCAAAAAATAAATTGCCGATTTCATGAGCGTGTTGCATGCACACGCTCTTAACAATAAAATTGCATTTTTTTCCAATTCACTCTAATTTTTCCCAAAAGTTACTTGTAATAAAAATGCGCACTGAACATGTGAATTCCTTAGAAGTCAGCCATGCTCGCTGCGGAAGTGCGTCAAGCGTGTAACCAAGTAGCCTTATTGCAATGCCAAGAGCAAACAAGCAAACCAACGAAGGGAAGGCACGGCACCGTCGGCAAATGGAACAATTGCATAAGAGCGCCTACGAACAATTGACTTCGTTGCATTTGCGCCCAAAGCAATTCGCCACCGAGCGGCTGCAACGAAAGAGTTGAGCAGCAGTTGCAGCCGCCACAGTTCCGCCTAAAACGCGCCATGTGGGATGGACGCAGGCGCACCGATTGCCTCGAATCTTACGCAATGACACGTACAATGCGAGCGTGGAGTGCTGCACATACGGATGCGGATGTATGCCTCACTTCGGTTTGTCCGTCAAAGGCACCGTTCCGTCACTCCGTTCAGGCACCCTCCAACCGAGCCGTCCCGCTCTGTTCCCACTTTGCGTACGTCTACTCTCGTCCATCCATCCGTCCATCCGTCAAATGCCAATTTATATTTTCGTATAAATGCGGCGAGTTATTGCCTTCGATTTTTTAGCATGTAGGTGTGAAAATTTTGTAGCGACCGCTTCAAGCTGCCTGCTGCCTGCCTCAACTCCTACTCATATCTGGCTCCGCTTTATCAAAGTGTGCGCATTTTTTCTGGTGCAGTTCGCGTTTGTGCCCCGGACACGCTATCGATCGAAGTCAGTTTGATTTCATTGTGCCGATACACAATCGCATGTCAAAATATTTTATAACTCGCCGCAGGGAGGAACACAAACTGGAAAATTTGTTGTGTTTCGTGGCCATTTTGAGATAGCTCTGAATCGAAGCGAATTCTTTGATTTTGTCGGAATAAAATTTTTGAACTCTACAAGTGTGTATGCATACATGCATATGTACACTGAGCGGAACGCAAAAGCAACAAAGCTGCTGCGAATTCTCAATTGCTATTTGATATTTCGGTTTATGATAGAACTTTTTCGATATTTTGTTTATAAGAAAATGTGCACTGAACCAAAAATCCTTTCATGCTTTATTTCCCAGGTATTTTACGCATGAGCACAATTAAATTAACTAACGTTGTCATTATTATCATTATCTTAATGCATAAGCTTTTTCTATACAAGATCGATCAATGATTTTCATTGGTCCAATGAATAGTTATCATTGGTTGAATGACAAATTATTCATGGGTCAATGAAATTATTTTGGCATATTTTAATTTTAAAATCAATGAATCTTAGTTCGTTGGTTATTAAAATTCTGCCAATGAATTTTCTTAGTTCTTAGTGACTCAACTAACTCATAAACAGCAGTGGCTCAGGGAAACAATTATCGGACGGGCTTGCTCTTGGTTTAGTCAGTAAAACAAGCACAAAATTGTGCCTTTTCGTGTTGGTTTAAGCGAAAAAAAAAAAAAAAAAAATTGGGACCCTTCAGAAGTTCAAATGTTCCTTGCGTTTTCTAACTAAAAATATCTTCTAATAATATCCTGGTTTCTTACCAGAAGAAACACAGAAAAAATTTATAGAAACCCAGAGAGTAAAAAATAGAAAGTCCTTTGTCACTAAAAGCGAATCAAGAATATTTGTTATAGAGGTTCTAAGAGGAACCATATACACATTTACCTTTTTTAAAACTTTGTTTCAATATGTTTTAATCATATATGCAGTTGAAAAATCACTAATAGAAGTGGGATATACATATTTATTTCTGCTGCAGAAGTTTTTGGTTGTGATACTGAAAAACTGCTAATAAATAAAACTTCTATTTAATATTTTAGAAAACTGTTGGGAATCAGGAAACATAGAACTTCAGCACAAATCCAACCCAAATGTCTGTCCCGAATCAGTTTAAAGTGAGAAGCTACACCCACTACTTATAACTATTGAGAAGGTTAATACACTTGCTATTGCTGTAATTTTTCATGGAAAGAGCAGCTGCGGGGAGTCTTGAAATTCCAGCAGCTTCAGGAGAAGAGCAAGACAAGGTCTTTTACTAAGTGTTGGAGAAGTGGAGTATGTATAAGCGACTAAATTCAAGCCGTAACAGTGACACCTAGAGAGAAATGCTACGTGAGGTCGTAACCCAGCACTGTGTTGTTATTGATCAAACAAGAAGAAAAAGATCATTTCAATGCAATTATTTTTAAATATATACGCATAAATATGAATATGAAAATGTTTTCTTATTTTAATAAATTATTGCAAAAACTGTGCTTGTATTTAAACAGTTCATGAGCGGAGCAGATGTTCGTAGTTTTGTGTAAGTTCCCAAACATTTTTGCCGCTAATGTGCATATATTTGGGCTGGCCTGTCTACCTGCTGGAACTCGTATTTGCGAGTAGCTGCATCGCGTATGAAATGAAGGCGTTGCCTTGTGCTCTTTCGTTTTATTGCATGCTCTAATGAGCATAAAAATGCAAAAATCCTGGTGTAATTCTTTTTAATGGTTCTCAGAATTTCGCGTGGATGTTTCGAGTATGCATGTCGAAACCGGACCAAGGCATGATTGTTGCAGTTATATAGAAACTATATATCAGCAAAGCCGAGCTCAGTTTATCTTTGAGGCAGCTGGTCGCTTGAAAGAATCATTCCAATTTTTTTCGAAATTGAATATATGTATCTTGACATTATTAAAATTTTGTTTACAGAAAATTTGTGATTTGGTCCGATTTCAATTAGCATAGCTGAAGAGTATAATATGGATGATTCATTGTTGGTATCACTGTTGGAATTAGCTCTGGCAGCCAACAATTTGTTGTAGTATTCTAGATTAGCACACTCTCACAGCTCGTGAATCAGCTTTTAAACCACATTTCAAGTTTAACGTTCACATTTTTATAGCTATTTAATTGATTAAAGTTAGTGTTTAAAGCCTTGCTCGTAATTGAATATTTAAACAAGCATGATTTAAGACTAAAAAATAAAGAAAATTTTTTCTGCCTGCTGATTATAATACTCATACAAGTGCTAATTATACTTCTTTCGCCAACTGTGATTACCAACTGCATGATAATACGATTGAATTGAAAGCGCGAGCTCCATGGAATTTGTATTAATTAAAGTTATATTCTGGCGAGAGTCACAAATTTTCCCAGTTATATTTTGTTTCTTATATATTATATAAATGTTTCTTCCCTATGAAAAAGACAAACAGTTTCATGGATATTAGTGATATTAGTTGTGATAGTTATGCAAAAATAGAACATTAAGTCCTGCAATAATAAAATATTATTATTTAAAGTGCGATATTTGAAACTTTCTTTAACTAATAAATAAAAAGTGTTCGAAATTCAGCAGACTCGTAGCATCTGAAAAAATAAGAATTTGTTTATTTTAGCAGCTCTCCAGAGTATTCATCGACATGAAAATAAGGCTTCTAAATTCTGATCGAATATGGGCTATAGAACGGATTTGTTGGTGCCATGTCATATGTCAACAGTTCGCTATTTTCCTTTGAAATATTGCATCTGTGCACGTTTACCGTTTTGCAATGCTCCCTTTTTTGATTTTCTAAAGTTGGAATTCAAACCTGTAAATGCGTTTGAATAATAAGCAAACTTTTAATTAGTAGCTCAGCGCTCAGCTACGCTCGAACTTGAGTGTTGCGCCGCAAAGTCAATATTCCAAAAATAAGATACGCTCAAATACTTGCTGCGCCTTTCAGGTTCGGCCGATCCGCTCTGCTCGCGACACTGAGTGCCGGCGCGGGAGTTGATTAACAGCTCACAATTTGGCGACGAAACTTTATTAGTGCGCATCCTCTAATTAATAATTTGACTTTGGTTGTTTTTCCAATTTTTGTCTAAATGCAGACGCCGGCTCGCCCGTACGGGCGTCCGTCCAGCGTCCAGCTCATACGAACCCTACGAACCACGGCAGCCGGCAAACAGTGAAGTGAAAAGAAAGAAGAGACGCAGTGTCTGTGAGTGAGCCCACTTTGTTTAGCGAATTAATTAGATTGGTAAGACCAAGACGGGCGAGGAATAAATTAATCGCAGCTTTGTCGATGCTGTCACTTGACATGTGCTAAAAAGTAAGTCAATAAATCAACAATATGCTTCTTTGTCTTACATTCGAGTTTTATTTTTAGAGCGGTCGACTGTGAAATGGATGCACGATTGTTTTAAATGGGGGGCATACGGGTATATCGGCTGCCCACCCCGCTTCGAGAAAGTGCAAATTTGCTAATTGTGCTTTTTTTGCATTTCGAAGCAACTTTTTGAAGTTAAGTTGAATTTCCATTGAGATTGCGCTTATCTTCCAGTCGCGGGCACGGCTCGACGATCATATCTTTAAAATCGCAAAGCAGAACAGCACTAAAATACAATCAATTGAGCACAATCTTAAATAATTTACATATTGAAAAAAGTTTACGGTCCCAAACTTATAATTTCTTAAAAGTTAAGCAAATATTATCTTCAGAACTTTATTCAAAGCATCAACTATATATTTCTTTCAAATAATTTGATTCTTTGCACGGCAAATTGGAATACTATAGAGAGTTTTCTTTGGCATGGGAAAATTGAGTTTCAATCCCGTTCCTATACGGCTATAGACTACATTTTTAGATTCTGTTAACTTGTGTTAAAATTCATAAAAATTGTTTACCAAATGCATTAAGAATAATTAAGAAAATAAATTTGAATAGCTAAGAGCACTTTTTGCATGTTTCTTTGCAAAAATATGAGCTCACAATAGTTCGTTTTTTTTATAAACTCATATTTACCTCGAAAAGCGCATAAGCTCGCAAAAAAAATTTAAAGTTGTATACAAGTTGTTGTTGCACACTTAGTTTCTTTGTTTCCAGCAGAAAAAAGCAGTCAAGTGCGAGTCTGGCTCGCTCACTGAGGGTTCCGTACCAGAAATACCCTATTTAGCGTTCGAATTTAGTTTCTCTTTGCCCGTCTGGCCACACAATTTTCGACATTTTGGCATACATCTTCGAAACCAATTCACCTAAAAATATGAAAAAAACATTTTAGGAATCCACGGACGTAGCCCTTTCTAACGATACCCCACAATATGTAAACAACAAAAATTTTTCGCTGAGGAAATTTTTTACTATGGTAATCTTAAATAAAATTAAAAAAATAGAAAAACAAATAAATCGAAAAAGCTGCAGTTTTCCAGTAATCTATGACTACAGACCTACTAACTCTGATTTTATCAAAATTTTAGCTTAAGAAATGTAGAAACCCGGGGGGGGGGGGGTGGGTGGTCATTTTTTCGACATTTTGTGCTATATCTTCGAAACCACTTCGCCGAAAATTATAAAAAAAATATGTTTGGAATCCATGGACGTAGCCATTTCTAATGATACCCCACTCGATATAAACAAGAACATTTTTTTCCTGAGGGGGGTCATCTTAAATATAAAAAAAATAAAAACATAAAAAAATCGAAAAAAGCTGCACCCTTACGGTAATGCGTGATAAAATACCTAGTTACTCCGATTTTATCAAAATTTTAGCTTGAGAAATGTGCTGTGCATATTGGATCATGTGGGGACAGGTCGGTTTTTCTCTTATATCTTTCGAACCCGTTTACATAAAATAAAAATAAAATACATTTTATAATCTATGGACATAGCCCTTTCTAACGATACCCCACACGATACGTTTTAAAAATATTTTTATATTTTTTGTCCGACCCGAAAACCTTTAAAAATTATAAAAAAATATTTCTAAAAATATTTCTTAACTTTTTATAGTGAAAATGTGCTTAGGTTATTAAGACCTAACACCGTGCCAAATTTCAGGTTTCTACGATTAAAAAAAGGTCGTTTTATATACACACTCCCAAAACAAAAGTGACCTTATAAGTGTTCCCGTTTTTTCCCTTTTAGGGGAACGGAACCCTAAAAAGGATTGCAGTAATTTTTCTGGCAAAAAGTTCGAGTGCAAATTCCTAGTAACCAATTCACAAATTATGATAGACTTGTTAGAAATTTATATATTTGTATTCGGCTTTTATTTAGAACTATATTTATATTTCACTTATTATTTATTAAAATAAATAAAAATACTCAATATTATATTGTGAATCAGAAATGAAACAAACAAATTAATGACTACATTTCTGGGTGCGCCTACATACAAAACGCATTCTCGGCATGTGACAATATGTGCTTGATTCATTAGCATCACTTAGTCAATATTACTAAATGTATCATACAACTTTTTAAGTTGAAGAAAATTAAGCTGGTCTACAAACATGTAAAGACAGCAGCAATTGTGTAAAATACTAAATACAATTCATATTTCTGTTTGCCGTATTCAAATTTCAAATAATAAAAAGCCCATAAAATATTGTGACACTTTAATCTTAATAAAATAGTAAGTTGAGGAAAATTAGCTGTACAAATTTTAAATCATACATATGTATGTATAACAAATTTGTAGATTCTATCGATACTATCCAAGCAGAGAAACCAAGCGCAATTTGCAATTCAGTTTTAACGAGCTATCAACATTTTGGAGAGTTTTCCATTATAGAAGTGTTTTTGGTATGTCGGATGTCTGGCAATGCCGTGCTGACATACAACCGCCGCTAGCTTCATTCAGTTTTAAATTGTTTGTCATCCGAAAGCTGATTTTTGCTGACTAGGAAAATTAAAAGCGATTTAAAATGGTATGTGTTAAATCGACAAGAAATGCAATAAATATAATTTAATTAACTATGCAGGAACAGTCAATCAAAGTGCAACCGACACAAACCGCAATCCTGAATGCGACGCCAAATGTTTCTGGCCCAAGCAAGAAGAGCTGTTTAATGCAAGTTGCGCACGTACATCGCTTGCGCGACTCGGAGGAGAACTATGACAACCATCAGTTTGAGATGTCTATGCAGATAATGAGAAACCGTGAGGGTTTGGGAGCTCCACTGAGAACATGCATGGATTTGTTTGCCGCCCGGCAAGTGGGCCGTTTGCCCTTCCTGCAGTCGAGGTGTGTGGCTCATATTTAAAGTGCTTGGAAACATTAAACTGTATGATGTTATTTTCCCTGCAGCAACATGATGGAAGATGTGCTACTAGGTAGAGACGAGATGAGTGGCTTCTCCGATTTCCTTGGCGCACCGGAAAATAGCGAGTTCATGAACCAACCTCACGTGGTGATGGAGAAGCGTATAGCTATCTTATAGATCCAGAGTTTAAAAATAGTTTTAGATGAACTGCTCTTTTTCTAATAATATTTGCAACAAATAAACTTATATGATGGAATGGAACAACTATTCTTCGTTAACGTCTATCGGTGATGTATGTAATAGCTAATTTGCTTGGCTAACTTCGTATATAATTCTACAGCCTGGAAATTTAAAGGTTATTAATGTAAAATTTATCGTACCTTTTGTGGGAGGTCTGGTGAAAACACTAACGCGATTTTTGAAAAATACCATACTGTCGGGGAGTTGGTGTAATTATATAGTTGTGTATACATATTTTGGACATTTGAACATCCAATTCGACCTGCCAAATATGGCAAAATTATGGAAATGTTTCAGTTTTTCTCTATTTTATATAAAACTTTACGAGCCTAACGGCAATTCGTCTTCCCCTCCCACGGTTATGTAAAAGAAAAACATTTCAAGTAATTAGTTTTGAGCCAATTGCGTTGTATTTATTTTCGATAAGCTTGGAACTCCATTCAGTAGCGCAAACAGCAACAACATACGTAGGTACATATGTATATGCATATTTGTTAATTTTACATATGTATAATGCACGTGCACGTGTTGTGTATATCTGTACTAATTTAGAAAGACCCGAACTTCAAAACGTGTGAGGGTCTTTTTAAATGAAATTATATATTTCTGCTTATACTTAGTAGGTATTCCAAACACATGCATTTTTAAATGGTTTTCCGACCAAGTTCTTAGTAAGGAAGCAGCATTAGTAAGATCTTAATACAATAACACCTTGAAAACAAAACAATGACCAATTTGTTTTTTTTGTTTAAAAGAACTTTTCGGAAAACCCTCGTAACTGCAATATATTAAAAAGTCGACAACAGTATAAATGCAATGTATAAAAAATTATGTTCTAGCTCTAACATTGCGCTCAATTGCAAAAAAACATTAAATTTCTTTTCGTCATGTGCTACAACGAAATAATTATGGTACAATATAAAATACAAATAAAAATTGTACTTAATCAGAACAAAATGGAGGGTCACTGCTAATTTTTACTTATTGCAAAAGAAAGTAAAACAAAGTAAAATAAAATACATACATTATTATATAGAAACATGTAAATGGACGAATTCGTTTAAGAGACTAAAGTAAAGCAGAAAATAGGATAAAATAATGCGAAAATCAGAAAAGAAATTGCAGAGTTCTGGTGGTGAATGAAAACTTGTCTATGATAGTTGTAGTTGCAAACAGTGCTGCTTGCACTCATGGCTAACTATATAGATTTTGTATATAAATAACTTTACGTTGTTTACAATCTTTCAGCAAAATTTCTAACATTTAAAATAAGAACACTTCATTTTCCCTTTTTGTTTGTAGGCGCGCAAGGTTTTCTAAGCTAAAAGCAAACTCGAGCAGCGAACGACAAATTAGTAAATCCAATTGACAGGAACCCATTGTTCCTCGTGACTCATCTGGTCCAGTGTTTCGACCACCTGGCGGAAGGTCTCGTCGAAATCCTCATTAATAATGACCATATCGAAGTATTTCTCGTATTTTCTTTGGACAAAGGCGCTTTCCTCCACTGTCGCTATGAGATCATCATCCTGCAGTTTAAAATATAACAAATAAATTTGTATAATGCTAATCCAAGAGGAGGGCTACTACTATTACCTCATACAAGGAGGCAAGCGATTCTAGCGTGCGTGCGCGCCTTGAACTATAGCGAATAGAACTTTGACGATCAAACTAAAAACAACGATTAAGGGAGTAAGTATAGGAAATAAGCGATGTAGACTACGCTACGGTGACTAAATGACCTACAGTAAGATTCTTATTGGAGCCAGTGGCACGACGATCGGCGTAGATAGTCTTCAGTTGCTCCATGCCGGGTGCACCAATAAATATAACGAATGGCATCAGCTCTTGACTGTTGTGCAAGATTTTCAAAGCATTTGGAGCACAATCCAAAACACACATGCGTCCTGCAAAACAACAAAAATAGCAGCGTTAATAACAAAATAAATAAAATTATATAAAAAAAAACTTTTTAAAAATAAGCTTTATTTTATTTAATGTACTAAAAAGTAGAAAATAAATTGTTTCCAAGTCACCTGTATCTTACTATTAATAAAAGCTTGGGGCGCTCATGTGTTCAATATTTGTCAACCAGTTATCACAATATTTTATTTAAATAATTTTTTGCAAATAGATTCTAGTAATGAAAGATATTTTGAATATGGATATTGAGCGCACAATGATATCTAAGCATCACAAAACCTTTATAAAACTCACTACTCTTTTTAATTTTAATCAATGTAAATAATCTTAAATTAGATATTAGCATAAACGATAAACTCTTAAACATCGGTGTAATATGGCCCAGTTGCCCTACACCTTTCCATACTTTATAAATTAATTTATAAAGTATGTAGCAATAAATAAATTAAAGCTTATTTTTAAAAAGTTTTTTTTATATAATTTAATTTTCTACTTTTTAGTCTTCCATAAATTCAATTTTAGAGCTCTGAAATTTTTCGCAAAAAGAATTTAAAACTTGCAGAGCAGTAGGTACACAATATTTAGGGTATTCACAGTGTTTCCTATCGTCATATCCTCAATTTAACAAATAATACGGCTGTGATCGACCCTAATATTCGTGGCGCGATGAGTTGTTGTTGTTTTGCTTGCAAGGCGCGGCGAGTAAGTTCCTATCGTTTTTCATTGATGTGTGGTGTACCTATAATTATAAACTGAAGCCCAAGTGTGTAGTTGCTTGAAAAGTGCCAAGCCCCCTGTCCTACGCCCTTTACCAGTGGGACGAAGCATCCAAGAGGGGCCTGTATACGGAATTTCAATGCTGCACGGCCTTTAGTTCCAAAGCTATTCTATATAAACGATTTTGTTTGTATGGGCGGTTCCACGCCCCCTTATCCAGTGTCCGCCTTATTTTCTCAGTAGAAAGATATGGATATGTAGTAAGTTCCTACCGAGTTTCATTGATGTGTGATGTGTAGTTCTAAAGTTATACACAAATCTGGAGTTGATAAAAAAGAGTGTCACGCCCCTTATCCTACGCCCATAAAATTTATTGATTCATGCATTGTCTTGGTGTTTACGCATGTATGCAAAGTTGAAGATCTCTAAGTAGTCGGGAAGTGGGTGAAAAATTGATTACTAGATTCCACCACATACCGCGGAAAGTGAAGTTAATATAAAGCTTATAAAACAGCACATTTACCCCCAACGTACCGCTATTAATGACGTCCTTGATGGACTGCACGTGCGTGCCGTACAGATTCCCGTTATGCTCGCCGTATTCGAGAAATTTATTCTGTCGAACTTCTTCCTCCATTTCTTCGCGATCCACAAACCAATAATCACTGCCATTTTCCTCAAGAGCGCGCTTGGGCCGCGAGGTATCTGCAAAGACGGAAGGAAGTATAAACAAAGTCTCGTCCCCAGAGCTACAGTGTACTAACGTGGAATAACTACACCGAAGCGATCGGGATCACTGTTAACTAAGCGATTCTTTAGCGTGCGCCTACCCACGCCAGACACGCCAATCAGCACAAGAGTTTTCCTGCGGAATGGCGGCATGCGAGTGATTTCCTCGTACAGCATCAGGTCCGCCTTGTCGAATTCGCAGTTCGCAACCGAACGATACATAGTCTTGCGCTTTCGCTTTGAGATCTGCAAGCAGAAGTTTTAATTTAAGATCCGCTACATAATAGCAAATGGATTGCGTGGCTACACCGCTCATACCCGGGTTCCACAAATGCCAATTTTGTGCACGTAGTCCGCCTCCGGCGCGACAAATGCCTTACGCCGTTCCTCCAATTCCTGCGAGGGAATCAAACCAATGCGATCCTGCTGCGCGGTGATATTCTTCGCCTGCCACCAGTTGGGATCCTTGACATTGATAATCTGCGCAGAAGTAGTGGTAGTGAGTGCTAATAGCATGAAAAAATTGCAAATTAAATACCTGCAAAATGTCGCCTGATTTGAAGGGCAATCCAATATCCTTGCATGGCAGCAGCGAGTCTTCGGTTGGATCATAGTTGAAGAGTGCGCGCATGTAGCACTGCAAAAGAAAAGTGAGAGCACACAATTATTACACGCCCACTGAACGTTGCACAGCAGCACTATCAAGTCAACAGTTCAGTTTCGCTTCAATTACTTACGCGACTACATTATCGGCTTTTGCGAATGTGGGTTTGCAGGCACACAACGACGCCTGTACGCATCGTATTTAATATAAGTGTATATATAGAGATTAAATAGCAAATCTTTTATGAAAGATTTAAATTCATAATAAATTCGCTGAAGCCAAATAAAGTGAACATCGCAAAAATAATGTAATTCGCAATCGAGAAACGAAACATGCAGACTAGACTACTTAGAACAAAGCTTATAAATAATTTTATGTTTGCTATGAATATGTTAAAATTATACTTGATGGCTCCAATTATGCTTGCCAACAAATTTACATTTTAGAGGATAACATAACATTTCCATGTAACTCGAGAGCACTCATTAGTGCCTCACACACAGCCTCATGATTTGAATGTGCCAATTTTATGGATTGGTGTTTCAAACTTAAACGAACTCGCATGAACTGCCAAAAATTGGCCTACGTCTTCGGTTTCGATAACTAAAAATTTCTTTTTGTAATTCATAAAATCATGATAATAAATGCTTTAAAATGACAACATCGCTCAAAATATAGGTTCCCAAAGAAATTCGAATTAATTACGGTTTATGAGAAACTTTTTGGTTAATTTCAACTTTTGTTAAAATTCTTTGGGTCACATTTTTGAATAAACTTAGCGGCTATTTTTGATTGCTTGTAAGACATGCAAGCTTCTACTACACTATTACTACAAGCGGCTAACACAACTTACCGTTAATTTCTTGCCCGGTTCGAGATTAGAGACGCCGTTTTGTTTTACCTGACCGCTCAATGTGAGACGAGCTGACTTAATTTCTTCGTCCACGTTCGGTCCAATTTTTAATGTAAGATTCTCTTTGGCTCGCGACACCTCCACTTGCAGTTCCTCTGGTGTATGCACGGGCGTGCCGTTCACCTCAAGTATGGCATCGCCGGGATGCAGAAGACCTTGCTTGTCAATGACGCCACCGGCGAGTATGCGCGCCACCACCAACTGCTTGTGCTCGTCTATTTCGACAGTGAGTCCGAGCGGCTGATTGGGATTGCGCCGCAATCCAACCATTTTAATGGTTTCCACTGGCATTTTGCTGTTCAAAACTTCCGCAGGAAAGAGATAACCCGTTTTCCGTGTCGCTGACGATTCCAACTTCGATAGAGATCCACCTGCAGCCTTAAAACGATTTTCGTAGATATGGCCTATTTCATCATGGGAACGTATCAGAGCCTAAAAGCAGCACAGAGAATAGATAAGTATGTGTGTGCAGAGCTGTAGCAAGTGCAAACAAACCCTGAAATGTGGTTGTGCCAAGAGTTTGGCTAGTTCACGCGATTCCAAGCGGCGAGATGGCGAAAATTTCCTTATGATGTCGTCACAGATCGGCTTGTTGTTCAAGTGCGCTGGCAGAAAAGCGGCTATTTGCTCCGGTTCGCTCGTATTCAACTGCAAAGGCAAATCGTATGCAGACGCTTATAATTGCTGAACAATTGAACGCAGAGCGAAGGAAATGAATTGAAATTGCGTAGGTCATGACAAACGAAGAGGCATCATTAATTGGCATAATTGAGTTGAGCAATCAAGCGAACTCGTTGGCAACTGCCATACATTTTGCCTTATTAACCCTTGAACTCAGTGGGCTGCCGCTCCAGCTGCTGCAGTCAAATGTGGCATTTAACGATTTCCACAGAGAGTAAGGTCAAAACTTCGCTGCCGAAAGTGAAGAATTCCCGTGCTCTGTTTACTTCATGGCAAGCGCGTAATGTTATTAAGTATCTAAACTTGAACTACTTCTAGTAGTAGAGTAGCTGCTTGTTTAATTGCTCAACTTCTTTTGCAGTGATGATGAATCAACGAATTAATTGACGCTTTCTGTTAGAAGTTAGAGGAGAATATAAAAATATTTGACGCGAATCCGCCCTTTCCCAGGCGCCAGCATCTTACAATAGCGAACTGGTAAATGCTTCAAGCAACGATGACTGCTTGTACTACTGCATGTACGTCTATGTGTGTGTGTGTGTGTCTAATGAAATGCCACAATTACTTACTAGGTTTCCACATGCGTGTCGCGGAACGGAATCCCCTCTCGCAAACAAGAAACAACAAAAAGACAGTGGAGAGTGGATAGTGTGAAAATGGTTGGGAAGCAACCGCAAATTGCTTTTGTCTGCCTGCCTTACAACGAATGTGAAAGGCGCCGATGAAAGTATTTTCTGTGGAAATTAAAAAAAAATTGTTGCATTATAATTGCTACGTTTTGCCTAGGGACCAGAAGAAAGTTCCACTTGCACGCCAGGGAAAATTACAAACTAAAGAACGTCCTTTGATGTTTTATTGGAATAGACAATTTGCATTCAAAGGTTTAGGTTAGATGAACGAAGGCATGTTGACTTGTATGCATTTGACATTATATCTTTCCACAGTAACTGCCACATTCCCGCAGTGCTTGCGCTGGCATTGATTTCTGGGAAAGCTGTAAAGCAAGCAATTGACTCGGTATAAAATAATCAAAACTGATTCATCGCTCAGCTATTCGTGCTGTAAATGCCAACCACGTTTGCTGTGGTTGGCACCACATGATAAAATTAAATTGCTAACTAAGTAAACGTACAACAAAAAAATGGCAATTGAATGGTGCAGCTTTTTATAATCTCGGAGATATTAAATGTGAATCTGAAATAAGCTTTGACGGGCAACTCGTGTTTTTGTTTGTTTTACAAGATCAAAAACAAGGTTTATTGACCTTCTCCACAGGTTCATAGTGAAAGAACACTATACGGCTTATGCATTCACATTTTTTGCCTCCAACCACTCTCCGCTCTCAACACCTTTTTCAGCTTTCTCATTTGTTTACGTCTGTTGGACTAAATTTCACTGACCAAAATCATCCCCATTCGACAATTGCTAGCTATTATATAATGCAACATGGTTTAAAGGGCCTTAACCTTTTTATGCCGTTACACACTTTCCTCCGTTTGTACGCCAAGTGCCACAATGCAACAGACCATTCAAAAGTATTACTAATTTGCAAACAGTGTTGCTGCCGGCTCTGTGCTCGGTGCAAGCGTTCAGCTGCAATTACGTGCATGACAAATGGCTTCCATGATGCAGTCTGCAGTGCAAAGAAAAAATATTGTATGTGCCAACTTATACAAAAAAGTTCAATTATTTATTTTTGGGCAAAATTACAAATAATACCAATTCTGGCTTTAGGAGAAACTTCTTTCGAGTTATGCTCATCTCAACGCAGAAAAAAAAACGAGTGGCTTGAAAAATCGAAAATCGTATTTCAAATGCTTTCCATGTGTAGAAAATATACATACATATGTCAAATTTGAACAAAATTTAAGACACTGGCTTTTAACAACTGGTATGATTTGTCGTGGAACATTTTTTTATCTTTTCAAATACGAACACTTTTGCTTTGGTCTACAGGTGTTATTGTCAAATGGTCAATGCTTCAAAGAGGCAAGTGAGATGGACAAAAGGCAGGCATGCGTTGGAGCAAAAATGATGATGGCCAACATTCGATTTTGTATTGCAACTAGTTTAGGCACTACAGCAAAAAAATAATAATTTCGAAAAAAAAATTAATTAGCGTTTATTAGTGAAGTTGGGTTTTTGTGACTTGCTTGAAGTAAACGTTTGATTTTTCTTTGAGCCACTCCCAAAAAAGTAAGCACACACATACATACACGCGCACCACGTAGGTTTGAGAGCGCGAGCGGCAAAAGGTTACACAATTGCCTTATGGCTCGGTCGGTACCGCTCCGGGCTTATTGGAATGCCTGTTTTGGCTGCATAAGAATTTAATACGAAGCCACGGCGACGATATACTAAAATCGAAAAACAAAGGCTCGCAGCACGAAACAAATCGAACCGAAACTGAGTCGTCGTCGTCATCATTTTGTGGCAGCACGAAGCAAAGCGCCTTATAAATGACAATTGCTATTTTCTTTTGTCGTCGTTGTTTTTGTTGTGGCCACAAACGAAAGTAGTCATCACCAAGGCAGCGTCTCGGCAAGCGCAGAAAAGCAGTCACCACTTACGCAGCAGCGCAAATTAAACCATTTAAGTATTTGTTATTTTCTGACAAATTATGCAAGCGCGTCTTTTCTTTAAGTCAACTTCTAGAACAACAGCACATTTACCAGAAATACACACACTTTTATAATATGTATACACAAGACGTACAGCTAAGTGAGCTCAATAAGTAAGTAGTAAGCGGGTCAATACTTAAACGCCACAACACTCTCGCAAGATGTTGTGCACTAAAACGACTACGAGGCAAACAACGCGGCTGAGCAAATCACACTGAAGAAAGCCACTTGGCACACGCTTCGATCAGCTACAGCGCCCAGGTTTGAGCCGTAGCTCAGAGCGCTCAGAGCAACTATTGAATGTGTTTAGGCGCGACTCTTCGAAATTTCGAATAAACACAAGCACGCACACATATACAGCGGAATCCAAAGACAGGTTTACAGCGCCCCAATGGAGAGCGCACAATGAAAAAGAACGCACACATAAGCGTAGCTAACAGTTGGCTAACACACACACACACGCGTGTTCGCTCTCTCTCTGAACTAGCACTAGCGCTGTTTGCGTCATTTTCGAATTGCCCCAACTTCGTTGAATACGCGTTGTAAGAGCAGCAGAAGCCTCACCTTAATACCGTCCAAGCACTACTGACGCCGAGTTCCCCACGGCAGCTCAACCAAACCCCAAAAACTCAAAACCAAGCAAACTCACACACACACAGTGCGAATGCTAGTGTTTGGCTCCAATCGTTCTCTCGAGTGGCTTCCAATTACTTTTCGTTTTCCATTCAGGTAGTGGCAATGTTCGGGGCTTCATGTACACTGCTCAACCGAAACATTAACACTGATAATTGCAGTTATTTCTTGTGGAAAAAATTTACTTCATGAAAAGTGGCTAGGAGCATTATGGGTATGATGAGTGGAATTCAATTGAACAGCCAAGGTTTCGTTGTAAAAACGAATCTGCAAGCATAAATTGTCCACATCCATAATCTATATACACAAATAAAGCTATAACGAGCTTTCTGTTATAACAATTGTAGCCAATCCGGAAAACAACCGCTTGTTTCTTATTATACATATAGGTTATTAGGCTATCAAGCCAGATGCACAAAATGGATATATGTATGTATATATGTACAACCGTTTCGTTTTTGATAAAAATTGCCATTGTGAGGTACTAGTATCATTTTAAACTAAATATCAAATGTAAAATAAAAATAAAAAGATATACATTTTGCATTCAAAATTGCTTTCTTCAAAATTAAACAAGTAATAAATATTTCTATAACGCTAGCTAAACAACAATTATAGTATATATAAGCATTGAATATATTTCTGGATAAATCAGGTTTGAACTGCATTTTAGTTAGATGGACATATTCGATAGCGAAGATACGAGAAGCACAATCTTCAATTTGAATCTTGAATTTGCTCTTCCAGCACTGAGAGTGTATACGAGAATTGCTTTGCAGTGGAAAGTGTCAAGCCTGGGAACACAAATTCCGAAGCTGGGATCCAAACAAAAGTGCGCCATTGTATCGAGTTGGCGCTTCAAGCTACTAGCAGCGGTGGATGCTTGTTTCAGGCATATTTAGATGTATGTAAATGTGATTTCATGCATGCAGTGCCAGCATTTAAAAACATTTGCTGTGCAACTTATGCAGTCGCAGTCGTAAACATAATTACCACAACATTTGGTTGGTGCGAAGTTAAGTTTCGAGCTCGCATTCAGTTTCGTTGTGTTGTTTGTTTTCGATATTAACCGTTCAAACTGGTTTTATAGCTTTATGTGTTCTTGGCGCTTTTCCCTCTTCCGAGTTCGCTCTTCATTTTTGATGTCACACTTTAAAAATATACAAACAAGTATTTCATTGTGCAGAGCGCTTTTCGAGCAGCATTCCACTAAGGGCATTTGTTATGTTCCATCCCAGAGAGTGGCTAGACTGCAGTGCCGTTTTAGTCTCGGCCAGAAAATCAATGTTCTGCTTAAAAGTGCGCTATCAACAATCTAATTGTGTCAACTTATGACCGAGAGTGAGCGTATCGCGTGGCCGTTGCCACTAAGCTTAATTGCCTCCACTCCAATTATAAAATTATTACAGCCACGTGAGCATTTCATTGCGAAAAAAACCCAAATTAAATTGGGCCCCCACAAGACTGGAGGAAGTTATATGAGAATAAATCGATATGTGTTTTACTAGATATTTAGCTTAAAAAATTATTTGGTTTGCCGGCTACGTGGTAGTTAAGTTGTGAAAGATAAACAAAGCATCCAGATAATATCAAATCACAAATTTTTTTAAAATGGTATGAAATTCGTTTCGAACCGAAATGCAAAAAGTCAAAGCAGGATACCATGAATTACAGATAGAATACACATCAACCTATCTATCCACGTAGCTATTTGTAAATGAAGTGACGACTGCTCGAGCATAAAATTACCCCACTCCCAAAATGTAGGTCAATCAAATGTAAGTACTAATAGCGGAAGCAGGTAGGAATCAAACTCACCAGCAGCTCCTTGTTAGGTGTTGATGGATTGCTTAGCAGAAGCCCTTTAAGGAAGATCTCGTCCGTGTCCGACAAATCAACCAAATTTCTGTAATCACCACAATGCTTGTAGGCATCTGGAAAAAACGTGTATGGGGAAAATGAAGTGGCGCTACTCGGCAGGGAGGCTTTTACAACCAACTAAAAATAAACCTACACGAATATCAATCTAAATATGTATGTATGTACTTATATCAATCAGCAACATCGCATTGCCTGAGGCTGCGAAGCGCACAAACATAAGGCAGAACTTGTAAAATTAATTACAAACCATTATCGGTGGCCTCGTCGACCTCATCGCCAATATTGACTTTGTTGATGCTGGCCAGCAGCTCCACTTTATCCTGGCGTTCCTTGCGCGTGAGTCGCACCATAATGTCCACGAACGGAGGCGTGGGTGTAGGAAGACGCGAAGACCGAAGACGCTCAGCACTTTGCCGTAGGAGCCGATGTTGTAGAAATAGGTGTGCAAGAAACTAGTTTCTAATCACCCTTTGGAGGAATACTCGTGCCTGCGGAATCGGTGGGTGATGTGCGCGCGCCATTCACTTTCAAACGTCCACGATAAAACTCCGGAACCAAATTGGAGTTTACGCAACAGCAACAGTCTGCAGTCTGCCTGCAGTTTATCTTAGCGCACTCAGCACTCCAAGATTTGTTCACTTCTCACTCTGTATACCAAACAAACAAGCAGCAGCTAATTCACAAATATCCACTACAAAAACAACCGTTTTCTTCGACCGTATGTCACAAACTGGAAAGGTGAGAAAGGGAAAGACTTCTGCAAAGATAAATTCCAATTGGAAACAGAGTTGCATTCGCGTGAATTGAACTCAGCTAAAGCTAAAAAGTTTCGGTAATGTTTCTACTGGAAAATAGGAGCACGTTTCAGCGATCTTTAACTCGAAACTTAATAAACCGTGCCGAAACAGCGACCACCGCTGCGCGCTGTAGATAACTTTGAAGCGAAGCATGAGCATGTTTCCAAAGAGGAAATATATTAAAATTCTGCTCCAAAAGTAATGTCTAACTAATAAATTCAATATTTTTATTTTTTGTGGTGGTGCCCTGTTCGGAGAGTTGCAACTCTGCGCTAAGATTTGACAGTCACCAGACACACACGCATTAATTTTTTTTCCTGGACAAAAAGAAATTAAATAATAGTTAGAGAAGTTTTTAGGAGTTGAATTGATATTTAAAATGCCAGACGAAGTGCAAAAGACTTTCGTGAGATCTTTCATAAATTATCTTAAGAAGCAAGTGGAATCTCACGTTCTCTTGCCAGATGCACAAGAAAGTATTGAAGTTGCCGTTCAATGCTTGAATGCCGCTTTCGATACTGAAGACGATGAGGCCCCAGACGAATCATCGGCAGCGACGACTGCTGCGACAGCAAATGCAGGTGCTTCCGGAGCGTCAATCGACGCCAACGAGATCGACCTCTTTGAGTTGTTCCAATCATTGTACGTCGAGCGAAACCCCGACTCGCTTCAGATGGCAGAGAAAATAAAGAACGAAGGCAATCGGCTAATGAAGGACGGCAAATACAATGAAGCGTTGCTGCAGTACAACCGCGCAATCACGTTCGACCCTAAGAACCCAATCTTCTACTGCAATCGTGCTGCTGCATATATTCGCCTGGGTGATAATGAACGTGCGGTCACAGATTGCAAGTCGGCGCTCGTCTATAACTCGGATTATGGCAAGGCGTATGGACGTTTAGGCATTGCATATTCGAATCTAGGAAAATACGAAGAAGCGCAGCAAGCCTACGCCAAAGCCATTGAGCTGGAACCCGATAACCAGGACTACCGCAACAATCTTGAAGTGGCTCGCAATGCACGTCCCCTTCAGACACCGCTTAATTCTATTCCACAGCTGACCGAAGGGCTGAATGCGATGCTCTCTAATCCAGCTATTCGCAATCTTTTTAGCAGCGCCGAAATCGATTTAAACCAACTGCAGAACATGTCACAGAATCCGGCAGTAATGAATGCTATTGGACAAATGTTTACGGGCCTACAAGGCGGCGGTGCGGGTGCTGGTATGGGAGCGGGAGCTATGCCCCCCATGCCAAACGATATGCTGCAACTTTTCCAGTCATTTGCCAGCCAATTAAGCAATCCAACCGGAGGCCCCAATCAGGAAAACAGAAGCAGTGGCAATGCTGACGGCAACCAACGAGACCAGCAACCACCTCCATCTTCATAAATGTTCTAGTAATTTTGTATTTTGGTTTAGCTTCATTCTGAATTAGCTTGTCAATGATTTGTATGAACCTCTTTCAATAGTTCAATACATCTGCAATGTTCCACATTTCACTTTAAATCGTAATTGATTTGAGTGTAAATCATAGTATAATTATGTGGCACAAACTGAACTTCAATTGCGATCGGTTTTAATTTCAAATAAAAGTGAACTTTGGAACATCATATATACATTATTTAATAAAAGTCGCTCTTTCCAATTGTAATATATAAAATTTATATAAACGCGAAAATACTTACTTTAAGTTAAAATATGCTTTTAGAAATATTTTGGTATTTCAAGGTTATAATCTAAAATAATTAAGAATATACATACTTAGGAAAGATGTGCGGTCAAATGTACACAGACATAGAGTGTACAACCTGACCACGACAGAGAGGGCAGTGGTGGCTGTGCGTTTCTAATACCATGTAATCGGCACACTCCTCGCAAAGGCACAGATGTTTACACGGCAACAAAAGCACGCATTTAGGGCGATCGCGGCAGACTACACACATCTGTAGCTCGGAGACCTTGTCACTGGCACTGCTAGGAGAACGACTGCCGCGCGGCAGTGTTGTCCTCTGCACAGTTGTTGTGACAGATGCTGACGAGACAACAGCATTACGTCCGCGAAAACCACGACGTTGTATATTATTCCAGCACAAACGCAGCGGCCGGAGCGATAAGCGCAACCACTGCAAATAAAAAAAAAATCATTTAAAAAGGACTTGTAACTTTACAGTTTTTGCGCCTACCGTTTTGATCCGAATGACACAGTGTATGAGCAAAAGCACCAGGCGTCGCCTGTGCCGTAGCAAAAGAAAAAGCACCGCTGCGCCAATCGTTAAGCGAAAAATATCGTCTACTAAGACGCGAACACCACCAGCAATTCCTCTGCCCAAAGCATTTACGCCAAAGACGAAGCCATCGCCGACAGTAATAAGCACGCCGATAATTGTACGGGGCAGAAAAGTCAATAGCCACCAGATGCAATCCGCAATCAATAACAATGCACCCCTTGCAAGCTCGAGGAAGTCGATGACGCAGCTGCCGACTTTGGTCGCAAGTAGCCGCGAATATATGCGAGTACTCATAAAGAAACATGACATTTTGCGACAGAAGAGAACAACTGCCTCCATAAAGCAGTCGAACTGTGTGTTGGTGGAACTGTGCACGTAGCGCGCCACACTATTTAACGAAGCATCCAATTCGCATAAAAAGAAATATAGCTCCTCCCCAATAATGACCAGGGCCGCAAAGAGATCCCGTATAATTCCGCATAATCGCATCAGTAGTAAAAATATATTCCGTCCAATGAAATAACTAGATGCGAGTATGTAATAGAAGAGTGACTGCAGGAAATGCACGAGCTCCAGTACTGGCTGCAACAGAAACATCGCTCGATGTAGTAGTTTTCTCAATGCATTAAAATTAGTGATAACCTGCAGATTTATTCTAAAGGTAAATAAAATATTTAAGAAACGTCGTGTCTAGAGTCTAACTTACGCTCTCTTCTCAGCACACTAAAATAGAATTCAGCAAACTTCGATGCGGCGGCAACACAATTCCTCTCCGCTGCTAAAATTATGTTGATATCAGCAAAATTAGTTAAATCTAATTCATTATTGTATAGTTTTAAAGTAATATCAGCGCTGCTGGAGGTTATGTTTTTGTTTATTTCTCTAAACCGGACCGATGTCACTAATTTTGCCGATATGTTTGAAATAGGGTTGCACGGGCAATAAATAAGAACGTACTGGTCGTGGTAAATCATACCATCTCAAATAAATCGTACTCATATACAAATTGCAAATATAAGCAAAAAAGGTTTATAGACTCAAAACAATGGTTCAGTAAATCCATCTTTCCTTTTAATATTTTAAACGGTGCGCAACAAAGGTCTTCTAACAATAACAGTAATATTTTAAACTAAATCATCTACAACACGAAGCGGCTAAGATTTTCGGAATTAATTATTCGTTTCTATTAGGTGGCAACTGCTTTATGCTATGCTTGCGAACTACGCAATACAACCTTGCGTGTGCCACAAAGCGTTGGCAACGCCTTCGCATGCACACCACACTTTTACACTTTTCTTCGGCAAGCGGTAAGCGAGATTTTCACGGACTCCACATTTCATTTTTAATTCTTCACGAAAGCAGTCGAAAATATTGCAAAAATATTAGTGTGACCAACGCATAAATTTCTGACAAGTTTTTGTGACTCAAAAGTTAGTAGGGTTTTGTATTTTAATCGCGAATAGAAAAGCGAAAATCGTGGACGCTGATATACATAGCTACGAAAGATACTGTGGGACAAACACAAATAATTCTTGTGTAAAAGATAAACGATTATTCGTCATAGTCATAATGGATAACATTGAACATTTATACAAATGCTACGAAATACTCTCAGAAGCAGGTGAAAAAATCACGGAGGTAAATCGCTTATACAAACTCTATAAGATAGACATATAAACTACTAATTTATTTGGAATAAATTTTAGCATGTTGCCGAGTACAAAGATATACTGAAGGCCGTGAAAGGATCATCTAAAGAGAAACGCCTTGCTTCGCAATTTATTGGTAAATTTTTCAAACATTTCCCTGAATTGTCAGACACAGCCATAGATGCTCAACTCGACCTGTGCGAAGATGATGACATGCAGGTAAAGCAACGCGTTATAAAATTATTTGCATATGTTGATTACCTGGAAATATTGCATAGATTCGTCGTCAGGCCATAAAGGATTTACCGAAATTATGTCAGGACACATTAGGTACCACAGCCAAAGTAGGAGACACCCTAGCACAACTACTTCTGCTGGATGACCCACTGGAGCTGCAGCAAGTTAACAATTCTTTGCTAACAATTATCAAGGTAAGAAAAACAGCATACACTACTTTTATCCATCGTGTTTAACCGTTAGGCAGTTTTGGGCTAAGAAAATCCAGGTAAAAATTCTGTACCTCTAGAAAAACAATCAAGAGATATTCTAGGAACTTAAATGAAGGGGAAATTTGGTTGACTTGGATTTTTACTTAAGTAGTTTATATAATATCATTAGATTCTTAATATGTATGTAATTAATATTCATAAAACACAAATCTCGCAGATGGATGCCAAAGGAGCACTCACTGGTATTTTTACACAAATCGCAAGTGGTGATGAAACAACTCGCGAACGCTGCTTTAAATTTATCGCAACGAAACTATTTGCAATGGGACCAACAATCGTGACCAAAGAAATTGAGGAGTTTCTTATTGATGAAGTCAAAAAAATTCTACAGGCAAGTCATTCCCTATATTTGATCGCTCCTAAGCAATAGAGCTTATAAACTGATTCTTAATAATTGTAGGACGTAACAGCAGATGAATTTCATTTGTGCATGAATATTCTGGGCTCCACAAAGCTGGGATCTACCATAACTGGCCACGCAGAATTAGTAAACCTCGCCACGGAACAGGCCGAGCTGAACGCCGATATAGACGCTATTACCATTGAAGATGAAATTGTTGAACGCTTTATACAATGTGCCACACATGCGATGCCTTACTTTTCGGTATGTTTTGTGTGCAATGTTTATATCCCAAGTGGACAGTATTTTAATAATTTCTATTTTTATAGGGCACCATTAAGTCGACGGCATTTGTTGTGTATGTGTGCGATAAGTTGCTTCCTTTGAGTACGTGGAATATGATTGCGACTGCCGTGCATCAGGATCAGGTGCAACTTCGGCTGCTGAAGGTGTTCGCAGAGATGAGCGCCTATTGCGATGTATTGGAAAATGCACCAGCGCGTATTGATGCTGTGTATAATATTTTGAGGGTAAGTTGAAATTATTTGTGGTTAGAAGTCTGAAATAATAACATTTGCGGATTTATAAAATTTCAGGAATATATGCCTCTACCACAATTGGAGGACGATGAGCTCAGTGCTCCACCATCGTTTCAATTTTCACATGCTGAATGTCTTTTGTATGCACTCCACACTCTGGGTAAGAAAAATCCGGACAGCTTGTCATTTATAAATGACCAAGAGAAGCTAAAAGATTTTCGATCTAGACTACAGTATTTAGCACGAGGAACTCAAGGGTAAATTCTTTTTCAATTCAATTCAAATGTGCATCTGTTTACACCTACATTTACCATACAACCATACAGATACATCAAGAAACTGGAGGAATCCGTTAAAGGAAAATCTGCAGAGGAGCTCAAATCGGAGGAGAACCAGATGAAGCTGACAGCTTTAAAGACAACTTCCAACATTGGCACCCTCATTCGGGATCTTTTTCATTCACCACCAAGCTTCAAGCATGAAGTACAACTTTCCTGGGTTACACGTAAAAATGTAAATTTTCCTTAGCGTAAAGAAAATAGTTTCGGCTCCTTACTGTTTTTGTATTATAGATCAAAGCCGGATCTAAACGTCACGCGACCATTACCTTCGATGGCAAAACCGAAAATGGCAAAGAGGAGGAGAAAAAATCTAGACCATCAACTGAACAAAAAATGTACTCGCCACCTTCAGGCAAATACTCTGGCAAAGTGCAGAATTATGGCAACAACAATCGGTCTCGTCCACGTAATGTTAACGGGGGTGGCGGCGGCTTTAACAAGAATCGACGATCTTTCAAGAAATATTAGTGTCTACAACATAACAATTTTGGAAACTAGACATAAACAAGAGATTTATGCGCTTTCCTTCTATAAATTAATCCCCAATCCAATACTCTGAGATTGGTCGCGAGTTGTACAATTTCATGCTGCAGCTCTGCAGCTTGTCATTTTCTACCAGATACTGTTCGAAACTGTTCTCCGGTCTAGGAGCAGCGATTTCGTTAAGGTAAGACATGGTATTCTTGTTAATAAGTTTTGTTTCTATTTCAGCTAAAAGCATCGCAACGTAGACTACAATCCACAAGCAAAGCCGTCGCATTATATCGTCCTTAAAATATGCGTGCTGCGTCATACTTTTCTTTTATATTTAATTAATTTTGTATATTGATACGGTTTCCTTTAACATTCTTATCTTGTTAGGGACTAACATTTTAAAAATGTTTCATTATGTAAAAACCGATTTCGACGAAAAGTTAAAATTTCAGACAATTTGTGTAGAGCATTTTCAGTTTATTCTTTTTTTTCTTAGTTGCAAGTGTTTTTGGCTTAATTTTATTCTTCCCTCGCACCAAGTTCACACAGGGCTTGTTGAAAAGATTTTAATAACATTGAACAACACTTATAACGTATTCAAATTTTATTCGAAATTAAACCAAATAAAATAATTCAATCAGTGGCTCTGGTGCAACGCCAGTTGAACCAAAAACAGAAGCGTGCGGAGTATCTTTCTTCAATGCGCGTCCATACATCTTTTAACGTATTTATATATTATTAACTAACATACGAGTTTATTCAAGTAGTTTATGACTGCAATTTTCCGAATGTACCAATGTTTATTGCACAACATTATGAATAGAGTTTCCGAAAGAAGTGAGTCAATAAAGTACATAATATTAAATACTAAATTGTTGCGTTTTGCTGCATAGGAATTGGCATTTTATCAAAGAAAAGTATATCGGAAGCCAAATTTTACTAGCAGCCGAAATTTTATCCACATCGAAGGAGTACTACTTAAACTGTTGTCCCGTCGTTGAATAATATCGTTGCTTAGATTTCAATTGGCGTGAATTAGAACAAATACTATTTGCATGTGTACGGACTACAGATATTCATGGCGTTATTCCGCAGAAATCGCATTTCTACTTTTTTATCAGAGATATTTTCAACCCATGCCAAATCTATTCTAAGCAACGGTAAGTAACAAATAATTTTCAGCGACTACGTTTTTTGGTTGCCTGCTAAATTTCTTTGAGTTGGTTGAAAAATTTGCATCTCGTGGGTTAGACTGTTTTGCCAGCTTTCTTACTTACTTTTTGGTAAAGCCAAGCCTAAGTGATTTCATGTGCTGGCTGATAGTTTTCAATAAAAAACGCACTTGGACATTAAGGAAAAAGTAAATTTTATTTATCTTAAAAATTAAGAAAATTACAAATTACTCCCTCTCGCTGGTTTGCCCAAATTACATTCATCAACTTAACTCACTGAGCATAATTACAATATTATATAAGTAGGTAAATACAAAATTGAAATGGATATGGAAATGAAGATGTACGAGAGCTAAACTAGCAGAATTTAATATATGATAACAGCATTATAATTATTCCGGTTTTGAACATCTGACAGGGATATGCGTCGCTACTGTCTGCCAGCAACTGCTTGAAGCCCAAATTGTATGCATTGTGGTAGGCTGCTGATTACAATGTTGTTGTCTTTTTATTTTCATTATTATATTTAGGGTAAGTATTGCAGTAGGCAGAGCGCTTGTTGGCGGCAATGTCAACTGGTTTACCTTTGTGTAACTATATAGTATTTCATCATATATTGCACAATTACGGATTTATCATTTAAACACTTAAATAAGGTGCAAAGTAACACACAAATCAAGTACAAGTACAAATACATTACATTCAAGAGCGTGTCTGTGTATAGAAATTCATATAAATGTATATTTGTGTGTCTGTATTAATATTATCATTATATATGCATAAACATCATATAGCTTAAGCATAATTCTTAGAACATAACAAAATAAGTTACCTATTACCATCTCTCGGCATGTGCCTTAATCTTTAGTTTAGTTTAGTTTCAATTTAAATGTATTTGAGAACTTTGCATGTAGTTAGTAGATGCACACATAGACGCATATATCTATGTATGTATGTATGTATATGTTAGGTACATATGTACTTAGTAAATAAAGCCGATTTCTCAAAAATACATTTTGTAAAAAGTACAAAAACGTTTATAATAGCTTCTTCCTCTTCTTTTTTAACTCGCCTTGTCTTACTTCCATCTGCTCACATTCTTATGCCGCCTGCTCTGTCGATTTCTCCTTTTTCGCTTATTACTTATGTACATTGTGAAAAACATATTTGAACAAATTTAATTATGTACATGCCTAAGTTTCGAGTGTAGGTACTTAACAACAAACTCATTTGTCAGCGCAGCTTCCTATCCTGCATGCATATGCTCAGGTTCAGATTGCTTTGTCAGTTTAACTGCATAAGGTACATTTTGTTGCCTCAACGTGTGGGTATCATTTCTTTGCTATATACGAGCATATAGTATAACTCGCAGTTAGTAGGTTTTGCTTATTTTCTTGGTATGATGTATTGTTTTTTTAGTATTATCTCTTGGGCATAGATTAAGAAGTTCAATAATTGCATTGGGTGTAGCAATTCCAAGTCATATAACCGAATTGGGGAGCACATTGCCACATTGCCGTTACTATTCTCTTTGTAATAATTAAAAAAAAGGAAATTATAAACTAGCAATTTTCTTCGGCTTATTCATATCTATATAAGTGCAATATAGGCATCATCGGTCATATGACAAACTATTGGAACTTTGGGAACACACTAATACACTGTCATGAGTAGTGCATATTGACAGCTACGTTCAAGTGTAGATCGACTTCAGCGAACAAATTTAAGTTTTTTAAACTTTTTTTTGGAAATATTTCTTTGGAAAAAGTTATCTTTGTTTCCAATTGCTTTTTTGTACGCATTTGAAAACAGACAAATACTTTTGGCTAATTCTTCTTCTTTATTGTTGTTGTTGCTGTTGCGAATTTCACAAATTTGTAAGAGCTAGTCTAGAGATAGTCTGTAATCGTCCATTTCAGGCTTCGGCTTTTGCCAAAGAACTCAACTTTCAAGAAAGAAATCTTTTCGTGTCTAAATCAAGACATAATAGTTTCCGAGTTTCCGATATTGATAGCTACGTTCTCAAGAAGAATAATTCGACTTGGATCGATTTTTCGCTTTTTACATTGCTGTGTGAAGCCTACTCTTGAGCGCAGCCGTTGGTGATCTTAAAAAAAGTTCATATGTATATGTATGACAGCAAATTTGTGTGTGTGTGGGCGCTTTAATTTTGCTACTGTGATTCCATGTATTTATATAGGTTGGCATGATATATCTAACTAACTGTAATTCTATGCTGCTTCTTTTTAACTGTCTAACTAGATTTTTTATGCAAACTCTATAAGAATAAATTTTCAAGTGTCTTATGGCCGTAACAATTTTCTCGAATGCCTAAGCTAATGTAATATTGAGATAGAGTTTTTGAATTTTTTGTTCAAAGGACTCTCCAATCAGTATGATATGTTTTTTATTTTGTTTTTCAACTATCATATCTTTAGTCTAATTCATAAAAAATTTTCATAGAACACACATACTACATACATATATGTATGTGAGTGCGAGTAAATGATAGAGCATAGAAATTGGCGCTTTCAAGAACGAATTGCTGAACTATAATAATTCAAGTCTTTCGTGTGAGATTAAAATTTCTTTCAAAAATATTGAATTTCATAAATATTAGTATAAGTTGTAAGACAACTTAAATATGCATATGTATGTCAGTGTAAAATGTAAGCAGATATATAAATGATGTATAAGAATATGTAAATATGTATTTGTATACGTGTAGAAAGGCTTAAAATTCAATTCCTAGCTACGAATTAACGGCTGAGTAACAAAGCAATTGATAATTGTATATGCATGGCATTCTCAAATACATTATGTAAATATATGTATGTATATGTGTTTATGCATAAGCTTGCATCTAATATTATGTAGTAGAAAGAATTTCTCTTAAAGAACTGTGCTTGTGGGGGGGGGGGGACCTAATGGAATAGCATGCATGCAATTTTGCTACAGGGAACTCACATCTCATAGAACGCTTCACTACGAAGCTGGCTATCACAATGCTCACATATGGCGGCACTTTTCTCGGGATTTAGAATACAGGTTGCAGGCGAGCTCAGCCAAACGTACAAAGAATTATTAAAAACAAATTAAAAAGCGTTTTATATACGCGTAGAAGAAGTTTATACTTCGAAGATATCATACTACTGGTCGAGTAAATGTCTATATGTAGCACGCTTGTATATATAAAAAGGATTTACTGTGATTTGTTATTCTAATAGTTATGTTTGCGGTTGTGGCTGTGCAGTGCAAGAACACACATCATCACACCAAAGGTACTTTGCTCTCAATGAAGAACTTCCCCCTATGGAAATTCCTCGCTTAGCCTACATGTAGTCAACTAACTACGGCTTAACGCTATTTCTATCTCTTACTTTTAAAATGTAACAGACTTAGGCACAAAAAGTATAAAAGATTTGAAACAATTTATAAAACAACAACTTTAGGGATTTTGCTTTAAAACGTTTTTCACATCATTTATACATTTTTATGAATTTGTCTGTTAGTGAATATGCTTTAAATACAGTTTTGGAAAGTAAGCGTGCTAGAAAAGTTCAGCTGCAGTTTTACCAAGTAAGCTGGTTTACTTGCCACCGTCTTAAATGCCATATTTTGCATGAATATCTGCCAGATTTTATTAAAAGAGAATTTACTAAGCCGTACAATGCTGAAATGTATTTAAATTTTCTTATTAAACGTTCATTGCGCTGTCTTCTACAGTGTAGAGTTTGAGAAAGCTTAAGCGAATAAATGTCTCTTCTCGCTTGATTGAGTGAAATCTTAAGCTTACTTGGTAAAACACAAGTACTACTTGTACTTTTATAACTTTTCCGCACTGGCAAGTAATTTTCGATTAAAAATATATGTGCATTGAGTAGCTACGATTGCTGCTCTGGCCACTAATCGTTAGCTATAAATACATGCTGGCTATGCTAGGTTATGTAAGCCTACGCTGTAAACCAATTGACTAGAATACACATACACAAGAGGGGGTATCTAGGACGAACTGAGGAATGCGGCAAATAGGGCGAAAAACCTTTGTGCGTCGGAAATCACGCCAGCAACTTGCCTTTCAATATTTCAATAAAAACTAAAAACCTGCAGTCGTCGCTTGCAGCGAAAAATTGTGCTGCTGACAGCTGAAATTGTACAATTCCCCAATTAGTGCTAGTGGAAAACTGCGTCAGGAGCCGCCTGCCAGTATGCCTCACTGTCTAGCCGAGCTGTTCTGTTCGACAGGTCACGGAAGCAGCGCTCACGCGGCAGCCGTGCGTCGTGGCAGCAATTTCAATTATCGCATTAAATATTAAGGCATAAGGAATAACGCGCGCGTATGTGAAGTGCAGAGACAGCGCCAAAGAACAATTACAATTAGGATATTGTTAACAACTTTCAACTAACGAAAACATGAAACAATAACGCAACAACAAAAGAAAACAAAAACTTAAAGAATGCTTAAAATTAGAAGACAACAAACAAATAATTGTAGGTGGCATATGAAATGAAGTTGGCTTTGTGTGCATATATATGTAGGAAAATCCAACATATCTGCTACTATATGTATCTATAACAGCATTGATATATGCAGAAGATGCTTTTATAATACACCAACATTATGTTAAGTGATCGTATTTATATTGCAATTTGTGATTTTGGAACGATTTCCGATTTCTTCTCATAGGCAATTTATCAACTATAGCTAAGCATAACTATCTTTATTTCAGATACTTAAATGCTAAAGGAAGAGTTTCTTTGAGTTCGAAAACCAAAACTAAAATATACATACAACATATACATAAGTTAAGTTAATAATTTTAAAATATGTAGATTATGCTTAAATTAGTGAAAAACTAATTCTGTATTCTTTACTTTAAAGCGAGCATTTGTCTCTCTCGCTCAGCGGGCGCTTAGAATGGCAGGCTGGCGAGAAACATGTTCTCTATGAGCGCCGGTGCCGGCACCAAATCCTCCAGCTTCAGATAGAAAATTCGCTGCAGACCCTGCACGCTCAGCGAGCGCAGCTCGGGCAATTTTCCCAGCAGCCGACTGAAATAGTGCGGCTTCTTTTGTGCTTCGGCGTTGTAAGTTACGTGATCCCGCAAACTGCTGATTATCTTCATTTGCAGTTGTTCGACCTTTTTCGGTTCACGCAATCCATGACGTTCTGAAATGGAACATAAAGAAAGAGAGCACGTTTTTCATAAGTTAAACTATTCTCAAATTGTGTTTTATATAAGTGTATAAAGCAAAATTCATTAGACAAATAAGAAGAAATTAGTTAATACATATCGAGGGATCCATTCTAAAGGAAGTTGAAGTCGACAAAGTGATGCAAAATCGTCGATAAGTGCCTAAAGCGATAATCTTATTGGAATCTTTTGTATAGAAGGCGGATAGGAAATCAATTTCATTAATTTTGACATAAAAACTATGCCATTGGTTAAATAGTATAAGTGAAGATATTAGATATTTACTAAGCGAAAATATCAGCAATTTACTAAAAACAGTTTAAATATGGACATTTTTTACTTTCTCGAAAACAGTTCTACTTGAATTGATTGACTTCATATTCGGATTCAACGAGTGATTTAACAAATGAGATTACTATAAATTGTTGTCAACTAACGGTTTTTTCAGTTCAATTTTGCATGGAAAAAATGTTGATGTACTATTCTGGTAAACTAACTCTCAATTCTTCTGAACTTGCGGCACTAGAGAAGCACCTATATACACCTGTATGTCAGATATAGCGATATGCTATTGTACGCCTGTAATGCGCACACTACTTACCGGTAATGAGCGTGAGTGCACAGAGGCAAGCGAACGCGGATATGTCGATTTCGAGACTGTGCAGGCTCTTGCTGAACTCCAGGATGTTGTTCAGCCACTCGCCAAAGGAGCGCTGACACTGGTTGCGATGCAGCACGACGCCATTGCAGAAGGTCATTTTGGTGTCGTCGACACGGGCGCGGTACGACAGTCGCAGCACGAACAGCTCCAGCGACGCGGACTGAAAGAGCAGCTCCTGATCCTCGGCGGTGAGTTCAGTGTAGCCGGGTATTTTCTCGGCGAATTGCTTGATCACGTCGACGGAGGTGGTTAGCAGGTTGTAGAACTGTTGAACTTTCTCGGCCTCGCTGATGCCCAGATGAAGTTCGTTCTGTGGAGCGGGCTCCTTGTACTGTAAGTAGTCGAGGCAAGACGGGTCTGGCGTGGTGTCGACGTGTCCGCGCACCAGCGCCGTTATCAGCGAAACGGGTGGGGACGGCGGTGACTCTTGAGGCGACTTGGGCTTGGAGGGCAGCCGTCCACGTCGACCCTTGAGCGAATCTGTGCGCACCACTTCCTTCACCATGCCGACGGACAAGCACTTCTGGAAGCGACAGAACTGGCAGCGGTTGCGGCGGCGCTTGTCGACGGGGCAGGATTTGTCGGCTAGGCAGACGTACTTGGAGCCCTTCTGCACCGTGCGCTTGAAGAAGCCCTTGCAGCCCTCGCAGGTGCGCACACCGTAATGCTGGCAGGCGGCGGTGTCGCCGCAAACTGCGCACAGCTGCGAAGTGCTCGCCAGCATGCGGCCATTGAGTAAATTGGCGGACGCGCTGTTGTGGCCGAGGGCGCCATTGTTGTGCGCTTGATGCTGGTGGTGGTGCTGGAGGACGACGGCTGGAGCGTTGGACGTCTGCTGATGGCAACTGGGCGAGCTGGACGCAGAGCTGGGCGTGCTCTGATTGTGTTGCTGCTTCAACAGCGCCGGCGGCGTAATGCAGCCGAGCATTAGCTTCGGCAGCTTCGGGCTGTGGCTGGTGAGCGACTCGGAACACTGAACCGGCAGCGAGGCACGACGCAATGGTGCCACGGAAATGGCGGTGCCGGCCGCTGCGGCTGCTTGCAGCTCCGAAATGGTGGGAAAGGTTGGAAGTGAGTAGCGTTCGGCGGCTGCTGCTGCTGTCGCTCCGGCATAATTCTGCGTATAAAGGCAAATCATCAATTAGCAGCTCAGAGCAGAGCAGCATAAAATACTTACGTTTGGCGGTTGGGCCATTTGATATGGTTGGTAGATGCCCTCGCCGTTGGCGTTGAAGCTCTGGTTGTGCTCTGTGGAGGAACCAACCGAGCCCGTACCATTGTTGTACTCATACGAGGAAACGGAGGAGTTGGATGAAGCAGTCGATGCGGGAGTGGCATTAAAATGGCCGTGATAGTTGTAACCGGAATTGTGGTTGTGATGGTTGTGTGGGTTGTGGTTGTGGTGAATATGTTGCTGCTGCTGCAAATGTTGTTGCTGTTGCATGTGCAGCTGGTTTGGTTGATGCTGTTGGCTCAACACATTGCTGCCCATGCTCAATTCGGCTGCTGCTGCCAGCTGGAAGCAGTCCTCATCCATTTTCAGGCTGACTTCAGCGGGATCCGTGCCTGGGTTATACTTCAATGAGTAGGTCTCCTGGAAACTAGGCAACGAGCTGCCGCAGGAAAGGGGTCCACCTATTGGCGAAATGAGCGGCTCCAAGCCTGCACGCCCTATGCTGCTGTTCAAGTGCGACACTTGTTGTTGCAGTGCCTGGCGCTCCTGCAGCGTGTGCAGAGCTATTGCTGGATCGCTGCTGGAACGCAGACTCAGCAAGCTGATCTCTTGTGGTGTGGCGCGATCAAAGCACAGTGAGTGGTCCTGCTCGGAGCTGGGTGCGCTCACAGTGTGCTGCTCGGGTATGGAGGAAAGCTGTTTGTCGCGCAAGCAAGTGAGCTTCGTCAGATTCTCAAGCGAACTGGTGATGTCCTCGCTGCTGCCAATCAAGGTCTCGCAGGACGAGTGAAAATCGGGTAGGTGGTGGTGGTGCTGCTGTTGCTTGCCGCCGCTGCTGGATTCAAGGTAGCGCTGCTGCTGGTGATGCTCGATGCTGGGCGACAACAGCGAATGGTTGGAGTCCGTGGGAAAGAATAGATCCGAAATCTCACTGAAAGTCTGATCGATCAGCTCCGACTGGTCGACGACGGTGTCCGTTAGGCTGTCGAGTGCGTGATCCGCATTCGAGATTAGATGCTGCTCCTGCTGATGATGGCACTGGTTGTTCTGATGAAGCTGGTGGTGATGCTGCGAGCTCGCTTGTTGTGCTGAGAAATTATCGAACGGAGAAAGAGAACTGAAAGAGCTCTGCAACGAAAGACACAATGCACAAGACTGAATTAGACTTCTGAGGGCGTTCAAGTGCCAGCGCAGCGATGTCAAGAAGGAGTTGCCGTTAGACATGCGCCACCAGAAACTGCTCTTTTGATTGGCGCACACACAGCGCTCAGAGCACGAATGCACGGCAGCTAGGTAGCTTACATGCCAAGCGAATGCGAGTGCAGCTTCGTTGGCAGCTGCAAGGTTCGCAATTCGTTGCGGCTCGTGACACGGAAGCTATTCTCGCTAGAAACGGAAGCTACGAGCATATGCCCGAGCTGTCTTCAACCCCTAATGAGGTGCTAAGGACTAAGTGAATTGGTTGCGGTCTGACGGCGCTGCTGCTCTGGCATAAATATGAGCGAAGCATATTGAGCGAGGCGAACGAATGTAAACGAAGCTATTAATGAGCTATTGTTGTGGGCATGCCCAGGACAATTGTTGTCAGCATCAATTGCTAGCACTCAAATGCAAATCTGCGATCAACAAACACTCAACTGCTCGATAATGAATTGAAAATGCATTAATTTATTTTAAATGAGCAGCCAGAAGGCGATAGGGTTGCGTCTGTGGTGACGCCAGAGTGGTTAACTAAAAGTAGCTTACATTTGGTTGCAGCAGTAACATGCTTGTTGTAGCGTTGGTGAGCCTGGAGCTACCGAGTTTGCTGGACGACTGATTGTACTGATTGTGGTGGTGGTGGTGGTGCTGCTGAACGGTTCTGTTGGTCTTCGTCGATTCGTTGGCTGCTGGTGGCGTGGTTGGCGCTGATGGCTTTGATGGCGTCGTTGCTGGTTCTTGTGATGTTGTGGCACTGGCGGTGGCACGTAGAGCAAGGCTAACGTTTCCGGTGGGTGTTTGGGCGCACTTGGTATTGGCGTTTGCTGACGCAGAGCCTTCTTTTGCTCCTGCTGCTACTTCTACGCTTGCGTTAAATGATTTTGCTGCACCTGAAATAATTTCAAGAAAAAAAAATAATTATTATTATGACGCTTGCAAGCAATGGCTCTTTTCAGCGTTGGACATGCTTCGCGTGGAACTAATGTGCGTGTAAATGTCAAATACTCCAGCGGGAATATGTGCTAAGTGCTGGCATTTAAAAGTACATATAAAAATATTACAACGATATGAGATTAGAAAAGATTTTGTGGGGAGGCAAGAGAAATATAACATAGCAGTAAGAGATTAGAGAGATTAGATACCATAGCGCTCTGGTTCACATATGATAAGTATTATATTGGAAGAATCGAAAAATCTACAATAACAATATAGAACACTGGCGCCGCGGTGGCTCAGTGGTCTAAGTGCTTGGACGCAGACGCGGAGGACCTGGGTTCAACTCCCGGTCCGGTAACATCTGATAAAAAAAGAAAATTTGTTTTCAAATTGTTTCTTTGCGCGGCGCCACTTCTCGCGGTGAATTGGCAATTCTCCGAGAATAATCTTTGCCATGAAAAGCTTCTCAAACTCGTTCGGATTCGGTAAAGTAGGTCCCGTTAACTTGCACAAAAATATAACAAGCACACACAAGTTAATGCGAGAAAGCTAGGCCTAAGCCCACACGGGCTGTTGTGCCAGTCAATTATTAATTATTAATATAGAACAAAAATGAAGGAACACAAACAAAAGTTATGTAAAATAAAAAAATTTCCAAAGCAATCCCTACATAATGAAATACATAATTGAAAAGTTTTCAAATTGGAAACGTATTCTAAGCTTAGGATCAAAGGGCTTAAGCTTAAAAAATTGTTATGTTTTATGAAGAAACTGTACATTTTGTATATACATATATTGATACTTTTTAATGTATTGTCTATACTTAATTAAAGTTTGAAGAATAATATTATACGATATTAAGGCGAATTCATAACAAGCAACAAATTACAAAAAAAAAACATTGATCATTAAAAAAAAGAGAGATTGAAGAAAATATTTGTAAAAAAGTTTATAAATTTTATTTAAATCAAATCGATGCACAACGTTCTTTTTGTTTAATGAAGTATGCAATGGATGTGGGTTTAATAATTTTACTAAACAAAAAAACTTGGATACAACAACAACGCTAGACTTTGAGCGCTTAGAACAAAAGCAAGTCTTTGAGAACAAATTCATATCTGCCTTTAGTAGTTAATCGCTTATATTTTGGCTATAAAACATAGCCATGAAGAAGAATACAGCGCAGGAGTATGAGAAGAAGGCAACATTGTATGTCGCTTGGATTGACTGACATGCAGTTGGTGTGTGGCTGAGTGTGTGGCTGAGTGTGTGGCTGAGTGTGTGTGTGAGTGTGCGTGCGTTTGTGTGTGTTGCAATTTGTAAGCTGTTGGTTGCTTTCCGTTCACACTGGACGCGTGTAACGTCGTGTTGTCGCGTCGTCTTTTCGGACAAGTAGAGAAATGTAGGTGAGCAAGTTGTTTGGAATACCAACGTGAACATTGCACACTGCACCACGGCAACACACACAACGAAGAGACAGCAGCAATTCTAGCAACAACAACAACAACAAAAAACAAGGTGCAAAATATTTTGGCAATCAAATTATGCATTTCAATCGTACAAACTTTGACTGCAATGTTGTTGTTGTTGTTGTTGTTGTTGGCTACATTTTTGAATATGGATTTATGAGCGTAAAGCTGAAATTTCAATTTTGATCAAGTGTAAACGCCGTTTTCTGTTAGTGTAGGCAGCTTGTTGGCGGCAGATCTTGCGCAGCTCGTTTGACTCCGAGGGTCGTACAGTGCAACAACCGGCAACAACAACACACCAAATGAAACAACAAATTGCAATTGCATAGGCAATGCGCATCGTTCTGCGCATTTGCTTGGATAGTCTCGAGCATTCGTACGTCTGTCCTTCGCTCCCTCCGTCCCTCCGTCCAACCATCTGTCTGTCTCTCTTCGTTTGTCTGTGCGTCCATTTTTAGATAGCCAGCGTTAAATAAGCAATTATACGCCAATTAAAGCCTTGCGAGAATTCAACACTTCTGCCTGCGATTGCGTAAAGCACAAAGTCCCTAAGCCGAGCGGCGGCGGCGGCGGCGTTGTGTAAGTCAACCAACGTTGCCAAAATGCGGAAAAGTGGAAATGTTTATTCAACAACACTTGCTCCACGTAGGGGCGAGATCGACGAGCTGTCGTGCGCTTTGAACTCGCATGTCAACAGCGCAACGCTGTGAGGCGGAACGGCGCAGAGACCAACAGCCCAACGATGCACCCACCGACGGACCGCCGAAAAGTTCGAAAATCAGCATTACTCATTCGAAATCCGATTTATTTAAGGAAGTTTCCAGCAATAAAACGTCAACGTCGACGTCGTCTAGGAGTAATGAGTTATTTCATTTCAGCGCGCGGCTCTCATCCGCCCACTCGCCCATTAGGCGTAATTGTTGTCTTTGCGCCGTTTTCGATTTCTATTGCTGTTGCCTTTGACGCTGCCGAGTGTGGCTTTTGGTCTGGTCTGACTCGGTGCCTTGCGTTCCACACGCAAACTCCATATCGAATGTCTTAATTAGAAATCGGTGCTCATGTGCATCAATGGTCGCAGGCACACAGGCTGCGGCGAGTGTGCGCCTCAGCGTTGCGGCACTCACGTCTTCCGAGGCAATTGGCTAGCAATTGCGCCTGCTTCACAGCAAGTGGCTGCCAAGTGGAGTGCAGCGGAGTCGAGTCTATGATGCGGCAAACAAGCGCATTATTGTTGCAGCAGGAGTCGTCGCAACAAATTAGGCGTACAATCGAAATAAATTGCAGTGCCCCTGCTACTTTAGCCTTTCGCCGTCTGTGCACGGGCTTTCTTATACGTTTGTCAGCTTTGAAGGCGCCAAATTTATTTGTTTTGATTTGCGAAAATTTTTTTGGAAGATTGTGCTAAATTTCCTCACTTGAGTGTGGCTGTATATTTAACACTAAGAGAGTTGTCATTAAAGCTATTGTTTAAAAATTGACAGACACCGGAGCTGAAAATTGGCTATGAAATGAAGCATCAATTTTAGTTGCTTCGAGTTAAACCAAACCAAATTTGCTAATTTCGGTTGAATCAAACCATCAAACGATCCATTTTAAATATTTTCTATTGAATCGAACCAGTAACCGAATCAATTATATTTTACCCATTCAATTAAATGATGAATGGCAACACATTTTTTAGGAATGATATGATTGATTTTTTCAAGTCCTTAAACTGGCTATGAATCCGTAAAAATTTTACGAAATTTTTAGGAATTGAGGTGATTTACACAGCGAGTGCGTGAGATCGTATTTGGAGTAGAGATCCTACGGCTTCAAAGGCCTCATATGCCTAATTAAAAGTACATACTAATTTTCCAAATGCTACTGGGCTAAAAGAAAAGTGGTATCAAGAGCGGGTTGGTTCCTCATCCTCTCAAACTTTATTTCAGTGATAGCTACAAACAAGTGGCACACCTTTTTTTATTTTGTTCTGCACTCGATAACAGTTCGAAGTTTTAAACGGAGATTTTATCGCCTACTCATGCAATCACAGCTTGCAGGGAGTGCGGCAGGAGGCAAGGAAACCTTACACAAGACGTAATGGCATTTCCAACAGAGCTTGTTGCAAATGATGGGGATCGACAATTAATAGTGAAAGTCTTCACTATTCACAAGCTGACCTGGAATAGCAGCACTAACCCAAAGCCCAGGCCTTACTTTGTGGCTGAGCATAGACAGCCATTGACTGCAGCATTGTGCTAACAGGCATTGTGTAGCCTCATAAAAGCAGGAGGAAGTCTATTAACTGAAATGAAGAATTGCGCAGAGCAGCGCCTGTAAGAGCGATCGGTTGTCGTGGGTTGCAATAACGATACCATCGAACCATCCATCGAAGCTGCGCCGAACCTGTGCATTGGTGACTTACAATAAAAAGCTAGCCGAGGCAGAGACACTCACTGGGAACTGACTGGCAGGCTAACAGGCAGGCTCAGAGGCAGGCAGACAGGCAGTCACACAATATTCTCACAAGTGAAGCACCAGCACCAACAACTTCACCACTTCACACGAAATTCGACAATTGCGTCTTATTATGGTTCACAGCGTTGCATTGCTGGTGGAGGCGATTGCATGTAGTGTTGTTGTAACGTTGTAACAAAGAAAATCAAGCGATATGAACCCACTGACTCAATGACTGTGCCTGACATAGTGGCGAATCTGGCGGCATGTCGGGTTCAGCCGGTGCAAAGCGCACGAGGTGCCTTGCCGGCTGTCGCTACTCATCTCGTTGGGTCACCACCATTATGGCTGAGGAGCAGGACAGCACAGACGACGTAACATGGGCCCAAGCGGCAGGCTATGCTAATGCTGCCAAAACGTACAAGCTCATCCACATACAAATGCCTGTCTATCGATCAATGGGCAGTGGGCAATGGGCAATGCGGCTGCTTCGTTGTTGTTGCGGCAGCAGCCGGTGTTGGTGTCGCACGGTTCGTAGTTCGAAGTGCAGGCCAGTATAAAAAGATGCAGCACTCGACTTGAATTTGAGGCCGGTCCACGGGATCACCACACCGGCACACCACCAACCAACCGGCCGAACCTATTCGCAGCGGCAACAACGACCAGCAGCGAGCAGGTCGCCGCAATGGTGCAACAATGCATGTTGCATGCGCGCCAAAGCAAAATAATATGTATTAACGATGGATATTATATAAAAAATTAGCAAACTTATGCAATCCCAAGAAGACACGAAGGAGTTTCGATGTCTCTTCTTCTTGTTATTTCTTCTTGTTGTTGTTGTTGTTGTTGTTATTTTTTGCTTTGGTTATTTTCCTTTTTAGTTGGGCCAACTGTTGCGGCGTTGCTGTTGTTATTTTTGTTGTTGTTGTGGTATCTTCATGTTCCCAAATCATTATAATAAATTTGCGAAAATGTTTTTAAAGTATTTCGTTGCGGCTACATATACAACAAAAGTATACAACAACAACAACAACAACGAAAGTTGATACGCTCAGCTGTGGATACAAGACGTAGCAAATAAGTCGCATGCAATTAGGAATCGTAGACGCTTGTGCTGTGCAACAGCAATAGCAACAACAACAGCAGCAACAACAACAACAACAGCAATAACAACGAATCAAATTAGAAATGTATTGCAATAACAATAAAATAAAGATATTAATAAAAGTGAACTATGTTGCACAAGAATATGCGGCCGCGTTGTGCTTGGGGCATACCCCCATGCACGCTGGGATCGGACCAATGCCTACACTCCTACAACTGTTGTTGCTGTTCTGCTGCTGCTGCTGCTGTGCATTTTATATCGCTTTGAATTGCTGCACACTTATTGGAGTGGCAGGCAAGCGCAAAATTAACATAAATCAGAAATTCAAATTGAAATGATGCTCGTATTTGTCAAAACTTAAGTGAAGCCATTGCTGAAATGAAATACTCACAGTGCATTATAAAATAACATATATTAACAATAAACATTAGGATGAAAATTATTAGTGATTGACAAATCAGTGACCATTACAGACTGTGGCCACAAACCATAACAATCTAACTCGAGTTAGTACAAAATTTAGTTTTTCTCTGTTATATAAAAGTTAATTTCGCCAGCTCCGTTCAAAAATAGTTTACCTATGGCCTATTCTGGCGAGAGTCACAAAAGTCAAAATTCAATATTTTGATTGATACTTTTTACTAAGGGAAAATAATATTTGAAGTGGAATAAAATTTTGAGCGCTAGTTCGGAATAGGGCTGTAAGTTTGCAAATTTTATTGTTCAGCAGACATGTTAAGAGTTTTTTGTATTCATACTATATTACATGAGCGGAACGAAATTAGAATATGAAGACTTTAGTTTGGCTGAATCGGACCAGCACTAAATTTTAATAAAATACATACAATACTTTTAAATGTCGAAATAAATTATGTAAAAATCGGCATATGCAAGCAACAAATTTAAGTACATGCATTTTACGTCTGTCTTCATAGTGTTCAAATTTAGCTGATAAGATCAAAAAGCGATATCAATTTATCAACTTGCATGCAATTCGAACATTTCCTACATCATTTTGCATTGCCAAATAACTTAAGCTGCAGTCAAGTCAATTTCATGCATACAAAATGTGCGCGTAAGTTAGCAAAAAATGTATGTAAATGTTAATAAATTTGGAAATTTTGATTGCTTGTCATGTGAGTTTTGGGCCAATCAAAATGCAGTTCTACTGCAGCGGCTCTGCATTTGCATTTGATTGTGTGACACGGCGGTGAAAACAAAGACTTCGAGAGGGAGTTTCGCGAGCCAATTTGCATACCGTCATATTTGAATGACGGCGGTTCTATGTGCTTTTCGGTGCTGGCACGATCAAAGGCAAAAATTCCTATAATTGTCATTGCCAACATTCTTGCGTTTCTCTGCGCTGTCTGCCTTGTCACTGCGCGTTAAAGAATGAGAAATCTAAGAATTTAGGCTTGCAAAACTGTTTTGCATATCTCTAGCGAACAAAATAAAGGTTCGATCGTATCGCTTGCGAAAATGTTTGAATATGATCGCTTGCCACTAAACGCCAGTGCAGTTGATCTCAGTCAACGCATTTGTGCATCAAAATCGAAATGTTTAAGCTTGGAGCAGTCAAGTTGAGATTGCCGCGGCCGAAAGCAGCAGTCTCTACGACTACACCCATGCACATGCACGTCGCGAAATTGATGGCGCCACTGCAAATTCGACTGTTTATAAAGATATCCGCTTTCTGGCTTACGCTTTTGATCGTCGTGAAAGAAGTATTTTTATTAATTTGCAGATTTAAAAAAATAATTTTTATAGCTTTTGACATCAAATTATCTGACCGCAAACTGCACACTACACTACAAACTGTGAATGTATGAGTGCAATCACAGTTTTTTGCAAATGCCTTAATAAAGTACATAGTTGTTTAAAAAAGTATATGTAAACTTTTGCATATTTTATTACAAAATAGTTTGGAAAACCCGGCCATTCTCGCCCCGTCATAGACAAATTCTAAACTGTATAATATTTAGTAAGGTTTAAACTTTAAAGCAATAACATTGCGATCCGTCAAAAAATTACATAAACCAATTCACAAGTAGATTTTTTCCATATGACGGCATATATTTAGAATCGATTTCGTTCAAAACTTAAAAAATATGAGCGGACAAAAAAGTAAAGCCTCTAAGGAAATTAGTTCCATCCAATATGCATTATAATAAGATGAGAGCCGAACTTGTCAGAACGCTTGGCTTTCTTTGTCTCTGCAAGGTTAATTTAAATTCGTGATTCTGTCTGAGTCAGATTCTAATCGACTGCCATTATGTTTGGTATCTGAAATTAACGCTTCTATTGTTTATACTAAATTCTTCTTCTTCTTTAAACATGAAAATATAGTTGCTATCTTAGAAAGATACTATTTAAATTCTTAATTTTTAATAAGAAGTCTCAACTTCGAATTATGCTTGAAGAAATGCTTAAAAATGCTGCAGACTTGGAACTTGGCTTTGCTTCGAGTTGTATTTGTTTGAATTTAAATTATTGCATTCATTTCATACTTGATATAGAGAAGACGCAAGCATCAGATAAATCGGCGACACGTTTGTATGGCTCTGATTAGAATTTTATTCAAATTGGCGGCGGTCTGCTGCGGCTATGGTGCTGAATAGGAACGAGCGCATGCGCACACGCAGACAAACATAGCGCGATGCTACACGCTAGTAAGTGACTCCGACTCAGGCTCCGGTTGTTGGTGCCGGCACTACTTATTTGCTGCGTGGAACTGGTTGCGCGGCGATGCGCGTATTGCGGCTGCGGCTCGCAATCCGCTGCTTCTGCTTCTTTCTGCCTTTGCCGCTGGCTGAAATGTCCAAGATGGCCTTCGGCGATTTTGAATTTGCAGTTATTATTGTTTTTATGTGTGAAGCTTTGCATGTATGCATGCGTACGTACGTACGTATTTAAAATGATATTACGGCGACGCTTTGGTGAAACTGGTATTGGCGAGTTTATTTCTTGACTCACACTTTTAACTGAATTGTTTGCCTCCCCCCGCTTAAAGACAAGAAGCGTTTGATCTGACACAGACGAAGTGGCAGCGCAGCTGAGAACTTTTTCGCTTTCATGCAAAGCTGACAATTGGGAATTTAGAAAAAATATACTAAGTTCGTGTATTCTTCTTTTGGTGTTTCATCGAAATGTACAACATGTCCACTGTAGTTTATGCCTTGTCAACTGCTATTGCAATTCAGTTCACAAATGAATATGGCTAAATTTTATGGCAAAAATCGTGAAATCAAATCATTTATGCTATAAATAGCAGCTTCAAAAAATTTATTGCTGATGATTCAACATCACATTTTTTATTGAGCTTTCAAGAAATTACCTTCAAAAGACTGCGGGCATTAGTATAGTGAACAAGCGTATTGTTCCGCATATTCTAGATCATTGATAATATTGCTAGCCATAGACTGTGTTTACCATTTTATATGTAGATTATGCCAATGAAATTAAAAGCAATTAAGTGTTCTTAGTCAGATCTGGAACCTTTAGTCTAGTTCTTCCTTTTATCTAATCTGCAAAACGACTAACTACATTTTTTATTACTTATGTGTGAGTGTTATATTGATGTTATATTTTTTATTACTTATGTGTGAGTGTTATATTGATGTTCTTTTAAAAGCAAGTTTTCAGCAAAGTTCTCAGAAAACGTTGCAAGAGAAGAGCTTAATCAACTTTCAAATCGAATATGTGGCAACTTCACAAAAAAAATCTGTTGCTTTTTTGAAATTTTGTAACATGCAATTTTTAGTACTGAAAACTCTTCTTCGCTTTCGGCATGCAATTTGTAAGTTGTGAGTTTAAAAACGATTTAGTGTGCAAGATTCCCTAGTCTAGCATTTCCATTTCAAAGCAAAGGAACTGAAGTACAGCGTTTTGAGCGGCGTATTTTAGGTGCAAGCTCCTATTAACCTCGAGCTCTATCATTTGCCTAGATATGGGTAATCATGTGTATTTTGTACAATGGACCAACATTTCATGGAGGTAATTACGACTATGTTGTTTTTGTTTTTTGCTAACGGCTCATCAGCTTAGCCAAGGCACTAAATTCAGTTGCAAGTTGCAAGTGCTTGCATACAAGATTCTTATATGCACATTATTTTAATGCTCAATAATTAAATGTTGTTTGTAGGCAATTCGTTTTGTACGCCAAGAGAGGCACTGACCATTTGTTTAATGACCAAATATTCGACTCGCCTGTGTGCTTTATGTGTGTGTGTGTGTGTTGGATATTTGCTCGTGGCGCCGTTAGAATCTGCGAGTTTGGAAAATTTTCGCGACGGGAACAAATTGCCGCAAGGGTTAAATCACACATTTGTAAAGTATGTATATGGCCAGCAAGTTACAACACTTAAAATTTTGTCGTCTGCGCGCTCAAGATGAAGCAGAAGTTGCAGTGGCTGCCACCAGCTAGAGCTTCCCTGCGGTTGCGCATGTAATCGAAGACTCGCGAAGCTGGCAGCAATGCCCCTGCATGGCACTAACGTTGCCAAAACTAAAAACCGCGATCGGATGCGCATTGCCGCAGCGAGTTCATACGTTTAAAGTGCATTAGGCAGCCACAAAAAGTGATTACCATTAGCCAAATTTCAAAGTTGGCTTAATTAAATTGCAATTGCATAGCTTGTTACCAAACGTTTTACGCTGATAAGTGCTTGCACTCTTGCACTAGTCAATACAAACACAGATACACACATATATACATGCATGCGTATGTGTTTATATTGGCTGGCTACTCTCCGACACGCAAAGGTGCCACCACTAGGAAGATGCTCTATCGCGCTGCTTTAAGGAGGCAATAGATTCCGTATATTACTTAATTGCTTCGCAGCTTGCTTGCTGGCTGGCTTACAAACAATTAGTGTGGCATTTTAATATGCATTTTTCTGTGAGATCGAAACTGATTCCGCTGGCTCGAGTCACGACTGCAATAGCAGGACATGACAAATATGCGCATTGAAGCGCTTCTTCTGGTTGCCTTTTGTCGTTGGCCATTTGCCTTTTGCGTAGGATTGAGTGGAATCTGATTAGTGGATTTCCTTTTAAAGAAAGACATTTTGTGGCTTCGTGATGCAATGAGCGGATAAAATGTCATTATATAAGGAATTTATAGACTTTCTACTAAAAGCGTCTAAATGAGTAAAGTTATAATGAGATGTGGGCATATAAATCTTTTTCTTATTGAATTGTTGTTAGTTCTGTGGCAAATGGCAAAATTTTGGGAACATTTTTTGGGATCTCAAATCAAGATATATTGCTGTAGTATTTGAGGGCAAAGAAATGTTTAATTTTCAAGCTTATTCATTGAACCTTAAGAAAAAATCAGCAGCTTTAAAATTATAAAAAAGTAAAAACTATTATGGTTTGTTTGAATTGAGTTAAGCTTCAGTTTCATTCAAATGAAAAATGAGTACCTACCGAAGCAACTAAATAACCTGCGCTCATAATGCGTGAAAATTTTATCCATTAAATTTTAATCAAATTAAGAAAAATTATGATGATAAACACTTGAAGTGCTTTAAATTTTAATAGTGAAAATCAAAGAGTACCATTCGCTTATGACTAACTTAATGTAATAACTAAGCAATTAAAGTATTCTAAGTATGCTAACTCAGACGTTTATTATTATTATGTCGGTTGTTAAGATATGCATTTCATTTAATTTCATTCAAATTCAAAATCTCTTCAAACTCAACTGACACTTCTCCTTATATAAGTCAATCGTTTCCACTATGTGTGCTAGCGCCAGCTCATAACAAAAAAAATCCATATGAAAAATCCATAATATTAAGTAATTAAAATTTGAGACACATATCAAATGTATGAAAAAACTGTTATTAATAACGACACCAACCTCAACAATCGCAACAATAAGCGACATAGAAATATGTATGTACATCAGACGCTTTACCAAGGTGCTAACAACAATTGCCAATTACTACGTGAATCCCAAAATCTTGGCATGCACCCAAGATCTGCAACTCAACATACTAATACAATATGTATGCATGCATGTAATATGTTTAGTATGTGTGTGTGTGTGTGTGTTTTGTATTAAGCAGTGAGTGCCAACTGCAATAAGTTAATAGTTCAATCGGCAACACAGCAGCAGTCCTCTAAGCCAGAAACAACAACCACAACAATAACAATAACAGCACCAGCAGCGCTAGCGGCAACACCAGCTACAGCACAAGGAGAAGCTCCCAACCAACCCAGTCAAACTAAATCGCACCAAAGCCAAACCTAACAACGCGCTGGCTTTTGGGTGCGTTTTGTGAACTCCACGATCGCATTTGACTAACGATGAGGTGTTGTTGTTGTGGTTGTTGTGCTTGTAGCTGGTTCTGCTGATGATGCTGGTGCGGCGCATCTGAGCCGATGTCGATGGCGATGAAGATGGTGGCAACATTGCTGTTGCTCTGTGGCTGGTGTTGTCTTGGAGTAAACTAGGGTGCTGTGGGGTAGGCAGCGGATTGCTGAGGCACGGCGTACGTATGGAACAGCTCGCGGCTTTCGTGTGCTTCATTATTGATTTAATAACAGTTTCCTAGCCACGTTTAGCGCTCGTCGGCGCAAAAAATGTGCATCGAAGATGATGCCACGGAATTCACAGCCGCTGCCTCTGAGGCTGCGAGCGGCTACAGCGCCAGCATCTGTGCCCGCGCCCGCGCTGCCGTGGCCGTATGATGCCGGTAGGCCGCTTTTAGGTTTGCCTGCGACAGCTTCGCTTCGCTTCACTTCACTTTCAACGCCACACAGCCCAGCCACCATCTGAAGGCTCTCCGCGTGAGGCGAGCCTCATGCTGCACGCTGCAGCTAACCCAAATATTTGACTGTGCACGAGTGCATGTGTGTCTATGTGTGTGTGTCGCATAGAGGCACTGTTATTTCCAGCTGCCAAGTCGGCGTCTGTGAATGAAGCAGCAAGCGAAGGGTATGTATATATGTATGTATGTATGTATGTAGGCATGTAAATACTATGAGTGACTGCCTCCCTCCATCTTCTCTAAATCAAATTTTATTCGCATTACTGACAAATAAATGGGTTAGGCTCAATTTGCGCCCGACGCTTGCGCGCTCAGGTTACCAAGATCAACAACAGATCGTTGCTGTTTATTGCCGTTTTTTTGCTTGTTGTTGGCCGTGTTGTTGGAGTGCATGTCGCTTGCAACCTGTTGGGAATTCTCGTGCTAAATACTTGAATCCGTTGTAGAAGACGGAACAGACGGCGGCGGCGTCGGCGCTTCACTTCGAGCAACTTCACAAAGTACCTACTCACAATTTAATGGCAAAAGAAGTGAACTAGCGCTCGCGCTGTGCTTAGGGCTTGTGGCAACAGTGGTTTTTTGTTGCTGTGTGGGCAGCATCCCCTCGCCTATCAACGAAAGTGAAAATGTGAGCGAAGGAGCACATAAAAACGAAATGTCTATGTTTAATGTGTTTGGCAAACGATATTGGCTGGGATCGGTGCAGGCAGGCAGTCGGGGGTTCAGACTGCTGGCTGGACCTCTCCAGCAAATAATAATCATAAAAAAACATTTAACATATACATTCAAAATAACAACTTGCAATCGCCTGGAGCTTAAACTTTAGGCACTATCTATGCTTAAGGGCAAACACTCTTGTAAAATGTCGAAGTAATTATTTTATACTAATAAAAGGAACGATAAAAGGTTTAATAAAAAAGTAAAACTGTTAACCAAAAATGCAAAATTTTTAACGGAATTATTAGAAATCATCAAATTTGAATTAAGATTTTTCGCAGAGAAAACACATTTTTCTTCGGATAATCACCCCATTATGAGAACTACGTCAGTGAATTTTCATCGAATACTAATTTTAGCGAAAACATCAAAATTCGGACAGATCACTACTTTGACAACTCCTAAACGGAACTCCAACTGGTATCGCTAGGGACCCAACAGGGTCTATGCGTGGCCTTCTTCTTAGGCAGCCAGATTAACCTAACCTAACCTAATTTTTGCGAAAATTTTAGAAAGATAGTATTGCACATATGCCCTCGATATATTTAACACAATTATTCATATTCGAAATTTGACAAAATTTTTGCACTTTCGCTAAATAAGCCCGCAACTGAAGATATGCTTTCAGATTGGAGAGAGTATAAATTCTCCTGCTTCTCAGCAGTTTCAATTTGAATCAACAGAAATACGAAATATCATTACATGCAGTTACTATTGGAGCAGATACACAGACATACATTTTCCTTATGATAAATGATTAACATGGGATATTCTGCAGCAAACAAAAAAGGCCCAAGGAAGAATGGGCATTGCGAATGTAAAATCTGCGCATTTTAGGTACGCGCACAATGGAAGGCAACAAACAACAAGCACAACAACATGGAACAATAGCAATCACCAGCGCAGCAGCAACACAGAAATATTGGCTAACTAATGGTAGCCATGTTAGCACTGACAGGCTTGGCCAAATTCAAGAAGATGTTAAATGGCAGCCGACTGCGATGTCGTTGCACATGAATGGAATGAGCGAGTCTCACAATGGACCATGTACCATGTTTTTGTTGGTTTCTTTGATAAGCACAGCCAACACAATAAAACCGAAAATTAGAGTTAATATAAAGGAATTTGCATAACTGCAACCAATTGCTTAAGAGATTAGCCGTCAAACAAATGCAAGTGATGAGTGGTGAGTGGTGAAGTGGGGGAAAGGCTGAAATTTCGTGGGCCATTTAGCATGCGAGTAGCCAATGAGAGTTGTGCCTACGGCGGCAGCCACGCCAATATGTACGCTATTGATGTTGTGCCTGGCTACTTGCAGTTGGGCTGCCACATGCCGTGGGATCATAGACCATAGACCACAGATCGCTGTTCGTACCTCGCTCATAGCATTGATTGGCTTGCTCGAGTTCATGAGATACGTCGGCAATGAGAATGAAATCGGTCATAATTATGCACAAATTGTAAATTAATTATTAGCAAAGTGTGAATTGCAAAAAGTGGCAAACAAAATATCGCAAAAAAAAACGCTGACCAAACTGGCAAAACAAAACCTTTGCCTTGTCATTGACGGCGCAGAGGAAAATTTCCGGCAAATTCATAGAAAGAAATTATTTTTTGCGCCATTCAATTCTAATGAGCCGGAATTTTGTTGGCGGCGCACAAAGTGAGCTGCGGAAATAATTGTGGCCATAAATCATTTGCCGCAGAAATTGAAATTTGGTAAATTGTTGCAGCACACCCACTCCGCGGAAGTGGTGCAGTCGAACTGGGCAACAGCCATCATTGAACTTTGAAGTGACAGTGCTGCTCAACATGTCCAACCAGCGCCGTAACATCAGCCAAGATGTACATACATGCGTCCAAGTCGTAGTTCATGCTCATGTTCACGTTGGTCTCACAGTTCGCCAGTCAGCGACGACTGCAGTGTGCACATTATTCGTTCTCACCGTTTGTGGCTATGAGGCAGATGATTTATGTTCGTCTCATGCAAATCGAACTCATTTCGAATTTCCGAACACGCGGATCTAAATAACAGTTAGCTTGAAATAAGAACCTTGTCAGCTTGTTAGCTCACCAACAGTCAGAGTCAGAGTCGCGCAGACGCAGTCGCTCGATGCGCAAACACACCTTACTCAATGGATAATCAATAATAAGTCTGTGGAATTATGAGGCAAGCCATTGTTGTCTTTATTGTTATTGTTGTAGCTTTTGTCTACGATTTTGCTTTGTAGTGCTTTGTTTTTTTTTCTTTCTTATTGAATCAGTGCAAAAGTTGATGCGAATCAGTTAAACCGATCGATGCCTCAGCAGCAGCCAACACCAGCATCAACAATATACATTGCAAGAGCGTTGCCTAAGCAATGCCATCATCTCACCATCTCCATCGCACATCACTCGCCGCCAATTGTCCATACATCAATACAAAATAGCTGCAAAGCGGCGCTGAAGCATGGCAAATGTTGCAGATTGCTGGCTGCTGCGCATACAATTTTCCAGCAATCAACTGCAATGGCGACAAAGCGACACACAGCTATGAGCTCAGAGCGATCGGCTAGTTGGCCTTGCCAGCGAGCTAGCCAGCCAGCGTAGAGAAATGCGTTCAAATGCGATCTGGCAATTGGCGAATTGGATGCGCTTGGAAGGTCATGCAAATGCTTAGAATTCGAATATGCCTTCGTTCTTCGGATACAAATTCAACAAAAATTTGTGAGCGAATTATAATGCTCATGCAGATTCTACATAATTCCTCTGTGGCAACTGTTACGAATTGTGCAAAATTTTAATAAAATATTTGAACTCAATTAACAAATTAATACAAATACAATTTAAATTATTGACGCTATCTACAAGAGATGTTCGAATTAATTTATTTTCTTTAAATGTTGTTCTTAAAAAATGCTGTTTAGAAAGATTTTATTTCTAAAGAGCAATAATTTATTTTAGCTGAAGACAAATTCTAAATCAACCGAATCGCATTTGAAGAATTTTTATATTTCATGAAATATAATTTCGAAGTTAATTGTCTACTAGAATTCAGATTCACTTTATATTAGTCGTAAGGACGATTTTTCAAAAGTCAGATAAATTTCGGTTGACTTTTCTTGCAAATGAAAAGCGAATTTTGCCATTCAAATTTCTTGCTAGAATTTTCTACAAGATTCAACACTATAAATAAGCATAGCAGATATACGAAAATTCCATACGCCTAATTGCAAAAAACTCGAAATATGAGCTACAGCGTTCAATACCGATATCCGGAAGCCTTTCTCATTCTGAAAATTTCAAAAACTGATATGGCGGAATTATTTAGACTTTTTTCATAGCACAATTTATAACTAATGTAATAACTCTCAGAAGCATTAGAGCATTGTACTCATAAGTCGATTCTCTTTAAGTGAAATCTTTTCAATATATTTGCATAAAGAGTATCCTAGAGTATGCTTGAGAGCTTGGTTTGTATTTTTTCATAACTTCTGATGTCAGCATCATATTTGTGGTAGCAAGTCATAGCCGTCTAAGTCTATTTTTCAATATTTCCAGGAGAGCAGTTTAAAGTTTCAAATTCTCACTGCAGTACATGTAAAAGCTATTAGGTTTTTGATGAATAATTGCAGTGCTAAAAAAAGATACAAACATTAAAATTTGATAGCATATAGATTTTCACACGCTGAACATGATATCGATTGGCAAAACTCAATTTTGTGCTAACTCGAGTTAGGCTGTTATGGTTTGTGGCCACTGATATTACACGTACTTCAGTTATGGAATTTTCGAATGATCATAACTTTGAATAACTAATAATAAAAAAGAATGGAAATTTGTTGTTTAGTAACATATGCAGTAAATCTGCTAAATATTCATTTTTTGTAGCTGCGATTCTTCACACATGGGATGAGAGTAAAAGTGACAAAACCGGTCTAGAATCTTTTTAGAATTTATGAGCAACTTGTTGTCGGCAATAAGCGTGTATTTTTCACAAAGAATGCTCAAGACAAGTCCAGATCGGGCCAAATACGGCAAAGCCGCACGGACAAATGGACATGTACTTATGTAGCTGCTGAAGCGACCAAAGCGCTAAGCTGTAGAAATGATGTTGCCGCTGCAGCTGGAGGCTTCGTTGGCGCATCGGTCGAATAAGTACAATGGCGCCGGCAGCAGTGCAGCAGCAGCAGTAAATTGCGGCAAATCAGCTGCACCGCTAACGCGTTAATAAAATGAAGTGTAGACAGATGCATTAAATTTAATAAAGGAATTTCGAAATCGCATAGCTGCAAGCTAGCGTCTCTTGCTCCTCGGCTCGTAAATTTGCTAATTAATCTGGCCAATAGTCAGCAGCACTTAATTGCAAGCTAATGGAATTTGAATATGCTCGAAATGTGTTGCTCGCACTGCGGCTTTAACACCGGCTCAAATAACGGATCTTTTGGAAAACACATACACATCGCAGCATCTACATATACGCATGTACATATGTATGTCTGTGCATTAAAAGAAGCTTTTATTGTTTCAGTCAAATATGCGCAGCTTGAGAGCAATATTATTAGTTGTTTTATTGTTGTTGATATGCATACTTGCATGCGCTTTAAAATAAATCTAATCTCTATTTTTTGGCACAAGAACAAAAGAAAATCAACCATCACAAACAAAGATAACAAATAAAAACTGTCCAAGTTTCTTCTTAGTTAAATTTATGCTTATAAGTTGGTGTTAATAAGCGTTCTTTGTGGGATCGTTAAATGATGCAACCCATTCCAGCGGCTTAACCTTGGATTTTATTCTTTGTGTGGACTTTTAGCACTGGTCTTAAGGCCACGCGATTGACGGCATGTCACCAGCTCTTTGTGTCCATATCGGAATAAATAACGAGCGCTCCTTTCATAATAGCTAAATATAGTTTTAACAACCCGCGACCGAGACTTAAGCCTAGCTTCTCGCCTAGCTAAATTGTGTGTGCTTGTTTTATTTTAGCCCAAATTAACGGGACCTAAAAATCTATACTAAATACATGTCGGAACGGAATTGAGAAACTTTCATTTTCATGGCAAAGAATATTCTCGGAGAGTTGCCAACAAATTAATTTTCTGTTTTATATTAGATATTATGAGATCGGCTGGGATTCGAACCAGCGACTGCATGCATCAGGAACCGAGATCTTATCCACAGAGCCACTGCAACCGAGCTCTAAATATACTTATTCAAAAAATCTTTTAAGTATTTGGAAATAAAAAATCACTAGCCTTTGGTAACCTTCAATCGCCAATACTTAGGCACATTCTTTGCAGAAACTGCATTAATTTGTTCAAAAAAGATCGAAAGTAAAAAGCAACTTGAATGATAATTGTGATGGTGCAATCGGATATTAACATAAGTCGCAGTTAATGCCCCAGTCAGACTTCAACTGTCACTAGTATTTTACTGGTTTTGATTTTAAATTTCATTAATGGCTGCACGTGTTCTATTGTTCCTGCTTCTTGTGGTTTATTTAGACAAAATGTGAAAGCAGTCAATAAATTCTCAAATTTCTGCATTGAGTGTCATTCGATATTTCGAGTTTGTGGCAACTGCAAAAAACTGTATCAGCGCTCATAAAACAGGAAATATATTTGCTTTCAAATGAACCTCCGGTTTTATAATCCCATTTGTTAGACAAATCGCCGCTTGATTCAATACTTGTTGTATGTCGACTTTTTCACTTTTTGGGAAATGCCGTTTTAAGTTTAAAGTACTCCCATTTTTTTTTGGCACGATAGATTTTTCTGAAAATCGAGTATTTTGTAGAGTGAAATCTTGTTATTAATACTGTTTATTCCAAAACATCGACATTTCGATATTTAGGAAGATATAGCCAAATGAATTCAGTATTATATTGTCGTATATACCATTCTGAACAAATTAGTTTGCCTACCATCAAAATGTGTCGTATGTATACTAGGAAACATTTTTTCTGAAATTTTTTTTTTATTAAAAAACTGGAAATATGATATAAAATACAATGTTTCTGTCAAAGAGATCTTTAGTAACTTTTTAGTTAGTTTGTCCAATTCGGAGGTAGATCTTGTTATAGTCCAAAGTTGAAGCGCTATTTCTTATTAAATCTTTTAAATTAAGTATTTCTATAATCGCGTAAGGAAGCATCAGTCGGGTTTCACCGACTAAATAATACCCTACCCGAGCTGGGAAAGAAATGAAATGGTGGGTGTATTAAATTTACTGTGTAAATAGTGGGCGGACCACGCCCATTTCATACAAACTACAGAATATTCCTAATAGGATTACATATTACAAATATTGATACTCTGGTCGACTTACGACAGTAACTATAGGTATATATAAATTACCGCCTCTATGGTGGGCGGACCACGCCCATTTTTGGAGAATCTAAAGGCATTCTTACCAGCAATGAAGTAACTAAATATGTACGCTCTTGTGTACATACATATATATAATGGAAGGTATGATGATTTTTGGTTTACCGCCTATATAGTAGGCGGACCACGCCCAGTTTTTCATAGGGTATGTAGAGCTGACATCTGAGCTTGAATACAAAATTTCATTCGTTTAAGTTCATAAAAAGTCAATTGAGAACCATTTTACCGAAAAAAATCTTACATACGACAAACATGGATGAACATTTTTTCCTGCCTATTTTGCGAACAAATTTGTCGTATGTTAGCTTTTCTTGTATATACGACAAATATTTACGCAAAAATTGAAAATTAGCCTACATACGACAAAATACAGTCTGAATATCTCGAAAACGGTAGGAGATATAAGAAATCTGAGAACGCCAATCGATTTAGCTGGGTTTGGAACCCCCATGCCATCCTTAACTCAAAATGTGAAAAAATCGACATACAACAAGTACTGAATCAAGCGGCGAAATGTAGAATTCATTAAAAATGAGACGACTAGCGTGATTATCGATGCAGAGAATGTGCTTCCCCTTCTGCCTTCTTCGTAGGCTTTGCTCTGTGTTTTTTCATGAAAATTTTGAAAGTGAAGCAATTTTTTTGTAGTATCTTGTATTGAGTTCATTGTATTGTGAGCTCTGATTTTGTTAGTTTTCCATAGTTCTGTTCAATTATGTTTGGCTGGATTCCAGAGGTTTGTTCTCAGTGAGCTATTTTTGAACTGATCTCAGGCTCCAGAAAAGTCCTATAGTTCGATGAAGAACTCGTTTTTGCTCAACTGTTAGCTCGCTTTTATTTTCCTACTTTTTCATTTTTGCTAAGATGTATGGCCCAGATCATCCCGCTCATATTCCGGCCATATATAATTAAGTTTTAGGCAGCAATTCGGCATCAGTTAAGATATGATCCATAGATATTGTGTGTACCAAAATGAGGTATGCTATATTTTAAAGGACAGCCAATATAACTTAAACCAATCCTTTCGCCTGGAAAGACTACACATTAACTGAAATAAATATATCGAGCTGAAATGGAAACTTTGGGCCTTAAGCAAAAACAAGCTGAGATAATTTGGAAAATTTTGTTTTTGATATTTCGTTAGTATAAATTTAATGAAAAAACGCATGCAAAATTTCTTCCTTATTATGATTATAAGAATTATATTGAATATGAGTTCCAGTCGAGTAAATTTTACTAAGGCTTAAAAGACTTCGTATATTTATAGCTTTGAAGGCTATTAGTTTGTTTAACTTAAAGCCTTTAAAGTATAAAATAAGTAGTTGAAATAGGCTCCTGTCTTACAATATAACAGCGTATAAGAAAAATGAGCAGCGTGTTGTTTCATCTTTTTAATCGAGAGGCTACTACCAAAGATACTACATATAGTATGATACCAAAATTGCTCAAAGAAATCATCTTTTACTCATTGACAATGATATAACAATTAGATAGTGTATCTCGATTCTCATGATCAATTAAACATTCGAGGCAATCTTTCGGCCATTCCGACTTAACCTACTTTCGCGCGGCTATAATGTGCGATTTTCGCAGTTCCACTCAACTCATTCGGCAGTTGTTCGATGTTCTAGATACCTGCTTTTTGCCACACTTAAAATTTTCAAGGTCGAATACTGGATTAGCCGCTAATTTCCTGTCGCTTCTGCTGCCTACACTTCTTTTGCTGCTGTTGCTGTGGCTTTGTTGTAGCGTGATTTCTTTTTCCTCTCTGTGTCTTTTATGTTTTTTTTTTTTGGTAATGCTCGTTGTATAACACTGTTTGAACGTTTGGCAGGAAATGAATTCACTTTAATGTGTCTACACGGCGTATACGTTCGCCTTTTATTCTTCACATTCTTCTCCTCTTGCAATTATTTATAGTATTCTTTATTATATTTTTTGTGATTTTATGGAATTTATAATTTCTATAAGTATAACAAAAGAAATGCAAATGACAGTGTTAAAGTTTGCCGTTACTTTGTTCATTTGTTTAATGTGCAGATGCAGTGAAGAAGAGGACGAACAAAGCAACAAAAAATAAAAATAAAATAATAAACAAGAAAAATCATAAAATCGACACAATCAAAATAGACAAAAACATACAAAAAGCAAATATTTGGTAACGAATCAATTCGAAATTTATGAAGTTGCTGCTAGCCATATACAAATGCAACAACAACAATAACAACAACAACAACAATTAAGAGATTCTGGTCAATCGCTCTGTTGCGGAATTGCCGCATCAAAGTCATGTTTAAGAACGTGTTTGCCGTCTTTTCCGCTGCTATTTCTGGCGTGCTTCCATGCAGCCGCCTCAGCAGCAGCCGCCACCGCCGCTTCAGTCACCAACAGAACACCATCGCACATCATCACTCAATCAAAGACATTTGCCCGTGCCAGTGCGCATCTCAGTTTTAGACTGAGAGTTGGATTGAGCGAGCGCCCGAATGCTCGAGCTGCCGATCTGCTGAGCGCAGCCGATAATCTTGACGCTCTGACGCTTTTACGCTTTGACAGGTTGTTTGTTTCTTGTCGCTCCACTGGCCCGCCGGCCTGACCGATAATTCCAGCGCTCGCTGCTTTAATTAAATCAGGTGGAAGCGCTCGGCGACATGCCGCCGCACAGTGATAAACGTTCATAGAATAAGTGGCAACAAATTAATCGTTTAAAATTGTATTGTTGTAAAAATCCTTAGTCCGTTATACTTCTCTAAAGAGCACATTTAGGGAACTGGGAATTGTTCAGCTTAAGAGCTTAATTTCATTTCATACCAGGTTTATACATTTTCATTACATGGGATTGAACTAAGTATAATGATGCGATCAAATTTTTGGGACGCTGCCGTTATAAAGAAAGCGTAATCAATTCTACGACACTTAAAGAAGAATAAACATCAAGCTTCTCATTGTCCTTTTTAATATTGGATTTTCAAATCGTCAATTTATTGGGGAAAACGCAACTGAAAGGAGTTGGGACAAAATTATATTGGGTCACTGAGGCACTAAGTAGACTCTACAGAATCGGTTTCGGAATATTTATCGGAATTTTTTTAAATTGAATTTTCGCATTTGAAGCATGAGCAATATTTTTCAGGTAATCTCTTGCATATTTGAAATATATTTACTGTACTCCGCCATGCTTCAATTTTATTGTTACAGTGATTGTTAAAATACACTGTGAAAAATATTAGTAAACTATTAAGTAAGTTTATTTGTTGGATAGAGGCAAACATATTCTTTGATCACAACAACAACAAAATATTAATCTTTTTACTAAATATTAGCTGAGCTTGATTGTAAAGCAAAGCAGCCTGAAACTGGTTTCTAGCCGCATGCGCTGAGTTGTCTGAGGATGACGTGCGTCTGGCGGATTTGTGTGCTGCGTGCTGCTATGCAGACGATCGAAATTTTTGTGCTGTCATATGCAAAGTCAAACAAATGAGCTAGAGCTGCTGTCATCCCGGCATAAAGTGCCGTTAGCTGAGCGAACACCCAACTTGGATAGCAGCAGCGACGAGTATGTCAAGTCGAAAATGCATTAAAATTTTGGAACACGTTGCTCAGTTCTGAAATTGTGAGATTAGTTGAAGGGGTTAAAATGCAAAAAGAGTTCAAAATTTCATAATTTTTATTTTTTCGATATCAGGATAAAAGGCAAAAAGTGTGTTGGCTTAAAATTTGCTGAAATTTTTGTTCGATTAGATTTTCGACATATCAAAAAAGCAAAAAAAGTTGGTTTCACAAAATTTTCTGAAAGTATTTTGTTAAAAATTGTATTACATAAATTTTTTGGTTTCTTTTAAAATTTTTGATATACGCTTGCTCACAGTTGCTGCAAAATTTGCAACATACAGTCGTTTTTTGTATAGCTTAACACGTATACAGCTAATGCGACTTTTAAGTGTCAGCGACAAATATCTACAAAATGCTTTCGGCATTATGCATATTTCGAGATACATATGAGAAGGTCTAACAAATACGCCTACCGTATATAACTGTTTAGCTATGATTTATGTCGCTTTACTTTTATATGCAGTTTTGTTTTTGTTTGTTCTTAGTAAAAACTTTTGTAACTAATTTGAATTCTTAAAACTTATTCAAATGACAGTTAAATGGCTGGCGGCTTTTATAGCTATTTAAACGATTGGCGGCTTGTTTTGATTTTGTTTGTCGTAAATTTTTTGCATTCCAATATTAGTTATTGGACCCCACTCGGCCTTCGCTGGTCAACTTTATGAGTTCCTTCCTAGATGCACCCTTCTCTAGATACATAATTTTTTTCTAAATACACAAGCCATATATCTTGCAAATCCCGTAGAACGAAAAGCAATTCGATGTTAATTTTTACAAAGTATTAAGCCTCTTTTTAACCAGTTTTGTTTCGGGCCGTTTTGTAATTTTCGCACTTTCAAGGATGATTGGGGCGGATCTGTGTTTCGCTTGTGGTAAGCGTGTAATATTCGCTGTTGTTGTTGTTGTAACGAACACATTTTAGTCCGGCTTTTTTGTGTCCAAAAGCAGTAAAAACTTTGAAAATTGCTGTTTTTTGTTGTCGCATGTGATAAAACAAGTATTTTTATTATTAATTTTTTCTTTGTTTTGTGCGACTTGTTCGACCTCCCTCCCCCCCACAACTGTGTCTTCATGCGCTGCCTGGCCTGCTCGTCTGCATTTCGCCTCCATCAGAGTTGGTCTGCCTTCACATGCACAACTTGAAAGCTTGTTTTGGGGCATGCCAACTCAGACGCACCTCAACACCAGCTTGAGACAGCGGCAGCAGGCCAGCGGTCGACGCATGATTGATGAACGATTGACGATTGTCAAATGAAATTAATGCGATTCACACCAACAACAACAACAATAACGACACCAAAGGCTACAATTTTACAAATCGACAAGCTCATATTGCGTTTGACTACTGTTTGGCAACACTCGGTGCTGCCATCTGGAAGTATGAAAAAATTACCTTTGCATTGATTATTTTAGCCTCCTTTTGCAAACTGTTTTGTTCGAAAATCAAATACAAAAACGTCGAAAGGTGGTAACACTTTCTGGTATTTGGAACTGCACTGTGTTTTTGATTGTTTTGGACTGTGTCTTTAATGGTCAATAAAAGGAATATATATTAATACCCGCAATCAACAGCGATTATGTGCGCTATCTCACGAAATGGCAACTCCACAAAAATAACATCAGCACAAATTTTGCAATAAAATTCAGCATAAATTATTGCATGTACGAGTAAAACTTAATTCACGCCTTTGATGAACCAATTCAAATATCGACTAGTGTTGAAAGTTATAATTAAAACAATATTCGAATGCTTAAAGGTTTTATTAACTGTTGGCTTATTTGTTGATTATGGATGGTTCGGTTCAATGGCAGTTATGTTTAAAAGGTATGCTTCTGGGAAAAAAAAGTCCTGCTGAATACCATAATATAACAGTAATATCAATTTCAAACAATCTCATAAAGGTAAGAAGATTCTTTTTGAACAACTGCAGAAGGATTCGTTAATCGTAATAATAATCCGCATATTGACAAAAAATTCATATAAAATGATACTTTTAATTCAAAAATACAAGCAAACTTTTTTTAATATTAAAGCATATGGCTTTATCTTAAGACTTAAATTAATCTTATCATCACGTGCATTAACAAGCAAATCAAACAGCCAAAGGAACTCGGAAATCCGCTAAAAAAACCGAACACAAAAATCGATAACGAAACAAGCAAAACATTTCACTGCCACCGTCATTCAGGGGAAAAAATCGCCAATGTACATATATGTATGTATGTATATGTGTGCTTTATTTTGATGGCGTAATATGGGGGGATTCTCTCGCATACATGCAGAGGCATGCTTTTGTATATATTCAGAAATAGTATCTAGCAGATACACGCGCACCAAACAATGACGTCACAACATTTGCTTTGCCTTTAGTCATCGTAGGTCGGGGTCGGCAGCAACAACTGTGGGTGTGTATGCTTGTGAACGTGGTAACACGAACGCTTGTTATACAAACACACGCAAGCTGCGCACACCCTTCGCCTCACATGCAGACAAGCCCGCTGCACGGATTGTGCATGTGCGCCACCCCAATTGACTGCGTCGCTATTCAAGGTCGTTTGCATGTATACCCATATTTTTTATGTACATACATATGTATGTGTGTGTGTGTGCGTGAGTATGCCAAAGTCTTGGCTACAAGAGCTGTGTGGGAGCCCCACGATGATTTCACTCGCCAAGTGCCGCTACGAATCCTCGTAACACACCCCTTAGCGTGAGAAACAAGGAAAAACAGCAAAGCCCCAAGAAAAGCAAAGGAAAAGCTTGCTAAGTTTATTTTCGTATGCTCGTTGTCTTATCCGCACCTCCAGCGGTTCCATCTTCTCTTCTTCAGTGTTACTTTTCTGTTGTTGGAAAAACATTTTCTCTACATTTTCTGATTTCCTCGTGGCTTCTCACTCACTTCTGCATGTGTGTGTGTGTGTGTGCTTCTTTTGCGTAAACGTTGCAATAAATTAAATGCTATTTAACTGCAGTTGCAGTGTGAATTTTTTTCCCAAGGCAATGCTGGTTCTTTATGCATATAGAGACGGACGAACACAAGAGAAACTACCAGACAAACACATACATATATAAATGAACAAGCAAAGAGAGAGACGGACTGAAAGTCCGGCGACAGATATATAGTTTGAAAGGCGTATGTGTAGGCAGATAGAAGGTATGTATATATAGTACATAGGTGAGCAGACAGACGGAAAGTCTATACAGAAGAGCAGACATATTTACCTAATAAACTGTTTACAAATCGACATCAAACGATTCCTCATTATACGCAAATTATTATTTTATACCCTATTTAGTTATTTCAAAATAATAATTATAAAATGAATTAACTATAATATCGAAACCGAAATAAGACGAACAATATTTTATAAGAGCTCGTTAAGAGACTAGGTTTGCTCTTCGCTGCATATAGACAAATATAGAGAAATCAAGAATTATTAAAATAATAGAGTATTTTACTTAGTTCGTTGCTTATATTAGAGAATTTACATTTGAATTAAGAACCAATTTTGAGATGGTGAACTACATACACGCTTACTTGCATATGTAAAGGTACATATGTATATAGCCAAGTCGAGTCAGAAGATTTGTATACACGTGCCATGACATGGACAAATATTTAAATGCAATTTTCCATATAAATATTAATATTAAATTTCCAAAAACAAAGTGAAATTCTGATGAGGTGCTATGACGCCTACGCGCAAAAAAAGGTTCTTTTCCACTTCTACTGGCTCCTACGCAATACGAAACAACGTCTAGCACTCAGGTTAAATGAACTGTGCATATTACTACAGATAAAAATAATATCGTACAAAAAGTAATCGACATATGACGAGCAGAAAAAAGCGCCCGTGTTCATGGCACATCAGAGATATACCTAAATAATTCTGTAATCAGATGTTTTAATGCGTTCGTCACGAATACAGACCAAATTCCCAGCGGATATGCACATATGTATGAATGTTAGCCCACACGAGCAAACACATTGATCAATGATGACGTCCTTGGCTTTGATTGCACACCTTCCGCCAGCTGCACTGCCGCCTACTCTTAACTTCATTGCGAATGCTCTAACTGAATCTGAATCGATAAAGCTACGCCGTCTGTTCCGCATAGCACAACGATACGTGCCGACCACATGATCCTACCCCTGTCAGCGCCTTGCGCTGAGTCGTCCTGCCTTTCTGCTCATTGTTCTCTCACTCTCTCTTTGCGCTGGCTGTTTACCGTAATAAAACGATGACGTCAAAGTAGAATTTTAGTAATACACAAAGACACGATATCGCATTCATCTTTCGAGGGGGTCGTGGAGCGGGAGGGAATCCTACTGCGGCGCATACCAAACTGCCAGATGTGCTGACAGTGCTACTATTCCGTCAGCAGGGTATGCGTACAAGTGTCCTTGCTACCTTCCGCCTACTTGCATGGCGGCATGAGTGCATGGCAGGGTGAGTGCTAATTACAACGCTCCCGCCTTCAGTGCATTAGTTGCTTTTGTTGTTTTTGTTGTGCGATGGCATGCCAGCATATAAAACTGTAATTTTTTATAATTCATCCTTAATTAGGTTTTAATTATTGAGCAAATTTCCTACGGTTTATCCGTTTAATTATATTTTCTATTTTCGATATGATAGCACTCCACATGCTTTTCTTTCTCTCTGTCAATAAAGACCAGTTTTGCCTGAAGAGGTGTACATTTTTTATCGGCTTACAATTATGGCGCTGCAGTAGCTCAGTGGATAACTGTTCGATTTATGATGCAAGAGGTCGCTTGTTTTAAGCCACAGCAGACTCATATGATCTAATTAACGCTTCTCAACTAGATACTTAGAAATTGTAATAGTAATGGTCAAGTTAAGTTACGGCTAAGTCATAACTAACTGGATCATAAACTATGCAATCGGTAAGTTGGACGTAGGTACGAAAATACCGAGCTGAGCTTTATAGAAAAAGGACTGAATATAACTTTTGAAGAAAAAAGTTAGAGCTTTAAATACAACGAAAGTTTTTTGCAGGCATAAAATAATCATGTATATCAAGATGACACATCTGAAATTGAAAATTAATTAATTGCTGAGATATTATAAATTTGCAGATTGTCCGGGAGCATCAACCACGCCATTTAAGGCAATTTTTTCGCAATACAATATAAAACTCTTTAAAAAAGTCACCAAATTCCGATAAATCATTGCTTTGATTATTCCTAAACAGAACTCGTACTGGCATCGCTAAGGACCCCACAGGGTCTATGCGTGGCCTTTTTAGGCAATCAGCTTAGGATAGCCTAACTTAATATAAGCTGGAAATGCAGGGGAGAGTGGGGCGCGTCTAATTCATCAGCAATAAAATTTCGCAACATGTCTTCTTCTTGATGATTTTCATAAAATTATGGGCACGACTAATTCGCGCTGCAAGAAAATAAATTGCAATTCGTTTATGCGCCTGTAAATATGCGGCAAGACAACAAATAGACGCGGCAATTTGCTGTGGCAACTACTCTACGGCAATTGACCGTTGCGCTGCCGGCCCCCCTCCCCTCCTTACACATTCCACCTTGCCGCACGTTCAAAGTGTGTGCATAAAATACCGCAATTACGGCAAACTGCCGCATCGTTGTGTCAGCCTCATCGGCGGCACCAAGAAGGTGCTTGCTTGCAACGTTCGATTTAAATTTGGCCAGTGAAAAATTTCATTTAAATAGAAATCAAAACAAAATCTCAGTTATGCGGAATCGATTGCGCGAAAATAATTGCAAGAACAACGACACCGTCGACGCTCCACTCCCCAAGCGCTTCTCGCCGCATTTGCAGCATCTTCACTTGCCTCATTGCCTGTGCTGGCGCGAGCAACCCAGGCAGCAGCAGCAGCGGGACACAAACAAATCACTTTAATTATAGACACACCAATTGTCCCAAGCAGTGGCGGCACAGATGGCGTATTCCAAGGAAATTCTATAAAAAAATTTAAAATTTTAAATTCTATAAAAAATTTATTGGAAATGCAATTTAGTAAAGAGTGTGATTTAGAAGCAGTCAGCAATTCTGGCTGGGTGCAGGCGGTAGGAGCACCAAAATTTGAAAAATATAAAATTCTCAAATTGAACAAAATTACCAACTCGGAATTCCTTTCAAGCGGTACAGTCTTAGTTGCGAAAACCTGAATGAAGAGAAAACGATAGACCACTTCCTGTGTAAATGTTCTGCCCTAGAGGAAGAGGAAGGCTCAAACCACAAGAAAAAGCTTATCTTGAGAACATCATTGACATCCAAAGTATGAAAACCATTTATGTTCTAAAATTTCCGAATTTCGCCAAATGGTTGTGGGTTGATCGAGGCGTGGTAGCATAACGGCACTCAGTGCTAAATAACAGTCAGACTGACTGAAATATATATCTGTGCTCATAATCAATAATCGCTTAAGTTGACTTAAACAAAAATTGAGTTATGACAGGCTCAATCGCGGGGTCTGTTTTGTTTTAAAAAGAATATTCGCTTATGTTAGTGTGCTTATTTTTATAAAATACTTTACTGAATCAAAAAGAATTGTAATAATTGCGCTCGTCATATTTTAAATTGACATAAAATATTCTATTATTAATAACAAGCTATATTTCTGTAAGCTTTACAGATTTGATCAATGGATATCAAAAGGTGTTGGCTTGAAATATGAATTTTAGACGTTTGAGCGTTTATAGGTTATTAGTACAGAATGATTCTACTAGCACTTGAGTGACTGCATCCATGGGAGCCAGCATTGCAACGCACAACGCCACTGTGCGGCTAATTTATCAATACGCCGCCTCCCTGTTGCACAAGCCACTCTGTCTGCCACGCCGCCGCCGTCACTAATTTATATAAACGATTGCACTTCGTGCCGAAATAAATATGCATTTCGAGGCAGCAACGGGGCGGGCTGCAGCCGGCAGGCAACTACTCATGTGACCCGCTGATTGACCCATGTCGGCATGTGCTGCCAGAAGTACGTGCAAGCAACTGCAACCCGCCACTGTCATTGTGCACATTTTTTCAGCCGCGGCATTCGCGTTTGCCGTCGTTCTCCATCAACATGGCCAGTGCTCTGCTCAAGCGAAGTCGTCGCAACGCAGTGGACATGGAAACACTCTGTAGACATGCCGCGACAAAAGTTATAACTCGCGCAACTCGGAAGCTCGCAGAAACTGTAATCGTCTAAGCCGCCCGCACGCCGTTGTTGCATTTCGCTGCGGCAGCTTGTCTCAAAAGATTTGCCTACAAATTCGGCCGCCCCGCCGATCAAACGAGAATTTTCGAATTGTGTCAGCTGTGCGAAGTGTGCATCCGATTCGGCGACCATTCGTCAAACCGCCACAATGTCATACCATTAATCCATCGGTCAGTCAGTCAACGGCTCATCGAGTCTGAGACAGAGTCACTCCTCATATTGAATATTTGCATAAATCATTGAAATGCTTCGCTTCGGCGACGAACACCAGCCATAAACACTAATATCTTTGATTTAATATCCAGTCAGAGGCCTCCAAAGCGCAAAACCCGACTTCAGCGCTTAGCCAAAAAAGTTTGAGCCGCGTAGAAGTTGCGTCTGTAACTGGACGCTGAGATCTCGAGTGTGTTCGGGTAATTTGTCTTCATCAAATTTCTGTGGGTCATTGAAGGCGCTGGCGAGCGACTACGCAAGTATTCGAAGAGCTACAAACGGGTGTGCCGGCCCGAATGAGGCGTGACTTGAACGATAAATGAATGAATGCTAAGAACTCAGCCAGAAAATGAAAGTAAACAAACAAAAGTGAAAAGGAAAGTAACTACAGTTTGAATTTGAAATTTGAATGAAGCTAGAAAGGTGAAATGAGTGGCCAACATATATTTTTGCCAGAAGAATTAATTGAAAATGCTCAAGGATTTTAAAGCATGAAATTGTAAAAGACAAAAAATAACAATTTTTAAACTGAGGAGCTTTTCTACTTTTATTTAAATGCAGTTCTTTAAGCCTTTATATTCTTTCAAATTCAAAGTTTTATCAAAGAGAAAATAAGATCAGAAAATGGACAACTGAGTATGTTTTGTAATTTATTTTTCGAAAGCAACCAATTAGTCATTTCATCAGCGGAAAAGACATCACAAAATGAAATGCTATTTACCATAGCAATTAGTCTGTGAAAATGCACTGAAATTTGAAAATGTTGTCGCAATATTTTTGAGCATCTCAAACTCGTGATTATTGCAAGCGATACTCGCCTTCGAAAATAGCCAAGCACGTGGTACGCTGCCAAATGAAATGAACACAAATTTGTGTAAGATATGAGAATTTTTAATTCTAATGCAAAATATTGCATTGAAAAAAAGCAGCCAGCTGACTTGTGCCCAAGACGCCCAAGAGTTATGACAGAATATCGGAACCATTCATTGACGCAGGTGCCAAGAGCAAAATAGCACTCAGCACTGCACAGCAGGGGCAGCTATCGGCTATCGCTGTGTGCAGCTGAGTGCATCGTCTGAGTAGCGACGCGAAGTGAAGAGCGGCGGCGTGATGAATTTCTTTGGCAGCTACTTCTTTATTGGCTGGCGGCAGTGGCAAGTGGCGACGCTTGACGCCGTTCCAAGGGAGCCAAAATATATTAAAATGCACATATGCACAATGGCTGTCGTCATAGTTGATGACTTGATTGCGTTCAAGTTCAGCTGACAGACATGGACAACTGATGACGCCGGCAGCTTCACAGTGGCAGTAGCAGTAGCTGCTACCACGCTGCTGTTGCCGATGGCGTTGATAAAATGATGAGTGGCTGCGTCGAACGCTGTTGCCAAACTGTCATTGGGGCACGTATGAATCAGTGACTTGCGGCATCTGTGGCGTCTGCAACAATATGGCGATCGTGTCGCTGTTTTTTCAATTTGTCATTTGTGCCTCATTTTCCAAGCTTTTCGAATTAAATGCTGTGAAATAAGAAAACATGAAAAAGCGCACTTTGTGGCGCACGCGAAATTCACACACGCTACCACACTCACACAGCAGCAGCACGTGTGTGTGTGTGTTCGCGGTTTGGGCTGCCTGCCGCATTGGCGTATACATCATTTTACGTCAAAGGTTTGGCACTCTGACGCGGCTAACATGTGTTCCGAATGATGTGCCGATAATTTTGTTTGCGCTGCGCACTTGCCTGCCGCTGCAATAACAATAAAGTATTGTTGTGATGTGTTTGTTTTGTTGTAAATGTATGCCGTCACCAAATGCGCCTCTGTGCTGTAATGTTTGGCAATTTTGTTCGCTTCTTAAATATTGCAGTGCTTGTTTGCTTGCTTTTAAATGATATACTTATTTTCATTCTGTTGTTGTTGTATAAAATAACCTAAGTTTTGAGCAAAGAGCGAGGAAAATTTTACAAGAAATCACAACAAAAATTGTCTCTTCGACACTTAAGCGTATGAGTAACATTTTTATAAATCACGTCACTCATACGAGCCAAGTACAGGGTGCGTTTTATATGTTAAATCAATTTTGTTTGCCTGCCATTTTAATTCGAATGATATTTGTCAGTTGGAATTTGAAAGTCGTAGAAACTGGACTATTACTATTTATTAAGAAGTCTTAACAACGAAAATTATTGAAACATTTTATTAAAATAATTGTTTTATTGTAAATATGAGGAAAGGATTACGGCTGTCTTTGACTTATCTGCCAGTGTTTGCTGATTTTTCTAATTATTCTTTATACGCTATGGGATATGACTAGCATAGCGTATAACGAATAATTTGGAAAATCTTACGGTTAATGTTATTTGTAGGTACCGTTAATATGTGCAAAATATAACAAGCACTCACAAGTTAATACGAGAAAGCTAGGCCCAATGCCCATGTGGGGCTTAATCAATCAATAATTATTATTAATTATTATTATAATGAAATTGTATTTCATTGAAAAGTTATTCGGGAAGATCTTCGTTCTGCAATATTAAACGCACCCTGTATTAGCCTCAATCTATGCTAAAATATTTATTGGCTTACAATTTTGAGTCGTACATTAATTTTAGATATGTTATAGCTGGCATATAAATCTTGCACCGATTGTTTAGCAATGCTTTCAAGACAGGCAAATATGTAGCAGAGCACCAGCACCAAAGCAACGTGTTAGTTACCACGCCAGCAGAAACCATATTCAATACATACTCTTAAATGTGTGCGACGCCAAAAGCTGCTCCCTTGTCTTGTTAACATTCACATTAGCATCACGCCAAAAACTATCGACGGCCTCGAAGGGTTCAGTTTTTAGCAAATGCGGGCTTTCAAAGTATGCCGCGCGATTCTCAAAATTAGAGCAGGGCGCATGCGAAATGTCACAGCCGCCCGGAAACAAGTTGCGGCAGGGATATATTAGCGGCGCCGTATATTTGTGCACATAAATGTCGGAGCTGGCTGGCAACACGTTAAGATTTGGTTTGAGCGTGCAATTGTTGTTGATTTCGTTGAAGAGCGAACTAAGCGGAAGCGCAGCGCAGTGCTCAGTTTTGACGGAAACGGAAACGGCCTTGAGACTGCGCTCACAGTTATAAATGTTGTTGCTATTGTCGTTATCGTTGTTGTAGTTGTTGTTGTTGTTGTTGTACGCTAAAACGCCCACTTGCGGCAGCGACTCACTGCCGACGAGAACTTCACTTGCAGCCGTTTCTTGCTTCACCACAATCAAGGAGGCGAGCCGATTTCGCATTATTTTGACTTGGCTGGCGCTCTCAATCGATTCAATCAGTGCAAAAAATCATAATCAGTGCGAGTGTTTTGTTGTTGTTGTAATTGGTTTTAAAGTGCAGATTGAAGTGTATTTGAAGGCATTCAATAATAAAGAAAAGGCACATAAACACACATGCACAAACAACACAAAGGGAACAGGAACAGCTAATAAACACCTGTGGAAGGTGCTGAAACCCTCAGGCGCGGCGAGTCGCTGTGAGTCTCCAGCACGTCTGTCTGCTGACTGCAACACTTCAGCTAATAAATTGCACTCACTGCTGCTGCTGCTTTCTATCACTGCTGCACTGTGTAGCTGCTAACTGGCAAGTGCAATCAATGTCCTTACACTTGAACTGCTCGTATGTGGAATTAATATATTTCGCTTGCGTTTGTCTTACGTTGTGCGCCATATGAGCGCGCACACACATACATACACAGCAAAAAGAGCGTGTATGCTTACGATACTGTGTCACACGTTACTGTGACGTCAACAAAAACGCACACAATTTACGCACACTCTACGTGAATGTGGGTGCGTGTCGGTTTTTTATTGTTTGTTGTGCAAAAAAATTGCTCAAATTGTGCGTGTGTGTGTAATTTTGGCGCGCTGCTTAAACAATTGCTTCAATACGCCAGCGGCTCAATTCGCAACACTCATACGCACTGCAGTGCCTGCTTTAATTGCTGCTGCTGGTCTATAGCTAGTCTCTATTCTGATGGCATACAAATGGCTGACCTCTACAATACTCATACGCACTGTGGCACTTGTAAATTTACGCATAAAATAAAGCTTATACGATAGCTTTTTAAAGGCAATATTGCCGGCTTATTTTATTAGCAAAATTTTCAATAAAAGTTTATTGTTTTTTAGCAACAAATTCAAATTATTTTTATTTTGTTTATTTTGTTCAAGTTGGCAAAAAACTGTTGCTGCTGTTGTTGTTGTTGTTGTGTCTTAGAACTTGACAGTTTCACTTTCTATGCCGTAATTTGCCGGTAAATAAATGTAACAGTATTTGTTGTTGCTTGTTTGTTTTGTTTGCTTGCAATCGCTGCTGTATATTGCTCAAAATCACGACACTGCAGTCTGCTATATAGCCTCACTTCCACTACGAATTATTGACATAATTTAATTGCTTCAGTTTGTTCAGTTTAGCTCACTTCCGTTGCACTTGCTATTCAGCGAATTCTTAATTTGTTGCTTTATAATTCAATTCAAACAATTCACTGCGCTTTATTTGCTATTAGAAGACTTTCACTTATAGCTGATTGATATTTCTTTCTATTTATTTTTCTTATAAATTTGCAATAATAATAATTTCTTAAGTAGTTGCTTTAAAATTCTATTTCCGCTTTTTCTACCGTTAAGTCGAGTTGTTAACAATGCGGCGTCTGTGACGCGACTGAACTTATCTTTACGGTTTCTTGCGACTATATTCAGCGAATGCCAACGCCATTGCTGTGGCTGTTGCTGTTGTTGTCGTGGTTGTTGTTGTCGTTGGCTGTCGTCGTTGCGTTGCTGCCGCTGCTTTGCCAAAACTAATGACGACTTCAGTTCGCAGCGCAGCGCATCGATTCGTTTCACACAGTTCTCAGCAGCAGCAACAACAACACAAGGCGCACAAAAAGCTACAGCAACAATTGCAGCGGCGGCACTGTGAGTAAGTGAGTTTGCGCCGAGCGCAGAGGAAGAAGCGGCAGCAGCAGCGGCATACACACAATGTGCCTGCGCCGCCAGTCGTTGCCAGCACAAATAAAACACGAGCTACCTGCCTGCCTCTGCCTGCTCAACTTGAAGCGAGTAACGACGACTCGCTGCCCGTTGCTTGTTGCTGGCCGCTCATCGCTGAGCGTGCACACGGCAGAGCCCAAATATTACGTCATTGCCTGAGCATCAACAACATGCCGCTCAACGCTAACACCCACTACCCCAGCGCTGCCCCTTCCGCGCTACAACAACACGGCACACGAGGAGCGAGCAGCGCCGGCAGCAACTAAAATAAACAAAACGCTTTGCAAAAACAAAAGCAAAGCAGAAATCGATGACGTGCTCGTTGAGCGCCTGCGCCGAGTGCAGTGGGCCAATACCAAGCCCACCACTGCATGATTTTCCTTCTCATTCCCCTACCCCCTCCACACGAAGCACTTAGCTTGGCAGCGCGCAAAAAAAACGGAAATAATTTGCGTCATAAAAAAGCTCTGCCGAGCATGTACAACAACAACAACAACAACAACAGAAACAAACAGCGCTAACAATACCAAGCACCGCACTGCGCCAAGAGTGAGAGTGAGTGCATGAGTGTTAGTGTGAGTGTATGAGTGCGAGCCTAGCGCTGGGTCATATGGCATGCGCGGTACCTGCGGGTAGCAGGGCTCTGTGCTTGTAGCTGCACTTGCATTGAACTGCGGCTTGGCCACTCACGCTCCTTAATGCAGCCCAGCCTAATAAGCTGCGCTCACTCGCCGGCCGTCGCTGTGCAGCCGCTGGAGGTGTGGGAATTTTCTGTGTTTCCTTGCGCCGCTGTACGTGTACCTGTGCTGGCACGCCAGTCAATTGGCCAGCCCACACTGCGCACAAACACACACACACACACATACACAATACCACCAACTAAGCATGAGCTAGTTTCAGCTTGCAGCGCTATTAAAGTATATTTTTGGGTTATTGAGGAGCTGCTGCTTTGGCTTTATACATATATGAAGTTTCAGCGCTTTTTCGCGGATGATACTAAACTATTATGGCATACCGTAAAAGCACTTAGCATGTCGACGTAGCTATGGGAAGATGGCCTGTTGGCAGACTTTCATTACAGTATCTGCAACTAGTCCAGTCCTTGGTAGCTCACGATTACAGCTGCTGCAATCGTATGTGTTAAGAACGGACCAACTTCAAAATCCTTCGCTTTGTAAAAAGATTAAAAAAGTATCAGTGTTAGCTCATCTTAAATTGTTTATTAATCATTTGAAAGAGTTTTACGTTACCTAACCTATTTGAAAGAAGAGCTCATACAACAACATAAATACATAAAAACAAACATTGATCGAAATTTGTTCAATCAAAAATATAAATAAAATATTAATCCTTTTTTTTCGAATCAAATGCATTTGTTTTTTTTTTTTTTTTTGGAAAAAAATCATAATAGGTTGGGATCCTGAATTCAAAAGCTCAATACATAGTTGGTGCAGTGGATCTCTACAATCAGCGATTCTCCCAGGGAGGTTAGAATTTCTCTCCCAGGAAAAATAAAATATTTGGTAACAAAACTCCTAGGGAATATTCAGAATGGGGCTGTATTATATATTTCCGTAGTGCATGACTTTTCATTATCTTTTTTCTGCTTTTTGTTATACCTTTGTTATACACCCTCAAGGCGTGTTGCGACTACTTAATGCAGGCTTCCAATTTTCCAATTTCGCAAATCTGCCGCTGACGGCGCTTTTGCGGTATTATTTCCAAAGAATGAATATTTGCGCATGTTATTAATAAATAAACCGGTCGTTTTTGGGTGTAAAACACTTTTTCGTCTCTCTGCTCCGCGCGATGCGACGCTCGAGGTAAATCCAATAAAGCAACATCAGCAACAAAAACAATAAAACAATAGCAATAAATGAAGCCGACATTCTTCTCCCAAGCCCAGCCAAGCCGCCGACTGCGCGGATTGCGCCGACGAGAGTGAGAGTAATTTGACTAGGTGAGGCTCGGCAACTTCGGCAACAGCGACGAACACGCCGACTTGTGTGTCAGCTTCGGCTTGGAGCTCGGCTTCGCTTCTGGCTCTGGCTGCGATAACGTTTACGCTTACGTTTCCATCTTCGTTTTCATTTTCGTTTCGTTTAGTGCAGAGCTATTTTTAGTCAGGTTCAAGCCACTTTTTCTAACTGTTGTTAGAGTACGTCGCTGGCACGTCGCCGTCGTCGTCGTCGTCCAACAAAGCTGGCGTTGCGGATTCAAGTCGTGAGCGCACACACGGGCTGTTCGGCGTGTAGACGGACGGGGTCGCTGTGAATGTGAACGTGCTTGCGGATGACTCTTCCTTTCGTTTTCTGTATTTTCCCACAATGCATTTCCATGGCTGGGGTGTGCGAGCGTGTGGCTGCCTGTGGCTTGTGGACTCGACGCCTGTGCGGCACGAACGGAACACTGCAACTGGCGTCGTGCACTCGCTCACTTAGGCAGTCGGTGCATCGGTCTGTCGCTCTGTCTGTCTGTCTGTCTGCCGATCGCTCCGTCGGCGGCTGAGTGTGTTGTGTCGAAGCTGACCTGCTCATGGCCCCACTGCAGCAACTTCAGGCCGCTGACGGCGACGTCGCATCAGCATGCCAGCAGCCGCGTTTGGAAGCTTACAAAACGGCGTCGCAGATTTAGGCTTAGCCTGACATGCCAACCCAAGCCAAGCCAAGTCGAGTCGGGCCAAACGGAGCTGCGCTTAGTGGAGCTGCACATGGGCACTCCTTCGTTGAGCTGTGCCTGTAACGCGCGCTCCAGCAAGATGATATTCTAAATGCGGCATTATACTACTATATCGTTGTTGTTGTTTTTCCTATTGTTTTTGCTTTTGCTTTCAGCTGTTTAGACATGCATTGTGTATAGTAGATGGAGACCGCAGAAATGTGGAATCGCTGCAGTTCGTGCGCTCCAATCTGCGGGAATTTCGGCGTACAAACAATATTCGCCGAATGCCGGCTTAGCTGCGGTTGGCACCAAAAAAGATCTGGCCAAATCTAGCTGAAATAATACACTGTTTTTTAAATTAAGCACTCCGGCCGACGGGAAATTCCAGCAAGTGTACAGACACAGTGCCGTTTTAACATATTTATCGGGCCCTCTTACACTTGTCATACTCAATCAAACTTTTCTACTAAATGTAAATCACTAGAAAGATTTCGGCGCAATGTCTTCTTCTTGGTATCGTGAGGGTTAATACATAGTTTGCACGATAGAAAGCTGCTAGTTTGATCATTCAAAAAAAGTCCAAAGTAAACCATACAATTTCGTTACAAAGAGATTTGCAGACGATGGCCTTGCTCTTCTTATCATCTCATAGATAAATCAGTGATATTTTCTTCTATCTTTCAAGTATTGTAGTTTTCGAACAATATAGTTCTACTATTTCAATTTTCTAAATTTCGAAAATGTGTCTATTTTGTCAAATAAACTTTCACCGATCTTAAAAATTGAATAATTTAATTTTTTCATATTTTAAAGTGGAATACAAAATATTTTGTAGTTGTTGAGGAAATAAACGGAGTAAAAGCAAAAAAAGACCAAAACCAATCAAATTTAATTCGAAAATTTCCATTAAGCAGGTTAGAATAGGTTAGACTCAATCGTTGAATAGATCACGCATAGACCCTGATGAGTGCATAGCGATAACTGAAGGCTATATATTCTAGTTCGGAAAGCTGGCAGCTTCTAGCGAACTTCAGTAGAAAGCTGACACCTTACGTACACGCGCCTTTACTTTCCTTCACTTGCGAATCAAAACGGCCCTGCCAACACAGAAGCTTGGAGTAGAAGTAGAAGAAACGCTGCGCTGTCACTCAACTCAGCGTCTTCGCGTTTGTGCCAGTGATTTAATCGGGGAGGGCTGCGTGCCTTCTTCGTGAGCTACAAAATGGCGGTAGGCCAAATAATCTCAACCGGATTCAGCCCACTAGCCCATGTTCTGGACACCCCCCGCTGCTGAGGCGCCGTTGGGCTAACCATTATTGTTGTGGTTGCTGCTGCCGGTGCAGCTACAACAAATGCTCGACAATTTTGCGTTTTTCATTTAAAAAGCCGCACCAAAAATGTTTTCGCCTGCAGGTGAATTGCTGTGAATTATTGCCATTATTTTTGGTTATTGCTGTTAATACCAGCGCTGCGGCAGTGCAGCAGTCCGAACGACAGGGCTTGCAACGGCAGATGGGGCCGAAGGTAGGTAGAGCTCATGCCGCAACAAAGTATACTTTGTTGGGAAGCACAAACATAATACTATTATTACATTTTTTCATAAACTAACTATGTATCACGAATTCATGCACATACACATGCACAAATATATCTACACATGCATAAATCATGCACAGTTTCATTTATTAATTTTGAAAAAAAAATCAATTTTTAAGTTGGGAGTATGCATACAAATTGGCTTGGGGCCGAAAGCGATGCTTTGTAGAGAGAATGGGCGGGGGATGGGGGGTGTATATAGAATTGCAGTTTATTTTTAATTAATTTGTATTGTAGAATTGAAGTTTGTTTACAATTTAGGTTTGGATTTTTTCTCGAACAATTCTGAAGTAAGTCAATTCTTCGTCCTTTTCGTGAGCACTCCTACGCATACAAATATAAGTACTCGTTTGTAGGTGTATATTATTGAGTATTTTTGTGCTTGCAAAACGCTTTTACGCTATCAACATATCGATTACCTACACTCCGGCATGTTGATTTGGAAACCGCCCACAAATGTTGGTTGTTTGTTGGGTGAGAGCTTCGGTGCAATGAGAATGAAAAGTTCTGCTTTTAAAACGTTAGGGCCCAAATTTACTACTGCCATTATATGTAATTGTAAGATTTAGTTGAAAATGTAGCTTTGTACCAATATTTTAGAAAAAAATTCCAACAAATTTAATATACTATTTAGGACACAATAGATGCCTATTCAGGTCACAGCACGTGGGTAGCACCCGCAGTTAATTAGTATTACAGTTCTCCTTCGATGCGAATTTAGCTCAAATATTTGAAACTTTTCTTCTTCTTTCCTTTAAAAGTTTAAAATTTGAAATGGCACATCATTATTTAATCATACTTTCTGAAAAACATATGAAAAAAGTATGTACCTATGTATAAAACTTTGTTTCCACATTTCGACAGAACTAATATATCACTCCTAACAGATATCTTTCACCTCTTCCACACAAACAATTATTGAAGATAAATCGATATGTGCTGTATGTATTAAAAACACGGAATACACACACACATGCACATACATACATACATGCACAGAAAACGCTTACGTAATTGATAACACTGTACAACAAAGAATTTCAACTGAGATAAAACTTACCGTTTTTTTATAATGCAGGCCGCTAATCACGAATCTGAACACTTAGATTACAGCAAATCCTGAGCTGGCCATAGTTAAGTATACTGTAGATTCCTGATCAGTGGCCTCGATTTATCTCAAAATTATTGGTTTTATCTGAGACATAATCTTTTTGATGTATTTTTGTTGCACAGTGTGTAATTTATTATTAATGAAATTCATTGCGTGATGGATGAAAATATGCATTGTGTCTGTTTGTGTGTGTGTGTGTTTCCATGACGAAGGATATGCCAGGCTGCAGAACAGCCTGTCGCTCAATTACCTGTCCACTTACTCGTACTCACCGGCCATTTTGTAAACTATACGAGTATTTGCTATGGCAAACAAAATCTAATTTGATTGTGGCGGAGTGTTCCAATTTGCCGTAGTAATTTATCAATTTTAGCTTGATTAAAAAATTATGATAAAAAAGTTATTTTTTGGTACACGATTTTTTGTTGGTGAACTCCTACTGCCTATTAAATAGGCAAACCAACTAATAATAGTGTAGATAGTGTTCAATTCATAAAAATATGAATTTGTAGAAAATTGACACGCACATTTACAGCTACAAATTTTATTCAAAATGTCGCTCTGTACGTAAGCCTTCAACATGTTAATTCTTTAGTAAATTTGCTCAAAACTTTCCAAAATGTTTTGTGAAATTTCTGCAGAGAAATTCTCTTAAGCTTAGACAATCAGAGCCGCTTGTAGATAAATTTTTCGCTGAGGCTGTAGTAAATAATATTTATATTTTATAAATCCTACTAAAACTAGCGCAAAAATTGGGGTGTGTTGTTGAACAAAATTTGTGAGAAAATAATTTTTTTAAAAACCATACCTTACAAATTATAAGCTTAAATTGATTTTCTCAACCCTCATGTTCAAAAAAACAAGACAAACATCGTGGTCTGAACTGAATTTGAAATACAACTATGAATTGTTTGACTAACTTTTCTTCAACTTCGAACAACTGCAGGCTTGAGGCATTTACCTACATCGACTGCTATACTGGTATCAGTAAACGTATTTCAGAACGCTTTAATTTGCATTTGCTCTTAATTTATGGTGGCAGCTTTTTCACGATATGCACGGAAATAGTTCAGAGTTGCTAAAAACTGCCACATTGCATGCTTGGCATTGACATTAAACTCGATTGTGAACTCCGACTTCAGCCCTGACACTGCAGAGCCAGCACGCCACACACCGCTTGCACATGCACTCACAAACACACACACTCATGTGTAGACAACAGGTAGTGCTATGTCGAATTTTCTACAAAAATATGTAGAATATACGATTTTCTACACGTAATAATTGTACGTAGAAAACAAGTAGATTATGTCGACTAAATGAAATAAATAAATAAATTTTTATAATTTACGAGTATATTAAAAAATAAGGGGTTCTATAAGATGAATGGTTGTAACTCTTTTTTTGTAATTTAGAATGAGAATGAGTGTTTGTTGTAATTTACATAATTTCAAGAATAACAAAATATATGAACGTTTAAGCTAAAGCCGATTAGGAAAAGCGCCTTTAAAGGCACAAGTCGAATTTCGGATTTATGGGAGAAAGTCGAATAATTTATAATGAGCCCAAAGCCGAAGCCGAAGCCAAAGCACAAGCCAAAACTGAGTGGCGCAGGAGGACAATTTCCTATTCTGTAGCTTGCAAAGAGCTGTGCTATCTTTTCGAGTGAAGCTATATTAAAGAATCGATAAAATGATGGCGAATGAATTTAGAATTCCTTTCAGAAAAGACAAAACATGATTATCAATGCTTACTTATTCTGCCGAAGGTTCGACCATAGCCGAATATAATTATTATTTCTAAATAGTCTAAATCAGAGCCAAATACTTGATTTTGAGGATAAGCCGCATATTTGATGCATCTTTAGTACTATGCGTCAACAACTTGAAAATTTTTATTGTTAGTCAGAATAAAGCAAATATAATTTTATAATATTTCTTAATTGTCTACTTCGTTTTCCATATATTCTACTTGCTCTAACCATTTTCTCTAAGCGCATATGTAGAAAGTCCTAAAAACGCCAAATCGTTCAACTCTGACAACAAACCTGTGTAATATAAGCTGGCTAAAGTAACATCTAATTTGCATATGTGTATATTAGCGGCAGCCCCTCTCACGCTTAACCACTTTTTAAAGTGACGCCTCCAGCCAACATGGTGAAAACTTTCGCCGATTCTAAAAACAAGTGCAGTTAGTTACAAAATGTTGCCGTTGATTAGGCAGATTTATGTGCACCACGCGCCAACCTCAACTCACCCCCGACCTACCTACCACGCTGTAGTGTGATGTGTCGAAATTCATTATTTATTGGCAATTAAAGCGTTATTAAGGCAACTTATCACTTAGCACATATCGATATTTTAAATATTAATGCAGCATGTATACACGCTTGCGCTATGACGTCATTGTTTAAAGGCAACTCGAGCCATCGATTTGAAACGAGCACGTCATCAATTTGGGCCGCATGGCATGGCATGCAACCCATAACCACACCGCGGCGGAACACGGGAGCTTTTGCGGCCGCGAGTGGTTAAAATTTGGCACTTGCGCATTGGCCACACTTCCGCGTTGCCACGCTGCGCCTCCGCCAACGGCCACAATGCCACAAAATGATGAATGAATGCTGCGGAAGTGCTGCGGAGCATGTGTGTGTGTGTGTGTGCAGCTGATTGCTACTACGGCACGCGCGCGAGTGCGCCGGCCGGTCTCCGGCTTTGACGACCTACCCACCTGCCTGCCTGGCCGGCCACGTTAGCCAAGAATAGCACGTGTGGCAGTAATGACGTCAAAGGCCTGCCGATTGCGAGCGGCGGCTTTGCATGCCGCAACAACAACGACGCCGACTGAGAGAACGAAGACAACGACGTCATTGCAAAAGAGACGACACTAGCGCTAAAATTGTAACCGTAGCTCTTCTATTTTAGGGTACATTTTGCTGGGTGGCTCCAGTCGCCTCATGATGATGTCATCAACGTGCGCCGCTTTTTATAGCCAACACACTCGTCCTGCGCCAGAGCAATAAAGCTGTCCTTTTAATGGCACTCTTCATTGTGAGCATGTTAATAGAGGAATTGATTTGTTTTTCAAGTGCGCTGCCGTTAAAATAAAATAAAGAGGGCTGGTATGGAAAGGTGGAAAAGTTCTGCTCATAGCCAAGCCACGCAAATTCAATAGTTTAAATTTGGGCATAAGTGAAGAAGGTAGTGCTTAGAAAAACGCAAGCCCTTTCAAATCGGAGCATATCAGCATAGTTTGGAATTGGAAATCTAGTTTAAAACTTCAAAAATTACCTCCAAAAATGTAGAAGACTTTTGAGGGCTGTTAGGCCAATTGAAAATTTGTATTTTGTTGACGCGGCAGAGGCTCAGTAAAATTATGTGAGAGGTCGCTAGTTCGATCCCCAGCAGACATTCAACATCTAAAAAGAAAAGAGAATTGGTTTTAGAATCTGTCGCGAAGAATTGGCAACTCTTCCAGAGTATTTAATTGCCAACAAGAAATGTGAGTCTATCCGTTGGAGCTACATAATTGGGCACTGGCATGGACTGACTTAGACGCGCGCTAATCGCTCGTAAAAACATCGCCATAAGCGCGTAATAAAAAAAAGCTCAAATTTCTTGTATTTTTTATGGAAATTCCCGCACACGTTAACACATCTAAAATACTAATATACGAGTACAAGATTAAAAGATTCTATAGGAATAAATTAGTCTGCTATACAAGACGGATGTGGCAGCATTTTATTACATGATCAGCGCAGACAAACGTACTCGCGTTGCTTGTCTTTTTGAAAATATCATACAATGTTTTTACTTTTTTCAATTATATTTTTATGTAAAGTATTGAGGCAGCACTTCTCATTTAAATTGCCTGACAAGGCGCTTTCATTGGGTTTGATTTATGCCCGGCACCACTTTGCCATCGCTGCTCCACCTCTGACCTTTGTAAGCCATCGAAGGTATCCGGCACACACACGAAGCTATCGCTATCTAACGCAGTGTCGTGGTCCGCCACTAGTAGAGTGTCAGCAGTGTTCGAGATTTTTAAATTATTGCCATGCCATTTTTTAGTTTTGCCTATGCAGCAGCGGCTGTGCTGCCGAGCAAACATGCAACCCGCTGCTGCGGACAACTGCAAAGATTCTCACCTGCTGAGGATCTTGTATCTTCTGATGTATCTGCTCGCTCAGATCGCCACAAATATCGCCGCCGCGAACGATGCATAAGACAAGCGACTGCTTCGCAATTGCTTGTATGCAGCGAGTGACCTCGACCTGTCTCAAGCGGCAAACTGAAATAGAACTGAAATGTGAGAAGATTCTTCAAGTCGTAAAATTTATTGACATGCAAACGAGCTAAGGAATTCGCTTGCCGCACATCACGGTCTATGCCGTGCTTAGTCGTGTTTGGTTTGAATCTTTTCCAGCAGCTTCACGCGCTGCCTGATTTAAATGCATTCTTAATTGTCAGATCTAGACGTGCAGATACATATACAATACAATAATATAATAGTGCAAATGAATGACCGTTCTATCTGTAGATACACCGGCTAATTTGCAAATGCAACTTCCTACTCATAAAACACACTAGGAAAAGCTGTTAGTTTAAAAAAGTACAAAGAGCTAAAATAATTTTATAGCCTCTTCTTTTGCTTATAAGACTTTTTTGTTTTTCTAGTAAAATAATAATTTTGCACATGACATTTTTTTAAAAGTATTCAAGTAAAATGTTAAGATAGATTAAGCTATGCAAAATTTAAACGCCTAAAACGATGGAACTCTCATTGCTCTGCCACTAATCCACAATTCTTTCTAAACCAGCAATTGGCTTTGCATGTACAGGAGACATCCCTTTGGAAAGACATAAGGAAGGTTCACATTTTTCTATCGACGATTTGGCCATTTTATCTATTTCAATTTTAATTTACTTAATAGGCGAAATCCTAGAACTCCACTAATTTGTGTTGCTATCGATAACCGCAATACTAAAGGATATTATAATGCATATCATATCCATCGAATACTTTGAATATATGCACACAAAAAAACCTGTATGTTGGGATAATAGAGCAACAACAAATGTTAGGCTTAAAATAAAAATGTTTCCAGTTGATCAACAGCAACAGCGATGGCTACAACAACCACAGTTGTCGCTGTGCAACGCAAAAAATTGATAATTTTGATTTGGCAATAGAACATCATAAAGAGTTGCCTAATTGCAATGCGCACAAGCTTAAATGTTACTTCCGAAGCGCAGGGAAGGGGGGAGCATGCATGCTTCGCACATTGCGGCAAGTCTGCGTTGCGGGGGCCAGCGAGCTGAGATCGGAGACAGAGACGCTTACGCGTTTTCAACAGCCAACATTCTAGCACAGATGCGCCGGCAAGCGGTCGCTAGTTTGGCCAAGCGGTCAAACGGCCAGCAGAGCCTCCAACGTTCGTCGCTGTTGCTGTTGCACAACGCGAAATCGAAAGTCGAGAATGAATGGCGAATTAATTAAACTGTCTGCGCTGCGACTGCGATACGCGGCAAGAAATTGCGCTAATGTGTCTGCCGCGCGGCATGTCGTTGCCGTTGCCAGCCAGTCCGCCACTTCACAGTGATGTGATGCTTCTACGCTTACAGCTAGCCCACGGCGCGAAGACGCCACCATTGCAACTGCAATTTGCGGTGGCAGCGGACAAATGAAGACCGTCTACACCACGACCAGAGAGAAGATCGGTGTCGCATGTTAGTCTTGTTCCACCACTGCACCACTACAGCAGCAGCTCATCTTACATAGACGTTGCTGCCGCTAGAACAAGGAGTGTCGCCTGAAAATTGTCCAACGCTGCGTGTCGCTATTGCCACTGCGGAGTGCCGCTCCAACTGACACAAGTCGTGCACGACTGGAATTAAGCCGCCGCGAACGTATACGAGCTGCGGCACGATGAAGAGTCAATTAAGATTTCTGCTGAATCAAAGCCAAGATATGTCGTATTCATTAAAGCTAATTGTTATTATTGCAATTTCGGCGGGACGAATCGCATTTCATTGCAAGGCTGAACTGTGCAGTTTACAAGTGGCAAACAAGCGTTTTGGCCTTAGACAGAGGAATAAAATTTGCATACTTTACTTTAAGTATAAAATTTAGCTAGAATGCAATTTTCATTAAAAAGCTAAAATAATTTTCCCACTAAATAATATTCGTGCGCCCAAGAATCCTAAAAAACCCGCTCCAAATTTTGGAAATGACTCGAATATTGCTATCAGGGTAGGTTCTAGTTTTGGAGCTACCCGAAGCGTTTTCTAATTCTTCTGTTATTACGCAGATACTGAACTTAAAAAGCTTAAAATCAAGACCTATATAAAATATACTAATGTGAAATGATAGTTTTTTAAAATGTTTCTAATTTAAATAATATTTTGCTATGCAATGAAACTTACGATTTACACATTTTAAATCTTTACCCACTGCCCGTCTTTGACACTGACAATGAAAGACACATCCAAATACATATTAACTATTCTTAATCCTTTCTCGATATTAAAAAAATACATATCTTAAATTTTTCCCTAAAAGCTTTTTGTTCGAATTCCCAAAATATCAAACGATTTATCAATAGTCACTTTTGATATATGGGCATTTTAAAGTATCGATCTCAAAAAATAAGATATTTTAAAGTAACGAATAAGAAAAGAAATGTTGATACTTGGCATCAAAAAATAAATTATATTTATAAATCGAGCTATTATATACATATGTACATGGATTCCTTGTAAAGGTATTTTATTTAAAATTAGGAATACTCCTATTATATATCGAAATATACTGACATTATGTTTCGTTTCGTGTATAAGACTTTTTATGAATTTATATATCACTCATAAGAATACAAAATTCGAAAGCCCTACACAAAAAACTTTTTCCGTATTTCTGTTAAAATAAAAAATCTTTCTTAAAACCTTTCAGAGCAATATACGGAAATAAAGAGTAGAAAGTATATTTTCATTCATAAATAATGGCAGCTAGTTCAAAAGTAGCAATATCGCGGTATCTGCTCATTTCAGAGGATGCAAGAATATAATTTTCTCACTGTTTGTATCCGATTTATTAAATTAGACTCATCATAGCACAAGGTCTCGCAGCCAGCATCGGACTCAGATGCGCTGAGTTGAACACTACCCTCAATGGAGTGCGCACAATGGTAACAGAGGAACGTACTCGCGCTGGTTGAAGCGTGTATTGTCGACATTGCCAATTTTATGCAGTCATTAATCAATTTATATACGCGCCAAAGCACGAACTGTATCTGGCCTATAGGAATGCGTTATAAATGTAAACTAAATTTATCCATTACGAAAGATTTCAGATGCAATCTCAGACATTGGTATTTACTTACGTAGTAAATGAGTCAGAGTTTTATGGCTCTACTTTTATGATATGACCAACTTAGAATGGCAATTCTTTATGAATGAACTGTGCATATGCAAATAGCTCCAAAGCTATTAACGTGCTATAAAATGGTACGGATAATCACAGGGGTCTTTAAAATAAAATCTTGAGATTTTAGTACATTTAGGGGAAATTTGTTATGGCAGTCATAAGCTACAACTTGATACTTTTGTTTGCAATAAAATCTTTAAAATTTGTTCTACAATTAATTATTCAACTCTACTGACGATACGAACAAGTGACTAAATGCTTTAAGATTATTTGCTATATCTGCAATCAATTCAATAAATATCTAATAACTTATATCTAATAGTAATGTGAATCGCTTGGAGCACATCTGGTTTTATTTTCTTGCTGTAGGAAGCAAGCATAAAATATGCTGAATGCCTGCATGTTTACATGACTGGCGAACGTGTGGAATCGTAAATAAGCCAATTATATTGCATTATTAGTAGAATAAAATCACAGTCTGTGTAAATCGTAAAGTCGTCTAAAGTTTTGCACTCAAGCTTAGTAATGGAATTAGGAAAAACACACATAAACCATAAAATAAATACTTAAGTCTATAAAGTGCAATAAATGCAAGTATCGGCGCCTATATAAAAACAGGCATCCGTCTTTGTTTAAGTAATAGGTTTTAAAATGATTTTATTATCAATTATAATGAGTAACGAACATTCCGGCTAATGTTTCTTCTCTAACAATGTTTTGTTATATGAAGTCATCAGTTGCAGGCATATACTGGCACTCACATGTTATACTAAGAGTCGCTCGTTTTGGACCTAAGCAATGCTCGTTATACAGATCTAACTGTTCAGTCCATGGCGGTATTCAGAAAAATTAAATCGTAGAAGTTGGAAAATATTTCTCTTATATATGAGCATATTATTGGGACCAAATAATGTAGCTTCTGAACGATATACTACCAAAGAATATACAACATATAGAATGCGCATCTTATTCGAAAAAATACCACAGTTCGTTAAATAAAAACCCGCTCTCTAAGATTACGACACGTTATCTGTTATACTTTTGAGGTTTGAGGTATTTCTTATACATTTTTAAACATATCTGACTTTTTGAGGAATATTTTGTTTAAATACTGACCCATGTTTTAGCCCAATTGTGCTAATTGAAGAGTTATCAAGAGTGTTCACATTTACAGATTTAATGTGCTTGTGTGAGTGTTTCTATTTATTGTTTCAAGAGAAGAATTATAATAAAAGTATACCGAATTTGTTTATAAATTCTGAACTTAAATTATTTATAGACTAAACCGAAAATCTGCACGCCGGGAAAACCGTTCTAAGCACGCCCATGAATTCTATATACTATATGTACAATATTTTATGAATGGAACAAAAAGTACCATATTGACTCTGGATAGCGTGTGTCATCCGTTTATTACTTCATTAAATGAGCAGAGTTACACTTAAATTAAATAGTAATAAAGCCGAGATTTATTGCCTGGAAGATAAAAATTAATTTAAGCTTTCTTTACGCTCATTAAGCTGAACAATTCGGTTTTACTATCAAATATCAAATGCTATTTCATTGTGGCAACAATTGCAGTGAACACTACAGCCACATTTACTCCCGCAGTGTAGATATTTTCTTAATTGAAACTAATTTATGCTCACCACAGATTCATAAAAAAGTTTATTTGGCTTTGAAGTGGCATGCCTTTTTACGCGATCTCGCTAATAAAATCTGATTGCCGATGCGATCTAAGCAGCAACATGGGGATAGCTGATATTGACAACTGCATTAGCCACATTGGCAACAGGAAGCAGCCTCGAATCGCAATTATTTGTGTTGCCGATTTCGAGCAATACAAAACAAAACAATTTCATTAAATTAGCAAGATTTATTATTGAACTTTATGTACAGTTACGAGCGGCTCCCGTTTACGGGTGCACATTTAGTCATCTCCAGCGTATGCAGGGAGCGTGTAAAGCGAGCTCGCAACTGCGCATGCGCGCCTTCCTTACTCATTGCTGCCAGTGCACAAAGAATCTGGCCTTGCTGTTTCCTTAAACAGCTTGCGAACATTCGTTGGCCTCGCGCTGATGCAACCCATCGCAACGAGCACCCGGTGCAGTGCGGCTTAGGACACGCGCACACACGCGCGCTAAATGGAACACATGCTCCGAGTGCATTGCATGCGCCGCGGTGATTCAGTTTACACGGTGGTCAAGCAATCCTCCAAAAGTGACTAATTGGCCGTTTTAGAGTGAACTTAACACGGCGCTCGACCGGCAGCCAGCTTGCGTTGAATCTTTCATGGTCAGCCATGCTGGCAGCCGCTGCTGCTGACGCCGCAGCCACGCATAGGTATCGCGGTATCGCATTGCAGATAAATCATTGTTGTCGCGCGCTCTTGCCGCTCCAGCTCACGGCTCACGGCTCCATCGGAGCGTCTAGCATGTCGATTGATCTTCGTTAGTGGCGTGCAATGTTTTCATTGTGAACACTTGCTACACTTTGGTCTTTGTCTCGCGCAATTCAGCCTCTCTAGTTCTCTAGTAGTATGCCCCTTCGATTTCCCAGCGATGTGTATCGCCAACGCTAGCCGCTGTGTGCCGGCACGGTCTTGAATTATGGTCAGTTTGCAGAGCAGCGCGCGTTTGGATTTGCTCGCTAGCGCCTTGGCTCGGCCGCGGCGCTTGTGCAGTCACGCAGTCCGACACGGCAGATCGTTGCAATTCAACGCCGGCGATTAGCAGGTAATTGAGTGTCTTGAGTATCTTCCAGTGCGAATAATATTAGAGCAAATGCAATGTACCCTTAAAGCATATTTCGCATCTCTAGAATTTTTTTGTTGGAAATAAATTAGGAATAGGAAACGCGGATATTTGTACAACAATGAGTTGGCGCTAAAAGAAATTCAAATGAATTGTGTGAAAACCAAAGAGACTTTGCGTCATTTTAAAGATCATATTCCATTTTGCCAAAAATTAATCAAACAGCTCATTCCTCTGCTAAAGCATGTCAATATGCCAAAAAAATTATTTATCTGTGCAATAAGAAAGAAACAATGAAAGCTTAATTACACCGATTCAAACAATTTCAAGATTTATTTTCAACAACTCAAAATTTACAAAATTTACGAAATTTTATCGAGCACTGCTTATAATTTTGTCACCCCGTTCTATGGCATCAAATCTAAACTATGCACTGCATTAGAATTGGAGCAATCGCCTGTGCTGACAGGGCAAGATCGGCGCGATGCCACCAACGTCTGTCATTCAAATTGGCTTTTGAAATAAATTGTGCACGAAATCTGTGCGCTTGGCAGGATGACCATATGTGACGAGCATGACATGACGTCTGAAGGTGATCTCTGCAGGCTGCCTGCGGTGTCTGCACGTGAGATCGATACATTCTCCGGTGCGATCTATGGAGCTGTCTGGCGCATGTTTAATTATTTAAAATGTTTGACGGAAACAAGCGCACAAGCAATATTGCACATAAAATACTCGAGTGCGTTGCAATTGACATGATTTTCGATTATTTTGCAATATTTAGCATCAGCATATGCGTGCCATTGCAATGAATGCAATGCTTTATTACGAGCATCTGCAAGTTGGCTACTTAATTGCTACGCGATTTTGTGCCAATATTTATTTTTCGAAGGATGCTGTGCACCTGCGGCACCCACTCCCCACACCACATGCTCCAGAACGCCGCGGCGGTCACATCCATTGACACACAATCACCGCCAAAGCAATGCGCCAACCAACTAAAACCAAACCATCCCAAAACGATCTTGCCTGAGAAACGAAATTAGGGGAAAACGCTTAGCGGCGTGTCCAATCACGCCTTTGAATTGTTCGAATGCTTTTCTGGGCACTGCGCGGCGACAAGCCTTAAAATGCTTTTCGGCAATATGCGCCGCACCGCGAATCGAGCATAGATCATCGCCTCGAAGCACAAGGCATTCAAGCAGCTACGGCCGCAACTCCTCAGCGTCAACAACGCCAGCCTAGCCAACTCAAGACAATTGGGGGCTCAACCGCAGCCAATGTGCGCCATCGCATGCACGGAGGCAGCGACGGTCGAAGGCAAACAATGTTTGTTGCCTTTGTGCAAGGCGAAAACGACGAATTGGCAACGAAATTAAATTAAGGCTATCTTTAGTAACGCTTTTAAAAACAAATGCTCAGGCGCATAAAAGAAAGAAATAAACTTTCGACAAGCACAATTGATCAGCATTTGCAGAAGTTGTTGCTGTTATTGGCGTTATTGGCTGCAAAAGACACAAACGATCCCTGGCGATTACATCATCATCATCATCAACATCATCGCCAGCACCAGCACCAGCAGCAGCACCGACTCCATTCTTCCAGTCGGCCTCCCCCTTCTGCCATTCCATCAATTGTCTACGGAATTTCCTAACAACAGGTAGTTTGATTTTTCGCAAGGATTGGAAATTTTAAAAGACAATTGCCATTTTAAAGACACTACCCACACAGAAAAGTGTATTTGTATGTGCAAAATAGATGGAAAATTTAATTTTGATAAGAATTTCAATCGAAAATTCGGCATCCGCGCACCCTCAAGCAATTCCCGCTCTTCTCTTTTGCTGAAAAGCTTTCCAGTTATTTCGAATTTTAGATTGGCTGCTCAAGTCCATGTAAATAAACGTAGACTAGAAGATGAATTGATTTTGATTTGAACCTTACTTTATTGCGCCTAGAATTGTACATATTTAGCTACTAATTCTAAAGATTAAAATACTGTATGACTCAATGCTGCTTTCGCCCTGCACTTACTAAACACACTATTTTCTATATCCAATGGGTCAACTGCATGGTGCCATCCTCGGTCCTTTGCGTGTCCATGACGCTCATTTGACGCACCATGCGTTTCATTGACTTTCTCTGAGAGCGATTGAAATCCAATGGTGTATGTTCGTCAATAACTGACTTGGGTCGTCTCTTTCTGCCGGATGTGGAGGACGAGGCCTTCATTTCGAGCTCCACATCGGAAGCTGTGTTTGAGGCCAAAACATCCAAGTTCTCGTACGAAGTTGCTTGTGACACAGATTGACTGAGAAGAATGCCAGAATGCTAGAAAAAATATTACTCAAATCCCAGCTCAACTTACGGTAAAGGCCGACAATGCAAACAATCGTTCAGCGTCCACTCCTTGCCAAATTCCTCGCCTTCCGCCAATGTCTGTGGCAGCCGCTGATGCAGTGTTTCAGGCAATCTGAGACCTGTGAGGCCACCCAACATTGATAGGAATCCCATTATTACCAACGGCAGCTTGAGATTTTCTTTGCCCTAAGAAAACATCACTTTTACTTATGATATAAGCACATGTAGTTATTATCATGGGCGTAGGCAGCATTTCATTTAGAAGGAGGCACACATCGTTTGCTGCGAAAGGCTTAATTTATAATTTCAGCAAATTTTCACAATATGAAAAATTTTATAGTTTTTTTACTCTTGAGCCGATTTGTATTATATTTCCGCGACTCGAATTTCGATTTTTTAACAAAGCCGAAACCAGAACCGAATGAAACAAAATAGGCCTACCAGGCCGCGGTGATTAAGAGACTAGAACCCTACTTCATATTCACTATAACGCCCCATACCGGGATTTTGCCCACTTACGTTTTCCACTAACTCTTTTCAGGAAATTAAACAAAATTCATATTAACATAATCAAAAGAATTTCCTAAATAGAGTCAGTGATAAATTAAAATGGGAAAAATAGTATATTCATTACTTCGTAGCTCTATGTAGAAAAAGGGGCTTTCTCCCATGCCCCTACCTGCTTACACCAATGCATACTATAAACTGTCTTACCAAATAGGTGACGAATGGAATCACTATCAAACCGAGTCCACCTATGTAGCTGGATGCGCCAATGCCGATGCCGCGCACCTGCGTCGGGTACAGCTCCCCGGCGAAAGGATAAATAATTAAGAAGGACGCCGAGAGCAGCGCTTTGGAGACCAAATAAAGTATGAGCGTCTCATCCACCGCTTCGTCGGGTATCATAACAGTAATCACGCACGCCACGCCTCTGTTAAATTCAAATTAAGTACTGAAATATTTGTATAATCGTTAAAAAAATGAAGTGCATTACCCCAATATCATCGATAAACTGAGTGGCCAACGGCGACCCCAGGTGTCCATGAGGTACCAACAACACAGATAACTCGGTATCTCTACCACAGCCGAGAGAAAGAAGCTCACATACTGATTGCTGCCCAACGACGGTCCGTAGTAGCTCAGTCCCAGGTACACGGTTTCATTGGCGAACCAACTCAAGGTTATGAGTATGCTTTTAAGGCGCATATTCGGCGTTCGACACAAGTCCATAACTCCCACATTCACCGTTTTCTTTTTCTCCTTGAGCTTATCGCGTGATATTCTGGCTTCCAACTTAGTTTTAACCGACTGCGGAAATTGTCTGCCATTGACACGTGCCATGCGCTCCAGTATTTTTAGAGCCTCCTCGAGGCGTCCGCGCATGAGCAGCCAACGCGGCGATTCCGGCATGACGAACAAGTACAAAAAGTACGCGTAGAACGGCACCGACGTGTAGTACGATAGCTTGACCCAGTCCCGTTCCAAGTATGTGACCACCGAGAGCAACATTATTCCAGACGTGTAGAAAGTACAGGTCATGACAGTTACAAAGGAGCGATAGTTCTCGCCCACCAACTCCAGCGCTGCAATTGAAGCTCCATAAATCATCATCGTACAAGCCAGATTTCTAGATTTCTGGCAATAAACCTACATATGATGAACGGTATTTGGTAGACGGCCGGAATGGTGAGTCCTACCACAACTCGACTGCCAGCCCAGGTCCAGAAGTCTGTGCTGATCGAAGTGAAGAAGCTACCCAGCAACAGGGTGGCCAAGCATGTGAAATAGGAGGTGCGTCGCCCGGCGCGGTCATTCAGCATACCGAAGAGATACACGCCAATAGGACCGCCCGTATTCAGCGCGGCCAAGCCAATTGTGGGATAGATATCTTGATCGCAGACTAAATCAAACTAAATGAGATACATCAATCTGCTGTACTTTTAACCAGCTGTTTGCAGGGCAAATGATATGGCTGGCAGATGAAAGAAGCGTTTTAGCTGGCACAATCTAACGCAAGTGCTATGTAGCTCCAAAGAAGCGCATAATGAGTTAAGCTAACCATCAATTCTACTTCCACACTGACAACCCACATCGATTACAATTGACGACCACACGCTAGTAGTGTTATACTCCCATCCCTCGCTGCACTTCTCCTGCGGCCAGTTGCTGTTCGGCTTCATTTCGTCTATGTCGGTGGTATTTTCAAGTATGAACGTCCAGTTGACAGCGTATCTGTAGCACTGACTGTATGCTGCGACGTTGTTGTGATCCTTCAATAATGAAAGCATTTATATTTATATAGTTTTTTGGGCATGCAATGGTTTTATAAAAGCTGCCATAATCTGTACCATAGTATAATAAGTTTCCTTTTTGGAATTCCGAGATGAGGGCGTCAATGCCAAATAATTTCACTATGTTGTATAAATAATCTATAGACAATGCATTTGTATAGAAACTTCTTGGAAACAGATATACGCAGACATAATGTTTGCAATAATGAAGTTTTTATGTCTCTATTTTAATTTAGTTTAATCTGAAAATGTATTTTTTTAACGAGGTTTCTGGGGTATTGCATGGATTGATCTGCACTAAATTTTAATAGATTAGAGAGCCCAAGTCGACTAAGCCTCCTTTAGAACAGAGCCACTGATTTTCCTTTCCTCTCATGTCCACTAAAACGAATTTGTTCTTCTACATTCTCTGGCGTCCAATTTCACTTGGTCTTTGCGAAGGGGTCTCTTTTGCTATATATCACAAATATGGCTTCCCCGTGACAGTGGCGAAGCGCAAATTTGTCGTGTTTAACCTCAAAGCTTACCACAATTTCGGGAATAGCCAAATGCTTGCGTTGTTCCACTGGAAAATTGAGCAGCTCGGGCACTTTGCACCAATAGTCATCGGGAGTGTCGGACATAAAGAGCTGATTGAATGCGCAAAAGCCGCACGGGATGCAGGCGGGCAAGCAAATACCGAACACCAGCAACTTTTGGTATTTGCCAAATTCGCCAATTGTCGGCAGCAGATCATCCAAATCGAAAGCCTCCTACATAGAGCGAGAACACTCGAATCAGCTGCATTCGCTAGCTTATCAGTTATGGAGTAGCCTTACATCATCATCATCGTTATCGTTGAAATTGTCGTCAGCAGCAGCAGTGGTAGTGTTTGAGGAATGCAGTTCTGCATCATCTTCACAATAGTCGCTGTCATTTTCCTCTGGCATCACAACTTGTCAAGAGCCTCGATGTTGGATGTTGACGTGAAAAGCGTAACAATACAACTGATTCGCGCAAAACTAAGAGTTGAACCGTTTGGCCTATTCAGTGTAGCTTTGAAAGGTTTGCACGGTTTGCACCATGAAGACCCACAAGTGTATCTGCTGCCCCAGCATTTGTCGCCCTCTGGCACTCGCTACTGATACCGAATTGAAGCTTTGCATTCCAAAGCGTCTACTTGGAGAGTGACTGTCAATCTCACTTTGTCTTACTCTAGTTCGCAGGAATACGTGAATAAACTTGACTGCGCGTATTCTATACATCTTGTTTATTTTTCGATTGTTTATATTTATACACAAAAAACTAATATTAATTTATAAGAAATATAATTACAATAATACGACAACGAATTAACTCCCGCTCAGGAATTTTCTGCAACATTTCCTTCTACTGAAGATTCGGGTTATGTATGAGCTTCTTGGGGATTCAATTTAGTGTCGTGATTGTAGATATAAATGTATGTCTGCTGACACATTAAAATGAAAATACAAAAAGAACTAAGTGTATTCTGTTTAAATACGTTGCAGGCTTTCACTGCTTCTTTGCTTAGTGTAAAAATAGGTTAAAGGGACTTTGTTTATGTTCACTTGCAGATTCGCATTTGCCGGGACATTGTTTCGTATCACTGAAGCAAAAGTGCGAAACGCTTTGGACTTCTACCAATCTCACGTATTTTGTTAAATAAAGTCGACTTCTTCGGCAACCAACGATATTTTAAAGGTAATTATTTGTAAACTGTTAAATTTGTTTTTAAAATTATTGCGCGTTCAGTATGGTTGGTGTGCCTGTAGAAGAATCTGTGTTCCTCAGCCAGACGCCATGTTTACCAACTCTGAAATCACATATTTACTTTAAATAGAGACTGCACGAACACACTGAAACATTTTAGTCCACTTTAACCACGCTGTAGATTTTGCGTATAAACCAGAAGCACGCAAAGAAGCCGATTGTTCCCGTTAGCAAGAAAAAGAGGAACACCATGATGGCGGTGTAGCCAAAGTACAGGAATGTCGAAGCGCCATCCTTTATGGGTAATTTCGTTAGGAAATAATGGCAACAGTAGACGAACAGATACACGGCTGTGAAGCCCGATGTTAAATACGAACGCCACCACCAGTGATAATCCTCTGCGCATAGATGGAAGTAGCACAGCAAGATGGTGGTTTCCGAGCAGGTAATCACCAAAATCATAAAGACCAAGAAGAGGAAGCCAAACATGTAGTACATTTGATTGGACCAGATCGAGCTGAGAATGAAGAAGAGCTGTATGAAGATGCAGCCGAAGGGTAACACACCGCCCATAATGATGCCTGGTATCGGTTGCGTGTAGATGGACTGATCAGGTATTTGGCGTGGTATTTGATTGGTACGCACTGGATGTTCCAAAGCCTGAAAACAATTAAATTTAAATTTGATATCAACGTGTAAATTTTATAAGGAAGCAAATTCAAAAATTACCCGCTTGCGAAAACCAAAGTAAGCGCCCACGAACGTCAGCGGCACAGACACACCAAACCACAGTGCCAGCAATGCAACCAAAGTGCTGAATGGCACGGCACCCGAGCTGCCCTCACCCCAGAGCACCAAATTCATAACGAAGAAGAGACCGAAGACGATGCTGAAGAATGATTTTGAGAGCAGTTAAAAAATGCAGCGGATTTTAATTGCAAACAATTTAATGAGCATTGCTTACCCTGGGCACACCATCGACGTGAGAATTACATTGCTCTTCCACTTGATGCCGCCGAAGCTCTTGTAAATGCGTGCCGATACATATCCGGCCGGCGTGCCCAACGACACGAACAGCACCATGGAGCAGGTCATGAGGGCGCCACGATTAGCCGGTGACAAAAAGCCCAGGCAGGCAAATGCCAGTGTTATCATCGTCATACATGTTACTTGCACACCGGAGCCCAACAATACCGAGAGCAGCATTCCCTTGCGTGGCGGCCGGAAAACGTCACCGTGCACCAGCTTCCAACCAAACTCTTCTTGCGCGTCTTCACCGCTCTCCATCTGATTGTAGCGTGCAATGTCCTTGTGCAATGTGCGCAACATGATCATGGCTACCATGCCCGACAAGAACAGCACAATTACCAGCGAATTCAGTATGGAGAACCATTGAATGTTGGTGTGTGGCATCGACTCAAGTATGTAGTCCCAACGCGAAGACCACTTCACCGAATTGTTCTGTATGAATTTCACGCTGTACGAGTATATAATAGAGAGGCGCTCGTGGCTGGTCAACGAAGAGCTTTTGAGTGCCAACGGCTCAGTGTTGGTGCAGTCCAGTTTCTGCGCATCCACATGATTGATCGAGCGAGGCAACACCTTCACGGAAATTATTCGCCCACCATTGGCACGGAAACCCACACCCCACTCCTCCTGTGCACCACTGTGATAAGTAACGCGCAAGTCGACATGGTTGAAGGGATAGTAGTAGCCACGCTTATTGTATTGTGGATTGATGGGGCAGGCCTCGTCGCTGTCAGCGCGCACCTGGCAGCCCATGGGAAACCCAGTACTGCAATACTGCTTGTCGTTTTCCAGCGGGTAGCACCACGTCACAGGCATATTGTCCACGATCCAGTGATGCTGGTAGTTTAGGCTGATGCCCTTCTTCAGCACCATCAACTTACGCTCACTCTCCGCATCGGCGCCGGTGTAGTTTTTCATGCATACCTTAAAAAGTATTGATAGAAACGAAATTAACCCGAATGCTATTTGCTCAAATGTCATGGTTTCGTCATTCATAGGTCTGCCGAGCAGAGGAATGGTAAGATTTTCACAAACAAAATTTTTTTAACATAAAAAATCGAATAACATGTCAAATTTGTCTCATTTCATTTCAAAGTACACCGTCTATTTATAGCCAATGTCCGACGAGAAAACGAGAAAGCGACTTGTACAACGTCTTACCGATAGAAAGGGGCATGATGCTCAGCGGCACTTTCTAAGTACATTAAATCTGCAGCAGCATAATTAAGACTACTTCTCAAACAGCGTATCTGCGACAGCAGAGCCTGCCACATACGCGATAGGTGCACAAAAACTGTTTCGTAATTGGTTTTAAATCGTTGTCGGTCTATCGATCCTGCAGTTGCCACTCTGGCCAGATGCTATCGTCTTAAGAAGTGAGTGAATTAATAATATTCTTAAACATACACGCTCTCACATTTTGTAAATTATGCTTTTCGTCGAAACGCAGCCCAAGTGTGTGATTCTTGAGTTTGCGTATTCCACCTACAACAAACACTGAAAAACTAGACGGCTAGGTGCTAACACATCTGGATGCGATTAAAACATTTGTTAATGATTAATACATATTACAATTTAGTAATGACATGAAAGTTGCCACGACTGCTATTTCCGTTCCTTCTATAGTTAGTTTTCATTTTATAATATAATACTGTTGAAAGGGAAATAAAAAAAGGCTTGCATCCAGGTATTTAGGATTGCAAGAACTTACCGCTTCGCAATTAACATCTTTTAGAAATTCGATTTTGTATGGACCAGGTCGAATGCGTTCGCCAAACACAACTTGTCCCAGGTTCTCAACTGGAGAGTTCTGTTCATTGCCTTTGCAGAAGTCGAAGTGGTGATACTCGTAGGGAATAACAGACTCCTCAGTGTTCAACCGGTTTACATAAAGTATGACCTCAGACTGCAAAAAAACGAAACACAACACAGCATAAACATATCGAAATCATTGAAATATTAATTAAGTTTTATCAATCGCGTGATAAAAAGTCAGAAATGACACTCAAGATAAATGAAAAATACTTTCAGCCCCAGTGCGATGCATTGCTTCGCTTATCGGTTTCAGTGCAGAGATTCAAGGAAAAGATGTATCTAGCCTCTTCCGGTTTAGGAAATATGCAAACGCAGGCTCTTTTCTACCAACCTTGCACACGGATGAAGACTCGCTCTTGCGACAATAATTCACTGGCGCCAGACCGGGCAAATAGAACTGCTCGCTGAGATCGACGGTTTGTAGGAGCACGAGGCAGAAAGCAAAAAATCGAAGAGCTGGCACTCGCCAGTAATGCTCGGCACTATGCAGCCTCCGACTGCGAGACATGGCGACAACGTTGACTGGAAAGTACTCCTCTGAATTGCGATTGCTGACGCGGTACTGCGCGGAGTCGGTGAGTCGACTGAATTGTTCTGTAGCGTGGCTACTTTTTTGTACCACCGATCTACTTTGTTAATTGTTCGGCGAGTTATCGACCTGAAGTGTTTCCTTTTTATATTATGAAGTATTTTTAGTGCAACAGTGAAAATTAAAACGTATTTTTAATTTCCTCACTATTTTCACCGTTCTTGCCGAATTTTGTACATGTCAGAAACGTCAGCAGTCAATGCAAATATTCGGCTAAAATTCGGCTTCCGCTTGGGCCGGAGACTAGGTAGTAGCTATTCACAATAAACAAACTCGAAAACAAAATTGATAAAGGACCACAAAGAGGAAAATGTAAAATCTTGTACAGTACAAATGAAAAACTCAAATGATTTGGAACAAGGGGTTTAAAAAACTTTTTGGTGCACCCTGTTGCGCTTGTGATTGGCATTTCTGCTAAATAACAACGAACTTTAAACGAAAATAGAGTGCCTGCTTCATTTATTTTGCAGAGTATTTCCAATAAAACAATGCAGAAATAAACTTGTGTAAGTATAGCAAATACATAGCTCTGGCCAATTGTCCAACCAAGCCCACCATCACTCACGCTCGCCCTGCATTGGGTGTGGTTTCTGATTATACATACATATAGAGGAATGTAATGAAGACCTAAATATGTTTGTAGAACATAATTAACATACATAATATTGCAAAATGAAATTGGTTCATTTGCGCTTTGAGTTACAAATTCGTCAATGCAACACCAGAGTCTATATTTAGTCTCTGCCAACACTGCGCTGAATTCAGGCCGGCGTGTTTGTTGTTGGTTTTCGACAACAAAGGGGTTCTTAGCACAATAAAGCCTCGTTCACATTCGACTTTCCTCGCTTTGCTTGACAGTTCGAGATTCAACAACAAAGCGTAAAAAGTATAAAGCCTCGTTCACATTCGACTTTCCTCGCTTTGCTTGACAGTTCGAGATTCAACAGCAAAGCATGAAAAGTAGAAGGCTTGCTACAATGAACGCTTTAACTTTGGATTTTACTGATATAATTTAAGTAGTAGTAGTTATGCTACTAAAGTTTGAAATTCGCGAGTGTCTTAATTGAAAACGCAAACGCACGAGGCAATCAAACCAACTGCAAGCGCACGAGAAAATGAAAAATATCACAAAAAATTTCAACAACTGATTGTCAAAGCGCAAAAAAGTTGAGAGTTGCCCAACATTTTGCTTCGCATTGCTTCGCTTCGCTTTCCTCGCGTTCTATTTAGCAAGCCTCATATAAAAGCATATATTGAACTTATCTGTCAACGCGAAATTCTGAAGCAAAGCGAAGCAAAAGTCGAATGTGAACGAGGCTTAACGCAGCGCTGCGCTGCCCATCGCTAGGCGCTGGCAACACTGCGCTGAATGTATCAACTGAATTTGCGCTGAGTTATTGCGCTACTGCGCCACAGTGTTGCCAAAAGGTGTATCAGCGCAATGGCGCATTTCAGTGCGCTAGCGCAATAACTCAACGCAGCGCTGCGTTACCCATCCCTAGTGTGTGCGTTGCTGAAAACGTACCATTTGCCAAGCTGCTTAGTAAGACCTTGCTTAAGGGGTGTTTGCAGCTCTCAAGAAAAGCGAAAACTCCATATAAAAAAACGCCAACAAAATGGTCAAGAAATTTCCTTGCGTCAAAATTACTTGACCCCTATTGCAGCTCTCAAGAAATCTGCTACGAAATTTACTACTTTTTTCCAGTGGAAATGTGCATAGGGTAACTCAGGTTTTGGCAAGGAATAATGTTTGAAACATTATTACTTTAACAAGAAGAAGACTTTCAACAGCAAATAACAAGCGAAAGAGGTAAGCAAAACATTAAATGTTCATTTTAGGTTGTAAATTTGCAATATATTTTATATTTCAATTATCTTAATCTATTATCTTATTCTATATCTTAAAATACACCGCGAAGTGCGCCAAAACGCCGAAAGCGCCTGTTGGGAAAATCCGCAGAGGTTTTAGCTTGCTTGTCCCTCTCTTCCGTTTCAAATTGTTCCGCACAAAACACCAAAATTGCGGTATTTAGTGTGGACACCATATTATGCCTGAAAAATATATATAAATAATGCATTAATCAAATAATAGTAAATTTTGTGGAAACTTACAAATCTTCATTTAACGACATTTTGCTTTGATTTGCATCAGCTGTTAGCTGTCAAAATTACTTGGCCACTACTATTTTGCCCTCAAGGAATAATGCAAAATTTTTCTTGAGCGATTTCTTGAGAGCTGCAAACACCTCTTTAGTAAGCAGCTTGGCAAATGGTACGTTTCCAGCAACGCACACACCATCTTCAGCAGCTCCTCAGATGGGACAAGTTCCATTCCATCAGCTAATAATGGAACAATTAATACCTTAAGCTAAAAATATTCAGCGAGAAGTTACTTCCACCAAAAATTCATTCAAACCCGACTTCCAATTGCTCCATTGCACTTTGCTGGCTGCCTTTGGCGAATTGTGTGCATTCCTTTTACACAAATTACAAATTATCAGTGGTTCAAATTGCGATTTGCTAATCAATCAAATTTTGAGATTTCGCGCTTGGTTTTTAAGCACATGTAACAACCTAAATGGAAAAATTGGTACTAATAACGCAAAACGGGATGGTACTAATAAGAGGAATAGTATGTTTAGCAGGGTTGCATTTAATATTGTGGAAATTACTTTCACTCAATTCTATAATATAATATATGTTTAATATATATATAATATATATTATATTTAATTTAATTTAACATTATCGGCGCCCGTTCTATTTTACCATAAGTTAAAGGAAATAAAAAAATAAAACCCATGCCATATTTCTTAAGCCTCGTTCACATTCGACTTTCCTCGCTTTGCTTGACAGTTCGAGATTCAACAACAAACCGTGAAAAGTATAAGGCTTGCTACAATGAACGCTTTAACTTTGGATTTTACTGATATAATTGCAGTAGTAGTAGTTATGCTACTAATGTTTGAAATTCGCGAGTGTCTTAATTGAAAACGCAAACTCACGAGACAATGAAACCAACTGCAAGCGCACGAGAAAATTAAAAATATCACAAAGAATTTCAACAACTGATTGTCAAAGCGCAAAAAAGTTGAGAGTTGCCCAACATTTTGCTTCGCATTGCTTCGTTTCGCTTTCCTCGCGTTCTATTTAGCAAGCCTCATATGAAAGCATGTATTGAACTTATCTGTCAAAGCGAAATTCTGAAGTAAAGCGAAGCAAAAGTCGAATGTGAACGCGGCTTTGAGAAAGGAAGTTAAAAGTGATCTTGGTCTGTCATAAATTTCAAGAAATGAGTTTTGATGCTGTGAGAAAAGTACGTAGTCGATGGGATGTTTTTTCGAACTTTTCGCTTTTCGTAAGATCTGGCTATATGTATGCATTAACAATAGAATTCTAATTTCTTATATAAACAAAAATTTTTCCAAAAACAGGATTTTCTTAAATGATCGACTTTGCCGAATACAGTTCTGTTGAAAATTATTTACGTTTCTTGTCATTTCTGTCAAGTTTCTATTCTTTCAGTCGTCAAATTCTCAATAAATTTCCCTGTAATTTGTATCTTCAATTCAGGAGGTTTTTTTTTGTTGTTTGTTTGCAATTTGTGTTGGAATAAATATTGCGGATTTCGCATCCCTGTGATATGGTAATAAACACAGCGTTAGCTGTTACGAACACGCCATTTTCTTCGTAAACTACGAAAAAGGCGGAAAAGACGTTAGAAGAGCCGAAGACCGTGATTCGTTGATTTTCGCAAGCTTCCATGTGGAGGTGATTTCGTGCAGCCGGCAATTCCCCTGCTTTTAATAAAATTTGACACAGGAAATTAAAGAAAAATTGGCGAGATTAGCTTATTTAAAACAGTTGACCTTGGCTTTAAAGATTTTTTTCCTACATTACCAGTGGGTGCAGAAGTAATCGAACAAAGCACGAACTCGGAAGTGAAGCGCAAAGCAACGTCAAAAATCAATCATCGACGAAGACGAACGTGGAAATTTTGAAAAAGTCTTAAAATTCACGTAAGTTTTTTAAATAGCTGATATTTCGATTAAAATTAATTGGAAAACAAGTTTTTGCAGTCGTTTTCTCTTTTGTGTTCGCATTAAATCTAGCGACGATTCGAAAGCATACCAGCGAAGACCTCGCATTCCCACCCTTCCAGCTAACAAAAGATAAAAATCAAAATCTCGGAGCAGCCACCGTTTTATTATATTGAAAATGAATTCACAAGTTATCATGCAACTCATACAGGTCCTGGAGAAGACTGTATCTCCGGGTAAGTGCCATTTTTCCTTGTGCTTCGTTTTAGTATGTGGGACTGATTGGGAGCTCAGGGCTATTGATGCTGCAACGCGTGCGTCGTCGACGTCACTGTTCAATGAAACAGAGTTGCATTTTTAATTTTTAAATGCTCATGTATTAACTGGAGAATAACTCAAGATGAAATCGAATTCGTTTAATTGCTCGACCCTTGCAAAATTTACTTATCAAAAAACATGTGTGTGAGTGTGTATTTTCCTTACCTCTTTAAATTATATAAGAGAAGGGGAAAAAACATGCTTCCTGGTGACAGGTGCGCAGCCTTCGATATATTATCGCTGAATAGTCTGTAATGTACTGCTATGCTCCATGTTGGGCATAGTAAATTTCGGCGATAATGATCTGAATAACTGGCTACTTGCACCAAGTCTTGCGGCAAATTCACAAATTTTCTGTGGTAATCAATATTGTACAGAGTTTTTTACATCCTTTGACTTTTTGAATTATTGGGGAGCTTTAGTATAAAGAATAAACACAATTAAGATTTCGTAGGTACGGCTAAACTACCTGGTAAGTTAAAACTCTGGCTAAACTCTGTTAGAGGAGAACATGCATCCGACATTTTTTTGACAGCAGTGGACACAATTCTATATTTTTCTGTGGATTAGAGTCTCAATATGAAAAAAGACATTGGTGTTCAGCGTGATAATGCTACAAATGTCTTTGTCTGCTCATTTAGATAAAAATGAACTACTATCAGCGAAAAACTTCCTCGAAGAGGCGGCGGGAACCAACTTGCCTGAATTTCTCAAAGCCTTATCTGACATTCTTGTCACCATTAGCAACAGTCCGGTGGCTCGCATGGCAGCTGGTCTGCAATTGAAGAATCATCTAACCAGCAAAGACGAAAATGTAAATTTGCAATATCAGCAGCGATGGCATCAGTTCCCGGAGGACACACGCGAATACATCAAGAAAAACGTGAGTTTGAAGGAATATACTAGATGGCAAAAGCTTGCTTAATTAAAAATTTATCTTCGCGTAGATACTTGCTGCGTTGGGCACGGAAAACACTCGCCCTTCTTGTGCTGCACAATGCGTGGCTTATGTTGCTGTCACCGAATTACCCATCAACCGCTGGGGCATTCTCATTCAGACGCTTGTTAATAAAGTGGTCACCGAAGGCTCCAGCGAAATGGACCGTGAAGCTGCGCTGGAAGCTATTGGCTACATCTGTCAAGACATCCGATACGGCGTGTTAGAGCACCAGTCTAACCAGATCCTGACAGCTATAATTCATGGCATGCGCAAGCTGGAACCCAGCAATCATGTGCGCCTCGCGGCCACTACCGCTCTGCTCAATTCGTTAGAGTTTACTAAAGCCAATTTCGAAAAGGATCTGGAACGTAACTTCATCATGGAGGTAGTGTGCGAGGCTACACAATCGCCCGATACACAAGTCTGCGTGGCTGCTTTGCAGTGTCTGGTGAAGATTCTCTCACTTTACTATCAGTACATGGAACCGTATATGGGACAGGCTCTCTTTCCAATTACTCTGGAGGCGATGAAATCGGAAAATGACCAGATTGCGTTGCAAGGAATAGAGTTCTGGTCGAATGTGTGCGATGAGGAAATTGATCTGGCCATCGAGAACCAAGAGGCAAACGATGCTGGTCGCGCCCCTGCTCGGGTTTCCAAGCATTACGCTCGTGGTGCTCTGCAATTCCTTACGCCCGTGCTGGTTGAGAAGTTGACTAAGCAGGATGAGTGCGACGATGAAGACAATTGGAGCCCTGCCAAGGCAGCATCCGTGTGCCTCATGCTGCTGGCTACGTGCTGTGAAGACGAGATTGTGCCTCACGTATTCCCCTTCATTAAAGAGAACATTGAATCTCCCAATTGGCGTTTCCGCGATGCTGCTGTTATGACTTTCGGCTCAATATTGAGCGGTCTGGAGGTGAACACACTAAAACCGCTGGTGGAACAAGCTATGCCAACACTTATTCGCCTCATGTATGACTCCAATGTTATAGTACGCGACACCACCGCCTGGACATTTGGACGGATATGCGATGTAAGTACAAAGGAGTGTGGACATTTTTGGCGTTTCTAAAAAAAATGTTCTCGATAACAGATTATTCCAGAGGCTGCCATCAACAAGACATATCTGAATACCTTGCTGGAGTGCTTCATTAAGGGTCTCAAGGCTGAGCCTCGCGTCGCTGCTAATGTATGTTGGGCGTTCATCGGCCTTTCTGACGCCGCCTACGAAGCGGCCGAATCCGTGGAGGGCGAAACACCAGAGACATACTGCCTCTCGCCCTACTTTGAGTACATAATCAGGCAGTTGCTTGAGACTACAGGTCGCGAAGATGGCGCTCAGGCCAATTTGCGTGCTGCAGCTTACGAAGCGTTGATGGACATGATCAAGAATTCGCCGCTGGACTGTTACTTGGTTGTACAGCGTACCACCATCGTTATTTTAGAACGCCTCAACCATGTGCTCCAAATGGAGTCGCATATTGCTAGCCACAATGATCGCCACCAGTTCAATGATCTCCAGTCGTTGCTCTGTGCTACGCTTCAAAGTGTGTTGCGGAAAGTTCGCGAGGACGATGCCCCCCAAATCTCGGACGCCATAATGACGGCTCTGCTGACAATGTTTAGCTCCAGCTCTGGTAAGACCGGTGGCGTGCAAGAGGACGCTTTTTTGGCAGTGTCTACTCTCGTTGAGCTACTCAGCTTCAAGTTCGTAAAATATATGGACGCTTTCAAGCCGTTCTTGTTCATGGGTCTTAAGAATCACCACGAATATCAAGTGTGCTGCGCGGCCGTGGGTCTCACCGGTGATATTTGTCGCGCTCTTAAACAACTCATCATCCCGTATTGTGATGACATCATGACATTGCTTCTGGCAAACCTTTCGGAGCCAACATTGCATCGCAGTGTGAAGCCACAGATACTGTCCGCTTTCGGCGACATGGCGTTGAGTATTGGTGGGGAATTTGTGAAATACTTGAATGTTGTGCTGGAAATGTTGCGTGCCGCGTCTCAACTGCAGGTGCGCGTCTTTTTGCTTTTATATAATGCATCTAACTAGTATGTTGAAATTAATTTGTCATTTTTCTAGGTTGATCCAAATAGCTACGATATGGTAGAATATCTGAATGAATTACGCGAAAGTGTTCTTGAAGCCTACACTGGCATCATCCAGGGCCTTAAGGGCGTGGAACAGCAACCGAGCCAAGATGTGCTTCATATGGAGCCACACCTCAGTCACATCATTGTGTTTATTAAACGCATTGCGCTTGAAGGAGATAATTCTGACTCGATGGTAGCCAGCGCTGCAGGTTTTATTGGAGATCTGTGCACTGCATTTGGGCCAAGATTGTACCCATTGCTGGACGATGTTACTATCACACAATTTCTCGTTGAAGGCAAACGCTCAAAGGCCTCTCGTACCAAGTCGCTTTGCAATTGGGCCGCCAAGGAGATCAAGAAACTACGCGACAGTCAAGCTATCGCCCAGTAAAAAGTTACAAATGCAGATGACAGTACCTATGTTAGTTTTGTCTTTCTTTGATTTTCCAAATGGTAAGCTTTTATATCTATGTACATATTTAGTTTATTTTGCACACGGGAAGATACTTAAAACTTGAAATCGTTTTCCAATGATTACTGAGTACTGCTATGACCCGAGTCACTAACGTACTTTTATATTTTTCTCTTTTTTCATTGCAGATTTAAAAAATTATCACCCTTTATTTTTATTAAATCCACTAATTTTCATTAAGGCAAAAATCTTTTGCATTATTGTTTTTTTTATGCTAATTTACCTAATCTTTCGTCTTCGTCGTTGTGCTCACGAAAGTTGAAATAGCAATTTCCTTTTCATCACACTTTTTTTTAGTTTAAATGTGGCATGAGTCATAACACTTAAACTCCAACAATTCAGTTTCTTATAGTGAGATTTCTTCAAGTACACTCAGTTTTAATTTAGCGTATGTACTTGCAGTTGAAACATTATCAAATTGTCACCCAAGTTAATATACAACATACATTTTTATTTATTTTTTTCTAATATTGCTTTTTCTTCTTTCTTTATTTTACAAAACTACATTGAAAGACGAACTACATTAAGAATTAGAAGAAAACCAATTAATTAATATTTTCAAATTAAGCAGTGAACTTTAAAATGCTTAAGATTACTCTTTCGAACTTGAAAGTATTTCTGGATCGCAACACAATTTTCTGAATCTGTCCGAATATTTCTTCACTTCATGTGTGAATGAGTGTGTTATGTATTGTATAATCGTGTGCATGTATTTGTAAATGTGTGATTCTGCGTGATTGTTGGACTGAAATAGTGTAGTAAGTGTGAACATTATGTTGTCTGCGCACTGAATGCTAGCATTTGACCGAGTCGTAATTATGCTTGAAATCGTTGTGAGATTTTCTATTTTTTAGTCGTGCGAATAAGAGAGATGACTGCATCTTTTGTGATTGAAGACTGCGCGCGTGCGTGCTTGTGTGATATACTAAATGCTAAGCGTATTTTATAAGTTCTGAATTTAAGTAACCTTAATAAGAAAAAAAACTATAAAAGGATTTTAAACGGATTTGAAATTCTTGTTGAGACAAAAAATGCAACGTGACACATTTTCTTACGTGACTTAACGACGAGACTCATGCGTACAAAACATAAAGCAAAACAACAACAAATCTACATACAAACCAAAATGCAACATATTAAAATGAAACCTAACGAATTAAAACGTAAATATACAATTAAGACATTTTATACACAATTGTTAAACTTTTTTTAAATACTTTTATTGCATATATTTAATGTACACACGCTTTCCTTTTGTTTTAATTTGTTTTTATCATGCCGTTTTTCATTTTGTTCATACATTGTACATACACATACTGCCATGTTCCGCATTTAACTTTCGATTGAAATCGATTTGAGTACGAATTACACTTAAGTTGCCATTCGAAAGTGAAATGTGAAACATGGCTGACAATCAATATTTTTTAAAAACGAACAAAAGAACGAAAATTGCAGGAATTACACAAATTATCTGAAAATTAATACATACAAAACTTACAAACAAATACAAAAGTAAGAATGTCGAAAGCAATAAAATACAACCATGAAAACTACCTGGAAAATTAACAACACACAACAACAACTCCAATTGATTACAGCTACAAAAGAACATAAACAATGAAATTTTAGCAATCGTTTAAGCTAGCATCAATGCCACATCACTCAGAAGACACGAATTCTGTTTTTCTACGTTTTGTACATTTGTACACGCTCAAACGAGTCGCAAGCAGATCGGACATTTACACGCGCACTTTTCTACATTACGATAATCCACACCATACGTACATATACATATATACAGTAAACAGACAAACAAACCAGGCAAATTCGAAATCGATACGAACGCCGCGACCTTAATTCCCTGATGATAGCCGTTTAAGATCTTTTCAAATACAATATATCATTTACTACGAACTCTAGTGCTAAGGATATGCAACGAGAGCCAACTTTGAATGCTAGCCTTTTGCCCAGAGAGAGCATGGGGCAGCGAGCTCATCGTTCAAATCATATTAAAACTTTTGCGTTGATTGCTTGCTGCTAACGAACTTTAGGCTTTGTTTGCATGAGTGAATTGGACTTTCGTTATTTCTGCAAGCGGGCTGCAAAGTAGCAGAACTCCAAACCAAGTGAACATACATATGTTAAGATTGAGCGCTGCCCAACTATTGTCTGCAGGTGTGTCCTATTTTTTTGCGTGTTGTTGCGAAAACTTGCAACTGCGAATGAGAATGTGTGATAAAATTTTTATAAAATAATACTTAGCCAAAAAGCATCAATACAATGTGCATTTTTGCTGTTTAGAAGCAGAACGAACGCGTGAACGCGTGCTATAGACGGAACAGAGAGAGAGAAGGGATACACTTAATTTAGCTGCCAGGCAGAAGCTGTTTCTGTTAAATGTAAGTTAATCGGCTTAACCATATGCTTATGTATTGATTTAATTTTTAGCTCATCAGCTCAATTTGTATTTGCAGGTGTGCTGTGTGCTGTAATTTGATGAGCGCGTATTTCTGTTGTAAGCGTTGCGCCACCTACTTCCGCTGTGAGACTGTTTGTCGTGTTGTTTGTTAGTGCTTAGCTGTGTGGCAGTATTGCTGGTGTCATCATTCCAATGTGTATGTGTGTGTGATGTCATATGATGAGCGGACCAGACCGACAGAACGATCGACTGACTGCATACATCCATACTTAAGACAGCAGACAGACCGTCGCGTCCGACATCATCGACATTACATATTTGTATTAATTTCATGTACGAATTTAGTATTAGTTTTAGTTTGTAGGCAATGCAATTGGAAGTGCTGTAGCGTGTAAGCGAAGAGTGAGGAACGTATGTACGTTTGGTAGTTAGATTTGAAATGTGTCTGTGATTACAAGAAAGTTTCTTGCTGACTTGTACGTAAAGGAAAAACTGATTTAAAACAATTTTTTTAACGAAGCAACTAATATTTAGGACATACGTTTATACTATTACGACTACAAATGCAAGAACGGGTACATATAACGCGGACTAGTTAATAATTTACAATTGATGAACTAATTATCATCCTTATCGTGTACTGATCAGAAGCGCAAGAAACTTTCTTCCAAATGCATCAATGGCATTAATGTCTTGCACCACACTACACTATAACACTATAAGCGTGTGTATTTTGATGTACGTGTTTGTGGGTGTGTGGATTAATGTCTAATGAATCCGATTGAAAATAAGTGTAAATTTAGGTGAGTGCTTGCTGGGTGTGATAGTTTTGTGATTTTGTGGGCGTGTCTTCTGTGTTGCCTGCTCATGGATTGTATTGTCTGCTGCGTACTCCGTCAGAAATGCGTGTGAGATTTCGTGTAAGTGCTGCTGCTTCGATGCTGTGCTGTGCGTTCGTCTGCTGTAGATAAGTGTGTGCGTGTGATGCGCATTAATGACCAATCTTTTCATCATTTAAAATAATTAGAATGTTAAATTTTAGAAAATATCATTATAATGTACGATGATTTTAATCTATAAAAGAAGGAAACCATTGAAAATTTCTAAAACAGAAACAAGCAAGTTTACCTAATTTTAATAATATTTTTTATTCATTTGTATAAACAAAAACGCAGTGAAAATTTATTCCGCCGCGAAAATTACACTTATTTCAAACTCTACTCCAACAATAGTATATACTGAAATGAAATGCATAAAATATTCTGTTTGTCATTGCACTAATTACTTTAAATAAAACTATGTATTCAAGAAATGAAAAAAATTATAATAAAAGTAACAAAATTATGATTTTGTATGACTGATAGTTTGTACGATTTTGTGTGTGAAATAAAGAAATTTCTTTCGACGCTAAGCAAATTCGTGTTTTACTTTATTCAATTTGTAGCCAACGTTTAAGCTCATTGTTGAGTTCTAGGTCAGGCTGTGCAAGCAGCAGATCGCTTGCTTTGTTTCAAATTCCTTATAATTCCTGCATTGGTGGTTGATTGATTTCGATAGAAAGTGAATGTGAAACATGTCAGGCTATACTTGCCACTTTATGCCCGATGATCTCAAAAACCTAGGGATAACATAAGCTTAGTAACCTCTGAAATATTCGCACCGACTTAAACTTTTATTTGATTCTCCGCTTTTGTTGGCGGGGGTGTCGACCCCATAAAATGCCTCAAAAAGTCCAACGAGCTACACGACCCCACGTTGGTGCTCTAAAATTAGGGGGGATATGTTTTATTGCATGAAAACTAGGTGAGTCAATATTGATTCTGTAAACTTCCTTTTATTCGACTTGCAAATACCCCAGCCATTTAAATTAAAATATACATATAAGTATAAACAATGCACATGCACATTAAAGCGGTGAGAACTGCAAGGGAATTCTAAAGTTTAGACGGGCCGGTTGGCAATAACAAAACTCGCTCGTCTATCAGCTGCTGCAGATGTTTTCCATTCAAATTCAAAGTGCTCAGAATGGCAAGCGCATTTTCCATTGCACTTTCCTTCGTTTTGCTAGGATTAATCTCTCCAGGTGTTCTACTTAAACGCGGAGCTGGTTTGGGCACTATGATCTGATCGTCTTTAATCTGAAAGCTTTCACGCGCCTTGTGATGGTCATGTTGCATTACTTCTTGCCACTCTAGCACCGGGCATACGCATGCATCGACGTCTTCGAATATGTTCGCCCACTCTGCTTGCGTCTTCTGTAAGAATGCATCTCGCACAGCCGCCTTGGCTTGGTTCTGTTCAGCTTCTTCGGTTACATATTGCGACAACTGCGGCAGTGCTAAACGTTCTTTGAAAATCTGAAAAAATTGCGGCTCCAAAGCTCCAACCGACATGTAACGGCCATCCTTCGTTTCATACGTGTCGTAATAGAAAGCACCGCCATCCAGTATATTCATGCCACGCTCATTGCTCCAAAAGGGCAAACCACGCGACATGAACAACCAGCTAGCCACATACGCCGCGCCATCAATCATGGCTGCATCGACCACCTGGCCAAGTCCGGAGTTATGACGTTCCAGTAGAGCCAAGCAAATGCCGAAGGCACACATGAGTCCTCCGCCAGCAAAATCTGCCAAAATATTAATGGGTGGCGTTGGTTTATCGCCATGTCTTCCCAACATGGACAGTACGCCCGAAATAGCGGCATAGTTGATATCATGTCCGGCTCGCGCTGACAAGCGACCACTCTGTCCGAAACCGGTAAGTCGTGCATAGATAAGGCGCGGCTGTTCTTTACAGAGTAGCTCTGGTCCCAGATTCAACTGTTCCAAAACGCCCGGGCGGAAGGGATCAATGATCACATCACATTTCCCGGCCAGCTGCTGCACTATACGTTGTCCTCGTGCATCCTTCAGATTGACAGCGAGTGTGCGTTTGCCGTGTTGCAGAGGGTCCAAATGATTCTCCGCAATCTGATCAATGTCGAAAGTACAAACGCTTAACTATGAACTTTGTTCTATGCACCATTTTCGTAAACTTTACCTTGTCGATTCGTGTGACCGTCGCTCCAAAGTCTGACAATATTTTTCCGCAAAAAGGACCTGGTGCCAATCCTGCGAATTCCAACACCTTCACACCTCGTAGAGCCATTTCGGAATGTTCTGTCGCCTATTGCCACTTATGTCTGCACTTTGTTCCGGCATAAAAACAAAGTACTTAAATCACATTGCAGATAGCGAAAAAACACGCTACAGCGTAAGAGAGAGGAAGTGAGAGAAAGGGCGGTCATCAGATTCATCAGACTAGCAGATCTCAGTTTTCTATCACTTCAATCAGCTAGTTATTCTTATTCTTCAATCAAGACTGGTTAAAAAAGATTGGATTTGGCATCGCCTGAATAGTTCAGAAGACATTTGTACTTATTAAATTGGAAAAAAATTTTCATCACAAGTTAAGAGAGGCTTTCGAACAATAAAACCAGCATACCAGTAGCATAGGTAAAAACACATTTAAATTTAATAAACAAAAGATCATATTACCTGTGAATACTTTTAATTTAGTTTGCTGCGTTGTGTTAAGTTCCTTCCGATTCGTCTGAGCCGAACGCTCAAGTCCGGCTCCAAAATGGCGTTCACTAGCTGAATTTATCCTTAAATATGAATCCATCATAAACTGAAAATTTACATACATATTTCAATCGGGATGACTACCACAGCTTTTAAATATTTTCATTTCGAGTAGTTCTTTATATATTATTGTAGGGTGATTTGATAACCGTAAGACCGAACAAAATGGCACGTACAGCAAATAAGGAGATCAAAAAAGAGAAAGAAGCAAGCAACAGAATGATATAAAAACAAAACCCATATGCTAGAAGCTGATTTTTATTATTATTATTTTTCAATACAAAACGAATTACTTGACATTTTGATTTATCTACTAAAAATTCGAATCATCTTCAAAGTGCATCCGCTCAATGAAGTGTTGATACGTAAGTTCCTCTAATTTGTTGTTGGTATAAAATTAATTTCTTCTTAAGTTACGAGTTCATTTAAAATATTATACGCAAGTTTTATAAAAATACTGCTACGAAAATATTTATTGCACTATTTCCAGAGTATGTGTGGTTCCTTTAGGCAGCCCGGGTCAATTTCTCCAGCTTTAAACAGCGTCTGTATAAAACTGCACGACTATTGCAGATCACTTCATCTTCCAGCATTGTTTCAATTACTGTTCGAATGGCGCGTAGGTCATGGCGGATATGAAAATCGTTAAGTGAATATTTATCAAAAATTAAACACTTGGAAGACGTAGCTGTTTCCAATACTGTCGTGGAGGTGTCATTGAGGCGTCGCATCACAATGAATTGAAGAATATCCAAAAAGTCGAGGTAGTTTATGCCAAAAGCAGCACGTAACATTGTCTGGCAGTGTTCATCGAAGTTGTCCATCTGGCGACAATCGTCAATCTCAGTCACCACTTGTTGCATGTTGTCACGCAAATTACGCCAGATGCGCCCCACATTGCAAGCGTTGAACCAGTTGTGATTTACGGAAATTGTGTCTGTCAAATTCCACACTTGGTGATACCAGCCGCTAGGCACGAACAGAGCCTCGTTCTCTCGCTGCAGTACTGTGAAGAAGTGCACCTGATGCGCTTGCAGCTTCGTCTCGTCAATGTAAAAAGGCAGGTTACCAAGTCGGTCGCACAACTTTAACTCTTCGCCGGGCGGAAGCATTATCCACTTCTTGCAGCCCATTATATTTGTGGACCAACTGTACGAACCGAATACGTCAGCGTGAAACGGTGTCCTTTGAAAAATAAGATCACTCAGATTATTATCAATTTAAATTATTTCAATTTATTGCCCTACAAACCACGTGTCTCTAGGTCCCATATACACAAAGCGATAGTCATCTTGACCAGTCGAGATGAGCTTTTCGTTCAGCCAGTCGGATGCGAAGTGTTTAGGAACTTGGTAAAAGTCATAGTCCGGCATTAGCGCTTTTAAGTGCCAATCCTTGAGGTAGAGATTTCGGTGGTTTTGTGTATTGGTAGATTCGAAGGGAACGTTGCTGTTAGTAGCGTTTGTGTTGGCACCGTTTGAAATGTTTCTCTTGAGTCTCGTCTGCCAATGGTCAAGAAAGTCATGAAAACACATTTCGCTTTTCGCATGGCTATTGAAGTATTCCTTCGAGCAATCGGCTACCGGAACACGACAGTTTATCACTTTGCTCCTGAGGTAGTCAAAGTTGATTCTCACGACCGCGTTGTTATTGTCTGCGGCGTCAGCTGTTCTTTCAGAGGTGCGCTGTAGCCAATCAAGACATTTCCATTCATTAGAGATTTCGGTCAGCAGTACTGGCCAATTCGCATTCATGTAACTCCAGTAAAATTCGTTGTAGCTGAGTGTAGAATGACTTAGTCTACTAATGGACGAACCAGGAAAGCCATCGCTGGTTTTTGCGGGTTCTCCTTTTAGCTCTGGTTTCAGTTCTATTAGGTCTTGCGCCGTTTCTTCCATTTGGTGGTTACACTTGCCACCTTTCCTTCTTCACGCCCTCACATGCAACAAGCAAGATTGTTTTTAAAAAATCAGTTAATGCCTAAGAAAATTAAAATAGCGAAAATAAAAATAATATCTTCCTGCTTATCAGCTTGCGAAACTAACTGTTCTCAGTTTCGGCAAGGCTGCCACCATTTAAATAAACGGGTTGATAGTTTTTCTGACATTCGGATCCAGAAGGGGAAATTAGGTGCTTATTTTGTAAATCCCAACGCCTCACTTCACCCTGCGTTCACTAATTTGGTATTGTGTAAAACGCATCACCTCACTCAGTGACTGCTCGCGTTGTCTTACGTAGGTTCATATGAAAATCGGTACCGCGTAAAACGCAACGCGGCGCATTCACTCACATGAACTGTCAAATCGTTCACTTGGGTTTGTGCTCGCGTTCAGTTTTTTAACGCAAAATTTTTGGTAATTTCGAGTGAAAATTGATTTGTGGTAATCTGCAGAAGCAAATAATAAGTATTGTAATACTTTTTAAAGACAAATACTAAAGAAAAAAGTACAAAAAAAAGAAAATACTAGCACTGCGGTTGAGGATCGAAATCACAAAAAAAAAAAGAAATGTATCGGCGATGGGGGTTGAACTCGCAACTTCTCGCGTGCTAGTCGAACGCTCTAACCACTAGGCTATGGGAGGTATGCAATGGAAGCTGAAAATTTTGTGTGTTTTGTATTTGGCTGATAAATTAAGAAAAATACAACTCTTTTTCGTAAGAACTTGACAGCTCAAGTGATGCCGTAAGACAACGAACGCAATTACGCCGTGATTTACAAAATGCCGTTTTTTGATCCCGGCGTTGGCTTCGTGTTCGCGTTGCGTTCGATCACGGTGATTTATACGGTAAGGCCGTTAGTCTCGTTTTTGCAAATCTGAAATCGCAACTATTGGTGTGCTTTTTATGTTTCGCACAAATTAACGGGACCTACAAATATCCGAGTCCGAACGGATTAAGAAGCTTTTGAAGGCAAAGAATACTCTTGGGGAATTGCCAATTCAACGCGAGAAGTGTCCCCGCGCAAAAGTTCAATTTCAAAAATAATTTCCAAACGAGAGAATGAGATTTCGCCGATCCGATTTGAGTGAACTTTTTTCAACGGGAAACTCAATTTGAATTTAATAATATGGAGATATAAGATATTATTCAAAACTTTTACTAATTTCATTTTAAAAGTTATGACGATATCTCTGGAAGATGTACATTGGTAAGAATCGGAAGGTTATTTAAATTTTTGTTAACCATTTAAAATATTCTAAATCATAACCTGAGTTATGTAAAATTCAAAAGATTTTTGCTGTGTAGAATTTCGCATACGATTGAGTGATACTAACTGAAACAAGTTCTCTTCTTCCAAATCCACGCTCATTCATAAAATAGGCAGCTCTCGGTCTCCACCAGACTGTGTGTGCTTTTAATAGTGAAGCCCCAACAGAAGCGCAGTCAGTTGGGCAGAAGAATCGCGGCGTTCCACTTCGCTTGCGACATCAACCAGTGCTCACGAGTTTGCTTTAAAAATTATAATAATCAATTATCGCACACACAAAAAGAACCGATTAAGACTAGTTTGAAATTCGGGTTTCGTAAACAGTTGACGCAGAGGTTTTTTTTTGGAGAATCCAAGATGGGACGCTTAGCAATTGGCGCGTTACTTCTATTGGTGACGGCAGAATGTTGCTTCGGAAGCACGAAAATCACACCTGAACAGATTTTCAGGGACATGACGAGAACCCCAAACAATGGAGAACGCTGGAATAACCCAAACTTGATGAGTCAGGCAGCACCACAACCACCATCAGCGGCAACAGCGCAGCCAGCGGCATTTTTGGCAACTTCAGCTTCAGCCGAGAGCTATGCTATTGCCAATGCAGGTGCAAATGCCTACGCTGGAGTCTACGACGAACGAATCTCCGATTTGATAGCGTCCAATGTTTTGCGCTTTGCACATGATATTGGACAGCAACTGAGCGAGAATGCACTATACAGCAAGTGCGAAGTGTTCTCTCCGGCAAGCGTAATGTCTGCACTCTCCATGCTCATGCTCGGCGCCAAGGGCGGCAGAAGTTATCAGGAGTTGAAACAAATTCTTGGACTTGACGCCGACGCTGAGTTGCGGAACAATCCCAGCAAATATCATGGTAATAACATACCTCCATATGCTAATAACATACCTCCTCATAGTAATAACATAATTCCTCATGGTAATAACATACCTCCTCATCAAAATTTAATACCTCCTCAACAAAGTTGCAATAAATCACAAAGTTTTAATTTAAAGTTTTATGAAAATTGTTATTTATTGTTGTGAAATATCAGAGGAATTTGGGTACATGCTCGAAGATGTTCAGCGAGACGAGAATGGCTTAAGCTCGGTTCAACGGCTGAGGAAGACACCTGAGTGGCGACGCGCAGTTGTTAAATATGATATTCGAAACAATGCAGGGTCGCAGACGCCGTACGAGCATATCGTGAAGGTCGCCAATGGTGTGTTTACGCAGAGTGGGAGCTACAGCTTGAATCCGAACTACAGGTAAGCAAATATGACAAGTGTGATAATTTGGAGATTTTATCTTTCATTTCATTTTGATTGTAGATTCATCATTCAATCGGTCTACCATGCAGAGCTGGATGAGTTGGACTTTCAGTATAGGCCTGAATTGGCGCGGGAGCACATTAATGCATGGGTCTACAGAAATACATTTGGAAAAATATCAAATATCATTAGTGATGATATACCGAAGGGTACCAATGCCATAATGGCAAGTGCCCTCTACTTCAAAGGATTCTGGGAGAATGATTTTTTCGAAACGGCTACGATTTTAGATGATTTCTATCCAGATGGTCCAGAACGGAGAGGTATAAAAGTGCGAATGATGGCCACTGGTGGTGTATTTCCATTCTATGATGCCAAGGAATACGATTGTCGTATCATCGGATTGCCTTACAAGGGCAATGTAACAACAATGTATGTGATTCAGCCCAATAATTCAACGAGAGCTAAGCTAAAGGACTTGCAAAAATATTTGGACGCTCAAAAAATTGAAGACATGATTGCGAAGATGGAGCAAAAGACATCACTCTTGGCACTCCCCAAAATGCACTTCATGCGGAGCATCAACATGAAGAGTATGCTAAACCGTTTGGGTGTCAATGATATATTTATCAATGGCTACAGTGACCTTTCCTTAATTGGTGCAGTTCAGAGATATGCTGTGCCACCTGTTCCTGCAGCAACGGCGCCAATAGCGTCACCAGCATCAGGAACACCTCAGCAGCTCAATAATTTATCGATACCAACCAATTCGCAGCAGGATCTCAGAGACAGGTATCAAGAGACTCCACTAATTTTTAATCGATGGAGTGGACTGAACCCGAGGAACTACACAAATTCAACCAGTCAGCAGCGTAGCCTGAAGTTAAAGCGTCAAGTCACATATTCTCCGATAGCAAATAGCCTCAATAACTTAGAAGCTCTGCGACATGCCTCCCCTGACTCACTGAAATCAGACCTCTTCGTGGAGGATATTTTACACAAAGTCGACTTTAATGTGAACGAACATGGAACGGAGGCTGCGGCTGCTACGATAACCTACTTGAGACGTTCCGGAACCGATGTACTTTTCCGCGCGGATACACCCTTCCTGGTTCTTATTCGGCATGACCCCACGAAGTTGGTGCTCTTCTACGGCATCATTAATGAGCCTGTGTTATAGGAGGAAAGAACCGGACCATCCTGTTATTGTACCTTTGTTCTATGAAATGTTTTGACAATATCGTATATATACATATGTATGTATGTAAAAATGTACTTATTTAAGGCAAAGCTTTCATAGCATTTAATGAACATGTTTTAATGTATACCGGAAACATTTTTTTCTCTCCCTGCTTTATAGCCTAAATTGTAATTTTCATTTAAATATCTCAAGAATATACTTTTTACATTGTTTAAAGTATTATATTTTAATATTTATTGAAATAAAATTGAGAAAATTTTCACAAGTGAAATAAATTATTTTTAAGGCACCCCCATCGTAAAAATAAGCTAAATAAAACTTATAATAATTAATTAATTTAACTATCGAGAATAAATTTCACTAAATTTCCTACGCTACCCCAATCGTAAAAATAAGCCATATTTCACGATTCCTTCAACTTATTCAAACGCTTTCTCAAGCGAAAACAAAAATAAATCTCGCTTTCTCAAACGATAACTATAAGTATATGTGCATATACGCTACATCCATTTTACCGAAGTTCATTCGCAAAATGTTGCATATCTTAGAAGCGGCAAACGACCCTATAACCCGAAAAACGAAAAATGAGAAAAGCATCATTGTAAATTAAAAAAAGCTTCTCCCTCTAGTGCTATATAAACATGAGTCTGCTGAGTGTCCCAAGACAAGAGCATTGGAAACACATCAACTGATAAACAACAGAAAAAGTAGTCTGTTTTTGAGTTTTCCCAGGTTTCGCTTTAAATTTATCGCCAATTGATTGCATTGTTTTGAATAGCTCTTGAAAGATTAGCTTTATCGTTACGAAGGATTTTGTTTCCTCTGATCATTTTGCTATTTGCAGAGTGTCGAGCAATTTCTTGGAGTACGAAAAAATAAAATTTTGGTTGATGTATGTATGCATATCAAGGTATATTAATGTACCTTGTATGTACATAAGCTAAGGAAAACCATAATCAATTCATTCTCAATTTCAAACACAACTGTAATCCTACAGTTTTATTATCCCTCACTCCATGAGATATTGAAAAATCTGCCACCCTGTGCTGCCAATGTTTTCGGCTTTGTGCAACGAGCTATTGACTGGAAGTTTTAAAGCTCTGGAAATAAACAAACGCGAGTCATGAAAAAGGAATATAAAAGTAAACAATTAATTTGGTAGTTGAGTACAGCTTTGTTGTTGAACAGTTGAACATCAGCGCGCGATAAGATTGATACTGGCAAACCCTTGTAAACGTATTATATAAAATATAAACTAATCCTCCGGATAACATGGCGGATACTAGTAATAGCGTGGACGAATTGCCGCCGGGCTGGGAAGAGAACGCAACTGAGAACGGAATTGTGTGCTATATACAGTAAGTCGTCAGTTTATAAAAATTAAATACAGTAATGCCTCGATTTACGCCGTAATTCGTTCCGAAAAATAGCGTAAATCGAATAAAATGTTATTCCCCCCATATTTTCAAAAAAAAAAAAGTTTGTGCTTATATGCGGGTGCGGCGGATATATGTACATAATTCATTTCTTCATGGCATATTGATCTAACACCAAAAATATAATTGTTTAACAAATAAATTTAAAAATCCCGAGAATTTCCATACAATAACGTTGCTTTTGCTACGGTATAACGGTATTTTATTTTGTTATGGTATTACTGTACATACTACATATACATACATACACCTTTTTGCTTCCGGTCATCAACCAACGCGCTTCGTGTAGTTATGCCGTGCTGGGAAGGGGCTGCTCAAACGCTTTCATTTTAAGTTAAGTCAAGAGGTTGAAAGTCGGAAATTTAATCTTTAACGTTTTAAATAATCTTATCTTGTGGCATACCCTGGTAATTTGTGCGCCAAATGCCCCGTCATTCAGAATTATTTATCTAAATATCTTAATATATCCACTTCTCTCAGCCACCAGAGCAAAACTACACAATGGACGCATCCACGGACGGGACGAGTAAAGCGTGTCACCGGAGAACTTCCTATTGGTTGGGAAAAATCGGTAGAAGAGGAAACTAAGCGTGTAATTTTTCGTAACAAGGAAACAAATCAATCGACTTATGTTGATCCACGCCTTGCGTTCGCTGTCGAAGAGCCACCGTTGAATGTGGCGCAAGTACGCCAGCGCTTCGATGCGTGCAGCACGGCACTGCAAGTGTTACACGGCAAGGATCTGAAAGAACGTTTGGCTGTGATTACTGGTGCCAATACTGGTATCGGCTACGAAACTGCACGTTCATTGGCTCTTCATGGCTGCGAGGTCATTTTCGCATGTCGTAATCGTACCGCCACTGAGCAGGCTATCGAACGTATAGCACAGGAGCGTCCAGCGGCGCGTAGTCGTTGTCGTTTTGTGGAACTCGATTTGGCCTCTTTGACATCAGTTCGCAAATTCGCGGAGGAAATTAAGCAAAGCATTCGGTAAGTCGAAAGAAATTGAAAGCATTGTGTAAAAATGCAACGTCTCTACCGATTCACCTTCTTTCGCAGGCACATCGATTTCCTCATATTGAATGCTGGCGTGTATGGACTCCCCTACACGCTAACCGAAGATGGTCTTGAAACTACATTCCAAGTTTCTCACTTGTCCCATTTTTACTTGACCCTTCAACTTGAGGATCTCTTTGATCACAATTCCCGTATTGTTGTAGTCTCGTCGGAAATTCACAGGTAATGATATACGCTGTTCCAAACATAACTACGACTTAATTTTTTTAATTGCACGAAAGTCTGAAAATCTGAATTCGTATTGAGAATTATGGTAACGTTGACAATGAAACGAACCGCAGTAAACCGAGTAGTAAGTTAGCAGCTGTAAGATATTTTTAAATGTCTGTTGTAATGTAAACTTATATCCTATATAACTGTAAATTAATGGAAATGGAGTTATGTGATTGGTGTGGATTTATGAGACAAAATTTTGTTCACTACACAAATACAAAAATCAACCCAGCTTGTGATAAAATAGAACCAGCACACACAAGATAATGTAAGAAAGCTGGGCCTAAGCGTCGGTTACACAGGCTAGTACGTCAACTATTTCTAATTATATTTTATAGCTACAAAAAGTTGCATAATGATAATTGTTTAATTCATTAAATTAAATATACTAGTTTGAATTCTCGGCCTTTTTTGACACGCACCACTTAAAAAAAAGATTAAATGCGTATTATATTACACAATGGAATTTTAATTAGTTCTACATTATTCTATCATCAAAAAGTTATAACATGTTTTTTTATTTTCTTCTAAATAGCAGCGATCGTCGCAGGGGTCAGACTGCAGTCGCTGCTCATATCCCGTGTTTTCTCTTAGTTTCTTTTTTATAATCCGGACACAGTCACTCGCCATGCAAAGTCCAATTGAGTTCACTTTGTCCGTTCGACTGTAGTAAATGCGTCTTAAAATAAGCTTCGATACACCCAAAGACAAACTTCCATATGTGCGTTTCTTAACAATTTTTGAAAGATTAAGTACCACCTCTTAGCTTGCCGTCTGTGCTGATCCACATTCCGTTCTCATCTTTGGTACGCCTTAAAATAAACTTAGGCCTTCTCGATGAATCCGCAATTACCAGAAATTTACTTTTCAGGTAACACTACTAACCGTTTTGTATGAGTGTATGAAGGCAAATGCTTTAACAAGCATCTGCGCACTTACACGTGCCTCGTGCATGCGCCGGCCTCAGTCGCTCGCTTCATATGCAAATTTCAATATCTGTGTGCACCTTCTCAATGGTCACCTCATTTTTTTACCAAGAAGTTTCGCTATATTCTATTTTCAGATTCGCAAATTTTCCGGCCGAGACCCTTACCAAGCAGCATCTATCGCCTTCACGAGAGAAGTACTGGAGCATGATAGTGTACAATAATGCGAAGCTTTGTAATGTGCTGTTTGTCCAGGAACTGGCTGAAGTAAGTGACTATTGGATAAACTTTTTTCCTACACTCCACAAAACCATTGTTCTTCCTTCTATATGCATGCGTTTAATGACGGCAGCGCTGGAAGCAACGTGGAATCTCAGTGTTCTCGTTGCATCCCGGCAACATGGTGTCCTCTCAGGTTCAGCGCAACTGGTGGGTTTATAGGCTGCTTTTCGCCATTGCCCGACCATTCACTAAGTCATTGGTAACTAAGGAAAATTTTTCTTGAATTCTAAACTATTTAAATGAGCCTCTATGACTCCACGATCTCTCTATGTCTTTGTTTTGGGCAGCAACAAGCAGCAGCAACCACGATATACTGCGCCACCGCCAACGAATTGACCGGCCTGAGTGGGCTCTACTTCAATAACTGCTACTTCTGCAAGCCTAGCAAACTATCTCAAAGCGAGGCATTACAGAAGGAGTTGTGGCAGCTCAGCGAGGAACTGGTGAAGACTAGAGATGGATCGATGTTTAGGTAGCTGTTATCGCTGTTATCTACAAGATCAAAAGTAGCAGCCACATCCTTTTACTGCTTTTTGAAACTAACAGTAACTACACTCCTAGTTGTTATACCCTTCACTTATGGTAATAGGGTATTTTTGTGCGAAAGTGAATCTTAACATAGTTTATGTTCCGAGATTATCCAAATCGGTTGAAGGACACGCCCGCAATGGACCTATAAATCCACTACCTCGAATGTTTTCCGGTTGAATGGCTTAAATTTGTTGAATTACTATTGTAAAGAATACTATTGTAAAGAATACTATTGTAAAGAATATTATTGTAAAGAATACTATTGTATAAGAATGATATTTGGCAAGGTGTCGGCCTTCTTTGTCATATGAAAAAGTGGCCGCGGTCCGTACATTTTTTTTCGATAAAATGGCTCTCAATTATGAATTCGAAACTGATGAAATTGTTTTTTTCGCCGTATAACCCAAATGAGATAGAAAGTATGATTTAGGGAAATTGATTGAGAGGTGTGATCGCTTTCAAATTGAGTTATGAATTGAGACAAGCGTTTGTAAGAAGCTACCTAGCTAGCTAGTTTTCTAGGCTTTAGGCACGTGACGAACGCTTTGCTGAAAGAATAACTTTACTTCTAGCGACCGTGCTGTCAAAAACACAAGCACGACGGGTGAGTTGAGAAACCGAGAGGTAGCGCATTGTGCACCATCTCGCATATCCGCATGCCGAAATCAGAACTGCCCCTTCTTTATAATTCACGTTCTTTGGAGAAACATAATCAAGCCATTCTCGATTTCAAACACAACTGCAATTCTACAGATTTTAATATCCGTTCCTCTGTGAGTGATCTTCCACCCTGTGCTGCCAATGTTTGCGGCTTTTTGCAACGGAGCTATTGACTGGAAGTTCGGGAAATAAACAATCGCAAATTAGAAGAATATAAAGCCAAAACAGTTTATTTGGTAGTTGAGTTAAGATTAGTAAGATTAGTGGTTGAACATGAGTGCGTGATAAGATTGATACATATTTGAAAACCTTTGTACTATATTATATAATACATAAGCAATTCCTTCAGGTTACATGGCGGATTCTGATAGTGAAGACGAGCTGCCACCGGGTTGGGAGGAGAAAGCAAGCGAGGACGGAGTTGTGTGCTACATAAAGTAAGTCTTCAATTTAAAAAAATTAATTATACTAAATATTTTTCCTTCCGGTCATTATCGGAAAGGGCTGGGCAAAAGTTTCCTTTTATTCTTCGCTCTTAAGGTGAATCTAAAAAGATTGAAGTAATCATAACTTCTGGCATACCTTGGCGATGCGCCCATGCCCCGTCATTCAGAATTATTTATCTAAATATCTTAATATATCCACTTCCCTCAGCCACCAGAGCAAAACTACACAATGGACGCATCCACGGACGGGACGAGTAAAGCGTGTCACCGGGGAACTTCCTATTGGTTGGGAAAAATCAGTAGAAGAGGAAAGTAAGCGTGTAATTTTTCATAACAAGGAAACAAATCAATCGACTTATGTTGATCCACGCCTTGCGTTCGCTGTCGAAGAGCCACCGTTGAATGTGGCGCAAGTACGCCAGCGCTTCGATGCGTGCAGCACGGCACTGCAAGTGTTACACGGCAAGGATCTGAAAGAACGTTTGGCTGTGATTACTGGTGCCAATACTGGTATCGGCTACGAAACTGCACGTTCATTGGCTCTTCATGGCTGCGAGGTCATTTTCGCATGTCGTAATCGTACCGCCACTGAGCAGGCTATCGAACGTATAGCACAGGAGCGTCCAGCGGCGCGTAGTCGTTGTCGTTTTGTGGAACTCGATTTGGCCTCTTTGACATCAGTTCGCAAATTCGCGGAGGAAATTAAGGAAAGCATTCGGTAAGTCGTAGGAAATTGAAAGCATTGTGTAAAAATGCAACGTCTCTACCGATTCACCTTCTTTCGCAGGCACATCGATTTCCTCATATTGAATGCTGGCGTGTATGGACTCCCCTACACGCTAACCGAAGATGGTCTTGAAACTACATTCCAAGTTTCTCACTTGTCCCATTTTTACTTGACTCTTCAACTGGAGGGTCTCTTTGATCATAATTCCCGTATTGTTGTGCTATCATCGGAATCGCACAGGTAATTACACACGCTGGTCCAATCATAACTACGACTTTCTTATTGCACTATAATCTGGATTCGCATTGAACCTAGCATGACTATCATAGGGCTTAGCCGTTGACGTTGACAATGAAACGAACCGCAGTAAATCGAGTTGCAAGCTGACAGCTGTAAGCTCTGTTTAAATGTCTCATTACAAGGAACAAAATTAAAGGGTATTTAACATCGATTGTATACCCTTTTTAATTGTAAATAAGAAAATATCAATTGAAAAATATCTTCTCTAGATTTCATATGGTTTTTTCATTTGTAATGCACTATTTTTACTTCCATTAAGGCTTTATCATTTAAAATTTTCTGTTCTCAATTTCAATTAAACTTCTCTCATTTTTAAAACCTTTTTTATATTTCCATTTGGAAATCATATAGAGCTGGGCACAAAGCTTTCCATTTTGTAGTTTTTCCAAAGTTTTGCCGTCATATTAGAACTCTGCTTGTAATTGACTATACTTTTGTTGGTATGTGGCAAAATGACAGCTAATGGATTAAAATGAAACTGAAGCAATTTAAGCGATGTGTACGCCAAACATCTCACGTAGATGTGCCTCATGTCTCGTGAACAGTTCATGGCACAAGTTTCGCGGCGTGCACTCGACTTGTTCGAAAATGAGGAAAGCAAAATTGGAGGCACAACTACAGCCAGTTTGCACTTGATCAACACCAACACCGACTTCCCTTTTCGTTCCGTACCTCTTGGTGGTAAATTGCTGCCCGAGCAGTGCAATAAAAAAACACAAACTGGTTTTGCTGAGAGCACCAAATTCACAAAATTAAATTGCCCGGCCTTATCTGAACAAGCGACAGAATGCTTTAAACGAGAATTTGAGAACGGAATCATACAGAAGTGTGCCAATGTGTCTATATTTAGTGGAGCCGGTTCCTTGAGGGGGTTTAGCTCTGAAGCAAGTATATTGTATTATTTCATTATTGCTCTACATTTGGCAGCGCTGCAGTAAATGTGGCTTGAATTGTTTTTTTTTTAAATCCGGGGTTAGGTTTTTAAGGAAATTCTGAGATCTAAGTGCCCAATTGGATAACAACAAAATATTTATAAAGAAACTCACATATTTTTAGGGATACCTCAATTAACTATAGAACGAATAAACTGTTTGGACAGCAAATTATTTTTATGGGTCGCAAAAAAACAGAATTTCTAAATTGTGGTAGCTAACTCTTAATTGGATCGAAGTTCGTATAAAAACTATGGTTTAATACTTGTATTTTAAATACAGTAAACCCCGGTTAAGTACCTCCCCCCTTAAGTACCATTCCCGGTTAAGTACCTGTAAGTTGTTGCATCGTACATTTTTCTGCAAATATACATTGCAATCTCCCCTCTTAAGTGCCTCTCGCTTAAGTACCATACCCGCCTAAGTGCCTCGAAATTTTATGCTTGAATACAAAAATTACTTGCAATTTTAAACTTTTAAGTGCCACTTTAAAAATTTATAAATAATAACAACAGAACACAGAAGGCGACGAATTTTTTATTAGGAATTTTTTTTTAAATTCTAAAATTTGAATCAGTTCAAAATGAAATTGTAAAAAAATTCTTAGATTACAAAAACGTCGAAGGCAAAAACCTTGAATCTTTGGAAGAGAAGCTATTTAAGAAAAAAATTTTAAATATTCATCAGAAACAGAACAGACTTTTTGTATACCCTACAGGTAATAGGGCATAATAAATCTGTGCGAAAATTGTAACGCATTTAAGGACCCGTCCGAGGTATAGATTCCCGGTGGTCCGTCTGTGTTCACAGGAGCGAAATAAGATTTTGACCAAATTTGGTGCACAGTCACAGTGAACTTTTACTTATGTAGTTTAAATTCCGAGATTTGTAAAATCGGTTTCCTATAAGTCTCACCATTTCGGAATTTTTTCAGTTAAATGTCTTTAATTTGTTTAATTACTCATTTCAAGGAATGATATTTGGTATTTAGGGAAAGGTGTGGGCCTTCTAACTTCCATAGTATATACATACACCAGAGCGGCCATATTTGGTCATTTTATTGCTGCTAATAACACCTTCAAATTCGATGGTCCGCCTACCATGGAGGTGGTAAATTAAACATACCGATAATTTCTGGTGTACACCCCCCAGAGAATCAACATTTGGCATATTCCTATTAGGAATATCTTGTAGTTTGTCAAAAATGGGCGTGGTGCGCCCACTATGTAGGCGGTAAATCTAATACAACCACGATTTCATTTCACTCAGTAGATTATCACCCCACCAAAGATGTTAAATAATGATTAGATAATGCTAATGATTGCTAATTAACCTTCTTTTGTGAAATTCTCTAATTCATTAAACAATTAGAATTAGTTCAACTAATTCCCATTAGATAATTGAAATTCTTATTCCAATGGTAAAACTAATTGCAATTAGTTGCCATTAGCAAAAAAAAATTGGTTTACCTTTACAATTAGGAATCTAATTGAATTCTGCTAATGCAATTAGATATTCAATTAGCTCGAATTAGAATCAATTATTTTGATAAAAATAAATTTTTTCCAAAGAATTATTGAAGTGAACGAATAATGATGTAAGTCACTGTATGTGCAAACATGTGGTTATTCGATTACGGTAATTGTTATCAACTGGTAATTGTTTGAAATGTAAATAAACAAACGTGCTTTGCAATTTGTTTCAACTTCAAACTTTCCAGTGTTTGCATTGTTTAATATTCTAAATGAAAGTGGTATTTTTGTTAACTTAAAAACATATTTATTTGTCGCAATGTCGGAAGAAATATCATTTGCAAGTGAATTTTCTGGTGATGATGAGGATTTTGATGTTACATACACGCCTTCGAAAGAATCGAAGAAAAGGAAGGTGTTCAATGGAGATGGTGAACAATTTGTGAAGAGGCGTATGGAAAGCACTTTTGGCAATATAATTTTCACATCGAATTTTTATATTGAAGTTAAGAAGGTATGAAAGTTTCATTACAAAACTATACATCGAAACTCCTTGTTGTGTTGTTAAAGTACTTGTGTAGTGTGCCGTAGTAAGTTGACTTATGGGTGTAGGTTAACATGAATTTTTAGACGAAGTAAGGTATCAATAAATTTTATATAAAAACCTTGTATCAGATTTCAGAAAATAAAAAAGATAAAACAGTCGGAAAGTGCGTTGCTTGCAATAAGGTGATTTGCGGTTTTACGGGAGTCTCTTCAAATTTTATCAGCCATCTCAGAGTGCGGCATCCTGAAATTCATAAGGAATATCTTATGAAGAAATCTAACAACCAAAACTTGAGTATTCAATCAAATTTCGATAAGAAACTTATTGAATTCCTAGTGGATTCAGGCTTGCCGCTTTCCCTGGTTGAAAGGCAGTCATTCATCAACTTAATTGAGGGTATTGGCCTTAAGTTAATGAGTAGACAGACGGCAATGAAAAAATTAGAAGAGCATCACAAACGCATGGAAGGAAGTGTGAAAGCCGAACTAGCCACAGCGAAACATGTCTGCACAACGGCGGATATTTGGTCAGGAAATCACAGAAGCTTTTTCGGATACACCTGTCATTGGCTTGATAAAGATTTTAAGAGGAAATCAGCTGCTTTGGCGTGCAAAAGGATGTTTGGAGTTCACTCTGCGGAAGCAATTGGGCATATCATGACCGACATAAATACTTAATATGGTTTAAATAGAAAAAACATTGTTCTATCCGTAACTGACAACGGGTCAAACTTTGTCAAAGCTTTTAAGGAGTATGGAGTTGATAATGCCTCTGAGATGGAAGACGACGACGGCCATGATATATCAGAATTCCAAAACAAGATTTGCCTCCCTAAACACCACAGGTGCTCTAGCCACACATTAAGTCTTCTGGCTACGTCTGATTTAATAAAGATTTTGAAAGCCGATGAACCCCTATTCCAGCGGAACAATATGGTAAGAAATGTTTTAGTTAATATATCTCATACTAGAATATAATTTATTTAGGTGTTAAAAAAATGCGATAATTTGTGGAAAAAATGCAAATGGCCAAAAAGTTCGAAAGTGATACAGGAAACTTTAGGTGGATGCCTCGTTGTGCCGGTTGTGACGAGGTGGAACTCGCTATACCACGCCGTTGTTCGACTTCTCCAGCAAAAACCGAAACTGGATGAGTTGTGCGATAAATTGAGCCTGCCGCGTTTTACATCTTGTGAACTATCATATTTGGATACATACAAGCTGATTGTGGCACCTATTGCTCAGAGTCTGGACTTTATGCAAGGCGAACAGAGTGTTGGATATGGTTGCCTTTTGCCTACAATTATCACTCTGAGCAATAAATTGATAAAAATCCAGCAGAAAATCGAGCATCCATTCTCTACAATTGCATTAGAGCTGGAAAAGCAATTAAGAAAACGATTCCAAGCTTTCTTTGAATTAAATGAGGAGGCAGATTTGGCGCTAGCTGCAGCTGCACTGATTCCAAACGTAAAGTTGAGCTGGCTGAAAATCTTACAAAAAACATCACCGCAATTTACATATACGCGAATAACGGAAAGGGTTATTCGTATCATCACTGATTACGCAATCAAGCAGAACCTTCCTGCAACAAACGAAAATCATAAATGTGAGGGTTCGTATACTGAATCGACCTTTTATGATTTCAGTGATGGTGGTAAGTTCTGCATAAGTGACACATATAAATATATGGTATTTTTAGTAAATCAGATTACATTTTTGCAGAAGAAAGTACTGCTTCATTGTCAAAATTGACAGAGGAGGCTGAAAGCCAGCATTTTATTTCGAATATGATGCATCAATATTTGAATGATGATGATAAAACTTCCAATATATGGTCCAAATATCCTACATTAAAGGAAATGGCACTGTTTTGCAACACACCGCTTACGTCTTCAGTCCCTGTGGAGCGACTATTTTCCTTTGCGGGCATTATTAATAGTCCAAGGCGGGGTCGCTTGACGGACTTTTCTTTTGAAAAGCTCGTATTGCTGAAAGCGAATATACCCGGTCATTCTAGTTATTAAACAGTTAGTACGTACGTTAAATAGGTGTACATGTATGTAATATATGTAGTACATATTATGTACATAAGTAATATATATATGTGTGAAATTCATATTATGAATATTTTAGTTTTTTTTGTTTTTGAAAATATCAAAATAATTGATTCTAATTCGAGCTAATTGAATATCTAATTGCATTAGCAGAATTCAATTAGATTCCTAATTGTAAAGGTAAACCAATTTTTTTGCTAATGGCAACTAATTGCAATTAGTTTTACCATTGGAATAAAAATTTCAATTATCTAATGGGAATTAGTTGAACTAATTCTAATTGTTTGATGAATTAGAGAATATAAACCAATTGCATCAATTGCTAATTCTAATTGGAATTTAACATGTATGCACCCCACTCGGTTACTTCGTGTAGGGTATTACTCTGTCGGTGAAACCCGACTGATGCTTCCTAACTTTTTATGTCCAATATAGAAAATTTTTTAAGTACCTTGAGGCACTTAAGCGGGATTCCTTAAGTACCATACCCGCCTAAGTGCCTCGAAATTTTATGCTTGAATTCAAAAATTACTTGCAATTTTAAACTTTTAAGTGCCACTTTAAAAATTTATAAATAATAACAACAGAACACAGAAGGCGACGAATTTTTTATTAGGAATTTTTTTTTTAAATTCTAAAATTTGAATCAGTTCAAAATGAAATTGTAAAAAAATTCTTAGCTGTTAGCTGTGGCGGCTGCTGCATTGCTGCTAGTAGTTGTTGTGGCTGTTTTATTAGTTGGGATTGTTGCTCTTGTTGTTGTTGTTGGTGCTGCAGCTGAATTTCGAAGTCGGCCTTCTTTCCTTGCAAATACTTAAACATCTCCTCGAAAAACTCCCAGTGCACGTATCCGGACACGTACTTTTTGCTCAGGTTCTTATTGTAGGTTATGAGTAAGGCGACCAACTTTTTTTTAGCAAAATTCTGTACAAAGTTCTGAATTGAAATTTCTGTACATTTTCTGTACAAAATCAAATACTAGTTAAATTCAATGAGAAAATATAAACTGATATTAAGTTTTTATTCATTCGTTATATATAAAATAAAGCATCGCAAATAAAAATGTCAAAGAATGCGGGGTATGAAAAAATTCAAACTATTTCTGCTTCAATGTAGTCGGGATTTCCACACTCAATTGACATCTTGCTTGTGTCAGAAGCTTCAGATCGAGTTTGCAAATGCTCTTTGAAATAATATTTTTCTTGGCATGCAATTCGTCTCAATAACTGCGGCTGAGTCTTCAAAAAATTATAAAAGTCAACGCAACTGTAATCCAGATTCATTTCAACAAGTAAAATGGATTTCAGCGTTTCAATTCGAAGAGCACTGGATTCGATTTTCCAAATGTTCTTGGCCAGTGAGAACACCCGTTCAACTGGTGCGCTTGTTCCAGGCAAACAAAGAAGGAATTCGATTAAACGCGAGATTTCTAAATAGGGCACATGCTGAGCTTCCATGTGCTTGAAAATTTCAACCCATCGTGCTTCTGTTGTCAGTTTTTTTGTGTTCCATTCTTCAAATTTCTCGGGCGAAGCGAACGTTTTTATGTAACTATATTGAGAGAATACTTTTGGCGAATTTTTTGACAATTCAAAATCATCAGCTAAATTGGAAAATTGTTGCATCGTTTTATTGATTTCCGACCAAATTGGCATAGTTCGCAATACGACCCACGAAAAGTCTCGAATCTCATCGAACTGTTCACTCCATAGGCTGAGATATTCATTTGCATCATCTGAAAAAAAAAATATCACATAATTCAGTAATGAAAATGTGAATTATATTAGATTTGCAGTTACCAAAAAATGTATTGTACTTTTGACCTCATGAAATTTGTGTTGGCTGCGCACTAAACGGCGAAGTCTATTGTTTGAAATTGAACGTTTAAAAGTAACAAAAAATTATGAAAAAATCACGAATTCTGTACAAATTCTGTACAGATTTTTTTTTCTGCAAGATCAGCCGAAATTCTGTACTCTACAGAAAAATTCTGTACGTTTGGTCGCTGAAAAATTATGCTAATTTGCACAATTTAAGCCGCGATTGAGTTGTCGAGAAGGGCTTTTTTTCTTTTTATTTTGAAAGTACAAAGTACACTTGGGCCTATAGCGCGAAGGAGAAGGTTTGCCAGTTTAACAAATGATAGACGCGTGGTGTTCAAATGCTCACATACAAGTGTCTCTTTATTTCGAAACTTAGCCTAATATAATTCAAAATTCAATCTTAGTCTAAAGAGGGGAAAAGGGGAGAAAAAGAGTGGAGAAAATGAAAGAGCGACAGAGAAAGAAGTGGCGTCGGAGTATGAAACTAGGAAAAGAAAGCGACAGTCTGGAAAAGAACAGTTAGGACGAGAAGAGAGGAAACTAAACGTTGAGATTAGTGATCCCACTTAACAGTCGCCTTAGTTATGAGTATGTTGTGCCACTACTTCTGAACCTTGGCGGCGCTGTAGCGGTATCCCATCTTCTGCAGCTGGCGTGTGCAGTGCAGCCACAGGGCTGTGCGCTTCTGCCGGCCCTCCGTAAAGCGTCCCTACATGGGGCCGCGTTTTTTTTTTTTTTTTGTAGGTGGAAAGCGCTCGAAAACCTCATGTAGTGCGGGGCCCGAACCCGCTAAAACCACCTCATGTCCGGACGGATTTGCCCTTCCGGGACCACCGTTAAGTACTACGTCGGGAGGCCGTCAGAGCATAGATGCTCAAGCGTCTGTTTGGTATGTCGTCCTATTCTGTCCGGTTTTGTGACTTATCTGTGCGTCACGACAGGCATTAGCTCAGTTAGTTGGCCGTAGACATTTATTGTGCTAGTCTTAGCCTTTCCGCGCATTCGTCACGCCGCACAGTGGCTCGTTTGGCCGAAAAAGTTTCAAAAATCATAACTTTTGCACGAATAAAGATATCGGAATAATTTTTTTTGCTTTCTACAGAAAATTGTAATAGCTTTATTCGCACCAAAATTTGTTCGTGTGTAAATACAGGGTGGGACGGAATCTGTTGCTGAAGTGAAGGTAGGAAAAAATCGCACATTTTATATAAAAAATTATGCGGAAATATATCAAATTTAGAAAGATTTTGCATTTATAATGGCCAAAATATATACAGGGTGTCATATGGCGAACATATAATGTGGAGAAGTGAAGTTTTTAAGATCGTACAAAATTTTGATTATTTACAAGGTGTCCAAAAATTAAATAGGGATAAAATAAGTTAAAACGATTTTTTAAACATTTTAATACAAATTTTAATAACTTATATATTAGAAACCTTCCTTTTTTCTTAAAAATTACATTGTTAAAATTTTTTTTAACAAAATACAAATATTCGTGAAGCTCCAGCAGCAAAAAACCGAAAAATAATCTTTTTTAAAGAAAAACAAGAAAGTGTGGGTGGTCTAAGATTAATATAAAAGCATTATAGTAAATTGTATTACCTTCATATTTGAAAAAGATCGTTTTTTTTTCAAATTATCATATAAAAACCCGAAAAAATTCAATTTTAATAAAAGTGGGCTAGGCAGGAGGCTGATTCATTAAAGTTTTAATTTTTAACTATAACGACATGAATGGAAGCCGTGCACCAAATTTCAACTTTCTAGCTCAAAATTTCAGGTTCGATAGTTGTAAAATGCAGTCGAACGGACATGGCTGATCTGTAGACCTCTCGATAAAAATCGCTCTAGCTAACAAAAAGGCAAAAAAAGGCAGACAATTTTTTGGATATATTCTTAGAAATAATCAGTTATTAGTCTCCTGGTAAGCATGCTCTGAAGAAATTTGAAGTTTTTTTTTTAAACTCAACGCAAAGTTTAAAATCAATGGTAAAAAGGAGGTTATTAAAAATTCAATTTATAAAAAAAAAGACAACTCAAAATTTTTTTTAGATATTTTGGTTTTGTTGAAATTGACTAATTTATTTAATTCTATTTTAAAAATTTAATTTTTGTGGAGCCATGCAAATTTTTTCCCAAATTTGTTTTTTTTGCTGTGTTTGAAAAATCAGTCAACTTTGACCAGCTCTACAGACCAAACTACTTAAGCAAATAAGTTGAAATTTTCACTTTCTTAAAGTACAATCAATTCCCTATCCAATACCTATAAAAGTTTTGCAAAATCTTTCTACAAAAAAATTTATTTTACGTATTTTTGAAATTTTTTCTGCCAAACGAGCCACTGTGCGCCGTGCTCTTTGTATCATGCTCGTTAGGATGTGGTTAGCAGTGTCCCATGCCTCTCGTGAGCTTAGCCTATATTGGGTGAGGCCTGCAGGGCTGATCGGCCTACCCATTTGTCGCTACAGCAACTGTCTGTCATCATGGAATCTAGCGCAGCTCATCAGCACGTGTTCGGCATTTTCAGGTGCATCAACACAGAGTAGACACAGGGGGTGTTCCGCTTGTTTATACTTGTAAAGATATTCCCGGAAGCATCCATGTCCAGTGAGAAGCTGGGTTAGGTGGTGATTAACATCTCCGTGCTTCCTCTGTGTCCAGGCCCTCACTGCTGGTATCAGTTGATACGTCCATCGTCCTTTTGTGGTTGACTTCCAACGATTTTGCCAAGCTTCGAGGCTCTTTGACCAGGGCTGTGCGCTTCTGCCGTCCCTCCATGGGGCCGCGTATGTGTTTGAGCAGCAATCCAGCAGGCAATCGTCACCAAGATCTTCGCATTAATCCACATCGTCGTCACTAATTTGGTAGTATGCTGAAATAAATACAGAAAATAATTAACGGTATAATAAATATAAAAAGCTTTTAGGCAGATTATTGTTGTTTTTGCCCTAATTGCGAGAAGCGCTGCTTTTTTCGTTTTTTCACCGTCAAATCTAGCTGTTTAAAAACGGATTTGGAAAAGTCACGAAAAGCCTGAAAGCAAACTTTGTCGTCTTCTACCCAACTCCCATTTCACTGCAAACCAAAACTAGAATTTCACCATGCAGCAAGGTGAAAAAACCGACACTCAGCTAAACTTTTCCTTTAGCCACTAAAAATTCTGTCTACACTTTCATGCTATCCCTTCAGAAAAGTCCGAGCCCAAACCACCCCTTTTCACTAGCAGCAAGCAAGCAAGCACACTACTTCTGCTCTGACTCCTCCACTCTTCTTTCAGCTACTTTGCAGCATCTCTGCGGATACACACTTTCCTCGTTCTACTGTCACAAGGCAGGCGAAGATTTTGCGAGCTGCGCTGGTAGCGAATTTTGCATAAATGCCTTGGAAATTTTTGGCGAATAAACTTTGACGACTCACCTTCGCTTGCACCGCCTGTCGCAGCCGTTGCCGCGACTAGCTCCATGCTATCCTTTTCAGTTGCACGCAAGTTTGAAGCTGTTAATTGGTATCCTTTTTCAAGTTTTTAGTGTGTGCTCGATTTGTATTTGCCTGCGACTTGCTGCGCTGCGCTTCCTATTAGACCTGCTTCGCCTCGATAGTTTTCTGTTACTAACTGCCATCATCCCTTACAGCCTTACAGCATCTATGTTGCACGGAGCAGCATCTGAGAGGGCTAAGCATACATACACATACATACATGATAATTCTATCGCTTTCTTTTCCATCGCATTCAGTTCGATTCTGCGAAACCATGAAATTTACTGTTCTTTGATTTTCGTAGTCTGTCTGAAACATTTAAAACTAGCTTAAAATTAACGCGAACTTTTGTTGAGCGACTCTCGCATGAATCAGAAAGTTATTCTTATTGAAAAATATGATTTTATGTGTCAGCTGGTCATCTTTAACTTTTCTGAATTAAAAGATACCGTTATCATTTTCAATAGACTCTACAGTAAAGCCCGGTTAAGTACCTTCCCCCTTAAGTACCATTCCCGGTTAAGTACCTGTAAGTTGTTGCATCGTACATTTTTCTGCAAATATACATTGCAATCTCCCCTCTTAAGTGCCTCTCGCTTAAGTACCATACCCGCCTAAGTGTCTCGAAATTTTATGCTTGAATTCAAAAATTACTTGCAATTTTAAACTTTTAAGTGACACTTTAAAAATTTATAAATAATAACAACAGAACACAGAAGGCGACGAATTTTTTATTAGGAAATTTTTTTTTTAAATTCTAAAATTTGAATCAGTTAAAAATGAAATTGTAAAAAAAATTTTAGCTTTTAGCTGTGGCGGCTGCTGCATTGCTGCTAGTAGTTGTTGTGGCTGTTTTATTAGTTGGGATTGTTGTTTTTGTTGTTGTTGTTGTTGGTGCTGCAGCTGAATTTCGAAGTCGGCCTTCTTTCCTTGCAAATACTTAAACATCTCCTCGAAAAACTCCCAGTGCACGTATCCGGACAGGTACTTTTTGCTCAGGTTCTTATTGTAGGTTATGAGTATGTTGTGCCACTTCTTCTAAACCTTGGAGGCGCTGTAGCGGTATCCCATCTTCTGCAGCTGGCATGTGCAGTGCAGCCACAGGGCTGTGTGCTTCTGCCGGCCCTCCGTAAAGCGTCCCTCCTTGGGGCCGCGTATGTGTATGAGCGCTCTGGTCGCGTCTGTCGTCCAGGCGCGTTCATATGGGCCGCGGCCGGGCACAGTGCTGCTACCACGGCTCTCCTTCTCCTCCAGCAGGCAAACGTCACCAAGATCTTCGCATTCATCCACATCGTTTTTCTTGAGCGATTTCTTGAGAGCTGCATAGACCCCTTAAGTACCTCAAAAGCTTGACATCTTTAGTTGAGGTACTTAACCGGGGTTTACTGTACTTAAATTTTGTAACATAACAATGCCTTTTTATAAGCTTTATATTAGGTTTACATCAGGTATGTATGTATGTAGTGGAATCTAGTAATCAATTTTTCACCCACTTCCCGACTACTTAGAGATCTGAAATTTTGCATACATGCGTAACCACCATGACAATGCATGAATCAATAAACTTTATGGGCGTAGGATAAGGGGCGTGGCACTTTTTTATCAACTCTAGATTTGTGTATAACTTTAGAACTACACATCACACATCAATGAAACTCGGTAGGAACTTACTACATATCCATATCCTTCTACTGAGAAAATAAGACGGGCGGTGGACAAGTGGGCGTGGCACCGCCCATACAAACAAAATCGTTTATATAGAATAGCTTTGGAACTAAAGGTCGTGCAGCATTGAAATTCCGTATACAGGCCCCTCTTGGATGCTTCGTCCCATTGGTAAAATTTTATGGGCGTAGGACAGGGGGCGTGGCACTTTTCAAGCAACTACACACTTGGGTTTCAGTTTATAATTATAGGTACACCACACATCAATGAAAAACGATAGGAACTTACTTGCCGCGCCCTGCCTGCAAAATAGCAACAACTCACCGCGTCACAAATATGCCACGAATATTAGGGTCGATCACAGCCGTATTATTTGTTAAATTGAGGATATGACATCTGACGATAGGAAACACTGTGAATACCCTAAATATTGTGTACTGCTCTGCAAGTTTTAAATTCTTTTTGTGAAAAATTTCAGAGCTCTAAAATTGAATTTATGGAAGACTAAAAAGTAGAAAATAAAATTATATAAAAAAAAACTTTTTAAAAATAAGCTTTAATTTATTTAATGTACTAAAAAGTAGAAAATAAATTGTTTTTAAGTCACCTGTATCTTACTATCAATAAAAGCTTGTGCGCTTAATATCCATATTCAAAATATCTTTCATTACTAGAATCTATTTGCAAAAAATAATTTAAATAAAATATTGTGGTAACTGGTTGACAAATATTGAACACATGAGCGCCCCAAGCTTTTATGGATAGTAAGATACTGGTGACTTCGAAACAATTTATTTTCTACTTTTTAGTACATTAAATGAATTAAAGCTTATTTTTAAAAAGTTTTTTTTTATATAATATTATTTACAACTTCTATTTCAATTATATTACCATAGTTTATTGTTTATAAATATTTGCGCCGACGTGGCTCAGTTGCTAAAAGCTCGGTCTCTGATGCGAGAGGTCACTAGAAGATCGAATCCTGGCCGACGCATACCATCCGAAAAAAGAGAGTTTGTGTTTCAAATTGTATACATATTTGCGCGGCGGCATCTCTTGCGAAGAGTTGGAAAGTTTCTGAGAGTATTCATTGGCATGAAAATAAAGCTTCACAATCCCGTTCAGATGCGGGTATAGAATAAATTTGTAAGTTCCGATAACTTGCGCTATAATAGAACCACCACACACAAGTTAATGTGAGAAAGCTGGGCCTAAGCCTCGGTACACGAGGTGTTGCGTAAACTACTTATGTTTTATAACTTAATAAAATAGGCACTAACTAAAAAAAAATTCATATAGTGATACAGGTTTTTATATTTTTGTTTTCTTTATTAAACAAATTGAACTTTAAAGTATCGGCTTTTCTGATACGACGCAACCCTTAAAAAGTAATACTTTAAATGCATATTATACAATACATAATGCATTTTTAATTAATTCTACATTATTAATCGAAAAGTGATAACATGTTTGTTTTTATTTTCTTCTAAGTAGCAGCGACGTCAGACTGCGGTCGCTGCTCTTGTCGCCGCCGCTACCCTTGCTAAGCCAAATTCAAAACAATTTTCAAGTCGACGCTCGGGTTTCGCTGGCTCTTGTTGCGCAAATTCGTGCCGCTCTGCTGCGATCGGAGCTAGCGGAGCTGTTGTTGCATATAGAGAGTCCGTCCTGTGTTTGTTGGTTTTCTCTTTTATAATCCAGACACAGTCACTCGCCATGGGTGCGAAGTCCACTGAGTTCATTTTGTCCGTTCGACTGTAGTAAATGCGTCTTAAAATAAGCTCCGATACACCCAAAGACAAACTTCCATGTGTGCGTTTCTTAACAATTTTGGAAAGATTGAATGCCACCTCTTAGCTTGCCGTCTGCGCAGATCCACATTCCGTTCTCATCTTTGTTACGCCTTAAAATAAATTAAGGCCTTCTCTATGAATCCGCAATTACTTACCAGAAATTTAATTTTCAGGTAACACTACTAACCGTTTTGTATGAGTGTATGAAGGCAAATGCTTTAACAAGCATCTGCGCACTTACACGTGCCTCGTGCATGCGCCGGCCTCAGTCGCTCGCTCCGTATGCAAATTTCAATATCTGTGTGCACCTTCTCAATGGTCACCTCATTTTTTTACCAAGAAGTTTCGCTATATTCTATTTTCAGATTCGCCAATTTTCCGGCCGAGACCCTTACCAAGCAGCATCTATCGCCCTCACGAGAGAAGTACTGGAGCATGATGGTGTACAATAATGCGAAGCTTTGTAATGTGCTGTTTGCCCAGGAACTGGCTGAAGTAAGTGGCCAATAGAAATAAATTTTTTTACTACAATAAAAAAAATCATTGTTCTTCCCCTCTTTATGAATGTGCTTATTGAATTGGCAGCGCTGGAAGCAACGTGGCATCTCGGTGTTCTCGGTGCATCCCGGCAACATGGTGTCCTCTCAGATTCAGCGCAACTGGTGGTTCTATAAGCTGCTTTTCGCCATTGCCCGACCCTTCACTAAGTCATTGGTAATTGATTAACCTTTTCGTGAACTCTTACCTATTCGGAAGAGTCTCTACGGCTCCAAAAGATTTGTTTTTCGAGCTAATGGAAAAATATGTCTTTGTTTTGGGCAGCAACAAGCGGCAGCAACCACGATATACTGCGCCACCGCCAACGAATTGACCGGCCTGAGTGGGCTCTACTTCAATAACTGCTACTTCTGCAAACCCAGCAAATTGTCTCAGAGCGAGGCACTACGGAAGGAGTTGTGGCAGCTCAGCGAGGAACTGGTGAAGACTAGAGATGGGTCGATGTTTAGGTAGCTGTTATCGCTGTTATCTACAAGATCAAAAGTAGCAGACACATCCTTTGGCTGGTTTTTCAAATAAACAGTAACTACATTCCTATGTTGTTTTTACTTAGTTTTCCCAGTCATTGACCATACTTAGCACATTGCTATCAGCAATTGAACATATTGTGAATATACATATAAAAGCACAAATAAGTAAAATTTGCACTGAAACCAAATAAAAATTTATTTCCACGAAAAGCAAAACAGTTTAAAATTTAGCGCAATTTATTTTTCACAACTGAACTAAAATGAAGTATCGTATTAAGTGATTCGTTATTTCTAATTCCAAATAATCGCGCATAGCGAACGAAACTTGAAAAAGTGTTTATCTGCAGACACGCTCACGGTCCAAAATTGTGATTTTTATCACGGTAATTTTATAACAGCTGCGATCGAAAAGAGCAAAAAACCCAACAAACAGCCAAATTTTAGAGGACAAAGACTACATCGACTGAGTTGGGGTTTTTAAATTTCGCATTTCTTTATTTCGAAAGTGTTTTCCTACTTACAAGTATATACAGTCTTAAAGTTAGTCTACGATAAATTGCATAAATTAAATTGATCAACTTAACTCCTTAGCCTAGGGCAATTGTATTTTGATATCTTCGAATTGATGTGGGTTCCTGGTGGGTGGGAGACGACACAATCACCATCTTACAAAAAAGCAGCTAATTTAGGACTAGAAATCCGAGCAACGCCCCTTGCGTTCCCAATCGCCATAGCGGGTTGGTTCGGGCCCAGTGGGGCCACCGCCTTCGCCTGTATGTGGATTCACGCCCTTAGGCCAGGGCCTTAAAGGCTCGAGCTCCTGGAAGGGGTGACGAGACAATTCGTTCCAGTTGGGCGTCTGGCCGCGCAGTTTCCTCTGGAACTCCACAATGCGAACACTCATAGTCTTCGGCGCACTTTTGACTTCAGCTCCAGCGGGATAATCACAGGTGGAGGACGTGGAGAAGCACGAAACTGCAAGTAAAATCAAATAAATGTGTTACGGATGCAGTTGCTTCGAGAGGCAGTCCAGAGAGGAGTTGGTACCTTGTTTGACTGCCTGTGGCAGCAGGCGGCTGCTCTGCCGCGTGAAATTCGCAATCGAACTCATTTTTGTTTGTTTTTGTTATTCGCTTAATTTATCAATTAAATGTCGACGAATTTAAATTCCGTTTTGAATATTGTTTTCCGTTACTGAACTGCACAATTCGATAATTCGCGTCTTTGCGTTCGCTTTTAATGTCTTGCTTTGCTGTTGGGGTTTGACTGAGTGTTTTGCGGCTCTGCGTTGCGGCCGCTTAAATACTCGCCGCACCAGCAAACATCGGAGCGGTGACAGCGACGTCGTCATGAAACGCTGAAGTGGTAGTATCGTGCTGCGAATGCGAACAGTGGAGCAAAGTGGAAAGCACAAAAACAGAATCGCTGGCAAGCCGACAAGCAGAAAAGAGGTGGAAATAGGGAGGAGACAGAGCGCTGGAAGAGACGCCGTAGAACGACGTCCTTAAATGCACGTACACACTACGGCACATTGCATTTTTCAGCGCAAGTTCGACCCAGATAACCAAATTACCCCTCCGCGCCGCAGCACGAGACTCGACCCAACGACGCGACGAGTCATGTCAGCAGGAGACCCCAAAAGCAGCGGCGTTCGGCGTTTCGCTGTGAATCACTCATTTTATGGCTATGCTGCGCAAGTCACGTTTATCTGCGGCAGTCCCGTAGCCAGGAATCTCCTTCCAGAGGGGCTCGAAATTATTATTGTCTTTGGACTAATTTTACCACGGCCGAAATTTGGAATAACAAAATTATACAATTGGAGGTTACCGAAACATGAGCATACCCAGAAATTGTTGGACGGGGCTTATTTCGGTTTTATTCGAAAAAAATACCAAATAGCCAAAGCAGAGATAATTGTCTGACCTGCCCAAATTCGTTACACCCCTTCAGCCTTAAATTACGGGGCTTATGGGTTCACATACCCCAACAACTGAACAACTCACTACGTTTGTCTGTTTGCACGAAAAGTGCAAATAATAATACGATAAATCTTACGTCGTATTGTACTTTGGACAGCAGCGAATTACCTGTCTCGCTCCAAAGTTAAAAAGACTTACCACGATGACGAAATAATGAGAGATATTTCACAATTTGTTTTTGCTCCATGAAGTTAAGTGTGAAGTGGCTATGTGTCTACTGCATACCTGCATCGGCACGCAGCTCCATCTATGCGTAGTAATATTGCATCCAAAAGATAAACGTGACTTGGGCAGCATAACTGAACGGATGTGATTGATTGACGGTTCACTGGAAACAACGCTCGCCTCGTCTATCGCACATTTCGTGTTCTGCCATATGCCGCCGCTCTAGGTCATGTGCTACAGCAAGGGGTTGATTTCTTCGACTGGGTCCAAGTTGCGCCGAAAAGACCAAAAGCGGCTCGTTGCTGACTGCCGTAAGTACTACGTGCATTTAAGGACGTCGTGCTACGGCGTCTCTTCCAGCGCTCTGTCTCCTCCCTATTTCCACCTCTTCTCTGCTTGTCGGCTTGCCAGCGATTCTGTTTTTGTGCTTTCCACTTTGCTCCACTGTTCGCATTCGCAGCACGATACTACCACTTCAGCGTTTCATGACGACGTCGCTGTCACCGCTCCGATGTTTGCTGGTGCGGCGAGTATTTAAGCGGCCACAACGCAGAGCCGCAAAACACTCAGTCAAACCCCAACAGCAAAGCAAGACATTAAAAGCGAACGCAAAGACACGAATTATCGAATTGTGCAGTTCAGTAACGGAAAACAATATTCAAAACGGAATTTAAATTCGTCGACATTTAATTGATAAATTAAGCGAATAACAAAAACAAACAAAAATGAGTTCGATTGCGAATTTCACGCGGCAGAGCAGCCGCCTGCTGCCACAGGCAGTCAAACAAGGTACCAACTCCTCTCTCGACTGCCTCTCGAAGCAACTGCATCCGTAACACATTTATTTGATTTTACTTGCAGTCTCGTGCTTCTCCACGTCCTCCACCTGTGATTATCCCGCTGGAGCTGAAGTCAAAAGTGCGCCGAAGACTATGAGTGTTCGCATTGTGGAGTTCCAGAGGAAACTGCGCGGCCAGACGCCCAACTGGAACGAATTGTCTCGTCACCCCTTCCAGGAGCTCGAGCCTTTAAGGCCCTGGCCTAAGGGCGTGAATCCACATACAGGCGAAGGCGGTGGCCCCACTGGGCCCGAACCAACCCGCTATGGCGATTGGGAACGCAAGGGGCGTTGCTCGGATTTCTAGTCCTAAATTAGCTGCTTTTTTGTAAGATGGTAACTGTGTTGACTCCCACCCACCGGGAACCCAACTCAATTCGAAGATATCAAAATACTATTGCCCTAGGCTAAGGCGTTAAGTTAATCAAATTAATTTATGCAATTTATCACAGACTAACTTTAAGACTGTATATACTTGTAAGTAGGAAAACACTTTCGAAATAAAGAAATGCGAAAATTCAAAACCCCAACTCAGACGATGTATTCTTTGTCCTCTTCAATTTTGCTGTCGGTTGAGTTTTTTGGTCTTTTCGATCGCAGCTGTTATAAAGCTGCCGTTATAAAAATCGCAATTTTGGACCGTGAGCGTGTCTGAAGATCAAACACTTTTTCAAGTTACTTATTCGATACATAATGTTTCGTTAAGAAGCGGCGATTTTTCGGAATTAGAAGTACTGAATTTTCGAGTGCTGGTCAGTTCATATTAGCAAATTACTGAAATAACGACGATGTTTAAAGTGTTTGATTTTTCGTGAACTTATTTTTTGATTTCTTTTTGCTAAATTTTTTCCTGCTTTAAAATACATAATTACAATCTGTCTGTGTGGTCAATGACTGGGAAAAGTAAGCTGTAACCTGTTTTGTTGTTGTTGGAAACTTGAGTAACAACACAACGGCGGAATGGTCAAAATAGGCTTTTGAGGTCGCTGTGACTAGGAGACTGCATCCCTACTCCAAATAGAATCGTAAGTTAGCTTAAAGTCAATCACTGCTGCCAAAAATGTACATTCCACGGCTTAGCATTCTTGTAGATCATCACGCTCCAGTGGTACCTCTCTGGCAAAGGCGAAGACGGCAGAGGCTGCTTGTTTAGATTCTCGGCCGAATCTCAAAATAGATAATAACGCAATTATTGATAAAATGATAAAAAGAGCATCAACAAGAAGTACAAGTTATGCATTGAAATTTGCATACGGAGCGAGCGACTGAGGCCGGCGCATGCATGAGGCACGTGCAAGTGCGCAGATGCTTGTTATCGCATTCGCCTGCGTAAGCCCGCAAAAAGTTGTTAGTAGTAGACGTTGAAGGGCAAAAAAGCTAATTCTAGATTCCAGTGGAATCGATCGCTAGTTCAAAGTCTTTGGAAAATATTTCCAAACGCAAGTCAATTCAATAATAACAATTCGTTATCGGAATCAAGAATTTAAAACTTTTTTTCCATGCAATTAATAATATTCAGACATGCGAAATCAATGCTTATGATAATTAGGAATTATTTTTATAAAAAATTAAGTCATTTAAACGCCTTCTTATAGTAGAGGATAGAAATGGCTAGACAGCCAAGAGAAGCAATATCTCCTTGCATGAATCCGTTTAAAAACCTATAAAAACAACTCTTTGGGTGTATCGCCGTTTATTTAAAGGCGCATTTGCAACAGTCGGACGCACATACCCAACTCGATTGGACTTTGCTCCTATGGCGAGCGCCGCACATTCATTAAATATGAGATCGCAGATTGCAAACGAGAAAATAAAAAACAACCACAGTCGTGCTCGCTCTCCATTTGCGACATCGCTAGCGCCGACCACAGCAGAGCCACAACCAAACAAGCCACCAACCCATCGAGCTGCGAATTGGAATGTGTTTTGAATTTGGCGCGGCGACGGCGGCGGCGACTGCGATGCAACGCAGCTTAGAATAGAACAAACGAGTTTTATCAGTTTCTTTTTCAATTCAAACTCATTACGAATTCATAAAAATCTTGTATCTCTTCTTCTGCCCTCCTCTTGTGTAATTGTAAACAATAACTTGCCAGCCACTACAATCGGTCGTTCGCATATGATACATGATAATAACTCTTTGAAAGTTGAAGAAAAAGAAAAAATTGGAAGCTAAAAATTAAAATAATTTTTATCAATATATAAGCTGTTATTTTTGAAAGTGGTATAAGTAAAGTTTTTACAAAAATGTAGATAATGGCGGTTTTAGATAAAACTTATTATGATCTTTTTATGGGTAAACAATTTATAGTAAAAAAAATGAAATTCTAGTATGTATTTGGAAGATGGAAGTTTTAGCTCTTAACAGTATCGACACTGAGAGTGAAATGTAAACATTAAAATATCTCGCAATAACAGAAAGTGGACTTATACCACTTTAAAAAATAACAGCTCATATTTAGTCTATTCTTAAGCCAACAAACCAAATTATTGTCCGAACTCAAGTGACCATATTATATAAGTAAAATTGCGTCGTTATAATTATAGATTAAATTGCATTCATTAGCAAAACTGGCAATCAAGTAAGTTTAATGGAATAAAGGTTGTGCCCCTTGTTATTGGTTTGCGTCATTATCTCGAGGTGAGATTTTCGAATTAATCGCGGAATTTTTAGCGCTTGATTGGAATAGGGAATTCAAAAAATATTTGCCTTATAATGGCTTGTTCTGATTTAATCGAAAACCACTGTACATTTGATGAAAGTCTTCCTTCGCGTTACTTTTGTTGCTTTTTTGTATAGTATTCATCGAAGTTAAAAGATGAGAATGAAGTTTTTGCAAATTGTGCCTTATTCATTTTGAACATGCTGCGATTGCAAGCCGTGAAGCTTGGGCCATGAACCGTTCACGAGACATGAGGCACATCTACACATCTACGTGCCTGGCCTGGTGTACACATATTGCTGCTGTCGTCTGGCCGTTCAATTGTTTGGCTTTTGTTTATTCTTCTGTCATTTTCGAATCTCCAACCACCAAACAATCTTCTTGTTGAACGCGGCAGAAAACATTAAAAGAAATCACGCGCAAGTCACATGAAAGATACAAATGCCGAAAAATGACGAAATTTATGCGTGTTACATCCATTTTTTTTATTCACATACTCAGATGACCATAGAGTGCATTTATTTCGAGCGTTGTGGGATCATCCTGTTTTCCAAATATATTTTTGGCTAACAGTTTAAATGGGAAACAAATAAAAAGAAATAACAATTTAATCTCTCGTGTGAATGCGACCTTATTAGTACACTTCTGTGCATCAAAACGGCATATAAGAGCGGAAGTGAGGAAGAGCGGAACTTTAATTAAATAGCACCGATGACAAGTCTTGTCCAGCGCTGTTTATATTAACTTGGGGTAGGGCATAAATCTGTTTTTTTGAGCATGGCTTGTTTACGATCATCAGGCAGTCTCACTTGATATATTGTGCGTTTTAAGCATTAATGTACTTGTATAAAGACAATATAGTGTAAATAAAATTTGCCTTCAGTTGACAATGGCATTTTTTTGTCTTTCCAATACTAAAGCAAGTGCTTAATCAATCGGTGCGTCTGGCTTTTGTGTTCGCCGACGGCTGGGTTAAACGAACCAAGAAAAGTGCTTGAAAAGCGCATTGAACTTCAGTCAGAATGGCTCGAAAATGCTACAGCGATCTGTGCCGGAGCTGTAAAAATATGGACCAAGATGATGTGTAGTCCTCGCACCATATTCCACGGCTTCACAATCCAATGATCATCGAGGTATAATAAGGCAAACTCCATTCGTTTTCAAGTTCTACGGCAGATAAGTTTGCTATCGAGTCAAACCTACATTTTTCTATGCCAATCGCATTTTAAGAATTAATTTGGATAAATTAACTACCCACAATAAAAATAACAGAATGGAGAATATATTCTTACAACTTTATTATTATACCACCGAACCGGGTCGGGTCACTCATTTTGCAAGTGCCTGCAACGGAAAAACATATGTAAAATTTAATTTTTTGCACGATTTTATGGGATTTTGGAACGGGCTCCAATTGGAGCAACTTAGGTTTTTTGGTAATTATGTGAGTGGTTTGGGCATCTCCTATCCATGCACTTCCCTCTTGTGGCATTTAAAGTTGATTCCAATTGCCGGAACCGGGTCGGGTTACTCATTTTGCAAGTGCCTGCAACGGAAAAACATATGTGAAACCGAAGTATCCGATGAGCTTGCCAGATTAGGTTGACTCTAATCACTCTCTAAATACTGCACTGTCTAAATGTTCATCAACATAATATGAAAGTGTTTTATAGAATTTTTGCTATCAAAAGTCATGTTGCTTTGGAACCAGCACTCATCTTTTCTGAACTATCACAGTTCCTGCAATCTAGCCTATGATAAGTCCGGACTTCTGATAAGACCGACAGTCTGAAAAGCAACGCATCTGCAATGAAAGTATTGGCCGCATTGCATTGCCATTGCCGATTTTCTTAAAACCTTACCTTGACCAATTTCAACAAGAATTGTAAACTTATTTTTATAAATTATAATATTGTTCACATATAATGTACCTAGTTTTCAAATGCCAGAAGCGCAGCGCTCTGTCCTGCAGGCACTGAACAAATACCAAGAGCGTAAGCGAACACTAACCAGGCACCGCTTTCAGTTGCAACTTACTCTTAATATAACCAAATGGGCTGACACATCCAACTGCCAGACCGCATTTGTAAACACTGGCATCATTTGTTTACAGTATACTTTAAGACGAGGTTCCCAAGGTTTATAGGTCCTGGTCCGACACTTGCCTCTTCTAACAGAATTGCGTCTTCGTATCAAGTTCAGTAAAACCAAATGCACAATTCCCAAGTCATGTGGTACTAAAGAATTACATATTTGAAAATCACCATAAAAGAAAGTCCCTATGGCAAACCTTTCCCGCAAGTTAGAATTCGTGTGATAGCTGCGCACAGTTTGTAAATCTTTCTTAGTTAATAATTGAAATAAATAAAAGGGATGGGTAATGGTAGAATTACTCTAGCGGTAAGGTTAGAAATCGTGTCAGCTGACAAATCTATCTTACCCGAACAAAATGTTCGCTATTACTCTGACCGGATTGAGTAGTAGAAATTTCTGCGTCGATTAGAAAACTACCGCAAAAGTCGTGTCAGCTGTGAAAAGAATGTTGCCACCCAAAAAATTCACTTGAAAATGAAATAGCAATAATGCTTTTCCTATGCAAGAGGTAATATGGCAACACTGATTAAAACAAGCGAATATTTATTGGAAATACAATCCACCTGCGCTTTTGTTTGCTTTTAATTTGTACACATCGTACATTTTACACAACACTCAACCCATTGAGTCAATTATTTCGTCGTTTGAATTCATTTTTCACGATATATTTTGTTTGTGAACTCTGTTGCAGAAAAGTGTTGCCAGTGACCTTCGATTTTAGTTCAACAAAAGAAGTGATTGTTTTTGCCGAAATTAGTTAAAAAAAGTAGTACACAATATAAAGAAGTAACAATTATGATAATTCTGTGCCATAAATTTAATAAAGAATGTAAAATTTCATCTCAGAAGAAAATAAACAGTGTGTTTCTATTGTGCACAAAACTATACGGCAGCACTAGCAAAAAGAATAGACTGACAGCTGCAATCCGGTTAGCTGTTAGAGTAACTGGGCAAATTGCTATCCGGCACGATTGAATCCGACACCGCTGGACTAATTAGACCATAACGCAGCGCTGCGTTGAGTTATTGCGCTAGCGCACTGAAATGCGCCATTGCGCTGATACACCATTTGGCAATACTGTGGCGCAGTAGCGCAACTCAGCAAAAATTCAGTTGATACATTCAGCGCAGTGTTGCCAGTTTAGCCTTTTTGAGGCTAGATCTAGCCCTTTTCTTTGTCGTCTAGCCTCGAAAATTTCCATCTAGCCTCTAGCCTTTTTTGTAGCCTTTTTATTTTTTGCATTAGCCTCTTGTAGCCTTTTTTAATATACCGTATTTTTTTTTTTTAACGAACAAAACTCTATTTCGAGTAATTAGTCGTTTAAAAAATTATTAGAATTCACATTAAAAGTCACTGATGAGGTTTTCTGGCAACCGAAATAACTATCTGGCCTGCCTATGTGAGCAATAATACTAATTATTTGTTGTTGTTCACCTAAAATCGCTTTGTTTCAGAACAGAAATATGCAGCTATTGTCATTTCTTTTTGGTAACTCAGTCCGAATAAAAAATTATTCCATCCAAAATGTAAATAATGTAACCTTGTGCTCTAAGAAAAAACTTCCAAAATGAAGCGTCATTTCAGTGTGAAATTGTAGCTAAATCTGGTCATCGATTGTCTTTTCGAATTTTTGATTCTGGGAATTGATTATTTGCCCTTTACTAACGCTAAATTTCATTAAGCTGTCATGCTGAATTCTCTTTTAACTGTTCGATATGCTCTGAAAAGAACAAATTTTTCTGCCATGAGTTTGAAATCACGGATGATATTTAAAGATTTGCAAATAATCGGGATTTATATACAAATTCTGATTCTTCAGATGAGGAGGAAATATTTTTTGAGATATGTATAAACATTTAAAGTGAGATTCGTAGTGTTTTTGTTAACCAAGACAATCAATGTATCGCTATGTATTTTGTTAATCGTTCTTTAAGAATGCTTTTTGTTCGTGCTTTTCTTCAACTGATACAAGACCAAAAGTCCAAATGCAGTGTATACATGTTATTAAATGTATGTTATTTATATGCTTAATATATCTTAAGAGTTTAAAGACTGAATTCCATTGCTATTTTGGCTGTAATCGTACTTTTTGGTAATTGTTGTGTTATGTTCATATAGTATATAAATTTATGTATACTCACAGAGACATTTATAATAAAAAAACAATTTAAAAAGATCTAGCCTTTTTCTAGAGCTTTTTTTAAAGTCGTCTAGCCATTTCTAGCCTTTTTTTAAGCCCATCTGGCTTCTTTCTCAAAAAATTTCTGGCAACACTGATTCAGCGTAGTGTTGCCAGAGCCTAGCGATGCGTAGCACAGCGCAGCGTTATTCTAAGACCCCCTTTGTTGGCAGAGACTTAATATAGACGCTGGTGTTGCATTGACGAATTTGTAACTCAAAGCGCAAATGTGTTGAACCAATCTTATTTTGCAATATTAGGTTTGCTCATTATATTCTACAAGCATACTTAGGTCTTCATTACATTCGCAAACAAAATAACAAAACAAACCGAGCCACAATTTTCATAAATAAACAATCTTTTTATTAAACAATTCAATTGAAAAAACACTTAAAACGTTACAAACACGTACTACAAAAATTCTTGTAGATATAAAGTTATGCATACAAATTGAGATCATTGTTAAATATTTGTACAAACACATACAAAAATTTTTAGATAAAAAGTTATACATAAAAATTGATATCACTGTTAAAAATTTGTGCAAATCCACTTAGTGGTCATTATTTCCTAAATTATAAAGAAAATAATTATAAAGAAAATAATTTGGGAGAATTTAAATATAACCGTGCAACTTTCACAAAACCGCCAAAATAGTGATGGTTGATAGCCAATACAAACCGACAAAACCGCTGTAAATTGTGGGTATCATGGAGCAATTGAGTTGACGCATTGCGCTGGCTTCAGTGTATCAACGCACAAAAATTTGCGCTATTACCCATGCCATGGCGCTGTATCATTTTGGGTATCCTGGCGCAATTGAGTTAACGCATTGCGCTGATACACTTCACTGCGCTAGCGTCAGTCTATCAGCGCACAAAAAATTGCCCCCATTTCCCCATTTTAAATTGAATTCCAGCAAAATAGCAAAACTGGCTTCTTTACAACAATTACATTCACAATAGTACAGTAAAGTTCTTGGTGCACACGATAAAAGCTGTGCGTAAAAATCTTGTGCCTCGAAATGGGTTGTTACATGTGCTATGCATGTTTTACAATCGAATTCGATTTCGAAACATGAAGTACATTCGATTTCGGAACATGAGGTTGGTTTGCGGAAATGATGAATGGAATTCAGGAGAAATTTCTACAAGACCAATTTTGATGAATCATCCTAAAAGTGTGCACTTAAAATACAAGATACGCACTCCTACGGAAAACGTGGAAGAAAGGGAAAAATCGAAAATTGACCGCAAAAATATGAAAATTTCTGCTTTTTTCTACTCTACGCGACGGCCAAAGAGCAAAAGAATGTCAGCGAAACGTATTTCCGGGCAATTTGCATGCCCATTCCGCATTTATGACGCAAAAACTGATTAGTACGCATGCGATAAATTTTCGTTACGTTGTGGCGAAATCCAAAAATTCCAAATCGCATGCGATTTTTCGACGATTTTGTATGGAAAAATTTTTCCGTTATAAGTTTGTGATTTTTCGCGTTTTTCGTTACGTCATTTCATTTGCATTACGTTAAATTGAAAGCAGGTGGCAGGGCAACCGGTACCTCCTGTACCACACCTTTCCTTTTCTGTCTCCCTCTTTATTTGTGTGTGTGTGTAACCTTAACATTAATTAGCATTATTCCTTTGATAACCGGTGGGATTTTTTTTTCTGATTTCAAATGATACGAATCAATTTTATTCGTATTCAAATTTAAACCAAATGTGCTATTTTTATAGTTTTTGCAAATTTATGAATAAATAATGCGTTCAATAAATCAATAGCCTCTGCTCTGTGCCCCTCCCTCAACAATACCCCCTTACAATGAGCAGTGTAACTAAAAATGTTCCTCTTGTTTGCATATCAATTCACTGCGCTAATATGAAAATGAATTCGAATGCTATCGGTCTATTGAGCACACATGCTCCAAATAACAAAAACGGTGGGTTGGTTCCGAACGCGCTCATGTGTGCCGAATAGAGCGTGCCGAGTTCGTTCGCACCCATCAACCAAACCGTCTTATCTGAGTTGCAGCGATCGGACTGACAGGGCTGCATCGCCTCATTTAATGCTACTAAGAAAACAAAAGCGGGCATTTAATGCTGATCAAATCTGCGATCAGGTCACATTCAAGCCGCACTTTCGAAGAGCTGTTGCTGCTGACTTGTGCTTTTGGGGCACATCGACTGAATTTAATGCATAGTAGCCCTGGTTTTTGTAAAATTCCTTCATTAGTCGTCAGAATTTGTCCACGCAGATGGAAGTGTAAGCAGTTGAGTTTCGCGTAGCGACGCTTTCGTACACCGAAGAAGCTATCTCGAGCTTCTGTGACAAATTGCGTAATCAGTCAAAAATTTACCGCGCTACATTTTAAAGAAAAACAAAAAAAACATCATAGAGTTTTCAGTGACTTAAAGATGAAGTTTTAAATTCTTAGCAATATGCTTAAAATGATATTAAAAAAAGCCGCCGCCGTGGCTCGGCCGCGTTCGACGCCTGTTGCCTGGAGCCGCTGCTTCAAAAGCCGACTTATACAATTCAAATAAACCGAAAAAAACATTCGTTGAAGTATATTTTAATGAATAATATAAATAAATTTAAAGATGGCATAAATTCATAAAAATCGAAAACTTTTGCTGCCTCTCAATGTTAACATGAAAATATTTTTTATAAAAATATTATGAAATCGATGAAGAGCACACTTCGCACAATGTAGCGAGTTCATACAAGCGATGACCGAAAATAGATAATGTGGATGCGACATTGTTAAAATTTAGAACAACTAATATTTGGCTGGAGAAATCTGCAGGTATGATAAATAAGTTCAATCAGTTTCCCAAAATCTGATAAATTTAAAATCTATATATGTATTTACATATTTTAAATATATTCGATTTTGAGTTACTGAAGTTCCATTGAGTGCTCAGGTGCGGACCCACAGAAGAAGTTGTTGGATGCCGTTTATTTTGCTTCAGTCGGTAAAATAAACATAATGAGGGGCAGAGAGGCTTCTGAAAAAATCTTGCGAGCAGGGAGAGACTGAACAAAATTGAAGTCTTGTGCTAGTCACATGCTACCTTAGCCGTTTTCCAGTAAAATCTATCGGAACTATTTATTTTCCATTATAGAAGTAGTAGTTCAAAGGAAGAGAATCCGGGGATTCATGCAGTAGAGACGGCACTGCGTTCAGCCACCCTTCCAAAGGCGAGCGCTGACCGAGCATATAATATGCCTACTGTTCCATTGATCGAGTCTGCTCGTACGACAATTTTCCATCTAGCCGTATTACAAATGCGAAGGACTTCGGTTTGAATGGAAATTAACCATGAATTGGGTTGCATGGCCTCGAGTGCACTCATTGCATTCGCAACTTAGTGGCTTGCAACGCACGAGGCTGAGTGGAATCGCGCTCGAATACGCATTTGGGGCATGTGTACGGGTTGGTTCCCATTGCGGTGCTGCCAGCCACTGGGGGAGAGAATCAGCGGGGCGCGCACACAAAGACTCGAGCGGATGTGGCCATGCAGACACACACATGCAAACATGCATATGCATGCGCTACCCAGGCGTTTATAAGCTCGTGTGCGATGATGGGGGAGAGTAGAGTGCGGTTTGGTTAGCTGTTGCTTGGAATGGGGGCGGGGGAAGGGGCGCATAGGCCTGACGTTGCAAAGCTGCGCAATTGTTCAAACACGCGCTAAACCAATTGACGCATGCATTTGCAGCAAACGTGGCACAATCCACATTTGAGCCGCTGCGGCGAGATGCGTGCCGCAGCGCAATGCGATTGTGTATGTGTGTGTGTGTGTGGTAAACAATGTTAAGACGCACGGCACACATGTCGCTTGCGCGGTGCTCAGTTGCTTTAGTAATATGCGCAATATTATATATACATTATATGATCGGTAAAGCTCAACATAAAAGACTATTGAATGGATAATGCTATGAAGTTTTTGAATTTGATTAAGAGCCAGTTCGAGGTTACCAAAAATGCAATAAAATAAATTGAAGTTGCCAAAATATACCGAAACATTGCATGTTGTGCTATAAATAACAGCCCATTAAGTTGAACAGGACATCAGGACATGTACCAAGTGTAGGCAATTAAAATCGTTGTCATTGCCAAATTGTGCAATACTTTTGAAACGTGATAAATTGCAAATATTTATTTAAAGCCGCCTAAACATGCAGAAGGCACCACTTGCCAAAGAATTCCCCAGAGCCCTCAAAGTGGGCGCGGCTGCCCCGTGCGAATTACGCATATCACGGACTGTGAATTGGCAGCCGCTCACAATCCCCTCCCCAAACGAACGCAATGCTAATTAGCATTTTCATTTGCATATTTTTCAATAAATTTTAATGATTTATTATGCGGCACGCAACGTTGCCAGAACACAATAAATCAAATTAAATGAAACAATGGAAAGAACGCACGCGAATCGAACAATCGATGCAATTTTTGCGGGTTGCATTTGTCAAGCATTTAATTATTTTCGTAATTAGCGCCGTCCGCTGAAAAGGCGTGGCCTGCCTCCTGGTTGCATAGTGCAGGCGTGCTTTTTTTGTTGACATTATTTCCAGCATTAATTTAGCACTAATAGCATAATTAAATATTCAATTAGGCCAAGCTATCAACGCAGCAGAGCAACCCCATCTGCCTCGCTCCAAGCCACGCGCCTCATGCCTTCTGATGCAACAGTGCAAAGCTCATAAATTGCGCGTCATTGTTTGATTTCTACGCCATTAATGCCACTCGCCAACTCGCCATGCATTTCAATGCGTTCGATTCGAGCGCAAGCCGTCCTCCTCCTCCCCTATTTGTATTACAAAGCAGCACACACACACGCATGCACACACACAATGAAATGGCCATTTTAAAACGCGTATTCATGCGTTTTCTTGCATTCCTTTCTATTGTTGCATGCATTGCGCATACGCCCCGTCAGCTCTTGACGCAGCGATGCCGCCGCCATTGAAAGCAAAATGAGAAGTTATTACTTTTATTGCTGGCAATAAATATGCCTGTTACAGACTTCTGTTAAAAGCAAAGCCGGAGCAGCAGTTGGGTAACTGAAAATCTTATTCACTTCAAGCGAAGCGGAAAATATTTCAACGTTGATGACTCCAGTCAAGAGTAGGCTAAGTCCTGATTTCTCAAAATAAGAAATCGGCAGATAAAGCTGAAAAAATTAGCTATTCTATGCCAAGTCAAATCATAAAAAATTCCCAGCTCTTTTTCACTATCTACAATTTTGTAAAATTTTTGATACTTCCGTGGTCACAAGTCATAACTGTCTAAGTCTGTTTTTAAATTTTTTCAGCAGAGCAGTTTTAGTTGAGCGATTTTAGACTGCTTTCACAAAACTATTTCACAGAAGGCTGCAATAAATCAATTTGTATGGTATTATCTCTTAGCACTTTTATCGAAAAGGAAAGGTGGTTCAAAAGTTACATCACTATAAAAAGCTACTTTTTTTGTCGAAGTATCAGTTAAAATGATACAAATTTCTTTTCGAAGAAATTTACAGTTAATTGTAAACCACTTTAGCTTTATCCTAATTGAAATGACTTCCGTGAAAGTTTTGTTTGCCTCGATAAAAAAATTCACAGAAAGTTAAAAGAAGAAAAAAAGTATTTTCTATCATAAAATAAACAGCCAAAATATATGCGAACACTTCAATCAGAATTTTTCCATATGCGATTATAAATATTTAAATTCATGCAAATATTCCCAATATTCCTAAATTGATAAAACGGCTCCAGTTGGGCGAGCTTTCCTTATCCACTTCAGCACGAACGACATTTCATACAGAGAATATCGCTTGCGCGGCTGAAATGCTGCAATGCTGAAATGTTGAAATGTTGCTTGTGGAAAGTGGAAATGCTGAAGTGTGAAATGACGCATGTCCTTTGCAATGGAAAATACTCAGGCATCAATTTAAAAAGTGTCATTAAATCGACGCGCAAATGAAACGATAAATTTGCTACCACCCGCACAATCGCGTCCTACTGCCAGCTGGGACCGCACCATGCCTTACACCCACCGCACACCGCACCCCCGCTGCAAGCTGGCAAAGTTATTGCCACATTTGCTGGAAAGCGCTGACATGCAAAAATTATTGACAATTTGCTTGATCCATTTTAGCTCGAGTGTCATTTTGGCCTGGCAGCTGGGGCGTGGCTGCCTGCGTGCCAGCCTTCCTCCTGCGTATGCCATGTAAGCGGCTGTTAACAACGCAGCTGACAGCGACTGCAGAACACCCGCTCAGAGGTTATGCTGCGAGTTGCAGCCGCGCTGACGTTCGGCTCGTCCCTGCGCGCCCGGAAAGGCTGGTGTCGCTGTCAACGCAGATTCGATTTTCGATTGAAAATTATTTTCGCATTTTGCACGCGAGTTTTGCGCGCTTTGTTGTTGCTGTTACTGTTGCTGTTATTACTGTCGTGCATGCTCGCTCCTCCATTGGTTCCAGCTCGTCATTCCTGATATTTAATGCTTCCGCACTCCGTTCCTTCGCACTCCGTTGCTAGGCGATGCAGCAGCCTTGGTAGCTGGCATTTGGCGGCGCATGCAATTTTCTTGTCGACGTCACAGCAACAACAACAGCAACGAATGTGGCAACACACAAAATGTGAAACCGCATTCGAATGTGGCGTCATTTCGCCGTCACATGGAATTCGCTGCAATGCAATGCACGATTCTGAGGCACTGTGCGTCGCTTTTTGCCTGGTTGCATGCTACAATTTTGAGTGGGAGGCATGTGTGAAATGATATTTCCAATTGAATTGACATACAGTGATGGAAAAAGGAAATAGCAACAATACTTTTAACAAAAGCTTGAAGTTGTAAGTATCGCCAGTTAAGGTTGTTTTGTGATTGTCCAAGAGCACTATATTTAACATTTCAACATACAAAAATTACCATCAAGAATTTTTTGTGATCCGTTTCAAAATTCTATAAAATGGTCTAATATTTTACATAATTTTTATAAATTCAAGTATGTAGAGCCAGTGTATTTTTCTTCGATGCCCTCATTAACGAGTTATATTGTATGTATGAGCATTTGTTATTTATTCAGATAGAGTGAGTGAGTAGTCTATAAAGTCAAAGGGTACAGGTTTTATGCCTGGCCGACTTTTCTCTTATTACTTCTCTATCGCTTCTTTTGGAGGTTGGAAGTAGTGATGTTTTCATCGACACGCAGAAATGATGCCCGATTACGTCTTCAATATCTTCTTCCTGCAGAAGGCGCTAAAGGAACAGATTAATGTATGTATGTATGTATATGCGTTCTTCCGACACTGAGCAATCGAAGAACATTCCTTTAAGAGAGTGGCTTTCAATTACTTACTGCTTTAATCTGAAGTTAATCTTCCTAACCGTCTTGAATCACTAAGCATATGCCGAAATAGAGCTGAGCCATGCTCTGATTTGTATAAGTGCTTCCGCACAGCTTCATTACTTACGGAATAACTCAACAGCACGGACAAAGTCACGAGCAACGCTCACACAACCAACGAATTTTTAATAAATGCGAATGTTATTGAAAAGCCATTCGTTATTTGCAATAAATTGCAAATTTGGAAAATTTTCTGCTTCATAAATTTAAAACTTGCAATCTGCATGCATAAAATAGTTGTTGTTGTAATGTGTGGAGTTATCAAATCCAAGTGCCGAGTGCAAACAACATATGCAACGGTGCGAGAGCGCAGTGAAGGGGAGGCGCACATGAGAGATATGGGTATGGAGGAATTCGTGCAGCGGGAGCATACGGCGCCGTTATGCCTCAACATGGAATATTAGCGCCATTGTCAGTACACTGCAGCGCCCGACTGGAAAACGATGCGCTGCTTCCGCTTCATTTTGTGCTGTTGGCGCTGTTCCCTTGTATCCCTGCCTTCCGTGCGCTGCCACTTGCATTGGCGTTCATGGTGGTGCTTCATGAAGCGGCACTTCAAATCGCACGAGAGGACGCACACCATTCGCTTGCTGGCGCGCGAACATGACGCCGGCAGCGGCAAGGGCAGCGGCAACAGCGAAGGGACGAGGCAGCGTTCCATATTCGCAAATAAATAAATTTGCAAATTATAAACAAACAATGGCGCGCGAACTTTATTCAGATTTGTTGACACACACACACACACACGCATGCCTGTCATAATACACAAATAAACAAGCGCACATTCGGCTTGTGGACTAGACAGCAGCCATAAACGCTGTGCAACGTGGCGGATGAGTGCGCTGGATTGTCAGCGGCAAAGCCATTTCGGAGGCCGTTAAATGTTAAAACTACATAAATTAGAGCAGCACTCTCGTCCCGTAAGTCCAGCACTCACACATGTGCGCATTCTTATTTTAGTTATTTTGTTGTTGTTTCTGTTTATTTTTCTATTGTTGCGAATGATTGTGAAAAAGCTGCAATTTAAGTGCGAATTTTATTGGGGATTCAAGGCGAAAGAAATATTTCTGTAAATCCAAAATTTTTCATTGAAAATTATATCATCTGAATTTCAGGGTAGAAAGAGCTTCTTTTTCGGCTGTATGTGTATCTATACAAATGCAAATATAAATGAATAGATGCTATAAATTCATATCTTTCCAATAACTTTTATTCACCTACGCATTATTTGTGGCTGCCTCAGAATGTGCTGTTTTTATAATTAAACCACTACATAAACAAGTGACACATGCGCTTTTGTGCTCGAAGCTTGGGCATTCTAATGTCAATTATTGCTGGGAACTATTTATGGCAGCGTCATGCATAATTGCGTTTCACCCAAATATTAAATGCACCCTTTTGTGCATGCGGCACGCACGTTGAAAGCTGCAGGCAGCTGAGGGGCATGGCAGGCGGCTAGTGCACATATATTGTCAGTGTTGCTGCGTTGTAGTGGTAACTTCGAAAATAACACTGCACTTGGTGAAGCCGCAAATTCAAACTCGTGGCTTGCACCCGGCACTGGATGATTCTAATTCTGCGATGCAGCTGGACATGTTATTTAATTGGTTTTTGGTTTATTTGCATAATTAGATTTTGATAAACTTTTCAGCCATGCAATCAGGCGCACGTTCATCCCTCCTATAGGCGTTGCCGCCTATCGCTACATGTTCATATACACACACGCCCACAAACGAACATTTCGAAGTATCTGTTCGCATTGCAACACTGCACTATACCAAATTAAGCAGTGGGCGGTGGGCAGTGGGCGGTGGCCCTTGAGCGTGTGTGGAGAGAGCACACATTTTGCAAATCCTGTTCGGCGCCAAGGCCGGCGGCAGACTAGAGGCCTCATAATTTGTGAACACGCATGCATTATTGAAATTGGATTTTAATAATTTGAATTTATTTGATAACGGGAATTTATTCGATATACTATAATCAGTGCAACGTTTATACACAAACCAGTAGCAGTTTCGATTTAATGGAAAACGCATTAACGCTTCGACGGTTCAATAGGCCCTTCGTTACAAAAACCATACAAGTTATGCATTTTTTTTTGCATTATATCATTTTATTAAAAAAATAACGCTTTATTAGAAAACATAACTATTAAAGAAATTTTCAAATGAACCACGAACGCGAAAACTTCTTTACAAAAAAGTTTCGCCACTCACGCAGGGTTAATTATGTTGTTACCTCAATTTGGAAAAACACTTTAGAAAATTAATTAAAATCGTTTATGTGAAAGTCTAAAATTACGATACTAAATAAGCCTTTTTCGAGTATTTTTGTTGTCATTATGGAGGACATTACGGCATTATTAGACTGCATATATTTATTAAAATAGTTGAGTGCAGCTGATTTCGAATGAAATCAGAACCAATAACTTTTAAATGGCTAGAATCTTCGAAAAGCAGAGCAGTCTTTTCTGCTATGCAGAGCTTTCAATTTCCCAGCTTACGAAGCTTAACTTTGTTTGTGTACATATTTTCCATGCTGCAGATTTGCCTCAGTTTGTTGGTGTACTGCTAATGTTGCAGGGCTGTGTGCGTGTGTGTGTGCGTGTGTGCTTGCGGGTGTATTTAAAATTCCATGTGAATTGTTCACATAACTTTATGACTAATAAAAAATGGCGTTCTGCTTAAATGTGTCAAGAGATACTGTAGAGCTAACAAATTTTTCACATTAAGTTGACAACACACACACACACATACTGTTTGCACCCACTCACATCAGTGTTGTCAACGTTTCTTAACTCAACATTGGCTAGATTTGCATAAAAATAGCTGAAAATGGCTGAAATGTGAGATAGTTCAATATATTTTATTCTTTTTGAGCAAGTTTAAGTTCGAGTGTGAACATTTTATTTGCAAAGTTTTTATTTTCATACAATTTATGAAACTCCATTATCAGTTTTAACATAGAGAATAAATTATGCAATAATGAAAAAGTTACATGTTACGACGTTGTATTGAATGTTAGTAAGTATGACCTAAAATGGTAGAATTAGTCGATTCGAAAAAGATTTCGAACATTTCTGAAAATATTTTTCTCTGAGTGTAAAATGAATTGTAAGAATTTTAAGTTAAATGCGAGAAAAATATTAAAAACAAAACGATCGGAATATGCAAATAAGATAATAACTATGATACATATTAGCTGTTATTTTTGAAAGTGGAATAAGTCCATTTTTTACAAAAATGTAGATAATGCCAGTTATAGATAAAACTTCTCATGATCTTTCTATGGGTAAACAATTTAGGGTAAAAAAAATTTTTTATTCTAGTATTTGGGAGATGGAAGTTTTACCTCTTAATAGTATTGACACTGAGAGTGAAATGTAAACATTTAAATATCTCGCAATAACAGAAAGTGGACTTATACCACTTTCAAAATAAACGGCTCATATATCTGATATATATCTACTGTATCTAAAAGTTGTTGATTCGATAAAGACTACTTTTAACATATTTATAATGTGATTATTCTCTGCTAGAGTTATCTAATTCTAACCGAAAATGACAAATTTAAAAAGATAGCTAACGATTAACAGTTAGTAAAAAAAAGTTTTCAGATCTAGCCGGAGAAGTGCTAAGAGGACATCACTGACTCACACACGTGCAGTGATACAATCGCAGTGACAAGCAAAACAAGTTCGAGCCATGGACCAGACTTTGTTCTGGTTAACGATCGCTCTTCTACGCAGGTGCTCTCAAAGCCTTTGCAGCTGAAGTTGGCATGAAGAGTGAACTGAATGAACACGCAGTGGCGGAGCGCAGGAAGCCGCATTGTTGTTGGCAATGGCGATGTCGACGCGTGCGGATGCTAAAGAAGCAATTTAATCAGCAGCGAGCGACGTCGACGTCGACGCTGGCTGCAGCAACGACAGAGCAACGGCGGCGACGACAGCGGCAAGTGATAAAATCAGAAATGCTGACAGCATTATCCAGGCGTTTTTTTATTGCATACACGCTTGTCGCTGTGCCGCGACGCACGGCTCACAGCTCACAGCTCACGGTGAGTGCAGGTGTCGCTTGCTGTGCGCTGATGAGCGGCGGAGTGGGGGGTAATGCGGAGTAGCAGTGCTTAATTCAAAGATATCCTGTTTTTTGTGCTGCTGTGGTGCCGTCGCTGACGCTTGTGGCGCGTGCTCCCAAGGGGGTTGTTAACTTGTTTGGCTGCTGTTGTTGCTGTTACCGCGCGCTGGCTTATATTTTCATACTCGTATGCGATATGGCAGCTCTTTGGCTTAACAAGCGTGATAAGCAACAATAAACATAAAACATAAATTTGCGCGGGAATTTTTCTGCTCAGATGTGGCAGCAACTCCACGGGCACGCAGCTCCTATCGCAGGCGAGCTGACTTTTTGTTATTTGCACGCGATTTCGGCATATAAAATCAGCAGCGCAAAATACGATGCCGTCGAGGATTAGAGGCGGAGAGGGGCAAAAGCGCATATCAGGCATCCACTGGGAGCCAAATTAATTTTATCCCGGCAAAGAGAGGAAGGAAGCTAGGAAGGGAGCAGAGCACATTAATTGAATCATAATTTCGTATTAGGCAATTGACGCTCGGAATAAGCCAAATTGGCAAAAGTAAATTAAAAAAAAGTTAAATCGCTTGAAAAAACGCACACAAACGAAAAATGCCACTGCTGTGCAATTTAATATGACAGGCGGAGCAAGGACTGCCATTGTCAGCGTTTTATGGCGTTTTCTTGTTTGCATACAAAAATGGAATGCAAGCGCGGGAATCGCAGCGCAAAATTGTTGCAAGTAAACAATAAACATGTCACTTGCAATTGTGGCAAACGCAGCGGGAAGCAGCCGCCTTCCACTACCACTACCACTTCCCCTTTGCACGTCACAACCGGGCTAATATGCAAGTGCATGCATCTGCATGTGTGAGTGAGAATTTTATGTTGCCAGCGCGTTCCACTTAAAATACATTCTTGTGGGTGATAACTCAAAAGTGGACCTTTTTTGTGGGTGATAACTCTAAAGTGGACAAATTTTGCTAGGCCCTAGCGAAGATAGTCAACAGATCTGTCCCTCTGCTGTGTTCATGAATAGTTTAACAGTAGGTACTTGACAATAGATTTACCCACAAAATTTAATACATATTTTTACGAATATACGTCAAATTGACGTATATATTAAAATGCGATTTCTTTTGGTGTAGGCAGACACCATACCATTCAAATAACAGAGAATTTCTATTTATAAAACTTGATTGCCTTTTTCTTGCGAATTTAGTGAAGCCACAACTCCAAAAGTCCGAATTGCTGTTGTTGTAGTACTCTCATTTGAATTGTAGAATGCGCACATTGCAATTTTAATACAGTGAAAATTATAAGAATTCGAAATTAAAATTGCACCCGCGCATCCGCGCAAGTCTCGCGTGACCTCCGGCTGGGCATTCAAATGCAGATTGTGGCACTCATTTGCATTTGCGAAAAATGAAAATGTAGCACGCTGCGAGTTGGCAGTGATCCGGAGAAGCAAACGGTTTGCAATGAGAACGCCTCACCTGCCTCCGTGGGTGGATGGGCGGTCGGCATACATAAACGCCATGGTCGCCACAAGAGGAAGCGCGCGCCTGGTATGTTTTGCGCATGCATTTCTGTGTATGTGCGCGGGAGGGAGTGCGGCCAATTCATGGCACATGCAGCTTGCTCTGGTTGTGGCTTATTATGCGGCACTGGCCCCACTCTGCTTCCCCGCTTGCTTGCTTGCTTTCTTGCATTCAAGTGGCAGCCGGATGCGAATCCTGAATGGCCCATTCATCGGTTGCAATGAAGCGGCAGCGGAACACACCGCCACAGTGGCAGCGTTCGCAAGGAAGACACTAATAATGCACACACACACACACACACAGACAGCAGTGGGTGGCACTGCCTTACGGCCTTGCCGCATGTGGCGCTTTTCATTTAAACGCTCGCATAAATACGGTATCGTATAAATAAGCCATGTGCGTTCACACCCGCCGCCAGTGAAGTGGGCGTGGAGGGCTGCAAACGCGGCTTGGCGGCGGCAGTAGTAGTAACCGTTATTTTTACCTAGCCGCATACAAGCTACGAACATTGAATGCAGCTGGCGCTGCTGTCGTTGCACAGTGGGACGTTTTTACAATATTATTTAGGAAAATATATTTTTAAAATATGAGCCCTTGATTTTGAAAGTGGTATAAGTCCATTTTTTACAAAAATGTAAATAATGGCATTTTTAGATAAAACTTATTATGATCTTTCTATTGGTAAACAATTTAAAGTAAAAAAAAATTTAGATTCTTGTATTTGGGAGATGGAAGTTTTAGCTCTTCATATTAGTGACACTGAGAGTGAAATGTAAACATTTAAATATCTCGCAATAACAGAAAGTGGACTTATACCACTTTCAAAATAAACGGCTCATATATATTCTCAAAATTATAAAAATTGATTTGATAGGATTTAATGTAAAAATTACAGCTACACTGGTGCACGGTGGAATAATTTTGTTTGTAGTGGAAAAGGGGGAGTGAGGGGGGAGGGGGTTGGTTTTGTTGACCATATTTCTCAAATGAATGCTAGAAGAATAAAGCTAAGAAGGGAATAAAAGATTTCAAGATAAAAAACCGTTTGAATGGTATGGCCAATTTTAAGAGATTTGAAAGTTATTTAAAAATATAGCGATATTTTTTCAGTTATGCTACTGTAATTACTGCTATTCCAGCCAGCGATATCAATAGCTCCATTTTAGGACAATATGCATATTTAAAAAACATAATTTTTTGACAAAATTAAAATTTTATAATTTTGCCATGCTAGATTGCAAAAATGTCACACAGTGCGGAGCTGTGAAATTATGGCGCAAGGTGCAGTTTGCGGCGAGTAGTGCTGCCACAGTTGCCACTGTTGTTGCAACCTTTTGTTGCCGCAACACTTTGGCCAAGTGTTGTCGAGTGACGTGACGGAAGGGGAAGCGGGCGAGTGCAAACGGTGCGGTGAATTGGCGCAGCTGCATAAATTTGGCTGCGGTTCGCATCCACGTGAAAATGTGTGCAGCAAATGTTTGCCGGTTCATTGCTGGCTCCGCTCGTTTACTCCTCCGCGAGCACTTCAACCGACTCCGGCTCTGACTCTGCTTTTGCCAGCGCAAATTGTAAACTTGCAAGTTTATTCAAGTTGTTGGGCGTTGGGCGCTATCCCTTTTGTTCTCTTGCCTTAGTCAGTGTAGAAGGAGCTGCGGTAGTTCGCAAGGACCTTTGTAATTAAAGCGAATGCTCTAGATAGTAGAAATTAAAATACAAAATATTGCGGGGAAACTATCTGCATTTGAGATTTGAATTATGCCATGGCATATGTGGAGCAAGCACAATAACTAACCAAAATTGGAATTAATGTTAATTTTCTCAACTCATTCGTTAGACTGTCAATCGACATTGATAATTTATAGTAGAGAAACGAACCGAAAAGACTGAGAATCTCGGGCAAAAAAAAATGGAATTATTTTCCATAAATGGAAATTTTTTGAAGAAGAATTCTAAAAGTTTCGGAATAAACACTTTTGAAGCTTAAGAAAATATAAGTAATGAAATTAAGCAAAATGCTTTAACCTCATTGCTTGTCATTTTGTAGGGCGTAGCACCGCGTCCTTCTAAGCTATCATATCTCCGATATTTCTGTCCGTGCTATTTTGTTTACGATATCTCTTTTTCAATACGATTTTTTACGGAATCTGCTATTGACGTACTTCTCTTTATCATTCCCAGCTGGGTCAGCAATTTTCTAGCTGTACCTTTAAGAATGAGTGCATCTTATTGAGCAATCAGATCGATTGGTGTTTCATAAGTATTCGAAAGATACTTCATATAATCTTATACTTAATACCCATGCTCGTTGGGTTACTCTGAGACTCCAATGATCTGTTAGAAACGTCGTAAGAAATCGTAAATTTTTCCAGCTTCGAGCATTCTTCTGTCTATTTCAGTTTGTAAATTCCCTCATTCGACAGTGTCAAGATATTCTAACTCGTTTTCGCATCTGAAAATAATTTCCTTTTCCTTTTTTTAAATCCTTATGGAGGAATTTTTTAAAAAGATTTTCTGCTGCTTTGCTTGTGCGCCTTTGGCAGGCTTCAGTACGTTGCTCCTGAAAATGTGGTTTAATTTAAAGTAATCGCCAGAAGCGCCTCTAATAGTCTTAACGATGCATTCCAATGGATATGATAATTCCCAGTGAGCTGGCGTTTTTATTGGTTTCACTTTTAAGCCACATTAAGCATACGCCATATTGGCATTGTGGCCATTGGTATTGGCACCTTGGGCGTTGCTGCTGCTGCTGCTCCTCTACAGCCGCTGTCGGTGTCGGTTTTGTTGTTGATGTGAAAATCTGTGCTTGATAGCCTTTGAGGGCTATAAGCAGCGAATTTCCCAGCCACAGCCACTGCCGCCTTTGCAGGCACATTCCCACGCAGTCTGGCCATAGCAGCCACCTTTGCCGCTCACCGCAGTTCAATGAAATTTCCATAACGAACCCATTTAAAAAAAAGCTTAACTGGCAAAACCGCCGAAAAGAAGCGCTGCTTAAAGGTACTTTATATGCAAAGTGCAAAAAAGCTTGTATTTGATTATTTTTTGCGTTTTGGCGCATACCGCTGCTGCTGCGGCTGGAGCGCTGAAGTCGGTTGAACCGAAGATCCAACAGCTCTGCATCTGAAGGTAAGCCGTGCGCATTGCCGGGTACACTGAGTATGCCGTGGCGAAGCCTTGGGCTACTTTGCGCTTCGTTGCGCTCGAGAATAGCATTGTTGATGGTTATTGCTAGGGAGTTCAACTCCGCTCAGCCCGCCAACACTTGGGCACTCGGCAGTGGCATTTGCCGGGCACTTACCAAGAAGACACTTGGGAAGCAACAGCATAATTTCATTAATGCCTTTTTGCGCTTGCTTTTCCGGCAGCTCCTTGCACATACACACACACATCACTATATACAAATGTATGTATACGAGTATCAGTTTGTATGTAAAATGATACCTTTTGTGTTCGTTTCTTTGTGAAGGTGTTGTGCTGGCTATTATCGAAAGATGTGCATGGAATATCCATTATCAAACGTTTTAGATTTAACCTAGAAAATGAATTATACTGGCGCGGGAAGTTACACGCAGACGAAAAAGCACCATCGCATGTAGAACTGGCTAAATTTTTATAGCTTCGACTCAATTGTCCTGCTATATGGGAACTAAGAAAGCACTAAGTTTGAATTTAAATTTTAACTTTCTTTTCTTTCAAACGTATAAAGAAATTATATACATTTTTGCAACAAATATCTTGATGGAATAAAGAACGAGTAGGCAATTTCTTTAGTTTTTTTAAAGCAGCGTTACAAAAAGTAATTCCTCTAACAATCTTGAAAGAATTTTTCTACGATTTCAATACATTATTTTTCAATCTCTAAAAGGCTTTTGCGATATATAGGATAGCGGTTATATTAGTGTCTTCCCCTCTTCCCGCTTCACAGTCATTATTCCAACCTTCAGTGCATAAGACCGGAAAATGTTATTGGTATTTGTTTCCATTCGACTTGTCGTATACATATTTGGCCGACTCTATAATAAAACTGTAAATTCTCATTTAGTTTGATTTATGATGCCAAAATTTCCCCAATTAATATTTTTAGTTTATGCACTAAAGAATTGTCGTTTCAAAATTTTTTACACACTTCAAAATTGCGAACTTGCAAATTTTACATTTCACCATTTTAAAAATGTAATGTGATTTTTTCATTTGCTTTGGCACTTCCTGCCCATTATAGCGACTCCGAGCAAAACATTTTGTGCATTGCTGTTTGGCATTGCCGAACCCACACTCGCAGTAGCGAGCTTGCCAAAATGCCAACGACGAGGCAGGAAACGGCCAAACAAAATAAATTTAAAAATGTGCGCTTAATCGAAATGTATTTTCCTTTATTGCGCTCACTTTTCTGCCAAGACACTCCTCGGCCGAAGATTTGCAACGTGATGATAACAACGGCATTTCAGCAGGCGTATGGTCCATTTCGGAGGAGTGCCGATTACCTGGGCTTAGCGAGAAATTATGGCCCACCATTAAAGCGCATTATTTGCAGGCGATTCTGCTGGCGATAGCGTCGGCGCCATTGCCGCCGTTTTGTGCTTTTGTAAAGGTGATTTCTTTTGGCGAATTCGCTTTTGGCCGATGGGTTTAACAAACCCATTGGCTTTTTGCCGCCTGCCATGGGGCATAGAGCGCTCCAAGTGAGTTTGAACATGTTGAGGCATTTAAGAGAATTTTCATGCATGCTACCATGCAAGTTGAAGTGAGTAGACGGACGGGCAGCTCTGGCTTACAAATGTAATTGAAAATGGCGAAATGGAAAACCTCAGAGATTCGTTGCGTCGATGAGCGGAAGTGGAAGCCTTTGATCGCTGATGTTGAAAATGCACAAAAGCTCAACGATGCCGGAAATGGTCACTTTTTAATTTTCACAATTGTGCTTTATTGCCGTTCGGAACCGAGCGGATAGAAGAAGAATGCGCTCTGGTCGTTTTGCGGCTGCACACAGGGGCGTATGAGCAATTCATTATGCCACTATGTAGAGCGCCAAGGCAAGTAAGAAAATTAATGAAAGGCAATTAAGCGCACTCGGCTATGGTGGTCGGCTGGCGAGGCAAGCGGAATGGTAGGTGGGTAATACGTACATTTGGCAGGCGGCTCGGGCGCGCGGGCGGGCAGGCACGCAAGAAAAGCATAAAATAAATGCGAAGCAAATAATTACCATGAGAACAAAGCGAAGCAGCTGCAGTGAAATGGATATCTTATGCGCTTAAATTTCTATTAAATATTATGCAATATTTTTGCGTGCACATTTCTTGGCGGCAAGGCAGCAGCGAACGAGGGGTGCAAGAACGCGTTCAATTTGACGTTGCCTTAGCAGCAAATGAACGGAAATGCAAAAATGCGCAATTAGTGCCAGCAGTCGTCATTACAATGGCTCAATATGAGCTAAAACAACAACAACAACATGAACAGCAGCAGCAGCATAAATAGTAGCAGCAGCAACAATTACCACAGTCACAGCCAACAGCAAAAACAAGTGCTTCCTGACTGCAATTAATTAACATCGCATGCTGCTGCGTTCGTTGCTGTTTCTATTTGCTGCTGCATAGGGGAGAGAGAGGGAGAGAGAGGGGGAGGGGCGTGGCAGAGTCCTTGTATAGTGAATCTGCGACTAATACACGTAGGGCAGCGGCAGCGCTACTTTTCCACTCTTTTAATAACAGCAAATTGTCCATGCACTACGAGAGTGCACTTAATTCGCCATAATGGCTAAACGAACGAGCTGCAGCTGAAGGGGCGCAGTGGAGTGGCAGCAGCACCACGCCGTGCGCACTTGTTACTCGTACTTTAATACCCAATTACAAATTGTATACTTTTTGAAAACGGCATCTATGAAGGAAAAGTAGCGCATTGAGTAAAATAGTTCTCGAACGGACTTGGTATTGTTGTTTTTTTCTAAACCCCACCCACTAACCTATGATCCTTTCTAAATCAACAAGTGCTTTGCATGTATAGGGGGCATCCCCTGAGTGTTGGTTTATATAAAAAAAAAAAAAACTAACGATCGGAGGATATTAGAAATGAACATCAAATATCTGAGTTTATTTATAAATGTCTACTTTTTTGCTATTTTAAAGCTCAACTCACGATTGCGAAAATTTTCAAAATTATACGTTAAAGGTTTTCAAGATATATTAACTTCTTTGTAATCTTAAATATAGTGACAAAGACGTGGAGACATTTCAGATTGTTATATCAGTAATTTTTACGGTATATTTAAAAAGCAGCGAATTTAATTAATTTTGCGAGTGCGCTATCTAAACAATGGCTAACATACTTCATTCCGCTGCAAAAGAAGTGCGGCCAACAAAAACAATTTCAAATTCAACGGCAACAAACACGTAAATAAAAGCAATGGAATTGGGGGCAAGAAGTGTTGCCGAAATGGCACGGAGTTAGCAGCAACAACAAATGCCGGGAGTCATTTGGAGCATATGTTTCGAACATTTTTCATAATCAAAAAGCTTTTAGTGGCCGTCGTTGAATGCGCCAGCAGCGCCGCCAACGCTATCACGCCACGTAACCACCCCGGGCACCGCACCGCACCGCACCGCTCTCCTGCAACTACAAACTCCATGGACTGCTGTACGAGTTGCAGCTGAAAAGGCGCCTCAATTACAACTTCATGTAGGTTAGTAAGCGAAGGAGCTGAAGCTTGGTGGCTTGTGGTGGGTTGTTGTGGATGTTGAGGAAAAAATTTTCCGCTGCTGCCGCTGGCGTGAGCGTTGAAAAGGAAAGAACAGCTTTTGAGTTTCATTCTAGTCTTTCCGATTTACCAATTGCAGTTGCTGTTGTTGATGTTGATGCCGCTGGTGTTGTGCTTATTGTTGTTGTTATTACGGTTATTGTTGTTGTTGTAACGTTAAAAATTGCAGCGCTGAAAGTGGCTTTTTCGCACACGTCGCACTTTTTGTGCGTGTATGTGTGACAGGAGTTGCATTAATGAACATCCTCACTTAGCCACATATAAAATTTTACTTAACATTTCAGGAAATATTTTGGTTCTATATGAATAGCAGATATTCTCTTATTATATACATTTCGATATAAAGCAAATATCAGCAGCACGGCCAATCCGATCGAACTAATTTTTTAAAATTCTTTTTAATGTACGAATTGCAAAACTATTCGGGTAGCTCGAAAGCCCCAAATCCGGGCATTAATTCCCGAATTACCAGAGTAACTTCGAAATTCCCGGGCTTTCCAGCTACTGGTCACTTTTCGCATTCCGAGTATACGAATGTTTGTAAGAGCGAGCTGAGAGAGAGAGAGAGAGAGAGAGATGTTTGCGAGAACTCCATTTCTTCGAGGTGAACTTTTTTTAGATTGGTATAGAAAATGTATTTTATTTTGTCAAAATGTGCAAGGGCTAATTCAATGGATATTGAGATACCATAAAAGGTAACGCTTTTTGCAGAGGCTTACTCAAGAAAACAAGGGTCAAAGTTTAATTTTGGTTTAGTTTTCTTGAGAAAATGAAGCCACTGTACAAATATTAAAAATCGAAATCACTAAGTTTTCTTTATTACAAAATCCATTCGGAATTGACAGATATTTATCAGTGAATTCTCTCGAAATCAGCAATCATATTGTAAGTTATTGATAGCTTTTAACAAGTCTATTTGAAAGAGTTTTGTTAAAATAATGACTGATACTATTACACAAAATTTGTGCCGAAACACGAATCGAGTGCTGCAGCACTACATTTTGGTACTGCTCGGCAGCGATCGCACGCTCCTCAGTTACATCACGTGGTGGCTGTGCCTTTGCAGCAGTGCGTTGGCAATCGAACGCGTTGAGTGCATTAGCCCCAGGCGGTCGCTCGCGATCGGTGCCAGCGAAACCGATGCCACAGCGAAGCACGGCGTGTGTATTTATAGAAACGGCAGCGGAGAGGCGGCCGGCAGCCATCGATGCGGGAAGTGTGCGAGTATTTTTATCAGCGAAGTCGGTGGCGATATGGCAACACGGATACAGAATACGGCACGGTTGGCCTGCTGTCGGCTGCCGTTCTTCTGCGTTCGAGGTAAATTAAGACGTGCAGTGCCCAAGTGCGGGCTGCGCATGTGATCACTTTGGAGCGAAGATGGCATGGGATGGGCCGCCACATGGCGAATTGAATGCACTTACGCTTTTGTGCTTGGCCAGAAATAAAAGTAATCGCACTAGAAACGAGCGATTCGTTGCTTGGCGACTTTTGGTCAAGTCACTGAGAGTCACTGCCAAGTGAAAGTACAGCGCGGCGCACTGAAATAGCAGCTCGACGTTGTATTTGGTCTGGCCTGGAAGACGAGCGAACGGCATGCATAAATTTAGAACGCGCGTTTGCGGTATCAAATATCGCCGGATTTTGTGGCAGTGGAAGAAGTTTTCGTAAGAGGTGACTTGGAAAACTCTGAGGCAACATTTTGACACTGTAAATAACAATTTAATTAAAGTTGGAAAGTTTTTGCCAAGAACCCTTTGTAGAACAACCGCTACTCTGCCCCCTGCTGGCGTTGCCAACTGAAGGTGCGGTATGCGGTGCGGGGAAGGGGAGGGTGAGAGGGCGGCTTGAGCGTGGTAGAGCAACGCAGCGTAGTCGTTGGCGAATTCTTAATAAAAATGTCAAAAGCGCTTTTATTTATCGAGGGTAAATGCTGAAATAAAAATGCTGTTCGTTTGGTTTGGTCTACCAACATGACACCCCCTTCTCCTGCACCGCTTGCCACATGTCGGTTTGTATGTGCAAGGAACTGCCGCTATTATGCTACCCGCTTCCTTCGTCTTGCGTTTATCACAGTTTCGACACTGTCTTCGCAAGAGATATGCCTCTGATTCGCTGCCCTTTCTTGCATCCCACCCTCACACCCGCACATGCTTGTTTCGGATCTATGCGGCTGCATAAAAATTTCAGTCACGATTTAGTATTTTTCATCACACTGATTTTCATGTCACGTTCTTGGCGAACTTTTTGACAGTAGCAGCTACGGCAACAGCCGCAGCGGCAGAAATAGCCGCGCGCCCAAAGGCCCCACTCTGCGTGTGCACAGCACGTGGTGTGTATATGTGGCGGTGTGTGTGTGTGTGCACGCGCCATGTTGGGGTGCAAGCTGTAAAAGTTTTCTCTTTCTTATGTAATTTTTAAGTTTTTTCCTTGCTTAACTTAAAATAGATCGGATTTAAATGTTTTGCTTCGAGTTTCGCTGTTGAATAAAATGAATGCTCCGACAGCTCGCGCCGACGGAGAGGAGCTGGCGCAGTTGGCGCTTCTCGTCGAGCACAATGTCAATACCCTTTGTTTTATTTTAATTGCAATCTCAATTTTTTACGTTGTATTTCGATGTAATCGCAGCAGGCTAGCGGCTTATACCCAATAAGCATTTGCCTTGTACATCCAATTTATCAATTTCCCGTAAGGCTTTTAATGTCAATTCTTATAAATTCTTAGTAAATTTTAAGTCAATTCTAACTTTTGTCTATTTTTTTGAAAATTGCTTTACGCCAGCACTTTTTAAGAAATCATAGTATTAGTTACTTAGTAAGATACTGTTATGTATTGTATTATTTTGCATAAAAAAAAACTTATACCGAAATAAAAACTACTTTTAAATATTACATAAAATATTGCCTATAAGCAGATTAAATTTCTTTTAAAAACCTTCACTTAGATAGATGAATCTTCAACAAATTTTAACAGAATGTTGGTACTCTTTTCGTACTGTCTAATGACAAGAATCAAAAATTTTAATAAGTTAAACTATACTTTTCTGAATTTCAATCATTTAAATTATTTTTTTGAGAAAAAACTCAAAGCAACTATTTCTTTAAAACTAACTTCTTTAAAAATAGTAAGAACAAGCGGATGCTGCCGCTTGAAATAGTCGCGATATACACATATGAGTATGTATGTATGTATGTATGCATGTATTTGGATGAAATTTATAAATCAGACAAAAGTAGTTTTTAATTAATTTTAATTAGGTATGCTTCATTGTTGTTCCTTTTAAAAATATTTCAAAGGCAACAACAACAAAATACTTCTTGAATTTGTTTCGTCATAAATTGCGCTACAAAACAGAAACACTTGGCGTGCATTTCGCAGCAGCCTCGTCAGCCTCCGCGCCCGGGTTCACATTCGCCAATGTGTGGTTGGGGATGCGTAAAGCAGTGCCGTATCTGGTGTTGCCACAAAATACTGGCACCGCCGCTCCGAACCACGCTTTTCTCTCGGGAGCCGTGTGCGCCCGTCGCTTGCCGATTCCTAAGTCGTTATTTATTTGTGGCAAAAGCTTACATTTTGCAAACCTGATCGGTCGCTTCCGGCAACCTACGCCCCTTCCGCCACACTCAACGCAGTATAACAAACACACACACACACATTTTCTTGGCTTGCAGTTGCTACAGGCTCGCTACCTTCCCTCGTTGCCTCTCTTTGCAAACTTTTCCGCTGCACTGCAGTTTGGCGATGGCCGCTTGACTTTCGACGCTGCCCTGCCCTGCCTGCCTGCCTGCCTCAACTGGGAGCATGTTTTGCACATTTCGCATTTCGCGCGACTGTTGTGCCGCGCAGGTGAGCGAGCTGGGCGTGGGCGTTGCCCGCTCTTGCAGGTGCACTCTGCTTGATATCGAAATTTATGCGCTTTCATTTTGGCAAAAACTTTTGCAATAATTCTCAAATGTTTTTGTGGCGAATTGAATCGCGAGAAAACGGAACGAAAACATTTTGCGGATGGCGACCAAAAACTTGAGCCACTTGCACGCAGCACACACTTAGACAGAACGAACTACAGATACACAAACACACATACAGACTTTCACTACCCAGCAGGAAAAATTCAAATTTATCCGGACTGAATGTAGCCTTGTATGCCATTTATCAAATAAAATCAAGAATGGAAGAAAGAACGCTGGATTTTCAAGAAAAATCTTCATCAACCCAAAATTTGTGCTTGCCATTTGCTGTTTTTGTTAAAAGTATAGACAAATTCAAGCCCATATGCTACATCGAATTGATTCAGTTTAAATACCGTCAGAATTTTCCATTAATTTATTTCTTGCCGAAGAGGTATTTTAAATAAAAATTTATTATTCATTTATTTATCTTCAAACTTGCAACTGAATTCATCTGTGTATGGAAAAGTGCTGTGGAAATTTTCCTATTGGGTATTCAGCACACCTGCTTGCATGTGTGCGCATGTGTATATGTGTGTGTGTGTTTGTGTGGCCTTTTGGCGTCTATTGCAAACGCAGCAAACTTCTTTCATAACTTAAATGAAAAGTTTGGCAAAACTTTTGGCCAAAATGTTGGCAGTAATGGCAAGTGAGAAAAGGGCTTGCTGACGGGCGAGGGGCGATGGATGGCACTGCATACGCTGCTCTGCCGTGCATCAGCCGTAGACGGAACAACATTTGATCTTGCAATCTGAAGCACTTGAGAAATTATTTACCTGAATAAGCATTGGGCACGTTAATTAGAGACGCGCGGGTGGTGGTCGATGGACGGATGGAGTGGGTGGTTGGAAGGACAGACGGACGGACGAGCGAATGAACGGAACGAACCGAAAGGAAAGAAATTAATGGCGGCATGTTGGCGCGCAGGCACAGCGGTACGGATGTGCGCATGGGATAATTGAATTAACATGATTTCCACTACATTGACTTTGAGGTAAGAATTTACGACTGGCACGAATTTAAATTTTGAGAATTGTACTGCTATAATAATCGAAGCAAAAAATACGGCAACAAATTTATAGAAACATTGAAATGGAGCACGGCAACTTTTGAAACTGCTTTTGACTTGTAAAGTTGTGGATTGTGAAAGCTACTGAAATGAAGTCGGAATGCAAGCTTATAAAATCAAATGGGAATATATTTTTGTATGTGCATATATACATATATTACAAATGCACATATATTTAATGAATAAAAAGTACAAGTACCTGTTAATATCAAATGAAACGAAATGTTAAACGTGTTCTTAACATTTGCTTGGGACTCTAGAAATTAAATACTAAATTACTTTACGCTTTCCAAAACAAAATCAAATAGCTTTCACATATACTGCAGTGAGAAATTGAAACTATAAATTGCTCTCCTGAAAATATTGAAAAGCAGACTTAGGCGGTTATGACTTGTGATCAAAGATTTAGGTTCAGAATATTTATATTCTAAAAATCGATCGATATATCGCCCATCCCTACCGAAATTGCTATGAATTTAATACAAATATTAAATTGTTGTATACTGTGGTTCAAAATATTATAATTCGATATTTCAATCGATTTATCGCTGATAGGTCAATACATAATCAAGGTTACCCTACTTATATTTAATTTTGTTTGCCACAAAAATGCTTTGATGAATATTTAATTTCAAATTTGTTCAAAATTGTTTGTTTGTCGACACACCCTGTTCAACGTGCATCAGCCCACATATGCAATGAGTCAGAAACCGTAGGTATTTCGAAAGTGTTTTCGATGGCATGTATCTGTAACTGTGTGTGTGTATCTGCAAATAGTTTCCATAAATCGCCACATGGCGACGCAGAACGTTGCTCATTTTTTTGTAGTGTTTGCGCTGTTTTCATGCTTGCAGTTGTTGGTTTTTCGTTATTGAATTCTCGAAAATCTTACCCCCGCGGTCCGGCCGCTCTGTGGGTCCCTGGCGATGGTGCAGCGAGCGACTGGAACATGCCTGCGCGTATCGACGCACACACCAATGCTCAATGTATTGTGTTTGCTTGATAGTAAATTGCTCGTAAAAATGTCGAAGCACCAACGCACTTGAGTTCATTGCTGCTGGGTGCCGCTGAATGCCACCGAACGTCATTATGACGCATGTGTGCGTGTGTCTGTCCGTACATGGGCGCGTTCATAATTACGGCTGGAGAGCGGCGCTACATGTGTGCTTGCTCGAGGGCTGCGAGCCCTACTCTCGTATGCTGTGGTTTGTTTTTTGGCGCGCAAACCGGCGGCAGGAGCGATTGCCTGGCGTGATTTCAAGAAGAAGAAGACGAACTCGCGTGACATCGCGCCGCTGGGGTCGTGTGACAATGCAAAACAATTGCTCTGCTATTTAATTTTGAAATAAGTGCCTACATTGCTAAATTAATGAACTCCAACATGAATTTAATTAAATGCAAATAAAAATGCGATTTTTAATTGCCATTCCTTGGAATAAAGCGCTTGAATTCAATTGAAATCAAAGCGCTGCGTTCTCCCAGCTCCTTTGTTAGGCCTTGGCAGGTGTGTAGGGGTTGAGGGATGCCCACCAGTAACGAAGTTAGCATTTATGGCAGCGATTGGCGCGTGTTAATGGCAGCGTCGCAGGTGACAAAAGCCCCTCGAGAATTTTTCATTAATTCTATTATTGCCCTAACATCTATTGCAATGCACATTAACAGCTGTCATGCGTTTTGTTGCTTTTATGGCCGTATCTGTGTGAGCTGCACTCCGGTCGCTAAATCGTAAAAATATATTTTCACTTTTATTATATGCTTTTTCGGCTTTAACTTGTGTATCTGCATAAAATAGAATTTATATAATTCTGTATCTGTGCGCAGCTACACACACACATTTACACTCTCAAACTCACATAGCCGCTGCCACTGAAAGGAAGATACATTTGCGAAGCTTTTCATAAAACAAAACGAAAACAATCCGGGAGCTATTTCTGCCACCAAAAATACATTTTACGTTCGATAAACGCTGGGCAGAGCCGGCGGCAGGGGGCTTGAGCAACATGCTGAACAGCGGAAAAATTGCATTTGTGTGTAGCTCCCTTCGTTTCAAGTGTGTACGAGCATGGACATCTGTGTGTGCGCGGCGTAGCGGAATTAAGAGTCGACCACATGCACGCCCATTCAATTGTATATTATATGAATTTTATTTCGATTGAAATTACTTCGGGGTGCCTCCTCCTTGGCATTGTGAAAGTGAAATTGACGTTTGATGAAAGCCATCAAAAAGTCAAATCCGATTTAGCAATCGTAAATATTATAATACATGCATACTTTCTCAACATTTAAGCATTTGTTTTTATTTTATGTTTTTATTGTAAAATTCAGGCGTGGCAGGTGGAACTCGGCTGTCTCATTGCAACTTATGAAAAGTGCAGTACATATTTCGAAAGTCATAAAAGCCACATACCGTTAGATTAGTCTGGAAATAAGTTCAGTTCAGCAGAGCATGCTTTATAGTAGTAGGGAAATAAAAAGTGTCTGCTTACACTGTGCGACAATGAAATTGACACCAACACAATTTATATATATGTATTTCATGTTGTTCGAGCATAAATATAGTTAAAAGAGAACCTAAGTATTATTCTTAAGAGTGGTAGCTGCAGTCATAATTTTGAAATTTCGCTGTTATAAGTTTTCGAAAATATTTCTAACGGTTTTAAGAAAAAGTGTCAAAAACATGCATACGTTCTTTAAATTTAAAATACATTTCCTATATTGAAGCATGTAGAAGAGCCAAAAGTCCTGCCACCTGAGGGTTAATCTTTGAAAAATAAAATTTTTTTTGTTATTCTTAAAATAAATAATAATTATATCATACTAATATCTCAATGGAATGCTATAGGTAAAATTGTTGTACAGGAATGCCATGACGAGTAACAACTTTTATTATAAAATATTTTTAGTAATTTTAAAAAGTCGCCGTAAGCCAGATTTACTTAGACTATTTTTGAGAAATATGAGATACATATATGATATTTTGAAAAAAACCGGTGTTGACGATGATTTGAAAACATCACTGCATCTCTATTTACAGCTCTTTTCTACCAAGTATTTGTAAATGGCAAGTATCCATTTAATAGAAGATTTCAAGTAATAGGTTTTTGAATTTAGCCTCATTTTCGCTTGTGTTAGTTTTTGCTAAATATGAGAGGAACACAATCAAGATAATGCAAGAAAGCTAAGCCTCTTCACGGTCTGTTACGCTAATTATTTATATAATGGTTTGAGAAACAGAACAGCATTAATATTTCTGTTATAAATAATTTCTATAAAATATTCCCAAATTTTCACCCAAACTCTTGAATCATTTATTATGAAGACTTAAGCTGTCTTATAGAAATACATTAAGAAACATGTGATATTTTATATATTTTCCGCCTACAAAGAGCGTAAAACCGTTGGAAATGCCATTCAAGAGAGTAGAGATATTCGTTTTTCAGAAAAACAATGCAAAACCATATGATATTCTAAAAATGATATATAATATCTGAAAAGTTTTTGTTCTCAAACCAACGATGCGCGCGCTAGCCAGTGCACGAACAAGCCAACGGACAAAAAACGATCCGACAAAAAATGATGATCTTTTGGCCAATTTTAGATCAGCAGCGCAAGGCCTACGCGGCGCTGCAGCGCAGCAGAGAACCGCTATTAGTCAGTCTGTGTTGGGTGTCAAGCAACCCAAGAGGAATTCGTGAATTCGTGGTCTCGCAAACCGTCATCTCGATCATCGTCGGAGCTTGCTTGCTTCTGTAGCTGCCGTGATTCGCCGCTTCCTCGTCGCCGTCTTCGTTGCCGTCTACGTCGCCCTCTTGTCAGCCGTCGTTGGGGTATTTTTACATTGTGGCACAATCGACTACCACTGCCGTGCATCATACAGTGAGCCATACACCGATGTGGTGGTATTCTAAGTATAGACAAATCGAAGATCGAATGCGTCTGCGCAGGAGCACTCGAATCGCGAATGGATCATTTGCTGCTAAATGGAAACTTGGGAACGCCGTTCGGCTGGCGCGCCTCGCCACTCATCGCCTCGGGCTTTCGCGCTCGGCCAGGCGGCCGATATACACGATATACAGCGATTTCAGTATATGTGTATATATTTTGGGATGCCAATGAGATGGCACGTTCATTATGCACACGCACACACTCGCCAAAATCGGCTCCGAAATCGCGCGGCGTTGAGTACCCCATGTGGCTGCCGCCGCCACCACCACCGCTGCTGCTCCTGCTGGCCACTGGTACAGTTATGGCAACTTGAGACTAAGTTGAGTATTTTGCATCCTTTAGTGCATTGCTGATTCTGAAGCCGATCAGTACAGATCATGGGCACAAACGGTGCTCCCGAATTCCAAAAAATTCAAAATTCAAAAATTTTCAAACAGCAATTTGACTAAAATATTTTGCAGAATTATTGTGTGAAATCGATGAAGCGACATTATAGTAGTGCAGACATACGCAGTGAGTGAGTGAGTGTAAGCCGTCGTGACGTATATGGAAATGAAACTGCCGTGTCCAGGGATAAGTGCCAAAGATTTGTTTGTGTAATAAATTTGCAAGCAAAAAAAAAAGAAGGAATGATAAAAAAAACGCTTTGAAAGTGCTGCTGTGGGCGCGCAGTGGCCCTCAGAGTAAATCGTGAAAATTGCTGGCTTAAAAAGTTAAAACCGAACTGCAAATATCAAATATCATAAATCACGGCAAAGTGTCATATGACAGTGGCAATCCGCAATGCCGAGCGAACGCGAGCGCACTCTGGCGGCCTGGCGGCGCACTAAAGTCTCTTGGCTGTTGCTATTTATGGAGAATTCTGCGGCCGGTTGAAATCGCTTCTAAAAATACACCAACTTTTCATAGCTCAATTTACGAGCGTGTGTTCGTTCGTACGCGCAAGTGGTGAATAATACGCGTTGTTTCGTCTCTGCACTGAGTTGGGTTGGATGCATGAGGAATAGATGTTATAAAAAGTAAAAAAAGCTATAAAAAATACACCAGCTATAACCGAAAATAGGTGTCCTGTGCTCGCTCTGTGGGCTTATACAAGTTTCAACGATCGCCATTTTATTTCTTTGCACGAAAAAATGGAATTTAAAGCTGGCAGCAGTAGATAGGGAGTTGCCAGCATGGCATGTTTCAGGCTTTCTGCCGTCAAATTGTTAAGGCTTTTTGATAAATTGTACTATATATACGCTTAAGAGCAAAGTCGAGTCAAATTCAAAATTACGTAAGAAAATTGTGCATTTTGTATTTAAATTAAATAATCTGAAAATAATTGCGACAAAATTCTTCAAATGCTTAAAATAAATTGTATAAATTTGCGCTGCCAAGTAAATCATTTAGCTATAGTATAGTTCGCTTTCAACTTCTAGCTAATACAGTCTCAAGCACTCAAGAAAGGTGTGTATAAAATAGGTACCTACTATATGGAAGACGGTGAAGATGTATGCACAAATATTCAGCTTACATATCAGAGTTACGCTATTTAAAGAGCCACAGTATTTTCGTATTAAATGTCTGAGTAATATATGTATGTACATATTATTTTTTGGCACATATTTAGTAACACTGCAACGGTTAATTTCGAAATATATTGTCAGCTGTGTACTTAGTGAGTTCTCTACAGTATATGTATATAAGTACACCTATTTTACGCATATGTATACATCCGTATTATGCATAAGTTGAGTATGAGTCAAAGCTATAATTTGCTATACCTATAAGTGTACATTTTTCTGGTATCATAGCTTCCAAAGAAGGCGTCGATATTTAGAATGTAGAAAAATTGCCCAAATCGTGATATCTTTAAAAGGACTAGAATCGATTACGAGCACTTATAATAGAATCTATGCAAAGCAAAGTGAGAAATTTAGTTAAAAATGCTGCTATTATCTTTTGAGAGCAGAAGCAAAGTTAGCATTATAGAAAGTGTCTACATAGAAGCGGAATGGTAAACTACTTAACAGACTGATATTACTTCCAAAATGTACAATTTTAGTTACTACGAAAATCTTAGTTGCCATAATTGCACATATCCAATTTAATCAGCTGCAAAATTCCACTCTTCAAAACTTAATTTGAAAACTTAAATAAATGCATTTAAATTAAAATAAAATTTGCTCTATTAATTGCAATCGTATTCTCGTGAATAATTTAATTCTCGCCATTTTTATTTCACTTTTACTGTAAATTGAAGCAATTTAAAAAAATTTTTCAATTAATTGAATTTCAAGTGGGCGTTGATTTTACATATATTAAATTTTACAAATTAAATGCAAAACATATTTTAATTTATGTTGTTGCTGTATGTGTATTTGTTTTGCATGTTTGCGCGAGCACTTACACATGCACACGTGTGCATGAAATTGCATGCCAGCGGTTACGCATTTTTATTGTCATTAACGTACAATGGTTGCATTTCCGGTTTCAAGTTAATTGCGTGTACGTACACACACACACTCAGTTACTCGCGCCCACATGCATTTGTGCAGAAGCAGGAATATGTGGTAATTTATGGTAATTAATTGTGCGAATTTTATACGGTTAAGCGCTTTCTTCTTTTAAGGCGATTAATTAAAATTAGTCGTAATGTAGCTCACTTTTAGGCGGAACGCAAATGTATAGCAAAATAGATGTGTGCAATATTTGAGCATATTTGCGGAAATTACTGAATTTTCACGAATAAACTAATGTCATCGTTAATTCATATTATATTTTTGAACTTCGGCAGCTTAAGAAGAAGATTTTCGACTAGCCCAGCTTCAGAAGGATGCGATCGCGCCTAAAATATACTCCTGAAAAAATTATGCGACTTTTTGAATTGAAAATTTTGAAGAAGCATAACGATTAAAAGCAAATAAAATCAAAGAACACAGCACAGTATTCCCTCGATAAAAGCGTCACTGGAAATGCACAAAGTTGAACGACAGCGCCTTTTATGAAAATGGAAAAGTTCCTAGAAGAGAAAATATTAAGTGGAAGATTTTTGCTATTCAATTTCTTTTGCAATTAGGCGGGAAACTTCATCAAGTTGCATGCATATAATAGGAGTAATACAGTAGTTTGTGTTTTCAAGTTTGCCACGTTTGTCTGCAACACTGCAGGATCAATGAACGCGCGCAATTTATGGCCATTTCGCAGGCAGAGTGACACATTGCCAACATGTGACACGCAGACATCATAGCCGGGCGGCGTGCAACAGTGCCTCCAGCGCGCTGCTGAAGTGGCGTTGCAGTGAGAATCAGCGGGAGAGAAGCAGAGCGAGAGAATGGCGCGGTGTAAACACAACACATGATCGGCATTAGTGCATCCCATACGATGAGCAGCGACGGCAAACCAAGGCATGGCATGGCTACACATGCTGGCTGCAGTCGCCTCATTGGCTCCGCGCAGCGTCAAGTAGGTAAACTGCATGCTGCCACATGTGCAGCGGGCACTGCAGCTAGGCCTGACCTGCGACCTGCGCTGACGCTGAGCGATTCCCAACTCATAGTCAGACGCTCGTTCCTTTACGCTGAGCTGAGATGTCCCGCTTGTAATCCACACTAAAATAAGAGACCATATAAAGCCTTGTTTAGATCGAGCGCGTTCTTCAGTCGCCCTTTACACGGCAGGCCTGTCGGAGCAGTCGTCGGAGCATCTTCAAATTATCGCCGTGAAGGATTGCATGAAAAACGCGCTGTACTTTGTCGTCCTTTTCGTCCCTTTCATGTGTGTTTCGGCTTGGCTGTGTCCCGCATTGCAGCATATTGCGCAGCAGCTGCGGCAGCTACGGCTTAGTTGGATAAAACGTCGTCTCATATGTTGCCGCCACATGCGAAGGATTCAGTCGTATGCTTGAATGCTTCGTAATACTCTCACAAATATAAAAGTGCCGTAAATTTGTGCAGTTTTGCAACTTCTGCATTTCCGCCCGCGCCTCTGCGCTCTGCACCACAACAGCAGCAATGTTTAGGCTACGGCTTGAGGACGTTTAAAGTTTTTATTGTACGCTTCCTGCTGGCTTCTGCAATGCACCTCGGCTAAGCGGAGTGCTGCACGGATTGGCAGCGGATTTGCCCAAAAATATGAAAACAAAAGAAATAAAACAATTTCACACATAGAGACAGTGCAAAACTACGAAATAGAACTCATAAAAATTTCGCAATTGTTAAAATATTTAAAAGTTTTTACGGCTTTCATCTTCTGACGCTTGAAATTTCGTGTAAAATGTTCGCAAATGGTTTCGTTGCTTTAATCCGTTTAAAAAAAAACGATGACGTGAAAAGTTGAAGTGATTGTGCCTCGGAGCAGCGAGTTGAGCCCTTGAAAGTTCCATGCTTCCTTGCATTCAATAGTACTGAAATTGGCATATGGAATGTAAAGAAGTATGGAGCGATACTTGGCAATTCATCTGGAGTATATACATATATAGTTATGCATGTCGTCGTAGAGAGAGCGTGCGAGAGAGAAGATTGCTTAAGCCCGGAACACGACAAGAGAAGGCACGCAGTATATCTAAGCAGCTATAGCAGTTGTTCGGCATGAATTAATTCAACGAATAATTTTATATAAAAAGCTTCTATACACTACTATAAAATAGCTTGAAAAGCAAGCGAAATTAATTTTTTGAAATCTTTAATTTTAAATGATTTTATTGAATGAGCTCAGACAAACTAAATACAGTTTCAGAATTTTCATCTTCAAAATGAAGAAGCGTATTTCAACTAAACTGCTGAAGCGTTGGAAAACTTATTTTTGAGTATTCCAGGTTTGTATAATGAGCTATAATTTTTATACAAAAATAACGGCTTATAATAAATAAAACCTATACGACAATGAAATGATTATTTTTATTTATTTTATTTACCAAGAAGTCGTTAGAGATGCTTTGAAGTTACAGAACAGCAAGAAGCGATTCAACATGATTTGAAATGATTCCAAAAAATGCATTACTTAATTTTAGAGCTAATATTGGAGCAAAATTTGTATTTGTATTACATTTTGAAAGAAATGCTATGGCATGGCTATTGACACTTGAGTGTTACCAGCAATCCTAGCGCGTTATGTAAAAACTGTTGAGAAGAAAAGTGGTTTTGGTAATGCCAGTTAAAAAGGATATGCGTAACTGTCGTAGACGTAAGTGCCGCATAGCTCCTTTCCGGCCGACGCCGGATGTAGACTTCAACTAGTGTCAACACACACACACACACATACAAAGCGCTTCGGGCGCATAACATGTTTGCGCTATAGCAACGCAGCCTTTTGCAATTAATATGCAAGATCGTGACTGCGAAGTGTTTACGCCGTAGTTGGCGGTGACTGCCGGCACACGGATGCAAATCACGCTCGGCGCTGGATTAGCGCCAGATACATCGTGAAAACTTTTTACAAGCGAATTCATGAAGGGCACGTGTGCTCTTTGCCGCAGCAGTTTCCACGGCACGCAAGGCGTTCGGAAGGTGCGGTGCTTATCTCACGTGACTCACATGTAAGTACTCGCAGGCGTACTGGCGCTACAAATGGTCATGCAGCGTTTAAGTATCTGCGCCTGTGCCAAGTGTCGCCCTTGTGTGAACACGCCCTTACAGTCTCAACAGGCATGCATGCATTTGGACGGCGTTCGTCCGAAAATCAAATGACGCACTAGCTCCTCATGCTGGCTTCCCGAAGCACTGCTGTGCTTGCAATTAGATTCAATTAGATAATGTTGCAGCAATTCAGTTACACAACGTCGCATGCTCCAACGCCAGCAATGAATGACTACACATGGGGTATAGAGAGAGGGAGATAGAGTGACTGCCAATGCCAGTGTCAGCGCCTGCAGAGCTGCTGATGTCCAGCGTGTCCCCGAGGTGTCACCATGCGGAATGGCCAACGTTGCCTGTCTGCTCTGCCCGCTGCCCGCCACTGTTCGTTCATTCGACCGTCCGTAAGTTCGTCCGTCCAGCCGCCTGTCCACACAATAACGACGATTGTGTATATGCCATAATGCCCTCATAATTACTTCACACAGCACTTGCTGTCGTCCTAACACATTTGGAGCACTCTCGCCCAGCGCCGTTCACTGCCACACAACCGCTTGCCACTGCAGCACAACACATTGCGGCCGGGCTCCACAGCGTGTCCATAATGTGTGTGTGTGCATTATTAATTTTATTGCGTACTTAAAATAGAGCGTGCCTCGGATTATGGCGAGATTGCGTTTTACATTCATGCAATAATATTTCCAGAGCGGTCCAAATGTGTTAAGTCTATATAAGCACTCCTTGTATGCATGCATTTAGGCGTTTCGAGGATTTGTGCAATTATATTTTAATGTTAATGCTCTGTTGATATTTTGTCACCATTTCTCGTTGTCCCTGTCGTCTAGTTTAGGTTGGGTAAAGCTGGCTGCCTAAGAAGGCTACTCATAGACCCTGTTGGGTACTTAGCGATGCCAGTAAGAGTTCCGTTTCGGAAAGGTCAAAGAAATGATCTGTCAGAATTTTAGTGTGCTTCACAAATTACCAAAGAGGCTTGATACCCAGTTTCGAGATCTGTTTGAGCCCTGAAAAGACAGGCGCTCCTAAACAAGTCAGACGAGTTCCAAACAGATTTGACCATTCTTGAGCTGAAGTGCACATTTTAAGATTCTAGTTCTTCTTACCTTATGCACGTGTGTGAACGATTTGCTGCTGCTACTGCTTCGATCCATTGAGTATTTCATTATGCTCGGAGTAAAATTGGTGTGCACAAATGGCATTTTTTTCGAATTTCATTTTCATATAAATTTCTTAACATTTCAGCAAGCTTTGAAATAAATTCTTCAAGTTGCTGCTCTTTATTGCACTATTTCCACCATCTCTCCTCCCTGCCCACGCACACACACACACACAAGCAGCAAGGAATTGTCAGAGAGCGCGGCGACGAAATTACCAAATTTTGTTTAGAATTGAATGCTCCAAAGATGCTGCTTAATTAAATGAATAGTTTCTGTGTTTAACACCCCCCACCATGCCGAGAATTCAATTGCAGCTCCTTGCATTGTTTTTATTTAAATGCCAGGAAACCACGAGTTGGTCTCGCTGCGGAGCACTTGCCGGCTTAGCATGCCACCGTAGAGTAGGGAGCGGCCAGCTGGTTCGACGTGTGGGTCTACGTTGCACGTTGCGGGAGTTGCTGGCATTAGTTTGTATTTTTCGTGGCTGCTTTATTTGTATGTTTTTTCCGGCAACTTTAGGAAATGTGTTAGCGGAGAGCTGCAGCAAGTCGGCATACCTGCAGAGCACCCTCGTACCCTCGTATGCAATGTGCTGGTGTTTTTCTTCTGATTTCTGTCTCTCTTCCTCTACAGCGACTGCAATTACAGTGCGGAAAGTAATTGGAATTTTAATGTATTTTCGTTCAGTTTGCAACAAAATGAGATTACCCAGCATTATGCAACACTTCACTCTGCTCCGCAACACTTCAGTGCATCCACTTCACCACCAAACTCCACCAACATGCATTAGCATGGTTACCTATCGAAAAGCGCCCCTCAGTGCTGAAAATTTAAATATATGCAAAAATTGTAACGAAAGCCATTTCACGCAGCGTGAGCAGCGACTAAGGATTTCCATACGAAAAGCTTTTTGTGATGCCGGGATTTTCAGCATCGGATTTTTAATTCCGATATTCCGATGCTAGAATTTTTTTTAATGATTTCTAAATTCTTAAAATTCAGACAGATCATTACTTCGACCATTTCTAAATAGAACTCTAACTGCCATCGCTAAGGACCCAACCGGGAATACGCCTGGCGTTTTTACGCAGCCAGCTTAACCTAACCTAACCTAACTTTTTAAACTGAATTCGTATATGCATTAAGAGCCTGATTCAGAGACTTATAATTTGTTGTTTCGATTTAATTCCCTCGCTTTTGTGTTTTGTCCGTTGTTCACTGCGAATTTAATCTTCAGTAATTGAAGAAAATATTCCGACTTTTCTACAGAAACCACCTGCAATAAATAACCGAATCGAACAGTCCAAAATTTATATGAATTTTTGAGAAAAAAAATGCGTCTGCTAATTTTTAAAATTTTATAAAAATACAGCAATCTGAATATAAATAAGTATGTATTTCAAAGCCAGTTACGAAACTGATTCCCGATGCCAGCTTTTCTGTCTTCGCAATCTTGTAATTGAAAGCCTTAGCAGCAACGCAAATACGGTACAGGGAACGGTTCTACTTTTAGGGGGGCACATCGGTTGACAGTTGGGAATAAGCAGGGCTGAAGAAGGCTGAAGAACTTTAAAGCCCTGCTCTGAACGTGTTGCATTCAATGCTACAAACCTTGCATCTGACCCAATTCCTTCTCAGTTTTTTTCGGTATCTATTTACGTAGCAATTTGACTGCCTTCGTTAAGCTCATTTATTAATTCCGATGCATTTGAACAGCTGATTTACACGCTTTTATAAATATGATAATAAGCGTGTGTGTGTGTGTGTGTTTGCTGCCTTTGCGGCTATTCTTGCTGCAATTGCAGTTTGCTGTTGTTGTTATTGTTGTTGACGCAGCATTGCCATGCATTATTATGGCATTATATTTATGCTTGCGGTTCACTTTATCCTTGACAATTTTATTTCATTCTATTGCGTGTTGCATTTGAGTTGGTGTGTTGGTGTGATTGTGGCCTAGTGCACATTTGTATATTGTTCGAATTGTATCTCTTGCAATGAGCATGCGGAAGTGGTCGACATGAATTCAGGAAAATTGCAGTTTATGTACTTGAAATAAATGAATTTGCACATTGCCATTCGCACACCAACACATCCGCACATTTGCAACGCATGCACTGCTTTCGTCAGCAGCATTGTCATCTGTCGCCTTTTCGCATGTGTGTGCTGGCAGCGTTTACTTCCGGTTCGAGTGTGTATTTCCGATCGGCCAGTCGGCCATCTCTAATTCCCATGGCAAACTGCAGTTCGGAGAAGTTTCAGCAAATTATTGGTAAGCCGCAATAAGGCAAGTTAAATAGATTCCGTCATGACTGCCATCAATTAGTGGGCATTTTGTGCAATACACTCACTCACACACTCACACTCCAACTTGTGCATGCGTGTGTGTGTGTACAGCTCTGAATGAGGTTTGTCAAGCAAGGCAAAGCTTTAATTTTGAGGATTTTCGCTTCGCATATCGAATACTAATTTCATTTAAATTAATTGAAAATAGAGCTTTTGTGGTTCGTTTGTGTTTCCTTATTTATGCGAAAGATTTTGATGTGACAGCATCAAGATACATAATTAAGCGTGTACCTTTGAGCTGCTGAAACTGAAGACAGTATAATTTCTGCAGAGAAAATTAATTTTCGAGCAGATTAAACATAAAATATAATTACTTAGCATGACGTCGTCGGTCATTTATGTAGAAAATTTATTCTATTCTTATTCTGCCTTTGAAATCCTAATGTGTTACTCTTACGTTTATGATTCCTTATATAGTTAAACTCACACACTGATCATTAGTAGAGTATCAAGCTTTTCTGGCTATAGATTTTATTTGGAGTAGTCATTCAGTTCGCTAGTCACTACAGCCTGAAAGTTCTACATACTATGACAGCTCTCTGGATAGTGCTTCTAATGTAAATCTTCATATTGAATGATTTATTTCAGTCCAGAAGAGTGCAGCAGTTCGATATATGCAGCATCTAAGCTTGAGCCATACGAAACAGATATAGGGGAGAGGGGGGTACCTTCGTCTCCTTTTTTTTGAAGGCCTATATTTCAGAAGGTAATCAATATATTTAAAAACCGATTAGACTGTTACAATACCTCATTATTTAACAATAAAATGTTATACTAAAATTTCTTTTAAAAGTTCCGTTTGTATTATTTTTTTCATGATTAGTAAAAAAAGTCATTTCGCTGAATGTGCCCCCATGCCAGGGTAGCTTCGGCATTTGGCGGGGCACTTTCGGCATTCACACTTTAAAGTGTTATAAGGTGATACAAAATCTTGTTTAGACTAAATAAGACATGTTTTTGGTTACACAACACGTATTTATTTTATTTTGCATTAAAAAATTTAAAAAAAATCATGTTTAAGAGCTTAAAAAAATGTACTTATTGTCAAATTTTTTTTATAAATTATTTGTTATATATAAGGTTTAAAGTGCTGAGATCGACCCTAATATTAATTTTGTGTGGTTACGGGAGGTTTAAGCCAGGTTCGAGGGTCTTGGAAGCTTCAACTCGATTTCGATTTTTAGTACCTGTGAAGTTATATTGACGAATGTGCCCCATGAAAAAAAGACGAGTCCGCCCTGGTGTCATTATTTTCATTTTATTTTTTTACTTCTAATTTCAGTGCTTTATTTTCACTTAATACACTTTTTTTTACAAAATAATTAGTATTAAAGTAATACTAATACAATTTTGTTCGAAATAATGGTATAAATACAGCACAAACTTCTTACGTTACCGACCTGAATATTCGGGAACGAAGCGCGAAAACACAAAATCAAATGTAACTTTATCAGCTGTTCAGATAGAGATGGCAAACTTTGTGAGGGATATTTATGCTAGTTATGGGTTAGTTTTTACTAATAAACAGTTATTTCCGATGACTCCTTCATACCGAAATCGCCTTTGACGAATGTGCCCCCCTCTCCCCTACTTTGTGTGACATACTTCAAAGCATAAAATGCTTAGAAATCAGATAAAATCTTTAATTAGGAACAGATTTTGCGTGAGGAAAAAGGTTTGACAATTTTAGCTTTAATAAAAACGAAAGGGATTCCACTGGTTATTTTAAACTGAACTAAAATTGCATCCATCATAAACAAAGGCATCACTGAAAAGTTAACTGGAATTGATTGTGCGTAATTAATTTGGCTCTTAAAAAGAAATGAAAAATTATGTAATTTAAACGTTTGTGGGTGTATGTGGGCGTGAGTGTCATTGCGTGTAACCTTAAGCGCCATAATTATATCCTTCCATGTCAAATTTGTTTAAGGCTGAAAACCAACCCGCTAATTGGTTTGACATAATTAAGGCATGATATTTTGTTGTCTCATCTAATTATCAAAACCACATAAATTTTGTAAAATTGATTAGAGCAAATTGAGTGTAAACCACAACAACCCGAAGTATGTAATAAAATATAATACATTTCATAACATACTTACATACTATCACATGCTGACGTACATACATATTTAGCCAGCAGTTGCAACTCTTCTCACAGATGGATGCCATACATATATGAAATTAAAAAAAAACAACGCGCATTAATTACATGTTATTTCCGTATAACTTAATTTCGATCGAATGATTTCATTACGTTAACTAAACCGTAATTCCATTTTCATATATTTATGTAAATACTTATTTTAAAATCCTTCTTTATTTTACTGAAATAAGAAAATTTATTCGCACTTGAAACATTCTGTCAATTGTATAAATCTTTGAACGGAAAAGAAAGTACGAGTAACAGCAGCTGGTTTCAAAACACAAGGGAATTTACCTCAAGTTTCTACCCTTACAATTTTCTTGCCAACATGCGATTTTCGTAGAAAGTTAGTAGTGCAGTTTGTATAACAGTTCGAATCTTAAACTCGACACACTGCCTTGCAATTTAGGGGATAGTTACAATGGTTTCGAATGCAATTTTATATACTACATAGCATATATACAAATGGGGGTGGATATATGCTTACATGCAGTATTGCCAGCTCAAATAAATGCAGTTGTAGGGTAGTTGGTATAAGATATATAATTTTCTGTTTGGTTTTTGCAACAATAAATTTTAAATTTAATTTGATTTTACTATTTTAAGCTAGTTGTATAATATAATATATGTATATGAATTTACTAGAAAAAATTTACAAATAAAATTACAATTGAACTAATCAAGCCTGATACGATCCGCATTCGAATCAACGCAGTGTATAGAAGAAGAGCGTGCCATTCTCATTGCAGTAGGCAGCTACGTAGGGGATTGTCAGCAAGAATTCGGCCATCGCAATGGATCTGATTCTGATTGGAAATGCACTTTCTTTTCTCGCTTTGTATGCAGCTGAAACGAAGACATGTGAAAATAAGAAAAACGGCTTTCACGTGCAAGCGCTTGAAGTCGATATCAGCTGCTCAACGAATCGATTGAAATCTAACTAGCGAACATAGGTTCATTGAATCCAATTGGAGAACATGCCCAATTGGCACACTTCCACTCACCTCTAATTTCAGACATGGATATGCCATTTTCCGGACTCGTATGCTGCGAAAGTATTGCTTTGAGATCGTAGTCGATATCTGGATACATGCGTCGAAGCTTGTGAAAGTAAAGAAAGAGTTTATCCATGCCGTCTGTGGCGATTCGTTTGTATATTATGTATTTTTAGCAAGAATCGAGCAAAGCTTAAAATTTTCTATTTCAAATTGAAGCTTGTCAAATGTGAATTGAATTCTTTAGCTAATGTAATTATAAAATTTCTTTTGGTCTAGTTTTGTTTATGTTTTCCAAGTTGATACATCACTCCAAGCAGCTGTGCTCTGCCCTACAATTCCAATATGCAACTGAATGGATTGTGCGGCGCTTGTAGCTGGAAGAGCGCTGAAGAGTGGGATAAGCAGAGTGAAATGGCTTGCATTATCGCAGCAGACAAAGTAGTATATAGCAAGAGACTGGTTCCAGCTGAGTGGGCTGCACATGCTGTGAGATACATACACATACTCCAACTTAGAAAAGTGAAACTAGTTTTGGTGGTGAGTTTTCGGCTATCAGAGAACATGAGCAGTGCAGAGAAAGTGAAAATTATTGGTGTCTGCATATACGGAAGCGTTTCCAACTTGCTTTTCGAATCAATGAGATAGTTAGCGAGTCGTGCTCTATGCCACCATATGAAGAGAAAAGAGAATGATATACAAATAAAAATGATTGGTAAGTTCTTAATTGTCACGTCCGTTATCAGAATAATTGCTTCATCAGTAAATTTATTGCATGCCCGAGATTTCCGACGTCGACGCTATGCACTTGAATTCAACTGACAGTAGCATTATAAGATTTTACAACATTGTAGGTTAGACATCGAAAAAGTTCTGGCATGATTGGTAGAGAAATCGACAGGCATGTGTGCTACATTGGAAGGTTTATAAATATCGATACCCGAATGGTGGCATTGAAATAAACGATATATCACACATAAGCCCAATTCACAATCTTGTGCAAATGGTCTGGGATTTTTGCAATTAAAAGTTTTGTAGCAAAACTACAGTAGGTTTGACAGTAGTTTGCTACAAAACTGTCAATTGCAAAAATCCCAGACCATTTGCACAAGATTGTGAATTGGGCTATAGAAATCAGATGTATTAAAGCAATTTTATTATTAAAGCACTTATAATATTTTATTATAAAATTTTTTTATTAAAGCAAAGTGCAATATAACGACCGCAGAATTGCCAGTTCTCTACAGTTTTCGTCATTCCATATAGCCATATACTCTTCGCGGTATATGATGCTTTGCTAATTAATCTTTTATTAAAATATATATATACATATATATGTCGGAATGCTGTCAAAAATTTATGAATTCTATGAAAACGGTTAGTGAATTTTGTTACTATCAATTGCCGAGCAACATTGAAAACTTGTTTAAAGTTCAACTTTTTTTTCCATATAGTACATATAATTTGAAAAAGGATTTGCACTTGCCACGCTTTGGTCATAAAAGCTTACTTAATTTTGAGTTTGAATTGTTTAAATAACGGAAATAGACCTCAGGCTACACAAAACAAAAGTTACAAACTAAAATGTTTCAAATCAAATTAAAAGATAACAAATAAAATTGTCGTGTTCTGGCAGGACGTATCTGGGGGATACAGCGGCAGTGCACAACACGCACGCAGAGCTTAGAAGGATGTGCGGCACTGATGCGGCTGCCGGTTAAATGGGGCACATCGAGGGCGCCTTTAATGGGAAGTTAATCCAGCAATCGAAGCGGCAGCAGCAGCAGCAGCTTATCTACAGAAAGGATGGCATTCCTATGGATGAACCCGTACAATAGCGCAGGGTGGCAATGGAGGAGCACGCGCGTTGCCTGGAGGCGCTCAACAGCACAAAGGGCTACGTCCTTTGCACCATGGAAATGTAGTTCGATAAAAAGCGGTTTGTAGTTGAGCCTAATTGCCGCCGCGATTGCACAACGTAATCAAAGCGAACGCCATAAAAGCGCTCAAGTGCGGCGGCAATTTGTTGCCGGGCAGTGAATTGGTAACCGGGTAATTAGTAGTACTCATATCGCTGCTGTCAGTGCTCTTTTATGGCTTGGCAACAAGCATTCTTGACATTGCGTTTACGTTCTTATCTCTTATCTGCTCAGCATGTAATATATACAGCACATATTAAGCCTTAAATTTCGCGCTTATTGCTTATCCGAGGATTACAAAGGTTGTCAAGTTGTAAACATTTTAAAGTCATTGATGCTTTTGAAGTACAACAAAAGGACCAAGTTTTTGAAAACTTTGCTGAAAATTAAGAAAAATAAAAATTTCTGTCTGAGCTTGGTAAGTAAATTCGTTGTTGATTTTGTTTCGTTTTGTTACACTTGACTAAGGAGTTAAGTATCTCAACTTTTAAATGGAGTAGAAGCTTTCCAGAAGCAGGGTCAGCACAAGTAAATCAAAACGTAAATAAAAGTCATAAGTTGGTTTGAAAAAAATAAATGAAATACAAACACGGAATACACATGATGTCTTCAAGAAAGATTATACAAACCAGAGTTGGAATAATGCTCTTTATGATTAACAAGTAAGGAAGCATCAGTCGGATTTCACCGACAGAGTAATACCCTACACCAAGTAACTGAGTGGGCGGACCACGCCCATTATTGACAAACTACAAGATATTCCTAATAAGTTTATATATACCAAATATTGTTGTTCTGACAGGTGTACAAAAGAAATGATCGGTATATTAAATTTACCACCCCCATTGTGGGCGGATCACGCCCATTTTTTGAGAATTTAAAGATATTCTCCCCTGCAATGAAATTACCAAATATGGATGCTCTGATGTGTATATTACAGAAGTTATGAGGATTTTAAGCTTACCGCCTATATAGTGGGCGGACCACGCCCATTTTCTTATATGTCATGTAGGACCTATATCTTAACCTAGGAACCAAATTTCATTCGTTTAAATGCATAAATAGTCAATTGAGAGCCATTTTACCGGAAAATTGTTGCCGCCTATACAGTGGGCGGACCACGCCCATTTTTTGGTATTTTACAGAGGGTCCATACCTCACCTTAAATACCAAGTATTATTCTTTTGAATGAGTAATTAGGCAATTTATAGCAATTTAATCGAAAAAAACCCGAGGTAGTGGGACTTACAGGCCCATTGTGGGCGCGTCCGTTGACCGATTTACCTAATCTCGGAACTTGAAGTAGTGGAAGGTTCACTGCGACTGTGTGCCAAATTTGGTCCAAATCGGACAACTCCTTCTTTCTCTCCTGCGCCAACGGACAGCCAGACAGACGGACAGACGGACAGACGGACAGACGGACAGACGGACAACCGGAAATCAAGACAGAAAGTGATTCTAAGCATTTCTATATACTTATGTCTATACCTAGGACGGCTCCTTTAATGCGTTACAATTTTCGCACAAAGTTATTATACCCTATTACCATAGGTGTAGGGTATAAAAATCTCGAGTATAATTCGAGTTATTTTAATTTTTTTTGAACAAAAAACTCAAGTAGTGTCGAGCCTTATTTTTGATAGCAAGGAATTGGATCATAGATACAGCAATTCAGTTTCTATAGCACGACTGCTTTACTGCTAGACTAATTATTTCCTTATTGACGTCAATGTCTTAAGCTAGATCCGTAAGCTAAAGCATAATTGGATAGAAATACATTTCTTTCAATTTCCAAATATATTTTTGTGGGTGTAGTACTACATTGAAGGAAGCGATTGTCCCATCAGAATGTGAATTTTCCATTTTAATTATTCGCTCAACGAAAAAACTGAAAGTCTCGACAAAGTGCAGCAGTAAAAGTTGGCATAAATGTAAATCCGTGTGTCCCATGGCAATGACGACGACAAGAAGTAGAACAATCAGTGCGAAGAACTTTGGTCGAAATGCATTATTCAAATAGAAATGTCAACGCGACAGCTCAAATTTGAAGAGCCGGAAAAGAAAGCTGGCACGGGAAGGACGGGTCGACGTGGGCAGGAGCAGCACTCGCACAGTGGGAATCCGCAAAGTGTCAGATGATGAGCAGCCGCCACAATGGCTGAGCAGAGCAGAGCGGAGCAGGCAAGTGGTGCTGCTGCATAAAGTTTAACTGTAGCGGCAATGGCAACTTTCCAGAGCAACACAAACTTAAAGATACTTTTGCGCAGCAACTGCCACAAAGCAGCTTCGAGATTGTGGCCAAGAGCTGAGCAGCGGTGCTGCTGGCAAAAACACAGGCAAAGAGCAGCTAGCGCAAGTGCAATATCTAAAAGCCGCTGGAGCGAGGCATCTAAATGCATGTTGGTGATCCCATTTACAAGAAAACAATGCCCAAACTTTTGCCTTGCTGCTGCTGCAATGGCACAGATGCGGCAACGCATTTGCTCTGATGTTCATGCGAAAGCATTAGAAAGTACAACAAGCAGGTCTACTTTGGCCACGTTGAAAAGCGCAGCGGTAAAAGCTAAATAGAAGCGCATAGAAATACAAAATTCATGGAACGATTTCGCAACTCTTTTATTCGAAACCGAACTTTTTCATCGTCTTTTTACTTTTTACACATTGTCCGAACTCTTCACTTTTCTTCGGACCGGCGTGTACCTTAACGAAATACACACACAAAAAGTTGTTAGTACTTACTACGCGAAATTGCTGTGGCTTTAAAGGATTGGCAATGAATTGAAAGTCTAAGCGAAAGTGTTCAATTGTTCATATACCCTTTCCTATCGAATCCTAATACATATATTAATTTTAACCTATGCACTTTCTTAGTAATTTAGTTCAGGGTGTAAATATTTAAGAAGCGAGGCTCTGCACTATCCGTAGAATATATGGTGTTTAGGCCATGATCTATCATAGGATCTACTGTGTTTCTATGGAAAAGGCCAGTATAGCCTTGACAGGGGACACTTGAAATTGAGCGGATCTTAGGAAAGATCCAAAGAATTGCCATCTGAACCAACCTAGTGGCGCTTATTCGCGGAGAATTCGTATAGGGAATCGGTATTCAGCTCCGAGTATAACCAACATTCGAATAATTCAGATCTCATTTTGTGCAGATGGTATCTGAGGGTGAACAAATAAGTGGCAAGCAATTAAAAACATTTAAAAATGCATATCTTAGGCAATTATTATTCGATTTAGATCAAAGCTAGTTCGTCATAGATCACTCTTTATATGAAAACTATTGCAAAAGTATCGATTATTAAAAAAGTGAAATCACTTGAAAAATGAATCATGTGTGCCTTGTACGAACGGATAATTTTGGGTGTATTTCTATGCTGAAAGCATGGAGAAGGACAAAGTTGAATAGCAAAAGGTGTGGTTTTGTTGTTATTGTTTTTTTCCTGGCGGTGCAATTTTATTTAAAATTCTTTCATCTTAATATTTTATGTGCTTTTCATTTGTTTTGTCAAGTTTTAGGAGTTGTTACTGAATTTTTATAATAAATAAACTTGGAAGGTGTGAAGGAATGCAGCTATAAATGTTAATGGGTTATAAAATGCATTCATAAAAACAATAGAAAGAATTCAAAAATTAAAACCGAAACAACAGTTCGGAAAATTACAACTTCGGTATGAGTTCGTGCATTTTTCTGTTCGAAGCTCTTTTAAGAAAACAGTGATATAGGGGAGAAGAGAGCTTTCACTTAAATTCAATTGCCACAAATACGAATAGTCTTTCTTCATTTACAAGAAAACTACTTTTCCCAGCACATTTCACTGTTGCCATTTCTGCTTCAGTGAGAGAAAAGAACTTGAAGGGCAAAAATTTACAATTAAATTTAAAAAATTGAGCGGCAGAGTGGGAATTGGTCTTGCAGTGATAAGAAACAAAGTCAAACACGTCCATGCACTTGTGCTAGCTATCTGCCGCCAGCAAAAGTTAGAAGACTTACAGCAACTCCACATCCTTGTTGCGTATTTCCCCCCTTTTCGGGAAAGAGCCACGTTGCTTTGAAGGCGCGCAATTCAAGAAATCCTGCCAGTTCTCTGTGTCTCCTTGTGTGCGCAGTTTGGCTACATTGTTGTGTTTCTTTCTTGGTGTTGTTTTTGTTGTTTTTGTTGTTGTTATTAACTTGTTCTTGTAAGATTCTGTTACCCTTTGGTGCTGCTGTTTAAGGCTGCCAGATTTCTAGATTTATGGTAAGTTTAAGGATTTTTCTATTCTAAAATCGTGGTTAACAGGATTATTTCTCCAGGGGATTTTTTAGTTATTTAAATTTTTTAAATAGGATTTTTCAGAAATTCGCATGTACTTATGAGTGGCCTATTTGAACGGTATTGGTGTACGACAGATTTAAATTTTTTCAAAAAAATTTTATTAGAATTAACTATAGAACTTTTTTCCTTTTTTAAATTTTTGCAGAAGGTTTTTGCTTTTAGCAAATTTTACGAAGCTTGAGAATATGTACGCGCCCGAAACTATGTGGCAGCACTGTTGCTGCTGCAGCCTTAATTCCACCCGCTCGCTTCATTCGCTTCACTCTTGACTGGCTTCAATTGTTTGTTGTGGTCCCCTGCGATAGCGCATAAGTTTTTCAATTCTGCTCTTATTAGAAGTGATTAGAGAATTAAAAAATTGCAATTGCGGTGCGAAGAAAGCTACGGAAAGGCAGGAAGTCAGAAAGTCAGGATGGCAGAGCAGACCAGCAGTCATGAACAAAGTAAGGAAGGAAGTGGATCTTGGGAAACGCTGCAAAGGAATGTGCAACAAAATTGCAAGCAGCCAAGCACAATGGAATCCATCTGTATGCATGTGCGTGTGGCTGCATATATTTTGCTGGTGTTTGGTGTAGAAAATTAATTTAGCAAGAAAAGCTGTTGGAATTCACTTGATTTTGGCTTTTCGCTTTTGCTGAAATGAAGCGGCAAATAAGAAAATGCAACTTATTTTATAGTCAATAAATTCTTGCAGCAATTAATTTTGCTCTTTCATTTTCGTTGTAGTGAAATCATTTTTGAAAATCTCTTTTTATGCATTTGAGTTTTTTACAAGTGCACTGCGCGTTGCAGCAACCGCACAACAACCAAACGATGCTTGAATGGCTGGTAATTATGCCACCGCAGAGACAATGTATGCACATGACAGTGTGTGTGCGTGTGTGTGTGCACATGTAAATAGAGCTGAATTCATGTTATGTATTCTGCTTATACCATTTTTCTCTGTGTGCGAGTGTCAGGCAACAAGATTTTTAATTAATACGCATTTTATTGGAAAAAGCGAAAAGCGAATTTCTGTTAATTTGGTCTCAGCTCTATTCTGCGCCGCTATCTCATCGATCGGTAATTTTTCAAACAGTTAATATTAAAACGTCAAATTAAAGTTAAAGTTAAACGTTAGTAAAACTACGTCAGGTGTTAACCCAGTTGTTACTGACCAATTAAGAAGAATTAAGTGTAAAAAATTGCATTTTGATTGATAATACGCTTCTCCTTTCGTGAGAGTTTAAGCTTCATACATCATTTCCATTTTTTATAGCACTCAGATAATAGCTATAAAACACTCACAGTTTAATTGTAGAAAATAGAAATAGTAATTTAGACACTGAGAACTGTAGACTGTTTATCTATACACATCAAATCAAAATGGTAACAACAAATTTAAATTATTTAAAAGACGTTACTGAATGTTGCCTGAAAAAGCAAATGAAATAGGAACATGAAGCCATGATCTAATATTCCATTAAGCCTTCTTCCGCCACCGATGTTTAACTTAGTTGAAAAACGAGAATCCTACCGAAAAACAGGCGTTAACAAATGAAATGTATTATTGTCTCACCGATTTTTTGAAATAGTTTACTAAACGAAATATAACTAAATAAAATCGTGAGAACTGACCTGGATGTCAGTTCGGCGTTTCGGGATGCTGACGATGGCTGGTGGATCCTGTGTAAGCGGGAAGAAGCTCAAAACTCAGTAAAAGCTATCGAGCAAGGAAACACAGAGTTTCGATTTGGGGGTCATATTTTATATTCATCAAAGTCGTCAAATATCTAGGAGCCAGGTCTGTCTTTAACAATTTCTTAGTAATTTTTGACAAATCTAAAATTGCACATTAAGTTCTTTGTTCCAGTCTCAAGTTGGTTGTTTTGATACAGCCACTGGTACCTTGTATTAACAAAACTCGATTTTCGCAACTAACTTTTTTGCGTTTACAAATTTAATTTATGACTTTTTTTATTAGTACTAAAATAAGGCCTTACATACATATGCATATATAAAGTAACAACAATGCCATACAATACATAAAGTAACATAAGTAGCAGCTTCTTTTTATGTCTGCTTCAGCTTACGACTTGAGTTTAGGATATTTCGTAGAGCAAACGGATTAATTGCCAACGGCTTTATGTTCTGCTCTTACGGCCTTTCTAACAAAAACTTGCAACTCGCTAAACTAATAAAAAAACCCTTCGCTCAATTTTGTGGCAACTGACTGTGTAACTTGCATTTGTATAAAATGTTAACAGAATTTGGCTTAGATACAAATTGACTTGTTTTTATTGTTCTACAAGTACAAGCCAAATGGTATTTTTTTAATGCCGGTAAATAAACTTCGAAACGAGCTGCCTAAGAAGTACCAACGACCCAGCAGCATACCGTAAAATATAGGGATATGAATTGTCGCCGAGCTTCGTAAAAGTGTTAATGAACAGTAATGAGCAGAGGAGCGTTTCAGCGAGCACATAATTTGGCATTTTGGCAGTCATGGGCGAGGAATGCTCCCTTTCAGCGCTGCGCACAGAATTGCTAGTAAATAATTGCCAAAGTTTTAAATTAAATTGTCACACCCAGTGGAGTCCTTCGTTGCTTGTTACGGTTTTCTTTATGAACACATGCCGGAGCAAGTTCTTCGGTTGCGATGGCAATTCATTGTCATATTTATGGCTTGTATTTATAAAAATTTATGCAATATTTTCGCAGCAATAAATGTGAAATTTACTGAACTGCACTGAATTTATTCTATTTGTTGCAACTTAATAAATATCTTTTGTCTATAATTGGCGGAATAGCTCAACGCAAATTAAAAGCTTCAATACTTAAGCTATTACCAGGTAATTGCTTTAATTTCATTCTTTTATTAAAAATAAAATTCCCTAAAGCCTGCGCTGTTATAAAAGTGTAAAATTGCTTAGAGGCTTTACATGTTTTATTCAAAGAGCAAACAACAAAATTATTAAATCGGCTTATGCAATAAATTAGCTTATACATTTTCAAATAGCATTAAGCAAGCAAAGCTTTTTATGTGCTTTTTCGAAATACCAAAAAGAAAATATAAGCAAAATTTTACAGGATTTGCAGCTTTTTGCCATTACCTCTACTAACCGCAGTAAACCCTTACGCAGGAAGAATTTGGTCTGTGTGTGTTGGCCATTAGAGCAGCACATGAATAAATCGAGAAGCTAAATGCTGCCAGTGGGCATGCATGCATGTGTATATGCATGTGTGTTAGTGTGCATGTAAATGCTGATGAAAAATGGCCACGTCAAATGCAAAACAATTCACTGCAAGTTAAGCAGGTGTTGCAAATGGGCGTAGCCCGCCAAGAGTGGCAACAGTTTCATAAATGGAAAAGTTGTGGAATTGCAAAAAAAAATTGTTTATAAATAAAATAATAGCATATATAACACTATGCATAAATTTGAAGAATTTTGTATTTGATTGACATGCAAGTTGCATCGTTTCTTTCATATACCTACTGTGATATGAGATATCGAGATAAGAGTGCCCTAACATACGAGATGTTTGAGGAATGAGCCGTCGAGCGAGCGAAGTTTTGCTTTGAAATGCGAGCAACATATAAGATATGAGGAACGGCCGAGTGCACAAGACTAGCATACGGAGATTCTGGAAGAAATTGGTTTCGAGGAGGAGCCAGAGTCATCCATTATCACTACAAATGAGATGAAGGAGATCTTGAGATTAGAGGAGAGAATTTCACAGTTCGTGGTATCTCGAGGTACCACTGTATCTCGAAATCGCTCTTCATTTAAAATTATTACTTTTTGCATTTATTAGTAGGCGAACGGACCTTGCTGCTCCTCCATCTTAGCTACGTTCATGCTATGCACTTCATGCAGCTCCGAATTCGCAAATGCGCTGCAAAACAAATTCCCATTTAATATACTTCGCATTAGTGGGGTGTGGAGAGCACAATGCGGATGAGGATGCGGAAAGCGCTTTGTGCTTTCAACTAAATAAATTCCACTGGCACGAGCATGTGTGCATGTGTGTGTGTGTGTGTGTGTGTGTGTGTGAGAATGTGCAACACAACGAGCAACGTTTAAGATGTATCTGAATATTCATCATTGTGAGTCACTTGGGGTGCAGCTTGCCTTATTTATTGCGCCAATGCTTCATGTGAAGTGCTTCGGATTAAGTGGGAATATCAATTTTCAGGGAATACTTGCTAAATCAATAAGCCAGTGCAGCATATGCCAGCTGACTGACTGCCTCGCTGGCTGGGTGGCAACATGTTGCATGCACCATGCGTAGCACCATTGCCCGAGCTTGGCAGCAGCCAAAAATATATATTTTATATTCGCAGCAAATTGAAAGAAACTGCAAAGATATAAATTGCCATAAAGCAACTGCAGCAGCAGCAGCGGCAGGGGCAGGGGCAAAATATTGAAATGAAATGTTCGCAAAATAAAAATCTCAATCTTCCTGCCACGATAATGAATTTGTTATGCACTCGTGCCCGGGCTGAGGGAAACAGCTTGAGCTGCTGTAAATTTCATATGATTTCCTGCGCACACATGCGCTCATGTGTGTGTGTGTGTGTGCTGATGTGTGTAGGTGTGCGTTTGAGGCATGTGCCAGCTGCCAAGTGGCAGTGGCAAAGGCAAAAGCTGCTGCATTGCGTTGCAGCCGAGCGCTGCCAGATTATGGTCCATAGCTCTTATTCATGCCCACTTGCCACGCACGCTCGCTCCTGCTGCTCTGCTCTGGCTGCGACGCAAGCGGCATCTAATGCGAACTGCATAAGGGAAATATTCGCCCGATATGAAAACAATATTGAGTGTAAAAAATGTTTTATCATCGTCATAAAGTTCACGTTTGCGTAGCGCATTCATATTGCATTTAATGAGGCGTCTTTGTAGTTGCTCGGCAACAGAAATATTTTGCTTGACTGAGAGAAGCTGTCTAACACATAAAGTGCAACATTATAAAATTTTTTGGAAAATATAAAATTTTGTAGTCATTAAAGAATACGCTAAATGTAAACAAATCGAAAGCATGAATTGCGTTTTTTACTTATTGCTTAAAAGTCTCGAAGCAAACGAAAAATTTATATACGTTCGATTAAGAAAAAAATGGCTTTCGGTCCTGAATGTCCAAATCCCTTCTTATAATTGTAATAAAATATAAAATTTGCATGTCAGACCATGCTTAAATTAATATCCCGAGCTATGGAGGCGATTCAAATGTTTCCATAAATTTTTTTAAAAACCTTGGCATTGGAAATTTTCGAGTTTTTAAGATCGTTGATATTTTATAGGAATAAGAAAAAATTTTCGATGTTAAGGCAAGCATGTATTAAGCTATCATAACCTAGCTGATAATTCCACGAAAATTAATGATAGTAGGAGAAACATATCCTCAATTATATATGTAACCACATATAAGAATATTTCGAATCAGTGCAACAACATTCTAGTTTGTATAACTGGCCACTTGCCCCATAGCTTGCGACTAAGTTTTAACGACGCTTTAAAATGGAAATGGATGTACTGCTGAAAAAGAAAGTTAATTTGCAAAACAAATTAAAGAGCGAGCGAGTACTTCAAGAGAGGCACGCCTGTTAATCGCAGTGCTTACAGGCTTACAGCAGGACAAAGGAACTGTTGCAGAAGAGAAGGCCACCACTCGACTTCAGATACAAAAATTAAACTTTACAATTTATTGTTAAAGTTTCGCACTAAGTGCAGCTATAAGTGCCATTTTGTGCATTCAGCTGACAACCAAGAAGCATGGCCATCCGAGCACCGAAAAGTGGGAGCACTTGGAGACCACTTCCGGTGAAAGTACTCGCACAGCTCCAGCTCTCTTGCATTCCTTCTGTTGTTGACAGCAGCAACGTAACGAAAACAGCCGTCGCCTCACCACCCACACACTCATTCATTCATTCACTCACACACACAAACTCACACGAATACACACAAGAACACTTAAGCGCAATCTAATTGCGTAAACGAGGACGAAATGTTGCTGGCGCTCAGTGACACGCCTGCATAACATTCGCCACATTCGCCGCTGCAGTTTCAAGGAGGCATTCATTTTACAGCGAGTGAACTTAAATCAACAAAACTGTCAAAGTGGGCGAGTGGCACCAGCGGAATGAGGTGAATACTTGCAGCCAAGTGAAATTATGCTTTAAATTTGAGTGTCAGCGCACTTGAAAAGGCGGCTCGACTGATTGAAAGTCTGCAGTTTAAGAAGAGTAGCTGAAAGAAGAAGCACGAAAGAGCCGCATACGCCACGAGCGACCTGGCTTGGGTCCTCTGAGGCAACTGTCTGCATGCATTTGGCGACACTTGCAGTTGCCAGACTGTTGGAAAAGTTGCTCTTAGTGAAATATGTCAGAGATTCTTTACATTTCGAAAGTTTTTCATATTGAAACCATAACAAATTTTCTATTTTTGGAACCTAGATATAACAATGAGTTGTATACAAACTGTATAAAATAAACTATTCTTCGGTAATGACGTAGTCCCTTCTGGCTGTGACGCTCTTTTTTGTAATGTGGGCAGTTGCATTCATTGAGGAAAATGTGATATAAAGTATAATAAAGTTATAGTAACGACTAGCTCAGTTCTTGGCTAGCTGCTGTGGCCAGAACTAGTGAAGTTCTATTGGATGCTCTAAAATCTTGCATCTTGCTTTAAAGTCGTCCAACTTGCTTAAGCATAGGTTTCGATAAAATTACTTATCATGTAATTTCTTATGCCTGTCTGCTTGAGAAATTTTCTTATTCTAATAAAATTATCAAATAAAACTTATTACAATCCTGATCCTTCTAAATCGAGTGCAGTTTCTAATATTTCTCCATAATAAAATTTATTTTCTTATGATGCCATCTATACCTTACATTAATTCTTTGTCTACTAACTTTTGTAGTTTGCATTTTTTACTAAGTGCTTAGCATTTCTTAATAATAACTTGTATGGAACACATCCAAAGAGTTTTAAAAGTTTGGATTGGTTGAACCAAGTCAGCACAAATTTTCTTCGAACTTTTGGCTATCGAAACCAATCATGGAAAAAGTTTAAGGTCGCACTTAGCCTGGTCATCAATTTATTTTAAACACTTTTAATATGCATGCCTCTCTTTTTTTTGGGTTTTTCGCTTACATGAATTTTGAATTTTGCTGATCATCATGGGAACTCGGCAGCTTTGAAAAATTGCTGCTCTGCCAAATATTTCTGCTTTGTCATACGAGGTGGCAACTAATTTTACGCTCTTAAGTTGGCTTAATTAGTTTTCGAAAGTTGCTGCTGGTAAGCCCCAAACTTGTGCAACTCGTATTCCCCCCCGAGCTACGCATTGTGCTAGGATTCCGAGCAGGGTTGCGGCAGCAGACGCGCGTTGAATGGGACAAACGCCGCAAAAGCCTGGGAGGATGCCTGCAAGGACTTGCAATGCTCGCTTGTTTTTTGTTTTTATTATTTGCTGCTGTCGCTGTCGCTGTTGCTGGTGTTGCTTGATGTTGTTGTTGCAGCCACAAGTGAAACTTCTGACAACCGCTGCACATTTTCTTGCTGCATATTTTCATTGCAAATTTGGCAACTTCAAAAATTTTATTTTGTTTTTGCATTATTTTCACTTTTGCAAGTGCTGAAATGCAGTGCACCCTCCACACCCAAAAAAAGTGAAGAACTTTTCTCCCTTTTAATTATGAAAATTACATTTAAAAACAGAAATTTGCATTAATATTGAGAAAATATTATTTGGCAAAAGTTATTAAGCTCAGGGCGGGGGGCATGGTGGCAGGGCAGTGCCGGGCAAAGATGTCAGTGGCACGGAGTCATTATTTAAAATGCCAGCGTGCAAAGTTTTGAGCTGCAGTGCCGCTCTGTCGCTCTGCCACCGCAGTCGTAGTTGGAACATAATTTATGGCCAGCAGCCGAACAGTCCAAAAACCGAAAATAGTTTCGGGGAGTGGTGCATAATTGATTATTTGAAAATGGTAAATGATAATTGCAGCAAATGCCAAACTGCAAACTGCATTTGGCCTGTGGTCGGGGGGTGCCGTGTGGTATTTGAACAAGTGCGGCGGCAGTCGATGCCAAGTGGTCAGCTGCTAGAGTTGATCAACAGCACTTCTCATAGCGAGTGTTTGGGTGGAGGTGGCTGAAGTTTGTAGCGCATGCAAATGCATTTAAAACTTCGAAAATTAGCTCTTAGCTGTGAAATTAGCTTGAGCATGTGTAATGGCTTTTTGGACTTCTTTTTCAGCGTTTACATTACATTATTACAGCGAGGAAGTTATTTGAAACGGCAGTTAGAGGAAGAGGGCGGCATGGGAGACCATGCCTCAAATGGAAAGAACAAGGAGTGGAGCCACTGGCAAAGCTTGGAATTTCCAACTGGAGAAGGAGCGCGTGTAGCGGGGTACCTGGAGAGAAGCCGTACGTCAGGTCTTAGCATGGTAACGAGTTGTCTGACAACTGTCTTAATATCTTAATTTATGATTTCGTATTATTCAATCAATTGATTAAATTTTACTTTAAATATAATTGTTCAGTGTTTAAAAAATATTGTAATAATAAAATGTCTCATCAATATTTGAGCAGCATTTGATTAACACCACATACCATTCTTTCTGTGCCACAAAGATCCATAGTATTAGCAGGGATATCCCACCTGCTCCTCTTTCACATGAAAATTGCCTTTTCAATTTTGCGACTGTATCAAACCATAATAATTCCACAGAAAACCATTGTGTGCATATATCAAGCGAAGAATAATGTCATCGTGGTTGACATATCGCATGTGCGTGTAAATGCCGCCTTTTTTCAATTTGAAAGCTCAAGTGTAGTTGCACTTGCAACCGCAACCGCAAATTAGAGATTAACCTCAACATGACACTTTGACGATAGTTTCCATTGTAAGGCGTAAAAATGCGGAAATGGCAACCGCATTTTCAGTTACCAGCAGGCTGCCGAATTGAATGTTACATGCAAATTTGAAAATTCAGCAAAATTCGAGAGCCAGCGTAATGGGGGCCCACATTTTGAATGACATTTCATAGCATAATCAAATTTCATATTTATAAATGTCAGAAATGCACAATGGCTTTGGTAAGCGAAATGTCAATTTAGGTTTTTCATGCTTACAATTATTTGACAAATTCCCTTTGTTTGCGATGCAAAAAATATATTTTTTCAACACTATTTACCATTCGAAGCTGATATTTTTTATTAAAATAAAAGTAAAAATTTGCAGCGAAATTCGTTAATACGCCAGCAAGCCTTTTGCTCATTTCACAGCAGCAGAACTGAGCGGGCTTTGCAATAAACCATATATTTTTGGTGTATGCTAACGGTATTGTTAAAGACAAGCAGTTTTCTTGCATATGCGTGATTTACACATTTCAATCAATGTTTTAGATACTGCCGAAGTAGATATATTTCAATTAAAGTATTTAGATGAAAAACGTTGGAAGAAAATACAATTTCGGAGCAAAGGAGTCAACTTTGCCTTCTTCGCTACCGAGGCTTGTGGAAGTAATATTGTGAATTATTAAAATGAGAATAGTCAGTCAAAATATTTGGAGTTGATGTTTGTAAAGAACTCGTTACTTATTTAGACTCTGAAATTTCTCATTCCTGACGCCAGCAAGCGCCATATCACAAAGGCTTATCAGGTTGAACAGGCTGTGGGACACTGCAGCCTTCGGTAACATCTGATGAAGATGGGTCTAGCCGAAAAGACAGCATTTAAAATTCCTAAGACTTTTCTAATAAAACTATTAAGATACCCGCTCAATTTGGGCATTTGCATATACCTACATACTCGTATTTATGAAAATTTTATTGATGGAACTAAATTTGAGCAAATTCGACAATTGCTTTCTTTGTACGCCGCTGACCTCATCAGATATAATTTAAACAAAAAGCACTTAGAATATTCAAATTCCTATTTCCTGTATTTGTAGTAGTGCGCACACACATTTGTGCGATTTTGAGTGAGGCTATCGAACTTCTTCGCTTGGCACGCCGGGCTTTGCCGGCATATTCCACTGCCGCCGATTTAATGCCATTTCAAAATTAAAAACCGCTCCACTTCTATCTTCAGCGCAATAACTTGCGAGCTCAGCACTCGCTGTCATTACGCCCCGAACACGCCCACACAATGCAGCTCGCACATGCGAAGGCCTCTCGCTTTTTATTCCGCTGGCATTTGTGCGCTGCTTTCTTTGTTTAAACCGGGGGCAGCGCCTGCTCCCTTGCCTTGTGCTACTTTGAAATCGCATTTGAATGCGAACTGCAACCGGACTTCAGTACATTCTGCCGCACCCAGCTCGCGTCGAGGGGAGGTGAATATTATTTATGTGCTGCGCCTGAAATCTATTTGCGCCACGCCACAAATCTCAGCTTTACTTGACTTGACTCTCGGCTCGGCTCGGCGCTCACTAACAACAGTGCTGTAGCCTGCAGAGCGGCAGCGCAAGCGAGGCCCAGCTTACAGCTTCCAGTGTTATAGTCGCCTTAAATCGAAGCACAAAGTTTCGCATGCGCTGCGTTGGTTCTGATTTGCGTTCACTGCCAGGCCTTCACATGCGCCTTCCGCTTCCTTTTCCTCTCTCTCTCTCTCTCTGCTTGCTTGCAACGCGGCTATACACGGCTGTAAATCGTAGCCATACAAATCGCATTCTACATTTTGTACCAGACCGCTCCGCTCCGCCCCTGCAGTTTGCAGTTGCGTCGCTGGTATTGAATTTCTTTTATCCGTATCTGTGTAAATTTATGATTGCCCCATTTCCGACTTTGTCCCACAATTCCTCCTCGCTTATCCGAAGTGACTGCTTCGTTTCTGCGCTCACACCAACATTCCACCAACTCGCAATACCCACGCTGCTGCTGCGCTGGGAATGGGACACCACTCGGCAGTGGTGGCTTTTATGGCTGTGCAACTGGCCCGGACTTTATTTTGACAGCACCAAAGATAAATTGTTAAATGCACCCAGTGGATTGCGAACTGACGGCAGTGTAAATAAATTCACGATTCCATTGGGCTTTGATGCAATTGACAGGACCTTCATAATCTCTGCATAATTCCGCACAGCTGCAGTTAGAGCGTAGAAGATGAATTTTGAAAATGTTAGTCATAGAAAAAAAGTTTGTTTTAATACTAACAACTAAAAATAAGCTTGAAGGAAAACATTGGGAAAAAATTCAAACTCTATTACATGCCATAAGTGGACGAGTTGGAGCTAGTATTTAGTGAAAAGTGAACACATGAAAATGATATTTCCAATGCTATCCTCCTCAGTCGATGTACGAAGCTGACCTTGCCCCTACGTAAGTGGTAGCAGCCATCGGACGCATCCACAGTGTATGTAGATCCGAAGCCTCTGCCTGCTAACATATCGAGGAATTTCTGAAACTGCCAATAAGATTGCAAGTTACCATATCTTCTCTGCTGTTCCCAGATTATGCAAGTTTGGTTCTATATGATATCAGCTTCAAATCAGCGCTTCCCAAAAATTCCTTCTTTAAAAGGATAGGCTTTCGTTTACCTGAGCCGAGGCGACATTGTATCTACGCAACTACCCACAAAAGAATTCAGTTGCTTCTTTGTAGTACAATGAAGTTGGAAAATATTTCAGAGCTTCCTTCTTATGAAGGCACTGCCGCTTCAAATCGTTTCGCTGCTGCGTGTAATTCCGGTTCGACTGAGTGCTTTATGCTCTCGAAGTAGTTTTAATTCATGCCACAAAAGCGAATTCACAGGTGTACTTTAGTAGTTGCTTCCGTTTCCGGCACGGCAGCTGAACTGAACTGCACTGCTGAACTGCTGAACTGCTGACGTGCACGAAATTATGATGTCGTTCCGTCGTTCCGAGCAGTATCTCTGACTATGCATTGAGCCTGCACCAGGATAAGCTCGTGCTGCGTCCTTCATTCGCTTTTGAATGCGGCTTCCTGCTGCAAGAAGTTGCAGCTATCACCACTTCAGGCTCGATTATTCCACACCGATATATGCATGCATTTACAACTTGTAAATAATAATTTTGCCGCAGCGAAACTTTTGCATTTGCTGCTCTGCACTGCTTCAGCTCCTGTTCCTGCTGCTGCCGCGTCGTTAAGGTAACAATCACTTAAAGTGTGTGTGTGTGTGCGCCCCTGCCCCTTCTTGTGCCTGCGTCGCTCAGCCTCAGCAGTCGATGTTGAATAGCATGCGAAACTGGCTGAAAACTTTCGAGCTCACGTAAGCGTTAAACACCACGTTTCACTTGAATAATTAAGAACGATTAGGCCAAAACTTTAGCATTGATTGGGGGGCTCAACCTGGCCAGGCGTGCATCGTTCATCGTTCTAAGTTCAATTGTGTAATAGGCGCCACTTTATAAAGTTGGAATCAACAATTAGATGTGGTGTATGCATTTGTATGGAACGCATCTCAGCACATTTGATGGGTGTAGGAATGCTGAGTTGAGATGCTTTTAGTTGGAAAAAAATCGATTAAAAAGTAAACTAGAACAACAGTCTTCTCCAGTGGCTAGCAGGCGAAATCAAATTTCAGCTAATTAATATTTGAATTTCAGTTGGTAGAGCAGCTATTGAAGACGGCGAGGGACTGCTGCACACGTTTTACACGTTGTAAATCGATGAGCGCGACCTCACAGCAGCAAGAGCCACAGCCAGCACGACGGAAATAAGGTAATCATTGCGGCCGAGTTTGTTATACAAAAGCAATTCGTAAGCAGCGAATTTTTAGGCGCACATTAAACAAATAATTGGTTTTGGCCATGGCTCTGGGAGAAGGCCAGCCAGCTCATAAATTATGCGAGCGCCGAATGCGGCGAGCAAGGATAACGAATTAATTTCTCTGCTTACAATCGAGCGCTGCGTAAACTCCGGAAGACTTATGAACGCGCTCTCGGCCATCAGATGGGCCAATTAATTCCTGGAAGTCACACTTTTAGCCGACGTTCTTCTTGCAGCAGCCCGCTGTAACGTACGCACGGGGACTGGGGGGGAGAAACGTGTTGGCAGCAGTCTCGCTGCCAGTGCGACGATGATTTGCAGTACGTGCACGCTTGCTACGTACGGTGCGTTACGTTGCTCATAAATCTTCTGGGAGGGCAGCTTGGAAGCGGCGCTCCTCTATGACTTGTGACTCAAAGCCGTGCAGAAAAAACTGCTCTTTATTTGGTAGTTTGTGGCCATAATGGCATTTCTTGCTGTCGCTGTTGCTGCCACTGCCGCAACCACTTCTCCGCCACTGCAGTAATTTCCGAGGCACGTCAAAATCCTTGGCATTCGATGTTTCTTTGCGCTGTTTGTTGTTTTGTTGTCTGGATATTTATGTTGTTATTTTTTCCTGAGCGCCCGTGTTGCTTTGGTATTTGGTATTTATTGTCCCATGATCACAACAGCACAACAGCAGAAAACAGATAAATCTTGCATCTGCCTCGGAAGTTCGCACCGTTCTGCTCTATGCGTCTGCTGCTGCGAGACTCTGCAGCGGATGTGGACGTCTCAATAATAATTCAACTTTTTGCTGGTCCATAAATTGTGCTGCTTTTGTATAAGTCCACTGAGTTTCCCAGTTGAGAATCCAAGTTAGAAAGCTGCTGCTTAAAAAATAGCAAAGCAATTAGATACCAATCGGAAGAGTAACCATAATGATTTGGCTCCCTTGAGAATTGGTAATTTGCACTAATGGCAAATGATTTTCACGCATTTCAAAACTTTGACAGTTATACAAATAAATGTGCAAAGGACAGCAATAAATATTTAGGCATATTTGGAAGTGCTTGTTGTCTACTAGGAATAAATTTGTATCGACTTTGACGAAGATTTTTTTTGTATATGATCCTGAAGTCATATCAAACTGCCTATTCTATATAACAAAATGTAACTATGCTCCTATTCTGTAGTGCTTAAGAATAACTTTTTGGTGCTTAGCTGTAGCTGCCAATTCCGTGATTCTGAACTGGAAAACATTTAAAGAAAATTGCTGGAATCTGTCATTTTTTCTAGCAGGGTAGTTGTTTAACACTCCGTTGTAGATATGGGTCTGACGAGAACTTTTTGATTTTGATTGCACTTTAAATGTACTTGCAAGTGTGCGATCGATATGATATTTAATGGCTTTAGCTAGACTTTTTTTTACCTATCTAGAAAAAATTCTATACAAGCATAATTATAAGCACATTTTCGACGTATTGGTAACACATGGATCTGGTCAGACCCTATGTATTTTGCTTAAAGAGTGAAGCATTTTGTTGATTTTGCTAAGGCGACGCCTTGACAACCGATGCGTTTTTACTTAATAATGTGAATAAAATAAAAGGTGATTGCATGAATCACATGGTCACTCATCGTTCCTCAAAACGTCGAGCTTTCGATTTTTTCTGCAATATGCTGAATATTATGCCAGGTTTCCGCATGCAATTTTTCTAGAACCATTCAAATTTCTGCTTTTATTTAAAGATTTTATTTCCGTGAATTTCAACATACAATCCTCCAATTAAGATAGGCTAAAGCCTACACACTTCGTAATTGCTATGGCATTAACTTCATTTCTCGCTCACACGCACACACACAGACAAACCGATAAACCTGTACACAGCGGCGTATGCGTAATATGCTGCAAAATGGCGCCAATTTAATGCGAATTTTCTTCTATTTGTATTTAGTTTTGTCAAATGAATGTCGTTGTTTGAATGTAGAAAAACGCAGCGCACGGCATTTGGGCGCCACAGAGCAGCTGCAACAACAAGCTGAAGCTGAAATTTACCTGCATCGGCATCAGATACGACAAGCACGAACACAATGCACACAATGCGCCGACAATAAAAACACGATTTCTATTCAATTTCGAAATTGAAATTGTCGCGCATCCTGCAACGCTCGCTCCGCTCCGGCTTGTCTGCGAATCGGGCGCCAACGTGCAGGTGTGCCAATGTGTCGTACGTCGTACAGCATGCAGCACATGCACGCAGCTGCCAAGCGTCGCTCTGCCGGGCATTGCCAACTACTTCCCCTTCCGGTCGGGAGCAAGTTCCGTTTAGGCAATTGCACAGAAAACTGCTCGCTCCACGAATGAAATTTCAATTTGCGAGCGTCGCTTTTGTTTGCGAATTAGCACTTTTCGCGCATGCGATGAGATATCAGCACTTTTGCAATTAGGAATCGTATGCGCATATATACGATATGCTATATGAGCTATCGCTGTTGTTGTATTTCGTGTCGAGCTGTTGTATAAGAGCTCGCATATTTTATTTTCATGCTGAAAAAATATTATGTAGGAAATACATATAAACCGTTTTTGGATTCGCATTTGTCAGTTTCGAGTTCGAATGAGCTTCAGCGATTTCGAAGCTATTACAGCATATCGAGTTGGTCGGTGCGCTTGGCTCTTGGTTCATTGCAGCTTCAACGACTGTTTTGATGTTCGCTATATTTGTATAAACAAATGATCGTAGGAGAGCGGATTTAGTGCACAGTGAAAATGAACCTTTACTTAGTTTAAGTTGCGAGATTATCCAAAGGACACGCCCTCAGTGGGCCTGTAAGTTCCACTACCTAGGATTATTTTGGATATCTAATTTATCGAATTATTCCTTAAATAGCATAATGCTTGGTATTCAAGTTAAGGGATCTATACTCTACGTTATACAGAAAAATGACCGTGTTCCGCCAACTTCCATTATATATACACCAGTTATTTTTCTCTTCAACTGCATATACATATGTAGAGAGGTATGGACAATGGTGATTAAACGTACCTTTTTTCGTTGGAAAAGGAAAATTTATTAACACGCTGATAAGTGAATTCGATTTTACTCAAATCTTTCTTATCTCTTTGCTCAAACAGACAGTGCCTTTTACCGTCAAACCATTCAAAAAAGGACTTTCGGGAGGTCGGATTGAAAAGCGCAAAAACATGCAAAAGTCATCAAAGGCAAACTGTGAAAATATATTTTTTACATGCATTAAATTGATTAGATTTACAAAGGACACTATTTTTTGGACGCAATTTTACACCGATTCCATGTTGGTGGCAGCTGATGTTCTTTTTATTGTTAATTAAAAATAGTATGTGTAAGTAATCGACGCTTGTTGCAATAAATTGTCAATTGCAATGCAATTACTTCCGGTCAACAATCTGCCATGTGTGTCAGCGCTGGAGCACATGCACAGCAGCCAGTTAAATCGATACATAACCTAGTTTAAGGCAATCGTCCCTGCGCCCTCACATTGACACTGGGGAAATGCGTAAAAAAATGCGAAAACAAGAGAAAATTGTCAAACACTATCAGCACTCTTACGAAATGGAAATTCAGCCATTGAACCATTTTGGCCGGATTGCTGGAAATGATGACGGCAACAATGGCCATGGCCACTACGAAACAACAATGGCAATGGCTGCGTTGCGCCTAGAACAGCACGGTGCAGCGTGTGGCAGCATATTTTGGACTTTTACCCGTTCTGCTTTGCTGCGCACCGTCGATGGCACAACATGTGTTGCCATTTCCAAGCAACTCAATTCAACCGCCGATGTGTACTTCCGTTTCCGCTTCGTTAATAGAGTTAGTTACACGTACGGTTTGTTGTGTACTGGCATCGGTGGAGAGCAGCAGCAGGTATGGCCGTGTCGCCAGTGCCGCAGTGGACATTTATTGTTGCAAATTGGAAAAAGCAATTTGCAGAATAAAAAATCACAAAGACAGCGACCATTTCCACGGAAGCGCCCTAATGAACATTGACCCATTTGTCAGGTTAATTTCGGTATAAGGCTGCTGACATCAGATAACAGCAGCGCCGCCATAAGAGCTCATACTATTTTTTAATCAAGGAAAACGTTTAATAGTTTAGTTTATATTAGTTTGGAGAACTTTAATATGAGGGCATGTCATTAAACGCCTTGCAAGTTTGGGTAACTTATTGTTCCTTCTTAAGATGCATTGTATAGATGTCAAATCTTTAGTGAGTCGAATTGTATTTGTATTTTTTTTTATTGAGGACTTAAACATTAGTACAACAAGAAACAAGTTCTTTTACAGTACAACAGCAAAAATTTAGACACATATACATACATAAACATAACTAAAGAAATATCTCTTAAGACTAAAATAAATATCTCTTAAGACTAAGGAAGGAACAGAAAAGAAAAGTTAGAGAAGAAGTGAAAAAGGAAAGAAAAGAAAAGAAGAATATTAAAGAAAATGTATCAGAGACACAGTAAAATGAAGATCTTATAACTAAAGCTTAAACTAACAGGATATGTGACAGTAACTTACAAACTATAAATGTCTGCTTTTTCCCTAGCGATTGCCGAAATGCTGAAATATTAGGCGTTTGAAGTCACCCCCGCTTGTTATTCTCCTAATGTTAGTTGGCAATAAATTCCAGAGCCTAGCGGTGCTAACGAGAAATAGTCTTGACGAGTTGAGGAAATTGTAACAGGGGATAATGAGGTCGTCGGTTCTTTTGGACTTAGAAAAAACTAATCTATTATAAAGATATGCTGGTTCTCTAGTATTAATTATCTTGTGCATAAAGATGCAATTTCTCGCATCAAGGTAATCTTCAAAGCTACAGCCCAGAATGGCCCTTCTCCAGAACGAAACACTATCATAACGACGCAGACCAAAGACATAACGCACGGCACAATTTAAAGACACTTGCAGCTTGTGCATAGATTGCGAGTCAAGCCTACTAAAAACCACTTCGGAATAGGAGATTATGGGAAGTATAAGTTGTAACACTAGCTTTCGTCTCGTTTGTGTAGGAGTGAACTCCGCCGATTGCCTAAGTAGCCGTAAGGTATAAAAAACTTTGCTGACCACACTATTAATATGGTCAACGCATGACATAGAGGAATTAATGTGGAAGCCCAAATTACAAGCTTTGTCAACAAACTTCAAGTTAGCGGATCCCACGTAGAGTGGCGGTATGTCTGAATGATAGACTTTGTCTTTGCATATTGGCAAAACTATTGATTTGCTGGGATTCAAACACAAGCTGTTGGCACTTGCCCAAGCATCAATAGCAGCCAGGTCTTCTCCGATCCTACAACTCAAATCATCAATAAGGCCAATAGGGCGAGACAGGTAGAGTTGGACGTCGTCCGCATAAGCATGCATACTAACATGCTTGCACACCGAGAAAATGTCATTAACAAATAAGGAAAACAACAAAGGACCTAAGATAGACCCTTGAGGGACACCAACATTAATTGATATAAATTTAGAGTAAGAACTGCCAACTCGCACTCTTTGCATTCTACCTGCTAAGTAATTTTGCATTAATTTTAATGCAGAATTGCAGAAGCCAAACTGAGTTTCAAGCTTCAACAAAAGCAATTCATGGCTTACGCTATCAAATGCTTTGGAAAAATCAAGTAGGCAAAGAAGCGTAATATGTCTCTTATCGAACTTACATCGTATGTCATCCAGTATTTTTACCATTGCCGTGGAGCAGCTGTGCCCCGGCCGAAAACCTGACTGAAACGGCGATAGCAGTTTGTTGCTAGTTACATGCTTCATGATCTGATCAGCCATAAGTGCTTCACAAACTTTAGACAATGACGACAGAATGCTTATTGGCCGGAAGTCGGCCGGGACACTGACAGTTGATTTCTTGGCTACAGGTAGAATGGTGGCAACTTTCCACATTTCCGGGTAGCAGGAGGTGGTAAAGCAATGGTTTAGGATGTGCGTAAACGGAGCTACAATGAAGGGTAAAATGCAATTGAGCTACTTTTGTTCTAAAAGAAACATACTTTTTCCCCTACTTTAGTAAAAATTTTAAAATAATTGCAATTTTGATGGTCCTACATACATATATGTAAGCATTTCTTAACATAAGCATTGAAAGAGTAAGACAGAGAGAGAGAGGGAGAGAGTAAGAGAAAGATACAGAGAGAGATATTTGTTTTAAAATAATTTTTGTTCTGGAAACATTAAATTCTGATATACAGACTTCTGCCACTTTATCTGTAGATTTTCATATTTAAATTTTGAAGATTTACTTCAACAGCAGATTTCTATTTTTGAAAATTGGAGCCTCAATTTCCGATTCTGATATACAAAGATTATACGCAAATTTTTACTTTTAATTTTAAAGAGTTATTTTAACTGCAGATTTCTATTTCAGAGAATTGAGGGGTTAGTTTCATTATTAGCTTCAAATGCTTCAAAGGATCAACTCTGCTCGGTTTAAAGAAGATTCTCATTGGCTTCAGTGTCTTCATATCGATGCAGTCAAACATAACATAATCTTAATTTTTCAATTAGTGACGCTATATTTTTTTAATTTGTTCCGAACTCATGGTGCAGCAATCGGCAGAGCTCAAGCAATATTAGTGATATATTTTTTCATCAACTGCACACTGCTAGTATCTTCTATTTCCTTCATAGACGGCAGGAATATTGACAAAACTTGACTACTGCAGTACGCCGCACTTGACCAATACCAATTAAGTGCATTCGTATGCTCAACCTGCACGTGCCACTCTCAATCCACAGACAACGACGGAACTCTACTCAGCACGTATGTTCGAAAATGGACTTCGTTTTGCGATATCTTGACCATTGTCAGTCATCAGTGCTGCGCAGTTCGCTTTCGAGCTGATTATTTTCACATGATTTGGAATTCCAGGCAGGCAGAATTTCTGTGGAGATTGCAAAAGTAAAATATTTAAAAGGCTTATAAAAACAGAAACTCAGTGCAGCAGCAAAATATGCTTCAGGCCAAGGATAAATGTGACGATTCCTTGGAAGTTAAACGTTGATTCAAAAATAAAACTGCAGTTCAGACTGAGCTTGTGCATTTGTGGTGAGCCAAGCTGTACCTGCACCAGCCGCTCCTGATGCTGTCATTGCTTCTGCTTCCATGCTGTACACTGTCAAGGATGCTACTGCATCCAGCATAGGGAGCACCTTAAAGGCGCACCACTCGCAGTGGAAGCTGTTGATATTACCAAGGCAACTCGAAGCGTCGAACAAAGCGTTCGTGTGATTATTGTCATCAGCAACAAAACTCGTCCTGGCCAAATCAATTTTGTTGTTTGATGTGGAAAGAGGCGTATTACCGTTAGAATGCGGCTGAAATGAGGCTTATTGTTGGTGTAATCATGGCGTGAGGATGAAATTCGAAATAGTGTCTAACGTATCAAAGTGAAGCATCATTCTGTTGTTTAGAATTGGACAGATTGCAGTGAGCTGATACTGAGTTCAGCGTGGAGTGTGGGCGCAATTACGAAATCACAATCAGAGTATAAGGATCTGCCTTGAAGAAGCTTCATGGTTTGCTTCTTACATTGATGAGAGTGCTTTGAATGAAAGTACTTATGAATTGAGAGTGGCGAAAATATATGTAACTGTAAAATACATAAGCTATATGAGAAATTTATGTGATAATTATCAAATAAACAAGAAATATTGAAATGAGCTAAAAGAATCCTTTGAAAAGTGAAATTTGGGTAGTTTGGAATGCCTATCTTGATGTCAATTAATTTAAAGTTTTTGTAGCTTTTTGACTAAACTCTTCTTTAAGTGAATATAAGCTTTAAAAGGCCGCGTGTATCGAGAATCTTCTTTTTATATGTATTTGTCAGCTTAAAAAGAAGGCGCAAACATTTACACAATGTGCTCACCGGCATAAATACTATGCAACTATATGCCGAATTTACGAAATATGTATGTACGATTTCACTAATTGCAACAGCTTGAAACGAAACACCTACGAAATTTTTCTAAATAATTCATTAATAATGGCTGCTTGTGTAAGTGGGAGCTCGCACCTCGCACGTTTCAACCTAAACGGCATGCGAGAAAAAACATCAAGCTCTAATGACGCCTAAATAAGAGCCCTATTTAAGCCTGCATATATGTATATGTGTGTGTTTGTGTTAGTGTTAGTGTTAGCTAACGTGCGTGCACATGGCAGATGGAAGCTCTAAGGACGCTCTAATCAATTTTCAAATTCTGCATGCGCTGCACAAACAAATCCAATAAATTCATAAACGCCGACTTTTAGTTCAGCCAACAGCCCAACAGTAGGCGAAGCGGCGGCGCTGTTGGTGCAACACTTTTGCCACTCACACGCTGCGCCTCAAGATGACAGTCACATAAAATTTCATCGATTTCCGGTTAAACCTAATATGCGCCGATAAATATTTCGCTTTGCTGCTGATTCGCAACGCATTTGAAATTGGATACGAAGCACTTTCGAGCCGAAAATGGGTGCCGCAATGGGCGAGGGGAAGGAAGGAAGGACTGGAGCGGGTTTGCAGGCCTGGCAGCTTATGTGTGTGCGTTCATCGCATCGTCAACGCATAAATCGTCACATATTTCCGATAACGCGAACGCATTTGTATTTGCTGTTACTCGGGGGCGACGGCAGCGGGTTGCATGATGAGTGCGAGCGGGGGAAGGGTAGGATTTGTGTTATTACATTTGGAAAATATTTTCCATAGCGAGTATTGAAGGCATTAAGGGGATTGCTTTGACACAGCTACCCTTTGCCTGCCTCCATACTTCCGCTCACACACATACACAATCAGTCATAAACATTTGTGGCCTGTATGCACACACACACACACACACTCACATTCGCATGGAGCTGCTGCTAGAGTCAACAATTGTAATCATATTTTCGGATCAATTGCATGTGTGTTTGTGTCTGCATTTGTCACTCGGCCTACATATGCATGTGTGTGTGAGTGTGTGCTTATATGTATTCACACATGTTATTAATCTTCTTAAAGCGCTGCGAACTTATTTGAAGGCACAACCGTATGGGTTGTCGTATGCCAGTGTGTGTGTGAGTGTGTGTGTGCATTGGAAGCGCATGTGATGCGATGCGTCGGAAATCAAACAATTTTCATCACAACTCAACGGCAAATAAATCACTTTGAAATTTAGCGAGCGTGCAAATATTTGCGGAAATTTGTGAAATACAAGAGCACCGCCTGGAATGTGATGCGCTCATAGTTGCCACATTCGTCGAATGTTTGCCTTTTTTTGGGAATTTTCTGAAAAGCGTGTGCAAATTTTTTTTGGCCAAGCGGAATGCGGTTTTGTTATACCCTACACCTATGGTAATAGGGTATAATAACTTTGTGCCAAAATTGTAACGCATTAAAGGAGCCTTCCTAGGTATAGACATAAGTATATAGAAATGATCAGAAACACTTTCTCTTTTCATTTCCGGTTGTCCGTCTGTCCGTCTGTCCGTCTGTCCGTCCGTCTGTCTGTCTGTCTGCGTGTACGCAAAAAAAAGAAAGAAGGAGTTGTCCGATTTGGACCAAATTTGGTACACAGTCACAGTGAACCTTGGGTTAGGTAAAGTGTTAAAATTATTCAAATCGGTCGAAGGATACGCCCCCAATGGACCTATAAGTCCCTCTACCTCGGGTTTTTTGCGATCAAATTACTGTAATTTGTCTAATTAATCATTGAAAACAATAATACTTGGTATTCAAGTTAAGGGGGCGGTTATCTATGTCATACGAAAAAATGGGCGTGGTCCGCCCACTATATAGGCGGCAAACTTTTTCCGGTAAAATGGCTCCCAATTGACTAGTTACGAATATAAATGAATGAAATTCGGTTCCCAAGTTGATATATAGGTCTTAGATGCCATAGAAGAAAATGGGCGTGGTGCGCCCACTATATAGGCGATAAACGAAAAACCCTCTTAACTTCCATAATATATACACCAGAGCGTGTAGATTTGGTTACTTCGTTCCTGGTAGGAATATCTTTTAATTCTCCAAAAATGGGCATGGTCCGCCCACCATGGGGGCAGTAAAATAAATATACCGATAACATTTGTTGTACACCTGCCAGAGCATCAATATTTGGCATGTATAGTCCTATTAGGTATATCTTGTAGTCTGCCAAAAATGGGCGTGGTCCGCCCACTATGTGGGTTGTAAATCAAATGCACCCACAATTTCAGTGAATTATCACCCTACTTGGGAACATGGTGTAGGGTATTACTCTGTCGGTGAAACCCGACTGATACTTCCTTACTTGTTTTTGTGGTATTTACGTTAGACTACCAGTGCTATTTTTTGTTGTTATTGCTTTTTCAGATTTTCCGTCGAATATTCAGCTGGCATCACTGGTATTTTTTTGGAATGGGGGAAGGAATGTTTGCAAAGGGGTATAGGTTTGGCAAGTGGGGGTGTCAACAGCCATTGAGGGCTTTGAGCATTTTATTAGCGGAATAGAGGCTTAAGTAATGAGATTCTGTATTTAACCTTAAGAAAGAGATAGACAACAACAAAAAGGAAGAGTACAAGAGGGAAAATGTAAACGAGTCAGACAGCGTGTGGCTAAGAGAAAGGGAAAAACAGTAGTAAAGTAAAATGCCAACAGAGGACGTTGTGGAAATGTAATGACGAATAATAATAAATAAAAATTTTATGAAAATAATCGAAAAAACCGACTGAGAATTTGTTAAAATTTGTGCGTGCTCATTTAGACGTAGAAATGTCGTTGACTTTTGCAGTTCTTCTTCCAAAAAGGGATTTTTGAAATTTTCTAGTTTCAAAAGTATCTGAACAAAGCTTTTAGGGGCTCACAAAAACATTGTCGAAACAATGCTGAAATTAAGAAAAATGCGAAAATGGCAACGACGCTCCCAAAGCGCATATCAAAGCAGCTTAAACATTCACAGAATTACTCAAACTCAAATAAAACAAAAATGAAATAAAATGAAATAAATTAGAAAGACCGATAAAATTTAAATGCGCTGATAAAAAGTTTCGCACTTTGTGAGTAAGCGAAGCGAAGCAGCAGCAGTGACACCGGCAGCAACAGAAGCTATTGGAACGCCAGCGAGCAGCGCATGACAGCAATGCTGTTGACACTGTGACGACATGGCAGCCACTCCCAGCAGCTTCCACCGTCGCCACTGCCACTCTGCCGTGGAAACTGATAACGCTTATTGGATGCTGCCAGCCAGGCTCGACGTTATGCAAACAAAGTTTCAAATTGTCTTAGCCGCCAGCGGAGCTGCGTAGGCGATGAAGACATTAAAATATTAATGTGTAATATAAATCAACGGCATTGCAGTGAAACAAACGGCAGATAAACAAGCCCGCCGACGCAAGCCTGAGTCTAAGTGGTTAGAACGCATACATTTAAATGCCGGAATAATAGCTCTGTCCGGTGCTGGGTAGGCACAGCAAGCGCAGCGAAAGCGGAAAGAGAAAATTGTCATGGAATTGTCAAAAGCCACATCAACTGGAATTCAAGCAAAATGTGCGAATTGCTGATTTCTGATGAGCTACAATATAAACAGGTTACCTATAGTATGGCAAACTCTTTGAAGAACCCATACATATACGAACTTTAGATGGTCATTTTCACTTAAAGCGAACCTCAAGCAACCGGAATATTTGTTCCTTACAAGCGGTGCTCATTATAATGAATGGGTTCATTTCAAACGAAAAGTACCTGATTGATATATGAATTGAATTCAGATAAAGAATGTCATCATGTCATGTCATTAGATTGTTACTACTTCAGCCCTTGAAGCCTTAAAAGAGGTTAAGACGAGTATTCCTTATAAAAATTATATATGACAATAAGCTTAAAATTACAATGACTTTAAAATCTTAACTACTTTCTTTACATAATTTTCGAAATTGTGAGCTAAATTGAATCAAATCATATATGAAGTTAGTAAACTTTCAGGGGATGCGATCTAAATATGCAAACCGCTGGTTGGCTGGAAAAAGATTATAGGTTAGCGACTCTCAAAAGTGTAGTACAAAAAAGTGTAATAGTGTTGAAATAAAATACATATTCTGCTGACTTGAAGCACTTCAGCAATTAATTGACTACTAATCACCAAAATTTTCAAATAACTAGCTCTACGATTTACCAACGTAGCGTATAATGTAGTCGTTAAAACTTCGTCATGAACATTAAAGGAGAATCTTCTGTACCACATTTGATACGAAGGCGCTTCTGTTGAATGTTGCTGCATGCGCAGAAACATTTATTTGGGGATTAAAAGTAGGTACTTACCACCCCAGTTATTTTGCATAATGGCATACTTTATTGAACCACATTTAGGCTTTGCATTTCACATTTATTTTGAGAAAATCAAGGCGTCTTCATTAATAAAATCCTTAAGTCTATACAATGCTCTCTTCCCACAGTCAAATCAAAGCAAATCCCAAAGATTTGCAACCAAACTGTTTGCTAATTAATTTAAATTTTACGGCGAATTTAAAATATTGAGAAGAGATCAAAGCGATGGAAAAGGTCAACATGGTAAAGAAAATTAAACTAATAAACAATGAAATGAAGTTTTATTTGATTGTAGAATTTGCTTTGCAAAACTTCGCTATTGATTTACGAATATATGAAGGACTTCATATTCATTTTAATTTTAATTTCATCTAGCTTTATCATACAAGTTATATAAAAATGGCAATGGAACTTCTAGTCGATGTTTGACTATTTTCCATATGCTCTATTCAATATTGATAAATCGTAAATTTTTACGACCACTCTGACTAATCGATTAGTTTCGGCTTCTACTACCCAAGCCTACTCACAATTGAAATGCAGACTATCGAAGGGGATAAAAATACATATAAGGCTTTTTGAATTATAATACAAAACTGGTTAAATCGAAACATTGATATTCTATATTTAATATTTTACCCCAGTAATATAGCTTCGATATCGATTTTAACAAAGTTCGGTTTCGAAAATACGTTACTTTTTCAATAGCGGAACGATACCGATACATTATCGAAACTTATTTTCTACCGCATGTCATGTCAACAATTTTAATAGAAGCTTTGCTTAGCTTCCAATGTCGCTTCTAAGTTTTGAGCAGAGCACTGCTTGAGGCTAGTCCTTAACATGTGCCCTTTTTTTAAAGCCATACAAAGCTATTTTGTTCTAAAGAGCATACTTGTGCATGTTGTGCATGCGATAGCCGAGCATCTCGAGTCCACAAACTGAATCCGTGCAGACAATGCACACTGCTTTTATCTTGCTACTCTATGCCACACACACACACACACACACACACAAAAAGCCACAAGAGCGCAATTTGCATAACGGAATATGTAAATATTATATTCAAATGTTATTCTTGTGCGGCGGCCATCGCTGCCGCCATTTTCTTTTGTCATCATCATCACTTCTGTCATATACTCCTCTACACAAAAAGCGAACTTTCCCACTTTGCCATGAGGCGCATTTACAAGAGAGCAAACACACACACACACAGCTACACATGCAAGCATGTGAACACACATACACATACACTTGCAAACGCGTGCACTTTTTGCCAACAAAGCGCTTGTATGAATGCGTTTGAAAGCTAACGCTGCTTGATTCCTTTCGTTGCTGCTTAAAAGGAGCATCAACACCGCCGACCTCTCTTCACACTGGCAACAGACACCCGCACAACGGCACACACACGCACACACACTGACTGTAGCGCACAATGATAGCTTCAGTGCCCCACAAAAGAGCTGCAGCAGGCTTTTTGTGCGCTGCAGCGTCAGCAGAGCACAGGACATCTGTGCGACGTGTAATTAAAAAGGCGTGAATTATTATTCCGGAAAATAAGTTCCAAAAGAAAATGCCGCTTTGCAGACGGCACTACATGCACTGCCGCGCTTAGCTAGCTGCAGCTGCAACTCGAGCATTGGTGGCAGCAGTAGTAGCAGCTGCTGCTGCAGTGCTTGACGCAATGGGTACTTTACGAGCGAGCAGCAGCGAAATATGCTAATGGAAATGGTACTTTCATTTAAGCAGAGCGCGCTCCACTAACAAAAAAAGTCCTGCTACTTGACTTTTCGCCATTTGTTTGTGTTGCCAGTGTCAGCAGTGCAAATGGTGAGTGGAATTGTGAATGGCTTACATTAGCATACACCGCTGCGCTCATCCCGGCAGCTCTTCTTCTCTTACAGCTTCCCGTCGAATCAGTTCGCTTCCGTTGGCCATTTATTAAATTCTACTTAGGACATTTCGAATGGCTTGTAGTAGTTCCTGCCTTTGTTCTTTCTGCTGCCGCCATTACGCCATTCAAACTCATCAGCTCACTTGGCCGCGCCCACTTCTTGCGCCTGCTTCATTGCTTCAAGGTGAAATTAATTTGCATTCAGGTGCACTCGACCGGGCATCAATTAAGCGCTCCATTGTGTATCGCTTTGTGTCATGACAAATGCGTTCGTTGCTCAGTTCCCCGCGCGCACTATTTCGGCTCGTTTGCCCGACAAATGAGCCGCCATTCATGACGCCATTTGCGAAATGGATTTCGCATCAAAAATTAATTAAATTAGCCTTTTGTGTCGTAAATGCCGCGGAGCAAGCAAGCAGCCTGCAGAAAGGCATATTGAGTATTTTAGAGACGCGAACATTTGAATTTCATTAATTACGAGATTAGTTGTGCGTTTCTGCCATCTCTGTGGGCTTCTGTAGCGAATATATTTTGTGTACAGTGAAGTTTTGTTTATTATTTATCACTTTTAGCTCTTCATATTTCACAAAGTTTAAGTCCTTATTCAAAATTTATGTATGCACTTTTTTTGTCAGTATTTAACATGAGTTTATAAATTGTTCCCATCCCTCCCCATTAAACTTTGTCCTTCTTTTACATTTTCATGCCTATTTTATTGATTACATCTGCTCTGTTGGACAATTTTTGCTCTCAGCATGCTTATGAACATGTTTCGTAAATTTCCAATATTAAAGTAAATCTTTTTCTGAATTCATTTTAAACTGTTCTGCATTTCGTTTACGTTGGCAGCTGCCACCCCGGAATGGGGAATGCCGTGCAGCTTCCTAAAACTAAACTAAATTGCACAATGACTTCAAACTTTTTACGACGAAGTTGCATAAAACAAAACCGAACAAAAAATACATACAAAATGGTACGAAAAATTGGGTCTGCCTTAACGCTTCGCTCGACACCTCAACGGAAAGGAGAAAGTTCACAAAACCATATCTCGCCATTAATTTTACGAACTGGCAGTGAGCAGAGCGCGCTACGTTCGGGAGCGAAATTAAATTGCAGCGCCTCGAACGAAAGCAGCTGAAATAAGCCTCGGGCGATTTAAAAAACCCAATGGCTTGGATTTTATAAGCTTCTGTTTTCGGTTATTAGTTTTCGCAGCGATTGGTTTGGCTGTTGCCATTGCTGTTGTAACGTGGCTGTGGTTCTTGCTGTTGCTGTTGCTGCTGTGTATTTTTTTGATTTCTGACTTTATTTATGCCCACCAACGTGCTTGAATTTAAGCAGAATATTGCTACCCCAGTGCTCCTACCTCTCTGTCTCTTCGCCAAGAACAGCAGCAGCGCCACCAGTCATACATACACTGGCAGAAATAAGTTTGAATTGCTTTAATTTTGACAATTAATTCAATATGTAGAAATCAGCCTGGTTTATCCATCGACAGATATTTGACTTCTTAACAAGTATTTATCCTTCTGGCATAGCATCGTAACAAAAAGTTTAACTTCTTATTTTAAGAAATATATTGATATCGGTGTATTTATATTTTTACTCGAAATGTAGCTCTATTTGGAATTGGCCATAGGATATTGCATTCCTGGCACTGGTGATGACGATGTTTTGCTGGTAAAGCAACAAAGAAAAACTGTTAAATTATTTTCTTGCCATCATAACGGACAACTTTTGACAAAATAGTTTACTCAAAGAGGATAAAATTCTTAGAAATGTATTGGCTTTTTCTCAACACCAGCAGAAAGAAATATCACGAAGAGAGAAGTTAAAAAATTGATTAAAAATAAGTGCGCTTTTTATGTATAAAAAAATTATGTCACATTGCCATTAAAAATATAATTAAATATTAAACCCACAAAAATGATTGCAATTGATTTCTCTTCTACTACATCTCTCATAGTAGTGGCAAATTTTTTCAAGCAAATTTAAGGCAAATTCTTAACAAAGTTTTAAGCTAAAATATTAGTTAAAACATGCTGTAAGCTCTAAACTAGTCAACTAATCTAGTGCGTTAGTAAAGTTTTCCAAGAAGAAAGTTACTTGATAATGCGAGCATTACTGTGAAATTTTGATGAGTGTATCCCCTTCCTGCTCAACCCAACTGATGGGCTTGATCGTCGTCGAGGTTACAGCGATTGGGATTGGCAAAGCAGACCTCCCGGGCACGTGCTGCTAACCGAACTGCCGTGTAGCCCTGCCAGAAATCGCAAATCGCAACCCGCTGCCCGTGCACCCAACCGCACCCGCCCACTCAATGGAAATTCATTATGCTGTATACATTATAAGCGTTTGTGTGTATGTGTGTATGTGTGCATGTTCATGTTTTTCGTTTTCCAAAATGCTCGTGACTTCTCGCGGTACGGAATTTGCCTTTTTTTTCCCCACTTTTTGTTAGATTTCACGGGGTTCTGTTACTTTTCGCAGTTATTACCAAAGTTAACATTTATTGTTATTTCTGTGAAATTGTGACGTTTCCAACAGCGAGCATAACTGCTCCAGTTCCAGTTATTGTTGGTGGTGTTGTTTTTGTTGTGTTATATGAATTGTACTTTTTTCATTTGGATTGCCAGGCTCACGGGGAAGCGACGGCTTTAGTTGAACTTTAGCACTTGGCAGTGGCCAGAGCGACGAAGGGCGAGGCGAAATTGAGGGCTTCTGCTGGCAGAGTTTCATGCCGAACAGGGCATGTTGTGTTTGTAAAGTGTCGAAGTCAGTTAAGCGTGATATTCAGCGCCGCTGGGCGTGTGCGGGGCGGGGGCGGGGGCGGCTGCTTCGGTACTTAAATTAGTACAGACCACAGCGTGTTTGCCGAGAGGGCGTTTTGAGAGTTGGCTCGAAAATTAGGCAAAACGTTAAATGGGAAGTGCTCGGGTAATTAGCAGAAGAGGAAAACTTTAATATGTAATGGCAATGGGCGAGGCAAATTTTAAACAAAAAAAAAGTTTAAACTTGCACACAAATGCGCTTGTGATACTGAGTGATTCACTGCTGGAATTTCGTTCGAAACTTTGGCAATTCAAGATGCATGTTCAGCAGCGAGACAGCGATCATTAGGGACACAATTTAATAAAAAAAAAATAAAACGAAATTGCATTTCTTTGTTATTTCAGCTGCCATTTCTTTCTTTCTTGCTTTCTTTCATTGTTGCTGTTGCTTTTGTTGGGAGGGATGCAGGGAAGCAGGGGCTTTGTTCGCGTCTGTTGTTACATATGTATGCAAAGCGAAGCCTTCATTCGGCATGGCGCGTCGCCTGCACTCTGCACCCGCTGCTGTCCCTCTGTGTGCCTGCCTGCCTTCCGCTGGCTGCTGTTGGCGCTGCATGCATTTGGCAAAGTCGAAAATTCAATTTCCTGTGCTGCTGGAAATGTTTGCGCAAGGTATTGAATTTGCATTCAGAAGTCGCTGTGCTGTCGCCGCCACACGCAGCAACGCTGGCGAGTTGCACACATACACACACACACAAACACTTGCCACATTGTCATGTACACACTGCGCGTACCACTTCCGGGCGCTGAGCAAACCTACAAATGTGTGTTGCCAACACTTTTTAACAATTTCTCATGTTGAGCTTGCATGCCGAGTTGCCAATTTCGTTTGGTTCTTGGAAGTGGAAAGGACCTATCGCACACTGAAATAATTTCAAAAGCTATTTTATTAGTTGAAAAAAATATTGATAATAACTTCGTTCGTTTGAATGACCAGAATGGAGTTTATTTACAATTTGAAAGCAGAGTGAAATCAAATTTCGTTCGGCTGCGATTTCATAAAAATTGAAGAATTGATTTACGGTTTTAATCATACATACATATGTATGTAATATCGCAAGGTTAAAAGTAACAACACTGTATATGTGATTCACTGTGTTTATGCAATACTTTTTTGGCATATAAAAAATCTTAAACAAAGCTATATTTTATTCCAATATTGGTACGATAAAATTATGATGCGCTTATGATTTCAAAATTGTAGTTTTCAAATATTGTTTCTTCATCTTTACTACCGTAAATCGAATAGACTCATTTGTAAATATTTCATAGCATAAAAACAAAGGAACAGAAAACAGAAACAGAAAATCATTTTCATATGAAAAAAGTTTGTTAAAAAAATTTTTTTTAAATATATTGTACATAACTATAGATATTTTTATAGTGTTAGTATTTTCAAATAATTTCACTTGTGCAGTGGCAACCAAAGATGCCTCCTTTAATGCAACTGCTTTGAATGCAACTTTTGTATTAGAAATTCATTTCTGGTACGTGAGTCGGCGACACATGAGGCGCTGTCGTTGCAGCTACTTCTTCTGCGGCTGCCACTTCCTCGTGCCTCAGTGTTGGCTTATCGGCATGCTAGTGCATAAACGTAGAAGCACACACACATACAGGGACAAAATTGTTGTAGATGGCTGCAGTTTGTCAGCGTCTCTCAGCTCACTGCAAGGGGGCGTGTCTGTCCGATCGAGCTATTGCCATTGCCAGTACTCAGCTTAAGATGGATGACGTTGCTGCGTTTTATACCGACGAATTTCGTCAGTTAGTCCATACTGAAGTTGAATATCTGAGAATTGCACTTGCCTGGCATGCCTTAAAACAAGAAAAAGTTAAGGACAGCGAAAAAGCATAATCTTCTGCACTCTGTAAATGTGCGCTTTGCTCCACTGTGCGGCGCATTTTTAACTTAATTTGCAATAAATTTTCCAATTGTGGTTTTGAGTTGTCGCATTCATTTAAGTGACATCCTTTGCATGACTTTATTTTGCATACTGCTGTGAGTTGGGATCTGCAAGCTGAGCAGCCCCACCCTGCGCACCCGCTGCTCCCATGACAGCTGGTGTTTGCTTTTAATTTTGCATTCCTTTTTGTGTCGCACAGTGCACAGCGTGAATTATGGCAGGCGGTGGGAAGGAGGCCAGCAGCAGGGGTTCTCAATAAATGCGTCAAAATGGAATGGCAGCCTGGTTTTCCTACAGCCGCGGCGCTTTCTTTTCGGTTAGATACAAATATGTGCGGCTGGTGGGGAAATCAATAAGATTCCTGTGCATACCGGCTTTGTCTTCTTTGTGCTATCTGCTTATTGTCATCTGTATATGTACTTACCTTTGCCACATCTGATGGGATATGGGGCACCAAATTTAAGACGTACTTTATGGGATATATTAAGCCGAACCACAACAAGCAAGATTTTTTCCCCGCCAGCCGTGGCGAAGATTGCGCATTTTATTGATTAGAGTCAATTGTGTATGATGTAAACGACACACAAGGATGTCGACTAGAAAAGTAATATTATGTGCAAAGTATAGAAAGATTTTTTAAACCTCGCGTATTTTTTTGACGTTGTTTTCAATCAAATGTTCGATGTGCTTGAACTTTGCGACCTTTCAAGGCAATTTCGATCCTTATTAACTAAATTCGCAGCCTTTTTAAGAAGTTTCATATTTTTTAGAGCATATTTTTTTCAATTCTAGTACTAAACTATGAAAAGGTATAGTGATCGATAAGATGTTTTATGTCAAAAAGTTGGCAACAGCTATCGTAAAATTTATATGCTTGTAGGAAATTATAAATGTGCTAGGGTAAAAAAGCCCGTCCTACGACGGGTTTATATCATTGAGAATATAAATCGACAAAAAATAAATCAATATACACAACATTTTTTATTGAAATAACAATTAATAACAATACGGTGGAATTATTTTACTAAAACTTCCTTATATACAACGATTCTAGTAAAAATCTTTTTAGAATTTTCATTCAACTCCCCTTGCCCATTTCCCTGCAACTGCATTCCTGATGGACAACAGTCATTTAAAAATTCGACAGGGTAATTTGTTATCGTTATCATCACTGTCTTCAATAGAATCCGTGCTAAGGTATGTAATTGTGTCACCAAATAAAATTTTGAGAATTTACTCATTAACTTCATTTACATCAGAATTTTTTGGGCACAGTATGGCCATCTTGGAGTATTGATTGACATTATCAGCACTCAAAGTGTCGCCAAAAATTTCTTTTATAAGCGAACCTTTACAAACAAAGTGACCAGGAATTTCTATAATATCTTCAGACAAGCCGTGGTCATTCAGATCTCCGCTTCCTAAGTTTAGTAGCCAATCGCCAAAAATCGGATCAATGGACCGAACATTGTGACTCAATTCTAATATCTCAAATTTATCCCAAACATTGCCGAATTTAATGCTGGCTTGCACAATTGCAGATCTGGTTTCATGAGGTACTACTGGTAGCGTTTGCCTGAAATATCCACCAAAAGTTATGACTTTGCCACCAAAAGGCTTTTCATTTCCCATAATTTCTTGAAGAAGTTTGTTAATGCAATTAATTGAATTATTTGCCGCCATTGTGGCTTCATCAAATATTAAAACTTTTGTCTTACTGATCAGATCCGCATCAATGCTGTTCAATCTTAGTAATGAAACTTAGTTTTCAAATACAGGAACTGGTACTTTGAATTGTGAGTGAAAAGTTCTGCCTCCGTTTAAAAGGCTTTCGTAGCTTCACTTCTTTCCCTTTCGAAGGAGTATGCGTCCAAAGTCTGAACGTCCTCTCGCTGTTCTAAGTGGCTTTGCAACCGTAAAATACGCGGTAATCTAGTTATCGTATCGTGGCTGATTCAATTCTATTTTCTGGCACAATTCATTAGGGCATTTCATTAAAGTCCGCATATTAATTAATTAAAAGATGTAAATATTGATTGTAAAAACTTCACAAAGCCACATCACTGATACATGAATAAATACTTTCAGGCTGAAAAGTGTTTTTCCATTTCCAAGAAGTTTGAAAAGTATTGCAATAAATTAAATAACTAAAATAATTATATTTTCTCTGCGCAGCCGAGACCTCTCTGCCCTGCGCCTTTTCCCTACTTCCTAAAGGGCTACAGCTTCCTCTCCACTATTTCTTTTTGGAGGCATTTTTTCGAAACACTTTTTTTCGTTTTCTTGATAATTTGTCACTTTATTTTTGAAGTTTGAAAATTTGAAAAGTTTGAAATAAAAATATTTCGAGCAATTACAGTAGATATGGGGCACGGAGGGTGACGCTTGCCTTTTATGTATATGATGATGTTTTCAAGTTTCTTTCGAAAAAATTGCTTTGCTGTATAAATAATCATCAATAAATATCAAACTATATCAATATATTTGCTTCAATTCAATTAAGGTGGACAAGGCTAAAACAAGTTCGCAGGCGGGTTTCATCGCAAGCTTTATGCCATCACATAAAATTAAGATACGTCGTTTGTAAATTATCAGAGATTCATTTGAGGATATGCACAAGTTGCTTTATTACGCATTTCCAACTCTAATCCACCTTTCGTTGAGTTCGTTTTTGGCTAGTTTCTTGAAGCAATTCTCTGAGTGCTTTCAGCTTTTGGCACATATGAGCCGCTGCGCGTGCCAAAAGGGACCTGTGCAGCATGGCTTCATCAGCAGCAGCAGCAGCAGCTGCAATGGAACAACACGGATTTCGGTGCATGGCTGTCTGAATTCAGCACAGCAACAACAAATACGACATTTGCTCGACAACAAAGGCAGCCAGGCAACAACAACAACAACCAGCAAAACAATCAAAACAAATAACAACACGCCTGCCAACTCCGTGGCCAACAAAAACAACAAGGACTACACCAAAATAAAAAAACAATAACAACTTCGAATAACAAAACTGAATAAATTTAATGCGGATTTTGGCAGCTGAACGCATCGACGCTGGCCAAATGCAATGCAAATACCTATTCCATTTCCATTTGCTGGCTGCCATTTTGTGGGGCGGACGACACTGCTGTTCGCGCAGTGTGTTGTTCTTCCGCCGTATACGCGCTGCTTGCCACTTCCTGCTTCCGGCTTCCTGCAGGCAGCGAGCCAGCGAGCCAGCGCAGCGCCCTCTATTGAGATCTCTCCGCCATGTAGTTGGTGTATTTTCGGCGCTTGCAAAGGCCTTTGTTCGCTTTAATTAGATCTGCGTCGGCCACTTGGCAGTCGGCAGCAGCGAATGTGCCGACGACAGCAGCAAGACAGGCGCACTCGCCTGCTCCTAGGGGACATGGCAGCGGGAGCTGCTGTACAGCTGAGCTGAACATGCCCCCAGGGTTCAAGGCCTGTGTTATTTCGCTTTTGTGCTTCTAATTGCTTTTGTGCTGCAGTGTTTACAATTGTTTTAATTTTTGTTGCGCTTCTCAAGCAAAACAAATTCTCACGATTTTGGCTTAATTTAATTCAAAGCAAACAACAACAAAAGAATGCACCGAATCAACCGCAATTATCGCTTTTATTTACCATCAGTCGATTTTCGTAGTAGATGACGTTTCAAGATATTCGAACTGTATGTTTTTAAAATCTTTTTTTGTAACGAAGTCGAAAGCTTCGAAAGCCGCTGTCAGTGCGAGACTTCAACCTGCTGAAACCCCCTCACGACCACACGGATTTACCCTTCCGGGACGACTGTTAAGCTTCACGTCGGGAGGCCGTGTGAGCATAGCTGCTCAAGCGTCTGTTTTCTATGTAAATGTCGTCTTCAGTCCGGTTCTGATATTACCCCCCCATCTTACTTTTGCTAGGCATCTGATTGCAGGCGAGAAGAACGAGGTCTCGCTACTCATACTGTATGTAGGTTTCATATATTGTACAATAGACTTTGAAGGCAGCTTTCTATCGTTCAAAGCTACAATTGAGATGAGGCAACCAAAAGTGAATGGAATTATTTAATAAAATTATTTTATAATAACCTTCTGCGACTGACGTGATTTAGTGTTCACAATTCTACTGACGTGTAGTACACCAGACACCAATTCGATTGCTTATATTTTTCATTATTTTGTTTTAAATTAAGGATAGAAGTTGTTATTAACTATATTAAATTTATGATTCAAACAGACATTGGTGTCTATCAGACTACCACGTCAGTCGCAGAAGGTTAATATGGTTAAGTAGTCACCTTTTTATGGAACTGTACATTTGATTTCTAAAATTATGAATTGAAACTGACTGGAAAATGTTTCTCTATTATAAGCAACTAACTTATATCCTTTTTTATAGCCTTCGATTTTCAAGCAAGTTTCATTTAAATGAAATTTAAATGAGATTTGATTTTGTGAAAAAGTTTTTGGGTATGCCCGAAATCCTTTAAATTTGATTTTGTGAAGAAGTTTGTGAGTATGTCAGAGTGTGTTCCTGCTTCACCACAACAGTTGCCCAACACTTCATTAATTTTGCACGATTTTCCGTATTCATTGAATTAAACACTTAATTCTAAAATATGAACTGCATTTTCGCACTAAAATGTGCGCCCCTTCTTGCGCTGCGCGTGGCTATCCCACTAATAAAATTCAATTAATGAGTCCAGTCTTAATGAATACAATGTCTCAGTTAGCATTTTCGCAAAATCCAAGCAAATACATAATGCTGCTCATCGTGATGATGTCTCTTAATTTTAAGTCCGGAAAGCTTTTAACCAATTTACATAATTTGCCAAGACTGCTGAGCAAACTACTATGGGCTCTCCCTCCGCCGATTTGTTTCGTCTGCCAGTACCGCGCGCGACTTTGTAGGAGTCGTCGTTGACAACCGCACCCATGCCCCTCCGCACTTCTTAGGCATTAATTAATAAAATGTTGATTAACTTTTGCCAAGTCCAACGCCGGCCACTGCGCCTCAGCCTCAAAGAAAGATTTATGTCGCGACGTTTGTCATTCCAACTTGGCTTGAGCTGCAAGAAAGCGGGATGAAAAGTGAAAAACAACTTCCATCGTTTGTTTCCCAGACGTCGCCAACGGCATTAGCGAAAGGATTTAAAACGTTGGGTTGATGGGCCCAGTTGGGCGGAGGGAGGGAGGGTGGGTGGGTGGCGTTGGCAGCTTAAGAAATATGTGCAAAGTTGTGCGAGCTTACGCGAGTTACGTATTACGTAGATTTTGTTCGGTTGTCGGAAGTTTGGCGAGCCGGATTAGATAATAAGCTGCCGTGAATGGATGCGGAAGTTGGATTTTGCAATCGCGCTGACTTGGTTGAGTTTGCCCCAATTAATCAGGCGCTATAATGCGCGGAAAGTCATCAAGTTAACATTGATTCAGTTATGCTGGTGAAGGTGAGGTTAGGTTGAACTGGCTGGCTAAATTGGCTATGCCGGTGGGCCCTTTGCTAAATTTTAGATGGCAATCCGTTTACGAGTATGTTTCTAGCGAACTTCAGTAGAGAGCTGACTTGCAGCTGTGAGGTCTTCTGCAGCCCAAAAAGCCATGTAGCTCCCAAGCCGGACTTCTCACTTCAACCGAATTATTTCATTATAATTTCATTGAAAATCAGCACTGACTCTGAATTTATTATAATTGAGTTGAGCGGGAAATAGTCCATGCACGAAGGAAATTATGCCTTCCAATAAATTTTTTCTTCGATTATCGAGTAGCTAGGAAATTTAACTTTCAGTGAAATTCCTGCTCATTTTTCATTGTTATGCAAAATGAGGTGCTACAAATGCCATAGTTACTGTTATTCGATACCAACATATTCCAAAATAATTTGTAATTTATAAAATTTTTGTTGACAGAAAATATCAAGTTAGTACCTTGTAGTTTTACTAACTTACCATGCAGTTTTACCAATAATAAAATTGACTCACATAAATTTTGGTTTGAAGAAAAAGGTCAAAAACATTTGTTTGAGCTCTCGTTCTCATGCATTCACTTCTGATAACAAAATTGATTGCTGAAGATCGAATTAACATGAGTTTATTCGATTTCACATTTTAATTAATATGTATGAACATTTGTACATACTTACAATTTATGCTGAAAATTTATATCTATCAATTTACAGCAGCATACAAATTGAAGTACACATAATGGCATGTACTTTGAACAGGGGCGTAGTCAGGATTTTTTGCAAGAGGCTTTTTGCCAAGGAGAATGTATAAAAGGTATTTCTTTTATAGACAAAATATATAAAGTACCTCTTCCGTATTATACTATCTCATTTGATATTTTTTCCTATATATAAAAATCTACGAAAATAACAATTGAAATGGAAAGCAATGCCAAAATAGAGTTGCTAAAGCTTCATCATATAACTTCTTGAAAATTCAAAAACCCAAATTGTGTACTAAATCTCATCTCACTGCTTTCAAACAAAAGTAGACACTTTCTATTTTTTCCATTCGAATTAAAAATATCTGCCAGACTTGAAAACCTTCATAAAGTAAAATTCCAAAGGTTTATCTTAATAAAAAAATTTAAAATCTATTATTATCTAAAAGTGTACTTTTCGAGGGTGGAAGCCCCTGCAAACCTGCAGACGACCCTGCATACAGGCACAAGCATACATCCATACATAAGTGTGTATGCATATTTACGGAATTGGGTCGTTGGGAGCAAATGCAAGTGACTTTCGGCAGCATTCCTTTTCCAACTTTTTACGCTGAATGTGAGAAATTGTAGTCCAATAAAACATTTTGACGGGCAATTCATACCTTTGTCGCACTTTTACAAATGGCTTACATTCGCGTGCTGGCTGCTGGGTGAAGCTGAAATATCCTTGGCTACGACCATAAATAACATGACGCAATCTTAAGTAACAGCATTTGGCAATAAAATCGAAATCGATTTAAAAAATTCACAAAAATAAGAAAAATAATGCGCGCACGAAGGATTTGCACAAATGAAATTGATGTCGTCGCCTTCGAATTCGTCGTCATCGTCGTTGGTGTCACCATCGTCACCGTCAGCGCCGTCAACATTTTCTGCTCTTTCCATGTCTTCTCGCCTCGCTTCTCATCTCGTTGGGATGGCAGCAATTTTGCCGCCAAAGCCTGTTACTGCGAGCAATTCGGTAGCTGGAAGCTGAAGCGCCCAAGCAATGCGATTCCATTGCCTGCAAATAAAAGTGGCGATATGAAAATGTGTTTATTTTCGCAACGCTCCATTTGCAAATTTATGCAAGATAAATATTGAGATTTTTTTAATGGTTTCTCGGTTGTGTACGCCGACATTTGCTGCTACTACTACTTTCATTTTGGCAACATTTCTTCGTCGGCTGCGGGCAATGCATTTTATGGCATAAGCAAGGCTTTTCATAAATTGATTCCTTTGGGCAAGAGTTTTATTGTTCAATTTGAATGCAACGATTTTGAATACGTCATTGCGAAGTTGACAAATAACCGTGCATATTTAAGCCTTTAACGAAATGAGCGGGCTGCTTGTGAAATCGCCAAAATTTTTGTGTTTTTTGTATGATACAATTTTTGCATACTTTCTATACCATACCTACTATGGAGAAGTGCACTAATGGCATATCTATGTATTAGATATGTTAATGCCGAAGAGTCTTGTTTAGAAAATCGTAGTCCCGGAAATTATTCGGAAGTATTCAGATATATAATAAAAAGAATTTAACTCTGGCTGAGCGAACGGAAAAACAAACAGACGTGGCAGTCGTATCAGAAACACTTTTCATAATATGATTCATATATGTATATTGTGACAATTTAAAAATATGGTTTAAACCAACCGAAACCCGTTCAGAGTCTGGTATCGTCTTATTTTCAACAAAAATGTTTTAGATTTATAAAACTTCATAATAAACAATACAATCAACCTATGATACACTATTATTGGCTAAACGAGAAAGTAAAATAGTGTGCGTGCTTATCAGCCAATTTGAATTTGGACTGAAAATATCAGATACCTGCACATATACAGATATCATTATGTAAAGTTGGTGTGATAGTGAACCACTGGTACTACTTTACTTAACTAATTTGGGGCAATGAAGTTCCCCCAGCTTCAATTTGAGCTGTCGCATATGAAGGATCATAACATTGTTTGCCAGCGAAATGACTTTCAGCAATGCCTGAAGCTCGTAGATGAAAGCCAATTTAGTGAGCATATTGCAAGTGATATATGTATGTATGCGCACTTTATGGCAATGTGAGCACGAGGACGATGGTGAGGGCGAGGGTGGGGCGAGCAAACGCCAACTTCTGCACAAACATGCACACGCCAACGGAAATATCGAGCAACACTCCCCCGTAATAAAAAGAAAAGGAGTCAAGCATTTATTGCTATTATCCTGTTTACTTGATGTTTCCGCACAGTTCGACATTCGAACTCTCGAATTGTGTGCGAATTAGTTGCGGTCCCGGGGATAACACACAATTGAATTTGGGGTTTATTTAACAGGATTGCGGCGGGTGCGAGCGCAGCGGGACGCACTGGCTTCCCCGCTTATGCTGCAACGCTGGCGCTGACTTCTGCTGCGGCGTTCACAGAAGCGAAAAGTGCTTACTTGGATTGGCATTTGGCAACAATATTGGATTTTATTGCATTCACTCGTCGGCTGCCGGCAATATCTGCCAAGACGGAAAGTGCCGCGAGCTGTGAGCTGAGAGCTGTGAGCTGAGAGCTTTCGTCCCGCTGTTGTGCCCCGGCTGCAAGTTTCTGCTAGTGGCTCATTGTGTTTTATGTTGTTGCTCTGCATGTGTTTGTGGCGAGCTTTCGCCAAGCTGCGGGGCAGGCGGTAGTGTCACGCTTAAGTGCGTATAGCTGTCGTATTTTCAAATTGAGTGTTAGTCGCATTCGTTTTTGTTAATAAACATTTTATGCCAGCCACTTGCCAATATGCAAGCACAAACGAGCGCCACCAGCATGGCCACAAACCGGTGGCCAATATTGATTTCGATACGAAATTCTTTTAATTAAAAAAATCAAAGCGATATTTTCAAGTTAGCACATTTATATGCAGAGCCATTCCACAAAAGATAACAACTCACATGAAATATTATTACCAAACACAATCTGGTAATCTGCGATGAAAGAAAGGTACTTCTAAGGTTTAAACAACAACAAAAACTGCGCTAGCTTAAGGCATCAAATATAATAAACTGCCTAAAATTCAAACAAAAACTTTAGTTACCCAGAAAACAAAATGTATAAAAAAGCATAAATTTGGAAAGATCAAGCAGAAACGGGACTGGTATTGCTTGATATATCCAACTCGAGAAGGCACACTCTTAGCAGTGATGTCTGGAGTGAAGTTCTACGTCAGGTCGTAATCCCCGATAACGGCTTGTTACTGCCCAATCAAGAAGAAGAAGAAGTCGTCGCCAAAGCGTATCTATTCTTTCAGAGCTGCTGGAGTTCTTATGAAGACTCGATAGTAAAATGGGTAAAAAAGAATTAAATGGCTGCATATTTGAATACTAGCGCCTCATTTATTTCATAAGTGCATTTATTTCTAGACAGAATCGACTGTCAGTTTTAGAGTAGTTGTTTCTTTTGTATGGTAGAAGCTAATAAAAAAAAATTCAAAAACTTTGTGCCCACGATATTTCTTGAGCCTGCTAGTCTTAACATGACTTGATTTCTTTTCTTTCAAATTAACCAACTGTAAAAACCAAACATTGTTCTAACTGTAATTAAAAATTATTCGCATACCGACAACTCGAAATTCAGAGCAGCCTCGCATATATGGTGGCAGGAAGTGTGCAGGAACATGCAGGTAGGTACACCAGCTATCTTCGAAACCCTTTTAGAGTTTATGCTTGTTATGTTTTATTACCTGTGCCTGGCGCTGCGTTGCCACAGAGTGCAACACTAAACTCTCATTGCAGCTGTCAGCGTCGAGCGGCAGCGGGGCTAAGCACTAAATATATCGCCGGAATACAGTGCGGGTGTGTGGCAAGTAGGAGCCGCTTGTACTGCTGCCGGAGTAAACAACGAGCACGGCGTTGCAAAAGTCGTAATTTCCGTTTTCGGCTCATCTCCGGCTGCGGGCGAGCACTGGCAGCTACAGTGGGAGCAGAACTGCGCTGGTGTTAGAAACAGAGACACGCAGCCATGGTTGTTTCGGCTGCGGCTCTGGCAGTGTTGCTGGCGCTGCTGTTGGTAATTTATGACTTGCTTCCGAGAACACTTTCGGATGACATTCTGCTAAGTTGCAGGCGCACTCCACGCCAAAACCAGTTCGTCCCGCTAGCTTCTTGTCACACTGCAACTGCGGCGGGGAATTGTTGAAAGCCGAAACTTTCCGCTGCATGGCGAGCTAACGATGCGGAAACCTGAAGAAAATTATGTTATCAATTGCATGACAACAAATAAATTTAAATTATCGCCCGTCGACAGCTCAAGCCACTCGCACTAAATTCCAGCAGATAATCTTGAGAAATGCGAAATTCGCTTTGGCAGAATAATAATCGTATTAATTTTGTTGCTGCGAAATTGTGATGCTAATTTTGTAGTTGCATAAAATGAGAGGATGTTAAAATTGAAATTTTGTTGAAAAATAAAGAAGAAAGCTAAAAAGCTGCCAAAAGTCTTATTGCAGCGCGCTTGCTGACTGTTTCAGCGTAATCCTGACCAATGTTGGACACTCGCTAGTTAAATAAGCAGATGTGTTGGGTTAATTCTCAATACGTATGCCTAAAACTAAAATTGGAATGGTTTTCCAAAGACATGCAGTGTTTGAGGGCAATAGGTCCTTGACTACGAAGTGACTAACAGCACAGGCTACTTTAACAATTATTCTATTAAAAATACCGAATACCGAGCCAAAAATACATTGCACCAATAAAAATCTGTAATACCCTTACACAATAATCCTTAGCTTATGTTGCGGTGGCTGGCTAAATATGCCATCCTTATAGGTTCATAGCGATGGCTGATGACGTTCTGTTCAAGAGCGCGGGAATCAGCGATCTTTTAGACAAAGAGTGTTTCTATCGAACTTAAGTAAAGAGTTGACTTCCAGACATATAACAAACATCTTAACCTTCAATTTTGTGCCATGCCTACTTTCATGGCAGGAGAAAAACATAACATAAGATTTAACATAACCATGTTAAAATTATTCTGATGACATCATTTTTGTACATAACTCAAGAGAACAGTAATTTGGGGTAGTGCCTGGAGTCACAAAACTGCTGCTAAATGGCCCTTAGCTATGTTAAAGACTTTCATTTTCTTCACAGAGTGGACAAACTTATTTACAAACTCAAAATAATTATAATGACTTAATTGACAAGAATTCGTTAATAAGTGTGATTTATTGCATTGTATGAATCAGGAGTAAAATCAATTTCCTATAGCCATTTTAATTTCCGGTCGCAACAGTGATTAACTTTTACTGCAAATTAACAACGCGGCAGCAATTTATGAAAATGCCATGGACAAATGTTATGTGCATCTACAACAACAACATGCGCCGTAGCAATGTACACTAATTATGTTTATCGATATGGTGTATCGTTGCCTTAATCAACAAATAAATTAATTTCAACAGCGTAGCTTTTACAGTGGGAAGGAAGAGCTTCTTAGTTGTGTTTGATTACATGACATGAAAACAAATATGTACATATTCCAATCACTCTTATATTAGTTCAACTTTTTGATAGCTTGTCTGCAGATTGAGTTAAAGCTACATAGTCGCTGTATACTGTAAAAGCATGAAAGGCTTTCAATAACCTTAAATTATTCTTCCATGAATAATTCACTTTAGTATCTAAACTTTCGCTACTTTCGAAAAGAAATTGAAATGAGCTGCAATAACTGAAAAGTTAGATCGAAAATATAAATTTAAAAGCAGGTTTTCCGTTGAATTTCTCAAATTTCTTAAATTCAGTTCGTAATCATACTAAATTACTCGTTGAAATAAGATTTCTTTTCCGCTTGCCAGCTGGCAGCTTTTAAAGCTTTAGCAGTCAAAGTCTTTCGGCAATCTTTTGCCAACGGAATGAGTGACATACGGAGAATCCTTAATTCCAATGAGAAAAATAATTACGATTGCTAAGCACGTGAGCTGACACAGCTGAAAAATAGTTTCGCATTCCGGTGCTGCGAAGGCCGGAAACAAAAACAGAGCGCACAAGTGGGTTCACTTGTCAGGCAGTTAATCTGAGCCATCAAATAGACGCCGGCAGACGCACAGGTGCAATCACGGATACCTGCCAAGGTGTTGTTCCACGTCGCGCCCCTACGCGCCACTTAAACATTCACACCACCACCTGGCCTCGTTGGAGCTATCTCTTTCTCGCTGGCACGGCACTTAATTTGACGCAATCTGCCTGCCTGCCTGCCTGCCCGACAGTCTGTCCGACAGCCGCGCTGAATAAGCTCACGTCTGCAGAAGCGTTTGTGTTTCGTGTTGCACTTACAGCAATTATTTACCTATGCTTAAAGCTAAAAGGTTTTAATTGCGCGATTATTTGTCTTCTTCATTAGGCGAAACACGCAAATTCAACGAAAGCTACAGTGGCTCCAATAAAATTACGTCCACCTCGTGAGTTGCAGTTGTACAAATGTAGAAGGCAGATTTTTTACAAAGACATATTTGATTCAGATGCTGAAACCGCTATTAAGTTTTGCTGCAAAAACATTTGCTAAAAATTTTGAGCAAGCGTTTTATTTAAAAACTGACACTCTACAAGACGCTCATCAGTCCTGAAGCCTGGTTATGTTTTATTCAACTAGAAAATCAGTGTACTAGTTAATAAAAGTCGGAAATGAACATAATATTAAAAAAAATTGCTTCTACCAATTTTAATTAGCATTCTTTTATATCGATTTCATATCAGGAACAGAGGGTAATTAAGTCTCTAAATTAACATTAACAGTTTGAAAATATTTATTTAAAATTGGAAACAACAAAAATTTCATTGCTACGTGCCATTGTTACAACAATAAATACCACTGAGCTGTCTTTTCCTTGAATGCCCTCAATTTCTCTGAAACCCGTTTTTTGCTGAATAGTGATAGGGACGCTACGGCCATAGACAGGAACAAAACTGGAGCGAATTAATGGTTTTAGATGCGGTAAGTAAAATAGCAGGGGTGGAGTAAGTTTGCTCTCTTGGAACGATTATTGAAATTGTCTGGGTGCGGTCTCTGGCTTCTCCTATACCTCTGAGCAAATTTATATACTCAAACATACAGATACAAATAAAAATGCTATGATATATTTTTTTAATATGTACTCGATTTGATGTTTACAGCATATATTATATTATATTTTCCAAAATTGTTGGTCACTATTTTACCATGCCTATTTACTCAATTGTTACGATATTTAGAAAAACATGAAATATTAAATTGGCTTTTTATCTGAACATGTATAAAAAGTGAGGCCACGGCCACCGAATACAATGTTTAAGAAATGTAAAAATTTGTTGTTAAACTGTATGGCAGCCAAAAAGTTGCTAGAAAAGTTAAATAACAAATTGCTGCCTTTTGTAAAGTTTTTTCTACAGGAGCACCTTTTGTTCATTACATGGTGGAATACTTTTTACCTCAACTGTGCCCCGCAGCAACTGCAAAGCTCTTTACAAATTATATTAAAAGGCGAAGGTTCTCCTCAAGGCACATTTCGTTCCGTTGCGTCTTCACGCCGACAATTAAAAGTACACTTTGCGCGCACACACGTACAAAGTGTCTATAATTGTAGGCAAACCCAACAGCAACAACAGAAGAAACACACACAATGGCAGCTGCAAAAATAAATGCAACCGTAGGAAAATTTGCTGCTACTCTTGCATGGCAGCACAGTGAAGCCAACGGAAAAAGGAATATGTTTGCATTTTGTTGTTGTTCGCAAAACGCGCCTTCAGATTGCACTTCGATATCGCCTTCAACCCGACACCGACACCAAGGCTGCTTTGAAATATTTGGCGCACACGAATTCACTGCCGGCGGCGTCAGCCGCCAACAATTCTGCGTGCTATGAAAATGAGACTGTGGAATTTTGTTGCCTTCGCCTGCTGGTGGCTTGCAACTTGAGCAAAAATAGGGCTTCCTTGCGAGGCTGCCTTCAAACGCTGAGTCAGGCAGTCGAGACTTTGACGCATTTGCGCAAGCTGCTCCTTTGTGGTTGGAACCGACGTTTGGGGGCCAAAAGACAATATGCTGGTACAGTGGGCCGAATCTAACCGAAAACAAGAGCTTTGTTTATTCAATCAAGCTTTCAAAGTAGAAACAATGTAGAAAAGCTCCGAACTAAAGTTCGATTTGTACAGACTGCCAAAGCATATTGTCAAACTTTTGTGGAAGAAACAGCTCGAACATAAGCCTTATATCTTGCATCTATCAGATCTTTAGGTTAGATTAAGTTGTTCGCCTAAAAAGGCCACGCATAGAACCTGTTGGATGCTTCTTAGCGATGCCAGTGAGAGTTCCGTTTACGATTGGTCAAAGTGTCCCACTGTGACTGGCGCTGGTTGATGTCGGCTGAGAGAGACAGCAGAAATCAAGTAAAGCATGTGCTGGTTGGCGTGGGGTCACAGCTGGGAAAAACGGCTTGTTTGGATCAGGGCAAGGCAAGGCAAGACAAGGCAAAAGTTTTGTGCGTGACTGCAGGTATTTAAAGCTGCCGGAAGCAGCTCCAATTTAAGTTAAGCGTCGAAGGATAACAGAAACAACAAAGGCCACAATAGCACCAGTCGTTTAACTGAGTGTGCATGTGTGTGTGTTTATATGCGCGTGTGTGTTTGTATGCAAGGAGAAGCATCGATTTGAGGCGATAGGTGCAGCATATGCCAAACCAAATGCCAAACATTTGAGACAGCTCAGTATGCCATTCCACAGAGATTAAAATCGCGTTCGAGATATTTAACTATTGACTTCTTGCCAAGCAAACAAGTTTTTATAGCTATCAAGCTAATTTTCCCAGCTTCAAGTTGTTGAAAAATTATTACAAAAACTTTATCCTGCCAGTGACGCCGCCCTCAAATACTTTGATAAAGATGAACTCAGTGTATTTACCCACTCGCTGTGCGTGCCTGCGTCGCATCATGCTCCCTCAGTGCTCCCTCAGTGCAAATAATGCAGTGATTTTAATTTGGTTGCCACCTCAAATTCACATGCTCGCTGCTGCAGCTGCCTCAGCTGGAGAATATGTCCTGCTCCTTTCAGCTGCAAAGCACTGCTAAAGCACTTTGCTCACACGTCACTCCGCGTCCCCCTTTTCACTGCCTGCAAAAAATTCCATTTTATGATGAGGGCGATGACGTTGATGGCGGAGAAATCACCTTGTAATTTCTTTGGCAGTTGTTCGCAATGAGTATGCAAATTTCGAGCCGATATGGCTGCATCCATATGCTCCAAGAGCCATCACAGCCACATGCGCCGTTCTGTGTGTGTGTGCAGCTGGAAGGCAGGCATTTCGGCGAATTTCGACATACACGCACAAAGAGCGAAAACTTGTTCGTTGCAATGCAATTCGCGAGTGTCTTCCTTGTAGCCAGCTAAAAGTGTAATACAGGGTGTTCACAGCATTGCATATCACATGAACATAAAGATATATATGAAGTATATAATTTTCGAATACTTTATAGGGTAATTTATAAGGAAACGACTAAAGCGAAAAATCGGTAGCACTTTTAAGGTCACTTATGTTTTCGAGAGTATGAACAGACTTTTTTTCTATGCAAAATTCTGAAATTTGGCAAGATGTTAGGTCTTCATAACCTATACATACCACTGTAAAAAGTTAAGAAATATTTTTAGAAACATTTTCTTTTAATTTTGAAAAGAAGTTAGGTCGCCCCAAAAGGAATTTTTTATATCGTAGCATCAGGGGTATCGTTAGAAAGGGCTACGTCCATAGAATCCAAAAATATATTTTTTGTAATTTGTATTTTGGGTAAACGGGTTATGAAATTATACTAGTTCAAAATGTAAGAAAAACAGACCTGTCCCCACATGATCCCTAATTTCAATCATTCAGTAAAGAGATCTATAATATTTATGACATAGCTAAATTTAATTTAATAAAAATGTACTTAATATTGTTGCCAAAGTTTACCAAATATATTCAGCAGGCTTTATCTCGAAAGGAAATAACCCAATACAAAACTTTCGAATTTAAAAACTCAAATATTTTAGAACATTTTCAAACAATCTTCTAGAACTTATGCCTGAAAATTCATGGTGAAACTTTCAAAATGGTGTATCATTCAATATTGTGCAATTCTTAAGCCGTCTAGAAAAACCCATTCTTAGAATAATAGCATTTCTGTCAAATAATAGACCTCGAAATCTTTAAAATGATATACAATATAATTTATCATGCAACCCTCTCTAGATCGTCTGAACTAAGCGCCGGTCTTCAAATAAATAATAGATATTTGAATGCACCCTATTCCCGAAAGCAATTGCTGCTGCCAGCTAGTAACCGACTTCTTTTGTCTAACTGTAATTTGACATTATAATATATTTGAAGCGATGACAGGCAAACTGCAAGTAGTGCCTGAGTGTGTGATCAGTCAGCGACGTCTTGGTCTGGAAATCATAGAACTGATTTGGCTGCGCTTGCTGAGTTTACACTTGCCGAACAGGATTTTTGTTTGCACACTTCAAGCAACAGAGAAACCGACAGATTTGCAGAAGAACGCGCCTCGACAGCAATTTCAAATTTTAATTTTATTTGCATACGAAATCAGAAGAAATTTCGACGACATTCGGAATGCTCCGGAATGAGTTGAGCCTTTGTCACTTTTTCTCTCTCTCACACTGTGCATCTGTGAGTGAGACAGCATGAGGTTAATGTCGCTGCCACACAAAAACGACACACTGTCAGGAATACACAGCTTTTAATTCAACATTTTCCATTCGTACCCAATGCCGCCCCCCTGCTCTACTCACTCCATAGAACTAAGTGAAACTAAAGTGCACTACAAAAAGGAAAACTAAATTCCAAGTACGTGTGGCAGAATATTGTACTCGCTTAACACGGGATTTGGTGCTAAAACTTTCTTTTTTACCGTTAAATCGTAAATTCTGCAAAAATGGAAACTTTGCAGCGCCTACGTGCTGCAGCGCCGCTTGCAATGCCAGCCAGCCAGTCCGCTGTCCCAATTGCTCGCAGTGTTTTCTGCTCGCCACCCAAGCGCCACCCCAGCGCCGGCATAGACGAGCGACGCCTGTCGGATCAGGTGAAATGAAGTAAAGAGAAGTTCACCTCTGCAACAAGCAGCGCGCATGAAGAGTGCCAGGATAGAAAAGGAACGTGTCAGCTTAAAGTTTGTTAAATGATGGTACTTTTTGCTTGCAATTCGTCCGAGATAAGGCAGCTCGGTAATGTGATGGTGTGGCGATGTGCGGTGTGGTGCGGTGGCATCAATAGCTGGGGCAGGTAGCACTTCACAATGACACGCTGCAATGGGCATAACGAGAATCGCAGCTTGTCAACGTGTGCTCGTCATGCTTTTTTTGCAATTAAATAAAGTCGCTGGCAAGAAGTGACAGACAAATTTCATTTGGCTCTGCTTAAGAGCTAAATTGCGCGGCATAGAAATAACTGCAGTGCTGCCAGATAATTCACAGGCCAATCTCGTTTTCGGCAGAAAATATAAACTTCTGTACTTTATCATTAAAATTTCCAGCATTTTTTCAGCATATTGAATTTCGCTCTACTCACAATAGGAAATTTCCGAGCACATGTTCCTATTCTACACAGAGATTGGCGAATATTGCCAGAAGTCAAACGAACTAAATTCATAAAAATTCTCTTAATTGATTTCTTTTATAATTCGAACTAGAGGTATGTATGAAAGAGAAAACGATGGTCAGGTGGAATTACATAAGCGCCTGTGTGCGCTCCAAAACCATGTTAAAGTCCTTTGACGGAAAGTATACTAGGTTTATACTGGCGCTCCCAAGAATAGAATGTAGAGCTATCATAAATGCGCTGTCTTGTTGCAGCGCATGCACAAAGGATGGGTATAACGCACGATGATAGCTGCAGGAAATGTAAGAAAGCGGGTAGGGGGGAGACCTTGGAACACATACAGTGCTTCTGCCTCGCCATCGCTAGCGCTCCTCTGTCTTGTTAATGGCTCTTTGAAAATTTGTGAAACACATCAAAAATCTGACAGATCATTACTTTGACCATTCGGAACCAACGGAACTCAAACTAGCTTCGCTGGACACATTAAAAAATGTAATATAGAACATATGTGCCGTGATTTCTGAACCCTGCAAAAATATATATCAAATATTGTTTTTATATTTTAAGGTATCCACAAAGAATGATTTTGCTCATTTATAAAAACCAAAATTGATTTTCCGATGTTTTGATATTTTGGCAAACTTTTTAAAATGCAACGCAGAAATTTCTCTTCTAAAGAACCTAATTAAATGCCTCTGGCATCACAGTTATATGGTGACATTGCATGCACACATACATATATGGGTGTGTGTGTGTGTATATAACAAGGCTTTGTCAAACAAGCAAATGCTTCTAAATGGAAACTCAGATTCCAGTGAAACTAACACAAATGCGACACTGACGCTGAGGAGCGCTGAACAACCGGAAACCCTGTTATTCGTTGATTTGCTTGCTTGTGCCTTTTCACATCTGGCCACCTCTGTGTCATGTGTGTAGCTGGCCTTCGCCCCTGAGACAAGCTGCACTGCAAAAGATTACAATCAGAAGACGCTTACAGATTTCAGCAGAACATAAAAATTCAATTCAAGCTATTAAATTCGTTGAGAAAAAAATTTTTCCTTTTATGCTTTACATTTTTTATACAAAATTTGACACTTTAACGATTATGACAATAAGCGTATACGCTTGCTCCTTGGCTGGCTTAAAAGCCCTTGACCAAGTAACCATAAAATGTAAAGAAAGAAATATACATACATAGCTATGTATATGAACTTGCGTGTGTGTGCGCGCATTTGCATAGGCATTAGCATGCTACCAGCAGAGCATAACATGAAATTTTAATAATGTTTATGATGCCGAAAAGATTTTTTCTTTCTACATTTATATAAATTCTCTTTTTTTTTGTCTTTTTGTTGCCATTAAATGCTGCTTTCATAAAAAATGACATATTGCCTTGAGCACTTGCGCACATTCAAGCACACAACAAGGATCCAACGCAAGGATCACATATATGGCAACATGGCAAGTGAACGCGAGTGCCCGAGCGCTGGCATATAAAAGATGCCAGTGCAGCAGGCAGACAACTCGTCGTTATTGAAGCACTACATTGCCCACATCGTTGACATATATTTGAGCTACGGACGGGTACGTCTACCCACGACAGAGCAGCAGCAGCAGCAGCTTCATGTGCGCTTGGTCAGTGCCTGAGCGCGTCGTTCTGCCGCCGACTGGCAAAAGTCAACAAAGCCGAAGGGTGAGGTGCAGCAGCAGCTGCATGCCACTCGGTTCATCGCACCGCCATCATAAAGCGATTTCAAGCGGCATTACTGTTCATAGTAGAGCCATTATTAGTGCTGCAAGCACCATTCAACTGGCCACACATGCTCGCATGTGCATATACGACAATGGAGCTTTTCATTCTTACATAGAATATGTATGTATGTATTATCGTGCGCGTACTAGGGATGCCAGCTTTGTCCACTTTCTCAATCTCGGTGCCAATTTTTCCCATACTAAATTTAGCCAAAATTGTAAACTGCAAATCAGCTGAAGTAAACTTACCCTACTCTGAGCCTGAAATCGGCCATCAATACTAAGTTATCATAAATTTTCCTCTATAAGTTCCGTTCAACCAAAAATCGATTATAATTCCATGAAGCCGTTTCAATAGATTTCTTATTCTTGTTGTTTAAGTAAGGAAGTAACGGTAAAATTAACTGTAAAATGTTGCAATTATAACAATTTTCTTCTTCCCTCATAATAGCTCGATGTTATTATAATTCTGCATTGCATTAATAAATTTTATAATTGGCTTACTGCTGGTAAAGTAGTCACAATCTCCCGGAAACTAAATCTTCTCCTAAAGAATCCTGTGAAATGTCTGTTTCTGTTGCAATTCTAGAAACATGCAAAACTTGGCAACCCTGCTAAATGCAACCTTATACCGCTATCAAACCTTGCACATGAAGCACAGCACTAACGACGTCCAACGATAAAGGCATACACGAGGTTACCCAGCATTATGTGCCCGGCATGTGTATTTATGTACGAAGCCGTCGAGGGTGCTTCTTTGTCTTCGCCATAGCTCGGTCAGCTCCGTACTTCACGGGCACAAAACAAATGTTGGCTTCCTTTTCAAGCATAAATTACATCAGTCAAGCATCACGGCAACATTGTCAGGCGCTTATCTGCAACGGCCATCAGGCTTGAGCATTTGGTGGCGCCTTCCACGGTAAGCAAATAAACAAACAGACGCGCAGGGAAGCGAGGCATTTGCATAAGTGCTTGGGTAGGAGGGGAATGGCCGGAGTGCTCAGTGCAAAAGCGAATGATGCGCCAAATTTAGAGCAGGTAATATGAACTATGTGACACACTCGCACTCACTCACTCACTCACACACACACACACACACACACACACACACATACACTCACACTTGCATAACACACATCAAAGTGCTTATCTTAAGAGCGCTCACTCACAAATATTTTGAATGTGAAAAGCTTTTTCCTTTGTATTTAAAAAAATATGGAGCAGAAAAATGGCGTATTGCAAGACTGCTTGAATGCTTCGTAATACTTTATGGAAATGCCAATAAACTATCACAATTCGACTAACTTATTAATTATGCATGTTTTTCAGAATGTAGCGTGTTTAGGTACTTGCTGAATCTCTGCTCTATAGAGAGAGATTGCAAATATTGTCAAGTGGCTACAGTCGACTGTTGTTCAATTCCTAGTTCCTGGCAGTTGCTGGCTTTCTCATAAGTACAGCATACACAGTACGTAGTTATATGAAGTTCCACTCAATATATACAATGCAATACACTTTTGCCATTGATCTCAACAAGGTTTAAAAGTTATAGAATAATTTTTATTTTCTAGCTAACTATAAGCCGTAAAAAATAACGCACGGGTTATTATATAAATCTGAAGAAACTGTTGAATAGTTTCAAACTATTCAAATACTACTCAAAAATATGCTCATAAAAAACTATGGGCCTGCTGTCAGAAATAATGCAAAAATTCTTTAAATCAATTCAAAGCAATGCCTTAAAATTCAGGCTAATACCTGCTGAAGCCTACTATGACTTTCTATTTACAGTTTACGTTATAAGAAAGTAACCGCTTTATAGGACTTTCTACTCACAGTCTGTGTCAGAATATTGAAAAGGATTAGAATACTAAGATAGACATAGGACTTACATTTTAGTGACTTTTTCGATATGTGATGACGAGGATCAATGGCTTGAAAGCTAGGGATATACATACATTTACTTTACCATATTAGTGGGAAGACATCTAGGAAGGAGCTTATAATATACATATATATAATTTTTATAGTTAACAACATTCAAAATTTTGCTTGTCTTACCAAGCTTTGAACAAAATTTGCATGTACCTGGTATTTCGAAAAACTTTTCTTACTAGAGTGAGCAATTATGTGCAAACTTTTGGCCTGTTTATCATTCAAATTGAAAAAATATTTTCATTTCTTGAGGATTCGAACCTCTGACGCCTGCCCCGAGCTACCGCTGCTGGCTGTTTACACACGTTGAGTGCATACTATTTTGTAATGGCAGGCATAGTCATTGTCGCTGAAGAGACTTCACCGACTGCAGCATAGTCTCAACAGCTGCCACTTTACACTGCCACAATGGCAGAACGCTCCCCAGTGGGCTGCGTCAAACTGTCGAGCCGAATTGGAGCTGAATGAATGCTGTGGTAATTCAACCTCCAACTTGCCGCACGCACAAAGTGATTTTTGCACTGCGCCGCCGGGCTCTTTACGTTATGAAGTCTCAGTCGACTCCATAAGCCCCACAAGCCCGAGCTCATTTTGTGCTTACGCGTCAGGTTATTTATTAGACGCATGGCTTGTGGAGCGCCTGGCCTGGCCTGGCGTGGCTGGCGTGTGTGCGTTGAATATGTGCGTGCGTGCGCATATGTGTCAAATAGGCTGAATGGCACTATAAGGGACAGGAAACGCGTGTGCCGGAGTGCTGTGCGTAAATCCGGAATTGTTTGGCATTAGGCAGGGTGTTCGGGTGTTCGCTGTGCGTCTCGCAGTCTCGCAAGTGTGGCATAAAACATCATTGAGGCGGAAGTCAGTCGTGCGCCAAAGTCAAATAATGAGCTTTCAGCTGAGTTTCAAAGCAACTGAAATAATATGAACTATTAGCGGCCATAGCCAAAGGCATATATTGCACATGGACAAGTGTATTTTAATAGTCTGCAACTTGAGAACGAGGGGAACGAGGGGTAACTTGAGATCAGTTTAAGTGGCATATGAAAACTCACTTTCTGAAAGATCATATCATTTTTTATAGATTGAGCCACATGGCGCCTAGTTTACAAATTATTGGAAGCAAACTAAAACAATGCCAACATGTTTTGCCTTCAATGAATCGTAGTTTAAACAGAGCTAATATTAAAATTATTGGCCCTCTATAAAAGCATACTGAGTTAATTGGTTTTTTTTTAAATAAAAAATAGAAAAGCGAATTGTTTCAATTTGGAATTATAAATTTTATTGAAAAACCTATGGAGACGACGGAGTTGTGGTGTTGCCAGCACAGCGCTTTCTTGAAGAGTGAAAGCGGCCTCTATGGGGAGGAGGAGGAGTATCGTTAATTGCGGTTGGAAGCTGCAAAGTTGGCAGATCTGACTTAAACAGACCCGTACTATTTTGAGTTGACTTCGAAATTCCTGGCCAAATTATTCAACAGCAAGCATTTAAAAATTTTAAATTTCGCCCGTTTATAAACTTAAAGAATCTCAAATAAATAAATATTGTATAATTTAATATAGATGGATTTCTCTCATCAGATTTAAAACTGATTAAATCAATCAATCCAGCATAACAATAGCTCGAATCCTGCAATTTCATTTAGAACATTGGTAAAATAACTTTGAAATTAACAGCTACCAGAAAACTATTGCAATGAAATGAGTCTCTTGTACGTAGTCATTTGCAATTGTGAAGGTATTTTCAATTTAACGTGTATATATTCCATTTTGCAAGTGCTTTTGTCGCTCTTCCTCTTTGTTGCGAATTTCACATGCTTTTAATGCCAAATAAGAGCTGTTGAAAACTATTCAAATCCACAATACCAAGCGAATAAATCTGAGGAGCATGCCATGACAAAACATTGACAATTTCCGACTCAGTGAGGGTGAAAATGACAAGTCAATAAAAACAAATTGAACTTGCAAGCCATAAAAAGCGTCTCCACTCCATCACACAGACTCATACACACATCCGCTGCCAAATAGAATTCAGCTAAACTTAAACAATTTCGAATGTGAGATTGTAGCAGAGCCGGCACACTTAAACGCATTTGGGTCGCTTATTCAGACAATTGTAAAAGCAAGATCTATAACAGGAACTTCAAGCCAAGCTAATAAAAGTAATAAAAAGGAAATCAAAGTGTAGAAATAGGAAGAGAAATTGCCGAAAGTGCATTGCCAGTAGATTAGAAATGCTTTAGAAGGTAATACATTTCTGGTTGGCAGGAGTTGCCGGATTTGGAAACAATTGCTCTGGCCTTGCATAAAATGAAAAAAAAAGGTCAGATTAACTCAAACTCGTAAATTTCTTCGAGTTGAAAGCAAATCAAGCTGGCTGCTGCAAGAAAAATCGATGTGCCTGTTAAATTATTTAAAAACTGCTTGAAGGCTTATGAGTATTTCAGGTATATTTTAGAAAGTATGTAGTTGGTAAATTCAAAACAGCAACCATACAAAAAAGGCAAAGTACGTATATGACTGAGAAGGCAGAGAAGGCAGAGAGCGTACATACGATATGACATATAGGTTCCCTGTCCAAACGAAAAACCTAGGAATGCTGAGATGTTCTAATCACCTAAAACTATACAAAAATATTTCTTTACTTTTTATAATGAAAAAGCTTATAAAAAATATGTATGTTTAGGTTAAAAAGACCTAACATCAAGCCGAATTTCAGATCTCTACGTTGAAAAAAGGTCTGTTTATGTACACACCTCCAACAACAAAAGTTACAAGAGTTCCCGTTTGTATTCCCTTTAGGTGAACGGAATCCTTATTAATGAACAAACTCGAGCTAGAGCTGGGTTAACTACTACATATGCCGATATTTGTTGAAAACTATTCATGTGCTGAAATTAATAGCTGAACTGCTCATATATGTTTGTTTTTTTAGCTACATAATTCTCCATAGAAAAGCCAAAATCCGGACATGACTTCATCATCAACTCGTTGCACACTTTTACCAACAAATTAAGTACTAGCTGCTGCTGCCTCTACACTATATAAATGCATATAAAGCGTTCTTCACAAGGACTACCAGCAGAGAAGCGCTTGCAACCTTCGGCTTGGCACAATCGGAACGCTTCTCAGCGGAAGCCATCTAAGGCTTTGTTTATCACAAACACTCTCACTCAAACTTCACACAGTAAGACTTGCCCTTGCGCTCGGCAGTGATGCGGCGATAGAAATCAAATTAAGCCCTAGCGAGCGGGAGGGAGGGCATGCCGCGTCATTATTTAAATCAGCCACTTAAGCCCACACACAAGCGCCTCTGCATGCCGTTGTCCTTGTCGTCGTGATGAACTCGATTAGAAAATGGCGTGCGGCTTGGCGGAAGTGGCAGCCGTGAGGCGAGCACTTAACTGCAAAGTATGTATGTAAATAACTTGCAGTATTTAAAGGACAACGCTGAGCGAGAGTGAGAGAGTGACGAAAAAATAAAATGTTCAATTAAAACATTCTTGCAGTTTTAGTGTGCATAAATTGAGCAGAACATAGATTTTATTGCTATAGCTTAAATGGAAAATAAATTCAATGTAAACGTTTCTTAATGCCCAAACATTTTCTAAGCATATCGAAAATGTGAGTCTTTAAGCTGATTTAGGGAGAACATTTAATTATTTGCATAACAGAAAGCAATTTTATACTAGCCACAATGTGAGTTATATGACATGAAACCACAAGAAATATAAAACAAGCAATTATTTTTCAATTAATTAATTTTATATGAATTGGAAAGTATGCTTCTTCATTCAAGTCGTTGCAAAACAACAACTTAAATTGTAAAACGTTTATGGAGAATGCATCCATCACAATATTTCTTTGGAGGTCGAGTGTGCGATTACTACTTCGTCAAATTAATATAAGAAATAAAAAAAATTCGCGCTTTCATATTAATTAAATCAAACTTATAATTTATTTATCCGGTTTAAAGATGTGAGATAATGTATGAGCTTAAGGGCCAGTTTCACAGTGGATGTTTAAACTCTGATTGCAGTTTAAATAGGGAATTTCAGTTTCACAGTGGGAAGTTAAATACAATTTAAATGCCCGGTTGTGGGCATTTAAGTACGGCACAGAGTTGCAATCGAAAACAAATAAACAGCTGATTTCGGATGTGCAAGCAAGCTGCGTCGACAATATTGCAATTTATAAGCGGCCAAATTAAACATACAACTGCATGGTGTAGCACATATAAATGATCCCGTAGTATTATAAATAATATAAACTGTGGATTCTTTGAAGAATATCCAATAATTCACTTCTTTCGGCCGACGAAAAATTTTTAGCTCGCGCTGCCTCCATAATTGAACAATTGAACATATGTTTTTGGCAAGTTGTGCTGTGTTCAATTGTCAAATATTCGAAGTTGCCATTCATTATTCCGTATTTAAATAAATGCACTGTGAAACTCAAGAAAAGTTAAACTAGATTTAAACTCAATTCGCAAATTAGATTTAAACATCCACTGAGAAACTGGCCCTAAGAGTTAAAAAGCAAGAGATACAATTTTGGTGTTCTTAGCATGTACTTGGTACAACGAATATTAATACAAAAGAGAATGCGAGTTAAGGTTTAAGATTAAACTTATAACAACACTTGGTAGAAAGAATAAATGTATGCTTATTATATTTAAGTGCAGATTGGTCACACTGATTATTGCATGTAAATAAAAAATCACCAAATATTTTCCTGAAAAATTATATTTTCAGATTCAGACCTACTTGGGGTTGTAACACTAGCTGTACGTATATAACATGCACTCAGGCATAAAATGAAACCAAATAATGCAATTTTTGTTGCCAGAGCGAAGCCCGCCTTGAGAATTGCAGCCAACAACAGTGGCAACCATTAAATCGTTGAAAGTCAACAGCTGCGCATTTGCATAAAGGTGCTTTGTTTACAGTTGGGGGCGTGTGTGCTGCTGCTGCTGCTGCTGCTGCTGCTACCAGCAATAACACTTAAAGATCGTCGTCAGCATCAGCAGCAGGCGGCAGCAGCAAGTGACTTTAAATTGTGACTCTTGTTGCTGCTGTTGCTGTTGTTGATGCTGTTGATGTCGCTGTTGTCGTTATCGTTATCGTCGTGCCAGTATGTTGCCAAGCGTGTACGGATTAAGATTTACGAAGGCGAGAGCATGCTCAGCCGCAACCGGCACGGCTGGTGTCGCTTTGACTGCAGTAGTGATGACATCGGCAGCGACGACAGCGACAGCGCCGGCAGCAGCCTTACCGCAATGACTTGTCCTGCTGCGTATCGCAAACATCGCTGGCAACACATGGCGCACACAAATTCCGGTGTTCTACAGCGAAAGCAGCTGCACGCCCATGTTGCAGCAGTACTGTGCTGCAATGGCAGTCAGTTTCGTTGGCTTTGGCCGCGCCATGTTTAATTCGTTGCCACGCGGCGGTAGCAAAAGCAACGGCAAACACTTCGTTCGCGCAGCGGCGGGGGCATGTTGCTCTGTGCGTATGAGCAATATTTCAGAATTTCCGCTGCGCGGTGGCGCTCGCTTGCTCTCTGCGGTGTACCGTTATCTGTGGAAAGCCATTAATTTTGAAGATTGATCCGGTATGCAAATTACTTACACTACGTGCGCCCCCCTTCCCCCAGCCAACGGGCAGAGTGGGCGCGTGGGCGGGTACGTGCGGCAGTGGCTAAGGGCAAGTCGACGAGTCGACGTGCAGAATGTTGGCTAAAATGATTTTGTGCGCGGTGCGCGGAATTCCGCCGCCGCAGGCAATATGTTAGCATTTGATTATGTGATAGTCAAAGTCGGTAAATACACACACACATGCATGCACATAAGAACTTATGTGTGTGTGCATATGCATATGTCAGATACGTTGTAAGTACGTTTGTGTGTGTGTGTGGGTAATAAAAGGTGTGTTTATATGCATATCAGTACATTATCGCTGGCACACATATGTAAGTGTGCATGTATGCATGCGATTGCGTGTGTATGTGCATGGACGTAATTACGCGTGTATTGCAGATAATTTCATAATTTTGGCGTACAATTTCACTGCAACATTGAAGTGAATTAAAGGCAAATCTTCGCACAATTGGAGCGCGACTTTAATTGGTTGCTGTTATTTGCTATAGCCAGCGTGATAGTTGGAATTTCATCAGACATAAATATTGTTCATTTATTGCATACATACTCGAATTAAGGCAGAATTGTTTCATACCTCACTTTCGAATACATCGACTTCAGAAGCAGAAGAAATCTTCAAAGAAGTTTTTAGTTTGTGAATTTAATTGCAGTTAATGTTTAAGCCAAGAACTTAAGCAACTCCTTATAAACATGCTATTCAGTTTACTTCCACAGCACTCAAAGCCTACACGCTTTAATATGAGTGCTGAACTCTGCTGCCATAACGACTGAGTTGCTTGGCTTAATCATCGAAGTGCCTTTTTATGAAGTTGCGCATTGCTTGGAATCACAAAAATTTCGCCTAATAAATCCAAATGAAAATTCATGATGATATGCGCTTTCTGTAAAAATCTGAAGAAATTCCGTTTGTTTTGTTCGCTTCTTCCTTTTTTTGTGATTTTGCATGAAGAATATTAATCAAAATTCATGGTGGTTTGCGCTTTTCGGCATGTGGCAGTGTTGCGCTGAAGAAACACCCCCAAAAGCATAGCAGCTCGAGCAGAACGGCAACATAAGGCGCTACAGTCGGCTGCAGTCGGTCGCGGTAGCGACTTTATTAACTACAAACACGCCATTCGCCGCTTAATATTTGCATAAGTTTATTGCCTTTTAATTATTATTTCAATTACGCGAAAGTGCGAAAGGAATTGGCGGCGGCGGCTCGTCTCAGCCGCCCTAATTGGGCATTGGCACTGGCTCAATGAGCTGCCACAAAATTATTTAATTAATCATGAAATTTTTCCGAAATCAATCGTGAACGATTTTATGCTATGGCCAACAATTTGATGACGACGCTGCAAAGGGGTAGAGATTACGGCGGCGGCAACGAGTGCAACAACGCGAAGCGCAATTAAAATCCAATTACCCAAAGTCCCATGAATAAAGCATTAATTGCCCGTATTACCGTGTGGGGCTGCTAAAAAGAAAGTACCTCACTAACACACACACACACTAGTACATGCACATGCTGTGACAGTTACAAGCAGAAGCAGACTGGCGTTACACATGCTCATACATACAACGCGACAACTTCCGCATGTGTTGACAGTTCAGTTCAGTTCAGTTGAGTGTGTGTGTGTGTGTAGTTGTTTTGTGTGTGTGCCTGCGTGCGTGAGTGCTGTGTAAATATTATAATAAAAAGAGTGGCGAAATTACCTTCTGCAAGAAAGCAAAGATTGGGGAGGGAAGGGGGGCAGTTGTTGAAAGTTGCCATAGCCGGCAGACAAACAAAGACTGAGGTTGAGAGAAATGCTTGATTGTTATATGTAGGGTATGTGTAACCGATTCGAAAATCCGGATAAACGCTAAGCATATTCTTTTTATTAAATCGGCATATTTTGGAAAACATGCGAAAACCGTTTTTTTTTAAAGGACTTTCTAGCTTATTAATTTGGATAATTTCTCTTACTTTTTTTGTCAAATTGAATTCAGTATTTGAAACATAAATCTCCCCATTTGTGAAGCATTAAGCTAATTATTTGGGAAAGCAAAGAGATAAAGTATACAACTACAATAAATATAATTGTCGTTTAGCTATTTCTGGAAGCATTAAACCCATGCATTTCGATCAAAATATATACTCACATAAACGTTGAATAAATAATAATATAACGTAAAAAAATGTACCGTATTATAAAATTGTATGGTCTTTAAGTTTGAAAATCGGTTTTTTTTCGAAAATATGCCATTCGAAATTGGTTACTTTTCAATACCAATTATTCAAGTTAACCGGCAGCCGCTTTTTTCATTCAGCAGTTATCTTGAACATTTCATAGCTCTCTCCCGTGCTCTGCATGCACCCACCAACTGCACGCTGCTGCCACCACACGCACACACACTTTACCGTAGACTGCGACATTTTTCATTTCCTGCCAAGACATACAACAGAGATTTATTATGCCGACGACGCTGCTTGGCATTCCTGCCGCAGAGTATGTCAACGCAGGCCAGGCGTCGTCGCGAATTCCACTTGCCCTCCTCGCCGTCGTCCTCGTCCTCGCCGTTGCCATTGCCTCTACTCTGAGTGGTTTCTTTGGCGACGGGAGCAACGCCGCATGGCAGTTCGCAGCTGCGAGCCAAGTGCTCGTAAGATTCCCCCTCATTACGCGCTTACCGCGCTTGAATTATTTTCAATTATATTTCGGCGGATAAAGTGCGATTGTGCGACGTTGCAGTATCAACGAACCGCTCGCATGCTCCTGCATGCCATTGGATGGACGCGTGTGTCGGCTGAGCCCTTGAACTCTTTTTGTAAGCGCCTGCGTAGCTCACTGCCGCAACCTCAGGCTTAAGCCTACTATTTAAAGCACACAATTCCATCAGTGCTCCAACGTGGATCGCTGCGTCCTTGCTTTTGTGTATTCCAAATTAACATAAATTTAAGCAAACATAAATTATTTTAAGACGTGTTCATGGTAGCAATTTTTGCTGTTCATATTTTGTCTGCATTTATGCGTGTGTGTATGCGTATACACATACATGTAAAGTCAATAAATTTTATACAAAATTCATTTCCGTAAATATCACATATTCAACACACACACATGCAAGCAAGAAGTGGCCATGCAAGTACGGCCTGTTTTGTCGCTCATACGCCCTGTCGACTCAGTGCTCCTGCTCAATGTTGGGCGAGCCCACATGGCGTATGCCGAATACCAAATGTTCATTACAATGAATTATATTCCAATAACAATTGTTTAATATTCCATAAAAACAAATTTATGCAAGTTGCCTTTTAATTGAATCATTTTTTGGTGGCAATAAAGTGAAGCCAGACAAGAGAATCGCTCATCTTTCCTCCAGCGTCTCGGCCATAAAGCCAAAATTATGCCACTTTAAAGCAATGTTTCTCCAAATGCATCTTCTACTTTGAGTTTTCTACAATTGAGAGCAGAGCGAGGGAGAGAGAGAGAGAGAGTGTAAATGCATATACAAGTATGTTAAAACAGAGGGTTGGAGTTGACACTTTTTTGCTTTTACTATTTTTATCAATTATAGCATTGATGACTACATATACTCAAACTAATGAACACATAAAAATAAAGCATATTGTGTTATACGATGAAACGTCAGTATTAGGAATGTCAATACTAGGATTGTAAATCTTAAAAGTCTAGGATATTGGAGAAAGTTTGCAACCCGAAATAGCGGCATATTTGAGAGCCAAGTTTTTGCACGAACCGTACCATGCCTTGCAAATAGGATACTCATTATATATATATATCTTCCAATGCACTTATATTTAGTTTATACAACATTTCCCGATTAAACTATTTTGAGCTCCTCAAAAATGGGATTTTTTGTTAATATATTGCCGAAGAAATTATTTGGAACTCCATAAAAATAGGACTGCTTTAACGTCCCCAGACTGTATGCAAGCAATGCATATGTATATCAGCTATATAGAAGTCATGTAGTTGAACTTTTAGTGTAACGATGGCTTTGCTCAAGTATACACTGAACACGCTGCTAGTTCTTTCAACCCTGTGCGGTCTCAATATCTTCTTGTTCGATGCTGAGATACACAGATTCCACCGAGCTCCGAAGCTGCATATGTGGGTGAAGCTGGTGCATTCGTTAATCGTTTTGCCCGTACTGTTATTCATTATATTATTCGTAAAAGTGGCATTGCAAAATACCGTCGAATTGATTGCCGCAAATATGGAAGGAACTGGTGCCTTCTCTGCGATAAGAAGCCTAGCAGTGTGCATCCTAATACTTTCAAAGTATGGACCTCTAGCCTACGTGGCCTTCATCTATCAGTGGCGTTGGACTCAACTGCAGAAATTGCTCAATGACTTCGCCAAGGTCTACGATCAATATGTCGCATTATTTGGAGCCAAATTAAAAGCAAACTTTTCTATAATGGCCATCAGTTGCTGTAAGATTATCGTAGTTGATGCCTGGATTTGGCTTCTTGTGGCGTCAGAGACAAACTTCTTCTTGACGACTATCGTTTGTTTAGCGTCGGTGATACCGGTGATTTTGGTATTTGCTTGTTTCATTAGTTTGACGTTGTTGGTGGCGCTCTTTCGTGGAAGCACTCTGTCGGCCACTCAGCCCTTGTGGCAAGTACGTTTGCGTCGTGAGCGTGTGATAAAACTCATTAAATTCTACTACGATATATTACGGCTATGTAGAAACCTGGAAGTATACTTAAGGCCCTTCGTTGTAGCACAATTAGCCACGGAAATAATATTGCTTGTACTATGCTTTAGTATCAATACGGAAGGGAAGTCTACGGCTAAGAGACACATGTACGGTTTATTTTCCGTGTTTCTAATTTATCCCACATGCCTTTCGAATTTGTGCCATGAAATTGGTACTTATCAGAGAAAACTTGCCAATGAACTGGTGACACTCGAATGCCAGTATGTGGTAGGCTCATCCAGCAAATTAGTAAGTGCCATTAAAGCCCTTTGCATATAAGTCCTCAATAGATTTACCACAACGATTACTTTCTTATTCCAATCCAACAGCTGGAACTTTTCTGCTTGCAGAAGAATGTCCTTGCCGTCGTAGAATCCCGTTCATGGAGGGTGCTGCATATAAGACGAGGCTTCGTTTTACATTTCCTTGATCTAGTTTTTGTCAATGCGGTGTATCTGCATACCATATACATTACCTCGAGCTCGTACCACGAGAGACGCACTGAACTACAATAAGATCTTTTTATTTCATGTTCAAAGCACTAAGAGGCTTTGTTTCTTAGAGAATAATTATAGAGAGCATACTCATATATTATCGACAATTTTTTCATATGGCCGCAGCATTCGAATTATCCGGCTGTGTTATGGTTAATAAACGCAACTGTCATAGAGAGAGCAATTACACTATTTAGTTATGTATAATATTTGTTAGATAGATGTAGGAATGGAAGAGTATAGGAGAGGAGAGAGGACAGGAGAGGGTGACCGATATACTAGAAGCGGAAAACATTTTTAATAGACAGAGAATACGATAATGAACTCGACTATCCCAGGTGTGGGCCGAAGAATAGAAAAGATTTGTTGAACAAACAAATAACTATCAATAACTGGAAAACCATTCCTTTTATAATAAATAATTTTTTGTAAATATTTTTGATAACAGCATACATTATGAACTGGTTATAATTTTGAATGTCAATACACATATACTTAATTGACAATGTCTAAAGGAACCATTAAGCATTTGAGCAAATAAAAAGCAATTTTATTAAATGGAACTTAATAAGTAACTGTCACTTTTACTTTTTCAAATTCCTTTTAATTGTAGGCTCATTAGGCCTATTTTGGGGGAAGGCTTCATACCAACATATGCAAACTACACACTCTTATAGCATACTCTGCTTCTTTGCAAGTTGCTAAAGAAAGCTTTGCTAGTATCATTGCCCCGGCTGCTTCTATTGCACAAAGCCACACTGAACTTTTGGGCTGTCAAACTCAGCAGAATCGGTTTAATCATGTTGAGGCATCTTGTGCGCCGTCAGCATGTTCGCCTTTATCAGGCGCTTAATGCCATTCCGACGTTCTGCTCTGCGCTTCATTCAGTCTCTTTTTCATTCAAATGAATGCGAGATGAAGTGCGAAGGCGGTATCAGGTCCGTCAGGAGGCACTCCGATCACGAGGTAAGGCAGCTTTGTCCTGATAGCTCGGTTTCATGAATAAATTCCGCTGAATTTATGAGCAAACTTTCGTAGTTTTGCGGTCGCAAGGATACGGCAACATAAGCAAAAAAACAGCCGAAGTTTTCTCCATGTCCATCAAGTAGCCGTTGTGGATTGGGAACTTCAAAGGCAACCAGTGCCTGTCATTCGGTCTTTCGCTAAGTCATTCATTAGAATTCGTCGAATTTTAATTTGTGCGAATTGGCTTTGTGGAATTTTTTCGCGATACGGCTAAATACACTCACTAAAAAAAGTGTACACAAACTTTTTAGGAAAAAACTACTTTATATTTATGTTTTGCTGAAATATTAGTAAAAATACTTGCTTCATATAAATTGGATTTTTTTGCTGCAGTTTTAGCTTTTTGTGATATGAAACATTTGTGCATAAATATGAATAATGAGATTTGTTGAATTTTTTGTCAAAATATAAATGCAGTTTTTTCCTGAAGAGTTTGTTGCATTTACATTTTTTTATAGATCTATGTGCAACTCATTTGGCTTGCAAATTAATTTGCCTTAATAAAAGCACAAATGCGAAAATCATTGAGGTGGCATAGAGTAGCAGCGTTGTTGCAAGTTGGGGACGGACAGCGCAAAGAATTTAAAAACTTGTTACTAGTACAAAAGTTTTCATTTCATATTGCAGGAGATGCATCAATTGCCGCCGACGCGTCGCCAAGGGAGTGGCTTGGCTTTTGCAACTGTTGCTGCGACTCTGTTGCTTTACTTCTTTCTTATCATTAATTTTATGGCTGTGTGGCAACACTGCTCCGCACTAGCGGTAATTGGCATCGTTATTGCGCGGAAACCACTTTGTCACTTTGTAAGTTTTACATTAAAAGGACATTTCGAGGAAATTGACTATGGTCAGACACGGAAGCGAGGCAGCATGATGGCGCAATCGAATAAACGACAGGTATGTGCATACGCTGTGTGTGTGTGTGTGGGTAGTAAGCGTATATTTTCTTACCTATGTACTATAAAAAGATTGAATGTTTTTAATACACAGAAATAATTTAAAACAAATTCCCTTTTATTAGGCTGTGATTCTGAAAGGCATTGAAACTGGTACTCAAATATCCGGATTTATTATGCACTACATCATTGAGTGCATATTTGGTTTGTGTATATATTCGAAATGCACAGAAGAAGGCCTGCTAAGTGTTGTAATAATAAACATATGGAAATAATCAAGAACGTCACTGTCACTTTTACCAAATGACCATTGCTCGAAAGCCAATAAAAATATTTCAATGATATCTGGTAAGAATTTTTGGTTAGAAAAACCAGCTATTAGTGCACAGATTCATTCAGATCGATTAGCGCTACGTTACGATTATACATAGAAAACATAAAGGCTCAGTTAGTGATGACGTATCGTATTTATTCGTATCGTAAATGTCTGAGAGAGTCATATTTCTATTAGAATTTCTGCGTTACGATCCGAATAAATACGTCAAGAGCGAACGCATGTATAGAGCTCGGGTCAAGTAGGTTTTGTTTACAATACGAATAAATACGATACGTCATCACTAACTGAGCATTAACTCCTAACAAATCGCCAAATAGATTGAGCTGAACTTAGACGGCTTATATCTGTATAATTTTTTGTATGTGATATATTTGGTCCGAACTCAAATTGGCGTATAAACACGCCTACTGCAGTACATCTACGTAGAAACCTCTACACAGAAAAACTTTAAATTTTATAATTTTCCGCCTATATAACTAATTTCATTAGTTTTTAATGCCCAATGGATCCACCAAAATTTAGTGGGCGTATATTTATTCAATCAACGAATAACATTTCATTTGAATAACATTTATCCATAATTAAAATATTATAACTTTGCTTTTTTATACTAAATTATTCATTTTTTCCCATATAATATTACATTTGCCCATAATTTTTGGGGTCGTGTCAGTTGGAACAGGGCCAGTGCTCGATCGCTCAGGGATTTCCTTGGACCTTGATTTTCTACGAGCTATGCATATAGTACAAGCTTTACTGATATCTGCAGATACCCCTCAAAGTTCAGATCAGTTATTTTTTTTAGATTAATGCGACGATCGTAATGCACAATGTGCTCCGCTGATAGGCAATGGATATCACTCACAATTCTCAGGCAATTTCCGTAAATCTTAACAGCTGGCACAATTGAAACTTTAGACGGATTCGACAATCAACCGAGCGATCAATATGAGCAGCATACACACGGCACTCCCGAGCAGTTGACAAGCACATGCTTTCCAGCCTTCTGCATCAGCAAAGCCTTCACCAGCACATGTGCAACTCGTAGGGCGGTGTGTTGATGTGTGTGCGCTCATCAAGGAATTTCGACAGACGCACGTTTGCACAGCTGATTAGTGTGGCTGAATGCTGCCCTGCACCTCTGATTCCGGTGTCGAATGTGATTGTGTGCGGTTGTGGCGCGTGGTGTGTGGGCTGCTGCTGTTGACTATGCGGTCGGTGCGCTGTGGTGTGGCAAATAGGTGGAGTCTGGCCAGCGGGCTATACACCGCGTGCAGTTTTGACACATTTTGCAATTTGAGCGATTGGCATCGATTGGCGGCACAACGAGCCGTGATTTTATTCATTTCCAGGCCGTGCTCAGCACTTTGGCTTGAACGCATCATCAATTCTGAATGCCCACTGCAGTGTAGGTGTGTTTTGTGTGTGATTGTGAGAGGCAACTACCAATGCTTTGTGGAATGTACAAGTATAAAAAGGTTTCCAGTTGGAAAATATGCGAGCGCTTCCAAAAATGGCTTTTACCGATTGCTACTCCAATGCTCTGCTTCGCTCTTTAAGTCGGCTGGGATTTGATCCAGCAACTGCAGACATCATCAATTTCGTCTTTGTAATGAGAAATTCCAATTAATTCAAGGATCTTTTTACTCTCACGAGCTAGTGGCACCGCAATAAACCATTTGAAAAAAAAACATTCCTTTTTATAAGATGTTATGAGACCCGGCTGAGATTTGAACACGGGCCTCCCGCATCAGCGACCAAGTACTTGCTCATTGAGCCTCCGCGCGTCTCAGAATTTTAAATTGATATCAAAAAATTCTTGTTTTTCTTATGGTTGAGACTGAAAAAATCAGCAAGAACTTGTTTTTGAAAAAAATATTAGTTAGGGCCTATTTACAATAAGATAGTATGTGCTTAAGTTTCGCTGCTGCATTTCTTGCTGGGTGCTTAGGGAAACGCGCAAACTTTTCGAACGGCGCTCTTGTCATTCCAGCGCCGAACTTTGACCTGTTCATGCTGGTGCAAGTGACAACGCGTCGATGATGATAAATTTGCCACGCAAATGGCGCGTTCTGCTGCGCTGCGCTGCTAATGCCGTCACGTGCGTTGCAGTGTCGCAGCATCAACGTGCTGCTGCTGCTTTATCTGCACGCTCCATCGACGCTCGCTGGCCGACTGGGACTATTATAATAATTGAGTGTCATCACCATAAAACGCACTGACAAATATATACAAGTGACAGTTTCTGTTGGCAGCGCAAATATTTGAAATGTTTCCATTTTCATTTGCGCGCCTTATGACGATGACGATGATGATGATGTCGCTCGGACGCAGCAGAAGCTATGCTTCATGGCTGTCGCTGTTGAATACACTTACACCAACAGCTACGTATATATTTGGTATATACTCACACACACACACAGATAAACAAAAATGAGTGACAGGAAACAATTTATTTGCGTAAAGTTTGTGACAAAGCGAACTGATCAATTGCGCAGCTGTCGCGCGTTGCCCACTGAAGCAGCCGCCGCGCCGTTCCAGCTGCCGCTGCCACAACTTTGCCACTTGCCGTTCGTTCGTTTCTTTCATCCTCCCAACAGCCGCCACTTTAAGTTGGCAGCCGTGTGCACGAGCACTTGACAGTTTGCTAATTTTCTTGTCGAATGTTTAAATATTTGCACAGGCAACACAGTCCAACAACAACAACAGCAACAACAGACCAACAAGTGCTGCGCGCGTATCGCATTGCAATCGTGTGTTAGTGTGTGCGTGCGTCCATGTAAATAAAGCGAATCGCAGGGAAATACTTTAAGGTGCATTAAGTGAGAGGTGATTAAGCGAAATGATATTTACCCAAAGAACAGGCGTAGTTTTTTGAAAGGCTAAAGTGCCAAACAGTCACCGCGTATCGTATTTAATCGTAATGCGTAAATATCGCAGAGATACCTACTTCGTTTATGACTTCTGCGTTACGATTCGTCAAGAGCGAACACATGTATAGAGCTCGGGTAAAACATGTTTTGTTTACGATACGATTAAATGCGATACGCGGTGACTTTTTGGCGCTTAAAACGTGAACTTTAATTTCCTGTATCTTCTAATATCATCGAAAAATATAATTTACTAGAATCTAAGAAATAATATTATAAATATTTAGTGAAATAAAACTAACATACCAATGTAATACCCAGAATTGCATGATATATTCCAAAATTAACCAGAAGAAGAATAGATTTGACCTTCAGTATAACTGGAAATTTTCAGTTGAAAAAGTGAACAATAATTTCAAACAGTGGTGATGAATGATGCACTTTAATCTTTAATTTTTTATCCTAACAAAAAAATGTAGTCATAGATCAATTTTGAAAGCCTTTGATTCGATTGCGATGGCGAAACCTTAAAAGGTCGTCAATTAAAGATAATAAATTTAATTAGCGGTTTCAAAAATGCGTTTCATTAGACTGTATATCAATATAAAAATTTTTATAAAAATTTATATTGGTTTCTATGATAGTTCTTTTATAGTGCTCAAATGCTCTATTCGAGTAGGAACAAGTAAGGAAGTATCAGTCGGGTTTCACCGACAGAGTAATACCCTACACCATGTTCCCAAGTGGGGTGATAATTCACTTAAATTGTGGGTGCATTTGATTTACAACCTACATAGTGGGCGGACCACGCCCATTTTTGGCAGACTACAAGATATAAGTTAACACATGACTCCCTTCGTCGTCACGATGCCACAGAGCAGACGCTGGCTTAGCTTGAAGAGCGCAAGAACTGTCCACGGTAGCGCTTATCGGCGCTACAACAAAATTAACTGCAAGCTTACAGCAAGCGCTGAAGCAAGATCAATTGCGGACTTACAGGCAAGCGCTACAACAACAACAACAGCAACTGCAAGCGCTGAAACAAGAGCAATTGCAGACTTACCGGTGAGCGCTACAACAACAACAACTGCGAGCTTACGGCAAGCGCTGAAACAAGATCAATTGCGGACTTACAGGCAAGCGGTACAACAACAGCAACTGCAACTGCAAGCGTACCTGCGAGCGCTACAACAACAGCAACTGCAACTGCAAGCGTACCGACAAGCGCTGAATCGAGAGCAACTGCATATTTACCGGTAAGCGCGAGCTGCAGCAACAGCAACAACACTGCCAGCAAATTGTGCCAAGCTTAGGGACCAACGTAGGTAGAGTTAAGTAGTTTTTCAGTTGGAATCAAGACATCGAATAAAAAACAGCGCATCGCGCTTAATTCAACTATAAAACAAAAGCACATAGTGCTAATCTTATAATTTATACCTAATAGGACTATACATGCCAAATATTGATGCTCTGGCGGGTGTACAACAGATGTTATCGGCATATTTATTTTACTGCCTCCATGGTGGGCGGACCACGCCCATTTCTGGAGAATTAAAAGATATTCCTACCAGGAATGAAGTAACCAAATCTGGGCTCTCTGGTGTATATATTATGGAAGTTAAGAAGATTTTTTGTTTATCGCCTATATAGTGGGCGGACCACGCCCATTTTCTTGTATGGCATCTAAGACCTATATATCAACTTGGGAACCGAATTTCATTCATATATATTCGTAACTAGTCAATTGGGAACCATTTTACCGAAAAAATTTTGCCGGCTATATAGTGGGCGGATCACGCCCATTTTTTCCTGAGATATAGAAGACCTACCTCTTAACTTGAATACCAAGTATTAATCTTTTCCATGAGTAATTACACAAATTATAGCCATTTTACCGAAAAAAATCCGAGGTAGTGGGACTTACAGACCCGTTGTGGGCGTGTCCTTCGGGTAATTTGACTAATTTTAACACTTTACCTAACCCGAGGTTCACTGTAACTGTGTACCAAATTTGGTCCAAATCGGACAACTCCTTCTTTCTTTTTTTTGCATACACGCAGACAGACGGACAGACGGACAGACGGACAACCGGAAATGAAAAGAGAAAGTGTTTCTGATCATTTCTATATACTTATGTCTATACCTAGGAAGGCTCCTTTAATGCGTTACAATTTTGGCACAAAGTTATTATACCCTATTACCATAGGTGTAGGGTATAAAAACTACTTGTGTTTGCGGTGAGCTATCTTTTGGAATATCTACAGGCAGTCAAGATGCTAAATTGTCATAAGAGAGCAAGAAAACAAGACAGTATTTTAGATCAACTCTATTGCGCCTACGCTCTGGCAGTTGGAGTACGATAGATGTAAGTACATTTGTGCACTTCCGTGAGATGAGCAACTGAGAATTCGCAACGTAAGGAAATTAACTCATTTCCACATAAATTAGTTACGTATTTCTTATATTATGCGTCGATTATGATTAACGATGTGGCCATAAATAAAGCACTGATGGCTTCCTGAGCGCCCAGCACACTAATAATTTCACGAAGCACAGACGTTGTTGTTGCAATTGTGGAAGTAAGTGTGGGCGGCAGTTCGCAGGCAATTTATAAGACTCAGGTTCGGAATAAATTTGCAATTACTGAAATGCTTTCGAGCGTAGCCAAGACGAGTGTGGGTTTGTCTTACATGGCGTGTAATATTTCAAGGCGGCAAGGCGTATGCAAGAAAAATTCATGAATTTGCTGGAAAAGTAAGAGTAAGGGGAGTGGGTAAAAACGCAAAAGATTGTGGCATTCAATGAATAATTTTCACAAGTTTTGTACTTGAAAACTCATAAAAAGCGCATTTACCTAGAAAGATTTCTTAAGCATGTCCTTCAGGGTGGGGGAGGGGGGGGAACAGCAGTAGTGTGCAGTGGAGACAGGTGCAGTGACCGTGTAGAGTGCAGGAACGACAGCAAGTTGAATACATTTTGGCAGCAAAAGCCTGTCATCAATCACATTTTGGCGCTGGAAATGCCTCAAAGGCAACTCCAGGCAAGAGCGCGCGGCAAAGAATGGTGGATATTTTGGTGGCGCGCTTTGGTTAGATCCATAGCAATGCGGCAGCGGTGTGGCAAAGATGAAGAAGTCATCAATTTGACTGGTTTTAACGCATTGATTTGTTGGTTTGTTTTCCTTTGCGGGCAGCTTGTTCATGTGTAAGCGAATGCCAGCCTGCCTGCCTGCCTGCCTGCCTGACGATTGTGCGCATGGGCGTCAGCAGCACTTTCAATTAAGAGGGGTTGGGAGTGGTATGCTATAGAAAATCTCAAGGCAACACCTGAAAAAAATAGTCACTCATGTAACGTTATAAACATTATACTTATGTATAGATAGACTCACTTATCAAAGTAGAGTAAAAGATAGTTAATCCTTTCTAATTAAGTTTATTTTAATTAGTTTAATTAGTAGTATTAAGTAAAAGTCGAAAACATCCACAGTTTGTATTGTGATTCAAATACTTCTTCAACTAGTTGCGATTAAGAGAAATTTTGAATTGCATAAAATTATTCAAATATTCATATAAAAGTAATCCAAATATATTCAAAAGAAAACCTTTATTCATTGTACTCATTTGGATGAAAAATATTTTAGAATTTTATTTATTTGAAAATTTCAGGAATTAAAAATTAATTAAAAGAACTCATAAGAATCTACTAATGAAAGTCGATCAAAAATATCGAATAACTTTGAATTTTAATTAGGAAATTTTATGTGAATTTTTAGAAAAAAACTCAATTGAGTTTTTATCGTACATTCATTAATTTGTGCAATTAATTTATTTACAAAATGTGTCTTGAATTCGCTTGTGCTTTTGAGTAACAAATTTCCTTCCTCTTTTAAAGGTCAACTAATAATTATTCAGGAAATTTCTTGATTTAATCAAACTCCTCAATCTTTATAAGGAAGACTTAAAATATTGTTTGTTTTAAATATTTGATAATTACGCTTGGTCTTATAAAAAGAGATTAATTTCGCTCAAGCCTAGGGGAAGCACGAACCCCTCTTTGCTTTGTGTACGCCCATGCAAGTGTATGTACATGTGTTTGCTTGGTGTGAGTGTGCGTTCAATTTGCGCCGCATGACGTGTCCAACATGTCAAAATAAACTTCCACAATCCACTGGCAACAACAATTTGTTAAGCGTCCTGTTAACTTGACATTGCAACAGCAGTATTACAACAACAACAACGTCAACGACACAGTGGCAACCACGCAACAAAATAAGCACGGCAAACCAGCCGGCTGCCAACAGCTGACCCCAATTTCGCCCCTACCAATCTCTCGAGCAACATCGTCAGCGCTGGCGTTGCTATTTCGGCGGACAATGTTGTTGCTGGAGCTTTTGTATGCCCCACCCCCATCGGTTCTGCTCGGCTCATTGAGAACGAATTGTTTATGTGGAAAACATGTGACACGGAAAAATGGTTTTTAGTAGCTTCCACCTCAGGTCAGAGGCGAAGCATAAAGAACGAAACTTTAAAAATTGCTTTTCTAGGGTGTTGCCATAGCGGGGCATTACGTCCGTAATGGCAACGTAATTGCCTATTGTGAAATTATCAGCACAGATGCGTGGGCCTGGTGAAAGCACAGCGGTTAGTAGGCATGGGGTATATTTGGGACGAGCGGAGCTTTGAAAATTTATTTCGCCTCATAAGGCGCCACTTTTGTTACTTGAAGGTAATTGACGAGGTCCTTTGTGTGAGCTGTGTGTGAATGTGTGTGTGTGTGTTTGGAAAAATTTATTTTCTTCGAGTACCCCTCCAACGTTCTATCCACACCTGAAACTTGTCGGCAGTTTGAAATAATTTGCAATTTTATGAGGGTTTCTTAATGGAAAAATGGCGCCTGAACGCTTGGTCCAATTATATATTTAAGAAGTCAGCTTAAGAAATGTGTCATAAACAATAAAGACGTTGGTTTTTTAAATTACGTGTTCTTTGGAGGAACTTTGCTCAAAACGAAACATTTCGCCTCACACCAAAAGTCATGTCTTTCTATCGGTTTGGTGTTACAAAAGCAAATAGTTGGAGTTGGCTCCTTTTTTCCTATATTAACCAATTATAACATTGATGACTGCATATAATGAAAGACATCAAATAAAGCACATGAAACGTCAGTATAAGGAATGTCAAAACTGGGATTTTGAGCCCCGAAAGCCTCGGATATCCAAGACATTTTCCGAAATCGTGAAATGCTTCAATACTGAAATGCAAAATATTTTTAGAAACAATTTCTTGCACAATCCACATTATAAAATAGGTATGGTCTGCCTACTCTAGGATATGTAAAAGTGCTCATTATATACCCTCGAATGCATTCATATTTTTTGTTCCGTATGAAATTTTTTGGAATTCCTTAAAAATGCGACTGTCCAGTTTTGACATTCCCAGATGCTAGCATTGCATATAGCTGCTAGTAGTCACGTACTTGAACTTTTAGTGTAACGATGGCTTTGCTCAAGTATACGCTGAAGGCGCTGCTAATTCTCTCAACTCTGTACGGTCTCAATATCTTCTTGTTCGATGCTGAGATACACAGATTCCGCCGATCTCCGAAGCTGTATAAATGGGCGAAGCTGGTGAATTCGGTGATCGTATTGCCTGTACTGCTGTTTGTTCTGTCACTCACAAGGTTATTATTGGAACCTACATTCAACTTGATTGCCACAAAAATGGAAGGCAATGCCGAACTCTCTGCGATAAGATACATTGCAATTTCCATGCTACTAATTTTGAAGTATGGACCATTAGCATACGTGGCCTTCATCTATCAGTGGCGTCGGACTCAACTGAAGAAATTGCTCAATGACTTCGCCAAGGTCTACGATCAATATATCGCTTTATTTGGAGCCAAACTTAAAGCAAACTTTTATTTGGTGGCTATCGTTTGCTGCAAGATTATCGCTGTTGATACCTGGTTGTGGATTCATTTCGTGTCAGGGTTAAACTACTTCATCAAGGCTACCATTTGTATATCGGCGATGATACCGGTGATTTTGGTGTTTGCTTGTTTTGTTAGTTTGACGCTGTTGGTGGCGCTCTTTCATGGAAGCTCACTGTCGGCCACTCAGCCCTTGTGGCAAGTACGTTTGCGTCGTGAGCGCGTGATAAGACTCATTAAATTCTACTACGATATATTACGGCTATGCGAAAACTTGGAGACCTACTTAAGGCCGTTCGTTGTAGCACAATTAGCCACGGAAATAGTATTGCTAGTGTTATGCTTTATTCTCATTATGGAAGAGAAGTCTACGGGTATGAGACCCATTTACGGTTTATTTTCCGTGTTTCTAATTTATCCCACATGCCTTTCGAATTTGTGCCATGAAATTGGTACCTATCAGAGAAAATTAGCCAATGAACTGGTGACACTCGACTGCTCATCCAGCAAATTAGTAAGTGCCATATAAGCATTATGTATATGACCCGTTATTGAATTTATCACTACTAATCATTTTTTACTTCAATCCAACAGCTGGAACTTTTCTGTTTGCAGAAGAATGTCCTTGCCGTCGTAGGATCCCGTTCATGGAGGGTGCTGCATATACGACGGAGTTTCGTTTTACATTTCCTTGATCTGGTTTTTGTAAATGCCATGTATCTGCATACCATATATATTACCTCGAGCTTGTATCACGAAAGACGTATTAAACTATAATAAGCTTTTTTTTGTATGCGGAAAGCACGTCTTGCGAAATAACATTAATGACTTTAACTCACAGAACCTCATTATTCAACTCAATCTTTAAATTATGTACATCCCTGGATTAACAGGTTAGTTTATCAACTTGTGTCAGAAATTTGCTGCAATTTAATGCAAATGATGTATCTGGTTGAAAGTTCTGTAATCGAAATGATCAACTTTCATAATTCGTTCACACGATACTTAGGGCCGATTTTTAACTTACAGAATAAATCTACATACATGCATATGAAAAGTTTTTTGAGCATGAACATACATATCTATAGCTTTAAGAAAATGTTGTACTTACTATTTAATTAATTTTTCATTGAAATAGTTTGTATGACATCGGTTTCGCAAAGAAAAGTACAGACTGGGCTAAGTCTCTTTAGCTTTAATTTTCTTGTTGCCATTCCTTGAGTGCTGCATACATCTTATACGAGTAAAATCATTCTTTCACATTTTATTGTAAGCGCTTGCAACAGTATCTCACAGCTCGTATTTTTTAACTTTAATTTAATTAACGAGTATACCTTTTCCAAAAATAAAACTTTAAAAATCGCTCGAAATAAAGAATAGATCGTGAACAGCGTGTATGGCAAAGCGCTACGTTCGATAAAAAATGAAATGAAATAATGCGCTTCCGACAATTTTCATATGGGAATCGTGTCATAAATCATTGACTACTTAAAGTAACAAAAGCCAAAAACGCTTTAGCCAGAGGCCAAAAGCAAGAAAAACGCTCAAACCGAAAATGGAACAAACGCAGACGCAAAGAAACAAAACCCAAAAGAATGTGAAAATTGCTGGTGAAAATTTCTGGAAGGACACGTCATTACTCTCCGCCGGCAAGCGTGAAACATGAAAAATGCAAAAAACTTCGTGACCAAAGATCTGAACCCACAGGGCGTACCTTTGCCTGGCGGGAAGTTGTGGGTGGTGCTGCTTGTACGTATGTCCGAGCCACCCTCCTTCCCATTGCGAGCTCTGCTCCCGCTTGAACTGAGCTGGTGTCGCGTAGTTGCTGTGCATATTAAGTGTTGCTCGCCTTTGGTGCGTATCGAACTGGACGATGCCGCTGGAGCTGCTTCTGGCTCGCCGCTTGGTGCCGCTTGTGAGTGCGGCTGGCCGAGCCATTATTGCAAAGCGACCACATGTGGTACGAAGCCTGTGGGATTTAAGTCGGGTCCACACTGCCTTCTCGTATATGGACATACGCAAAAAGCCCACAAGACATGAAGACGCCTTTCCTTTTTGGGCCTTCTCTTTTAAGTGGCCGTTATTGTATGCAGCTGATAAAGAAGTGCGCACATGATGTAGTGCTTCGGCGGCAGAAGAAAATCCACTTTTTTGTTCAGCGCCAATATAGTGGTCAGTTTGAGTGGCCGCACAAGTGTCGCCATAATGAATGTGGGGGAGAGTGGGAGGAAGTAGTCTTATCAAATGTGTGAATATTTAAAATTATGCTTCAGGTTGGCACTGACACTTTCGGCTTGAAGACAAAAGAACCAGCTTTCACTACAGGCATATCCAAAATATATGCTTACTATAAATGAATCCTCAAACAATTTATACAATTCAAAGTGTTAAACTTCAAATGGTCTCATATTAGAAAGGAGCTTACACAAATCAATTGATCGTAAGTGCATCAAATGCAAAACTAAATGAAATCTAATTAATCTCATCTGAATCACTTCCTTCTAGTACAGTTTTCATACATATTTTGTTACCTTTTTCAATGCATTACATCAATACTTTATACTCGCACGAGTTGATTAGCTATGTTAGTATATATAATTTGGATTGAGAGAAGTGTACTCTGAAGTACAAAGTTTACCGTATAATACCTATACCAAAACAGGTCCCTGAACCGTAAGCACTTTTGAGTTCTCTTTGGCGTCCTGATAGTCACACCTCCTGTGCTAAACACTGGAGACCCATCACGTCTCACCGATGACAGAAACTGTGAGAACTGTTATCGTTATAGGCAGATACCTACGGGGTTTCAATATTTAAACCATATCATCTCGAACATCATGTCATATGTCGAAACAATATAATTTTGTTTGCTGGTATTATAAATACTTTTGATTTACTAATAAGCCATATCCATCACTGCTCTAATTCGTGATGGTTGTAACAGAGATACGCGAGATTTCGATGGTATTGGGTATGCCATTGTTAACAATATGGACAGCTCAGGATTTTTTGTGGCTTAATATTAGATGAAATTTTAGATGCGTCATGTCATTTTGTGTGCTGTTACGTTTAAATATTTTAATTGACATTGTGATGTTGACATATCACAGAACCGCCATCATTTCCGGAAAATTCGATTTGTATTGGAACTATTATTATTTCCATCTACTACGCTAGATACACCTGTGTACATACAATAGGCATGTTTGTATGTGTACAGCAACGTTAAAAATTGCCTGTGCCTTGACAATTTTCATGCTCAGCGTTGCCCCTGCATCGGCAGTTACAGCTACTTTGCAGCGTTGCATATTACGTTAAGACATCGGCTTAGCTTTGCGTGGGCCTGGTTCGTTGTTATGCTTCGCAATTGATAACAACAACTGAAATATCTTTGCACATTCGGCAAGGAAATCATAGCTGGCCCCAACTTCAAGGCATGCGCAAAATGCGTGTCCTTTAATTCTCTCACGCTCTCGCTCTCTCAGAGAGCTGGCGCAAAATGGGAGCGCAATAGTGCAAAATGTATTACAAAGAGGGAGCGTTATATTTTGCAACAGTGGCGTGTATGAATTTTATGACATTTTATTAAGTGTGGAGTGAGCAAACAATTTTAAGGACTTTTCTATTTGAAAGATTTTTCTATATTGAAGGGGAAAAAAATGCCGCCAGAAAATACTTTAATTATTTTTGAAATTTTTATAGCAGTTATCGATGCATTGAAAATTTTTTTGTATATAATGTATTCGTGCTTTTGTTTCCAATTGCGTCAGTTTTATGTACAAACTGTTGCAACTTTAAATTTTTACAAGTAAATTCCTTTAGAATCAGCGCTACCGAATTTGCACCCTGCCGCCTTCATCTTTTAAGAGCCGAACTGACCAACCCACTATTTTTACGGCTGCCAGACATGCAGCTAAGACCTACTTCCACTGACTTATTACAGTAGTGCCATTATATGGCATGTCCTTCAGCCGACAGCCAACTTTAGAGCTGCAGAGAACGCGCCTCTGCACCTGCATGAGCCACACTTGCGCGAGTCCGTGAAATTGTATCTACTAGATACGAAGCGGCGCGAGCGCAGGCACATTTATGAGCAAACTATTTGCAGAGTGCCTTCACAGGACGAACGATTCGATTCGCAACGTTTCGCATTGCTATCACTTTTCGGGGGATGTGCAAGCGAATCGCAGGATGCAGTCGTTCAGTCCCCAATCGACTCTGCACTTAAACAGTTTTAGCAAAAAGCCAACGCTTTTTGCAAACGCAGCTAAAAATAGAGCAGCGCGCGAATACGAGCGGATGGTGGGGCAACATCCTTGCTTTGCATCGGCAGACAGTCGGACGCTATTAACGAGGCGCGTGGCAAGGACTAGGTGCGTTTCGGCAGCTACTAACACTGGGTCGACGGTCGAGCGCTGCCGAGCGCGCGCTCTGCTTCTCTCTCTCTCTCCCCCTCTTCCTCTCTCTCGTGGACGGTGGAGCACACTTGAAGTGGAACGCTCCGGACTTTGAACTACGAGCGGCATGTTGCTTTTTTGCAAGCGTCCTGCAGACGAAGTGCGCGCTCGCGCTCTTGCACTCTCGTTCAACGCCTGGCGCCGTTCGTCAGCGCTCGTCGTGCTGGAGCTACGTTGGGGCCAGCTTCAGCTCCAACTGCAGCTGTGCTAGTCAGTTGCTTGTCAAATGGGGCTCGGCACTTTGCCCCATGCAGTCGTGCTCAGTCGTCAGTCGCAGCGTGTTGTAGGTGGTTCGGCGGTGGCTGGGAGGAGCTGTCGCATCCTGCGCTGCTATCTGTATTTGCAATTGTACTGTGTTGCAATTCGGCTGTTCCCTCAGTCGGCTGCTGGAGTGTGCTGGAATGGCGAGGCGCCGATGGTGATGGAATTTTCAAAACGAGTTCGGTCTTTCAGTTTCCTTTAAGCGTTAAACGGTGAAATGTGTGTTACTGCGGTGCTGCTGCCGCTGCTGCTGCTCCTCCTCCGTGGAGCCCAGTGCCAGACAATCATGCTGCGAAGAGTGCGCTGCAAGTCATTCCGTGCTGATGCTGCCGCCGTGACGTTGCGTAGCGCGCCGTACCGTGCCTCAATGTGGCCTAGGCTTCGACATCGCTTGTGGCACCTCGCAAAGGTGTTGCGTGCATAATGCCATCGCTCATACGTTGCTGCCCCAGTGAATGTGTGTCAATTAAAATTGTGCTTCGTTGTTGTTGTGGCACAAAGCATTACGACGCATCCATGACGGTGTGATTACTTACTCTGCATTTAAGTTGGTATGAGTGCGCTGAAATAACTGTGATTCGTCACCAGCGATAAGCTGGAATCGTATGTCGACGACAACGAAAATATGTTTGCTCGTGAACAGTGTAAAATTTTAATAAATGCCTTTTTGCCATGATTGCCGTAAAACTATTCGCGAACTGTTCACAGGATTCAGGCATTTCACGCGTTACGGCCAACTCTTCCGGGCAGCATCAATTTTCGCGTTTCGAATCGCAGCGTTTGATTAAATTTTGCGCTCGTGATTTGTGTCTGTTACAATTGAAAGACCCACTCAATTATTCCGTGGCGCGCTTGTTAACTATTTCCGCGATTGCTAACTGATGACTAACTCGTGCAGATTGGTGCATTGTGGTGAGTACGCTGCGGAAATTTGAATGCCATCGAAATATTAGCACTTTATAAATTAAATTGCATATTTCCTTTATAAGCATTAACATACATATATCCTTTTTCATTTTACAAATTTTCCATTCAAAAGTTAATGAAAGAAATAAAATGTATATTTATAAATCTCGTAGGTGTTGAGGTACTGATGTGCGGCTAATAGCCTATGTAAAGATGACAAATCCCCCAGAGTTATTTAATTTCCAATTAACCTTACAAAACAGCAAACGATTTAAAAAAACGTATTTTCTAACTTAACAAATTTAAATATATTATGTTTGCTTTATATAAACTATGCTGGACAGATTTTACAGATTTATGTAGCCTTTAGGAATGATTACTACTTAACTATCTGAATTTCAAGTTCATATTAATCCTTAGACTACCAAGGAACTGTCATTCAAATCTTCTGATTATCTCTGAGATGAATTTCAAATCTCTAAAATTCTTATTCAATTCATACAACTGATTGTCCTTCCATCATTTCTATATGCACAAAAAAATAGGTATGATATTATTAATACAATGTATGCATCGAAAATATTCGAAGGGAAAATATTTCAGCTCCTTTGTTATTAAATCTAAAATTTAGTAATCAGCAGATTTTGAAATAAAATAATATGTATAAGGCTTTTAGTATAAGTAAGTTGCATATATTTGGTAAACTACTTTTTTTAAATATTAACTGACTTCTTATTTATTTGTAATTAAATATCCATTTATATAACAGGATAGTGTATTCAAAAATATGTGTGCGAAATATTTACTTATTTACTTAATGGAATATTTAGCACTTCTTGAGAAAGGTTTCTCCAAAACAAATTTCTATGATTAAGCTTCTATTGCCATTCATTCATTTGATGTAAGTTGCTAAACGTTAATTATGCATATTCAGGTTCACATTTCATAAAAGCTACTTTTTCGGCTTTTTGAAAACGTACAAAACCTTGCATGAAAATGTTCTATTATTTGAATAGAAAATTAACATATTTTTTCAAATCAAAATTTATGTTAAAGTAAAACAGAAATAACAGATAACGCATATTTTCTTCATCACTTAATGTCTAACAAAAAAAATCCTAATCATCCAATTCCTTTAGATAAATATAAATGTTATTCTACTCTTTTGTTCATATAACATGTACAACAGTTTTAGCTTGTAAAAATAGTGTGTTTTTCAATAGATGCATTTAAAGATATTCATCTCTAATATTTCCCATATAGGTGACAACATTACCAAAAAGCTTAGTAATTTTTATAAAATATGTGAAAAAATCAATTATTCAATTAAAAATTCAAGTACGTTGCTAAATTCTGTTTATAATGCATGATCATGAATAAGTGCCTATAAGATAGAGCTGCAGCTGAACGAACTCGTACATTACATTCCGTATCCAAGGTTGAAAATTTGGGACACTCCTGCCAGTATGTATGCTAAAAAGCGTGTACCTACTACAAGCACAGATTCACATCATGTGCAAATAAAAGTACATATGTGCTTGTGTGTGTTTGTGGGCGCGCATTTAAACATTGTCTAGAAACAAGTAGCAAAAGGACTGTCGACGTCCTTTCGGAATATAAAAGCAGCAGCGGCAACATGCTATATCATTAACGAACTGCGCTGTGCTGCTGCCATTAAAAGGACTACGCTGCTTGGCAAGCGTAGTAGAAATGGATGTGTTTAGTGCGCGAAATTTTATTTGGTTTTGCTTGTAGGTGTGTGTGTGTGTGTTAGTGGTAGCCAACCAGCATGTAGCTGGAGTTCTCATTTTAGTTTACTCGAGGATTCGATGGGATTTTATTTAATTAGGGTGCGGTCCTTAGCAAGCATAGTACTTAGTGTCGGAAGGGTAGAAAGCAAACATTTCCTAATAGCACGAAACGTCGCTGCCATGTATACGCTTAGAAGGAGAAGGGACTCTAAGGCAAGAGGAGCAACTGGCGCCATAATACCACTTCAAAAATCATTCGAAGATGCGCCAAGGAAAATGGCAGTACACAGGGTTTACAACGTGTCCTTAATACAGACATTATTACCTCCTTGTGGCTTGTGGGAAATAATTAATTTCAAGTTATCCTGCCGCACGCCTTAAAGACCTTTCACTTGCATGCTTGCCTTCAACAGGCGGAGGGCTGTGTTGGCCTTCTTTGCATTTGCTCCGTATTAAAAAGAAAATATTTTCCTCAAGTCCATTTCATGCTGAGTAAACAAGCCATCAGCTGCACGAAGCAGTTATCCTTGCAGCCGTGGCGCAGTGTGTGTGCGCTCTCCCTAAGCAATCCTTCGTTATCAGCGCTCTTGGCGCTTAGAAGAAAGCAATTATTTGCTACTTTAGCTCCCTTCGTAAATTAAAAGCTGTGCGAACGCTCAAGCGACAGAGCTCGTGCATGTGAATGTGTCAGTTTTACGGGCGTTGTGTGTGGCCTACTTGGTAGCATGTATCTGCTGGAAGCTGCCATGTAGATGGAGTGCAGAATGCTGCCTGTCTTGTACATGATATTTCCCGTTGCTTGTGCCCTGCAAGCTTATCTAATATCGGCGTATTTTGTGAACAGACTCTGAGGCCCACAAATACACACAAACAAGCACACACATGACCGCCACTTCCTTTCACGCTGAAGCACTCATCGCTCTCCGTAGAGCCATAAAATAAAACTAGTACATAATTAAACATTCGCAATTAGGAGTAATTTACTTGACGCTCGTTTGGGTTGCTTTTGTGCGTCCCTTTTGCTGCGTTGGTCGACCCGACCATGCCTCCCTCGCAGCCCATCTGTAGTTGTCGCCGCTCCTTTTTGGGCATTTTCCGCTGCTCTGCCTTACCCAACTTGATTGCGTTCATATTTTCGCTACATTAGTTTTTAATTAAAAATTTCCATCGCATCCTTTGGATTTTCTGAGGAAGTACGGTGTCATCGTGCCACAGCCATCAAAAGTTTAAGTTATCCCTGCTTGGCACTGTTGCTGTAATTTGGCTTTTTCATTTGAATGTAATTGCAAATGTTGTTGGAGCTCAAGCGGCGAGGAGAGATGCCCGATGCGTATATATGCGAATGATTGCTGCTTGAAGTGAAAATATCTGCCAGGAGCACTTTTCGTATTTGTGGAATAACATGTGTATAATGGGGCTGTCAATACCGGGGTCCCGAAATCCAAAGCTAATTACAGCTCGCCTTTGCGCCACGGCTAGAGTTGAGCAATTGACCAACATCATATTCCATACACAGTGTAAGAGACCATATCAAACAATAGTATATAAATTATAAAATTTTATTTGATTTAGCATTTTGACTCTACTTTATTTAAAATTTAGTTAAATTCGAATATTAAACCGATTACCCAAGACTCTTTATGAACTGTTATACGCGGACGAACGCGAAGTTAAGAGCTGTACTAACTTATTATGAAAGTCTCGATAACGAAAATCCGAAATCAAATACTGAAACTCCAGCAATAAAAGTTGTAGTGTCGAAAATTCCGGAATGGTAAAGTAGTTTGGGATTCACAGTTCGAGTAAAAAATAAACTGATTGAAGGTGCGAGTTTATAAAAGCAGAAATTCTATATTTCTCAGATCACATGGCCAATTTTTATAGCTAATATTCAAAAATTTTCATATTCTTACTTTTTTCATATATGTACATACGTATAATAAGATAGCTAGATGTATACCGCATTTTACATATATTAGGTGATGAAGTAGAGTTAAAAAATATATATTTTATTAAGTACAGTAGGAATCATGTTTGCTAGATAAATGTACGGCAGCTTTCCGATAGGTACATCTATTATTTATTTGAAGACCGGCGCTTAGTTCAGACAATCTAGAGAGAGTTGCATGATAAATTATGTATTATTTTAAAAATTTCGAGGTCTATTATTTGACGGACATGCTATTATTCTAAGAATGGGCTTTTATAGACGGTTTAAGAATTGCACAATATTGAATGATACACCATTTTGAAAGTTTCACCATGAATTTTCAGACATATTTATGTCTCGAAGATTGTTTGAAAATGTTCTAAAATATTAGAGTTTTTAATTTCGAAAGTTTTGTATTGATTTATTTCCTTTCGCGATAAAGCCTGCTGAATAGATTTGGAAAACTTTGGCAACAATAATAGGTACATTTTTTTTTAAATTTAATTTAGCTATGTCATAGAGCACACCCGATAATCGGGAGTTATTACTAGTACCTATATACATATATGAGGAAGATGAGAAATGCACTTTTTTAAATTTATAGATCATATACTAGTACATAGGAACTATATTTTCGGCTGTAGCTACTTGAGAATGCTCCTACTTATATTTAGTTTGACGCTTTGCAAAATTAAAGAACGCTTTTAATTAATTCTACTTTCTTTAAATATGAGCGCTGCGCTCGGGCTCATGTTGGCCCATAGTCAGAGATTGCTGCGCTGTTCCGTTCCTTCTTTAGAAATGTTGATGTTAAGCGAGTTCTCAAAAGTTTCATTGTCCTTGCATAAAATTTTTTTCATTGAGCATAAGGAAAGCCAGAAATGTGCTAAGAAATATAGAGCAAGCAGTTGAGATGTAATAATTAATCCAGCAGATTTGCAGCTATCTTGTGAAACAAATGCGTGCATTGTAGCTAAGCTTGACGCTGGGAGGAGGGCAAGAGTCGTAGGGGGTTCGGTTCCACAATGCAATCCGCCACATACGAACGACTCAAGAATGAGCGCATAGCACAAAAGACGTTTGAATGCTTGTCACTCACACAGATGCATGCTCACATACAATCAGAGTACACTGGCGCAGCGACAGCAGCTGGAGTTACTTCACTTAGCTGTTGCTGCAGCAAACCCCCCGCCCGCACGTTGCATCACTTTGCGTAATCCTGCTGTTGTGTGTGGTCGTTTCAGTAAAGAGATTATGCGAAGCATCCACTCTCCACCGTTGTTTGTGCTTCAGCAATTCCGTTTTATCCATCGACAGCATAATTCATGGCGCAATTTCAAAAAGCTTTCAGTTAGAAAAGAAAAAGTTTCAAACAGCGAAATAACCACAAAGATTGATAGACAAGGAATTGAGTTGAGGGAATGCATTTACAGTTATGCATGCAAGTTTCGAACTCAAGATGTAGCCTCAACTACTTTTAAAATGAAAATGCATGCTTTTATAAACTTTGTAAAAAAATATTGTTGACTTTTTTTTTCTTCCTTTAACTTGGCTCCTTCACCGAAAGTTTCGGTCTCCGTCTAATATGAAGAGCTATATTTAAGCTAATAAATTTGACAAAGCAACAATAACTTTTATTATAAGCGAGCTGTATTCGCACGATTCTTTTCTAAGTACTCATAGAGACTAACGTGTTTTGTTTACTGAAATTTTTCAGTTTTTATCAGAACTTTTCCATATTTGCTGCTGCTCTGCCCCCATTTTCTGGGAGCAAAGCCCAAATAGTACCACAAAAAAGTCATCAAGGGCGTATATCTGATAGCTTCCGAGTGCTCCATTTTAGGCACTTTTGAAATAATGAACAGCGGCTGAGTGAAAAAGGCAGCAGTCAGTGGGAAGCGCATAGCGGGGAAACCCCTTCAGAACGCGTTGCAAATGACGCTTTTGCAATTAATTAACGAAGAGAGGCAGAGGAGAGGACGGCAGTCGGGAGCAGAGTGCGGACTATGCACAATTTTTCGCTGGCGCTAGCCTTAAGTGGCTGTAAGTGTTTGAGCGGCTTTTCACTTTTCATTACGCTTTATTGCGTGCACTTTTCCGCTGTTGTCGCCTGCTCTCGTTGCGGCACTTGAAAGCGGCAGGGGATTGCTCTAAGGACTTAATTTTTTCTCATTACATACATTTATCTCCACGTTCGGCTTTTTCTTCTCGTTGACTTTTTTTCGTTATTTCTCTTCACTTTATGAAGTGGTTTTAACGCTGCTCGCCCTTGCAACAAGGTTGCCCGGAAGAAGTGTCACTGTGGCAAATGGTTTGCCAGTGATGGAAGTGAAGTTTATTGAGAATGAAGCTAGACTTCTTGAAATGATTTACTTTTAAAGAACAAAATGCTATTTTCCATTTTACTAATCCCATTGAAGCTATTGAAAAAACGTTTTGACAAGCAAAAAAACTTTGTTACTATTTTTAGAACTTTTATTTTTTAGAAAGCGTGGCAAAAGTAAAGCAGGCTCGTCTCTCGATGGTTCCATTGTAAGGTACATGTTCAGGGTTTAACATAGTCGATACTCTCGGTACTTCGAACGTTCTCCCAGTCTTCAGAAGCCTGATTCTCTTTGCTTGTTGCTATCGGGTTCCAACTTTTGAGTATGCAAATTCAACAAAATATTCTACAGAATATAGTCAACATTTTTTAAAGCAGCACAGCAAACCAAACGCAGTAGCAAGCCAATTAAAACGTTTAACTGCCAAAAAGAGTAAAACATAAAACAGTTTAAAAATTTTATTTAATTAAAAAAATGCAATTGCCATAAATTTTCCAAAAAGAATCAGTCATCATTATACATGCAAACAATTGAGATTTATATAGAGTTTCTAACTTTTTAATAGCTTCGCCTTAAATCCGCGACTTTAGCATGTCATTTCTGAGGCGGGAAATTTTGTCCGCTTGTATGAACGAAAGCGCATAAATGACGACAAACTTTTGCAAGAAGTTGGTTGATTGTATTACTCGCACCCAAGTGGGTTTAGTAGCCTCACTCGCGCTGGCAACATCTTTCATAAGTGCCTTCATGTGCAACACTTCAGGCATGTAAAATTACTTTCAAGTTGTATCAAAACGTCATAAAATTGTGAACAAAATGTCTGGCGCTAGAGAAATCAACGAGGCGAGCTGCTACTGGGGCATGCTACTTGGCAACTGCTGCAGCTTGACGAGATTGCACATCAGCTCACTGCGCCCACCAATTCCAAGCACTTGCTGACTTTTGCAGCCAGAAATAAACAGGCTTAAAGCTTTTAGTGCAATAAGTCTGCTGATAAAAAAACAATGATGGAAAGAAAGGGTGGGGGAGGAGAGGGTAGCAACAGCTGCGGCGTATAATTTCGAACTGTCTGATGAAGTCTGATAGTTGCCACATACCAAGTTGGGTCAGGATTTCATGTTGCCACATTCCTACAGATTTTGTTGCTTAGGGCGTTGATAAAAATTAATTCCGCGCCGGGCTCATAAAGGCGTAGCTCCATCAGTTTGCGCCATAAAATATTACATTATATTCTGTTTTAATATATATCATGCCGTCCGTTCCAGACGTTGCTGCTGCTCCTGGATGTGCACGCGCTCAGTCAACGTTAAGGATGCGAGTGCCAGTTAACTGTTTAAAATTGTGTTGCGCCAGATGCTGCGTCAAGCAACAACAAGAATGAAAATTGTTGCAAAAAAGTGCAATTCAAAATAAGCATACACTCAGGCACACACACACACACACACATTTGCTAAGGATGCGAGCATGTGCTGCCAGCTATGCGCTCACTGCTGCTGCTTGAGTTTGTGTTTGTGCCTGTATGTGTGACTATGGGCGCTTGTTTATGTGAGTTTGTGCGTGAGTGAGTGTGGCTGTTTGTAATTTAATTACAAAGTTTGCACCATTAATATAAACTTTAAGCAACTATCGGCACTGCGATAGCGGCAGCGACGTCGGCAGTGGCGACTGGCAGCACATGTTCACTCATACACACACACACACACACACACACACACACACACACACACAGAAACTGCACATATGTGACACGTGCATAATGTCGGCAAGAGTTTTTCATTTCCGCTTGCCAGCAATTTGAGTGCCTATCTTTACGTGTGTGCATAAGTGCCTGTATGCGTGTGCGTAAACCACCATTGAATGACACAAAAGAAGATCCTTTTCAGAGTTGCTAAAAAATTCTCGCATAATGGCACTCCGCATTCCCACACAAAAAAATTTAAAAACATAAGCACACTAATTAGATGAAAATAATTACACACATACCAGCACAAGTAACTCACACGCATGCCAGCTGTGTTTGCGCTCCTTGTGCGCCATCCTTGTGCTAAATTAAAACTTATCACGTTTAGAATTGAAATTTGCTGCAAATGCTTGCACAGTTGCGCAATTTTTTTAAGAAGCAATTTTATGTGGTATACTCAACTCCCCCTTCTCCTTTTACATACTCACATATGTATTTAGTACTTTAGAAAATGTGTTGAATACATAGTTGTAGTTCCACTAGTCCCAAAACCAGACAAGCGTTGTAGAACTTTTTTTTAAATTTGTATGTAATTAAATTTAAATTTATGTAAGTCTGCATGAGAATTTGCGAATGTCTATAGGAGCTCGACTTTTGCATTTATACAAAGGCCAGTATAAATACGATATTTTATTTGTGCCAATTTTACAGATTTTTTCGCAAAACGGTTGATGAAAATCTAATATTGTTAAGCTATGTATCAAACCTTGAATCTTTAAAAAAAGCATTGTTGTTTTAGGCTGTTTTCATTTTTGAGAATTGATCCATCCATCGATCCATCAAATACGTCAGTGAAATAATTATATATACAGTAGTGCGAATGTAGAAAAATAATCCATGGGAAATGAACAAATCTCGCAGATAGACTAAGCAAAGTCATATTAAACATTGAACCTTTGATACTCGCTAAAATAATTTTGGCTGAAACAAAACCCATACCGACCGATACCACTTTTTCTACGTATACACTTGTCAAGAACGAGCAGCATTTTTTGGCGTTAAATCTGCTCACTAAATACCTACAGCGATTTCGTTTTCTTTTACTAATTTCAAAAGAAATTTTTCGAATCTTTTTTTGGGACATTTGTACGTAAAAGTTAAATTTTTCACAGAACTCAGCTTTTACGAAATTGACTTAAATATTTTCATATAAATTTGCCGCATTTAAAATTTTTTGTTTAGTTTCCGTTGTCTTGAACTTAGTTAATGTGCCTATATCATTTGAGAAATTTTAAAACTTTTCAGCATAGCTGAGAGAATGCTGGGCATGCCTTCGAAATGGAAATTGCTCTCAAGTGTTTGGTAAACAGTTGAAAATGCTTTCAGAATACTTGCAGATTGATACCCATTGAGCACTCAGAAGGACCACTTCACTTTCATTTGCAAACCAGCAGCTACTTGTCTTAGCTGCGAGCGGAGCATGAAGGGATTGATGAAAAACACAGCTTGACGAGAGAAGTCTATTGGAAATTTGCAAATGGTTTACACAGCAAAAAGTGAATGTCATCTGGAAGTAGCAAGGACAACGGATTTGGAAAGTATACCAGCAGAGCAAAAAGAAGCAAGCGAAGAGTAAAGCAAATCCAAAACTTCAATCCGTTTCAAGCTGTCATTATGGTCGCTCACTCTTAGTCTTGCTTGACGTACCGCCCCAGCCCCGACCAAACCCCACCCAAACCACGTTCACATTTCTGTGATTTATGGCAGCTCGACGAATTTGTGTGTTTTTGCTGTTGCCGCATTTTTCTTCGATTTCGGGTTTCTGCTTACGGCGCAGCTCGCATAAAAAATGTACAAAATCAACTTTGAATTTTTTATATGTATGCTGTCACGAAATTTCATACTTGACATCACCTGCCGCGGGCAAGTCCACGCGTATCAGCTGCAGGCCCGCGTGTGTGTGTTGATGGGGCCGTGTGTGTGAAGCTTCTGGCGCGAGCGGCATGTGACACGCCGCACAGACCATACGCCCCCCCCATGGCGTGTTATGGCGTTATGGCCTTCTAATGTTTGTCGCCCACTATTCGCAGCAGGGAGTTGCCCGCGCAGAGTTATTGCGCCTTGACACGTAAGGAATCCGTTGATAGTATTTGCTGCTAACTTCTCGCTGACGAATTGCGTTAATGGCTACGAATTTATTCTATTTTATTTCGATTCATCATCATTCGCAATGTTTTCTCGGCAACCTTAAAGAGCGTAACGGGATTGTGCTGCATAACTGGACAGCAAACAAAATTTGGCTATGTGGTGATTCAATTCCGATTCAACAGAGCCATCAGCTTTATCGTTTCCTTGGAGCAGCGTCGGATGTTGGAATGTTTAAACAGTTCCTATCGCGTCTTCAACGGTAGCTGCTCTGATCTTTTGTCGAAACAAGCGCCTGGCGAGAGTGGTTCATCCATGCTACGTTTCGCCACAGCTTCAATACACCATACAATACAGAGAGCAGTCGGTCCTCAGTCGTACATCCCGGTGGTCGAATTTTCTTCCCGCAAAAGTTTTCTCACGACACTACAATTTTTGTGAAGCCAAGGCAAATGGTCACCGACTCTTCTCCAACCTCCCTCCACTCAATAACCTTAAATCTTTTAAAACCCAACAAGTGTATTCCATGTATGGAATGACTTTTAGCAGTTATCTAATTAGAAGGTCAAAATTAGTTCCAAGTTTCGAGAGCATCACTTTCAAATTGGTCCGAGATATAAAGTAGTTTTATAGCAAGCATATAAATCTTTTATATAGTCATATAGTAAAGAGCTGCGGTATGTCGATCGCTGTTTTTTTAAATTTCGCTACCTTCAAGAAAGTTATGGCAATTTAATTTGCGAAATTTTATGAAAACCAATTACAGCACTTTTACAACAAAAACAACATTTTTTCGAGCAACCAATTTAGCTGTCCTGTTTTTTAAATTAAAGAAAAACACACACACTTTTTTGTGTACATTTTTGTTTAATTTATTATAACTATTAAAAGTTGTTTATCTGTGGTTCGCGTGAATATTACATATTTTGTAATAATTCATAATATTCATGTTTCCGTTGCACTCCGACAGCCAAGTATGAAATGTGCTCAGCTTTGCACAAATGTATGTGTATTGTGTACTTACAGCCGACAATATTGTGGCTGAGCTACACTCGGTCTTATTGACAGTTGCATAGTTAATGCGCTTTCAATAGGCAGGAAGCCATATTAATGGAAGTTTTTGCTGAAAATGGAATCATTTGTCTCTTTATCAAGCAATAGAAACGCTTTTTACTAGGCTTTGGTCAGTAGCTGAACCTTAATGTTGCTCCGATATTCATTTTATATTCTTTTATTATTTTTTGCTAGCTCATAGCTTTTCTCTTGGAAAAGGCACTACTAGAAAATTGCTCAGTTTTGAAGAACATAACTTTTGAATAAAATTCTTGCTCATAAAATTCGTTGAATAGTACTTAAACTTCACAACAAGGTACCTTGAAAATTTTTTATTACCACGCAACCTTACAAATGACAGTACATCCGCAATTCTGGCATGTTTTCCATTTCATTTGAAATTTTTGCAAAAAGAAAATATTAATATGATAAAATATAAATTGAAGACAAATAGTAAATTGTGACATTCGCTCAAATAGGTTAATTGCAATCGACTAGTAAAATCCGAGTAAGTAAGGAGTGATATTGGAATTTGTCATGTCATCATGTAATGCCAGATATAGCTGAACCAAAATCCCGCAATGTATAAATCCACTATGAGTGTAGTGCATACAAATATTGTATATAATTCACCGTTGTTTGTTCGCTGCTTTTTTCCATATTTTTGTGCAAATCCATTAAATTTATTAATCGCATTTGCTTTTTGCACCTGAGGCCGCTCGTTATCACACACAAAAGCTACACACAAACACGCACAAAGTACATGATGCATGATACACATACAATGGCGCATAAAAAATGTGCGTGTATTTCCGGTTTAACATTTCCCGTTGCGAACAATGGCGCCAGTGTCAACAATGGCGGCACTTTGCAACAGCCCTAAGCGATAAGCAATCCGTTGGCGGGGGCGAACGAGCGCCGGCTGAATATTTGCATCCCTGCGCAGGGATTTTCTCATCTGCCGAGATACAGGCGACACGTGTGTATGTGTGTGAGTGTGTGTGTGTGTGCGTGAGAATGCTGCTAAATTGCAAGTCGTTGCTGGCACACAAGCGACACGAAAGGTGAAAGTAACTTTTCAATCATGTTGAGCAGGGTTCCGTGTCAAACGTCGCCAGGCAACGGGTGGGAGGAGGAAGGGGGTGGAACCGCCATCGCTTGGCAAATTCATCTTGTTTATCTCGAGTCGAATGATTATTTTTGGTTCAAGTGGAGCAAGAACCGTTGCGGCAGATCGCTTGCCTCGAACAAAAGAAATAAATGAATGGGCATTGAGTTTTTCATCCTGTCGACTCCTTCTCACGATCTGATATGGCAGCCTTTGGCAGTTAAATAAAAAAATTGCGAAACGTGTTAATATGGCAGGCCTTTACTCAAACAACTCAGCGCAAGCAACAACAACTCGAATTTGCAAGCAATGTTGGAAAAATGGCGGCTACCCAATCACGTTTGCAAAAAGCAACGCAAATCGATCTATTTAAAATGAAATCGAAATCGATTTGCAAGAATTGCTTAAATTAAATGCAGATTTCAGGCAAATAATGAGCCCACAGAAATACCCAATTAGGGTGCAATAAAAAGTAAAGCATTTGAGCAGTATTATTTAGAATTTCGTCAAAAAGTAAACGTTATACAGGGTGTGTATGCGATAATTTTAATTTCAATTTATTAATAACAACATTAGCATAATATGAACTAAATCTTTTCATATACAAAGATTTACGATTACAGAAATTCTGATAATAATTTTCAGTTCCTAAAAAGATAGGTGAGCTGAGCTGGGGCAGAGCTAGTCGGGTTGTATATAGAATTTTGTTTCGCTTTACTAAAAATAAAAACATCAAAATATATGGAAAACTGCTGACAGGCTTGAGATAAACCGGTTTCCAGCGACCAAACCATCCAGCTTACGGGCGGGTATGGCTAGAGCCTAATTAGTATGGGAATCATCATCGCTTTTTACAGACACACATAGCTTCAATGTTAGAAGAATAATAGTTATAAGTTGTTTAGCTACCCATTTGAAAGCACTATTCGAGAAACTATTCCGAGCAAAAATTCCGAGTTGGGCATGTGAACCAATGTGAATTTCATCCTGAGCACAAAAGTGCATGAACTTTGCACTTGCAACGAACTTGGATGAGCCTAAGGCTCTGCTTCAGAAATGGAACATATAAAAATTTTTCTCTGTTGAATTCCGGCAAAGCACGCAGACACACAAACATATGAGTGCTTTGTGTGCAGAATATAGATGCTGCTTGCCACTTGCAGATGCCATAGCCAACTGCAATGCCAACTGAAAGTGTTGAAGTCGAGCATTGGGATTTGGGGATTTCAAGTGGGCCGCAGTCTGAGTGGTGGGTGTGGCATGCTACTGCCAGGCAATTGATGCCGAAATGTTCGATGGCGATGAGCAGCTGCAGTTGCCGAGTGACCTTGCTGGGATGGTGATTGCTGCAGGCTGGCATTAGGAGGAAGCTGCTGTTGTGGTTGCACCAGGCTGCATATTGGAATTGTTGCGTTCTGCAGCCTCATGAATAAGCAAATTGCATAGCAACGAGCACCTTGCTTTGCTGAGGAACGCTCCTCCCCAAGAACGCATTGCCAGTGGCCTGAGCCGGTGCTTGGAAAGCGTGAAGCTGAAATTTAGATGCATGTTTGCCAGTCTGTGGTTGTGTGTGTTTGTTTACGTATGCCGAACACTCTGCCACTTGCAGGCGACTCAAATGCTTACTCCTAATTATATCGTAACTCATCGCTGGACACCTGAGCATCTTGTGGCGTATTCTCACACTCGCACGAAAATGTTAGTAATGCTAACTAAAAGCTAAAATTAAACAACTGCATAAGTGTTTACCGTGTATATGTATGAGTGTAAGCATGTAATATCGAATATGCATATAAATGGGCAAAGAGAAGGAGGTACCATCTAAATTGTAAGTAATTACTAAAATCGAAATAAGTCTACATAAATAAATCAGATGTAAATTAAAGATTATTACTTCAAACTGACACTAGTTTTTAGTTACTTTGGCGAAAATATTTTAATTTTCATTATGGTCGACCGATTGCAGCACTTCGTGTTCATATTTGCAGCATATGCTTGAAAAGATTCATAAAAATTTAATTCAAATAAAGTGAAATTTCAAACACATACATACCGTAACACATGCGCACATACCTGTGCAGCTATGCAGGCATTTTAGTATGCACTTTTGTCATTATAATTGTTAATGTCGTTGTTAATATTGATAACAAACTTGTTGTTGTTTTTGTTGTAGCTCTATAGCCACATAATTCTGAGGTATTAATTAAACTTGTAAACTACTCGCAGCGTTGATATTGCCAACAAATTAATTAACATAGTTTATGTATTTAAATAGTAAGCACGTGCGTGTGTGTGTGTGTGTGAGTTAATCTCTGCCAGTGATTGCATCGCATTTATGCACTTCAATTGCACTCAAAAGCAAGAGTAATAAATTGCCTGCAAAATGTATTGATGGCTGGCTTTAGCACCTGCCGCCTGTCTGCCGGTCGAGCTATCGGCCTGTCTATCTATCGCTTTCTTTGTGTGTGTGCATATGCCAGTTGATTATGCAGCCTAAGGCCTGCATCCTATTGCAACGAAATTCAATCCATTCATCAGTCTCAGAAATGGCAGCATAAAATCAACTGCAACTGACTCGCAGCGCAGCCGCGCAGCACTTTCCGACATTATGGATATTGAATTATAGATAAGATGAAACGTTTTTACGCAAGTCGCGCTCGATATTTACAAAGCCACCTGCCCGGCTGCTGCTGCTGCTGCATCCTTGTCGAAGCTGCACCACTGCATCATTATGCATTGCAGCTACATTGAACGTTGCTGGCACCCTTCCCACACCCACCCTCTACCATCTGGCTGCCGCATTGCCGTCAGTCTTCCTTTCATATTTTTCTTGGTAGTTGCCCATTCTGCGTCTATTAATAAAACTGCTAGAAAAAACGTCAAGAGTTTTCGACCTGTGCTTCAGAAAGTCTTCAACGTGCAAGTTTTATCTCGCTGCTTTTACCTTTCGCTCTTCCTTTCTTTTTCTATCTTGCAGATACGCCTTCCACGCAGCGAGCAATATTAATGACACTCGAGCTGGCAGTCGGTGTCTGCAGCATGACTTCCGTGCACTTTAGCCGGCTCATTCTTCTTCTTCTCTTCCTGCTGGCTGCATATTTAAATAAAAGTGCCCCTTTGCTTGTGCTCCAATGAATCCACTTGCATTTTATCTCGCTTTTGCTTAATGGAAAACACTCCATATTTATACCGCACATTCAATTAATTTCCCTGCTAATGGCCTAAACGTGCGAACTAAAACAACTCCAATAAATATTGAAAGCTGAATTTGAATGCAGTTATTTCATTTGAATTGCATGCAGTGTCATCTTTAACTGTGGGACGGGAAAGTGCGCCCAACTAAAAGCAATCGTCCTGTGATGCTCAACATGGTAGGAATAAATATGTAAAATTTAAAAAGGATTGCATTTTAACATATAAATTCTATATTTGATAATTATTGCCTAGTTCTGAGAATGCAAATTTTATGGACCTAATAGTCACTTTAGACACTTTTTGAGCATAAGAGGCGGCTAGAGAAGTGAATAGGGGAGAGGGGGTACCTTCGTCCTTGGGGCACATTCGTCAAAGGCGATTTCGGTATGAAGGAGTCATCGGACATAACTGTTTATTAGTAAAAACTAACCCATAACTAGCATAAATATCCCTCACAAAGTTTGCCATCTCTATCTGAACAGCTGATAAAGTTACATTTGATTTTGTGTTTTCGCGCTTCGTTCCCGAATATTCAGGTCGGTAACGTAAGAAGTTTGTGCTGTATTTATACCATTATTTCGAACAAAATTGTATTAGTATTACTTTAATACTAATTATTTTGTAAATAAAAGTGTATTAAGTGAAAATAAAGCACTGAAATTAGAAGTAAAAAAAATAAAAAGAAAAAAAGTGACACCAGGGTGGACTCGTCTTTTTTTCATGGGGACATTTGTCAATATAACTTCACAGGTACTAAAAATCGAAATCGAGTTGAAGCTTCCAAGACCCTCGAACCTGGCTTAAACCTCCCGTAACCACACAAAATTAATATTAGGGTCGATCTCAACACTTTAAACATTATATATAACAAATAATTTATTGAAAAAATTTGACAAAAAGTACATTTTTTTAAGCTCTTAAACATGATTTTTTTTAAATTTTTTAATGCAAAATATAATAAATACGTGTTGTGTAACCAAAAACATGTCTTATTTAGTCTAAACAAGATTTTGTATCACCTTATGGTACTTTAAAGTGTGAATGCCGAAGGGGCACATTCAGCGAAATTACTTTTTTTACTAATCATGAAAAAAATAATACAAACGGAACTTTTTAAAGAAATTTTAGTATAACATTTTATTGTTAAATAATGAGGTATTGTAACAGTCTAATCGGTTTTTAAATATATTGATTACCTTCTGAAATATAGGCCTTCAAAAAAAAAGAGACGAAGGTACCCCCTCTCCCCTACACTGTTCACCATTTTTCTGAAAATTCTTGATCTTTTAAATTTCTTGATCTAGTGAAACGATCTAGATGAAATGATTATTGTGTTGATGCTGTTTAAAAATAAAATATTTTACTATTGAAAATTAAATTTTAGTTACTGAATTTTATTAACTAAACAGAAGCTGACTTCTTCATCTACACGGCATATTTGCATTAAGAAGGGCCCTTTCACATATGACTTTTGTTAAACAATTCTACAAATTATAGCAATTCACTGTGAGAGCTTAGTTTCTTCTAATTTTGATTACAAATTTATAAAAAAATTACGAAATCAGCAAATGTAAATACAAAAAATCAGCAATGATTTTCAATTGATTCAAATGTTCCTCTTTTTTGTGCCTCTTTGTATTTCAATTTAAATTCACACACCCCCTCTGCGATCTTCCGGAAACTGCAGTGCTTCATTTCCCATTCATGGCTGCTCGAAATCTCAGTTCAATTATTATGCAAATTGTACAAAGCTCGCAAATGAATTTATAAAAAAGACATCTAAATGTTTTTTTCTACTGCAGCGAAGTATCCTTCGACATTCGCGTATCCGTGTAGCTGCAACTCCGTGCAGGGAGGGAGGGGTACGTGGCTGCAGCGCAGTAAATCAACATCAATGCAACAAATCCGCCTGCCCGCAATGTAAGGCAGCCGCGTCGCACTCCGATATCCGGGCCGGGCTTATCTTCTGGCATGTTGCATGTGGCATGCGGCATGTTGCATCCACAAATCAACATTTGACTTTTGCATAAATTGCAAAAAGTAATTTTCTTTCTGACGATGAAGCATTCCCTGCTGATGCGGCTGCAGCTAGACTAAGCCACCGACAATCCGACAGCCCGCCAAGCAATTGCGGTATGCATGAGATATGTATGCTTGTGCCTCGCCATCGAGAGAAACGGAGTGGTGGTTGTGCTGCTGCGCCCATCTAGAAGGGTATCTAGCATAGCCAAGCACTTTCCTTGGTCCGCTCCCTAAATACATATGTATATGTACTTGTATTCCTGTTGATTATGTTGTGTGCATTTTCCATATCCCTTATTTGTATGCTGTACTATTGGCGTCATTAAGTTGAGACGCTTTTCGCTTTTTCGTAAAATGTAGGAACATTTAATTTCCTAAGTAATTCCGTGCTTTCAGTATGCAACCGTCAATTTTATAAATATTTCTAGCCTAAATTCGTTAGGTTCTCTCTCAACATCTCTTCTGTGTTTGCTTGGTCAAAAGTAGTAAGAAGTAGCAAGTTTTCTTATTTGCTTGAGAGGAGCTACTGCTCTAATAGATGACTTAACCACTCCTTGCCACTACGCTTACTAAATTTTGTAGAACAAAAAATACAGGCTCCAAAAATATTCGAATCCATATTCATGTATCATCTGGTCTTGTTTTTTGGCTTAAGCAATTATTAAGTCTGTGAGTGTGTGTGTTTTCTTGATATCTCTCGCTTTTAACATTCCTGGAATATTTCTGAAATGTCAATGCCGTTGGTATAAATTACACTAATTAGTTGAAAGTCTTCGAAGTATTGTTTTAACACTGCGATTTATTCTTGCTCCTTCAATGATTATTTTCAAGCAATTAATAACTACTAACTAGATTTTAACTACAATAGCTCCTGTCTTATTTATTATAATTAATTTCATTTATTACAACACAATTCCAGATCTGAACTATTTCAAACCACTATGAATCATTCAAATTGGTGCAATTCCCTACATTATTATTGTAAATGGCTTCATTCGATTTCCTTTTTCTGCTTGTATATGCTTAACCGCTTTGTTCTGCACTTAATTCGAGAAAGTTTTTCATAGCATTTCAATTGCAAAATTGTTGCAAGTGATGGAAACTCCACACCGAAGCGAAATCGCAATCGGCGCCAAGCCAGGCAAATTGAGCTGAATGCAATCCCAACGCTACACGCCGGACGCGCTGCAATGCGGAAGCGCGCTTGGAGCTATTAAATCGGCTTTCTCACCTCATTGAGCTTCCGTTCACTCCTTTTGCTTGCGGCGCTCTTTTTTGCCATTGTTGAGAAATGTAAATTTGTTTTACGTTCATGGTGTGCACGTATTGAAGTACACAGGAGGGAAAGTCTTTTTTTGGAATGTACTCTTGTTGTTCGAACTATTTTTGTCACTCGACTGAGAAATCGTGTTGAAATAGTATAAAATAAAAATTTTTAATATTTCATAATTTTTGTCTGCTTCGAAGGTTGATTTGCCACTGATATTAATGCCGTCTAGTTTTTGCAAAAAATATATGTATATATAAATTGAAAGGCTTTCAAATATTGTTCCTTAACTTTGCAGCAGCCCTTACCAAAATGTTTTTCTCCCTTAATTTATTAAAATTAATTTAACAAAGGAACGTGTCATCTTGACAAACAAAATTCATAAGACTGAACATTTACATCCATGCCAATTCCTTTTCAATGGCTGTTATCTTTATAAGCATGCATATATGGTACATACACTATATAGTACATATTCGATAATAAATTTGAAATGCCTTTCTTTCGTTTCTTTTCAGTGTTTCCCGGCTCCGAAACAATTGGGTAAGACTACATTAATGCTCTAATTATGCTTCTTTTACCCATGTTCTAGTTCCATATATCATATTCGGGCATACATTGCATAAATATACATACTCTATCATCCAAAATATTTCTCTTTCAAAATCCTTAAAATTGATAGTTGTAGCTATCCGACTGCCAAATAAGTATATCGCAAATCGAATACAAATACAAACTTTGTTCGTTTCTTAAACTTACCTAACTTAAGAAAAATCTATCTTTTCGCAAATATAACCTAGAAAATCTCAGTCTGAAAAAGATAGAAGAAACTACTTTGAGTTCATATTCAACCGAATAATCTCCAATGAAAAAGCCTCACTAATTTTAACCAAGTTCACCCCTTGTTTTCGAAATAAAATTTACTAAAAGTTTCCACGCTCTCAGTCCGAAATAAGCGCATCAAAATATATGTGTCTGTCTATTTCGTTAGAAGCCTAATTACCCGCATTCGAATCCGCATCTTCCTATCAACTCGGCACAGCTTTCAGGTCATAAATACACTCCCACTCAAACATGGCCCGCCAAAGCAATCGGTAACTAATTCAATAAAACCGAGCTTAAAGTTATTTTAAAACCTTTTCAATTGCCAATAGTGAGAATAAAAAAAGATACGAGGCCACGAGAGACGAAAGTAATCCTCAATAAAAATGTTTTCCTTTAATAAAAATTCAATTTCCTTTGGCAACACATGTTGCCGGGCGGGTGCAATGATGGCGCTAGTGCTGGCGGTGGTGCATTTTGCCGCAGCTGCAGCGACAACGACACAAACGCGAGCAGCGAGCAGCGACAGCATCAGCAACATCAGCAGTTGCCTCAACGCTGTCTTTCAATTTATTACACTGTTGCTGTTGGCGCGCAGGGCGATCGGGTTGGGCTGGGTCACGTCGGTTCTGGATGTGTGTGTGTGTGTGGATGTGATTGCGAATACGCTCGGGATGCCATTAGAATCGCTCAAGCGGAAGTAGAAGCACAGTGAGCAAGCTGAAGGACACGATTCGTAGCAGACGTCATTACAAATGGCGCTACTAGACGCGGCGCGAGCGCGTCGCTTCGGGGAAGCGCACAAATGGCATGAAGGTGGAGGCAGCAGTCAAAGGATAACGAAAATAGTTTGTGAAGGAAAGCACACATCAATTTAAAATGAGTGCTCTACTTGCACACGCACACATACACACACACAAACTGGCATGTGCGCACGCCCTGCGGATGCACAGTTTCCTCAAGCGCACATCCTGCCTTTTCACAGATGTCGAAAGTGCACGCGCTTCTTGTACAACATAAGCAAAATGTCTAACGGCCCCCACCGCTCATTATCGCCGCCATCATCAGCACCCGCCAGCATCGTTAGGTTCCTCGGCAGGCTCATCTCTCATTGCCACAGCACGACTTAGAAGCTTACGCTGCTTCAGAGCGCAACGATTGCGACGCGAACCACATGGCGGCAGCATCCTTCAATGGTAGCGGCTCACAGTGGTTGAAGAGCGAAAAAAAATCAAACAAATTTTCATTGGCCCATTTTATGTGCCCATCAAAAATTTGCTATAAAAACTTTCGAAGGTGGCATAAAGCATGCATGGCTAGCCAGAGAAAAGTTTTACTCCCGATGTTTCTACATCAGGTTTGGTTAGGTTAAGCTGGCTGCCACGCATAGACTCTTTTTGTCCTTAGCGATGCCAGTTAGAGTTCCATTTAGGAATGGTCAAAGAAAAATTCTGTCAAAATTTGGCTGTGTTTCACAAATTTCCAAAGAGTCTTGGAACATAGTTTAGAGATCTGTTCGAACCTTAAACAGACAGTTGCTCCTAAACAAGTCAGACGGATTCTAGCGTGCCCATATCAGAATTCTATAATATTTAAACCGTTTATTACAACAATAGTAAAACAAAACCATCGAATTTGCAGTTCTCTGATGAATTTTTTCTATAATTTCTGCTTTTAGTAGAATAATTTTATTCGAATTATTGCTGCCAAATGAAAAGCATTTTTTAGCTACTTCCCCTATTTTATATGAAACTCAGCCACTGTGTAAGCTGTCAGCTTCAATCTACTCTGAAGGCTTATGTTAACGGCAAACTGGCGAGCCGCGAGCTGTTGGTAGGCAGAGCAAACACCATCAAAACGCGCAGCTGCAATTGCTTTCCGATAATGAATGAAGGGGCACTCGTGCGGTTGCTTGCGACGTGGCGCGGTTGGCAACATTGTAGCTTCGACTTCCCACTCAGTTTCACTTAAGTTCAGCGCGTTTATTTATTATGTACTCGAGGGATTTCGCTTGAGTTATGAATTCTTTTATCTGCTTACGAGTTCGTCAAAGCAACTAAGATAAGCCACTTATTCACTAAATTTGCCTTATTTAGTTCTCGTGCAATAATACATTCTGAATGAATGGCAACTATGGCTCCCCTTCAGAAAGTAGCTTATCATCTTCATCTCAGTCTAATGGATTACTTTATCAGAACTGATGAATTATATCGAGCAGAAGGTTGACTTAATAAAGATGCACTCAACGGTGAAATTCCAGCATGATGAAATTGAAGGGAAATCAACATTTTTTTGATGTTGGAGCACTCCTTTTTATTTAACAAATCAATAAGTAGTAATGTTATGAGATAAAAGAGAATTTGTAACAGAAAGACATTTATAATGTTCTCAAACTCAATATGCCCGACTTTCGGATTTGAAATCCCTTTTAAATATTTTTGCTATATTTTTGTTTCCGGCGATGTTGTCATATACCGTTAAAAATTGTCGAAACAAACTGAGTACAGCATTACAGATTAAGAAACGACCACTAATATTACTTTTCTTTGCATTCAACAATTTGAAACTCATCGAACGTAACGAAAAAAAACGTTTTAAAATTACAAACTTGATGTCATTTTATTCAAGTTCTTGAAATTCCTAATAAAATTTCTAGAATGTGTTTAAAACTTGGTTTATTTAACTTTTCATCTCTTGCTTTGCCATGAATTGAATGTTTTGTTTATTTATTCCGAACATATTCCAATAAAATTGGTTATTCCTCTATGAGACAAGCCGCTGAAATCGCAAAAAGTTTCTGTTGGCCACAACCAACAAGCAAACAACTTTCGGCAAATTTTTTGTGGTGAGCTTTAATAAAATTTCATTACGTCCCATGTGCAAAAGAGCTCGGCATGTTGAAGGAATTTGCACTCAATTTTTTGTGTGTGGTTGTTGTTATTCCTTTTATGCTCTTTGCTGTTTATGTAGTGCTCGTTGTACAAGAGCACAGTGCATACGCTTTGCCTGCGCTAGACAGCGGCCATCGCCAGCAAGTTGCAGCCAACGCGTGGTATGAGTTACTATTAACTCATACGAATTCAAGCAAGAAAGCGTCCTAATGAAGCAGCAAACTCTAGCAAACTCTTGTGCCGCCGTCAGTCTTGCTTGTTAGTTATATAAATTTCTTTCGAATAAACTTTTGCTTATATTTCAGCGACAGCGACTGTGGCAACGGCATCAATGGCGTTGGTGGCGACTACGGCTGGCGGCGGCTGTGAGTGAGTGAGTGTGTCAACTTTTTTAGCACTTTGAGGCCAACACTTATATAGTTATTATTATATAGCCATAGCATGTGATTTGAATGCGTACAGTTACACTCTCTGGCTTAGTTGATGCATTAAAAATATGACACTCACAACAGCTTTGGCTTACACACACATTTGTACTAGACATATGTACTTTACATATGTCTATTTGGATGTATCTATTGCACGTTCCAGAAAGTTTGTAATTTTACTTTTGAGAAAATGTGCGAAAATTATCATGCCTTCATTCATCTTAACTCGTCCGCTCTTTTGTGCTCGCATAATTTTTCTGAATTCATGAATTTTCTGTAGAAATAATTGTTAAATAGAGTATTTTTCTTTAGGGAATGGAATAAAATCACTTTTATCATTCTAAAAAGAAGTTTTAATAAAAGTTTTGAATATTAGCACAGCTTTTGTGCAGATTATCTTATATATTGGCATAGTTCTAAAACGTTATTTTTATGCGAATACTGAATTGTCTAGAGAGCATAAGAATTTTTGTTGAAAAAAGTCACTGATAGTGTTTTCTGAAAAAAAATATTAATATTTTTCTTCATATCAGAATCACTTGAACTGAAAAGTTGCCATTATAAATTGTGTCGTGCTGTAAAAAATCTTCTAAACTGAAGAAATGTGTTTTGAAAGTTTTGCAAGTAAGTTAAGCTCGAAGATTGCCAACTTTTTTGCAATGAACTATAATATTGTGCACATAAAGAATATTTTACAGAAGATGTGCGTGTGTATGTAAGTGTGCTTGTGTATATTATATAGTTGCGCTACCAACAACGAAACTGAGCAAGCTCCATCTCTGCAGGCAAGCGTGTGTGGCTATGTGTAAGTGCGGCCATGTAGCCGGATGCTCCAACACAACGACTGCCTATCCGCCTATCCGGTCATCATAGCACCGCAGCTACTGCTACTTTTGTCGCTTGTCAGACAACCGCCGCCATATCCCTAACATCAGCCGCGCTGTATGAAGGGCCGGAGTGCAAGCCGAGGCCGGACAGAGTGGCCGAGCACGTAATTGCAACATTTCGTTGTAGGAGCTTGTCAACCATATACACATACATACATGCGCATTGCCACACACACACACACACGTAGACACAGCGACATGGCCGGAATGCCGCTACCCACTTCTACTCTTTTGAGACATCACGTACACACATCATTTAAGTTTTGACGGGAAGTTCTTTGTGCGCCGTCGCAGTTTCTGACAGTCTTAATTGATTAAAAATAATAATATCGGTTTGTATCTGTGGGAGATTTGCAATGATAGCGTGTCTGCTACCATACTTCGCTTCACTGCACAGCCCGCAGAAAACGAGCGAGTCAGCCACGATCGAAACTTTTGGGCGTATGAGCGGAATTATAATTATTGACGTTGAGCGCATCAATGCTGAGCTGAATTCTTAATCTGGCGCTGCGAATTCGCAATCAGGACATGGCATCAGCTACCAAGCAACTTTGCCCCCGTTCCAATTGTTCGCTTGATTGCGAGTTGTTGCTGTTGTTGCGCCGCTCTATGGCGTCCTTCGAATGACAATCGAATACAGAACGCTACAATCGGCTGGAACGTTGCTACGAAAAGTTGCCTACAAACTTTTGTGATTCGCAAGTTTATATTGTATTTTGTGCGATTTTTAATTGACTTTTTTTTATTGGCTAATTATGAACTTTATAAGTGGCTTGTTGGGGATTATCCAAAGAAGTTGTTTGTTTCAAACGAAGGCATGATTAGCTAAGAAAGTTCTTCTTGCTTTTGGATTTCCGAAAATTTAGCAGGCAATTTAAAATTTAAGTTAAGTAAATTCCAATTTAGTGAAATCTTTGGCATGTTTTTGCTAGCTAAAGAAACTTAGAAGTGGCAGAGAAATTACGAGCTTCAAAAAATTAAAAACTTTGCTATAGTTGTTCTACTTCAATGAAAATTTTCGATTCATTTCCTGCAAATACAGCTATAAAAGTTAGATGTTTTTTCGAAGCGATACACTCGAGATGTTATCGATAGAACTGAAAAATTTAAAAGTTACCAAGGATTATTGTAAAAATGGCACAGAAATATAGTTTATTTTTCAATAAAGTGTGAGCCACACCAACGTCTGAGTATGAATATGTCAAGGCCAAAAGGAGACAATCTATCTCTAATACCACTACGAGTCGAGGCAATCTAAAAAAAATTGCACACTATTACATGACAGAGCGGCTTATAACTGGCCAATTTTTAAATATATTTTTCTACTTCAAGGCGCCGAAATTTCTTATCATTCTTATTCATTCTTTTTCAAAAAATATCACTTTTATATGCAGCATATTCGAAAGAAATCTTAATTTCATGCGAGTAGCTATTAAAAAATTTAGTTATACAGTTTTACATATTGGTAATTGAGCTTGATTCAGCTCTTTTCGGCAATTCACATCAATTTACTAGCTGCACATATATTCTTCAGTCATCATGCTTCCACACCATAAAGATCCTTTTAATGGACTGAAATCCTTTTTTATTTGGCGTTTTATGCAAATATTCCGCTGACTTCACTGCTGCGGCAGGCACGCCATGATGAAGCGCTTCGATGAGCAGCGGATATGCCGCATCTCAATTCAGGAGCACAATGCAGCGCAAAACGATGGCTATAAAATATATATTATGTGCATATTACGAGCGGAAAAGTGTAAATTTGGCGTGATGCACGTACAGAGAACAGCGTGTAAATGCGTTGCATGCAACAAGCAGTTTGCTGTTGCTGCCACTGCCACTACAACGAATTACAGCCACGCCAACGCCATCCCAGGAGCATCATCACGCAAGCTTGTGTCGTAAAATTTTGACGTGTCATGAATTGCGCGCCATTTTCGCTATTTTACGACGTATATTTATTATTATTGCGTCGGCGTAAAGTTTTGCATTCAGCATAATAGTGCAGGCACTCAGAGCGGAATAAGTGCGGCGAGTCACCTGCCCACTAGTGCCAATAAGTGCAGCATTATTACGCTGTCGTAAGCTGTGTTTCGAAAAATTTCTTTATGTCTAGCAACAAAGTATTCTTATCAAATTGCCAATAAGAGACACTGAGAAGTTCGATCATTAATAAAGTGTCATACTAAAAAGAGGGCCTAGAATAAAATCGATATCGATTCTCCATAACTTATCAGCAGATCATCGCAATCATAACGTTTGATCATGTTCTAGAAATCTCAACAGCAACAAAGAACACTATCAAAAAGGGTAGTCTAGTGCGAGTTGGGCTCGAGCGCAATGGGTTTCGCACCAGAAATACCCTCTTAAGCGTTCGAATATCATTTCTTTGCCCGTCTGGCCTTTGCTTGGTTTTGGTTGTTCGCTATGAACAGCAACGCTTCTCCTTGCCCCTCTGTTCATAAATTTTTCATCATTTTCAGCTAAATCTTCAAAACCAATTTACATAAAATTATAAATTATAAATAAAATATATTTTTGGAATCCATGGACGTAGTCCTTTCTAACGATACAATTTATAAAATATATTTTTTTTGTGCCAACTCAACCTCATATAAAAACTTTAAAATAAATATTTCTTAATTTTTTATAGTGAAAGTATGTTAAGCTTATGAAGACCTAACATCGTGCCAAATTTCAGGTTTCTACGATGTAAAAATGTCGTTTAATATATACACTCCGAAAACAAAAGGGACCCGTTTTTCCCCTTTAGGGGAACGGAACCCTAAAAATAGACATCAAGAAATTAGTTAACTAATAATTTCTTTTACAAAACCATGGAAAGATTTTACAGTTTCAAATCTAAAACAAAAGCTGCCTTAAATTGTATACTTCTAAATTCTTACAGGAACAAAATAGCATGTACATTTTTTCCCCCAAATCAGGTGAGCGAGAAATTTGCTGTCCTTTAGTCTATAGCAGCAGCTGCTATACATGCATATATTAATTTACAACTCCATGAGGGGGCGCTGCCAAAGTGAAATCCAATTTCAGCTGCCTCGTAGTTCCAGATTAATCATTTTGAAGTTGCTCACCTTTCAGCAAAATCGTTTTGTGTTATCATCACAAAACTCAAATGCACCCAACTAACCGTTCCGAGTAGGCTGGGGAATACAATCAAGTGTCTGTCTGTGTGCGTATGAGTGTATGTGTGTGTGTGTGTGTGTGTGTGCATGCCTGCTGCGTATGAGTCCTGTTAAATAAATGATGTTATAAGAGACAACATATCTGACAATCTAGACATGCCTGCCTTCGAAGACAACATCAAACACAATTGTACACATGCACACACCCACACACCCGCGTGCGCGACCCAAAGGAGAGAAAAAATGGAATCATCTTTTTCCACACAAGAGCACTTCACGTACATTATTCTTTTGTTCTTTTATGCTGCTGCTGCTCGGCTTGAAGGCAACGCCCAACGACTGACTCTATGCGCTATTTCCGCTGCTGATTTTGTCGGCCGGCCATTGTAGCTGTTGTTGTTGGGTTTGTTGCTGCTATTGCCTTATCATCAACAACAGCGGCAAGTTGTTGTTGTTGGCATATTATACGCACCACATGTCAAAAGTTGTCTTCTCTTGTTGTTGTTGTTATTGTTGTTGTTGTTTGGCTGCTCGGCGCAAATATAAATGAGATGAGAAAAATGATATTATTCGACGAAAGGAAATGAGCAACGGAAACGGCAGCAGTGTAGTAAAAGTGTACGCAGTGCGAGCGTAGGGGAAGACAAAGTCCCTAGGCGTGATTGATTAATATTATTTTTGCTTAATCCTGCTCAAATAGGCCGAGAAACAAGTTACGAGGAAATTTCAGTTTGACTCGGGCAATATTTGATGATGCAGCATCACGCACACGCTCGCAAAATAAAGATGTACCGATACGAAAATGTATGAGAAGAAACCCGGGGCTGGCGGATTAAAAAAAAACGAAGCTCATAAAAAGGCAAAAGGTATCCATAAGAATGGAAGTCAAGCGTTTAAATTAGTACTAAGTAATGCTTATTGTGCTTTTCAACTTATTTTAAGCAAAAATTCAAGCTAACTGAAATTTATAGCCAGACGCAAAAATCTTAGTAAATCATTTCCATTGTTGTTATAAAATATATTGCATTTATTCAGTCAAATATAGCCGGCAACTATTTTTCTGCAATTTCGAATTATTTGTAGAATATTTTCATAAAATTTTGCTAAAGAATCATTGTCTATTGGGAGTAGAGCCAATAGAGTGCAGAAATTTCCTACATCTTTGAAAATGCAACATATTATAGTACAAGCTGTCATGGCATTATCAGATTAAAGTACATACAAATTAAAGAGCATACAAATTTTTTTATTTGCATAGCAGTTGAGACATCGAATCGAAATGTTTAATTGACCAAAGTTGAAATGAATGCAAATACAAGAAATAATTTCAGCAATTCTCTCTCTCCATTGCTGTTATTTGTATGCATTTCCAAGCAACCATACACATCGAAGGCATGGCCTTTGCCAAAAATTTAAGTGGTTATGGACAACATTTTTACTTTGATACTTATGCTCACAAATTGGACTGCAAAAAAACGCTCAAATGGCAGAAAGGATTTTAAGTTGTATGTGCTTTATGCATGGAATCCTTATGGTGGAATCCTTATGCCAACGTTTGGTTTGGAAGCAGATGCGCTTCAGCTTTATTATATTGTGTGTGCTTCGGGCTTTATTGAGCTTATTTATGCGTGGATGTGTGTATGTATGTGTGTGTGTATATTTGCTTGTGTATTTCACAAGCAGTTTTATGCACAAAATTCAATTTCGCCAAAAGCGACTGCAGTCGGTAGCGTATAATCGATTGTTTTTCCACCTGCATGCCAAAAATCGAAGCGCTGTAGCCACGAGCAAGAAGGAGAAGCAGCTATCGCATATGCGCATATCTGTAAGAGGTAGTGTGGAGTGGCTGTATCTGTGCGGAAGCGCGAGTGCATCAACGCCGTGCCTGCTTCATTGGCCTGTGCATTATTTGTGCAACCGGTTTTTGTCATAAAAAATGCACAAGTGCAGCATAAAATTGCAGCTGTTGCCAACGCAACAGCTTCCGCAGTGTACGGCGGGGTGGGTCGCGAGGAAAACGTGTTCGCCACACTTCGGGGCGTATGCGCAACATGACATTGCAAGCCAGCAATAAGCAACCTACATGCCGCAATATTTATCGTCGGTCGCGTTGTAAAATGCACAAAAGGAATAAAATTACGATCGGAATTTCACAAAGCACAGCCACCTTCTGCATGTGCCCCTCCCCCCTCAACTACTCACCCTTTGTTCCACCGTGTGCCTCGCTTTGCTTGAGCATTTTAAAGCATTTATTCTTCGGCGTCAAGGAGTCGAGCCGTGGGCGTCGATTTCGGTGCGCGGCAAAAGTGCAGCATACACTTTATGTAGTCCTGCATATATATTTATGTACATATGTGTGTGTGTGTCTCTTTTGTTTCGTTACGTTTGTGCGTGTGTGTATGTTTGCTTATTTGAGTGTGCGCCCATATTAAAACTGCATGCTTTTAATTGAAGCCTGAGTGGCGGCTGGGCCTGCGACGTGCTGCAATTAATGTTGGTATTTATGCAGAGCACACACTCTCACTCACACACATACACACACAGCTGTCGAACAGAACTTCCAAATGCTATACACACACACAGCTTCGCGCTGCGGCTGGATATGCGCGATTTGTGGTTTTCTGTGTGCATTTGAAATTTTATCTAAAACTCATTGTGCTCGCGTGGATGTGTGCATATGTGCGTGTATGCTGTTGCACCAAAAACTAATTTCGCCGAATCATTGCAAAGCTTAATATTGGCACACTTGCAACTGATGTGGGTGCATAAAATGCACGTTTTCTCATTTAAACATCGTGCAGCTGTGGAATTAATTAATTACAAATAAATTTCAATTTGAAGTCGCCAGCAGACGTTCAGCGGAATAGAATAGAAAAGACAGCTTAAGCAAATTAGGCTTGCTTTCACTTTATGTATCTAACAAAATTTTTTTTAAATTCCAAATTAAAACTTAATACTTGCCAATTCTTAAATATTGCGCGAAAAAAATGCTCTCGCCTGAATTGAGGCACAAATTTTCTTTAACTGAAGGAATTTCGAAGCAATTAGCAAGATAAGGCTATTGCAAATATTCATCCGATTTTTACTACATGAGTTTTTAAATCACTGGCTGCTAAAATAACGTCAAAGCTAAAAATTCTGCTATTAAGCAAAAACCAGAAAGGTACAGAACACAAAAAAAGTGAATATTATCTTCACTTTAAAATTTAAAACATACTTAAACCAATTTAAATCAAGCATGAAGCTTGATGTCCGATGGCTATCCGGACTGGGAAAGGATTCAAAGCTGGGAATCAACTATATGATAAAGAGCCGTGAAATTTTTACTTTTTGATAATTATTCAGAACAGGATAACTGGGGAAATTGTTTATATGTAAATTCCCAGGGAGTTTCTATTCAGAATTAGGCTGTGTTCATCGCGAACAAATCGGGTAGCCTGCTAGTATAACAATAAGACGTACATTTTTGTAAAAGAAACAACAATTTTCCTTTTTCTCTAAAAATAAATTGAGCATATATTCCATTTAAAGCATAAATTAAAGGAAATTTTGAGAAGTGCTTTAAATTGCAAAAAATATTGATCGAAATATACTTTTTCTGTTTTTGCTTAAATTTTGTTATAAAACGGCAAACGTACTTTAAACTACGAACAACTTTAAACAAGTCAAATTGTGTGGCTCTCACGTTACTGCTTCACATTGACTTTGCGGCACATCATGGCCAACGTAATCAGCATAAAAAATCTAGCCGTCATTCACTTGAGCTGCCGCAATGCCGCCGCTTGTCTGCTTGCCAGCAGCCAGTCGATTTTATTTGCTGACGGGCAGTTCTTTATTGATAGAAATCCCTAAAATAAGCTAAAAAAAATGTTGGTAATAATAAGAAAAGGAATAAAAATGAAAGCAAAGCAAAGCAGAAAATCAGAGAAAAACGGCGTCGCTATAAAGTAGAGCAAGTAATAGAATTTAATAAGGCGATTGTATTGGAAAACTTGCTGAAATGTTTAAAATGGTTTTGGAGATTTCAAACCACACACACACACTCACACATAGAGTGCTGACAACAGAACATAGACTTATAGACACATGCTCGCGCAACCGAGTATGCACAAGTGCCATTGGAAAGTCTGAAAACTGACGAAACAGAGAGCACAACCAAGGAGACAAAAACAAAAGGCGCTTTGACAACGACGAGCATGATGAAGAAGTGGAAGAGGAGCAGAAGGGAATAGTAGCTGCATAAGCACTACGACGTTAGTGCAGCCAGTTCAAGATCAGCGCACAAACTTCCCAGCAGCCAACTCGTACTACCACTTGCCTGAGCTGCTGCTCTCACATATTCCAGCAACTAGTCTCCTTAAATGCTGCCAAAGCTGACATGTGCCTCTGTCCGCCCTCCATTGCTGCCAAAGCCGCCGTGTGCTGCTGCGTCCGCCAGTATGTGCCAGTGTTTGTGGCAATCCTTTCAATTTCTGCTTTGTGCCACTATTTTCGAATTAGTCGTGCAGAATTTCCCGTTTTGTTGTCGACGTTTATTTCCTCTGCTCTTCTGTCCACACGCCCAAAGCTGCAGCTTTATAGTTGTTCCCAAACAAAGCGATTTAGAGCGTGTATAGAGCTGACTTCTGCATTTTAGGACGATAATGTATTAGAAGCGGGTTGAGCATATGCCAAAACGACTGCCACTTATTGTTCAAGCTTGGAAGGACGATGCTTTTTGAGTCGACTAATACGAAAAAAATTTCTAGTATTTTGTAAAATAATATCTGACGCTATATTTGTGATAAGCTATAAATCTTAGGTATTGCCTCTTTTTCGAGGTCTTTTAATGATCAAAAACTTTTGTATAGATTTCAATTATTTTTATTTTAGTTCAATATTTCGACATGCAAAGGAAAAAAATTTAATATATATATCTTTGCAAGCTGGCAATAGTGGCTCTAATTAGAATGTCAATTCATATAACTTGTTAGATATGCACTGCAAAAGATGCCACGCTTGCCACGCTCTTTGTTGTTGCATTGGTGTTAAGCGTAAAGTTTCGATTTCGGACTTGTTTTGCAGTTGGCATTATTGCAATTAATGTGACTTTGCCTGTTCGTCCGTATGCCCGCCCGTCCGCTCAGTGCTGCAGTTCGTCGCTGTGCCCACTGTGGACTAATATCAACACATTTGCGCCCTAATTACTTTGGAATTAGTTTCGTCACAAACTTTGCACATTTGCAGCAATGTTCTGCTGCGGCAGTGGGTGTGTGGAAGTGGAAGTGGGGGTGTTCCTTGCATTTGTATTCGTTTCAGCTGAATGAGAATATATTGGTCCATTTATTTAAAAGCTCTACTAGCGCAAATAATTGTGCAGCAGCTTCATTTTTTTAAATTAAACAAATAAGCATTAAATATTGTTGTTGTTGTTATTTGTATAAATATTTAAGGCAGTTGCATGTTTTTCTTATTGGAATTAACGATTTGTTTGTTTTGTATCTAATATGACTGCTTTATATATTAAACGATTTTTCTGCGTCGTTTCATTTGTGAGTTTTGTTGTATTTTTGGCAAATTGTTATATCAATTATAAGAGAAAGAGAGAAAGATAGATAAGAGAGTAGATTGTTGCTTGTATTGGGAGTAGGAACTAGTCTGCTGATATGCCTATTGTGGTAGTTCGTCATCTATTTAAAGAACCTCATGAATGCTAAGCCTCAAGAGGTAAACATAAGTTCGAGGCTGTCCCCTCCCCTGCCAGGTGGCCTAGCATTCTCGCATTAACTTGCATGTGCTTGTTATATCTTGCACAAACAAACGGGACCTACTAATAAACGAATCCAAACGGGTTATATGGCCACCTCGCTTTCACAATATTATGAAGAGATTATTTCCCAACCCCTCTTTTCTGCTTTTTGTTCAAACTGTGCGCATGAGTATGTGTACTCCACCACTTAGGGCGCATACAAGCACACATTCATCAGCATGTGTGTGCGTTCATTTGCATAATTTACTACTATCGCACAGGCATGTACGTGCTGCTTTTTTTACTGCCAATAAACAAGCGCCTTTAATACACCCCTCGATGCAGCCGCGATTTAATTTGAGAGCGCTCGCTCCAAATGGCAGCTTATTTGCGAAGCCATAAAATTTCGCCTGGCAATTTACGACACTCGCCGGCGAAAGGCAAACAACTAAATTTTGCGCATAAAACAATTTACACGGTTTCACAAGAGCCAAAGCTTAATTTAGCCCAATTAACACGACAAGCCGTTGCCACGCTGCCAGCTGCTCCCGCTGTTGAAAAAGCAAAAGCCTGGCACGAAAAGCTCACCTCGAAACGAAACGCAGAAATGCAAAAATCTGAAATTGCATTTCGGATCAATGCAGCCAAATGACTGCCAGAAGCAATGACGACGACGACGACGACCATGGCAGTGGAAAGTCGTCGGTTGGAAATGCCGCCCTCCGGACATGCCCGACAGACACCTCGCAGAGCGGTTTGATGTCGCCAAGGGGCGAGCAATATGAACCCGCTCAACGCGTTTAATTGATGTAGCGTTAAAGTTACGAGGTACATTCCAAAGCAACGATGGAGCTTGCAATGAGCACGAAAGAACATCTTCTGGTAAAAATATCTACCTTCTGCCCCTCACTCCGCTGCCTGGCAACTTTGGGCTGCAGTGAATTGCACGGTATTTTACCGCTACGACATGAGCAACAACAACAGCTGAAAGTGCTGAAGAAAAGTGGGTGGCAGTGGCCGGGCAACCAGCAGAGTTGTGCCGAGTTTTCTACATTTGTATGTAATAACACTGGAAGCTTTGTTCAGCATATAGACTATAATATAGACAATTTGAAGTTTATGCGCAATCGGCTGCTTTTCTCAATATAATTTTGATACAATATTGTGAAATTAAAAAAAAATACTTTCTAACAATACGCTGACTTGAATGAGACCTTTGGCTTATTCCTATAAAATTTTTTTACCTTAGGTAGTTTATAGAGAACCAAAGATCTAAGTTAATATAAGATTTCAGTATTATAAAAAGTTTCCTATTTTCTTTGTGATTAATACAATTAAAGGGTACATTATAAAAAAACCATTCGAAGCAAATTTGTCTTCGAAATTAATAATATATAGTCGAACTACCATAACTCGAATCAATATTATCCAAAGAAAAAGTTCGATCAATGGAGACTTAAACTTATAAGAACTTATTTACTTGCTCCTTAAACGCTGTTGCCAACCGATTTGGTTTGAGTTAAAGAAAATTCGAGTTCCGACATATTCTATGCGCTTTCCAAATGCTCTGCATGCACTGGTAGAAAACAGCTGGAGTGATTCACTATGCCCACCATGCCCACCATGCCCACCAGTGCGAAAACTGAACGTGCGTAACGTCCTCAGTAGAAGCATCTCTGGCTTGTAGGCAGCAGGTGGCTATAAGCAAAACAGTTTTGTTGGAGGCGGCGGCTTGATTGCGGCTCGTTCTTGGGCATTATGGAAATTCTGCACAGCGTGGGCGCTCTAAAATGCTCCGTTGCGACCTGCGCTCGTAATGTGCATGCAAATGTGCCGACGCCGGCCGCACCTGCCATTAAACTCGACTTTATGCAGGCAATTTTAAAGAGGTTATATGCAGTTAAAATGGCCCATAACGGGCCGACGGCTGCCAGGCCATGCAGCTTTGCTGTCGCCTTGAAGCAAGTGGAGCCAGTGAAGCCAGTCGCACGGACGAGCATGCAAAAGTGCAACAGCAAAAATTAATTGTTGACCTTTGCTGAGCTGCTGAGCCGAGGAGCATTTTGCTGCTCTGTGTGACCGTGTGACCGACGTTGAGTGGGACTGGCACCTACTGTTCGATCTGGTGTTGGGCGCGTAGATTCTGTTGCCGAGATAAAAATGGTAATTTTATGTGCGACATGCTGTTGTCGGTTGCTGTTGGCGTAGCTCTTTTTCTCTTCTTGCTGCCGCCATTGCTTTTATTGTGCTTGCTCTTGTTCTTACCATGTTCCTGGCTTCGACTCTGGGAGCTAGACTGCTTCTGCTGCTGCTTGTCGTCGACAGCTGCTTAAAATGTGTGTGGTTTAAATTTGCAAAATTATGACGAAAGTTTTGCGGGCGAAGAAGAGTTTAATTGCCCTCATAAGCGCAAACAGCGGCAATGCACACTACAACCGGCAATTTACATTTAATTAATGCCTGCACCGCTGCTGCTGCGGTTGCAACATTTTGTAGCAGCACACACATTTTTAGTGGCATTTCCGCCGCAATTTTCAAAGCAAAGTCACTTCAGATTTTAATGAAACACTTCAAATGCCAACAACACTCGGAGCACCTGCTGCCGGAAATTCAACGAGCCCGCACTTTCCCATGTTGCTCTGAAATTGCTCATAAGTGAGCAGCGAGCAAAGACATGTGTCGGTTTTTATAGGAAAAAGGAGAAGAGATTTTAAAGTCGGGCACAAATAATATGAGCTTGGAAGGCGAAGCAACAGCAACTGGGAATATGTGTAATCCAAATATATAATTTTGAGTTCCGATTCACTTTCAAGTTACGAACAACATCTCAAGGTAGAGTAGCAAACTGATTGGAATATAAACTTGTCTTTATTTTCATTAAAATTTTCTTTAAAATAATAACTTTAATTATCTTTTTCAGAATTTTCATTCATGCTTTCGGAAATTTCAGTTTCTGAATTTCGAAAGCACTAGCAGCTATTGCTCACTAGTGCCTTGGGCTTATTTCATATTAGCAATAATTTATACGCTTTGATTTAACTTGAATCCTTGCATAGAATTATTGTAGCTTGCTACAAATAATAATGCCAGCTAAATGAACGTATCAGGGGCAGAAATTTATGGGTCTTCTAATCTTCAATAGAGAATTTGATTAATTTCTTAAGCAACTAATGGCGTTTTCTTTGTAGAAAGATTGTTTTACCATAGGCATTTATTCAAGGGAATGTTGACAAAATCTATTGTTTTTAAATTTTTAAGAGGAATACATATAACAAAACGATTGTGGGGGCTTGATACTTCCTTCTCTGTAGGCCCAAACTGGCACTGACACATGGAGAAGTATTTCAGATCAAATCCTCAAAAACTGCTCAGCCGACTCAGTGACTGCTGCTTTGCATTCAAACATACAAATATACACATGCATTGACATAGACAGACAAACAGTGATGCAGTCACATACGCACACTCACACACATTGCTGTAATTGGCTTAGAGGAATTTTCGCTTTAACGACAGTCAAGCAAAGGCAAACGCTTGCACCCTGAAATTCACATCCTTTGTGATGGCCTCGTTAGTTGCGGCTTAATGTTCGTTCACTTCGGCATTTTCAACAGTTTATGGGCGTGCGACAACAACGCTAAAAAAACAGCAACGCAAAGAGAATTGCAGAGAATCCTTGCAGCAACACACAAAAAAACTGTAAAGCTCCATACAAGTGCTGCTGCTAGGCACCCATTCCGCTCGTTGCCTTCACATTCGTGCTTTGCTGCTATTACAGCGAACAGTTTTGCCTGGTTCTTTTCGCTGTCATTTTCATTTGTTATCTAAGGTTCGTCAGAATATCTTGCAGCGAGTGTTTTTCCATCTTGTTAGAGCGCATTTTGTTGCCTTTCTGACAAAATACGATTACTTAGTTTCTTTTTTATAGTTGAACTCTTTTCACTTTTTATGCGCTTAGAAATTCAACTAATTTTCTCTAAATTTAGAAGTTGTTATCAAATTCGTGACTGCGCATTTTTCGCTAATTATACCCTACACCTATGGTAATAGGGTATATTAACTTTGTGCCAAAATTGTAACGCATTAAAGGAGCCTTCCTAGGTATAGACATAAGTATATAGAAATGATCAGAAACACTTTCTCTTTTCATTTCCGGTTGTCCGTCTGTCCGTCTGTCCGTCTGTCTGTCCGTCTGTCCGTCTGTCCGTCTGCGTGTACGCAAAAAAAAGAAAGAAGGAGTTGTTCGATTTGGACCAAATTTGGTACAAAGTCACAGTGAACCTCGGGTTAGGTAAAGTGTTAAAATTATTCAAATTGGTCGAAGGATACGCCCCCAATGGACCTATAAGTCCCTCTACCTCGGGTTTTTTTCGATTAAATTGCTATAATTTGTGTAATTACTCATGGAAAAGAATAATACTTGGTATTCAAGTTAAGAGGTAGGTCTTCTATATCTCAGGAAAAAATGGGCGTGGTCCGCCCACTATATAGGCAGCAGAATTTTTCCGGTAAAATGGCTCCCAATTGACTAGTTACGAATATAAATGAATGAAATTCGGTTCTCAAGTTGATATATAGGTCTTAGATATCATAGAAGAAAATGGGCGTGGTCCGCCCACTATATAGGCGATAAACAAAAAATCCACTTAACTTCCATAATATATACACCAGAGTGTCCAGATTTGGTTACTTCGTTCCTGGTAGGAATATCTTTTAATTCTCCAAAAATGGGCGTGGTCCGCCCACCATGGGGGCAGTAAAATAAATATGCCGATAACATCTGGTGTACACCTGTCAGAGCATCAATATTTGGCATGTATAGTCCTATTAGGTATATCTTGTAGTCTGCCAAAAATGGGCGTGGTCCGCTCACTATGTAGATTGTAAATCAAATACGCCCACAATTTCAGTGAATTATCACCCCACTTGGGAACATGGTGTAGGGTATTACTCTGTCGGTGAAACCCGACTGATTGCTTCCTTACTTGTTTTTTTAAATGGCACAGTCGCTCACTGAATAGAATTATTTAAATCACTAATGAAATGAAATTTTCAAGAAACGAGTGTCTTGGAAAATGTATAAAAAGTGAAATTCCAAGCTCTTCTTGTGTCGAAGCAATATGACAAATTTGACAAGTTTGAGCTGTTGAAGAAGCATTTGTATTTGCTTTTGAATTGACTATGAAAGGTTCAATTCCAATACGAACACAAACAAATTTTTATTCTATTAAATCAATGTGGAATTTGAAAACGAACAGCCACTCTTTAGAAGCGGACGAAATTATTAATGCACACCTCTGGAGCGGATATAGAATTAGTAATTCATATATAGCTCCGTTGCGAATATAGGGAACATGCCAGTCACTACTATTAACTAAGAGATATTAAAATTACCCCAAAATTAAACTAGGAAATATGCAATAACAAACGGATAAATGGTATTAAAAAGGACGCCGTGAGTTCAGACGAGAACGAGCTTTGCTGTGTATCGGACGTACAATTTCGAAATATTAATTCATACAATTTTATAATGTGAAAATTTAATAATTGCATCTTATTTAAAAGAGTGAAGCTCTACATCAATGCTTATAAATTTTTCACATAATAACAAGAAAATATAAAAGCATTCGTATGATTCAGAATGCAATACCGATTCCGGCGAACTTTAGATACTTACCCATAAGGATCTAAAAACTGGCGGAAGCGAGGCACGCCCCATCAATCAAAATTCAAAACTGCCAAAATATTCGAAAAAAAGTTTTCATTAAGTGAATATAATTTACGATTTCGTACGGTTCAAGTGGCTCATTAAGAAAAAACTTAAAAGTTCAGCATGTTTGAAACATCTTGGAACGTTATGAAGTGTTGCAACCGAATTTAATGCACTAATTTTCATTTTCAGCAAGTTTGCACGAACTTACTGCATTTTATTATTTTAATTTTGACGCTCATGCAACAACAACAACAGGGATGCTGAGTTTGCCATTTGACGCGCTGGCTGCACTGCACCCACGACGCCCACTCGATGCGGCGCTGCAGTGCCGAGCTATGTGAAACGTCCTTTTAATGGCGAAACTGAAGCTGGCGCTGCTTGTGCAACTGGTGGCATTTGAGCAGTGCCTCCACTGCATTGCACTAGTTGGGGGTTTCACATTTGCTGCTGCACATGATTGCACGTGACGCTTGACTTCACTCTCGACGCTTCACATCACCATCCTTGCAGTGCTCCTGCTGCTGTTGAATTTAATAAGCAACGACGAAATGGCAAAGTTGGTGAACCCAGTGTCATGAAATGGAGTCGAGCAATTTTATTGTGCTTCCTTCAATTAACAGCACATGGAGACGTAAGCGAATTAAGTGGGAACAAATGACGAATGCATTTTAGTGCATGCCACTGCCAACGCACTGGAAACTGCACAGTTCAAATGTGTGGCAAGGATGAACGTCAACTAAATACACATATGGCTCATTCCCTCAGAAGCAGGAAGAGCAACTCACAAATGATCATCAAATGGAATTCAGCATTTCGTTGAAAAAAATGTTTCTTTTGAAGCACACCTGAGCAGCCCATTAAATATTTCTCAGCTAACCCGCCAAAATTACAGCATAATTTGCCTTGATGTGTAAAACGAGCGCCATTTTGAGCGCTAATTAAAAACGTCGACATCAACGCCAGCCGCCAACGAGCCAACCTCAAAGAGAAAATTAAGTCTGGTTGTTGTTTTTTGGTCACACTACACACGGTGAACATATTCCATGCTTCTGGTTAGTATGTAACGGACTGAAATTATTTTTAAAGTGTTTTATAACATGTGCGATAATACGATTAATTTTAAAAAATAGCCTAATTTTTTAATTCAATCTATTGGATTGATCATAAAGGAAAGCATAGAATACGGATTAACTTTATCAGATGACAGCTGCATCGACCGATAAATGGCGAAATAGAATTCGTTAGTGGAGACTGAGCATAAAGCCGGGGGAGATCAGTCAACAAAGAGATGAAAAGAATCTATAAAAGATGAATCGAGAAGCACACTATCAAGAAGCTCATTTCCCGCTATAGAGTAAGACACCCAAAGAAGGCGAGAGATCAGAAGTAGACCTGTCAAGAAAGAAATGAAAAGAATCGACAGGAGAGTACTATCTAAAAGTATGTTTCCAGCTATCGAATTAATAGCCTTAAGCAAAAAAAAAGAAAGCATTTAAAATATTGAAATACTACGAAGATTAATTCAATTCGTCGAGAAATTCTAGTTTAGAGCTCTTCATACAACATAGCCTTGTATGCTATGAGAGGGTCCAGTAAATGACTGTTTAATTTTTATATACCGCAATTTATGTTTCTTAGTTCTTAAAGATTTCAGCTATAGGTACTGCGAGTAAAATGAATCCAAATTTAGTTACTAATTTGCCACAGCATAACCGAAGGCAACGCCTCTCCACATTAAATGGGCGTGCTGAAATTAGTTTAGCAACTTCCGCCATTCCACACAACATTTACATAAGCCCCCGCAGCCAACAAGCATCGCCACAATAGCTGGTTAATAGTCCAATTAATTCAAGCATTTGCAGCAGCCGCACACCATCGCAATGCTTGTAAACGAGGCTACACGAGGGATACAGATACAAATGCAAATGCAAATTTAAGCCCACTCCGACGGTTTGCCTTGTGCCATTAAGCTCGCGAGCGTGAATAAATATTAATGAAGTATCTGTATCGGTATCTCTATCGGAATTTGTATGTAGTAGGAATTTGCTATTGCTGGCATGTATTTTGCGTATGTTGTTGGCTTGTTGTTGCTGCTACTGTTTATTTGAGCTAGATGAATAAACAATGCCTTCGGTCGTAATACTCCCACTGATTGCTCCTCTGTTAGCTGCTCTCAATAATTTCTGATTTCTATTGAATTACCTTTTCGTTGTTAGCACCCTACACTCATATTGTTGATCATATGATATACTAACGTAACTATTTAAAATCAAAAATGTTGAATATTATAAATAGAATTTGAATAAAACCAAAATTTAAAGTTTGTATCAAACTGGAGAATTTAAGCAACATGAATTATGCATATCTAATACAGCTTGTATAAACAAAATAGTCATTGTTTAAAGGTTTCTCAATCAATTGTTGTAATTTACTTTTTTATCATATGCTTCTTTTTGATGTTTATTTACAAACAGTACACAAAATAATAGCTAAGAAATAATTTAAATTGTAAGCTACACCTTTCGAATCATCAACTGCTTCGATTTTGGGGTACTGTGGGGTAGGAAAGTACAGCTACTTGCCTCAAATCTCAGCTTGCCGTTGGTAGATGTAGAGTATATTTTGCTTTTAATTATAGCAGTAGAATTGCACACAAAAGCATGTGCCCTTTTCTAAGGAAACATTATAACGAGCTGCCATGTTACTTACATATAATATATGGAATGATGTGTTAGTACAAATATTTGTACTAGTTACTTGTCCCAACAACACATTCGGAACCCATTAGCAGTGAATACCAAAAAAGTGATGACGCCAACAGCAACAACTTTCCGGGAGAAAGAAGTGAGTCCATCTGCACATTGTTTGCAGTTGACTGCTTGCACTGGTTCACTTTGAATGATCGATCGAATTTTGCTTTGAAAGTTATGACGCTGTGCATCTGATAGCTCGGTCTTCTACTCGGTCGACGCTCTAATATCTTTTGTTATGCCGCTGTTTGCGCTTGCATGCAGTGGACAGTTGTTGGCAAAATACAAACAGAAAACGGTATTCTTCCTTCTACTGCTGCTGCCACTACTACGTTCCACTGCATAATGAGGTGCTGGAAAGCATTTAATAAGGAATTCTAGTTGCGAAATTCCAAAACAAAGTACGAGCAACATAAACAGCAGCGCTGCCACGGCTGGCCGCTCCATGTACTTGACTTTCAAATTCCAGCTGCAACTAATGGAGGGGCCACATCAACGGAAGACTGCGCGGAAGCGCATACAGAGTGATAGCATCGGCATACATGCCAGAACTAGTGGAACCGGAGCAGACAAGCATTGTCACTGTGCTGTTCTGTTGTTGTTGTTGTTGTTGTGGTTGTTGCTATCATTGCTGTTGCACTTGTGATTATGTATCCTTGAAGAGCAGCTATTTGATATGCATTTTTCCCCTCCCGAGCTACAACTCGATCTGTTTAAATGTTTTTGCATACAAATGCGCTGACATGCCACTGGAATTGAAAACTCTCAAAATATTTGCCTCATAATAAATGCACATAATTAATTTGCCATATAAACATGCAGAAATTGTGAATGAATTACGTTTAAATTGTGGCACAATTATGACGGAATTGTGGAAAATTCAATTTTAATCTTTAATTGAAGATTATACGACATAAATGCACATGCACTGCTCATGCATTTATGCATGTCGGAAGACTTGCGAGAGTACTTACAAATGTATGTGTCAGGAATATAGAAGTATATGTTTTGGCTTTTGCCATTTTGTGCCTGTTCAATTGCTCGCCGTAATTGTATAGCTTTACATATGAAGCCATCTCCTAAGTTAAAGTTATATGGCAACTTTTTAATTAAAATAAACGTGTTTCTATTCATACAAATTGCAGAAGCAAATATTTTCAATGCCAAACTTTATTTTAATGCTGCCATTGTAGCTCTGTTTGGAAAATATGAATTTCATCACTCTGTGAGTGTGAGTGCGAGTGTAAGCGTGTGTGTATATGCATATCTGCTTCAATAGCATAGTGAAATGGAACAACTAAACTGAGAAGATATTCAAAGGAGCGACACATATGCAAGCATATCACACTTCAAACTATTTGTCTCAATATTTGCAATTGAAGCATTTAAAACGAAAAACACAAGCAGCAACAATACAAACAACAACAGCAATAACAAATGAATGTGGCAAATAAACAACAAACAACTGAAGTGTAATTGTATTTGCTTTAGTTGTCATGTTACACAACTACCAAGAGGGACTTCAACTCGATTCGAACGCATACGAAACGAACTTGATCTGTAATAAAAATGTGTACAGACAACACACCTACACACTTACAACAGTTGAAGTGCAAAATTATCATAGTCTATGGCATAGCTGCAGGCGCAATGCTTTCTTCGCAGGGAGGCAGGCAGGCCTTTTGAAATTTGCTATGAAATTGCTCATACGCCGTGAAGTGCCAAAACTGGTTGTACTCCTTGTGACAGTAGGCTCTGGCAACGCTGTGTTTTTGTCGCATATATGCGTATGTATGTGCATATTGATGTTCACTTCGTTACGCCATGCCAAGCTATGCTCCGCTCCGCTACGGTTCAGTTCAATTCAATTCGTTATTTATGTTACGCAGTTTCCGGCTGTCTGCCTGCCGTCCTTCTCGCCAGCGTAATTGCTTGCCAGCATGTCTGTGCCTGCGTCTGTCAATCTGCTCTAGCGTCGCTCTGCCTCAGCGCCTTCCACAAGCATATTGTTTCTTCACAAAGTTTACATACCACGACATGCAGATGAAATTTCTCTGCCACCGTCCACTGCCAAAACTCTTACGGCATTGCCTATTCCAGCATGCCGCTTCTCCTGCATGCCAGTTACAGCTTGTTTTGTTTGTCTTTTACACGAAGCAAACTTCTGTCTGTGGCTGCGCCTCTTCCTTTGCCAACGGCCGTTCCAGCTAGCGGCCACCTGAACCCCAAACTAAGTCCTTATACGGGCCCTCATGTACGAGTACTCGTAACTTTCAATTTTCGTCTGTTCGTTCTGTGCATAAAATAATTTATTTTTGTAAGCCGAAAATCCCGAAACACTTTCGGACAATGTAATTGTGTTTGCTTTCATCTTGTTCGGGCATGTTGCATCTTGTAGCTTACATTTTATTTGAGTTTGTGCTACTCAAAGTACTTAGTTATACTTAATTTGTACATATTCAAAGTCGAGACGGTTGAAGTGTGTTTGTCATGTTTCATTCTCTGTCGTAAGTGAGCATGAATAATAGAATTAAATGCAAATGCATGTTGGAATATGCAAAAGCAACCGGCATGTTGCTCGATTCACCTAAAATATTAATTTTCCAAAAAATTATTTCAATTTGGAGCTTTTATGCATTCAGAAGAACTGTAATGAAAATTTTAATAAAATGCAGCCTTCTCAGCCGCTCATATAAATGAATTGTTCAATGCTAGCGTTTGATCATATGTCTGGTTGAAAAACAGAGCAGCTGAGTGAAATAAATATATTTAAATAGCTTTAATTTATTCTTTGTTCACCTTCAGCGGAAGTAGTTACAACTCTTTGGCTTTGCCTATAAATAGAAAAAAAATATTTCAAAAGAAAGGAGAGCAAGTTGAAGAGTAAAGAGTAGATTAAATCGTTTCATCAAATGGCCTATTTAAAGAATAAAATATGTTGCTTTCCATTAGTAAAGTATTAAGGCATGTTCCAAATTTCAATATCGATTGAAATTGATACCGAAGAAATTTTCTTAAAAATGCGAAATTCAGCTAGACTTTGACAAAAATTCTCAAAAATGCGTAGATACTCAAAATATAACTGATGTTTGTTGCATTTGTTCAAATTGAGGGAAATTATTTCAAATATTTTTTTTTCAACATTGAATAGAAATTCTCATAAATAAATAAAATTATATAAAAAAAATGTAGGAGTAAAACCAGTGTTCGTTCTTTCGAGGCTGTTTCACGACTGACTGCTTCGTTTCATTTTATTCTTATTTCCCACCGAGATCTCTCTTTGTCGATGAGAGCGAGACAACTCGATTACATTGCGAATAGCTTAGAACTAGGGTGAATTGAGATAGATGATTACTTATGCTACGTACAACTATAGGGTAATACTACATATTGCTACAATTCGGCCATCCTGACGCTAAGGATCTCCCGATCCTCATGGTTTTTACATGCTTGAATCTGTTCGTTAGGACTTTACATTTTCACAACTTTTCATTTTGAGCTCCTTGTATTATAATCAATTTTTTGAGGCAAACATTTTCTTAGAATATTCATTAAATACATTTTCGAACAATTTTTTTTCTTGGAATGTAAGCTCTTTCCCTATTTCACATTTCTCAAAATTATCTTCACAATTGATTGTTAACATTTTTTCTTCGAAGTCCTTTCCACAGCTCAAATCTCTACCAAGTATTACTGAATTACTCATAGATTTATCACAGTCAACTAACAATTAAATTTTTCAATTTCAGTTTTCAAGCCGTAGAAATTTTGAATTCGCAAAAACGAACCTTATTTGACTACAGCATGTTGTTTTCTTTCTTTAGCAGCTCTCGTTTGAAGCGTAGCAATGCCAGCTCCTTCTGTACCAGTTTCAACTCCCTTTGCTCTATCTCGTATTGTTGTTGCTCCTCGCTTGTCTTTTCCTTTGTAGATTGTTGCTGTTCGCAGCACGCTGTTTCGTTTGCCATTTCATTCGTGCATTGTTGTTGTTGCTTTCCATTTGTCGTTTTATTTGTAGATTCTTGATGTTCATAGGACGTTGTTTCTTTTGTCATTTCATTCGTGCGTTGTTGTTGTTGCTTTCCATTTGTCGTTTCATTTGTAGATTCTTGCTGTTCATAGCACGCTGTTTCTTTTGTCATTTCATTCGTGCGTTGTTGTTGTTGCTTTCCATTTGTCGTTTCATTTGTGAACTTGTCCATCACTCGTTGTTGCATGTTGTATCCTGTTTCGTTTGTCGCTTCGTTTGTACATTGTTTTCACACAAAGCCCATTTTCTCGTTTGTCGCTTCATTTGCTAAAATGGAGTCGTTGATTTCGTCATCGCCTGCAGAACTTTCTGGACCTTCTGGCGTCATTATGACCATCTGCGATACCTCTGGAACATCATCGCCCGGACAGCCTCCATCGATTGCTTCGTTTTGCGTTGGGCACTGACCACGAGCACCGAGGTCCACTCCACTTATGTGTACAGCCACAGCACCTCCATTGCCGTGTGTTGGCAAACATAGACTCTTGCACCAGGTACGCAGTTCCTGCGACGTAGTCATTTGCGGATATGGCGTTCATTTGTGTATTCTTTTTAAGCGATGTAGGCACAAACACTTAAATGCAATAAAACTCGACAAGTCAGGTCGAGGGAAAATCGTGACCACTTCTGAAATTGTAGGAGTAAAACCAGTGTTCGTTCTTTCGAGGCTGTTTCACGACTGACTGCTTCGTTTCATTTTATTCTTATTTCCCACCGAGATCTCTCTTTGTCGATGAGAGCGAGACAACTCGATTACATTGCGAATAGCTTAGAACTAGGGTGAATTGAGATAGATGATTACTTATGCTACGTACAACTATAGGGTAATACTACATATTGCTACAAAAACTTTTTAAAAATAAGCTTTAATGTACTAAAAAGTAGAAAATAAGTTGTTTCCAAGTCACCTGTATCTTACTATCCCTAAAAGCTTGGGGCGCTCATGTGTTCAATATTTGTCAAACAGTTACCACAATATTTTATTTAAATAATTTTTTGCAAATAGATTCTAGTAATGAAAGATATTTTGAATATGGATATTGAGCGCACAAGCTTTTATTAATAGTAAGATACAGGTGACTTGGAAACAACTTATTTTCTACTTTTTAGTACATTAAAGCTTATTTTAAAAAATTTTTTTTTTTATATAATTTTATTTTCTACTTTTTAGTCTTCCATAAATTCAATTTTAGAGCTCTGAAATTTTTCGCAAAAAGAATTTTAAACTTGCAGAGCAGTACACAATATTTAGGGTATTCACAGTGTTTCCTATCGTCATATGTCATATCCTCAATTTAACAAATAATACGTGGCATATTTGTGACGCGGTGAGTTGTTGCTATTTTGCCAGCAGGGCGCGGCAAGTAAGTTCCTATCGTTTTTCATTCATGTGTGGTGTACCTATAATTATAAACTGAAGCCCAAGTGTGTAGTTGCTTGAAAAGTGCCACGCCCCTTGTCCTACGCCCATAAAATTTTACCAGTGGGACGACACATCCAAGAGGCGACTGCATACGAAATTTCAATGCTGCACGACCTTTAGTTCCAAAGCTAATCCAGATCAAAAATTTTGTTTGTATGGTGGGTGCCACGCCCTCTTATCCAGTGCCCGCCTTATTTTCTCAGTAGAAGGATATGGATATGTAGTAAGTTCCTACCGAGTTTCATTGATGTGTGATGTGTAGTTCTAAAGTTATACACGAATCTGGAGTTGATAAAAAAGTGCCACGCCCCTTATCCTACGCCCATAAAATTTTACCAGTGGGACGACACATCCAAGAGGCGACTGCATACGAAATTTCAATGCTGCACGACCTTTAGTTCCAAAGCTAATCGAGATCAAAAATTTTGTTTGTATGGGGGTGCCACGCCCCCTTATCCAGTGCCCGCCTTATTTTCTCAGTAGAAGGATATGGATATGTAGTAAGTTCCTACCGGGTTTCATTGATGTGTGATGTGTAGTTCTAAAGTTATACACGAATCTGGAGTTGATAAAAAAGTGCCACGCCCCTTGTCCTACGCCCATAAAATTTTACCAGTGGGACGACACATCCAAGAGGCGACTGCATACGAAATTTCAATGCTGCACGACCTTTAGTTCCAAAGCAAATCGAGATCAAAAATTTTATTTGTATGGGGGGTGCCACGTACCCTTATCCTACGCCCATAAAATTTTACCAGTGGGACGACACATCCAAGAGGCGACTGCATACGAAATTTCAATGCTGCACGACCTTTAGTTCCAAAGCTAATCCAGATCAAAAATTTTGTTTGTATGGTGGGTGCCACGCCCTCTTATCCAGTGCCCGCCTTATTTTCTCAGTAGAAGGATATGGATATGTAGTAAGTTCCTACCGAGTTTCATTGATGTGTGATGTGTAGTTCTAAAGTTATACACGAATCTGGAGTTGATAAAAAAGTGCCACGCCCCTTATCCTACGCCCATAAAATTTTACCAGTGGGACGACACATCCAAGAGGCGACTGCATACGAAATTTCAATGCTACACGACCTTTAGTTCCAAAGCTAATCGAGATCAAAAATTTTATTTGTATGGGGGGTGCCACGTACCCTTATCCTACGCCCATAAAATTTTACCAGTGGGACGACACATCCAAGAGGCGACTGCATACGAAATTTTAATGCTGCACGGCCTTTAGTTCCAAAGCTAATCGAGATCAAAAATTTTGTTTGTATGGGGGGTGCCACGCCCCCTTATCCAGTGCCCCTTATTTTCTCAGTAGAAGGATATGGATATGTAGTAAGTTCCTACCGAGTTTCATTGATGTGTGATGTGTAGTTCTAAAGTTATACACAAATCTGGAGTTTATAAAAAAGTGCCACGCCCCTTATCCTACGCACATAAAATTTATTGATTCGTGTATTGGGCTCTAGATTAGGCATGTATGCAAAGTTTCAGATCTCTAAGTAGTCGGGAAGTGGGTGAAAAATTGATTACTAGATTTGACGACATACCGCGGACAGAAAGTGAAGTTAATATAAAGCTTATAAAAATGAGCTCTCATCATAAAATTCCTAAAATTTTTATATGAATCCGCTGTCGAACAAAAGTTTACTATGCTTCAAAAGATTAAACTGTTGTAATTATTTCAAAACAATAATTTTAAGATTTGACAGCTTATAGACACAAGCAAATATGCACATTTATTATTTGCTATTTCAATGCTAAAAATCTTCGATTTCCATAATCCGAAAGTTTTAAGTTAATTCTAAGTTGCCAGGGGAACTGTTTAAATTTGAAATGCGTCTCATAGCAGCACTCAGAATAAATTGGACAATTTCATTGAGCAATTCATCTCCCTTTAGGCAATGACAAATTCCGCCTGCCACCAAAAATTATGGCCAGCACGCCGTTTCGCCATTCCACCATTCCAACATTAGCATATGTATGAGTGCGAACTTGCTGCGTCGCTGGAACACAATAACACAGTTTTACTGCCCCACAATTGCTTCACTTATTTGCTGCCATCAGCAGTCCTGACCGTTTGGCGCTTCTGGCTGCTGCCCCCACTGCTCCATCGATGTATATTTTATAGAAACAAACATACATAAATAAATACTTTCTTTGTGGTTACTTCATGTTGAGCGTCACTGTAAAAGCTTCCCTTTAGGAAAAGCGTAAGTAGATTAAAGCTTATTAAAAGGTTCTTCACTTATTCTTCGAACCTTTTTGCAATTATTCTGCATAGATGAACAAAATTCAACTTCTAAACAATTCTGCTTCATATAGAAAGATGATTCAAATAAGAAGTGTATTCCTTCTCATAATAAACCGATAACTTGTGCATTTTTCAAAGACAAGATCATAAAATTCTACGATCTGAAGATGTGAAGGGACTGCTCATATATGTGGGATGGGAATTGGAGTATTCGGACAGTTTCGGACATTTAAGAATAACAGGTGGCAACACGGACTGACAGAAAGAAGAAGAACGAAGCGTCCATCCGCCAAGTAGTGACGCGCGTTTGTACAGCGCTTAGTCGATAAGAGAAATACTTTATAATTATACGTTCAATACATTATTTTATAAGCAATAAATATCTAAAGCTAAAGAGGATTGGTGTGTCGTGTGCTTATTAGAGAAGGAAGTGTATTCCTACATATATACCAAAACTGATTTCTCATGTCTTTAGAAACTTTTTCTGAACGTAAGGTTCCAGACTTCAATTTGAATTTACGGTAATCGATCGAAGACCATATATTTGGCAGAGGCCACAGATTAAACACGGTCTTTGTTTAATCTTTTGGTATAGCCATAAACAATCTACATTCTGTTGCCCGAAAATTAAAAGGTTGCAATTTTTATGGAAAAGCAAGCACAATGGAAAAGCAAGTTAACAAATTTAGAAATCTTAACCTTTGTTGTCGTTCTCGAAGGTTCTATTTAGTTAAAAGTGAACAACACCAATGCTTAGCTGCTGTTTATTTTTCCTGCTGGTTAAAAGTGAACAACACCAATGCTTAGCTGCTGTTTATTTTTCCTGCTGGTTAAAAGTGAACAACACCAATGATTAGCTGCTGTTTATTTTTCCTGCTGGTTTATGTATGTATGTGAATGTAGCTACTACATATATTATTTTAATCACGCTCAATATATCATCTTCAGCTTCTGCTTGGCTGCCATAGAAAAAATAAAACATTTTATTTTCGCCTCCTTTTTGTACAATCTGATATTTTTATGGTTCTGCACAGTTTTTCATGGTTGCCAGCCATCGTCGACGTCATCGTCAGCGGCCTTGCCAGAGCAGTCGTCATCGCCGTTGAATCGTTGATAGAACAGTGGGCCACAGGAAGAAGGACACAGCCAGTACAGTCAGTCGCAAGCGTTTCCGTTTGCGTTGGCGGCAAAGTGTCTCGACACTCATACCGGAGTGTCTCCTGCTCTTGTTGGTTTTGCGCTTTTCGGTTTTTTGTTTTTGCTTTTCGGCGGGCTTGGCTCTTTTTCGGGCGTCACTTTATGCAATATATTATAAATTTGTTTATGTTGCTGGGCGCGCTTGTCTTTTCTTTGCGTTCTACATCCCTGCGGCTGTGCAAGTGCGCCGCTGCCTCGTTGCGATATATTGTTGGCGGCTGCCAGCTCCTGGCTTTGTTCGGTGTAGCCCATAATGGTTATTTACTTTTAACCTTTTTGCTTGAAACTTCGTTTTGCTGGTTTGTTGTTTGGTTATTTCTGGCGTTTGTTTTGCTGGTTTCGGCTGCTTTATGCTGTTGTTGCGCTTTGATGTGGCGCATTGTTGAAAGGCGATAAGAGCACTTACTTTTCAGTGCCGCCACTTAAGCAAAACTGCGCACACAACACTCCCAAAGCAAGACATTAAAAAATTCATGAGCACATTGAATGAGATCAATTGAAGATTTTCGCGAATGCAAACAATGGAATCGTACACTTAATTGTTGCGTTAAACGGGGCGAAATTCGAGTAGAATCGACCATTGTGAGCGGCAAATTGTTTGCTGAAAAGCGCAATTGCCAATTGTTGTGCCACATACAATCCAAGATAATATTTCCCAACAACAACAACAATTGCATAATTGTAGGTAATTGAGTTGGAAATTCGCATTTGTGACCTTTTCAAATGCGCTTTGTAGTATGAGATATTTCATTTGTAAGAAGATATTTGGTTTCTTTTTGTCGAATAATTATATGCTATAAAAGTCATGAGGGGGGAAATGGGGCTATGAGTAAGCATTATCTAAATGGCATAAAATGAAATGAGAGCTGCTGGAAAAATGAGCTATAAAGGTTAAGATATGCGCTTTATGTATTCGCATTCAGTACACATATGAGAATATCGAAAAATAGCATTCGAATAGTTACGAGGTTCTTAATCGGAAACTGTAGGACTGTACTAGAACATATGGCTACCCTGAATATAGTATGGAAGATCATGCACAGAATCTGTTGCGAAGATGAAAAAACAACAATGCTTTAATTGGTATCATAATTTTTGTACGCCATATTTTTTTTTGTCATAATAAGACAACTTACTAGCTTGCAGTCTCTCTATATAAAGGCCATTTTACTCATTCTACTGAACTCTATAGGTATATAGGGGAGAGGGGGGTACCTTCGTCCTTGGGGCACATTCGTCAAAGGCGATTTCGGTATGAAGGAGTCATCGGACATAACTGTTTATTAGTAAAAACTAACCCATAACTAGCATAAATATCCCTCACAAAGTTTGCCATCTCTATCTGAACAGCTGATAAAGTTACATTTGATTTTGTGTTTTCGCGCTTCGTTCCCGAATATTCAGGTCGGTAACGTAAGAAGTTTGTGCTGTATTTATACCATTATTTCAAACAAAATTGTATTAGTATTACTTTAATACTAATTATTTTGTAAATAAAAGTGTATTAAGTGAAAATAAAGCACTGAAATTAGAAGTAAAAAAATAAAAAGAAAAAAAGTGACACCAGGGCGGACTCGTCTTTTTTTCATGGGGCACATTCGTCAATATAACTTCACAGGTACTAAAAATCGAAATCGACTTGAAGCTTCCAAGACCCTCGAACTTGACTTAAACCTCCCGTAACCACACAAAATTAATATTAGGGTCGATCTCAGCACTTTAAACATTATATATAACAAATAATTTATAAAAAAATTGTACAATAACTACCTTTTTTGAAGCTCTTAAACATGATTTTATTTTTATTTTTTTAATGCAAAATATAATAAATACGTGTTGTGTAACCAAAACCATGTCTTATTTAGTCTAAACTAGATTTTGTATCACCTTATGGTACTTTAAAGTGTGAATGCCGAAAGTGCCCCGCCAAATGCTGAAGCTACCCTGGCATGGGGGCGCATTCAGCGAAATGACTTTTTTTTACTAATCATGAAAAAAATAATACAAACGGAACTTTTTAAAGAACTTTTAGTATAACATTTTATTGTTAAATAATGAGGTATTGTAACAGTCTAATCGGTTTTTAAATATATTGATTAGCTTCTGAAATATGGGCCTTCAAAAAAAGAGAGACGAAGGTACCCCCCTCTCCCCTACTGACTTTTTACGCATATAAGTGACAGGAAAAATAAGTTATTAAAACTAGCTAAAAAAGCACATTTTGTAAATCCACGCGCTTATTGTTATTCTGAAAGAATTTTCTATAAAATGTGATATACTCAAATGCATACTCGAATCAAATTTTTGAGTGCATATGCAAATTTTCGAACTACTTGCAAGCCATGCATTGCATTGCAAGCAATCAGGCAGCAAGCTCATTACTTAAAATGACGACGATGTGCACTTTACGCTAATACATATTGGCAAGGTGGCCACTCAATTCCATCGTGCTGCTCGCAACGGCAGAAGTGCAACAATGTGCGCAACGCCCTGTCCTCCGCACCGCTGCTACAGCCACACAGATGCAGCAATGCAACAACATGGCTGCATGTGGCTTTGTTGTGAAGCCACAATTTTCCAACCACAAATACAAATTTGCATGCATATATTGTGAGCTGCTGCTCTCCCCCACCCCACTCACCGATAGAGAAAAAGCCTTTTTTCCAAGAAGCATTTCACTACATGCAAAAATTTCCATCTACTTACAGATGCAGATACTCGCACAACAAAAGCAGCTGATACAATTTGTGCAACATGCAACAGGGTAACGGTATCAGTCCGCAACTCTGCAACTGCATAATGCAAATTCTGAAAAGAAGCAAAAGAAGAAGAAATGAGGCACGTCGCAGCTGATGACGACAGCACAAAAGCTCTGGAGAATCTGCAACTTGGTAAGTAACTGAAAGAGAACCAAAATGCACTAAGTAAACAATGCATGCTGGCAGATCTGCAGGATAAAGGGATAACATGATGTGCCGCCGATGAAATGCCACAGCGACTTATATATAATGCAAGGCAACTGGCATGGCAAAGAGTTGAGGCGACACTGAGACACTGAGCTGCTGAGGGGAGCCGCTCGCTCGGCAAACACAAAAGCCATGAGCCTGTAAAAAAAGATGTCCGCCATCAATAGGAAAATTCGAATTGTCCATTCAGCAACGTGCCCGGCAGAACAAAGCGTACCAGAGAAAGCTGACATTTCCGCTGAAAGTTATTGCACTAAAACCTAATGAATCTAATAATTTTTTCTTTATTTCGAAATCATTTGACGTGTGATATCACATATTAGTTTTAAGATATATGTAGCTCGAATGGAGTACATATTTATTATAATTCTCTATATTCCGGAAAAAACATGTATTGGGTGTGCAACTAAGTTTCCGCCTTTTTTTGCTCGAAAAAAACCATTCATTTCAATAACTAAATGAATTGATACATTATTCAAAGTATTGGCCATCGGAAGCTATGACCTTTTCCCATCTTTCTGGTAACATATGGATTCCGCGCCAAAAGTACTGCTCATTTTTCGAGACCAAGAATGTATCAAACCAATTTCGGATACCTTGTGAAGCGTATCCCGGTGAGAGCGTTCTGCATCGATCGAAATAAGTAGTCAGTAGTCAGTAGTCAGACGGGGCAAGGTCCGGGCTATAAGGCGGGTAAGCCAAAACTTCCCAACCACTGTTTTCCAAATAGTTTTTAACCGGAATAGCAACATGTGGCCGAGCGTTGTCATGATGGAAAATTATGGATTCGTGTCTGGTCGCATATTCTGGCCGACTGTTTAATCTGCTCTATAGGCTTATAGACATCAATAGTCATAATAATGTGAAATATCAACATTAAAAAGTGTTTCAAAAGTAAAACTCGTTGGAATTTCGTATTATAAGGATTTTTGACTTCGTTAGGAATTATGAATAGAATAAAGGCTTTTACATTTCATATGTTTGATTTGTACTCATTTCTTATTCGATTCAAAGATTTTCTTATCGCAGCCTTCGATGCAGATTTTGAAATGGAGACAACTAAAATTTAAAATGCTTTCAAAATATTTTGACTTATAGCTTATTCTTCCGCGAGTCATGCAAGTAATTATTTTATTATATATGGCCAATCATATGTGAGATCTCTAGAGTCTGGGGTCAATATGTACCCTAAAACTGATACTAAAATTTTTTCAAATATGTCACTCTGGTCACCTCCTTTGCATCTTCCACATGAATGGTGCGCGAATAAACCAATCTGTAGGCAAATATCGTGCTGATGGAATATGCACTTTTTGCTGCAGTCTAACCTAACAAAGAAATGCATCAAAAAAACAGCACCACAGGCAACTCCACCGCTACAGTGACAACATACGACGATGACGGTGACGTGATGGCCACAAAAAAATTCAAATCTCCCGCAAACGACACTTAAACTAACTTCTCAGCACGCAACGTCAATTTGACTTTGGCGTATCGGCTTTGACACGATGACACTGAGCTTTGTTCACATACCCACCAGTGCCAGCGCTGAGCCCCAACCCGCTCCACCTTCTGCTCTTGGCGCCAACATTGGCACATGATTTGCTGTAGATATGTCATTTGTGTGTTGCTGCCTTTTGTTTGCTCGGCCGCTGGAGATGGCGCTGTTGATGCCGCTGTGGCGGATGCTGCTGTCGATGGTGTTGCCGATACGTAGCAACACTGGCAGCTGGCAGCCCAATCCAATCCATTCTCAGATCACAGATATTTCTTATGTCATTACGTACATATATTGAACTTGCATGCTTCATTGATTACACAAACGTGAATAAGCAGTTTCCTCGCGCCAGCAACGTGGCCTCCATTGCGCCTGCTGTGCTGCTGTAAGGACATGTGAAGAGTGTGTGCTTCTTTGGCAGGTGTCTGCCTTTTGGCATTGGTGCTCGATCCTTCTATCTGGCAGCAACTACTGCAGTATTTATGTGTGTATCTTCTCGCCTGGCGCTCGTCAGTGGATCAAAGTGCGTTCGTATGGAAGAGTGTGGTGCGTCTGTTGTATGTGAAATTTATTCATTTCGATGTTGTTAAGTCAGCAGTGTTCTTTGAAAGCTGTGCAGGAAGAGCCTGAGCACATAAATTTTATGCTTGCCATGCCATAAAATCCTGTATACGAAGTGAAATGCAGTGAAATTTGTCGAACTCAGAATGATATTCGAAATCCACTCAAGTGTGCAATGAAATTTGAGCATCGAAGCGAGGAGGCTGCGGTTTCGTGATGAGATGGAGCAACCCTGCCATAGATAAGCAATAGCAAGCAAATGTCCTTTAGGAATACTTTACGCGCAGCTGCCAATGCAGAGACAATGATATTTGCAAATCTGGAAATAGACAACTTTGCCAATAATTTCGACCTGTGGGCCTTCTGCTTTCCAGTTTTCTAAGCTCTAGGGAGAAAGCGTTGCGATTGTGTAATAAATGCTGTCAATACAGAAGTAAATGTTGAAGCAAATTTTAGTAATTAGCAAGAAAAAAAGGATTAAAAAACTTCCCAAAAAAGAATTACCATAGAAACTTCAAAGCAAAATACAAAATCACTTGGCAATGGTAAAATTTTTTTTAAAAAGAACTGTAACACTTGCAAATTTTTTCAGAAGCAAATGAGTTTTTAAGCAAATAAATTGATTTCTGAAAAGGGAAATTTGATTTAAGAGATCAGCACTTTTAATTGTATTTTAACTACTCGTAATCAATTTCTGAATCAAAAATGTGCACTTGAGAAATCAAATAAACTTTTTCTGATTTTACTAATATAAATTCATATTCTTCAACTCTGAATAAAATTTGTATGTTTTGAGTTTAATTTTTCGTGAATTTTTGAAATTAGTTCTAATCATAATTCAATTTGTACGTTGCTGAAATCAATCAATTTAAAAAAACAGAATTCAAGTTTGTTGTTTACATTCTGAAAACTATGTCACTAAGCTGAAATGTTTTTGTCAATTTCTGAAAACTACTATGCCTTAATCTATTTATGTCTTTCTGATATCAATTAGACTATAATGAACCATTTTGAAAATTATTTGACAAAACCAAAAATCAATTTGCCAGTATCGAAAACCAAATTGACTTATCTGAGTTCATATTAACGGCTTCTGAAATCAATCTTGTAATGATGTAGATGTGCTGATGGCAAAATGTCTAATAGCAATTTGTATGTTGTTGCTTACGTTTGAGCGAAATTTTATGCAAGATACTGCTATAAATCAAGTATACACTTTTCAAAAAGATAACGACAGGAAGTGTAAGCAAGTTAAAAAATGCTGCTACTTTATTTGAGCGGAAACTGCAGGCGCTGTAAAGCAAGATACAAAATGCTTCCACTATTATGTATATACGCCTATTTTATTTGTTGTACCAAGAAAGCAATAAACTACCGAAAGCACACTCACAACACATACACACCACACACAGCGATACTCACCGTATAACAACACCTTGCATGCGGCTTAGCTATGCAAATTACTTCCTGCAGTTTGCAACTCGATCGCAGTTCCGCGCCATTCGCAGCGGCGTCCTACCACAAATTCACTTTTAAAATTATACCATAGCATAAAATCACTTGCACCAAATTCCTTGAAGGATAAACTCACAATCATTAGTGTAGAACAAAGCGCCGAGAATTTACTAGCGGATTGCATGTTCGCTGCAGCAGCGCAGCAGGGGCGGTGGTGGGGGCGGCCGCAAAGCACTGAATTCAAATGAGCAGAAAAGCCGCAAAACAACGAAACCGCAATACAGCGGAGAGCAGTTAGAAGAAAGTACAAAGGAAAAAATCGTATTAAATTACGGCATTATGCAGAAAACAAAAGCAATGAAAAAATAATAAGAGAGCACAAAAGGAAAATGGCAAACACCAAAAAAAGATTTAATGCACTTTTTGCCGCCGCTTTGAGTTGAGTGGGCGTCGCCCGCTGCGCACTTCAATGCCTTCTAGGTATAAGCCTCGAAGCCGCGAATTCTAGTTGCTGTTGGTGCAGCGAGCGCCCATGGCTGCTTATCCTCATCTCACTTGACCTTTTGCCACTTCGATATCGACACCTGCGAAAAAATGTGCAATTTAAATTTCTTTCAATTCTGCTCTTTGTTTTTGGCTAACATGGCAGTGAAGCGTGAAAAGCGTAATTGCTTTGGTCGAAATCTATTTTTACTTTTAAATGTCGAAAAGTGTAAGTCAATGCGGCAGCATGTTGAGCTGCCACTTGGCGGTTGCTGCTGAAGCGCTGCCACGTTCAAGTGCTGCACCACTGGCCATGTGGCCCCTTTCAAGAAGTCACTACACTTCAATGCACTCGAATGGCAGCCCACTGCCGCGCAAATCGCTTAACTCCGGCCAGACATTGACCCAACTAGTCTGCAATGCGCTCCCAGCATTTCCTCTGCATTTCGCTTTGTTATATTCCAATAAAAGATATTCTCACTTGCAGCCAGCGTTGCCAGCTGTGGTAAAATATTGCAGTTTTGGCCTTTTTCGTAACAAACATGAATACGAATTTATAAAAACAGTTTAGTTAAGGAGCAGCTCTGGAGATTTTATGCTGGTATTTGAGTATCTTAAGAGCGCTTTTTGCAGAAATTCTGCTCAACGAGGAGCCATCTCAACTCTTGCTTAGACTTAAATAATTTCAGTGCATAAGAGTCAATTAGTTTTTCTGCAAAATTGTTAATTAAGTGAATAAGCAAGGTTCCCACGAGTATGAACACTGAAAGCGCAAAATGTGTATGGCGCATTAGAAACAGCTGGCAACTCTGCTTGCAGCAGTTCACATTTTACAGCTGCAACTGCCACGAGAGTTGTGCAACATTACGCCGTACAACTAATCACTGTCCGGCGAACTTGTGTTCAAGTAGTAGTAAAAGTTGTTGTCGTTCTTGTTGTTGTTACTTTTATGTTCGCAATCGTAGTGAAAGAGGTGGGGCTATGTGGCCTGCCTGCTAATGCTAGCCATTTTGAAAGAAAACAGATAAGCGCTCTGCCAGCGGAAGACAGGAGGTGAAGGCGGCGCAGAAGAATTGCATTTTCGACTCGCCTGATTTATTTTGCTGCTTCCGTTGCAACGGAAATGAAATGAAAAAAAATCGCATAGAAAACAACTGCCAAAGCTTGGCTGGTGTGAGTGTCTTACAAGCACAACTCCCACTTCTGGGCAACGCCTGCCTGAATGACGCAAATTTCCCCCCTCCCCCTAAACAAAGAAACTGTGCAAGAAACAGTTTAAATTTCTATAAAAACGTTTTCGGTTTTTGCGTCTTAAGCGCGTTTTTGCGTGCTGCGTGAGCGCAGCTCGTAAATCATGGGCGGTGTCGCCATCAAGCGAAAAATCTGCCCCGCCAAAAGCCGCAAAAAATGGAGAAAAGTAGAAGAGCCGACAGACATCCAAGCCCAAGCGCGCGCAAAAAGCTGAAACACCAAACGCCATGAACGTTTGTGGCTAGCCATGAGCACTATTGCCAGAATTTCCGGAACTTAATATTTTGTGCAATAATAACTGCGAGCAGCCGCTCTGCAGGTTTAGCGGCAGCAGCAGCGGGGAAGGCAGATGCCGACGCCATTGCAGCGGCGATAAAAACTGGCGATAAAATGGTAAACAGCGTAACAGCTGCAAGAACAAGTGCTCAGCTCGGAGGTGGGCGTGCAGGAGTGTCCGTACATATAGTCGTATACGTAACTGCAGTGCGATGCGCAGATAGCAGCTGCCATTATGCTCAAGGCGGAAGTGAGTGCACAAGCGGGCTGAGAAGTAGTTATAGCCGGAGCGAGGGGTACTTGAGGTAATTCGTTTCTTTGAAGTCGCTGAAAAATCAGCGGTAATTCAGTGGAAAAAAGTCAGAGGTCTTCGAAAAGAACGAGTCCCAATTTAATGAAATTTACTTTTATATTGCTGAATAAACTTATGTCAAATTTACTATAAACATTTTGTTGGCAATGCTCATATATTAGCATACAAAATTCGAAGAGTTCAGGAACTTAATGCTGACCTCTTAATTGAATGGCAATATTGGAAAAAAATTTTTGTAATAAAAGTTATTTGTTTACAATACGTTATTAAATTGTTTCATTTTCGTTTATTCTTTAGGCGGACCTTTTATGAGATTGGCAGAGAAGCATCGCGACGATACACAAAATAGGCATTCATATCGAAAGATACATTTCGTAGATTAGGCAACGTAAACCGAATTTTCATTACATTTTTATTCTTTTGTTTAGCTACAAAAAAAGTTGTTTGCAGACAATTTGAAAACTTATTAAACTGCACATTTCATGGTATTATCCAGCGAATGTCGTCGCGGTCAGACAGATAGAAGGGAAAAACATTTACAAAAATAATAATTATTGAAACTTATTCATTTATATTTCATAACACTATTGTTAAACCGAAAATCATACTGATTAGAACAAGTTGTAAAACCTGAATATATTCGCAAAATTTTTGTAAAAATAATAATGTAAGGTTTTCTAAAAAAGGTTTTACATGCATGAAAGATTCCTCATGAGCTAATTTTAATGACCTAGAACACCGAACGAAAAGGATATGCTTCAAAAGTTCCAGTTCTTTTTTTTTATTTTCAATTGGTCGCTGCTATTTTCTTTAAACGTAGCGGCCATTTTCACTTGACTGTGCGCTTCTTCATCTACTCGGCCCCTATCTCAGCTTCACTGAAATTTGGTTATATCAGCTAATCTGGCGACATACAATCGCACCGGCAAGGCAACAAAAAAGTGTATGACCGACCTGCATCTCTGATATCCGTATTTGTTTTGGGCAACCGTCTGCAAGTCTGTTCACTTTGTCGCAAAATACTTCATTCTACCGCACTGAAGATGAAAAACGAACTGGAGCAATCTTGATCAAGAGTAGAGCCATCTCCTGCGGCACGATGCCAATTCGTAGCAATAAAAGCTACTGAGGGTCAATACGGTTTGCTGTCATTCAAACAACGGCAGTGATTTATGAGTGCGAAGAGAGTAAGTGGGAATGACGGGAGTGTATTCGCTTCAATGATGCGGCAATGCCGACTTTTTTTATATCAGCTCTTTGCTTGTTTTCAAGTTGAAACAGATCTTTGGCAAGTTTTAAATATTATAAAATTTTAAAGAAATAATATTTTCAATTTAGAAAAGGAAAATTTTCTTTCTTTATAAGACGAGCTTTTCGAAGAGATAGGACAAATGAAAAGAGAAGAGTACATACTTTCTCGTACTGTAAGTTTCTTTTAACATTTGCAACAACAACATCAACGACAAAGTGACAAAATTTCTTAGCTAAAGGTATCCGTGTGCGAATGAGTAGGAAATTTTATAGACAGGAGTTCATAAACTTTTTTTAATGCACAGGTACTCTGAATTGACAATCAAGTGCATGCTTTAAATAGTTAAAAAATATCTAATTTTGCTTAAGAAAACTCTTCTTTTCTGTATTACTTAACCTAAAAAAAATGTATCTCATTTGAACTCAAAGCAATCCTTTAACTTACTGCCTCACTGGCACATTATCTTAAACTCCAATTGCACGGTTATGGTTTGCTTAATTCTGCCTTTGTATCTCGTTCAACTGGACGATCAATTAAGCTCACATGCCAGACAGGCGAATTATTAATTAAACACAATGGCACATTCTGCCAAGCGAAATAAAAAATGACAGCCAAGCCCCGGCCCTAATTGAAATTACCAACATGTTAATTGTATATGTTTGACTAATATTAACACCTACAAAGCAAACACATGCATGAGAACAACAACAACAATAGCTACTACCTACACAACCACAAGCACTAAAATGAAATCAGCCAAAATAACGATGTAGCTTGTTTGTCGGTCGGTCTGCATGTGAAAGACTGTTGACACGCAATCGCTTCTTCACGCTATATCCGGAGTGACAACACTCGGCACGGCGAGACAAAGAGACAGGCGAAGGGAGCGCCCGTTGGCTACCCGCCGCTGACTGGGTTGGTTTTTCTATCAATGCACTTCAATCAATCTCGGCCATTGAGCATGGGACAGTGGCCAGCAGCAAAGTAAAGGACAGGATGGCATATCGACCCCTCCCAACTGCTGTCGCATACCACGTGCAGACGTGAAGAGACCAGCGTGGGCAGCGATAGTTCGTATAGGGCTGCTGAACTAATGGCCAGACCTTCAAGGCACTCTGGATGTGAGCAGGCTTGTCAGCCCGTGCATGGTTTCGTTAGGAGGGAACTGTTGCTGAATCATCCTTTCGCACGCAATGTCATAGCCGGACTGCTGAGAGGGTGAGTGGGAAATGAAAATGTGAGCAAGAAGCAGGCGGAAAATGAAAGCAGTAGCACAGCCGGCATCGGCGACAAGGGCCACGGTCACGTGAGCAGGAGCAGACGCAGCAGTCGCTTGAGTGGCGCCCAAGACGTGCCTGAAGTGTGAACAGCAGTTGCTTGGAGTTAACATTGCAAACTGTAAAGTCCTCGGCGCCAACGTTGCTGTCACTGCTGACGCTGGCTGACATGGAACGGCCGGAGCGGAAGTGAAAACGAGCGCAAGGCTACGCAGCGGAGAATGAAATAACTCGACTCATCGAGGCACTGACTCGGCTTTGTTTGCCTTGTGCAAATTTGATGAAATGAATTTGGTATGCAACTCGTGCGTGTGCTGTGCCGTCCAAGGCAATTGAAGCGTTCGCAGACGCTTTCATCATTTAATTATTTGCTGCGTGAATTGTGTGTCAAGTTGGCAGACGAAGCCTTTAGACTGTTGCCAGTTTGTTAGCGTGCATAGTTGCTGGCACATGTTAATATCAGTTGACATTATCTAAGAGCATGCTTATGAACCTGCCAGCTCAATTACACATTCGCAGCCAGTGGGCGCACTCTGACAGCGTTTTGACGAGGACGAATGCGGAAAAGCAAAATGTACATATTATCAGCATGTATATTAATGGTTGTATACAATCAATTATTGTGATTTTGCAACTCAAAATCAATTAAAATTGTTCGCCATCATATAATTTAACAGTCGATTAGCTGTAGCAGATTAGCCAAATAATTTCAAATTATAATATTTCTCCAATTACTCTTAATTCCTCAGAGCTATGAATGTAACAATTTATGTAAGAAGCTTTCGAGGTTGACCATTTTGACATTAAATAAAACTGGTAAGTTAAACTTTGTTATGGGCTGCAGAGATACGAGTACTATATACATACATAGTTATGTAACGTAGATCCCATTAAACAAAATTATAGGCTAAGCTTTTAAGCTGGTTCAAAGCTGGTTTTTTCTGGTTCTTGGCTTTTGATTGTTGAATGCGAAAATATTGTATATATTTAAAATATGCAAATAAGATCTGGTAATTCCATTTGTTAGACTTGCTCACACAGGCTAATCCACATATCAAGAAATCCTAAAATAACTGATTCCCCACAATCACTTTGAAGTGCCTTGTCGCTTTACAGATTTTCATTCTAACGTAGCTATTGAATTACAACAATCGTTTGTTGTTGTTATTGTATTTGTTGCAGCACCGGCGAGTTGGTTGCATTATTCACTTTGCGCCCGCTGCTTCTTTTGACATGCTTTCTACTCTTTTTAAAGAATTCTGAGTACCCCTCACCAACGCAAAAATGCCAGCAAGTTCTTTCGAAAAACCTTTCTGCAGTTGTTGGTTGCTCTCTTATTTGCTTTTGTTGTTGCTTATGTTATTGTTGTTGCGCCAAAAGATGTTCCGTAGAATATTACATTATTTCGCTGTGGCTTTGTTTGCACAATGAAGGTCCTCCAGGAGTTCAGCAGTGCGCAGCTGGTCTCATGTGGTCCGTAGTCCTTGCGCTGGCACTCCGGCCAAGTGCCCAACTCGCGCCCACACAGTTGACAACTCGCAACAATTTGTTTCATTTTAAAATGAGCTGGTAGCTGCAGCCGGAGGTAACGAATGAAGTGACTTCAGCTGGGGATGCTCTCGAACGCGCGTATTTGTTAAGGATGTGCGCCATGTGTGGCTGTTGCTGCACTGCATCACATGCATGTCCCCAGTTGCAATTCCATCTTATTTCAGTTATTTACGTGCGTCTATTCTTTGTTTATTTAAGCCATATGGCTGAAAGTGTGCAGATGCCAAATAGCACAATAAATTGCAACTAGCGAAATATTACACAATTGGAACTCCCTGAATTGACAAAAACTTGGCAACAACATGGCGCTGTGTGCCTGCAGTGTTGCCAGCATTCCCTTTTGTTGCCAAACAATGCAATTCGATTTATCGAGTGCATGTCCTTTGTTTATTTTACAACGGAATGGATGTAATGCAATTAGAATCGGATAAGGAAAATTGCATGTGATGCTACTTGCCTTTTTTATCCGTTTGAATCCATACTTGGAATTATCACAGAATTGCCATTAGAAAGCATCGCTAGCTAAGAATGTTAGCTAAGAATGTTGGCAGGTTCAAAGCGAAAAGACGTAGTTGGACGCTGCTTTAGTGCCAACAAAGAGAAACTGTTAAGACATCAGGCATAAATTCAACTGAGAATAGTTCTTTAATTCAGTATTCCCAGAGATTGACAGCAAGAACAACTGGCAGTGTTTATGACTTTGAGCATTCATAACAAACAGTTTGTTGCCATTATTTTCTCCAACACTGTATCTGAACTAAGAATATGTACAAAAAACCGTTGTCGCTCTACAACTTCGGCCTGAAGAGCCAAACCAAACAAAAAGTTTTTAATTTAAAATATGTATAACAATTAATTTTGCACAAACATGCTTTATAATTAAAAAATTCTTTTGTAACAGCCGAGAACAAAACAAGCGCGAGAGAAAGAAACTACGCTACGCTCACACACACAAGTGCATACAGACAGATACACACATACATACATACGACGGAAGTGCGGAATGTGAGGAAGAGCTGGAATTAACAGCAAGAAGAAGAACAAGAATGCCAACCCCACAAAAGTAACCAAGTTACGCCAATTTTACGAATTTCACACAGCCACAAAAAAAACTCAAATGTAAAGAAAATCCTCGGAAAAAATATAATGATATAAATGAGAAAATATTTCGCTCTTCTGGCTTTTATGTCTATGCAAAAACAAAATTACATTAAGTTGTTAAGTTACCCTTTCAGACGGATGGACGGACGGAAGAATGAAGCAAAGTATGAACGTAGAGAAGAATGCGTGTACAAAAGGACGAAGGAACGCAAGTTCGAGGGAATATGTACTATTACGGGACATGCTCATGAGCTGGTCCAACGCGTGAGAAACGTAGCCCCAGCACTTACGTCACCAGGGTATCGCAGCAAAATTAAATTTTTTTCAGAAAATAATGTTGTATGGGGTTCCGTTCCCCTCAAGGGAAAAACCGGAACACTTTCATTTCAGTTAACGACTTTGAAATTTATTTTGAATTTGTTAAATGTAGATAAAACATGCTTGGACAACTGACTGCATATTTTGATAGGTACTACAAGTAGATTCACCTCCTCCTGGCATGGCATTCGTACCCAATGCGTATGGCGAACAACTCTTTCATTTACGCATTCACGTAATTTCGAAAACGTGCTACAAACTCTTAAAGTAAAGAAAAGAAAATTAAACGACCCGAAACGAAATGAAATGAAATGACGTAGCGACAGATACCAGCATTTCTTTTTTTTCGGTGCCAAAGCAACAAATTTAATCATCGTCAAGCTCGCCAGTGCTGATTAGGGTTGCTGTACCCAACTTTTTTCCATAGCCGGAGTAATTTATTGTTTGCAGTGTAATTAACCTATGTTTCCGTCGTATTTTTGGCTTTAGCACTTCAGCTGTAAGAGAGAGCGAATTAACCTTTTTGTGGGCTTATATTAAACAACGAAAAAATTGCACAAAGATGGACGCTCCGTTGAGACGGGCACTCGAAAAGCGAAAAGGACATTGCAAAAGCAAAGAGATTTGCGTGTTCTTGCCGTGTTCGGTGAACCTGACCCATTGCCGAGCCACGTCAACATTAGCTACAATCTAAAATTGACACAAAAACCTTGACGAACGGCAAAGCAGTTTTTCATTTTTTGATTAAATTAAGCAATTTATCGGGGGCTTAGCTTCAACAAATTGCTAGCTTTATTCTCTGCTCGAATTAAATCGTAGTTTTTTGTGAGTATTAAGCTGTTAATTGCTTCAATTTATTTGTAGCTTATAGTTAGCTCGTTTATTGAAGGACACACGTATGGTAATTAAGTTTCACATGTGCAAAAGGATTTCGTTGATTTGACGAATATCCCAGTGGACTACTGCAAAAAGATAAAGAACAGCCTATGTTATTTCACTATAATTTGTAATATACAATTAGTTACAAATAAATGATAAAGCATACTAACTAACATGCTGACAAACTGTTAACAATATCTGAAAAATTATTATGTTATTGGCAGGTCATCGCTTGAAAGGTGATAGAAGAATTCCTTGGAAGCTACGTAGATAAGGCGAAGAATTGTTTTCTATGCTTGATTAGACAGATAAGCCAAGTCTGGTAACATGTTTGCCGTAGAAGCCGTGACCACTTCTCGGTACTTATATTGCATATTGGAAGTTTGATAACATATTGAGTACCTTCTATAGTATCAGAAGTGCGCTAAATAATAAAAATTTCAATGTCTTCATATAATTGTCGGATTCCAGCGTTGTAACCCTTTTTACCAACACGATGAGCGGTACCTCAAGCATACCAGTAAATGCAAAGCAAAATTATTGGCTACATGTTGTCGAATTTAACAACAAAGCTGCATGTCCTGTTGGCAGCAATTTGGCCCCCACCCTCAACATTTTATGGCGTTGAACATTTCCGTTTCCGTACGCCCCAGTTGTTGCCCATGTATCCGGAGTTAGAATATATGAGCATCTGCATGTGCTTCCAGCAGCTCATAACAAAGTGCTGGATATAACTTTGAAGGTTTTATGCCCGGACAAGAGCAGCCAACAACAGCACAAGCAGCAGCAGCAACAATAACGAGCAGCTCTGCCAGCGCTCGAGCACCACAGCGCTGCTAATGGCAGCCTAATGGCTTTGTAAACATCTCGAAACAATGGGACCCAACAGCGCGTGTAAAATTCACACAATAATTAACAGGAAATGGCACAAGAGAAATCCATTTTACATATTCCGCTAACATGCGAGTACATAAAAGTCGTCGGCTTACTTTGAGCGGCCGTTCAAAATATGCCGCAACATTTTTAAAGCCTTTCACGCTGAGCACTTGAGTGTATAAATATATATCTGGATTCCCAGCTACGCTCGGGGAGTGTATTTATCTGCGCGCTGCGCTACTTTTTTCTTTCATTTTACACATAAATCGTATTTTTAACTCTTTCTTGCAGATGGCGCTCTTGATAACATGATCGATGACTACAAATTCATGGCCGACAAACCGCTGCAGCAACCGGCTTAGCTTTAGGATTATGTTAAAGTTAAAGTTCAATGTGTTTATAACAACAAGACAACGCTGTATGTAGCTGGCTGATATCGGGTCAGATCTGTTTTCTATAGTATTTGGTCCCCTTCAACCAGCTGTAGCAGTGATTGATACCAACGCTTGGATTTAAAATTTTGAAGTGAAGTGTTATTCTATTGATATCAGCTGATTGTGATGTGCTAATATATATGGTGAAAAGGGTCATAAAATATATGTCTCTATTGATCTATTATTTTTATATATATCAAACAAATGCATACAACATTAAATAAATATTACAGATAAGCAAATCGCACTAGCTTCTTTTTCTTTCGGCGGGAATTTTACAAATGCATTAAAATTATAGTTTAAATGTTTTTTTAATAAAAGCAGATATTGATAGGTGCCGTCGTGGCTCAGTGGGTAAGTCGGTGTTGCGTGGAGTTGGTGGTTCATAACTAAAAAAAAAGCAACTACGTTGGCAATTCTCCGAGAGTATACTTTGCCATGTAAATAAAAGCTGTTCAATTCCCGTTCCCAACTCCAGACAGACGGAATACTGGAAATCAACACAGCAAGTGATTCTGATCATTTCATCAATTCGAAAAATACTCACACAAAATTTCAATTTGCTGCTTTATTACATTTTCAAATTTTCGGTTCTGCTCACAAGAAATGAAATGCAAATATTAATTTCAATCATACTTCAATCGTTCTAAATTTCAGATTTTCGCAATGAAACGCAAATACAAGCACACATGCAAATATGCTCGTATGCATGCAAACATGTGTGTGTACACAAGTGCGGGATATATTTGAGCACTTGAAGGCATCCTTTCAGCATATTCGCACATCCGTTCAGAAGTGCCGAAACTCGGCTGCCGTGTGAAATATTTGCGCAAAACTTCAATGCTCAATAGTTGAATGTGTGCGAATGTAGAATCGCCCGACTCATTCGAGGAAGCTCATCCGTTGGCTGAGGACGTCATGTCATTGCAGCCAAATTATCATTCATCAATCCACTCACTTTGCAATAAAATGCGCCATTTGCATTTCCGCGCTGCACGGCGGCACTACTTGTTGCAGCCATTGTTGGCTTCGAAGTGCGCACCCGCTTCCCCTCCACCCTTCCTATGCTAATTTTGGTGCATTAAAATTGTGCGGTCGCTGGTATGGGGGAGCACTCATAAAGCACTCAAGCACCGCACACAAATTGAAAATTATTTCATGGCATCGAATTTCACTTCGTCGCCATAAAATAACAATTTGCATGTTTTTGCTGGTTGGCGCACACGGCAGCAGAAGGATCGTCCTTTGTGTTGTCAATTGTTTCGAAGCGTTAATTACCGCTACGCCATGTTGCGTGGTGTTCGCGCTGGTGTTAGTGTTTCTATACATTTCGCTGTGCTGCCGCAGCCTGAGCTATTAATTTCAATATCAATGTCAAAATTATGCACATTCTGCCATCGATTTTGCTCAATGAACGCTTCAGGTGTGCACAATTTAACACTCATTGTTTCTATTTTTAAAAGCGGCATTTGAAAGCGTTCTGCTATGATGCAAAAGGCCCAAAGTGGAAAAGTGAGCTTGGTTTTATAAAATCAAAAAGCCTTTTCTTTCCTAACATCTTTTCCATCTTTGTGCTCTTATTTAAGAATAATGAATACGCTGTGAAGGGTTCACACATTTTATTCTAAAAATAGTTCAATACTTCGGAAGAAGAATAGATTTATTGACATTTTAAATATAAACTCCAGCTAAAAATGAACCTCAAAGAATCTTGGAAAAAAAAGTAATAAGTATGTATGTATATGTAGCTGTATGTTTTCATGGCTTCTTTCATTTACCGTTAAATTAAGATTAAGAAAGTCGAAAGTATAAAGGGTTTTGCACCTGAAGGTCGAGTTTTTTAGGGTTCGGGTCACTTTGCTTGGATTAAAAAAATATTTGTTTCGCTGTCGGTTTTACATTGAAAGGAAAAGACCAAGAGATTTGGAATTTGGTCTCACCTTGAAAAAATTGCATTCTTCTTTCTATGTATCCATTTTAAAATATAGTTGTAGAACAAAAGATCCATTCCGCAGTCGCGGTGCACACCAAAGGCCTTCTAACAGTAATATATAGTTCCAAAGGCTAACTAATGTACCTTTTCCTGAGAAATAATGCGATTATAATATGCATCCGGATATGAAGAAAACTGTTAGAACACATAAAATACAGCAATTACGACGCCTTTAGTAAGGTAACTTCTAAAGATTTTATTAGATTTTTGTTGAAATGTTTTCAATATGAATCATATATTTGATTTCTTTTCCACATCTTCAGACCTTGTCTCTTTTTAGTAATATTTTCCATCAAGTACATAATTTTAGTGCTCTTAATCGAATCGATCAAATATTGATTTTAAAAATACACGCCAACTAAATAAATATACAGAAATTGCTTACAAAACTGCAACTGCTGCTTGCTACTCTCCTCGATGCATCGATCCGCATTTCAAAGCACCAATTGTCAAGCTGCAGTCAATTTCTCATGAACAAAAGCAGCGAAAGTGCTGACAACCGCAACAATTCTAGAATTTTTGCAACATGAACGCCAGAAAGGAATTCAGTCAGGCCAACAGAGCATGAGAGATTGCAACTTTGTTTGGCAAAAGCCATCATTTTTCGTGAGCCCCGCCCACCTGCCCGCCTCTTCGTGTACACAATAAAATGCAAACACGACAGCCTCAAAGAAGGAAATGTCGCCAATCGTGCGGAACCTTGCTGCATGTCGCATTCCTTGCGGATCTCTCCGCTGTGGCGGAATAAAGTTAAGAACACAATTCGTATTACATTTTGTTGTTGTTGTTGTTGTTGGTACTTTGTAGCGAGTGCATGCGGCAAATGCAGGCAGGCAAGTTGCCTTTGTATAACAAGAACATATGCATCAATATAACTATATACACATATTAGGGGTGTCAATCTCGATGGATTTTGCCAATGCCAGCAGAATTTCGGGCTCAGGAAATTGGATGGATGCTCGGTTTTGTTCCTAAATATTAATTCTTTAGAAAATAAAATATAATTGGGGAGTTCACAGTTCCGTGCTATCTAGTGTGCTTTCCTTGCCGCCTGCTAAATTAAACCCACTTTGCCATCTGGCAACGTTTTTTGTTGTTGCTTTGCACGCAAACAAGAAATACCACTAGCTGAAAAAATTGACAAGCGTTGGATCGTGTTTTTCTTTCGTCATAAGCTGGCATTTCTCATCAGCTGTTTTATTCGCGAAAATGGAAACAGATTTTGAGCAAATTTTATTGAATTCTCAGAGAATAATCACACACTACTTCTATTTTGATGGAATATTGCTTTTTGCGAGAGTAATAAATCCTTAATAATCGCTTTAGCAAACACTTGTAATGCGATTGTGGCAAATTAAGAATGGTCCATGAAACAGGGGCGCTCAGAGTTTTATTTTACTATCGTGCTGAAGTTGCCAGATGGGAAATTTAGAAGGAAACTGTGAATGCCCCAAATATAATTTCACAACTGAAACCTAGAAGTTTCGGAGCGCCAGAGTCGGAGCCATACCCATGGCTCCATTCTAAAGAAGACTAACTATAAGTCGACTTAGAAACTATTTTCGTTTTTTAGTATAGTTAGGATAATTCCAAAATTTTAAGTGGCATTCATCTTATGCTAAATCATAAAGAAATATCAATTTCACTTTTATTGCTGATATCGTTTGAAAATTCTTTATTGAAAATTCTTCTGAATCTTTTAGATTTAGTGTTCTCTAAATGAAGTCATATGTAGATATGACGCTACAAATGGTAGACGAACTTAGGCCGAACTCTCTTGCATTCCCTTTTATGCTCATTTAGATTCTAATGGAATATAGGGGAAGCTATATTTAGTCAAAGTACGAGAGGGAAAAAATTTTAAATAAACTTTTATTTTAGTTGCATCATATTGGGACTGTCAGAGAATGAAGTTGTAACCCTCGCCCGAATATAATGCACATATCTACTTACGCATGCGGCGCTATTCCGGAAATGAATGCCCTATATATGTATATGTATGTATGTATGTATACAGCAGTCCACTTCAACAAAGCTTCTTGCAGGCTTTTGGTATTTTTGTAAATATTATTGCTGGCAAAAGAGTTAAGAATGTATTTATTGCGGTTGGTCCGTCAATCGGTTTGTCTGTCCTGCCAGCAGCCAAAGGAACTTCATTCTGATTGCTGCTCATATTTCTGCAATGCCACGCGCCATGCAAGTAGATGCTGGATTGGACAAATAGCCAGTGTAAAGAACGGCCAGACCGACAGACGGAACGACGAGCAAAAATTCAATTGTATTGCAGCGGATGGATGGGGGCGTATAATGCTTATTTATTCCATGAATAAATGGAAACAATTTTTCTCATTTGATGTGCAGTCGGTTGGACATCATGCGGCCGCATTAAAGACGGTCGCTCCGGCCGAGCAAAGGGTGAATGGCAGTGTCTGTTGTGAAAAGGACAAATTAGCATTTTTCCATTATTATCATACACACACAGACACATGTACACACTGGGCATGTGTGTAGCTGTGTGAGGCGAGCAATCTCTGCGCAGTTGACCCAGTTCTCTAACGTTGGAATTCGTTTTGAGAGTCGGAAAATTTGTATGAAGCCGCCCTGAGGTAATGCAAAAACTTTGCAATCTTTCTTTTGCCAGTTTGCAAGATATAAATCTTTGAAGCTGACTTTCATTTCCACATGCTCATGAATAATTTTCAAATTTAAAACCATGCACACACACACACGTGAATTTCTGCCGCTGTGGCGCAGCGCCGTTTATGGCCGCTTATTGCCGGGCGCAGTCAGCTGCCCTGTCTAATGTCACCGTGGTTGGCCTGCTGGCACACACGCGCGCTCGCTGGGAATCCCTGCAAATATATTACAAAATTATGCCATTTCTAGAGAAATTTCCATAACTCTGCAGAAAAAGGAGCTGCTGGAGAGCGGCGAAAGCGGAAGTGGAGCGTTGCGTTCATGTGGATTTCGCTGATTTAAAAGAAAAAAATGATTTCCTGCTACAAACATTCAAATGCTCTAAAAGTTTGTATTGTTGTAGATTTCTTTTTGTTGTTGTAAGTTGGCAAAAAATGTCTTTTCTGGCCAGAGCCACCCCGACAACCCCTTGCCGCAAGCACCTTCATGAACGTTCAAGCGACGAATCGCCAAATGGAAAATGTGCACGAGCAAAAATCTAAGCTGATTTCCATTTAAATTGCATTGAGAAAGCCCTTTTTAAAAAAAATTATGCATAGTTTGCGAAAAAAAACAAGTTCTATGGCAAGGGAAATTGCGCAAATTCGCGGTTAGATCCAGGGCAGTTATTTGTTGCTTCTAATCCAGCTACACAACTCTGAAAATATTCTATTGTTGAAATTGTGGAATCTCAAAAAGATACAGTCCTACAGAAGCAATGTACGTAATCCGTCTTAGAAAACTTTACAGCATTACGGAAAAATGTTTATGTCTCTCTTGGTCAAGCATATTTCTGCTATATTAAAGAAATTATCAAATTGCTGCTTCGTGTAATTTAAAATACGAAATAGTAACTAGTAGCTACAAAGTTGGTTTTAAACGAACCACTTGCAAAATGGGCACAGCTCTACCGTTATTGATCAATTTATTTTTTGTATAAAAAAGAATTAGAGCATGTAGGAACATTTCGGTGTCCGAGAGACTAGAAACTTCGGAACCTCGCCAGACAAATTCCGAATTTAGATTTTGAATTTTTCGGTTGAATTTTGTTAAAATTAAAAATAGTTCAAGTTCTTCGGCTGATTTTTCGCATTCTCAGCTTGATTGACTTTTAATACGTAGTCTTTTCCAAGCTTCATTTATTAAAAATATTGCAATTAACTGATTAAGTTATTAAATTTATTGCTCGCAAAGCTTGACCTGAACACTTTGACTTCGGTTTTCAAACTGATGGACGCTCGTCAGTTTTCGTGCTCGTGTGTGCGAGTTGCAGCTCGTGTTTAGTTCGGTCGCCCAGCCCTCGTCCGCCCTGGCCTTTCTTTTGCCAATTTTACGTATATAAAATATGATAATTCACTTCAAAATTCGTATCAATTAATGAAAGAACATGCTTGCACATAAATTCAGAGGCATAATATTTTCATAAAAAGATCGATTTTCAAAAAACATCTTGAACGATAAAAGCGCAAATTTGAGAAGCAGCTGCTTTTTAAAGCGATTTCAGGCAAACATCAATTGTTGGCATACACACGCAAACGCACAAACAAATAATTGTTAAATAAACTTATGCAAACACACGCACACACGCACACACACACAAATGCACGCATATTGCAAAATATGAACATCGAGTGAGATTTAAAAAGCCGCTTTTAAATAATGTACTGGGTCTTTAATGAATGTGCGGAACATATTTCCTTTCGTACGCAACGCATTTATTAAAATTATTTATTATTATAGCGAAAAATGCGCAACAACAACAGCGCATATAAATAAAATAAATTGAGAATAAAGTAAAAGGACGCATTGCATTATTGCACATTAACAAAATTACAATTATTTTTAATGCGGCGCGCTGATAGTGGCGGGGCGGCAGGAGGCGGTGCTGTGTCAGCATATGTGTGTGTGTGTGGGTGTGTGTGTGTAATTATGCAAATTTTCTTTCAGCTACTCCCACCACCTGCAGCAGACAGACACCCGCCAGTCCTGCACAATACAACGCCTGCACCGTGCGTGAAGTGCCACTGGCATGCAGATTAAAAGTGAAATTTTTTATAAAATGCACATTCTCTTTTGCATTGTCATAAATAATTACAATTTTAAAAGTGTGCTCGTAAACATCTCTGTTAATAGGCCCGCCGAGAGGCTGAGTGACTGCCGCTGCGATTGCCATGCATAAAAGCGTTGCTGTTCCATTGAAAGACTGAAGTGCATTTACAACAACAAAATCCCGCACAATGTTAACAGTTTTTAAATATTTGTATGCTTAAGTTTTAAAATTATAATAATATTGTATATGAACAACACTCAAGCGGGTTCCATTTAACAATGCAAGTTCAAAATTGTTGGCATGGCCAAAAAGTAACCGAAGCCATGTTGAGTTGATAAAGCAGCCATACAAAATATGAGCAGATTTTAAGTTGCATTAACTCTTTCGGGACGAAGTTTTGTTTTGCCAGAAATGTATGGATATTCTGAAACATCGAGCTAGAAAATAACCCTCTGCATACTCAGAAATCCGGAAATAGTCCAAATTTACGATCAAAATTCTCTTGAGTTAGCTTCTTTTTGGCATCTAAAATGTGGATTGTGACATTTGCTGGCATCTTGCGACGTATTATCCCAGTAGTTCCGAAATGGTTAAAAGCACGCTTCCATATGAGCGTGAAACTACTTCTTTAATGCACATCGACGTGATTCTTAAATCTAAGCTTACAAGCCATAAACGTAAAAGTCGATTTCTCGGTCATACCAAATTTATGAAGGTAAAATCGACGATTTTTATGAGTCATTGCTCGTATTAAAAAATTCATATGCCATGTTTTTTTATGGTTCTGAGAGTGGTTCTGTTGGGCGTTATTCGTTTTCCGATATCTCTTTTAGTTTACAAGATATTTAGTATGCTTTTGCCTTAAGTGCAAGCTTACTGACGTTTTGATGAGCTTTTTATCGTATGGCTTGAAGTTATTAAAAAAAGTGTAGTTTCAATTGCCAATGTGAGAATAGGCAGAAGACTATAGCTTGTCTATCTGTCATTCCCTGGCCCGTACTATCTTTCTAGATGCAGGAGGAAGGCTTTGCTGTTCCTTCAAGAGTCATTGCGACCTTAAATTGCTCAATATATAGCTGCTTTTAAGATTCATCGAACACTCGACAAAACTTTGGAGAATGTAAAAGAAGACAATTTTATAATTGCAACCATAATTTTATTGCAGATGCGAAGTAAAAGTGGCGAAATATTTGTCAATTTATTCAAAAATAGTTATAAAACGCCATTGACCTGGATTATCTGTGCTGTATGTATATTTACAAAAGCATTACTAACCAAAAATTTTCAGTGTCTCCTTAATATTGCGCTTTATCTAAATAAATCTACCTAAGAGCTCTTTAAACCTTCTGCATATATTTCGTTTATCACTTTTTGTCACATGCGATATTTTGCTTTGGGACGCCAGCGTAGCTGCCAATGATAAAATAAGCAGCCGCAAAGCCATTTACGGTTCCATTTGCATCCAGCTTGTCGAATTTGTGCTTCCAGAGGAATTAGTAGAATGTCTGTGTGTACACACAACCGAAAGAATTCAAATATAATTGCACTTTAATGGCGAATGAGGGGGCAGAGGAGACTGCGGCAGCCCAGTGCGGCTGTTGGCAACTCACTTCAATCCGTCTGCTAAATGTGAAATACCGGGAACGAGTGCGTCGGGTTGGTTGTGTGTGCCGAGCAAGCCAATCTGCATTTGCATTTTCCTCATCAGCGCCGCCGAGAATTGAAAATTAAGTCATTAAGAAATATTCAAGCCAGCCAACGAGAATAACGCACCACGGCGCCAAGCAGGCATGTGGAGCAGTCGCTGAGGTGGGATGGGATGGGGTGGGATGGAGCTATTATTAAAATGCATTCAGCAAAATATGATGATGCGCTGCGCCAACAGATAAATTATTGTCAGTCACTTGGGCAAAAACAATTGGCGCAGCAGCAGCAGGAGTCGCAGTCGTAGTGGCAATGCCAGGATAACTTGTCGCAACGGTCCGTTCACATTCACATTGCAGGGAACTATGAGGGAACGTGGCGCGCTGCCATGAGATGTTGCTCATATTTGCATTCAATTATTTTCAAATCAGTGTCCACTTTTCCGGCAAATTATGGAAGCGCTCTTTGCATGCTGTGACTGCTGGGGCGGCGGCAACTGCTGCAACGAGTATTGTGAGGGCGGGCAAAGTGGAGTAAAGTGATTTGCTGATGCGACAATTGTAATTTTTCACTCACTTGATTCTTTTATTGTCCTTGTCACATTCACTGCGCAGGCATGGCGGCGCTTCTTTCTCGCATCCTGTCCGCTGATGTCTTTGTTTACTTTTTGAGTGCAAGTCGCGTTGTCTTCGGGCACTTTTTGGCCATTTTGTTTGTTTGTTTCCAAATTTCATTTCATTGGAAAATAGAATCGTGACTTTGCTATTTACAGGAAAAAAATGCGAACATTTTTTTAATAAAAGTGCAAAATTTTTATGCTATAAAGTATAGGCACTTGATAGAAGCAGAGTTCGCATAAAGAAAAACCATTACGTTGAAAAAGTTTTTCTCTGAATTCCAGTTAGAAATTCGGAAACATATTTAAATACATAGTTTTGGCGGCTCAATGATTTTAGGATTGTGTATCTATGCTTACAAAGAATTTACTCACACACACACAAACAAACACCACACGCTATTGAAAATGGCCCAACGAAGAAGTAGCTGATACACCCATACTATCGAGAAGATGTTTTGTTTTTAGCGGTTTCAAGTTCCGCACTGACTAAGGCTTCCTTTGGATTGTTTTGGACTCCTCGTTACAAAAACCGCCAATGAAAGCTTTTGCGCGAATTCCGCATTAATTTTGCTATGCCAGGTTGGAAATTAATGCATTTGACTTAAGCCATTTCGCAAATTTACACATACACAAGGCAAGTGCATGTGTGTGTATAGCGGCGAAGTGGTATTGGAAAGTCGAAACCAGAACTAAGCTAAAACAACTTGTTACGATTACACTTTTCAGGCAAAACGAATGAGCCGCACTCCACGAATTTATGCACAAATGCACAATTCCGCACAATTAATCGCGCTGGAGGAGAGGAGTGGGGGAGGATGCGTGCTGTTAGTGGAAAGCGTTTGTAAATTGCTGTCTCTTCTTTGGCTTTTCGCGCAATTTAAACGCACTGAAAATAAATTAAAATTTGAGAGCTGTTTTTCAATTCGGTTGCAAGCGGCAATTTCAAATTTCGGAGGCACTGCATTCCCGGAGTGCTAAGCCGTAGTAGCGCATCGCATACATACATACGTGCGTGTCCAGGCATGTGAGTGTGTGTGCGTGCGCGCCTGTGTTCATGCAAGTGTGTCTCTTTTGTATATTGGATCCTAAACAAAGCAACTTTTTCAATGTGGCACGCTCGCTTTTGGCCAATACAAAAGCCCCGAGCGAATACCATTAACAGAAATTATTGTGTGCAGCGATGTGCGACAACAAGAACAGCGCACACAATAACAGCAACAGCTGCAACAATAGCAAAAACAACGGGAGCAGGCGTAGCAGCAGCAGCAGCAGCAACTGCAAAAGCCAGCAACTACATACAAATACAACACACACACACAATGGCCACATAAATTTCATGTGGAATTTACAACTGGCGGAAAGCTTAGCTTTAAATTTTCACACGCACACACAGATACAGACACGTTCACACACACACAGACTCATAACAGAGCAATGCAAGAGCGGCAAATTGCAAAATATCGCTCTTAATGCCGCGCACGGTCGACAAATGGCCCACATCCACGCCTTCATTCATATCCTCCATCCAGCTGCCATAGTAGTAGTAACCCAGCATGGTTAGCAAAAAAAAGTTTCCTACAAATCGATATGGTATCCGCTGATTGCATCAATTGTAGCGCTGAACTGTAGCGCACGTCCGTCCGGTTGCTTCATCAACTGCATCAGCTCATCATCGGCGCAGCTCCTTCTTATGACAGCGCTCATCCGCCGCGTCCTCCGTAATCATGGGCTACGTGCCCGGCTCAGCGCAGCATAGTACAAAGAAGAAACGCCAAAAAAAACTTGCCAATTGCAGCAAAAGCGAGCCAGCAACGAATCCTTCGAAAATATTTTATATACATACAACGTCGAATTAAATTACATACCGTCAGAAAACTTTCGGAAAATGTAAAGAAACCAACTTTTTGAAGTTGGAAAAATCTTTGTGGTGGAAATGGCACGGAGCTCGTGGACTGCAAATAAGCCAAATTCCCTTCGTTAGCATGACGAAGCAGTTAATCGAATTTTTTAGTGGCATTTCTGTTTATTCTTTATTCTCATATGCCTTATTTCTTAATGTAGTAAAGCTGGCACTTGACTTTGCAATGTTCAATAAAAGGTAGAAGTCAATATTTCGAAAGTCATATAAAGAATCTATACTTTGGGAAACATACTTTCAGCCTAAATTATTTAGTCATAAACAAGGAACTATTTTTAATCACTTCTCAGATGTAGAGCATCTCTACTGCAAAGTGTTTAGCATTTTTAGATTAAAGAAATAAGCTTAGCCTTAATTTTGGTAGCATAGTATAGACCTGCTAGATATGCTAGAACTATTATTGAGCAAATCACTGATATTCAATATAAAGGACAGCAACTAGCTCTATTATGACTATGTTAGTAGCTAGTTTATTTAGTATATCATAGCATAAAACTCTTAAAAAATCCCAACCCGAAGATATGTTACCTGTTTAATTACCCAGTATATCGGAAAGAAAGAGAACCTATATAAACATAGACATTTCTTCCTACGTTTAAGCATGGAAGTCTTGCTATTCCAAGCTGGACCATCCAGCATCTAAAAAAGAAGATATTACTAACTGCATTTCGATCTGAATTTATTCAAAAGTAGCACTCATTATAATGAAAATTTCTTTAAAAATTTCGGAACGTGACCCAAGTGACTTTGTCGAATCAACCTTTTGCGAACCACTTCAAAATCGAAATTGCTCTCGAAATGAGCATTCATTGTTTCAAACGAAATGCAGCTCTCGTTAGAGCTTAACGTCGAATTCATTACGTTTGTTGTCAGCTGAAAATTACATTGCGACGCCCTCACTTCTGCGCTGGCAGCCAGAACAAATCAAAGGCGACAGCTACGATTCGATGCAGGATGCTCTAACGCAATCACAGCCGAATTTCGCACTTCACACTGCAAACAATGATGCAAGAAATTGATTTCCAAGAAGGATGCTCCTTGCTCGGCGCCCGTGCGAAGTGTCGGCGGAAAGTGTCGCGAACGGCGGAAGATGCCTGCTCATTCCAGTGCCCGGACCACTGTCATCGCAGCATTTGTAGTAGAGTCAGTGACAGTAGCAGCGACAAATCTTGACAGAAGTCCTTTTTGGGCGTACACACTCGAAAGTGTGAAAATTGAGAAAATTTCTATTGCTTAAGTTGTTGCAAAGAGCCTGCCGCTGCAAGGCAGTGCACCCGAGAGCAAATGATTCGGGCTGCCACACTTGGCTTTGTTGTGCAAGTGACAGCACCAACATACGAGGGTCTCCTCCGGGCAAAATACTTCAATTCGCTTTGGCAGTGTAAAGTGTATTCCGCCCACAGCCTCTGAAAGTTGCACGTGCCTGCGGCTGTAATTAATATCAGGCATAGCCAGGGCAAAGCCTGCAATTAGATACCCGAAATGCACTGAACTGGATTATGAAAGAGTCTGCTTCAGAAGCAAAATTATTAAAAGGATGACTGCTGAGGTGATTTGGTATGCTTTTTAGGGCTTCCAACAAAGACATTTCTTATACTCTTACAGCCCTATTACTTATTACTCAGCGCATGCCACTATCTTTGGCCACTATCTTCTTACTCAAAATATTATTGTTGTTATTTTCCTTAGAAAAATCCAAGCTTTATTTTATCTAGCCACTTCCTATGATTAAAATCGCGAACAAAACCATTTTAACAAAATCAAGTCAATATCGGTACATACTATTAAAATCCCAGGAAAGTATTGTTACGTAATTCCGCTGAAGTACTCCGCTACTTCGGTTCGGATCACTGGATTGTGTAATCGTCAAGAATAATGCACAAAAAGCTCAATGCTTGTAACGGTTTTATTGATTCCAATAACAGATTGACTATTCCAATCCTTTTGTTACAAAGATTTGCACTATTTTGCAGTTGCAGTTGAATTGTCCTCGGTTGTGATTGCGATGCTTCACGTTCACTCGTTCGGAATTGATGTTGCACGTTCACTTGATACTCGGTAACTGACTCGATGTTGCACGTTCAATTATTACTCAAAGACTGACTCTCGACACTGCCGGCGGCCGCTTTTTATACCTGTTACTGTTTCTCGCCAGCTACTGTCGAACATTCTACAACTTCTCGCTCGCCCTGTTTCTGGATTGTACGAGAAAATTCCAATACACAATATTTGTCAGAACTTCAAAACAATTTCGAATCAGAGGTGCTGATATTTGCTAAAGCTTTTGTTTTGCGTATGCTTGTTCAACTGTAACCGTGCACAGGGTGTCCTTTTCTTTAGCTGCCGTAGTATAACCCCCATATTCGTCACAGTATTTAAAATTTGCCATTGCTTTACCTTACTTTTAATTAACAAGAAGGTTTAAGAAGAAGTGTTTTTCGAGCGTTGAAAGCTGTGAACATTTTATATTTTGAAAACTGAAATCATAATTCCGCCAAAATATGCAGAAATATGTTCAAATAAACTGTGCTACAGTTTTTCAGCTCTTAAGCATATGCAATATTGATGGCAAACATATGCACAAACATGACAGCCGATTATCAAACTTTTGCCTTGTATTCGTATGGACATATGAAGTTGGTTGGAGACCACTGGAATGAGAGAAAAACTTTTCCGAATCTCGCACGCATTCAAAGCGATTTACCGGAATTCCACATTTGCCAAATGTTTGCGGCTATAGATTCATTTCATCTAAGCGATATGAAAAACGTTTCTGCTATCGATTGGAAAGCAAAAATTTGTGTGCGTTGCTGGCTCCAAATCCTAGCCTGGTGTGTTGTTCTCAAATTCTCAACTATTTTTCGCCAATAGCACTTGAAATAAATTTTAAAATGTAGCACTTTTAATTTAGTCTGCTTCGTTAAAGTTATGTGCTTTTTTGAAGCTCACGCTATTCTTTAACCTCCTCGGAGCTTCAAAATTATATGGCATCGAAACTTAGTTGAATCAAAACTTTTCTGAGCTTCGTTTCGTAGAATCAGAATGAAGCTTCGATGCTTTAAAGTTCAAAAGTTTCAAAGAGTTCTGATGCATAACAATCAATTTCTTAAAAGTGGAAGCCAACTTTTCCCCTTGGTTGCAGCAGATGCACTCGCAATTAAATGCGAGCATAGTGATATGCAACAGCGGCAATGAGTAAGTGAGAAAAAGTTTGCAACCCAGGCTGAAAGGAAGAAGAAGTAGTACTATGTTGTTCTAGTGCAGCCATCATCATCTGCGCATAAACAAGAAATATTTATTATCAAAAAATTCTTGAAATTCTCCATGCAAAAGCGTTGTTTCCTTTACGTTTGCATTGTTACTGCTGTGCCGCTGTGAAGTCCTTTGAGGACATTTATCTTATTATCTTGCCACAACTGAACGGGAATAAATAACAACAGCAACGGCGGCAGCGGCAGCGGAAAAGAGTGCAAGCACAGTGCCAGGCGTGGTCGCAGTCAACAAAAATTCGAGAAAGGTTTTCAGAAATGCATTTTTTTTATAAACACATGCAAAAGCATAAAAACGATTTAAGGTTCTGGTTTTTAAGTTTTTCAAAATTTAGATTTCGGTGCATTTTTTTATATTTCGAAATGCATTTCAAGTTCGAAGCGTTTACCCTTTGGACCGCCACTGTGCCGTGCTAATGTTAGCGCCGGGCCAAAACAAAGGCAGACAAAGATTGAAAAGCCAACTCAGGCAGATACGCGAACAGAGTCAGGCAAAACAATGAAGCTGGCTCTCATGTAGCAACGACCGCAATTCCAAGCGGAGTACAGCTCACCCGCGCCCGAGCGCCACTGGCCAACGAGCGTTCGTACTGCTCCGTAGCTGGTGCAGAAGTAGTGCAGCAGCAGGACTTCTGCTTCTGCAGTCGTAGGAACTCGCTCAATCAGCACTCGCCTGCTTCCCAGCTCCACCAATACTACTCGCACCATTCCAACTATCCCGCTTGTAATGTCGGCTGCAAGTGCCATGTAAACATGGCTTCGCTTTACAACTTTGCGTGTGGATTTTAATTGATGAGAGTTCCATTTGGCTTTGGTATTACAAAAGGATTATTCGCAATCGCACCAAGAGAAGAAGACAGCACTGTGGAATTACAAACCCATGCTCAATATTGAGATACTGTTGTAACACGTTTAAATCACAGCAACATGGTAAGTAATTATTATAAATGCCCTTGATAGATGAGGAAGACCAAAACTCCGTTGCAGGAGCCAATTGGACAACATATATTTCGATGTTTTTTATCCCAATGTAAATATCGAAAACTAGTCTTAACTTATAGGGTATAATTAAAGTTTCGATGCCAATTTAAACGCAAAATAATGTTCAGCAACTTTATGAACTGTCAAATTGTTGTATTTTATTGTAATCTTATTATTTGCACACCCACCTTCATGGTCAATGTCAGCACAATATTTGGCAGATAAGTTTACTACTTTTCCCTAATACTATACCAAAAAAAGTCAAAAAATGTGCGTAATGCTGGCAAATAAATTAAGCTTAAGCGTAGATAAACGACTTTAATGTAGCGATAAAATATTACTGCCATCCTTACGGGTGTACTTCCGCACAAAAGGAAACACAACAAGTCACGCAGCTGGACAGGCACGCAGATACCCCAGGCCAAATGTGGGTGCGAAAGAGTGCGAGTGCATCAAGTTATCACTCATAAGCGCATCTAACATTTGTAAATGTACCAACAAAACTATGCGAAATTCATGAATGTCCTGTCAAGGAAGCCCAGAGCCACACACACACACGCACTTAAGTCTACAGCATGGCAAAAGAGCAATGCAGCCTGGTGTTGCATCTTAAATTTTTCCTTGTCATATTATTTACGCTTTGGCAGCAAATATTTGCCACGCTGTCTGTGAGCACGAGAATGACCACATGCGACATGTGAATTTGTCTGTGCCTTTCTTGCTTTTAGAGTTTATTCCTTTCTTGCTTTTAACAGAAATCAAGTGCTTCCTTTCAAAGTGAAGCTCGAAACAATGAAGCTGCACTTGAAACATAAGCTGAAAAGTCTAAAGAAAAGTTAAAGATCGAACAAAGTACCAAAAATCCGTAAGGATGCAACCGATATGACAGAATCGCTACTCAAAAGACCTACAATAACAATAGCTCAATAGAAATCAAGAACCTCAATAACCTCAAGAACAAGAGCAGTTAAAGTGCTTGTGGGTTTACTATAAAACCAGTCAACTTGTACTTTTGTATGGTAAAAGATTACAATTGGCAGATAAGATAAGGAAGGCATATCAATCATCGGATTAGATTAAGATTGAGTGTGTAGTAAGGATCTGCTCTTCTAGTCACTACTTCCTGACAGTTCTTTAGTGAGAGTTCTCCACGTATTAACAGATTGTCGTGGATAGATAGCTTTAAGATATTCCATTGAGAATGTAGTCACTAATTGTCACTATTGACAAAATCCCTATAAAAAACATTTATTTCTTTCAAAAGTATGTAGTTGTTATTTTTTCTCCAGCCTTCTTAAAATCCTTACTAGCAATTCAAATTAGTTTTATGGAGAATGGGAATTATGGGAACCGTATATGTAAGAAAAGGAAATTTAACAAAATGTACAATTTCAGCTGTGGAATTTTATTATGTATTGTTATGGTTATTGTTTCTCTCCCCTCAAGTGGAGCACAAGTGAAAAGTTGAAAGCTCCTGGCAATTAAACTACGCCTGTGAACGCAAAACACACACGTCTTTATTTCATTTGTTTAACTCGATCTCCAGCTACCAGGGAAAATGAGTGAGGCAGCACAACTACAACTCTTGCGCATAAAAGCTGTTATGCAAAGAATTACGGAATTTGGTAAACCAGTAAAGGCTATGCCAAACTCAAACACATGCACACAAGCTCGAAAAAACACATCAGGCGGCAGGACCAGCAAATACATAAATATCTGAACAAGTGCACATTCATATCTCATTAGGTGACAGAGCATACACGCATAAGAGGCTTAACAGAAATAGATATGCCAAAAAGTTGCAGACAAAAGGAGGCAGTGCCTCAGACTGCGACGTAGACGAAAAACTCTGTCAGTTTGTTTATTTTTGCACTAGCAGAGTGGAGAGTTTTGTTTTTGGGGAATATGGCAAATTTTTCAACTCCTCACACACACACACACACACTCACAATTAAAAATGCTAACAGCTTTTAGCAAAAAGCGGGGTCTAATAAAGGCTGCGCATAATTGCGAAGAAAGCAATTTTCCTGCGTAGTGAATATTTGTTGCAGTTGGAGGCCAGCCAAACGCTGCTTGGGTGCATGTGAGCCGACACAAACGCACCCATCAGCCCGCTCACGTGAATGAGCCGCAGCCATGTACATAAGCTGCAAATCGCATTTCATTCAATTGCAGCCAAAATTATTGATTCGAATGCAGAGCAATTTTCAGCGCGGCAATCATGAAAATCGCTTCCTGTGGCACGTGTGCGTTCATGCCACACACCAGCGCAAGGCAGTGGCAAAAAGTTTGACACAAGCAGAATTATAAAGGCTGCTGCCATGGCAGTTTTTGCGGTAGAACTTCGGAATTCGGAATTGGCATACAAATCCTTTCAATAATTTGGCGAAATAAATTTTCTGAGTTGCGGCGAAAAAGTGCAGCGCAAGAGAAGATGGCGCACTTATCCTATAATACTTATATAAAGCTTTCATTTCGACGTAAATTTGAAGCTTCGATCTGTAATATTTTCGTCATTTATAGCACTTTTCCCTATGCTTAAGGCCTGTGGTTACAAGCCAGAACCGCTTAAGTATGTTTTCAATTTATACAGGAGCGCAGTTTGTAGTTTCAAATTCTCACTATATGAAGCTTTTAGGATTTTGATGGATAATTGCCTTCCAGAAAAAGATACAAATATGCAAAATTTAAAGCAAAACTATTTAGACACGCTCAAAACGATGGCATTAAAAATTCAATTTTGTCCTAACTCAAGTTAAACCGTTATGGATTGTGGCCACAGAATGGTAAGCTGCTTTTTCTAAAGTAATATATAAAAGAAAGCGGCTTGTATATGATATTAATATTTGAAATTGTTCGATTTTTAGAAAATGTTTTGTCCAGTTTTGCTCCGACCCAACAGCGCTTATCATTTTTACCACGCTTTCGATAAAAAAGGCACACTGTGCGCCGCAGCTCCACAGTCCGAACCAAGCAAGACATTTAAATTGCTCAGCACTCGATTTCAGTCTTTCTCAAAAGCTAGCTTAAACTAAAACTAGTGCCTTGCACTGTACTTAAAGCTGTACATCCTGCCATGCTAAAATATTTCCGCTACGTGCTCAGCAGCGGGAGTTGATTGGGAGTGCGGGTAGAGGTAGATACAAAGTAGGTAAAAGCAATTTCTCAGCTTTTTTCTATTTTTCTATCTTTTCTTTGCTTGTTTTGTTGGCAAGAGCAGCAGAAAATTGTTGCAACTATTCAGGCTAGGCCAAACTGTTTCAGCTTCGTGTGAGCGCACAACACGAAGGCGCCGCCGCCGCCGCTGACACCAACCCCCGCCATCCGCTGCGCTTTATCAGCGTCTAATCACGTAGCCTTGTTGCCGCTGTGCCAATAAAAAAACTATTTAGACACGCTCAAAACGATGGCATTAAAAATTCAATTTTGTCCTAACTCAAGTTAAACCGTTATGGATTGTGGCCACAGAATGGTAAGCTGCTTTTTCTAAAGTAATATATAAAAGAAAGCGGCTTGTATATGATATTAATATTTGAAATTGTTCGATTTTTAGAAAATGTTTTGTCCAGTTTTGCTCCGACCCAACAGCGCTTATCATTTTTACCACGCTTTCGATAAAAAAGGCACACTGTGCGCCGCAGCTCCACAGTCCGAACCAAGCAAGACATTTAAATTGCTCAGCACTCGATTTCAGTCTTTCTCAAAAGCTAGCTTAAACTAAAACTAGTGCCTTGCACTGTACTTAAAGCTGTACATCCTGCCATGCTAAAATATTTCCGCTACGTGCTCAGCAGCGGGAGTTGATTGGGAGTGCGGGTAGAGGTAGATACAAAGTAGGTAAAAGCAATTTCTCAGCTTTTTTCTATTTTTCTATCTTTTCTTTGCTTGTTTTGTTGGCAAGAGCAGCAGAAAATTGTTGCAACTATTCAGGCTAGGCCAAACTGTTTCAGCTTCGTGTGAGCGCACAACACGAAGGCGCCGCCGCCGCCGCTGACACCAACCCCCGCCATCCGCTGCGCTTTATCAGCGTCTAATCACGTAGCCTTGTTGCCGCTGTGCCAATAAAATGGCAAAAATCTTTTTACGAATTGACGAAATTTCGTCCTCGGGGACTGCAGTTAGTGCCAACGGTAAGTGACAATATGGCCGAAATGAAAAACTAATAAAATACGAAGGACAACCAGAAAGAGGCAGCGAAAAGAGAAGAGAGTGAAACAAACAAGCGTATAGACAGACGTTAGACCAAATACAGGAAGTGAACATTTTTCGTCCGGACGATAAGCACAAGAAAAACTGATTGAATACAACAACAACAACAACAACAGCAGCAGCAAGTAGTAATAACAAAATCAAAGCCTGTTTAGAGTTCAAAAATCAATGTTAAAATAATTCTTTCTGGATTGCGAGTTCACAGGGGTCCTGCATAAAGTTCAAGTAAGAACATGCTGTCAATTTGTTACTGGTTTCCTTTCATTGTGCCGCTTCTTTTTGCACCTACATTTTTTAAAATTGTAATTTATATTAATATGGCATGTAATAATATAATGGCTTGTATCTAAATAGTTATGCAGAATGTTCCGGCTCGCCTTAAAATTGTCATAATTGGCAGAGTGCAGACAAAAATTGGGAATATTATATCCATGCAGCGGCTTGAGTCCTGAAAGTTGCGCGAGTGTATGACATTACTTCAAGAAAGAAGCTATTCGATCGGTTGAGAGACAGAACAGAAGAGTGTGACCGGAACTCCGGTAGTAGAAGCTAGTAGAGGAAGGCCTAATAACGCTCGGAACCAGTGACTATAGAAGACGAACAAAATGCAGAGGCGACTGGCAAGAGCTCGTCTGATAAATCGAAATTTATAACAGCCTGCAAGGCCCAGCTCCTTTAGTTTATGTAGAAATTGTTCGGTTCTTTTCAATTCTACTACGGGTTTCCTCAAAGAGATGACAGCTTAGGACAGGGGCAAGAAAAGAGCCTCCTGACCCCAAAAGGAGTCATATCACAAAGGCTTATCAGGGGAAGACCTCCACCAACAATACAATGCAAAGGTTTCCTCTTTTAAAAGATAAAAAGCTTAATCAGAGAAAAGCCACGACCTCAGCAAGTCATCAATGAAAGCATTGCTTGCTCGCTCTTAAGGTTCTTCGCTTGTTTGCTTCGCTTAGTACCGACAATTTTTAAAGAATTACAAAACTATAATTTTTTTTGCAATTAGCTATGATTTTTGTTTACAAATTTTACGTATTCAGCCTATTTAAACCTTTAAAACAACACAGCGGAATTCTACTACAAGCATCCGAACTGCAATACAAATGTGTGAGTGTGTTTATGCTTACCAGATGAAAGTGTTTAATATAATAAATTTTAGAATTTTTCCAACAATGCCAAAAATTCCAAAGCCACTCAAACACGAATTCGCTTCCCAATTTTTGGCTCCCACTAACAAAAAGCCGCACATAAGCCGCATAGATTCTAAAACCGCCGACGCCAATAGCGCCACCAATGCTGCCAACTACAAAAACAACAATAAAATATGCTGTTGAACACACATGTTATGTTCGGCTGACAGTTTGTTTTTTCAGCTCTTCATTTTGTACGAGTATATCCCAACTCACTCCACGCTGCTGATGCTGGAAGCTACTACATATTTTTCAAAATATTTGGCTGCCGCTGAGAAACAAAAGCAACATGCGCCCCTCCGCACATCCGCCCGCCATGTTGTTTTGGTTTTTGCTAGTCGCCAGGTTGTCGATTCACCGAAATTCGCCAGATTTTAGTGGAATTGCGGAGCTCGCGGGGAAAAGCCGAGCTTACGTCGCTGCTGACATAAAAATTCGTCAAATCGACGAAATCTGCTCTCTTTTTCATGTTTTTCTTTTTACTGAGCACACAGATCGATTCCACACTTTTTACAGCATTGAATCTGAATAAAAAAAGATTGACTTTGTATGGATCATTTAAGAAAAATTCTTTAAAAAGTTGCTAAAAGACGAACTTGTGAGGGGGGCGTAAAAATTCGATAATAAACACGACTTTTTTGGGTTTAGTGCAAATTGAATAATTGACAGCCCTGGTTTTGGCGCCAAATGCTTTGAAACAATGCCTATGTGTGTGTGATTTTGCGAAAGTGCGTATGTATGCGCGCTTCCATATGCCTCATTGCTGAAAACATACACATAAACAAAAACTCAGACACACACACACACACGCATACTCTTATTTACACTTACAGTCAGACGCCAAGCGCGCTTTTCAGCGGCCTACCATGAGCAGCACTCCTGAACCCCCCCACCCAACCCCCAACCATATGCTTTTTGCTTTTATTTCGTTGATTTTCATGCAATATTCAAAAACTGTCGCTCGTGTTGTTTACTTGTTGTTGCTGCTGTTGTTGGTTTTAGTGCATTGCCTTTTTACGCTCATGCGCCAAATTAAAATTGTGTGAATTTGCCAAGCGCTTTCGCATATTTGCCTCGGTTATTTGTAGTCACCAATTAAACGTATTTACAATTGCTGCTGTCATTGTTGTTGTTGTTGCTGTTGATGTTGCTGCCGCCCTGCTATGGTTGCCGTTGTTCGCTCGTTGGCTTATTTGCAAAAGCAATTCATCAATTTTTCACTTTGCCGACCAATTTGTTGAACCTGCTGAAAAATGAACAATAAAATTAATTTAAGCATTTTCATAGCTGTAAAAGAGTTTTCCAAAGTCAATTCGTTCTTTTTAGGATTCCGTTCCCCTAAAAGGGAAAAAACGGGAACACTTATAAAGTCACTTTTGTTTTGGGAGTGTGTATATAAAACGACCTTTTTTTAATCGTAGAAACCTGAAATTTGGTACGATGTTAGGTCTTAATAACACATTTTCACTATAAAAAGTTAAGAAATATTTTTAGAAGTATTTTTTTATAATTTTTAAAGGTTTTCGGGTGGGGCAAAAAAAAATATTTTTAAATCGTATCGTGTGGGGTATCGTTAGAAAGGGCTACATCCATAGATTATAGAAAGTATTTTTTTTAAATTTTATGTAAACGGTTTAGAAAGATATAGTTAAAAATGTTATAAAAACAGACCTGTCCCCACATGATCCCATCTGCGCACGCCATTTCTGAACCGAAAATTTTGATAAAATCAGGCTTACTAGGTATTGGATCACGCATGACTGAATGGCTGCCCCTTTTTTCGAATTTTAAATTTTTTTAATTTTTTTTAATTTAAGATGACCCCCTCAGAAAAAAATGTTTATTGTTTATATCGAGTGGGGTATCATTAGAAAGGGATACATCCATGGATTCCAAAGATATTTTCTGTATAATTTTCTGTGAAGTGGTTTCGAAGATATAGCACAAAATGTCGAAAAAATTACCATACTCCCTCCCCCCTGGCTTTCTACATTTCTTAAGCTAAAATTTTGATAAAATCAGAGTTAGTAGGTCTTTAGTCATAGATTACTGGAAAACTGCAGCTTTTTTCGATTTATTTGTTTTTCTATTTTTTTAAATTCTATTTAAGATTACCATAGTAAAAAATTTCCTTAGCGAAAATTTTTTTTTGTTTACATATTGTGGGGTATCGTTAGAAAGGGCTACGTCCGTGGATTCCTAAAATGTTTTTTTCATATTTTTAGGTGAATTGGTTTCGAAGATGTAGGCCAAAATGTCGAAAATTGTGCGGCCAGACGGGCAAAGAGAAACTAAATTCGAACGCTAAAAAGGGTATTTCTGGTACGGAACCCTCAGTGAGCGAGCCCGACTCGCACTTGACTGCTTTATTTTTATAACAAATAAGCAAATGCAGTTTTTTAAACTAAATGTTTAATTAAATGTTAATTCAGTACAACAAAATCGAACAGTTTTTGAACAACAATTTTTATTGTCATGCTGTGTGTGATATGCATTAGTTAGAAGTATCTTTTATAATTCAGCAAAATAAAAAAGTTTTTCGAATTCATTAAATATTTTCAAATAAGAAATAAAATTTTGTGTTTGTACCTTTAAGTGTCTATTTAAAATTTTCTTACCTGTTCGAAAGTTATTTATCTGGCAGTGCTTTAACTTTGGCTGAATTCAAATATGGAATCGTGCAAACGATCATCTAATAAGTCCCATTGCTAATAGCTTGTTAGGCAATGCGAGAATGGACATACAGTGGTGTTCATATAAATAGCACAGCCTTATTCCTTTATATTAAGTCATCAGAACTGAAAGTACTATGCATTCAACATGGACATGTTCTCATTAAAAGTTTTTCTTTATTCACTTTAAACAAAAATTATTCTACAACAATTGTGGGGAAGAGTGAATAAGCTTTAATGGTGGAAATCCCTAATTTTGGCCTTTTTCGCGTGCCACCGCGATAGTTGTGAAGATGGCAGGAATGCCGCAGTTTTAAGTTCTAAATGAAAACAAGGCAGATGTTGCCGATTTGAGTTTCAAATTAGATCTTGATTTTATTCGGTAAAATTAGGGGTTTTTATACAATGTAAGAAAGTGTTATATTAACTGTTATACTTATTCGATTCTATATCTACCCTACTTACTCTATTGGTGATTTCTCATATACATTTCCCTATCTATTTACACACATGGCCTTCATGCCTGCAATTATGCTGAGTTGCATAATTGGGTCAGCGAATAGCCGATAGGCAGCTTATTGATGCATTGAGTGACTATGTTATTGTCCACTCAATGCATTGCTAAGTGCAATGCGCTATACGCTGGCCTTGAGTGCAAGACTGCTGCGTATGCATTTCTCGGTTACCCGATCCGTGCATGCAGGCCTGGCCTTGCACTTGGCACACTTCTGTTTGAGGGTGACCATGCGTACTCTTATGGTTAGAGTGACCATGGGTACACTACACCCCTGCCCTCAAGAAAAAATTATCTCTGGGAAATGACTTATTTGCTAGGGAGAATTTTTAAAATGTTTGTATAGTAAGTATGTTAAATTTTTGTAGTTTGAAAATATAGTGAATACTTTGATTAAATGAAATATAATGATAATGTATGTAATGTAAATATCTATTTTATCTATTTTTTATGTAAAATTTCCTAAGTATTTCTTAAGATTATTATTATGTAATTCTTTTGTTTTGTTATTTATCTCTATAATGGAATTTACTCCTTTTCTACTTAATATTTTATATGGTCCATGATAAGGACTTTGGCTCTTTTTCCTAGATTCTAATCGTACTAGCACTAGATCTCCTACTTCTAAATTAGAGCTATTTGTGTTTTTGTCATATTCTATCTTTCTTTTCTTTTTAGAATGTTCTATTAATTTTCTGGCTTTTTCTATCGATGTTTTTAGTCTAATTTTTAGTTCAATAGCATAGTTATCTAAGTCATAATGTGTGCGTCGGTCTGTCAACTTATCGCTCGGAAGGGATGGCAACCTCCCAAAGACCAATTCATATGGCGAGTATTCTGTTTCAAAGTTATTTATCTGGCAGTGCTTTAACTTTGGCTGAATTCAAATATGGAATCGTGCAAACGATCATCTAATAAGTCCCATTGCTAATAGCTTGTTAGGCAATGCGAGAATGGACATACAGTGGTGTTCATATAAATAGCACAGCCTTATTCCTTTATATTAAGTCATCAGAACTGAAAGTACTATGCATTCAACATGGACATGTTCTCATTAAAAGTTTTTCTTTATTCACTTTAAACAAAAATTATTCTACAACAATTGTGGGGAAGAGTGAATAAGCTTTAATGGTGGAAATCCCTAATTTTGGCCTTTTTCGCGTGCCACCGCGATAGTTGTGAAGATGGCAGGAATGCCGCAGTTTTAAGTTCTAAATGAAAACAAGGCAGATGTTGCCGATTTGAGTTTCAAATTAGATCTTGATTTTATTCGGTAAAATTAGGGGTTTTTATACAATGTAAGAAAGTGTTATATTAACTGTTATACTTATTCGATTCTATATCTACCCTACTTACTCTATTGGTGATTTCTCATATACATTTCCCTATCTATTTACACACATGGCCTTCATGCCTGCAATTATGCTGAGTTGCATAATTGGGTCAGCGAATAGCCGATAGGCAGCTTATTGATGCATTGAGTGACTATGTTATTGTCCACTCAATGCATTGCTAAGTGCAATGCGCTATACGCTGGCCTTGAGTGCAAGACTGCTGCGTATGCATTTCTCGGTTACCCGATCCGTGCATGCAGGCCTGGCCTTGCACTTGGCACACTTCTGTTTGAGGGTGACCATGCGTACTCTTATGGTTAGAGTGACCATGGGTACACTACACCCCTGCCCTCAAGAAAAAATTATCTCTGGGAAATGACTTATTTGCTAGGGAGAATTTTTAAAATGTTTGTATAGTAAGTATGTTAAATTTTTGTAGTTTGAAAATATAGTGAATACTTTGATTAAATGAAATATAATGATAATGTATGTAATGTAAATATCTATTTTATCTATTTTTTATGTAAAATTTCCTAAGTATTTCTTAAGATTATTATTATGTAATTCTTTTGTTTTGTTATTTATCTCTATAATGGAATTTACTCCTTTTCTACTTAATATTTTATATGGTCCATGATAAGGACTTTGGCTCTTTTTCCTAGATTCTAATCGTACTAGCACTAGATCTCCTACTTCTAAATTAGAGCTATTTGTGTTTTTGTCATATTCTATCTTTCTTTTCTTTTTAGAATGTTCTATTAATTTTCTGGCTTTTTCTATCGATGTTTTTAGTCTAATTTTTAGTTCAATAGCATAGTTATCTAAGTCATAATGTGTGCGTCGGTCTGTCAACTTATCGCTCGGAAGGGATGGCAACCTCCCAAAGACCAATTCATATGGCGAGTATTCTGTTTCAACATGCGGTGTTGTGTTATAAGCAAAACAATAATAAGAGACCCATTTGTCCCATTCTTGGTCGTCTGCGAAAGAAAGCAAAAATTCGTTAAGTACCCTGTGGTTTCTTTCAAGTGCGCCTATCGTTTGGTGATGGTATGGGGTTGAAAATATCTGGCGTGTGTCTAACAGTTCACATATGTTTCGCATTAGTTCATTTGTGAACTCCGTGCCTCTATCAGATTTAAGTGTTTTGAAACAGCCGTACTTGAGCACGAGTTGCTCGACTAGGGTGGTCGCGACTGTTTTGGCATCCTTGCTCTCAATTGGATGCGCCACTACAAATTTCGTCAGATCACATTGCATCGTCAATATGTATCTGTAGCCGTTTGACATTCTCAATGGGCCTACAGTGTCAATTGCTATCGTCTGGAAACTTGATGTTGGCGTGTCGGTCACAGCCATTTTTTCTTTAATGTGACGGGTGATTTTGTTTTTCCCACACTTCTCGCAATTGTTTATGACCTCTTTTACCATTTGCCGCATATTTTTCCAAATATATCTTTGCTTTAATTTAAGGGTTGTTTTTCTGATACCTAAGTGACCTGCAGTGCGTGATTTGTGATACTCTTCTATCAGCTTATATTTTTGTAACTTACTTTCTATCGGAATTGGAGCATTGTATATTAGTATATTAATTGGCGAGTCTTCATTACTTTTTAATTTATTGTATTCTTCTTTGAACGCGTTCATTTTTATATTTTTAAAACTATAATCAGTTTTCTTCAGGGCTAGCTCCTGGAACTTCTTCTTTTTAAACTGACCATGTAGCTTCTCCAACATCTCACCTAGGCAAGAAGGGTCATCACTACACGTCACGTGCACCTCCTTATCAATTATATTAATGGTTGGCCAACCTTTTTCTTTGATATAAAACTTCAATTTATTTAAATTCTTGACGTCGTTTATTGACGTGCATTCCCAAATGTGGAGGTCATGACTCTCCTTTGGGGGTATGCCGCTCATTTTTACGCGTCTTTGGGTACCCTTTACGTTCAATTGCTCGCTCTTTCTAATATTTTTGCTCCTTGTTAGAATTTTAATTTCTTGTTTCTCTTGCTCCATACATTGTTATCCTAACTTCATAAATCTTTATACAGCTGCTCATTTGGTTGGCCAGTAATACCTTTGTTAGTTCACCTTGGTAAATTATATCTAACTTTAGGAATTGACGCATACCTGGATTGAGCTACCAATTTTGCTGTGTTAGTTTATAAAATTTTCTAACCTCTCACATACAGTCATTACCCCTAGGGAAATGATCTTGCTTGTAGTATGGGGCTGAAATTCAAATTTTGAGTAAAATTGCTTCTACTAAATTCAATTATTGTGTGCAACAATTGTTTATTAAAAAAAAAAAAAAATCCTCACTAAAAAAAAATTGTTTGAAGAATTCCTAGTATGCCTGTCTTGTCGTTTTGTCATTGTTCGCCTCGAGTTTCTAAATTCATTCTTTCCTTATTCTTTTTCTTCTGTGCTAGGGCTCAAATTGTTTTGGAGTTTTTGTTTTAAAATTCCTAAAAACTTTTTCCTACGTCATATTTCAATAAATTGCTTAAATGTTCATTTATATATTTTCGTAATCGTTAGTGTATGAAAATAGTCAAAAATTTTGTTTTTCCATTTTTGGAGAAAAATCTTATTATAAGTGTATTATATATATTAATGAAATGAAAGTGAATAATGTAATTAATTTAATGTAGGTAAAAAAAAAATTTTAAATGTATGTAAATGTTTAAAAAATTTTTTTTTTTTTTTTTTTTGAAGTTATGCACGTTCGCCGTGCTGCATAATCCGACTTTATTGTGGGGTCTGCGTTTGAAGTTGATGACTGTAAAATGTCGTAATGGTATTTTGGCGATGTCCAATTGCCTCTGGTGGCAACGAATTTCTTGAAAATTTCTTGCCATTGTGCCAGCACGGTGGCAGTGGGCTTCTTTGATACCATCGCTGGAGCGTTCTGAATTTTGATCTTTCTGTTTAGTGCGGGCCATTGTTTATGTTTCTTTTTGTATTTATAATTATATGGATAGGGCAAGACGGGTGAAAAGAAAAAAAAATATGCATGTTATATTAGAGGGCCAACCTTTGCGATCATTCGCAAGGTTTCCTCTTCCAGGGTTTTTGGATTCGTTAGGTCTTCCAGAGTTGGCACGCGCTCCATGCCTATCCATTCCCAATGCTTTTTGAGATATTCAAGTTTTTCTTCGATCGTCACCTTCTTTGTGTAGTCCTCTTGTTCGAACCGAACAACATTCTTGGAGTATCTTTTGTTTCTTCTGTACATTTTGATGAGTTTTTGTGTAGATCGTTCGGAATCAATTCCTAATCGTCTTCAAGCCGTATGGTAATTTGTCAGAAGATTCGGGGTTGACAGGATTGTCCTTCTTATATCCTGGTCGTCTCAAATTTGTCTTCTCTCGGTTCGGGTCATCAAAAGGTCCTAAGAACGTATCGACAGGATCGCCATGTGGGGAAGAGTGAATAAGCTTTAATGGTGGAAATCCCTAATTTTGGCCTTTTTCGCGTGCCACCGCGATAGTTGTGAAGATGGCAGGAATGCCGCAGTTTTAAGTTCTAAATGAAAACAAGGCAGATGTTGCCGATTTGAGTTTCAAATTAGATCTTGATTTTATTCGGTAAAATTAGGGGTTTTTATACAATGTAAGAAAGTGTTATATTAACTGTTATACTTATTCGATTCTATATCTACCCTACTTACTCTATTGGTGATTTCTCATATACATTTCCCTATCTATTTACACACATGGCCTTCATGCCTGCAATTATGCTGAGTTGCATAATTGGGTCAGCGAATAGCCGATAGGCAGCTTATTGATGCATTGAGTGACTATGTTATTGTCCACTCAATGCATTGCTAAGTGCAATGCGCTATACGCTGGCCTTGAGTGCAAGACTGCTGCGTATGCATTTCTCGGTTACCCGATCCGTGCATGCAGGCCTGGCCTTGCACTTGGCACACTTCTGTTTGAGGGTGACCATGCGTACTCTTATGGTTAGAGTGACCATGGGTACACTACACAATATTATAAGAAATTTAATATAAAGGAATAAGGGTGAGCTATTTATATGAATACCACTGTACATACATGCCAATGGTCCTCTCGAATACAGCATGAGCATTAGCCATTTCTCTCTTGCAATGGCTCTTGCAGTGTTCAAGAGAAAAGTGCTCCGACAGATCGTCTACTCGATCCTGCGTTGGCGACTACCACCACATCCAAAAGAATCACAAACTTCATGAGCTCTACGGCAGCATTGGCATAGCTTGTTACAAGCCTGCCATTAACAATTAATTGTACATTATAATTGCTCAAGATATTCTGAAATACAACAATAAACCGATTTAATATGCCTCAGTCTCAGACTATCACTCGTTGCGAGCAGATCGTTCTTCTCTGAGCTCTCCTTCTGTGGTATTTCGCTTGCGCAATAGTTCTTCTTTCTTGTTTGCATCGTTCTTTCCCTTCAACGTTTTTTTCGGTAGTGCACTATATTATATTGAGCGTGGTCGGTACTTGTGTGGTGTATAGTTATGCCCCCTGGGCCCCCCCTCATAGGGGGAAACCGATTTGCTTTATTAGCAGACGGTCCCCAAAATAAAAAGAAAAGATCTTCGCAACAAATAACAACTGACTTCCCTGGACTCCCCTCTATTCAACTACCAAACCCTAAATATGTGGTTCTGGCCTCTGCAAACGACCAAAAGCCCATATCGGATTACTCGTGTTTTGCTGTGCAAAGATCACTACACTTGATAAGCAAAGACATTGTTTCGATCACTGAGCTACGGGACGGAAATCTGCTATTACTGGTAAAGAATAAATTAACTGCTGACAAATTCCTTCATGCCAAAGAATTATTTGGGATTTGCCCTATAAAGTGTAGATTACATGATTCTTTGAATTTCACTAAAGGCACCATTTACGCACCTTATTTAAACAAAATTTCAGATGAAGAAATCGTAAAAGAACTTAAATCGCAAGGTGTTGTGTCAATTTACAAATTTACAAAATTTGAAAATGGCAAAGCCCACCCATGTGGTGTTGTGCTACTGACATTTGATTTGTACCATTTACCCGAACAAATAGAGATCTCTTGGCACTCAGTCCGAGTCCGAGAGTATATACCAAACCCCATGCGTTGTAAATTATGTCAACTCCTCGGACACACCGCTAAGCGCTGCAAAAACTCTCCCGCCTGTGTAACATGCAATCTTCCCCCTCACCATCCTCTCGTCTGCACGCGTATTTACTGCGCAAACTGTGCTGAAAATCACCCCGCATCATCCAAAGAGTGCACCAAATTCACTCAACAAAAAGAAATTTTAAAAATCAAAACCAAAAACAAATGCACTATGCGCGAAGCAAAAGAAATACACAGATCTCAACCTTCAGTAAAACCTACCAACCTCTCTTACTCTTCAATTGCATCTCAAAGCAAACAAATTTTCCCAACAGAATCCACACCTGCTCCATCAAAAACAACAACAACAACCAACCCAAACCAACACAAGAAACCCGTATCCGACACAACCAAAACAAATAACTCTCTCTCTTCATGTGACAGCAACCCCAACCTGTCAAAAAATGATTTACAACCAAACACTCTTAATACCACCAATCTCACTAATCTTTCAACCTTTTCTCTTAGCAACAATACACTCGAACCAAACACTCTTAATACCAACAATCTCACTAATCTTTCAACCTCTTCTCTTAGCAACAATAAATTCGAACCAAACACAACTAATATAAAAACAACAAACAACACTACACACTCTCTTTTTCAACTTAATGACACTGACTCAATCTCCAGCAACGAAGAACTCGTTTCTTTTAATTCTCTTTCTGCCAATACCAATAACGAACTTCAAAATAGCTTTGAAGGAACGCAATCCAAGTCGTAAAAACGTTAGGATCCAAAAAATGTATGATTCTATGTATCCCTTGCACACACTTAAGTTCAATATTTTGTAATGATTATTAAGATCCTACAATGGAACCTAAAAGGATACACGAACAACTATCAAGAACTTCAATTACTAATCAAAGATTTTGATCCAGATGTAATATCTGTGCAAGAGACTCATTTCCCATTTAAAACTGACAACGTAATAACGCCAAAACAGTACACAGGTTATTTTCATAACCTCTCCACCAATAATTCTGCCAAGCAGGGTATTGGAATATTAATAAAAAAACATCTCCCACACAAACTCATTTCAATTAACTCCTGTCTTTCTACCATTGCGGTCGAACTTAATATTGGTTTCACATGCACAATTCTCAATATGTACATCCCCCCTCAACAATCTTTCACTTCGCAAGAGATCATTACCACTCTTCGGCATATAAATGCGCCATATATCATAACTGGAGATTTTAATGCTTGGAGTCCCCTGTGGGGGTCCAGCAGCTGTAATAATAGGGGAAAGATTTTAGAAGATATTATCTTAGGTGAAAGCCTTGTAGTTCTAAACGATGGTTCTGCTACTCACTTTTCCACACACAAAACATTCACACATATAGACCTCTCTTTGTGTTCTGCTCAACTAACACCCAAATGCTCCTGGACACTGATTGACAACCTCCACGGAAGCGATCATTTTCCCATACTGGTCGAAATTATGAGTAGCATCTCCTTTGAAAAAATAAAAACAAAACAAAAATTTAAAACGGACCAAGCTAACTGGGACAAATATCAGAAAATTTGTGAACAGGAAAACTCTTCATCTAGTATCTCAAACAACATTAATCAAGAAGCTGCAAAATTATGCAGAATTATTAGATCTGCAGCCAATATCTCCATCCCACAAACAAAGACCGTTCCCACTAAAGCCACCTTACCTTGGTGGAACAGTGAACTTAACCGACTCAAAGCTGAAAAACAAGCAAATTGGCATAAATTTAAACGATATAGATCTAACTCTAACCTAATTGCCTACAAAAAAGCGAATGCCCTTTTTAGAAAAGCGATGAAATCGTCAAAAGCAATAAGCATAGAAAAGCTTACGTCCCAAATCACCCCTGATTCAAACACAAAGAAAATTTGGTCCGACATTAATAGGTTAGCTGGCAGAAAAACTACAAACGCCATCAGAACCATCAATTCTGGAACCAATATTATTACCTCCACCGCTGAAATAGCTAATTTATTTGCAACTAGTTGGTCAAACTTCTCCAGCGACAGTAATTTTTCCCAAGAATTCGCTGCTAATAAATCCACTGTTCTTCAAACAAATTTCTCTTTTAACCCATTATCACCCACAGCAAAAAAAAATAGAATCTGAAATAACAATAGTTGAGCTTGAATCTGCTATACGTAACGCCAAAGGCAAAACGCCTGGCTTTGACCGCATATCATATCCGATGCTAAATTATCTGCCACAAATACTTAAAAGTAGACTGATAAACCTATATAATAATATTTTTGATAAAGGCATCTACCCGCAATCGTGGCGTACTGCTGTCATTGTACCAATCATAAAGCCTCAAAAACCTGCATCAGAAATATCTAGCTACAGACCTATTTCACTTTTACCCTGCATGGGCAAGCTCTTAGAAAAAATTGTTGCAAAGCGGTTAGCTTGGTACATAACATCAAAAAATTTAACCAGTCCCAATCAAGTGGCATTTAAAAGAAAACAATCCACTCTAGATGTATTGCTACACCTTCAACATTATGTGTCAAATGCTCTTTCCTGTAAAAATCATGTTACAGTCCTATGTACCGATTTTGAAAAAGCCTTCGACCGCATTGGCATACATATTGTACTGCAGCAGCTCGCGACATGGAAAGTAGGTCCAAAGATCTTTAATTTTGTTAAAGGCTTTTTGACAAACCGCCAATTCCGAGTTCGAATCAACTCAACATTGTCCGAAACCTTCTCCCTCTACAATGGGATACCTCAAGGGTCCCCATTATCCGTATTACTATTCATTACAGCTTTTGATCAATTAAGTAAAATTATAAGTAATCACAGCAAGGTAGAGCATTCGATCTACGCTGATGATGCTATCATCTACACAAAAGTTAATGAAAACGCAAAAACCAAACAAATTTTCACCGAGATTTTGGAAGAAGTTAATCAATGGAGTAAAATATCTGGTGCAAATCTTTCTTTGAACAAATGTAAAATTCTTCATATATGTAAAAAAAAAAATTCCACGCCATTTACTTTATCCTATAACAATGTAAATATCCAGTTGGTAAATCATGTAAAAATATTAGGGATCACATTTGACTGTAAATTTAGTTTTAAGCAACAATGTTTAGAATTAAGAAGAGACTTAGCTGCCAGGCTTAACATTATTAAATATATAACGTCAAAACACTTCTTTATTCACATTTCTACTTTGGTTCACATTACAACAGCACTACTACTATCAAAAATTGATTATGGCCTACCGATTTTCGGCTGGTGTGCCAGCAGTCATATGAAACAGTTGTATGCTCCGTACCACGCTGCCGTTCGCAGAAGTATCAGTGCATTTCCTACATCAGCGATAAAAAACATCCTTGCCGAAGCTGGTCTTCCTTCCATACCCGAACGTTTGGAAACCACAACATACCACCTCATACCTAAGCTATTCTGCAGCAGCAACGCCATTCTACACAAAGATATTTTGAACACAACGAAACGAAAAAAACAGGTTAAGTCAACAATTCAGCGCTGTGTAGATTTCGCTAAGTCTATCGAACTTGACATAAAACCCCGTCACGTAAAACCAACCACTCAACCACCATGGCTCCTCAAGGAATCTTCTTTCGTTTCCGGTTTGGAATATTACTCAAAAAGTAATACAAACGCGGCGGCATTCCAACAACTTTTTGCTGAAAAAACCGATTTCCTCTCAAAAAACAACTGGAAATTCCTGTATACCGATGCATCCAAAACCAATGGCCTAACAACATTCGCAATAGTACATCAAAATGATTTTTTAATAACTTCCGGACATCTCGCACCATACTGCTCCATATTCACTGCTGAAGCCCTTGCCGTTAAGCTCGCTACCGACTTTGCCAAAAAGAACAAAGGAAAATTTCTGATATGCACGGACAGCAAGTCAACCATTGCAGCAGTTAAAAATATAAACAACGATAACGACCTAGTATCAGCCATTAGAAACAACTGCATACAGAGTCCAAACAAACTAAAATTAATGTGGGTCCCTGGGCACACAGGAATTAAAGGAAATGAGCAAGCAGATGAAGCTGCATGTGCTGCCTGCAAATCGCCCAACTTTAACTTTGCCACAGCCGAGAAAGATGACATCTTGCGACTGATTGACATACGACTCCAGGAAACCAAAACTGCCGCCTGGTCGTCCTACAATCACCGCTACAAAGTCTTCAACCCCAACGGTATCAAAGCAGTCTATCCTTCATCCTGTACACGTCAACAAACCCGAATCTTCGCTCGACTCAGAATTGGACACACGAAACTTACGCACGAACACCTTTTGCGGGGGGACGCTGCATCCAACTGTCAATTTTGCAATAATCAAAACTCTTTAGAACATATATTAAATGACTGTACCCATTTGAACACCTTCCGTGTAAATATATTTGGGAACCAAAAACCATCAGATTCCTTAAAAGAAGTAACAATAGACAATATAAAACGAATGGAAAAATTTATTAAAGCATGTAAGATGGTCAGCTCTATCTAACCAACATTTAAAAATAATCTTTTCTTTCTTTTTTAAATTTCTGACGAGCTGAAAGCCCTGGCAGCTAGTGCTCTTAGTTTCATTTAACTATAAGAATTGTATTCTTATAATTAATTATAATAAATAAATAAATAAATAAATAAAATAAATAAAATATGCCTCAAGCTTAGTATATCGATTTTTTAAAGTCTGCTGTTTTTTTGTTGTTTAAAATACATTTACCGCTTAATTTCACTTAATTCTTTCTGAATTACGTGTTTCATGTACAATTCGCTGTTATCGAAATCGACGGCGTTGCAATGCATAACGCGCCATTGCGATCTTATTGGCAATTTTATGGAATTGATTAAAAACGGGCGAGCTGCAACGAAACTGCAATAATTAAGCGAAATGGAATTGTTGCAATCGCAATCGCAATTTGATGACTTCACAAGAAGAGTCGTAATAATTACAGGAAATGCAGATGTCTGCACAATGCGTTCCCAACATAATATTCAGCGGCGATAAACCTTCAGGCACTTCACACACGCCGCAACATTATACGGCAGATAATTAAAGCTATTGGATTTTAATGGTATTACACTTGTACGGCATGCCGGACAGACAAACAGACAGACAAACAGACAGACAAACAGACAGACAAACAGACAGACAAACGAAAAGTCATTACATAACCAGAGGAGTATTAACCTTTATAATTGCGCATCGCGTTGTTTTTGAGTGCTCAAGAATTTTTTAAGCTTTAATGTAAATGCCAGATAAAACAACACTCATTCGAAGTTGTGTAGTATATCGAGTAGTATTTCATATGTACAAATTTCATATATTCAATACTCTCTTGACCCCGCAAAACTAAAATTTTTTAGAAGCGCGAAAATAATATTTCAGTCACTAATTCGAAAAGTGTTAATCAATCGAAATAATACAATATTTATAAAAAATTACGAATAAGTTCGATTTTTTAAATCGAAATGAATATCATATGTAGATGACAATTACTTTAAGCTTTAGACACAATCAACTCGCAAGGTGAATTTTACGCGGCGAACGCGCGCTGTCAAAATTAAAACACACGGCAGTGCATGTGATTGCCCACAATGACGACGCTAGCGTAGTTCGCCTCCCAACGATTCGTCTCGCGATAGAACAATTTCTAATTTGTTCGCTGCCACCCTGCGGAAAAGCCAACTGTTCAGCTGTCAGTGGTGAAAAATAAATAAATTGAAGTAAGAAAATTGGAAATCTTTGTGCGGAAACTATTTTTATAGTTTAACAACTCGGAAAATTCGTGAATTCGTGGTTTCCGTGGATTTTTTTAAATTCTATGCCGTCAAGACGCCATTATTCGCCGCGTAAAATCCGTCTCGCGAGTTGATTGTGTTTAAAGCTTTAGTCAAACACTTCAAGTCATCAAAACTTATTTTTGGGAAAATTTTAATTTAGAGATATGGATATTGGACAAATTTTCAATCATATTGCATTGCATTTTGCATGTGCATCTAATATAGTACATGCTGGCTTCTTCTTACTACGTGGATTGCAATATTAAAGCATCTCATTATAACGACGCTGCTGTGACAGGCTGGCCCCTGCTCTTCGGTAGCCCCCACGAAAATGTGCCAAAAGCGAACTTTGCTTCGAGGAGTCGAAACTAATTTCAAACTTAAATTAAGAAACTTGTGTGGAAAATTATGTCCTTCGCAGTTTTTTGCGGGTGCAAATTTGCGCATTCCGGCTTTAACTCGCAAAAACCGAAATGCATGCCATGAGAGATATCCGACGAAAGAGGCCAAAATGACAACCAAAAATATCAAAACTCTGTTGAAAGGCACACGGCACTAAAGTTGCGAATTTCGCAAATCTACTTAAATTTTTTGTTAAAATTGATTAATGAGAAGCAATTAAAAGCAAATGAGATGTTCGAAAGAAAATGGCATAGTAAAATATATAAACCGTTGGTTTTTGTCAGCGGAATCTGCCTTTTTGTTTATAGAGTGCAGTTGGTTAAAGAGTTAATAAGGTTCAAAGGCATATGACACAAATATATTACCTCATTTTTTAACATAGTTTTTTATAAACGTGTTTCCGAAAGGAAATCTCAGTTTGAAGCCAAAAATGTTAGCACAATAACAGCTACGGGTTTTTCGAAAATTATTCTTATCTGCCATCTTAGGCCTGCTAGAGGCAAACAAATTTGACAAATTGTAAACGTCGAAATCAAAATCTCTTGATTGAACACAGGACATCCAGGACATCCAGCTCAGATGTAAAACTCCGAAGGCAGAAACGAAAAGATATTCAAAATTAAAAGATTTACATATATGCAAATAGCGGGATAGTTTAAGTCAATAAAAATCCAGCATGCTGGAAATATGAGCCTACAAGAAATGAGGTTATCAAGTTCAACAATTGCAGACGAACAGAAATAATAAATCGCAGCAAAACAAAAGCGAAAACTATGCAAATGCTTTCTTTTTACTTTAATAATGCTGTTTTTTTTCAATTAACTTTTTTTTATTTTTAATGCTATATTCACGCTTTTTTCATTTGGTTTTTGTCAATTGAAAATTCAAAAAACTTCTTAGAAAAGCAAGTGTCACATTTTCACATCAGCACGTTCGGCTCGGTTCGGCTTTTATATGTTGCTAGAAATTGCAAGTAGGCGGAAACTTATTTCATTTATACATATTTCATAAAAGATTAAAAGGTGGTTCGTGTACCGGTTCGCGGTTCGCGTCCTGAGTCCAAGATTGGGTGTACGGGCTGTACTAAGATGGCGCGGCGTTGAATTGTACTAAGATGGCGCGGCGTTGAATTGTACTAAGATGGGGTCAAACTTGCAATTTCTCGGAACAAATTAGAAATAAAGGTAGTTATGTTCGGAGAAAATTATTTATTTATTAAATAAATAATATGCCTATACAAAAATAATAGGCCCCCTTACTTATAATGCACCAAAATGGAAATATTCCGCTTGCGGCGGAAACACACTAGCATTCGAATAATAATAATTTCCTTGTCCGCCTGGTCTGTTACTACGTAACGACGTAACGAAAAACGCGAAAAATCACAAAATTATAACGGTAAAATTTTTCATACAAAATCGGCAAAAAGTCGCATGCGATTTAAGGAACGTACGTAAGGAACGATGTTGCATGGGATAAATTTATCGCATGCGTGAAAAGTAGTTTTTGCGTCAAAAATGCCCTAAATGGCATGCAAATTGCCCGGAATGCGTTTCGCTGCATTCCTTAACCCTTTGGCCGTCGCGTAAAGCAGAAAAATTCAGAAATTTCAAGGATTTGCGGCAAAAATTGCGATTTTTCCGTTTTCCGCTTACGTTTTGCGTTACGTTACTACTAAAAACTGGCTAAAATTCGGCTTCGACGGCGGACACTAGGTACTAGCATTCACAATAACAGAGTAATTAGTCACAGCAATGCCATCAACCTACAAAGGATTCTCCAATTATCGGCATTTTAAAGTGCACTGCACTACCGCTAGCACTGCAATATCAGCAGTGGCTGCGATTGCCATCTGTTGGAGAACAATATAATTAAATGCCTTTGGCTTGTGCCGAAACATGAAATATTTTATTGCTGAATTATGAAATTTATTTTGCACATTAGCGAAAATTGTTCACGGGAAAAAATTAATGACAAAAAAATTATATTCATAACGCAAAAGAATTGGGTTTGATTTCACAGCAAATTCAACGCAACCCGTGCGATGATTCGGTTCTCAGCGAGCATTGCCTAGCCATCGCCGTAGATAGAGGAGCGATTGCTGCAAGAGACACAAACAAATCCCGATTTCATCATCACACACACACTCAGCCTTACCGTAATTGCCTGAAGAAGTCGGTTTTCAAGCGCGCCTGTGAGACGTCGAAGAGATGGTCGTCAATGAACTTATTGGGCCTGCAAGTGGACATATCGAAGCTGTTGATTGGCTTGCGGTTTAACAGCCAGTCCGGCGGCTTCACCTCGTCCCCCTTGGTCTTGCACTGCGCCAAGTAAGGCGGCACATAGTCACGCTTGTAGACGGAGCACACATCGTGCTTGACCGGCTTCACAGCCTGCGTGCTGCCGATGTCGAAGCGGAAGCTGAAAGTGGGCGACAGCGACACAAATAAACAAGAATCAAGCGTCTAGCCCATTGACGCACTCGTTCATGGGATAAGACACGAAGTTCAGTTGCTTTCTGGAGACGATCCGAACTTTGGTCTGCAGCTTCCGACCGGCCTCCAAGCTTTCCCGCGTCGTGGACTTCGGAGTGGGCAGGGAGGGATTCATCTTGAACCAGCTTGCAGAGTCTGGATGTTTCTTCATAATTTGGGCAACTGTTTCTTGTTTGGTCGAAGATTTATTCAGCAGTCACTTCTACAGACATTTGAAGAAAAAACGCTTGATAGCTTTTTCAAATACGCTCAAATACAGTAAGAACAATTTGATGTCGCAATTTATATAAAAAAATGTGTTAATTGAATTTGTGTAGACTTGAAAGTATACACTTTTTATTAATTTGTTGATATTTTCTTGCGTTCCACAATTCAACTCGTGATTCTGTGATTCTTGTAAGCACTTTCATGGCGCAAAGTGTACTTTCGAAGAGTTGCCAACTTACTCGAAAGAGACGGCCCGACAACCAAAGAAACTAAGTCTCTTATTCACTATATAAAATTAGTCGGCTAGGATTTGAACCAACTTATTTACTGAGGCATATAACCAAGTTTCGAAAAGTTTCATTTATAACTCGTACCAAAGCCTTCGGAACTGCTTTTAAAGCACATAGATTCATCCCCTGGCAACCCCAAGTGAAACTCCAAATTTTGCCATTTCGTAAATTATTTTATTTTTAATGTATTTTGGTTTTTTCTTTTCGGTTACTATAACATATTTTGGAATAAACATTAACCAAGCTGAACAACAAAACATCATAAACAAGGTCGAACAATTGATCTCGAATAGTAACAAATTGTCTAAATTTAGGCGCATTCCAGGCGCAAAACCAACTCCGAACTGAGGTTACAGAAAATTCAGAAAATTACAACAAATTGCAAGCACATTTATTGTTGTTATTGTAATGTTTGCTGTATGTATTTGTTTTCTAATAGAAAGTAGCAGCGCAACCAAAATGCTTTGAAGTACAAAATGAAGGAGGGAGAGGGGTTTAGCATATGTACGTCGATTGATTGTGAGCGTATAAATTGTTAAAATATTTTGAATGAATTCATAAAATTCGTATAGTGCCTATGAGTTTTTATATATATTACTTTATCATTTGCTATTTGAATTTTCTTTGGTTTTTTTTTTGTTTTGTTTTGCTTATTTGTTGCTTTCAATTTGTTAGTTTGCAATACTAAAAAAATAATTGCAATTATGAAAATAGCTGAAAAAGAATTTTTGCTAAATTTATTTGAGTTAAGTGTATGTTTTTCTTTAAAGAAATAAATACTTGTAGCATTTATATTTGCAATTTTTTTTGTATGTGAGTTTTTTGTTTGTTCTTCGATTTTTGTCTATAAAAATTTTGCAAATTTATTAATTAATAATAATTTTCTTTTTGCGTGTAATATTTTCAAAGAAAATGTTTTGGTTTTTTCATTCAACGCTCACGACGCGCCTTTAATTTGTAATAACTCTCATTTATTTATATTTATAATGTTTGTGTTATTTTGTTTAGCAATAAGTATTATAATTAGTATTTGCATAATTTCGACGCAGAACATTTGCATATTTTTACCTTTTATATATGTATATATATTTATATAATTCTTTTGCAATTTAATTTAAATTTCAATATTAATAGAATTTTTGTTTTGCATCTTTGTGAACAAACAATTTCAGCAATTTTTGCTTTTTATTCAAACAGTTCTGGTTTTTGTTCTATTATTTATAGTTTTCTTGCAATTTTTGCTAATAGTTTGCTTGGATTTCATTTGTTGTTGTTTGTTTTTCTTTTATATGCGTTTTTTCTGCTTTCATTTGCTTTGCTGAAATACAAGCTTATATTAAAAAGTAATTTATTAGTTATTCAATTTATCTAATTGCAAGTACATAATTTTGCGCTTTATTTTCTGTGTATTCTTTGCCGTTGTTGTTGTTTTTGTTGTTGATTTCTATTAATTTTTTTTACACGCATTGTTAGAAACTTAAGCTTACAAAACACATTTGTTTCTTTTTTACAAAAAGACTTAAAAACGTTTAGGTACACGAAATTCGGGAATTCGAGAAATTTACAGCTGTATACACATAACTATATATATATATACTATACTATTTCCGTTTACGGCACCTTAGACACTCTCTTTTTTTTCCACTTAACAAAAAGTAATTCGAATTTCGAACAGATTTTAATTCCACTTTTCGGTTGGGGTCCGATTTGTGGCGATGTCTGAGCGCAGCTCTTGAATATTCAACTTGAATCCGTTTACACATTTTTCAGGCGATGCTTCAGCTAAAAGTTTAAAGCTTCTGTACTTCAATCCATAACGGAACGCGAAGTTCAATACAAGTCAAATTCGAAAGATATTTCCATTTAAAATTGCAGCTTGAATCGAATGAACTTTACTATTTTGATCAACTTTAGAATGTATATATGGCATACTTTCTGTAGTCACTTGCAAACTTAAAGAAAATTTCGATATTTGTAATTCTAAGTTATCTTTTTTCCTTGCTCAATGGTTTGATGTTCTGAAAGAAATACAGAGTAGCCGAACTGTATTTCGTTCGGAGTTTAAATTTTCCAAAAAAAGAGTAGCCAAGTTTTTAGTTAAAATCGAAAATAGCCATTCTGCTTCTAATAGCAACAGAGTTAGGCAAAACGAAAACAGTTTCAGTTTCGTTTGCAATCCAAGCTGCAACGATAATTTTCGAAATTCAGTCGAAAAGCTTTTCTGTCAAATGAATATCCGCTAAATTAAGTTAGTTGCTTTTCTGAAATCGTTGGATTTATTTTCAACTGAAATCTTGAGTCTGAATTTGAAACGTTGCATGTCTTTCAAGTCAATTTCAAGGGTAGGAAGGAGCTCATTCATTTCAACGCGTCCTTCATAACAAAAAATGTACAAAGACGAATGTCCTAACTTTCACTTAGCTCTGGCTTAGACAGAGCCAATGAAAAATTTTACTTTTTAAAAATTTTGCACGCATTCCGAATTTATTTTTGGATCGTTTTGAATTCAGTGCATCTGAAGCAGAAAATCGAGCTTCGATTTTTCTCAAGTGGTTGGAATTGTAAAGAGAGTACTTCAACGGGATGGGGGTCAGATCAATATTTCTCATTTACAACAGCATTACATTTTGCAGCAGCATCTTTTGCATTGTCGTTATCTGGTGAATATTATATAGGAACGGAGAGTATGCATGTATCGCGTTGTGTATACTTTGGATTTATATGCTGAATATGAACAATATTCCGAGAAGCTGCCAAGGGTTGAGTATACGCTGGCAGGCAGCTGGCGTCAGATCGTTGGCAATATCTGTCATAAATCTGACACTTGCAGGCTACAGGTACTTAACTTTTATGAAGCTTTGTCAAAAGTGTCATGCTTTGTTTTTTTTTTAATTCGAAGCACATGCTTTAAAGAAGCGCGATCTTACTTCTCGGAATATATTTATGTACTAATATAGGTGTGAATAAAAAAAATCAAAAAAATACATTTTATTAAAGCGGCAGCGTTTGGAAATATGCAGAATTGTATTTCTGTTGATTGTGAAACTTATTAAAGAGATTTCAATAAATTTTTGTACAGCTCGTAAATACATATTTGATGATAATGTTGTGCCAATATCATTTTGCATTGTTTGTTGTGTGTGCAATGTAGATGTGTGTGTGTGTGTATATTTTGTGCAGAAATAATATCATTTATGTTAGCTTGAAGGGAAGTGTTTCTTATGCTTTATCTATATGTATCTGGCATATTTGAAAAATCGCATCTAATCGTATATATGTACATATACAATAAGATTGTACTTATGTTAGGCTTTACATTTACGTTTGGGTTCCTTTGCTAGTTAATATTACTTTTTTTACGAATAAATTAATTAAATTATTAAAGCTGACACTTACAAGTACGCGTTTGCATAACAATTTATGCGGCATCCTTCGTATACACCCACACAGCTGAACATGAGCTCGCACATCAGCTGCGCCGCACGTTATGCACGTGTATATAACGATTTCATATACTAGACGTTAAATTCATATTATAAATAGTAAATGAATAATATCTTCTTCAATATATTTTCATGTATATTTAATTAGCTATAGAATTTAAGACACATTAGGCTTCTTTTAGCATTTCTCATATGGAAAAAATATGTTATTTTTTGTTTTGTTTTGTTTCACTTATGTTTGTATTTTTCAATTCAACTTTTCTTTCTCTTTTATGCGCAAAGAACCGAAAATTTTCTTAATTAACAAGAAAATATATAAATTTGGCACAATCGAAATGCGTTCATGTCTTTAACGAAATTGTATGATGTAATTTTTGCTTAGCCATTTTTCTTCTATGCATGCACTTTGAGTGGTTCAGCTAATGGCTTAAAATGAACTTGGTAAATTATTGTTTCTTGTGTGCGGAAATAATCGCAAAACTTGAATCGTTTGCCACCGGGCTGCAACATAGCACAGAATTTAATTGAAATCTCTTTAATAAAATCTATCACTACTCAAAATGTCCTCCTCGTCTTCCTCTAGGATCACTTTCTCGCGAACGGCATTCGTGATGGCGTCCACATTGCAGAAGGAAGAGGTGGCATAATCCGTCGCATCGGAGCAACTTTCTAGTGTGCGAGATCTGATGAATGACTGCTGCTTGGGGGCATGAGACTTTGAGTGTTCTGGACGATGGTGAAGGGAGTGCGGTTGCGTTGTATGTGATGGCTGTTGGAAGTGTTGTTGCTGGCTTGATGGCTTATGGCTGTTGCGATAGCTGGGCTGACGCCTTAGTAACGGTCTATGCATAGTCTCAAGGTCTATGTTGGTCTCTACAATGTGATGCTTAGATCTCGACGCCCGGCTACTATCGATCTGATCCCACCCCTATATCCACGATTCCTACATGGCGTTCAGCATTCTCCTACTACTCCCACCACCTCTGTGCGGACTGTACTCATCACGATCGACGACTGGCGCACTGCGTCGTGTCGTTGGCGCCGACGGCGGCATATCCCGAGGATCGATCACACGTGTGGAGCTGGCTGTGGTGGCGGCTGCCGCTGGATAGCGACCGCCTATCAAGCGGGGATCATCGCGTTCGTGTATTAAATCGGACTCATCAACGAGGCGGCCACTTCGCGAGAGATGTCCGTGAGAGGAGCCACTCGGTCCGCTGCGCGTGGGCGGATAGTCGCGCGAGGAAGGAAAATCAATGCCATAGTTGCGTTCCTCCAGCAACTCATCATTATTAAGATCGTAGTGCATGAGATCACGCTCCCGTGCATGTAACCTCTCTCGCTCCCTGTCGCGATCATTTCGATCGTAACGCTCACGCTCTCTTTCGCGGTCGAGGCGTTCGCGCTCGCGCTCGCGATCCCTGTCGAAACGATCGCGATCTTGATGTCGTCCTGAGGCACGATGTCGAGATTTATACATGTCGCCTGCAAGCAATCGAACACAGTTAGAATAGTGCATAGAACCAAGATTCATAAGGCAAATTAGGAACAAACTTTAATCACAAATAAGTTCCAAACGAAAAGATCTAAAACTTTACTCAAGAGAACCAAGCATTCGAACGCAATATCAATCAAATCGATAAACGAACAAAATCCAACTAAACAAGAAAACGCAAGGAACATTTGGAAGGGTCACACAAAATTGAAGGCATATTTAGTGGGTAATCTGCTTCAGACACTTTGTGGAATAGGGATTAGTACAGGATGGAAAGCCATAGCCGTTTAGTTCAAAGTTGACTTACTTAGGGGAACAACCAACATTTTAGGCAATTTTTAAAGTATCAGTGTCTGTCATTTCAACTCGAAGAACTCCAGTAAAAAATATATTCATTGGATATAATAAAATTACAGTCTAACATAGATATAACAACAAAATGTTTTACTGTAATAAATTTAAGCTATGCTCTTAACGAATTAGGCTAAAAGTCGTAAGCAATTTTATTAAATATGCACTGACTTAGTCTGCTCGATTCGAATTATGATAAGATTATGAAAATGACTAAAAATGTTATTTTCCTCTTTTCATTTTAATAATAACCAGAATTACAAGCAGTCAAATAGCTTAATTAGTATGAATACCTAAGTTTATTCATTTATATAAAACTTTTAATTTGAAAAAATGATTTAAAGATTTCTGGCTTATTAGTTTAGAAGGAATATGTATAACAGCCTTCACGTAACGGCAAAAGAGAGGTTTAAAATATCAAAGAGATAAAAGTTTACTATATCTAATACACATTTTATGATAACAGTTAAATTTGAATATTCTCGGGGCCACTTCATCGAAATGCAGCTAGTCACTTTGCCTGACTTAGAGTCACTCACGCAAAACAAAGTATAAATCAGTACTCTGAGTGAAACTACTGCCTCTACAACTTAGTACTCAGACTAATATTAAATTCATACTCATAGAGTCTACTGATTATCGCATCGACTCCAGAGCGAGAGTCAAGGCATGAATTTACTAACGTGTCATCAGTACCACGCAAATATCAATGAGTACGTGCAAGTAGTACTACAAATAAAATGCGTATTTACACTCTTCTGAACACCACTCACTCCACTCACTGCATAACTCTTGTCAACGCACTGCTTTGTCTGTATTGGAAATTAATCTTTTTAATTAATTTTTTCAATTGTTAATTGTAATCAAATGGATTGTTTAGTGGTTTTGGGAATTGTCAAATCTTTGCCCATCTTTTGTTAATAGGTTCCACATTAAACAAAATAACTCAAGAAGTTGTTGCGCAAATTTAGCTACAAATAACACGAAAACAATTTTCAAATGCCACAAGTACTCACTAAATCAGTAAGAGTTACACATAGTTTTGATGATAATACAGTAAAGGTAGAAAGTAATTCTTCGATAGATGAATGCATTTAATGTGAGAAACTAAAGATACGAGATACGAGCGCATCTCTGCAGGATGAAAGCTCGATATGCGCTTTATTAGAGAGCACATCATTAGGGACGAACCACGCCTGGTGTAACTAGAAAAGTGGTTTAAGACTCCTTTTAAATTATTGTATAAATCTGAAAACTTCAGAATCATGTACAATATATGTATTTGTTTTGATCATGGTAAAAGTGGTTGGGCGTGCAAAGGCGCTTAACAAATATTAGGTACAGACTGCCAGCTACTCAAGGTTAGTGGAGCAGTAACGCAAGGCAAACGAGAGAACGACAGCGTAGTGTTAGTTTAATCGGCTAATTGTAGTTTAAGTTCCCACAGAGAGGGATTTTCGTCTGCACCTGAATCGAATTGAGTATGCTGATGAACTGCAGATAGAGTAGAGTACTGGGAGGATTGGTTGGTATGATTTTGAGTAATGCGCAGGTTTTTACTGATATGCTTACGAACAAACTTTGGTACATATTACTCAAATAATATTATAGCATTCTTGTAAAGGAACCGGGTATGTCGCGCGATGTAAAAGCTGTAAGAATGATTGTACAGAAATTGAGAAAATAGTGATGGTTTAGTGTATTGTAAAGTTCGTAATGGAAGTATAGAAAGACTAAACATTCAAGCGCTGACGTTTGAATGAGATACTGTTCATATATACAATAATACAGTACATATTAAGTTGAGCAATGTTCAATGGAACTACACGCACTAAAATAACTACTTATTACTTAATTAATATCTAATGGATAAGAATAAATGTCACCGGTTTACCCCAATGCAAAAGTTTTTAGCTTTTCACTTTATACACAACGGCAAAGATAAGGGATTCAATTTGGTCTAAATAAGTAACAACAATAGCGGGTTTCATTTAACGTCTAGATAATAGCTCAAACTAAATCAGAGCATCACATTTTCGGTTCAATCATTTAAAGCAAACTGGCAAGTATGATAGAAAAGATTGTAAAAGAAATGTATGTTTACCTTGGTCCCAATCGAATTCCCTATCCCAACCTCTTTCTCGCTCCCTCTCCCATTCGTATGCGCGTTCGCGTTCCCACTCCAAATCTCGCTCTCGCTCCCTGGAGCTTCTACCTCTGTTAAATTCCCCATCCCAAAATTCTTGATCCCTCTGCCTATCTCTATCAGAGCGCTCGCGACTACCCTCCCTATCGCGACTACCCTCGCGCTCGCTACTTCCTCTGTGCTCTTGACTGCCGAATTCTTCGTCGTCGACTGCAAGCAATTCCGAAGCGAATTGGCGGCAATGGTGAAAGGCGAGTGAGAAAGAGATGTATTTGAATTGGACAGTCATGGGAATTGGGCAAAAAGAAGAGATTAATTTAAGCAAATATTAAAACTTCAATCTAAAAGGTAACGTCTTTCTTTCATTATTGGGCATGAAATGTGTTTTTGAGTTGTGCAGAAATGGTATATTCATGTGAAGGAATGGTTGCACCATATTCTAGCTCCATTTTCACTGTACTTTTGGGATTGAGAAACGCATCGAATGAAAATAATGACAGGAAATCTTCACAAAATGAACAAAAGTGAATTCATCTAAATGTATACATCGGCGCACGGATGCGCTTTCGCTACCTGGTGGTGTTGGACCCATATGAACCTGTTCCGCTGTGGGCGATACTTCCTGAGATGGCAGAGGTCGTGGAATTGAGGGAACCGCTCGTATGTCCGGATGCGTGGCTTTCCAATACGTCTGCCGGAAAAAGTAAAGCCGTTAAGATAGCACAAGTGCGCTATAATTCAAGCACTTACATCTAGATACTCGGCAATATGCTCGCAGGCGTCCTCTAATTGATTCTCATCTAGTATGACATCGAACATTTCCGGTGGACATTGGGCTAGTTTTTCAGCGGCAACCATTTGTACGGAGAGATTTTTCGCCTGTGATTTACCACGTGATTTGATTAAACGCTGTAAAACCTGCAAAGTGAACATTCCAAATGTTTGTTTGTATATCGTTCCATCACCAGACGGGCACTTGACAAAGCCACTCACCTTACTACTACTAATTTTTAAATAAACTATTGTTGGCGCTAATGAAGTTTTTACTAATTGTGACGGATGATTGATTGTATCACAATCGAGTACGACTAACTGCAGGGTCCGTGCCAGCTCGAATATGCGCTCGATCTCCTCCTGCACTTTGTTGAGGCAATCCGAGCGACTGCTCGATCGCTCCATAATGGCGCGCTTCGACGGATTGTTCATGATCGACCGTTTCGCCTGTGAAATGTCGGCCATGACACGTGTTATGATGATTTTACCCTCGAAGCGATGTTTCAGGAAGTCGAACAGCGCTTTCTGCATCATATCGGTTACTTCGTAACCTTTAAGGCTTGGACCCACTAGAACAACTGGACGCATCGACGGCACCACATCGTACGGTGAGGCGGTCTCCTGTTTCTTGAAGAAGGGCTTGCGTTTCTCCTTGTTGGGCGGTGTGGCCAGAGGTGCCTTGCTATGACGGCCTGGTCCCATGGAATCTGATTCGTCACCTAATCATTAGTATCGATGGAATAGGCAAGAAATGATGACAACGGATGAGCGAGTTTATGGCAGCTACAGAACTATTGTGACGGCGACGGCGCAGTACGAAAATCGATTCAAGATTTACATTGTGGTGTATTGCACGTACATACATACATACAATCTCAGTGTGCTGTATATAAACTTAAATCTATGCCATGCATGGAACACCATACGAGCAAGTCATGCATGCCGCTGAACGCGAACAAGATCGTTTGTGGCTGGCGTAATGTTCCATGCTTGACTTCGACTGCTTTGACAGGGAATCGATTGGTGAGCGTTAGATGAAAATGGTACTAGATATTTTGATGTTGAATATTGTCTGGAAGGCATTCCATTCGTGTTTGATGGAGAACAGTTAAGGATAAGAGTTGAGAGGCGTGTGATCACGTTCGAAATGCAGATGGAAATGCAAAAGGCGACTGACTCGATAAAGTAGGCTCTACGCATAGTGAGGAAAACAATTTGTTGCACTTTTTCGTGTTCTTAAAATTGCCGGAATTTCGTATGCAATGTTAATTGCTTAGAGCGTACGATGAGCGTTGACGTGACAGTGAACGGAACAGAGACAAACCTGGTTTCTTGCGTGGTGTTGTACTATAGGGATCTTTGGTTGGTGGTTGGTTTTGTTGTTTGCAGTGATACAATAGTTTCGTGTCAAGCAAAAGAAATCGAGTGCATGTTATTAGTATTTTACGAACGAAAAGTAGTAATTGTTATATCCGATGAGCGTGTGGGGTACATATTCGAAAAAGCGTAACGTGCATTTTGCAGCAGCTTCTAGGAAGCCTTCTAATTTCTCGTAGCTTAGTGTGGACATGCAGCGATATTACATACATACATATGTAATTGAGGGAATCGCACGTATCACTATTCATAGGACTTCTTGCATATAGTATGTATGTAAATATGTACTTGTATATGTGTAAAAGATATTGCTGTTCGGACTATAAGTGAAATGTCAGATGAATAACAAATAAAAAAGTAAAATTAGCAGCGCTGCTCTAACAAAGTCGTGTCAGAAAAATATAATTCTTAAGATCTAAGTAACTCAGGTTTTTGGTGAACGAATTCAACAGATGCATAAATACTGTGATGTATATTGGAATTAACTAACAGCATTTTTTTATATTTTTGAATGAAAAGGCGCTCGCAGAAGAGTTTCTGTATGAAAGACAGAAATATTTTCAAATGCTAATATTACATGTAATAGAATCTAATTCGAATTCACTCCACAGCTTTATGTAGTCTTTAGTGGTTAATTGACATCAGTTGAGGAAAATACTCTTAAGCAGCTTTGTAAAAGGTTTAGCAGAAGACTGACAGACGTAGAATCGTTTGTTCAAATCTGTACTTTTAGCTTAGGAAAATAAATATAATATCAAATGATACAACGTTTTGAAGCTATCGATAAATATATATACCTCCACAAAAATAACAGATTGAAGATAGGTCAAAGAATTAATAAAATATAAGGGCCAGAGACTTTCTTTTTTAATTGTATTCACAGCTGTGTCATATGACAGACACGATTATCGGCGGATATCATCAGTAAATATAATTGTCAATTGTGACTTTAACATCAAGAAATCTTCGTTGTGTCTTTGAGTGTCAGTTAGGAATAACTACTTCCGATCGGACTTTGTTTGGAACAGACTTCGGAAGAATGTTTTAGAACTTTGCACATACCAACTCAGAGAGGACTTATAATGCAAATGGCAAAGTTATGTACTTATATTCAACATCAATTTTCATATAAATCCATCATAAAGGCTCACTTTGGCTAAGGGATATTTATGCCTGTTTCCTTAGTTTATTTGAAAATATAAAAAATTATAAACAGAAAAAAACCAAAGCAAAATGTTACAATGAAATGTGTGTCATACCAGGTGTAGGGGGTGTGCTACCTCGTGATGGCTCCGCACCTGCTTGTCCCGCACCCAAGTTCCCACTCGAAGAGCCCTTTGTGCCATACAGTCTTGAGGGTCTGGTTTGATTCTGAAATTGCAGCAAATGCAAGCAATAAAAGATATAACTATCGAAAAAATTATTTTCAATCATTTTTCACCAACCTGCATACGAATATGATCTAGCTTAACGGGGCTGGGTATGAAGCCCACATCACAGCCTTCTTTGACCAGCCTGCCGATCCACCAGTTATTGTCGTACTTCTCCTTGATGTGCAGAAACTCTCGAACGTCGAAAGAGACCGCACTACCCTGCACAGGTGAATCATCGTCGATTGTGCCATCGTATGCTACGTTCGTCCGCACAGCGAACGCAACCGGTTTGCTCTGCAGTCAATTGACATAAAATAATTAATTAAATAATTGTAAAAAATTTTTTGTTTTAAAACACGGCTTTAGATTCGAACTTACCCTTGCTTTATCCAACTGGCTTAAGGCCTGACGTTCCTTTTCTCGCCGAAGCGATTCCTTTTCCTCGTCTAGCGACAGATCGGATGACGGTTGTGAGTAATTGGAGTCGGCAGAACCCTGTAACAAAAAGCATGTATATATTTAGTTTACTTATATGCTATAACGGAATTAGCAAATTCCTGTTTGAATTGAAATCAATTAGGCGTAAAGTATATAGATTGTTTTGTTGTAAGAACATGACCAGAACTACTGACGCATCATGAAATCTACAAAGGTATATGAATTAGAGAGCATCTTCATATGCATATTCCGGAAGTAATCTAAACAGGTCAACATAATTGGTTATAGATAGAATTTTTTAAATCATTATTATGTGCAGTTTATCTACTTGATTAATTTTGTAATAGTCTTAAACACTAGGCATTAATAGCTAAGATCTTCGGCTTTGATTGTAAAAAGTTATAAGAATGCACATTAAAAGTCACTGATGAGGCTTTCTCAGCTAGAGCAAAAATATTTATCTGACTGCGCACATGCCAGCAAATTACTTTGTTCTTGTTTTGGAACACTTAATATCTTTTTTTATACTCAGTTGTTGTCTTTTCTCTGGCAAATTATTTAAATTAAAATTTCTTACAATTACTTAGAAATTTTTATAATAATATTGTAACTCTGTGAAAATTTGATGTTATATCTATGTAGTATCGTAAATGATATGCATTTCTTTTGGACAAAGGATTAAAATATACTCTAGCTTTATTTCTTGCTTGTTTTCGAATCATTGTGAGTTATAATATAGTAATTTTTTATTCTATTTAATGAACTCCTTCACTTTTGATACCATAAATTAAAATGGAATATCAGTTTGGCTCGCATAATGCCAGGATATGCCACACATTTTAATTTGTTAATATTTTAAGTGTTCTAAAAGCAGTTGTCACATTGTCCAACATGTTTTTTTTCATTCTGCATTATTCATTGAAAAATTATTCATAAAAATTTCATATACATATGTACATATAAAATGAATTGCTCACGTGTAGACACATCGACCACGAAAAAAAAAGAAGATGTAGTGCAATAGTTCACGATGTTTACCTCAAAATATGGCATGAGTATGAGTAAGTATGTATGAAGAGAGTCTTGTTCAGCTCATATGCTTATTAATCAATTTCATAGCTTTTTTCAATAATACGGCATACATATGTACACACATACATACATATATACAAATTGGCACTACGCCAGAGCAAGTCCAATGGCAGAAGCAGATGTAAACAAAAGTATCTATTTTCTTCAATATTGCTTCGGACTGCCAATGGAATGCTGTGTTGAATAGACGAGCCTAGCAATCCGACTAATTGTTTTGGCTGCCATTGAATTAAAATCAAAATAACTATAAAAATTTTAATGATTTGCACCAGATGTAAATGAAAGTTTGCCATGCTATTGCTCTTTACACAAACTTATGCAAATATATACATACATATGTACATACAATTTCAAGTTGATTTGTATTAATTGTAAGCCTTGAAATTAATGTAACTCGTTCATCTCGTATTACGGAATTTTTTTCAGGCACTCAATTTTGTGCATTTTTTAAAACGCAAAATTTCATGCTCGCACATATTTATTTATATATACGCTTATACAAATGTGTGTATGTATAAGTGCATATGTATGTGTATCTACCAATGTCCCTATGTCCAAACAAAGAAACACCTTCAAGTGCATCCACTTCATTAACTGCATTAGGCAAACGAGTAAATTGGAATGTGTTGTACGTGTATGCATGCATACACGAGTATGTGTGAGAGGGGGTGGCGATGATGATGTTACCACAGCAACAATTTTATGCGGCCGCTCTACTGCTGAAGCGGATTAACAATTCCAAAGCATTGCGAGACATGTAGGTGTAGTAAGATGCCACCCGGCAAACTGTTCGATATCGAGAAAAATAAATATCTGGAATATTTAGCCAAGAAAACTATAGTTAATGTATATGAGAACACCAAGACAACTCTTTTGTGGTGTGCTTAATTTTCTTTCAAAAACGACAGTTCGTTTAAAATATCGAGAAAAATTCAGTAACCTTGTCGAAGCCGATATGAGGTTTAGATGAGAAAATACAATAAAAAGCGGAGGTGAATGAATTGGAAATTCTCCGAGAGTATTCTTTGCCATGTAAAGCTTCTCAGCCCGCTCGGATTTGGATATTTATAGGTCCCGTTAATTTTTACAAAATATAACAACAAAATATAAGACCACACACAAGTAAATCCTAAGCCCATACGGGCTGTTGCGCTGTTGTCAATCATTATTATTATTAAAATTTTAATTCATAAAAAGTTCATATTAAACGAAATTTTGAATTAAGCAAAGATTGTGCCGGCTGGGATATGCTACATATGTATTGTCGGAACTTCAATTAGACACTCAGCGGGAAGACGGAAGACGTTAAAAGCATCACAGATAATTTTTAAGCATCACTTTGCTAAGAAACTGTTGAACAAATATTTATAAATTCCTTTTTAAGCTGGGAATCATAACTAACAAGTGTTAGCTTTAATGCTTGAAAACTTTGAATTCGTTCCCAATAAAGTCTTGAATTTAAAGGGACTTGCTGAAAGAGAATAGATTTGTAGAAAAACGAATTAGATGCTAGAATATGTTTGCCTTAATTTTCCAAACTTATTTTAATAATTTTAATAATTGATTTTTGGCTATGTTTTACTGAAGAGTTCACCAGTTCCAATATCATAGCATCGCTACAATTCACTTACTGCTCATATTCAAAGCATTTCTGATATTCAGAACCCCCCTTTGTTATTTATCTAAATGTTGAACTTCGCACCTGCGTAAAGAGTTTGTTGTAGCCACTCTGGTATGAGGAGTATCCAAGGCCAAAGCGAGATTCCCTATGGCCTCCCGCGACGGATGGAGCATCGGAGGAGGATGCCCTCTGCACCATGGGCCGGTCGGCCCTATAGTCCTCTTCGAATGATGATATTTTGATAGAATTTGAGGCGACAGTGCCAAATAAAACAGGAATTTGATGATGGCGGCGAAGTGGCGACAATGGAGCGCCACGAGCCTTTCCAAATGGCACACAAGTTGAGCAGCACGTTTCAAGTACGAGCCAACAGAGCAGGCGGCGCGAGGCTGTGAGACGATTTGCGGCGCACATACACCGACACACTGACGCACACACTCAATGTGGAACGCCAAAATGCCAAAAACGCAGAACGCACAGCGTGGACGCGTCTGAGTTTTATGCGAAAATAGACTTATTAACGACTCCAACCAGCTGAAATTGGTTTCATTCCAGCGGTCACAGCAGCAGCATGAGCAGGAGCTGAAGGAACTTCAAGGAAATGCGCTTAATTGCTGCGCTGGAACTTTTTAATGGAACACTTGAACTACGTCTAGCTACGCGAATCTAAGTTGAGCTGCTATAAAGCTGCGATGAATGGACCCGATTCACACGCACACACACCAATACGCTGCTGAATGGCTATATAGTTATACCGTTACTTTGATTTTCGCCGCTGAATGAACGCGTTTCGGCCTGCCCTATCACTGACTCTCTGCGCCGAACATCCTTCAAAGGAAGGAATGAAGGAATAACCTAAAACGGAACGGCGAACAAGAAACGAAACAAATCAACTCAAAATCTTTGGAAACCTCAACTGGAAAAGCGAATTTGATTACTTTCACGCAAAAGTGCCCCCTCCCGATCGAACTGCGATGAATTGAATTGCTTCACAAAATTTATTTGCACAATTGAACTGCAACTGGTCGCGAAAAATAGGCTATTCGCGAAATTCGTAGCTAATATTTTGCCAAAAATTGCCAACAGTATAGTTTAAAAATAAGAATTTATGTCAGACGCTGTCCGAACGTTTCATTTTTCTGGTATATGTATGTAGGCACAGCACTGGAAGGGCAGGAATTTGTTGCCAAGGAATTGACGACGGGGCCAATGAGCCTTTTCCTGCAGGCGTCTGAGCCGAGCCGTGCGTCCTAACAAAGGCAGTTACTTGAATATGGCTCAATTTTTCGTTTCACTAGATTTGATTCACTACTTCGTTTCATTAAATTTTCTCCAGCATTTAAAAAATTTTCTTCCGTATGCACAATTCACTTCGTATGCTCTGCGACTTTTCCAACGTTTCTCAGCACACAAACTGAATATGACTTTTCCTGCTTTTCTGTACGTGGAATATGTAGACATCTCCTTGCAATTGGCAGTTGCCAGACATTGTGTAGACTTTCGCGAGTTGCGCTTCCAGTGCGTAAATCTTTTGTTTAGTTCGTTGCCATTTGGTCTGGACAAATTATGCCACGATTCTTGTTGTGTTCCAGTCTACACCTCGACCGAAAAGTGTAAACAAAATGTTTTTCTTTAATTACCTTGCTGAAATAGAAAAACATACAATCGCAGCCTGTATGGAAGTATGGGACTCAGTGTAGGCATGTGGAATAATCTGATAAAATTTATGAACAGAAAAAAGACCACGAAATTGATAAAGGTCCCATTCTGCATTCAAGGCACAGTGTACTAAAGAACAACTTTTGTTGTCAAAAAATACAATCGCAAAAAATACAATCGCAAAAAAAGCAATTGCAAAAAATTTTGCTTACGAAATTCCTTTCATTCATTAAAACTTTGCTCATATTTAAAGAAAGAGAATAGAACAAGTTCTTTTGTTCTAATTGTTTAAATTATAGAAAATATTGTATAAGTATTTCTTGGAAATGCTTATGCCTTATCTTCCCCTTATCAGCATATGCTTATCTATAAGCCGAAAAAATCGAAACTTCCAATAAAATATTTACACGCAATCGAAACTTGTTCCATATATTAATTTCTTCTTGTTTAAAGAGTAATCCGGAAGACTCAGCACTTATTTCGGATTTGTGGAAAATTTTTTTTATCGGTATCTCCATAATTTATTTATTAATTTACTTACAATATCTCCATCATTTTTTAAAGCAATCATGCAATCATTCAGTCAGTCACGCTGAGGGAGGGATTTGGTTTAATATGATAGGGGTTGTTGAAATTTTGAAAACAGAGTTTTTTTCACACCTTCTCAAAGTGAAATTTTTTGTAATATTCAAGTTCATAGCCGCTAACTTGCTTAAACTCTAAATGCGTTTTTTACGAAAGTATTTTCTTAAAACTGCTGACTATTATATTTTAAAAAGCTCTCAACTAATCGAATAAAGATGTATGCCGTAGATTCTAAGCATACAAATTTGTGCTTTATCAAAGAATTTTATATTATGATCAATTCTTTCTTATATATGTACATGAAAAACAACAGCCTTTTCTCGCAAAATTGATAAGTCGACTAAGCATTATTTTTTCCAATTTCAGACAAAACTTTGATTAAGCACCAGATTAAGCAATGAACCAAAGATTTTTTTTATGTCATTGATTTTAAGTAAACCGTTAAAGATTACTAGTTATAATATTGGAAAAGCCATTCGTCAAAATACCGAATAACTGACACCAGACTTAATATATTTCCATGAAATTTATTAAAGTTTTCTTTTCAAAATTCACAATCTAATATATAAAAATGAATGTTTGTTTGTCTGTTTGTCTGTCTGTCCAGCTATACAAAGCTACACGCGTTGACCGATTTCAGCCAAACTTTATACCAATATTGTTGAAGACCAAAGGAAGGCGACTGTATATAAAATTTTTCGATTCATCAAGAGGGCGTGGCACCTCCCATACAACTTAAATATTTGATTTGGCATATCTTTAAAACTACATGCCATACAACATTAAAATTCTCTATTCTGTTAGTAATTAGTCGTGCCCTCTTGCTGAAAAAAAATGAGGGGCGTGGGAAAAGGGGGAGTGGCACTCCTTATACAACTTAAATATTTGATTTGGCATATCTTTAAAACTACAAGTCAAGCAGCATTGAAATTCCGTATGCAGGCCCCTCTTGGATGCTTCGTCCCACGGGTTAAATTTGTTGGGCGTAGGACAAGGGGCGTGGCACTTATCAATCAACTATACATTTGGGTATAACTTTAGAACAATACACCACACATAAATGAAACACGATACGAACTTACTACATATCCGTATCCTTCAACTCGGAAAGTGGGACGGGCATTGGACAAGCGGCGTGGCACCGCCCATACATCAGAATTTTTGATATCGAATATCTTTTGGCCTAAAAGTCGGGAAGCATTGAAATTCCGTTTGCAGGTCCCTCTTGGAAGCTCCGTCCCACGGGTTAAATTATATGGGCGTAGGACAAGGGGCGTGACAATTTTTAATCAACTATACATTTGAGTATAACTTTAGACCAATACACCACACATAAATGAAACACGATACGAACTTACTACATGCCCGTATACTTCAACTCGGAAAGTGGGACGGGCATTGGACAAGGGGCGTGGCACCGCCCATACATCAGAATTTTTGATATCGAATATCTTTTGGCCAAAAGTCGGGAAGCATTGAAATTCCGTATGCAGGTCCCTCTTGGATGCTTCGTCCCACGGGTAAAATTATACGGACTATACATTTGAGTATAACTTTAGAACAATACACCACACATAAATGAAACACGATACGAACTTACTATATTGTCCGTATCCTTCAACTCGGAAAATGAGACGGGCATTGGACACGAGGCGTAGCACCCCTCATACAACTTAAATATTTGATTTGGTATACCTTTAAAACTACATGTCATACAACATTAAAATTTTGTATTCTGTTAGTATTTATTCATGCATTCACGTAAACATTTTTACATAATTTGGGTTTTATATATGTATATAGATTTAGGGTCATGGCCCATGACTCATGGGACAAGGTGGCGTGGCACACCTCAAATGTATGTAAAAAATTTGGGGTCCATGAGGAGTGAAGGGGGTCGTTACTTTAATTTTCGCCTTCCACCAAAGGAGTAATCTACATACACAGATAGTTCTGTGAGGACCTACGTATATGACTTCCCCGATTTAGACAAAACTTCACAAGCAAATAGGAAAGTCTTAAGCAAGGTCACTCAATATACATATCTTATTCCTTAAAGCCACTCTAACAAATTCCCCTTTACCATACCACTAACAATAATGTGGCTTTTAATACAATTTTTAAATTCCAATTTAGTTGTTATTCCCCGTATGATGTAGCACTCGGGTAAAGTCGGGTAAATCAGCTAGTAAATATATAAAATACACAATGAGAAACAAAAAACTACTTTAACCCAATTTTTACGCCTCTGTCTAAACTGTTAAGAAAAGGGTAATTTCAACATAGTAGAAGTACTTAAATTTTAAAATTCATAGACCTTAATTGCATATATCAGTACATAAATTCCGCCATAGAGATGTAACTTGGCACACCGTGGCGAAGGCTGTAATGAAGCAACGTGTAAACCACACTCGGGAGTATTTCAATGAAACGACTGGAAAATGTTTTTCCAAACATTTCAGCGAAAACATGAAAACTCTACACGCGCAACGCGCATGCTCGGAATGTGCTTACTTCAAATGCTTCCGCTTTTGACTTTTCCACGCACATTCGCTGAGTTGCTTCAGTTGTGGCCACTACCACACGGCCCGACAGCGAACCGCTTGCGACTGACGAGCGGCGGGTTTGTTTGGATTTTCGGAGCTCCATTTCGAAATGCATCGCAACGTTTGAACTTGAGGGGCGCAATTGATGTAAACAACGCTTGTGGCTGGCTGGCTGACTGGCTACGCGTAGCTACTTAGCTACGAAAGCGTATTGGGAGCAATGGCACAGTGTGTGTGTGTGTGTGTGTATGCTCCCCACTTCGCGGTGCGGCGTCAGCACTTGCAATTAGCGCGAATCGCTGGACTGCGAATTTGGAACTGTGCTGGCATTACTGCTGACACAATACGCCACACTCACACGCACACACATTCACACATAAGCAGAGGTTAATGCTCACCACCAGAGACACACGTTATGCGGTTGTTTTATTCACCCAATGGATAAATCATGTCATTGTTACAGTTTTTATTGTTGTTGCTCTGTAAAAACAGCCTAAATGCAAATATCAATCAATTGATTGTAATGCAGAAAATCGCATATGAAGCCTTTTAGATTAAATATTTCGTCACGATGGTAAAACTTAGTAAAACTCAGTATTTTTGTTGAATATTTTTGAACTATGTATGTATATAAATTTGACTGACTGAAAGCTCTTTGCTCAGAACAACAGCGAATTGCAGCGCATGCCATATCTAGACTATTTCTGTGGTCACAAACCATAATCGCCTAAATTTTTACTATCCGCGCAGTGTCTTAAAATTTTTCTTGTGTTTAAAATGACCGAAAGAGAAGAAAATTGGTGTAGAATTTTTTTTAGGGGATTAGCCGGATTAGCCTATCAAAAACTTGTCACATTTCTGTATCAGGCAGACTCAGGACGGATCATTTTCTCTGCCGCTCTGAAATGTAGCTCAGAAATAATTAAATGCCACTTATTTTATGAAATGAATTTTTCAGAAAGACGAGAAAGATAAAAGTATCGAATTGTACATATAGAACACTAATATGCAGAATATCGAATAGTGTCGAATACTCAAAAGTATAAGCAATTTACAATACCCGTCATTTAGTCAACCCATTACTTTGTAATTGCCCATTGGTTTGCCACATATACATACATATATACAGCTAAATGTATTGCTAACAGACACTCACAAACTAATTGTATCCAAAAGTGCGACACGATTTTAAAATACGCAACACACACACACACACATAACACTCATACGTGCATATAGAAACAAAAACAATTGAGCGTTTAAAAATATCTCGCGCATGGACCTGACTGCCGCAGTCAGCGTTGGCGGCGACTCTCTGCACAAAAGTGGAACGCGGCAGGGGCCTCACCGCGCCAAATGGGCCAATATGGAATGGTCAATGGAGCAGCTGCATTGATAGTGACATGAGTTGTGCTGTCATATGCCCGCAATACGGGGAATAAGCTGCCTAACTGGGCGGTCGGAAATAGCTTTGGGCTTACCCGTCGTTTGGCATTCCGAAAGGGCTTGTAGGTCTTGGCGTTCTTCGTCTTAACGCCCAGATGCAGTTTCTTCATGTTGCGGCTGCAATTTAACGCCGCTCAGCAGCGTTCGATGTGTTACACTTTACGGCCTACGGCCACTTGTCCGCGCAATTATGCAATAATAAATAAAAAGCGTGAAACGTACGCGGCTACGGAAGCAGTTCGAATAAACAAACACTCGACACAGTTGGCCACGGCTCTTAATGGCCGTAATAAAATCGAAGCACGGCAATCTTCACTAATAGGCCAATGGCAGTCGGTCTCAGTGAGTCCCGTTGAGTAAGTAGCAAACGCACTGCTGCTGGAGGAACTGCATCAGCATGCGCAAAGGGGCGTGCGAGGTGAAGAGCACCTTACTGCAATAGGCTGAATTTTTTCATTTTTTCGCACTACACTTTATAAATTCCTGCAGAATTTTCATTTTTCAAACGTTTCAAAACACTTTTCGACATAAAATTTTCTTCTCAAATATTCCCTTAGTAAAAATACAAACGCGAATTCGCGACGAAAACACCCAAAAAGTCACAGATAAAAAAATTGACTGATGCTCAGGCGAGAAAACTCTCGGAACGCGATGCGACGGAGACAGATTTTCATCAGCAGCGACAATAACAACAACAAGAAGCAACAAGCAACAAGAACGACGACGAAGACAACGACAGCATTTTCAAATATTGTACAATGAAATAGCAAAGACAACAACAACAAACAATACGACAAACGACGCGAACAACGATCGGCGAAAATTTTATTGAAAGAGCAAAGATTTGCATGCACGTGGGGTGACCAGATGGCAGGACATGTTGTACTTTTCGGTGATAATCTGAAGTTATTTCTCCTTTACAAAAAGGTTCTCCTTTTTTGTATCCTTGTTTCTTTGTAATTGATCTGATTTGCTGGCCTTCATTGATGCCTCAGACACAGGTGATTTTGATGTTGTCGTCTTTTCCAAGAAGCACTTAAAAAAAAGTTTGGCATTTCACTATTTACACCGTGCTACCAGTATATTCGAAGTAACTCAAAGATTCTACCTCTTTTCAAATTCATTTGCTTATTTTCACAAAAAATATACATATATGAACTTAAAATATTCGCTTTAGTACGCGTACAATTGTATCTATCTACATATACCAAGATGTAAAAGACGTAAAAAATTAACAAGAGAAAAATTTTATTTCTTTTGCATAATTCTTCAGAATGAAAACTTTTCATGAAATTTCATGAATAGCGAATAACGCAATATAGATAGTATCTCATATGCGTGATTTTTTAATAAATACATACCTACAGAAAGTGACTTCGATTTGAATCAAATGTCGCTGTTTATTTTATTGGTAACAAAATGTCTTTCAATGTTGGCTTGCAATCTGGTAACTCTACATGCACGCCAGCCCAGCACCTCCCCCCTTCACCCTGCTCCAAGCGATCACCTCAGCGCATCGCTTTGCTTCTCAACGAATGACATCGCACTTCTGCATTAGAAATGATCGGTGACCGGCCATCTTGGCCGACCTGAAGTGTGTGTGCTTGACTGTGCACACATACAAGCGAAAAGAGAAAACGTTGCGGGAGAGCAGCTCATCCACTCTCGATTACAAATAAATTCACTCTTGGCGCTACCGTCAGCAGGTACTAATGCCATCTTGTCTGTCAACATGGCGCAAGTGTTTATTTACTATAAGCCAGGATGTGAATCTTTAACCCTGCACTGCCCACATTTTTCTTTATATGTACTAAATAAATTATATTGAACGATGAAAATCGAACTCTCAGCAAAGAGGCGTATAAAATTAACACGGTTTATTTGTTGCCTGTTCATTGGCTAAAATCAAAGAGTTTAAACTATGACAATTAAATATAATATTTATTCAATCGTCATCAGCGTCACAAAAGCTACAATTCAATATGCTGTATAAAATGATACATTTCTCTATGGAAATTTAAGCAATTGTAATATTTGAAATGTAATAATCTGGTTTTCAGTATGAAAGTTTATTTTAACTAGCAAGTGGGTTAACATTTTTTCTGTTATGGCCACAATGCAATATTGGCTGTAAGCGAAGTCAATTGTTGTGTATCTGGCTCTGTATTTCGATGTATCTGGCTATGTAAAAAGCTAAAAGTCGGCCTAAATCAAGTAATTTTTTGCCTACATTTTAATCGCTTTGGTGCTTTTTTTTCAGTTTTGTAGGAAATTCCAAGCCCACTTTTCGAATTGCGAATTGCATTGCAAAATGTTTTCCGTTGAATATGTAATACCAAAACAATCAAAAAAGTTCTGCACGCTCAAGAAATAATATTTTTTGCATTTCGACTATTTTGCAAACAATTTGCAGTTCAATACTCCGGAAAGTGCTGACAGTTCAGCACACACTTTCACAGTCTGGAAACTTTGCGTAAGCGACTTGCCCCTATGTAGCGCATGAAAGTGCTGATGCGAGAAATGGTCTCAGCAATTATTGCTATAAAAGCGACTGCCATCGCCACTGTCATCAATAGTTCTCGAAAATTAATTCCCGAGTTGTACGCATCGAATCATACGGAAAACCTGCGCAGCCATGAAAGTGTTCGTCTTCTTTGCTGTCATCGCTTACGTCAGTGCTAGTTCCTATGGCGGCTCATCGGGAAGTTCATCAGGAAGCTCATCGTATGGCGGCTCCTCCATGCCAGCGCTGCCCTGCCCCAAGAACTACATGTTCAGCTGCCAGCCCAGTCTGAGTCCCGCGCCCTGCTCGCAAGCCAGCTACGGATCCACTGGTGCATACTCCGAGCCTGTGCCCAACTACTACGGCGTGCCCGTGAACTACCCCGTGAATTACCCCTACCAGGGCGTGAATGGTTTCTACGGATACGGCCAAGGAGTCGGCGTTCAAGATTACCGCTACTAGACATCGCACTCTAGTAACTGTTAGGTTGATGATTTATTTTCTTTTTATACTTTCAATAAAATATATTAGCAAATGAAAAAAAAATTTTTTTATATGATTTGTAATACAAATTTTTAAATTGGATGCGCTAATTTCAGGTAAGAACTTCTGCTCGTCGATTGTTGTTGCTGTTTACCTTTGTTTACTTTTGAACATGCATACTTAAAATTGAAAATCTTTGAAAAACTTTCACTTTTTTGATTCAGGTATAAAACTTTAAAAATACATAGTCGAAACTCAATTTTTCATTATTCAGACTGCGCTTCTCACTTTTGACAAAATTTTAAGTTTGCAAATTTGTTGCTTTATTTAATTGGCAAATAATGCCTTATTTCCAGCTCATTTCGTAATGACTTATTGAATACATTTCAAAAAAGTTGAGGGCTTATAAAAACCTTTACGTATTATTGCATTTCCCTTTTAGTAGCCTTACATATTGAAGAATTAAAGCATGTCTTCAAATATGTTCATGTAAACATTTTCAGAAACACATTTTACCTTGGTTGCTATTGATATGCACAAATTTGTATAAAATTGGTGCAGTTACGCTCGCCGCCATAATTCAAGTTTGTATAAATTAACTGCACTGGCAAATTTGTAAGACACAAATGTATTTTTAATTTTTTTTTTCTGAATATTATGCCCAAAAGTTTATTCCCATGTTTCTTCAATTCCTGCAAATATTTTTTCATTTGATTTTTTTCAAAATTTCGAAAAGTTCAAGAAGCATAGCATTGCATAGTTTGGCAGCTATTGAATGATATTATTATGCTCGCCACCCTGCACTTCTGGTTTGTGTCTGCGCTGCTGGAATTTGAATTGCCAGTAACGAGGTTTGTATACGAGTATACGAGAGAGAGAGACAAAAACCGCTGAAAACCCCGCTATGTCAAAATCGGCGATGAAAGGTTGCAGTTTTTCGCACTAAAAAAACTACTGTATTAGTACATACTATTTAATAGTATTATTAGAACCAATTTTTACGTATAGGTTGATACATGTGCTAAAAGTTAAGTTACAACAGGAACAAAAATTGGTATTTGGTTGTTGCAGTTGATACATGTGCTAAAAGCTAAGTTACAACAGGAACCAAGGAGCCAAGGAGACAATTTCCGGCACCTAATTAAACGAGTCGCTGTTGGCGTGTTGACAAACGCAACTGAAACGCCCGTGCAATGCATTTTTTATGATTGTCGCCTTAGTTTCCGCACCCCGTCGTCGCTGGTGGCAGTTATTTTTAACACAAGAAAGTGGAGTGGCAAGAGCCACACTGAAGACCTCGTATTAAAAAGATGGCTACCATTTTCCAGCACCTCCCTCGAAACGTGGCTCGGTGACTGGCGGCGGCAAATCACAAATCGCCGCCGAAGCAGTTCAATTACGCCGCAATACAAAGTGCGTGAGTGTGAGGTTATGTTTCTGAGGAAGTAGTGGTGAGCGATGATAACCCTACCGGCAACTCAACTAACTTTTAGTGCACTATAAGCTAACTACTTCGCAACCATAGCTGACTATTCTTCGACTACTTTCAGTGGAAATGACTGACTTTTTTAACATTGCGATGTCGTAGGCAGTAGTCAGTCCCGATTACCCTTCGATGACTTTTCAACTAACTTAAAGTCGGTTACTTTGAAGTTAGCTAAAAGTTAGCTAATTTTTTAGCTATAGCTAACTAATTTCATATGAAGCTATTCAACTAAACTATTAGTTGATAAGCTAATAATACGCTTTATTAAAATATGGTGTAAAATCGTTGCCTGTTTAACATAAAATATCATCATATTTCCATATATATTTCACGATAAATCTTTTCATCTTTCTGAGCAGATTTTTTACAATTATATAAAACAAAAAAGAAAGAAAACAAACAGCTTGCTTTGATTTTTCAATTTCAATTTCACAATGCACAAAAATAAATGAAAAATATTCAAAAAAACAAATAGCAAAAAAGAAGAAAGCAAACAGCTCGCTTTGATTTTGGGGCAGTTCTGCACTACATTGTAGTTAGCTTATAGTTAGGTCATAAAAGTTAGCTATAAGTGTGTTATTTTTGTAGTCGACTACTGAAAAGTCAACTATAAGTGCATTATTTTCGTAGTCGACTACTGAATTGCTTTCAATTAATTGACAAAGCTAGGCTAATGAGCGGGAAGCAATTAAGGGTCGCCAGTTGTGAATATACCTTCAGCGTGTAGTGTTTAGTGTTCAACAGAGTGCGCCGGTGTCGTGGTCCGATTTATAAGTCCGTGCAATGTATTTCGGCGCTCGTAATTGATAGTTCCGCTTTAGAAGGCCTTAAGCCAAATGTACCTTTGAATTTTTTTGGCAACACAAAAATTTTCTTTAAGCTAAACAAAATACATATATGAAAAACAAGTCTGATTTCAGCAACCTTATATACGTATATATTTCCTGCAGAAAAGTTAAAATCCAAAAGGAAAAGACCCTACGTCAGGTCGTAACTCGGCAACAGCTTGTTGTATACCAATTAAGAAGAAAAAGAAGAATATTTTAAACAGTAATGTCGGCAAATGTTGGCAAAACTTTGTATTTAATTTAAAATGTCATTTTTTCGAGATGAAGTCGAGTACATATGTACATATACATATACTTATATCTCAACCTATGCTTATAAAATGCACACCAAATCTCTTCAAGCCATTAACTTTGATGTAGCATAAGATAAATGTTGAAATACAGTTTATTTAAAAAAGTTTAGGTTTTGCTAATATTTGAAAAACTTTAAGTAAATTTGTTAAAAAAACAAAAAGAAGATATAAAAGGGAAACGAAAAGCTAGGAGCCGAATTTATTCTATGCTCAGCTAAGTTTCAGATAGCAGTCTACCGAAAAAGTTTTTTATATGAAAATGTTCATAAGTTTATTAAGCAGATATTCGATTTTTGAAAAATATGCTCGAATTCGTGCACAATTTTTCCCCCACCCACTAACCTATGATCCTTTATAAATCAACAAGTGCTTTGCATGTATAGGGGGCATCCCCTGAGTGTTGGTTTAAGCGGAAAAAAAAATTTTTTTTTTAAATTCTTGTGTTAAATAAATATCTGCATATTAAAATCAAAATGGCTACTCTTTCTATATTCAAAGAAAATAGAAAGTTATCTGGAGTCAACGATTTTATCGAGCAACAATTTTATCGAGTTCCAGGAACTAATCGAAATTTGATTAGATTTTGTTAAAAACTCCAAATATCTTCTTTCAATAAATTATACAATATACACATGTACACTCACACACAGGCATGCGCAACATGTACACGCACAATTAGCATCATTTTCCGACACGGTGCGCGGGTGCGGGGGTGTGTAATACGAACAGAGATTTTCAACTTAATTGCGCCTACAACGCGCACCAAAATGAAAACTTTATGGAAATGGGAAGTGCAACAAGCTTTGACGGCTGCGACAACTGCAGCCGGATTCGAGGGCGAAATGCTCCTCGAATGCTCCCCACAAGGCGACCGCGCGAACGAAAATAGACGAATGCCCAAGTTGGAGCGCAGCATTCGAAGCTATTTCGGTGCCTAAAGAGCTTATGCGGTAATTTATGGCCTTGCGTGTTTGACAAGGTATCGCCGCCGCCGCGCGCTGCTTCACTGCCCCGGCCCCCGTAAGTGGCATAGACACTTTTCGTGTTTAGCTTTTCCAGCGAACAGTTTTTTTCGGAAAATTCGTGGCTGAACATTGAGCTGAGGACGCGCTGGACCGAACAGCTTGCGGGATCGCATTAACATTGGAAGTGCTCTCAATTAGAGGAAGACTGCCTGCAGCTGATATTCAAATATTTCCTTCAACCCGCCTCCCATGAAACATGCAAATTTCATCATATAAAATACGAGCGATTGGCCAAATTTTTGAATACTCCGTCAATGTTGTGCGTAATTGGCAATTTTTTACGGTTAATTGCCTCCGCAAGCGGGCATAAATGGAATGGCCAAATGCATACGATTGTTTCATCGCTTCATCAGCATGCCCAAATTCAAAAAGTCATTTGTCAGTCATAACTCAATTTCGTTGATTTGTCTCAGAGCTGGCTGCTGTCTGAAAAGGTGCAGGAAGGACCACCGCAACAGCAACAGGAAGCAATAGTTTGCATTCGAATTTGAATGTAAATTTGAATCAGGCTGGCAAATTTCGCAAATTGGTGCCTCCGAGCCGCCGCTGCCTCTGGAGCGGATTGTAGGCGCTTTCTTTGGCATCGGAGCCGCGGCGGGTTAATGAAATTATTCGGCATCAAATTGAGTGGCTTTAAGCTAGTTATGCGTTCTCAATTTACCGTTACCACATGCCAGTGTCTAACCTTGAATTGAAAGGCGTTTTCGAAGGAATTGCCCAGAGCGCGAAGCAGCGATTGGGGCATAATTGCTCGCATGCGATGCTATTCGCATTTAATGATAGGCTTTAGACTTAAGGCTGCCAATGCAGAAGTTTTTATATGTATATCTTTTTAAAACGGTATCACAATACAAAGAAAACAGTGAAACAGTGTTGTGCAATCTTTTCTTGCAGTTAGCCTGTATACTAAAAGGAAGTAGGCTGTAGAACGAGACTTAGGGTTACCTTTCTTGCATTAACTTGTACGCGTTCGGTTAGTAAAAAGTATATGAGAAACCAGAAAACCAAATAACAGTTTGATGGGTAGAAAAAAGACGATGCCAGGCTGTGAAAAAGAAATTTAAAATTCAGGTATAGAACTAAATAGTTTAAGCATTGATTGTTTACAGTTTATATATTAAAAGGCGTATTATACATTTTGCAAATATATATCTGTTCATTATAAATTTAATTGTGTGAATGAAAAAATTCTCTTTTTTATGTTTTATCTCGACTTTTTTAAACAAGAAACAACAATTTCGCTACAAAATGTTAAGCAGTGTGAATTGAAAATATTTGGGCCGATAATGGAAAATGCATGTGTACATATGTCTTAATTATTGTGAGGGACTTGCTCCTTACCAATAAAATTATTTATGAAATAATGCTTTTACTTTTCGTACGAAAATTTACAATTAAATTTACGTGAAATTTCTTTTTCTACGAATCTTACAAAATTAGATTGTTTCTAACAGCTTTAGAGCTTTGAAAGAGCCATTGCATACATCAAGAAGTGCGCATATGAGTGTGTGTGTGTGTGCCTGTAGGCACTCAGGCACACATGTTGATGTTTAGAGCGGCGGCGTGCCACGGTCTCAACGATTAACTAACTTTTTGCAAGCATTTCATGCGCCACCTGCCTAGCATGTCGTATCGTACGTAGCCTGCGATCATCGACAGACAATGTTGGCGGTGGCGCGACGAAGGCACTGCCTACTCGTTGATCGCGCCACTGTAAACGATATCTTCATAGGGCGGCGTGCACAGTGGAGCATTTGGCAATTCTTTCGAATAAAATAAACATTTAATACAAATTATTTTATAGCTACCTTGATATCTACACGATCTAAGCGGGTTTCCAGCTATTCAAAATAATTTCTAAGCTTGCTTTAGTAATTCGTCAAATATTCAACAAATTTATAACTATTTATAGGTAATTATTTGAAAGTGCAGAAATTTGTCACATTTATTTGTTGGTCCACTCCACCGTGCAATGCCTGAAAATTCGGCACTACCAATATTCTCAGCTTTCGGCGTTCGGTGCGCAGAAGTAGCCGCTTTGCCCGCTAACCAAAAAGGCAGCAGCTTACGAAAAGGATACACAAACGGCTGACGGGACGCGGATTGAGTGAGTGGTACTGGCAGCGGTTGCATGTGCTGCGAAAGCTGTTGTCTAACATTTTTTATTGCTTCTAATTGGCAGCGCAATGTGCTGCCACATTGTGTTGACTTCAGACACTGCGCACCCGCCGGCAACAATTATTCCTGCTTCAGTCTCCTAAATGCGACTGCAATTATTGCGGCCAATCCGCAGCAACGACTTCAGTTGAAAACATTCAAACAATTAAAGCTGGCTTTTGGAAGCGGCTGTGCCTGTGCCAGAGCAGTGAAGATACTTATATAAATGAATTGATATGAATGAATTGGAGCTATTTTCAATAGAAACTTCAAGTGTTAAAACAACTGTCCTTATAAATATATGACAAGCTAACAATTTTAGATCTAAAATGTTTGTGAATAGTTATTTGAAAAAGAGCATTCCAACATGTAGAATGCATGTACAATTGTATCTTTTTCTTAGCTCATAAGTGGGATGGTATAAGTTTATAGCTACTTTATGCTATTTTATAGTTAAATAAACTATATTTCATGCAATAATTCTGATAAGATTATTGAAAACAATACTAAAGAAGTTAAATAAACGCTAATAAAAATTTTAAATACAGAAAATATTCTTAGCACATAATTTTTGCTAATTGCTTTTTTAATTTGAATATCTTGGCAAAATATTCGTGATCACACTGTGGAGTTTATATAAAATTTGCTGCTTAAAAGCCTACTTTCTTAAAAACGTAAGCACGTGGAAGGAGCACCCCTGCAATCGATTCTATAATTTCTTGTTGCAAGCAACAACAACTCAAACTTTTCTTATGAACTTAGGCATATGCAATACGAGACTAAAATATTAGTAAAAGTAAGTTTTTGAAGAATGCATGTATTTTGGTTTTTTAGCTCAATTTTATTTGGTAGCAAAAAATGTAATGAATGTTTATCGTTTATTTTCATTAACGTGCCAATCGGATTATAAATGGCAAACTACTGAACTACGAAAAGACTAGAAGATAGTGAATGCTATAATGCTTATAAAATTGTTAATGTACCTGTTGGCTCCGCAAAATCTCTCAGCTTACGTTAATGCTTTTCACAAAGGTCTTCTCAAATGCAAAGTGCAATTGCTTATTTGTGTGTGTGGGAATGCGCGTTAGTTTGTGTGTGTAAGTTGCATATACTTAAGACTATTTTAAAGACTAGTCCAGTTCATATCTGAAAATGTAACAGAAGATTGCGTTAGAAACAGCGAATTGTAGCGGCGAACGTATGACATCAAGTGAGTCCTTAGCGCTACGAGAATTGCATGAGAAGATGTGGCTATGAAGATGAAGTTACAAAAGCATTCATGAATTTTGGTCGATTTTTTACAAACACCCAAAATCTTTTATGCAAGTTACATGCAATTGCCACGTTCCACGCTCGCGGCAGACCGAAGATACGCGCCTGCATCGATCATTCGGCAGGGAGTGCGAGCCGCTCCCTCTTCTTCAGTTACTTGTCTGTTCATCTCTTTTGGTAGCCACTTCCTCGGTTCCCTTCATGCTGCCGATTTGCAACACATGCGCGCGCAAGTGTGCAAAACAATTTCAAAGTCAAGGTTAAGATAAATGCTGGCTTGACTTGCCGCCGCTGTTGCTGTCGTTGCGGCAGCCTTTTTTTCTAAAGTGCCACTTGCAAAAAAAAGAGAAAAAAGAAAACCGCAGTTGCGCGATCGCCTTGCACCGTGGCAGCGTGGCAGCAGTGGAGGACTGAGGTACAAGCTTTGAATTTGTTTTCAACTACCGCGCACAGCAGGCACACTGCGAAAAATTGTCATGTCGTCTTGATTGTTGCCCAGCAGGAAAAAGGCAAATGGCAACTGAAGTTATAATGAAAGGACTTTTTAGCAAAACATTAGCTCGATCGACTAGTTCTGATGGAGCATAGGTTAGTTTACAGTGGCTATTTTAGGCACAGATCATCTGCCAGAATGATTTTACATTTAGGCCATGTGTCGATCTGTTGTAAGACCACAGTAGAGCCTACCTCAAGCCATTTAGAAAGTTGAATGAGCATCAAAAAGTCCTTGATATCAATCAATAACGATCATCCAGGCTGTTGAAGAAGATATTACCCCTGTAGTAGTTACACATTTTCTTATCAAGTAACTCAATTTCAGCTTGTAATTTAATACAACTTCAAATTGTTCGTCAATAGATACTTAATTCCGTTTACTGCCTTTACTTTCCGAGATATTTATCGCATTCAGCTTTAGGTATAAAATTGTGACAAATGCAGAAATCAAATTAAACACGTCTTCCTTCCGGCTGTGGGCTGTCACTTTTCTTCGAGAAACAATGCAACTTTCTACAAAAAAATCTTTTCTAATGCACATTTTCATTAGCACAATATGTCAAAATGCTTAGACCATTTTCTTGAGAGATTGATACTCAAAATTTCTTGAGCATTACTTTATTGTTCACTTAGTCATATTGCCGACTAGATAGTAGACCATAAGCGCTAATTGCGCAAATTTGCCTACATCGATAAATTTTTCAAATGGCAGATAATTTAAATTCTACATTCCCTGCACATCAGTACAAATTATATTTCAATAATTGTCAATCGAAGTAGAGACAATGCCTGCAAACTGTGCGGCAACAGGTTCCTCGAATATTAATGCGCTGCCCCACGCAGCCTGGCGAGCGGAGAATCGCCTCAGCTGCGACTACTTTCGATTTCGAGCGCAAAAATTATATGCAGAAGCCAACAAGACACGCTTAAAATTCTATGAATGTATTGCCCCTGCTCATGCCGCGAATCTGCACGGCTCTGTGTATTTGCAAATTATGACACTTCATTAAAATGCGCAATCGCAGCGGATGTGGATGTGCTCATGCGCGCAGAAGCAACATGTGCATTTGAGTAGTACCAAGAAAGAGTGGCTAACAGCAGACGTAATTGATAGAAAAAGATACAAGTTCATCGGTTTTCGAAACATATTACCCAAACTGTCGAAATAGTAACTTTTTCTAGTTTTTTGAGGAAGGGATTGGTTGAATGTTTATATCGTATTTTAAATTTAAAATACCTCTTTGACAACTAAACTTCGAACTAGTTTTATATTAGTCAATTACCTCCAGTGTCGAAAAGCTTAACACTAGGATTGCCCAAGCAGTGTAAATGACTGGAGGGGGTGTAAATATAATCTATAAATAGTCTCAAAATCCTATAGAATTGTATCATTATAAATATATTTTTTAAATTTAAATAAATAAAATTATATAAAAAAAAACTTTTTAAAAATAAGCTTTAATGTACTGAAAAGTAGAAAATAAGTTGTTTCCAAGTCACCTGTATCTTACTATTAATAAAAGCTTGGGGCGCTCATGTGTTCAATATTTGTCAAACAGTTACCACAATATTTTATTTAAATAATTTTTTGCAAATAGATTCTAGTAATGAAAGATATTTTGAATATGGATATTGAGCGCACAAGCTTTTATTAATAGTAAGATACAGGTGACTTGGAAACAACTTATTTTCTACTTTTCAGTACATTAAAGCTTATTTTTAAAAAGTTTTTTTTTATATAATTTTATTTTCTACTTTTTAGTCTTCCATAAATTCAATTTTAGAGCTCTGAAATTTTTCGCAAAAAGAATTTTAAACTTGCAGAGCAGTACACAATATTTAGGGTATTCACAGTGTTTCCTATCGTCATATGTCATATCCTCAATTTAACAAATAATACGTGGCATATTTGTGACGCGGTGAGTTGTTGCTATTTTGCCAGCAGGGCGCGGCAAGTAAGTTCCTATCGTTTTTCATTCATGTGTGGTGTACCTATAATTATAAACTGAAGCCCAAGTGTGTAGTTGCTTGAAAAGTGCCACGCCCCTTATCCTACGCCCATACAATTTTACCAGTGGGACGACACATCCAAGAGGCGACTGCATACGAAATTTCAATGCTGCACGACCTTTAGTTCCAAAGCTAATCGAGATCAAAAATTTTGTTTGTATGGGGGTGCCACGCCCCCTTATCCAGTGCCCGCCTTATTTTCTCAGTAGAAGGATATGGATATGTAGTAAGTTCCTACCGAGTTTCATTGATGTGTGATGTGTAGGTCTAAAGTTATACACGAATCTAGAGTTGATAAAAAAGTGCCACGCCCCTTATCCTACGCCCATAAAATTTTACCAGTGGGACGACACATCCAAGAGGCGACTGCATACGAAATTTCAATGCTGCACGACCTTTAGTTCCAAAGCTAATCGAGATCAAAAATTTTGTTTGTATGGGGGGTGCCACGCCCCCTTATCCAGTGCCCCCCTTATTTTCTCAGTAGAAGGATATGGATATGTAGTAAGTTCCTACCGAGTTTCATTGATGTGTGATGTGTAGTTCTAAAGTTATACACAAATCTAGAGTTGATAAAAAAGTGCCACGCCCCTTATCCTACGCCCATAAAATTTATTGATTCATGCATTGTCATGGTGGTTACGCATGTATGCAAAGTTTCAGATCTCTAAGTAGTCGGGAAGTGGGTGAAAAATTGATTACTAGATTCCACTACATACCGGATGTGAAGTTAATATAAAGCTTATAAAAATCAGTTAAAATGACTGCTTTTGGGCAATCTAGTGTTAATCGCTATAACAAGAAATTAGAATATTCTGTCTTAGACCGTAAGCCAAGTACAATCATGCAGCTCTGACCCATCATTCCACGTCGATGTCGAACAACTTTTGCATGCACAATTTGTTGTTACGTTGATGGAATTAATTATAATAATGACAATATCAACATAATGACTGCAATAATAAATGGCCATTTAAGTAGAAACATTGTTTTAGAGCGTTGTCAGCACTGCGGCAAAATGTCAAAAAAGGAAAAGAAATCGTTGGGGGAACATAAATCAAAATTTCGCATGGCATTTGCTCAAGTTCAGCTGTCGTTATTATGCTTTGAGAAAATTGTACACTTCCTGCATGGATTCCTAGAAGTGCCGCTGTTCTCATAAATGTTTGTCTGAGCAACTTCTTCCAATAGAATAATAAAACTGCATTTAAAATAAATCAAGCTTTGGCTTTAATTATTGATCTAAAATTAGTTAATATTATTACATATTTTTGCCAGATTTGCAGCACTTGATGGCATTAAATAGCGTTATCAACTAAAAGAATATTGTCGAAAAAATGCAAAATTTTCACAGCACAATGAACGATTTTAAGAAATTGTACTTTACAAGCTTCGTTTCCCTAAAGGAGGAAAAAACGGAAATACTTTTAAAATCACTTTTCTTTTCGGAAGTGTGTATATAAACAGAGCTTTTTTCAACGTAGGAACTTGGAATTTGGCACAAGGTTAGTTTATGTTAACATATTTTTACTGTAAAACGTTATGCAATATTTGTTTTAAATTTTTAAAGAGAGTTGAGTGGGCCATTATATCGTATCATGTGGGGTTTCTTTAGAAAGGTTTACGTCCATGGATTCCCAAAATATTTTTTATAATTCGAAGTAAATTGTTATCGAAGATATATGCAGCTCAAAGAGTTGAAAAATTTATGAACAGAGGGGCGCAGCTATTCTCCGAAAACAAGCAAAAGACAGACGGGCAAGGATAATTTAAATTCAAACGGTAGAGAGCGTATTTCTAGTAGAGAACCCTCAGTGCACGAGCCTGACTCGCACTTGACTGCTTGTTTGAATTCAATGCAATCGGTCAGCTTTTTAAACTGAAACCTCCAGCATCACAGTCGTCCAAACAAATATCCCTTGCAGTTCTGTTTGGCAGCTGCTTAGCGAAATTCCTCAATTGCATCAAAGTTAATTAACTCGAAAAATATAAATCAGCATAAGAATAAATAGCTGCAATTTTTCATTGCAACAATATTGGCCGCCTCGGACTCGCTTGAAGCTCATTACTCGTACAAGCTGATTTTGATGATGGATTTGGTTTAGTGGTGCTACCACACCACAGCTGGCCTTGTAATTGCCGCGCTGCTCAAAATGGCGGCATTTGCATGCATCCAGGCAAAACTTAAAAGTTATTCAACTCAAAATACGCACGCATGTGCAGCATTTTTCCAGCTTGACAGGGGCCCTAAAATCGGTGTGGCAAGTCATAAAGTCGGCATATAACGCGGGCAATTGCTGGGAAGGCTTGCTGCTTGCTGCTCGCTGATCTTCCTGGCCCGGAGTATAGGTACTGCAGTCTGCTTAATTCCAACTCGTCAATCATTCAGTAATGTTTGCGCACAGCATACACATGCGCATATTTATGTGTGTGTGTAAGTGTTGAAGATTTGTTGGTATTTGTGCAGCAGGACCAAGTGCACTGCGTGGCAGAGTTGCAGTCTCATTGTTGGTCAAATGAAATAATTACTTTTGCACACATGAGTGACTGGAGCTGGTGTTGCTGCGCCGGCGGGGAATGGATGCAACGCTTCAAGTTCTCCTGCCGCACACACACACTCCTTCTCGAACAAAGACAACGAAGAACAGCGGAATACAGATACAAATGAGTACAGATTCGCATGCGCATTCACATATCCGCAGTCATGCCATATTCCAATCCAGTCATCATCCTCCTCCAAGCCAAGCCCCAGCCAACTGCAGCAAAGGCAACGCGCAGCCACTGGACTCCACTCTGCAGCACTATAAAATCCCAAACCCAGAAATAATAAAAAATGAAATGCCATTTATTAAAGCATTAATAAGTGCGACGCGGCCATTTATGCACTTCACTTGCACTTGGCCAAGCGTCCATCAGCGCGCTGCCTGCGACCCGCTCCGTGGGTGCCGTGTTCTGTGCAAAGTTGCGATTACAATAATTTTCGCAATAAAATCGTACAAATGAAACAAAACGAACAAATTTGCCACTAAACACAAAAATCTCAACTGCGGCTCCAGCTCCAACTCCAGCTTCAGTTGCAGGTAGGCAGGTAGGCAGGCAGCAGATCGGCGGCTGGTCAGCATGGAATTCAAGAACACGTTGCACGGCAGTATGCAAAAGGTGCAATGAAATATATTTACATTTCGCTGATGCACTCAACGGACGGACCGAGGGTACAGCACCCAATAATGAGTGGGGCCGGCTCTGGGGCTGAGTCTGTAGCTGTCTGGCACTGGCATGTGGCTGCTTGGCTCACTGCGCTCACTGGCATGCGTCATTGCGATTTCGTTTGTCAGCATGCTTTTGGAAACAGCAGCCAAATCGACAGATTCAATTTGGCCACGCCAGGCCTTGTTATTGTCATGCAACTGCAATTTATGCCCGCGCCCATGGAAATAATTTATAATGCAAAAAAGGCAAAAAATCTCTTGGAGTCTTATGAGAAACCTCAGTCTTTGAAGGAACTCACTGCGAAGTACTACTCTTGGCCGTTTTTATGCAGTAGCATTATTCATTATACTATCTTGCAGATGCGTATTCGGAATATCTTCCTAATATCCTTACAAATAAATAATAATAGTAATCTTGAAAGTTTTCTGCCAATCGCAGTTTGTAGTCGAAAATCATGACGTCATGTATCAAAAGTCAACAATTGCTGAGAATGCTTTTTAAAAGTTGACAGGACTTTTCACATTTAATGCAAACGCATTTCAAATCAAAACATTTTGCAATTTTGTAATCATTCTAATGAAATTTTTAATTTGGGATTTTTATAATTTTTATCTGTTCGTGTTGTTATTTCGCAGAATTGCTTCCTGCCGAAGAAAAACAAGCTAAGTCTTCCCAAGACAGTCCACCATTCCAACTGGCAAAATAAAAGCGTAAAACTGTATCTGCCGCTTCACTTTACTTTTCTGCACTCAAGGCCATTCGCACCGCCGCCATGCCAGAGCAAGCGTAGCCAAGGCACCTAGCAAACGCGCTTCCGACTGCCTGCGAGTGGTAGGTATGTAGACTGCCTGGCCATATCTGCGTCAGCATCTCATCTATGTATGGCGTCTGACCAACATTCGAAGGCTGCTGCCCCGTTCTTCCTGCCTTCGCTTTGGCACAGTTTTTAATTTCGACCATTTTCATTCTGGTTTACCTCGACGCTTTTGCCTTCCTTTTTTTGCATGCGCTCAATTTCCGCACTTCTAACTCTTTTTGGCCAAATGTGGCACAGACAGCGGACATATGGACATGGACGTTCATGCAGCCAGCAGATAGCCATGAAGGTGCAGACGATGACGATAGACTAGGGAGTTGGATAGAGAGTGAAAACAGAATGTGCGGTTCTTCGTTTAAGCTTGTTGGAGCCACTGGCGTCTGCAGGGGGTCTTTTAACTGTAAAAGCTTCCATCCCAAAATAAGAGAGAAATTTCGATTTTTGTCTCTGGAATTGACTACAAAAGCTTTAAAAATCAGCGCAAAACAAAAGTTGAATATTGCACGTGAATATTTTGAAATTCTAAACTGCGGATATAGTTCAATATTAGGTACAGATTCGGCATCAGAATCGATGCCCAATAAAAAACCAAGCCTTCATATTAAAGATTGAAAATTTATTTAAATGCGTATTTCTAGCGTTTCCAATTATGCGGCAATAACGGATATTCGGATATTGAATATAGAAAATTTGATATATTCGGTATCTGGATAGCCGGATTGAAAACCCAACATATTTCATATGCTCAACGAACGAAGTTGTATCTATTTTCCAAACAAAATGCTATTTCCGATACTTTATATGAGTTTTTTATAAAAGTCAAATATTATTAAATATTTTCATTTAAAAAGCAAAGGATCATTGGAAAAATTGACTTCAAATTCCATCAAAATAAAATTCTAAATTTGGTTAAGTACCGATTTTTCAGATAACATCAGTATTTCCCGCCTAATTGATCCTTGTTAAATGGTTTGCTCGCTGAAAGCAACCAAATTTCTGCGTACGCCACTGGCAAGTGTTCCTTTTGGTGCTTGCCGCGTTGGTAATTTCTCTTTGGAGTGCTCAGCTTTGATGGCATCGGCGGAGGCCGGGACGTGATGTTGCTTCTAATGGGATGGCATGTGCGCGAGCAGCCCCGAAGGCACACTGGTTGGCTTTGCCACTGCCACTGCGAGTGTCTCAAACGAGCAGAAGGCAGCAGCAGCAGCACGGCTGGTCGTTGTTTAGGCATGTGCTGCTCTATGCCGTGCACATTTTGAGTTTTTATTGCGCTTTGTTATGAAATTTCGAAATTTGCAGTTGTCGCTGCTGCTGGTACTTCTGCGCAGCGCGTAACGACAATGGCGAGCGGCAAGAGGGACGAGCGGAAACTGGACTAAAAATAAGCGCGCCATGGCAAAGGTAGGCAAGCTGCGATGGTTACGTGTACGGCGAAGAAGTATTAGAAGAAGGACAATTCGTCGCTTGGTGGGTCCGTCGGTCTGTCGGTAGCTGCCTTTGCTGCAGCGCATACAAATGCCGTAAATCGAGTTGGGCTGGCCTCATGCGAGAGAACCATTTGCAAACGTAATTCCTGGAACAGCGACAACCACAACAACAACAGCCAGCAACATATGAGCGCACATTAGCCGCGCCGAGCTGGCATTTTGTATTGAAATCCTTCGCCTGCGCCATTTTCGAGGCATATGCTCTCATTGAGCCGGCCAAGTACTGTGCCGGCATTTGTGTGGCAGCAGCCGCAACATCAAGATGGCGCAGCAGCAATAAAAGCCCGATTTTTATTATGTATGTCATTGCGGCTGCGATTCACTCCCCACTGCCGCTCCGCTCCGATCACTGTCCTGTGGCGCTGTTGCAACTAGCGCTTGCTAGCGTTCGCCGTTGATAGTGGCGAAAAGTCATGCGTAAATTTTAATTTTATTACACACTTGCAGCAGCAGCGGCGACAACAACGCCTGCAGCCACATGTGCGAGGCTCTCGTCCGGCGAGGCCACACTGCAAGCCACTGCAAGTTCAAGGACTAATTGCGTCGCCGCCGCTCCAACCCAAATGCCCGACGACGCCACGCAGCCGCGCGCACTCAAAAGGCGGCTGCGGTTGCAGATTTTAGTAAGTGCTCTCGGCTAGCACGACACGCCATTTTACACTTGAGCCAGTGGCCGGGCGCAAATTGCAGGCATTTCACTTTCAGCGCTGACCTGAATAGCGGAATAGCAGCCAACAAATGTTGGCATCGCGTCTTCCGCTGCTTGAGTCTTTGTCACTGACCGAATTTCATGGTCAATAGTTTTGCTATTTTTTGCGCAGTTTTGCATGAAAATACGCTTTATTTTTTATAAATGCCAAATCCAGCTAAGAGCGTTGGCGAGTGCTTATTTTTCTAAAGGATTAGCTTTGGTTACCCTTCGCTCACCTCGCACGTAGTGCTTAGTCTGTAATAACTCTATTCAAAGACTTCAATAAAATTAATAGAACAAATTTAAACTAATTTAGAAACCAATACTAAGTCGATGCTTGTGTGTATATAATAAATTTGCAGTTGAACCCTTTAGTAAAGAACGATTGATAGTCAGCTTGTTGGGCTTCTTTTATATACGGCTTCGACTATGTGCAATATTTCGGCCGAATAAAATAGAGAAACAAAATATTTGATAATTCAAGCTGAAGGGAAGTATTTCGCTGATATTCGGCGTCGACTTCGGTTTCGGCCTCAAAATAAATTTTTCTTCTTCAAACTCGAAAGTTGGTATTCGGCTTCGGCCTTTAAAAAATTTATTTCTTTTGTACATCGAACGAATTGCGCTATTCGGTCGCTTTTGACTATACAGCGAGTTGCCTGAATTTAATGCCATGTCTCTTCAAGTGCTGGCAACACTTTAAATGGGCGTGGTTGTGTGGCACATCAGCTGAGGGGCAGATCGGAGATCTGTAATGAAATGTCGTAAAAACTGTGGCAGTGCCTAAAGTCAACATGTCACGGCGAGACAAAAAGCGCAGGGCCCCATTAATAAAAGCCTGCGAGTCCTTCCAGCCAAAAGTACAATAAAAGCTAAATCAGGACTAAAAATAATTGCGTGCAGATTCATAAAAACTTACGAATGTGCGCAATAATAAAAATCATTAAAATAAAAATGTTTATGGAGGCATAAAGCTCGAGATGGCGATCGGGCAGGAAGAAGTGAGGCAGGAACGGAGGCAGGCAGCATCACTTGCGGCCCAGCAGTCAGGCAGTCAGGCAACGGAGTCCAAGGCAAAGCGCAAATGAGCAAACAGTATCTTCGCATTTATTTCACTTGGCAGCCAAAGATACAAAGATACACCAACAGCGCACACACAAACACCAGCACAGGCAGAGGCGCAAATGCAAACATGCATACGGATGCCAATACAGTTGCTGTTTACTTGCGATCGCAACAGCGCGCCACGCCATCCTATCCTATCCTATCTGCCCGGCCCGAGTGCAAATGACGTGTGCGCGCTGCGGCGTGCGGCGGCATGCGACGGTGGCGCAGGCGCTCAGCTCAAAAATAATTTGCAATTTCTTGGAAATGTTAAGTTCTGTTTCTTGTTGTGCTTGTTCTTCTGCGAACCTTCTTAAGAACGCGGCATACAGAGCGAAGTGAGCGTCAGGTGGCGGGGGGCGGGGAGCCGCCGCATCCGCGTGCCCGCCCGACTGCAGTAATGGAAATTAAATAAAGCCAAGCCGGCAAGCACTTAGGCAAAGGTCGCCCGGCATCCCCCGCGCCAGCGCCGCCGACTCACCTGAGCCGCCCGTCGCCGTCACCGTACCTGCCTGTCGTTATCTTGTCATGTCAAAATGAACTTACGAAAATGTATCTTTTGTATTTCAAGTGCAAATGAGCGCACATGCACATATACATACATGCATACATGCATACACACGCACACGCATAAATGCGCCTGCGCGTTTTAGTGCTCCTGCTGCAAATGGACTTTTAGAACTTAAAGCTTTTTGTCTTTGCGTTCTTTTTTTTTTGGCGTGGCGGGGAGGGGGGAACTGCTTAATGTTGCTGTTGTTGTTGTTGTTGCGACTGTAGTTGCTCAAATGCATTGCGCGCGCTTGGACTGGAAGTTAAGTTGGTGCGCATGCGCAGCAGCGGGAGTATCACCAGAGTCGCCATGCTGATGATGATGATGACACAACATGAAAAGGTAAGACACGCTGAAAAAATATTAAATACGCGCTGCCGCTGACTTTTGACAGCAAACGTAAATTTGCCGCTCGCAGTCGCAGTCGCCTTCGCCTTCGCATTTGGCGTTCCTGTTTCGCATTCATATTCACGCTTTGCCTTTGCCTGTGCATCCCATCCGCTGCTTTAACTACGCTGCGAATGTGCACAGATTCCTGTGCAATTAAAATAGAGTAGTAACTTGAAGACCATAAACTTTTTTTAATTATTATCAACATGTACTCGCTGAACAGATGGTAGCAAGAATTAAGGATTAAGGCGGCATTCTGCAAGATAATAATCTGCCTTTAGTTAAGCATGGTTTGCTTGAAATCATGTTTTATATAAACTCTTTTTTTTATCTATAATTTAGATTTGATTCCAAACTAATGGTACAACACTAAAAATTCCTACAGAAACCTTAGAACACATACGAACTCGAATGACAAAAGGTTCCTTCCAAGCTGTCAACCTAAAAAACGTCGTCGATACGACACAGAAAGTTCAAAATATTTGCCAATATATATTTAAAAAATGTCAAAAAATCATTTATGCTTTGAAACAAGAACTTTGCCCATATCTGTTCATGCAAAATATTTTGCAGTTCCAACCATTTGAAGAATTCAAAGCAGATTTCTCACACCGGCTCACATATGAAATCTCGAACAACAACAAATTCCTCCTCTCGAAAAATGATATAAAAAATAAATCACACTCGCCAATTCTCAAAACAAATGCACTTAATTAAATTTTCGCTTCCACACTCACAATTCATAATGTCAAATCTTGCATATCGCCTTCAGGCCATATGTAAGTACATGGCTGTTGCGCTGTTGCCACCTTTTGCTAATTTAAGATGAAAGCTTTTGCAAATTTAATATTTTAAATCGTATGCAAAGAAATCGGGAGTTAGCTTTACTTAAGTGAAAATAATTTTTCAGTCGAAATTGTACATTCTCACAAAACTGGTGCACAATAACAAAAATTGGAAAAAAGTCACTTAAATTCATATGAACTTTTTTAGGTTTGTGCTGTCTCATTTCTTATCAAAATTGTCACTTACTAATAAAGACTTACTTTAAATTGCTACAAAAAACATTCTGAAGTTCGTTAGGCATCCACTTTTTGTGTTGTCTTAATTACAATAGAAAAGGGTGACTTTCGAAAAAGTACCAACTTTAAATGGTACGAAAAAGATTCTAAAAAAATGCTTTTAAAATATTATGATTAGTTCAAAATTTTGATTTTCGACTTTTTTGTATGTCAAGATTTTCCAAATGCAGCAGATTTTTTCGTTGCATGCATAATTGGTGCATATTCCAAAAAGGTGCTGATTGAATTAATTCGATAGATGTATAGCACAAGTCCATTGGAATTTGCGCCTACTTTCTTTACTCAAAACACTTGAATAAGGTGGCAACAGTGGCGCATGTGTGAGTTTTATGTTTGTATACATCGTTTCCAGTCGCTTGCATTCCCACACACACACATATAGACACACAGCCCCAGAAACATACATGCTGCATACCTAAATATACACACACACACACATCGACATTTATCGCGTTCTATTGGCACAAAGACCGACTTTTGCTTTGCGGTATTTTCTCATGCGGAATGTGTTTTTCCCTCTGTTTAATTGTAGTGTATGTAAGTTTTGCGCTGTCGGGATGTGTGTGTGTGTGTTGGTGTGTTTTTGTATAGCCAACCTTAGATGTATCCACACGTTCAGCAGCCAGATATGCCATGCAGTCCGGCTCTGCCTCGGCACAGCATGTTTGGAATCAAAACTCGTTTGTGTACCCACTGGACCCTACAGCGATAGGATATGACACACTTGACTTCTTTCCTGCTCCTCTTCCTCGTCCATCGTCATACAACTACTCCGCTTGCTCCTGCTCCTCCTCCTACATGCATACTGTTTACAATCCTCCAACGTAGCAGTAGTAGTTTTATGGGAACATATCGCTTCGCTCCTCCGGCTGTGTTCAAGTATGCTCGTAGCATAGCATTTATGCCTTTTCGAAAATAGCTTTGCATTTTCAAGGCCAGGCAAATGATTTGACGTTTTTATGGCGAAATTGTACCTTCTCTAAACATTAAAATTGTTCACATGCGCTCGTAGTGTACGGAATGATGTGCATATGTTTGTATATACATATATACATATAAGTGTGTATTGGGTTCTGTTTACTTAATTTACAAGTATATTAATAATAAAAGTACCTACGATAATCTTAATAATATAAAGATGCTACAAATAATTCAAATACAAGTAAATAAAATGATTCTATAGAACTTTATGTATATGCACAGTACTTTTACGTACAATTACGAGTATTCATAGGATACTAGTACATAAAGTGTTTCCACAAATATATGTTAAAAATGTAAATTTAAAGTTTTAATACGAGGGCGGATCAATAACTCCGTGACTTTTTGAATGAAACACATTTTTTTTTTGCAAAAAAAAAATTTATTTTTCAACATAATCTTCTTTTAGCTCAATACACTTAGTCCAACGTTTCTCCAATTTTTGTATCCCTTCCAAAAATTAGGATTTTTCGAGGTCCATAAAATAGGCATTTGTTTATCAATAATTTCATCGTTGGAGCTAAATCTCTTTCCACCGAGCCATTTCTTTAGGTTTGGAAATAGGAAATAGTCACTGGGGGCTAAATCCGGAGAATATGGCGAATTAGGTAACAATTCGTAGCCCAATTCATGGAATTTTGCCAATCCTTTGAAGTTGTCACACGATTACGTTTATGGTCAATTGAGAGCAAACGCGGCACCCATCTTGCAGACAGCTTTCTTAAACCCAGCTGATCATTTAAAATCGAAACCACACTGCCATATGAAATGCCTATGGCATCAACAATCTCACGCACTTTTACTCTTCGATCGGCCAACACCATATCGTGGATTTTTTCGACATGTTCGGGTGTATTGACCTCAATTGGCCGTCCAGAACGTTCAGCGTCATTTGTACTTGTGCGACCACAACGAAAGTCAGTAAACCACTTTTTTATCATTGAAATCGATGGTGCAGAGTCCCCATAGTATTTATCAAGCTTTTCCTTAGTTTGATTGACGGTTTTTTTCGCAAAAAAAAATGTTTAATGAGCACTCGAAATTCCCTTTTTGACATTTTTAAAAAAATCCACGAGGTTGAATGTTTTGAACAGCTGTTAACCGCAAAGTAAATGACGGAACTTGCTCAAAATTTAACAGGTGGTACTTGGTGGCAGTAGTATTGCATTTCATATAACTACGAGGGAAGTTCGAAAAGTCACGGAGTTATTGATCCGCCCTCGTAATAAACAAATTTGCAGTTTTTAAAACTGCTGCACAGTGTTTGGAGAATGGAATAAAAGCAAAGCAGAAACGCATTTACATACATATAATGTACTTTCGAACCTCAGCCGGAACATATTCAAAATACTGCCTCATGTTCAAGCTCGCTACCAATACCGATGTTCGTTATAATCGAAAATTTTGAATAAAAAGCAACAAGTATTGAAATCGTGTATGGAGAAATTCTCGAATGGGTTACAACTAACCAATCGCAAATTAGGAAGCTTATCATTAGTATAATATCGTCTATAGTAAACAATTTTCCAATATTCTCGGGGTTCGGTATACATAAGCGAGGGGTACTGAATTCGCAAACTTGACTTTCAAAACAAACTATAGCAGCTTTCACTTGATAGTTCAGTGCAACTTTATAATCTAGTTTACTTTTAAAGCTGCCATACATAGATTATGAACTGAATCTTTATGCATATTAGAGCAATATTCACAGCTCGTATTCTAATTCAGCATTACTGCATTTTTTGGTACAAAGCATATCTTTACCGTGAACAGATCATCAATTAAATTTTGATAATTAAAAAGCTATAGAATTGCTATTTCAAAACTAGTACATTAAGAACTGTTAATGCTGGAACTTCAAAAGCTTTTGAGCCGCATACCAAATGGTAAGAATATGTTACGATATGGCCTATGTAAAACTTTTTAGTAAAATAACAGTAAAATTTATTTAAATATTGAATATACAAATTCCTACAAAAAAGTCTTAAAATGCATTTTATATTCATTTCTCAGAGCTTTTACTTTGCGGCCAGCAGCGATTTGCCAGGTCCCTTGTGACTGGTCAAGCACAGCAACAACAACGGGCATTAAATGCGATAGTTTACAACATGTCGTTAAGGTTTCGGCGGCCGCAAGCGGCACTCTGCAAACCCCAGCTGAAGCCTTAAGCCTGCAAGCTAAAGGCTGCAGCAACATATCCAGCAACTATGTGTTGTTATGTTGTTGTTGTGCTTGGCACAGCCGCTGCATTGCATCGCTGCACTGCTCGCTTGCAGCAGCCTTCTTGCAATTTCCTGTTCAATGAATTCTGTTGAGTCATCGATTCAGCATGCCACGCCGGAATGCTCAACGGTAATGAACTCCTCTGATATGTGAGCTTGTGTGTGAGAGTGTTGAAGCTGTGTAGCATTGTTCTGCAAATGTGTTAGCTCCTGCCGACGTGGCACAGTAGTAATCAGTGCGGAGCCGCAAAGCTCCCACTACTTTGTTACGTTGTCTTTTTTCTCAGAAGTCATCACCAAATTGCAAACTAATTACGAGTACTTTATTTTCAGCAGCAGCACAAGCTGAGTCACATCATCTTCAACTGATGATTACTCACAAGCCATGTCTGCTTGAAGAGTAACACCAACAACAACAAACAGTAAATACACAACAACAATGCCTTTTAAGCAGACATGTAGCCAGTGTGATTCGACGAGGGCAGTATGGCAACTCTTTGAGATGCGAATTGGTTTGGCTACGTGCCTGCTTTTGGCGCACAACATCGAGAGGTGGCACTTGCAATACTTACTCGTACCTTTGAGGACACTAGTGTGAGTGTGGGCGACGATTCCTGAAATTTCAATTAAGATAACCTTTTAGTTTCAGCTGAATGAGTTAAAGCGATTTTTCCACATTAAATTGTATTTGTTAATACTAACGAGAATTTTGTATGTATACTTTTATGTATTTGAAATTCAAAAGGTAATTGGTAGAAGTGCAAACCAATAAAAGGAGAAATGAAGTGGTTAAGTTCAGTGGGTTACGGTTTTTTTCACCACTGTTTCGGTTCAAGAAGTGGTTCGTCAAAAGTTTTGCTCTACTTCCGTTCAGTTTAAGAAGTGGATTCCCAAAAAGGTAGCATTCCATTACAAAAATTTCACAAAATTTTACATTACAAAAATATGTAAATATAAGCTTTTTACACAGCAAAGTAGATTGTATCCTAATCGATTAGTTTGCTCTTCGTCAACATTCAAATAATTTTAATATCAAGTGACATTAAAAATCCAAACTGTTAACTAAATGTATAATAATTCAATGTGTAAACTTTGGCCTTATCAATAACCTGTTTCCTTTTTGTAGTGAAATCATCATTGAAAAATTATAGTGTACAATTGTTATTTTAGGAAATGTTTCAAAGAGTAGCACTGACTGCACATGTTTTCGGCGCTCAGAAATTATGAAATTCATTGAAAGAAATTGTAATAGAAATTTAACACGTTCGCTAATTTGAAAGTAGTAGTGATTTGCTATATGAGATAGTTTCTAGAGAAGCTCATTCCACGCTAAGCGACCGAGCACTTAACCACTGAGCTTTTACGGCGCTTTTACTTAATTATTCAAATCAGCTCAAAAAAAATTTAGTAATATAATTTTCAAGCCTTTCAACTGCAATTAAAGCATTTGAAAAGCTGCCAATAGCAATGGAAATATATTTGGATACTTTTAGTGATGAAAATCGCTTCGATTGAAATACCAATTGCTTTCTTATTATTATGAAGGAGCGAAATAAAACCTTTACAATACCGATATGTCAGTATTTGTTTTTGGAGCGGTATCCCGGGATAGTCGGTTTCGGTAATATCGGTATCGAATCTTAATACTCACATATTCATAGTAAAATTACCTCAATTTTCGCGCAGCCACCCGCCAAAATAGTTGAGTGCAGATTTAAATAACTTTTATAAAATAAGAGGTCAAATCGTAATGCCAACCACAGCGAACCCGACATTTTTAGTATGAGTGGCATTTATGCAGTTAGAAAACTTCAAAAAATTTATTGATATAATAAAATTACAATAGTGAACTGTTTTTTGCGCATATTGTTAATTCATTTCGAAAGTCATTTGAATGTGGCATATAAAAGAGCGACATGACTGAGAGGCTTATTTCATTTGATGCCAAATTATTTTCAATTCTCTTTTAGCCGTCGTTTATTTTTATCTGCCTGCTTACTAATTTCTCTAAATGTTTTCTTTCTTTTTTTTCCCTCAAATACTCGTATTTATATTTCTTTAATTTGAATATTTAAAATATTTATTGGCATTTCAATAAAACTGTCATGAAGCACACGCACACGCTGACAGTGGCTAAATGGCCAAAAGTAGCTAGCGATACATAGATACGCGTAGATACTCGCAGCGTTGTATAAATATGACATAAACTGATTCTTGCTACATTGGACAGATACATATACATATGTATGTATATTGGAGTAATAATTTAACGAATTATTTACATACGCTTGAAAGCCGAAATGTCGATAGTTAGGTCATTCCCACTGGGAGCTACATATGCAAATCAAGCGTTTTCAACTTGCCGTTGGCCAGCAGAGTTATTGCTGCGCTCCCGAGCACAGCGGCTCTCGCGTTCCAGTCACCTTCATCGTTTGCTCATCCAGTCGCCGCAGCGTTTTTGCGTTATTTTCGCCTTAAGAAGTTCATTGGCTCTTACGGCGATTGTCCAGCGATCGTGGCTATGTGGCTATGAGCAACATATTAAGGCCAAATGCGACGACGCTGAATAATGCCATTGATTTAAGTGTAATTTATGGCCATTTTTTATGTTTCGCCCCTGACGTGTTTTACGTTTCTACGGCAATGAAATTGGAGTAAATCCCAACACAATCAGCGAACATCACATGCACCATGCACCATGTCAGTGTACGTGTCAAAGTAACAGCAAACCCGATTTGATATGGTTTCTCAATAAAGCAGGCAGCGTCCTTTCGCCGTTAGATGTGCACGAAAAATTTATTTCTTTGCAGATTGGATTCCCTGCTCGGTGGCTTGCATGTGTGCAAATCCTTGCACGAATTCCATTGCTTGCGATAATCCAATCTCTACTCTAATCACTCCGAGCGATAGCCATCTGCATGTGCAATCTGTGCATGTGTGTGTGTGTGTGTGTGTCCGTACAATGAACAAGTGCACACAATGATCGACAGGATATCGGCATGCGGCGTGCTGCTACTGCAACTGCCCTACTTTTGGCGCATTAATGCTGTTGATTTGGTATGGCACGCTGCATTGTGGTGCGTATCGACGCACGCTCCGGTACGTGATTTCCCACTCAAGATAGCTGCTCCTTTTGTGTGTGTTTCGTAGAAAGAAATATGCACAGAGAAATGCATTCACTGCAAATGAATTGCTAGCAGCTACGTTTCTGTAATATTTCTTCATTTAAATTCTCATTCTGTTCTGTCACTTATTTGCAGTTTTGGAATCTTGATTGACATAAAGTTTATATAATTAAGTATCTTTTCTTTTGGAACTGATATCATTATTTTTATATGGAGTATTTCAAAGTTAGCTTAATACATATATTTGTGAGATAGCTATAGCCAAATCTTAAGTGCTACATAACTTCCTATTTGTTTATATGTATATGAGCCTGATTTTTGTTCTACAGAAGAAGCTCAGCCACTTAACTGTGTCTCGAAAATCTCACCGCTTTGAGAACATAAAATGCATGGTAAATTAAGGATCATTAAATTTTTACTTGAGAAATTGATTTAAGAATTTTAAATTTTTTCAAAAGCCTTCTACGAGTATTTCAATTTCAAGTCTACCAAAAATAAATTTTTGTTCGGGTGGAAGCAAGGTTTTAAGCGCAAGGACTGTAGACTTCTAGTTGGTGTACTGACCGGTCACACCTTCTGTGCAAAACACTTGAGTGCGATGGGTCTGATTGAAGACAGCATCTGTGAGAGCTGTCTGGAGGTCGAGGATACCGCTACGCTCTTCTTATCCGATTGTCCCGCCTTTTCCAGGTCGCGATCGCAGTTGCTGAAATCAGACGTGGTGAGAACCGACCAGTTTAAAGATTCAAAATCTCACTGAGCTATATGTAAAAGCTATTAGGATTCGATGGATAGTTGCCGTCCTAAAAAAGATGCAAACATGCAAATTTTATAGCATATGGATTTGGGCACGATGGCATTAATAACACAATTTCGTCCAAACTCGACTCGATCTAACGGCCTAAATCTAGTTCAAATCTATCTGAGTATGCTATCAAATTTTCATGTTTGTGTCTTGTTTAGGACGACTTTAAATTGCTCTTCTGAAAAATTTAAGAACAGACTTAGGCGGTTATGACTTGTAACCACAGATATTTGTATGCTTTTTATTAGTCAAAAAATTTCATAATTCTAAAGTTCGCTCCAAATACCAAAAAAAAAGAATATCTGCAACTGCTTGAATTTTCAAAAATGTGCCACCCACAAGAGTTTCCTGTGTTGCTTCGCGCTCGAGCCAATGAACGCAGTCCCATTCATTTTCAGCTACTCAGTTTAGTGAATTGTCAAATGCCTACACTTCAAATACACTTACAGAAAGTGGCAGCATATGCTGGCATACACGCGTGCGGCATGTCGATCGGATACGATTTTCCGCGCAAGGCAGCCCAAAACAGGCTGCTGCGCCACAAAAGCATTTTATACGGCTTTTATTGTGCGTCCGCCATTAATTCACGTCGCCGAGCATGGAATTTCCGAAGATGCTACAGCGGCGATGCGACGCTGTGTGACTCAAGATCAATTTCTAATGGCAATATCAAAGGTACACGAGCGTCGTCTATATGTATGACAGCAATAGCAACGTTAACAACAACAACAACAACTAAAAATAATACAAATAAAAAGCTATAAATCTTGTAGGTGAAAGAAATAAAAAGAAATAAATGTACCCTAATAATAAAACGAAATTAAAGAAGAAAGCCCGAAATTCGGAAAGCGAGAAAGGGGAGAAATGGAATTGGAAATGGAAATGCTCACTTGCAATGCTCAAATTGTCGCTCGGATAAATTTAGTCGCACTGGCTACATTGTACGCAGATACTCAGATACACAGATACGAGTAAGTGGAAACAGAAAGAAAACCCATTTTCAGAGCTGTGGCAGCAGAATTGTATCGGTTTCTTTGGCATCGTCGCTGCATTATTCTAAAGACTAGTTGACGGGGAAATATGTGTCGGTGTCGTCTTAGCGGCACACAACGCTCCATCAAATTATGTAAATTGGCTTGAGAAAGAGTTACTTGTGAGTACGAGTACACTGGAAGTTTTCTATTTCGATCAAGCTATTAAAACAGGTTGAATAAAACTCAGATTTAAAGGGCTTGACAATGGAATTGATTTATAGAGAAAGTATGTGCACACTTACAGCCCAAATAAACCATCCTTTCAAGCTAACAATCGAGTGTTGCAGAATCTTTACAGACGGATCCAGAACTGACGAAGGATCAGGAGCCGGTATGTATTTTTAGGAAAACGGCACAAAACTTCACTTTCCTTTAGGAAAGCATGCAGTGTCTTTCAGGCGGAAGTCTTTGCAATCCTTAAGGCCATGAACTTCCTCAGGGAGAGTAGATGGTCTGGCAAGAGCATTTGCGTCTGTAGTGACAGTCAGGCTGCACTTATGGCCTTGTTCAACCCTATGACCACCTCCAAGACAGTCAAAGAGTGTAAAGCTAAGCTAAACAGCGTAGGCTTTCACAACTCACTCGCCCTCCTTCGGGTACCGGGGCACTTCGGCGTGTCCGAAAATGATGTGTCCGATGAACTTGCAAGATTAGGTTCAGAAGACAATTTTCCGGGCGCTGAGCCTGCCTTCTTCCACGGTCAAAGCGCCCATCAACGACTGGGTTGTTTCTTCACAAGGTCAAAGATAGGGCGGACTAGCTGAATGCAGACAGGCTTATAGCAAACTTTTGTTTAAATGTTGGGAAAAAATAGAAGAACACTACTTAAAATTTCTTTTATTATAAAATTAAGTAATATGTAATAGCATTTCTTTGTTATTTCTCTGTGGTAAAATCTTGTTATTTCTCTCTGATAAAATCTGAATTCTTTTCAATGAAACAACGTCATTTGAGACGCTTTCCACGGTTTTAGTACTGACGAACTTCTTCTTCTTCTGCCACTTCGAATCACAAGAACAAATTAAATAACAGCAGTTTAAAAGTTCTAGTTTAAATATTTTATTTTCTTTCGTTCTGCACTTGTAAAAAAACACGCACGATTTTGTTCGAAAAATCATATTTTAAGCGTTATTTATATTTGCCATTGTAAAGTCATTTATTATAAAATTCATATTTCCCGCTCATCTTTCGGGTCATTGCATTGTGTCCACACCTGAAATGTTCGCTTCGAGCGATGCTTCTCGTTCAGGTGCTCAGGTGGTTGCATTCCCGCATTCATAAATTGCTTATGCTTTCTCGCTGTGTATTTGTAAGTGCAACAACAACGACAGTTCAGCAATAAAATTTATATGAAATCGGACAAAAATAAATTTTTATTACGCTTCGGCATAAAAAGACGACGCACAAGGCATACTGCAAGGCAACGCAACGCATCGTACCCCACCCAAGAAACCTCAGCGTGCTGCCATATAATTTGGAATTGGTATGTATTGCTGTCCGGCTGGAAAGAAACTCTTTGTCTAACTAATATGCCATTAGGGGCTTATTAAAACAGCACTCAGACATACAAACACAAAAGCATACCTATGTGTGTATGTGCATGTATCAGCATAAATATGTGGCGTAGTCAGGATGCTTCGTAGATATTGGATGCAACTGTTCAACAGTATATAAGGGCTAATAGCCCTTTTCTGACAAGAGTCAAAAAATTCCAAAATAATTTTTGGATTAATTATTATTTTTGCTATGAATAAATATTAAAATACATTCCATATGAAATGAAAATCCAATGTGACGCGGGCATGGATCTGTAAATCTGAATATCTAATTTAAATTAAAGAAAGTTAAAAACTGTTTTTTCAAACATTTTTGCAGTGTATTATTTTTATCTTTTGGCATGTCTTATGATTAGTTCGACGTGTCATACTAAAAGAAAAGACTTTTATCATCTTGATATAAAATATACGAAAGACTAAAAACACTTCAAAGTCGACTTCAGCTGCTTTTGCGAGAAGCTTTTGATGTATCGGCCATTTAAAATTTCCAAATTTTCAATGAACGGACAATTCTTTGATATACTTACATACTTAATACTTGCTTAATTCTGCTGTCGCCCCTTTTGCTCGCTGCTTTGGAATGTTGACTACGCCTCTGTGCACTTTAATACTAACTTGCATTAGCGTTCGTTCGCAAAGGGTACCGAGGCATAAATGCGTGCTTGTATCTAAATTGATCGAATTTGGGGACATACAGCGACTATACATACATACATATGTACGTATGTATCTTCTTCTGCGCATTCGGCGTCTGAGTAGATGCTGGTGGTTGGCGGCTGGTGACTGCTGCTGGCGCAGGTAGATGGTAGGCAATGTGTTCGCATGCACATTGTTAGACGCCGCTGCCAAGAGCAGCGCAGTTGTAAAAGTGGCCGCTGAAGCAGGTACAATTTTTTAATACCTTCGTTTTGTGTTTAATTAAAGGTGAAGCACACACACACACAAACACACGCGCTCACAATTAGAAAACCAGAATTTTCAAAGCCAGATGCTTTTTTTTTATTTGAATCGCATTTATTGTGGCAGCATGTAGTATCTGTACCCAAAAAACTTCGATTCGATCATTAGGCCATAAATAAAGATTCGTTCTGCATGCATTCGGCCAACAGCTCACGCACACACACACACACACATACTGCATGTAGCTATGGGAAATCATTTTGAAATTATTCTTATTTATGCGTAATGTTAATGAAACAACATTTCGAACGGTGTCCGCCTTTTATGCCAGTTGTAATTGCCACTTGTAGTCGCTGTAATGAATGGTCAGCGCTTGGCATCGCAACGTAGACAGAATAGTTTTATTATCTTTCGAAGTTTCAAAAATCGGTGGCTTCGGTTTAAGCTATAAACAAATTATTAAAAAAAAATACAAAAATTTTTAATGGAATGTCAAGGCTCTGCTATGCAGTAAAGCTCCTTCAAAACGCTGCCATCGATTTCTGAACATGCCGACTTGACTCTTTGGACTCTTATGCCATGCCACAGTGCCTCATGTCATGGTCCAGCGTTATGCTGCAGTAATGAGCCACTGAACGAGTGTTATGCTGGTCGCCAAAAATGCCATAAAACTTTTATCCGAGCGTGCATCTCTCGTTAAATGAAAAATATCTTGTTTTACAGCCCAGCGAAAGAAAGTGTGAATCAATTAGTTCGGATGCATGTATGTATGTATCTATGTATGTATGTATATATGGCCAGCTTGCTTTGGCACAGCAAAATAATTACTTTTATTGCCTACGCTCGCCGTAAACCCAAAGACGCGTCGAACATTTTAGGCGTAAACTAAACACACGCACAATCACACAAAATGTGTGCTTGATTTTGTCAGAGTCGTAAAAATGTGCTCGGGTGAAAGGTCATAAAAAGTGCAGCGCGCGAGCACATCAGCCTGTTGGGCACGCACTTAATGGATTCGATTAACGGCAGAAAAATACAAGCCACGCACTAAAATGCCACAATTCGGCAATTCGTTTAAGTCATTATATTATTTGTCAAAATGTTGCTAAACAAATATTGCAGCAAATCATAGAGCGCGCTCAATCTGGGACAGCCGGGCCGCCGGACCGTGCAGTGCGCTGCTAGCGGCCAGGTGGCTTCACCTCGAGCAGCGCGGCGCCTGTCACTCGCTCACTCACACTCACTCTCTGCTTGAACTCTCTGCCGGCCCGCACACTCCAAAACCAGAATGATTAGTTACAGTTGTCAACTTCTGACATGTGTTGTCATCCGAACTGTCAGTCATGCTTTTCTTATTTGATAAATTAATTCTACATTTACGAATGCTCTTGAAATATTGCGCTTAAATGCATAATTTGAAAAACGTTGTTAATGATAAATGCACATTTATGCAAAAAATATGTTGATGCTTTTAAAAAAAATTCATTGACAAAATATTTAAAATGCGCGCATAAGAAAGCAAAGAAATCATCGAATAGTTCATAGAAAACTGAGCATATGTTTAGATATAGTTTTATCAATTAAACTGAATTTATTGGATCTCAACTAAGTTGGCTGCTCTTAGATCGACTTTTATTAAGCATGTAGGTTAACTAAAGTTCTCTCTCGGCTATTTTCTTTTTCAGATTGCATTTGTAAAAGGTATACAGTCTTCTCACCACCGTGGCCCGAATAGCCTTAATGACAGTTCCACGTGTATTTACAGATCCTCATGGATCGTCGCTTCATTAGGTATAATGTAACTTCCTTTTTGGCTTGGAAAGAATAGCTCAATTCACAATCTTGTGCAAATGGCCTGGGATTTTTGCAATTGACAGTTTTGTAGCAAACTACTGTCAAAACTACTGTAGTTTTGCTACAAAACTGTCAATTGAAAAAATCCCAGACCATTTGCACAAGATTGTGAATTGGGCTAACGTATCTTATTTTGAATCACTCGAAAAGTTGCAAAGATGCTAGTAGAAATGATTTACTTAGACAAAAGAATAACGGAACAGTGATATACAGCTATTATTCAATCAAAGCTGACAGCATATTGACAGTTGCACAAGCACACACTCAACTTTTACAAAACATTTAATTGGTCATTGATCTAACGGGAAATTTACCACACAGTCTAATTAAAGTAATTGATCTTCAGCAGCATGCCGACGTCAGTAGCAATTACCTAGCTATCGTGTCTAGCGCGTGCACTCAAAGCGTTCCCGAAATTAATTACAAAATTATGACAATTTGAACAAAGAGGAATTTTTCAAAAATTGCCACGCTACGTAGCATCCTCCATCCTCCTCTACAGCCCCGAGGTGTAGCCTACATTACGACGAGCGCACGCATGCTCCACGCGCTGTCGCTTGCCGGCTGACTGGCTGACTCGCGATGACGATGATGATGGCTTTTTGATTGGCTTCATTCAAGCGGCTGACGGCGGTCGAGTTGGCCGTAGTCCGTAGTAGACACAATACCAGTGACGATAATGATGTTGTGATGTCAGAACGTCAACATGACTCGACGTCAACTCTCAAAGAAAATTTCGAATGACGAATGAGAAATGGGAAATGAGGAATGACACTTGTTGCTATTTGGCTTTCTTTTGTAGTAATTGTTGTTGTTGTAGTTGATTTACGTCATTTCTCAAACGCCTCTGCGCCACTTGACAAATCAGCGCTGACAACGGCTGAGTGGCACACTTGGCTGGAAGTAAACAAATCACACACGCTGCTGGCAATAGGCAAAAGGGGTAAGTAAGCGCCGGAGCCGGAGTATGCACGATCAGTGCTTGACTTGACAGCAGCTGCTACCGCTGCACGCCGGCCGCAGCCGCCCGCTGCCAGTTGACTTTGTTTGTCAGGAGGCCTGGCGTTGGCGCGTGGCAGGCTGCCGGCGTGTAACTGCGGTGGCTACACAAACATGCTAAGAATGCAACTCAGATGCCCAGCTTCTCATTCCTTTGGCTCCTATAAAAAATCCTGAATTGGCCACTGACTGATCAGCTAAAAAAAGAACAGTAGCGAACTGTTGCTATTTCAGCGCCTGCTCTTATAATTAGCCTGCCTTTCACTAATTGTTAGTACGCAATTCCGGAAGCAATTACTCCATTTACGTTGCTTTGTGACTTACACCCACACGCACACACCGACAGCCATCAGCCAGCCGCCATGGCTCAGCGTAGTGGGAAGCGCGCACTACCGACGCACAAACCAGCCAACAATCAGCTGAAATCCACCTCAAGTCCATTGGTAAACATCACAAAGGGCAAGAGTAAAAGCAAGAGTCGCCGACGCTCTGGCGTTTGCACCTGCTGGCAGCAGCGCGCGCTGACGGAACGCACAAGCGTGTGCAATTGCGGCTGTGGGTGCGAACGTGCATAGTTACGCTTTTTTAAAATTTGTATCAATTATGGCAACTTTTCGCCTTTGTTCGACTCTTTACGCTCTCAGCCCTCAGCGCTTAGCAAACATCTTCAGTAAATAAAGTAACCCATGAGGAAATCCCAACCACTGCGTCCAAATTTAACGATTTTTAACGAGGGAGGGAAATGTATACATGATAACCACACCGCAAACTTCAAAACAATAAAAAAAAATTCAAAGTCGTTGCTTTAAAAATGGAAAAGAGTTCCAAAATAGAATACGTAAAAATTGCTAAAAAAAAATCATCATGTGTAAATTCATACCAGAAAAAAACAGCTTCAAGTTGCTTCTTGTAAACTGAAACAGTCGACACAGTCGTTTGGGAACTAAATTTTCAAACTTTCTACAATCATTGAAAATTCAATTCGATTGAAATTCAAAGAGAAGATCTTTTTAATTTCTAAAAAGAAGTGTGCAAGTGGAAATTTTTTTGCAGAAATAAGTAAGATACGCGAGCTCTCGATTGTATTTCGGAAGTTATACTATTCGTTGTTGAAAAAACTCAAATATATTACGTTTTGTATAAAATAGAAGATGTTTAAAATAATACCGCTTTTTCTATTTTATCTTCAAATTCATTTTGAAATAATTTTTGTCTTGAATAGAATTATCCTGAGGTGCAAAATACAATTATAAACAAAGCTTCTATATATCTATCAATCAAGCTGACAATGATTTTTAATGAAGGCTTTGCATTTCCTACAGGGTTTTCACATTACACTTGCATACATTTCAAATGAACTCTCAAATATCAGTCAACTGAGATATGCTCTTTTGCTGCTCCGAGTGCCATCGATGCCCTTGTAAAAGCGTATAGGTGTGTCTGGTGAAAACACTTGTCGCTCTAACTGTCCATGCGCCCATGCGTTCGTCTGCTCCAGCGCCCCTCTGCTCAACACGCACTAGTATATGTGAGCCGAAATAGAAGAGGGCCACCTTTACGCAAAGGTAAACGCGCTGTTTTCCACTGAATTTAATTAGTGTTAGGCAGATAAATGAAGGTGGATTCGGTCAGTCCAACGCATGGCTGAGTTTTCTTAACGCATTTCAAGAGTCGTTTGTCGCTGCCCGCGACTGTCCGTCCGGGCCGCTGTTACTGGCCGTTGAGCAGCGTCTAGGCGTAAACGAACTTTGCGGCGGGCGATAATGCCTTATCGAAGCAACGAATCTAACGAAACCAACCCGCAATGGCGGCACCATCCGCCGAAGCGGTGAACGGTGTTGGTAGCGTTGAGGCGCATTAGTGCGAGTGTATAAGTAGTAAGTGAATTAAATATTCAAATTAATAAAATATGCCGTAGCAGTGTAACATGAGCGAGAATTCCGTAATAGATCATATAATTTCAAAAGTCCAAATAAATTAAGCGGGCCAGAGGAATAAAACGGTACTACAGTCATGGCAACAAACTGGCCTACAGACGCACATGCAACCCCAAATGGAAGAAAAAACACAACAACAACAACTTCAATTGTTGGCGAGACAATGGAAAATAAATTTATTTGTGCGCCTTTCTTCTCTCGACTTTATGATTTAAGGTGTTTGCATTTGGAAAGTGCTTGCCGCCGCAAATGCGAGCCGGGGCGGAGGGGGGCATGTGTGTGTGCGCTGGTGTGTACACACAGCAAAACAAAGGCAAACATCACAAAAACAACTAATTTACATGTTTTACAAATAATTATGATAGATGGAAATATATTTTCATTTTATTGAAATTCAAAAGTTTCACTATTTCCATTCCATTTTCATTTCATGGCAAGCAGAGTTCCCAGCTTTACTGATTTTCTGGAAGTCTTCCGAAATTGAGATCCGTTTTAGCAGCTGTTAAGTAGTAGCTGTAATTCTATATCATATACACAGCCGAAAGCCATAGATGCTAGTGCTGTGTTTTAATTTGTATAATAATTTATTATTGTATAAATATTTATAAAATAAAATAAAAATAAAATATCATATACAAACGAAATGTGATGAAATTTTTTCTTGAAAAGGTACAGCTCTGTACTGAAATAGAAATCATTTCTTCGTATATAAGCTTCAAATCAAATATGTATGAGAGATATGCATCAGTTTCATTGAAAAATGTGTATTCAAAATTAAAGGCATGTTCGATTATGAATATGATTCGTAATATTAAAAATTCATTGAAAGTTCGGCAAAGCAATTTTGAATTTTTACAATTAATTACAAAAGTGTATTTGTATATTACCAATTAAATCATCAGCATTTCTTTTAAAGATTTAGTTTAGCTCTTGTATTTCACTCTTTTTCATATTTTATAAGCTTTATATTAACTTCACATCCGGTATGTTTGTATGTATGTCGTCAAATCTAGTAATCAATTTTTCACCCACTTCCCGACTACTTAGAGATCTGAAACTTTGCATACATGCCTAAACACGAGCCCAATACATGAATCAATAAATTTTATGGGCGTAGGATAAGGGGCGTGGCACTTTTTTATAAACTCCAGATTTGCGTATAACTTTAGAACTACACATCACACATCAATGAAACTCGGTAGGAACTTACTACAGCTGTGTTCAAAAAAATAGGAGTGACCTAAGTAAAAAACAATATTTTCATTTTCCGAAAAAAAACTTGAATTTTCTGCGGTTTTTTCTTATAATAACAAATTGTTGATTCATTGCGGTTGTTTTACACTTCCTTACAATTTCAGCAAAAACGTAAAAAATAGAAAAAAAACTATTTTAATAAAAATAGTTAAAAATTCACTGTTCAAAATAATAGGAGTATGAACGCATGGCTAAATATTCTTAAGTAATCAAAGACAAAGGAGGCAGAATTTTGTCAGAAATTAGTTAGTAACATAATATTTAGTTGAATATCCGTGATTCATTATGACTTCCTCACATCTGCGCGGCATGGAGTCCACGAGATTCTGACATCGCTTCAAAGAGATTCGCTGCCACGCCCCTTGAACGGTGTTCCACAAAACTGCACTATTTGAAGGTTTATGCTCTGCGACACTTTTCTTTATGTCTGCCCACCAATTTTTTATTGGGTTAAGGTCCGGTGGCTGAGCAAGCCACGCCATGACCTCAACTCCATTGGCCCGACACCACTCCTTTGCGGATTTACAAGTGTGTTTCGGGTCACTGACAAGTTGGAAGACCTATTTTAGTGGCATATTCCCCAAAGCGTATGGCAGCATTACTTGGCACATCATTTCCACATACACCCGCTGATCCATTATTCCATTAATTAGGTGGATTGGGCCAACTCCGTTATTTGAAAACCTGCCCCATATCATTACTTTTCTTTAACGGTCTTGGTAGTATATTGTGGTTGATATTCGGTGTTTGGTGGACGTCGGACATACTGTCTAGATCCTGTTCCACCAAATAACACGATTTTACTTTCGTCCGTCCACAAAATGTTCCTCCGTTTTTCTTTGAGCCAGTTGATATGTTCTTTGGCAAACTTTAGGCGAGCAGCCACAAGCTTCTTGGTCATCAATGGTACTTTTCGGGGACTCCTTGAAAATAAATTATTTTCTAACAAGCGTCTACGGACAGTAACTGCTCTCACAGCAAGATTCAGCTCCTTTTGTATCTCTTTGGACGGCGCCGAAGGATCACCTTTGCTGTATCTTACTATGTGCCGATCATCCACACTAGAAGTTTTACGCTTGCGACCACGAGTTTCGGCCTTTTTTTTGTAGGACAAGGCGTTTGCAATCATTTTATAAGAGCATTTCAATAATTCTTTAATTTCTTTATACGTTTTCTCGTGATTTCTTATTTTTTTATATTAATTAGCGTTTTTTTTCAGTGCAATGCTTTGCTCGTTCCACTATTTACAAAAAAAACAAAAATTTTAAGTTAAAACTAAAAGAAAACCTTCTTGAATCCCTCTCCCATACTTATTTTTTAGTTTCTTTTACTAATATTCAGCTTAAACATTTTTATTATTTATAAATACCTGGCACTCCTATTTTTTTGATCAGTCCAAATCCGGACAAGATACTGAAATGAATGAATATCATCTCAAATATTGTAGCAATCATAAGATGCTTTTTTATCCTTATTTTCTAATATCTCATTACACGTACAGTTAGAACCTGGAGTGGTTTGCATGTTGTTGTGTAACCAAAATTAGGTTTTAAAGATATACGGTATCGGCACTCCTATTATTTTGAACACAACTGTACATATCCATATCCTTCTACTGAAAAAATAAGGCGGGCACTGGATAAGGGGGCGTGGCACCCCCCATACAAACAAAATTTTTGATCTCGATTAGCTTTGGAACTAAAGGTCGTGCAGCATTGAAATTTCGTATGCAGTCGCCTCTTGGATGTGTCGTCCCACTGGTAAAATTTTATGGGCGTAGGATAAGGGGGCGTGGCACCCCCTATACAAACAAAATTTTTGATCTCGATTAGCTTTGGAACTAAAGGTCGTGCAGCATTGAAATTTCGTATGCAGTCGCCTCTTGGATGTGTCGTCCCACCGGTAAAATTTTATGGGCGTAGGATAAGGGGCGTGGCACTTTTTTATCAACTCCAGATTTGTGTATAACTTTAGAACTACACATCACACATCAATGAAACTCGGTAGGAACTTACTACATATCCATATCCTTCTACTGAGAAAATAAGGCGGGCACTGGATAAGGGGGCGTGGCACCCCCATACAACCAAATTTTTGATCTCGATTAGCTTTGGAACTAAAGGTCGTGCAGAATTGAAATTTCGTATGCAGTCGCCTCTTGGATGTGTCGTCCCACTGGTAAAATTTTATGGGCGTAGGATAAGGGGGCGTGGCACCCCCCATACAAACAAAATTTTTGATCTCGATTAGCTTTGGAACTAAAGGTCGTGCAGCATTGAAATTTCGTATGCAGTCGCCTCTTGGATGTGTCGTCCCACTGGTAAAATTTTATGGGCGTAGGATAAGGGGGCGTGGCACCCCCTATACAAACAAAATTTTTGATCTCGATTAGCTTTGGAACTAAAGGTCGTGCAGCATTGAAATTTCTTATGCAGTCGCCTCTTGGATGTGTCGTCCCACTGGTAAAATTTTATGGGCGTAGGACAAGGGGCGTGGCACTTTTCAAGCAACTACACACTTGGGCTTCAGTTTATAATTATAGGTACACCACACATGAATGAAAAACGATAGGAACTTACTTGCCGCGCCCTGCTGGCAAAATAGCAACAACTCACCGCGTCACAAATATGCCACGTATTATTTGTTAAATTGAGGATATGACATATGACGATAGGAAACACTGTGAATACCCTAAATATTGTGTACTGCTCTGCAAGTTTAAAATTCTTTTTGCGAAAAATTTCAGAGCTCTAAAATTGAATTTATGGAAGACTAAAAAGTAGAAAATAAAATTATATTAAAAAAAACTTTTTAAAAATAAGCTTTAATGTACTAAAAAGTAGAAAATAAGTTGTTTCCAAGTCACCTGTATCTTACTATTAATAAAAGCTTGTGCGCTCAATATCCATATTCAAAATATCTTTCATTACTAGAATCTATTTGCAAAAAATTATTTAAATAAAATATTGTGGTAACTGTTTGACAAATATTGAACACATGAGCGCCCCAAGCTTTTATGGATAGTAAGATACAGGTGACTTGGAAACAACTTATTTTCTACTTTTTAGTACATTAAAGCTTATTTTTAAAAAGTTTTTTTTAATATAATTTTTTTTAAATCTGTTGCACGCATGCCCAACACCCAATCAGTCCATTCAAATCTACTTCCCCAAACGACGTCTGCCCAAAATCGAACACGAATGACGTGGCAAATGGCAGTGGCAAGCTGAACAAACAATGTTCAGCAAGCGCCAACTACCAGCGATTGGCTTCTCAGCTTGTCAGCCCAGCTGGGAAACACAACACTCTGCAAGCGACTGTAATTACATTCAACGCAAAGATGCCCCTCATCTGAGCAAACACCTTGACGAAGGACGCCTTCCGCTACAAGTGCTGTGCCGCTGTGTCCTTGCCTTGCGAAATCTCAATGGCCATTCAGGATGTTTGCATGCAATCTCGTCGGACCTTTAAGTGGCTCTCAGCGTCAACGGCAGCGTCAGCGTCAATGTTAGTAGCACCTTCGAATTGTTGTCAGCAGTGTCAGTTCAGTTCAGTTCAATTCCAAAAGGGCAGACGCACCTTGCCGCCAGCGTTCCGACAAGACACCGCACCACAGCGCCACCTTGCTCTCGAGAATTTTCCCAACATACAAAATGGCCCTTTTCCATTGCCGTTTGTCGTATTGACTTGGTCTCGCGTTTCACAGCGTTGACCTTTTCGCCTCTGCCGCTGCCTCTTCTGCGTCTTCCGTTGTTTTGCTGTGCCTCGGCGAAGGGAAATCGATTGGATTCAATTCAAACTAAAATCGATATCTGTGCAGTTGTCGCTCACCACACAAGCTTATGTGAATTTCGGCCACGACGTGTCAGCCGTCAGCCACTGGCCGCCAATCGTTCCTTGCCAACCACAAAACCATTCCGACTGAGGAAAATGTGCTCATTCGATAGTTGCAATCGTTCGCGTACCTGCTAAATTGATTGGGAAATATTTACGTTTTTCCAACGGAAATTTCTAAATTGAATGAAAAACAAACTGGAAACTAACACACACACACATGATTTTCCACCTGCATGTGACACTGTCAGCGCCACCAAAGCAGCCAGCTAGCAGCGGCAGGTGAGCAGTGTTGATGAGGTGAGGTGAGGTGAGCCGGAATATCCACAGCGCTTGACCTTTTGTTTGGCGGCGAGGCCCGCAGTTTCCTTGCCAGCACGAAAACGCAATCGAACCGCGAAACGTCAAACGCCACTGTCCAACTTGGCCTATTTAACCTATTAAGTCATGTACATGTGTTTGTGGCAAGTATGTGTGTGTGCTTGTGTGTGCAAGTGTGTAAGCGGGAGCCGCAACCTGATGCGTTTGCAACATTATAGCCAACAGTTGTTGTGGCTTAATTAAAATTTAATTTACTCGCTATGTTAAATCTAAAAAAATACAACAACAATAAACGAAAAACTTAGCTACAGTTGAGAGTTCGGCACATTTCTGGGCAATTAATTCCTATTAGCTTCCATAAAAAATAACAACAACAATGCTTACTTAACTCCATTTGAATGTCTCTGTTATGGAAAAATTATATTCTCTGGCGCAATTGAAACCGCAATTTAAGATTGTTGTCTTTTTTTGAAAGCAGTAGAAAGATTTTCTTAAAAAATGTTGCACTACTTTTCCAAGTGAAAAATTTCTCGGCGAGAGATTTAAAGCAACTTAATTTTTCTTTAGATAAAGTTTTTGGTGTCGGTATCACGTCTTGCAGAGTCTTTTAGAACACGTCTGACTTGCTTAGGGGCGCTTGTATTTTCAGCGCTCGAACAGATCTCGGATCTAGATATCTTTGGAAATTTGTGAAACACGCCCAAATTCTGACAGATCATTACTTTGACCATTCCTAAACGGAACTCCAACTGGCATCGCTAAAGACCCAACAGGGTATATGCGTGGCCTTTTTAGGCAGCCAGCATAATCTAACCTCATCTTTGGATTTCTATAGCAATGATCGAAACCAAAGAACTTACTTTATGCTAGACTGTGCGCTATTGCGTGACGATCTTGGATTTGCAGGTAGAGCTTCAATATTAATTAACCCGCGCATTGCTGCAACTGATCTGCGGGAGACTTGGCAAAACGTATTTAATCGCGGATTAAATGGAATACTCCGCAAATCTGTGCGCTCGAGAACCGACCGAATGGAGCTGCTGCGCTTCAGCTCAGTACGTCAATTTGATTGAAGCGCAAATGAAACAAAGAAATTAATTGCTCTGCGTGCAGAAAAGCGCAAAAGTTGCACAGCGTAAAATTTTGCAAGCGAGCAGTCAAAAAGCGTTCCACCGTAAGCGGCAGCACCGCAACAGCGGATTAACGTAGAGCGTAAAATTTGAAAATATTTCCACTTTTGCCAGGAATGTAGTCAGAAAAATTTGTTGGGGGATCGCTCTTATCAACGAATTTTTAATTTCTATACGATTACACTATCCAACAAAATTGCAACTTTTTTCTGCGGCTGATAAAACTTTTTTGTTTATAATCCGAGTGTGGTCTAAGCAGCGGTCGACATAAAGATTATCAATATTTTGAGCGAAAGCATTGGAAATTTTTATTCAATGTTAAAAGTTGTCGATTATATAGACAACTAAAATGTATGACATTTTTGGCAACAAATATTTGGTTTAATAATATTTTTCAAAAGAATTAAAAACAACGTTTTATGACTTTTCAAGTGTTCTATTAAATTTTTCAGCAAAATATATCGATTTATTTAAGCTTTTAAAAGGGACAGCTGCTGTTATTTCCGCATAACCAAATCAGGACACTTAAAATTTCTTACCTCTAAGTCATTAATACTTTTAACTTTATCGATCATTTTCATGCAGATTTTGATATATTCTAAATTTTTCACTCAATTCGGTATTAAATTATAATATCTCACTGTTGTAATTATGGCACCCTTTAAGAAATATTTGAAAATGATAAACCAACATTCTCAAATTGGCAACTCTAGGCATAACCTTCAGACTCATCAATTCCATCAATATAACCCTTGTGATATTTTGAACTTCTAATTTCAATCCCCCTCGATTCCAGTCTGGCTACGTTCGCGATTGCTCCCACAACTCGCAGCAGCAGCACAGAACGAGATATACCAAACACACTCACACAAATACACACACACACAGGCAAACAAATGCAAAAATTTAATTACTTTGTTGCATGGGCTTTACAGTTGGTCCTTCTACGAAGTGGCCGTATTGAAATGCGCGACCACACCGCCACCAACGCCTGATCGCACTAACCAGCCCCAGCCCCTGCCTCGTCGCGGCGCAGCACATAATTTTCGAACAGTGTCCGGTGCGGTCCTGTTCAACTCTCGTGTGAACGCAATAAGTGCAAAATAATTCCGCTTTAAATGTTTCAATGGAAATCTGTGTCTGTATTTCGACTACATCGAGTGATTTTTGCCGCCAATACCGGCATCGACAGCAACAACAACAACTACAACAATATCATTAATCTTTTTATGAGCATCTTTTTCAAGCAAACAATTTATTAATCTGCTTTAATATATTTTACTTGTTTTGGGAAAGTGGGGGGTTGCAGGCAGCTGTCAGTAGTGGCGAAACTGCAGAGCGCTACCAAGAAACGAGAATCCTTAAAGAAAATTCGCATTTCAATTATTCTTCAAAGTTTTTAGTCAGCCAAAATTGTCGTGTCTGCACAAATGGCATTTCCGGAAGCTGTTCCTCCGCTGTCTGCCATGCACTGCAATGCGCCAATGTTGCATCTCTTAGCTCAACAACGATTTTCTCACACTTGAGTGCCTGCTCGAGCTGGAACTGAGGCTGCAACTGGGCGCTGTGGTGCTGTCCAAAGTAGTCGAAATAAATTGAAGCGCCGTGATTCACCTGAATTCCTTTAAAGCACCACACCACGTTGCCGCCGTCGGCCAGTGTGCTAGTGCGGTTGCGAGTGTCTGTGGTTGTTCTGTGCCGCTGACGGGCTCACTTCAGCGCCTCAGCGTTTCACCCTAGCGCCGCCATCGTCATCGCCATGCGCATATAAGTTGCTGTGCAATTCGGCGTTGTTGTTGGCCTGCCGTTTCTGAGAAATTGCAATTAAACCAGGCACGGATACGTGGATACAACTATTGAAGGTGTTGTTTGCTTTGTATTTCTGCCAAATATCGGCGTCGTTTTATGAATGCTTCTTTTGCATTTTGCTGCCGGTTGGTGGTCGTCGTCATTTCAACCACAAAGCTAGCATTAACGTGGCCTACAATTATAATGCCCCCTGACTCAAGCGAAGCATGCCAAACATTCTAAGAATAAATAGCAAGCGTAAAATAATTTACTTATTAATAAAGTTTTTCAGGCGTTTTAAATTTGGTTTAAGCGAGAAAAATATCTGATTTCAGAGCAGTTTCAAAAAAGTACTGTGGCGCTAATTTTTTGAATCGTTTTTTGCAAGTTTTAGCTTGTTACACACTGTCAACAGCTTATTGCTTTCAAGCAGTAGTGACAGATGTCGAAACATTGAGCTATTCCAATAATAAGTTGCCTGGTTAGATTGAAAAAATCATCATAAGTGAGTCTTACCCGGGTCCTGAATTTGTCTCATATGCACTTAATACCAAAAAAATCTATAATGAGAGCCGTCTTTTTAAAAGTACCAACTCGAATAAATGTGGAAGTGATACCTATCTTCAAAATTTTTATCTTCAAAGCATGTGATTGATTTTAGAATATAGCATGAATAGGCTTCAGCGGCATTGCTATATAGGTTAGGTTCAGCTGGCTGCCTAAAAAGGCCACTCATAGACCCTATTGGGTCCTTAGCGATGCCAGTGTATTTTAAACATTTGCTCGAATTTAAAAGCAGTTTTAGCAAGAAGATTGATGTTCTGCTACGGTTTCCAAACCAAACCAAATTAGATGCAGATATAAAGTATCATGACTGGATTTTCTGTCTAGGCAAGAACTACTATACACGCCCACTATCCTACGTGGGTAGTAATTTTTTTTTCCTATTATAGAATTTCAATGTGGAACGCTTACCAGCAAATCTCTACACGTGCAATAGAATGAAACCACTAAATGCTCATATGCTACTTCAGAATACAATTGTGTGTGTGTGCACATGCACGTTAGCCCTGTGTACATACATACATGCATATTTATTTTATTTGGTATTATTTAGATTCGTATTCATACATAATGGGCAATTTGTGGTTTCGTCATTGAGAAGTGATGAAGTAAGTACATTTTAGTCAGACATCATATTTTGCTGGTATTAAGCGCCCGCCCACGCTGCGCGCTGAATCGATGAATGGCTCAAGAGGTTTGTTGATTTATATTTGTGTGCCTTTGGACTGAAATGTGCTGACACATGCACACAGGCGCAATATACATAATACATGTGCTCAAAGGTGCATGTATTGGAATTGACATCTTCGCAACGAATTGTCGTATGGGAAGAATTTTGATTTGATCGGTAATACATATAGACAAAACAGTTGCCGGCGGGAAATACACTCAAAAAAGGCATGAAGAATTATAAAAAAATATACGATTACAAATTTTTATTTCAATACTAACAGAAATGAAAAGGTCGGTTGAAACAGATCTTGCAGTGTAATGTTAAGTGACTTCATAATTCCAACTGGCACAATGATCGAATGAGTACTATAAGAAAACCTAAATCATAGGTTTCAGCTACAAAATTTAAAAAAATAAAATTTTTTGAGGTTAACCTAATTTGCAACATTTTATTCCTTTTTGCACCCTTCGAAAAATTTATAATTATCAACTTGTTTCTATAAAACATGCCTCAAATATTTTTACTGACTGTAGAGTTTATTAAACAAAATTTATCGACATCAATAGAAGCTATCATATTATCGACATATTCTGCATATCAATAGAACAAAATGTTGCTCGCTATGTGCAGAATATCATACATAAGTATAAAGAAAGACCACTTGAATAGAATTATAAAGAAATCTCTTGAAATTTGCTCCTTTGTGGCAACACTTTGTGCGGGTTAAGAGACTTCCTGACGGTTCATTGACACAAACGCACACACAATAATCTGTCGATTCCGTTTTGACCCAAATTTTGCAGCGATTATGCAATTTTTGAGAGAACTTGTTAATAAAGAAAGAAGCACGTCGTCGTCGATGCCTCATCAGATTCATGTGCATATAATGAGATTGAATCAGCGGCAGCAGGAGCAGCAGGCGCTCTCAGCCAAACGCTGACAGAAGCTTTTGTTCCAACAGATGCTGCTGCAATCGAGCTCAACGCAGTCGCCGCCAACGCCGCAAGGCAAGGCCGTTGCGACGGGGCGAGCAGCTGAGGCGGCAAGTAACTTGTTCTAAAACGGCCAAATATCGAAGACAATTGATGGCGATGCGAACGCTTGCTTCAGTTACTTCCGTAAATACGCAAATGAGATGTGAATATTTTGAAACGAGTTTTTTCGTTCATTCTCCGATTTCGCGCAATAAATTTTTATTGCAATACCATATTGATTGTCGCTGTAGTTATTATGGCCGTTGTTGTTACTGTATTTGTTGAATTTTTGTATCTTGCTTTTTATCTAATACGAGTTTTCGTATAATTTTTTATTGTACACGCGCATGGTAATGCCAATTCGAATACAATTTGAATTCAATTTAAATACATTTCAAGAGCATACAAATTGGCGCGCTAACCAACTACGATCGCTCGCGGCCCTGGAACTCGCTGTGTATTATCTCATGCCATGTGAGCATACATATGTATATCGAAAATCGCGCAAAAATTTCGTTTGCTTTTTGCCAGCACATTTGCCAAATCAAGCCAACTAATTTCAAGGCAGCGGTACAAGAGGCCACCCTGCTTGGGCAAGTGACAAATATGGCCAAATGCTGGAATTGTTATGCGCTCAAATGAAATTATGAAGAGCTTAAAGTGGAGACGACACACACATACACACACAGCTAGACCCATCTACCCATATACAAAGTATAAAGTTTGTGAGAAAGTTATGATGCTGGCTTCGAAAGCAGGCAGTATAAATAAAATACTACGCTGGGTGCACGAGAGTAGACAAGATTGTGTATCTTCTCAGTGCTCGCGTTCGCGCACTAAAATAGATACATGAAGTAATATCAAGGCAGCAAGTTTGGCTGTCGCACTCCCAAAAGCGTACAGCTTCAAAAGATGCCGTGTTACCAAGTCGCGGTCCGTACGTCGCGTCGCTGCGCTGCGCGGCCCACATTAAGAGCTCGCCGTGTAGAGTGTAACATAGCCTGGCATTTACGACAGCTATGTAAAAATTTTTTCTGAATAAATAATCAATTATTCTTACACTTCTTAGAGCTGTACCTTCTCTTGGTTTAGGTACAAAAAGTTTTAACCACGTTTCGGCATTAGCTCTGCTCTGCATACCTTCACAATCGATTATTCGTACTTAGCGCTGTGCCTTCTAACAGTTTAGTTCTCTTATTTTCATCTTTTGAATATCTTCTTGTTTTCTGTGTAACTCGAAATTTGCCCACTAACAAAACCTACATGAACTAGAAAGATATTAATCAAATTTGTAGATCGCCCGAATTTCTAAATTATTTTTACAGTTTGCGTATAGTTATTAATGTAATATTTATATACACAACTTTCTGATGCTTTTATCTAAAACAATGTCCTAACATAATTTTGAATTTCATTTATGGCTGATCAATTTCAAAAAATTTCAACAACTACTATGAGAAATGTTAAATTATCTCATTAAATCAAATTATTTGCATGCTATGCCTACCATTATACCATGCATATTATTTAAAAGAATTTTCATTATGAATAATCCATACAGAAATATACAGTTATTGTTTTCTTTGTGTTTCTGGCAAAACTTTTGAATTAAAAATTCCAGTCAAATAGTTTTCGCCACTAAATTCAAACCAACAACTATGGATAATCTTAACCAAAAATTGAGATAGTACCAATAGCCACTTTTAAGGTTCGGTGACGGCTCTCGGTGTAGCCTCATACATTGCCATAACGTCCAACAACGTAACGTATCAGCCGAGGGAAGCTTCTGCTTTCAATCGTCTTGTAAAAGTTCAAGTTTTAAAGTTCTACAATTACCTTGCTAAACACTTGGAAGTGATGGATGCGAGTGACAACTCTGTGTGTGTGAGAGGACTCTATGAAGACTGAGTACGCGGCTAGTCACTTTATATGCGAGTGTCCCACCTTATCTAAATAATTGGGGAGTTCACAGTTCCATGCTATCTAGTGTGCTTTCCTTGCCGCCTGCTAAATTAAACCACTTTGCCATCTGGCAACTTTTTTTGTTGTTGCTTTACACGCAAACAAAAAATACCACTAGTTGAAAAAATTGCCATGCGTTGGACCGTGTTTTTCTTTTGTGATAAGCTGGCATTTCTCATCAGCTGTTTTATTCGCGAAAATGGAAACAGATTTTAAGCAAATTTTATTGATTTCGCAGAGAATAATCACACACTACTTCCATTTTGATGGAATATTGCTTTTGCGAGAGTAATAAATCCTTAATAATCGCTTTAGAAAACACTTGTAATGCGATTGCGGCAAATTAAGAATGATCCACGGAACAGGGGCGCTCAGAGTTTCATTTTACTATCGTTCTGAAGTTGCCAGATGGGAAATTTAGAAGGAAACTGTGAATACCCTAAATGAGTACAACTGCTGGAGTTAGAGTTACTTAGTACCTACTGCCAGACACCTACTATGCTCTCTACGTGAAAGGAAGTAAAAGAAGCCCTTGGTATGCTTGGATTCCGGGATTGGCACAGGCACGCACCCCGTGGGAGCTGGTATGGGGTACGGAGGCCTGAAACAGGTTGTTATGCGATATATTTAAGTAAGTACAGCTTCAATGCCATTACTATATTTGTATAAATTCAAATTATAGCTTACTTTCTGCTTGAGAATATCTTAAAGGAAGCCAGGACTAAAAGCACTGCTATGTGCTGTATAGTAAGCACTCAAGTAGCAACAACAAAGAGCCTCAAAACATGTTGGCAATGTCTATTTTTAAAAATCTTCAAAGAATGCGCTCGAGCTGGCTGAAAGCTCATGGTATGAGATCATAGCCATGTAGCCATAATCTAATTCATGCAAATAGTTGTGCACATTAATGCGAAACCATCAAAATAAGTAGGTTCAGTTGCCAATTTAAAGCGCTCGTCCGCCGATCGCCCGCTCGCCCACCCTGCCTCGTTCGACGGCCAACAATAACAGCTAACTAAAGTCATAAAATTTGAATAATTCGCCAAAATGGTAAAACAAAATGTATATTTACATACATGCACACATACTCGCGCGCACACATGGCACTGTATAGATATGGTGAATTGTTGAAGCGTCTGTCCGCGTGTCAAGGCATTGCGCAACCGAGCCCGCTGCTGGCTATGCCTCATCATAGCGCGGATAAGACACTCGGTAATCGCACCTAAGCGCGCATAGCGAAATTATAATATCATCATTTAAACTGTTTTACCGCGTGCGAAGACGACATTGCCGCCTTCCGCTCCACTGCCAACCCCTAACCGAAAAACAAAAGCAAAAAGTATAATTTTATTTTATTGTTTTTCTGTTGGTGTGGAATTGAACGGACCACAGAAACACAAGGATCGGGGGGCCAGTGGAGCAAGGCGGCGGCGTAGCATTGATTAGCATAAAAATCGTATGATGAAAATGGCTTCAATGGTTATGCTTGTATGTATCTACGACTATTGTATTAATTATTATTGTATTTGGTAGTATCGATTCAATCCAATGCTAATTAATTGTGCTGGAATCTGGTCGGGCACATTTTATGAACTGAAACTGTGACACGTGTCGCCCCACGTACACATGTACATATACATATATGTGCGTTACAAGTCATATGGGTGTGTGTGTATACAAGCGTTTGAGTGTATGAGTGTGCGCTGTGAAAGGCGTGTAATGAAAGGTTTCGAAATTGTGTCGATAGTAAAGAATAGCTTACAGAGAGCGACAGAGGAAGGGTAGCAGAGCGCTGGGTAGCCTTTTGCAAGGGTCAAGTGTGGCTCTGGGGATTTATTACGGCTAAATATTGAAATTTATGCTTAAATCATATATTTTAGCTAAACATTGTTATGTATTGTTCATATAACTTGAACATTACCCTTTCTACACTCCCATTCTAGCCCACCCACCCACACCTTATTCCGCAACTTGGTCGTGAGCAATAAAGAAATCGCCGAGGTCATTCTGAACTCTGGGGACCAGCCGCACGCAACACATGGTTGCATTTGGGAAGCACTCTGGTATTTCCTACTTGGCCAGAGGCAAAGCCAGGAAAACAGTTGTTTTACGTGATGGATTTTATTTTAGTCAGTAAAAGAAACAACAAACAGTTATGAGTTCAAGCTTAATTTGATTTATATTCTTTGAAAGAAAATGAGCAAAGTTATGTTAAACAATTGGAGTTTATTCAATTGAAATAAGTAAATGTTTTCTATATAATATAGATTTGAGTTTTTGACTTTTCGTTAACTGAAAAAATGTTTATAAAAGCTATGCCACAGAAATCGTATATATGTGCATATGTGACATGGGTGCCAGCGTCCGATTTAATGTCACCCCTTTCCATGATATCTGTTTTGGCATATGGATAATATATTTTATTACCCCTCAGCTGTTTTTAGGGTTCCGTTCCCCTAAAAGGGAAAAAACGGGAACACTTATAAGGTCACTTTTGTTTTGGGAGTGTGTATATAAAACGACCTTTTTTTAATCGTAGAAACCTGAAATTTGGCACAATGTTAGGTCTTAATAACCTAAACACATTTTCACTATAAAAAGTTACGAAATATATTTGGAAATATTTTTTTATAATTTTTAAATGTTTTCGGGTCGGACAAAAAAAAATAAAAATATTTTTAAATCGTATCGTGTGGGGTATCGTTGGAAAGGGCTACATCCATAGATTACAAAATGTATATTTTTTTTTAATTTTATGTAAACGGGTTAGAAAGATATAGTTAAAAAGGTGAAAAAAAACAGACCTGTCCCCACATGATCCCATCTTCCCACGCCATTTCTCAACCGAAAATTTTGATAAAATCAGGCTTACTAGGTATTGGATCACGCATGACTGAATGGCTGCCCCTTTTTTCGAATTTTTAATTTTTTTATTTTTTTTTAAATTTAAGATGACCTCCTCAGGAAAAAATTTTTGTTGTTTATATCGAGTTGGGTATCATTAGAAAGGGCTACGTCCATGGATTCCAAAGATATTTTTTTTATAATTTTCTGTGAAGTGGTTTCGAAGATATAGCACAAAATGTCGAAAAAATTACCATCCCCCCCCCCTGGCTTTCTACATTTCTTAAGCTAAAATTTTGATAAAATCAGAGTTAGTAGGTTTTTAGTCAGAGATTACTGGAAAACTGCAGCTTTTTTCGATTTATTTGTTTTTCTATTATTTTTAATTTTATTTAAGATTACCATAGTAAAAAATTTCCTTAGCGAAAAATTTTTGTTGTTTACATATTGTGGGGTCTCGTTAGAAAGGGCTACGTCCGTGGATTACTAAAATGTTTTTTTTTATAATTTTAGGTGAATTGGTTTCGAAGATGTAGGCCAAAATGTCGAAAATTGTGTGGCCAGACGGGCAAAGAGAAACTAAATTCGAACGCTAAAAAGGGTATTTCTGGTACGGAACCCTCAGTGAGCGAGCCCGACTCGCACTTGACTGCTTTTTTATATAATTATGGGCGATATATAAATCGCAGAGAAGTCTTGAATAACAAAATTAATATTATAGTGATATGAAGAATTTTCTATTTAAGACATTTTTACAGCAATTCGTACCTATTTACATATGTATGTATATATAACTGAGGGGTTCAACCCCTTCCTCTTGCCACTCACCACATCACTTGCTACAATAATAACGCTTGTTTTTTTTATTCATATCGTCTAGGCGCCCACTCACCTGGTGCTGTAAGGTGTACTCGAAACCGTTGGAGAGCTCGTCACAATTTGCGTCCAGTTGGGTGAGGGATGTTTCTTGCAGCTGTTGTCTGGCATTCATTACACTTTGCGCATTCGGGTTAGCTCACTTAACCGTTTACGACACGACACGATGTGGCACGACAGGATAACAACACAAACCGAAGCGCAGTCAGTCGAACCGAACCGTTTTAAAGGAGCGTCGGGAAATCACGCTTTTCTCGCGATTTCACTGCAGCGAACTTCACGGAAGAAACGTCGTGACTTTGCAGATTTTCGGCATGCGCTCTTCAAACTTTGGACGCATTAATTTCTTGCAGTGTAATTACACTTGGAATTACTTTTGTTTAACACGGCACAATGCACTTTTTCCTGTTTTTTCTTTTTTTTTTTGTTGTTGACTGGCACTACGCCAAGTCATAGGCTGCTCAAAGTAGGGTACACAAAATGCTATATATATTTTTGTTGGCGGCGTAGCAGCAAGAACAACAGCAAGCGAAATTGCAGTCGTCTGCAACCGCAAAAGCGAGTAATTGCATTGTTGCTGCTAAGCTGAGCTGCCTTTCTTGCCGCCGCAGACACCTGCTCGCGCTGCCCCCCGCCACCACACTTGCCGCTGGCTGTCACAATAGGGTTTGCAGCACAATTTGCGGGCTTGCACCAACACTCGTGCCTGTGGCCGCCACACCGCGCCGCCACGCGAGCTGCCACCTCGCCGAACTGCCTGAAATGGGGTTAATAAAGTCGCTTCCAACATGCCACATGCAATCTACGTGGCAAAGTGAGTGTGCTTGATGAAGGAGCTGCCGCCGCCGCCACACTGCAACTGCTGCAGCAACAACAACAACTTGTCAGGATACTGCAATTTCGCTGTCAAATTATTTATTACGTTGCAACTTTTTCGCATTGTGCATACGCTTTGTTTCTGTGTGTGTGATACCTTTTATTATGTCAACAAATTGAATTAAAATCAAAAAGAAGAAATTGCAGGCAAAGGCCGCATCTCAAAGGCGAACTTTGTTATTACGCGCTTACGTAACTCAACAAGCGTATCCATTTCCGTATCCGCATTTGAAGTAAACAAACTGCCACTGCTACGAGTAGCAAGCAAAAGCAGCAGCAGTGTTGGCACAAAATGGCACAACTGTCAAGGGTATTATCAACGAAACTTGACCCAATTGGCAGGAGCGTAGCGTCAAGGCGTCGCGCACGCACGGCAGTCAACAAGCACGGCAGCGAAGCTGGCACTACGCACGATAATCAGTGGAATTTTGCCAGGCAGTTGGAAAATGAGCCTATTTAGGGAGTGCAGCAATCACATATTAACCTTCATCGGTCAATTTGCTGCCCCAGCAGTGGTGTTCCCGTAGAAAGTTTTTTATTTGATCTTCTTGTGGCATCATTGCGAAATTATCACTTGACTGGCCTCATCATCTTGGCTAATGAAGTCTGGCCATTGGCATATACTCGAAATTATAGCTCCAGCAAATGAACAATACTGCTGAACAGTGATTTGGATAGATGAATGTGTTTTATATGTTGTCAAGTGGCACCCTGCTAGCTAAAATATATACTTACATACATGTACTTTGATATAGCAGCTATGATTACGGTGTAAAAACTAGAATAAAACAAGTAAGGAAGTATCAGTCGGGTTTCACCGACAGAGTAATACCCTACACCAAATTCCCAAGTGGTGTGATTTCACTGAAATTGTGGGTACATTTGATTTACAACCTACAGAGTTGGCGGACCACGCCCATTTTTGGCAGACTACAACATATACCTAATAGGACTATACATGCCAAATATTGATGCTCTGACAGGTGTACAACAGATGTTATCGGCATATTTATTTTACTGCCCCCATGGTGGGCGGACCACGCCCATTTCTGGAGAATTAAAAGATATTCCTACCAGGAACGAAGTAACCAATTCTGGACGCTCTGGTGTATATATTATGGAAGTTAAGATGATTTTTCGTTTATCGCCTATATAGTGGGCGGACCACACCCATTTTCTTGTATGGCATCTAAGACCTATACATCAACTTGGGAACCGAATTTCATTCATTTATATTCGTAACTAGTCAATTGGGAGCAATTTTACCGGAAAATTGTTGCCGCCTATACAGTGGGCGGACCACGCCCATTTTTTGGTATTTTGCAGAGGCTCCACACCTAACCATAAATACCAAGTATTATTCTTTTGAATGAGTAATTAGACAATTTATAGCAATTTAATCGAAAAAAACCCGAGGTAGTGGGACTTACAGGCCCATTGTAGGCGTGTCCTTCGACCGATTTAACAAATTTTAACACTTTACCTAACTCGAGGTTTACTGCGACTGTGTACCAAATTTGGTTCAAATCGGACAACTCCTTCTTTCTATTTTTCCCGAACACGCAGACGGACAGACAGACAGACAGACAGACAGACAGACAGACAGACAGACAGACAGACAGACAGACGGACAGACGGACAGACGGACAACCGGAAATCAATAGAGAAAGTGTTTCTGATCATTTCTATATACTTATGTCTATACCTAGGAAGGCTCCTTTACTGCGTTACAATTTTGGCACAAAGTTATTATACCCTATTACCATAGGTGTAGGGTATAATTAACTTTTTTCACAACAAAATATAACACTCGCCAACACACTTTTTCAGTGGTACTTGGTTCAACAACGCCTCCATTATAATTATGTTTCTAAGACACTCATCTTGCTGGAAAATCATGCCTGCAGCCATCGAAAAAAAACATGAGATTTGATAAACCAATGAAAATTCGACTTAAATTGCAAACAATTAAAAGTGATAATTTTCAATATATTTTATAAAGAGTCTATAGTCTTTTCAGGGCTCGAACAGATCTTGAAAATAGATATCAAGCCTCATTGGAAATTTGTGAAACACAGCCAAATTCTGACAGATCATTACTTCGACCATTCCGTAACGGAACTCCAACCGGTATCGCTAAAGGCCCAACAGGGTCTAGGCGTGGTCTTTTAAGGCAGTCAGCTTAACTTAACCTAACCCATACTAACTTGGTTAATTGCAAAGTAAAATCATACAAAAATGCGAACACTGTTATATTATTTAAATAAATACGAGGGCATAAGAAAAATAAAAGCGCAAATAAAAAACTAAATCGAAGAAATATATGTAGCATTATATATATATTGTATAAGATTTATTAGACAGTAGAACTAAAATTTCTTAAATGTTGCAGTCTTAGCAAAATCACAAGCTTTTTCTCACTTGTAAGAAAGCTGTAAGAGACCAAAAAGCTGCTGTACAAAAAAGATATATAAAAATATTCAAAATGGCCGAAAGTGTAATTCGCTTGCATATATTCATTTCAAACAGCCGCTCTCTATCGCTGGAACCGGAAATGCGCAGGCATTTTCTTTTAAAATTCAAGTCAACAAAAGTTCTCAAAAAGTTTGCTCTGCTAAAAAGTGGGTTAAACGTATGCAATAACTTAGCTGCGCTTTCAGTTGGAAATTGTTTGCGTTATTATTGGCTGAGCAGCTACGACGCTACAGCTTGGGCCTATACAGAGTTGGTTTATAGATTTAGGGTGCGAATTTCTTAACGCGCCACACTGTGCCCGTGGATGAGAGTGGATTGTGTGATTGTTGCTATTAAATTTAAGCAGCGTTTACTGCCTTCCTGCATGAACTTTGCACATGCTTGCATTTAGGAAGTGTCCTGCTGTTTCAGCTCACCCATACTCGTTCACTCGCCGTGTCATTGTGTAAGAAATTAGCATTTCACAGCTTACATTTTGCCAAAGCATGCCTTCCTTCCGCAGCAGAGACAGCAAGGAGCAAGGATACAGCAATACAAGCAAAATATTACACACACACACAGACGCACAATCTATGCGCAAAGACTTGCTACATTTCGTATCCTGGCGAGCGACTGGAAGCCTGCTCAGCATGTACCAATACACGCACAGCTGCAGCCTTCAGCCTCCCCCTTCGGCATCCCTTCGCCCCTACGTTGCTTTGCGCCAAGTTTACTTGAGCATTAAAAATTGAGTAGACGCAAAACTGCCTGCCAACATCTCCATTTCCAGCTGCTGCTCGCCCCCCATGCGTGCGTCCTACGCTTCAAGCCGCAGCATTGATTTTTCCCTGCTTTCGTCTCTGCTCCATTCACGCTGAAGTTGCTTGCAGAGGTGCTCGTACTGCTGCTATTAGGGAAGCTGCTTGAGTGGCACACCGCCAAGCGCCTCCCACTGCCGCATCCGGCGGAGACAGCCCGCTCTCACATACGCAGCCCCGCACGTGTGCGCCTGACAGACACCAGAAATTGCCATCATTAACACGTTCGCTGCCTGCTGCCGCGTTGCAGTTGCAATTTGCAGTTAATGGCAGCGCGACAATTTTCAATTAGCAGATTTTTTCCCACTTTCCACAAGCTCTCCTCTGGCAACGCATGGCACGAGTGTATTGCACGTTATGCTAATGCAATTCTGACTGCAGGCGCAAAAGGACACTTCATGCGTCCGCTTCTTGAGAAGCGTTGCAATTTCCTCAACAGGAATCTGCTTTACTCAAGCTGGAAACTTGAGTTTTGTAAAATTAACAGTTCATTCAGTCAGTTGCTGTAAGAGTGCATAATCAACCTTCAATATGATTCCTCCCAAACTGGGGGCTGTCGATTCCAACTATGAAGCATTAGAGTACCAAGGTCGCTAAACATCAAGTAGCAAGAAGCAGCGCACTATTGAAGGAATAGGACTTCGCACTCATCATCTTCATCGTCTCTCACTACATCATCATAATTTGTGAGTTAAGCTAAATTGTATTTTATTTAAAAAAAAAAGCACGTTCTCAGGTCTATGGCCTGTTCTTGATTCGAATCAGCGCTACAAAGCAGATGACTAAGAACCCGAAGCCCAAGGCTCCTTTTATAATGGAAAAGCGTAACAAATCTCATATCAGAAGCTGTTTATCGTACGACCAGATGTGAAAGACAGTACTAATAACATATCCCACCTAGACTTCGTATGAACAATAGATATATATCTGAATACTTAAACCAATAAAACAGCCTGACCCCGGGAAACAAAATACATATTTTCTGTTAGTACTAAATCGCCTAGAAAACATATTAGCCCAATTCACAATCTTGTGCAAATGGTCTGGGATTTTTGCAATTGACAGTTTTGTAGCAAACTACTGTCAAAACTACTGTAGTTTTGCTACAAAACTGTCAATTGCAAAAATCCCAGACCATTTGCACAAGATTGTGAATTGGGCTATTGTAAAAATCAATATTCGCTCGAAATCAAGTTTGTTCTATAAAATCTTAAAATTTGTTGTAATGCTAAAAAATACCGCTATACCAGAATCGCAATTTTTCAGTCTCAAAATTGCAATTAAGTTAACAGGCTACACAGAGAGCACATGAGATACATTTCAATAGGCGCAGAGTACCTACTTCTATAAATTAATAAATGTGTGGATAATTGTTTGCGATATAGACATTATTTTAGATTGTCGCATGCTTAGTTACTTTTCCCAGTTCTAGTTGTATTTATAAAAGACAGATAAGTAGTACTTTAAACAAACCAATAGATAGTAAGAACACAAGTAATTCAGCGACCATAACAAAAAAAATAAGTATTGCGAAAGAGCAAGATACAAATGTAAACTGAAGGGGAATGACAAGAAAATGAAATGGCTGGAAAAAAATCAATTTGTATTAGGAATTACATTTCGATTTGACCACGAATTGTAGCAAAGCAGTAAGAAAAATGGCGGTGGAAAACAAAAGATATGCGTGGGGGAGGGGGTGGCATTGAGCATAGTGCAGAGGAGCTGGAAGAGCAAGCGTGCGAAACTCAACATTACGACAACAAGCGTTACGGTGACGAAAGCAATGAAATGGCTCAATTTACACACACACTCGCACGTTGAGCGCTGTAGGTGTTGTATATATGTATGTGTGAGCGTTAATATTATGTTTGCATATGTAAGTATTTTATGCGTGAACGCATAAGCATTTCATGCGAACGGCAAGCAGCGAACAGCACATGCAGATACAAATGTATCCTTGCACACTTGTATCTCGACGCTGGGAGCAGGCGTCGTAATTGCATGTAAATACTTTCAGCTTTTACATAATTAAATTTTACACTGCGCGCTTTTTGTTGTATTTTCACGAGGCGTGGCTGACGACGCAGCGCCGCGGGTGGCATGGGACGGGGCGCGCGCGTGGCAAGCTTTGCAGGAAGTACATAGGCCTAAATGGGCATAAACACTCGCTTGTGATTTCCCCGGGGATGTTGTCACTTCACTTGTCGCGGCCACAGTTGCACGTTCAAGTAACAACAAAGGGCCAGCGCGACCATTGTCCAGCGCAGGTGCTGGCAACACACACACACACGCACACACACCTGCACTTATTCGCTAGGAAGACAGCCTTTAACCAGGTTAAATTTTCTTTGCTTTTTTAGCGATTCTTTTTTCTTTCGCTGCTGGACAGCAGCAGCACACACAAAAGCACATGCACACACACACACACGATGCAGCAGGCACACACACACAGCACTGCGTTGTGAACAGCAAAACACAAGCTGGCGCTCAGTGAGTGTGAGTGTGTGTGTGAAAATACCGCTAGCTACGGATCAGAGGCGAGATGCGCTGGCGTACGCGAAAACCGAGCAACTGACTGGCGAGCCTGACGATGCTGCTGGGTGCTGCTGTCGCTGCTCTAGGATCAAAACAAAGTGTTTGAGTGTGTGCGTGGAACTTCCATTGAATTCCACACGGATGTATATAGGTGAATACCGCACACAACTGCATTGAATTTTCCCCACATTCCAGTGCGAGCTCGAGGACAGAGCTCAGACAGGGGTGTAAGCTTTGAGAGCGCTCAGTGCGGCGCTTGAGCTTTGTCCAATGTCACAACCATTCTGTAACTACTTTTCCAAGTCGTTGAAAGCTGGGCAGTGCTAAATAGTTACCGTTAATTTAAGTTCGGCCTACTGGAAATGTTATAGAATTTAAAAAAATGCTAACGAAAAAGTGCTAAGGAATGTTGGAGGTGTTAGCGCATAGCGCCATTTATACATGACAAAAGTGCAAGCTTGCGAAAATTTTCTGTTATTGCAATGATTTTCTAGTTGAAATGTAGCAAATTTATGCAATACTTCAGTTATTCAATATTGCAATGGCTCTTCGCATTCACGCATGAAATTTTAAAAAATGTTTCCATTTATGCATTGAAGCAACGGAGCAATAAATTTCGGACTTATATTAAATTCAGAGAAATAGAATTAATAATATTTAAATTTTTCTATGCCAGAGCAACCTTCCAACGACGACTTCGACAACTCTTGAGCGTAGCTGTTGATATGTCAAAGAATAATTTTAATGTTTCGACATAGTTTACAGTTAAATTTTATTTCAAATGACAGCGACATCAACCCACGCTTCACACCACTTCTCGCGACCTGCCTCAACGTATTGCCCATAATTCCCCACACACTCACTCAAGCGTATTCGCTCCGAAGCTTGGCCAAAAAGCTAAATGACTGCGGCGCACAGCTGCTCTTCCAGTGCTGAGTTGATTCGGCGCATAGCGTTAGCAACCACAGGCACAGCCGCGACCCACCCTACTCGCACCCAGTCAACGCAATGGCAGTGGCCACCACCGGAAACCTGACGTCGCGCTGGAAGCGCTGACAGGACCCGAGTGCAGCGCCACTTGCAATATGATTTTTGCTTCACAGTCGAGCGACTCTTGATTCCACACGCTGGCGCTGGCTGGTTAGCTGACTGCTGACTGGGTGGCGCAGGACGGGCAGGACGAGCAAACGAAGTGGTCAATTGCTGGTACTGGAACTGGCTGGTAACGTGGCTTGCACGTCATTCATCAAAGCTAAAAATAACACAGAACGTGTATCTGGTAAATGCAGTCGCATTGTGCCCTGCACCAACACATTACACATGTATGTGTGTGTGTGTGTGTGTGTGTGAGAGTGTAAGCCTTCATGTACTTATACATTGCTTGGATGCTTCGAACGAGTGCAGCGTCTCGGTGCGCTTGTACCGAGCGGCAAGTTGGAAGTTCCTCTGCAAATTGTCATGGTGCATTTATAGCGCCCTTTTGTGACTGTGTGAGTGTGTTTCTGCAAGGTATTGAGTATTTCCAGGACTTCCCCCTTTGTTTGTTGTGGCAGTGCTTTTCTATTCAACTGGACTTTTACTGTGCCCTCTCGCTCGAAATGGGTTTATGGGTCACATGGAGCACGACAACTGTGTACAGTGTACACCTTGCCAGCTCACACTCACACTCGCGCCCCTTCGGAAGCAAACATGACCCCATTCGCAGTCTCAAGCCTTTGTTGCGGCCAATTCAAGTCTAGAAGTCCAAGTAAAGCGGAAATTCCGACCCAGACAATTCAGTCTGAACTAAATTCAGTCGGAAACTCAAAGAAAATGCGAACGTGTTTAAAAAATATGTAAATATGTAATTGTAAAATAAAATCGAAGAGCGTATTATCAGAATTGACAGCTGCTGCTGACACAAATGTTTTATATTTGCTGATGTTGAAGTTAATTTCTGAGTAATATTGGCAACTCTCACTCTAAAATATGCACGAAAGAAGGTCAAGTTCTTAATACAGAGTTGCTAAGTTTTTTTCCAAAATATTTACTAGGCTGTCAGCTATTTTCTAATCTTTGGCTTTTACATTTGTGTAAGGAATCAACGACTTGAAGAATAATCAGAAGCCTTTAAAGAATGCACTTTTATTTCCAGCGATTTCAATAATTCGTATGAAATTGCCATATGAAGAATTTGTGCGAAAATGTAGAATAAGCTTTTAAAAAACTTAATTTATATAATTTGTTTAAATATGCTCAAACCCTTGTCTAAAATGTTTGCATCGCCCACACTAGATTAAAGATTTAAGAACTTATTTTCCTAATATTTCCAACATCACTGTAAATCACACTTGTTTTTAAAAATGTTGAATACGAAAATTTTAAACATATGCAATATAACAAATGAAAAAAAATTCTGCAAAAAACTTATTCAGATGGTAGCTCAATCTGTAAACCAATTATCAGTCATTTGGGTCCTTAAACTGGGAATTAACTCTCTACTAGCATTCGCTAGAAACTCTCGAATTCTAACAGATCACTGCTTCCCAGACACTTAAACGGATCTTCGTCTAGTACGGGACCCGGCAAAATATATGCGGCCCACCAGTGTAGCCTTAACTAACATAACCTCTTAAATGTTGTCGCCGATTAATTGTGCTGTTAGTTTTTGCAATTATGACTTCTCTTTTTCATAACAATTCCCGAACTCAAATTCCCAATCTGTGAGTTCAGAGGCTTACGTCTATTTGTTTAGCTGGCTCAGTTCAAGTCGCAGTGAGTTCAGAAATCGCAAGCTTTTTTCAATATTTCACGGCACACGCATCGCTACCCCAGGCGAGCGTAAATCAAGTGCAAAGTCTACAGCAATGGCTGCATTATCGATGCACGTCGGGGTCGGCGGGGTTGCGGCATCTATGGAAGGGGGGGCCAATGCATTGTTTGCCTTACAGTGGCGCAGCACTTTCGTGAATAGCGATTGCAGGCGCTCACAATTAGTATCTCTGCATCTACATACAAACACTTGGCATACGAGCCTCGAGCGTCAGCACGGGCGAAGGACCTTTAAGAGCTACGCAGCGGCCTACTGCTGACAAAAGACTTCGTTGGCCGCTTTTACATAATGCCGCTCTGCCTGCATCGCTTTTAATGCCTGCAGATGTGTGAGGGAATGCGGCAAAATTTTGCGCTTTTGCGATTTGCACATTTTCAAAAGAAAAGCGCACATATTTTGCAAAATAATAATACGCCGATTCATCAAAAGATGAATGGAATGAATCGATGCGCTGTGGGCTTCACTGCATCCGCACAACAGTCGAAAAAGTGCACCGCTCGGCAAAGCAAACGGCCTCAAAAGCAAAGCGTTTCCGCTTTGGAATCGCTACAATATTTTGCTATTGTCGCGTTCTCATTAAGCTGAAATGCCGCCCAAAACTGCCAACTAATTACTTTGTGGCTATAAAGCCAGCGCGCGTCAAGGGCAGCGTACACAGTATTAACTTAACCACCAACAAACTATTCTGAGTCCGATTCCGAGCTAACTCCACATACACACACATAGTGAACATGAAATTCTACGCTGTTGTTGCCGCCTGCCTACTGCTGGTCGTCGCTGCTCAAGCTGACGATATGACAAACATGCTGGGATCAACCGGCGGCTCATCGGCTGGCTCCTATGGTGGTTCGTCCGGTGGCTCCTATGGTGGTTCGGCGGCTGCTTCCTATGGTGGTTCCTCTGGTGGCTCTCATGGTGGTTCATCGGGAGGCTCCTATGGTGGCTCATCAATGCCAGCGCTGCCCTGCCCCAAAAACTACATGTTCAGCTGCCAGCCCAGCCTGCGCCCTGCACCCTGCTCGCATGCCAGCTACGGATCCACTGGTGCCTACAGCAGCAACTACCCCATCTATGCCATTCCCGTGGCTCAGTATCTCAACAGCGCCAATGGCGTGCAAGTGTACTAAAGTGATAGTGGAAATTTGAAAAAAATGCCGGTACAAGTACAATAAATGCAAGTTTTTTATAATTCTAAATTGATGTGTGTGCTTTGAAGGACTTTTGTGGGATTTGCTGCTTTCGTTTGGACCAATTTTTCTTCTTCGTCGCAATTGGACGATCGTTCAAGATTTCCATAAAAATGTTTGTTGTTGACTTCCGCAAAACGTATGTCCTCCGAAAATCTTTCCCTTCCCAATTATTGGACCACACTTTGATTTCATTAAGCATGTAGTCACCTTCAGTTCAAGTCTACTGATCTCTCATAGCAATTTTTTGCAATATAAAAATTTAGTTGATTTAATTCAAGGGAAAGGCAAGTGCGCTTCCTGCCCCTTACCGATGAACTACAATGCTGGCAATATAAATCAATTTGCTTTTTGTAGGTACTCTTCGAAAGAAAGAAGAAAAAAGAAGTGCTAAAATCAAACCACTATTTGCAGTAATGCGGCCACTCACTCAGCCACTCGTCTTCGCACTGTACTCATAAATCTTTACGTACAATGGTCAAAAATGTAGGTGAGAAAAATAACTACGAAACTTGTGGGAATACTTTGGCATAACTCATGCCATGGTTATATTCCTCAGATACGAGTATATGCTGTTATTTATTTAATGTCTTTCTTGGAGTACTTTCACTGCGGAATTACAGAAATAATTCACTCTTGCCAGATTGCAAAAGTAAGGAAATTATTTGAATTTTAATAATTCGGAGTCTTAAAACTTTAGTCAAGACGACCGCGAAAACTTTTTTTCATGTTAGACCAGCCTATGAAAATTTACATTGAAAACCAATCACTTCATATGTGAGGATATTGATAATACATATCGGTAATGATTTGTTCAAGATTGGGCTGAGCCGAAAAATTATTTTCATCAACTTTTGGATTTCAACATTTTTAGCTTTCCTATAATATGTTTTGTTAAGTGAGAAGATTTGCACTAAATTCCATAATATACATTTTGTCATCTCGGCATCAAATATCTTAAAAAAATTTTAAAATCGGCAGTCGGCCATTTCACAGTGTTGTTTTCTTAAATAAGAACAGTGCTCATAGAAAGGAAGATAGTATTTTTTAAATATGAATTTCAATTCTTACATTTTCATACGAAAAATATATTAGAAGAAATATATCTAAAGAAGTGGTACACAATAGTCCAAACTTAACTCTCGCTTAAGCACGAGAGAGTGAGATAGTTTATGATATAAAGCCCAAGCATTCATATACACCGCATGTCATAACTACTTATATACCAGTAAAAGTTTAAAATTTTGCTTGTAAAGAGTTCATACAAAAGGCAAAAATTTATTTAAAAACAAAGATTACATTTAAAAGAAAGTATTGCTCTCTTTGCTCTAACAGCATATAGCGAAGCCTGATGCCCGAATGACCAGATGCCAAATGATCAAATTGAGCTTTAGGGTTTCACGCAGTCGTTAAGTTCCAACTGATCTTTCCCCATTGGAGTGGCATGGCAAGGCAGATTGCTCGCAGTAGTGCTGCTTTCGTGCCGTGTCATGCGCTGCTCACGATCACGAGCGCGCTACGCCGAGAGACGCTCACTCACCTTGCGCGATCGTTCGTTCCATAGGACAGTTAGACAAGCAAGCGGGAGCGCTGATTGAGGTGAGACGGATAATGTGGAAAACAAGCGTTGTTTGCAATGTGCCGCTGCCGCTCATACACGCGCGTACGTAAGCGCACAGGCATACGTGAATACATGCGCCGGCAATGAAGGCGACGGCGCCGAGGACGCCGCAGACGGAGGCGGAGGCGACGATAATGTGCGGTGCGTGCGAATGTGTTTGAATTTAATTGCGCCACCGTTGGCTGGCTGCCTTGTGCGCGTACGTTCGCTTACCGTACGCGAGCATATTTTCGCCCAATCTAATGCCGAGGCGTAATTCCATTTCACGCGCAAGCACCACCCATTTTGCAGTACGTCTTCCGAGCGTCTGTCTCTGCAGGCGGTATGTAGTCGCAATTTCTGATTTTCTTACCAGCTTCTCTTTGGAATTCTTCCAGTTTCACTCATGGCCAGATCAAAGGTGCCTTTCTAAATTCAGCTCATAAATTCCAACCTGACATAATACCTACAGATAATGCCGACACATATCTCTACTTACGCCTCTAAACGCTCACGTGCAGCCCACAGCAAGGCACGGAACTAAAAGTCCGAATAAGTCATCGTTGACACAGTTACTTCCCGTCACGCCGCCTGCATGCACTCCACGGCGAGAAGAATAATCTCCAGACATTTGTATTTCGAAGTATGCCAATGTTCTCGCGTTGTATCTGCATCTCTATCTGGCGACAATGTTGCCCGTTGATGATTGTCTTGTTTCCATATTTCCGCTTTCAGCTCGAAAGGCAAGCATGAAATAGCTTTTTTTCTCTTATTTGAAAAATGTATTTATAATGTGCGATTAATTTTAGTTTTGATTTAATTCGGCGGGGTCGAGCAAACGGAAAAAGTTTATGAGTACATGGAAGTTTGGATCGAGGCGCGATCAACGCATGTAGCTGTATCTTTTTCTCCTATCTGTGTGTGTAAATATGCATACGTGGGTGGATATTCATTATTCACACTTTTTCTTATAATTTACGAGTGGACACATTGCAAGCAGAGAGAAATATTCGATTTAGAAATTACCTTAGCTTCTTGACAGCTATCTTGAAGATACATTTAAAATAGTAGATACTCCATTTGCATTATCAGTTTTATTTCTGTTTTTGTTTTTGTTTATTCAGGTACACCATATGTTATTCCACCAAAAGTTTTTACAAAATATTCGTATTGGAGCAAATATCTTCTTCTTGATCTTCTCCATTTTCTATCTTGAACACTGAAGTGCAAACCAATTTTAAAAAGAGTAAAGTAAATTCCGTGAATAATTTTCTTCGAATAATAGCACTGTTAAATTCTTTTTCCATAAGTTGTAAAAATAATTTATGAAGATTTTTATTAAATTTGTATGTAATTTTTTACTAAATTATAGAAAAAATTTTACACAAGCGTACGCCAAATTCTTTATAAACTATCGAGCTTTTGTATGGACTGAATAAAAAATTCAATTATTTACTTCTGCAAATTTTATCCATCATGCGCTAATCTCATCACCTTCTTTGTCTATTTTCTATTTTCTCATTTATTTATGTCTAGTTTACTGACTAAAGCATCAAAATCAGCATCATGGGGCAATTTATATTTGGGTACGCATAGTACATATGTTAATGATAGACCGATCGTATTATATATCAACAAGATTTTTTAAACAATAATGGCGCACCCGATTCCTCAAACCATCACAGATATAAAACTGATCACACTTCTACATTAGCCAAATGATAGACATATCAAATAAGATCTAATAGATATATAAATTGCGGTGTTCCACTCTGCTCCAAATCCAGATATTGTTGAAAATAAAATGTGAATTTTTTTATGGACCAAGCGAGGAGAATGCGCTTCAAACTTTATTGGAGCAGACAAAAATTATATGCAGCCCCGAAGAAGACATTCGATTGTTGCACTCATCGAGAGATGGCTGCCGCTTCGATGGCAGCGTCAGCAGCACACAACACGCTCGCGGCAGCAGCAGCTCTTGGCTGCTTCAAAGCACACACGAGGAAGTACTCGAGCGTGCCGGCTGCCAGCGGACTAGCGGGCCAGCTCCCGTGGCAGCGATCGTCGTGTTTCTCCAATTAACATTAAAATTGTTTCATGGTTTCAATTTATGTAGCCAACAACGGGAGCAGCGGCAAGCACTCGCTGCCGGCGACATTTTTATTTTTGTCAGCCAACACGGATTGGGTCCCCCTTCGCGGCCAGTACGCCGCCGATTAGAAGTGCGAGGAATTTTATTTTGTCTTATTTTTACGAAGAATCTGTAGAAATCTAATTTATTTGGCAAAGGTGTCACCAATGCTCTCGTTGCTACAGTTGCTGTTGCTGTCGGTGCTGTCATTATTGGTGCTGGTGCTGTTGCTGGTGCTGCTGCTGGCTCTGTGTTGTGTTTCGTTGCTGCCTCTGCCACACCCGCTGCTCGTCGTACTCTAATTAAAATACCCTCTTGCGCTTTTAATATCATTTTTAAATTTAATTCTTCTGCGATTTTTAATAATTTTTCCTGTTGTTGTTTGAATTCGCTTTCACGAGCGTTGCTCGTGGGAGGTTCATGTTTATTTCTGTGTCTTTAATGCCAGATTTATTATATTTTTCAATGTGTGAATATTATCATTTGAAATATTATTGTATAATTTAACAAAAACAATTTTTATATTGCGTTTGCTAGAGCCATTTCAATATTTCAACGCAATTTCGAGGGACTAGATGCGATGTGAAATTTCGAAATTCTACGAATACTACATATTACATAATTTCAATGTCTCTTCGATATTTTATCTAAAAGCATATTCAAAAGCAGAAAATCACAAATAATGAATATGGCAACATATTGTTGCAGTTGCTTACAAGTTGGTGTTAAGTGGGCGCGGTGAAGTGTATATTATTATTACATATTATAGACAACGTTTCTGTTTTACTGTTCGAACTTCATAATTATATATAATTTGTAGGGGCCATCGTTACAGGCACACTCAGCGTTCATGTAAAGGAGAATGGTCAGTAGTAGCCACCGAATCGATTATATTGCAGCTGTTCGCAATACAAAATAAACCATGTTAAAGATACTTTCAATGTTTTCCCATGCGAGTAGGTTTACGAAATTTTCCTTGAAATTAAGTGCCATATTCTGGCATATATTGACCTTTCAATTGGGATTATTCGGTTCAAATTCGGTAAGAGGTTACAGATTTAGAAGCTAAACTGTGCAAATATGTTGGTAACAGAATAATGTGTTTCCAATATTTCAAATTAAACTTCATTTTCGAATGGATGTGGAAGCAAAACTATGGAGGAATCTTTTAGTTCATCGGGGCTGCAAATCAACGAAAAATTTGGGCATGGATGAGTTTATCGGCTCCTATGTAACTGAGCCAGTGGTCAGTGCTCAAAAACCGGTTGAAAAAGCAAAGTTCGGTTTAAAAACCATTTTTCGAATCTAATGGTTTATAAAGTATTTTTAGTTTGGTTTGATTCGGATAAAAAATATTGAATATTTCAGTAAATTGTTAAATTCGACAAAATAAATGCGAAATTGTTTGGCCCATGGTTTGGTTCGGTGAAAAAGCTATTAAATAGTTAAGTATGTTCGGCTGAATAAATTAAAAATATTTCGAATCGTGGTTGGGTTCGACATCACAATTCCAAATGATGCGGCACAAAGAAATGTAAAGTTACACAGAGTAAATTCAAAAGGTTTCAGTTCAAGGTACGGTTCATAAAAAAATATATTTGTAATGTAATGAAATATGTAAAGTATCGATTCAACAAGAAATTTTTTTGATAGCGTGCATGGTTCAAGAAAGAATGAATGATTCAATTCTGCAAGGTGGCAGGACTGCACAGCAACGGTTGCACTGTCCAATGTTCGCATCGAACAAATCGTACACAAAGCCGAACGAAACGAACCACAGCCGCGCGAGAGATGTTCGCAATGAACAACAGCAACTGTTGTCGACAGTTGCAACAACAACAACAAGAGTTGCAGACCAAGTATCTCAATACACTATGCTTGACCATCAGCAGCACATGCAAATGGAAGCAAGCACAAGAAGTGCGAATTGAGCGAGCCAACAAACGAGCGAGCGAAGGTGGTCGCTGTAGGACGTGGTGGGGGAGCGGCGACAGTTGCACGCACGTAATACATGCAGAGAGATGCGAAGCAGAAGAAGCAAAACAAAAAGGAAAATAAGAAGATACAAGATACAATATTTTTGAGTTTAATGTGTGCGCAGGTTGAGTTGTCGTCGTCGTCGTTGTTGTTGTTGTTGTCACTCGCTGTGGCCTGCCGAAGTGTTGCCGCTGCTGCTGCTTGGGTGCCTGCCTGCCGCACGACTGAGCCGGCCAACTGGATTGGATGGATAGTTGGACAGATACATCCAACGGATTGAGACCGACGTCGAGCCGTCGTACGCCGAGCAACGAGCACGCCGCCGAGCGCCAAGCGTCGAGCAAGGAGCGTAATGTAAAGTAAACTGCCGTGTAGTGAAATGCGGCGCGGTGTGGTGCGCTGCAGAGCGGTGCCGAAATGAAGAAGAGAACTGAGCATGTGCCGCAGACGCGGCGGGGCAAGGCGAAGCGCATGTTTGGCTTGCTTTGCTTTGCTCGGCGCTGCGCTGCGCCGCTCTGGCTCGCATACGCTGCTGCTGCCGCTGTCGCTGCTGCCTTTTATCTTGCGCTTATGTTGGTTTAGTTGTTGTCGAGTGCGAGTACAACAAACACTTACTCGGGTCTTGTTACGCCGCAATAATAACTTCCGTCAGTACGCTTTCAGCAATCAGGCGGGTAGCAAGTTCAATTCGTTTGGTGCGCGTCCTGCAATTGCACCGCACACACAACCAACAGCGACGGCAGCGCCCCCTCCCAGCAGTGTGTGTGTGCGCCTCTTACAATTGGATTTTGTTACTTGTTTTCATTTTTTGCAATTCGCAGTTTCAAATTTGAAAAGTTGTGATTTATATTCGCTAGTTTTTGTGTAACTCAAAAAAGAACAACAACAACAATATACACTACAAAATAAATGCTGCAAAAATTTTGTAAAAATACAAAACAAAAGAAAAACAAACTAAACAAGTAACAGTTAAAAATATGCACAAAAAGAAACGCTAAAATTATTTTAAAAAACTAGTAACAATTCAAAATTTAGCAACAAAAAATTTTAAAAAATCAATTAATTAAAAAAACCAAACAGTTAAAACCATTGCGGCAAATAACGTGAAATTTCAAAAAAAAAAGTGAGCAGCGAAACGCAAATCAGAACAACTCAAAACGTTGAGAAAAAAAACAACAACAAAAAAGCAAAACGCGAAATGTCGCACGTTCTCAATGCGAAATATTTTCCGTTACATTTAGGCAACGGTTAATTTTTTGCTTAAAATTTCGTTTCCATTATAAATTGGTTTTGGAAAAAAACGCTTCAAGAAGCTCTTAACGGTTTATAGCGTTACTTTTTCAATATTTTCTAAATTTCTGGCAGCAGCATTATAACGGCATTTCTTGCCAATTTTTTATTTCTCAGTCATATTGCCTCGCCCCGCTCCGCGAGCCTGCGGCGCAATCACAGCCAACGACTTTTATGAATGAAATATCTCACGATGTGGATTTGAGTGCGCAGAGCCATGGCCAGACCAGTCTGCTGCGGCTGCGTCTGCCGGTCTGTCTGTCTGCTCCGGCGCCCGTCCGCCCGCTGCACTCGCGCTGCATTTGCATGACCCACTGAACGCACCTACAAGCTGCAACCCTCTGCCACCGGCTTCCAATCTCGTCGCTTTGTTTGTGTTTTACGCTGCTGCTGCTGCGCTCTTTTCTACTTTTTTGCGCTGCTGTGATTTTTCAGATTTTTGCCGTTTCGCATTTCGCCAGCTCAAAAGCAAAACTGCATCTAAATCTGTAATTGCATCGCATTCCATGCAACTGCCAGCGAGATACTCAATCTGCAATATGCATAACGGAAGTTGTGCATTTTATTAATCAAAAGCAGCAACAACAACAACAACAAGATATAATAATGACAACTGCAATTGTCATATGCACTGACTTGCAACTTTGAGATACTTTTGCTACTTTTCATGCAAAAAGTGCATTTTTCGCTTAGAATGTTGTCGTTTCGCGTTTTACCTTTTCTTGTTGTTGTTTTTTGCTCGTATTTTTAAATTACGAAATTAGTGATTCTTAACGATTGCCTGTGGTTCGTGAACTGCACGTTTGCGCATTCCCAAGCGCTACAAATAAACACCACATGCTCTCTTATATAATTTTAAAATGTATTTTTAAACACAGCCGCTACTTGCAGTTTGGAATTTTAAATAAAAACGTATAACAGCTAAATTTAAAAGTGAACGCAAGCAAATGAACGCTAATTAATAACTGTCTTTGGCGTATTGTAAGATTGAAGGATTGTGATTGAAGTGGCAAGTGAAGGAAGTTTGACAATTGCGAGTTTCGTGCGAGCGCACACAAAAATTCTGACTGAGTCACGCTCAAGACAACAGATTCTTATAAATCGTGAGACATTTTTGAATAAGCATACAGTTTTCCACAAATAAAACAATTAAACAGGTAAGTTTCGCCAGCATTCGCTCGTATCAATATTCCTACTATGAGCAATTTCGATCAGCAAATCATATTGAAGCCTCGTTAATACAATTTTTTCAAACTTGCTTCTAGATAATAATATTATTATTATGAGAATCACGTCGACGCTTATGTAACAAAATTTTACATTAAAACTTAAAAGTTATACGATCAAGCATCTTTTATCAAAATTACGTTGTTTATATGAAATTTCTTTTGAATATTTTATCACCTCGATCAAGACATTTGATTAAATTTTTTACCTTTGCATTTAGAAGAATCCAGAAGAAAGGTGCGATGTTACATACATAAGTATGTACATAGCTCTAAATTTCAATGGCACATACAAAGTAGTAAGGTTGATTGATAGTAAAAAGATGCTATAGCGATGCTTAAAACTCCCAAGAACAAGAAATATTGAACTATTGTTATAGCTGGACAGTGACTAGCGTTGTAGTAAATGCCGCCGCAACAATCGGGTTATGTTTGAAAATAAAAGGAAAGCATGCGATTTCTAATTGTTTTTGGAACAAACGTCAGTAGCCATCACGCCGCGTCTAGTTACTAAAATGATATTTGGAATATGGAACGTCCTTTTAATTTCACAAGAACTGTCAACAGTGGCCCTGACAAAAAGGCTAAAACGTTTCTCAACACATGGAGGTAGCTCATGGTCTAAAACAAATCTGTTGACGGGTTGCTTTTGATTCTGTTACTGAAATAAGTAGATAGTGTTAAAGTGCTGGTCTCTGTTAGAAAAGGTCGCTGGTTCGAAACCCAGATGACTCGTATTATCTGCAAAACATAGAATTTGTTTTGAAGTGGCAACTCTCCGAGCGTTGCCATGAAAATAAAGCTTTTAAATTTCGTTAGGAAACGGCTAAATTTAACCGATTTAAAAATGTAGTTGTTTCGAACAAAACTTCAAATTTTCGGTAAATTATTGGAAGCTTTTCGTGTGGTCTTCAAATTCGTACTAAGTATTTTCATTTCTTCCTGTCTATTTAACTGACTAGCTTTTTACTAACAAGATTATACCGATCCTACAACTGTTTTTGTTGCGATCCGCTACTGTGTGTAACTCGGATGTCTATTTTTCGGCAAATCGACATTACAGCTCATGTGAATGCGATAATCCGGGCATATGTGTATATGCGCAATATAAAAGTTGGCCAATCTGGTTGACTAAGCATTCTTTTGGTAATTTGGCCAATTGTTCAAAATTATTTTCTAATTATGGTAGCAAGACGCAATTGCGGAATTGTGGCGAGCAATAGGGCACACTCTGGGAATGGTAAACACTGCCAGCGTCTTGACTTAATCGCGATGTACGGGTTGGCATAATCGTTAGTGCTCATCGTTGGGGCCACACAAGCGCGCACACAAAAAATGGGGAAAAACAATTAACGCTTACTGTAGTAATTACTGTTAAAAGTTAAAAGAAAAGTTGGTAATGATAATCAATAATGCGCCAGCTTCAACAAACACAACAACAACAGCAGCAGCTGAGCGACCAACGATCAGCGAGCAAAACGCGGCGGTCATTGAACGATTTTTTTCTTCAGTCAGTCTGTCTGTCTGTCTTCCTTCGAAAATATTTATACATTCTTACATACATATGCATATATATGTATATGTGTGTATGTTTATGTGTTGCTGCCAAAAAACAAAGCAAAGAAACAATAAAAAAATTAGTTAACATAAAATTTGGTAAGACATGTTTTGCCAAAGTTAATTACATTTTAAGCCGTAAGCCGTTAACTCACCGCAAAGTAACTAATTACACACATCGCTTAAATTTTCCCGACTCCCTATTCGAGCACATGGATAAATGGACATACACATGCACGGGCGCACCCAAGGGTAGTTTCGCTGCCAAGCTACTTAACAACCCTAAGAAAATTTGAAATAAAAATTTATCAAAATCACTGGTAATTAATGTACTTAATGTAATTGTTATAAAAGCGAATTTTACACATTCAAGAATGCGACGGTTCCTGTGAATATTGAACAATTTATATTTGCGCATATGATTTCCAATATTTCAATCAATGTAATGTAGATAATTTCCAACATGCTTAGAAAACCCCTGCAGGAAAATATCGTAAATGGCAAACTTAACTTAACTTGATAAAGAATAACTTAGAGCCTATTAATTTTAACACGCCCATGTTCCACGATATGAATACATTCATTTAATTGTACACCGCATAGCTATGCATTATCCCGCTCGATGAGTTTTGACACCATTAGGTTCTACGTAATATTATACAAATAATTTTGGATTGCTGTAAATGGCGCCACGAATAGAAGATTCGAGGCCCTACGGTAAATACAATTTCGAGTCCTACTTCAGCAATTGATATGACGCAATCAAACTAACTACATGCAATGTCTTTTCGAGGCCCTGAAAATTGGGAGGCCCTTCTCTAGAGCGTACTAAGCGTATAGGGTAGTGACAGTTTGTACAGTTGGCCACTGTATAACCTAGAATTTATGCCTCTGTGCAAAAAAATGTGTTTTATACAACCGAATCGCTTAACGAAGTAAACGATAAAGTAAACGATAAACAATTTTGAATTTCATCATATTTTTAATTTGCACTTTTGCAACTATCTTTTCATGTTCTAGTTCATTCATTACACGTTTTCTTGCATCACACTTTTCCTGCTGGGATGGCCTAAATTCCACATATTCCGAATTGCATAATGACCCGCTGTCAATTCAAATACCCCCATGCCAAAATGCACTGCATACGCCACTTTACACACATGTTTGTGTGTATGTATGTAAACTCAGCTGAACGGCCAAACGGAGACGGCGGCATGGACACGTGCATTGTAGCTCGAGATTTTGGTAGCCGCGAGTATTTTCAACGCCACTTCATGTACGGGCTTCCTAAATTGTTCAACGTCCACTTGCCACTTGCCGTTCCCGACTCCGGCTTCAGTTTCAGCCAAGTCTCAGCTTCGCAGTCGCGACGGGTAATTATGGCCGAGGCATAATTAGTTGTGCAAATGTTAAAAGGCAATTTTGGAATAATTGTTAAACGGCGTATCTGGGCGCAGCGTGCGGTTTCAGTCGAATTTTCTGCTATTGATTTTACAATTTACCAGGCAAGCTGCCAGCCAAATAGTCGCTCACTCTGCCCACCGCCTGAGCTGCTGCTGCAGCCCAGCCAAAAGGCACTTCTTGTAATGCTTCGCGCCGAGATGCTCCTTTCTGCTGTACTTAACTTCACTTCTCTGCTTCTTTTTTTGTGTTTGTGTTTTTTTTCTTTTTTTTTTGGCACATTTATCATTAAAAAAAGTTTCGCCGCATTTTATTATGCCTTTTGGAAACCCTTTTTACTTCGTTGCCCCGCGCGCTGCTGCTCCCCTTCGCGCTGGCTGGCAGGCTGGGGAGCGGGCAATGAGTAGTGATTTTTGCGCTTTTTCAATGCTGCCGACCATTCGTCGCCGTTCTAGATAAATAAGCATTCTTAATTATCCTTTTTGCATTGCGGACTCATAAAAATGAAAGCGCAGAATTTATATTTTATAATAATAAACAATAGCAAACCGCACACTTAATGTGCCCCCTCATCGACCCCAGCGCTGCTCCTGGCCATTGCCATTTGCGCTTTTTCGAATGCGTTTGTGTGCGTGTTTTTTGGAATGAGAAAAAATTCTTCAAATGACTGCCAAAAAAATTTTTTTATTGCGCTATGAAGGGTTAAAGCGTTGCTTCGCACTCCAGTTTAGTCCAGCCCCTGCCCCAGCTGAAGAAAAATGGCATAATGCAAAGGCCAGGCCACTGGAAAGCATTTCAAATGTTTGAAAGCTGTAAAATTAGCGAGCAAATGTTGGCCAAATTTCCAATGACCGACGGCAAAACGTAAGATGGAAGATGCTGCTGCCAAGGTTGTTGCCGCAAATGAGAATTGCTCGCTGCGGTCCATCAGTCAAATGCGGCATTAATGCATGCATGTGTGCGTAGCGCAAATACTTGGCTATCTTTGTGTGTTTGTGTGTGTGTGTTTGTGTGTGAGGCTAAATCGGAAGTGTCTCAGTGTAGACGCGAAGGATGCGCATGCAATTGCGATAGACGTACTTATGGTCGGCTGTGTGGCGCCTCCAAGGCGTCATGTGTGTTTGTTTGTGCACAATTGACGGTCATTCCGACACTTGCTGAGATATTGCTTCACATTTTTCTATGAGTACAATTTATTGATATTAAGGCTTATGTCGGTAGAGTTTAATGTGCAGAACTAATACTTCGAACATTTGAAGAACTTTTGTAGTTTGAAGAAGGTATTTTAGACAACATGTGAGATATACCACTTATCCACTGAGCTTTGGCGGTGACCCAAAGTTTTAAAAAAATTTTATATCAGAACCAAAGCTCGATATTGCCTTTCATTATAGGTATGTACCTCCGTTCAGCGATAATCGCTCCAAATCGAAACAATATAATCTCGTTTATTCGTATCATTATCGATAAAAAATTATATACATAGTTAATTGACTTTATCTCGATATCGAAACAATACTATTCATCATCGTTTTAGCAGTTGGAAAAATATTTTCAATTGATATCTCAAATTTTTTGTTGTTTTCATATTTGGAATTTAATTAAAGCTATTAGACTGATACTGTTAATTTTAGTTAGGGGAAATTTACGTTATTTAAGACTTCAGGAACCGTTGTTCCTAATCTGTACCCAATTGTCGAGAGTTGAAAAATTAAGTACTTTAAAATACGTTCAACTTTACTCGATAATTAATCAGTGAGACAAATTGAAAAGCATTTTTATAAGCTTTTTTTTAATTTTAAACAAATTTAACAAATAAGCATAATAAGAAAACTGTAAGAAATATAACTTAAAAAAAAGCTGCTGTTGGTGGCAAATAATTATCAGACAATTGTAATATTTTTTGCATCAACTTTGAGTTCAGTTTTCATCTAAGCTTCTACATAATCGATTGTAAACTTTACTACACAGAAGCATGTTTTTCTTATCGCTTCTTGTAATTTAGAAAAACTTTGAGTATCATTTTGTTTGCAGCTTGCCGAAATTAAAGTGTTTGCATGCGGCTGCATTGCAGTGCATTTTGTGCATTTTATGGCCAACTGCATGGAACTGCATACAAAGCTACGCCCATTTCAACGAATTGCCTCCGCTTCTAATGCACAAAAAGTTGCATCAAATATTTTAGCTCTATATCCAATTTCATGAACTGCTCGACCCGCTGCAGTTCTGCCAGCCTGCCGCCGCCCACAGACAAGTTTGGCTACTTTAACGCCCAGAATCGCACCATTGCAGTCGCTGTGCCGCCAACACAATGTAACAACAACCAACACACTAGAACAAAAACAATGGCAATGGCAATGGGAACAACAAAAATATGTTTGTTCGCACATATAATTCGTTGTCCTGGCATCAGGAGCACAAATGCAGGAAATATTTAACAAATGCAATTTTCTAACGCAGCCGCACATTCAGCCACAGCCGAAGCGGGTATGAGTTGCTGTGGAGGTCAAAGTTGGTGTTGAGGTATACTTGTATAGTCAGTACCGTCGTCAGAAAAAATTACGAGGGAAGTCTTCATGAAAGCTAAGAAAGTTCGCAAGCTGAAAAGTTGAGCGAGCCTCGAACATCAAATGTCATATTTCCTAATGAAACTATCTTTCCAGCAAATCGAATGTTCTCTCATGGCAATTTTAACTTCAAACCATATTGAAGAAATTATACGAATTTTTAATTGCTGAAGGACCTGAATTCAAGCGGCCCGAACTCTCAGTAATCCCCAAGCCTACGTCTCTGAGCCCCCAACAAATTGCCTAAAAACTAATAAAAATTCAAATTAACATTGAGCAAGAGAGAAATTCTATTAATTTTTGAATTCCCGCACTACTCCTGAGCCTCGAATGCAGTCTACACTGCGACCGACACACCATCGAACGAGCTAGCTAGAACAACACACCATACACTAGGGATATCAATCCCAAAAATTTTTTCTTTCACGAAATATTGGCATTTTTAGTATGATATGAAAACTACGAGAATTGTCAAACTCTTTAAACCCCTGAAATCTCGCATTTATTCTCAAATTATTAATTGTACCTTACGATTTATGAAATATTCGCATGTAAATAAATATAATTAACTTACGCATTCTTGTATCGTATCGTTTCGGTTATGTATCTGTAGTTGCTAATTTTATTGTTCTTTTCACTTCTCTTCTGAATAAATGTGAGGCATTTTCATAGCAGAGTAATCGAGTCAATCAATCGAAGATCTGCCTATAGTTACGGTGACCAACCGTACTATATTATATAGGACAGTACTCTATTTTAAGCCGATGTTCTATATGATATATTTTGTTATAAAAAACATGGAAATGTTCTCTATTTTAATATGTGTTCTATATTTGATACACAGCGAATTAATATCGTAAAAAAATAAATACCAAACATTACGAGCTCATGTAAACTGAGATTTTTAATCACTCTGACAAAAAAAAATATACCTTGTAAAAATTGTGGAATTCAGTCTTTGCTTACCAGAGTCAAATGCTCATTTTCTCTCTTATGAACAACATTTAGACTGCGGAAAAATCGCAAATGAAAATTAACACAATTAAATCCATTTTAATTAAAAAATTCAATTATGAACTTGCTTGCTTGGAATTTAAGGAGTACTTAGAAGAAAACGACAATTTGATAAAAAAAAATTCATTCCACAGACAAATATCAAAGCTTTTAGAGCTAAAACGTTTTTATGTTATGTTAAGAATTTATGTTATACAGAGTGGGTGCCTCTAAGGATGCTGATCTGGTGGTTCCTTGGTTCAAGCCACGGCTTGCCTTGATATAGGGTCCATTTTGAACCCATTACCACCCTGTATACAGTTTACTGGGTAAACTGTGTTTTTTTATTATAAATTTAAGTTATTTTGCAACACGATCTCATATATTTGAATAAAAATTACAAGGGTATTCATTTAAGCAGATAATTTTGCACATTGCTCAAATTTATCAATTTATCAAGTGTGTTAAATGAACGCACTTGGCAAAGTGTTTGTGCAAATGGTGTGTGGCTGTCAAAAAGAAAAAACTAAAATGCCGAGAATCAGTGAAAAAGTAAATATTAATGTTGGAGCTGTTTGGAAAATATTACTGTAACCCTTTTGCGTTTATTTTGATTGTTCAACACTAAACTTTTATCATAATGTTTAAGATCATAGCTAAGCAGGGTTGCATTCGTTGCCGTCTAAGTTTACAAACATCGTTTGTACAGCAAAATCATCGGGCAAATTTATCACTTTTGTGCAAATGAGCTTTCATACAAAATTTGACAGTTCGTTCGTTCGACAGGTGATAAATTTGTCACGTTATAAGGCATTTGCTTGTTTAAATGAATACCCCTTACATTTTTAAAACGGACATTTGCCATTTTAAAATTTTTAGCAAAAAAAAAGGTATGTTGGTGGGTGTGTTCTCTATTTTCATTAAAAAAAATATTGTCACCGTACCTATAGTATAGTAATTAGTAAGTGAAGCGTTTTTTTTTGAATAAAATACATATCGGACACCACTATATATTCAATGTTGACAATCTCTAACGATAGTATTTTTTCCTTTTATTTCTATTATTCTACTTTGATCTATTTCTCTTTGCAGCTTTCGTTTTTCACCTTTATACATAAGTCATTAGATCAGCAGCTTAAGAACCGTTTATGGCCTCTTCTAAAAATTTTTGTATTGTGAACTGGGACCCTTTTGTAGATATCTTTTCAATTAGTTTTCTTAATTCCAAGAAATTTCGCAATTGCGATTTTTTAATGCCGATGCTGGCAAAATCTTTGGGAGTTGATATCCCCGTCAGCCACTCAATCTGTGCCTTATCCGCATGCTTTTGCGTCTGCTCTTCTTCCAACTATTTTGTGTGTCTCTAATGCAACAACCTTCATCCCCTTAATTCGTTCGCCAATTTCGCACCTCCCCCTCCCCTCTTGAATATCCAAAATGCAGAATTGTGCAATGTCGAGACGAGGCGCGCAGAGGCACTTGTGCCTTGCTTTGTGGCGCATTGTTGTAGTTGTTGTAGTCCATTCATATGCCGCCAGTGTTCTTCACTATGTTGTTGCTGTTGTTGTTGTTGTTGCCGCCGTCGCTGTTGTTACATTGCAGTCATTCGCATAATAATGCAATTTGCCAACATTGCGCCCTTGCTGCCCGTCACCCACTCCTCAATTGCTCAACCGCCGCCTTCGCCCAGCTTAACCATACGCTCTGCCTTTACCGCCTTTGCTCCCTTTCCGACCCAATTGGCACATTGCATGGCATTGCACGATGCTTCGAGGCTGGAGCTGCATTTTCGGCTTTGGTTTTTCGCTTTTGTTTTGTTTTTGTGAAATTCGCTTTTGTGCTGTCTCTTCGTTTCGTTTGCTTTCGTTACGTTTCGTCTGCGCTGCGCTGCTTCTCATTTTGCGCAGAGCATATTTTTCGCTGCTGCTGCCAGCGTCTGGTTGTTGTTGTTTGCATTTTTCCCCAAAAACAGCTGAAAAAAGCACGTGACGGCATTGTCGCGCCACCGCGCCGGCAATCGCGATTCTTGTTCGCCACTTTTGGCCACTTCGCCTTGCCTCTCGGCCCCTACTGCTTTTCTTACTTCGGCTGCTGCTGCGCTGCGCTGCTCTTTTCATTTCATTACACTTCAATTCCGTTACGTTGCGTGCGTTTTTTCTGGTTTTTTTTTTATTTATTTTATGGTTGTTTTTCTTCTTGCGATGTCGTTTTTCCTTCAGTTTTGTTGTTGTGCGTTTTTCGCCTTTTCCTTCGTGGAGCTGCGCGCTCTTCGTGGCGCGTTGTTGTTTGAATACTGACAGACAGGATTAATCGGGAAAACCCCGTCGCCGACCTCGGCCTCGGCCACCTCTACGTCGCTTACGTTGACGTTAACGCTGACGCGACGAAGGCAATTGACGCTGACGTCAGTTTCGTCATCGAAAGGTGTAAAACGTGAATGACGCGAATTTCGATGAAAAACAAAAAATTCAAAGAAAACTTACAAGAAACCGCAAAAGAAGAGAGAGAACCTTGAAAACGTTGAGTCAGCGAGGAAGGCGTGGAAAGTGTGTGAGTAAGGGTTGCGATGGGCGGCGGGTAAAGGGAGCTAGGAAATGCAATTAGTCTGTGCGGTTTTTATTCGAAAGTATTGATTCATACAGCGAGACAAGAAAATATTCTTAAAGAAGTTAAAGAAGAAGAAACAGAAAAGGAAGCAGCAGGAAAAGAAGAAATAGAAAAAGAAGCAGCAAGGGAAGTAGCAGAAAATGGTGCACAGAAAAGGCGAAGTAGAAAAATGGAAGGGGAAATAGAAATGGCTCAAGTCCGAAGGCAAGCTAAATCAACCACATTAAAATACACCAGCCCCACACCACCTCACTGCACCTCACCACCCTCCCCCTTTCCCCCAAGAGCCTGCCTGCATTACGTATGTATGTATGAACTTCAGCTTAGATTTGAAAAATTAATAGAAATTCTCTTTTGCTTTGTCTGCATTTATTTGCCTTTTATGCATTTCACTGCCCAGCCCCTCCTCCTTAACCAGCACTCATGCACTTCGGAGCGTATGACGAATGAAAGTGCGACTGCGTTAGAAAATTGCATTCAGTAAATAGTATTTACATTTTGTCTTGTATAATTCTAATACGCGGTCTCTTTTGACTGTCGGCCTCACTTTGCCTTCCTCTCTCTCTCTCTCTGGCTCGCACTCGCCGACTCTCATGCCAATTCCGCTCGAACATGTTGGAAACACAAGTTCGAGTCGTTCGCACACACTCATGCACACTCACTCACAATTCTCTCTCTCGCGCAAACATGTATTACGCCAAACCGGAAACGGAAACAGGCTTATAGAAGCATTTTCGCTGTTTAGTAAACGCATTAAGGGCATTTATGAATTTCTCACGTACAAAATTGAATTTCTATAGTTCCAATAAACAAATTCGATTGTTGCAATTTTCCTTTAAACTTCACAGTTCATTGTGAAAATTTTTATAAATATTTATAAAAGAAAGAGCTGCTATTAACATCCACAGATAAGAATTATGCCGATAATTATGGCGTCGATATGTAAATATTTTCGTCATAGTACAGTCGAACTTCCATAACTCGAACAAATCGGGTGAAAACAGCGTTAAGGGAGCATCAAATCAAAAGCTTAGGAACAAGTGCCAGCCAACTGCTTCTTGCCAAGACCACTGGGAGCCTTCAAACCTTAACTCAGATACGCCTCTGCGGAATGTCAAGCTAAGGAATGTGAAGTGCACCCAAAGTTCCTTTGTTACTTCCGTGTCTCAATATCGAATTTTGTGTTGATGCATTCGTGAACTGCAAAAGCGAGAAAAGAAGACGGACAGCAAAGACGTGTAAGTGTAAGCTGGTCATTAACCATTAACGGAGCAGAACATAAAAGGTAGGAAGAAAACAAGGTGTGTCGCCGAATGCCTGAATTATAAATAAAAAAATGTTATCAGCAGCCACAAGCATATTGGCATTACGCCGTAGTTGTTGTTGTTATTATTATTGCTGTTGTTGTTGTTCTTATTGTTGTAATTAATGGCAAACAATTACAAAATCAAATACGAGTATCAGAGCTGAGTACTCGAGCGCGCGCTGGTGCCGATGGTGGACGGCGTTGATGCCATGGCGGCATGTAAGTGCTAAACTGGACATTGAAATGTTGCGTTTCCTGCTTTACTGGGCGCCAAAGTGCTTGCATTGGCCCTTGTCGCGCGGGGGGTGCAGTGAGCGCGGCGCTTCGAGGAACTTGCTCCAGCTGACGCGGTTAATTAATTGTGGCTTGCATGCGAAAAAATTTCCAATCCAATCGCCGAGGCGCAATAAAAGGAAGACAAATACGCGCGCACTCACACATCGCCAAGGAGGCGACGCGGCATGCGGCACAGAAGGAAGCAGGCGAGAGCACGGAACGCACGAAGACACATACGAACGGCAGTCGAGTGCCAGAACAGGAATCAGAGACAGAGCCGGAGCCGGTTCGAGTACCAGAACCGCAAAACCGCACGAAAGCGCAAGTCATGGGGTCGCATTTGGAGGTCGCCAAGCCGCTTGGGAGGAATTAATACCTACTTAAGCTAAACTGGACATTGAGTGTTGCGGTGTGGCATGGTCTGCCCTGCTGTACTGGGCCACGGCGTGGAATTTCGCATGTGTCTGTGCTGCCTTTTGCGCTGCTCTTGTTGTTGTTGTTGTTGCGGTTATGTTTGTTGCAATTGTACGTGATTCACTGCTCAAGTTAATTTGAGCCATAATATCTTATTTTTCTCTTCGTGCTTTGTATTGGGCCTGATCGTTGTTGTTGTTGTTATTGTGCTTAATTTTTTAATTGCTCTCGATTTTGCGCTTACCAAGCTGGCTAAAAGCAGCAGCTTCAGAGGATATCAGCTGAAGCTGAGCTTATTGCTTGATTAAGAAATACCGTTAATAATATGAAATAAATGAAGCGGCAATGATGAAAGGCTCCACGGCAAAAAGTGACAAAGAAAATTCAAAAACTAGTATAAAAAAATTATATGTTAAAAATTTAATTTCGTGTCCGTTAATTCCATGAATTGATCTTGCATGTAAAATAATTTTTCAGCCTGTTCAATGAACTCGGCTTTGATTCTCACAAAAGGATTGTATAACTGACTGACCGTTGACTTCATTTTGATAAGATATTTCGAAAGTACGCATACGAAAAAAAAGGGCTTGAATCGAACCAACATTAATTTTACAAACGTTCTAACAGAATTAAATGATCTTGATGCCAATCTTTCTCACGATCGTACGCGATAAAAATGCATGTAATATTTGAACTATAAAAAGCATGTTAATTTAGCAAAACAAAGCTAGCCAAGGATGAGCGCTTAAGCTCAGCTTTCGACATTTTTAATTTTTGCACAAATTATTGAACTGAAACCCGATTTTGTAACACTCGGATCAAATTAACGAATATATTTCTCTCAACTTCCATGTAGAAAGATATATATCTATCTATGGAAAGAGGCGGAAAATAGAACAACAATAATTAGAGTTGTACTTTAAATTATTCTCTGATGAAAAAATTCACAGAAAAAAGTATAATATTTTAGTGAAATAATTTTGAAGCCAGCATACCATAGCCAGTCATACGAGCAATAAGGCACATAAAGGACATGCAACATACTGTGGTTTCTGTCTGCAGAAATTAAAACAGCAATAAATCGACAACGAAATAGGCTAAAAAACGTTAACTGGAAGCGTAAAAAAGGGTTAATGAGGCCAAGTGTACTGAGAGCACACCAACAACACACAAAGTAATACAAATAGCATGGTTCTCGGATTTATAGCAAACGTGCAGAACGACAGGACACAAAGCGCTCAAGTGGGCAGTTAGTTAATATTTTTATGATACTCGTAAGTTCATGTTTATAGGGAGTAAGCGTGAGTAAAGTTGGAGAAGAACCGTTCATATTTATGAGCATAAAATGAGACTATGACTACACTTGGAAAAAAAAAACTAAAAGTTTACAAATCCATGCAAAAATGGTTGTCACAAATGTTGTTGACAATTTTTTGTAATCTACATTTTCAATAAGAATATTCATTCAAGAGAGTAAAATTACGATTTAAGGTTTGTGTAAATAAAGTCGCTTTTTAAATGTAAAATCTTTTACAATTTTGTTGCTGTTGCTAATCAAAAATATCTTTTTTTTAAAGTGTAGTCGACAATGTTCTTGACCAAATGTTTTAGTTGGATATGACATGCATGGAATATGTGGAAATAAGTTTGGGATTGCATGACAACTGAACATAGCAATTACAATTACATGAATTGTTGATATAAACAGCAACAATAATGCCAACAACAACAACAGCAAACATAAAGGTAACAACAATGCGATTAGCATGAGCAGTAACAAAAAAAAAGAAGCGTTGACTTGTGACCAATTCATAAATGTTGCTATAAACAAATTACAAAAGCAACAGCGCCAACAACAAGAGCGGTAACCCCTTCAACATTGTTAAGCCATCGCACATAGCCCCAACAACTACTTGGGGATAGCAGCCAGGCTGGACGGGAGGTCGAATGACGAATTTTATTGCTTGCGTATATGTTAACACATGTCCTGTGCAGTTGAGTTCCGTTCAGCTCAGTTCAGCTCAACGAGGGTGAGCGTGAGTGTGTGTGCGGGCCAATTATTATGTGACCACGCCGCTGAACTGCGAGGGCTGAAATTATGAATTCCTAATGAAATTAACCGTAACAGGCGAGTGCCGGCATACATGCACACCCAGACGCTCGAGCTCCCACTCACACCTGCCGCTGCTGGAGGCGCTCTAACGGCGCAGGCGGTGGTGGTGGTGGTGGTCTGGCGGCCTGTTGGCTTGTTGGCCTCAAAGCGCTTGGCACTGTGCCCTCATCGCGCCCTTTAGGTGGAGCGACAGCCTTTGAGGCCATAGCGCTTGACTTCCTGATCAGCGCAGGGGCAAGTCTTTATATATGTAGATGTGTGTGTGTGTGTTTGATTTTATGCCAATATATGTGTGTGTGCGTTACTGCGCTGGTAGCGTTGCGATCTAGTTCGTTCGTTACGTGCATTACATTTCGCTTTCGTTTGGAATTGTCTAAATTTGACGAAGTGTACAATTAACCTTTAAATGAAAGTAGTAATTTTTGGTAATAAAAAACCTTTAACTCAATAATTTCAAATGTTAATTTGCTCAATTTTGGCGTGTCGCAATGCAAATGAACTAAAAGCAGTGTCGTAGTCTGAGCCGAAATGGCAGCTGCTTGCGTGGCGCAAGGATGTGTTGGTGGCGGCGAGGGAGGTTGATGCAGTCATGTTACTTGTCCAACAGAAAAATTTTATATTATAAAAAATTTCATATCATATAACCTTTATAATATTTGGTGTGATATGGCATGGGAAAACAAGTATACTAAAAAGTTTATACAATTAAAAAATGTTTTAAAAAAATGCAGAATTTTGCTGAAACTGCTTTAAAAAGAATTCGTTGACATGTAGAATTTTATGTTGCTACCTTGGATTACTTCTGGCATGGACAAGGTCTGTTGCTACTCCTTTTATGAGGCACTAATTTTGAGCTACTCTCACAAAGGCGAGTAGTGTATGCCAAATGTAGCGCTGCGCTCGAAAATTTGATGCCAACGGCACACTCTCTACAGCAGCGGCGGATCCTTTGTCTACCTTCTTTGTGTACCTACATACAGACATGTACTCCAACGACTCTAATGATACAATTTAAGCTAAAAAGCAACAAAACGCTTCCTCAGCATGCTCACCGGTCCGACCACTGCGATAAATGTGTCGATCTTTGAGAATTTATTGCCGTTTTTTATGACGATTTATAGCGTCCGAATCGAGTCATACTGTGTATGTGTTAAAGTCAAAAATTAATTTTACTCCGTCTATTGCGATGCGCGAGTCTGTGCCGGAGCCTGCGCTACCTGCGCCATTCTTACCTGCAATTGTGCACTTATTGGACGCTCCTCGGTGCGCTCCGATTACGCTCCTTTGTTGCTGCAAGTGTTGCCGCCTGCGCTCGAAATTGAATTCTCTGTATTTTGACGCTGGTTTAATCCCAAAAGTAAATGCCGACGATGACAATGAAAACTGGAAACTCGGCTTCCAAATAAGGGGCAGCCGTGCTAAATTGCGCGCATGTGTAAATTCTTGGGTTTAAAACTACAAAGGAAAAAACCATGGAAGACCAAAATCAAGCAGACCAAGCAAAACAAATATCAGCAAAGGAAAAAAAACAATTTTCACAGATTGTTAGTTTTTTGTCTACAGCCTGTGCAATTGCATTATCTTTAGGATGCGATCGACAACTGTTCGGCACTCCGCACTCAACACTTGTGCACATTGAGCCCCTAACGAGCTGAGGGATGCGATGTGTCGGATTGTCTTAGGCTCAGACGCACTTAAGAGTATGACTTTGGATAATTGTCAAGAGTGCGTTGCCTGCATACTTACATGGCATTTGTGAGGGATCATAAGTGATCCTTACAATTTGATCAAAACCCACAAGCAAAATGGGTGTCAGCACTGAAAAGTACCAAATTGGATTTTATTTGAGCTAAGTGAGAAAAATCGAATTTCGTAATTTATTTGACTCTATATAGTTGAATCGCGATCGACGTCCTGAAACGTTTTGTGCTATAATATGTGTGCTAGTAGCAACATAAGACCTCTAGACTTATAAAATGTTAAGTGAATAATTTGTTTAGGTTGCCCTCTGATACGTGAATAAGACCTAACTCCATACTGATGTCGAAATTCAAGACAGAAACTCGAGGAAAAATGAGAAAAACAAGAAACTTTAATTCAAGTATGAAAAGTCTTTCTGGCATCATTTGGCTTCAAAAAGTGATCTCCAAAGAGCCAGTCTTCAAACTGGTGCTTGTTCGCTCCAGAACGGCGAAAATTATGGGACACATAAAGGAATCAAATAACGTGTTGACCTATCGTAAAAGTATATAAAAAATCATCTGTGGTGTAATTAAAGTCGCAGCATGCTGTGATTGAATGGAAACATGGTGGAATGGATTGTCAGTAAGAAAGGGTTAAAATTTGCTATTCAGAGCTATTAACTCACAGCTACAGAACTAATATTTCCTCCCCAACTTCAATGGGAGAAAGACGCTATTGCTGACAAACCCTAATAAGGCCTTCGTATTCATTTAGAGAAAATGAAAATTTCGAAAATCCGCAAAATAATTTTTAATGTTTGCGTTTGTCACTTTGTTTGAAATTGTTACTAAAACATTATGCCTAAGTAACTGCTATATGAGATCGTTTCTTGTATAGAATTGCAGCGGAATCCAGTTCGCAATGAAGCAGCTGCAACGGACTTCAGACCCAACCATTACGGATTACTAATTACATTTACGAGTTAAAATTCACAAATTTATGTGTAGATACCTTCAGAAAAATTTGACGCAAACACAAAGCAATTCTTTTACAGTTTTACGGCAATTTTTATGGCTCTCTGCAACGTCGTGTGTGTGTGTGTGTGTGCGTGGGTGTGAGTTTTGTTTGAGTTTGTGTGCATCTTCCCAGCGGCTTTTCACGATTCTGCGCTTTATTTGGGTTTCCAATGAGACTGCAGACTTGAATTCCGGCTTGTATTTGTGCTTGGACTTGGGTTAATGTTAATTACCGCTGCTGCGCCTCCCTCGCACCTTCTGTTCTTATGATAGAGCGCGTCTCATGCCGCACTTGCGTTCGCACTGTGAGCAATTAATTTTTTTATGACGCTCTGAATTATTACTTGAAAATCTTTTCGCTGTACTTATTACGGGTGAGTGTGTGTGAGCCATCTAATAAATTGTAAGGACGTGAGAAAACCCAAAAACGTAGACACAAACTGACAAGAGACCGCGAGAAAACAAAAGGAATAAAACGCCTACAAAAAAAAAACGAAAACGAAATAAAATAAAAAATAGTTGGCTTGAACAAAAATAAGAGCAAATTAAAAAGATTTATTGTGGCGAGTGAAGACGGCATAGAGACTTACATACATATGTATGTGCATACTTATGTATTACACTGTTGCCTGAAAAGTGTTTTCGCAATTTTCATAAACTGTGCTGAAAATCATCATTTCACTAATATTAATAAATGCATAAAATAAAAATTTCTTAAGATAAATAAGATAGATTCAAGGGGAAAGATAGCTGTTATATATTGCGTTGGTTAAGTAAATCAGATTGAAATTTCAATGTACATATGCAGAATTTTTCTCAGCGTTCTGTTTCAAAATGCTGAGAATCGTTCCACTCAAATACCTCCCATCCCACCCGCTGGTAAAAGAGACGAAAAGTTAACTACCTCACTAACTTTTCTAATATTGGTTGTACAAGTTAATTGAGGAATTATCGATATTTTACTTCCATAGAAAGTTTGACAAATGCCCAGAATATCACTCAAAGGTATAGGCAGTTTTATATGTCACTTCAATTTTTTATGATCTATAAATGGATTAGATTTCTTTCTGACAGTATACTTTCGACGACTTTGTTATGTGTTTTGATACGGAATCGTCAGTTGATCTAAAAAATTTTCGAATTAAATTGGCATAGTCCAGCTGACAACATTGACCTAGTTTTTTCTTTACGTGCCCAAAAAAAGGTACACATGCGCTGTTTCTCCGAATTCCCTGCGCTATACGGTGGCAGCCACAACTTGGCAGGTGACTCTGGCATACGCTGCGAGTCGCAGATCAAAGCTTGACAGCATGAGCCCAGCTTGATTGCGAACGCGATGTCGGGCAATCGCTCAGAATCGAATCGAAGTGCCAAAAGCCAAGCGGCAGCGGCGGATAATGTGCGCCCAGTGGCCGCTGGGTTCAGTTGGCTACTGGAAGCTGCGCTTATTGGAAACCCAACTCTGTGGTATTCAATTTTCATGTCGACGCTGCAGCTAGTGCTAAAATTACAAACACACACACACACAAACACACACACACATGCAGACAGAGCGATCGCACAGCAGACGTAATTTTTTTTTAAATTAAAAACGCTTTCTCTAAATTATCTATGCGGTACTTTGGTAGCTGCTGCTGCGTCCAGTAGCCATCATTAATAATTGCCTCGCAGCTCCGGGTTTCGCCGTTAATACGCCACACTCGCAACAAATGATATTGCCAACAATTCGACTCTTGTCGCATGCGTTCCCTTGATTAATTCAGTGAAACTACCAAATTCGTATGTAGATGTGTATTTAAAATAAAGACAAAAACTACCAATTCTTGTCTATTGAACTCGCGCAGTTTGATTGCTTGTCCCAATTTCAAAATGTACACAGACACACGCAAGCACACACACAGAGATATTCACACACACCGACACACACAATCGCACTCATACACTACAACGATAGTTACTATTTTCCTCTTCTTTGTTGCTCTTTATGTTTTCTTTCGTCAAATAAAGGTAATTAAATTTTAACTGTCAAACGTAATTAATTTATTCAAAAAGCCGACAGATTCGTATTTGATTTGCATATGGCAGCTCTGCCGCTTTTAATTGATTACATTTTTCCATTTTTGTGATCTCCACACAAAATTTTGAGAAACTAATATCGACATTATCTTTGCTGCTGCCTCTTCTGCTTCTCCCGCTGCTGCCAATTGCTGCTGCGCTTCATAAGAAGTTCGACTCTGTTTAGGGGATTCATTGACCTCCGTGTGAAAGTTCATTTGGTTTTCTTCAGTTGATTTCGTGATGAAATATTTCAGTGCTCGAACATGAAATCACTTTGTCACAGGTGCTCCAAACAGAGTTCAACGAGCGAGACTGCCGGAAGGCAACTGTTGGAAATGTATAGAATCGTTAAAGCCAGTCTTGCACATCAGAATATTGACATTGTAGATAATAAGATATGAAACTTGCTTTAAAATATAGTTTCCACTTTCAGGAAAGCAACGGATTATGAAGCACAGTGGAATTTATAAGTGAACTTTTGAACTTATGTTAATTTAACTAGATTTATGCTGGGAAAAAATTTTAGCCTAAACAATTTAAAACTCAATTGACGTCGTAAAAGATTTTAATTTCTACTCAACTTTTTATGTTTCGAAACGTTTTACGATAAAAGTCGTAGTAGTACTGATTACAGAAACAGCAACAGCCTTTCAAAAAAAGTTTTATATTTTATGTTCTTTTACAATTAAAAAGCTTTAAACCACAAATACTCACATAAATTATAACGAACCTCTGTTACTAATCGATAGCTCTCGCTTACTTTTACATTAATATCAAAAATTGTACTAACAAAACAATTGAAAAGTATATCGACAAAATGTTAAACCTAACCTCAAACTTATAATAGATTTGTAAGCCTTTACAAAGGCTAAGTTAAAATTTGTTGTTGTTTTTGAAATACATACTTTTATGCATTGAAAATATTATATTTGTGAATTTTCTGCTCTTTACAGAAGCGTCAGACTCAGTGACATGACTATGCACTCACTTTGAAGATCAACAAACGAAATCGAAGCTTTATAAAAGGGCGCCAAAAAATTCGCCACATTTGCGCAATTTCAGCCCGTAAGTACACACACTTTTTGGCTTAATCTTTCAATCGAATTGTCAATTGTCAATTATTTTCGACTGATTTGTGCACACGTTCAGCGTTTTATTAACGTAAGTGCCGAAGCACGTGTGTGTGTGTTTGTGTAGTATTAAATGTTTTTATTAAAAGTGATTTAATTTCAAGGAACAAACGCTCAACAAAAGCAAAATCAGTACTTGCGGTAGAGTAGTACAATTGCTGTGAACGCAGCTTCGTTATTAAATGTGGCCATTGGTGGCGAGAGTCGAATCGGGAGCGTACGAATAAAGCGAAAACAGTGCCCCCCAGCATAAATCAAATGCTCAGCAGCTTCAGATTGAGATTCGCCTTCAATTAAGATTCGCACAACTTGAGAATTTGAATGCCGTAAATGATGAAATCAATTAACCAAATGGCGCAAGTACTCATGCGCATTCATAGAGCAACAGCAACAACTCTTCCATAGGCATGTTGTTGTTGTTTATTAAGCCGCAAAAACATTCGCCATTCGCCGCTTCGGGCGGCGCCGCGCCGCAATATCAAAGGGGTTGGCTGCCCAAATCAAAACTTCTTCAATTGTATATACTTGAGTTCAATTCAAAATCAGTACCCCGCAGCACATACACACACACACACACATGTGCTACGCAGTACAAGAAGACAGGCCACGAATTTGAGCATTTGAATTTGTAGCTTCCCCGCTTCGGCTGCGAGTGCGCCTGTTCAATTCCGTTGGCTGCCAGTGTTGCTGTAGTGTTGCTGTACTCCTGACGCAGTCATGGCAAGGCATATGCAGACAATGTCATACTAAAGATTTTATTACGCTTCAAATGTGGTGTACAAATTTAGATACACGAATTACTTCTACGTAATTTCTTGCTGGTTGAATTTGAGTGTAATTTAAGCTTAATTCCCAACATGAGGTCGATTTTGGAAGAAGAAAAGTTCAAACCGAACTCTACAACTCTTTTGAATATTTATCTGCAGAGCTTAATGATTTTCGGCATTGAAATAGGACTGTTCAAAGTGATTGAAGCCCTTACGAAAGAAGCATACACAAGTAGAGAGCAGTTATAGTACATGTATGTTGTTTGGTTTGATGAAGTGATTCGAAAGGTTCAGAATTGAAAAGAGAAGTGCTATAGCTTTAAAAGCCAAAAATACCAAAACGACCAGCATCACTTCCTGTGTTGACTGAAAGATATTTAATTCTTCTACATGCTTACAGAAGAGAAAGCATTAATCAAGATACTTGCATGAAATTTGATACAAAAAAGTGTTCAAGTTCTTTATAACTAAACATATTGCACTAGTGATCATGTTCCGCCTGCCGTTGTGCAGGGATTTATCAAGTGCCCCTAATTAAGCGCGGTTTGTTATTTAAATTAATAATAAATGTTTCATGTTTCAAATTTGATGCAAAATAATCTTAAAAAGAATGTTATCTTTACGATATTTGACACATTGCTCTTATGCTCTTAAGATGCTGCTGAGGAATCAAGTTCTGTCAATGGGTGCTAATTGAAGCCATTAATTTTTCTAGCAGATTATTATGAACATGAGTAGAACTTATTAAGACGTATCTCAAAAAGGGAAACTTTTGAGCATCTTCTCTGTCCTGCCTAACCTATAGGGCTGGAGCAAACCTCATTGCTAGGAATCAACTCTCTACAAAACTTCGCTAGAAGCTCTCGCATTCTCTCACAACATACATACATATAACTACTTTCCGGTCCCAAAGAGAACTGGGCTGGAGGTGGCCTCTAAGCTGCAATCAACTCTCTGCTGCAATTCGCTAGAAAATCTCGTGTTCTTACAGATCGCTGCTCTCCGAACTCATAAACGGATCAGTGTCTAACCTTAACTTCTTTCAAACAAAGTGCCTGTTGATTGGTTTTGAATCAAAATAAAACTTTTTGAAACTATTTCAGTTCTCTACAGCGATTCCTGATGATTTCGCGCCTTCCCTAGTTCGAATTTACAATTGGTGATAAGGCTTGCTTGACCGTGTCCCTCCAACGAAGATTCGGTCGTTCCTTTCCGCGTCAGGCATCGACCTTCGTTTTGAATCTTTTGGGAACAAAGTCTTTATTTATAACTTATTTATAACAAATGCTCACAATTGAGCAGCGGACAGAGAAAGATTAACATTTTCAAGCTCTTGGGAAAATAGCTCCGAGGCATGAAGTATACGAATACTCCAAAACACAAACATTACTCCCCTTCTCACAGCAGTTTTTCACAGCTATAAAATATAAGCTTAATTAATAATATTAGATGTATGTATGTATATGTTTTGGGAAAGAGCAACTTCAATTGCTTTATTCATTATAAAGTCAGTATGGGCTTGGCTGGCTACAAGCAATCCCCTGGCGTTTATTTCGTGCTGCGATTTTTTTTAAAATCTAATTTTGTACCTAATTTTGGCATTGAAATTCGCTCATGAAGAAAAGGTACTGAAAGCGCTCGAAATAATTCAATCTATGAGACTATTACATAGCTGCACATGCACATGTGTAGATGTATTCCCAAGCATACACACACATACGGGCACAGCACATGTACATGTATGGCACAGTGGCATATTTTCAGCAAGCGGTGGAGCTGGGCTGGCGTTATTATTATGTCATAATTTTAGGAAAATCAAGCGCTCATCCAAAATAAATTTCAAAAGCAGCAAAGAGTTGCTTGCCTTCATGCTTGAATTGGTAGCGGGCTGCAGCCAGCCTTACTCGGCGGCGTCCACGTCCAAGTACATACATATAGCTACCGCATGCGAGTACTGATTGCTCAGTACAAGCGTCGGCCTGCCTGCGAGCCTGCCTGCCTGCAAGAAGGAACACAATACTCCACTCACTCCATGCCATGACATGCCGCCGTCAGAGGAGTAGTATTGGCGCTGACGGCTTCGGCAGTCGCGGCGACAGTAGCATCTGCCCGTAATGAACCCACATGCATATGTGAGTATGCTGAGTACCGCGGCACGTAAATATATTGGCGCTGGCCTGGTTTGGGCCGCTCCGCTGTCGGCGTGGGTCCGGATGGGTGCTGAGCACACACCGCCACACACACATACACACACACGCTCATGCACCTCTGCTCTAGTACAACATTCCCTTGGCGTTGGCGTTGCCTTTGCCATGGCAGAGCGATCGTTCTCTTAAGTGTTTATGGTCGATTAGAAATTTATTATTGTGGAATAATGTGCTTTGCCCCCACTTGCTGCTGCGCCTCCCTATCAGCGCAGCCGGCCTGCTGCTCATATGCGTATATGTGTTATTGTTTTATTTTCGTATGGAACCATTGAAGCTCATACAGGCAAACATGCACGCGTGTGTGTGTGTGTGTGTGTGCGTGTATATGTTTTGGCTTTGAGTTCTTTCGCGCATTGAGTTCCAATTTGAATTTCGAATTTGTATTTGTATCTGGTTTTGTATATGAAGTGCGCAATATTCAATTAAAGTCATAATTATTAGTAATTTCCTACTCGTATAGAGCACTTATGGTTGTTGTTGTTCTAGCCTCTTGTCGATTATTGAATATCGATCAGCCTGAATTGCTAATTGATGCTGAATTTATAAAAATTAGGTTCGTACAAAATGAACATCGTCTGCGCTTCTTCATAAGCCGCAACAACAATTACATGCATTTGTGAGCTACTTAAGCAACATATTATTATTATTAGATACTTATGCTTGCTGGCATGTTTGTTGTTGTCGCTGTTGTTATTTTCATTTGCTGCCATTTATATTGCTGTGCAAAAAATGCCCAACCGGAAAAATTAATCAATTTTCAATTGTTCATTAAGGCGCATGTGACTTCGATAGTAACAGTTGTGCTCTGTAGCTTTCATTTGTATGTGTGTGTGTAATTGTTGCTGTATCGCCGTTGTCGTTGTCATTCGTCGCTGTCATTCTTGCTGTGTTGATTCGTTCATAATAAGACATTATGCAAAAATACACGCTAATGAAGAAAATGCGCGGACGTCTTTATTAAAATAATTAAGCTTGTAGTAATTTACATTTGCCAGCACTCTTCGCAATATAACTACAATGTCTGCTACAGCGAGCCAGCGCTGAAAGCACTCTAAAATTAACTACACTATCCTACGCAGCTTTCTCAATTAGCTTACTAACTCCATGCGCATTCTTCAGTTGGTATCAGTTTCCTGAAACGCACTCGGCTTTTATACTTTGCAGCTTTATCAACTGTATCTCAAGCACTGTCCCAGCTTCCTAAAGTCAACTGAAGTACGCTGATCTATGCTAGATACCATTCTCAATTGATTCTCAAATTCAGTTAATATTCCGACTATGATCCCTGTCTCTAGAATAACTCTGATATTCACTGCACTCTTCGAACGAGCATTTCTTAGCAGCATGTGAGTATCAATTGGTATTTTGATCTTAATCCCAATTTGCAGAACCAAGTTCGAAGCTCCGATATACCTTTTACAGAGCTAAGCATAGTTCTTAAGCATGGTTCACATTTTGAACTCAGTTTTAAGGTCAGCTTGGAAATGTACAACAGTGGTTCACGTTAAAAATTCAAACTCTGTTCTCATTCTTGCCCTGAACTCAGCTTCCTCAAATACTCTGAAATGGAATACACTCTTTCACGAAACTACTTTCAGCTGCATCTCAAACGCAGCTTTAATTCTTCTGCTAGTTCCAATTCGATCCCAACAAATTGCTCGTTTCTATGTGCAGTTCCATTATTCAACATTACTATATTCTAGCTGACCCTGTTTCCCATGCATTCCTTCTACCTTGCACAGTGCCGAACAATTAAGAGATTAAATCTTGATGATCCCACGCGTATTCCCAATGCCAATTGCGCATTTGAAATTCAAATCTGCATTATGCTGCACTTGCGAAACATGAACGTAGAGAATTTGTGCCAAATGTCGTGAATTCATTGCTGCATTTTACATATAAGCAAATTAAAATTTCCATTTGCAGCGATGAGCCGCTGTAAATGAAAAATTGCATCTCAGTTTTGTTTTAGTATTTTGAATTTCTATAAAATTTCTAACAACAACCGACAATGGAGTAATATCAATAGCATATATCGTTTTTTTACTAAGATTTAAATATTTTCTTTTAAAAGTTGTTAGTTTAAAGTTTTTAAAGCATGCATATGAAAATTACATGAAACTGCAAAAATATGCTAGCTTCTTTTTCTTCAAATTTTAGTGGGAAAAAAGTTCGAATATTCCAAATTTGTGCTTGTAACGCAATCGTTGTTGGCCAGTGTAATTAAATATTTGCGCTTCGAAAGCGCCTTCGAAATGTTTCGACTAATTTGCAAAATCAATTAAAAACGTGTATGCATGTGTGTGTGCGGCTCGAAACGACTCAAGACTTTTATGTAAATCAGCGTAATTTGAAGAGAGTCAAAAAACGAAAATACATTTTACATGTTTCATGTTGGTTGTAAGCGTGTACGGAGCGCGTGCATGCTGACGTGTTCGAGATGGGCGTATCTATGAGAGTGTAAACTTCAAATTACTAACAACAACAACAACGACAGCAGCAGCAACAGCAACAGCGCCAGCAATAAGATATAAAAGTAACCAATGAAATATGCGCACAATGAATGACAAAATACATGAACGCTCAACTTGGCCAATAACGTATGAACGTGGCCAATTTTACATAGAGCATGTTGTTAGTGGGCATTAGCTTGTGGCTGTATTGGTATTGTTGTTGCTGCTGCTGCTGCTCGCCAACAACAAGTTCAAACCCGTGTAGTGCGAGTGCGAGTGCTATTGTTTTTTGTTGTTTGTTGGTGTTGGTGTTGTTAGTGCTAGTGCTTATTGTTGTTGGCCGAAACTACAGCATTTGAAAGATGGAAAATAAAGTTAACAATAACAAAAATGAGGCAATAGAAGCAGAGGAAGCACAAAAAGAGTTGACTAAGTAAATAAATAAAGCAGTTGGCATGCTTAGCCATTTGTGCACTCTACACTGATGTATTTCGAAATATTTTTTCTTGTTGAGGTTTCTTGAGAGAGGGTTCTTATTGCATTACATCGCTTGGTTAAATGAATCACATTTTTTCGTGCAACGATAAAATAAGCTTTTCTAAAGTATATTCGTGTGCTGAGTTCAAAAAATGTGCTGTAGGAAAAATTAGATCGAGTTTTTTAAAGCTAATTATTTAAAAACACTTAGCTTAATTTAGGGATCAGCTATGAAGGTTATGCGCAACTGTATCGAACTTTATTAATTCAGTAGGAAAAGTTATAATTTTGTACAATGTTCTGACTATATGCTTATCATATCGCCTATATTTTGTGGAAATTTACGCTTTTATTCACTAAAACTTCCCAAATTCTACAAGAAAACTAAGAGTTTTATTCGCTCATAAAGATTTAGATTTAGAGATAACTCTTTTTAATAAAAAACAGTATTCTATAACAATTGAACGGCTTGTATAATCAGCAATTAATTTTTTTGTACAAATTTTTATCAAACTTGCACAAAGAAAATTAAAATATTTATATCAGTCAGAATAGATCAAATTTTGAGCCATATTTGTAAAATGTCGCTTTTCCTTTAAACTACAAAATCGCCTTCAAAATGTTAACCTCCTTTTCTTTGGAAAACGTGCTTCTTTATTCAGAAGATATTCGACCAATTAAATATGTTAATTACAGTTGGAGGGGAATTGGGATTCGTTCAGTTCTTCGACAGAATGATTTTTGCAATCAGCGCTATTCAACTTATAATTAGTTAACTGTGGTTCAGCCAAATCGGTAGTTATGCTCGAGTACATCGAAAGCCCATAAGTCCAGGTGCTATAATGAGTCATGTCAAATCGCTGACCGCTTGCCATATGCTGCTGTCACTTGTGTGTAGCGCATACGATCGTAGTTACGTCCACAAAAGGTAACAAAAGCGGCAACTAACACAAGCTTTACTTTAATAAATGTATCTTTCTACTCTCTCTGCTTCACTCTATACCCCTTTCTCTCTCTCTCCCTCTCTCTCTCTCTATTCATGCAGCTGCCCACTAATCTTACTGTTCCCTGCCAGGCAACAACTGTGCTTTTGGCCACTTTATAGCCAGCTCAGTTAATAATTTCAAAAGCGAATAATATCGGCTTCCATTACAAGCGACCGATCGACGACACACACATACATACATACACACATACACACAAACGCAGACAGCAACAGCAACATATTACAACCACTGCGACAAAACCAATACTACTATGTATCCATGTACCCCTACCACTACCACCACAGCAAATGATAAGTGCGCTAGCTATAGTGGCTCTAAAGCACTGCTTCGTTTTATTTTGTCGATAGTTAAAAAATCTTTTTGGGGGAAAATCCCAGACGAAAATCGGTTTATTATTTGTTAGTATTGCTGTGCGTGCCGTGGTAATTTCTTTGCTTAAATGCAGGGCAGTAAAGAAGAAGTGAAGAGAAGAAGCGTTGGCAGCGCGCTTCTAGCGGCTATGATTACGGCCATTTCTGTGGCAACCGCAGCAGCAACAACAATAACAACATGTAATACTTCAACGCGACACAAATAATCAAGACGTTGGCCATTTCAAAATATTTTTCAGTTAAATTAGTCTTAGTGTTGGTTGTTTTTTATTTGTCTCTCTGCTTTATGTGCTTGTTGTTGTTGTTATGGTTGTTGTTATGGTTGTTGTTATGTTTGTTGCTGTTTCTGTCGATGTAGTAGTTGTTGCTGTTGCTCGCGTGCAATGACATCGCGCGCCAGATAGCCGAATAGTTGGACAGATAAATAGCTGGCTAGATACATTTCTTTTATGGCATTTCTCAGCTTTCTCTTCGTATTAATTGTAGTCGTTGCCCACTACCGCCGTCATCGTATTCGGGGTCGCAGCCAATGCTCCGGCTGCTGCTGCTGCTGGTTCGGTACTGAGGCTGCTGGACTATGGTCGACACTATGTGCGTGCGTGTATCCGTATCTTTCTACACTCTTCTTAGTTTTTTCTTTTTATTTTTGTTACTTTAACTAATTTAATTTATTGGCAATTTATGTAAATTGAATTCTATTTAGTCTTTTGTGGTCATGTGTATTGTGGAGATAACATTTCGTCGGTCGGTCGGTCGGTCGGGTAAGAAGTATCGAAGCCGCGTCAATACATTTTAGTAGCGCTGACTTTTACAAAATACATATTTTTTTAACAAATTCCATTGTTTGTTGTCGTTTTTGTATTCCTTTTTCGAGCATCTTATGTGACCGTGGGTCAATGACTTTGACTCTTGGTGACTTCGAATTTAATGTTGTATTGGCCATTTTGTTTTGGCCAAAGAAAGTTTTGGTATGTCTACTGCTACAATCGACTGTACTGCAATAGTGTCATATTCACACACATGCATATTTATTTGTGTATATATATGCGTGCGTGAAAGCAGCCTAGTTTGGAATTAGCTTAAGTTGGCTCAAGTCTTAACTTATTGCACCGCTCGATAAATTGAAAACATATTTTGGTCTTTCAATTCAAAATAGTTGAGAATAGTGTAATTCGAAATTAGCAAAGCATTCCGAAACTGAAATTTGAACTTTTGATCAGCTCCTCTCATAATCATATTCATTCCCTTCAATTAAAGAGCAAAATTTTGCATCTATCACTATTATAACCCCGTTTTTCTGGCTAATCCAGAAAATTTCAACATGTATTATTAACTTTTAAACTACGTCAAGCACTTCTGAGCAAAAAACACTCATATATGAATACTAACATCGATCAGTTACAAGGTTCCACTTTCGTTTTATGACCAAGCTTAATGTCTCAATGCAAATTCCAAAGTGGCTTTCAAGTTAATTCGTAATTTAGTTTGCAATTAAACATGTATAAAAAGTTCGCTCTGTTCAACAATTCTCACTGCCAGCTAATAAAATAATTCTAAATTTTATGTTACTACATATATGTATATGTGTATGAGGTAGATTGAATCAATTTATTGGTTAATTTTTATTGCAGTTTATAGAATAAAAATTCGAATTTAAGTTTTAACTAATCGTCATTAATGTTGGATTAATTAAGTTACATTTAAATGAGCAATGTTTAACATTTAAATGATGCGCCGGTTTGTATTAGCTTCACACTTTATTATTATTCAAGTTAAATGAGCATTTGAAATTGAAGGTAAACTATTGAAAAGCCTCTTTGGAAATTTGTGAAGCAAGCCGAAATTCTGACAGATCCACTCCTAACAGAAGCTCTAATTGGCATCGCTAAGGACCCAACGGGTCTAGAGTCTATGCGTGGCCGTTTTAGGCAGCCAGCTTAACCTAACCTAAATACATTTTTCGTTAAAATTTTTGAACATATTTTCAATTTTGAATTAATCAGGCATGTGATGGAAATCGAAAGAAAAGGCAAGTGAAATCGATTTGCCTTGTGATGTGTTTCATTTTCAAAATCGCGCAAGTCGTTCGGTGCGATTTCGAATCGAAATGAAATCGTAAAAACCGAATTTGATCACACGGCATTGTATTGTTTCGAATTGCTCATGTTGAATATACATAAATGCCTTCGAAATCGTTCGATTTCCATCACAACTAAAATAAATTCGTATGTTTTGAAATTTCGTTTTCGTTTTGAACTCGTACGATTTCTATCACATGCCTGATACATTCTTTTCGTTTTACTTTCATCAAAATAAAAGGGGTAGATCTTTAATTTTTCAATTAATATTGTGTTTTTCTTGTTTACATTGAACTTTCATCAAGTCAAAGTTTTAATATCTCTTAATTTTCAATCAATGCTATCTTTATTTGCATTGCACTTTCCCCAAAATTCAATTTAAAGTGCACCTTTTTACTTTGACATAAATAAAAATCAAAATCGCATTTTCCTTTCAAAGTACGATACCACCAAATTTCAAATTAAGATGCAAATACCAACTTTTGGATTTCTTTAGAAAGTAGTTTCTGTTAATTTATATGCGCGCAATAAAAAAATCGGTGCCAATTTTTAGAAATTACTGTTTTGTCCTATTTATTTCGCGCTATAATTTCGTTCTATGAGTGCAAATGAGTTGCTTTTGATGACATTAATAACAAACGATATGTTTTTTTTTTTAGTAGCAGCGAAGAGTTCATGTCATGTCGCTGCTTCTCGCAATTTGTGCCCAAATTTAGCATTTTAAATGTGTTTTTTTTGAGATTTTTATCGCGAAATGGTAAAACCCTAATTTCGCTCTAATTAATTTAAAGTGGAATGTAATTAATTCACGCAGGCAGACAATCAGGCAGGTATCTGGCTGTAACGCACGCTGTATGTGGGTGCTGACTAATTAAAATACCGGGAATAAAAGAAAATCTGCCAACAAGAAAAACATTAAAATTTATCAGCAAATCACACAAATGCGAATCACTTTAAGCAAACCATTGCGCATATGTTGAAGCTGGGCTTCTGCGCGATCGCTGCCACCGAAAGCTGGAGGGGCGAACTGAGGCTGCTGCTCTGTAGTCGGTGGTCTCAACTGCGCGACTTGCTTAGATTTATGATCATGATATGCAGCCACATATACACATTAGTTGGCTGTGTACGAGTGCCTGCCGGCGTATCTTGTATCTCGAAACAATAAAGTCAAGCAAGAGAGACAAAGAAACAAGCTAAGTGAAGTGAAAACAATCCGTCGGTCGCGCAGCAATTAATATGCCTGCAATAACAAATCGTAATTTAATAAGTAAACAACGAACACACATACCTATGCACATGCACACACACACACACACATGCGCAAAGTATTTCTCTAATATCATTAAAATCGCCGCCAACAATGGACACTCTTATTGCAGCGACCAGCTGCCGAGCGCCGAAATCTCTGCAGCCAAGCCGCGAGTCATGCCACCGCGCCAAGTCGAGATTAATTGAACACGACACGAAGACGCGCACTTCGCTTCACATCAATGTGGCATTTTATTTTCGGCACACAAACCAAATTCGTCGAAGTCGAAATTACGCAATTAGTTCAATTATCACAAAAGTCCGTGTCGTGGCGTGAGAGAGATCCCTTGTTTCATCTCCGCTGTCATTAAACCAAGTATTTACTATTTTATAAATAATTTCGTTTTATCAAAAAATATCGACGATTCCGATTTGCAGCATTTTATAGAGTGAATGTCAAGCGAAATTTACGAGTATATTTCATAAAATTTTAATGTAAATTTGCTTCCCAAATCCGAAGATTAAGTCAAAAAGTTACAAGATTCTTGGATCTAGACTCGCTTATTTTTGCTTCATTCCAGCGCTTATTCTTTAAAAGTGTCATATTTTTAATCGAATGCCATACTACATAACTAATAACGATTCCTTCAGTTCGATCGCTAGTCTGTAGTACAAAATCTGCATTGAACACCCTCTGTTCCAGCATGTAGCTGTAAAACTATAGGTAAATCTGAAATCGTAGAGTTTGAACCTTGCTTCAATTCTTCCACGCTTCTTTGTTGCTCCACTCGGCTACGCATTTCTGAAATTAGCTTTTATCTTTCTCACAGCATAGCCCAGATTGTGTGTGCCCGCCTACTGCCACTTGTAAGTGCATCTCTGCGCCCATTTCAGCCGGCATTTCGCCGCAGCAATCTTCTCGAGCGCTAGTGCTCTTCATTACATTTACGTAAATCATTAACGCAATTAGCTCGCTGCTAATTACTTCGAATTATTCAATTTAATGTTTCAATTTGAATTTGAAATTTTCTAGCTATTAAGAATTATTTTTACGTTTGTCTCTTGTCTACAAATCAACGCGCCAACTTCAAATGCAGGCGAGTAGATGACAGTCGCTGGCTGCTGAAGGCTGAAAGCTATGTTAGGGCGAGCTGCTGAGGCAGAACGCGGGCGACTATTGTGCATTGCAGCGTGTTATTGCGCTCGCAAATATTCGGCATTTGCCTGAACTCATTGGCAAAAAGCTGCCTTGCCAGATTGGGCGTCGAAAAGTGTTCGCTTTTTCTGGGCGATAGGAAAAATTCATTCGCATCAAAATGAAACACCAGCAGTGTGAACCCGCACCACCGCAACATAGAACTAATATATGTATACATAAATAATCATATACATAGCAAAGGCTTAAAATGCCAGCAGGAAAAAATCTTGAATGGTATTATGTATTTATTCTAAGTAATGCTGGCTTACTTTTTCAAGTTGAAATATTAGGCTAAAGGCCAGTTTCACAGTGGATATTTAAACTCTGATTGCAGTTTAAATAGGGAATTTCAGTTTCACAGTTGGAAGTTAAATACGATTTAAATAGCCGACTGTGGATATTCAAGTACGGCACAGAGTTCCAATCGAAAACAAATAAACAGCTGATTTCGGATGTGCAAGCAAGCTGCGTGGACAATATTGCAATTTGTAAGAGATCAAATTAAACATAAAACTGCATGGTATAGCACATATAAATGATCCCGTAGTATCATAAATAATATAAACTGTGGATTCTTTGCACAATATCCAATACATAATTCACTTCTTTCGGCCGACGAAAAATTTTTAGTTTGCGCTGCCTCCATAATTGAACAATTGAACATATGTTTTTGGCAAGTTGTGCCAACCTTCAAATGTCAAATATTACGTATTTAAATAAATGCACTGTGAAACTCAAGAAAAGTTAAACTAGATTTAAACTCAATTCGCAAATTAGATTTAAACATCAACTGTGAAACTGGCCCTAAGTTACGTTAAGGTAATTTAAGTAAAAGGTTTGGCTGAGTTACACCGATTCGCTGAATTGCCACACAAAGAGCCTGATTGGTCCTTAGCGACGCCGTATGGCAAGCATTTGAGAAGTCAGGGAAGTAGTGATCTGTCTACTGTTGTGTTGAAAATTCTTTACGAACTTCATTAATGAACTGACCACCAGCTTTGAGGCCTTCTACAGCCCCAGCGCATTTGTCTCGAAAACACCTCTTTGTGGAATTCTACTATTTCATGCATTGGCCCTTTTCCTGCTGGGTAATCTCATTTCACACGCTGCCGCACTCTGAGGTCAGTGTGCACACACTTCTACACACACGCACATACCGAATTTAATTAATTATTTCATTAAAATATTTTATTGACATTTTAATTTAGATTTTGAGAATTTTAGTTGTTTTTGTTTAGTTGGCGCGGTTTTACTAGCCTATTCAACTGTGCTCGAGCTCTGCAGTTAATTGCATACTTTTAGGCGATTTCAAGGATTCAATTTAACATTTCAATATCACAATTTAAGCTGACGCAGATTTGCTGCTTTGATGGTATTATTTACAGCATGATTGCATGTTTGAAACGTTTTGAAAAAAGCAATTTAATTACAGTCAGCAATTTAGAAAAAAATGCATATGATTTTCCACACTAAAATGAGGCTTTGATACTTTTTCAATATTTCCTTTTTTCTCTAATTTTATTTGTATTGAGCGCGTAATTACCACATTTTCTTTTGTCTATAGTCTGCTTTCACTTGCCGCTTTGAATGTGGTGGTGTGAGGGTGTGAGGCGCGCAGGTGATACACAAATATCATTTACTCACCGATACATGCAATATTTTCGTTTATTGAACAAACATTCGCAACAGTTTAAACAAAAAACATATTACGCTGTTACTAGCAACAAAACAATTACAACCCCCTCAACACAATAAAAGCAATAACAAAGACAATAGCAACACGAAATTTAACGCGAATAATTCAGTTGTAATTCGTATAAAACAAATCACCAAATAAATATGGAAGAAAAAAACTGCAGCATAATTTGAGGGCAAAAAAGTGTGTAAAAGTGTAAGTGATAGCATATAAATAAAAAAGAGAATGACTGAAAGAACTACTAAACAACGTTATCACTACTACACTCCAACACACACACACACACACACATTGAGGCATAGATACACAAACGCGCCACATATTCCGTGCGCAATGTGAATATGAAACCGCCGCAAGAGCGAATAACAACAACACAAAAACAAATTTCACTATTTGTAAATTGATATTCAGTTAACATGAATATGAACCCTAAGTACAACAATCGTATAAACAACAACAACGACAACAACAACAACAACAGTATGCATACAACAAGAACATTAGCAACTGAACCGACAAAATTCGAGCGCTGCCTGCTAGATATGTAGCTTGCTGGTAGGGGGGGGGGGGGGGGGGGGGGGGGGGAGTGAAGCGGCTCGCGTTTGTTATTATGTTTATTATTTGCATTTCGGTGGCGACGACATTAAAAAAGAGTATGAAATTCGTATGCCTGCACTGAGAGAATATCATTGCGCATGAAATTCGCTAATGAAAATTCAAATTTCCAAATATTAGCATACAGTGGTGGCATGCTAATTAGTACAGCTTATTATATTGAGTTATAAGCTTAAAAGAAAGCACAAAACGGTTATCCTCATTTGTTTAGGCAATAATTGAAATAAAGCTAATGAAAAATCTAACAAGAATGAACAAAAAAGTCAGCAACTTTTAAATAGTTTAAATTTCACTGCCTTTAAAGCCGTTGGAAAAATTATTATATACCAAATTTTACTGCTACAATAAGCTTCAACTATTTCGTTAATCAATTCATGAAAATATGTGCTATCTGAATTTTTTTCAGGCTGTTCAAAAGTATTCTCTAAATGTAAATTTAGCTTTAAAAATAAATCCCTAACACAAAATAAGGCATTCTTTATTGGCAATTTATGGCAGCACATTGAGAAAGACAAATAAACCAAAGTAGTATTTAAGCGTTTTATTGCAATTATTTTGCTTTACTAAAAATTAATAATCATAATAACTTTCTTCATTTACAATAAAAATCCGAGGAGCAGCAGCTCATTAATCAAAACGTGCTGCCACCCAACAACAATCACCAACTACAAGTGAAATGAAAAGGAGTACCCTTGCAACTACCACTGCTTCTTTTCATGCTGCTTCAAATTCTTTTTCTGTTTCCCCCTTTCTCTTCATCGTCCTCGTGGTTGCACATTTGAACTTAGGGCGCCAATTGCAACCGTTTTTCAAAGCATTTTATAATGAAATGTGCTCCCAAATTCTGATTCATGTACGAAAATAATTACAGCGTTTAGAAAACCATCAAAAATGCGTGTTACCAGCTGCCAGCCTACTTTTTAATCCACCAACACAATAACAACAAAAACAGTCATTATATTAAAAGTAAGTTTCGAGCCATAGGCCACTCCGAGCCATCCATCGACCACTTCTACTACATACACTTACAAACAATTGCATTAGCTCTGAATACGCAGCACGCAACAGCAACAGAAGCGGCAGCAACAATAGCAACAAAAACAACAACCGCAGCAATCAAGGCACAAGTGCCCACGAGATGAATGGGTTTATAAATATTTTGATACTCTCACTTGGCTCGAATGCAGATGGCGCATCTATTAGGCTGGCAAGCAGGCCGATCTGAGCGGCCAGTTCAGCTCAGCTCAGCAACAGATCAAGTGCACCACTGCGTCTGCGCGGCGGCGGGTCGCGGCGCACATTTGATAAATTAACGCACATCAGTAGTGACAGCAAAAAGGTTACCAACAAACGCGAACACGCTTCATTACATGCCTCCGCAGCGAGCAAGACAAATTCCCAATTGCGGCCAGCGGCCACCAGCCACGGCCACTGGCCACCAGACGCACTCGCCGCGCGTACTCGCTCGCACATTTATCTCATCCAGCATATCTGCCTATCTGCCAGGCAGTGCGCCCAGCTGCCCATGTACCGCCGCCTTGTATTAAGATGGATCACTACTTGTTTGGCTTTTAATGATCTTGTACAATTATTTTCGTTGTAATTCGGTTATTTCGTATTTGAGATTCGGTATATTTGTTGTATTTGGAATTTTTGGCTTTTCGGATTCGGTGGAAGGCTTCATGTGCACCATTGTAAACGAGTGAATTTAATTGATTTGCAGCTAATAACGTGCAACAGCAGAGCTGGGGAGATGCAACATTCTTCTACTTTGTTTTTGGTTATTTTTTTACAATTTCGATTTTTTTTTTTGTAAATTTGTATTTTTGTATTGGGAGCGCGAGTGCGAGTGCGCAGCGCAACGCGTAATTAATGATTTTATTAGACGCGCTGTTGAGCTTGCTGTGAACAGCAGCCGCAGCCACCAGCGTTGCGCAGTGTGAGCAGCGAAGAGTTGGCATGGAAGAAAAATCAGATTTCTTTGTAATGATTTTAAGTATGAATAATTGGTAATAATATTTAATGGTTTCCTTGGGCGTAGCACTGAGCAGTTATGTGTAAAATTCAGTGCTTTTTGCTTTGCAGTTTTTTGTAGTTCTTTACAATTCAGCGAAAAAATCAGTATGTAAGTAGGTAAAATATTTTGGAGTGCGAAGAAATTAAGGTTATGCAATTAGCACACCAACAAGCTATTGTACTTTGGCTAAGGATTGCAATCAACGCTTTGCCAGCCATTTACTTTCACCTTAAAGTTTGCGAATTTCAACATTTAAGAAATATGAAAAAATATGTTAAAATGAGAAAAAAATCTTTATTGGACCTATTATGCCCTAGGATAAAAGTACGATTTCAGAATTACAGAATATGCAGCACATAATGTTCTAGCTCGATCGTTTAGAAAATTCCTAAATTTCTGGCAAGAGAATATCGGTTTACTAAATAAAACTTCGTACCGAAAGGGTTAAGCAAAAAGCACTATAATATTCTACAGTTATGTTGAAATATTAAGCAGAATTTTGAATTGAAATCGGAAAGTGTTCTTTTGTATTTGAAAAAAAAGCTACAATTGATTGCACACAATACATATTTATATTTGTTTATTTCTCTGACCATTTCAGATTCCGTCCAAACACATTTCAACAATAGCAAATTTCAATTTCCCCTTACCACGCGCTTTTTACACTCAATCCTCGCAAAAACTGGTGCACAAAATTAAAAAATGGAGCACAACTCTTTCGGATATCCAAAGTCCTAAGCATTTCAAATGACAGCATGTCAAATCCAGCGAAACGATTAAATTTCAATTAGTGAACGTTTTCAAATGCGAAACAGCCAGAAAGTCACCAAAGGCCAAGAGTAAATAAATCTATTGTTTGGCTGAATTTTTACAATTTTATACAAGGACCACGGGGCTGCACACAAAGAACTGAAAATATTGAGAAGCATCTTTTGTATCCTTTGGAAAGTAAACACATTAGCCCCGCACTCCGCCCTTTAAATGACCGAGTCAACACAATTACAAACGACGGAGAACAACAACGCGGGGCTGGTCAAAATGGAGCCGCCGCCACCAACGCCGTCATCGTCGTCGTCCGCCGCTAACACGATTGCCAGCACACCTGCTCCCACCACAGCGCTGGAGCAGCTGCAAGCGCACCAACAACAACTACAACTACAACAGCAACAGCAACAACAACAAAAGACACACTCACACATGCAACAGCAGCAGCAGCAGCAATACGCGCTGAAATGGAACGACTTCCAGTCGTCGATACTGACCTCCTTTCGGCATTTGCGCGACGAGGAGGACTTCGTGGATGTGACGCTCGCCTGCGATCAGCGTTCGTTTACCGCGCACAAAGTCGTGCTGAGTGCCTGCAGTCCCTACTTTCGCAAGCTACTGAAGGCGAATCCTTGCGAGCATCCGATAGTGATTTTGCGCGACATACGCAGCGACGATGTGGAGAATCTGCTGAGGTAGGTAGCCCCCCTTTAACTGAACCAACCGAACTATTGCCAACTTTCCCCCTTCCCCGCTTCCAACAGCTTCATGTACAACGGCGAGGTCAATGTCAACCACGATCATCTGCCGGACTTTCTGAAAACCGCGCATCTGCTGCAAATACGCGGCCTGGCCGATGTCAGCGGTGGCTATGCCGCCGGCCTCAACGCCACTAACAAATCGCTGACGGCTTCCTTTACGAACAGCAACAACAACAATAATAATAGCAACAGCAGCAGTGACAGTGGCAGCAATAACAACAACAGCAAAATGAACTTCCAGCCAGTGGCACAGAGCAGCAGCAGCAATAACAACAACAACAACTTGCCATCACCGTTCAACATACCAACACTGGCGGCAGCGGCGGCCGTTGTGGCATCATCCGCCGCGCCCACAGACAGCCTCCTGCCAGCGCACAGCTTAAACAGCACCCACAGCAGCAACAGCAGCAATAACAACAACAACAATAATAGCAGCAACAACCTCAGCGGTATTAGCAGCAGCAGCACCAGCAACACGCCCGCCATACAAGAGCTGAAGGCCTCGTCAGCGTCTCCCGTAAGAAACAACAACAGTAACACTAAAGTAAAGTAGGCAGTTCCTTAGGGCAATGCCCAGAATTGTCGCGCCACATGCTTCACAGAGACGCACTAACACGCACTGTCACTTTCTCCACTGTCGCCCTCTCTACATAGGCCAACCACCACTGGGAGCTCGCCGACGCGGAGAGCAATCGCAACAGCCACCTGACTCCGCCGCCGCAGAAGCGCATCAAGAGCGCCGATCTATTTCGCGCCCAGCACGGCATCAGTCCGGAGCGGCTGCTGCTCGAACGCGAATTCCCGGTTGCCGGACAGCACGCGCTGACGCGGGAACGCCATCGCGATCGCAGTCGAGACACTTCACGTGAAGGCAGGGAGTCGCTCTTGGGTCAGGCGCTGGAGAGCAGCAATGGTCAACAGCTTACAGTCAGTCAGGTAAGTGCTGCAACTAATATACTCCCTAGTAGGGGGGAGGTCTATGCCGGAATTTCGGTCTGGCAAATTGCATTTCCCGGATGTCGAGTTTTTTTAGGGGAATAATAAAATTAGAAAGGCACAAATGAGGAATTTTTAATTTAAATTTTACACCAAGTAATAATAATAATTAATAATAATTAATAACACACAAGCGTTCTAAATCTAATGAATCTAGCATATCCTTCTCGTTCAGACCACTTGTGCTTTATATACATACATCAAATTTTTGAAGTCCTTTCTATAAATTAAGAAATCCGAAAACTTTTGTAGGCAAAATACTTTTATTGAATCTGCTCACTAAAGTGAAAGAGAAAGGATTAACAGATAAATTTTCTGCCAATGAAAATACATAATATTTTTAGTTAACTTTTTTTGAAGAAAAAATTCGAAATTTCTTGCTACCCCACACATGTTGTAAGCATGCATATTTCACGGATATACTCTTACTTCCCGCACAGAAACCACATGCCGATCTGGCCTCACTGCACGCGCAGAGCGCTGGCGAGGATTCGAACAGCAGCGATACGGAACCCTCGGATCGCGGCGACGCACAACACGACGGCACGATGGACAGCATGAACGGCTCGTTGGACAATCAGCGCTCGCATAGCTTCCCGAGCGCTTTCCTAGGTCTACAGGGCATACCCGGTTTGCTGCCAGGACCATCGGGCATCGGTGCTAACGACTTCGGTAAGTGCGAGTTTTTATATACTTTTCTACAGCTACTTGCATTTTCGAAATTGTTTGACTCTTTGCATTCTTGTATGTACCACAAATGTAACTGTACTTGCCACTTGCATTATAATTTCGTGTTTAATTTCGTATTAATTTGATTTGCGCATTTGTATTATGCATTATAATATAGTGAATATATTAAAGAAACAGTTTTGTATGCTTTTATTTAGTTAAAGTTTGCATTTTTAGTAAGTAAAAAAGATACCCATTTCGACTGCGCATCGAGAGCAAAAGGTGTTTGTGATTCTAAAATTAAATAGTAAAATATTATGCAAACAAATATTGAAAGTGAATACAGTTCAAAATAAATCATTTTCAAAATTCAACCTCTAATACTTGGAAGCAACCCAGTAACCACTTTACTTTGACATAAAATTTTTAGAACTTTGTTCTTCATAATTCACATGAAAAGTCACTGAAAAGCCTAAATCGATATGTGCCTGCGAAAAATTTTTATTTTGGATTACATTTTGCTGTTGTACACTTTTTTAACAGCTTTGAAGTTGACCCAATAAAAATGCTTGAAAAAGTTGGCAAGGCTGCAGCGAAATGCCGGCTCAAAAAAATTTAATAAAAACTTTTTCATATGTACTTAAAAAAATTGTTTATTAGGAACCTTTAACTAAAACCTTTCGAATAAATAAATACCTGACACCTTTTGCTCTCGATTAATATTAAAAATGAATGAATATGAAATTTTTGAAAACAATATTCACTTCATTTTTTTAAACATTTTACAACAAACCATCATGTTGCCCGACCATACAACGATAATTATTATATAAGCCATTCAACACTGTCTCTGCCTTCAAGCTCACATAGCAGATAATATATACATTTTCTCAACTTACTGCCCAAGATCTTGCTAACCTTATTCGGCAGCATAAAGAAAAAATTTTATTTCAAAGTGAATTTTATCAATATTTCAGATAAACAGGCAAATTTCATTTTAATTCGAGTATATAGTCGACATTTTATTAGTGCAAGCGATCTTAAACCAAAGATAAACCAACTCATCTGGCATCGTTCAATCGTTCACATATTTCCCGTCAGAAAAAAGTCCTTTATTATTTTGATTTGCAAGCAGTGCTGCCATTGAAGAAATTCAACTGCAAACCAGGTGAAGCTGGCACCCACTTAAAGTCTCTTGTCCGTGCAATGCCATCGACTGAAATGGCCTGATTATTAACATTAACAAATCGTTGTGATGCGTTATTAACCCAATAATACTTAGTAGGCATAATAAGGGACGCTAGCAAACGAGCGAATATGCTCGGAACGTGCTAATAACAGCAGAAGAAATGAAAGCCATTACGGCAAGTGTTCCAAAATGCGCCTCGCATTGAAACTATCATACGCAAAAAAACACAAAAGCATATTCGCTGTATGTGTGTGTGTGTGTGGCTGTTTGTGTAAAAAACAAAAATTGGAAATTACAACATGACTTACCCGAACGCATGCGACTTGTCCGCAAAGTCATTGAATTGCCATATAACGAGTTCCAAAAAAAGCACGCACACACACACAGCCATGCATACGCATACACATACAATCATAAATGGCTTTTGTAGCCACATTACCATTACTCGAATGCTTAGAACGCACTTAAAATAATATCACAAAATGTTGTATTTATCGCACATCAAAATGATAATATGCTCACCCTGCTGGTACGCTGCTTGGCTCATGGCAAGCTCCCAGCCTCAGCCGCCTGCTGACCTCTCCAGCCAGCTGCTCTAGCCAGCCAAAGAGGCAAAAAGGAGGAGCAGCAGAAAAAAAACTGAACCAAATGACGACAACATTTCGTTGGAACCAATATTGTTCTGCTATTCTATTCTGACTGCTAACACCCCCTCACCCTCTTGTTGTTGTTTTTATCCTTTTTCGCTATTACGCAATAATGGCAGTTATGATGTCTTTTAATATTCTGCGCACATTGATCATTGGAACACAAATGCCGCTGCAAACCCATTGAAGCAACCAACCAACCACCCATCCGCCCAAGCAATCGTCCAGCGCCGTCGGACGAGTGTCCTGCCATACTCCGACACAGCCGACACTCGTTGACTGGCAAGTGCGATTTCAGCAGCAGCAAGAAAGGCTGTCCTCCAACTGCTACTCCAAGCAAGTTTTGCCATATGTGTGTGGGTGGATTTGTGTGTGTGTTTGTGTGTTAGGCAGATGGAAAAGTTGGCGTAAGGGGCAAGCAGCTGCATGTGTATGAGCAAAATTCGAAGTCATATTGGAAAATCAAATTTCATATCGCATAAACATTCAATAAGCTTATGGCGCTGCGAACGGTCGTTACCGCTTCGCCTATGCACACAAGACGTGTCCTTTAAGATGCACGCTGTGTGTGTGTGTGTGTATGTGAGTGTGCGAGAAGTTTCAAGTGTGGCAATTCATTTGAAATTCCAACGGCAAAGAACGGGCGCACAGCGAAAAGCAAAGGAACGCCACACAAGCAAAGAATCGAACTGCAACGAATTGGCAATTTGAATGTGGCTATGTGTGTGTGTGTGTGTGTGTGAGTTGGTGTATATTTGTGTGATTGCAAGCTTGCATGTATGAGTAGTTGGGCAAAATAAAGGAGATATATTTTCTACATATATGTAATTATGGTAGAGTAAACAATATTCTGCATGTCGGAAACTCAGCAAACCGTGACTATGTAGAAAACGAAGCAGAGCTACTGACCAATAAAAAGTAAAAACCCAGTTCTCATTCCGAAAACTCTGAATTTTTGTCTTTGAAAATGAACCAAAAAAGCCAGAAAAAGAACAGCCGACAAAATATTTGCTGATTTCTCAGGAAGCAGAACCTTTTAAACGACGAAATCATATTTACAAAATTTATTCTGAAACAAAGTCAAATCAGTAATGTTTTCGCTAAAAAAAAAAGTATGCTATTACTTTTAAAGGCCGCGGTGACTAGTAGACTTAATTCTCTACTTCAAATTTAATGAGTTGACTATCGGCTTCTTTTGAAGTCAGAATGGCATTAATTCAAATGCAGGATTAAATGCATTTAAATGCTACATGAGCTTTACATTTTTATATAAATATTTTTAAAATTCGAAAATAGGAGAAATCACCCAAACTCTCACACACATACAGTCACAAAAAATCTAAGTTCCGCAAGATAGGTCATATACATACATACATATGCATGTAGACATTTAGTCGAGATATCGTTTTATTGCTAGATGTGCATACGATATGCGCACAAACAACATTGGTACATTTGTATAATATGTTCACAGGGACACGGTCCACTTTTTGCATCCAGAAAAGGAGTTGGGTTTGTAGTTTTCATGTATGAGCCGTGCCGGTGCGTCGCCATGTGTCGCCTTGGCAGCAGACCGGCGAAGGAATAAGTTTACTCACTTGGCAACATATCTTTCCCCTTCTCTCTCGCTCTCCCTCATTTCCTGCGCTCTTAAGAAGCAAGCAACAAAACTGCCCATTGACCTTAAAAAAGGCCATGAGCATTTTAAAATTAAAATGGCCGCTTTGATAGCAAACGGCTGACTGCGAGAAAGGAACGGGTAGCTGCGGGAAATCACATTGACAGCAAATAAATAGCAGCAGCAAAAATAATAATAACGACAAACAACAAAAGGGAGTGCACGCGCACGAAGGACAAGCAAAACAAACATTCCTCAAAAGAAATGAAGAAATAAAATAGAAAAATTTCTTTGGCAAGACACTCGGACAAGATAAAGTAACAGCGCCGCCACTCGATGGCCAGAGAAATCACAGCGCAACCCAAAAAATTGCCAAGGATCTGCGCAACTGACCCAAGCAGTTGCTAAAGCAAGTGCGATGAGGAGCAGAGCGGGGTGGTTGCATTATTTCAAATTTGAAATTGCAAAGTTTGTTTTTCTTGTGTGGGTTGGTCTTGCAATGTATTTGTTGTGGGTGTCTTCGAGCGAGTGTATATGAGCATGAGTGTGTGTGTGTGTAAGTGTTGGCTGCACATTACGCCCTTTTGCTTGGCATGTTGCTTTGCTTGTTTTTTGTTTTGTTTTGTTGTTTTGTTGTTATTGGTTTTTCGAAAGAAAAAAGTGTTTTCTTCTTGTGGCAGTATAATAAAGCAAAGTTGGAATTTTAAACTAAAGAGCATGCTCACATATGATGCCAAGCTCATCTCTCTGCCCACACTCAGCGAGTGCTCGGTTAATTTTGTTATTTACACTCACACACAGACCGGCGTCAGGAATGCAGGCGCTTGTCTTATATTGCTGTTGCCAAGTAAACGGTTCTAGTATATTATTTGCAGCGATTGTAATCGAAAGTAATCCTTGTGGCGCAGAAAAATCCGCACAAAACCAACCAGCCTCCTCTCTGAGAGTTATTCATGCGCCTCTGTTTCTGGCTCGAGGCTGACGTGCAAACTTCATTATCGCTCGATGCCGCTTAGAAACGCGAACTTAGCGATAGATTTTTATAAAATACTTGAAAATCTCAACTCTATTAAGTCTTGGCCAACGTTAAAGACACTTTCTTCAAAATTGTGCTCACAAATATGCGCTTCAAGTTTTTTAACTTATAAGAAGGTATCACATATGCGACCTGCTGTGCGTATGAGTGTTTTTCTGTGAGTGTGTGCGAGTTTTTTTTTTTTTGTTTCGATGCGCAGGAAGGTGGGAATCTTCATAGATACTGCTAGCCCGTACTAGTCAGCATGCACGATTCACGTTTATCCTCCTTGTGCCTACGTACTAAACCCACCTCCCTCCTGGACTCAGTCCTGTATTCCCCTGCGGTACCACCAATCAAGGCATTCCTTCGCAGTGTGTGTGAGTGTGTGTTTTGCTGATTTTAATTAAGCTTTCTTCGGAAGCTTTTCCAAGCATTTCTTTGCCAAATTCCGTTACTTTAACACATTCGTGCGAACAATCAAACGATGAAATAAATTCGTCTCATCCTGCTGCTGCGCCGCCTGCTTCGCTTTCCCTTCCATGGTGGTTCCCATTGCTGCCTGACTAAAGTGAAACGCACATGCACAGCTATTGTATTCTCAATACAATCGCACACGCAATGATTTCATTTCCGAAATGAAATACAGAAAATAATTGGAAATTATCACTTGCACAAATGCGTTCGCCCGCCTGGACACACCCACAAAAAGTGAGGATTTCCGAATTAATGGCGCGCACCTTGAAGTGAGCTTTTCCCTAACAAATCTAGAGACTTTGAACTGTAGTCGAAGCAATTTCAGCTTATACCCTTTACAACAACGGCAGAAATCCTTTCATAAATAAAAATCCTTACTATTGTTTAAGCTCAATGAGCCATTCTTATTGAGTTACCAGCAGCAACACGATGTCCGTGCCGTTGCCAAAAAGCGGCTGTCAAGAAACCGGAAACGCAACATTCCCGACGCATTACCTAAGCTAACAACAACACCAATAACAACAACAACAACTTAACATGCAAGGAGCAGCACTCGCGCTCGGCGGCTCTGAGTGCGTGCCGTGTTTGCATTTAATATATTATTAGAAACGGAATTAATACGAAATAAAGTGTTATGCGGAAAATAATGAAAACTTTTTTGTACGCAAGCCGCAGCGGGCGGAGGGAGGAGTGGAGTGGAGCGTAACTTGTCTTGTGTGCTCATTCCATTTATTCCATTTAACTTGCACAATATTTGTTGTAATGTCAATAATAGTTGTCGTGGTAGTAGTAGTGGATGTAATTGTTGTTGTTTGTTGTTGTTGCCAATACGCATGCACATATGTACATACATGTAAACACATACAGGGTGCATCATCGATAATGAAGCAAAGTGTGTCTATTAAAAGAACATCTTCTTTCTTCTCAGATGCTGTGTATTATGCGATATTGATTGATTTAGCAGCTAGATAGAATTTCAAAAATGTTTGATATAAAATCTTCTTAGTTCATTATGCTAAGCAAATTATGTCATACAGACATATTCTAAATTTAACTTTTCTCCACATTTAATTGAAATTGCTACTCCCTGGTTCAATTTGAACATTTTCAAATTTAGTTTTGAATTTCAAATCAACGTTCAATGCAATTGATAAAACGCTTACAAATGAACTTTCGAATACCCAATTTGGAAACTCACTCAAACTTGTTCGAAATTTCAAAAATTCGTAAGTATGCTCAGTTCGATTTCAATAGAATGTATTTACTCATTTTAAATCAGTATGCTAGAGAACTTTATATTCCAATCAATGTTTAGAATAGAATTTATTGAAATTGAGGTCTTATAATTGATTTAAAAGCCTTTATGGAAATAAACCAAAAATTTTATAAATCTTGCTTTTACAAACATACATACATACATACATACATACATACATACATACATACATACATACATACATACATACATACATACATACATACATACATACATACATACATACATACATACATACATACATACATACATACATACATACACACATACATACATACATACATACATACATACATACATACATACATACATACATACATACATACATACATACATTGAATTAAAGGTTTGTATGAATTATACTATAATTTTATGAATTGAATTTTGTATGAATCTGATTTTTTCTAACAAGCGATTCTCTCTCAAAATCTAAATACTTTCTAAAGCATCCAAAATTCTACAATGTATGTATGTACATTAATCATAAAGCAATCTACGATCTATTATCAATGTTACACCCTGTATAGGTGGCACATATACTTGCGCAAACACACGTACTTAAACGCACCCATTACTACATGCCATCAAGAACCATTAACGCCAACGCCGCTGTCTATCTCGCTGTTCCTTGCACGCCACTTCCCGCTGTCTCGATCATCACTGCCAGATAGCCTCTGTCGTTAAGGAATCGCACACGAAACTGAAAACTTGCGCAGGATAATGAGTAACATGATTGGAAACGTATTTATTTGTGCATAAGTGTGTGTGTGTGTGTGTGTGCAAAGGCAACATTACGAATATGTGCTAGCAATTGTATGCGTGTGTATGTTTCAATGCGTGTGCGTGTGTTGGATGAATATGCCTTGCGTGTAGTTGCGCATCTGCTGTAATTGTCCCGCGTTAAAGCAAAGCAATGAACAACTTTTGTTTTGTCCCTGCCTCTCTGCCTTTCTGCCTCTGATTATCGAATAGGTTTGCATGTTTGTCAGGTTAGTAGGCTGGACTGCAACCGTGCATGTATGTATGCCAAACTTCTTGTTGTAGTGAATTTATGCCATTCTCCACAGCTTCGGAAGATATTGTTCAGATTTTTCAAATACTAATATATAAAAAAAATTACTCATGATCAATGTCTTCTGCTAGCTTTGTCTGCTTCTGTCTTAGGCAATTGGTTGATACTATAGAATGCGAGTCCAAAAGGTAATAGGTTTTAAAATCGAGCATTGCTAGCTTCATGCGAAGGCCATAAATAGACACTAAGAAAGAATATTCCGTGAGGTGTAAAAATATAAATTCTAGCATTCCGAAATTGTTATAACGGATCTCTGAATTCCAAAAATTATGCAGGAGAATTTCGGCATTGAATTCTCTAGCTTCTGTTTCTGTTGTTGTATTTCATTGCAGGACCTCTTGATAATGTAGTCTTAGTATATATTATCAAAGCCTGTGTTCATGTTTGTGCTTGGTCAGATAAGGCATGTGTGAGTGCGGCACATCGCGTACGCTTTGTAGTATTAGTGACTATAGGGACCAAAAGGGCTAAACTTTTGTCCTTAGCGTATGCGCGTGTACCATATTTTGCCAGTTCTTTCTCCTCTTAACAATACAAGAGCAGAAAGTTATTTCTTTTCTTTTGCATTTGGTACGTGGCATGCCGTGGGGTTGCTGCTGCGACTAGGCAAAGTGCTTTATTCGCAGAATTTTGTTGGCCAAGGATGCGGATGAGGTAAAAGTTTGCATTTTGTTGTAGTAAAAGGATGTATAAAGAAACATGTGCCGCGCCACCTCAGAAAAACTTGTATTTCCGTTTCCGCCCAACGAGCCGGGCCGCATGCACACCAACACCACACATGTGTTGCTGTGTGTCACGCATATATGTATGTCTGTATGCATGTGTTAGTGCGTCGGCAAAGGACCTCAAGAAAATACTTTCCAAATGGACTTTGACAGCACGCAAAGTAAATGCAAACACGAGAGATAAATGAAAAATGTTTGAAATGCAAAAAAAAAAACAAAAGTAAAGCTCTTGTCCCCGCACTTACTTGCCAGTCCTACAACTCAATGCCAACCCTTTGCAAGCACATCATTTCTATCTGTATCTGCACTTGGGTTTTAAGCAGCTCTCGGCTTGTGCAGGCAAATGTTTTGCCTTTTATTCAAGAAGAAATATTATTCCAGTACTTTTGTCACAAGTCTTCGACTTCTCTGCGTGTGCGTGTGTATGTCTTGTATATATGTATATATCTTTTGATTTCGTAACTATTATTCAATTCTGATGTTAGGAGCACTCGAAAAAGGGCGTGACGCAAAGAAATAAATTTTTTTGATATCAGTGACATCCTGTAGCTGCTATTCTCTTCTATTATGTAAGGGACCAATGAGTGTGGAACCACAATTTCTTTTTCTCAATCTTATTCTAAAATATTCCAACGTTTCAGGTGTAGAACAATTTATCAGTCAAACTCTTGAAGAAACTGCAACGGAAAATCAAAGAATAGTAGTCGTATAATTTCTCAGGAAAAATAGAGTAATAATACAATAAATAGTATAAGACAGAAAAAGCATCGTAATTTTTCATAAAAAATATAGCCTTGATTCTCAAAAATATGAATCTGAAAATAAAATCTAAACAAAATTTAAAATAACCTTATATATTAAAATTTTTTTCTGAATATTAAATTGACGCTTAGCAGTTTTGAGAATTGATGCCTATACATATGGGAATTAGAGCTCATCCTCATCTCTACAAAAGGGTTCACTTTTACATTTTTTTCCTAAAAAAAAGAGATATTGCAGTTTTTCAGAATGAGTGCTCAAATCAGTTTCAAATCACGAAACACTAAATTACTTCACGTCCTGCCGCACCGGGATACATATACACACACGCACACATTGCCGTTCGTATAGAGGCCGAAAACATTTCACAAATCCATCTGTTACATGTCAAAAGAAGCAAAGTACCCGACCAAATGCCCAGATAATGCAAAAGTGCCGAAAGTGTTGGGGACACTTTTGGGCACTTCGAAAGCTCGGCCCAAAAAACTTTTCTATACATTGGCGTAGCACGTACACACACACACACATGCATGCATGCGTATGTGTTGTTGTGTATGCAGATGAGGATTATGTCATTGTGTTGTACTCAGCAGCAACAGCAGCAAATACAACGCAATTACATACACATGTAGATGTATCTTATTATGGGTATATGCATATAATACGCTATATAGGAAACAAATACATGCACAGCAACAAAAACTGAAACTAAATGTAAAATAAAGCCATTGCAACACTTGAAGTTCTCACTTTCTACTTAAACTAAACTCCAAATGAAATTGTTTCCATAGCGCGCAAGAGAGAGAGAGAGAGAGAGAGCTGTAGTGGGGAAAAAAAGAAGGAAAGGATATTTGAATTTCCATTTACTAAAATTATGCGCAAAAGGATGTGTGACATGCATGTGTGCGTTGCGTTGAGCATGGAATGAAAATGGCGAAGTGCGGGATGTGGCGATATGTCCTTATAGAAAATACATTAAATTGGAACTGGAATTGTTGTTGTTGTTGCTTCGGCTGCTGTACGGCTTGGTTAAAGGCACTGCTACAACACCACAAACTACCCGACTACCGCACAAGAACAGACACACACACACACACACCAACATAGCTATGGATAGAGATAGAGACGGACAGCCTACTGGTCCCTCAAAACACTCTCTAATTCGTGTTCAAGGTGAAGCGGGGGCAGTACAAACTTTTTGAAACTATTCTAGCATGCTCGCAGCAGAGCAGAGAGAGGGGTCGGCGGACGCACACGTTTTGCCCGTTAACTTTCTGTCGTACTGGATTTCAAATTATATTCAAGTGTAAGTTTGTGTCAATGTATGCATGTTGCATGTGCGTATGTGTGTGTTTGGGTGTATATGAAATAAAGAATAATAATTTGAATTGTTCATTCGAGTAGGATTTCGTTTACGAATCCGTTTCAAATTTGAATTTATTTCTCTCAAATATTATAAAAGTTAAAATGGAAGCGAGTTGTTGTACACACACACAAACACACACATGCATATAACACCCACACGTGCTGGCTATGCACACATACATATGTATGTATGTAGCTACGGTCGACAGCAGCAACGAAAACAGCAGCCCAAGCCGAAGAACTAAAAAGGTCCTTTCTCAGCATAGATTTACATAAATCCATATGAATGCCAAAGGATCGAAGTAGCACTCTTGCACATGCATACAATTCGTATGTCGGCAAAGGACTTCAAATGGACTCGACCAACACTTCACTACACTGAACTAGTCGCACTCACTCACTCACACACGCACACACTCGCTGAACTACTCCAGCTACGTTCTAGTGCTGCCATCCGACAATCCATATCCCAAAAGCGATACGACACAATGCGATGCGGTGTGGTGCGGTGCGGCGAGGGGCTGCGAAAGCAGCTGAAATGAAATGTATGCATGCGTTTCGTTTTGTATTTCGTTTATGTATGTATGTATGCATGAGTATTTTGCTTCTTTTTCGGTTGGGTTTCCTTGAGCTTGCATGCTGCTGCTTAGAAAAGCATACCCAAGACACTTATGTGCCCACACCCACACCGGCACTCGCATCCGCCTCCACACCTTCCGCGCTCGCCAGCACTATGCGGCCCGAAAGTACGGACCAAGTGTGTAAGTAGATGCGCACATGTTCGCTTCCTGCCTGCGTGTAGTGAGTAATGGGGTTGGGGCGCTGCCAAGATATGCGAAAGCCTTTTCACTTGACCCTGTCTGTGTGCATGTGCCCCACACCGTCGTGTTCCCTTTTTGGGCCACTTCCTTCCCTTGCTGGCCCGACGCGCCCGCCCCCACCCACACAGCATTTATATCCCTTTTAATGGATGAGTTATTGCCTTACATACGTAAGTAGGTGCGTAGTGTTGAAATTTATTTCATTTCTGATTATATCATCCATCCATTCTATGCATCGATGATACTTGTAGGTATTTTTCCCTTTTGGTTGCTTTCACTTTGCTTTCAAATGTGCCCACTAACAATCAGTACAGGGTGTAATATTAAAGGTAGTGCGCTTGAATTACAATAGATAGCATCGGACATTCGAGCTTCAAATGCGACTATTTAAATTGGATAATAATCGATGATGTGAAGCTACGCGCTAGCTCACACTGCAGATGCATCAAATTCGACGTAATCATAATAAAATTTTAACACTTCAGCTAACAATCAAAACAGTACGAATTGATTTAACTACACAAATAAGATACATTATGTCGAACAAAATTTCGATTTGTATTTGTTTGAAATTGCTTAAACTGAAATAACTATTTTATACGTTTCAATCGACTGCAAATATATGTACATATATTCCAAATTTTCAGCACCTGAACTTTCATTTAATATATAATGAAATCGGGCTGTTGATTAGGAGAAGCCCTCCGGCACTCAAGCTATGAAGCCCATTGGCTGATCTAGTAGAAAGTTTTTAAGCAGGAAGATAGCAAAGAAAGTTTGAGTTTGTGGAGATTGGAGAGTGGAGAGCTCACTCATTTTCCAACTTTATCGTTTCTTTGAAAAATCACCGCAATCCCTCTACGAAAAGAGAATGAGCATCAGTTCATTCTCAGACCATAAGAAGTCGTATCGGATATCGACATCAGATACTCGATAAAGCGATACAGTCACTGAGAAAATGCTCAGTCATATCCTCCTCCTCAGCTTCCATATAGATGGATATAGAACGATCTACGGCATCAACTTTTCCACTGTCATCGACTGACAGTTAAACAAGGAAAATGCGCTTCAGAATTAAGACGAATCAATCCTTTCGCTAGTATTATTGATAAATAATAGCAGACTCGCATTTTAAGTTCATTATTGAAAACATATCCTTGACGGTTTTGCCAATAATTTGCCTTGTTCAATGTGTGTGTGTGTGAACTAATTTAGTGGACATTTTGGACATTAATCAATTTGCACAGCTGCGAAAATTGAAACTGCTAATTCGCCTACAAACTATGCCGAATGTTCCAAAAATAAATAAAGCAAATATTTGACAGCAACACCGTATTTCGCTGCATACGGTAATGCCGTGGAGATAATTGCGCGTACGGCACTCCCTGTTCCAATGAGGCAGCCAGTCGGCCCGGCAACTTGGCAGAGCCAGGCTAACAAATATTTGGCGGTACATAATATATCAAAATAATATCGAGCGAAATGCACCGAATATCCATAATAATTGAAGGATATTACATCAATAAACAGCCTTGTCGGGTTGGGGTTCGAGTTGGCTGGGGGGGTTGCGCCATGGCTGGGCATGGTAAGTAGCATGCGGCCGTTGGAAGTACAGGATTGCAACTGGCATGGTTGCCTCAAGTTGGCCCGCGCATGGGTGTGCTATCATACGCGCACGCACTCACACCGCCACACCGCTGCTCCACTCCTCGCTCACACACTCTGCTCTCGTATGCGCTGTGCAACTTTGGGCAATGACAGCAGCGTATAGGTTAACAGGGAGCTGGCCGCTGTCATATCAAATGCTGGCGTAGCCGGGGCGCAAAGCCTAGCGCGAGGCAGGCGAAGCTGCCAACACCAACCAACTAAATTTATTGCAAATATTACCCGAGCAATGAACAATTTGTGCGTAAAGAGGCGCTCTGCACACGCACACATGAGCACGCTTATGCGTGTGTGTGTACGTGTCGATGTGTCTGTGCCACTGTCCGTAAATTCGATCGTCCGCACATCGATGCGATGATGTATTTGCGGTCGCTATTTACGAGCAGGAGTCAGGCAGCCCAAACAGCACGCGGAAGGGGAGTGTGAACTAGCGGGCATGCCCCCTGCCCCTGCCATTTCCATATGCCTACGTGTGTTTGCTCCGTTGCGCATTATTAGAATACGGCTGGCTAGCTGTGAATATTCGAATTGCTGGTCAGAGGGCACACTCAAACAAACACAGAAACATACATACATACATATGTACATATGCGTGTGTGTGTGTGTGCGTGCACATGCATGTGGGTCAGTGAGCGGAAGCAGCCGTAGAAAATATTTGCAAATTTTCATCGTTTCGCTTATTCACATAAATCAGCGTTAAGACGTTGCGTCGAGCAAACGATATTGAAGTACCTACGAAAACTGAACGTTTTATTGCGGGAAGCATTTACGTTATTAGTTCTTGCAGGCATTATTTATAGTTCGATGATGAAGCATGGAGTTAGCGCAGCAGTGTGAGGGATTTGAGTTTAAACCGCCAGATTAGAGATGATACGTAACTTATATACATAACAAGTAGCAAAAATTGTCAACGAGGTATACAGCTCTTATAGCCAAGTCAGAACTGAATATCAGCGAATTTTTCGCATCAAGTTTTGCGACAATTCGTACTTTGTGCTTCATAGAGAGCTCTATCATATACAGTAGAGGCTCGCAAATTAGAGCTCTTACAAATTAGAATTCTCAAGAAATAAAAATCTGAAAATTTTATTGCAATAAAGCATGAAAGCTATAAAATTAGAACTTTCGGGTTTAATGTGCGAGCGAGTTCTTTTTGACATTTCTTTAAAGTTTTGTACAGATCATTAAGTTCCCGTTATTGTTCGAAATGAACGTTTCTGCCATGCTCATATGGAAAAGTTCATAAAAGTATTTTTTATTAACTTTCAATACACCTGTCTAGGAATATATGCTAATTAAATGGCCGAGCCAATTCTAATTTGTTGGCCGATGCCTGAGCATCAATCAGACTTAAAGTATCGTTCGATACCAATATCGATGCCGTTGCTGAAGTCAAACATGATCTGATTTAAAATATAAATAAGCCAGAATTTCATGCAATCAAAGATTCAATAACAGTGAGGAATTTTTTACTGTGAGCATTCTTTATGCCCATGTGAGTTAAAAAAAATTTTAAGAAATTATATATGACAAGATATGATTACTATTTAGGTGCTTTGTAGTCATCATACCAATTTCTAATTTTCCACTTGTACTCGTAAATGCTTTTTTACTGATGCCGTTCATAGTGCGCATTTTTTAAATACAACTAATCTTATTTCTATATCTAGTATGTACATATGTATGTATGTTCGCAATGCTTCTAGCAGCGAATGCAAATTATCTAAGCGGATATAATAAAATGTATCTGCAGGCAATAATTTTAATTTTAGTATTGCTCTAAAATGTTCTTCAAAAACACTTTTTGCATTTGGCATTTCAAATTCAAATTTTAAAAATATATATTTTATGGCCAACGTACGGCAATATTGATTTATTGCCTTTTGCAGTTTGTATTATTTTAGCACCCCTTTCACGTGATGTACATATGTATATGTGTATGCATGTGTGGCAGATTATACTGCGATATACGACTAACACTCTTACATATTCACACGCATATGTGTGTACATACATATATGTATGGCAATTCTAAACAACAGCAGCAACAATAATAACAACAACAACTACTACAAAATGCCCATCATATCCAACCGAAAATAACCGCACATAGTTTTTAGTTTGTTGTTTCCAGCAAATAACTCGACCTCCACCCTCCCCACCCCCTCACCTAAAAACAAAATGCACACATACCACCAGAGATACAGCAGCATAGCAGCATACATACATACAAGCGTGCGTATGTGCGAAAAGTGGCCCACTATGTTGGGCATGGACAGTGTGGGTCGGTGGTGACGTTGGTAGTGGGTTTGAGGAATGACATGGTTAGCCAGAGCCTGCAAATAAATAGCAAAAGAGCTTGCTCGCTCGCTCGCTACAGCATCACAGCGCACTCACACTTAGCATACACATATGTACATACATACGTGCATATGTGTGAGAGTGTGTGTGTCATAGCAGCAACAACTAACGTACATAATACTAATACAATATTAGAAACTTTCCGAGCGAATACAGTGCAGCGTCGGCAATTGGCATCCGACTGGAATCTAATCCAACGGCAATGCAATATTTTCCATTACAAATAAATATAGAATTTCACTACAATTGCAAGTTGCTAGCATTGCAATGCGCGCGCTGGGCATATGCCGAGCATATTGTAGCTAACAACAGCAACAACAACTTTGAAAACAATAACAACAATGATTATAGAATAACAGCAGCAACGTCGTCGCCAACAACTTCACTCGCCGCTGCCGCTGCCACACCGCAACCGCAATTCTGTCACTCTCACTTTTGCCCCCGCACACCTCTAGACGCCATCCGCTCACACCCGACGCCTTTGGCTAGCAGCCCTACCAGCTCAAACTTAAAAGCTCACACCGAAGACCCAAAGTGTAACTGAAACTGAAGCTTCCTGTGCTCATTTCCGTTGCTGCAAAGTGCCCCATTCTGCCCGCCAACAATTCTCGCCCTCATGCACCTCGCCCGCAATGGCAACTCCAGCTACAGCTGGCTCGCTTTTCTATATCCAACGCCTTCATCGCCTCCCCTGCCAGCGCACTAAAAATTTACTAAAACTATTTGCTGCCTCCATAGTTTCCAGTTACGCTATAAATTCATACATTCATTACCACCACATTCAAGAAGACAACAACAACAACAACAACAACAACAGACAATGAGAAAGCGGACAATCCATCCGACGCCCACCCCCACACATACACACAAGTTAAACATAATCGCCAGCCCGTAAAGCATGCGAACGCATACACACACACATATACCTACTACACACATACATGTACATTGCATGAAACAGCACAAGATGGATTGTAGTTTTATGCTTATAAAGTAATAAATAGTACGTAAATACAAACGCAAGTGTTTGCTCGACCGGCAGACAGACGACGAGACGAAGCGACAAAGTGCCTGCCTGCCCGTGCGTCCGTCCCATCCGTCCATAACACTGTCTATGGTACGCACATAGTGGCCCACCCAACACAGCAACACTCACACACGTCTGCTTAATACGTTCGCCACAAATAATCCTCAACTTCTGCTCGTGCACCCTTTCGCTTCTTTTCGGCTTCTTCTGCTCGAGAGCAGCTCGCAGTTCGCCAGATTCCTCGTCTTCATCGACTTCTTCACACACAATTTCCACAAATTTTTCCGTACATTTGTCTTCGTTTGTTTATGCTTCTAGCTTCATGCCTAGGATTCGACTTAGTGTTTGTACACGAGTAGTCTACGAAAAGGTAATCGGTATGGCTGTAACCGGTACAGTTCAAATAGTACAACTGATTACTTTTAATATTGTTAGCCAAAGAACAATTGCTTACTTTCATACAAAAATATGCTTTTGTTTGGTTTTGGCTTTGTAAGTTTAAATAAATTCGCCAAAAAATTTTAGGTTGGGACAGTTAAACTTGCTCCATCTGCTAACTTTTTGTCTAAGTGCAGCCGAAGCCGAGTTTTAGGCCGTAGCCGAATAATCAGTCGCTTTTTAGTACTTGTATGTCAATTGTCTGCTGCTGTCGGACTGACAGGGTAAAAAGTCCGCACACACACAAGCAAAAGCACAAATACAGACTCACAACATGAACATAAGTACACACACACACACAATCTCCACATAGAACTACGCAAAAACTTCAGCTGTGCTCCTACACAAACCCACATTCGCATTAGTTCTGCTCTGTGCTGCCGCTCGCCGCACTCCGCTCGCACACACTAGCCCACATCCCCCCACACTAGCTCACTTCCAAGTCCAACCACATCGTTCATCATTCCAGCCATTCTAATTCTGCTTTAATGAATTACGCAATCTGAAAACTACGTACATTTAATTCGAATTTCGAATTCACAATTTTGCGCCGGCAACGAAGCCCAAAACTTTGCCACTATCCACCCACCGCCTACCCGCCGGCTGTCCACCCACTGCCGCCCACTAGCCACAGCCGCCATATCATGCCCAACATTCACTAGCACTATCAACCCCTTCTCACATTCATCCAAATATGCCTAAACCCGAGTCTAGTGCCACGTTACCCCTCTCCCTCTTCGCTCAAAACTGTAGCAACAATAAACAATTGGCCAACTTGCTCCGTTCCACTTGCAGTGCCAGGAAAAACGATTCCTACGACACGTTAGCTTGTAAGCAACCAACCCAAATCAACCCCACCACTCCTGCCCCCGCAAAAAAGGTCGTGCGCCCACCGACTCGCCTGCCGCATACAACCATTCAACGATTCCAACGCATGTCCTTGCAATTGTTCCTCAAAGAGAGAAAAAACATTATTTCACATATAATATTTGTAACTTTGCAAACATGTTTGTCGATGATGTATTGTAGGAAACAAACACACACACACACACTCACTATAAAAGCATGCATGAGCGAGATGAAGCGAGCAGCGAGTCAACATCCTGCCAACGGGCATGGCTGTATCTGTGTGAGCGAGAGCGCGCTATGATTTGGCCGAACGACCGACCGACTGACCGACCGACCGCCCGAGCAGCTGACTGCCTGTCGGCATAACGAACTGACAGATGAAGCGCTCTCTTCCAAATCGAAATGCCAAAACGCCTATTGCTATGCCACGTTCGGCCGCCTCTCACGCGGCTAAGCGTTGTCGACATGCCGCATGAGGCAGGCAATACGTCAAACTAGCCGCATCAATATTATCGCCGCCCCGTATGAAATACGATGTGAGCGGGCGGGTGAGGGGAAGTTAGTCGTGGCATGGCCAAACGCAAGGGCGGTAGGTGAAAAGAAGCAGGGCGCTGACGAAGGCGGCAGCAACTCCTCTCGTCTAATGGCACTTGTTACTATCAGTACTGCAAAAATAAAAACAACAACAACAATCAGCAAGGAGATTCTCTCTAAGACTAGCACAAAACAATGGAGCCTGATGTCCCCAAGAAATGCCATCGAGAAGTATGCAGGAAGAGACTAGCCAAAGAGACGAACTGCTGTAAGAGGAAGAAAGAGGAAGAAAGAGCAAAACGAACCCAACAGCCAACTGTCAGACGTAATGACCGCCAAGACAGTCGAAGTGACACTAAGCACAATGGAGTGTCTGTATGTCTGTGCGACTGCTAATGGTTATGTGTGCATGCGCGTGTGTGTGTGTGTGTGACACACATACACACTGCTGCCGCAAAGTGCAAGGAAACTTGTAGTACCCCAAGTACGTAACATGTGAGCGACCCGAAAATAAAATAAAGCATCTTTTTGGCAATGCCCTAAGACGCCAGCGCGCTCTAGTACAGGCGGGCTGAAGGGCGGCGGGATGACGGGGTGACGGACGCCCGAATAAGTGCGGGCCGAGAAATTGATAGATGAGTTATGGGAGAGTGTGTGCGCTGCGCTCACCGTCTTGTAGCAGCAGCGGGAGGAGAAGAAGGGACAGGCAGACGAACTTAGAAAAGGCCGAAGAAGCAGACACACGCTATATGTGTACGTATTGGTGTTAGTGTTTGTGCGAGTAAGTGAAAATGAGCGCTTGTGTGTTGAGCACGAATTGCCGTAGTATGAAGGAATTGCGGGGTGTAGGGCAGTATGGGTTGGTGCTTTGGGTGTTTCGGCATGCGCGCGCTTATGCGTGTGTGTTTGTGTGTGCAGAATGTGAGTGTAAGTGTGTCGACGGTACATAATACATCAATTGCAAAAAGATAGCCGTTTGCCAGTGTACTAACACGTACATATGTATGTGTGCATGTGTATGTGTTGATGTAGGTGTAAATGCATGCGTGTATGTGCGTTTGTCAGATACTTTGGCGTAACAATTCGCCAACTCGTGTTTCCGAAAGCAAGCTAAGATACATTTATTATGTGCGAAAGATGTACACAAACCATTTATCCTTTTTAGTTTTGCTTCCTTCACTCATTGTAGCGTTTCTATTTGTTGTTGTATAGTTGTTGTAGTGGCTGTTGTTGTTGTTGTTAGTGTTTTTGTTGTAATTGCTGGGCTTACGAAAACGGGATAAGCGGCACAACATGCGCATAACTGATTGCGTGTGTATGCGCTCAAGTATGTGTGTGTGTGTGTATCTTAGGCTTTTTTGTATTCAACTTCCTCATTTTGCATTAGCAAATACTACACAAATGTCTGTTAGAATACAAAACAATCTTTTAATAGTAAGAAAAAGGTATGCTTGTTATCATAGTGTCCTTTAGCTTTGGCTCCTGTATAGATATAACAAGCACATTTTAAATATACATTTATTCTACATTTTGACTCGCCACAACGGAAAAGGCAAAAGTTAAATAATTTCTGAAAGAAAAAGTAGTAGTTTATTAAAAGGTTGATTTTCTTTGTGTTAGTTTTAATATCGCAAAACAATTTTCTAATAATTAAAAGCCAGCATTTGAGCTTGTTACAATCCATTTATGATCTGTTCGGGCATATGACTTTAGTCCTGGTAATTTAAATTTTTTGAAAGTTTTTCTTTTTGTTTGATTTTGAATGAAGTTTTTAGATTCGACTCAGTCTGGTATATATTTGCTACTAAGAGACTGGATGTTTATAGAAGCCTGGATCCCTACTCAAACTTAATCTAAGTCTGGTATTTCTAAAAATTCTTTCTTTGACATATCTACTGAATTCAATTTTGCAATATCATTAGTTCACAGAAAATTATTTAAATTGCAAACTTTTTTTCGAAAACAGGTTTTTGCTCTATAGTGCAGGATTGCAGATTGAATAGGATTTTCGAATTTCAATAAAATTTGTTCTTCAGATGAAAAATTAATTTTTCTGATACTCGACAATTTCGAATCATTTCGAATGCTAAAATATATCTGATCCACAGAGTCGCTGTTTTTCCAGCTGCAGAATTCACAGACGATGTGAAGCTATACAATTTTGTAGCTTATGTTTATGAAAACTTATTTTTTTACAACAACTTGACCGACTCCTGTTAAACATGCTTTTGCTGCGGAAGAATGCATTATAGAGTGAAGATTTTAAAATACACGCTCATAGCACATGCACACATGTACTACATATGCATGCAATAGATGTGCTGCCTGCGAGTGGGGGGCATCGTTATTTGAAAACTTTTCTCATTTCAAAGTTAAAACAGCAAACAGCATTATCATCATCTCCATCAACATTCGTCACACAGATGAGAGCCTGCGAACCGTTGGGTAGTGCCAGCCAGCGCCCGTTCGAGGCAGCGCCAGCAGAGTCAGAGCCACAGCCGGCACACACGCCGCCATAGTCATAGTAGCAGCAGTGCTCGCGTGTGACCTGGCATTTGTTACAGCGTCAGCGACAGCGGCACCGGCACAGCTTCTAACCCCGATACACCAATACCAATACACAACATGCCAAAGGAGTTTTCCGTTTTACAGCAAATGCGCTTGTCTCACATGTGATTCGGCCCGCTCATTGCAAAGAAAAGTAAAAATACCTACACCCACAACAACAAAAACAACAACAATGGGGAGTTAAACTTGGCACGGGCAGCAGCAAAAACTTGGTTTTGCCATTTTTCTTATTTCATCCTCGACGACGTGTTCTACACGCCGCACTGCAACGCTGTCCGCCTGTCGCCCATCATCTTGGCTCGTACTGTCCGCCTACTTTTGCTGCCGTGCTTCTGCCCACTCGCCTGCCTTTTTGCGAAATGTCCCGGCAGTAGTTCATATATCACTTAAAACAGCCGCACATGTTCGACGCTTTCGCTTTCAATTTCAAATGCCATCTAAAAGATATTTCGGGCAAAAGGACTTTGTTTGTACGAATGCGAGTATGTACCTAGCAACAACAACAAGAACGATGGCAGCAAAAAAAGACAAAAACTTGTTTACAAACTTTAAACAAAATTTGTTTTCTTTTTTATTTATTTCGATTTTCGGACGTGCATGGCCAAAACAAAAAAAACACGAAGCGTTCCTGGCAAAAGGACGAGCATGTGAAGCGGTCCTTGGAACTGAAAAGTAAACACAAACTGCACGAAAAATGAAGAAAAGTTTCAGAGTTGTTGTAAGCCCGCCTTTTGCACGACTTGCGCGTGTGTGCGTGTGTGTGTGTTGGTGGGGTGGCCAAGATCCTTTGTGCTTTCAGCATATGCAGCATAGCTCATATACATAAACACACACAAATACGCGCGCAAGCAGGGTTACGCGTCACATGTATGTGCGTAAGTGTGTGTGAGAGATAAATAGATGGATTGTCCTTTCAAATGTTAGTTGACATATTCCGGGTTGCTTTATCTTCGAAGCCGTAACTGGCTGTGTCAGTGTTCCGACGGAACTAGTCAGCAATTTAATGCCTTCCATGAACTTGTATGCCGAAAGTGGAAGCAGAAGAATGTGCATGTGGCTGCCTTAAAGCCGCTTTTCTAATTAGTCGCCTTACAGTCAGCGAAGTTCCCCCCGCTTAAAGGCGACGCCTGTATTGAAGCGCGGAAATCAGTTTGATAGAGCTCAAATTTTACGACTTTTCGACGATTGTGGACGCGGAATTTTGTTTGGTCAGCATGTTAATCACTTCAGCTGGGCATGGTCTTCACATCAAAATTAATCTGACTGTGTACTCAAACTCCCTCGCGACAAATACTTATCAAATTCCTGCCCATCATAAAACGCTTCAACCACAATTCGTCCTTTCGCCTTGAAAATGTCTTGCGTGCTTTCGAAAATATATACATCCTACCAGCTTCATTCTTTGTTTCTTCTAATTTTGTATGAAATTATGTGTTTTATTACACATTCTCGAGAAACTTGCATAAAAATAAAATTGGTAATAAAAATTAATATAAAATGCTGTGTTTGCAACTGTATGTATGATGTGTGTGTGTGTATGTCGAAAGTCGTATTTCGGCTTGAGTGGACATGCATGCGGAAGGAAGCATGTGTAGAGCAGCAACAAAACCGCCTTCTGCCAGCCTCAGCTCCCCGCGACTCTGTTGCAATGTAACTTTTTTTATAGTTTTCCTATCTGCGTAGATATTTCCGGTTAGATAGTTATTACTTTATATATGCTCACTGTGTATGTAAAGTACATAAACATCTAGACTGCTAGCATTTGAGTGTAATAAAACCATAACAATTATAACAACAAATCATTGTACTTATATTGTTAAAGAATGCGCGGAAAGTAAAGCGAATTTTTGAACAAATTGTTTCATGCACCCGAGGCTAAAGAAAGATTACATCAAAATTTAATTGAGAAAAGGCTCAATTTCTTCTCTTCTTTTCGATTTATAAAATTTCCCCGATAGTACCGCAAATCTGTATGCAAAATTTTTTCTCGATATCAAACGAACTGTCGTTTTCTAGAATCTAGGAATGCCAAAAATCTCGTTCTCATGTCGTTTTCGAAATCGTTAATAATAGTTCTGTGGTCAAAATCAATAACGACTTAAGTCGACTTAAGACGAAATTGAGTTGACGTTACCACTGTATTCCTGACGTTGATGCGCATATTTTGTTCAAACCCCGGTATCTGTACCCATCTCAGAAAAAGTTATTTAAAAAAAACACATGCACTTACATATGTTGATGTGCACACTTGTTTTTCAAATTTCGAATTGCATTTTCTCGAAACAGTTGTTTTCGACTTAAGTCGTTATTGCATATGACCACAGTGTTTTCTCCGCTAAAAGTTCGAGAATTTTATCTTTCGTGAAATTGAAATTTGTAGAGATTGAAATTGAAAGCTCTAATCCAATATATGCATTTGTATATAGTGTCTTTCTTTTGTGTTCTATATACAATAAGTAGTATTCAAATCTAGCGGAAAAGCGAATCAATCTGTTTCTAACCCAAGCCTATGTTAGTGTGAGAACTAGCTCAAAGGAACTGCTCTTGAAGTGCAGATTTATGATATAATTTTGAAAAAATCTTCAACGATTAAATAAGAATGTACAAGTATTTAGTGTATTTGTTATAAATGAGACAAAGAACTTTTTGCCTTATAGACAACTCATCACTCTAAGCTATTGCTAGCGTTTTTTCTTTAATGTATTTTCGAAATTTCCAGTTATTAAGTAATAAATTTATACGCTGATAATAATCGCCGTATCGAAGAGCGTATTTCGGGCGCACCTTTCGCCATTACGGCTGTGCGTACAACATTATTATATCGCGCGGGAATGCAACCCTTTGGCGGAATTGCTTCAGCCACGCCAGCCCATCGGCCTAATGTCTGGCGGGCGCGAGGCACTAGCATTATAGGCATATTCGCACCCCGTAACAACAACAACAACAAAGTGGGTTAGTTCAAGTGATTTATTTATGATATTTATTACTTCTATAGAAATGTAGCTAATTTTCTAAAAAGCGTAGTAGCTGCGTATTAAAAACTTCAGACAAAACCTTAACGCTAATCTTTGTATGTATGTATGTATGTATTTGTATGCTGGTGTGTGCTTGTTGTTTGTATTTTCTTGCCTGGCACAATCTCAATATTCAGAGCTACGCAAATGAGTATATTTCGACCGACAGCCAAAGGTGGTTAACAGTACTGAGACATGCAATCCGGCGCCTCTGCCGCCATTGATGTGCGCGTCTCTTCGCCACCAAGCAAAGAATTTCCCAAGCAAATCATAGCATTCACTTCGATCTACAATGGCCATTAAGGCCAAAGGGCGCTGCAGAAGCAGCCCGGACAGAGGGTGCAGCAAATGAACCGATGTCGTTGCTGCAAAATTGATGAACTCTGAACCAAGCCCAATTCGACCCACTCTACTCGCTCGAATTAGCAGCTCGAATGTATTTTAGATTTGCACAGAAAACTGACGTTTTTCCGCAATGCGCATAGAAGGCCTTTTCCTTCACAGGTCTTGGCTAACTTAAATATAATTAGTAGACGCTTTTGAGGGGGAATGCAGAAAAATATTGACAGTATTGTGTTGCGGTTTAATTGTGTATAGTCATAGTCTTATGAATGATGCCCTTAAGTTATTTCCAGCTGTAGTCTATTTCTTTTAATGTTCTTATCTTAAAAGAAGCTTCCTCTAATTAAATTTGTACAGCCAATTTGTCGTATAAGTTCAATAGTGTACTAATTAAGCCCTCTTCTGGCAAAAGTCACAATTCAATATTATATATGACGCGCCCAGAGCAAAAACGACTTTTATATCTGCACAGCGCATGTGCGCAATGAGGCGAAAATTGACACTCGAAGCGTTTTTGCTCTGTGCGCGTCATATCAATTGATACTTTTTTTTATGAAAAACTTACGTTTACGACGCTTTCTGAAAATTGCATTCTTAAATAAAAATTTTTGTATCTGTAAGCGATGCAATTGTTCTTATTTTAAGATAAATTATTAGAATTTTTTTTGTGTGGACAATTTTCGGTCATTAAATTCCCAGCGCATGGTTATTATAGTCTTTTTCAACAGTATTCACGAACAAATGAAAAAACTTTTTGTAAATATTTTAATATCATTTCTATAAATTGATAAAATTTTAAAATCTTTGCTTAAAGACAAGAAATAGCTATTAAAATTTATTTATTTTACGAGCTAAATGGAAATCAGTTTGTTCCTTCAGGTGCTCCTTCCCCTTCAAATTGCATACACGAATAATCGTTAGAAGGGAAGGCGTGAGCAAATCTAATCCTTGGGGGTGCGTAAAAGTGATATAAATTTAATTGTCACACTTCGATTAACACACTTTATAAGCGCGCGCACACACACACACACATGTGCATAAGTGCAAGATACAGCTGAACGCACAAATGCATGCTGGCAAATGGGACCTCCGCTTGTCTGTATCAAACCGCCAACCACCGACCTACGATACCCATACAGCGGGCACCCCCCTACCGACAGCTAAAACAACTTACTTCGAGCAGAAGATTTAGCATTTTCCGAAAAGATGCAAGTCTCTGCAATAGTTTACAAAAATAGAACCGCACCGAACTGATCAAATGAAATATTCATGCTTCAAACGGACACCTGTCACACTTGCTCACTCTATCATGCTATGCAGAACAAGGACACTTTCAGCTATTCGGGTGCAAGTTGATGTGGCATGTGTGTGTGTGGGTATGTGTGTGAATGTAGGGGAAGGGTGGTGTTTGTCTAAGCGTGCACATATTGAAAATTGAGTTTGCATTTTATATTTGATTAATTATGCATATACACATAATACGCACTCACCCATGCACACACACACTCATACTAAATGCAGTTTAGATATTTTTAAACTATTTCATAGATATTTTGTGAGTGTTTTGTGCGCGTGTATGTGTGTGGAAGTATCTTTGTCCCTTTTACTTTGGCACTAACAAGTCACATGGAAGAATGAGTGCATTCTCACTGTCTGCGCCTGTCTCTACAAAGACTTTGTCACCTTCCCCACAAAACAACGCAGCTGCTCCGCCCACTTAATTAAATAATTGCTCAATTGCATCTGCTGGCCGGTCAAACGACCTGCTCAAAGATACATAACAGCACTATTTTGCATATTTCATAGACAGCCAATGCAAGCGCATGCAACTGTCATTGTGGGTTTGGCTTTGCTGCTGCAAAGATACAGATGCCCACGCACACACAGATACAAAGACTTGAAGAAAAACAAAAATTGTACTTCCTTCTGAGTTGACACGAACAAAAGAATACAATAGTACAAACTTTCTTTCTCATCATTTATTTAAACAGCACATGCATACATGCATGCAAATGTTGGAGTGTGTGTGACACACATACATACACCTTGCAGCACATTGTATGCACTTCGACAAACATATGTATTTAGTAGAAAAGGCGGCAACAATTTCAACAAACTTATCGGAAATTGCTTAATCAAATTCAAATGCTCAAAGGTAGAGCCAATCCTTTTGTGAAAAACGCAGTAGATATACTGTGTTCCTGTTAAAACTCTACTCCTCTCCCCCCAACCTCGCCCCCCCCTCCCCCTCCCCTACTATCAGATATGCATACGCTGCAATGTGTATAAATTTCCAAAAACTCTCATACTAATTTCCCCTATTCATATTTATTTCATTATTTTTGTTGTTGTTTGGCAATATTCATGAATTAAATTGTGTTGTCTGCTAATATGCATTCACTAAATATTATCGAATATTGAAAATGGTATGATGCACGCGATAGTTTTGCTATAGACACAACCCCAAGGGCTAATGGTGGAAAAATCAAGCCCGAAGCACTCCCTGTTCAAAAATTACGCCTACTCATTTTCTTGATATTGCTCAAATATGTGTGTGTGTGTGATTTGGTGTGGTATGTGTGTGAGTGTTTACTTATGACTATATTTCGGTCTATGCTCATTTGAATGCCTTTGATAGCACACCTAAAATGGCATAAAAATAGAAACACCTCAAAAGGCTACAATTAAAATTCCGCACTAATTTAAGTAAGAGGTCGTCTTATAGTCACTGTGACTACATATACAAAGCCTTCGCACCTTTTAAACTATGCCTATGTATAAGTGGTAATGGGCAATTTGCCATATTCCCTTTTAGTATTGTTCGAATTTGCTTAAAGCTCATCAAATTGTCAATATTTCAGTGCTATATGTAATATTTGTTCCATTTGATTCTCGTTACACTCTTGGTCAAAATTTGTTTAGGATTTTTTTCTTTTTTGAAGCATAAATTGTGCACCTTTAAAAATATGCCAAAGTTAATTGGTTTTTATACTAGAACATTTTAGAGTTTTCTACTCCAGTAGAACTCGTTGAAATTCTGTAGCAGTGCTTGCCATCTAAGAACCTTACGAACGTGGTCCTAGAATATAATAGAGCTGGGTCACGTATCTGCCTGTTGATGAGGAAAAATCTGCAAGCACTCAAGCTATTAAGCCCATTGTACTTGGATGAGCCATATGCAAATTTTGAGAAAGCAGACAGTGTTGGAAATTGGGTTGTTGTAAAGAAAATTCTGGAAATTCGTCTTATGTAAAATCGTTATTATATTTCAAAAGTCGGCAGAACGTGTTTGTTGTTGTAACTTTTATTGTAAAAAGTTCAATTCTTTCGCCTCATTACATTTTGTTCTTTAATACAAATATCTATATGCCATGAAATATGTATTTTTTTGTGTTTGTTGCATTTTGTTACGCATCCACTTATTATTTTGAAGTAGTTTTTAGATAATATTTATATGCACTTGCACTGACCGTGATCTGTAAAATGAAGTTTTCGAATTGGCTACCAAAAATTATGTTTACGCATTTTATTTTATATTTTTACATTATATCTAAAAGCAAACAAAAATCAGCTGTTTAGTTTTTAATTGGCACATTTTAATTTTTCGTTAAGTATACATTTACAATTGGCTCTGTATATATATACACGACAGTATATAGTTTCGATGTTTTGAAATTGAAAAAAAGCAATTCTAACTGTTAGAACTGAATGTTTCCCCTCGCACAACTTTGAAGGCTGTACAAATTGGTAAAAGAAATTCCATTAAACAAAATTGGCTGTAAGTGAATAAGAACAAAACATGCAAACAAATGTATCAAAATTATTTCTAAAAACAAATTGTAATATAAGCAAAACTCTAAGATTTCAAGAAATCTGAAATGTGATGTGAAAATTTTGTAAGTGTAAGTATTCAGTTCTGCTGTTGTTGCTGTTGCTGCCGCACTAAAATTGAAATCGAAATTGAAATTTTATATTAAGCAAATTATGGACAAAATTTTGAAATTGATCTCTGTTAATCCAGATCTAGGTCAAATGCAGCAAAATTACGAGCATATTTTGCATTACACTACTACATATGTATGCATCTGTATGTACTCTTATATGTATGTACCTTAAAATACATACATATGTATGAATACATGTATGTATGTATGTATTGCAGCATATAAAGCTAGACATGCATATTGCCCGCAGCACTAAACAACAACCAACTATATACGATTTCTGTTTTCAATTGATTTGCTCCAACTACCAACGAACATGCCAAACGATCGATGTCGCCGCTCCCTGCTACCACCAACCTACCACAGCCGCCGACATGCAGCACAAGTTCGGAACATTCCTCAACACGCCCATCAAGGAGGAGATCGTCGACGAAAAGGCGCACGACGCGCTGCAGCAGCACGCCTCCCCCTCGGCCTTGGCGCATTGCCACGAGCGCAGTAGTAAGCGCTGCAAAATGGAGGGCTTGGCGACACCGCGGCGGCGTCAGCAGCAACATCATCCGCCACACAGCAGCAGTCGAGTGCGAAGGCACAACAACAACAATTCGAAGAATCGCTCGGCAAACTCGTCGCCCACGCCGTCGATACGCTCGTGGAACGACAGCGAGGAGGAGCACTTCGTGGACGAACGTTCTTCGTCAGCGTCCTCGGCGATTTCGCTAACGGTAAAGAGCTCGCGCCACAAAACCGAATCGACGTTATACCAAACATTGCTGATGAAGCAGGAGCAACAGCAGAAGCAGCAGCAGCAGCAACAACGGCAGCAGCAGCAACAACAACAACAACAACAACAACACCAACAGTCCTTAAACGAGCGCGAACAACAACGCCATGAACATCAGCAGCAACAAGAGCAACAGCAGCAGCAGCAGCAGCAACAATATCTCGATGAATTGCAGCAATCCGCTGTTAGCCACCAGCAGCAGCTGACCGCCAACCTTTTTATGGCGCGCACGATCGCGCTCAGTCGCACGCGCGACTTTCCCGAGCTCTTCCAGAACACCTCGGCCGCAGCGGTAGCAGCTGCAGCAGCTGCTGCCGCCGCCACAGCCGCCACGGCCTCAGCATCGGCTTCGGCCGTCGGTGGAGCCAGCGGCAATGTCGCCGCCGCTGCTGCCGTCAGTGGCAGCAGCAATTACATGCTGCCTTGTCCGTTGTGCGAGACGCCGCTGGAGCAGCGCGTCTTCCGCCAGCACCTCGATCGCCATTATCCGCGCGATAGTCCCGTCTGCCCGGTGATCGAGTGCGGCCGCCGCTTCGCGCATCCCAATTCGGTGCGCAACCACATGCGCATCAAGCACACGCTGCAGTGGGCCAAAATGAAGGCGATGCGCTCCTCGGGCGGCCCCTTTGCCGGCGGCCCAGATTTCAAATGAAACTGTGAAAGTATTTAGCTATGCAAGGCGCCCATGGAGCACACTTTACGGGCTGCAGCTATGGAAAGCAGTTAATCGAACCAACTGTAGCTGTGCTCCAGAAATCCCTCATGCCAGCTGTTGAGCTGAGGCTTAAGTCGCTTTTTAGCCTGACATAACAGTTGCTCCCGAGCGTGTTGGCAGAAAATAACCGTAGAGCGTAGAAAATAGTACTGCTTGAGATTCGGAAGCATACGATCAAAGAATATATAACATATAAAATCAGAGCACTCATATATGAAAACTTAATTATTGTCGGTCCTGGTGGAGACTGAGAGCTTTGAGAGAGCCTTTGGTTTTCGATTGCAGGGCGGATCGTTATAATTCGAAAGAATAGTAACACAGTCTGGAGAGTGCATCGATATGTTACAAACTGTCATATAAAAACTGTGCTCCTTTGAGATACGCATTCTATATGTTGCATATTCTTTGATATAAGCAAACGCTAGAAGAAAAATTAGGCATATAATTTAGGAATCCCAAATCCGAAAGGCCTTTACTACTGCAGAACTGCAGACCCATGCCGCTGTGCTCATCGTCGTGCTGTGTCCTCGCTTACAGCGCTAGCCTAACTAAGCTCCTTGCCAACTTGTACAGTGAAATCTGTGAAGATGAGGCAACACTTTGTTTTACAATTTGTGCAACTTCACAGTTTTCATTGTATTTATTACAGATTCGAATTTAGATCGCTTGAAATTGAGAAATGCCCGAAATGTTATGCGGGCTACCATAACTTGGCTTGCTCGCTCAGTTTTCCGTCTATTAAATAGACCTAAACCCGTGGCGGCGACTCACACCAGCTAAACCAACGTTACGTTCCTATATTATGTATTATGCAACTATTTTATAAGTTTACAGGTGAGCAATTAAATAAAGCCACTTGAATAAAAGCATCCTATTAACACATAAGTTTTTCGTCGAAGTCGAAGGAAGAGCAAGTCTGTGAGAAGGACGAACTATGCTAGCGTCGTAGAGTGTCAAGACAGAGGCTCTACAACAAAAAAAGCAGTATTAAATTAAATGCTATACAAAACTATAATTGTATATTAGATGAATGTAGAAGGAGGGTACATAGAGAAGAAAGAAACTAACGCTAAATTAGAAATGTGCATAATTTGCAAAAATATACAGTACGCTACACAATTATTACAACTATTGAATATTGAAACAAAATAGAATGTGCCTGCATAAAATGTACTAATTTTAGCCAAAAATTACTAAATATTAAAGAGCAAAAGCAAATGAAAACATTTTATTAGCAAACGAAATATGAATTAGTAAGCGAGAGAATATTGATAGCAAAACTAACTAACCGAAAGCTCAAATTTCATTACGAATTATAAGAATAATCCGAAGAATAATATGTTCCGTTGTATTTAAAGTGAGATTTGGTTCGAGCTTAAAGTTTACACACTTACATTTTACGAGCATATTCCATGATGAAAATTCAATAAACGATTTCAGTTCTTAGAGAGAATTCTTTACCTTAAGCCGAAACGGGCATGCATGTACATGCCATTGTGACGTCAAAATTACGTCATTGGAATGATTTTAAATCAATTTTGACGTCATTCGAATGATTTGAAATCAATTTTAACGTCATTTAAGCTTTTTCTTTAAAAAAATTCAACGCTTTTTTCGCATTAAAAGGCTTTTGAAGAAATATTTTGTATTCTTTTGGAATTTAATCGAAATGATCAACCATCACTTTAATACCTTATCGACAAAACATCTTTGCCAACAATTTCAGAGAATTGGTATTCTGGCGAAAGTCACAAAATGCTCACAAGTACTGTAAAGCGGTCACAAACAAATGCGACGTTGACCGAAATTTAAGAAAAATTATGATTCTTTAAGTTATTAATACGAAAGATTAAAAAATTAGCAAGCCGATATCTAAATTTTGAAATACGTAATACAGGTTCCTACTAAATTAATCAAAATAAGAGTAATTAACAAGAAATAAAAAAGTCGAAAAGAAAGAAAATTATAACGGCATTCCACGGTGTCAATTTATTTATTATATATTGAATTACACCTAAGTAATGTATTATTTACTGTTTGTCTGCAGACATCGGCGAATGTGTTCCGAAACTGTTTCATTTGAAATTGTAACTGTAACTGTTGGGGTGTAACTGCTTTAACGTAGTGCGCTCTCGCGGTGTAGTGCAAAAGATGGCAAATATATATGATATATATTTTGAAAATAGAAAGCAAAAGCAGAAAGCGAACGAAAAACAAATAAAAATCTACTAAATAAAATGCAACCAAATGTTGAGTTTTGAAATTTCCGCGCAATACTCTTCTTAGTATCCTACGATTGCTCTTCGATTGATCTCTAACATTGCTCCTCTTTTCTCTCTTTCTCTCTCTGCCGCTGCTTATGCTCGGTTTAGTTTCTCGTCGCTCGCTGGAAATGCGCGTACGCGCCACCGATCCTCGGCCTTGTCCCAAATGTGGAAAGATTTACCGCTCGGCGCACACGCTGCGCACCCATCTCGAGGACAAGCACACCGTCTGTCCCGGCTACCGCTGCGTTCTGTGCGGTACCGTCGCCAAGTCACGCAACTCGCTGCACTCGCACATGTCGCGCCAGCATCGCGGCATCTCCACCAAGGATCTGCCTGTGCTGCCCATGCCGAGCGCCTTCGATCCGGAACTGGCGTCGCGTCTGCTGGCCAAGGCCGGCGTGAAAATCACACCGGCGGAGCTGCGTGCTCGCGCCTCACCCACCAGCGGTGGCAGCGGCGGCAGCGGCCAATCCAAAATGAACAACGCCGGTGGCGGCGGCGGCAACGATGACGTCGAGGACTCCGACGACGATCCCGAGGATTTGACGACCGGCAGCGGCGGCTATGGTGTGAGCTCTGCCGGCGGCAGCAACAACGGCGGCAACGACTTGAGCCGCTACCACGAAAATTTGCTGAGCAATTTCGGACACGCCAATAACACCATTTCACGCATACGTAACGAGGCCGCGGCGGCAGCAGCGGTAGCCGCGCTGGGCCAGCAGAAGGACCTCGTCGGTGTGCCACAAATACCCACCAGCAACGCTGCCGGACAGTCGCTCCTCGACACGTACTTGCAATTCATAACGGAAAATACATTTGGTGAGTTTGGAAGAATGAAAAATATGCTAGGAGCCTTTAGACGAATTTCGACGGTTTCGTTCCAGAAGAGTAGATCAAATCGCGAAGACAGTTCGGGATAAAAAAATCACTAGACCATTTTACATATCGATTTTCGCGTGCCGTTGTTAAGCATGCAGAAATGTAAAAATTGATAATCTAGTCAAAGTACACTTGAAAGAAACCGTCGAATTTTTGATCACGACTTTTTACTAATTCCAATTGCAACGTTTGTCTTATTAAATGATTCTTACTCTTGACAGGCATGGGCATGTCGCAGGAGCACGCCGCTGCGGCTGCGTTGCACGCGGCCAAAATGGCGCAACTGAACGCAATGGGACATGGACTGGACAAACTGCCGCCCGGATTGCTGCCGCCACAGTTCGGCGATTTGGCCAAAATAACGGCGCCTGGTGTAAGCTTCGGCAGCGGCATCACCACGGGCGGTCTCACCATTGAGCCAGTTGGCGCGCGGGACCGCGACCAGCTCAGCCTGACATCGCCCAACGAGAACGGGCCCACATCGCTGTCTATCGGCGGCAACAACGCCGCGCATGCCGACATACGACGTGACCCCTCGGAGCCCATGGATCTGGGACTCGACAACAATCAGTCTGGCAGCAACAACGAGGCCATTAACTCGGAGCCGGAAGACAACTACTCAGAAGACGAAGGCGTGCACAATACGTAAAGACGCAACTGAACTCCACGCACAGGTGGGGAAGAGCTCTTGGCGTGGCGTTAATGTTAATGGTCGTATATAGTAAATAGTATATACCTCATATATATATTTATAGCATGTAATGCATGCATACATACGAGCAGTTGCAATCGTAAACGTTGTATACTTAAAACCGAAACGAAAAGCCTTAACTACGTATACCAGTTTATAACACTTTATACCAGTTTATACAAAACAGACATTAGCCCAACTTTCAAGCCGCCTGCGCATATAAATTTTGGGCGTGCTGCTAACGGCGTATACGATTTACGATTAACGATGATTTTGGATTAAAAAAAACTATGAGAAAAGCAAAATTTTCAGTAGCGAATTGATTAGGTTGAAGGAGAGGTGACGGTGTAACGAAATATGTAAATAGATGCAACCAAACACAAACCCACCCACACACACACACAGGCAGGCAAACTTTCATAGAATGTATATGTAGTAGTAGCACGGATGCAAACGGACGAAGCTAGCTTAAGCATGTATGTGTAATGTTTCGAAGCAATTCAAAGGAATTTGAAGCGATTCTGAAATCGAGCGAATTCCAACAACATTAGGTGTCGATTTAAGAAAATAACGTTTAGCCAATGGCAAATTGTTGCTGAGCAAAGTTGCCGCCAATTCGAATCTTACTTGAAACTCTTGATAGAAACGGTTCAAAAGCAGCTTATACCATAGTACATGTAACAAATCATAATGAATTCCGAAGCAAAATGCAAGAAAAAGTTTATGAAAAATTGTAATTCAAATATTTGCCCGATTTCGATATACAGATACGCCGCATTCAAATGTTTAGGCAATTATTGTTGAAGTAGCTTGTTAGCGTGTAAGTAATCACAAAACACACACACACACAAAGAAGCAAAAATACATGCGTGTATTTGTAGTTGCACCTAAGGTATGTATGCAAATGTATGTTGTATATATATGTATAAACACACACACACTGACTTTTGTCGTTGAAGCAATATACCATTTTGAAATGTCGTCTACATTTTTTTAGCTTAAACCGAATACTACGATAGTTTTTTGTGAGTTTTCGCAATTTTACTTTTTCTTTGTAAAGCAGTCATTTTGACAGTAGCTATTGTTGTGTGACGAATTGGTTAATACAATAATTATAAAGGTACATATGTACATACTCGTATACAAAAAAGTGAATCCCTTACGTAGCAAGTTTCATTACTATATAAACAATATAGCAGAACACACACACACAAGCATCAATTCAAATGTGCCATTCAGTTAACGTACTCGCTTCCGTCAACTACTTCCATACACCATTACAACAGACGCATCAAATAATGCTACCTACTCAGGAAAATTGAAACGCATTCCTTCCGCAGCTACACACACACACACACACACTCACTCGAACTACCTCAGTCGGTGGCGCGGCCACCCTCCCACAGCCACTTTCCACAAAGAACCGATTTCACTTTAAGCATTTTACAAAATAACCACAAGACATACTCACATGCACACATGCATGCATGCATGTGCATTTAGGACCTCGAACATAAGGCCACTTTTACACAATAGTTAATAACGATGCTTGCCAATTTTACTCGAATTAATATCGTTTGATAGATTAACAACACACAAAACTAGCATTACTCGATAAAGTATACATAAGCAAGCAACGCATTTAGCACTAGCGTTAAGACTATGAATTATATATGCATACATAAACACACACACACACGCAAATAAACAATATTGTACTTACATATTTGTACTTGGACTTGTAGTGTAACTTGTAACTTTAATTAACGCGTATTTATTGAATCGGCAGCGAGCAGCGCCTCGCCAATTATACCGCAACATACATACGAAGAAGTGCATGCAAACATATGTACATATATGTATGCTATGCATTTACGTACATCGGAGCTATAATAGACAGCTATAAAGTATCAGCACAATAACTTATACGCAGTGTTCATAAAAATATTGTCCAACTAACAGCAACTAGTATTTATATTCGATTCTTATGTACATGATTACATTTAAAATGCTACTAAATATGCACTTTTAATACTTTCAAGTACATACTTTCAAATGTGTATCTTAAAAACGTTCAAATATTTGGTAAAACTGCAAAGACTTCGAATGCTTTCAAATAATTGCAAAAGCTTTAAAAAACAGGAAAAAGTTAACGATATTTTACTGTTATGCGCTAATGTTTGCAAATACTATAAATACTTAAAAATACTTTCAAATACTTCTTGTAAGCTTGTAAATACTACAAATACCAAAATCATTTTAAAGATTTGCTAATACTGATAAATACTTGCAAGTAAATTTTATAGCGAAGCAGAAAAATGTATTTACAAAACCATTCATATTAAATGTGTTTGAATACTTCCAAGAATTTGAAAGTAATCTAAGTTTTTTTGTGAATGCGTTTCAAACGTGTAAGTGTTCGAAAGCAAATATTTTAAAGCAATTGAAGTCTGTAGTAGTATAAAACACATCTAACTACAGCACATACATATTTAGGTATCGAATACAGATACTAGCTGCTGGTAATACGGAGTATTTGTAGTTGAAATATATTTAAATACTGCAAGTAATGATTACTTTATAGCTCTGATGTATGCACACAACTATATGCAAATGCATATGGGCGGATACTTTAAAACAAAAACAAAAAATTTACAAAAATATTTGCATACATTCTAGAATAAGGAATCAGATTCAAGATTCTAGGATAAGCATATGTAAGAAACTAAAAAGAGCGCGCTAGAAAGCAGGGCATTTAAGCAAACACACACACACACACACACACACACACATGCAATTGAAATACCTCAGCATACTCAGCATTTTACATACATATTATTTTTATTTATGCTAATTTTTACAATTACCATTAGACTTTTTACATACATGTTTGTAATACAATATCCAATATACTCGTATATAACTTAATGACAACTTCCAACTGATTGTAAACGCAAACCTCATTTTCTGTGTAAGCAAATAGAAGGGCGATCGCGCTGCAGTGTCTGTCTGCGTAGCCTAACTTCAATGTGTTAGATCTAAAATAATTTCGTATAATTTGTGTGTTATTTTTTTAGTTTTAGTCAATATTTTAGCAACAACATAAAATGAAGAGAAAAACAAAAAGCTAAGCAAACTCTCCAAGAGTACTTTTTTTTGGTGTCCGTTCTCGTTTTGTAGCAGCGGACGAAAAAGAAGAAGAGTATATTATTCACACAGGCCTGCCTTCGTGTTATTTTAATAAGTCTACCTCAGATAATTAGAAAGCCGCGTGCTGGCCACTTTAAAGCACGTGGCAATATATGCTAAATATACCAGTTAATGTAGTGTTATACAGAATGTGTATGTAAGACTTTTATAATTTCACATTGTAGTTATATGTAAACAAACTTACAATTGGACTTCTTTCCTTATTTCTTTGTGCATTGATTCGATGCATAACTACAAAATACATATACATATTAGCAGTAGATATTGCTAAAGTAATCGAGAATGCAAATCGATGCTTACACGCTAAATAAATTTGTTTGTATACTTTATTTTGTGCTTTCATTTACTTGTTTCGAGTTATTTAAATTGGATCAAATATATTTTGATTTTATCGAATTTGGCAATTTGGGCTTTAGAAAATATTTAGCATCTGCAACAAGCCACAACGACAGCAAAAGGCTTTTGAACGGCTGTAGTCGAGCCTTAAAAATAATGCTTAATTTTAAACGCAGCTTTGCTATAAAAAAGTTTTTAATGAAAACATTTTCTGATTTCGTGCCTTTTAGGTTTGTATTTAGTTGGTATTTAAGCAAGTATATATTTATAAAAAAAAACACATGCGCAAATTTGCATTTTATGGCATACGACTAGTTTTATTTTACACTGAGAATTTGATTTCAGAGTTATACTCTTTCGACATGTATAAGATGAGTAGTTGCAAATTTAGTTAAGTCTATAAAAACAAGAAATTGTAGAAATTGTGGTTCATGTGCTTAGAATGTTTATTTACCAATAAATAATACTAAAATAGTTTGAAAATAAAGAAATGTGTTGAAAATTATTTCGTTTAAACAGCTTTCAAATTATTGCATACGAAACTAAAGATAAGCATAATAAATATTAATAACTATAATTATCGACACGTGCAAATTTAAAATATGGACAGAAATTCCCAGTTAAAATGAGTACTGAATAATTTATACAGAACAATAAAAGTAGACGCAAACAAGTGCCAAAACTTCAAAAGAAAGACTATAACATAGTAAGGAGTAAGTACAATACAAGACATGGCTTAATGGTAAATGTGACTGGCGAGTAAACAATTCACCATATCGGCCTAATACTTTGCCTACAACAATGTCGTGCTTATTCTGCAGAAACAACTTGGCCGAGTTGAGCACGTAACCGTTGGATTTCCTCGCGCCGAATATAAAGCACCGCTTTAGCATCTTCATACTTTTTTTTCAGCATTTTCAGTTCCTGTTTCAAAGATTCGCACTGGGTCTGGAAAAGTAAACAACACTTTAAATAGTTTCTCTTTGTAGTAGAAATGTCGCATACGCACCTCTAAAGCCTTTATTGCTTCATTTTCTCCCCCATTTTGCTTCTGTGCGACCTTTTCTTCCAGGTCTTTTATCATGCTGTATCGACGACGGCAAATGTTCTTCAAATCGTTGTATTTACCCTCCAACTTATGCAGCACTGCCTCCAAATCAGACTCAGTTTGTGTTTCCGCATTTCCTACCACTTTCGGCGGCACCTCGACCACTTGTGCGGGCTGCAATTTCGCTGTTGCAGTGGCCACAGCTGTAGCCACAGCCGTATCCGTAGCTTTAGCCATTTTAATCTTTTGCTCCATAATCATGTGTTTATATCTTTTAGCTTCGGAACGATTTTTTTCTTGCTCATCTTGCAAGCGTTTAATCAGAGCAGCGTTTTCCGCTTTCAACGGATTACTTTTTAGCTCCAGATTGAGCGCTGTAACTTGACTCTCACGTATGAACAGATTCTTTTCGCATTCCTTTAGTTTGCGATCAAGCTCAACACACATGCAATTTGTGTCTGTAAATAGAAAAGTTGAACTATGAAAATAATGACCTCCACATATATGGATTTCCACGCTTACCCGCAGGATCTGTCATGCAGGCAACGTCACGTGCTACTTGCCACACGGATTGACGTCGACGTTCGTCGTGCGTGCTAAGCCGTCGGTTCTTACGCTCCGCCGATTCGATTTGCAACGACTTCTGCTGTTTGGCAGACAATTTATCTTCCACATTCACGTTGATGGACTTCAGCGGCATATTTTCAGCAACTAAACGCTCGGCGCTTCTGCGGCTACCCGGCGAGCACGAGCTGTTCGGAGAGTGCAAGGAGTTGCTGACACCGACATCGCTAGACTGTTTCTGTAGCGTTGCCAGCTCGCACTCATATTTCTTTATAAGCATAACATTTGCATGTTGTTGCCCCTCGAAAGACTGCTTCTCCAGCAGCAGACAAGCAATGGTTCCTTCCAGCTCTTGCTTGGCCAACTTAAATGCACTCTCTTTGGCCAACTGAGGAAAAGAAAAAAAATTATAATAAATAAATTTTTAAAGTTAACTAGCTTACTCACCAACGAACTACGCAAATTTTTGTTGACTGCCTGCAACTCGGCAATGGTTCCTTCCAGCTCTTGCTTGGCCAACTTGAATGCGCTCTCTTTGGCCAACTGAGGAAAAATAAAACAAAATTATAATAAATCAATTTTAAAGTAAGCTAGCCTACTCACCAATTCGCTGTTCGTTGCCTGCAACTCGCCATGGCGTCTTTTAAGGCGCTTCAGCTCCGCGCTCAGACTTTCACAAGCAGCTGCCTTTTGTGTGGCGGACAGCAATTGCTGCTCCAAGCTGCTACTCCTCTGCTGCAGCTGTGTGTTGGCTGCCTGCAGTGAATCACGCTTCAGTTGAAGCTCCGTCAGCGCACTCTGCAAATCGCTGCATTCTCGCTGCAGCGCAACACGCTCGGCTTTAAGCTCCGCGCTTATGCTTGTCAACTGGCTTTGCATTGCCGCTTGCTGCTCTGCGGCAGCAACACTTTTAGCTCGCGCTGCATGCAACTCTTGCTCTAGTTGCTGCACTCTCTCAGTGCCTTGCTTCTGCACGATTCCAAGCGTTGCTTCCAGTGTTTGCACTTGCGCGTTCAAAGCAACTTTCTCACGATTCACCGACGCATGCAGTTTTTCCAAATCCTCGAACTCGTCCAATAACTTCTCGTAAGCGAGCGCCTTGCCCTGCAAATCGTGCAGCTGCTGCAATGCCGTGTCTAATTTCAAGCGCAACGTTTCTTCTCGCTCAACTACGTCCCGCTTTTCTTGCTGCTCCTTTTCGAGTGCCAGGCTGAGATTGTCCCGCTCTGCTTGCAGCGCCTTCAAGGCGTTTGTATGCTCCATTTTTACATGCTCAATGCTGCGCTGTAGTGCTGCTTTCTCAGCTTGCAGTGTTTCGTAGCTTTCGAGTGTTGTTCGTAGCGTTGCGATGACCGCATCGTCACTGAGTTTCTGTTCGAGCGTCGCAGCCAGTTCGAGTTCAATGTTGCTCATTTTACCGGCGCTCTGCTGCAACTCTTCACTTTTTGCTTTGCACTGTTCCTTTAGTTGCGCGTTTTCCTGCTGCAATTTCAGCACGTTTTCCTGCAGCTGCGGAAATTTCGCTTGAAGCGCTGTGAGCGCGTCGACTTTCTGCAGCAAGGCAGTTTCTTTTGCCGTCTGCTCCTTTAGTTCTAGCGCTGCAGTTTTTGCTTGGTTTTCCAAAATTTTCACCGTTTCCTGCATTGCCAGCGACTCCTGCTGCTTGCGTTCCACCTGCTCAGTCAATGCCTTCAGCTGCTTTTGCTGGCTTTCGATTGTGCTCTCATAAGCCAGCTTGGCAGCTTCCCACTCGCTGCTCATTTTACCGACGCTCTGCTGGAACTCTTCACTTTTTGCTTTGCACTGTTCCTTTAGTTGCGCGTTTTCCTGCTGCAATTTCAGCACGTTTTCCTGCAGCTGCGGAAATTTCGCTTGAAGCGCTGTGAGCGCGTCGACTTTCTGCAGCAAGGCAGTTTCTTTTGCCGTCTGCTCCTTTAGTTCTAGCGCTGCAGTTTTTGCTTGGTTTTCCAAAATTTCCACCGTTTCCTGCATTGCCAGCGACTCCTGCTGCTTGCGTTCCACCTGCTCGGCCAATGCCTTCAGCTGCTCTTGCTGGCTTTCGATTGTGCTCTCATAAGCCAGCTTACCAGCTTCCCACTCGCCATTGTACTTTCGTAAATTCTCACGCGATTCGTTCTCATTTAACTCCAGCTTCTCGTATAGTTCAAGCTGCAAGCGATCGCACTCTCGCTTATACTCCTGCTCCTTGTGCTGCAGTTGCAGCTTGGCAGCTGCGAGCGCGCTTTCAACGTCGCTCAGCTGTTGTGCATGCTCCGTCTGCAGTGCAAGAATTTTTGCTTCAGCAGCTATGCCAGTTTTTTCCAATTCTTTACATTTGCTTTGCAGCGTTTCAATTTCCTTAGTTTTGGACTGCAGCATTTCAACTTGTGCTTCCAACTCGCCTTCCAGCTTGCTGATATTAGCTGAAAGTGTTGCTTGCATAGCCTGCAGGCAACGCACTTGTTCGGAGTCTGCCTCGTCTGTCACATTGGTGCTGCCGTTCAAGCAGCGCGTCGCGTTGCCGTCCTTCGCATTGCTCTCGTCAGCAGAAAAGTTAAGCTTACCCTGCAGCTCATCGTACACAATCGTCATCTCTGCGCGCTCTCGCTCGAGACATTCGATCTGCTTCTGATAGTCCTCCATAAATGTGGACTTTTCGAATAGCGCTTCCGACAGGCTTTCGATTTGCTGTCGCATTTCATTTATAGTGTGCTCGGTGGATTCCACCAACGATTGCCGTTCGGCACAAAGTTGTTGGTTTGTGGATAACAGCGCTGCTATCTGCTGTTGCAGTTCTGCCATGGATTCAGCGTGCATTGGCGTGTCTTCGGCTACGTTGTGAGCTGCCTCCCCATTTAGCGCTTTCAATGTTGCAGAGTTTTCCACTTCCGATGTCCCTAGTTCGATTATGTGAAAGCTGTGGCGCGTGAGCGTGCCTTGCATCAGCAATTTATTGTCGCAACTCAACGACAAGTCTACGTTCTCCTCTTTCGTGGTGATCTCTTGCATATTTCGCAGCAAAAGCTTGCAAGCTGGCACATGCTCTGTGCATTCCTGCCTTCGTTTGGCTACAAACACACAGCGCTTGCCCGACATATGCTCCAGTTCGATTTGTTGCAGTGCATCTATCAATTCACCAAATTTAACCAGCGTATCTGAACTGACCTGTGTTAGCTGTTCTCTGTCAAGACCTATGCCGGAACTCCTCATCGACTCCGATCTAATTGTTTCGCCATGAAGAGATTTTTCATTATTGCATTTTTCCTCCAGCTGGTATTTTAAGTTGTTAATTTCTTCTTCCAACGCTCGCTTTGCGCTTTCGTAGTGCGCGCTTGCAGTCTGTGCACTGCTTGCATGCGCATCTCTCAGCTGCTCCAACTCGCTGTTTCGCAATTCCAACTGCTTGCAACGATCTCTTAGGGCTTCGCCCTCCTGCAGATTGTCCATCAGTTGATTTGATAGATCGTCATACTCCCGCTGCATTTCCTCGAATTGTTGCTGCACTTGCTGCAGATCCTGACTTAACTTCCTATTTTGCTGCTCTATTTCCGCAGTTGCTGCTATGTCCTCTTTGGAAGTTGGCTCTGCCAGCAGCTGCTTTTGTGCCTCTTCAACGCGCGTTTTCAGCTCGTTTATTTCCACATGCAGACACTCGTTTTCCCGCTGCAAACGCGCGCAATCCTCCAGCGAGCTATGCTCCAGCTTCTCGTACTCCGTCTGCAGAACCTGATATTTCAGCTGTATAGCGTCATAGTCGGCCTGTATTTCGGAAACGATCTCCTTCTGTGCACGCCATGCTTCGTCCAGTTTGTCGTATTTCGCTTGCAAGAGGCGCACTTCTTCGCGCGTTGCTTCAATGCGAACATTAAGCTCCTCGCAGGCATCCGTCTTGGCATTGTGATCCCATTGCAACTGCTCATACTCGCGCTGCACCGTCTTCAGCTTTTCCCGCATTGTAATTATTTCGGCCAACAACTTCTCACATTCTGCCACGTCGACGTTTTTATTCTGCTCCAATTCGACCAACTGGGCTCGCGCCAGTGCCGCATCAGCTGTCGCCTCTGCGTAATCCTGCTTTAGTTTTTCGTACTCCTGTGTGAGTTTTTCGAATTCGATTGTTATTTTCTTGTTACGACCCAACAAAAACTCCATTTCTTCACATTTTGCGCACACCGCTTTAGCTTCTTTCTCAACTCCAGCATGTGGTGACAGCATTAGCTCCTCTCTGCTGTTATGCAGCTTCTCCTCCCTTAGCGACTTAAGCGACTTTTCCAACTTCGAGATTTCTTTATCCTTCTCCGTTAACACTTCAAGCAGTTCAGTTTCCCGCTGCTTCGATTTGTTTTTATGGCGTTGAAATTCAAATTCCAGACTCACTGCATCTCGGTTCTCCATTTCAAGTTTGGTTGTTGTCTCCCTCAGCTGTGCCAATTGTGCTTCATATTTTTCAATTTTAGCGCTTGCAGTTTTATTTGAGTTCTCTAATTTGCTCACTTCAATTTGCAAATCATTACAACTAAAAATGCAACACAACATTATAAAACTGTTATAAAAAAAGTTGTTGAATAGTTTTTGTGTAAAAGTGGCGGTAAAATCGGGATTAAAATTTCAAATCCCACCCTTCAAATAAAACTTCTAAATCCAATTCGGATGCGGTTATAGAATAAATATGTTTTCCTGTTAGCCTGTGCTAAAATTGAATTAGCAAACACAAGTTAGTACAAAAACCTAGACCAAAGCCTCGCTAACACGGGCTGTTGCGCCAATCAATTATAAATTAATTATTATAGAAATCGAGCAACTTTTTCATAATCGAGAAAGCACTTAGCTTTCGGCTTGGCAAGGTAGCTAAGTACATATGTATGTACATATGTATTTTCATACATAAAAACCAATTAGTTAAAATATTGAATTTCAAACAATATCTTCAAATAGCATGTACCTACTGGACCTCAGGCTATCACGGTCTTTTCAAGCACGGAATATTTAGTTCATATTTTATATCGTAGCAAGTAAAAAGAAAAGTATTCATATACATATGTATGTGTGTAACTTGCAGCAAAATACTAGCGATTTTCTGCTTACGGCTTACACAAATGCACTTCACATCGCTCACAACTTACAGCCGCAGCGACGCGCAAAACAAAAATAGACACGAAGTTGCATAAGAGCAAACTTAAAGTTAATGAAATGGAAACTGAATTCAGCAATCAGTTCGACAATTAAAACAAAAATCATTTCATTGAAAAGTATGCGCGGGACGGACTGCCTCCTCATTATCATAAATGAGCGTTTTCAAGCGAATTCATGTTTTCTACGTACTTGCACTTGTACTCGCCGATTCAACTGCAAACTGCTGGAAATTGGCATCCACATGTGTTGTCAATTGGCACTGGATAAAGTTATCGCAAGCAAATGGAATTTTATAATTTTCACAAAAATCTTTTTGCAACCGCAGATAAGAAATGCGCAACACTTTCGCTCCAAACGAGCCGATATCATTGTGCGGTTGATGTCGGCGCATAGGTTTACATTGTTTTTGTATTTGTTTTTGTTTGTGTCTCTATTTTGACATTCGGTTTACTCCACTGCAGATTGGCAATTTGTGACTTCACAAAAGGCACAACAACGAAATTGAAGCAGAAAGAAAATTTTACTAATGGGGTAAAATAGAAACTTGAAACAACAGTGTTGAGAAAATACGCTATTCACCATACAATCGAAATACAAAGTAGGGCCAGCAAAAAAAATTGTTTTGAAAAGAAGGTAAAAGGTAATAAAAAATTTCAAAAGCGGTTAAATGGAATACACGTAACATAATATAAATGTATACACCTTTAAAATAACTCCAATTATTTAGATAAAAGAAAAATAAGTATTACTTACTGCTTCTCACAATCAGTCAAACTTTGTTTAGTCAAAAGGAATTCATCCTTCATCTGGATATTCTCGAGCCGTTCATTTTCAAGCACAACATTGCGATTTGACACTAATTGCAGCTCCTGCTTCAAGGCATCGTAAATATCATGCTTCACATCTATTTTGTTCTCCAAATTGGTAAACTCTTGCAGTTCCTGTAAATCGCGCTCCACTATTTTTAGCCTAGATGAATAGATATATTTACCATTAAAAAGAAAAATGCCTACCAAAGCAAAAGTGGCACTTACTTAAGGCCTAAGCTAGCAGGACCTACTGGTGTCGAGGCCGTGGATCCACTATAGTTGCAATCTGGTGTTTTGCATTCATTCCATTGTTTAGAATTAAGATCTGTCGGAGATTTTTCGAAATGGCACAGCTCTCCTGGTATAAACTCTTCTTTCTCCTCTGAAATTGGAGAAACTGTGGCACCTGCATTGCCATTGTAATCCACATTTAGCATGGAAGGAGGTGGGCATGAATCAAAACTAACAGCATTTCTAGAGAAGGATATGTGAGGCTTTGGTAACCGCGTTGGTATTGCAGATAAGGTGGTGACTGTTGATGCTGGCAAGACGGAATGCATCGACGATTCCAGCTGTGGTGGATCTGGTAAGGACGTAGTTGAACACCAGGTGCGTCTGCGTTTTTCTCGTTGGTTACGTATATTGTGTAATGAGTTGCAGCTGATTATTTTAAGCACTTCGCTTTTGATGCGTTGCTCTAACTGGCCCACTTTAATTTGACTCTCATTTTTCCGACGCTCCTCTGCTAAACGCGTCTTCAATTCCTTGATTTCACTCTCAAGGCGCTTCATCATAGTGGCATCAGAGACGATTTCATTAACCTTTGGCTTGTTTTTTATACTCTTGGCACGCATTGCAAAACTAAAAAAAAAACACATTTTTTGGAATCAGCAAAACATAGCTTTGCAAAAAATTACCTTAGAGTTGATTGAGTCTCTTCCACGACCGTCGGCTTAATGGTACAAATAATGGAAGTTAGTGCATTACCGCCTAGCGATGCCTGTAAGATACGCGTCAATTTAGAGTCCCGATAACTTATGTACTTATCCTCCTCGTTCTCAGACAACCGCTTGATAACGTTGCTCAAAAAGAGAAGACTTTTGTTTATGTGACCTCCTTCCTTCAGGCGAGCACCGCGAGCACCTGTCTGATCGGCGCGCTCTGAGCCCGCCAAGTCAACTAGATTCAGAACACTTTGTATTACTGCATCATCGTCCGTGCGATCTATTTTACGCGACTCGATAATCTGCAATGCATTAATGTATTACACATAGTACATATACCGTTTCTACCTTGTTTACTTACAATACGAAAAATCGCATGTGAACGACTTGATCGCTCGTTCATGTTGGTCTCACCCACGGTGCGCTCCTTATTTCCCATGCACAGATGATGCAGTAGATCCTCCTCGCTCGTTATTATGTTTTCTTCACAGTTTACGCTTACCATGCCCGTGGCTGTTTCGTGTATTTTCAAGTCCTGATTCTTCTTATTAAACAAATCATAAATTTTTTCATTATAAATCTCAATATAACCGACCCTGCAAACGAGACCCGAACACACAATACATACAAATACAAATTTATCTACAAATTCGACTCTACCTCAGCAGAAATTGGCGATCTGAACTTTTTTCAATTTCTTTGAATATTTCCTTCGCCGCCAAGACCATGACACCAGGATTCTCACCTTCTCCCATCATCGTGTATGTTTTTCCTTATGAAAGATAAACTGCATATTTAGGAGTTGTGGAACAGAATGCAAAAAACATATTTACCTGAAGAGGTTTGTCCATACGCGAAGATTGTTCCATTGAAACCTTGAATGCTGGAATGAACAATTTGTTTCGCCATTTTATCAAATATAATTTGATTTGTCGCATCCTGGTCGAAAATATAATCTGTAATTCAAGATGCGCAGTTCTCAAATATGTAGTAAACAAGGTTTGTGAAAATCCAAAATAATACCGAAATAGTACGGCTCAGATTGGCCCTCAGTTAGTTGAATGGAATTCTCCACTACACGCCAGCAACAAGGCAGAAACTTCTCTCTTGTCAAAAGTGGACGTGCTTTAATTCCCACTTGAATAGAATTTTTCGCTGCCATTTTTACCGCTGGCTCATTTAATATTGCGGAATTATACAAATTAAAATTAAATTTCACAAGATCTGTTCACACAAAACGACAAACAAAAGACAGTCCCGCACGCATGAACAGTTATTTTGAAAGCGCGGCAAGTATTGGCGCAGGGTTGCAAAATTACGGCTCTAATGCCGCTATGCAGCACTGGTGTATCACTAACTAGCAGGGATGAAGAAATCTTCGCAATCTACATATTTCCCAATTTCTCATACAAAATTATATGGCATATAATCTATGGAATTCATTTCTTTAAAAAAAATTGAACATTGAGGCCTGCAGCTTAGAGCTTTCTCGAATTACATACTACTAGTTTTGATGTATATGAACGAAACTACTTAAGCGAAAATTGCTATAAAATTACATTTAACTGACGTTTATTTATAAGCAAGGACACATTTTAAATCTGGCTCTCGCTTGTTAAAATATTAGTTTGGACGGTAATAATCAATTAATTTAAATAATAGTTATATGTATCTGAGTTATAATAAAATAATTCGTCAGCAATTTTGTTCAATTTCAATAAGAGGTGGTCTGTGTGATAAATTTGTTATTACTATGAATATATTTTTGTATATGTATACGTTATTGTAAATATTAAATTTAGCGAACATTATTTTTTTATACATATTACTTGAAGTTTAGTCAATATTTATTCGCTACTCGTACCTAAAAAAATGTGTACCTACATACATATATTAATCTGCTGTAGCATATGGAGGTTGATGTCTGCGCCGTCGATTATCTCAAACTTTGAGGAAAATATTATACCTTCGTTTTTATACTTTACGCCTATGGTAATAGGGTATGATAACTTTATGCGAAAATTGCAATGCATTAAAGGAACGGTTCTAGGTATAGACAAGTATATAGAAATGATCAGAATCACTTTTTGTCTGTCTGTCTGTCCGTCTGTCTGTGCGCGCAGGAGAGGAAGGAGTTGTCCGATTTTTACCAAATTTGGTACACATTTTGGAGCAAACCTTAACTTACTGTAAGCTCCGAGATAAGTCAAATCGGCTGAAGAGCATGCCCATAATGGGCCTGTAAGTCCCACTACACCGGATTTTTTCGGTAAAATGGCTATAATTTATTTAATTGCTCATTGACTTGGAATTCATGTCAAGGGGTCGCTCTGCTATTTGAAAAATGTCTGAAAAAATGAGCGTATTCCGCCCACTATGTAGGCGGTAAATTTAATGCACCCACAATTTCATTTCTTTCAGCAGACCCACCGTCCAGAGTTGTGAAGAGTTCAATCAGATTTGAATTGAATCAGTGATTTTACCCTATTTGATTTAAAAACTGATTTTCCAATCAAGCATAGCTAATCGATTCGTCTTTTTCTGATTCAAATCCCAATCGATTTGTGGCCTTTGATTTATAAATCAGCCCTCACAAATCAAAAGTGAAAATCTGATTTACCAATCACTTGATTTAAATCAGCAAATTTCCAAATCTGATTTACCAATCTTGATTTGATTTCAAATCAAGTCTTGAAATCAAGTGTACAAAAGGATGACAGAGCAGTAATAAAATGTATACTTCGAAATAGTACCAAAAATAACAAAGATAAATTCGTTCCTAGAAAATAAGAATAATTACTTGAAATCGTGAACAAATCATATGTAAATACAAACAACTTAAAGTAATACATTTATTTTATTGAAATGATAGTGAAATATATAATTATTCGTTCATATTTCTTCACCGAAAATTGCAAGAAAAGTATTTATTTGGAAGGAAAAAAGCAACCCTGTTTTATATGACACTTCCTTCAGTGATGTAAACGTCGTGAAATCCGTACCAGATTTTGTGCATTTTTAAAGCTGATACGTTTATGAAAATTCATTTATCGTCTGATATCTATTTCAGTGCCATTGTTTGTTTATTGTGAAGACTATTATTAGTCCGTAACATTTTCGAAGCATTTTGCGTTTCGTAAAATTAAGCTGAGTGAATCGCATTATTTTTAGAGGTTTTGAACAAAAATAGGCATCACTGTCTCGCATCCGTTCTTAGCACCCGCATATAACATGTTAAGTATAATATACATATAATATGTCAAATATATGCATATGCATTTATTAAAATTTGATGGTTAAAACGACAAACAAAAGACAGCCCCGCACGCACGAACAGTTATTTTGAAAGCGCGGCAAGTATTGGCGCAGGGTTGCAAAATTACGGCTCTAATGCCGCTATGCAGCACTGGTGTATCACTAACTAGCAGGGATGAAGAAATCTTCGCAATCTACATATTTCCCAATTTCTCATACAAAATTATATGGCATATAATCTATGGAATTCATTTCTTTAAAAAAAATTGAACATTGAGGCCTGCAGCTTAGAGCTTTCTCGAATGACATACTACTAGTTTTGATGTATATGAACGAAACTACTTAAGCGAAAATTGCTATAAAATTACATTTAACTGACGTTTATTTATAAGCAAGGACACATTTTAAATCTGGCTCTCGCTTGTTAAAATATTAGTTTGGACGGTAATAATCAATTAATTTAAATAATAGTTATATGTATCTGAGTTATAATAAAATAATTCGTCAGCAATTTTGTTCAATTTCAATAAGAGGTGGTCTGTGTGATAAATTTGTTATTACTATGAATATATTTTTGTATATGTATACGTTATTGTAAATATTAAATTTAGCGAACATTATTTTTTTATACATATTACTTGAAGTTTAGTCAATATTTATTCGCTACTCGTACCTAAAAAAATGTGTACCTACATACATATATTAATCTGCTGTAGCATATGGAGGTTGATGTCTGCGCCGTCGATTATCTCAAACTTTGAGGAAAATATTATACCTTCGTTTTTATACTTTACGCCTATGGTAATAGGGTATGATAACTTTATGCGAAAATTGCAATGCATTAAAGGAACGGTTCTAGGTATAGACAAGTATATAGAAATGATCAGAATCACTTTTTGTCTGTCTGTCTGTCCGTCTGTCTGTGCGCGCAGGAGAGGAAGGAGTTGTCCGATTTTTACCAAATTTGGTACACATTTTGGAGCAAACCTTAACTTACTGTAAGCTCCGAGATAAGTCAAATCGGCTGAAGAGCATGCCCATAATGGGCCTGTAAGTCCCACTACACCGGATTTTTTCGGTAAAATGGCTATAATTTATTTAATTGCTCATTGACTTGGAATTCATGTCAAGGGGTCGCTCTGCTATTTGAAAAAATGTCTGAAAAAATGAGCGTATTCCGCCCACTATGTAGGCGGTAAATTTAATGCACCCACAATTTCATTTCTTTCAGCAGACCCACCGTCCAGAGTTGTGAAGAGTTCAATCAGATTTGAATTGAATCAGTGATTTTACCCTATTTGATTTAAAAACTGATTTTCCAATCAAGCATAGCTAATCGATTCGTCTTTTTCTGATTCAAATCCCAATCGATTTGTGGCCTTTGATTTATAAATCAGCCCTCACAAATCAAAAGTGAAAATCTGATTTACCAATCACTTGATTTAAATCAGCAAATTTCCAAATCTGATTTACCAATCTTGATTTGATTTCAAATCAAGTCTTGAAATCAAGTGTACAAAAGGATGACAGAGCAGTAATAAAATGTATACTTCGAAATAGTACCAAAAATAACAAAGATAAATTCGTTCCTCAAAAATAAGAATAATTACTTGAAATCGTGAACAAATCATATGTAAATACAAACAACTTAAAGTAATACATTTATTTTATTGAAATGATAGTGAAATATATAATTATTCGTTCATATTTCTTCACCGAAAATTGCAAGAAAAGTATTTATTTGGAAGGAAAAAAGCAACCCTGTTTTATATGACACTTCCTTCAGTGATGTAAACGTCGTGAAATCCGTACCAGATTTTGTGCATTTTTAAAGCTGATACGTTTATGAAAATTCATTTATCGTCTGATATCTATTTCAGTGCCATTGTTTGTTTATTGTGAAGACTATTATTAGTCCGTAACATTTTCGAAGCATTTTGCGTTTCGTAAAATTAAGCTGAGTGAATCGCATTATTTTTAGAGGTTTTGAACAAAAATAGGCATCACTGTCTCGCATCCGTTCTTAGCACCCGCATATAACATGTTAAGTATAATATACATATAATATGTCAAATATATGCATATGCATTTATTAAAATTTGATGGTTAAAACGACAAACAAAAGACAGCCCCGCACGCACGAACAGTTATTTTGAAAGCGCGGCAAGTATTGGCGCAGGGTTGCAAAATTACGGCTCTAATGCCGCTATGCAGCACTGGTGTATCACTAACTAGCAGGGATGAAGAAATCTTCGCAATCTACATATTTCCCAATTTCTCATACAAAATTATATGGCATATAATCTATGGAATTCATTTCTTTAAAAAAAATTGAACATTGAGGCCTGTAGCTTAGAGCTTTCTCGAATGACATACTACTAGTTTTGATGTATATGAACGAAACTACTTAAGCGAAAATTGCTATAAAATTACATTTAACTGACGTTTATTTATAAGCAAGGACACATTTTAAATCTGGCTCTCGCTTGTTAAAATATTAGTTTGGACGGTAATAATCAATTAATTTAAATAATAGTTATATGTATCTGAGTTATAATAAAATAATTCGTCAGCAATTTTGTTCAATTTCAATAAGAGGTGGTCTGTGTGATAAATTTGTTATTACTATGAATATATTTTTGTATATGTATACGTTATTGTAAATATTAAATTTAGCGAACATTATTTTTTTATACATATTACTTGAAGTTTAGTCAATATTTATTCGCTACTCGTACCTAAAAAAATGTGTACCTACATACATATATTAATCTGCTGTAGCATATGGAGGTTGATGTCTGCGCCGTCGATTATCTCAAACTTTGAGGAAAATATTATACCTTCGTTTTTATACTTTACGCCTATGGTAATAGGGTATGATAACTTTATGCGAAAATTGCAATGCATTAAAGGAACGGTTCTAGGTATAGACAAGTATATAGAAATGATCAGAATCACTTTTTGTCTGTCTGTCTGTCCGTCTGTCTGTGCGCGCAGGAGAGGAAGGAGTTGTCCGATTTTTACCAAATTTGGTACACATTTTGGAGCAAACCTTAACTTACTGTAAGCTCCGAGATAAGTCAAATCGGCTGAAGAGCATGCCCATAATGGGCCTGTAAGTCCCACTACACCGGATTTTTTCGGTAAAATGGCTATAATTTATTTAATTGCTCATTGACTTGGAATTCATGTCAAGGGGTCGCTCTGCTATTTGAAAAAATGTCTGAAAAAATGAGCGTATTCCGCCCACTATGTAGGCGGTAAATTTAATGCACCCACAATTTCATTTCTTTCAGCAGACCCACCGTCCAGAGTTGTGAAGAGTTCAATCAGATTTGAATTGAATCAGTGATTTTACCCTATTTGATTTAAAAACTGATTTTCCAATCAAGCATAGCTAATCGATTCGTCTTTTTCTGATTCAAATCCCAATCGATTTGTGGCCTTTGATTTATAAATCAGCCCTCACAAATCAAAAGTGAAAATCTGATTTACCAATCACTTGATTTAAATCAGCAAATTTCCAAATCTGATTTACCAATCTTCATTTGATTTCAAATCAAGTCTTGAAATCAAGTGTGCAAAAGGATGACAGAGCAGTAATAAAATGTATACTTCGAAATAGTACCAAAAATAACAAAGATAAATTCGTTCCTCAAAAATAAGAATAATTACTTGAAATCGTGAACAAATCATATGTAAATACAAACAACTTAAAGTAATACATTTATTTTATTGAAATGATAGTGAAATATATAATTATTCGTTCATATTTCTTCACCGAAAATTGCAAGAAAAGTATTTATTTGGAAGGAAAAAAGCAACCCTGTTTTATATGACACTTCCTTCAGTGATGTAAACGTCGTGAAATCCGTACCAGATTTTGTGCATTTTTAAAGCTGATACGTTTATGAAAATTCATTTATCGTCTGATATCTATTTCAGTGCCATTGTTTGTTTATTGTGAAGACTATTATTAGTCCGTAACATTTTCGAAGCATTTTGCGTTTCGTAAAATTAAGCTGAGTGAATCGCATTATTTTTAGAGGTTTTGAACAAAAATAGGCATCACTGTCTCGCATCCGTTCTTAGCACCCGCATATAACATGTTAAGTATAATATACATATAATATGTCAAATATATGCATATGCATTTATTAAAATTTGATGGTTAAAACGACAAACAAAAGACAGCCCCGCACGCACGAACAGTTATTTTGAAAGCGCGGCAAGTATTGGCGCAGGGTTGCAAAATTACGGCTCTAATGCCGCTATGCAGCACTGGTGTATCACTAACTAGCAGGGATGAAGAAATCTTCGCAATCTACATATTTCCCAATTTCTCATACAAAATTATATGGCATATAATCTATGGAATTCATTTCTTTAAAAAAAATTGAACATTGAGGCCTGCAGCTTAGAGCTTTCTCGAATGACATACTACTAGTTTTGATGTATATGAACGAAACTACTTAAGCGAAAATTGCTATAAAATTACATTTAACTGACGTTTATTTATAAGCAAGGACACATTTTAAATCTGGCTCTCGCTTGTTAAAATATTAGTTTGGACGGTAATAATCAATTAATTTAAATAATAGTTATATGTATCTGAGTTATAATAAAATAATTCGTCAGCAATTTTGTTCAATTTCAATAAGAGGTGGTCTGTGTGATAAATTTGTTATTACTATGAATATATTTTTGTATATGTATACGTTATTGTTAATATTAAATTTAGCGAACATTATTTTTTTATACATATTACTTGAAGTTTAGTCAATATTTATTCGCTACTCGTACCTAAAAAAATGTGTACCTACATACATATATTAATCTGCTGTAGCATATGGAGGTTGATGTCTGCGCCGTCGATTATCTCAAACTTTGAGGAAAATATTATACCTTCGTTTTTATACTTTACGCCTATGGTAATAGGGTATGATAACTTTATGCGAAAATTGCAATGCATTAAAGGAACGGTTCTAGGTATAGACAAGTATATAGAAATGATCAGAATCACTTTTTGTCTGTCTGTCTGTCCGTCTGTCTGTGCGCGCAGGAGAGGAAGGAGTTGTCCGATTTTTACCAAATTTGGTACACATTTTGGAGCAAACCTTAACTTACTGTAAGCTCCGAGATAAGTCAAATCGGCTGAAGAGCATGCCCATAATGGGCCTGTAAGTCCCACTACACCGGATTTTTTCGGTAAAATGGCTATAATTTATTTAATTGCTCATTGACTTGGAATTCATGTCAAGGGGTCGCTCTGCTATTTGAAAAAATGTCTGAAAAAATGAGCGTATTCCGCCCACTAAGTAGGCGGTAAATTTAATGCACCCACAATTTCATTTCTTTCAGCAGACCCACCGTCCAGAGTTGTGAAGAGTTCAATCAGATTTGAATTGAATCAGTGATTTTACCCTATTTGATTTAAAAACTGATTTTCCAATCAAGCATAGCTAATCGATTCGTCTTTTTCTGATTCAAATCCCAATCGATTTGTGGCCTTTGATTTATAAATCAGCCCTCACAAATCAAAAGTGAAAATCTGATTTACCAATCACTTGATTTAAATCAGCAAATTTCCAAATCTGATTTACCAATCTTGATTTGATTTCAAATCAAGTCTTGAAATCAAGTGTGCAAAAGGATGACAGAGCAGTAATAAAATGTATACTTCGAAATAGTACCAAAAATAACAAAGATAAATTCGTTCCTCAAAAATAAGAATAATTAATTGAAATCGTGAACAAATCATATGTAAATACAAACAACTTAAAGTAATACATTTATTTTATTGAAATGATAGTGAAATATATAATTATTCGTTCATATTTCTTCACCGAAAATTGCAAGAAAAGTATTTATTTGGAAGGAAAAAAGCAACCCTGTTTTATATGACACTTCCTTCAGTGATGTAAACGTCGTGAAATCCGTACCAGATTTTGTGCATTTTTAAAGCTGATACGTTTATGAAAATGCATTTATCGTCTGATATCTATTTCAGTGCCATTGTTTGTTTATTGTGAAGACTATTATTAGTCCGTAACATTTTCGAAGCATTTTGCGTTTCGTAAAATTAAGCTGAGTGAATCGCATTATTTTTAGAGGTTTTGAACAAAAATAGGCATCACTGTCTCGCATCCGTTCTTAGCACCCGCATATAACATGTTAAGTAAAATATACATATAATATGTCAAATATATGCAAATGCATTTATTAAAATTTGATGGTTTAGGAAAAGAACAAAGTAATGTATTTATATACAGACACTCCTCGTATACATTCATATATTTTGAAATAAAAAAACATAAATTGTTGTTTTTTTCTTGTGCATACTATTTTGTAGCATCTTATACCTGCTACTCAAATCCACAACTTTCCTTCTAATACAGAAAAATGCAGCTCTGTGTAGCTTACTTAATGTGCTGATTTGGCCAAAATTGATTTGAATCAGCCCAGCGGCCAATCGATTGGTGCTTTTTGATTTCAAATCAAAATCAACTTTTTGGATTTGTGATTTGAATCAGACAAGGGCAAATCACTGATTTGAGTTTTTTGATTCAAATCAATATGATTGGTGGTGCCTGATTTGAAAATCAGAAATTTAAATCGATTGGTGGAGTTGATTTTTAAATCAAAAATTTAAATCAGTTGATTTGTAAATCGATTTTGATTTGAATCTTTTACAGGTCTGGCACCGTCCTATGCCCTATGGTAGAATGATGCAATTTTACACTTAACCTGACTCTGAAATGGATAGTTTATGGTAATAATATATACTTATATTTTTTTTTTTTTTTTTTGTTGTTGTCGGAATATGAAAAACCTACCAGCACGCAGACAAGTATTTGTCCATTGTACTGGTAAGCTGATTCCTTTTACTGAAATCTTCCTGAGCTTTTAATAAAGCGGAGGATTTTCGATGGTGGCAAGGAACTTAGTTGATCGGTTCTCACCACGTCTGACTCCAGCAGCTGCAATCGCGACCTGGAAAAGGCGGGACACTCGCATAAGAAGTGGGATATACTTATATAGTATAATATAGTTTATGGAACGTTAACTGCTTTTCCCCCTTTGCTTTGTTATATTCAAATTGGTCAATGACGCACATCATCTGTCTGGACTTCCAAGCCAGCAGTTACTGTCTCTCATTTAAATGATAGCAAACAGACCCGTCAGCGATAAGACTTTATTGGAAGGAAGAGCATGGCAGCATCGGCAACAGCGCAAATTTACACGATCAACTTGAGCCCGTTTGCAGCGATCGGTTGGAGCCGAACAACAAGTAAGCATATCAGCAACAACAAAAGTGGACACTAGCACAGCATTCCATGCTGGACGCAAATGGAAAACAAGCCAAGTCAGCGCAGCGACACGAAATATTGCTCTGCAAGCGGATTCCCATTCAGTTGCATTTGGAATTCCGAGCGTAGGCATACGCATTTCTCTTCTCTTCGCTATTCTCGAACAAGTTGTTTGCACAGTTCGCCCGTTACCCCTTCGGTAGCTGTACTAGTGTGTCCGTCAAGTTGGTGAACGATGCCGGTCAATATCAAGAACGTGTTGGTGTGCGATGCCGTGGACAGCGCCTGTGTGCAGCTCTTGCAGAGCCACGGAATTAATGTCAGTTTTGCATCTCCTCCCACAATTGGCCGCCAGCGGTCAGTCCGTTTCTACTATATACTGATAATTATTTCTGTTATTTTCTGGCCGTAGGTGTCGTATAAATTAAAGTTGCCGGTGAATGAACTCTGCAAAGAAGTCAAAGTGAGTACGGGGGCACAACAAAACCGGATTCAGCCGCTATTACATGTGTATAGCATACCAAATGTATAAAATATATATATGTATGTACATACATACATATGTACATATATTTACTTATATTTTTTGCATGCATATGTACATATGTATGATTTTAAACATATACATACATGCATAACCAAAAAGTAATTTCTGCTGAGCTCCCTGATAAGACTTTGTTCATTTTCCTTAATGTTGTGCAGGCTTAGGTGATTACTTAAATTTTGTTGTACGCAACTAATCTTTAGGAATAACAACTTATCTCATTAGAACTTTTCATCGATATTTTTTGAGCATAATGGCAGAATGCAAAAAGCTATTTTCAGTAAATTAGAAAGAAAATGTCAGTAGATTCCAGCTTGCAATTCGTTTTTGGAAAATACTATGTCGCTGAAATCCGTCATACATACATACACACATACATTACTACAGTTCAGTAATTTCAATAAAAAAAGCTGTGCAGCAAGCTTAGACATATAAATCCACTTCAACTATATTTAAGATTATGCGCAATTCCTATTGCATACATATGTATATGTTATTTATACTCAAGGTAAGATTTCTATTTGGAATCATTTAGGAATTAGCATTTCAAATTTGCATATGAACACTCCTATTCCACTGGTATATATATGTACATATATAAGTCGACAAGTGAAACGTTAGAAATGAAGACTCAATTATTGAAATTTTCTAGAATTGCACAGCAAATCTTCATAAATTAAATTAATGTATGCTCAGATCAGTAATTTGATTTTATTCAATTTAATTTAAAAAAACTGGGAAGTTTTGTGTAATTTCAAAGTTATCGGAGAACCAAAAAAAAACAAATTATCTTTAATTTGTATGCTTTCTATATGTATGTACATATATGTATCATGTCATTTTGGATATTTGGTGTGGAATATTAACTCCGTGTTTAATACTAGCAAATTACATACGCTATATACATATGTATATAATTTCAGAACTTCGATGCTGTAATTGTGCGTTCTGACACCAAAATAACCGCCGAAGTAATACAAGCGGGAGCCGGAAGTTTGAAAGTAATAGGGCGTGCAGGAGCCGGTGTGGATAACATCGATGTGGAAGCAGCTACCAAGCAAAAAATTATCGTGCTGAAGTAAGTACACGACCTACAGAATTCGTGGGCATTCTACAGTTCGACCGAATTTTAATTTCATTCCGAATTCATATTGCGTTTTTTTCAATTCAATATTGCAATGATAGAAATTCGAATTTTAAAATATGACTGTTGAATTTCAGTCGTTTGTTTACATGTCGTAATACGGAATTTATAAAAGTTTTCTGATGAGCTCAAAAAATTTCTAAATGTACTGAATTATAATTTTCTCACATTTCGTTTTGGAATCGACAATAACAACGACTCTAGCATAGCCATGATTAGCAGTATTGATTAACCATTTGAGCGAATCGATGCTTTTATAATAAACTAATAATTTGTAGAGCCAACAGTCTGTTCAGTCTACATTAATTATTTATTGCCGTAAAAGTATAAAACGTCATTTACACGCTCTTAAAATTGGTTACGCTTGTATGTATGTTTGTCTACCGAAATGTACTAGCCTGAAAAAGATTGCGCAAACAGCATGTCACCTAGCACAAGCTCAACTTTTTTAAACACGTGCGTAAAATTCTTCGAAACCATTGGAAGGATGCGAAAATTTTGAGCTCCTCTCAAGCTACACCACAGCAACGCCGAAAAAGTGTCTGATTGAAATTAAATTTCCATTGCATACTCAAGTTTTCCAGATCAAGGAGCGTCTGGAAAATCAGCCACTCGTTCATTAACATTCAAATTTACATAATCGCTCAAAAGTCATTCGTCTATAATTATGTCTAGTCAAAATAACCCACACCCACCGCAAAGCACCCGCATGTAGCACCCCCTCTGCCAGAATCTGCAGCACCCCCACCCCACATTTGTTCGATCTAGGAAGCTATTTAGCGAATTTTGGCCGTTATTTTAATGTTGCCAGCAATTATGTGGCCATTGCAGCACCCCAGGCGGCAATTCCATTTCAGCCTGCGAACTGACGTGCATCCTAATTGGAGCTTTAGCGCGGCCAGTTGTGCCCGCCGGGCAGAGCATGAAGGACGGACGCTGGGACAGGAAACTCTACAATGGCACCGAACTGTACGGCAAGACGCTCGCCATACTGGGCCTGGGGCGAATTGGCCGCGAGGTTGCCGTACGCATGCGAACCTGGGGCATGCGGGTAAATTTCAATTCCCAACCAAGTCAAAAATTATGCATAACAACCCATTTCTCATTTTTTCCCACGCCTTGGCTACTTTGTAGGTCGTTGGCTACGATCCGATTACCAGCGAAGCCGAAGCCAAGGCAGCAGGCATTGAGAAGATGACGCTCGACGAAATTTGGCCACTTGCTGACTACATGACGGTGCACACACCTCTAATACCGGCGACCAGAAGTGAGTACTCCAACAAGCGGCTGCTATTCGCATTAATAATGAAACCATAAATTGCCGTCGCTTATTTTAATCGCTTTTTATCTAACCTCCCTTCAGACCTGATCTCCGCCGAGAGCCTGAGCAAGTGCAAGAAGGGCGTCAAGGTGGTGAATGTGGCACGTGGCGGCATCATTGATGAGCAGGCCGTTCTGGATGCTTTGGAAACGGAGCAATGTGGTGGCGCGGCATTTGATGTATACGCCGAGGAACCGCCAAAGTCTGAAGTTACCAAGGCGCTCATAAACCATCCAAAAGTGGTGGCCACTCCTCACTTGGGTGCTAGCACCGCCGAGGCACAAGTGCGCGTTGCGGTCGAAGTAGCCGAGCAGTTTATAGCGTTGACTGGAAAATCACAGCAATACACAAAGTATCTCGGTGTTATCAACACTGACGTACTGAACAGTTATCAGTAGTCGTGTAATTTCCGTGTACTCTCCGATTGCAAGCTGCACTTCCTCATCTTATGACATACAGTTAAATAAACAATTTAATCTCAATTCATATCAACAATCCCAAATTTTTTGCTGTAATGGCGTGATCCTTTATTTAACCATTTTTACATTATTTTTCTTAAAATGGTTTTGAGGCATAGTAGGGTTTGATATTTTCGGAATCAGAAATTTGAACATGTATAGTAAGTAGTGTAGAGAACCTGATTGATATGAAATAAAAGATATTCTTTGGCACTGGGATTTATCAGACTTTGCCTACTCTTGAACAGACCATCGATATGTTGACTAGGATGTCTCACACTCCATACAAAATTCAAATTTTTCGCTACCCGTCTAAAATCGAAGTTTAACGCTGATTTCGAAAATATTTCGATCCTCTAAAACTTCAGATTGGTGTGAAATCCCGTATCGGTTTTCTACTCAAATAAATAGTCACAAAGACGGTAAGAATCAAAATTCTTCTGTACTACTGTATCAACATATTTGGGAAAAACTCTTGACCGGCTCGAGCCTCGAGATAACCCGATTTTTAAAGATTTTTTCAAAACGATTTAGCTGAATGGCGGCTTAAATGCAGATTCGGTTTCCCTTTTCCGAGTTGGTCCTCAAAATGCCCCAGCCAGCGGAGTCAGTGTATGTTAACTCCATTGGCAACATCATTGTCTTAATATATTACCAAATAATTTTAGTTACATAAATCTTTGTTTTCGGCTAGGTTTGGTGACTGTAGAATGACATTGGCATTGAATAGTTATGAAAGTCCTTTGACATGAGAGTCGGAAACGCTAGAGCTTTTAAGACATACCTCAAAAATATGCAGAAAGCGGCGTGTCTGGAGACCTTTTTGCGATTACTGGTGTAGTGTATTGTTAATAGTCGGTCGAACCAACCATAATTTCTTACTTCTTTTACATAGCTCGAACATTATTTAGAAACTGATTTTGAAATCTAAAGACTATTTATCTACAATATTGGATTTGAATAAACATGAATCTTATATTTATTAAATGATTTTTACTGTATATTTTTTTCCAATCAAAATTAATGAAGCTTTTTAGATATTCATTTTATGATACTACCATTTTATGATAATTACTTTACCATTACTTTTTGTCAAAATTTTTTTATTTCTTGTTCTTGCATAGTTCGATTGCACTTGTACAATTTTCAGATTATAATTAGACTTTTTGCTCGCTTTATTGTAAATTTCTCCCCACAAAAAATTTCGTATGTAAATTCGAGTTTATGCACGGTTTTGTTTTAATTTCACTCAACCGTTTTAAAACAACATCAGTCAAATTAGTGGTTTGTATGTATGTAATGCCTGCGCGTAAAAAAATGTACTTCAACTGGCGCAAATAGCCCCACTGACCATTTTGGTACAAAGAAAAGGATTATTTATCAGTCAGTCGAAAAATAGCCAATTTTACAAGTGCATCCATTTTAATTAAAAGCATTTAAAGTTAAGTAGCGTTAACTACTCGTATTTCGCGTGTAAATTTTTTAAGAGATAATTGAAATAAGTACCTGTATATTGTAAATTTCAGTCATACGTGTTTCCATCCCCTTAGCAATTGGCGCCATACGACACAATCACGTTTTGCAGATGTTGCTGTTATTTAGGTAAACAAACGCAGATGACAGACCACTTGTTGTGGCTACGGTCACGGCTACGGGGATAGTTTCATTCATGCCTGTGGTGTGTCACAGGACAACACACGCACACTCACAACTGTGCCGCAAGCCTGAGCCTAAGCCCAATTCCAATATCAGCTCCCGCCCGACCGACCACCCACTACTCAGCACTTAACTTCGGCCGATCTGAGGGCAGAGTTCGTAACGCCAGTCACCCTTATGGGCATACAAAAGCGCCGACAATTTCGCACTTTCATTCAGTTCACGAAAGGATATTGTGCTGTGCACATCGTCACAAAGCCAAACTGTTCGTCTCTCAGCATACAAACGGATGCGGAAATGTGAACGCAATGTCGTCGCGCTCAGTTTTGAAAAGCAAAGTGAAAAACAACTAATTTTGCATAAAAATACATTATTTGCATATTTTCAAATTTTTGCTGAATACCACAAAATATACGCCATTTGCTTGTATTGTAAACTTTGTTTGTGTGTTTAATTAAAAGCGAGTGACGATGCAGACACTAAAATATATCATAGTCGCGTTCGCCATTTGCGGCGTATCCTACAAATGTGCACAGTTACGCGCGCAGCGTCTGCGGAATTCCACTGCCCACAGCCGCGGCACCATTCAAATAGGCTTCCTGGCGGAGTATTCCCAAATGCGTGTAAGTTAATCCACAATAGCGCAAACGGCAGATATTAAAGTGTGCGCGGGGCGTTCTTGTTTCAAAGGTCTTAAATTGTTTTTCCAAGTGCTGCGCTCCACTCTACGTTGCCATTGCGAACCTTTGCGCATTCAATGAACCATAAATGCCGCCGTCTCAATGTAGCCACTTCACTCAAAAGAGTTTTCAAATAAGCTTCGCAAATTGAGATAGTGAGTCGACAACAGCAGGTGGAATAATGCTGCTATAAAAGAGAGCAAGTGTGCTCTTCAGCAAATACTTGGAAGTGTGCTTGAGCCATCATTTAAGAGTTTCTTTCTCGGCAAGTGAGTCTTACTTTGATGCAATAAGGAAACCGCTTTTAAATTCAAAAAGAATAGTTCAAAGATATAAACGCGTGAAAGGGAAGGATGTTTTGTTTTGTCTGACAATGCAAACGTTGGCATTATATACACATAGACTTATTTGTATTTGTTTGTTATGCCTTAAAAGCCGCCTCAAGTCATACAAATTCGCAAGACATAAAAATAGCTTTTTAATAAATTACAAGAAGACACCGCAGGAAAGCACATTAGCTGTACTTTTTATAAGCATGAAAGAAGTGTTTATATAAATATCAAGTTTCAGAGCCGATAGCTGAAATTCTCCCACGGCGTCCAATTTACATTTCATCAATTAAAAGTAATGACTTTTGCCCCGAAACTCAAATAAAGTTTAGCACTCATGTCTGCAAAAAAAAGAGCACCAACAAAAAAAGGACATAAGCGTGAGCAAAATTTCTGTATTAATAGCACAGAATAGAAGACATCATAAAAAATTGCAAAAATTCTGGCATGGAAGCAAACATGAAATTCTGGTTAATGCGCTAAGTACCTTCGCAACCACAAAAGCAATGTGATCAAATGATGCGCATTTTATGTAAAGATACATGCAATTGCTGCAATAATTAATCACTTGAATTGAAATATTTAAGCAGTGGAGCAACAATGCTTAGGCCAAGCTTAATCTAACGTGGCACCCCTCAAATTCACTGAGTCACTGCTGCGCCATAGTATAGTAATGTCTACTAATTATATATATTACTTTGGTCTGCAGAATTTTCTGCCTAATTATTTATGCTGAAAAGCACTCTTAAACGTAGTGAAAGCTACATTACAGCAATATAAATAATTATTACTCATACTCATATGCATACAAATTATAAGTACATCTAAATTATACCGGAAATTAAATTCGCTTCCTGTTGTTTGTATTAGATTTTCCCTTCAGTTGAAATTTGCCATTTCGTACGGCATCTCTTACAAGGTAGATTTATACCAATTCAAGGTTTTCAAGGCTAAAAATTTTAATTGAAAACGCAACCACAAAAGCCAATTATCAGTTTACAGAACCATATTGAGAAAAAGATGTAGAAAAACGTAGCAGCGAAAAATTGCTTTATCCGTGTGCAGAAGAAAATTTGCTACCAATATTTAAAGTAAATGAAATTCAAACGGATAATGAAATTCGATTCAAAACAATAACAAAATAAAGGCAGTTGTTTAAATTGTGGTTTATATGGTACCATCTCTGGAAAGGCTTGTTTGGCTTACAATAGCTTTTCATATCCATTTGACGTTCTTACTTAATTACTTACATACTACTGGCTACTACAACCTGTTGCCCCTGCTTTACGCGCGCCTTTTCCAGCTTCTGGTTAAAAGCTTTCATTGTTCTTCTTCCACTTGGTTCTTCCACCGATGATTCGGTTTCCATTTTCTGCGCCGGCTCTCGATCTACTTCTTTTGCTTTGGTGTTTTGGTTCGCCCATAAGAAAATTCACAGACACCCTCCTACTTCAGCTAAAAAATTGCGTATGTAACACAGCAATATAATGAACACTACATAAACCCTCTACATTCAGTTCTACCAGATTTGAACACATAGATGGCAAACATTTCTCTCCAAATCCTCGAAACTCACAGCTCATGTCACTTATAAAAATTAAACTTAAACATTTAAGAAATCCATGAGTAACATTTACAAATAGATTGTGTAGTGTAAACACAAAAAGTATTCCATCTCATCTTTAAGTTAAGGCAAAATTAAAGAAGCAATTTTTTCAACTACTGTTTGTGAATTATACCCTACATAATTGCAATAACAACTTTATTACAAAGGCGAAAGCAAGAAAATTGATTAATTTTATTAAGACAAAGAATGTTCTGCGGTAAGGGGCTCATCAAGAGAGCGTCGCTCAAAAGAAATATTTTTGATCCTTTTGAATTCTTTCTGATATTTATTTAGACATTGAACCTGGAACCACTACAATCATCGATCAAATACTCGTATATACATATATATTGTATATACGTTTATACATACGTTTTAAATTGCTTGGACATTCACCTGAGTAGCATGTCTATGGCAAAATTTAAAGATGTTCCATATATGGAAAAAAACCATACAACAAATGTGCAGTATTTAAATCGAATTTTAATTATAAGCTAAGCCTACTTTAACATGCTATTCTATAACATTAATTTATATATTTTCTACCAATATATTGAATAGAAACTGAAATCACTTTCAATTGCAGGTAACTCTGGGAGGTCTCCCGTTGGCATTGGAGAACATCAACAAGGATCCGTCTTTTTTGCCTGGCATTAAATTATCTTTCAAGGCGTTCGACATTGGGCATAACACAGACACTTTCCGTGTGCAAACACTTCGGTAACTGTAATCACAAATTGCTTCCTTTCGTACATTCCCACTTAATTCAGCCCAACTCCAGGCAGCCAGCCCGCCAGCCCGCCATCCCGCCCACACGCATACACATGTGTCGTTTATGCTAACAAATACTCCTCTAGTAAAAACATAACAGAACACACCCTACCCAAAAAAGGACGAGTCACTTCAGTGCTCCGTACAAAGTTCATGCGGGCGTTTAAGCAATTCACTTCGGAAATTTGCTCTTTTTCTTTTTGCTTAAATTAAATTTTACATGTTTAGTACATGTTTACTTATGCTTGCCGAACGTAATTTTAGATTCATGACACAGATGCGAGACGATGGTATAGCGGCATTTATTGGCCCAGACGAGAGTTGTACGACGGAAGCCTTGCTCGCATCAGCCTGGAATATTCCCATGCTTTCTTTCGTAAGCGAATTTATTTCGAAGAAATCTTGCAATTACTTATTTTCGTTATGCCATAATTAGCATTATCTTAATCTGCGAAACAAATTAAGTTCTTTAATGCAAGAGGGATAAAACTGCGAAGCTAACAACCCTTATAATAACATATTAGTTGCTAATTTTATGCAATTAGCTTTGAAATCGTTCATACGATAAAAGAGACTTGTCTGGTTTGCAGATTAAACAAATGGGTTTGTTCTCTACAAGAGGCATAAAATATGATGTGATAAATATATTATATATATACATAAGGATATAAGAGATCAAGTGCCCTCACTTATTATATGTTGAATGGATGCCTTTTGGGAAATTCGTATTATTGGAGCTATTTATGCAGCAAAAACTATTTTCTCAAAATAGTGGACTCGATTTTTCAATAGTTAGATAATTATCTGCTTAAACAATTTTGTTATTTTATGTGAAAATTTTAATAAGTTTTTTCTCCAAGTACATAGATATCTGAAACTAATCTGACTATTGAAAATCGAATTCAAATATGTATACTTAAAAAATTGCATATCAAGCCAATAAACTTAAAATATTGATACTTATTATATTGATACTTTTTATGTATAATCATATGTATATATGTTATAATTTTCCTAAATAGAAATGCTCGGATTCAGCAGTATCTCGGAAGGATATTTTCCATACGTTTGCACGAACACTCGCTCCGGCATCTAAGGTATTTTATGCAATATAAATTTCACATCATCTCATACAGTTTATAAGCCATGTAACTAGTTATATATTGAAAACCCAGTAGAAGGTCTTTCTTCGTCAATATCATCTTCGTTAATCGTTGTAATGAGTTCACATAAAATGGGTTCAAATAAAGTAACGTACTGTTATCTCAGCAGTCGTCTATGTTGACAATATCATCTTACATGTTTTCAATTACTTTTTTTTTATAAGGTATTCTGCCTGGGATTAACGACATTACTTGTACAGCAAAACTTGTTATGAAAGTTATTCATACGCATCGTACTTATTTTTGATGTATCCTTTTGGCTGCTACACGTGTACATCATGTACATATGTATCTACATGCATATATCTGTACCTACGCACCCACGTCTGCAAATATCAGTTTCAGTTGTTTGTATTGCATTTATTAATATAAATATCCTATAAAAAAGTGCTTTTGCACAAATTACTTTGCCATCGGTACGATGACCTAATTGAATGATGTTTTTCCACAGGTATCCAAGAGTGTAATAAGTCTATTAAAGGCATTTTTCTGGACGAAATTTGCGATTGTAGTTAGTTCAAAACCGGTGTGGGGCTTGGAAGTGGCTCGTGCTATTCAGGTATTCTAAGCACGCCCATGATTTTGCATCCATCTGACTCTATATTTTTACTTTCAATGTGCACAGGATTTGGCAGAATCGGAAAATTTTACAGTAACACATTTTAAAGAGATATCAGACTATATTCCTATCGACAAGACGCTTAACAAAATACAGAAAATTGTCGATGAAACGTACACAACCACACGCAGTGAGTATCTTTCAGTCACATGGAATAGCTCATCAGCTCATCCCAGGCCTCCGTGTGCAATTTGCAACAAGTGCAAGTAAAGCAATCTGTTAGTTTCTTGCACAATTTATCTCATCAAAATGTTGGCCTGGGGTGTTATTGTAGTTGCAATAAAATGTTCTTACGGCGCAATTTTTTTGTCAGTTTATATTTTCGTAGGCGAACACATTGCCATGGTGGATTTCATTAGATGCATGCAACGCAAATTGTTATTGAATGGAGATTACATGGTTATTTCTGTGGATGATGAGATTTACGACTCCAAGCGTCGTATCAACGTAATGGAAAGAAGTGAGTTCTGCAATACTGCAACAATATCCCTTTAGGTACTAATTTCGATGCATGTCGAATTCACTTGCAGATTATTTAGACCCTTATATTAGAAAAGAGAAGAGTAGATCCTTGGACAAAAACTCATTTCGATCAGTAATTAAAATAAGCATGTCCTACCCACAAAATCCTCATATACGGTAATACTCTAAACGCTTTCTTTCCCATAGTTGCTTTTCTTTTCGTATTCAGCATGTCGTTGGCATTCGACTTGAAAATTTCTTTCTCAATTGTTGAACTTGCAATTATTTTCAGTAATATATGCGATAAAATAAAGGAGAATGCCAGAAAGAATCCATTTTTGGTGCCCTATCATCAGAGAGTCTTCGATAACATATCGGTGAGAAAGTGAAAACAGTTCGACCAATAAAATAATCGCTGTCCTCTTCTAAAATTCGGTGATTAGGTGCCAATATATGGACTACATCTTTACGACAGTGTCATGATATACGCTCGTGCCCTCGCCGAGGTGCTTAAGATGGGCGGTGACATCTACGATGGCAGATTGATCATGAGCCGCATCCTAAACAGATCTTATCATTCGGTGCAAGGTTTCGACGTTCACATCGATTCGAACGGAGACGCTGAAGGAAACTACACTGTCATTACACTACAAAGTGACATCAACGAGAACAGCAGCTCCTTAGCGAAAATGTCCATGCAGCCAGTTGGATATTTTGTGTATAATAAACAGTCAACCATTCCGGTGAGTGTCAGTGTTGAGTGGGTTGTAACACTTTTATATTTCGTACCAATTTTGCAGGAATTTCGTTATATAAAAAGTGATCGTCCCATACAATGGCTAAAAGGTCGTCCTCCGCTGGCGGAACCGCTTTGCGGATACACTGGCGAGCTGTGTCGGCAGCGAAAATTGGATTGGCGTTACATAGCCTCTGGTTTCTTCTTCGGATTTTTTCTATTATTGGCTGCCATTTTTCTCATTAAGTAGTGAAGAATATTTAACTTTCCAAGAAATTCTTACCGCACCAAATTTTATTAAGACAAACAATTTACCAATTTTTCACACTATTCCGTTCTAATCTTAAGGCATTACCGTTATGAGCAAACGCTGGCAGGTCTACTATGGAAAGTTGATATGAAGGACGTTACAGTTATTAACGTGGACTGCTGCAATATGGACTACAATAATGCAAATCGAAAGAACAGCGTAAGTGAAGTCCAAGTGCTCCCAGCATTTGAATGGAGGTTGTAATACCCCTTCCCTAATTTCAGTTTCAAATGTGTCGACAGAGCTTATTGGTCAGTGGAGATAGCAATAAAAAGGCCTACACAAATATAGGTATGAGCAAGCATAAATACACTAATGTATATCGTTTGATAATGTTATCTTTACAACAACAAACCACAACTATAGGGCTGTTCCGTGGAAATATTGTGGCCATGAAAAGGGTCTACAAAAAGACAGTGGATATTACACGATCCATTCGAAAAGAACTGAAGCAGATGCGAGACGTAAGCGAACATACGACAATCCACCAACCATGTTGATTTTACTATTTGCTTTTATTTTGTATATGCTTGCCATGTCCTTCAGATGCGTCATGAAAATATCATAAACTTTATTGGAGCCTCCATAGACCATGGCGCCGTTACCATCTTCACAACTTATTGTGCACGCGGCAGTTTGGCGGATGTACTGGCCAATGAAGACCTGCACCTGGACCACATGTTCATCTCGTCCTTGGTCAGCGACATACTCAAGGGCATGATTTATTTGCATGATTCCGATATTATTTCGCACGGCAACTTGCGCTCCAGCAACTGTCTCATCGACTCGCGCTGGGTGTGCCAAATAACCGACTTCGGTTTGCACGAGTTCAAGGCCGGCCAAGAGGAACCGAATAAGTAGGCATACGCTTCTAACAGACCAGCGCTGTGACATTCTCGCATTTCCTTTGAATTTAATAAATTCATAAGGTCAATAGCAAATATTACAAGTTAATTATTTTATAAAATTTTTAGAGCGGAATTAGAATTGAAACGTGCTCTTTGGACGGCACCGGAGCTTTTAAGGGCTGCAGCACGCTTACCGCGCGGATCACAGAAAGGCGATGTCTATTCATTCGGAATCGTTTTGTATGAAATTGTCGGCAGAAAGGGACCGTGGGGTGAAACGGCGTACACAAATGAAGGTGACTGCATAGCATGAGCACCATTTGATGTCATTTGATATTTCTTTGTTTAAAATAGATTTCACACACACACAGATTTTCATGATTTCATTTATCATACGCCTTCAATGTGAGACGTTCTTCAAACTGATTGCGATTTTTTGCAATAATTACAGAAATAGTACGATTTGTTAGGAAGCCGGAACTTCTTCGACATGGTGTGTTTCGCCCACCGATTTCTCTAGTTGAAATTCCCGACTACGTGCGTCAAACTCTTCATTCCTGTTGGGAGGAGGATCCGGAAATACGACCCGACATACGGCTAGTTCGAATGAAACTGAAGGAACTGCAAGCAGGCCTGTAAGTTTACATTATAAACAATTGTCATGTTTCCAGTGTACTTGTAGTCATTCCGTCATTCCCATCCAGCACTAAGTTTTATGCTAGAGATTCTAGGTACGTTCGTAAATGCAACCCAGCGGCTGGACTGCAAAGCAACGCGTTCGTAAAAGCAAAATGGCGCAATACTACTGCGTGCAACGCGTTCGTTAATGCAACGGCTTGGCACCGCAGTGACAGATTTCCGCAGTTTCCGCAGTCATTATCCTACTGTTGCGGGGTGCAGAACACGAAATGGAAACGTAGAAAATGTATTATAAATGGATAAAAATGTGTTTGTTATCTTGTATAAAGATAGAATACATCATCTGGATAGGTTTTTATTGTTTTAAAGTAATTATTTACTTTCGGGATAGATCTTATTTTCTTTTTCAACAAGGTTTGTACCACGACATATCTTTTTTTCATTTGTTTTACTCTGTCTTTATTGAAATTCATTAAAAGACTCTCACTTTGAGTTTCACAACTATCAATTAATGCGTTAACCAAAATTTCCATCCTAAATCGCGTTCGTTAATGCAACCAAAGTTTCTGCAACTAACCTGCAAACGAAATCAGCTGATCGGCAGTGACAGCTGCGCTGCTACTGTCACTGCACGAATTTACTGCATTTATGAACGTACCTTCTATGCAATATAACTTACTTACAAGAGATTCTCGAGTTTATAAAAGACTAGTGGACCCGGCGGACTTCGTTCTGCGCAAAATTGATATTTTTTATAAGCTTTATATTAGGTTCACATCCGGTATGTTTGTATGTATGTATGTCGTCAAATCTAGTAATCAAATTTTCACCCACTTCCCGACTACTTAGAGATCTGAAACTTTGTATACATGCCTAAACACGAGCCCAATACATGAATCAATAAATTTTATGGGCGTAGTATAAGGGGCGTGGCACTTTTTTATCAACTCCAGATTTGTGTATAACTTTAGAACTACACATCACACATCAATGAAACTCGGTAGGAACTTACTACATATCCATATCCTTCTACTGAGAAAATAAGACGGGCACTGGATAAGGGGGCGTGGCACCCCCATACAAACAAAATTTTTGATCTCGATTAGCTTTGGAACTAAAGGTCGTGCAGCATTGAAATTCCGTATACAGGCCCCTCTTGGATGCTTCGTCCCACTGGTAAAATTTAATGGGCGTAGGACAGGGGGCGTGGCAGTTTTCAAGCAACTACACACTTGGGCTTCAGTTTATAATTATAGGTACACCAGGTACACCACACATCAATGAAAAACGATAGGAACTTACTCGCCGCGCCTTGCAAGCAAAACAACAACAACTCATCGCGCCACAAATATGCCACGAATATTAGGGTCGATCACAGCCGTATTATTTGTTAAATTGAGGATATGACGATAGCAAACACTGTGAATACCCTAAATATTGTGTACTGCTCTGCAAGTTTTAAATTCTTTTTGCGAAAAATTTCAGAGCTCTAAAATTGAATTTATGGAAGACTAAAAAGTAGAAAATAAAATTATATAAAAAAAAACTTTTTAAAAATAAGCTTTAATTTATTTAATGTACTAAAAAGTAGAAAATAAATTGTTTTTAAGTCACCTGTATCTTACTATCAATAAAAGCTTGTGCGCTCAATATCCATATTCAAAATATCTTTCATTACTAGAATCTATTTGCAAAAAATTATTTAAATAAAATATCGTGGTCACTGGTTGACAAATATTGAACACATGAGCGCCCCAAGCTTTTATTGATAGTAAGATACAGGTGACTTGGAAACAATTTATTTTCTACTTTTTAGTACATTAAATAAATTAAAGCTTATTTTTAAAAAGTTTTTTTTTATATAATTTTATTTTGGAAATAATTTAAAATATTAATTGAATGCGACATATTTCGAATGCAGTTGAATTCAATATCCTATTCTATGCAAGACGAATCGGAAATTTAATTCATTTAAACTCGAATGAAATATCCTTTGAGATCTTCGGAACTCTCGGAATGAGAACTTCATCACCTTTGAACTTTCCTTTGAGTAGTGTCATGTTAATCACATTTCCCATGAATTTTCTCAACACCAAACGCGTTCCGTAGTTCATAGTTTTGGTTGGCTCAGATTTCGAAACATGATGACTACCGAGACAACCTTCAGCTGTAAATTGTGCGGTGGCAAGCCAGGCAGATCCAATGAGTTTAAAAATTCAGTTGAATAGTTTGTTGCTTCGTCTTCATTTCTTACACAGTCTATGGATTTAAAGGGATACGGTGGACCAACGATTTGACATTGAATGGTGAAGCTTAATTGATCCACATCCTTGTCTTTGCCGCAAAAATTGCTCGTTCCCTGAACCAATTGTGATTTTTGTGGTTAGCAATGATGTTCGGGAACACTTTGTAGATGAACTCCTCCTTCGTTGAGACAAAACTGCAAAAATACAGCGGAAACGAAATCAATCTGTTCGATTCGTCGACAGGAGCATGGCCATTACCGATAGTCAGCGATTGCTTTGAGAAATCTTCAGCAATGGATCGTTTAGCAGTGCAACTCGCATATTTGTCGTCAGCTGAAGTTTCTTCACATATGTAGCGCCACAGAATCGATCATTCATCGAGGCAGGCTTTTATTTCATCGGCCGCGGTCTATCTTTGAATGACTTTGATTGGAATGTCTTCCCAAATATAAGCCACCATTTCCATCATGCCTTCATTAACGTATCGTACATTTCCTTCTGTTGGGGATACATTCGTTGAAACTGATTGGTTGAATGCATCTCGATAGAATTCACGTTTAAATTCTCGATTGAAACCGTCGTTCATTCCACGACATGGCGTTGGCATTCCTAACTTGATTACTGGTGCACATGAGGTAACACGTGTCTTCGATCAAAAACAAAGCCTGATTATGTATCTCCTCATTCACCTCGAAATCGAAACCCGAACTGACCTGTATTCGATTTGTCATCCTTGTACAACAGTTCACATGGATTCGATGGGAAGAATGTCGAAATAAGGATAGCAAATTGTGTGCATATCTGACTTGGAGATGCAGAAACAATTGATTCAGCGATTGTCATGTCGCAATGAGTATGAGTATGAGATGTTTGAAAAGTGCCATGCCCTTTTACCTATGCCCATACAATTTTACCAGTGGGACGACGCATCCAAGAGGCGACTGCATACGGAATTTCAATGCTGCACGACTTTTAGTTCCAAAGCTTTTCGATATAAACAATTTGGTTTGTATGGGCGGTGCCACGCCCCCTTATCCAATGCCCGTCCCATTTTTGCAGTAGAAGGATATGGATGTGTAGTAAGTTCCTATCGAGTTTCATTGATGTGTGATGTGCAGTTGTAAAGTTATACACAAATCTAGAGTTGATAAAAAAGTGCCACGCCCCTTATCCTACGCCCATAAAATTTTACCAGTGGGACGACGCATCTAAGAGGCGACTGCATACGGAATTTCAATGCTGCACGGCTTTTAGTTCCAATGATATTCGATGTAAACAATTTGGTTTGTATGGGCGGTGCCACGCCTCCTTGTCCAATGCCCGTCCCATTTTCCCAGTAGAAGGATATGGATGTGTAGTAACTTCCTACCGAGTTTCATTGATGTGTGATGTGTAGTTCTAAAGTTATACACAAATATGGAGTTGATAAGAAAGTGCCACGCCCCTTATCCAACGCCCATAAAATTTTACCAGTGGGACGACGCATCCAAGAGGCGACTGCATACAGAATTTCAATGCTGCACAACTTTTAGTTCCAAAGCTATTCGAGATCAAAAATTTGGGTTGTATGGGCGGTGCCACGCCCTCTTGTCCAATTCGATGTTTTAATAGCTATTCTGCTGTTCGGGGTGGAGACGAATCCAACAAATCAAATATCATAAAAATCGGTCCAGCCGTTCTTGACTTATAAGCGTTCGAACATAAACATAAACTTTCTTTTATATATATAGATTGTTTCAAGATGGTAGAAAATCTATTTCAACATATATTTGTATTAAAAATGTTTTCGATCAGTAAATCCAACATCTTTGATAACATGATTGCCATTATGGAGAAATACGCCTATAATCTGGAGGGCATTGTGCAGGAGAGAACTAATTTGCTGTATGAAGAAAAAAAGAAGACGGACATGCTGCTTTATCAAATGCTGCCACGGTGAGTACCTATTTTCTTTTCTTTGTTTTGCTGAAATAAAAATTTACGAAATACATCACATATATTCAGAAGAATTGTGCACAAATATAGTGTAATTTAGCACACTGTGCAAGTGAAAGTGACTCGTTATTATTTGCCCCCACCCCCTCACAATGCATTGTTATTTTTTCTGGCAGCACTGTTGCAGAGTCACTGAAACGCGGCGAACCCGTCGAGGCTGAGTGCTTCGACTGTGTCACGATTTTATTCAGTGACATCGTAGGCTTCACAGAACTCTGCGCCACTAGCACCGCCTTCGAAGTGGTCGAAATGCTAAATGACCTATACATATGCTGCGATTCCATCATATCCAACTACGACGTTTATAAGGTAAGTGGAATATGCGGCAAATGGAAGAATGACTTTCAATGTGAGTACACGCCATGCAGGTGGAGACCATTGGAGACGCGTACTTGGTGGTTTCGGGTTTGCCGCTGCGAAACGGCAACCGGCATGTGGGGGAGATTGCCTCACTTGCTCTGCATCTGCTTGAAAAAGTGTCCGTTTTCAAAATACGCCATCGACCTGCAGAAACGCTGCGCTTTCGCATCGGAGTACATTCTGGCCCATGTGCAGCCGGGGTGGTCGGCCTGAAGGTGAGTTGGTCTATCTACATTCTCATGCATGCATACACTTGCATACATACATAAGTCTATGCCTGTATGCATATGTCAGTAACAGAAACAGTAAACTGTATATTTCTATTAGTGAGCAATTTTATACTTTTAAATTTATAAACAAGATTTTAACAAAGATTTTTAGTTACACGCATTGTAGTGAGTTTTTAAACACTGCTAATTTGTTGTTGAAAATCTCAGCTATCATAATTCAAAATCGTACTTATCTTTTACAAACTTTTTAGTTGTAGTTGCAAACTTGTTTGCTGATTTTTCATTTCATTTTCAGATAGATGGTTTTTTTGTATAGATAAAATTAGTCACGATTGCTGTTAGTTAGTTATGACAACTGATTTTTAGTTTTTATTACTGTCTTATTTCTGTGAGTGTAGACGTGGATACGAGTATTCAATTACCAATCACATAAATTTTACGTATTTTTTGAACGCAGATGCCGCGTTACTGCTTATTTGGCGATACTGTGAACACGGCTTCACGCATGGAGAGCGCCGGGGAGGCTATGAGGGTGCACATTTCGGAGGCGACTTACGAGCTGCTGCAACACGTCGGTGGATACACCTGTCTCGAAAGGGGTGTGATGAACATAAAGGTACGCCGTCGCACTTTCTGCCAAAAAAAATGAATAAAAATCACTTGATTTTTTATGCTTTTTATTATTAAAGTTTAATTTTAACTTTGTATATTTATTTCTGCCAAAAGGAATAAGATATTAGATATTGTTTTAAAAATTACTGTAGTTAAAATTTGAATACTTGAGACGCAATAAATGAATATTCAGCACGTGGGGTTCGCCCGCTATAAATTATCAAAAAACGAAAGCATACTTTACTTTTAACTGCTTTTATCTAAAAAAAAACTCACACAAAATAATTGGCCGTTGCTACTTCTTAAGAAGCCTACACAACACGCTTTTAATTTATATCCCAACGTAATTTAATTAATCTTATCTTAAGCACTTCTTGTTCAGTTTCATTTTCTCTATTTTAATTGCATCATTTTCCATACCTAGTATTCAAGTTAGTGATTCAGCAAACAGCCAATATTTTATTTTATTCTTTTACGTATGAGTTGTTGAAAATTTACTCATCCTAGTACATCATCCTCTGGTATTCACTATCATAGGGTAAAGGAGATATGCGAACCTATTGGCTCAATGGCCAGATTCATTCTTCGCAGCGCGCTGTGCTTTTCAATGACATTGCACCGGATCTTATAAGCAACGTCGATGTGGAATGTTCCTCCATAGGAAATAGCTCTGGCCAGGCTCTTGCACAGCTCAGCTCCTCGCACGCCTGGAAACAGCAGCATTGTGGAAACCAAGCAAATATTGCGCTGCCGAAGCACTTGCGATACATAAAGACCAGCTGCTGCAACTGTCAAACGAAATGCTTGTACCAGCGACGATCGGACGATAACGTTGCTGTCGATATGCAGGAACTGTGCGAAGAGGAGGTACCCATGCGCCAGCTGCGTGCAGAGGGCAATGCCCAACTTTGCGTCTGCCATTTAAATTCCAGTTACAGCCACAATTCGAGGCGTGAGCCGCGTTCAGCTCCCAGCATAACATTTCGGCTCTAAGTTGGCAGCGCTACTGGACACTATGCTATTTATGTAGTTGTCACAATAGATCCTTCAAGCCGCAGTAACGACTAGGAGACTGGATGCCTACTCCAATACAATCTAATGCTATAAAGTGTCACATTCAGCTTAAGTTTAATCCGCTCTATCACCTTGGTTGTGTATATCCTATTTAGTGAATATATACATACATAGATAATGTAATATATGTATATCTACAATAATGCAGGGCATAAAACACGACTAACCCAAGGATAACCTCACTTCGCGCAATTTTCTCAAGTGCATTAGTAAATAGAAAATAGAATGACTATTTATTGTCGGCGCAAATGCTTTTGATATTTTAACGTCTAGGCCAGCAGATTTTAATGATTTTCCTTATACTTTCCAAAACAGGCCAAAGGTGAAATAACGAAAAACAACGTTTTTATAAGCTTTATATTAGGTTCACATCCGGTATGTATGTCGTCAAATCTAGTAATCAATTTTTCACCCACTTCCCGACTACTTAGAGATCTGAAACTTTGCATACATGCCTAATCTAGAGCCCAATACATGAATCAATAAATTTTATGGGCGTAGGATAAGGGGCGTGGCACTTTTTTATAAACTCCAGATTTGTGTATAACTTAAGAACTACACATCACACATCAATGAAACTCGGTAGGAACTTACTACATATCCCTATCCTTCTACTGAGAAAATAAGGGGAGCACTGGATAAGGGGGCGTGGCACCCCCCATACAAACAAAATTTTTGATCTCGATTAGCTTTGGAACTAAATGTCGTGCAGCATTGAAATTTCGTATGCAGTCGCCTCTTGGATGTGTTGTCCCACTGGTAAAATTTTATGGGCGTAGGATGAAAGGGCGTGGCACCCCCCATACAAACAAAATTTTTGATCTCGATTAGCTTTGGAACTAAAGGTCGTGCAGCATTGAAATTTCGTATGCAGTCGCCTCTTGGATGTGTTGTCCCACTGGTAAAATTTTATGGGCGTAGGATGAGGGGGCGTGGCACCCCCCATACAAACAAAATTTTTGATCTCGATTAGCTTTGGAACTAAAGGTCGTGCAGCATTGAAATTTCGTATGCAGTCGCCTCTTGGATGTGTTGTCCCACTGGTAAAATTTTATGGGCGTAGGATGAAAGGGCGTGGCACCCCCCATACAAACAAAATTTTTGATCTCGATTAGCTTTGGAACTAAAGGTCGTGCAGCATTGAAATTTCGTATGCAGTCGCCTCTTGGATGTGTTGTCCCACTGGTAAAATTTTATGGGCGTAGGATGAGGGGGCGTGGCACCCTCCATACAAAAAAAATTTTTGATCTCGATTAGCTTTGGAACTAAAGGTCGTGCAGTATTGAAATTTCGTATGCAGTCGCCTCTTGGATGTGTTGTCCCACTGGTAAAATTGTATGGGCGTAGGATAAGGGGGCGTGGCACCCCCCATACAAATAAAATTTTTGATCTCGATTAGCTTTGGAACTAAAGGTCGTGCAGCATTGAAATTTCGTATGCAGTCGCCTCTTGGATGTGTTGTCCCACTGGTAAAATTTTATGGGCGTAGGATGAGGGGGCGTGGCACCCTCCATACAAAAAAAATTTTTGATCTCGATTAGCTTTGGAACTAAAGGTCGTGCAGTATTGAAATTTCGTATGCAGTCGCCTCTTGGATGTGTTGTCCCACTGGTAAAATTGTATGGGCGTAGGATAAGGGGGCGTGGCACCCCCCATACAAATAAAATTTTTGATCTCGATTAGCTTTGGAACTAAAGGTCGTGCAGCATTGAAATTTCGTATGCAGTCGCCTCTTGGATGTGTCGTCCCACTGGTAAAATTTTATGGGCGTAGGATAAGGGGCGTGTGTATAACTTTAGAACTACAAATCACACATCAATGAAACTCGGTAGGAACTTACTACATATCCATATCCTTCTACTGAGAAAATAAGGCGGGCACTGGATAAGGGGGCGTGGCACCGCCCATACAAACAAAATCGTTTATATAGAATAGCTTTGGAACTAAAGGTCGTGCAGCATTGAAATTTCGTATGCAGTCGCCTCTTGGATGTGTCGTCCCACTGGTAAAATTTTATGGGCGTAGGATAAGGGGCGTGTGTATAACTTTAGAACTACAAATCACACATCAATGAAACTCGGTAGGAACTTACTACATATCCATATCCTTCTACTGAGAAAATAAGGCGGGCACTGGATAAGGGGGCGTGGCACCCCCCATACAAATAAAATTTTTGATCTCGATTAGCTTTGGAACTAAAGGTCGTGCAGCATTGAAATTTCGTATGCAGTCGCCTCTTGGATGTGTCGTTCCACTGGAAAAATTTATGGGCGTAGGACAAGGGGCGTGGCACTTTTCAAGCAACTACACACTTGGGCTTCAGTTTATAATTATAGGTACACCACACATCAATGAAAAACGATAGGAACTTACTTGCCGCGCCCTGCTGGCAAAATAGCAACAACTCACCGCGTCACAAATATGCCACGAATATTAGGGTCGATCACAGCCGTATTATTTGTTAAATTGAGGATATGACGATAGGAGACACTGTGAATACCCTAAATATTGTGTACTGCTCTGCAAGTTTTAAATTCTTTTTGTGAAAAATTTCAGAGCTCTAAAATTGAATTTATGGAAGACTAAAAAGTAGAAAATAAAATTATATAAAAAAAAACTTTTTAAAAATAAGCTTTAATTTATTTAATGTACTAAAAAGTAGAAAATAAATGGTTTTTAAGTCACCTGTATCTTACTATCAATAAAAGCTTGTGCGCTCAATATCCATATTCAAAATATCTTTCATTACTAGAATCTATTTGCAAAAAATTATTTAAATAAAATATTGTGGTTACTGTTTGACAAATATTGAACACATGAGCGCCCCAAGCTTTTATGGATAGTAAGATACAGGTGACTTAAAAACCATTTATTTTCTACTTTTTAGTACATTAAATAAATTAAAGCTTATTTTTAAAAAGTTTTTTTTTATATAATTTTATTTGATACTATGATTAGGGTTGTGAATTTAAGTTATTGTTGTAATTGCATACATATACCATGTATACATAAGTATGCATACATACTAAAATATATACATATGTATACGTATATATGTATCTTGATGAATGTACCTGTACGTACGTACGAGTATATATGTATGTATGCATTTGCCAAAGGCAAGATCTTAGAATAAGTACTAACTGCGCACATTTTAAATAAAAATTAAAAAACATTTAAATATTAGTAATTAGTCAATTTATCTGGTACCATAATATATTGAAAATACAGTGAACAATTATCTGAGGCTATTTATTTGATATTTTGAAATTATTCTTTAAAGCTTGCCAACATTCGTAGTATTTGCTGTCCAATTTCTGGCACGTTTCTTCGCCCCATTTCGTGACGGCCATACTCAGTGATGACTCGAACATAAACGCCTGGAATTGTGAGCGTATAATAAAAATAAAAACTAAGAAACCAGAATTCGAAGCACACTACATTCGTACTCGCACTGTGTAGGAAACAGTCACCAGAGCTCCACAGCTATCACACTGTGGAAAAACACGACAGCACTCTGATTCCACCAAACGGTGTTTGCATGTGCACCAGCTGAGCACAGTGAGGAGTGGAGTGCAAGTGCGAGGCAGTTTGAGTGCAAGTGCAGTTAGGTATAAAGCGAGTAACTTGTTTGTTTCTTTTTTCACACTTTTCTTTTGGTATTAAATATTTTTATTTCGCACAATCAGAGCTTTGGTAAAAAAAAATGGCTTTACAGTTATCTCCACTCATACGGTCTTGCATTCAGCACATTACGCCACATGTCGCTGCGATGGAGTGCAAATGAGAGTGCAAGTGCGATTGCGACATGCAAGAGGTAGTGCAATAAATGTATCTGCAAGAGTCCGCTCTTGTCTCGACACTGTGTTTTGTGCGTGGAGTGCTCCAATTCAAGCACAACACTGCGTTGGTGCAAATATAGCATCACTTTAATTCTGCGTCTTACCTGTGTGCCTTCGGCCACTCTCTCAGGCACCAGCTTCGCATTGGAAGCGCCTTCATAGCATTTATTGTCGGGTCCATGCGGCGTCATCATGGAATGCAATGTTGCGCCGCCAGCCACAAATCCATCCTCCTTCGCCTCGTATTTACCCAAAATTAAGCCCATAAACTCGCTCATACAGTTTCCTACAAAAAAAATTATCAACATTATCTTAATGTGCATTAACGATTACGCATTGTCTTACTGTGATAATACGGCGGACGGAAGGTGTGTTCCTGCACCGACCACCTGGGCGGGAAAATAACGAAGTCCGCTATAGCAGTGCCATAGCGTGAACTGGGACAGGTCAATACAGTAAAAATGCTCGGATCGCAGTGATCGAAACTAACCGAATTGATCACCATGAACTTGGAGAGGTCGTATTTGTACGGCACGTAATTGCCATGCCAGGCAACCACATCAAATGGAACATGATTTTGCTTGGCAACAAATAGGCTTCCCTGAAATTTGGAGATCATCTGGAAGCCTGTAATGATATCAAGTTACATTTGTATTAGTCGCTTAACAAAAAATGAAGCATGATTTTACCCTCGAATTCCCGATCTTCAAACCAAGCAACAGGAGTTTGAAAATCTCTTTGATTAGCTAACCCGTTGGCTCCAATGGGACCCAAATCGGGCAGCTGAAAATGATTATCGTACACCTCGAGTATATAACCTCTGCAGAATATCGATGCATATATGAAATGTATAGTTAGTAGGCAATGCAACAGTGCACTTACCTAGTGGGTCCATTTACGTACACAGCATATCGTATGCCTTGCGGAATTACGCATATTTCATTGGGTCTCACCTTCATCTTTCCAAACTCAGTAGTGATGTCAAGCACGCCCTGTTGTGGCACTAAAATTGGAAATAAACATACTTTAAAATAGGGTGATGCATTTTGTTTTGCAAATTCAAGCACTTTATTCAGAGCATGCAATATAAATCGACGAACGTAACTATTGTATGTATTAAAAGTTGTCCATTATCTTGTTTTTATTTTTGAAATTATTACAGATACATTCTCTGTGTTTTTCTCTAGAATATTTTCGAGGATAAAATGTTGTTGTGATCATAACGGTTTTTAAGTTATTATCAACTGTAAGATAAGTTGGGCAATAATTTTTGCGAAAAAAGATAAACAATAGTTTTTATTCGGACTGACTTGCCAAAGAGAAATGACAATACTTAGTTGTCAAGTTGGCAAGTCAGTCCGAATAAAAACTATTCTTTCTAACATTCAAGCTGCCGAATAAACATAAACTCGTATAAAAAAGAAAAACTTTATTTGCAATGTGAATGTGAATACCTTGCAAATAACTTTTTCAACCATGATATAAAGTATTCAATTTGCAAAATAAATGACAAATTATTTCTAAACCAATTTGAAGAGAGGACAACAGAATTTTACGGTGCTGAATTAACTTGAAAATATTTGCTACTTTAAGAACAACAAGTTATGCATTTGAGGGTTAATGTAACTAAATCCTTAGCATACGCAGAGCTCAAAAAGTGCTTAAGAAATGCATAAGGCCTATGACATACCGATCAAGAAGTCGCCATCGCTATTATAAAATGCCGAATTGTCCATAGATTTATTGCACAAATAGACATGTATCGCAATGCCGTGACGACTGCGTGCATCTCCGGCTCCGCACACAGTGTGAATACCCTCCGCAAACGTCACTTGCTTCTCCTGCGATGGTATATCGAAAGCCTTCCAGCGCATCTATAAGCGAATTTTATTTAGTAAGACTTTATAGGTCAACGCGCTCGGAAAGACCAGGCCCCCCACATCCCAATGTGTGGCTGTGGCGGCTGAAATCGAACTAAGTGAATGTTGTATTTCACTCACCTGATTGGGATTCGGATGCTGTTCATTCCAATTGTTGCTGAGATGCTCGCTGCCCTTGAATGGCTGGAAGGGCGTGTGCACCGCGCTTGGTCGAATCCTATAGAGCCAAGTGCGAACGTTTTCATTGCGTGGCGCCGTAAAAGCGGTGCCATTCAATTGCTCAGCATAAAGACCATAAGCGCATTTCTGCGGGGAATTCTGTCCTTCAGGCAATGCGTTTGGACATCTCGTATCTTCGGAGGTGAAATAAGAGCCCAGGCCACTCATATACTAGAAACACGATATACACATAGAATATTTTGTATTTCACCAATTGAAATTAACATGATGTTTTATAACTTTTAGCTGGGAACACGCATCACCAACAGATTTAAACATAATATCGATTTTGGCATATTGCACTCATAAGTCGACAAAGGCATAGCCATGAATTCTTCAAATATAGTTCTGTTGGCAACAGTTGAATTTTTTAGCATATCCAATAAATAAAATTTTGTTGGTTTCACTGTAAATTGTATATTCATGATTCAAACTGTGATATAAAAAAATATATTCTTCTACCTACAAATTTTTACTTTTGAGAATTGAAGCCGTAGCTCGTACTAAAATCAAGCTATTTATATGATAAAAATAACAACTCTTTTTGTTTCAAAATAAATTTTTTTGTAAGCTTCTTTTTTGTAAAACACGAACACTCCTCCCCTCACTAATCACACTGTAATCACCAACTATTTACCCTATAATCACTCATGTTAATGGCGTGCGTTCTGAACCAGATAGGAATGTATGCACAACGGCGACAATTTCAACCGTTTCGAGAAGCTAACACCGCGTTTGTAATCTTCGGAGGCAGACGTGCCGCTGCTTATATACCCCCGAGATGAAAGTTTCAAAACCTGTCCCATGTCGATCGAGAACTTTTGAAAACAAGTGAAAATGTCGATGTCGATGCCGCCGACCTGCGAAAATAACAAACAGAAACTGGATTCTAAGCTAGCGCACCTGTACGCTGCGCTGTTGTTTCTCCCTGGTGTTGTTGTCATCTACTACTGTAGCGGCGTAGATTAAGCTACTTTGATTTGCTTACGGCTTACTCGTGGTGTGATATCCCTCGGCGGGCTGCTCCAATAAATAACCGGTGGTCGCAGTTTCAAAACAACAACAACCGTTCTATAGCAAAATAAACAAAAACAACGCAAATGTAAGTGCGTGTGTGTGTTTGTGGATCGTATATTATCATATTCAGCCGGAGCAAGTTTGCCATGTTTTTGAAAAGGCAAAACGATTTTATAATCATCAGTTAAAGACATTGCTAGGAATACAGAAATATATCAGTTATTTTATTGCAATTTCCTCCTACTCCAATTCACGGCCTTTGTAGAGTAGAGCAGAATTTGTGGATTTTAACGCTTAATTGACTCTCATTAAAAGGACGCTCACGCTTAATTGGTTAAAAAGAGCAACAAACGACAAATTTTTCACATCGTAATACAAAAAATATAGGTCACAAGAAATTGTTACCTGAAATTTGTTTGGCGTTTAAGGCGTATAAAGAATAGCCGGGTTTATGACGATAATCGAAACATAAGCAAGTCATGATTCGATTGGTTTTTGATTCCTGTCTATTTTATTTCTAATCAAAAGCACAGTGGAATTGTAAGTCGTTACTACTAGTGTTTTTATTTTATCAATACGAGTACTTTATTCATTATGATACGACAATACGACACATAATTTAAATGTATATGCTAACCTTATACTGCTTAACATTCGCTATATAAAAGCTTGGATGATAATACGAATGGCAAATTATAATAGAAATATTCTAATCCTTAGTTTTTGTATTGTTAAATGTACGTGCACAAACTTGCGCCATAAAACATTCGAAAATCAGAAGAAATAGCTGCGAGAATACTGAATCAATGAAGATGTGTGAAACTAATTTCAATTATAAACTGCGATGTCACTTCTAAAACCTGTTTGCTGTTGTAGATCCCTACAGGGTGCCAGGGTGCCACCATATGCCATCCAAGTTGCAAGTCTTATACGAATGAGTACCCAGCGTTTCTTATTTTTTCCGTGGAACGATTCATTCATTCGACAAATTTAGGACGTCATCGCTCGTTTTAGACACCTTAGCCGGAGGAGCAGCCAAATCTGCAATGGACGAGAATTCCATGCGTTTCTTGGTAGCACCGCCAACCATTACAGGAGGCACTAATTCGCCATATAGACGACTCAAGTCGACGGGTGGCGTATTCGATGGACGTCGATGCGAGGAGCTGTTGCTGCCATCAGATAGTGCCGGCGACGGTGTGTTGGATGGCACGCTCGAAATGGCTAAATCGACAGCGCTGAAGTTGTACTTGGAGCCCGCACAACCGGAGCCGCTGTTAACGCTTTTTGTAGGTGTAAGCCGTTCAAGGGCCGGTGAAGCTGACGACTCGCGTGTACGCCCTAACCCGGCTGCGGAGGATCCAGTCGACTTTGGTGGTTTCATCATCATTGCCGAGAGCGATTCCTGTTGGATTTTCAACAGCGCCGAAGGTGACATGAACAGATTATTGGCGGCCAAGGTGGATTTCGATAGTGGATCGGGGATACTGTATTTGCCGTGCTGTTGCTGGAAAAAGGCGGCATAGTCTTGCATCTTCTCCTGGGCCAGTGCATTATAGTAGGCAGCCGGATCGGTGAGTGGCGACGGAGCCCCCGTCGAGTTAGATGCTGAGCCACCGGACTTTCCAGATGCGTTATTTGAGGTTGCTGCAGCATTGGGCGCAGTAAAGAGCGCATTCAAATCCTTGTTTTGATGGTAGAGCAGCGCGTTCAGGTCGGATTGCTGCTTCTCCGACTGCAACAGTTGGTTCAGCATGTCCGATTGCTGTTGGTGGACCTGCGCCTGAGCATCCTTCTGTTTTTGTTTCAAAGCCGCACTTGACGTGCCTGCCGCCGGCATATTGCCCACGCCAGCCGCCAACAAAGCGGACAGCTCGTGATGAGCGCTATTTCCGGCTTTTCCGGGTGCCATAGCCGCGCCAAACTGATTGCCCGGATCGAACAGTTTGGAATAGGTCTGCAGCAGTGTCGTGTAGTCCGGATGCGGCTGCGCTGCTTGCTGCTGCTGTTGTTGCTGCTGCTGCTGTTGTTGTTGTTGTTTCTTGGCGCTGCTGGGCGAAGCTTGCGGTGGTGCAGTTGCCACTGCAGCGGCTGCCGCTGCAGCAGCCGCGCCCATCTGCTGCTGCAGAAACGCATTCAAGTCGTTACTCTTGGCCTGTTGCATGTATGTGTCGTAGCCCAAGAGTTTCGAAGCCTGTATCAAATTGTTGTAATCGGCTGTCAACGCGGCAGCCGATGCAGCAGCAGAAGCCGCCGCTGCGGCAGCTGAAGATTTCGATTTGCCCCCGCCAGTTCCAGACGACGTCACGCCACTACTATTGCCATGCAGACCCAAGCCAGTGCCCGTCAAATAGCTGAAGTCTGCGCCGAAGCCCAGAGTGCCTAGTGTTGTGGCGCCGAGAGCCTCAGCCTGCTGCAGCAACAAAGCAGCGTACTCTGGCGAGCGCATGAGCTCGCTCATCTTCAAGGGATCGTTCTTCAAATCGTCCAACTCCTTCATAAGTTTAGTTTTGTACGAGTTGGACGAGGAGCTCGAAGAAGACGATGACGACGATGATGATTTTGACGAACGCTCCGACTTAGATTTACTTCCGGCACCACCAGTCAGCGCTTGAGATTGCGGTAGTGCTTCCTGCACACGTGGTGGCATGTTAAAGTTGTTCGTGTATGCGGCGACGGCTGCAGCAACGCTAGAGTCGTTTAGGTCGATACCTACACCACCTCCTGCACCTGCACCAACGCCGGCCCGGCTTGTGTCCAGCGACTGCGCTTGCTTCTGGCTGCCAACCTTGGCAGCAGCAGCAGCCAGCTGGTTCAGCGAGGAACTGCCGTAGTCTTTGCGTTGCTGTTGGAAAAGTGCGGCGATGTCACCCTGCAGGAAATTCGGGGGCAACTGACCAGCTAGCTGCGCTAAGCTGGCAGCCATCAGATCATTTGCTGTCGGCAGACATGCAGCTGTCGATGTAACTAGCGACGCTTGATGGTCATATTTGTTCGGCGTGATGCTGGGACTGTTGCGAGCTATGTCGCTAATACTGAACTTACCCGGACTGGGGGCGGGCGAGTTGCGCGTGCGAGAGGTGTGCGACGAGGTGTCCGACTTGGCGGGCGACGGCGAGGCACGCACAGGCACCTCGAACTTAGCAGGACTAACCGAGTTGGATGGGATGGTAATTGGACTGTCGCGAGGCGACGTAACTGGTAAGGCCATAGCGCCAGAGGTGTTATGTAATTGATTCGATTGGGGCAAATTGCAAGCGACAGTTCCGCTGACTGGTGGGAGTGGGGGTGGTAAGCCTGTGCTTGGTAGTGTCGGCGGCACAACAACTGGCGGAATGATTGTCGGCAGTGTTATCTGCGTTATCTGCACTCCAGTCGGATTTGGTGTGGCCAAAGGTGACAGCATTCGTACGGGATTCATGTTAAGGCCTGAAGGCAAACAGAGCTGCTCCTGCAGTGACAGCACTTTCAATTCATTTGCCTTCTGCTCGGCCTGCGACTGCTCATCAGCAACATCAGCCGAAGCAGCACTCATTCTACGAATAGCGAGCTCATCCTTTACTTCTTCTATTTTCACCGTACTCGTATCTATAAATGGAACTTGTGGCTTTGCTTCTCGCTCTTCCTTATTGTCAATGATTTTAATCGTTTTCGGCGGAATGAAATCATCCTCTTGCTCACAGTCCAGAACTGCACAGATCCAATTCCACAAGGCCTTGTCATTTTGTTTTACGGGAAACTTTGGGTACAAGGTATTTTTCAGCTTTTCGATGAAACTGATATCATCGCTAAAGATGCTGCCAAACTTAACAATCTCATTGCGAAATTGGGAGTAATAGTCTACGCATGCCTGAATCTCGTTCCGCACCTCCTCGGGGATTTCCTTGTCCAGCAACACCGAGTACTGCATTAACATTGGTCGGCCATACTCTATAGCTTGTTTGTTCTCATTGGGTGGCACTACCCAAATCGATTTAACAACCGATTCTAGAGTAGGATTCTCATCATAATATGGAGCTGAAATTAGTGCAACAATTAGATTTGCCTTACAAGTTAATTCTCGATAATCACTTACAAACAATCAGCGCCACGCAGGGTGTATATGTAACCTCTGAAGGCCCGCGCATCCGAATCTGATAGTCCAGCTGTGAATCACAGTCACGCAAGGTGGGCTCAGCCTGAAACTTCGGATGCGAGTGATACCAGCCAACTAATATGAGCTGATCGCGCATAATCAGCTTCTGTATTTCGCGCTCTACCTCGGCGGCCTTCTGACGATCAAAGCGCGAGTTCCGGCATGGGTAAGCTTTAGTAATGACCAATGCTGAAACACCACATAAAATAGTCAGCTACTGACATATTCCACGACTTTGCATTTCATACTCACTGTGCGAGTTCACATCCCAAGTGCCACCAAGGTATCCACAGACTTCGTACATGGTCAGGTGGCAGTGGAAGTCGGCCAAAAGTAGTGCGGATGAGCTCATCGTTAGCAGAAATGGTTGCAGTTTGCCCAACGTCGAGAAGGGCACAGCTTCGATCAACATATTCGCATCGCTATTAAAATTTTAATTTATATTTAGTTTAACATTGCAATCGTAATGGGAATTTCAAAACTCACTGCATTATGTTGCGATTACTGATGGCATTGTGCTGAAATACGGTGCGTTTTATTACCGGCAAAGGGGAGTCTGACTTCTTATCGGCATCTAAAAAATATCAAGTACGAAAGCTACGATCAGTATTTATATATACATATACAAGTATATACAAGGAATGTGGGTCAAAGAGCAATGCAATTGAAAAACATTGTCCATTTGGTAGTAGGTAATTCGCTTGTGAATGAAATCAACTTACCAGCCTCACAACCATCCGGTGTAGACTCCTTCTGCAAAGCACATTTTCTAAGCCATGAGTTTTTGTAGGAGTCGAGTTTCTTCCCTTTGTATTTAACCGATGCCCAGCCACATCCGCTTTTCTTTTCGGGATTAATAATGCGTTTACAATGCATGGCCCAGGCACTCGGCGTAAGGAAGATCGTCTCCGTTTCTTGTGATTTAATTTTCCCATCGGCCAAAAGATCTCCGACGAACTTCTGACCCAAATACTCTATGGTCATCAGTGACTTGCCAGGCTGTAGGACATTTGCACTCATAAGCATTTGAAGTGTCACTGTACGCCCCGTCCCATTGAAGCCTTCATAATTCTCCTTCGTCTGGCACCACGAAATGTATGAATGAACAGAAGTAATCAAAAGACAAATGGCGGAAGAATATTTATATGCATTTTACCTCGTCGTCATTGTCATCATCGCTTTCGGCATCCTTTTCATCCAGCTGAGCTGGATGTTCGGGTATGTAACCTGTTAGTCCCTCGTTCTAAAGGATTTAATAAACATATAGTTAGACATTTGAACCTAAAAACGCAGACATAATGCTACATACGGCGGACAATGCTCCGATTTGATCTACGGCGTCGGCTGTTGCAGGTATTAGCAAAGCCTCCTCCGCGGCTGACGTGCCGTCACTCAATTTATTTTCGTTAGGAATTTCACCTTCACCGTCTTGCATTGTCTTATTTAAGATAATATTTTCAATAATATATCACGGTAAAAATATCGCAAGCCCAACAAATTCACAAATTTCTGTATGCTTCGAATAATTTTTGTTATTTTCCTGTGTGCTTATTCCCTTCTCGTAAGTATTGCCATATTCAAACTTCATGTCTGTGACCATCTTTGACACTTCGAAAATATTTTCGAAGGTAACTGAGTATGTACTTATTTAGTTTCATCAAAATAAAGAAATCGACTTCTGCAGAATATTCGCACAAATATATATTAAATAGTTTTACAAATATAACCATGCAAAGACCATTTTCATTGTGGTTATTAAATTATAGATAAACAAATCTTACTTATAAGAAATGTATTTCCAAGTCTAATATATAAAAACAAAAAGGTGAAGCTCTTTAGCCTTCTCACTCGACAACCGCTTGACCGATTTTCATGATTCTTTTTTTGTTTTGTTCGAATTGCTGTATTTTAGGTTTAGGCAGAAAAATTCAAAAAATCTTACGGGAAAGTCAGGAAATCTGATAAATTGATTTATTTATATTTAACGACATTTTGACAACATTACAACGCGCTGAAATTCAATGGCGAAACTCACGTCCTTTGCTGTGCGAGGGGCAAAATAAAATTGGTTCCCTCCTCATTGAAATCATTATTTGTTTCACATGCAAACACACCTGTTCTAACATTGACACGGGATTTTACACTCAACAATTCGGGTTAACAGATTCAAGGTCAAATTTACAGTCGGATGGGTGCATTATTGCCAGTAAACGGAGGCGCGCACCAATATCTGCAGGTGTACTTTATTTTGTCGGATGGCCAATAGTTGCGGGCAAAACGGAGTTATGCCGGGTCCAGCTAGTTAACTATAAATTTATACGCATTTATTACCTTCATACAAACTTTTAAATTTCGCTCAAAAACATTCTTACCATAAAATTAAATCTGAAAGTCTCCAGGAAAATAATTGTCGGACGGTGCTGATTTTGTTTCTGTCAGTAAAATAGGTATAATCAAATGCAAAAACTTAAAAAATATTGGTGGCGGAACAAAACGAAAATTTTTTAGAAAAGTAGTGAAAACTTAGTCTAATTTTTTATCAACTCAAAAACTGATAGTTAAGGAAATTTCTGGAAAAAGTGCCCATAAGATTTCATAAAGAGTTTATTCCACAATGTATTTATTGCATACAGTAAATCTAAGCTTACATACCATAATAAAATTCTTTTTAAAAATGCATATTCTAAAAGTGTAGTTTCTGAAGTTTCTGTGCGAAATATCTTCCACTTTCTTCATAAATTGTTTTTAGAATAAAGCAAAATAAAATTTTTCTCTGCAAAATCTAAATACATACATATGAGTTGTTATTTTTGAAAGTGATATAAGTAAATTTTTTACAAAAATTTAGATAATGGCAGTTTTAAATAAAACTTATTAGTCCAATTCACAATCTTGTGCAAATGGTCTGGGATTTTTGCAATTGACAGTTTTGTAGCAAACTACTGTCAAAACGACTGTAGTTTTGCTACGAAACTGTCAATTGCAAAAATCCCAGACCATTTGCACAAGATTGTGAATTGGGCTATTATGCATTTTTTATGGGTAAGCAATTTAATTTAAAAAAATTGAGATTCTAGTATTTGGGAGATGGAAGGTTTAGCTCTTAACAGTATTGACACTGAGAGTGAAATGTAAAAAATGAAATATCACGCAATAACTTATCCCACTTTCAAAAATAACAGCTCATATCTTGTTTAATGGCCGTCATTCCTATTAATATTTCCTTATTCAAATTTTAAGTTCTCGTAATTAATCGAATTGGTTGACCCCATTCCCCTTTATGGATTCCTGCTTACGCGCATGCCCCTAGCCAGCAATTAGTTGTAGACAGTTATATGACTTTGTCTATTTTGAAACTTTTCCTCTATCTGCTTCGAATCTCTTCACGAGGAAACAGAAAGGCAATTTTAAATCTAAATTTAATATTGAAAAATCGGTGCACACATATTTTTTATATAAGTGCGATTGGTTGACCCCATTCCCCTTTATGGATTCCTGCTTACGCCCATGCCCCTAGCCAGCAATTAGTTGTAGACAGTTATATGACTTTGTCTATTTTGAAACTTTTCCTCTATCTGCTTCGAATCTCTTCACGAGGAAGCAGAAAGGCAATTTCAAATCTAAATTTAATATTGAAAAATCGGTGCACACATATTTTTTATATAAGTGCGATTAACTCTATTTATTCAATAACAATCAACTTGCCCTCCACCCTTAATACGTAGATAAGGCTAGTGAGGATCTGCATAGGAATTTTCCACAAATGAATAATCTTATTTCGAATAACACGATTATTAAAAATAACATAACCCACTTTCATAAATCGTACGAACGTTGAATTATCAATGCTATATAATGCATTCTTTCTCTATTTGAATGCAAAACTTACTTCCGAATGATTTTTCTAGAGGTGGGTAAGTGCTGATTTACTGACCTGACTCTCAAAGCAAATTATTTTAGTTTTAGATTAACAGAGCGTTAAGTTTTAAGCTGGCGGCAAAACAGACAAAAAAGATCAAACAGCATTACTCTCTTCATTTTTATTGGAAACACTCACTTGCAATTGTGGGCGGTGATCCAAGGCTAAACGGCGTCATTAAATTTTGCAAAAGCTAGCAATACTGCCGTTAAAATTTTGCAACACGGAAGAGTGACTGAGAAGTATTCAGATGTACTCGTACAATGCTGATTGTGGATTTTGTACTCTTAGCGATTGGCATAGCCGAAACTAGTTGAACGGCGACGTACCGTACCATTCGAAAACAACCATCTCGAGCTCTATTTATGAACTCCAAATATAGGTCAAGAATTAGTAACTAGTCGTTGTTTTTAATAAATGATTTATTTAGTGTATGGTCATTAAATATACATACATATGTACATGTTAAAAATTAGAGTAAAATAGAGAAAAACATCTAATAATAATAGAGATATAATGTGAAGTTAGCAAGCCGCCACTTGCACGCCTTCGCGTGCTTCGTCCTCGAAAGAAACCCATGCATTCTGCAGATATTTTCGCATGTCGTTGTCCGAAGTCGCAAAGTCAATTAAGAGATTATCGGTCAAGCGCTCCTCCCTGTCGGCCTGGGACTGAGGTTGATGCACTTCAGCCCGAGATTCAACAGCAGTGCCGTTGGCATTGCTTCCGTGCCTTTTTACCTTTTTCAGATCCGTGTTATCAGCGAGGTTCATGCCCTGACTCTTGGCATGCTGCACAACCGTATCGCGCCACTGCTGATATGCATTCTCGAAGCACCGCGCCACCATCAGTGTAATTTCATGCGCTATCTTTCGCTTGGGACAATGAAAGACATGACAGGACATCTTCTCCTGATGCGACAGTGCATCCTTCTCGCTGCCAACAAACGAAAAACTGTGATCGTGTGCCGCATCCACCGAACAATAAGAAATCTTATAAATTGAAAATTTCATAAGCGTGTCCTGTGTCTGCAAATCCAACACTTCAATGCCATCTGGCGAAATGTTTAGTTTGACGCGCTTTTGCGTTTTATTCTTTCGGCCGCCAGCCTTCGAGTTGGCTATGACCGTTTTAATGGCTTCCGATGTTTGCTTTTCAGAGCGTTTTGATTCGATGGGCGTGCAGCCCAAGTACTTGATATCGTATGTAGCAGTTAGCGGTCTGTTATCTTCCGCCTCATCCGCCTCAATGCAATCCAAATCCAATTTCATATTTTCGATATTCGGCACATCTTTGATTGGTTTCCCCAAGCCCCAATCTTCCACGTCGACGGTTTCATCTGAGGAGAATTCTATTGAATGGAGTAATACGAAAGATCATTAATTAAGCGTGCTATTGGCAAAAAATATCTGTTTGTCATCTACTATTGATATTGCAAACTAGTTTGAGATTCCAGGAAATTTCAAGCTAAATTACGAGTGCACTTGTCAAAGCGAAGCAAAAACGCAAATTATTATTAAAATGTTTCTAATGTAAAATTTAACATATGTACATACATATGTATTTCATACTCAATTTTGAACATTTTACACGTACAGATTGCTCTGATATGGAGCAAAGTATGAGAGAAATATAAAGACAAAGCTTCAAGATGATATTGCGTTTGAAATCTGTTCCAGAGATTACACATAGATACAAAATTGAATAGCCAGACAATGAACAAATTTCGAAATACTTCGAGCTCTTATAAACTCGCAAATAGTATAGAATTGGCACTCCCATTCAAACAATTTCGTTCCTTCACTCATGTCTTCTATACCGAATTTCATTGAAAAAATACCTTACAAAACTGCCTTCCGCCCGGGTATGTTATATGGCTTCGACTAAATTTTAAATACCACTCGATTAAATTGAAATAATTTGATCGATCTGTGTAAAGCACTAAGTATCAATTCGCTCAAAATTTCAATAGTTTCACAATTAATCAATTCGTAAAACATAATCGGTGTGCATTTCTGTAATTTATTTATGCAACATAAGTAAAATTTTGGAATTTATTAATTCGGGCTGAATGTACATATCTAACGTATGCCTGGAGTGCATAGAGAGATATACTCACTTTTATGTTTGTAGTGGGTTTTCCATTTGCGAAAAAATGCCATGGTCACTGGTCGCTGGTCACTGCAGATGTGTCTGGCTCTCGATCGATCGATTCACTTGTATTCTGATGGAGATGATCGCACTGCTATCGTGTTGCAAATAAGTTGTTTGCCTTTTCCGTTGAATTTACAAATGTACTACGCAATTCAGTTTAGATGAGCGCGACAACAAAACGCAAACTTGTTTTCTTAACGAAATTGTCGAATGAAATGAATTGAAATCGCTGAAGCGCTTAAAGACCGACCAATTAATGTAGACAGCAGCGAGAACAAAACGCGAATAAATTCACAAATTCGAATTGGGTTTCGGTTTCGGTTTGGGATTCGGAGTCGGAGTCGAAAGCGGATCCGAATGGTAGTAAAGTTCAGGCGATAAGTCAATTGCGCCGCACTGCGTCCGCCAAACTGCGCCACTCGATTGGATTGGGTTATTGAGGCGCTGAACGACGCGACGTATGACGAGCTGATATTAATTAAAAGCACTGCATGGAGCAGTGCGCGACGCACGGCGGAACCAGTCGGCCAGCCAGCCAGCATCCAGCCTTCAGTCAGTCGTTGTCGCTCTCTCCGTGCCAGGCACAGTTTTAGTTACATCAGCCGTTGACGCAGTCGCTGCTGATGTGATGATATTGCTCGAATTGGCGAGTATTTCAATTTACGTCGCTACATACATATGCCTGTGTGCCTGTGTGTATGCCTATAGTATTTTTATTTACAAGCATTATTATCAGCCGAGTACAGTGGAAGCTTCGAAAGCCAGCTTGCGCGTACGTCTTTGAAAACTTAAAATGACAACGGCGTACGCTTTTGTCGTGTCTGTCCGTAGTCCACCGCTTCGCTTATACGCTCCACAAATCGCTCCAACTATAGATAATATGACGCTCATTGATGCTCAAATAGAAATCGATGCAGCTCTATAAACTATCGCGAACGCGATCGAATGTACGCCGCCGAACTGAACGTCAGCTCATCTACTTAATGCGATGTTTCAAAGCAAGCTCGAAGCTACTCGTGCATATATATGTACATACCTTTGAATGTATGCATATGTGTCTGTGTTGTCAGTTTGAGCTGAAGCGAAATATTTGCTAGCCATTCTGCAAATTTGCAAACAATCTCAAAAAGAAGTGGCATTTATAAATATTTATTGCGCTCAAAGCTGAAAGCGCACTTGAACGCATTTATGTACACTCATACAAACGCAAATACAGGTGTAGTATATACATACACATCCATGCATATAATACATACATGTATGTATGAGTTTGGTAACAAAGGTGAGAAATAGCACCAATTAAAACTCTCAATTTTGCTCTCTCGCAGCTAACGGAATAGACAACGATTGAGTCGCTCTATGAGTGTTTTTGCAAATATGGTTTGAATATGAGGCGGGCGAGTAACTTCTTTCTGTGGCAGAAGAGCCGTGCTGATTCACTAAGCAACTTGTTACAAAAGGAACTGTAGAAGGTGCTTTCTATGAGTGTCAAGCGAAGCATTGGAGATGCCTAAACTTATAGCAATTAGCAATTTTGTATCGGCTTTTGGTATCTTAATTTTATTATTATTATTCCTTTGACTTTTACATTTCTGCTAAGGAATAACGATTTTTTTTGGTTTAATTACTATTTTCCACGATAAAACTCCTTTATTTAGAAAAACAAAACTATGGCAGAGGTTTTAAGCTTGGAAAAAACAATCCCTGAAAATTAAGCACAGCATTAAAAAACATTGTAATCAGATTTCTCATAGACATTAAAAATTTTATTAATTTCGATTTTGAACAGATTTTTAATTCAAGAAATTTAAATAGTCAATTTCGAGTTTTCGTCCGACATGTCTAGTTCCTAAATTTTTTAAACTTAAACTATTAGAATAAGCTGTAAGTCACGGTCCAAGGTTTATATTGTAGAACACAGAAGCGTGGTCTTTTATATGAGCTATTCGAAAGTCAGTTCGGATATGAATATCTGCAACAACCCATAGGCCAAACTCTAGCATAAAATCAAATGAATCGTTTGCATTTAAGGGCAGACATTTTTTTCTCAACTTGTAGAACAGTGTTATGGACACTGCGTCCGAATGCGGTGCACAGCTTCTGTAGCTAGAAACGAGTATATGCGAACAAGGATCGCAATTTTGGGAAATCCCAACGACTTCCGTTAATTGATAAACAAAAAGCATGCCCGATTAAATGCAAATTCTCAGCTTTAAAGCCAGCGAAAAGAATTTTAATTTCATAATGACGCGTTTATGCTGCTAATATCGCTCCACTCAAGTTCATTCGCACGCTGCCATCTATCAAGTTCATTTCATTCCGAATTCCCGGTCGCCTTCTCTGCTTCTGTGTTATCATCGCACACTGACCTCTTGAACGCTTGTGTACACGCATTTATACAAAGAAATGTGTGGTTTGTTTGCGTGTGTTTGGTGTTGCGGTGAATCGCGATATTCCTTCCAAGGTCTTGAATAGTCTTGTCTTATATTTGGGCCGAGCAGCAACTAAATCAATCAAAAGCTATTGAATGAAGCATCTAAATCTAGTCCTTTGCGTGGTGTTAGTGACCATTATCACTGGCATACACGCGGACAGCGACAGTAGCAGCAGCAGTGACAGTGACAGCGGAAGTAACGAACACAAGAAGCATAAGAATAAACACCGTTACCATTCGGCAGAACGTGGCGGCACACGCTCTAATAATCCCGCCTATATACCTGGACATCCGGCAGGCTATCAAGGACCACCGCCTTACCCATACGGCGGATATTATTACCAGCCGCAGACACCACCCCATACGATTAACTATTACGATGCGCCATCCGCTGCACAATACCCGCAGCTTGCATATCCCTTCGGAGGATATTACAATCAGCCAATTCCGGTTTATGCTTCCGCTACCGCACATGGAGCGCTTCCTGCCCCTGCATACCCATACCAGGCTCCACAAGCGCCAGCTGCTGCATCAGCCTATAACCAGCCGGCATATCCATATCCAACTCAAGGCAGCTATCCTCAAGCATCAACTCCCAGTATACCCGGTGGCAACAGCACTATAAACCATTCCCTTAAAGTAAACAAAGAGTATAATGAGGATGGACACCATTATCGACCTGACAGCTCCTCCGGAAATAATGCCATTTAGTTACTAGATGTAACATTAAATATTTAACTGTAAGTGAATGCTTCAATTGCCAAACCGATTAACTCAAATTTCTGAATTTTATTGAATTTTAATGTCAAAACACAAAACTCTTTATTAATTCGTTACTGTATAACTTTCAATTTCGATCGAAAGTGAAAAGTGTTACATGACCTCTTAGCTATCAAATAAAAGAAGACATACAAATAGATTAATTGATATATTTTATTTTATTCAATTTCATATATATGTATGTAATTGTTCGTATAATGCGAATGTATGAATGCGGTTTTTCTTGATTTCAGTTTCCGTGTTGTATTGAGTTTGGTTTATATTTTCATTAATCGTTAATATTTGATCGTATTTATGCATATAATTATATATCGGTATACATAATGCCAAGATCGAAGGACGTTCAAGGGAGACCCTAATCACCTTAAATTTGGTTTGGTATCATTTTAGCAAAGTGAAAAGCGTACAATTGACAAATCAAAATAAAACAAAGTAAATTATAAATGAATTTATTTTAACATTAAATAATAATTATATATTCATACATAACATGTGCAATTTTGATATTATCAAATCGGCGTTTAAACTAGTTGCAGTAATATCCGATCCGGTTTGCTCACAATCATTCTCTTCCTTCCTTATTGAATACAATACATAATATTATTCCAGCATACGAAATCTGTGATTTGTTAACATTACCAAAAGAGAAAGCCTATCTTATGCCTTCTATTTCAATATATATGTACAATAAGCAAAAATAATAATATATTAATGTATTGTATATTAATGGATATTTGTGTATTTACGCATGAGTGTGGTAAATATGTAGAAGACGCAACTTGCAAGCGATTAGTTTGGATTTTCAGAACATTAACTGTTCCAAAATTACATAGTAACATACAAAATTGTATTATATCGTTATATCATAAGCTTTTTCAATATGCATAATATCTTGTGTCCGTGTTTATTTATCGAAGTTCTCTACTTTATTTTCAAACAACCAAAGGGCGGCAGCATCTATATTATTTTTCTAGCTATGCTCGCTATATATGTATTATCTGACGAAGTAATTGCAAAACTTTGTCAAATATGTTGGACAGAGCTCGGAGTAATGACTGTAAAATACACTCGAATGAGTTGGGATTGCGGCTAGCTCATTAAAGCCGTTTTTGTAACTATTCTAGCAAAAGACGTATTGGAACAGTAGTCCAACGAACCATGTACTTTGGGAAAAAACATGTTCAAGCTTCTTTGACGCTTCCAATTCGATTTCAGTGTAAGTTGCATTGCACTTAAAAGCCAATTATGAGAGAGCCACTCAACCTCTAGTTCACTAATACACCACTTTTACAATTTAAATATTCCAATACATACTCTTTCATTCATGGATATTTACATTTAATAGTGCAATGTTTTATATATTGTAGCTTTTACTTTAGCAATATGAATATCTCATATAGGAATACAATAATTTGCATGTAATGTTAATGTGTTTAACAGGGGGGTTAAGTGAAAATTTTGTTAATTTCTTCAAATGTATTTGATTCTTTCTCAAGTCAAGCATAAATTCATGCATGTGTGTATATAAAAAGCGATCGATGTAAGTTTCTAATCGCAAATGTGGTAATCAATTTTCAAACTTGCTATTGTTCCGCAATCGCATGTGTTTTATGGAAATTATTTTTTCTTTTTGATTTGCCAGCCAGCTGTAACCCCGGTAACCTTCTCAGGAATCAAGCAGAAGTTTCGTTCGGCTCTACCCAGCCTTCGCTGTCGTCCTCGCTCTCCGACTCTTCGGATTCCGACAATTCAATGGCCACGCGTCGTGCCAGTATGGAGGCGACATCGTGCAGTGCTGTGTTGCGTTCAATTTCCTTCTGCTCCGATTTTTCTACCTTTCGCAATGTAATGCCTGCAATATGAATGATTGGGTGAGTGAGAAAGACAAATTTCTTACACAAAAGAGAAATGCTTACCATCACGAATGGCTTTCATAAGATCCGTGCGCGTGTCATGGAACGGCGGTAGTAGCTTTTTGGGAGCGCCAATGTGTTGGCCCGGGTTAGCAATCACCAAGCCATTGGGCTGAGCCAGCTGAATGTCACCATTCGCCAGCGGTTTGGGAAGAATTTGGTGCGACTGCTGCTGCATTTGTTGCTGATGCAAACCGCCATTCTCATCAAGTGGCGGTGGTGGGGGTGGAGGCGGTGGCGCAACATTGGGCGGCGACAGCTTTGGCGAATGCTGCAACCAAAAGAGAAGCGCCAAATGGAGCGGTCAGTTGTACAGCAGCATAAGAGAGAGCAGACAAGTGACTTGAATTTACCTGATCAGGCACCGGAGGTGGCGGTGGCAAATCGCTCAACGAGTTCAACTGCTGTCCCATTCCGCTGCCCAAGTTCATGCTGTTATAGCTGTTGATCGTGTTGTTCAGCTGCGCCATGACCAGTGCGTTCGCGTCCTGGACACTGCTGCTGGGTGCTAATTGAGGAGAGCCGGCTCTTGAAGTACTGTTGGTGCGAGCCAGCAGCTTCGCTGCGATATGGCCGCCACCCCCATTGAGGGCGGCCAGCACCTGCGACGGCGACGTGGTGTTCACCATTCCGTCGGGGATAGGCGGCGGCGGAGGTAAAGCATCGCGACTGGTCGACATGCTGCGGCCGCGAGTTGGTGTGTTCGCATTCGAGGCGTTTGGAGTGCCCCCGCCGCTGCCATTCGAAGGTGGCGCAGGTGGTGGCTGCGACGGGCGCGGCTTTGTGCGTGACGGCGTGCCGGGCGCATAGATCGATTCCGGCGACAGCGGACCTCCTTGAGCACCGCTCTGGCCGTACAGCGCCTGCGATTGATGGTACATGGCATCGTCGTAGATTTGCTGCTGCTGCTGCTGCAATGCGGCCTGGTGCTGCATCTGCTGGGCGGCCGAGTGCATGCCGTTGGCAGCATACGCTGATGCGTATTGAGCGGCAGTGCCGCCTGCAGCTAGTACGTTCGCCATCGTCTGTGGCGTCAGTGGGCCGTAGACACCGTCGGTCTGCTCAGACTGGTAGCTGCGCCGCAATTCGATGGAATTAGGACGCGCGGGCCGTGTGTCGTATACGCCCATACCTTCAAAAATTAAACGATTTGGGAAAATGGTGTTAGTACGGGCACTTGCTGCCGAAATCTTTAATGGAACCAATTATTCCAGAACAGTACAAATTCAAGAAGAAAGAGAAACAATTACAGGCAAAAAGTGTGGCCTGTACGGTTGGCAGAGCCAATTAAGCAACAGCATCCCTGCTGAACGGCGCTTTTATTTTAGTTTTTATTTTTCGATTTTGCGTTTTGGCGCACGAAATATTTTGAAGCCGTACAGGACGCAGCAAATTTTAAAGCAACAAAAAACAAACATCTACAGAAGAAGAAAAGGTATGGAAATTTGCTATAAAAAAAATACATATTGAATGACAATGATAATCAAAATAAAAATCATGTATGAGTACTCTTAATTGATCATACATACGGATGTTGTATATTGTGACCTAAATGTAGAAGGGACCTAAATCAAATTCTTTCAAGGTCATGTTTTTCACAAATTTTTTTGGATCACTCTCAAGTACCGCCCCATCAAGTTTTTCAGCTTATTTCGGTTTTTTCCGCCGATACAGACCAGAGTTGTCTTAACTTTCACTGAGTATACAAGTTGGCGGAAAACCCTTTACTTTAAATCTCTAGATAAAAAACTTTAGGAAAGCCTTTAACGCCTAGCCGTTTGGAGCCAAAGTATGTGAGCACCTTGCAAAAGTAGCATCCAGAGCACGGAATTCCGAAGAATTATATTCGTCGACTGTGAAAATTGATTTATTTGATAGTGTACTAAGTATATGGTGGCTAATTAATTATATTTAAATATGTATAATATAAATGTATATTTGTTTTTTTTTGTCAAAAGAGAGACGATTTTACTCTTCAAGACACTATACATTTTCGTCAAACAAAATGGTGTAAGAATTGTAAAAAATATACGAGACAGGCGACGGTGTCTCAAATCGTTAACTCTGCATTAAGAATAGCACATTTAATTGCACTAACTCCGATAATTCATTATTATAAACTTTATATACATACGTACTACCTAAATCATTTTATGATGGTTATAAATTGCAGGACCTATCTGTGCAAACATTTAGTGTTATTCTTAGACTTCTTATGTACACGAAACAACAGTTCGTAAAGAAAAACGTTATGTACTTTTTTTTGTGTTATAATGCAACGAAAAAACGAAGAAGGAAAAAATAAATTCAAAACAAATGATCAAGTTTACACATATGTATGTATGAAGCTAAATCGAATTTTTCTATTCGATGCAGCTAGGGCATAGTAGAAGAGAGTAAGTGTGGATGAGAGTGTGAATCGAGATTGTGGATTTAGCTGCTGCTGTTAGCTCTGACCTGTAATCGCAACTGCTGTTTGCTTTGTTAGATTACTGTTATTTTCCAAATGTGAGAGCATATTATAAGGCCTTGCATTATCTGCAAATGGTAATGATACGAAAAATGAACAATGAATGATCGTTGCAAAAACGAAACGGAACGAAACGAAACAACGAAAAGTTGCCAAGCGATATTCAAAAACACACTATTATTTCTTTTTAAATACAATGCTGAATAGTCCAGGGTTAACGAAAAATTACTCGCTGGCTAACGAGAGTTGTGAGTAAGCTACGACTTGGAACAAAGCTGCGATACGTTCATTAGCGCCGCCGTCGTCGTACCTACTTGCAAAAAGATTGTTGGTGCTTTTGGTGTTCTTGGTGTGCGTGTTGTTGGTGGTGTCGACCACGTTGGCAGTTTGTCTACGGGCCAGTGTGCTATGCTGCGGTAACCCGTCAAACTCTACTGTATGGATTTCGACAAGTTGGGCTAGATAACGGTGCAGTAGTACAAGTTCATAAATTACATACATACACTTTTTTAAATAAGTTGCAAAAGCGAGAAGTGCAAATCAGCCTGCCTCCTTAAATTTAATCGCACCACCAATACGCAACAGGCTTGGATATGACACTAGTAATACACCTTTTAAGTACTTACTGCCATAGCCGGGCTCCTCATTGGCCACAGAGTTGGGCGTGCGGTAGATTACGTTGTTTGGCATCAAAGTCTCGCCATGGCCTATGGCGATTTGTCGTTGTTTTTCGCGAGTATTGTGCGGCGTGCGCACGCGTTTCTTGTGGCCACGGCCGCCGGCGCCGCCGCTACTGCCGCCGCCGTCCTGGCGTGGTCGATGTGTCTTTTTGCCCTTATCGTGCATTACACGCTCCGTGTCCTTCAACATTTCCTGCCGCCACAGCTCGAAGAAGTAATTTGGATCCGTGTAGAACTTCAGGCCGTCCTTGCCATCGTCCCGATACACATTCAGCTTATCCAGTGGCGGCGGTTTGTCGCACTGCGCGTATGTCTCGAGCATGGGGGCTGGCATTGTGGCGCGCGAAAATATCTGCTGATCGAACACCTTGGCCGACTTAAAAGCCTTTTTCCGAGTGATGTCCGTAAGCGGCACTTCCTCTACAGTGCTGTCCAGCTGTGTAACCTTTATGGCTAGGCGATCAATGCGCGCCTGCAACGAATTCGCACGATCCCCAATACAGCCAACGTCGCGCGCCAACTCACCAAAGACATCTTCAGCATGCTTCGACAGGGAAGACAGCTGCCGTATTATGTTTGTCAATGTCGTGTTGGTCACCGTTTCCAACTCAACTGACTGCAGCTCGTCCTGCTGGTAAACGGAGCGGGCAACGTGCACAGGCTCAATAGAGCGCTTCGGCAGTGGCATTTTAAATGTAACTTTCAAGCGTTTTCCGTATGTGTATCTATTTACGTATAGGTATTGTTAGCATCGAACTGAAAGGAAGTATTTAAGTTACATAATTAAAAGATCTGAAATAGTGTAATCGAATATATTATATAATAGACATTTTCACAAGGACAGACTATTTAGACAGAAAATAATAAATATTTCAATCACCCCTGAGCGACACCATAGTTATGCCTAGTCGTATATCTACTCTGATCTCTTTGGAATGTTGTTATGGTCTCATCCACAAAAGGAGAAAGAACGAGAGAATACAAGACATTGTTGATTTCTGTGGTAGTGCTGCTATATTCAGCTCAATCTCAGAATCCGTTACCAAACGAAATGTTTTCACTATCACAATCTTTAAAAATTTTTCGTTAAATAATAACCGTCAAGAGATAACCTTCATACTTCAAGAATTCTTTAATGCACCCGTCTAAAATGTATTTGAGTAAAAGTTAATACAAATCGAATTCGCACAAGAGAGTTTTTGAACAATTATATGGCATGTCTGGCCAGACTAAAGCAAAATAATTACCATTATTCCGTTACATTTTAAAAAAGCTTGCATTCAATTGAAGGCAGGATTTTTGGGAAACTTTATGACTTTATTGAGCGAAATGCTGGTCCGGAAATGAAAATGACCGTGACAGGAAATTTTAATATCGTAATAACTGTAAGCGAATGGTTTCAAAAATGTAGATAATTGAACAGAAAACTGTACTTAATTTTTTTGGAAATATATTTTTTTTATTATACATAGCTACAAGTCCATCCAGAAAGGTTCCAGCAAATTCTTGTCGCAACTGTCAACGAATCGTTTAAATTTCACGTTGCTGTACAACTTTCTGTATTGAATAATATGCGTCAATTAGTGTATTGTTTCAATGCAATTGAGGCTTTCCGGTATCATAGCACGTTCGCCGCAAAACTATCAAAGCTGCTTAACAGTGACTTCGTTTCTATGAATGCTATATTCCAGCAACGGCATTGCCTCTTAGTACCTCTTATTTTTATGCATTTTTATTAGAATATAATATACCAAATGCATCAAATAAAAAAACTTGTATGGTGATCTTTAAAACTGCTCTCAGTTCTATACAAATTAGAGCTGTTTACATTTCCAAAGAAAATATGAACAGAATAGGACACACAAGCAAACCTGCAGTAAAGAGTAGTCCAAATATCAGACGGAACCGTATTTAACTTACTGATTTGTCTACGCAGTTACCCAACCGAGCATACACTTGTGCGTTAGCAGCATACATAGTTGGGGTGTCCAACCGTTAGCGTGACGGTAACAAGAACGAGGTAAACTCATGAGAAAAGCTGCAAAAATAGCGATGTAAGCAGACTTGCAACTAGTACATATGTACATACATATAATTAGAGTGGCGGAAGCTGATTCGAAAACATAAAAGTGACTCCTTGGGTCAGGCCAGATTTGAGCTATGATTCAAGACTTTAAGCTTAATTTATGTTAACGTAAAAATAGCTTCCGAGCTTCTTACAAAAGTTGCGAACTAGATACTTGCACTAAACTGCTATCTGGAGCAATTGCCAGTATAATCGAAACTATATCGGTGCATAGCCTAATGTAGAGCTATCCTCTTCCTAAACTAAACTGCAGAAATTTAAATCTGTCCGAATTTAAAAAAAATTGTTAAGAAGATAGAGAGAGGGAGGTATCATTGATGTATAATCAAGTATAATTTTGTGATACAATATTAAATGCTTGTTTGATGATGTCAGCTGAAAGACAGTTGCAAAGAAAATTTATTATTACTTTGTTTGTATTGCAATTTAATTGGTAATTTAATTACATATTTCACTAGTGATTGAGTTGAGCTTTTCACAAACTTGTTTTCAAAATCGAAGCGTGATTAAAAATAAACAAAATATCCCTTTCACCTCTACGAACACATCACAAGTCATGCAATTATGATTACGCGATCGACGTTGTTGTGTCAGAAATGTGCCTCATATGGATGAAAATTCAGGGCGTGTTATGGGGAAATTGTCGGATTTATATTGGGCACCCTGCAATAATCTCTTAAAAGAAAAAACCAATTTCTTAAAACTTGCTATCGTATCAGAAGTGTGCGCACTCGACCACAACTCTACTGCATAATAAAGAAAGAATATTATTTTGAAATATTTATCTAGTGCTATAAATAAATATGTAGTTGCTAAAAACATCGGACTCATCAAATAATATTTGGCATGTGCTTTCGGAATGGAAAAATGGTTGAGGTACCGCCCCTATCTACTCACGCTTAGATAGTACATACATAGTTAAAATGTCGGAACCACCTTACCTTCACGACCTCTTGTCTGTGAGTGGGCTTCCTGCTCCTACGCCACAGATATCTAAAGTGCAGCATCCAGTTCTCCCCCCTGCTTGAATCAACCAACCAAGCAATATCACTTTTAGCTTTGGATTAGTGTTAAATTAACAATGTAGTTAATTTCTAAATTTCAGTTTCTGTATTTCTTATAAAACATTAGTTTAACTATGAGGTTCATGTAGACGACTCATCGATTTCATCTTTATTTACCACCGCCTGCCCCCGCAGAGTTTTTCGCTTTCAACATATTCCACAATTTTGCAAATTACTTTATCTTTAAGGAAGGTACGATTGCGATTTGCTTTTCACACACTATAATTATTCGATATTATTGTTAGTTTTTACTTTTTACTTTTACACGGCGTTTTATTAAGAATGCAAAAAATTTTCAATAAGAGAAACACTATTTCTTCAGCAATGAGAAAAAACAGTACTGCCAATTCCACTCGTTTCCTTCCACTTCCAGTGAACGATTTAGCAGGCATTTTCTCAAAAAATAAATCATAATCTACGAATGTTTTGGATTCTAAACGCCACAATGGATCTAAAATAGATTTTCTTTAATCTGCTGATTTACTGAATCATTTAATTTGTGTTTGTATACTCCATATATCTTGAAAGTAAATGAATTTCAGACGAAGTTGACGATCTCTTTTATGCTGGTAACACTAGGAAAAGGCGTGTTGGGTGAAAGTTTTTCATTTTTTAATTTGTAGCTGATGGGGGGGCGATATAAGACCACTAAATTGGAAATACATATATTCCTTGTTATTATTACTTTATTCGTAATTCTTCGATTTATTTTCCAAATGTAATGGCCGAGTTCTAATGGTGCGTGCGTGCGCCGAATTGCGCCACATTGCGCTGACAGCTAAGTTGAACTAGTGCAAACATATGAAGAGAGTCCCAATGTGCGGCGCGCTGAGCGCATGGCGCAGAAAGTTGACCAACTTTCAACTTTTTCTGCACCCTTTTGCGCTGACAGCTCATCTACAGCATAGTGTAATAATATCAAGTGAACCAGATAGCAATGACATTCTATTCTCGTACCCTAGCTTGTCAGTTGCGTTGTCAAAAATATTAACCCGTTTTCAGTTTGTGTTTTGAGTTTGCGTTTGAAGAAAAAAGTAAAAAGAAAAAAATATCAATGCCGAACTCTTGCTATTTGTGCAAAAGCACTTACGATGCAGCGGTGCCGATGTTTTCGCTGCCAAAGGATGAAGATTTGCGACGAAAGTGGTTAAGAGTATGCAATACCACTTTTACATCCTCAGCGCGTGTTTGCGCTAACCATTTTGAGGAGAAGGAGATCTTAGGCAGTAAGAAAAGGCGATTGGGACCATTTGCGGTTCCCTCAAAACAATTGCTGGTTATTAATACTTTCATTACTGAAAATAATAATTGCATGGTAAATATGTTGAGTAACTTTTTTGTACTAATGTCTCGGATGGGTTAAGCCTCGTTCACATTCGACTTACCTCGCTTTGCTCGACAGTTCGAGTTTCAACAACAAAGCATGAAAAGTAGAAGGTTTGCTACAATGAACGCTTTAACTTTGGATTTTACTGATATATTTAAAGTAGTAGTATTTATGCTACTAATGTTTGAAATTCGCGAGTGTCTTAATTGAAAACGTAAACGCACGAGAAAATAAAACCAACTGCAAGCGCACGAGAAAATTAAAAATATCACAAAAAATTTCAACAACTGATTGTCAAAGCGCAAAAAAGTTGAGAGTTGCCCAACATTTTGCTTCGCATTGCTTCGCTTCGCTTTCCTCGCGTTCTATTTAGCAAGCCTCATATAAAAGCATGTATTGAACTTATCTGTCAATGCGAAATTCTGAAGCAAAGCGAAGCAAAAGTCGAATGTGAACGAAGCTTTAAGACATATAACGAAGAAGGAGAAAAGAAAAATCAAAAAATTTTTTGACAAGTTAGGGTACTTCAAGCTATCTGGTTCACTTGATATTATTACACTATGATCTACAGCTCATATACACACTTTGTGGTTGCCATCAGTGTGAAATAAAAGTGTGGTAGCTGAATATATTTTTATGTTATACTTATTTCAATCAATATTAGGTTTAAACGATATATACACAATATTAAAAGTTAATATAGCTGTAAATTTGGGACGAAATATGTTCTGTAAACTATTTAAGAATCCATGCATTAGAACAGCTCAAGTGCGCTTCAAATTTTTTCGCTCACGCACTGGCGCAATGTGGCGCACGCACGCACCATTAGAACTCGGCCATAAATCATCAGTTTATATTATTTTCAGGGCTCCCTTATTAAACCTAACGAAAGTAGCAACTCTGTTCGACCACATCCAATATGGTGGCACGCCGAAGCTGAATTTTAGCCGTATTTTTCCATTTTGGTATCATTCAGGGCTATTATTATTATATAGGGTTATTTATTTATTAAATAAATAATTTTCTCCGAACATAACTACCTTTATTTCTAATTTGTGCTGAGAAGTTGCAAGTAGGAATTAGTTCCTAGTTTCCGCCTACTTGCAATTTCTAGCAACATATATGTACAAGCCGAAGCTTCTGTCAAAGCAATGTCAAGTTTGACTTTTAACACTGGAGGCAAGAGTATAGGTACGTTCGTAAATGCAACCCAGCGGGTGCACTGCAAAGCAACGCGTTCGTAAAAGCAAAATGGCGCAATACTACTGCGTGCAACGCGTTCGTTAATGCAACGGCTTGGCACCGCAGTGACAAATTTCTGCAGTTTTCGCAGTCATTATCCTACTGTTGCCGTTTGCAAAACACGAAATGGAAACGTAGAAAATTTATTATAAATGGATCAAAATTTGTTTGTCATCTTGTATAAAGATGGAATACATCATCTGGATAGGTTTTTATTGTTTTAAAGTAATTATTTACTTTCGGGATCGACCTTTTTTTCTTTTTCAGCTAGGTTTTTAGCACGACACATCTCTCTTTCACTCGTTTTACCCTTTCTTTATTGAAATTCATTATAAGACTCTCACTTCGAGTTTCGCAATTATCAATTAATGCCTTAACCAAAATTTCCATCATGAATCGCGTTCGTTAATGCAACAAAAGTTTCTGCAACCAACCTGCAAACGAAATCAGCTGATCGGGCAGTGACAACTGAAGTTGGCTGCACTGCTACTGTCACTGCACGAATTTACTGCATTTACGAACGTACCTTATTTAACGCATTTGTGTGCAATGGTTTCGTGAAGAACATAATTGGATTCAATATTCATTGCGCACATAAAAACGGCAATAGGCAGGCATAGCCTGAGGTGCCACATTTTGCCAAATTTTACTTTCAATTATTTTTACATCCGACATTGGTGTTCATTCGTTGAGACAGATTCAAAATTGCCAGACCAAAAAGTTAAAATATGTCAATGTTTTGCAATGCTGCCAGCCTTGGAAATTTTATTTTATTTTATTATATATGCCGTGGTTTGGTCTGCCTGCGAGGAGTCGCTGGATCAAATCCTACCCGATTCATATCACCTAAAAGTTTTATTTACCATGAAAATAAAGCTTCTATGTATGATTTAATATCGCTTATAATACTATGCAAACTATTCATCCATTTTTATCAACAAAATGTCACACTTTTACTCTTTCTTAAATGATTACATATTTGAAAATATATTATCCGAAATCAGAATCTTTTCGGGGGATTTTGCGATGCACAACAAATGAAATAGAATATGCGATACACTGTCTAGTGGCAACCACGCTCGTCGCAGTCGAATTTTTGAGAATGTAAGTGAAAAGTTCCCACATTATTCCAAATTATTTGGTTTTAAAACTACATTTTATCATCCGCAGAATAGCCAACGAAAAGATTTCAGTAAAATGGCCAGCATTGCTACTAAGGGTTCTGCATTAGCCACCAGTAAGTCTACCATTTTTCGTTCCTGCATAACCAAAGATTATGTAATTTGCTTTATCCGTTAATAGGACTCATTGCCCAAGCCAGGCCACAGTTGGATGTATTCTTGAAGTACGCCAAAGTCGAGTTGACGCCTCCAACTCCAGGTGACATTCCTGCCATTCGGCAAGGTATTGGCCGGCTAATCAGTGGTGCTCGCACTGGCGCCTACAAAAACCTCACCGTGCGCGAAGCTTGGCTAAACACCCTTGTCACGATGGAAGTCTGCTTTTGGTTCTATGTTGGGGAGTGCATCGGCAAACGTCATCTCGTCGGATACAAGGTTTAACTCGCTACTTTAGTCCCTCCCTACTGTTAAACCGTGTTCACTATCTGCTGTAAGACCGTTGGTGGCAAATATTTTTTGGAGTGATCTTGTTAATTTCACCGAAATAATGAATGTGGATTCGAAATGAAAACGAAATAAATTACATGAAAAAAGTTCACGGATATATTAACATTAACCTTTGTTGCATTATTCATGTTTGGGATAAATGTATTTGAGAACAATATGAAAATTGTAAAATGTCCAGTATCAATACCGGGACTTGTACTGCTAGGCAATTAAATGGGCTAAATATTAGGCTTGGGTGTTTTTCGAATATGTCCTTGAGGGTTTGGCAAAGCAGACACGGCCAATTCGTCGTGAGATGGCTTCTTATCAACATTTATGATTTTGCTTGATTAAATTGACTCAACTTTAGATACCGAGTACTTGTCCATTGTGCTTTGATTATACTTCCACTTGGTCTCTACACCCACGGACTCAATGGACCAGACCGGAAAATTTGGATTTTCTTCTGTGTGTAATTAGATTTCTTTCCCTTATTTGCCAATTTTTTAAATTTTGTCCTTGCTGTTCAATCCAATTGCAGATTGGCTCATCGTAATTACGCGTGGCCGCCGGAAGAAAAACTTCCTCTTGACGCAGTTTTCTAAGACAAAAATTTTAGACAGGTTGTCCAACAGTCAAGAAATGTTTGCGCAATGTCTAACAGTAGTCTGCTCCCTCTTCAGCGCCGGCCCACGAACTTCGCATCAAATACCTTCTTTGCTAGAGCACTTTCATTCGCTCGACATGCCCGAAACAGTGGGACCTAAGCTTAGGATTAATTTTAACAAAAACAACTTTTACACATATATCATTCAGACATATTTGTACATTTTTATTGAATAAAATGAATGTTACTTGAAAATTAGTGTATTATTTAGCCAAAGTGTAATGGCCGACATTCTCCCCCAACGTGGTCAATACAAGAATCGAATCGGGAGTAAAGGAAGTCTGAAATTTAAAAAAACTAAAACGAACGAATTCTGTTCTCCTTAATTTGACAAGAAAATTTTAAAGTAATAAATCCACAACGCATTTCTCGAACTAAACTACCGTCAATATAAAACATGAAAAAGTGTGACAAATTGTGTTATACGTCTGTTTAGGTTTCATATGATATTATGGTGCTATACTGCTCCCATAAATCTTAACTTAAACTGGCTAAAATAAAGGGAAGAACAATTCGCACCGGGCTATGAATGATAAAACAGAACCACAAAATACGAACTTAAGCAAACTGGCAATGGTTAATGATAAAGAACATCCGGATTACAAATAATATAGTTTCTTTTCGAGCGCATTCTGAGGTGGCTGATACAAGCTTGTTGCCACTAGTGTCGCCAACTTCTTAGCGTACTGGCAAACCGCTGGCACGCGCGTCGTTCCCGACCAGTTGTAATATAAATGTGTCATCTTGTAGGTAAGAAGCTGCATCTGATCGGGCGTCAGGCGAATGTTGCTGTAGACGACGTTGTAGCTCGTCGGTGAGACAGTACCTTGCCGCACTGACTGCGATACCAAGTAGAAATCGTACCTTTCCGGCAGAGTGACAACGTCATCAACCACTGTGCCGGGCGGTGGGTTGCGGCCTCGAGCGAAGAAACGAGTATTTATCGATTTCGTAACAACAACGTAGGCGAACATAGGTGGTTTTTCCGTCTGTGCGCGCTTATATTCCTGCTCAAGTTTCTCGACAACATCCTTAACTTCGTGTTCATACACCTGCTTGAGAGAACCCTCGCCCACGCCATCCCTATAAAAGAGAATGCGTGTGGGCAATTTCCCGTCGTGCTCCTTCCGATATTGTCGCAATGCTTTCGTCATCATCGGCCATAAGCTGTTTGCTAGAACATCGTGAGCGTTGCACTCAGCAACTGTGCTGTAGAAAGTAGCGTTTGATTTCATGTCCATGCTTGCTACCAGCGCACCGAAGGCCTTGGAACGATCACGTGTACTTTTCGCGATGTCGTACCCAATTGTCATCAGCCCAGAAAGTGGCAGATCGATCATCCACGGCGTGTAGCCGAGTTTGCAATTTATTTGAATGGCTACTTTTGTGGCAATGCTCATCAGACCACGTTGGTTGCCGGCTGACTTTTGTGTAATAACCTGTGTAGGAATGGCGCGCTCAAGACAGCCTTTCTTTTTGATCGAGGCATATCTATTTAAAAATGCAAGTTGTTGGCATGAAAATTTAAACATTTCGTAAAAAGTTCGTCTGCGTCGTACCTTTCGGCATTATTATTCGGCACAAGACATAAAATCAGCTGTGGGTCCTGACGACTACAGTCCTCCATGGCTTGTATATAGGAATGATTACGGTCATCGTAGAGCATTACCCTGTAAATGTAAATGGAGAAGCATGGTTTAGTTAAAACCTACCATATCACACTAGCACACTTACTCTCTAGGACGACTTATACGCATTCTCATTCCGTTCGCGGCGCGAATAAGCGACTCTATGAAATTGCGTAACTCACGACTATTTCGGTTAGTGGCGATAACAGCCCAGCGTTCCAAACCACGCGATGGCGTAGTAAACAGGCCGTTGTCGCGAAACATGCGGGTCCAATCAGCTTGTTCGCCAGCGGAAACCCTGAAATCATACAAGTTGCGAGCAAATTTTATCGAAGAAAGCAAATCTAATATTTTATCCCTATTAAAATAGTTTCACAAATTTTTTTGTAACACTGAATCTGCGTGTGACTGTGTTTTACATTCCTCAACTTACTTCTTGTGATCGTTAAAAACAATTTTTTGCGGATCTAAAACACGTCCTTTGAGCTCCACGAGATGCTTATCCAATTTCATGTTCCAATCGTTGAGAACTTGTACACTCGCCTCGGTTTGCTGCAGGCGTGTATTAAATATGCGCAGGCGATCAATACGGCGATCCGGATTCATACGAGTGTGATCAGCCATGGCTCGCATGAGTCTTGAAGAGAATTGTAATTGATAAGAAAGCTACTAGCAACGAAAAGATCAGCGTTAATGGTTAAGAACTACACATACTGGAAGTTGTTACGCATGTTCTCCGTGAGACCTGTGGCCCGGCACAACTCTGGAATGAGGATAATTATGTCACTGCCTCCGCCTCGAACAGCGCGTTCTTTGGCTTTCGATATTAACAACGGCTGTTCGGGATCACGAATACGAATGTTGTATTTCTATAATACAAACAAATACATGACGTTATCTAGCTTTTAGCCGCGAAAAACTATTCTCACCTGATAATAGTAGTCAACAAAGGATACATCCTTTTCCTTGCATTTAAAGGTTTTCTTTGGAGATTTTGTAAAATCAATGTCATTAATGCGATACGTTTTGTTATTGTAGTCAGTGAGAACAGTTAGGCCCAGTACGAGCCGACGAAATTCTTCCTGATAATCCCGAGCGGTCTCAGTACACTTCAATAGTATGTCATAGACGGTTTCAGTACGCATTACTTTATGTGCGATTTCCGCACAAAGCAGTATATCCTTCTCGTGTTGCCGAATGGATGTTTGGTATCCTGGCCAAAGTTGTAAGCGAAACTCGCGCAAATCAATCTAAACAAAAACTACGTAGATTTAAAGAACTAAATAGAAAGAAATATAAGAAAATACCTTTGCAATGGCATCATAGAAGTTGCGTCCAACCAACTGCAGTTTAAGACCCTCCATAGCACGTCGCAAGATCAAGTTCAAAATTTGAAGAGACTGCCATTCCGTCATAGAAATTGTACCAACAAATTTAATGGCTATCGCGTAATTTTCACCCGCCTTTGATTTGGCGTTAATAATCGTTTTGTCATCACGTAATTTTGTGGTGGTGAAAAGCTTTGTACCATCATACAAATAGCCACCTAGCACAGAACGATGTTCCGAAAGAATACCGCCACGCACGCGTCTCAACTCGATTTCTGGCGAAAAAGTGACATGGTACTGAAATATGCGCCATGTTGGCGTCGTGAGCAAACGGTAATAGTTTGTTTGCAACGCAATAGGTTGGCCCTGTGAGCCCATTTTAGTTTGCACATCGGATGGACGCGTATGCACAATTTCATAACGATCGCGACGATGAGGATCTTCTTTGCCAGATGGAGGTGCATCTCCGCCGGCTCCTGCAGCACGCGATGTTGACGGCTCCTGGTGAAACGGATTACCTGCAGAGTCACCACGCTCACTTCCATTGCGTGAAGAACTCGCAGATGCAGCTCGTTCCTCTGGTGAGCCAGATTCTTTTTTATATAATTTTGTACGCTAAATCAGCAAGAAATCTTTATTAGAATCAAGAAACTTTTAGTATTTACGTGTGGACTTAGGCCTAGCTTTCTCCCATCAACTAGTGTGTTCTTGCTATATTTCGCACAAATTAACGGGGCCTACCAATTAAGGCTCAGTTAGTATTGACGTATCGTATTTTTCCAGAACGGCAAAGGATACTCTCGGAAAATCGCCAATTCATCGCGAGAAGTGCTAGAAGGGCTACTTTGAAAACCAAAATTTCTTTTATTAGATGGTATGAGACCACACATACATATGTAACAGAATTTAAGGTACGAGCCGTTGAGTGAGCGAAGGTTTGCTTTGAAATATGAGCAACATTTAAGATACGAGGAACGGCCGGCTGCACACGACCCACCAGCTCACTGCGCCTCGGAGTTTACTAGCATAGTTCGGCAAGAAATTGGTTTCGAGGAGAAGCCAGAGGTGAGACCTTGGCAATGTAGGAGAATGTTTTACAGTTCGTGGAAAAGAATTATTTTCTTTACATTCTAGTTTATTTTGTCATTTATAAATACATTTTTCTTATTCAAACCACGGGGCTGGAACGGATTAATGGCATGTCAACTTATTTCAATGGGGAAAATTGCTTTGAGATACGAACAGATTGGCATACGAGCAAGGTTACGGAACGAATTAACCTCGTATCGAGGTACCACTATATTAAAAATAATTCGTGACATAATACTCTCGGCGAAACGTCTAAATTTTACGAAAGATTGAATTGGACCGGCTAGAGAAGTTGGAATCTTTTGAAAATAATGTTTCTAAAACAAAGCAGGCGAAATTTCAATTTGTGACTATATAAAGTACTCTGCCCTACAGCCTAAAATACTAAATTTTAGCTTGTGGGTGTGTTATATGCGTTATATGTACAATAATACATGCAAAATAGATATCTTGAATTAAATAACTTTCCAAATTTATTCCTACATTTATTCTTTCTCATGAGTCCCTGAACAGACGCTTATCGAAGACTTTTCAATCCTAATTCTATGTTGTGAGGCCAACCAATGAAATAAAAGTGATCACCTGTTCGTATAACAAAATATTACTTCAATAATATCGGAAGAGACCCATAACTGTACATTGTGGTGCAGCAACAACAACTCCAGCCATTGGATGGTGTCAAGTAAAATACAAACTGTATTTTGCTGAGTGCGCAAAACTTTGTCGCAAGCTCTGGCTTCTATTTAGTGTTGCAAAGCGCTATTCAACCTAGTAGGGTACACAACTTAACCTGCAAATTGCAATTCTGCGCAGTAAAGCGATCCGATTTTTTTTCTTCTCATAACGGTATTAAAACTAACCAATACTTGCTCATTACAAGCATAAACTTACCGGCTCTTCCGATATGGAATCATCACGTTCTCGTGGACGGCGAGCACTGGCTTCTCTTTCATTGCCATTGTCGGTATCTAATGGCGAACGGGAAGCCGACGAATGGTACTCCCGCGACGGACGTCGTCGCCCGCGGTTTTGATCGTCCGACATTTTGCCGCAATTACCACGCCGTGGTTCAGAGGTTCTGCGGGAGGAACATAAAAATATAGAATTTGCACGCCACTACCAAAAACACACTCCTAAAACCCTTTATTTACCTAAAAATATGTTTTCAACCTGCTTTTAAAAATAGTTTCTCAACAAAACCGCACTTAACCGGGTTTTTAAAATGAAGGACGCCGTCCAGTTTCACAAAATTATTTCGGTATTTCCTTTCAGCGCGTCTACTGCTTTGGTATTGCCAACAACAATCAAACGCACAAACTGCCGAGCTATTGGCAACGCGAAGTTGGTTACCAGCTTTCGCTAGTGAACGCTTGTGGCTTTTTCTCTTTTTCTTACTTTGCCTTTTGTACTTTTCGGTTTGTTATTTAGCGTTCTTCTTTGCTGCTTCTTTATCAAGTTTGTTTTCGAGTCCACAGTTTCGGCCGCAAGCCGAAGCCGAATGTTCTATTTTGATGGCATACTACTAGAGCCCGACCGAACCCATAATTTTGGCCGAGACCGAACCTTTCGAATCCATATGCAAAAAAAAGAAGAAGAATTTTAATGAAAAAAAATGTATACATTTTTAAGAACTTATAAAAAATACATTTTATTATAAAAAACAATTCTTTTGAGGTATAAATACCTACATTAAGCATCTGATGTATGAAAAATCAATAAAAAATATTATTAAAAAATTTAAATTTTGTTTAAAACTATACAATTTGTTCCTCAACTGTTCGGCTAAATACTCGGCCTTTTGTAGCCGAGACCGAACCTTTTGGCCGAACTGTTCGGTAACCGAGACCGAGCGTTCGGTCGGGCTCTACATACTACCTTTATTTCTAATTTGTGCTGAGAAATTGAAAGTGGGAAAAGTCCCTAGTTTCCGCCTTCTTGCAATTTCTTGCAACATGCGAACGAACTGATTGACAGATTGTGCGATTGTGCTCAAAAGGAGTGATATTTTTGCTAGCTTCATTGATTCCGTCTTTTATAGTTTACAAACAAAAACATTTTTCGTACTAGAATGGAGTTTCAGATTTTGAACAATTTTTCAAAGGACCTGGAGGATTTTGAGCAGTTGGATTATTTTGAAATAAATTGGCTGCAACGAGCTCCTATAACGAAAACCACTAAAAATGCTGTGACAAAAGAACGAAAACGATTTAATCCACTGCTGGTATTAAACGAGCTTGAGTTTAGCCGAAAATATCGTTTCACGAAAAATAACATGAGAAAGATAATTGACATAATTCGAGATGATCTTGAAACAGATACCTACACCGAGTCAAGCAGGAACCAGGTACCGGTTGAACTGCAAATAATGGCTGCAATTCGCTTTTGGGGCCACACTGAGCATACTGATCTTACAGCGTCCGCACATGGAGTTAGCAAAAGGACTCTTTTAAAAATTTGCAGGCGCGTTTCCGCAGCTTTAGCTTCGAAAGCATCGCGTTACATTCGAATGCCTGCTACTTTGGCAGAAAAAGAAAGAGTTACTAGTGAGTTTCAGTCGTTAACTCATATGCCGCAGGTAATTGGAGCCGTGTCACACTTAAGTGTATGTCTGATTAACAACGCCGGGGAGCCAGAGAATAACCATAGCGCAAACAACACTAATGGTTGCTACGCACATATTCAGGTTCGTGCTCTAAAATGCCTTTTTATTCATTTAAAGATATACATAATATTATCCACATAAGATTGTATCTGATGCGTCGTTCAAAATTCGAGATATCGACTGCAAGCTGCGTGCCTTTAGAGAAGCCGTGGAGGATCGTGCCCTCGAAATGTTTGCCCAATCAAGGATCAAGGAGCGATTTGAACAAAATGAATTTCGCGGCAGAGTGCTCATTGCAGACACTCCCTTATCGTGCAGCGCATTTATGTTTACTCCTGTCCAATGGCCCACAACACCCAAGGAGCAAGCCTTCAATCGATCTCATGCTGGCACTCTTGCGACCGTTAATCACTGCTTAACTTTGTGGCGAAGGCGCTTCGGCATTCTGGACAGTAAACTTTGCGCCTCCAATAGTTCAGCTCGGCACACGATTGTTGCATTGGCGTTATTGCATAATATGGCAATCGATTGGAACGCCCTTGGTATGATTTACAATATTATTACAAATGTTACAGGTGTATTATTTAATTATATCCTTCCAGATGATAGTTCAGATATACTTGTTAAGGGATATGACTCAATTGATACGTTCCCATGGACATCGGCGACTATTTCTATAAATCAAGATGAGTTTGCGCGATCCGAGTTTATAAAAAACAACTTCTAAGATACATATTTGTTATATGGTGTTTATATTCCAAGAAAAAGCTTCAAACCTGTAGTCTACTGTCTACTGAGCCACCGCTCTTAAGTAAATATTAATTGATAAAATACACGATATACGTTGTTTTAAATCGGCATATGTATTTCAACAATGCATAATTCCATTCCATTCGAATGGAATTTGCTTTAGGAATTGAAAATATCTAGTTATTCGTCTTTACTTCTGAATATGTATGTAGTTTCAGTTTTTACCACAGAATAAACATTCTGTGGTTTTTACGCCGGATAAAAGGAATTTGGTAGAATCAACCAGCTGATTTTGACGGTACCGTCTGATTTCAGAGTTGCCAAGTGTAGGTTTTTATCCCAAATTTTGATCTAATAAATTAATTGATGTATGTATAAACATTGTACATTATTTATGAACCGTAGCAACTTAAGATATTCGGAATTTTATTACTGTGGCACGTAAAGATACTTGTTAACTTGTTGTTGTACATGCTCGATGGCAATCATACGTCTTATATAATTTGAGTAGAGTTTGCTATTTGAAGCTCTTTCATGAAATGTATACAGTCGTTTGCATTGTTTTTCGATTTTGAAAATACTTTCGTTTGAGAAGTTAGTCCGCTTTTACACGATGCGACTCGGCCCCGGAGACACGGAAGAATGTAGGAAAGAGGGGTGAAACGACAGGGGAACGCGCAAAATCGCTCGGGCAGCGATTGTGCTGCGATTTTCTGATTTTCTGACGTTCCTCTTTATTCGTTTTCGCGCTTCGCGCTGTCGACTGTAAATTAAAACTTGAAATCGAGTGAATACGTATTGCAAATAAACTGAAAAATTTACAGAACTTTACGCATAAAAGTAAATATAAAGAAGAAAATGAGCAAAGAGTGGAATAAGTGCTTTAAATGTTTACAAATTACAGAAATAAAACCAGCTGCAGACTCTAGTGTCAAAATGCTCGACACCAGCGAGTCGCATCGTGTAAAAGCTATGCGCGATTTCAAAGCGGAATGCGAAAAAATCGCCGGGGCCGAGTCGCATCGTGTAAAAGCGGACTTACGCAACGCTGATGTCTACCTGGCGCCGAAAAGCAAAATTGGATGCTCCACGGATATTGAGCGATGTCTTTTTCAATTTCAAGCAAGCAAACTATTTCATGTTTATTTAAAAATAGATATTGGAGTGAAAATATTATTCTGTCACAATTTTTGTTGTAATCTTGTTCCTCTTGTTGTTAAGCGGCTTTGTGTCTTCGCTAAAAACAGTCGAGGATACCCTTTATTTTGCTCGTCAAACCAGAAGCTCATGCGATTTCTTTAAACTTTTATTAATCAAATAGGTTCGAAATATACGCGGAAGGTACGTTTTTTCAAAAATCGGGGTACGTTTTTATTTTTGCCCTGCCCAACCCTGATTGTAATCCAGCGAATTCTATTTTAGTTGTTTTGCGGAGTTTAGCTGTTGGTGTTGTGTGGTGGTTGTGTTGCTGCTCGGTAGATTCAGTGTTTTTTGCAGGCGTATTTCTTTTTTCAATTGAAGTTTTTGTTCACTATAAAACGCCAGCCGAACCTTACATATTTTTCATTTTTTTTCTGAACAAAGCAAGAGTTCGGTATCGCTATAAATTGTACCATTAGTAAATGGCTAGAAAAGTGATGGAACAAATTGCAATTGCAAAAAGCTGAAATAGTTTTGAAACGCTGGGAAGCGAAAAAATAAGTTAAGAGAATTTGATCTTGATCGGTGAACATTTGGAACAACAGGAGCACTTATTGCAATCCGTTCTGCATAGCAACTTCTGGCGCGCAACCTGGGGATTCTCTCCAAAATCAGCCTAGTTGGTTCGCTTTCCGTGCGCACTTCATATCACATTGCCAAAATTCAAGGTGAACCACTCACTTTGGCACTTTGGCGACGATTCTAATTGGTTTCTAGTTGAGAGCGCCAAGCTGTCGCCTCTGCGCAAGGTGTGAGCTCTTTAGAGCCTGCTAACTCCCTCAACTGGCTAAGAGCTTGCCGTTGGAAACGAACGGATCAGATAGCTCATTCACTACCAAAGCAACGCACCAGAATGGCAGCGGCGGCGGCAACAAGCGTCGTAGTCTTGGATCGCGGCAACAACACAACGTGTACAATAAACTTGCACGGTGAGCGCTCGTTTGGCAATTAATCATAATTAAACATTTTCATTTTTGCAAATACATATTAGCTTATCCTAAAATTCTGTTCTTGCGCTCTGGTCTTTGAGCTTGCTGAATAGCTGTGCCTACCTTCGACATACATACATACATATATTGGTAGAGCATGTGCTTGTATTTACAGTTGCGGCTAGATAATAAAAAACTGACAAAGGGACTTTACTAACTTATTTCGATCCGACTGGTCGAAATATTATCCTGCACTTTGATTTTGTTTGTTAAAACGAAGTAAATATTGTAATTTGCTGTAGGCAGTAACCTACACCGCCTACACCGTCTCGGTGGAGAAGTGCTTGGATGCTGAAGCGGGAGGCCTGGATTCAATATCTGAGGGATTTTGTTTTTCTTTGTGCATAGCACTTCTCGCGATGGATTGGAAATTTTCCGAGAATATTCTTTGCCATGAAAAACTTCTCAATCGGTTAGGGACACGGTTATTTGTAGGTCCCGTTTATTTGTGCTAAAATAGAAAAAGCACACACAAGCTAATGCCAGAAAGCTAGGTTAAGCCTAGGAGGAGAGTAAGGCACCTGGTAATAGCTTCATTGCATCCATAGACAGTCCCCTGTTAAGGAATGTGGAAAGTCGGCAACTAATATAAAAAATATAGAAGTAAAAAATATGGAGTTGATTATTTGCCTTTTATTATTTTACTCGATTTCCAATATTCGTATTCTGTAATACCGAAATCTTTAAATTCATTAATAAATTGTGAACTTTAAAAGTACAGTACACATTGTTTGCGTTTCTTTCTATAGATTCCAAGTCGTAGGCTTGAGTGTACACTTCTATGCATTTATTTATAATCTGTATGCGAACAGAGTCCGACCGCTTTGATGCCGTAGTGGTATAACTTGTACTACACATACAATTTACATGTATGCACAAATTTCTTAATATTTTTCAAACAAATAATTTGCTTTGCTTTTCGCAATGGATTTACAAGAGTTTTGCTAGTGAATTGTAATTGTTGTTCTTGTCATTACTTGCTTGGTTTCACGTGGGTTGAAACATTGGCAGTAAATAGTTGGTAGTGTGTTTCTTGCGAGACCCTTGTACAAATAGATATGTATATGTACATATGATGGGAGCCTATGTGCGTACTCACGAAAAACAGACGGTAATGGAATTAGTTGTTGCTATTCTCTTAACTTAAATCGAGACGTTTTGGGTCAGTCAGTGTAGGCGTGGCATTTCAAAATATGAATTTATAAAGCTAGCATTCACATTTGCGTAAGTTATGTTAAATTGAAGATTACTATTTTAAATATTTTTTTATGCCTATAGATGCTCGGTTATTCTCAATATTGCTAGGCTTATTGGGCAATGCATGAATTAAAAACGGAAGTAGAATGCACTTAATCTGTTGTTTTCATCACACTCTTAAATTTATAAGGAAGCAAGCAAATTATTAAAGCTGTGGAGCAAAGTTGCGTATTAAATTGAGGCAGGGGAGTTTTAAAAAACTTTATGCTTCAATATTTATCAGCCAAAATAATATGCTGAAATCTTGTCAGTTATTTATGCTCATAAGCAAAGCGTAATAGCGTGGTCTAAGTAAAGAAAGTACTCTCGAACGTCAAAACCTGTGTCATAAAAATTAGTGAGAGTAAATTAAACTATTTTGAGTTTTTGTTTATCATTTCTAATATTTTCAGTACTTCATTATTTAATCGGAAATGCAACTATGAATAAAATATTTCTACAGTGACTTTGTTTTTAAAATTGTATGCTCATTATCATTTTCATTTTAATTTGAATATTGAAAATTTAATAATTTCAGGTGCTACCGTGGTGTCCTGGCGTGTAAATAACCAGGAACAGTTATTTGTGAGGTAAGTTACTAAATTTTAGTTATTTGTTCGTATCTATTTGCACTATACATATTTTTGACGTTTCAAGTTTGTGTGCTATGTTTTGTATGATCGATTTCATATTAGTCATTTAAATAAATACGATTGCAGCCCTGCGCCTTATTCAAATGTTCGTAATTGAGCATTAAAATATAAACTAATTTAAAATTTTTAAAATAAAGTTCTTATATTACAATTGCTGCAATTTTTTACATTTTCTATATTTAGAGCGAATTTATGTAACTACGCCCACAAAAGCCTCTTCTTGATTGGTCAATAACAAGCCATTACAGCATTACATCACATATGTATGTTAGTTTGTGGGTCGTGAACACATAAGTAAATGAAATTACTTTTCTTAAACCCATTAATTTGAAAAGTAGTTTTTTCGGCTATAATTAAGTTTTCATTCTTAAGCTCATGGTATAAGTATACGGTTTAAATATACGGTATAATATTCAAAACCAGTTAACTGAATTATCATGAGTATAAGATAATAAGTCTTATTATCAGAAAAATTAGTTTTGAATATTATGCAAGTAGGAGTCAATAAAGTGTGTTGACATTAAAATTTAATAAAATTCTGAAATAGGAGTTAATCGATTCGGCAATTGAAGCATTCATATATCAAATATTCAATCTAAACTGCACTGAGACAATGTGCTGTCTTGTGATTGTAGGGTTCCAAAACGAATGAACGAGCCAACGAACGAATGCAAACCAGCACCGCACCTCTTTCCTCACCTGAAGCCAACGTCGCATATCTAAAACAATGGGCACGTTTTTATGAATGGAGTTTGTTTGTACGCTTTGCGAAGTCTAGATCGATAAGTCCTGCTGTATCCCAGTCAGTTAGGCGCGCTGACGCTCGTACACTCGTCCCTCCGTACGTTCGCTGATTTTGCTCGCTTTCATGGCACTTTTTTCGAAGTGTTTTGTACTGCTCGCTGAAAATGTTTTTCAGCATTACTTCTCCCAGTTCTCCTCTGCATATTGCACGAACCAAGTTGGATAGTTTTTGTCGTGGACACTAATAAATAGATACATACTGGAGATGTTCCGAGTACTTGTATTTGCATTCGTTTAGGAGTAATTGCCTGTTCGCTTTCTCAAATACTGATTTTGTTACGTTTAGAAGGATATTTATTTATATTTTATTCCTCTAAAGGAATTGCCATTTGTTTAATTTCTTACATTTTAAATTAAAATGTCTACTATGATTAAAATTAAATATTTTTAATAATTACAATTCCCTAATCTACTAATTTGAACTGTTTAATTACGACTCCAATTTATTTTAATCATTATTGCAACTATATTTAAACCCTAATATTTCAAGAATAGTTTTATCAATCTTCAATTCAATTTTGATATTTTTTCGCAAAGATTCTCGTTGATGCCAGTGCACTTGTATAATGCAATTGCTTAGCGCAATAGCCCTTGTGAGCTTAGGTTTAGCCAATCATATAAATGAGCTAGAATTGTCACTCTCATTCAAACAACTTGTTTTTTTCCTTGGTGTTCTTTAAACCCGGCGTTCGAATTTCACTGGCGAAAATACATATGTCCTCACAAAACCGAACCCCCAATTTTAAATACATACATACTTGCTAGCTGCGCCACTGCAGTTTAAACATACACAACCTTCGGATTGCCGTCAAGCGTTGTAGACATAGTATGAGAAAAGAAGCGCGAAAAATTCACAAGCAGCAGGTCAGTTAGTTGATTCTTCTTTATTTCTGCTGTTACTTCTATTGATGTCCTGTAGAGCTCAGCACCTCTGGCGCAAGAGCATTGCTGCTGTTCGCTGTCGGCCTTAGCATATACGCACTGTCGGTTGTTCTGGTTGTCCAGCGTTTCGCAGAGTATGCTTTGTTCGGGCATTAGTGATTCCTCTTACAGTTGTTTTTATGAATTCTCCTTACATTAGCAACGACTTTTAGCTCTTTTCAGACACCTTTTTGCTCCTTCTACGTATGAAATACGCATTTTTCAATGTCTATGCCAGTTTTTCAGTTTTTCAGCAGAATATTTTTATTGTTTTTTAGTGTGTTTCTTCATTCTGTTTGTTTCTGCGGCCTTTTGGCAATGCTTTTTCTTTCATTATATAAAGCACATTTTTAAATTTAACTATTTTCCATGAATTATGCAGAAGAGCAAGATTGAGCATTCCGAAACTTAAAGAAATTTATCGATTCCAAATGCTTAACCATAATGTCTAGCGTTATCGCTAATTTTATCATACATAGTATCCTACCAAAGTATTTTCAATCGAGTGGGATAATATCTACTAGATATTAATACAATATGTATATAATAATGTTTGTTTGCGTGTATCTTTATCTTTTCAGCAAACTAGCTTCCTTTGATGGCAAAAAGGCGATTCGCGGCGGAATCCCCTTTGTTTTTCGTAAGATCATGTTTATATACTTAATAAAAGTATATATAAAATTTCAACAGATGCTTTAACAAACGCACTGCAATCTACTATCATTTGTAGCTCAATTTGGGCCTTGGTCGTTCGGCCCTCAACATGGTTTCGCGCGCATAACGCGTTGGAATTTGGAAAGACCTCCAGAAAGATTACATAACGGTGATGTGGAGGCTATTTTCTCTCTCATGGACAACGAATTCACTCGTTCGATGTGGAACTATCAGTACGAAATTCATTTGGCTAATAACATAATTTGCAAAGTTAATTTTCATATGTTTTTCGCTCGCAACTCAGATTTCGCATTACATACCGATTGATTTTGCGTGAAAAGGAATTACATTTTCATATTGGGGTCTATAATCCCAGCAAGGACTTGTCGTTTACATTCAACTTACTGTTGCACACTTATTTGAAGGTACCCGACGTGCGACGCTGTCAGATAACTGGATTGCACGGCTGCACATTCATCGACAAAGTAACTGCTTCTTAATTTTATCCTCTCACTATAGATATTATAGAAATTCCACATGTGGTTTGATTTGCAGACTCGAGATGGCGCCATTTATCAAGAGGGTCGGGAAGTCGTGACTGTAGGGGAGTGGACTGATAGAGTCTACCAGCATACGCCCCAGGAGCATGTTATTACGAATGTGGTGTCGGGGCGGAAAATGAGGCTACACAAATACAACTTTCCTGACACAGGTCAGTTTATACGAAATATGTGAGAGAGAATTTTACAGAAGAATTCAGTTTGAGATCATGTCATATTGATACCTTCCCGGAAAATTATTGCAACCAAAAGAATACACAGTTTTCAGGGCTCGAAAACAAAAAAGTTTATCGAAAAAACGAAGTTTCTTTAGAAATTATACCGATATATAAGTATCTTATATCATATTTGGTGTTAGAAATTGGTTTGGTGTCTTTAGAAATTATACCGATATATAAGTATCTTATATCATATTTGGTGTTATTCAGTGAATGAATTCTTTTTCAAATTCTGCCAATTTTTAAACAATTTGTTGTAGTTATCTGGAATCCGTGGGTTGACCAAGCGCGCGAAATTGGCGATTTCGGCGATGATGAATTTCCTAATATGCTGTGCGTCGAGGCTGGCCATGTTTCATCTCCTGTTATTTTGTTGCCAGGAACTGCTTACGAAGCCAGTCAAATATTGCAGGTAAGTGATATTAGATTTGTATTAACCTACATAGACAAGTGATTTGATACTAAATGCTCTCCACAGCAATTCAAGTGTCCCAAATAGCAAATAGGCATATATTCAAATTCCTCAAAATATTCGATTCACTTGAATCTTCAAAATTATTTGAAATAACTGTACATTGGCAATAGTACGTATCTTTCGTTGTCGCTGAAGTATTTTATTAAGTTCTGTACTACTTAGTTTTGCCTTAATTATATCTTAAAGCGTTATTATCATATCATATCATACTATTAAATAAAACGCTATTGCGTGCGCAATGTTATGGTTGAGTTACCGTTACTCTGTTTATTTAACATTAAGTGTAGCATTGTTTTTGCACAGCATTGTTTTGGGCAACATTTGATGAGAGTGAGAGAGTATGTTAGCATACACTTGCAATGCTGTCGTGTTGTTCTCTGCCCAAAAGTAATGCGTTTTATTCCGCTTTCATGTAAAAGTTATTACATTTTGGCTTACCGCTAAAACTTCTTGCCGAATGGCCACGGTTATTGTACTATTTAGTAATTTTTCCAGCGAAAGAGAAGTTTGCGAAAAATACATATAAGATTACAAGGGTAAAAATAGGCAGATCTGAATAGTAGCCGTACTCCTGAACATTAAACAATGTAAGTGGCCGAAGATTTTCAGTGTTCGGTTAGATTTCGGTTGAAATTAAAATAAGTTCAATTATGTAAGCAAGTTTTTAATTGAAGTCAAAATATTAGTAACTTGCATAAATATGAAATATCGAGGGGTCATATTTTCATTTATTTTTCGTTTTTACTTTGTGGTAGGGATTGGGGTTGCAAAAACCAGATAGACCAAAGAGAAGACAAATTCAATAATGGAATTTGCCGGAGAACTTAGAAGTGGACCAGATGAAAAGCTAATATTATTCGTTGAGCTAAGCCTGAACTGAAAGCCCGGCAATGAAACCTTAGTTTTACCAGTTTTTTGTAATTTTTGATGTAATATATTATTTTTAAGGGTGCTCATTTCTGTAAAGAATGCGGGTGTGTTACTACATACATATATTCATTTCGAAAGTTATTTTTTTCTTTATTTACTCTGATCACTCAGGATAATCCGTTGAGTGTAAAATTGTCAGTGAAATTTCCACCATTCTTCGAGAAATTGTAACTTTAGAGAAACGGGGCGGAAAAAGGCATGGAAAAAAAATTCGTATGCGATTTTCACTGATTCTTTCAATCTAAACATAAAATCCTGTGAAAATTTTTTCTGTATTTTTATAAGCATCATTTAGAATTCCACCTTAATACTAAATGCTACGAGGAAAAAGTGGGAGAGTCGCCGCAAAGCGGCGCGATACTGCTGGTTATTATTATAAATATGTATATGTTGTTTACCTACACAGATTATCATCGAGGGGAATGTTAGCAGAAAAACCAAACGGAATCGCTAGCGTTTAAAGAATCGGAACACTTTGAGGTGAACCGATTCGCGAAATCAGCTCAATTAGCGGTAATCTACGAGTGCACGCACAATATATCGAATCCATCTTGATACCTTGCCGTCACTATATTACAACACTCTCACTCAAACACTTCAACAATATATGAATACAACTTTAACAGAATCATTGTAGAAAAAAATTCGCGCCAGAGGTGTAATGTTGTAATGCCATTCCAGAATTAAATTTTGAATCTTCGGAATAGAATTTGAAAAATTAATGAAATCAAAAATGAATGTCAATTTCACATTTTATTACTGTAGGTATTAAGAAATTTAACCAGTGGTCATCAAATGTATGAGCGAAACGTAATCAAATTTCTTAGTTTTATGCAAATGATAATGTTTAAAAAGACTTTGCACATAACAATAAGTAGAATGAGTAGAAAATGGAAAGCAAATGAATATGTAGATTTAAAGAAGCAATTAAAAAAAAAATTTTAAACACTGTGTTAAGCAAAAAAACCCAAATGCAAAGCATATTGCAACGATGACTCTAAGAGTGCTGAAGGCTCGGCGTCCCCCTTGTTTGCCCATACACCCATACACTATGTGATACATGTTAATTCAGTTACTTCTACAATTTGTTTATTGTAGGTACAGTGCATGCCCTTATTTACAATAACTACAATATATGTATGTACATATGTAGCTATTAATTTGTAAATTTCAATTAGAAGGGTTGTGGTTTTTAAAGAACTCTTAATTTACAACAACTACAAAACTGATGTCGTTGTTTGGCTTACCGCTACAAATACCCAACTAGATATTTTCTTATAATCATGTTTTCTACTTTAAATGTATAAATAACAAACGGTCTAGGTCTACTACGTCAATACGTCAATGGTCAACTGATTGTGATAGTTACTTCAAAGATAATTTGTTGATTTTTGTACTCTGCGTTTAAATTTGCAATTGTTTCTTTATCTCATGTGTAAAATCTATATGTTCATTCTCTGAAACACGAATCTCTTCTACAATATCCAACAGAAAATATGGCATTTTTGATAGACTAAGATGAAATATATTCGAAGTTGAAATAATATTCTTATAATTCTGAACCATAATTTTGCATTATATTGCCGTGAAGAGTAAACCAATGCTATTAACTATGTAATGGGTTGGAAAACTGAAGGCTCTATGAAAGTAATGGAATCAATGTATACGATTTACATACACAATATTATAACGAATTTTTTATATAATATAATAATAATAATGCGAAATAAATACAAGCGAAAAGAACAACAAAATTCTATATTATTACCATAATTATTGGCAATTATTTGATGCTAAATAAACACTCTTTTTGTCTTGATGCTGTGTGATAGTTTTCCTCTTGGGTGATGCTGTGTTAAATTATGCGTTGGTGTTGAAAATTCTCTTTTGGACCAAAACATTAAATTGACCCGAAGTTTACTAGCATACGAAATTTTTTTCGAATCAAAGCACTCCTAAATTTTATCCGTCGTTTTATGAAATCGAATCACTGTGCACCGTGATGAATTTGCCTTAAAATTTCCTATGTTAGCTACTTTAATTTTCTGCATATTTAGAACTTTACCTACCCTTATATATATTTTGTCTTACATAAAACGAGGTCATGCTTGCTTGGAAAAAATGTACATCAATTGCCATTATTCGCGATTGACATTTTTATTTACGTTTTTTGAGAGCTGCTATCGTTGCTTGAGTAGTAAAAAACATCGGAAAATACATACATTTTACACACGTTGTTTATAGTCAATTTATTATTGAAATAATAATTGTACACAAATACTAAACTGTATTTCTTGCTGTACAATCTCAAACAGAAAATGCAAATACAATTATTACTTAGGGAAGGAATGTAATAGGTAAGTAAATATTATTAATTTAAATTTAATAACTTCTGATTCAACAATTCACGAAGACATACATATTAATCACAATTAATTCTATTCAAGATACATATTCGTCATTGGATTTGTTAATAAATATATACTCGTACGTTGCCTGTAAACACATGAACTTAATACTATCCTCTGCATGGGAAGGGGAGCAGTGCGGGAAATCTTCTTTATGCCAGTCTTGGTTGGCCTTAAATTTCAACCTCTGGGGAAAATGAGCGTCAAAAATAAATTTCCTCTTCTTCGGCTTTCGCAGCATTGCGTGAAGATGCTGGGGTTGTTGTCTTGGTAGACGCGGCCAGGGAACGAAGGCTTTTTGTCGACGTTGGAGTGCTAGAGTGAATGGCCTTCGAGGAGCTGGAATGTCGCTGGCCGAAAGTGAATGTTGAAAGGGAATCTGTGCGTGTAACACCTACAGCGGGCGGTGATGTAGCTGCACTGCAAGCAGGATGCTGTATTATTGCCGGGGAGCTGCCGGTGCGCGAGTGCTGTGGCACCATTTGCATAGCGCTCGAAGAGCTTCGTTTGTCGGCCAGTTTAAGAGGAAACAATTGCGTCACCCCTATCGATGCGGCCGATGGAGTGTGTGAGCTGCTTGAATTGAAGCTGGCTGATTTGTCGATCTTGCCGCCAGAGGATGTAGGTGTGCCGCTTGTCGATGTTGAGAGCGAGGACAGTTTCATTGGGATTTTCTGCTTCACGCTTGTCTGGTTAATTTTCGACGTGTTTGTGGCGCTCAAAAGGTTCACTGGAGGCGTTTTTGAGATGGTGGACGCAGTACGCCACTTCTCTTTGCGGCGGTCAACAGTATTGCCGCCGACGACGGCTGCCGCTGACGCATCAATGAGTTGCATGTGCGCATCGTGGCCATCGCTTGACTCGTCGGCACCACCATTGCCCATTGTTGCTATGGGCAACGGCGGCGGAAGCGGAGTATTGGGCGACAAAAGTAGTCCCTGACTTGAAAGCAATTCCATCTTACGATATAATTGCTCGCGCTGTTGTTTTATATCCTCCTGCTCAATCTTAACCTGTTCCCTAAGTTTGGCTTGCTGAGCGTGCTTTTCATCCAACTCTTGCTCTTGCTGTTCCTTTTGTCGCTGCCACGCTATTTTCTCCTCCTGTAATTTGTCCTGTAGATTGCGTAGCTCCTCCAGCTGGTCGTTATGCGTATACACAGCACGAGGACTCTCGCGATAAAGCGCTAATTGCAACTGAAGACTCTGAATGGTTGTCATTTGCTGTGATATGATACAGAGCAGTGTGTGAAGATGATGCGATATTTGAAGAGCGGCGTAGTTTTGATCCTTAAGCGACAACTGCTCTGAAAGGGCCAGATCCGATTGATCATTGCCTCCTGATTGCAGTATTGCGGCGTTCAAGGGCGAGCTGACAACTCTAGGTTCGCACTTTTCCTCAAGCTCTTGTAAGCGCGGTGACATTATTTGCAGTGTGGTCAGTTTGGTAACATCGCGGCAGGGGAAACTGCTCTTCGCCCGCTTCTCATCAAAACCTGCGAATGTTTCAGCTCGCTTTGGTAGCGTGGGCGACGCATAGCTTTCGCTCTGTTTTTCACCAACTGAACTCACCGAGCGTGAAACGGGTAGTCCCGTGGCGGCCGTGTAGACGGACGCCGCCAGTTGACTTATATCTTGCACTGTGTTTAAAACACGCTTCCACAACTCCATCGTATCGCAGTCCACACTGACGAGGTCTTTATACGACCCGAAAGCGGCCAGGAAATTGGCGGCACTAACCATACTGCCCCCATTGCCGCCATCAACGCTGGTCTCGTCGAACTTTTTTTGTTCCTTCAGCAAATTCAGTTGCAAAATAATTTTCTCTTCAAGCAGCAGAGCTTGCTCGATGTCTTTCTGCCGCATCTTCTCGATCAGTTCGCGCTTGTTGACACCAATGCGCAACTTCTCTTCTGCAGTGAGGTCCTCCGCCTCAATCACGTCCGATGAAGGGCACTCCAACACTGCCTGTCGAATGGACTGTATCCAGATGTTTTTGTCTTTCGGCTGCTGAACTTTCAACTCGTACATTTCCGGGAAGGCAGGATTTGAAGAGATGATATAGATTCCACGCGACTCCGTGCCCGCCTTTTCGCGTATCAACAGCTTCTGCAACGGCACCACTCCTGCCTTGTGCTCCGGTGTAAAGAACGTGTATTTGTTGTGGGCGGAATTTTCGCTGAGGAAACACAAACAATCGGTAAGCACCACTACAAGAACCAGCTGCATTTTGGAACGCCCCTGCATTAGAGTTGCCAAGCCTTCGAACTTGAGACGGCGACGTGACGCCACACTCACGTCCGGCTTTCGGAACGGTTTGTTTTTATATATTGAAAATGATTTCGGGTCGACTCGATTGTATATGTCAACCTGGCGATCGCGCAACTCTTTTTCGGCAACACAGGCATCTACGTCAACTAGCAGCGCCTTCACCAAGTTGAGCGCGTGCTGCAGCTTATCCATTTCTAGTTTGTCCTCACGTGCACTTTTCAACAGCGGTTCAATTAGCAACGGATACTTCGTGAGGCGTTGCGTTACAAATAGAATGCATTCTGGAATGCCTTTCTTCTTGAGCAATGGGTTGGCCAGGCAGTGCTTGTACCACTCCGCGAAAGTTTGGTCGCGACTGGTGATGCACATCTTGAACTGCTCAAGGGCAGTGCGATGATTGGCGCAAAACTCGCCATAAGCCAGCCGCAAATGTTGAGCCTTTTCCAGCGAAAAGAAATCCAACAAAATATCGGCGATGCTGTCAACAACGAAATGCTCTCGCTGCTTGTGTCGCAACTTTTTGAGGAATGTGATGTGAAGTTCGGTGAGTTCTGAGAGCCGCGGAAACATGTTGTTCACATTGAGTGCTGGAAAGTATCGTTCCAAACTCTCGACGAATATCTTTTGCATCACCAACAGAGTTTGACAGTGATGCTTTTCTGTCATTATGAACTCGTAAATATGCTCTTGTCGTTTAATTTGCTTCTCCTTAAGCTGCTTTAGAATTTCCTTGGGCACACTTGGCGACCATGAGTCATGCTCCTCTAATGTTATGCCTAGCGCTGGGTCGGCACCCAAATCATGTGCCTCAATGGGTGCATCGTTGAGAAATTCGGAGCGTATAAGTGGTGAATCGTCGGTAAAGTTACTGGCTTGATCAGCTCCATCGTAAAAGTCCTGACCTTCAGTACCCTTTTTCAGTCCACTCTGTAGTGTTTTCTGACTGCCAGCTTTCTTGCCCTTACACTCCAACGGATGTTCTTTTACATTGGCCAGCGTAACACTCGCCCCGCACAGGTCGCAGGAACTCGCCTGACAGATGCTTTTCATCTTTACCTTGTCTTTTTTTTTACGAAAGAATAACGAGCCACGTTTGCGCCTCTTTTCTACGTTGTCGTATACTTCGATCTTTGTGTGCGCTCGTAGCAGACTTTGGTTCTCATCTTCACTGTCAGTCAGATGGCGTGCGATAGCCTTGATCTCCTCCTTGGCAACGATTGATGAAGTCGAGATACTCTTTTGTAGTGGTATGCGATTAATAATCTCAGTCGCAAGGCTACGCTTAGCGGCAATTCTTTCAAAGTCTCGTGCTAGTTCCGCCTCATTAAGAGAGTGTGTAGAAATGCCTGCAAAGACATTACAGCCAAACTTTTTATTCAACACTCACAATCAGCGTTAAGTATTACAATACCCCCTTTTCTACTGCAAGCAGGGGAGTGCAAAAAATGTCTCTTGCATCTGACTCACATTCAAATCTTATCAATTTGCAATAAAAGACCAGGGGCATGCGATATTGAACAGTTCAAATCCTATTTATATCAATGCTATCTGATGCTGATGTGATTGTCGTACAGGCAAAAGTTTGAGATACTGGTTTTTGTTGCAAGAGTGCCCTCTGGCCAAAAATTTTCTTCACTGCAGTTTGCTAGTATTTTTATGTGACAGAGCGATTCTAGCGTATTCTATATCCCCTTATTGCATTCCATTTATGCCTTGCTACAAGTCTTTGTTTATGAATTAATCATGTCTACTAATAATGCAAAAACATTTACAAACATTTGTATTAGAAAATATTTATAAATAATTTTAGTATATTCAAATGGAATGCAATTTTCTTGGTTTTTTATAGTGAACGAACTGAAAGCTTGTATAACATATGTATGTGTTAAAATATATTACCTCCTGTACTGTTTCTCGCTGCTCGCCGCCGCGACTCAGTGACTCGAATGGTCTCCTGTTCCTCACTGTCTAAGCTGGACAGACTTATGCTTTTATTAGTGCAATCTCCGCCACCAGAAAGATCCTCAATGGCGGTCCATGATAAACGACGATCTGTATTAAGCAGGCATTTCTGTGGTACTCTCATAACGAATTGGGCAATGCCAGAATTGGTGGAAACATTATCACGTCCATTCCCACCACTGAGATCCGGGAGTGATGCACTAAGGATTGCGGCATGTAAAAGACCGTAACTTGAAATACCATTGTGTATGTGAGCACTGGAGTTCTTCATTTGAACGACGCTTTCGCGAATATTTTGCAAATGATTCAGTGTGTCCTCGAATATGTTATTGTATTTGTTGGGAGCTGCTGGACTGTGGGGTATAACATTTATGGTAGGTATCATGTTATTGTTGTTGTTGGACACAGGAGGGGTGTTTATAACAGGAATACAGTAGTTCTGACTTTCGATTATAGGGCGCTGCGCATTCGAAGCCTTTTTTGGGCCAGAGGAATTACTACTCGCTGATCGGCCGTTCACGGTCTTGGAAACATCAGTACAATTGGAATTCAAAAAATCGGTCACTACGTCATTATCACTGTCATCGGCATCGGCCTCTGTGGAATGTGGTGGTTCGCGTTCCATTATTATTTTGCGTTTTCACTGCTTGGTAACGATATGCGATATTTACATTTTTATTCCTCCATTAGTTACAATTGATTTTTTCTTAGCCTTTCCTTGGCCCTTGTGGTGTGGCAACAACAAAAGCCAGTCGATGGAATGGAAGACAATTTTTTTCCTTTTTTCTAAATACACAAAACACTGCAACAATTCAATTTAATCACTGGAACTTTCATTATTTGATTCTGCAACTTCCTGCTTTGTTTTTACTAGCATCTATAATAAATTATTAAGTCTTTGTTGCCCTATTCATTTATATCTAGTCCATCTAGTCCGTGAAAATAACTTTTCACGCATCGAAAACTTTTTTCAATCGAACACAATCGTCGACGAGGGTTGCATTCACGCGAATATATACGTTGGAAAACAGCGTTGGACAAGGCATACTACACTAAACGTATAATGGTAGAATTCCACATCAGCTTCACAGCTGGTGTCCAGAACTCAACATAAGCAAATAATCTGTATTAAAAAACTCCCAAGGAATTTATTTACATATATCTTAAGCGAGTCTGCAGCTCTCAAGAAATATCCTACGGTAATAACAATACCTTTTAAGTGAAAATGTATATAAGTCTCCTCTGTTTTTGCCAAGAGTGATATAAAGGATGCATTCATTTAAATAAAAGTGACATATAGCAAACATTAACACGAAGCAACCAATGACATAAATATTTAAGTGAAACTACATATGTGGGTTTTGTTCATAAAATAAATATGTAGTTGGCGCAACAGCCCGTGCAATCTGGGCTTGGGTGTAGCTCTCTCGAAAAACAATTTATGTTTTTTTGTATTTTGGCGAATTTTGGCATACGAATGTAAATACCTTCCTCTTTACGCAACAGCAAAGAAAATGTATTATAAAGAAGGAGCAGAAGGAAATCGGCGTGTGGCAATGCTTTTTAAAACCAGTGGATTTTTGGACTAAAGCCTCGTTCACATTCGACTTTCCTCGCTTTGCTTGACAGTTCGAGATTCAACAACATAGCGTGAAAAGTAAAAGGTTTGCTACAATGAACGCTTTAACTTTGGATTTTACTGATACAATTGCAGTAGTAGTAGTTATGCTACTAATGTTTGAAATTCGCGAGTGTCTTAATTGAAAACGCAAACGCACGAGAAAATGAAATCAACTGCAAGCACACGATAAAATGCAAAATATCACACAAAATTTCAACAACTGATTGTCAAAGCGCAAAAAAGTTGAGAGTTGCCCAACATTTTGCTTCGCATTGCTTCGTTTCGCTTTCCTCGCGTTCTATTTAGCAAGCCTCATATAAAAGCATGTATTGAACTTATCTGTCAAAGCGAAATTCTGAAGTAAAGCGAAGCAAAAGTCGAATGTGAACGAGGCTTAAAGAGGAACGTCAGAAAATCAGAAAATCGCACCACAATCGCTGCCCGAGCGGTTTTGCGTGTTCCCCTGTCGTTTCGCCCCTCTTTCCAACATTCTTCCGTGTCGCCAGGGCCGACTCGCCTCGTGTAAAAGCGGACTATGCGTAAGCCCGAGCGTTGAGAACGACAAGCCGAAAAGCAACAAGCGAAAGGCTAACATTCGGTCAGAGAATCACAGAAGAGACCAGAAGTGTATCTAACCAATACTGTCACAAATTCTAGCGCTAACACAATTCACTTTTAACATCAAACAGCTGGACCTTTGCCCACCCAGTTGGACCTTTGCCCCTACGGACAGTGTACGTGTGAGGCAAAAAATGTGCAATATTTTCGATCAGCTGACTCTGATACACTTCTGTTGGGTATTCTGTGATTCTCTGACCGAATGTAAAGCCTCGGCTTGCTAAATAGAACGCGAGGAAAGCGAAACGAAGCAATGCGAAGCAAAATGTTGGGCAACTCTCAACTGTTTTTGCGCTTTGACAATCAGTTGTTGAAATTTTTTGTGATATTTTTCATTTTCTCGTGCGCTTGCAGGTGGTTTCATTGTCTCGTGCGTTTGCGTTTTCAATTAAGACACTCGCGAATTTCAAACATTAGTAGCATAACTACTACTACTGCAATTATATCAGTTAAATCCAAAGTTAAAGCGTTCATTGTAGCAAGCCTTATACTTTTCACGCTTTGTTGTTGAATCTCGAACTGTCAAGCAAAGCGAGGAAAATCGAATGTGAACGAGGCTTTATTCACTTTCGCGCTGTCGACTGTAAATCAAAACTTGAAATGGAGTGAATACCTATTGCAAATAAGCTGAAAAATATACAGAATTTTACGCATAAAAGTAAATTTAAAGAAGAAAATGAGCAAAGAGTGGAATAAGTGCTTTAAATGTTTACAAATTACACAAATAAAACCAATTCTAATTGTGCCGCACAAACCACCAAAATTGCTGTATTTAGTGTGGACACCATATTATGCCTGAAAAATATATATAAATAATGCATTAATCAAATAATAGTAAATTTTGTGAAATCTTACCAATCTTCATTTAACGACATTTTGCTTTGATTTGCATCAGCTGTTAGCTGTCAAAATTACTTGGCCACTACTATTTTGCCCTCAAGAAATAATACAAAATTTTTCTTGAGCGATTTCTTGAGAGCTGCATAGACCCCTTAAAATACAAAATTAATCAAAAAATATTGGAACGAGTGTGTTATCGTTGTGAATCTTGAGGTGTTGCCTCTTTTCAGCAAATGCCAAGTAGAGAGAAGAAGAACATTGCCGATGAGTTTTGCTAGCTACGGTAATTTACGGACAATCTTGAACATTTTTCGAAATTATTACATTAAATAAGTGATTACGCGTTAAAATGCAGGTGGGTATGCTGCGACAAAGCCAATAAATTATTATTATTTTGCTGCCCAACAATGGGAGAAACAGAATTTAGAAATAGAGCCAGAATTTAGTCTTGCTGGCGGCGATGAAATGCCGTTTGTATAAAATTTTTAGCTCCAGTAAAAATAATATGGAAAATTTGTATACGTTTTTAGGGGTCTGCCTTTAATTCGGCTACCTCCACCAACGCCGTAACTAGGCTATTACCTCTGCTGCTGCTGCTGTTGTGTGGCACCGCCTCCGCTTTCTATGTGCCCGGCGTAGCTCCCGTCGAGTTTGTACGTGGACAAATAATCGATGTAAAGGCAGTGAAGATGACTAGCAGCCGAACTCAACTACCATACCAGTACTACTCCCTGCAGTTCTGTTGGCCAAAAAATGGAACGCTTATTTACAAATCAGAAAATCTTGGCGAGGTGCTGCGGGGTGATCGCATAGTCAATACGCCCTATGAGATCCAAATGGCAGAGAACATTAACTGCAAACTTTTATGCAACAAAAAGGACCAGCCCATTAATTGGGATAAAGACCAATCGGAGATGGTGGCGGAACGTATACGGCATGAATACTTCGTTCATTTGTGGGTTCCCTGTACTTGACACTGAATATACGAATATTTCAATAGCCGGTTTATTTGCAGACTTGTGGACAACCTCCCGGTGGCCACCAGGATAATTAATTTGAATAATCCTAATGAAGTCACATATGAGCACGGCTACCGTCTGGGTCAAGTGGATGGCGACAATGCATACATCAACAATCACTTGAAATTTATTTTATCCTATCACATGCATACAAAGCAAGTTTCCTGATTAGTAGTGGGAGATTTGCGAAAAGGTGACTATTTCTCGTTTAATTGCAGAGATAAATACAGAGTGGTTGGTTTTGAGGTGGAAACGGCTTCAGTAAACTATAAGGAAATAAAATTCGAGGGTGATTCCTGTAACTTTCCCGGCAACGCTCGCCCGCAGACGGTAAAGTTTACATAAATTTCCAATGTTTGTTTGAAAATTATTTGCATTTTAAAATGTGTCACTACTTTCTTTAGGTCAATCCAAGCACTAACACACAACTTTATTTCACCTATTCTGTGGAGTGGAAGGAATCAAAAGTCAGTTGGGCGTCTCGTTGGGACATATATCTTGGCATGAGGGATGTGCAAATTCATTGGTTCAGCATTATAAATTCTCTTGTCGTTGTGTTCTTTTTGTCTGGTAAGCGAATCATCATCGTAGCCAAAGTCCTTTCTTCTACTATCCATTGCTTGACAATTTCAGGCATTTTAACTATGATTATGATTCGCACGTTACGGCGTGATATTGCTCGTTATAATACCGATGATAATATTGAGGACACGTTAGAGGAGACCGGATGGAAATTGGTACACGGTGATGTTTTCCGTCCTCCACGGAATACCCGTCTTTTCTCGGCCGTCGTTGGAAGTGGCATACAAATATTTTTCATGGCATTAATTACAATCTGTAAGCGCGAGTGAATTTAAATTTTTCCATGAATTCGAACTGCACCTATTATGTATAATTTTTCAGTCTTCGCTATGCTGGGCATGCTGTCGCCGTCCTCACGTGGTGCCCTCATGACTTCCGGAATATTTATGTACGTTTTTATGGGCACAATCGCAGGATATTTTGCGGCACGCTTGTATAAAACAATGAAGGGACGCGAATGGAAGAAATCTGCCTTTTTGACCGCTACACTCTATCCTGGAATTGTTTTCGGGTAAGCTGAAAGTATGCAACATATGCATAAATTTGCATAAGGGGTATTCCTTATCCGGAGCGAATGTAAAAGCAAAAGCAAAAGTTTTCTTTTGCATTTTTATAATCGGGAACGACCGATTGTGAAATCCCTGCAAATGTTTTTGTCAAACAGCTGTTTTATTTGAGTGTTCAAAAAAATGCCACGAAAGAGCGAAAAACAACAATTAAGCGACTTCTTAATTGAAAATGCAGCAAATGAAATCATGGGTAAATATTTATACCAATAAGTGCGACTTTTCAAGCTGGCAAGTATGCTCATATTTTGCATCAAATATTTTCCACTAAACGTAATGGATTTTGGTCTAGGAAAATTGTGACTTTAATGCAAAAGCAAACCAGTGTTTTTTGTTGTTGTGTATGCAAAAGGTGGAAAAATATTTTTCTTTTGCAGGACCAATTGCACCGGATAGGGAATACCGGGAATACCCCTATAGTATGTGAATACGAATTTTCAAAAACTTTTCCTTTACGATTGATTCGGCTCAATCCCCCATTTCATAAATATGACTTTTGTGTCGGTAACTGTGTGAGGAACTGTATTTATTCATTCTAGAACTGGGTTCTTTCTGAATTTCTTCATCTGGGACAAGCACTCAAGTGGAGCCGTGCCATTTAGTACTATGATATCACTGCTGCTGTTATGGTTTGGAATTTCCGTGCCTTTGGTGTATTTGGGGTACTACTTCGGCTACCGCAAGCAACCGTATCAGCATCCAGTGCGCACGAATATGATTCCTAGGCAAGTTCCAACCCAACACTGGTACATGAACGTCATGCTGAGGTAAATAACGAACATAAGTTTTACATATCCTTTTACAATTGCATACTTCACTATTCCGCTTTATTTTACAGTACCTTGATGGCAGGCATCTTACCTTTTGGCGCCGTTTTCATTGAATTGTTCTTTGTCTTTACTGCAATTTGGCAAAATCAGTTCTACTATCTGTTTGGCTTTCTATTCCTGGTATTCTGCATTCTAGTCGTCAGTTGCGGGCAGATTTCTATTGTGATGACATATTTCCAATTGTGTGGAGAAGTAAGCGTATTACGCAATATAGATTCATACATATTTATCATACTCATCTACGGAATGTTGTATACACTTGGCTCCGCATTTTAGGACTATCGTTGGTGGTGGCGCAGTTTCATTGTATCCGGTGGATCGGCGCTTTATGTGCTATTCTACAGTATATTCTATTTTTTCACCAAACTGGAGATAACAGAATTTATACCAACGCTCTTGTACTTGGGCTATACAGGTAACCGCAGCTCACCAGTGTATGATTTCATTGCAGCAATTAAAATTCACTGCCAATTACTTTCCTTTTAGGTTTGATGGTTTTGACTTTTTGGTTACTGACGGGGACCATTGGGTTCTTTGCTGCTTATAGCTTTATACGAAAAATTTACGGAGCTGTAAAAATCGATTGATTCTTATTATTTAATTAATTTAAAATCGTGTATAAGAATTTCTTTTAAGCAAATATACTCTATCTGACTTAAATTATATGTTGATTAACATCGATGCTACTGAAGCAGATGTAAGGTACGTTCGTAAATGCAACCCGGCGGTTGCACTGCAAAGCAACGCGTTCGTAAAAGCAAAATGGCGCAAAAATGGCGTGCAACGCGTTCGTTAATGCAACGGCTTGGCACCGCAGTGACAAATTTCAGCAGTTTTCGCAGTCATTATCCTACTGTTGCCGTTTGCAAAACACGAAATGGAAACGTAGAAAATTTATTATAAATGGATCAAAATTTGTTTGTCGGCTTGGAATACATCATCTGGATAGGTTTTTATTGTTTTAAAGTAATTATTTACTTTCGGGATCGATCTTTTTTTTAGCACGACACATCTCTCTTTCACTCGTTTTACCCTTTCTTTATTGAAATTCATTAAGACTCTCACTTCGAGTTTCGCAATTATCAATTAATGCCTTAACCAAAATTTCCATCCTGCATCGCGTTCGTTAATGCAACAAAAGTTTCTGCAACCAACCTGCAAACGAAATCAGCTGATCGGGCAGTGACAACTGAAGTTGGCTGCACTGCTACTGTCACTGCACGAATTTACTGCATTTACGAACGTACCTGTAATTTTAGAGTATGGAATAAAATTTTTTCTAGAAATTATGCTACAACATACGTACTACAATATATGTATGTATTTATAATGCTATTCGAAATATCTATAATTTGAATTTAAACATTATTTAAGTTTGAGCAATATAACATTTTCTTGTTTATATTAAAAGTGTTCTGTCGATTGTCTTTGATTAATGGTTGCGACCAAATTCTACGATATAATTTTAGCTAACATAATAATGACTCCTATTTTCTCTGTAAATAAAAATCACGAGTTTAACGTTAAAACTAGACGAAATTCACTTAGAAGACGTTTTATTTAAGAGATTATTAAAATAACTTTAAATGGATAAGAAAACTGTACATTGTATATTTACAAAGCTTTTTGCACCATATCACAAATTAAAATTCAAACTCAGCTTTTCTAGGACAACTTGATCTTGTATGACCTTCCTGGCGGCACAATCCACATTTACGCTTTTTGTTATCTCGCTGGACACGACTTTCGGTTGCACTGTTTCCTTTTCATAGATAAATATTTGATAAATATAAAAAATCTTTAAAAACTATTTGATAACATACTGTTCGAAGTCGAAGAGCCTTGGGCATTACTGCTTCCGGATCCCCAGGGTGGATTACTTTGAAAGCGATCATCTGTTGAAGCAGAAGCTGAAATTCAAAGCATTAAGTATATTGTGAAAATTATTCTATTTGGCAGCGTACCTGGATTGTCATTTTCGTCGCCCCATTTGAAGAATCCACATGATCGGTTTATACAACCGTAAAAAGGGCGGTTCTTATTGGGCCCATCCTTGCGTACCGTTAAGCTATTGAAAATGTAATTTAAATTTATATTTGCATACATATATTATAAGAAGCCGGCCCTTGATCACTGACCAAAAGGTGCCCCTTTAAACATAAGCTTGAGAATACATATGAATTTCCAACCTGCTTGCTGTAATGCCGCAATTACAGTTTACGACTTCGCTGGAAATATAAAGTCTAGCTGTAGTGAAGGCACTCGAATATCTGCTGCTGGATGAAGGCAGTTCAGCACTCGCCGGCGTGGTACTGTCGACCCATTTGAAAAACTTGCATGGCTTGCTTTTAGGGCAGCTATAAAATAGTCTTCCTTTGTTCGGGCCATCCTTCTTCACGACGCATCTAAGAAAAATTTGCAGCCATACAGAAACAGAAGCCACTCAAGTCGAAATTTTTACTGTTCTAACTGTTCTACTCACTCTTTTGCCCGTTGATGGCAAACACTACAATTAACATCTGTTGTCTGACGTAGTGTATTACCCGAGGAACCCCAATTGAAATCTGTCGTTGACCGATTGAACTCGTTTTCAACTTCATTCCATGTAGATAGGTTTTGTTCATTAATCAAACGTACCCGGTTTATACCGAGCTCGGTAGTCACTTTGCTATGTTGTTTGTTATGTTCCGCTGTGCCCCAAGGGATATTGTTCAAGTCAATATCCGCACAAGCCGTGCCGAAGCTGTCATCAAATGCATTAGTGATATCATTTACCCTGCTGTTGGTTGGACGAACTGTGCTGGAAACTGCTCTGTCCACTAACCTTCCAGCATCGGCACTTCCCCAGCCACTACTGTCAGCAAAGATGTCATCGTCATTTGCAAAAACAGCTGCAAGGTCCTCACTGTATTCGACGGAAGCTTGGCAATTGTTATTGCTGGCAGTGGAAGTGGAAGCTTCAATGGCAGCGTGACTTGCTCCTAAACCGAGTATGATATCATTGAAGATATCGTTGCTGCCAAAGTAAATTTCCAACTGAGTTGAATCGACTGCTGTTTGTGGCTGCGCATTGACAACTCGATTCTCTCGAACGGTCGGCGAGACCGTGGTGCAATATGAGCGAATGTCACTATTATTCGGCAGTGTTGATTTTTTTAAAGCTTTTGTAGCTGGCTTGGTATCACCGCTTTTGGAGTTAGAACTGCTTGGTCGTCGTTTAGCACGAGTAGAGCGTGGTTGCAAATCCGTTGCATGGCTGGATCCGTGTGTGTTTCTGCCACTCGAGGTAGATGAAGTAGATGTTGAACGTGGAGCAGCAGTTACAGTTGCCCCAGCATCACTAACAATTGCTCCAACCCGCTTTACGCAGTCCAAATTAATGTTGAAAGTATCGCGGAATTTGGCATCGCAACGCAGACAGGTCTTGTACCAACCGAGAGGAGCATTGAATATTGATTTGTAACATGCAAGACTGAATTTGACTTTGAGCAACTTAACGTTTGAACCGCAATGCTCACATGTCTCTAAGAGAACCGATGGCTCTTTGCACTCCTCTGGCAGCCAAATTGCGTTCTTACAATCCGGGAAATTCAAGCAGCCAATGTAATAGCCTGTTTGATTCTTTTTTTTTCTGAGTGCTAGTTGGGCCACTGAGCATTTTGGACAGGGCAGCAGCTCCTGCAGCCGACTTGGGTTGTTTTCCCAATCCCCTGTGATCTCTGTGGCAGTTCGGCCGTCAGTAGATTCGTGGGCACCACTTTGGATGGGAGTTTCGTTTAAGCTAGAAGGATAGAACCAAAATTATTTAAGCAAATAAATAAATAAGGAAACTAAATATACATATACAAAATAAAATATCTTTAAAAAAAGCAAATTTTGAAATATCTAATACTTTTCTATCTTACCGAAGCGAAATTTTCTCATCCATTGCCGGCACACGCTCCATTATATGTTGGTACGCTTCTTTATATTTTTGAACATGTACCTGCAATACGGCTTTTGGATCTTTTTCTCCCAAACAAATTTTTTTCAAGTCAGCCTCGAACTCAGCTCTCAATAAGGGTTTAGCCAGTAGCAGTTGCATCGCGTCGTAACCCTCGTATAGACCCATACCAATTACACCAGGAACTAGAAATCCTCTATCTACGACACCAATATAACCTGCATTGATAAGTTAATTATATTTTTGTTAATATCAAATCATCCTACTTGATCCTGTATTTGTTCATTCGTTTTAAGAAAATGTGCATGCTAATGCTAAATGTTTCAAATCTTCTCAATCTTATTGTAATATTTTTTTCGAATGGTCTTTGGCCTCAATTACCAGTGCAAAAATAGAATCAAGTGAATAATGTAATTATGCACCTCGCTCCTTGATTGTGTTTATGTGCTCCGCATGCGTAGCATCAGTACCGATTCCGTGTTTTTCCATTAACGCGATTAGATCGGCTTCAGTCAGAAGTGGAGGCGCTGTCGTTGCCCCTTCCTGCATTGATATGTCAGTCGGTTCGAAAACTTGTCCTAAAAGCGTTCAAGTGTAAAGTGATCGCAGAATTCAAAAATTATTTTCGCTCGTGTACTAGAATACCTTGTTGATATGCGTGTATTTGTTTCGCATTCCATTTGTCGTAGACATATACGTCGAGATAATTTCTTTCGTGTATGCAGAGTCCGGTGGCTGTGAACTTTTCCCCAGCGATAGTAATGTTTACTACGGTCTCTGAACCTATGGCATCTTTGCTGACACAAGCCAGAAAGTGTCGGCAAATCAGTTCGTAAACACGCCCTTCATTGCCTTCTAAATCTGGAAAAAGTATTCGAAATTCAAATGGCTTATTTTATCACGATACAATTTTGAACTTTATACAGCGACTGAAGTACTACTTAGTAAACATTTTAGTAGTGAGTTAAAATAAGCTATTCGAAAAACATTTTTAAAATTATAATCCTTGCCCACTTTAACAATTAGTTCTTAACGGCTTGAGTTAATTTTATTAGAAAACACTTACTTGGCACTAATTTTGTCGGATGAATCGGGGGATGTGCTTGATCGGATTTATTGCCATTACGTGGATTTGGGCCCCATTCGATGACACGCTGCGCAAAAGAGCCCCAAGTAGAATGCGAAGTTTGCTGCTGCACCAGTGACCTAATTTTCCAATTTGGGATTAGAATTTAAAATGTTTAACTACTACGCTTGTTTTATGCACCTCAGATCAATCTCCTTGGAAAACTGATTTGTTTCAGTTCGTGGATAGCTTATAATACCTTTAGTGTAGAGTTTTTCGGCAATAGTCATCGTTTCCTTTGCAGAAAGTTTCAACTTACGCGAACCTATTTTTTCCAATTCTACGGTATCCATCGGAGTCGGACGCCATTTACTCTTTGGTTTCACTGTGACGTTGTCTACTGTCGCTTTTGGATCTGACAGGCAAAGAAGAAAATAATTTTCACATATCTCCTTGTCGAACAGGCGGTTCCGCGCCCAGTTATACTCCACCGTAATATCATCGATGGTATGGCTGACTGAAGAAAAATGTATAGTTTGTTCAAAACATCATTAAAGAACAACCTACCTCTGATTTTCCAAAATGGCTCCGAGATGAATGCTTCTACCTCTTTGTATCGCTCGACAACGAAACCCATGGTAGGTATTTGGCAGCTGCCGTACGAGATTAGTTTGTCGCAAATTTTTTCGGGGAAGAGGCGCTGTAGCCGCATAGTTTGGAACCGCGTGATTGCAGCGCCGGTCCGCAAATCTAGTTCCGAGCGCACGTCCACCGCGTCGCTCTGTCGCTTGTCTGGCGGTCCTAATCGCTCCAAAGCTCGTCGCACTGCGCCCACTGTAATCTCGGAGAAGGTTGCCCGATACACAACTATGTTCGGCTTTACAGCACGGCAAACATCAATAATTTCAAAGCCAATATTTTCACCCTCACGATCACAATCCGTCCAAATAATTAAACCTTGACAGCCTCGAATTTCCCGCTCTAGAGTCCTCTTAATTGGAGCGTAATCGTCAGAGCACGCTTTACGAATAGGTGCATCGAAAAGAGACTTGGGATCTACATTACGCCAATTGCGATAGGACACCAGAAATTCCAGGCTGAGAAGATGCCCCGATACGGAAGTCATTATCATCTTGCTCTTACATCCTCTCACGTTGGCTTCAAAGTCAAACACTTTATTATAAACGGAATAGCCTTCACGCTGTCAAAATAATATGTGGAGGAGGAATATATTTGAATTCCCAAGGCGGGAAATTATATGTGGTTCTCACTCTATTCGCCGTTCCGTTCGACAGTAATCCGGCAATTGTTTTTGCTGCATCGTGTTTTTCGGCTACATTCAAGTACTTCATCTCGGTCGACTTATTTTTTGTGTAAGTTCTACGTATGGAAAACGATCCAAAGTTCCAGCATTTTAAAACTTTCAACATTTCCAAACAATAACAATTATGCTGATAGCATTCGTGGAACAGTTGGCAATGAAACATTAAGCAAAGAGGAGTGTCAAAGCCTAAAATATTAACATGCTTATTTTGTAAATCCCTACGCCTCACTTCACCCTGCGTTGAAGAATTTGGTATTGTGTAAAACGCATCACCTCACTCAGTGACCGCGCGCGTTGTCTAGGTAGTTTCATATGAACATCGGAACATCGGTATCGCATAAAACGCAACGCTGCGCTTTCACTCACATGAACTGCCAAATCGTTCACTTGGGTTTGAGCTCGCGTTCAGTTTTTTAAACGCAAAATATTTGGTGATTTCGACTGAAAATTGATTTGTGGTAATCTGCAGAAGCAAATAATAAGTATTGTAATACTTTTTAAAGACAAATACTAAAGAAAAAAGTACAAAAAAAGGAAAATACTAGCACTGCGGTTGAGGATCGAAATCACAAAAAAAAAGAAATGTATCGCGGTTGAGGATTGAACTCACAACTTCTCGCATGCTAGTCGAACGCTCTAACCACCAGGCTATGGGAGGTATGCAATGGAAGCAGCAAATTTTGTGTGTTTTGTATTTGGCTGATAAATTTAGAAAAATGCAACTCTGTCTCGTAAGAACGTGACAGCAATGTGACGAACGCAATTACGTAGTGATTTATAAATTGCCGTTTTTATAAGCTTTATATTAGGTTCACATCCGGTATGTATGTATGTATGTAGTGGAATCTAGTAATCAATTTTTCACCCACTTCCCGACTACTTAGAGATCTGAAACTTTGCATACATGCCTAAACACGAGAAAAATCGTTTATATAGAATAGCTTTGGAACTAAAGGTCGTGCAGCATTGAAATTCCGTATACAGGCCCCTCTTGGATGCTTCGTCCCACTGATAAAATTTTATGGGCGTAGGACAAGGGGCGTGGCACTTTTCAAGCAACTACACACTTGGGCTTCAGTTTAAAATTATAGGTACACCACACATCAATGAAAAACGATAGGAACTTATTCGCTGCGCCTTGCAAGCAAAACAACAACAATTCATCGCGCCACAAATATGCCACGAATATTACGGTCGATCACAGCCGTATTATTTGATAAATTGATGATATGACAAATGACGATAGGAAACACTGTGAATACCCTAAATATTGTGTACTGCTCTGCAAGTTTAAAATTCTTTTTGTGAAAAATTTCAGAGCTCCAAAATTGAATTTATGGAAGACTAAAAAGTAGAAAATAAAATTATATAAAAAAAAACTTTAAAAATAAGCTTTAATTTATTTAATGTACTAAAAAGTAGAAAATAAATTGTTTCCAAGTCACCTGTATCTTACTATCAATAAAAGCTTGTGCGCTCAATATCCATATTCAAAATATCTTTCATTACTAGAATCTATTTGCAAAAAATTATTTAAATAAAATATTGTGGTAACTGCTTGACAAATATTGAACACATGAGCGCCCCAAGCTTTTATGGATAGTAAGATACAGGTGACTTGGAAACATCTTATTTTCTACTTTTTAGTACATTAAAGCTTATTTTTAAAAAGTTTTTTTTATATAATTTTATTTCATTCCTTGTTATTTCAATTCGTTTACTGGCTACAAAGGAAAGCACACGCATTTGTGAAATAATAGCAAATAATCTATTTATTATATGTATTTTATGTTCTTCAAAGTTGTTTAGTTATAGTTTTTAATAATTCAACATAAAACGCTTAACTAATCCAATTAAAGGAAATATTAAAATACAAAATTCCAAAAGTTCAAAGAGACGTAGATGTTTCATGTAATGTTTACTGCTAATTCTCAATAGAATTTACGATATTTGTTATTGCGTTGCGACATTAGGATTACATAAGTATGAGTTCAATTATATAACTTCATTTATATATGTATTTATGTACGCATCCAATTGTGTACATATTGGTTTGAAGTAAAGTAAAAATTGTTGCATGAGAAGAGTCGCCTAGCAAGTTATACCGAATTGAATTTAGTTCAGTACGCTCCCTTTACAAAACAAGTCCCTCTACACATGTTCTATTTGATAATATAATAACATCATACGTCAGCTCTTTAGCATTTCTCTTAGAAAACATGGATCAGTAATGGCCACTGGAAGGCATCGTTGATCAGAGTTCATAAGAAGAATCAACGTCGCCAAGAACGATCCTCTGACTCCTCGTCTTCTTCTTCATCCTCTAGCCGCAACTCGGGTAGGGTGTCGATTGTTGTACCTTCTATTTCAGCGCTGGTTTTATCGCTGGCATTTGCCGATGTCACAAAAGCTTTTGTAGTATCTATGCTATCTTTCATCTCCGAATCAATGGCCTTATCTTCCGCTGTGATGGACAACGGCGCTGCAGGATTTGACTGAGCAACAGCGGCCCAAGATATCTGTATTTGGTTTTATAAGGTATGTAGTCAATTCGACATTAATTGTAGAGAATAAATAGATTTACCTGGAGCCGTTTGTCTTTGAATATCTTCCCGCGTAAAATAGCTTGCTCTGCATTGATTCGGGTCGCATATGATAACGTTACTTGTGGTATTTCGTTGTCTAGCTCGTGTTTGGTTATTTCTCCGAAATGCTGTAATAAAAGGTTCAATGTATGTACATAAATATTAATTAAAATAGATTAAATTTATCCCTATTTAAAAATAAATAAAATTAGAAACAACATAGGGACATAGCTAACAATACAGCTCGGGTGGAAAAATTATCAAGAAGACTTTATGCGGATTGAAAATATAACTTCAACACACCTTAAAGTGACCGACTACGAAATCAGTCTCGTCGCTGGAAAATCCTGTGACCACAATCGATGTTGGTCGGCGATCAACGCGTGTAGAGCCTTCGGGAAAGGACGGTCGGATGCGTGCATTTGGCCGGTTGGCAGCGAAATGAGATGTTTTCCCACCGACTGAAAGTCCATGCACTGTCGCCGATATGCCGCCACTGCCTGGTACAATTCCCAAGCTGCGCTGTAGCTCCTCCAAGCGTTTCTGAATGGCAGTGGTGTCGTTACCTTCCTGCTGTTGTGCGAATAACTCTAGCTCGATGTCCAGTAGCTCCTTCTTCTGCTGCTCCTTGGTTTTTTTAGGCGGCGGTGGCTGGAGATGACTTTGCATTTGAGATTGCATCTGCTGTTCCTGCTCAGCCGCGATTTCCTTGCGCAACTTGTCGATTGTACCTTGCAGTTCCTTGATGGTGGTGAGGGTCTTGCCTCGTTGTGTGTCATTGGGATCACAACGTTCGACTAACTCGAGGGCCGATTTCATCTGCTTCACATAGCTCTGCAGTAATTCCTGTTTGCGCTTGCGTAATCCGTTTGCCAGTTGAACAACAGCCTTGGCCTGCTCCTCTTGTTTCTTGCGAATGGCACCCGTTGGAATACCGCGTGCTGTCATTGTGTTCTTCAGACGCAGTGATGACGGGGGTGCGTGTGTTGCGACTACTGCTGTACTACTTGCACCAGTTGCTTCAGCACCTCCTGGAGTAGTCGCTGTAGCAACAGAGTCTGCTGAGGAAGATGGCGCTTGACTAGTAACAGCGATGGGATTAGTTGTTTTCGCTGAATCAGCAGTGGGAGTGGGTACAGCAGGCACGTTGTTCAAATGGTACTGGCTACTCTTACGACCTCCAGGCAGTAATACAGAGAGATTGTCGTTGCTGATGCCTTGCATACCCTGGTCTTGATTACTGTGCCAGAAAACTTTAATAAAGCGGTTATTAAGCACTGCCTCAGTACTGCGATATGCAACATTTGCTTCGGCATGCGTAGAAAAAGTCACTATGGCTGCCTCGGGATCGCCGTCATACGTTATCTGGATGTTAACAATCTTTCCAAACTTAGCGAAGTGGTTGTTCAGATGGGCAATGGTGTTCAAACCACGTGGCACCTTACGCAATTCTAGCGAGCAATTATTCTGATTACTCGGTAACCGCGGACCCAAACGGCTATTAAGCGGAACTTTTCGTTTGCTGGGACCTTCGGCTATAGCAACCGAGTCTTCCAATTCGAAGCGACGTTTTCCCTGATGTTGCATAGCGGCGCCCACGTCGCCCCCAGCACCAACGCTTGCGTCCACAACAGGAATGGGAATAAGTTCACGTTGAAGGGGCGTCGCAACTGGATTGAAAGGGAACGGAATCATTGGTGCACCCGCGCGGAATCCAGCTCCAGCAGCGGCAGAACGAACATAGTCGGCTGTTAGCGCACCGGTACCATTTGTCGCTTTATCTACGGCTGCACCAATTGCTGGAAAACCAGGTCCTCCGACGCCCATCATAACAGCACCAGGCCTTGCAGCTCCAGTAAAGGGGTTTATACCTGCAGGACCGACACCTCCAGCTATGCCCGGAGTTACACCTGTTGCTAAGCCTCCAGGTGCGGTGGTGCGAGTCCAGAGATCTGGTGCGTCGGGGTTATATTCACGCAACGATATACTAATCAGTGCAGAGTTGTTGATATCCTCAAACACCACCGGGTTAATGCCATGGTCCCAGGGGCACGTTTCACCGCGAACGCAGTATCCCTTCTCATCAAAGTCTCTACAGCGCTGTCGCTTTTCACCCTCTGTCTGCGCATGCGAGTGATGGTGTCGGTCGCGATCTGGCGATCCACGTGTTGAACGTGACGGTCCTGAGGGCGAGGCTTTGTTCCGTCCCCGATCCACGGATGGGGAACGACTTCGAGAGTTTGATCGGTTTAAGCGCCCCTTGCGACCGACTTCTGCGCCGCTTCCAAAACGAGGAGATCTGTCATCACCCGTCCCACTGCCAGCTATTCTTCTACGATCACCACCGCCCCCTCCACGTCTTCGATCATGCGAGCCTATGTGCCGTGCATCCGTGGCTGGTGGAGATTTATTGCGGAATTGGCGTTGATTCTTCTCACGCTCATTTGGACGGCGATCACGTGAACGAGAGCGTCGATATAACCTTTCATTCGAATGGGAGCGGGATCGTGATCGGGAACGCGAACGCAGTGATGCCCGACGGCGCCTACTTTCTCGTGGCTGGTTCTCTTTGTCTGCATTTGTAACCCTCGTGGGCGGACTAGCGCTGCGGACGTGATTGCCGGGATACGATTGCGTGTTGGTTACGGCGTAGGTTTCAGTTTTTGCAATAGAGTGGGGTGTGGCATCGCTGGGCTTTAAATTTTGAATTTCTTTGGCTTTAGTCTAGAAGGAAGCAAACATTTTATTTTGTATAAATGTATATTTAATTTTTATTGAATTAGGCATACCTCGTCGATTTGCGGCATTTGAACTTTGTCAATATGCTCAGCAGTTGTTGAAGGTGTGTCCAACAACTTGATTTCCGTAATGTTAATGTCTTGTTGACTTTCGGCTGTGATCACATTAGCTTCAGGGGCAACTTCTGCTGGTACGGTATCATTTGTCCTATTAACACCTGCAGGTGATATGAGGTACTCTTCCGAGCCAATGGCCTCGAACAACCTATCCACAAATGGCCTTGTCTCTTCGCCCAGGAACACATCCAGCTGTTCAATCATCACTCGTTTTAGTTCCTTTTCTGGTTTGTCTTTTTTGAGAAGGGCGAGTACATAGCGAGCCAGTGCCGACGAGTCCGCATCGCACCTATAATAAAAGGGAGTGTGAGTTTTTAGTTGAATCGCTTCCTTTCTAGAAACTTACAGTGGTTCCAGAACTACAACGAGCCAGCTTTTAAGAGCATCAGAATTGTTTATCAACATATTCGTTGCAAAAGATAGCTGGGGCAGTTGCGATATGATGATGGTATGCGGTTGGTCTGAAAGTGATTTCTTGCGCTTCCAGGGGGTAGTGAATTGAGTGTTCTGTATATTTTATGCTTTACTTTCGTTTGCTATAAGAAAAAAGAAGAACAATACATTGTATAATTTCAATTGAACACAGTTATATTTCGAAATAGGTACGCGTAAATAATATCTGAGAACCTTTGAATTTATATAAATTGTTGAAATTTATCAAATATAGCTTAAGTAAATATTATCGCACATGCGCCACACAAATACAAAATAATAATGCTTGACGAAATGATAAAAAATTGTTCGCTCTTCGATTAAAGGAACGATTCTACGACTAGGCAGAACCAAACGAATGCGAGATTGGTGGAACTCTTATAAGTCTGACAACACCATAGTGTAATAATATCTATGGACAACACTAGCGTTTTGACTTAAAAACTTTACAATCTATGGATTGTAAAAAATCAGGAGCCGACAAGCAAATTCGTTGCTTTGTCTCGGTACTTTGAGAACTCGTTACTGGGCCAGCGAGTATCTGCAGATAATTTTCACTTAATTATAAATTGTATAATTTTAGTTACTGCTTGTTGCCCGCAATTGTGCTTGATCAGAAAATCTTTTGGTTAACTTAAGCTACATTTATGTAATATTTAATCGTTTATTTGGCACAAATTGATCAATATCTCGCACGCCACTTACTTTCTTGAGCGAATTAACGAACAGATAAAAATATAAGTGGCACTAGGGATGAGTGATGAACGCAAAATTAATCGATAGTCGATAGCCATTCGCTGAAAAGAGGCAACGATAACTTGATTAATTTTGTATTTTAATCAAAAACACCCAGAGTTACCGCCGTTCGCGGTGAACGGTTGCAGTTTTTTGCATTAAAAAAACTACTGTTCCCCATATTAGTACATACTATTTACCTTGTAAAATTAGCATTAATAGTACCAATTTTTAAATTTAGGTTGATACATGTGCTAAAAGCTAAGTTACAATTGGTTGTTGCAGTTGATACATGTGCTAAAAGCTAATGGTCTAATGGTCTAATTAGTCCAGCGGTGTCGGATTCAATCGTGTCGGATAGCAATTTGCCCAGTTACTCTAACAGCTAAACGGATTGCAACTGTCAAGCGCTGATCAGTCACCGCGTATCGTATTTAATCGGAGCGCAGACAAAACCTACCCTACCCGAGCTCATACATGCGTTCGCTCATTGCGTATTTAATCGGCGCGTAAGGCAGAAATTATAATCCAAATTGGTTTTTCTCACACGTTTACGTCTGCTCTGATGCTCAGAGAGGATGAGAGAATGGTATTGTATTGTACTAAAAACAGCGCTGCCACTGCCTGTTCGGGTAAGATAGATTGTGTCAGCTGACACTATTTCTTACTTTACTACTAGAGTAATTCTACAATTCTACCATAAGTTCCATGTGCTAAAAACCAAGCGCAAAATCTCCAAATTTGATTGATACCTTGGCTGTTTGTTGTCCACCTCAAGCGCAAAGCCAAGCGCAACAGGGGGAACCAAAATTGTGTAACTTGTGGTCGTCGATAAAGCAGTTTTGTAGGAAAAACACAAAAACAGCTGGTGCCAGCTCTGTTCATCGTTGACAGAATTTACAATTTGTGGTGTTTGGAAAGTGGGAAAAGTGTTCTGGCGCGATGTGTAGTGTTAATGGAAATGGAGACGATTTGGACGAAGAGATGGTGCTTGATCCACAAGGAATGGAGGAAACAACTGTTTGCGGCTACCAAGGAGTATGTAATAAATGTGGCCAGAAAGGTGTGATGTACAAACTACGGTGTAGGGAGCCAGAATGCCGTGACTGTTTCCTAATCTATGCGCGCCACAAGTTTCGAGCTGCTCTCGGATCATCAAAAATTCTTCCACGAGACGCAAAGATTCTGATTGTTTTTGATGGTAGTGCTGATGCGACTGTGCTGGTAGACATGGTGCATTACGCGATGATGCAGAGTTCTTTCAAACGTCTGCATTGTTCCGCGTGCTCGATATTGTATATCGATGAAGGACGGTTATTGCAACCGAATGCCACGTTGGAAGAAAACAGGGAACATATCCGTGCTGTTCGTGAGCTGCTCTCCCAGTTTAAAGGTTTCAAAAGTTTTATAATGCCACTTGGAGGAAGCAACAAATCAGTGTTCAATTTAGAGGACGTTGATGCATACATAGCGCGCGATACAGCGCTAGAGCGTAAGTTCGTGGGCCGCATTACTTCGCTCCGTTCGTGGACATCACGTCAGGATTATTTGAAATATTGTCGCAACCAAGTCATAAGCATTGCGGCTATGCACTTGGATTGTAGCTTCGCTTTTTTGTCCGATATAAGTATCACGATAGCGACAAATTTGTTATCTGCTGTTGTACTTGGACGTGGGGGCAGTGCTGCGTTAGACGTGGGCATGTCAGACTTTCGCCTCGGAGCGGATGTGCAGCTTCTTCGTCCAATCAGAGACCTAAATGATGCTGAGGTGCGGTTATATTTACGCGCTCAGGATTTGCGTCCTCTGGCAATGGAGCGCTATGGAGAGTTTGAAGGCGTTGGAAAGAGCTTGCAGAATTTAACTAAGGCGTTTATTGGTGATTTGCAAGGAAATTATCCCGCAACGGGGTCTACTGTGTTCCGCACCAGCAACAAGATCGCATTACGGCGAGAGCAAGAAGAGAACGCTCTAACGGTATGTGACTTCTGCCATTCTCCCCTCCACTGTGGAGATTCACCGACACTTCTGGCTATTGAGCTATCCCGCCTTGTCTCGGAAGTGGGCAGTACGCTAAACGAATGTCCTAGCTTGGATGCAGTTGCGCGAGAGAATTTGCTTTCGCAGGACGCACGAGTTGCACGCTTTTGCCATGCGTGTCGTAATATAAAAATTGATTCTGACAATAAAACAATATTTTAAAACTGTTTACGGATAATTTATATATTTTCTTATGCCCATTAGTTCATTATAAACGAAAAGTACTGTAGTTATTAAAACTTAACTGGGTACAATTTGTATATAACAATAACTCTCATTTCCTTGTTGATGTATTCTTATATTTAGCTCGTATATTAGTATATCAAAGTTAAAATTTGTTATCACATTCAAATATATTAAATAGCCAACTTCTACACAATTAATCACCAGGGTTTTTATTACATAACCTAAATTGTTAAATTGTAGGCTTGAATGTAAGCACTAAAGTTTACTCCGAATGGGACTAGGACTTAGGTGCGAATCTATGGGAGTTATGTTAAGCTCTATAGTCATATCATACATATCTCGAATTATAAAACGATGAAGATTTTTAGCGCGCTGACGGAATTCATTTATCGAGGAAACAGCTTCAACGGTTTCAGTAAATAGTTCAGGATTTTGTGGATAAAAATCATCGCCTGAACGGAAAAAACGGGCTTCGGATTAATGTCCAAATGTTGAAATTGAATGTAAAAGTTAACACAAACCAATCCAAATGTAAAAGTTAACACAAACCAATCCAAATGTTAAAATTCAATGTAAAAGTTAACACAAGCCAAATTCTAATATTGTAATACCTGAAAGTGCACCGACGAGGCCTTCCTTACATCGATAATATACTGGCATGAGTACGGTAGATCCCTTGTTACTTCGATTGTAGACAAACTCGTTCAATTTGACCCAATCGTGGACTTGAGTCAGGCGGGATAATTCATAAAATTGTATAGGAGGCAACCAAATAGATTTTTCCGCAAATTTACTTAAAAGGCAACTTGGAGAATGTAGCTATTGAAAAAATAGGAAAGAAATAAATTAAAACTATTACAAGAAACAATTAGAGTTTAAATATGTTACGAGCTCTATTTCAACTTCACTGTGCTCCAGAAGCAAATCAGGCCGTTGATCTAGTGCAACAAAATAGAAGACTGTATCGTACCTGCATAAAGACATTGAAGCTGATTCATTCAGATGCAAGGTGGTTTCGAGTATAGACTTACTTTTTACTAGCTGTGGTCGGGCTGCGCCACACAGACCATTCATAAAGACTCCAGAGATCAGGCACGACCTGAAGGTACTTGCAGAGCTTTAAGAACTGCATGGGATCTTCGTGCACACGATTCTGCCATTTCGCACGGTCAAAGTCTTCTCGGAAATGACCTGTAGCAACGTCTAAGCTGCTGTCGTTAGATTGCTTCGAGATCGAATCCCGATCCCGACATAAGAATACGCCAACCTCCTCAAAAGTTTCGCGTATGGCTGTAATGCGTATGGAAATGTCTCGTGGGAATTGTTGTCCATCTGTGAGCAAAGGCGGCCGTTTGCCACTATGCACACATAATTTCTCTAGTTGCGCCTTCGTAACTCCCATATGTTTGTAATGTTCCAACCATGCGGAGCACTCGTCCGACGCCGCTTCGAAAACGCCGCCTGGAAAAACACAGTGATCATGTGCATATGCGGTAGGTAGGGTTCGCTTGAAAAGCAGTACCTAGACGCAAGTACAATAGTTCAATGAATGAAGTGCTAATGGAAATAAAACGAGTACTATTTCAGAACTTACGCGAAAATCGTAGCCGTAGCAATCTCTTGCTTCATCCCTCACAGCTATTATCAGGCTCGCTGACGGCCGGTAGTGGTTTGAGAGAGCCGTGGACTTTGGATTCAAGAGCATCTTCACTTCGTTTTAATTTAATAATATCGCACACAATATACCAATTACAACTTACATTATTCGCACAACACACCAATCTGTCAGTCAGTGTTCTGTCCGTCTTCGGCTTGTAAATATGTTGCTAGAAATTGCAAGTAGGCGGAAACTAGGAACTAGTTCCTACTTGCAATTTCTCAGCACAAATTTGAAATAAAGATAGTTTTGTTCGAAGAAAGCGGAAACTAGGAACTGCGGTGCGGAAAACAAATATCGTATCTGCGTGCGCTGAACGCAGCCAATTTTTTAAATGGGCATATGTTTTGAAGCAAAACCATCTGTTCGCACAATGTAATAAAGCAAAACATAAAATAATTCTACTTCGTTAATTTTTATACATAATAACAGTCGCAAGATATGTGTATACAAGCGACTGTAAGAGCAACGGCGGCGAAGTGGCGCGAATCGGCCAGCCTAATAATCTTGGCCAAAGACGCTTTTGCAAACAAGGACTTCGACTTTAAAGTAAGCTAGAATGGCATATTTAGATAATTAGGTTAAATAGTTGAAAAGTATTACCTCTTCACCAGACACTTCTGTTTAAACGGCATGCGACAGCATCATTTATGCCGAACTCTTACGTGTTTCCTGGTGGAGTGCGTGAAGCCGCTGACGAGTCGCCGCTCTGGCTGCAACACTTCCGTAATATCGGAGTGAGTGACGAAATGTTTTTGCCCCTCACTGTCACAAGCGGAGCAAGGCCGCCGATTTTCAAATCGAATGGCGAAAGAAATTTGCAGAAGTGAGTAGTATTTGTACATTAGACTTTTAGACAGCAATCATATTCTGTTAGACGGGCAATATTTATCTTCTAGCTTTACAGAGAAATTTCGTTGCGAATCACGGCCATCCGGGAAACTTTTGAAGAGGTCGGTATAATTTTCGGCCGAGATCGCAAGTCATTCGCAGATGCAAGCCACTGTGGTTATGGTTATTTTCGTGAGGATTTCGATCGAGAACATTGGCAGCACTTGGTGCACAATGATCCTGGTCGATTCCTCACACTTTGCCAGGAGTTGGATATTGTTCCCGATCTATGGAGTTTACACGAGTGGTCGGATTGGTTAACGCCATCTGCTTTCAAAAAGAGGTAAACTGAAAAACCAATAATTAAAGTAAACCATATTAAATTTGTTGTATCCTTAGATTTGAAACTGTATTCTTTCTTGTGGCCGTCTCTAAAGTCCCGAGTATAATAGTGGAAAAGAATGAAGTGGAAGATTTCTCGGTATGGATATGTATGTATGTGTAGGACTGTATTCCATTTAAAGTTTATTCAAGTTACTATAACTCCAAGCTATCGAATATGAGGATTTAGGAGTGGAAGATTTCTTCATTAGGGCTTTACCTTTAAGGGATTAGATTTCAATATTGTAGAATTCGACTGAAATAAAATTCTTTGTTATTATTATTATTATTTATTTATTAACTTATAATTTAAAATTATAAATTAATATGTTAAGGCAATGGCAACGATGGCCTTCAGCACTCAGCTTATTTAAAGATATATTAAAGTAACATTAATGAATTATAATTATTATTATTATTAAATAATTATTAATGAGTTATATTAAATAGTACAATGTGGATATTTTTAGGAAATTTATGATTTTTTTTATGTTATGTAAGGACAGATCAGAAAGTAGGTCAATAGGGTTTTGATTTTGAAAAATTTGTATTTTAGTATGCCTTTGAAAGCTTCTGCAGTCTGAAAGTAGGTGTTGCAGGTTAATCGGTATATTGTAATTACAAAATGTACAGTATAGGGATATGCTTGAGTTTATAAGGTGCTCATGGGAGATGTGACCAAGTTTCAACCTAAACAGTTTTATTAAGTCTAGTCTAGAAAAATAACAATTACCGTCCAAGTGTATTTGATTTATATTGTTCTTATTTTTGTTAATAGTTTTGTACGTTTTGTACCATGCAGAGCATTCGTACCATTTGAAACCTTGTCGAAATTGATAGACATGGAGCTACGAATATCTTTGATTTTTTTTCTTATGCCTGTGTATGAGAATTGCCTCATGAAAGTTCTTATCCCACGTCTACTTGATACAAACAAACATACATATTTATCAATGTGGGTAGTGGTTAATAATTCTCTCGTGTATTAATTGAATTAAATGACAAATTAGATTTTTATATGTACACATTTACAAAGAATACTCCAAAGTCATGCCATGTTTGTTTAAATTCTTTAATTTAGTTTGCTCTTATATTTATTTCAGTGGAAGTCCCCATTGGACTATTTGACAGCTTATCAGAAGAAAAAGCTTGGTTTACCTCCACCACAGTTCTATGAGTTGTCACGGCTTTTGAATATTTCCGAACTGGAGCAGCTAAGGAATTTCGCTTGTAAAAGGGCGGCCAAAGGCACAACGCTCATGCTGCCGGTGTGGTACAAATGCACAAATGGCTCTGTCAGTTTGTTGCCAGGGGATGACATGTATCCCGATGATCCAAATGCAATCTGTGATGTAATAGACACGCACATGAGTATACAGAAGTTTCGCACTGGCGTGAAAAGGCTGCATCGCTCCGAATTTTCGAAAGAGCACAGGAATGCAGATTTGCATTTAAATTTCCCTTTGCCGGATGGGCAACTTTCGCCAGTAGTGGTACATTTTCGTGGGAAAATATAGACAGGATCAGCAATGAAACATTTACAAAATTTATATTTGTTACCTTGAAATGTGATTGATTATTTTTTGCAAGGAATAGACGATTTGTTAATGCTTTGTTTTTATGCAATTTTTAATTTGTTATAAATGAGTCTATGTTGAGGTTAAAAAAAATAGTGCTGGCGAAGTGAATATCCTTCTTAATTGGCCTAACGTTAACGGGTAACGGCCCGAAGTAGGGCTTCTCTCAACGCTCTGCTCCGTGCGCGCCTTCTCCAATTGGAATCGCAGTCGTTGCTAGCGCCTGCTCTACTGGGTCCCTACATCGAAGGCATGGCCCCCGCGCCGCCTCCAATACCTTCTTCGCTGGAGCTCTTCGTCCATCTGCACGACATGTCCTCAGCGGCTTAAAGCAATACGGAGAGGAGGAGTACCTCGTAAAGCGTTAGTTAGACCAGAGACAATTTTTTAGATTGTCTAATCTCTCTGCCTTAACATGAAGATTGTTTTGCACGTCTTTGGAGCTTTATGTATTATCGTTCAATTTGCTTCGTACATACATACATATGCATCAAAGTTGTTCGGGCTGCTCGCCAAAAACATTCGATCGAAATTTTATAACTATTCAGATCAGGTTAATATTAAATATTACATACATAAGAGTAGGGGAGAGGGGGGTACCTTCGTCCTTGGGGCACATTCGTCAAAGGCGATTTCGGTATGAAGGAGTCATCGGACATAACTGTTTATTAGTTAAAACTAACCCATAACTAGCATAAATATCCCTCACAAAGTTTGCCATCTCTATCTGTACTGCTGATAAAGTTACATTTGATTTTGTGTTTTCGCGCTTCGTTGCCGAATATTCAGGTCGGTAACGTAAGAAGTTTGTGCTGTATTTATACCATTATTTCGAACAAAATTGTATTAGTATTACTTTAATACTAATTATTTTGTAAATAAAAGTGTATTAAGTGAAAATGAAGCACTGAAATTAGAAGTAAAAAAATAATAAGAAAAAAAGTGACACCAGGGTGGACTCGTCTTTTTTTCATGGGGAACATTCGTCAATATAACTTCACAGGTACTAAAAATCGAAATCGAGTTGAAGCCTCCAAGACCCTCGAACCTGGCTTAAACCTCCCGTAACCACACAAAATTAATATTAGGGTCGATCTCAGCACTTTAAACATTATATATAAAAAATTATTTATAAAAAAAAATTTACAATAACTACCTTTTTTTGAAGCTCTTAAACATGATTTTTTTTTAATTTTTCAATGTAAAATATAATAAATACGTGTTGTGTAACCAAAAACATGTCTTATTTAGTCAAAACAAGATTTTGTATCACCTTATGGTACTTTAAAGTATGAATGCCGAAAGTGCCCCGCCAAATGCCGAAGCTACCCTGGCATGGGGGCACATTCAGCGAAATGACTTTTTTTACTAATCATGAAAAAAATAATACAAACGGAACTTTTTAAAGAAATTTTAGCATAACATTTTATTGTTAAATAATGAGGTATTGTAACAGTCTAATCGGTTTTTAAATATATTGATTACCTTCTGAAATATAGGCCTTCAAAAAAAAAGAGACGAAGGTACCCCCCTCTCCCCTATATTTAATCTATAGCTTTGCATGGTATACATAGTTATCTTAGAATGTTTTGAAAAACTTGCTTAAAACACTAAAGCGCAATATAAAAAAAGCCTTATCGAGTCCAAAGTGCTGTGATAATCAGCTGGTAAGTTGAGCAGCAAAAGTACGTTTCCGCCAGAGACAATAGAATTGTAGCCGATAGCTGAAGGTATATTATTTTATTTTAAAATAAACCCAACTGAAAAGGCCGCAGGCATGGAAAAGGAAACCAGAGGAAAGGGCAAAACGGTTTGGCGAGAGTCTGCAAGTCTCATTCTAGTCGTACCCAGCAGAGAGCATGACCAAACCGAGAACGCTGAAACTAATGGCTTCAACTACAACGTGAGTATGCAATTCTGTGGCTTCTTCTGCATCAATGCCATTAATCCTGCAATCTTTTATTTTTATCAGCTATTATTGTTGAAGCGTTCCAATCGCACAGCGATGGCACTCGATCAAGCTGTTTTTCCGGGAGGACTACTCGACAGCGCGGATGAAGCGGTGGATTGGCTGACGTACTTTGAGCAATTCGGCGTCACACAACAAGCGCTTAAGCAGCTGGTCATCGTTAATGAGCAACGACCGCGAATTTTATTGCCGCGGGGCAATGGCTGCTATGATCATTTCTTTATAAAGTCGAGCATCTGGGCAAGGTAAAGCGGAAGACAAACTCTCTCTATTCAACGCTTAAGCCCAAGAGATCACTTGAAATTTTAGAGAGATATCTTTGCGCATCACTGCCATACGGGAAACCTTCGAGGAGGTCGGCGTATTGCTATGTCGTAGCAGAGGTGAGCTGTGTGGGTCGACTGTGGCGTTTGCCTGCCACAAAGATGACTTCGACGAGAAAGCACACTGGCAGCAAGTGGTCCATAACGACCCTAGCGCGTTCTTGCGATTGTGTCGTCAACTGGACGTCGTGCCTGATCTCTGGGGTCTTTTCGAGTGGTCGGTTTGGGCTAGTCCAGCGCCAATTAGAAAAGGGTAGGTATGTTGATGCATGGCGTTACCGTGGCTCAGAGTGTTTAGTACCTGTTGCGTATGATCGATCTATTAGAACTAGCAAAATATTTGATTAACATTTTTGTAGTTAGGATTTCGTATGTAGAGGAATCGGCGCAACCCTGCTTACAGCTCTGAGAAATATATATTTTGACTAAGCAACAATTTATCGGTATTTCTTACAGATACGAAACGGCTTTCTTCATGGCGCTGCTGCAAAAAACTCCAAGTCTGCTGCTGGAGGAGCTGGAAGTGAAGGAATGCATGGTACTTTCTCACGTTTTTAACATATGCCCAGGCTTCTCCTATGCTCTTGTGCTATTCACAGTGGCGAACTCCAGCGCAGTTCATATATATGCATGACCAGGAAGAATTGTGGTTTCTGCCCCCTCAGATGTATGAGCTTGCGCGACTTCTGGGAGTCCCATCTATCGATTCGCTGCGGGCGTACTGTCAATACTGGGCACACAGTTCGCGCGGTAGCGCTATGCACATGCCTGTGGGCTATATTTGTTCTGATGGCATGGTATCAGTTTTGCCGGGTACGTTTTTAATAACATTCGCAATTTAACTGATGTGTTTAGTTTCTTGTTCCTCTCTAGGCGACGACTTTTATTTGTCTGATCCGCGCAGTCTGGAAACTTTTATATCAGTTGACGCAACTGTTGCCGAGTTCCGGCTTCGTGCCAATCGCCTACATCGTTGCGAAAAAGTGGGTTCACCTAACATCGTGGTACGGTTGAATTTTGAACTGCCCGACGGGCAGCTGGGTCCTGTTACCTTGGCCGCTGATAAAAACAAGCTATGAAGAATTTTCTTTTTTTCATACATATGTATAACTCATTTAAAAAAAATTTGCTTAGTTGAGTTTTTGGGAAAAAATTGGCTTCATCAGAATTAAATGCTTTGAAATTTAGTAATCTCTTATTAAGTGAAAGTGGAATAAAGTCTAAAGTTACGGGTCGCAACTGATTCGAATATGAAAAGTAGCTTATACGAAAATAACTTACATTAATCAGCTTTCATTACATTTTATTTTGAATCAAAAAAGACTATCGCTTTGAAGGGTAGGTTTTTGAAATTTGTCAGAAACCCCGGCGTGTGACTTTTCACGTCAGCTCCTGTGAAAATCCAACCAGTCATAAGGGTGGCGGCGTTGGTGATTAAAGCAAAGCGACCAAAGTCTCACCGCCAAAGTCAGGGTCTGAGGCAGGTGGAAGTAGGTTGAGTTGAACTGGGTGGTTGTATGCATTGTACTCCGTTTCATCTGCGCTTCACTCGAGTGAGTGGTAAAGTGATTTAAATGCGTTCATAATGGGATAAAATTGTCTGATTTGTGGTTTTGTAAACGCTTTAATGCTCAACTTGTTATTTGGCTGGTGTTGTGCTGAAATTGGCGGAGTGGGTGTTGTCAGTGGCTTCGTAGTAACAACAACAGCAGTAATAAGAGTTCCGCATCGGTCTTTGTCGCTTTTGAAAGATCGAATTTGAAGCAGAAGGCGGTGGAAACTCAAAAAATTCACCAATAATTCATTTTAATTTCAAAAGATAGAAGGGTGTAATGAATAATAAATGGAGGTCACACGTGACATACGCACACACTTCATGGTATTGTTGCAAATGCATATGTGAATATATGCATGTATGTATGTGTATATTTGTACATGCATATGTATTGTATACTGTATACTCATATGCAAAGCAACTTAATTACTCTATTGTTTAAATCTATAATTGATTAACACATGCTTGAAATTACGCACGTATTTACAGTTCTCAAAGTGCTTTTATCACCGGCTTCCGTGTGCAAAATCCTAACAATCTCATAAATGGCAGAATTTGTTTCTTTGGACGGCGTCATCTCTCGCGAAGACTTGGCAACTCCCGGAGAGTAATCAGGTTTTTTAGATGAGTCGGCTGAGATTCGAACCAGCGATTCCACCGACTCCATCCATCAGGGACCCAGCTCTTATCCACGGAGCCCACGGCGCACAGTGTAACGAGGCGGCCAAAATGAAAAAAAATGAATGATGTAATTATAAAAATCTATTAATGCACATGAGTAGTTAATACTTCAAACTATAAGAATTCAAAAAAATTTTGAAAAAAAAATTTAAATTTCAGTACTAAATCAACCTTTGAAAAATGACTTTCCCAGAAAAGTATTTCTTTGCAAAAACTACCATTATTTTTGATTTATTTAGAAATGCTGTAACTTTTTTATTTGTGAAACAAATCTCGTGCGGTTTCTTTTCAATTAAACTTTTGTATTTCTATGTGGCAACTCTGTTATTGGTGTTTTGTTTTGACAGTTTAAAAGTACCGTTTTTTGAAAAATGCAGAATACCCAAATCAAAACAAATCGAAAAAGCGATTGAAAGGTTTGGATTGACTTTTAAAAAAAGCTCCGCAAAACACCTCTTTGATTTTTTAAATATAGTTCAATAATAGTATGTATAAAAGAAATCAGTTAACTCCAGCTGCTAATATCTGCTACTCCGTCTTTGACAACCTGTTTTCTAGTGGCACCTGTGCTGAAATTCGGCGATCTTGGAGTTTTTCCTAAAGAAACACAATGTTTGGCTGCAATCAGTTTTTTCAACAAATAGGGAAGATGAAGCAATTCATGACGAAGTAAGTGTGAGTAAAGAGATACAGGAATAGTTTAAATGTAAACATCAAAATAATTTTTTAGGAAGCAAGTACTAGTACAGACAGAAGAAAAGTTCCGTTTGATCAAGCGTCTACTAGAAGCCAGCGTCGAATGGTCACGAATCTAATTACAAGCACGAGTTCAGTGTTATTGTTAGTAAAATTATATTATGTTTTATTATTTTTTTACAAATATTTATGTAGTTAATAATAATAAAAGTTGTAATGAATATGAAAAAATGCAGCAGTACGTCTATGTATATTGCGGTGCGCAGCAAAGGCCTTCTAACAATGTTAATATTGGTAAGATTTTATAACTGGGTGGTGGGCGTGTCTTCGTGCCTGCTTTTGTTCTAAAATTTCTTATATTTTGGGTAGATATTTCTTATATTTTAAAAATAGTTTCACTAGGGAAACTGTTTGTATTATTATCCGCTCTCTGCATGAATATATCTATTTTTTGCGAAAATCAATTTTTCAGGTACCAGACCCTTTTGTCCTACCACGCCCATTTTTTATGGTTAGTTGATATTAATAACTACAACATTTACTTATAATATGAGCACTATAGGTTCATTAGTTTTCAAGATATTTCTTTTTTTATAATCAGATTGTATGGGAGGTCCAACGCCCACTAGGTTTACGAAAAATCTGATACCATTTTTAAAATCAGACGCCCCTAAAACATTTAAGTCTATAATTTCATAGTAATCCGATAACTCCTTCTAGTTTTGGCCGCGAGTTGTACTAAGTCGTTACACTGTGCGGCGGTGCCTAAATAAATATATACTTATACGTGGCTTGGAAGAAGTCTTGGTTCATGAGCTTGTGTTTTTGCACCAAAATAAAATTTATAATGCCCCAAATTAAGTTAGAAGAATGAAATAATTCATTTTAATTTCAAAAGATAGAAGGGTGTAATGAATAATAAATGGAGGTCACACGTGACATACGCACACACTTCATGGTATTGTTGCAAATGCATATGTGAATATATGCATGTATGTATGTGTATATTTGTACATGCATATGTATTGTATACTGTATACTCATATGCAAAGCAACTTAATTACTCTATTGTTTAAATCTATAATTGATTAACACATGCTTGAAATTACGCACGTATTTACAGTTCTCAAAGTGCTTTTATCACCGGCTTCCGTGTGCAAAATCCTAACAATCTCATAAATGGCAGAATTTGTTTCTTTGGACGGCGTCATCTCTCGCGAAGACTTGGCAACTCCCGGAGAGTAATCAGGTTTTTTAGATGAGTCGGCTGAGATTCGAACCAGCGATTCCACCGACTCCATCCATCAGGGACCCAGCTCTTATCCACGGAGCCCACGGCGCACAGTGTAACGAGGCGGCCAAAATGAAAAAAAATGAATGATGTAATTATAAAAATCTATTAATGCACATGAGTAGTTAATACTTCAAACTATAAGAATTCAAAAAAATTTTGAAAAAAAAATTTAAATTTCAGTACTAAATCAACCTTTGAAAAATGACTTTCCCAGAAAAGTATTTCTTTGCAAAAACTACCATTATTTTTGATTTATTTAGAAATGCTGTAACTTTTTTATTTGTGAAACAAATCTCGTGCGGTTTCTTTTCAATTAAACTTTTGTATTTCTATGTGGCAACTCTGTTATTGGTGTTTTGTTTTGACAGTTTAAAAGTACCGTTTTTTGAAAAATGCAGAATACCCAAATCAAAACAAATCGAAAAAGCGATTGAAAGGTTTGGATTGACTTTTAAAAAAAGCTCCGCAAAACACCTCTTTGATTTTTTAAATATAGTTCAATAATAGTATGTATAAAAGAAATCAGTTAACTCCAGCTGCTAATATCTGCTACTCCGTCTTTGACAACCTGTTTTCTAGTGGCACCTGTGCTGAAATTCGGCGATCTTGGAGTTTTTCCTAAAGAAACACAATGTTTGGCTGCAATCAGTTTTTTCAACAAATAGGGAAGATGAAGCAATTCATGACGAAGTAAGTGTGAGTAAAGAGATACAGGAATAGTTTAAATGTAAACATCAAAATAATTTTTTAGGAAGCAAGTACTAGTACAGACAGAAGAAAAGTTCCGTTTGATCAAGCGTCTACTAGAAGCCAGCGTCGAATGGTCACGAATCTAATTACAAGCACGAGTTCAGTGTTATTGTTAGTAAAATTATATTATGTTTTATTATTTTTTTACAAATATTTATGTAGTTAATAATAATAAAAGTTGTAATGAATATGAAAAAATGCAGCAGTACGTCTATGTATATTGCGGTGCGCAGCAAAGGCCTTCTAACAATGTTAATATTGGTAAGATTTTATAACTGGGTGGTGGGCGTGTCTTCGTGCCTGCTTTTGTTCTAAAATTTCTTATATTTTGGGTAGATATTTCTTATATTTTAAAAATAGTTTCACTAGGGAAACTGTTTGTATTATTATCCGCTCTCTGCATGAATATATCTATTTTTTGCGAAAATCAATTTTTCAGGTACCAGACCCTTTTGTCCTACCACGCCCATTTTTTATGGTTAGTTGATATTAATAACTACAACATTTACTTATAATATGAGCACTATAGGTTCATTAGTTTTCAAGATATTTCTTTTTTTATAATCAGATTGTATGGGAGGTCCAACGCCCACTAGGTTTACGAAAAATCTGATACCATTTTTAAAATCAGACGCCCCTAAAACATTTAAGTCTATAATTTCATAGTAATCCGATAACTCCTTCTAGTTTTGGCCGCGAGTTGTACTAAGTCGTTACACTGTGCGGCGGTGCCTAAATAAATATATACTTATACGTGGCTTGGAAGAAGTCTTGGTTCATGAGCTTGTGTTTTTGCACCAAAATAAAATTTATAATGCCCCAAATTAAGTTAGAAGAATGAAATATTTTCTTATCTCTTGGTGTAACTTTTAATTATTTCAAATGATCTTTGGTCTGAGGTATTAGAAAATCTGCTCGTAAATTATAATTGAAATGACAAGTAGAGAGAATTTCCGGGACGTTCTTTAAATTGCTATGTAATTTCCAAGAAAATCCTCTTAGAGAGATCTTCGGCCTATAAGAGGGCATGCAAATTAAAAAGGTACTGGCTTGGCTGCCTGGCTCGTTCACTGGCTGCTTGACTGCCTAGAAGAGGGTGTGATTTATGCATTACAATTTCATGGTTTCGCGGAACTACAGAGTGGGGGTGGCTTTCGTGGAGTGGAGTGGGCAGAGAATAACTTTTTATCGCTTCATAATTGAAATTGTAACTAATTTTCACAACATTCATCTTTTTACGGTAGTTAAGTATGATTTAATGCTCTGCTGCCGACAGTAAGCGCTCAGGGTATATGACAACGAGGGTGAAAACAATTACCAGCGTGTGTATGTATGTATGTACATATACGAGTATGTAGCTGCAGGTGAAATTTATTCTCTTCAGAATAATACATACGGATATAATGGGAAATGAAGAACTAATTCATTGCTTTTGTAATTGTCTGACATCGAACTGCATCGAAATCGAACATATAATTGTGTCTTTCGCCAATACAGAAGCATCCGCTGAATTAATGGAGCCATTTTGTGTGCTATGCTATCTTAGTGAAATGCATATCACGTTCAACGGTCAGCACAGCAGAATGAGATGACCAATTATAGAGCTTGTGACACTTATGATTTGGTAGACTCACTGCCCCAACTGCGACCTGTAAGCTTATTAATCGACTGCGTTCGTGGCGTGTTCCGCGGCAACGACTGTGTCAGTGACATGAATGACAAAGATACGAAGATTATTTTTTCGTTTAACATAGCGACTCTGTTGTACTGAATAGCACAATTGTTTCGAAAGTGTAAGAACTACGATGGTCGTTATCCAGTGCTCAGAAGATGGCCCCAGTTGCAGTTTATATAAAAACGACTTCAATCCGTCCACACTCTAAATTATTCTTAACGATACTTTTTGTGTAAAATAAACAAAACTGCATAAATATTTGTCGTTTTTATGTCTGAAAATTTTCAGATTTTTCAAATCATGTAGGGCATCGTCTAGGGCAGTATTTTGAAGTAAAATTGAAAAATGCAAAATTTTCTAAAATAAATGTTTAAACTTTGAAGGATTTTTGGGGGAAAATCTTTTCTGAAAGTCAAATTTTTTTCAAAATTTATTATTTAGCATCCTTTTTGAAAAGTTCATATGTATATTTGGTGGGGCTTAAAATTATACCATATGAAAGGCTACTATGAACAATATACATATGTACATATCTATGCTTGTGAGCTTGTGTTTAGCCTTCCGATGCCTTCCGATTATCAGGACGCCACAAGCACTTTCATTAACCCGTAGCTAACTATTTGGTGTCCCACGGTGCTATAAAGTAGCGATGGCAGCATTTCAAGTCCCGGCAACAGTTCTCCTTCTTCGGCAAATCATTTGAAGTTTGTTTTGTGAAGTCCCGTAAACGAACCGCTTCATCAGTTCATCTGTAAATGTGAATTACCGCAATAAATCCCGCAATTCAGTTGAGCGCACCACCCCCTGCGAGGACTGGTTCTTGGTGCAAGCCATACACATGCAACGGTATATGTGTGTATGTGTTCATACGCTGGCTGGCTACGTTCCGTGGTAGTTACGCCCTCTAATTCACTTCGACGTCCTTTTGTCGTGTTGACGCTTGAGCAATGTCATTTATTTTACTTTCATTGGACTTTTTGTTTTGCAGCTGTCCGTCTGCTCGACAAATTGTGACAATTGACTTTGGTGTTAACATAATGACGCTTAAATAAACACGGCAAACGTTTATTAATGCACTTGCCGTACGAGCCGAGTCGACCCGGAGCGAAGCATTGACAAATCTGTAATGAGTAAAACGTTTCTTATTTGGACAAACTTATAGGCGAAGGTACCGCCATGCGTATATGTGTGTGTGTGTGGCACCTTCTTTTTAAATAATTGTCTTTTAGATACATCATATTACTTGTTCGAACAATCAGTTAAGAGATTTTGATTACTTGCAAAAACAAAAGTTTCAAATAAAAACAAGTAAGGAAGTATCAGTCGGGTTTCACCGACAGAGTAATACCCTACACCATGTTCCCAAGTAGGGTGATAATTCACTGAAATTGTGGGTGCATTTGATTTACAACCCACATAGTGGGCGGACCACGTCCATTTTTGGCAGACTACAAGATATACCTAATAGGACTATACATGCCAAATATTGATGCTCTGACAGGTGTACAACAGATGTTATCGGCATATTTATTTTACTGCCCCCATGGTGGGCGGACCATGCCCATTTTTGGAGAATTAAAAGATATTCTTACCAGGAACGAAGTAACCAAATCTAGACGCTCTGGTGTATATATTATGGAAGTTAAGAGGATTTTTCGTTTATCGCCTATATAGTGGGCGGACCACGCCCATTTTCTTCTATGGCATCTAAGACCTATATATCAACTTGGGAACCGAATTTCATTCATTTATATTCGTAACTAGTTAATTGGGAGCCATTTTACCGGAAAAATTTTTCCGCCTATATAGTGGGCGGACCACGCCCATTTTTTCGTATGACATAGATGACCGCCCCCTTAACTTGAATACCAAGTATTATTCTTTTCAATGAGTAATTAGACAAATTACAGCAATTTGATCGCAAAAAACCCGAGGTAGAGGGACTTATAGGTCCATTGGGGCGTATCCTTCGACCGATTTGAATAATTTTAACACTTTACCTAACCCGAGGTTCACTGTGACTGTGTACCAAATTTGGTCCAAATCGGACAACTCCTTTATTCTTTTTTTTGCGTACACGCAGACAGACAGACAGACAACCGGAAATGAAAAGAGAAAGTGTTTCTGATCATTTCTACCTAGGACGGCTCCTTTAATGCGTTACAATTTTGGCACAAAGTTATTATACCCTATTACCATAGGTGTAGGGTATAAATATAGTAAAATATTTTCACACTTTTATAGATCTGTATTTCTGATTCGACCCTCACTTTGTATTCTGATTTAATTCGACCGACAGGGACTAAAGATTATTCGATTTTAATCAAACCCATATCTTTTTAAAATACGATTCTCTCAGGGTAACTAAACTGTATTAATCATAGAAGGACTTATGTACGTTGTTAATAATCTTCTTCGAGTCGACTGAGTCACTTTTGAAGTTCTAAGAATAGTAGAGAAAATAGAATGCATTTGTTCTCTTGATTGATAAAAAATTTCTCAAAACTAACCTATTTTTTAGTCATTTATAAACAAACTTCCTTCAGGCAAAGAACACTCAGAGAAATGCGAGTTCATCGCAGGACACAGAACTGACACCACAAAGAACTATAAAAAAATTTGCCTTTATTACATTGAATTGACTTGACCACGGATCGAACCAGATGCACTTAGCCTCAAACACCGAGCACTTCTTAACTGAACCATGTGATGCCATGACGAATGACTTTGTTAATAATCCCACAAATTCGATATTCCACAAAAATGTACTACACTTTAGGGGAATATAGTATGCTTTGAATAACATTTCGATGAACACGTACGCCGGCGTTTAAATTACCAAAATTTTCTGCACGGCTTCAATTTTGAGAATATCTTCCACATGAGAACCCAACGAGTGAGTAATTGCATAATATTGGAGTGCTTGACAATTTTTCACACTTTCGCATCAGGGTTCAATTATGGACACGTGTCAGGGCACAATTTTACAACATGGAACGTAAAGGAACATAAAATAAAGGGAATTTGCACAATTTTAACGCTCAATCTATTTTAAACAGCGCACTAAGAATTTGAAATGCTTTGTGTACTTCATGGCAGTGAGTTCAGGCAACACAATAAGATATGACTAGAAATTTGTTCTCAATTTTTGTGCGCTGCCATAAAAATCAAAAGAAGGGACAATCTTGTATAGCAATTTAAGATTTGTTTGTGCGATTAAAAGTTTTGACAATTTATTAGCGACATGCTATTTCAAAGACATCAATGAAATTCTCATTTGGATTATCTTTTGAATGGCATGCGGTCAAGCGCTGTAAAGGACCAAGGATTATTTTTCTGTTTTGTATTTTTAAGCATCCGCAGTGAAGAAAGAAAAATACATAAGCTCTGGCGTAAATGAATCAAATACATTTCTTTTTGCACGTACAACCGACTGCTTTGAGAAGGAGCAGCTCTGCTCATGTCTTCGCACCAGCATATGCCGCAATTTTAAGAAAATATGCCGTCGCCGTGTGCAGACATACCTACGCATACATTTTCTCAAGTTATTTAAATTTTCCTTTCATCCTTGCCACATAAAGAAGTCAAAGTTAAATCAAGTGTTAAAGAGAAATGCCCTCACATGCGTGCCGCCACCGCACATCTACAGGCTTCCCCCTCAACACGTAGGCGTCGTTCTAACCCCTTTCTGGCATATTGTATCCCTTTTTCGTGGCTTAATATCGAAATAAACATACTTTATCCGATTTTGCGGGAATTTATGAGATCTTAAATCGAAGCGGATGTGCAGGAAATATGAAAAATAATGTGGCAAATTGAAAAAGTCCTTAAAGGAAGTTTAGCCGTGCATTGATCCGCTTGTCGGCCTCATACTCAGATTTCCCACCCTTCCATATCCTCCATACCTTCATCCCGCATTGTCTGTGTGTAGTGTGGTGTAATGTATAAGGCCTTTGTATGGGAACGCAGTTAATTCGGAGTTACAATCCGACAAATGGCAAAATCAGGGATATTGTCGTTTAAGAAGATGCGCGCTGTTGATAGCGTGAGTGGGGAGAAAAGCGTAGACCGTGAAACGGGCATATAAATTGACGGCATATGAACAATTTATGTGACTGGGGGCTCGGCGCGCCCGGCAGAATTTCCGAACATTTAAATTGCAGTTACTATCAATTTTATTATATTTACCACAACGAAGGCCTTGCTAAAGAAATTAAAGGTTTCATTTGAAATATTATTAGAGCAATCAACAGTAGTAACCGAGAATGCAGGTGACGAGCATGGGCTGATCGAAAAATGATGCACGATGATGAAGCCCTAAGGCGCCGCGCCTATTCTTAGTTTTTGGAAATATTAAAAAGTAGGCTTTTGTTTTTCGTCGACTATAAAGTTCACACATATGAAATAGTTCAATAGGCAAACTAAAATCAAACTTCTATTAAATATGAACATAAAACCATAGTGGACATAACATATCTTGAAAAATTTGAGTAAATGTTCTATTGTTAATTTTTTTCTTACAAGTTGTGCACAAAGAATTGACTAGTCAAAATGACATGATTTCAGATTCATTCATTTAAGGAATTAATTAATCGAGTCAAATTTTATGTATATTTTGTATAAATAGCATTTCTTAGCTATGAATCAAGTTGGGAACACATTAAAGGTATTAACTAAAGCATTTTAATTTTGTAGTACTAATTGAACAATTTAAACGAACTACTGAACTTAAAAAAGAACTATTTCCTAAAAACAAGCTTATCTAAACTGAGCTTATCGCTCAAATAATATCTTAAGTAGCTTTAACGTTTGAAGTAGCATCAGCTTCGGTATTATCTAGCACACGTCGCTAGCCAAATATTTCATATTCACTTGAAATAGTTCAATGAATTTCTAAAAAGTTGAATCTGCGTAATTACAACTTGAAGGCATTATTATCAAAGTTTATGCAAAGTAATTTCTCGAGAAGTCAATCTACAATGTTTGGTTTATCTATCACAATAAAAGGAAGAACAAAAAAAAATATTTGTAATGACTGGGACTCTAAATGTAAATCCACTAATGCCTATATGTTTGAATACGATTTTTTAAAAGATTTTAGTGTAATTAAAACTGACTGCGAACTCTATTGAGGAATCAAATGTGACGATTCAGAACATGAGTGCCTCCTGTAGTCGAACTATTAAGCATATCTAATAAATCAAGCTCTATGCCTCAATTTTTTACATACCTGCATACATAATTTATGCAAATATTAATACAAATTAAGAAAAAAATGCAAAACGGATGAGATCGAAAATATTGCAAATCGATTGCAAAATCTTGACGACGGTGCTGATTTACGGCTGTTAACCCCGACAACTCAATGTAACTCGACTCGCCTATGCCATTGGTTGGTTTGTATGTACATTTGCACACGAAGCCGCGAAATAGTGAAATCAAGTAGAATTTCCATTGCTGTAACCTCATTAAAATTAGTATGTACCTATGTGTGTATATACATATTTATATGAAAAATGTATGCATATAAAAAGGAAATAAAACAAAAGAACAAACAACAATAATAACGGCAACAAAAATAATTTAAAAATTGCTGATATTACAGTAAATCAATATAATTTATTTAAACAAATCAGTGTCAGCAAAATTGATTTTTAAATTTTGTATGGCGAACGAGAATTTATATGAAATTATTTGATTATACGATTACGATTCAATGCAGTTTTATATGTTGTTTGCAAATACATACATACATTTGTGCAGACAAGCCACAAGTGCTATAGTATAAATTTCAGTTCATACAAGTGCAGGCCTATATCCTATATACAGGATGGAAACACATAAGCGCTTTTTCTGAAGTAGGGCAACTGATCTGGCAGATAGGTAAAAGAGCAAATTTGCTCTGAACAACAACCAATGGCATAAAGAGCTAGCAAGTTGCAAACGTATTGAATTGTAATTGAGTTGTACGGTTTTCAGTTAAATTCAAGCTATGCAAATTCATTTTTCTCTATTAACTTTTCCAACTGCAAATGAAATTACGTCCTTTTACACATGTATGTATGTATTTTGAATTGCTAAGTATCTAATATGAATTCACCAGCTCACCCCATAGCCACAAGCACCATTAAATTAATTGTTAATATTTTGCTTGTGCGACCATTGGCCATTTGCCCACAATCGATAAGTCGAGTCGGAGGTACTTGTTCATCAGTGCCGGATATGAGGTTTGCGACTCGCAAATATTAGCTTACAAGTACTCGTACCAATCCACTCACTTCACAATACACCAGCTCATATGCATACACGCAAGCACGAACACAGTAACAAGTTACAATATCATCGCAGATATGTGATGTCCTTATTAATTACAAAAATTGCTCCATTCCATTGTGCCGGCCTTTTGTAGCTGCAGTAGTTTGCTCGAGTATGAGATGCGAATGCGGAATCACATGCGTAAAATCGAATTGAGTTGGTCGGCCGGGCTGCAATTGTGATTACAGCTTGCCATTTGCTGCTGTTTGATTTTGGCCGCTGGTTTGCCGCATGTGGCAACCGACGAGCGGCAAGCGGCATTCACACGCATATCAATTCATTTTGACGTAATTTATGCGAATCATCCCGTAAGCGCAAGGAAGCCCGCTGGTAACTTGGTATTGATGTTGTTGTTGCAGTTGAACGTAATAAAATTACTGTTCGTATTGGTTCCGCTCTATTCCGCCGTCTGGTTACAGCTTTCCTTTTTGGCTGGGCACAACCCCGATGAAAACGTGCACAGGCAAGTGTGGATGTGTGGCAGTGGAATAGATAATCAAATGGTTAGTCTGCCTTGGTTTCTCGTTGTGAGCAGCTTGCATCCATTAATGCCTCAAGCAACAAAGCAATGGGATATGTACATATGTATGTACATATGTATTATATTTACTAGTAAGATTTTGGAAGTCAGTGATACTATAATAACTGTAGGATCCTCTAGCAACTGTCTCGAGGTAGCTCAAACTTTGAATGCCTTCTTTATTAAAGCATCTTCTCAAAAACGGTGACCACTATTTTTAAAACCACTCACCTGATCTATATAAGCATATAGTAAAGTATATTTCAGGCATAGCAAATTTTCTCTTTTTAAAATATATGATAAACAAGCAATAATTGCTTTTAAAAATTAAAAGTCTACATTACACTGCCGCCATTTTAGTTTAGTTTAAGAAAATTATGTGTTTAAGCGCCAGATTAATTATCACAATTTATTAATTATCTGATTGAGATTACGAAAACTATTTAAGAGCCAGCGAACAAGTCGAACCAAAATTCACAAGACCAAATACAAGAATTTGTATAACCAAACAGATCATATACTGAGAAGGAAAGTATGTACCTATCTGAGCCTTTGCTATATAATGCAAAATCTGCTGGCCTTTTAAAGCAAATCGAAAACTGTAGTACTTATACATATAATGGAAAATCTGCTGTCCTATTAAAGCAACATTGTTTTCTTTTTCCAGCCATTTACACATATTGATTGAACAAATCTAAAGAGGGAGGCATTTGCACTCTGTTGGGTGGGGGATCAATGAATTCGTTTACAATTCATTTGCGAAAAAGCAATGAACGCTAAGCAAATTACGAGATTAGCCTACATCGATACGTGTTCCACAACGTACGTATTTATATACGTATATATGTAACTATTTAGGGCGACTACAAAGAATGTGGGAGCAGTGAACACAACAATCGCACCTTTTGCCAGTGCTCTAATGACCCTCATTACCTCATAAAGTGAAGTGGGGTAGGGGTTAACTGGTTACCGGTCACATTATTTGCCTTGTTAAAGTGTAAATAATCCCCTTGAGGCGCATGAGGGATGTCTTGGTTTTGGTCGCTAGTTGCGGCCGTAATGCTTATGGTGGCGGTTGTGGTTAATCACACATATGAACATAGTTTGTATTGGGCCAGATATTTATTGGTGGTTTTTGTAAAGAAGTGTACATACCGTGCTTACAAAAGTATACAGAAGGATATAAAAAAAATCAAGTGTCGTCTCAATTATATTTTATTAAAAAAATCAACTTGGTCTCTAATTTAGAGCTCTTGTACATTATCGAAAATGTATGAACTTCTTTCTGCCAGATCAAAATTCCGAATACTTTTCTGAGGTACTCTATGTATTATTGTAGTATAATAAGAATGAACCGGAATAGTTTTAATTAAATTAATATCGTTTGTTATATTTTATATTTATTATGTTTGTGCATTAACAATGTACAATAAATAAAATCAGTCCATGAGTCTTTATCTTCTGCTCTATCCGCCTTTTGCGGCTATTCTAATCCACCCCCCTTTTTAGGTTAAATATCATATATCTCAACATCCTTTCGTCCTTTCAATTTCCGTGCACTGTTTATAAATGGTTAGCACGCGCCGTGGTGGCCTGTGCATATTATGAAGATTTTCAGCGCCATGTAACACATCCGAAGCTTACACATGTATTTACATGCAATTTACTGACCACTGGACAAGCAAAGATAAGCAAGGATATTACTCATAAAAATTCATCCACACGGATGGGCTAACTGGCTAACGGAGTGACAACAATGAAAGACCACGCCGCACATAGAATATAAAGAGACACCTTCCTGTTCTCGCCACATGCTCATATTGTGTCTACCTCAATTGAATGTGGGCGGCGGTACATTGTTAAACAAATTGTCGGAGCATTTACAGAGCAGAAAAAAATATATCATTAAAAAAACGGCAGCTATGAAACCCAAAAGCAAAGAGCAAAAGAAACAAATAAGGCTAAACGTAATGTACAGAAAATACAAAAATGTACGACGGTCATATTTGCAAAGTATCAAAAGCATATGAAGAAATGAGCTACAGTAGCGTGTACTAATGTTACTTTATAAAAAAGCAGTCAAGTGCGAGTTGGGCTCGCTCACTAAGGGTTCCGTACCAGAAATACCCTTTTTAGCGTTAGAATTTAGTTTCTCTTTGCCCGTCTGGCCATAAAATTTTTTATATTTTGACCTACATCTTCGAAACAAATTCACCTAAAATTAAAACAAGTAAGGAAGTATCAGTCGGGTTTCACCGACAGAGTAATACCCTACACCATGTTCCCAAGGGGGGTGATAATTCACTGAAATTGTGGGTGCATTTGATTTACAACCTACATAGTGGGCGGACCACGCCCATTTTTGGCAGACTACAAGATATACCTAATAGGACTATACATGCCAAATATTGATGCTCTGACAGGTGTACAACAGATGTTATCGGTATATTTATTTTACTGCCCTCATGGCGGGCGGACCACGCCCATTTCTGGAGAATTAAAAGGTATTCCTACCAGGAACGAAGTAACTAAATCTGGACGCTCTGGTGTATATATTATGGAAGTTAAGAGGATTTTTCGTTTATCGCCTATATAGTGGGCGGACCACGCCCATTTTCTTCTATGGCATCTAAGACCTATATATGAACTTGGGAATCGAATTTCATTCATTTATATTCGTAACTAGTCAATTGGGAGCCATTTTACCGGAAAAATTTTGCCGCCTATATAGTGGGCGGACCACGCCCATTTTTTCGTATGACATCGATGACCGCCCCCTTAACTTGAATACCAAGTATTATTCTTTTCAATGAGTAATTAGACAAATTACAGCAATTTGATCGCAAAAAACCCGAGGTAGAGGGACTTATAGGTCCATTGGGGGCGTATCCTTCGACCGATTTGAATAATTGTAACACTTTACCTAACCCGAGGTTCACTGTGACTGTGTACCAAATTTGGTCCAAATCGGACAACTCCTTCTTTCTTTTTTTTGCGTACACGCAGACAGACAGACAGACGGACGGACAGACGGACAGACGGACAGACGGACAACCGGAAATGAAAAGAGAAAGTGTTTCTGATCATTTCTATATACTTATGTCTATACCTAGGAAGGCTCCTTTAATGCGTTACAATTTTGGCACAAAGTTATTATACCCTATTACCATAGGTGTAGGGTATAAAAAAAACATTTTTGGAATCCACGGACATAGCCCTTTCTAACGATACCCCTCAATATGTAAACAACAAAAATTTTTCGCTGAGGAAATTTTTTACTATGGTAATCTTAAATAAAATTTAAAAAAATAGAAAAACAAATTTGTCGAAAAAGGTTGCAGTTTTCCAGTAATCTATGACTAAAGACCTACTAACTCTGATTTTATCAAAATTTTAGCTTAAGAAATGTAGAAAGGAGGGTATGGTAATTTTTTCGACATTTTGTCCTATATCTTCGAAACCACTTCACCGAAAATTAAAAAAAAATATGTTTGGAATCCATGGACGTAGCCCTTTCTAATGATACCCCACTCGATATAAACAACAAAAATTTTTTTCTGAGGGGGTCATCTTATATTAAAAAAAAAATTAAAAAATTAAAAATTCGGAAAAAGGGGCAGCCACATAGTCATGCGTGATCAAATACCTAGTAAGCCTGATTTTATCAAAATTTTCGGTTAAGAAATGGTGTGTGCAGATGGGATCATGTGGGGACAGGTCTGTTTTTATAACCTTTTTAACTATATCTTTCTAACCCGTTTACATAAAATAAAAATAAAATAGATTTTATAATCTATGGACATAGCCCTTTCTAACGATACCTCACACGATACGTTTTAAAAATATTTTTATTTTTTTTTGTCCGACCCGAAAACCTTTAAAAATTATAAAATAATATTTCTGAAAATATTTCTTAACTTTTTATAGTGAAAATGTATTTAGGTTATTAACACCTAACATCGTGCCAAAATCAGGTTTCTACGATTAAAAAAAGGTCGTTTTATATACACACTCCCAAAACAAAAGTGACCTTATAAGTGTTCCCGTTTTTTCCCTTTTAGGGGAACGGAACCCTAATAAAAGAGGGTGAGAGAGAACAACAACTTAAGAACATTTGATTTGATGGGATTCTCATAGTCATGCAGTTTGCCAATATGCCTTTTTCAAAATATATAGGCATTACTCTTTTATTTTTCGATAAAGATCTATCCTAGAGCTATATTTTATAAATATGTTTAATTTAAAAATGGCGAAAAGGAAATATTTGACGTCACATGTATTAGTATGATATCGACGATTTCACTTGATTGACAGGATGCTGGTTAAAATTTGTATCTGAAATAAAAATTACTATTCTTATCTTAAAATGTAGGTTTAAACTTGAATACAGCATGAAATAAATAAAATTTTTGCTCGCAGGAGCATATTTCACTTAATTTGTTAACGAAAACCTACACAAGCTATATTTTGCATATTAAAACCTATCAAATATAACGCCACTGGGTTTGATATGTGCAAAAATTGCAAAGGGTCAGCCTAGGCTCAACACCATGCAGGAGTATATTCATATGTTTGGACATGTATTGCATCTGCGTTAACATACCATATTCAAAATGTTTTATCTTCGGGAAAGTCAGTGATGTCATTTTGTAACATTTCTCATGTGGCTGAGCAAACATTAGACGGGTCGGCCTGCCAGTTGGTAAGGGAGTCAGTGCGAGTGCTGGTGTTAGTGTCAGTGGCGTTTTATGATAATCATTCTTTATCCTTTATCTTGTTTGCAAATTATGATTTTTCATATTTCGTGCTTAACAGATTCTTTCATATTGGCATATAGTGTATACTCATCCTTATACAAACTTACATGATTATGTGTTTAATGAAAAGGATGTATGTACATTTCGTGCAGACGGGGAATAACTTGTGCAAGTATGTACTAGTTGGATGGATTTAAACAAGGAACATCGACTCTGATGGATTGTGTAGTAAAGCGTTGTTTTGGGTATTACAGAAAGGATTAATATGTGCGATTAAATGTATGTCTTTCATAAAGTGCGTAAATACTCGGCCTCTGCAGTCTAAAGTAGCTGACTTAATAACTGGCCGGAGTGACTAAATTTAATTATCTGTACTATATCTCGAAATATTGCACTAATTGTAGCTTAAAATATTTAATTTTAAACTAAGTAATACTTCTGGTTTTTAGGTAACTGGTTCATATTATTCCTATACATATGAAATGTAAGTAGAGAACTAAGGCAAGCTTATCTTGTAGCATGACTTACTCGCTTCCAATGATTGTGATGATGAAATTGTGACGGAAGGAATAGAAGCATCATCCGAGAGAATTATTACACCATTTTCCAAGTGAACATTTTTGATGCAGTCTTTCTCTAACGATTAAAGAGCTGGAGATTAAAAGTTTTTCCCTTTGAAAGCATTTAAAACGAAAGCTTATACTTGTACAAGTAGAAATGAGATTACCGAGTATATACGGATTGAATAAATTTTTTATTTGCACTCAACTATTAGAACACTTGTCGTCAATGCTTTAATTTGCAAGTCATCCACTCTGAATTGAACAGCCAAGTATGTTAAATTATCTGTAGTGAATGGCGGCAATCATGATTTATAAGTTTCGTATGAGTAGGAAACTTTTTGACTTTTTGTTTTGCTCTGAAAGTTTTTAGAGTTCTCGCAACGCACAAATTAACTAATGAGTGTTAGGAGTGGACTCTCCTGCTCATCACCACATTAGCCTAATGAGCTTTTCCATGACTCAACCCAAATTCGGCCCATTGAAATAGCTAAGCCCGCAAATGTACGCATAACACTATGTACATACATATTTAGCTCTATTCGTGAGATTTATTGACATTTAAGGATTTTCCAATATTTTCCCAATTAGTGATGCTTTTCATGAAAGTATGTACGTACGTTTGAAGTATTATGCTTATATAGGGCCGCCCCCATTCGAGGTACGAGGAATGTCAATACCAAAACTGCATAGCAAATTTTGTTCCGGAATTTAAACATTTAATATCGTTGCAAATATGCATACATATACACTTTAACAAAAATTTTGTTTCGAATCTAAGAATATATAACATTTTGGTAAAGACAATAGACATAGAATCTATATATATAAAAATGGAGCGTGGTTTGTTCGGATGCTTAAAACTCCAGAACGGCTGAACCGATTTTGATGAAATTTAGTGTATGTGCTTCAGTGGGGTCTGGGATGGTTTTGATCTATAATTGGACCCGATTGGACAAGGGGGCGTGGCACCGCCCATACAAACCAAATTGTTTACATCGAATAGCTTTGGAACTAAAAGTCGTGTAGCATTGAAATTCCGTATGCAGTCGCCTCTTGGATGTGTCGTCCCACTGGTAAAATCTTATGGGCGTAGGATAAGGGGCGTGGCACTTTTTTATCAACTCCAGATTTGTGTATAACTTTAGAACTACACATCACACATCAATGAAACTCGGAAGGAACTTACTACATATCAATATCCTTCTACTGAGAAAATAAGGGGGCACTGGATAAGGGGTGTGGTACCCCCCATACAAACCAAATTTTTTATCTCGATTAGCTTTGGAACTAAAGGTCGCGCAGCATTGAAATTTCGTATGCAGTCGCCTCTTGGATGTGTCGTCCCACTGGTAAAATTGTATGGGCGTAGGATAAGGGGCGTGGCACTTTTTTATCAACTCCAGATTTGTGTATAACTTTAGAACTACACATCACACATCAATAAAACCCGGTAGGAACTTACTACATATCCATATCCTTCTACTGAGAAAATAAGGCGGCCACTCGATAAGGGGGCGTGGCACCGCCGATAATAACCAAATTTTTGATCTCGAATAGCTTTGGAACTAAAGGTCGTGCAGCATTGAAATTCCGTATGCAGTCGCCTCTTGGATGCGTCGTCCCACTGGTAAAATTTTATGGGCGTAGGATAGGGGGGTGGCACTTCAATCAAATCCTATACGGGTATAACTTTAGAAATATACTTCATACATCAATGAAACTCGGTAGAAACATATTACATATCCGTATCATTGAACTGGGAAAATGGGATGGCCATTGGACAAGGGGCGTGGCACCGCTCATACAAACGAAATCATTGATATCGAATAGCTTTGGAACTAAAAGTCGCGCAGTATTGAAATTCCGTATGCAGGCACCTCTTGGATGAGTCGTCCCACTGGTACAATTTTATGGGCGTAGGACAGGGGCGTGGCACTTTTCAATCAACTTCACATTTGGGTATTACTTTAGAACTATACATCATACATCAACGAAACTCGGCAAGAACTGACACCATATCCGTATCCTTGAACTGGGAAAATGGGACGGGCATTGGATAAGAAGCGTGGCACCACCCGTACAAACCAAATCATTTATATCGAATAGCTTTGGAACTAAAAGTCGCGCAGTATTGAAATTCCGTATGCAGGCACCTCTTGGATGAGTCGTCCCACTGATAAAATTTTATGGGCGTAGGACAGGGGCGTGGCACTTTTCAATCAACTTCACATTTGGGTATTACTTTAGAACTATACATCATACATCAACGAAACTCGGCAAGAACTGACACCATATCCGTATCCTTGAACTGGGAAAATGGGACGGGCATTGGATAAGAGGCGTGGCACCACCCGTACAAATCAAATCATTGATATCGAATAGCTTTGGAACTAAAAGTCGCGCAGTATTGAAGTTCCGTATGCAAGCACCTCTTGGATGAGTCGTCCCACTGATACAATTTTATGGGCGTAGGTCAGGGGCGTGGCACTTTTCAATCAGCTTCATATTTGGGTATTACTTTAGAACTATACATCATACATCAACGAAACTCGGCAAGAACTGACACCATATCCGTATCCTTGAACTGGGAAAATGGGACGGGCATTGGATAAGAGGCGTGGCACCACCCGTACAAACCAAATCATTGATATCGAATAGCTTTGGAACTAAAAGTTGCGCAGTATTGAAATTCCGTATGCAGGCACCTCTTGGATGAGTCGTCCCACTGGTACAATTTTATGGTCGTAGGACAAGGGGCGTGGCACTTTTCAATCAACTCCACATTTGGATATTACTTTAGAACTACATATCATACATAAATGAAACTCCGTATTCTTCAACTGGGAAAATGGAATGGGCATTGGACACGAGGCGTGACATCCCTCATACAACTTAAATCTTTAATTTGGTATATATTTAAAACTACAAGTCATTCAACATTGAAATTCTGTTTTGTTATTATTTAGTCATACATACATGTAAACATTTTTACATAATTTTGAGTTTTATATATATAGATTTAGGGTCATGGGACAAGGTGGCGTGGCACACCTTCAATGTATGTACCGTAAAAAAGTGGTGGTCCATGAGGAGTCACTTTAATTTTGGCCTTCCACCAAAGGAGTAATCTACATACACAGATAGTTTTGTAAGGACCTACATTTATGACTTCCCCTACAAGTATATAGACATCACAAGCATCAGCAAAGAGAAGCACTGCTGTTCAACAGAAAACAACTAAAACCAAGAAAAAGACAGACTGGCAAGCACTTCTATTAAATTAAATACAATTAAATACAGCAACATCCAATCAGAGCATCATTCACATTACGTACTTTTATAAAAGCGCGGGGTGGAACCCGCGGGTAACAGCTAGTAGAATATAAAAATCTCGGCTAGTATTTTAAATGACAATGTTTATAGAAAATATAAAATTTGCCAGTGGCGGAAATATAATGCTTATTTCAGAAGCACAAGAAGTGACAGACAATAATTTGCTTGGGAGAGTTATAGTAGTTAAACACAATTGCATTAGACCTTCCTGGCACATGTGTGTACATTTTTATCACTGCTCATTGGGAAGGGGAGGCATTTCTTTCAACGGATAAACTAAAGTCTACTAGTCAGAACAATGTAAGCATTCATGTCAAAACAGAAACCAGGGTGAAACGAGAAAAGCGACAATTGCAATCATTTCGGTACCTGTTGTGCTTCTTACCCATTCGACGTGCCTGGCATGTGGGCAATTAAATGTGACAACACCAAACCGTGCTGCAGAATAATAAAAAACAGCGTAAAGATTGGAAACCCAATCAAACCTGAACGAGGACGAAACTATCGATTGAATTAAACGAAACGAAACGAGACGAGCGGAGATGCAGCGCCAACGGAACACCACGCCACGTAGCGCAGTGCAATGAGATGAAACAAATTGAAGCGAGCGAGTACTCTGCGTGGAAGCCCGGAGCTGGCGACGATGCCGCACTGCATACGAAATTCGAACTCTCGACATTCACCATTCAGTATGGCCCCCCACGCCATTTACCCAAACGACCACTTGAGGCGTCTATGCTAAAACCAGGGATGTAGAAAGGAAGCAATAGAGTTTATACAGCTTTTTACAGCTTTTAATCTTGAGACTTCAAAATATCTCGCGCAATTTCTCACCGGATCATATGCTTCGAAGAGGCAAATTTTTATGTAATACAAACGTTCTTCGATTTTTTATCATTCTACTTCAAAATACCAAGACGACCTTATTAGTGGATCTTCCATGTTTAAGGATATCACGAATCCTGAAATTTTATTTGGTTTAGCAGTTGCTATACATGAGTCAAATTTGCTCATAGCAATAGTGAACATTTTATAAATCTCATAATATTCAAAGGGGTGGTATGTTTGCCACGCACTTCCCTCTGCCTATGTCACATTCTGTGGTTTTTATAGCTTTTGTACTTGCCTGTTCCTATGCTACCCACTCCACAGTGGCACTGCATCCCATTGGAACATAACGTTAGGTATAAAAAGTGGCATAATCACAGTGTGAAGATAATAAAGACGCTTCACGTCCGATGGGTCTGATTATGTCCACATTGTATCATCAACTGCCCCTGTGTGTGCACTGTTCGAGGGTTGCAGTAGAAAATCGTGAGTGACTGAGTGTCTCAAGATGACTGCCACTGTCATTTGTGAGCGTATAAATAGCTCTCGTCTTGTGTTTTATTGACTAAGTCACACTCAGCTTCCATTGCAAAGCGGAGTCCTTTTAAAAGCGGCCGTTCATGGCGGTCGTGGCTCTTCAAGGTAGTCAAGACAAGGCAATGCTTTTCGAGAGCTTGAAGCGATCAATATATTAATTTTTTTATGGAAGTCACCATATAGCGAATGCTTCTTCGCTGGTTGTAGACTCATTGTTTGTTTTGTTGCTCTAGTTAGAGATATCCCAACATCGTTACCCGCACTTCCGGATATTGAAAAATCGGGGTTTGTTCGAACCTTGTCCTTAGACAAACATTTACAGCGCATTTGAAAATTTAAAGTATGCACATGATTCATAAGTATTATATACATGTAAATGTATATGTATAGCTTATGTATATCACTAGCTAATGGAAAAGTTACTCGTAAAACTTCTAACAATTGGAAAATATTGCATATCTGCTCGGCACAGTACGTATGCTTTACAGTATATGCTAGCATTGTTAGAAATATGTTAGCATTCATTCCTATTATTTTGTTCACCACTGTATGACTGTGGGATAAGCGCCAACGTGTGTGAAAGAAAAAGCACAAAAAATCTTAAAGCTACGTGTTCTGCTTAGTTCTTTCGCTTGTTTCACTTGACAATTCCGCCAACGATAAGTAGATTAGAAAAATCTTACAAATTTTTGGGCAATCTCAAGAATAGGTGCTTTTCTTCTGTCGCTATCGATTTGTATCGGTCGTTTTTTTATTGATGGGCTTCACTCTGTTTTTTATGGCTTCTTGCACATCGTATACCCACCCGTGCACGTCGTCCCAAGGCGATTTTGCATGCACATTGTCTGTATGTACGGATGCAATGTATCTTTGGCCTTCAATAAATGGCTTGAATTTTATTACACTCTTTTGCTGGCATGGTACATTATTTCCGTAATGACCAATACAGTAAATGGATGCCAATATTGTTGTTGTTGTTGTAGTTATTTGCTGGACAATAATGTCAATGGCTCAATGGCCAAGGAATTGTGATTACTTAAATTGTCTTGGTCGACTCTATTAACTGATGCAATAATAAATTAAGTTCCATCTCTTCTTGTTGTCGTTTCGCCGTATGCCCAATGGGGGAGGAACGATTTCTGTGGGTAATAAAATATTCACATACGCCAATAGAAGATTTGAGTGTTGACACCAGTTTCTAGTTTGGAGGGATTCAAGGAGATTTCAATTTTTATACTTTTCTATGATTATTTATAATTCGAATTCTCTAATATAGTAGCAGCTTTTGGTAATTCAGTATAGTTTTCCGTATAGTTAAGGGGGCTGAATATATCAATTGCTTCGTTTAAGAGTCGGGCTTTCTGAAAATTAAATTAACCAGCGGAAAGGTTTAAGATTTTTTGGTTTCATGCAATATTGACACCTATGTAGTATTTCGAATGGAAAATTTAATTAAGCGAGGTTATTATATTTATTATTCAAAGTTCCAGACGTTTGTTTTGACCTGATGGACTAATGGGAAGTGCAATTTTGATAACCTTGGTGCTGGCTACTCGCAAAGCACCATATTCGCTTAGCCCAAATATGGCAAATGCTTCGAAACTTGGCTGTGAGAATAACGAAACGGAAGACCATGGCGATTGCTCTTGTAGTCGTACAACTTGAACGCTCACATATGCACACGCTGCATATGTATATATAATATACACATAACATGTGTATGTATGTAAATTTAGCAAGAAACTCAACGGCTACAGGTGGAAGTTTTGTGAAATATTTTGCAATCTTGCAAAATTCTCAGTCACATGGGAGGAAATAATAAGCGGTATGAAATGCACGAAAGCAAGTACCCACAGGTATACACTAAATAAAATGTTAGTAACATTTAATGTTAAGACTGCAAGAAAACAATTTAAAGCGGGCCGATAATGCATTATTTTATTAAATTATGTTAGAATAAGTTTTGCCATAATTGTTATCAAATAAATAAATAATGAATTTTAAGTTTAATTTAAGAAAAATGCGATTTTTATGAATTCTCATATATAGCATTTGAAGAAAATACTTTTAATATATTTGTCAAATCTAAATCTTTTATGTTTGCAGAAGTTTTGGCTCCATGATCTCCCAGTTGAATCTCCCTTGGAGCCCATTGTTCTCTCGATTGACTCAAAAGAAATTTTTACGAAGACAGACGTGTTACGGTTTGGGTTGTAGCAAAAAAAGTGAGGAAAAACAGTGTAGGTTTGTAGAAAGGTGCTTTGCAACTTACTACCAAGAAACATTTAGCAATTTCACTAAGTTGAAAAAACTGTTATACACTTTATTTCATGAATAAAATTTAATTAGGTGTTAAAAAAAAGTAAACAAGATTTATGTTATTGGTCTTGACTAAAGTTAAATATGTTAAGTTTTACCTAAGTCCATTGTGGTAAATTTATATTTCAAATTATGTACTAACTTTTTGTGTGTTGTGTTTGCTTGAGGCATTTCAGCTCGTCTGTAATGTGAGTGCATTTTTTGCAGCTTTTATTTTGTCCAAATTATAACAACAGTTAAGCCAAAATAATTGTTTATATAATCTTTTGAAGCTAGCTTTAAAGACCTAATTCAGTGTTGTGGCTTCTTGCTTATAGCATAGTAGGCCTTTTAGTAATGCATGGAAACTTGAAACTTCCTGCATTTTTGTACATAACAATGCATTCGATGTAGATTTTCAAAAGCTGGTGCTCTGACGGCTAACGAATCAAATATTGTAGACCCTTTGCCTTAAAAATTTAAGCGCAAAATGTTCAGTTTATTTGAATGTGACTAAAATTTTAAAAAAATTGTGAATCTATTGTTTTAATATAAAAACTTAAAAAATCTTACAGAATTGTATTTGCTTATTTTGGTTTTTGTAAAGTGCAGAACTAAAAAGCTGTGGTCCACATACAAAATATTTACATTTCACTTTTTCAGCTTTTATTATTTGTCAATATTCATTCGTATATATTGAACAATTCAAATTGATAAATTTGTAGCAATGAATACCTCTTGTTCAATTAAAAAGTACTAAAACTATATAAAATAAACATTGCATTGTTTTTTGAATGGGAAGTGGTGATACAATTTTTGAATTCCAGCGAACAGAGGAAATATGAATTGAAGCCCAAGCCTCAAGAGCAGCCGCACTGTTGCTTTCAAAGATCTTAAATTTCAGCGAAAGATTCTGTTCGGAATTCCTTTGAAGTGAAACTAAAGAAGCAGTCCCAAATATTCTCTGCTCCCTGCAATGCCATGCGCTGCTATGAAACAATCTTATAGAGGCAAACAATTTTAATATGTCCATTTTTCACTTTGAACGTTGCATTCAAACTTATCTGAATGCGATATTGAACTCCCTCCGAATTACGCCTACGAATTATTTACAAACAAAGTTGGCGACGATTACAGCAATAGGCAGCAGGGCAGCAGCGTTCGGCCGTCTGCGCTCGTGTGGTCCTCAGCATCTCAAGGCCTGGGCTTGCTCGTTTGTTTGCTGACACAGTGGCCGGCTTGTGTTTGTATATTTTTCTGTTCGTATGTGTGTGAAAGCAGCCACCATATCAAATATCGGTGCAACAGTTGCAACACTTTGAAGCGATTTATTTATCAAAGTCCGCGACGGCCACCCGGCCCCATTACCTTGGTACAGTTAGCTAGCGCTCGGCGGACGATTGATCGGGCCGAGTCGAGTTGAGTCTGAGTCTAGAGGCAGTAGCGAGTCGAAAAAGAAGAATTTGTTTGTGTTTCTGCAGCATCGAAATGAATACAAGTGCTTATTTCAAAAGTATGCGGTACTTGAGAGTAAACAAAAACTCTTTTCAGGCTTGCGCTGTTGCAAATTGACTACAATTCAATACTAGAAGCTAAAATACTCAACTTCATATTTTAAATGTGTATTTTTTTAACACACAGAATTATGTAGAATTTAATCAAATAGATTTTTCTGTTCTTTGTAAGTAAAGCTTCGGAGTCATTCAAAAATCGCATGATATTTGGACAAAATCCGCCCAAGAGGCCAATGGTAATATGTATTTATCAAATTCAAGCTTTTCTTATTTCTTTTTTAAAGATAGTATGTGTCAGCTAGGACTCGAACCACCGAAACCTCATATCAGAGATCGTGCACTTATCCACTGAGCCACTGTGACGCCGAAAGTTATTGATTATTTTGACTTCAATCTCAATTAAACAGAGCCCTATTATAATTTCCTTATACAAAAATTATGATAGCGAACTTCTTGTACAATGAACTATTCACTACTAGTTAACATTTTTTATTGAAATTCTGAACTAAATTGTAAAGTTTGGAATCATTGCAACGAAATAGTTTCTTAGGGTTCTTAGTATTATTGCCAAGATATTAAGAAGGAATCAAATCTTTCGAGCAGAATCCAAATTGAATTTTAATTTGACGAAAGTAAATAACTTTATGCAACTGCAAATATTTTAAATACAAAATAAATGTATTGTAATTGGAAAAAATGTCCATGCCGAGGAAGGGGTAGTTTGAATTCCCGCTTACTATTCTCGTATTGAAATAGCAATTTTTCAAACCTTCTAAAATTCTTTTCTTTGAAATATAAAAAAAATACTTACAATTCCCTCGAATCGGAATGCATGTGGTTCTCCATTCCCAATGCAGTCTTTACTAGCCAGCTCTGACTCTGATGCTTCATCCATCAACCAATATTTAACTTTCAGATCACACCAAGCCAAGGCTGGTAGAAATAAGTTTGGCAATCATTTCACTTCGTATTATTTGAATTGTTGTGTTCTGATCTGTTATCTGATGGTAAATTAGTAATTGCTTAATCAACTTTATTGATTGCGAATGAAGATTGTTAGAATGAAGATCCAGCCGAATAGTACGTTAATGTTTGTTTTATTCAATTTGAGGCAACTTAAAACTATTTACAATTCTTTAATATTATTTAACTGAGTTGTATTTACAGTACATCCACAAGATGGATTGTTTAGGTCGTTTTTGTAACTGTACGCTTGTGTAGTTTTTACGTTTTCACAATCATTGTATACACACTTGGCGTTAATTCAGTTTACTGAAGTGCATTCCAAACGCATTGCATCTAAATTAAAACATAGAAAATGAACAAGAGAGATTTTAACTTAACACAACCATTCTATCAGCTTTCGGGATTGATGCTTGACACTTACATATATACATATGTATGTATATTGCATATTCAAGTGGAATGTAACTTTGTTATGGGAACATTTCGTTTAAAAATTTCAGGTCGTTCTGTTCTGACAAATGTATACTTTGTTGCAATATTACAACTATTACAACAAGATCTCTTAGTAACATTTGCGGCAAGGGAATAATTCTTTTTATTAAGTAGTGCTTAATTTCGTTCCGCTTGATTTTTCATTTGATTAATTTTCAAATGCGCTATACATATATATTTTATATATGTGTATATTCTGCAACTTTGTGATCAATGATCAATTTAATTAAATCTAAAGCTAAACCTAATCAACAAATAAAGCGCGTGTGTAAGTTACATACAATGTTTTTCAGTATTGATTCATATGTTGCGATTCGTTTTGATAACGCTCGTTATTGATAACTATTATAATGAATTTCGCAGTTGCAGTCGAAACAGACAGTTTGACTTTTGCTTTTCAAAACCCTCTGCACCTGGGCATGCCAGTGCCAGTTGCATTTAAATCTATAGTATTGACTTGCTTTATAACTAAGTTAAAATTAAATTAAATTAAAATTAAAATGTATTATTGTCAAAATTTAGTAAGCAGAGCAGAGAAACTTGCGTGTTTTTGTGTGAGGCGTATGCAATGAGGCCTGGGCGTAGCTAGCATAAAATTTGTTGACGGTGTAGTTTTTGGTTCATATTAGTAAAATATACAAAAGCAAGTGAAAACGCAGAGAAAGTATTAGTGCAGTGGAGTGCATGTGTGATCAAATTAGAGAAGCCATGTTAACCCTCTAGTTCTCAAGACAAACTCTAGAGTCTAGACGTTCTTTATTTAGAACTTGTGTAGGGGTTCTTGCTGTTTACTTTTGTCTCCTTTTCTGATTTTATATATCCTGTAGAATACCCGATTCTTATGCTATTGAATTTGCAGTACCCTTAAACGACCTTTGTTCCCATGTGTGTATGGTTTCTTACTATGTATTTGCTTTTGTCTATTTTCTTCTTTTGCAAACTCAGGTGAATTCTTCCAACTTCATCCGGTGTACATCAGCTGTTATACGTTAAAGGAAATAGTAAAGCACCAAAACTTGTGGGAAATCGTCAAGAGAAAATATGTATAGTCTTTAATTTCAGAAACGAAGATTAATTACAGTCATTCAAAATTAGGAACGAACTTTTTGCAAAATTATTTCGAAAATCGTGTGAAATAGAAAAGAATACATATTTTCTAGGAACCCTTTACAGGCTTTTTTAAAAATACTATGTATAAAACATTTGGTTGGCAGTCAAAATTTAAATTTTGAGTGTAGCAATATTTTTCAAATTTCGGATAGGCGTTCCTTATGCCTATTTTACTGGCCGTATCAAGAATTGCACCGTGAAAAAATTTTTTTCTAACTATGCCCATGCAATGTTGTAGAATTATGAAAATGTTAAAAATTATGTAAATTATTAAGCTTTTCAATTTCTAGCTGTCATGTTTTGCATCAACTGGGATAGTGCGGCACATGCGAGTATATCCATATGTAGTTTCTTTTTCAAATTACAATAAAGCATCTGCGCGCACGATCAATTTAATATAAGAATATGTAAAATACAACGATGATAAATTACATCGAACGAATCGTTATAATGGTATATTTTAGCTCAAGTCATTGTAATTTGACATTCAAAATTCGCTCTAGTTCGACAATCATATTTTTTATGAAAAATGAGACTCCACCAAAATGTAGAATGTAGGAATTTCAGGTCATTTTTTTCGATCTTGTATTGGAACTATGAAAATTATTACCTGTTAGAGCTTTCGTCAAAAATGCCAACCAAATAGTATGGCTTAATTTTGGGAAAAATGTCCCCAAAGGCTTGTGTTTGCCACTTTTTGAGATCGCAGTTATAAGTATTTAAATAAGTTGTTCAACTTGAAACTATTAGTTAATAATTAATATGCAGAACCATTAGAAAGGCCTGGGATCAGAATTAACTCTCACATACAAATACATTTTTAAAGGAAAGCTGCAAAAATTTGTTATAGAATTTCAATAATTTCAATGTCAGTATTTGGTTTAATGTTCCCAAATATCTGTTTTATTTTAGCCGGCTGTGCTGATATGTGGGACAATACCCTTTAAGTTATGTTATTTATTTTAATTTTTGAAATTTTTGTTGCTATGGCAGCTGCTTGAAATTGCAAAACCTATTCGATTATTGAGAAGCGAAAAGCTGTAATTCGGTTTAAAGCTAAAATCAACTACATGTCGATACGTCAGCTGAATTTTAGTAAGCCAAAAGAAAGTGAAATTTAGAAATTCGAGCACATGATCTCTCTACACCATACTTGATCATACACATGCAAATAAAGGTCGACTCTCCATTTGAATTAGAATCTAAAAGAACGGTTAAATGAAACGAAAATTTTACCGAAGTTTGCGAAAAGTTTCTCCACAATGCATACTCTAATATCAAGTAACCGCTGCGCTCGATGCCTATGCTCAGATTGTCGCTTGTTGTTGTTGCTGCTGCTGCTGCTGTTGCTGCAGATGCTGGTGATAACGTGAGGGCCACTGATAATGATTAGAAGCAACCGCTAACTGGCGTCAGAGATAGAATTCCGGCGAACTTTGGTTATCGGAATTCAAGTGCGACTGGTTTGCGGTAATGACCGAGCCATTGGTAGATCCGCTGCCAGCGCTGCCACTCGGTCGTATTTGTAGACGTTGCTTTAGCTGATCGCGCTCCTGGCACACTCGATTGTACTCCAGTTTTAGGCGATGCAGATCTTGATTCAGCTGGCGATTGGTCTTTTCGAGCTCGTGTCTCTGTAGAAGGCGTTTTGAGCGGCAGTTTTGTGCGTAGCCGCGATTCTTAAGCGTGCGTCGCTTCTGCTTGAGACGCACCACCTCTTCGCGCGGGCATCCGTGCAGTCGCTTGTTGAGCTCCCTAACGGTTAGCGTGGTCAGTAGATCATCGTTGATGCAGTCGTCCACTCCAAGATTGCTGGAGGTGCTATATTGTCCGGAGCAGGTGCGCGGTGAGTTGGTGGAGGAGCGCGTCGAGCTCACTGACATCGGGCGGTTGTGTTGTATGCCGGAATGGACGTTGCCAACGCCCATGGCGGTATTGCCGCCGTCAATGCCGCTCGCATAGGAAGAGTGCATGTTAATGGGTCCCAGATGCTCCAGCGGTTGAAAATGGTGGTGGTGGTGCGGCTGGATTATGTGCCCATGATGGTGATTCGCGGCCGCAGCTGCCGCCGTTGCGTGCATGTACTCCCGCTGGCGTTCCCACTCCTCCTCCTGAGACGGGCAGGCAAGCGGTCGCAAATCCAGTGGCTGTGGTTCTGAGCGCATCGAATTGGGCAGCCACATCATTTCCTGCGTGAGGCCAGCGCTGGCAGTGGGCGCTGCTCGGTGGGAAGTGTAATGAGCTCCAGTCATGGCCGCGTAACTTTGAGCGCAGGTACTGCCAGTAGGGGAGCCTATGACGGGCGGCGTTTCAGGCGGTGTTGACGGCACGCCGCCCGGCACTGCCGCATTCACCAGAATTGCTTGGCCTGCCATGGGTCCGTGTGTGTATATTTCCGGCGGTGGTGACAAGGGATGCAGTCGACGCTCGTCCATGTGCCATGTTGGCGGGAAGGTGCGCATTTTGATAATTGGTTCGGCGGGCTCTTCATCTCCCGATGCGGTGACAGCGCCCGCCCAGGCAATTTTCGTGGCCGAAGGCGGACTGTGATCTTCGCGTTTGACACCAATGGCCGTCACGGTGGACGAGCCGTCCTCGAGATGATCGAGCACAAATTCCTGCACATACTGTTCGGCGAGGTTCGGATCTTCCATTTTCATTTAGATCGACGGGGTAGCGAGGTGACACGCGCGACGCGAAATACAAAAATTCAGCAATTTTCTCAACCACCGTTGGTATAGGAGGATGCGCATTAAATTTACAATCGAACCGATTCGATTGCCTTGCTCAGCTATTTTATTATTTTGTTTCAGTTACTAGCTTTGCATGTGATCTCACAAATGTCTAAACACAAAACATGCGGTGCAGCTACCGCGTAAGCACTTTTTGATGGGAGATAAGATATTGGGCTGCCCCAGTTCCGTAATTCACTTTGCGTCTGCTTCCGTGTCTTGCAACTAGTTTCCGAGAGTTGGCGGTAACCACTAATTGCGACTGAAGGGTATCTGTGTGACAGACGTAGAATGTCCGAGTCAAGCACTTTTTGCAGGTATATATTTGCGCAGAGCTTCGCAATTCGTGTTTGGTCGTTCTCGCTGACACGCGTCGCACTGGAATGTCCGACCGACCATTGCGGCAGTACCATTTCTGCAACTGCTGCTGTGTGCACGTACAAACGAAGAACACCAACAGTGACGCGCACACACACCAGCGTGCAACATCCATCCACCTGCAAGAAGCAACAGCGGGCCACCCTTTTGGAGTTGTTATTTTGGTCTCTTCCGGCGTGCCGATGCCAATGCCGATGGTTAATGCTTTGAGATGGGCTTCGCTTTTCACTAGCACACGAACAGAAGAGCAGTGCTCTGCGATGATTGCGTTAAAGGGTGCAAGAGTGCCGCTGAGAGCAAAGCTTTCCACACGCACAGTGGGTAGATTGAACGAAGAGAAAGGCAAAATCTGCAATGGGATGTCTGTGATTTGAGCCTGGAGTACATGGGATACCAAAACGGCATAAACATATTACATGGTTCCAAATCATGACATGAGACCAATTTTGACGTCATTTTAACGTCACGATGGCATGTTAATGCCGTTTTAGCATGCCGTGTACTCCAGGCCTTACAGGCATCATCAGCAATGCTCTCGCTGTCACTTCGCTTTAGAGGATGCCAATACTCCGTCCCTTCTTCTTTCACCAAAATTCTTCGGTTTCCAAATACGTATGTTGGACCTGAAAAGACCCTGTAACTATGAGAGTGTATCTCGCTATGAAAGTAAAGCTCCTCAATCCCGTTCGGATACGGCTATGGAACAAATTTGTTGGTTCCGTGCACTTGTATTAAAATAGAACGAATACACACAAGTTAATGAAAGAAACCATGGTCTAACGGGCTGTTGCCAATATAATTCCTAAAATTACTTAAATGGGCAAGTTCCATATATAAATAAAATATATCTTATAATAGATTATAATAATAAAATCGACGCTCGACCGGTATTTTCTGAATTTAAGCCACTGTTCGCATCACGCCTACTTTTACATGTCGCTCTCATTACATTATTGAAACCACTTCACTCTCTGTCTCTTCTCCATTCTCTCCGAGAAATCCTAGCTCGAATTCATTGTTAAAGCTTTTGGCGAGCGATACTTGGCCTCCGTTTTTCGTACAACTGCAACTCTTTGTAATACTCAGTCTCACAAGGCTTTTCCTTATTGCTGTAGTAGTAGTGGTTGCCGTGATGGTAGTAGTGGTGGTTGGTAGCTGCTCATTGTTGTTGTTGTGCTCGTTTTTGTTGCAAACGGGGCGTGTAATGTGTCGTCAATAAAACAACAAAATAGCGGTCGGCGCTGGCATCTAATATTTATCAGCTCCGCCCATTTGTTGTTGTGTGCGCTTGTGTGTATTCGCTGGCTTTACGACCATACACCACGCTCGCCTCGACTCAGGCATCCGTGCATACCGCTTGAAGCTTCCAACCCCGTGGCATCGCTGTCTTGCCATTTCAGTCGTTCGTGCTCCGGCACGACTCAAACTGGGGATTACATTTTAGTGCTGTGGTTGGATGCGGTTTGCGCACAATCCATTGGAATCAGGACGTAGCTCCTTTCCTTTCCTTTGCTATCCTTCAGAATGTGATGGTGCGGGCGGCCACTGTTCCAGCTCCTACTGGAAAAGGCCACTTCGAGGAGCGCTCACGAACGTTGGCTGGTATATGGCAGCGCAGGATTTATGGCATTGTCATTTACTCCTTATGTGTCATTGGCTGGTGTTTATGTGATGTTTTAATGTATAGTATGTATGCATGGAGCTATTACATTCGAACAGGTGAGCAGTTGATGCAGTTGCTGTTGTATGCGTGCAGGTGCCTTACATGTATGTACATATGTACCAAAATCAAGTACAGCGCGTTTTCCAAAAAGTTGTATGTAAATTAAAATCGTGCGCATTGTGAATTTTAATTATTGAGCTCTTCCTGCTGATTGAGCTGCAAACGATAGCTCAACGTTTCCAAAAAATCGATTTGGAAACTTTAAGCTCGAACGAGCACATGAATCAGCTAAGACTGCAATATGTAGCTTCAGTTAGGCTTTTGTAATATGTGCTTGCAACCCTTCCCGACACGATAATCAATGTCGGATAGGTTTCAGAGAGATATACATTTGTATACATCTCTTTTTGGAATTCCTTTGAAACGGTTATTCCTTTTATTGTGTCTAAAGCGACATGAAATTTATGAACTTTGAGCTGGATTCTTCCATTTTTACATTACTTACAAGTATAAATATTTTGGCATCAAAGAACTTTGGATCCCTGAATATCCGCTTTAGTTCCTGCCCAATTCAATTCCATCTCACAGAACGAACAGAAAACATAAACTCTATCTTATTTTGTATTTAGATTAAAAAATCACAATATATAAAATTACTGAAAAAACTTTTTTCAATTAATTGTACTTAAATTCAAGAACCCAATCCTTTAAAATCATGCAACTTATCGTATTCGATTCAATTAAAAAGTGTCTTCATTAGCAATTTAAATGTTTTTGGTATATACAGAATACGTTGCCTATACCAAATGCTCACTGTATATATATACATGTATGTATGTATGTATGTAAATTGAACCAATTCGGAAAAAAGGTTCTTGTATGAAATTTGTTGCTGATATAGGAAAAGGAAGTTAAAAAATATTTGCATCAGTTTTACGATTTAAAGATAATTAAACGGAATTTATTTGTTTACGTTACATTTATTTTTTTACACAGTCTTCTTTTCACAGCCTTTTAATAATTCGTCGCTTTTGTTGTTCGAAAAATGACTTCCCCTCGAAAAGTGGTGCCTGCAGTCAAAGTCTTTCTATATTTTCTTTCTAATATGCCAGTTATTGCTGGAACGTTAAAATTGAGCTACACAAATACGCTAATATATATGTAGGTATATGTATACTGTTTACATATGCAGTATGCATTCCAACTCAATTTTCCAATTCGAAAAAAAAGAGTTGTTTATGATTCCTGCAAGAAAAAGATATTGAAAGCTTCCGAGATTACGAGTTTTGCTCTAATTGCTCTATAATTTCAAACGTTTTCCTTAAGATGTAGCTCGCAAAAATTTCATTCAACTTTTGTAAATATTCTTAAATGATTTTGGGAACAATTGAATGATAAATGTAATTTTGTTGTAATAAATTTTAAAGAAAGATACAAAACTTCAGCAAAATAGTATTAGATTGTGTCTACTTAATTCTAAAAAGAATGGAGACAACGAAACGAATTTTCTGATAAAAGCAAAAAGCAGAATTGCAAATTAATAAATGCATATTTTCCATAGTTACTAATTCACATACACTAAACATAACCTTCAAACTACCGATTTAATTGCCACAGAAAATCATTTCGAAACTCTAAACGAACACTTTTCTTTAAATCGAAATAGAATTAAAAACGCCGTTTATCATATATTTTCGTCCTTGACTATTGAATTTGAGGAGTCAATTCCCATTCCAAAGACAGGGTGGGTGGGTGAATGGGATGGAAGGAAGCGGGAGAAGAAGCACAGACGAGGGCATGCTGCACGAGAACAAATCTACGCACAGCACGGCTGTGATTGCGGTTACGTCGAGCTAGTTGAGCGGATACCTACGCCTAGTGGAAGAAAAATCAGAGATGGATAAAACGATTGGGGCGACGCCGACATGTACCAAGTACATACAAGTATGCGGCGTATCAATTGAAGCTTGTAAAAATTAAATTGAACACAATCGAATTATTCTTTCATGCTCCATTTGTTTTGCTGTGGTTTCGTTGTGACGAAGGAAGCGAAGGGGAGCGCAATCCCCATAAGGAAAACGTTTCCTTAAGGGGCGAACACGAGCAACTTTATAAAGGATAACAGAGCAAATAACAGATACGTATAGTGGAAATCCAATAAATTAGAGCGCATTGGGGGTATAAGGGAGTGCTTTAGGTAACTCGTTCTTATGCAAAAATTAATTTCTTTCATTTCACTCTAATGAAGATGAAAGATAGAAAGCTCGATTAATTTTTGAAATACATAGCGGGAGCTAGTTACTTCAAAATGACCAACAAGTTCCACGATCTATAGTCAAAATTAAAAATTGCAAATATTTACAAGAACACGAAATTTAATAGAAATCGGTGCCACTTCTTTTCATATTATACGGACAATGTGAGTGGGATCGATGTGAGTTGGCGTGTCCTGATGGTCTTTCGTGCCGATAGACTCTCACCAATCATCCATTTTTCTATCTTCTTATTATCTGATGCCTTTAGTGGAAATTTAGCTGATAACTGATGACAGGATCATTGTAATTCATATGTTTGACATGGGCCTTTGGGTCATACACTCCTAAGATTGAACACAATAATATACCAATTCTGTTCATTAAGAAATGATTCTACTTTCCCATTACGCTTTGATCTCAAATTAGCACCTTTTGCCTATAGTTATTCCATCATCTACATATAATGCTTATCTTGCAGATGCCTCGTATTTTTTTTTCAGTGAACATATGCAACCATGCAGCCGCTACACTTAGTGCTCTAAAGCAAGCTAAGATATTATCTTTTAGGCTTCAATCTTAGGCTTTCTTTAACCGAGATTATTTCGACTATGATGGAACACAAACATTCGCATTTGATGTCCAAAAAAAGCAATAATATTTACACACCAAAACAATATGAAAACTGGCCACAAACATGTTTGCCTCGGTCAAGGCGGGAGTACATTGGTGGCCACAGGATATCGAAACGCCTGGCAACATATTTTTTTTATGATTTTCATATGCAAAATTATTAGGCGATGGTGTGTTCACGCTTTCGCCACTTGCTATTTTATTAGTATCTGACCAAAAGGAATGTTTGACTTTTATGGTAATTGGGTGCGGAACATGAAATCTCAGATGAATTTCGGCCATTATGGGAGCATATGATGCAGAAAGACTTACACTTTTTATCACGATGTGTGCATGTGTGTGCTAGCAATTCTGGCGTAGTATTGTCGCCGCGCACACTCGCTCCCACACTCTGAACAACGCAAAGTATAGCTCGACCGCTCGACCCAAACGGATATGACACGGCCGGCGTCCAGTCAAGGGAAATGCAGTGCTATTTTTGACCGTAACAAATTTTTTTATTGAATTCGCGTGTCGCCCCTTTCGCATCCGCTGCGTGGCGGAAATAGCCTAGAGACCAAGGAATGTGTGGCGGCTGCAAAGGATGCGTCGTGAGGAATTAGGACACTCTATCGGTCCATTGGCATGAACAATAAGTTTCTCCATAAACTCTCAGGCGAGTCCTTCCGTGTGTGCCAGTTTGGGTGCGCTTCTTTTTAGTGCCAACGGAGAAATTGATTCTTATTGCCTTCGACTTCCTGCGAATGAACAAAAAACGCCAAACGGAAAAAAGGCAGCACAGGACAATAATAAGAAACGCCATTTGGCGATTAGGGAGACGAGATTAAAAAATTTATTGCAAAAATATTTATGACCAAAACAAAGAAAGGGCAACGGACATTTTTCGCAACTGATTTGGAATATGAGCAGAGAGCGAAGACCAAGCAAGCAATGCAGGAAAGGAGAGCAGAGGCAAGGACACAACGACGGAACAGACAAGAGGCAGTCTGCAGCGTGTCAAGAAAAGCAGTTGAACATGATTTAGGGGGCACATGTTGTAATTTATGGAAATAGCCAACTTACACTTGCTGGGAATTTCCTTCATGAACACATGTGTGTGTGTTTGTGTGTGCAGTTGTAACTAACTACATAGGTGTGCGACATTAATTTGGCTGATATTGATTCTGTTTGTACAAGGTTTAAATATTTCAAAAATCATATTAAATTGACCAGATTTCAAAAGACGGTGGTATCTATTGTATATAATTATACATGCATATATTTTTTATAGCTGAAGGCTCTAGTTGATGTAGTATGTAGTTCTCAAAGATTAGGTTTGAAGGGGAATAGATAGGTTTCCTTGAATTAAAATACAAACAAAATTTAATTCGGCTAAACGAATATGAATATTCCTATTCGAACATTCTTAATTTTTTCATAATTAGTTACACTGTGTAACAAAAATACTATCTAAGGCTATCTAAGAAAAATTCGAATATCAAAGGACTATGTTTTTAAACATCGCTTTTTATGCATTTAACGAAAAACCATTATATAAAAGGTATGGTTACATATTTTTTGCCTGCTTTCGGACAATTTTGTTCAATATATATACGATTTTTTTGTTGTTTAAGATTTAGAAATACATAGAAATACATATAAAAACTGAGAAAAAAACTTTAAGCTTATGCATACTTAAGCCTTAAGTCATTACCTACCACATTTAGAAATGCTGCGCATCTAAAGGAGCATGTGTCTGGTATGTGTATACCACATAGGAGCCGATGGAGATGGGAGGTAGTCTGGAACATTGGAATTATGCGCATAGCTCCATGAAAGCGTTGTTAATGTATGCCTCAAAAAGCTGAACTGAAAATACTTATCACTTGTCTCGCTACTACACTGAAGGACATATCATCCGGCAGTCTCAGCATGCAGGCGCACACAGTCATGGAAACTCACACTCGCGTGCTGTGACACACACACACACACTCACACTAACGCACGCACGTAAAAAATGTGTTCATGTGGAGCATGTTCTGAAAAATCGATTTTTAGTAGATTTACAGTGATTTGTTTGCGATAAACCACGATGTACGTCATGCTGAAGGGCCCTCATCAGGCGCGTGGGGGAGATTGCAAGTACAAAATTTGAATGGAACAGCAGGAGCAGAATGAAGGAATAGACAATGGTTGACAAGTCTATTGACAAGACGCGACTCTGCATCACAAATGACAGAGGCGCTTGAATGTTCACTTAGCTTCGAGAAGTGTACAGCGGGAGCATGAGGTTCAGGCGAGTGGGATCCAGAGGCGGACCTAGAATAAAATTTTTGTTTGATTTGTCTGGCATTATGTAAATAAAAATTTCGGTCCATTAAAAAATTTGTTCCTGAGATCGCTACCAATATAACTGCCTGATTCTGATTGTAGCCTTTACACATTGATAACATCCTTTCGAAAAATGTTCACTTGTAGAAGCTTTACCCCTTTCCACTTTCCAAACAACTTTCCTCAGAAGTTCCCAGCAGCAAAGCGACCCAGTATAAAAATGTCACGAAACAATTGAGCATATCCACTATTTGCACAACAATCGGCAACAGCGGAATATAGGAGAAAGCCGCGCGTAATTTGCGTTCAGCCGCATGCTGAGCGCTGCAACTGCGGTTGAGTCAATATTTAAATCGTTTATTCCGCAATCGAGTCGAGTTCGATGGATGCGTTATATGTGTGTGTGTGTGTGTGTGTGCGTAAAAGCAAACAAGTGAACAAATTCATTACAAGAGAATTATCTACATATACAATACAAATACAATGCATTGCCTGTCGACAAATCTTTTGGAATTGAGCTTCCATATCCGCACCCCACCACCAATAAGGGATGCTGGCAGCAAATACTTACAGCCAAACACAAATACAAATGCTAATACCTCGAAGCAGAAGGCATTAGCGCTTTCGGTGCTCTAATCGAGACGCACAGTTGCCGCAATGAAAATGAGCAAGCAATCCGCCCCACTGCTGCCACCTTCAAACCGGCGGCTGCTCATAACTGCTGCGTACAATTTTACCTTCTTCTCATTGTCCTACCTACTGAGTCTTCTCCTCGCGCTGCTTGTGCTGCGCTATGGTATGCAACTGCTGCTAACGAAGCAGTTTTCCTGTAACGCTCACGTTCATTATTATTTTAATTGGCCAAATGTAAATATTTGCTCACCTTTAACCCTTTTTAATAAAGTTAAGTGGTTGCTGTGCTGGCCCAACGCAAAAGTAGAAGATGCTGCAAATATTTGCGTTTGATTTGGCAAGTTACTACAAATTAAGTGGATCTGAGAATGTAGCTTATTGCAGCTTACATAAATTTATCAATAGATAATAACAAGATATCACAGTTTCCCAACTCGTCGTGCAAATTATTAAGTTAAAATGTCATCAATCAATTCAGATTTGATAAACATGTTTAATCTAGAAAATTTCACATTTCAGTTAAACAATTAAACATAATTTTGTCTTGTATTAATGTTACACAGAAAAATCGACTAAGGCAAAAATAGTACATATTAATTTCTGTAAAATAAAATTTTTGACTTACTCCTAAATCTTACAGTTAATATAGATAGGTTTAAAAGCCTTCATAAAGCAAACTTTCCCAGCTTTAAATTAGGTCAGGTAGGTTAGGTTATGCTGGCTGTCTAAAAGGCCACGCATAGACCCTGTTGGGTCCTTAGCGATGCCAGTTCGAATTCCGTCAATTGCCAATTGTTCGAATCGAATAACGGATTGTTCGCGCTACAATATAGTTTAAAGTTGTCCAATAGTATTAGTATATCCGCCAACGTCCACTTAGTGTAATGAACTACTAAATTATTTTAAATAATGAAATTCTTCGCAATGCTACACAGTGGAGAATGAAGCATACAATTAACAAATTTCCTCACCTAATTAAACTAAATCTTCAAAAAATGCCAGTGGTCTAAGTCAACAGCGTAGTCATTCTCAGTCATTTCTGTTAGGGCAAATGTTAAGAAGAGCCAGTAAATTGTACTTGCCTAAGTAAGCTTCACACCGTTAAGGGATGAAATGCAGGTCTTTAAAGTTAATGGGCCATTTGCACCCTCACGAAAGGACGAAAGGCACACTCAACGGAAATTGATGTGGAACCGGCAATGTAAGCGTTGACCTGTCAAATGTCACTTTAAATAACAAGTTCATAAACGATTCCCGCCCACGAGAGTGCTATCACACAGATAAAGTTAATTTCAATTTAATTGCGTAGACAATGTGGTGCGAAATCGCAAGTAACTAGACACGAAGTTCTGCTTCAGAAATACTTGCTCATAGAAAGACGAATGCTGAAATTATGCAAATTGTGAAAAGATGCAGTACGTAAATTTTTCTAATAAAACAAAACATTGATGATTTGCAAAGTTATTCTGCTGACACTCATATAATCTATATGTAATGATATCTTGATTAAAACGAAAATCAATTCTATACTTCCAAAATGAACGTCTATGAAGATGCTAGTAGCCAGAATAGTATTCTATCAGACATGCACAAACAGTTAAATAAAGTTTCAGCTACTTGGAGGCTGGGCAACAAACAAAGTCATAAATTAATCAAAACTTTATTTATAAACATGTTGCTGAACTTTGTTGACACACTTAGATGCGATATCAAAGGTTACTGAGCAAGTGAGCCGCAAGATGTGACTTATGGCTTGGGCTGCCGAGCAAGTAACGCAAGCACCATCTATCCAACAATAAATAAATAAAGTGACATATTTTGCTTTCTCGTCCGCCTCCTTGTTGTGCATTCAATCGCCAGCAAGGTGCGAAAGAGTCAAATGGCTCCGGCACCCCTTCGAAATTGGTTATTGTTGTTGCTGCTATTGATATATTGCGACCATGTTTCAAATTTATCGCCTCCGCGCGGCAATGATCATTCGATAATTCCACCCCATAAAACTGAAATATACGCAACATAACATCCTTAGGTGAGGTTTGAGTTGCAGTGAGTTCCCGGTCCCCTTACCCTCTGCTTAATAGCCCTAGTCCACGTGCTGGTAGTACCTACATTAATTTAGTAAATAAAATCTCGTCCTAAATAACACAAACCTAATATGCATTTCCAAAGCGGCATTTTAAACATGAACACATTTGAGTGGTCTTTAATAACTGTTTTATTGTTGTCATTGGCTCAATGTAGAATTTTTATTGACTCAATGGAATTTTCAACATTGGCCCAATGCATGATTTGCATTAGCTCGAAGGATAATTAGATAAGCCAAGATAAATTAAGTAATTTTTTTTAATTTTTTACGACTTCTGAACATATTCGTAGAAAGTTTACCTTCGAAACGCGCGTTTTAGAGTATGTTTTTACATTTCATCAAAAAAGGACTAAAATTGCCCATAACAAGTAAGGAAGCATCCGTCTGGTTTCACCGACTCTACACCAAGTAACCCAGTGGGGCGATAACACTTAATATTTATTATATCTAAACTACAACTTTTGCATATTATTTATACGTATGCGTTTCAATAAAGTCATGCATGCATAAAAATGTAAGTTATTCGAAAGCACTTCGTAACTTACTCTTTATTGCATGTCTAATTTAGAGAGCATTGGTATATGTATCAGACAAAAAATTCCAAAAATTGTTTCCATTTATTTGTATTGGCTTCAAAAATTATTTACATAACCGAAAAAATATAAAAAAATTTACCGAAATGGGTACGCATTTTAAGTATGTATCTTCTTGAGCAAGTGTAAGAACCAGCTGCCCTGCTTCCATTTACAGACGAACATTTGTTTGAAACTTGTAATTTGGATGAATTGGATAATCCCAAGACCGACGATGACTTTGAATATTTGCCATGTCAGCGAAAGTATCGCATGCGTCCGGAAGATGAGATCAGTTTGGATAGTATTTTTTCGGCCCTTCTGTCAATGATTGAACCCACTGAGGTTCAGTTCCGGAAATGCTCCTGGGACATCGACGCCAAGGATATGTACAACGAGAAGCAAGCCATAATATTCGACGAGAATTTGTACATATCGAAGTTGAAGGACACGAACTGTAAACTCTCCGAGACGAATAAGGTGTTCCTCGAGCGCGAGCTGCAACAGATTGGTGAATACTGTCTCAACATTGAGGAGAGCTACGATGGCTTTGTGGTAATCAGTCGCAGCAAAATGGTTAAGGGCAAGAAGAATGAGAAATGCGGCCACTGTCTGAAGGGTAAATATGATAACAAATTTGTGCTGTTAGCGGAAAAGCGTATAGAATTCGACCACATCGATAATGCTCGAATCGTAAGTGAAAACACGGCGGTAATTCTTCCGACCGGACCGTCAATAAAATGTGTCTATTTAATTTTATTTGCAGGAGAAATCCTTGAATGCACGCACAAACGATGACACACTAATTGCAATACGCGGCACCAAAATCAATGGTGAATCGCAGAAGTTCAGAGCGAAAATCAACATTAAAGGACGCGAAGATATCTTCATACTCGACGGCGGAATCATGTTACTAATGCGGCATTTGATAATCAACAAATTTACGGGAGAATTTCAGTATTATTCCATGAATTTATTTGGTAAGTGGGATCTATATATATACCATATAAAGCTCGTGTAACATAAGCCCCCTCTTATATCCTTGTGCCTTTAAAATATCTTAACATTTGTGTTTTTTCCCAACTTAGGTAAAGTAATGCGTTGCGTGCTGCACATTCACGCTGAACGTAAAAAAATCCGCATCTTTTACCGAACCTTTACCAACACAATTTATGTAACCAACACTCAATACTTCAACGATCAGCCGCAGGAAGTAGCAGAAAGCTATCTCACCGTAGAGGGCAAAATAGTGCTACACTTCTGGCATGGCTACACTTACCTGCTGCACTCCATCCGGGCGCCCCTCAAGGCGCCGGAAAGAATACTTCCCACACTCGAGCTAATGTGGAAGGCCGACAATTTGCTCTTCAAGAAATACCAGTTAGAGAAGAAACTCAACTATGAAAATGCCTTGGAGTATCTGAACGCGCACCCGGAAGTGTCTGATTATCTGTGGGACTACGTGCTCACGCTGCTCAAATACAAGCCAACTCATATATTCGAATTTACTGTGAAGTTCTTTCAAAGCATGAAAAGTACATTTTGAGTTCGCTGTGTCCTGGCCGATGTAAGCACGCGCTCATTGACGACGGTAACTGGGGCTTTCAGTTGCTTCCGAAACACATGAGCATTTGTTTATGTTGTCTAAATAAACTGAAAATTTGTCGTTTTTGTTTGATTTGAGAAAAATCTTGCTTGTATTTTATTGAGATTTAATCAAGTTTTTTTTGTAAGGAAAATTTTAATATGGCCGATCATGAAGGTCAGAAACAAATAGAGAAGGTGAGTGTCTTAAAGATAGTATCTTAATGGTTATGACAACTTGCCACTTATGTATAGGAACCAACTGAAGCAGCGCAGATGCTTCCAGACGATCCTAAGGAAGGAAAATTTGCAGTAAGTGTGGTTGCCTCTGTGGAAAATAGTCTCTAATCGCCAATTGTCTGCACAGCTATCTATAAATCCGCATGCCGATGAATTTAATAATCCGCCCTGTTATTTGCCTCAACCGGGTGATGAGCTACCAAACAAGGATCATCTGGAGCCGATGGGACCAATTGGTCCCTGGGCTACTGGCAAAGTGGACTGGAGTCCAATGGCTGGCTTGACAGGAACGCGACCTGTCGTAGATCGATACTCAATTACACGCTTCAGCCCGAATGAGTGGCGCGCTAAAAATCTGGAAATTGTGAAGCAGACGAATACGATTTTCGACAAGGAGCTCAAGTAAGTATGCCTAGGAGAATATTCAACTCCTAAGGATCTACTCACATGACTGTTTTTTTTATAGAAATCAGTACAGTTCTAAAACTGCTTTGATGCGCGTATGCGCGCTTGTGGAGAAAACCCAGGCTGATACGACCACAAATTTGAGGCAACGCGCTCAGCTGGTCGGCAAATGGAAGACAACCTTGGAGAATGCAATACGCGCAATGGCGGATGAGATTAGCACTATGGAGGAGGAGCGCGTACGATTGAAGAAGTCCCTAGTCATACTTGGAGTTCCCGAATCTATTGGTGAGTTGGTTTTCTGTCCTTGATATGCTGAAATCTATTTTCCACTGACATTTCATAGTCAAGGAGTGCATTGAAAAGCGAGCCGGACGTCCGGACACTGAGCTTGTGCGCGACCAGCCCGAAGAGGAGCTCGTAAATGAGTTGGCTCTTATTGCTGAAATTCGACAGCTATTAAACAAAACGCTCGAAGATTTCGGACAGCAGCAAGTGGAAAACCGCACAGCGCGTCAACGCTTGGAATACGATTGGAGCGATAAGAGGGAGGCTTACGAAATAGATTCCATAAATATTGGGCTAAACAATAACTCGAGGCTAATAATGTTTCGTCCAGGCGCCATACGTCAACCGCCCGAGTAATTTTTGAAACTTAACTTATAAGCTCAAATTGATGGAAATGTTTCTTGCACCCTTTTAGGCAAGCTTCCGAGCAATATTGGGAACACTTCAGTAAAGAAACCTTGGAGGAGTGCGAGGCATGCAGACAGAAATCGGTAATAATCGGGGACTAGGGTATTAGGCACTGGCTTATTATGCTAAATTGATTTGAACTCAAGGTCAAGCTCAGGCTAACTTTGAACTCCATTATGCTGAATGCAGCTAGGGATATACGAACCCAGGCCGATGTGGTTGAGAAAGCTTTTGTGGCACGCATTAATTGCACACAGGAGAATCTACAACGTTTTGAAAACGATTTGCGAGAGGTAAGTCATTAAAATTTTTCTCCCTTAATTCATCGAACGGCGAATGCCAACTTCTTGAAAATGCAGTGTCTACAAAAACTGGCTGAAACCGAAACACGCATCGACAAACTTCATCAAGCTGTACGCAGCTTTGATGCTGCCATGAAGGTGGCTCAAACACGCATGGATAACCGAAGCTATCGCCCAAATGTCGAAAATTGTCGCGACTTCGCTCAGCAGGACCTTATCGACGAGGTGCATACAATACAGAGTGGAGTTACAGCTATGCTGGCTGAACTGGACCAAGCCGAGAACGTGAAGAACGAGCTCATGCAAACGCGTAGCAAATTGGAGCGCGAAATAATGCTCAAACGTCGTACACTGTGGCTGGATCGCGATCGTTGCATGCTGCTGAGATCACATTATCCCTCAGCCAATGCCCTCAGTGGTTCTACAAATATGTAACTTCTCGAACATATCGAACATATAAAATTATATTGATGGACTTAAATAATCATCAACTTATAAATGAAGATTGTGTTTATTGTCATCTATCCAATTCCCACTTAGAAGAATACGAACCAAATATAATTTTCTACACCTCACTGGTATAGTAATAAGATATGCTAGCAGTAACCCGTCAACAATTTCGAACGACTCAAAAGTATGCCTAGCTTTCTTACTTTAATTTGTGTGTGCATAATCCATTTTGTCCATCTGTCTCTATCATTCCGTCCGTCTGTTCGGGACAGCTGAAGAGATAGAACCAGTCATGTGAGTTTAATAACAGTGACACAAAGCCTTTCCTAGTCAAAAAATTTTAAATTATAATCATCTCTCAAGAGTACAGTTCACAGAAGCCGTCTTCTACAAAGTTATGTACATACATATTTGTAGACAGGTGAGCAAATATTTACATTTTTTAAATGTTTAAAAAATATCTTTCGGTAATTGCTTTCGGTATTAATGTTTTTTCCATATTACATTTTATATAGTTAAGTGTTTCATATAAGTTTCTCACAAAATTCTAGAAAATATATCCAAGCTGCTGCAGATCCTTTTGTATTATCGTATTCTCAACAAGATTGTCGAGCCACATTGTGCAGGGGTAGTCATCGTGCACTCCACCATATCTGAAAAGAAAGAAACAATACTAGTATTTCATATAACAGCAAAATCGTTTTGCTTACCGCTTCGGCAAATGATCAGGACTAATGTGTTTGTGCAGAGAAGCCATATCCGATCCATGTATGAAAAGCTTTTCCCGCATTGTTGCATTCAAGAAAGGTTTAAATATATTGAAAGCTGCATTAAACACCCAATTTTGATTCACGATGTGAAGAGCCGATGTTCGTATTGGCATGGAAGTCTAAATTAGTAATAGGTATATAATATTATACAAAAGCAAAGTTATTTGAAGTATGTATACGAAACAATTGAGCACACTCACCACCAACAACGCTATCATTTTTTGTGCCACACTCGGGCTTAAATGAAGCACGTGATTCAAGGAGAGATCCTCTAAGTCGAATATACCAACTCCTCCTACTACTTGAGCTATCGGCTCCAAAGAGCCTAACTCCAACAGAATGATTGAGGCACGAAATATATCGTCGACGCTTACTATATTGGGCTTCCAAGCGCCATAACGGTAAATCAGAATGCGATGTCCATGTTGATCCCTGTAAGGAGTTACGGTCAGAATGTCCGCATCGCCAATGTGTTTCAAATCCAAAGGACGCACTTTCTCATAGTAGGATATGTTTTGCTCTCGAAACTTATAATAGTTGCAGATCTGTAGAAAAATATAAATATAAATGCAATAATTTTCCAAAATACTTCATTAGGAACTAACCAATTTGTAACTGGCTTCGATATTCCAATAACGTGAGCGCAAAAATTTCTGCAAGTAATCGTCATCCATTCGGTGTGGCTGGCAGGTTTTGTGCTCTGCAAGAAACCAGGTTATGTATCATATAAAACGTTTCTTGAACATTTTTAAACAGCATGTCATTTAAAAAGATCAAACCTAGAATGTAACTGCGAAATTCGGCAATGGCTTGCGGCTTTGTATCCTCGCATTCGCCCTGTTCAATAGCAATTTTCCGAATATCGTCAGGCAAATCAGGACTCACATCTATTTCATGTTTGACTTGCACTCCCGGCATATTCGTTCAAATATGGTATCTGTAAAGGAAATCTGATAGTTAGATTGAATAATTTCATTATTATTATTATGAATAGAGTACATACTACCATTTGGAGTTTAATTAGCTTATTAACGTTTAGGAAATTAGCTTATTAACGTTTTTACTTAATAAATACTAATACTTAGTCGTCATAAATAAAGTCTCCCAATAAACCAACTCAACGGCTATGTAATATATGTACATATATTAATTCATTTCTAAAAATGCAACCAATAATCTAGTATGATTCAAGTACGGGTTCGAAGTCCTATTCAATGTAAACTCGTGCGGCTATTGTGGCTTTCATATTGCGACATTGTAAATATTTCTTTAACAATACTTATTTGTTCATACAGGGTTTCATATTTACTTCAGGCCCTAAAATTACGTTCTTAGCCCATATAAATTATACATTAGGTTAATAAATAATAAATAACTGGCACAACCGCCCCGCGAACGAGGCTTAGGCCTAGCTTTCTCGCATTAACTTGTGTGTGCTTGTTATATTTTTGCACAAGTTAACGGGACCTACTCTTTACCGAATCCGAACGGGTTTTGAGAAGCTTTTCATGGCAAAGATTATTCTCGGAGAATTTCCAATTCACCGCAAGAAGTGGCGCCGCGCAAAGAAACAATTTGAAAACAAATTTTCTTTTTTATTAAATGTTGCCCGGACCGGGAGTTGAACCCAGGTCCTCCGCATCAGCGACCAAGCACTTAGCCCACTGAGCCACCACGGCGCCTGCATTTGGTTAGCGCGGAATATAATACATATATGCCAATCTATTAAAGTTAATTAATTAATTGGTTAGTTCAAAAAATGTGTGCGATTTATTTGTAATATATCTTGCAAACTTATTTACTCATAATAAGCTAATCCTTTGTTACTAGAGAAGGAACAAATAAACAGACAAGAAAGCGATCTAATAAAAACGTTTTAAAAAGAGGTATTGAAAAGATGATTTCGAGATGTAATAAATGTGCTATTGGGGGTTTACATTGAGAATTACAAAATATATGAACACAACACCCCTCGTTTTATTTGGCTAGGAAATGGAGTTCTTCAGATTTTCTCAATTCATTACAGGTAACTCCAATATGTATACAAATATTGTAAGCTTTATATTAGGTTCACATCCGGTATGTATGTTTGTATGTATGTAGTGGAATCTAGTAATCAATTTTTCACCCACTTCCCGACTACTTAGAGATCTGAAACTTTGCATACATGCGTAACCACCATGACAATGCATGAATCAATAAATTTTATGGGCGTAGGATAAGGGGCGTGGCACTTTTTTATCAACTCCAGATTTGTGTATAACTTTAGAACTACACATCACACATCAATGAAACTCGGTAGGAACTTACTACATATCCATATCCTTCTACTGAGAAAATAAGGCGTGCACTGGATAAGGGGGCGTGGCACCGCCCATACAAACCAAATTTTTTATCTCGATTAGCTTTGGAACTAAAGGTCGTGCAGCATTGAAATTTCGTATGCAGTCGCCTCTTGGATGTGTCGTCCCACTGGTAAAATTTTATGGGCGTAGGATAAGGGGACGTGGCACCCCCCATACAAACAAAATTTTTGATCTCGATTTGCTTTGGAACTAAAGGTCGTGCAGCATTGAAATTTCGTATGCAGTCGCCTCTTGGATGTGTCGTCCCACTGGTAAAATTTTATGGGCGTAGGACAAGGGGCGTGGCACTTTTCAAGCAACTACACACTTGGGCTTCAGTTTATAATTATAGGTACACCACACATCAATGAAAAACGATAGGAACTTACTTGCCGCGCCCTGCTGCCAAAACAACAACAACTCATCGCGCCACAAATATGCCACGAATATTAGGGTCGATCACTGCCGTATTATTTGTTAAATTGAGGATATGACATATGACGATAGGTAACACTGTGAATACCCTAAATATTGTGTACTGCTCTGCAAGTTTAAAATTCTTTTTGCGAAAAATTTCAGAGCTCTAAAATTGAATTTCTGGAAGACTAAAAAGTAGAAAATAAAATTATATAAAACAAAACTTTTTAAAAATAAGCTTTAATGTACTAAAAAGTAGAAAATAAGTTGTTTCCAAGTCACCTGTATCTTACTATTAATAAAAGCTTGTGCGCTCAATATCCATATTCAAAATATCTTTCATTACTAGAATCTATTTGCAAAAAATTATTTAAATAAAATATTGTGGTAACTGTTTGACAAATATTGAACACATGAGCGCCCCAAGCTTTTAGGGATAGTAAGATACAGGTGACTTGGAAACAACTTATTTTCTACTTTTTAGTACATTAAAGCTTATTTTCAAAAAGTTTTTTTTTTATATAATTTTATTTAAATTAGCAAATGACTTTAAACAAATTTAAATTTTTAACGGTATAAAGGCGTTAAGAAATTTTAAGACAATATTTGCATCTTTAATACTACTTCACTACTTATATTATGTCATTTATAGTATTTTAATCACACTGTATTATTCTGACTTTCTAAATCGAACAATTTAACAATCCGCTGCCGTTATTAAAAAAATGACTCATGTTCACCATCATAATTACATGTCTACACTTGATTCAAGTTTAACAAGATTTATATCTAAATTTTTACACAAGCTTGGTTCGATTTTAAACAATTGTTTATTGTAATTAGGGATTTTGAATATGGCTTCAATATGCAAGCTAATTTTGAACGATGCGCAATTTCGCATGGAAATAAATTTAATGCAGTTTGAAACAACTTTTTCGACTCTGACCGAATTTACATACTACGGAATTTAACTGATGAATAATTTGGCTGCCATTATACCTTAAGATGAAAAATGTCAGTTCGTTGATCTAATTTATTTATTTATTTATTTCAAATTCATCAATTAGAGTACAACTCAAATAGATTACTAAAACTAGGGTATAAATACTATGTATATATATAATTATGCACAAAAAATACTTATAATCAATCAATCACAATTCGACCAGCGTAACACCAGATTTAGTTTAGACTTAAAGCTCTCCCTAGAATTGCAGAATATATCTAAATTTTTACAAAATTGGTTAGTCTGCCTTAGACATCGCGTAAGCGGTTCATTGAGACTAAAGTTAGTCTTATGACAAGGTATGTAAAACATGTTGCTAAATCTGAGGTTCCGAGCAGGGCAATTGAAAAGTAATAGTTCTAGCAATACGTGGCATTTGATGTGGTTCGTAACTATGTCTCTAATAAACATTACCGAGGAAATTTTTCTTCGCGTTTCTAATGTTGGCATTGCCAACAAAAGGCATCTACTTTTGTATTCAGGCATACTGCAATTCCAATGAAGGGAGTGAATGGCATACCTAGTAAAGCGTTTCTGAACCTTCTCAATCCTTAAGGAACAACCTGGATAAAACGGGTCCCAAATGATGCTGCAATACTCCAGATTCGATCTTACGAATGCGAAATATAAGCTCTTGAGGGTAAAGAGATCCTGAAATTCATTTGAATTCCTCATTACAAAGCCAAGCATAGACCTAGACTTGGAAATCATAAAGTCTATATGTTTAGAAAAAGACATTTTCGAAGTGAAGATGACCCCTAAGTCTTTCTTTTCATAAATTTTTGTGAGGGCAGCAGTGCCTATATTGTATTGGAAATCAATTACATCTTTACGTCTACTGAAGGACAAACATTGGCATTTATCAGCATTTAGTGGTAAAGAGTTAGCATCACACCATGATTGCAGTCTTGATAAGTCCTCTTGAAGTTTAATACAGTCAGATACGGTCTCTATGCAACTGAATATTTTCAAGTCATCTGCATACATCAGGCAACGTGATGTCAAGAAAACGTCGGGGATATCATTGACAAAGATCAAGAACAGTAATGGTCCGAGATGGCTGCCTTGGGGTACACCAGAGGTAACTTTAATAATATCTGATTTAAAATTATTAATGCGAACGAATTGGATCCTATCGGTGAGGTAAGATGCAAACCACTTAAGCATACTTGAATGGAATCCAATTGATTCCAGCTTTGCAGTTATTTCTTGGAAGGCATTAAATTGTTTCTTGCTCTGTTAACGCATGGTCTTTTTATAAGCTTTCTATTAACTTCACTTTGCGCGGTATGTCAGTCAGTGGTATGTCGTCAAATCTAGTAATCAATTTTTCACCCACTTCCCGACTACTTAGAGATCTGAAACTTTGCATACATGCCTAACCTAGAGCCCAATACATGAATCAATAAATTTTATGGGCGTAGGACAAGGGGCGTGGCACTTTTCAAGCAACTACACACTTGGGCTTCAGTTTATAATATAGGTACACCACACATCAATGAAAAACGATAGGAACTTACTTGCCGCGCCCTGCTGCCAAAATAGCAACAACTCACCGCGTCACAAATATGCCACGAATATTAGGGTCGATCACTGCCGTATTATTTGTTAAATTGAGGATATGACATATGACGATAGGAAACACTGTGAATACCCTAAATATTGTGTACTGCTCTGCAAGTTTTAAATTCTTTTTGTGAAAAATTTCAGAGCTCCAAAATTGAATTTATGGAAGACTAAAAAGTAGAAAATAAAATTATATAAAAAAATAACTTTTTAAAAATAAGCTTTAATTTATTTAATGTACTAAAAAGTAGAAAATAAATTGTCTCCAAGTCACCTGTATCTTACTATCAATAAAAGCTTGTGCGCTCAATATCCATATTCAAAATATCTTTCATTACTAGAATCTATTTGCAAAAAATTATTTAAATAAAATATTGTGGCAACTGTTTGCCAAATATTGAACACATGAGCGCCCTAAGCTTTTATGGATAGATAGTAAGATACAGGTGACTTAAAAACAATTTATTTTCTACTTTTTAGTACATTAAATAAATTAAATCTTATTTTTAAAAAGTTTTTTTTTATATAATTTTATTTCATTGCAAAATGTTTGTAAAGCAATTTAAGTTTGTTTATAACTTTCTATACGGTTTATAGATCTTCAATAAATTTTGATAGTTTGTACAGTTTTATATCTCACATGCCCACGCCGAGCTAGCCTACTCTTACTATATACGAGTTTTCAATTTTTAAAATAGTAGTAGATAGGATAATACGTCTCAGCATCTCAAGCGCATCTTGTTAAGTTACGCATTACACCCTTTTTTGGAGGCACCTAACAATGCGCGGTTGCAGAGCATATTATCAAGGAGTTCGGGGGTGTTTGTTTTCAGAAGCTCAAGCTGCATTTGGTGCTCTATGATATGGAGATAAAACAAAGTACTTATGGACTTTAGAACATTACAAAACCAGCAAAAATATCAATCCAAATTATTTTTAACTAATGTAGTCAATACATAATCGTTTTCGCTACGAATGACCTGAATTCCAAATTCTGTTAGAGAAACCATATAAAAACAGAATAACTCATTAAAAAAAACACTTTCTAATTGTGTCACTGTATACATATAGGGAAGTCAGTTCTGCTTGATAGTCTTTTTGCAGCTACACATTGTTCGTTGGTACAAATTTTTCGCCCAGACACAAAAATTTAAAGGCACTAAATTATTAAATCGTTATTACAAAATATCACAAAAATTTTGTTAGCGGACTCGAGTTTTCCAACTAAACCGAAAAATCAAATGTTTGTACTTTTTATGGTTTTTCAAAATTTTCTTCTCCTTGCCCCCGAATACTTTTTCTGTTTTCTTATTTTGTGATGTCTATTTTCCTAACATCACCAAAATCAGCCTCGTCCTGCAATTTGTTCTTGGACACGCCCATCCCATGATGTTCAATAGATCTGACACTAAGTGGAGCGGTGTTCCCTTGTCCGTAGGGTACTTTGTGTCACTGACCGTATTTACAATGCGCAAAGTTCACTGATAAGAACGCTTCTGTAGTTCTGCGTTTTAAGAAAATATCTGATGCGAGTTTTAAAACGCGTTCAACTCCGAATAGTGCAACGTTTCGTCGCCAAAGATCGAGCTCAACTAGAAGTAGAACGATGTTTTTGAAGCTCGGAAGCTGCGTCTGACAACTGATCGAGCGTGAGTAAAGCGGCGGCTGGCAAGCGCGCTCAACTAACTCATCGCGATCTTTATTTTTGCCCGTTTAGCTTTAAAACTTTTTATCAGAAGTGGAGGGTGCAGTATTGGTAACTGACGCGACATGTGAAAAAACACATTAGCGGCGCATCACTATGGCGCGCATGGGCAAAGGGCAACTAGACAGCCGATTTTCAGGGAAGAAGCCGGGTTGTTATGTGCTTTAAGTGCCGTGTACATTTTACGAGAATGCAATTAATCGTTTACCATGTAAACATATAATATAAAAACAAACAGTTTTATACATAAAACAAATAAATAATTGGCGCAACAGCCCGCGAAGGAGGCTTAACCCGAGCTTTCTCGCATTAACATTTATACATATGTATGCATACACATATTTAAGCCATGTGCTATGCATACATATATATAAGTACATATACTCTTTACAATTCACATAAAATGTATGCATGTGAGAAAACATCAACTTAAGGTCACTCACTACGTCAATGAAGTTGAACCGCAACCGTTTGGGAATACTTAACGTCATACGAACAGCGGTGCACAGTGCAAAGAGTTCATATATGTAGCGATAAAAATATGAGAGCTGCCGTAGAGTAGCATCATTCCATTTTAATTAAAAAATTTGCAAACATACCAAATTATAACGAAATCGAGGAATGAACATGCCAACCTCTCATTTAAAGCAATTATAAAAATGTATAAAGAAAACGACGTCGAAATTTGAAACAAACATTTTCCTCTTTTAGTGGCCTAACTTTTTTGGTTTCAACATTTCGACAGCATCTAAAGCAGCACTAGGTTTGCAACCATATGTTGAAACGCTAGTCGCTACTTAAAATATAAAAACTATGTATACCGAAAAATATATATTTTTTAGTTCGTTCCTGACAAGCAAATTTTATTTTCGGCTTATGTTCTTTTAATTTTATTTTGTTCAACAGATTAATAAATTACAATACGGGAGAAGAAAAAGCATTCTCAACTGAGTCCGTTCTTACATATGTATGTACATATGTGTGTGTATGTACTTTGATAAATAGTTGAATTTCATACAATAATCTAAGTTGATGGGTTGGTTTTTCAGAAGTTCTATTTGGCCTTATATTGATGTTATAAATGATCCATTTATTTTGTGTATTGTAAGGTTTTCAATGTAGCAGTGGATGGGCTTATATAATATATGTATGCATCGGTAAAAAATTCTTGTGCGTATTGGTGTGAAGTTCTTTTTCTTAAAAACTGGACTGGACTGTCAAAAAATTATCACACTTAAAAAAATCAAAGTATTGACCTTGCAATTTGATATTTATAGCCACATTCGTTCCACTGTGCGTTGTACCCCGTTTGATCTCTCAATCGATCAGCAGCAGCTGAGTCACACTGCTACAGTCAGGTGTGCAGTGAAAAGCGTAGCTTTGGGTGATTCGCACGTACATTTTGTTGCAATATTATTTACATGTTTCTAATGGAAGTTCTATATATTGCACATACATAAGTCTGTAGTATATATTTTGCAAACTGGATGCTACTTAACAGCAATTACCAGAATTCTTTCAACATTTAAAAAAAAATACATATATGCGAAGTTTAATTTATTAAAATTTAAAGCCATTTTAATATATTTCATTGATGGCATGTGTTGATCAATTTAAAAGTCTGGCCTTTATTAATCTCAAATCCTAAGCAAACCGTTTCTGATTGCTTGTACCTGTATCTACAAGTAATATACAGTATATTGACGTACAATAATTTGTTCTCAGAGCATACGTGTATGTTTTTTATTTCCGTAGCAGCCACAGAGCACTGCTCTCCCATGACCATGGCGCACGTTTGATCGATACAAGTCCAAGTGCAGCTGAAGATGATTCGCGCCGCAGCAGTCTTGGCCGTTTTTTGTTTTGCACCCCAGAAATCTTTCGTTGCTTCAAGGTCGAAAACAAATATATCTGTGCACGGTTGCAAAACTAGATTTTGTCAGTGGTTATGTGGTTATTGTCTGCTTTAGGCTGCTTCGACGCTAAAAAAGAAGCACTAAAAGAAATTATTAAAAGTTAAACAGGCTGGCGAAAGAATCGAGATTGTCTGAGTTGAAGTTTTTTATAAAGCAAGTCGACTTTCCCGACATAGTAATACCCTTCAATAGTCGAGTAGGTTATGTTGACGTCTATGCTTATTATTCAGATGCCAATCAGCAGATGTAGTCATATGGATACACAGTCATTCAGCGGGTATATATGTATGTACATATACACATACATATATACATATGATATATATAAGCATATACATATGTGTATTTTGATTCACATTTATAGAGGACAGCATACGTCATTTCAATCTATTTAATTCTGTTTTAAATCTAATCGAAAAAGTTTAACCAATGATTTATATTTTTGATGAAAAAAAGGAGCAATTTTTTTGATTTCACATAAAAATATTTACATATATGATATTTTTAATATCCTCTTGGTTGCAAATTTAAAAAAATTATTTTTTTGATCCCTGAAAACATTTGTTGTAGCTGCTGTAAAATCAGCGATTTTTAAAATCTTTTATTATGGAATTGTTGGCATAAATTTTGCTAGTATTCTAACAGTTGACTTATTTTTGAGTATAAAAGAGAACAAAGCGACCAACCGAAAACTATATACATACATACATATATGAGCTGTTATTTTTGAAAGTGAAATAAGTCCACTTTCTGTTATTGCGAGCATAGTGTAATTATATCAAGTGAACCAGATAGCTTGAAGTACCCTAGCTTGTCAAAAAATTTTTTGATTTTTCTTTTCTCCTTCTTCGTTATATGTCTTAACCCATCCGAGACATTAGTACAAAAAAGTTACTCAACATTTTTACCATGCAATTTTTATTTTCAGTAATGAAAGTATTAATAACCAGCAATTGTTTTGAAGGAACCGCAAATGGTCCCAATCGCCTTTTCTTACTGCCTTCTCAAAATGGTTAGCGCAAACACGCGCTGAGGATGAAAAAGTGGTATTGCATACTCTTAACCACTTTCGTCGCAAATCTTCATCCTTTGGCAGCGAAAACATCGGCACCGCTGCATCGTAAGTGCTTTTGCACAAATAGCAAGAGTTCGGCATTGATATTTTTTTCTTTTTACTTTTTTCTTCAAACGCAAACTCAAAACACAAACTGAAAACGGGTTAATATTTTTGACAACGCAACTGACAAGCTAGGGTACGAGAATAGAATGTCATTGCTATCTGGTTCACTTGATATTATTACACTATGATTGCGAGATATTTAATTGTTTACATTTCACTCTCAGTGTCAATACTATTAAAGGGGTGTTTGCAGCTCTCAAGAAAAGCGAAAACTCCATATAAAAAAACGCCAACAAAATGCTCAAGAAATTTCCTTGCGTCAAAATTACTTGACCCCTATTGCAGCTCTCAAGAAATCTGCTACGAAATTTACTACTTTTTTCCAGTGGAAATGTGCATAGGGTAACTCAGGTTTTGGCAAGGAATAATGTTTGAAACAGGGTAGGAAATCCCCGTACTTTCGTACTGATTTGGGTACATTTTTATTTTTTGGGTACGCGTTTTATTGCCCCAGAGTACGTTTTATTTTTCGGGTACGCTTTTCATTTCTCAGGGTACGTTGAGATATCAACACTGTAGGGCGAATGCGAGGAGGCAACGAATCTTGTGAAATGAGCACGCGAACAACGAGACAAAAACAAATAGTGAGGAATACGAAGTGGCGGGTACGAAAATTATTTTGGTACCATCGTACTCGATTTTCCATACAAAACTCCATAGAAAATATGATACAAGAGTACGAAAATTTTGGTACCCGTACTGTTATTGTTTACATTTCAGAATGAGTCAAATATCATTTTTATATGAAAATGAACGATTTTTGTGGAATTTGAAATGCATTTGCATTCAGATGAATAAACCTAATAAAACTGCATAAAGTGTTGCAGATGTCAACTTCTGCCCTTGCATTTCCATCAAATTAAAACCAAAACGAATTTCAAAGTTAAATCTTTATTGATAAAAAACACTAAATACACATATCTTTAGTTATACATTTGTAGTGACCACATTTGGCATTATAAATAAGAAAAAAGGTGTGCATGACATTACTTTAATAACAAATTATATGCGCTTGAAATAATTGCGCCAAAAAGAGCACAACTTTGTGTTAATATTTACTGCATATTGCAGAATTTTCGTATAAAATAAAAGGCACACACACAAAATATAGATATATAACTTCACTTCCCCGGAATTTCATCGCATGACACTTTCGGAGTGTTTAATTATTCGAAAACGTATCACTTTATTTTAGCTGCGCGCGGCCCGAGATTTTGTTCTTTGACTGCAAGATTCTTCATGAAACACTAGTTGTTTCTGTTTAACATATGAATAGTCATGCCTCCAAATATCTTATCTCTTTTCCTCTCACGTGAACATGGTACCCATTTAGAATTTTGACAAATTCCAGCTTCTGGAACGGCTGTAATTCAAGGTACTGCCAGCAAAGAAAAATGTGGGAAAGTGGAATGAATGAAAGTGCATGGTTGTATTGAACTGTGATAGTGACTTAAAAATGAGGAAATATGAATAAGTTGTACTGGTTGTTGTTGTTTGTCATACGTTGTACGAGTGGGAAGCGTTTTTTTTCAGAGGTTTTTTTTTTTTTGTGCTTTTCTTGCCTTAAGTTATACGTGTGCGAAGCTTTTTATTCTAGAGCCTTTTTCCTTTTTTTATTCTCAAATGACCTTTTTTTTTTTTTTTGCTTTTCACACGGACGAACCTATTGGAATTGAATTTTTTTTTTTATTTTGAAGGTACGACATTTATGCAAAAGGTACGTTTTTTTTTTAAAATGGGGTACGTTTTTATTTTCCCCCAATCCAACCCTGGTTTGAAACATTATTACTTTAAAGCCTCGTTCACATTCGACTTTTGCTTCGCTTTGCTTCAGAATTTCGCGTTGACAGATAAGTTCAATACATGCTTTTATATGAGGCTTGCTAAATAGAACGCGAGAAAAGCGAAGCGAAGCAATGCGAAGCAAAATGTTGGGCAACTCTCAACTTTTTTGCCCTTTGACAATCAGTTGTAATTTTTTGTGATATTTTTCATTTTCTCGTGCGCTTCCAGTTGGTTTCATTTTCTCGTGCGTTTGCGTTTTCAATTAAGACACTCGCGAATTTCAAACTTTAGTAGCATAACTACTACTACTTAAATTATATGAGTAAAATCCAAAGTTAAAGCGTTCATTGTAGCAAGCCTTATACTTTTCACGCTTTGTTGTTGAATCTCGAACTGTCAAGCAAAGCGAGGAAAGTCGAATGTGAACGAGGCTTAAGAGCTCTCAAGAAATCGCTCAAGAAAAATTTTGTATTATTCCTTGAGGGCAAAATAGTAGTGGCCAAGTAATTTTGACAGCTAACAGCTGATGCAAATCAAAGCAAAATGTCGTTAAATGAAGATTGGTAAGTTTTCACAAAATTTACTATTATTTGATTAATGCATTATTTATATATATTTTTCAGGCATAATATGGTGTCCACACTAAATACCGCAATTTTGGTGTTTTGTGCGGAACAATTTGAAACGGAAGAGAGGGACAAGCAAGCTAAAACCTCTGCGGATTTTCCCAACAGGCGCTTTCGGCGTTTTGGCGCACTTCACGGTGTATTTTCCGAGTTTTCCATGTCTGAAAATAAGATAATAGATTAAGATAATTGAAATATAAAATATTTTGCAAATTTACAACCTAAAATGAACATTTAATGTTTTGCTTACCTCTTTCGCTTGTTATTTGCTGTTGAAAGTCTTCTTCTTGTTAAAGTAATAATGTTTCAAACATTATTCCTTGCCAAAACCTGAGTTACCCTATGCACATTTCCACTGGAAAAAAGTAGTAAATTTCGTAGCAGATTTCTTGAGAGCTGCAATAGGGGTCAAGTAATTTTGACGCAAGGAAATTTCTTGAGCATTTTGTTGGCGTTTTTTTATATGGAGTTTTCGCTATTCTTGAGAGCTGCAAACACCCCTTAAGAGGTAAAACTTCCATCTCCCAATACTAGAATCAATAATTTTTTTTACTATAAATTGTTTACCCATATGCCGGTATCACACTGCTTCCGATTCTTGTCGGCGACACGCTTCCGACTCTTGCTAATGCCTGTACCACACTGCTTCCGATTTTTGTCGACGACTCATTGCTTCCGACTGTCGTCGACAACGTCGGCGACTACAGTCGGTAGCACTATCACACTGCCGATCATAAAAAGTTTTATCTATAACTGCCATTATCTACATGTTTGTAATAAATTGACCTATTCCACTTTCAAAATTTACAGCTCATATAATGAGTGAGAAAACGCTCTGCTCAATACAAAATTCGCAATCTTAGCTCCATCATTCTTGCTCACACTCTTGTATGCATAAACAAAACACAGCTGATTCGTGAGGAATTCACAATGACGTTTTGAATAAATAATTGGGAGAGAAAAGGAGAAAGTTATTTTTGTCAATTTATTTTTGAACGGCGAGTGAATTCGTTTTCTTTGTTTTCGTGTTAGTTTAACGATCGTTCAAGGAAAGTAAAATTATAAACAACAGGGTGTGTACAAGCGTTTCCAGTGGGTGGTTGCATAAAGTCAGCTCCCACAACGCACAACGGCGCAATGGATTTGATTCCGGAGCAGGAGAAAATGAGTGTCCTTCCGCAAATTGGGGACGAATGGTGGTCAATTCCGGAACCTGTGCTTCTGCGTGTTCTCTGGATGCTGCCGATAAGAGATATTCTAAGCACAGGTGGCACTTGCTGGCGATGGCGCAATATTTCTAATGATGAGGTCATGTGGAAACATAAATTCCAACAGCACTACAAAGTCCACCCTAGCATAGAACTCAAGCCAGGTATACTAGAGGCGCCCAATGCAATATTTGTGTTAATTGTTCATACATATTCTCTGTTCCACTTGCAGGTGCTGAATCTTGGAAAAGTGAATATAAGCGACTTACTTCAAACATCCCGCTCATACAATCGCAGCGTCTGGAAGGGCACGCGCATCAGGTGTTACATGTCAGTTTCTCTCACAACGGAGAAATGTTCGCCACTTGTTCAAAAGATGGCTACGTCATTGTAGGTTTTTTGATTCTTAAATCAATCTGCGTAGTATTTTTATGTATAGAAACAGTTTGCTTATAATATATGTACATATGTATATAAACTCATAACCACATTTAGTAGAACGGAATGCATACTCTCAATGTTTCTTCTTTAATTTAACCTAGGTTTGGAACTCTGCTCATCCTTGCACCGAAAAATATTCCCACAACATGAAACAATTCAGTTGGAAGTATACACAGTACTCGCAATTCAACCAGAGCGACACATTGCTACTGGTTTCCGGTGTACACTTTGGTTCGCCGCATAGCACTTCTGGAGAAATTGCTGTCTTTACCGTCGATGGAAAGCGTAAGTTGAACATAATCATTGTTTTCTACTAATGGCGTATTTAATAATCGAAAATAGTTGAATCCCATTTACGCTGCCGTGTCGTAAATCGACCTTATGACATTTTTGGCACTTGGTTCAGCGATCAGTACCTTATTTCCGGGGACTTACACTGGCTGGCGCATCTAGTGAGCACTTCGGTTTTGTGGCTTAATAAGGCCAACCAAGAGATCGACTCAGAGCATGTACCGATAATGAATCAGCTCTATAAATTTTACAACAAGAACGCAAGCTCTGTACGTGCTATTATGATGGCCAAATGTCCTTGGTTAGACGCATTGAATGATCCACTAGCGGAAGACAGCATCGACAAGGATAACCACCCAACAGGACTTGATATGAATTCGGATGAAATAAAGTCTCCATCTACGTCAAGTTCCGCTGGCAATCCACTCTCACATGCCGCGACACTTCGTGGTACACTGCGCAGCGTATCTCCCGATGACTACCTTCTAGACATATCGGAATCCAGTCCCTCCATGGCCGGATCCAGCTTCTCTCGCTCAGCGCATGGCGGTGTGGACAGCACTATTCGCTACCTAGAAGAATATCGCCGCCGCGAGCGTCTCGTCGATACGGAAAACACGGACTCCTCCTCAGAAGAAGACGAGCCCATGGATGGCGCGGACGAGTACGATGATATGGAGAACTCTATACCGAAATATCTGATATTTTCTACAGGATCTAAAACATACACCCCACATCAGATCGGCATAAAGCGCATACGAGATGTGAATTTTCCGAAAAAATTAGATCCTGGACCGTCTCTTAAGGAGAGAATTGCGGCAAAAAAGGCTGCCGAACAGCAGGTAGGGTCAAAATAGTATCGGGGAATAGCTGCATTGCGTAATACTACGTTTACAGACCGAGCCACGAGCTGACCCGGACTGGTGGAACTACGAATCCGTGGCGGATCGCTTCGATAAAGTAGACAAAATCATCGATCTACACGGTCATATTATTGGAATGGCCCTGAGCCCAGATCACAGGTAGTTCCTCTCTGAACTGTAGCAAATGTTATTACCTCAACGTAAATCGTTTTAGATATTTATATGTCAATACCCGTCCGTGGCCCCAGAACTACGTTATAACAAACGCTCTGGAGCCTCCGCCAATTGCTCAAGAAATCGACATACATGTCATCGACTTGATGACTCTGAAACGTGTCGGAAATATGCTGCGCGCCCACAAGGCGTACACGCCCAGCACTGAGTGTTTCTTCATTTTTCTGGACGTCTGTGACGATTACGTAGCCAGGTAGTCTTTCTTGGGAACCAACCAGGTCGGGTTACTCATTTTGCAAGTGCCTGCAACGGAAAAACATATGTGAAATTTAATTTTTTGCACGATTTTATGGGATTTTGGAACGGGCTCCAATTGGAGCAACTTAGGTTTTTTGGTAATTATGTGAGTGGTTTGGGCATCTCCTATCCATGCACTTCCCTCTTGTGGCATTTAAAGTTGATTCCAATTGCCGGAACCGGGTAGGGTTACTCATTTTGCAAGTGCCTGCAACGGAAAAACATATGTGAAATTTAATTTTTTGCTCCATTTTATGGGATTTTGGAACGAGCTCCAATTGGAGCAACTTAGGTTTTTTGGTAATTATGTGAGTGGTTTGGGCATCTCCAATCCATGCACTTCCCTCTTGTGGCATTTAAAGTTGATTCCAGGTCGTCACTAACGTTTTCATCTCTTTCAGTGGTGCGGAGGACATGCATGCCTACTTGTGGGATCGATATTATGGCACCAGTCTTGCAAAGTACAAGCATAGCGATGTTGTCAACAGTGTGGCGTTTAATCCGCGCGACTCAGAAATGCTCGTAACCACCAGCGACGACTACACAATTAAGGTAGACCGTGGGATTACATTCCTTTAAGATTTAAATTCACTTGTTTATGATTTTGATGGATTTAATGGATTTATTTATAGATCTGGCGTTCACGTACCAAAGCAAAGGAATACAATCTGAATACTACTGACAACTGTGAAGGGTTTGAGCTAAAAAAGATCTCTTGAATCTTGTTTCTGGGCTGCACTGTCCCACTTTTATTTGAAATTTTTAATAAAACTGATTCGCAGAATAGATCCAACATAATATATAGTATGTATAACAATGTAACTATTGATTCATAAATGGTGATTCTAAATTAATAATTTGCAGTAGGTGCCTCCATATTATTTGAGAAACAATATTTAAGTTTATATACATTTAAGTGTAACGTTAAAGCTCCTACTCCAAAGTTTTGTCAAATTTAAAGCATAATTTTTTGTAAATGGTTTAATACACACTTATGTTGTTTATGAAATATATTAACATTTAATGACGAGCAATGGAACATACGCATATTTCCCTTTAGTTTAGTTACTAAATATAATTGGTTATCCTTTCTGAATTACATATATTAAAAGGATGTTCGTCCAAGTTAGTTTTTTATATAAAACATGATAAGCACTGCTTTTCCATGGAATACTCTTTGCAATACGATCATACTATCAGAACTCTCGCACTCTACTCTGTTCACTGTTCTAAAGATACAATTGACGGCGGCTGGCCAGTTTCACCTAGGCTGATGTTGGGATCTGTAGGTGTTTCATCTGTAGGTGGAATCGGCTCTCCAGATCCTTCGCCACCTTCGTCTTGTGTTTTTTTGCGATTCTTCTTGCGTTTTTCTGGATGACCAAAGCAATGCTCACATTCTTCGTCCTCTTCCGACGAGCTCTCGCCAAATGCAACTGGTTTCTTGTATATGCAACAACCTTAAATGACAGGCCGGTAATGACGCATAAAATTATTGCATCGTGACCAACTTACATTTCGATTTCTTTCTGCCCATATCTTCATTGTCCACCGTTCCCTCTGTCCACTCCACCTTTCTATCTCCTTTAGGCTTCTTAAGGCGTAGTCGCAAGACAGGTGCCGAAGCCTGATATAGATATATAATATATGTACATATGTATATAAACTCATAACCACATTTAGTAGAACGGAATGCATACTCTCAATGTTTCTTCTTTAATTTAACCTAGGTTTGGAACTCTGCTCATCCTTGCACCGAAAAATATTCCCACAACATGAAACAATTCAGTTGGAAGTATACACAGTACTCGCAATTCAACCAGAGCGACACATTGCTACTGGTTTCCGGTGTACACTTTGGTTCGCCGCATAGCACTTCTGGAGAAATTGCTGTCTTTACCGTCGATGGAAAGCGTAAGTTGAACATAATCATTGTTTTCTACTAATGGCGTATTTAATAATCGAAAATAGTTGAATCCCATTTACGCTGCCGTGTCGTAAATCGACCTTATGACATTTTTGGCACTTGGTTCAGCGATCAGTACCTTATTTCCGGGGACTTACACTGGCTGGCGCATCTAGTGAGCACTTCGGTTTTGTGGCTTAATAAGGCCAACCAAGAGATCGACTCAGAGCATGTACCGATAATGAATCAGCTCTATAAATTTTACAACAAGAACGCAAGCTCTGTACGTGCTATTATGATGGCCAAATGTCCTTGGTTAGACGCATTGAATGATCCACTAGCGGAAGACAGCATCGACAAGGATAACCACCCAACAGGACTTGATATGAATTCGGATGAAATAAAGTCTCCATCTACGTCAAGTTCCGCTGGCAATCCACTCTCACATGCCGCGACACTTCGTGGTACACTGCGCAGCGTATCTCCCGATGACTACCTTCTAGACATATCGGAATCCAGTCCCTCCATGGCCGGATCCAGCTTCTCTCGCTCAGCGCATGGCGGTGTGGACAGCACTATTCGCTACCTAGAAGAATATCGCCGCCGCGAGCGTCTCGTCGATACGGAAAACACGGACTCCTCCTCAGAAGAAGACGAGCCCATGGATGGCGCGGACGAGTACGATGATATGGAGAACTCTATACCGAAATATCTGATATTTTCTACAGGATCTAAAACATACACCCCACATCAGATCGGCATAAAGCGCATACGAGATGTGAATTTTCCGAAAAAATTAGATCCTGGACCGTCTCTTAAGGAGAGAATTGCGGCAAAAAAGGCTGCCGAACAGCAGGTAGGGTCAAAATAGTATCGGGGAATAGCTGCATTGCGTAATACTACGTTTACAGACCGAGCCACGAGCTGACCCGGACTGGTGGAACTACGAATCCGTGGCGGATCGCTTCGATAAAGTAGACAAAATCATCGATCTACACGGTCATATTATTGGAATGGCCCTGAGCCCAGATCACAGGTAGTTCCTCTCTGAACTGTAGCAAATGTTATTACCTCAACGTAAATCGTTTTAGATATTTATATGTCAATACCCGTCCGTGGCCCCAGAACTACGTTATAACAAACGCTCTGGAGCCTCCGCCAATTGCTCAAGAAATCGACATACATGTCATCGACTTGATGACTCTGAAACGTGTCGGAAATATGCTGCGCGCCCACAAGGCGTACACGCCCAGCACTGAGTGTTTCTTCATTTTTCTGGACGTCTGTGACGATTACGTAGCCAGGTAGTCTTTCTTGGGAACCAACCAGGTCGGGTTACTCATTTTGCAAGTGCCTGCAACGGAAAAACATATGTGAAATTTAATTTTTTGCACGATTTTATGGGATTTTGGAACGGGCTCCAATTGGAGCAACTTAGGTTTTTTGGTAATTATGTGAGTGGTTTGGGCATCTCCTATCCATGCACTTCCCTCTTGTGGCATTTAAAGTTGATTCCAATTGCCGGAACCGGGTAGGGTTACTCATTTTGCAAGTGCCTGCAACGGAAAAACATATGTGAAATTTAATTTTTTGCTCCATTTTATGGGATTTTGGAACGAGCTCCAATTGGAGCAACTTAGGTTTTTTGGTAATTATGTGAGTGGTTTGGGCATCTCCAATCCATGCACTTCCCTCTTGTGGCATTTAAAGTTGATTCCAGGTCGTCACTAACGTTTTCATCTCTTTCAGTGGTGCGGAGGACATGCATGCCTACTTGTGGGATCGATATTATGGCACCAGTCTTGCAAAGTACAAGCATAGCGATGTTGTCAACAGTGTGGCGTTTAATCCGCGCGACTCAGAAATGCTCGTAACCACCAGCGACGACTACACAATTAAGGTAGACCGTGGGATTACATTCCTTTAAGATTTAAATTCACTTGTTTATGATTTTGATGGATTTAATGGATTTATTTATAGATCTGGCGTTCACGTACCAAAGCAAAGGAATACAATCTGAATACTACTGACAACTGTGAAGGGTTTGAGCTAAAAAAGATCTCTTGAATCTTGTTTCTGGGCTGCACTGTCCCACTTTTATTTGAAATTTTTAATAAAACTGATTCGCAGAATAGATCCAACATAATATATAGTATGTATAACAATGTAACTATTGATTCATAAATGGTGATTCTAAATTAATAATTTGCAGTAGGTGCCTCCATATTATTTGAGAAACAATATTTAAGTTTATATACATTTAAGTGTAACGTTAAAGCTCCTACTCCAAAGTTTTGTCAAATTTAAAGCATAATTTTTTGTAAATGGTTTAATACACACTTATGTTGTTTATGAAATATATTAACATTTAATGACGAGCAATGGAACATACGCATATTTCCCTTTAGTTTAGTTACTAAATATAATTGGTTATCCTTTCTGAATTACATATATTAAAAGGATGTTCGTCCAAGTTAGTTTTTTATATAAAACATGATAAGCACTGCTTTTCCATGGAATACTCTTTGCAATACGATCATACTATCAGAACTCTCGCACTCTACTCTGTTCACTGTTCTAAAGATACAATTGACGGCGGCTGGCCAGTTTCACCTAGGCTGATGTTGGGATCTGTAGGTGTTTCATCTGTAGGTGGAATCGGCTCTCCAGATCCTTCGCCACCTTCGTCTTGTGTTTTTTTGCGATTCTTCTTGCGTTTTTCTGGATGACCAAAGCAATGCTCACATTCTTCGTCCTCTTCCGACGAGCTCTCGCCAAATGCAACTGGTTTCTTGTATATGCAACAACCTTAAATGACAGGCCGGTAATGACGCATAAAATTATTGCATCGTGACCAACTTACATTTCGATTTCTTTCTGCCCATATCTTCATTGTCCACCGTTCCCTCTGTCCACTCCACCTTTCTATCTCCTTTAGGCTTCTTAAGGCGTAGTCGCAAGACAGGTGCCGAAGCCTGATATAGATATATAATATATGTACATATGTATATAAACTCATAACCACATTTAGTAGAACGGAATGCATACTCTCAATGTTTCTTCTTTAATTTAACCTAGGTTTGGAACTCTGCTCATCCTTGCACCGAAAAATATTCCCACAACATGAAACAATTCAGTTGGAAGTATACACAGTACTCGCAATTCAACCAGAGCGACACATTGCTACTGGTTTCCGGTGTACACTTTGGTTCGCCGCATAGCACTTCTGGAGAAATTGCTGTCTTTACCGTCGATGGAAAGCGTAAGTTGAACATAATCATTGTTTTCTACTAATGGCGTATTTAATAATCGAAAATAGTTGAATCCCATTTACGCTGCCGTGTCGTAAATCGACCTTATGACATTTTTGGCACTTGGTTCAGCGATCAGTACCTTATTTCCGGGGACTTACACTGGCTGGCGCATCTAGTGAGCACTTCGGTTTTGTGGCTTAATAAGGCCAACCAAGAGATCGACTCAGAGCATGTACCGATAATGAATCAGCTCTATAAATTTTACAACAAGAACGCAAGCTCTGTACGTGCTATTATGATGGCCAAATGTCCTTGGTTAGACGCATTGAATGATCCACTAGCGGAAGACAGCATCGACAAGGATAACCACCCAACAGGACTTGATATGAATTCGGATGAAATAAAGTCTCCATCTACGTCAAGTTCCGCTGGCAATCCACTCTCACATGCCGCGACACTTCGTGGTACACTGCGCAGCGTATCTCCCGATGACTACCTTCTAGACATATCGGAATCCAGTCCCTCCATGGCCGGATCCAGCTTCTCTCGCTCAGCGCATGGCGGTGTGGACAGCACTATTCGCTACCTAGAAGAATATCGCCGCCGCGAGCGTCTCGTCGATACGGAAAACACGGACTCCTCCTCAGAAGAAGACGAGCCCATGGATGGCGCGGACGAGTACGATGATATGGAGAACTCTATACCGAAATATCTGATATTTTCTACAGGATCTAAAACATACACCCCACATCAGATCGGCATAAAGCGCATACGAGATGTGAATTTTCCGAAAAAATTAGATCCTGGACCGTCTCTTAAGGAGAGAATTGCGGCAAAAAAGGCTGCCGAACAGCAGGTAGGGTCAAAATAGTATCGGGGAATAGCTGCATTGCGTAATACTACGTTTACAGACCGAGCCACGAGCTGACCCGGACTGGTGGAACTACGAATCCGTGGCGGATCGCTTCGATAAAGTAGACAAAATCATCGATCTACACGGTCATATTATTGGAATGGCCCTGAGCCCAGATCACAGGTAGTTCCTCTCTGAACTGTAGCAAATGTTATTACCTCAACGTAAATCGTTTTAGATATTTATATGTCAATACCCGTCCGTGGCCCCAGAACTACGTTATAACAAACGCTCTGGAGCCTCCGCCAATTGCTCAAGAAATCGACATACATGTCATCGACTTGATGACTCTGAAACGCGTCGGAAATATGCTGCGCGCCCACAAGGCGTACACGCCCAGCACTGAGTGTTTCTTCATTTTTCTGGACGTCTGTGACGATTACGTAGCCAGGTAGTCTTTCTTGGGAACCAACCAGGTCGGGTTACTCATTTTGCAAGTGCCTGCAACGGAAAAACATATGTGAAATTTAATTTTTTGCACGATTTTATGGGATTTTGGAACGGGCTCCAATTGGAGCAACTTAGGTTTTTTGGTAATTATGTGAGTGGTTTGGGCATCTCCTATCCATGCACTTCCCTCTTGTGGCATTTAAAGTTGATTCCAATTGCCGGAACCGGGTAGGGTTACTCATTTTGCAAGTGCCTGCAACGGAAAAACATATGTGAAATTTAATTTTTTGCTCCATTTTATGGGATTTTGGAACGAGCTCCAATTGGAGCAACTTAGGTTTTTTGGTAATTATGTGAGTGGTTTGGGCATCTCCAATCCATGCACTTCCCTCTTGTGACATTTAAAGTTGATTCCAGGTCGTCACTAACGTTTTCATCTCTTTCAGTGGTGCGGAGGATATGCATGCCTACTTGTGGGATCGATATTATGGCACCAGTCTTGCAAAGTACAAGCATAGCGATGTTGTCAACAGTGTGGCGTTTAATCCGCGCGACTCAGAAATGCTCGTAACCACCAGCGACGACTACACAATTAAGGTAGACCGTGGGATTACATTCCTTTAAGATTTAAATTCACTTGTTTATGATTTTGATGGATTTAATGGATTTATTTATAGATCTGGCGTTCACGTACCAAAGCAAAGGAATACAATCTGAATACTACTGACAACTGTGAAGGGTTTGAGCTAAAAAAGATCTCTTGAATCTTGTTTCTGGGCTGCACTGTCCCACTTTTATTTGAAATTTTTAATAAAACTGATTCGCAGAATAGATCCAACATAATATATAGTATGTATAACAATGTAACTATTGATTCATAAATGGTGATTCTAAATTAATAATTTGCAGTAGGTGCCTCCATATTATTTGAGAAACAATATTTAAGTTTATATACATTTAAGTGTAACGTTAAAGCTCCTACTCCAAAGTTTTGTCAAATTTAAAGCATAATTTTTTGTAAATGGTTTAATACACACTTATGTTGTTTATGAAATATATTAACATTTAATGACGAGCAATGGAACATACGCATATTTCCCTTTAGTTTAGTTACTAAATATAATTGGTTATCCTTTCTGAATTACATATATTAAAAGGATGTTCGTCCAAGTTAGTTTTTTATATAAAACATGATAAGCACTGCTTTTCCATGGAATACTCTTTGCAATACGATCATACTATCAGAACTCTCGCACTCTACTCTGTTCACTGTTCTAAAGATACAATTGACGGCGGCTGGCCAGTTTCACCTAGGCTGATGTTGGGATCTGTAGGTGTTTCATCTGTAGGTGGAATCGGCTCTCCAGATCCTTCGCCACCTTCGTCTTGTGTTTTTTTGCGATTCTTCTTGCGTTTTTCTGGATGACCAAAGCAATGCTCACATTCTTCGTCCTCTTCCGACGAGCTCTCGCCAAATGCAACTGGTTTCTTGTATATGCAACAACCTTAAATGACAGGCCGGTAATGACGCATAAAATTATTGCATCGTGACCAACTTACATTTCGATTTCTTTCTGCCCATATCTTCATTGTCCACCGTTCCCTCTGTCCACTCCACCTTTCTATCTCCTTTAGGCTTCTTAAGGCGTAGTCGCAAGACAGGTGCCGAAGCCTGATATAGATATATAATATATGTACATATGTATATAAACTCATAACCACATTTAGTAGAACGGAATGCATACTCTCAATGTTTCTTCTTTAATTTAACCTAGGTTTGGAACTCTGCTCATCCTTGCACCGAAAAATATTCCCACAACATGAAACAATTCAGTTGGAAGTATACACAGTACTCGCAATTCAACCAGAGCGACACATTGCTACTGGTTTCCGGTGTACACTTTGGTTCGCCGCATAGCACTTCTGGAGAAATTGCTGTCTTTACCGTCGATGGAAAGCGTAAGTTGAACATAATCATTGTTTTCTACTAATGGCGTATTTAATAATCGAAAATAGTTGAATCCCATTTACGCTGCCGTGTCGTAAATCGACCTTATGACATTTTTGGCACTTGGTTCAGCGATCAGTACCTTATTTCCGGGGACTTACACTGGCTGGCGCATCTAGTGAGCACTTCGGTTTTGTGGCTTAATAAGGCCAACCAAGAGATCGACTCAGAGCATGTACCGATAATGAATCAGCTCTATAAATTTTACAACAAGAACGCAAGCTCTGTACGTGCTATTATGATGGCCAAATGTCCTTGGTTAGACGCATTGAATGATCCACTAGCGGAAGACAGCATCGACAAGGATAACCACCCAACAGGACTTGATATGAATTCGGATGAAATAAAGTCTCCATCTACGTCAAGTTCCGCTGGCAATCCACTCTCACATGCCGCGACACTTCGTGGTACACTGCGCAGCGTATCTCCCGATGACTACCTTCTAGACATATCGGAATCCAGTCCCTCCATGGCCGGATCCAGCTTCTCTCGCTCAGCGCATGGCGGTGTGGACAGCACTATTCGCTACCTAGAAGAATATCGCCGCCGCGAGCGTCTCGTCGATACGGAAAACACGGACTCCTCCTCAGAAGAAGACGAGCCCATGGATGGCGCGGACGAGTACGATGATATGGAGAACTCTATACCGAAATATCTGATATTTTCTACAGGATCTAAAACATACACCCCACATCAGATCGGCATAAAGCGCATACGAGATGTGAATTTTCCGAAAAAATTAGATCCTGGACCGTCTCTTAAGGAGAGAATTGCGGCAAAAAAGGCTGCCGAACAGCAGGTAGGGTCAAAATAGTATCGGGGAATAGCTGCATTGCGTAATACTACGTTTACAGACCGAGCCACGAGCTGACCCGGACTGGTGGAACTACGAATCCGTGGCGGATCGCTTCGATAAAGTAGACAAAATCATCGATCTACACGGTCATATTATTGGAATGGCCCTGAGCCCAGATCACAGGTAGTTCCTCTCTGAACTGTAGCAAATGTTATTACCTCAACGTAAATCGTTTTAGATATTTATATGTCAATACCCGTCCGTGGCCCCAGAACTACGTTATAACAAACGCTCTGGAGCCTCCGCCAATTGCTCAAGAAATCGACATACATGTCATCGACTTGATGACTCTGAAACGCGTCGGAAATATGCTGCGCGCCCACAAGGCGTACACGCCCAGCACTGAGTGTTTCTTCATTTTTCTGGACGTCTGTGACGATTACGTAGCCAGGTAGTCTTTCTTGGGAACCAACCAGGTCGGGTTACTCATTTTGCAAGTGCCTGCAACGGAAAAACATATGTGAAATTTAATTTTTTGCACGATTTTATGGGATTTTGGAACGGGCTCCAATTGGAGCAACTTAGGTTTTTTGGTAATTATGTGAGTGGTTTGGGCATCTCCAATCCATGCACTTCCCTCTTGTGGCATTTAAAGTTGATTCCAGGTCGTCACTAACGTTTTCATCTCTTTCAGTGGTGCGGAGGATATGCATGCCTACTTGTGGGATCGATATTATGGCACCAGTCTTGCAAAGTACAAGCATAGCGATGTTGTCAACAGTGTGGCGTTTAATCCGCGCGACTCAGAAATGCTCGTAACCACCAGCGACGACTACACAATTAAGGTAGACCGTGGGATTACATTCCTTTAAGATTTAAATTCACTTGTTTATGATTTTGATGGATTTAATGGATTTATTTATAGATCTGGCGTTCACGTACCAAAGCAAAGGAATACAATCTGAATACTACTGACAACTGTGAAGGGTTTGAGCTAAAAAAGATCTCTTGAATCTTGTTTCTGGGCTGCACTGTCCCACTTTTATTTGAAATTTTTAATAAAACTGATTCGCAGAATAGATCCAACATAATATATAGTATGTATAACAATGTAACTATTGATTCATAAATGGTGATTCTAAATTAATAATTTGCAGTAGGTGCCTCCATATTATTTGAGAAACAATATTTAAGTTTATATACATTTAAGTGTAACGTTAAAGCTCCTACTCCAAAGTTTTGTCAAATTTAAAGCATAATTTTTTGTAAATGGTTTAATACACACTTATGTTGTTTATGAAATATATTAACATTTAATGACGAGCAATGGAACATACGCATATTTCCCTTTAGTTTAGTTACTAAATATAATTGGTTATCCTTTCTGAATTACATATATTAAAAGGATGTTCGTCCAAGTTAGTTTTTTATATAAAACATGATAAGCACTGCTTTTCCATGGAATACTCTTTGCAATACGATCATACTATCAGAACTCTCGCACTCTACTCTGTTCACTGTTCTAAAGATACAATTGACGGCGGCTGGCCAGTTTCACCTAGGCTGATGTTGGGATCTGTAGGTGTTTCATCTGTAGGTGGAATCGGCTCTCCAGATCCTTCGCCACCTTCGTCTTGTGTTTTCTTGCGATTCTTCTTGCGTTTTTCTGGATGACCAAAGCAATGCTCACATTCTTCGTCCTCTTCCGACGAGCTCTCGCCAAATGCAACTGGTTTCTTGTATATGCAACAACCTTAAATGACAGGCCGGTAATGACGCATAAAATTATTGCATCGTGACCAACTTACATTTCGATTTCTTTCTGCCCATATCTTCATTGTCCACCGTTCCCTCTGTCCACTCCACCTTTCTATCTCCTTTAGGCTTCTTAAGGCGTAGTCGCAAGACAGGTGCCGAAGCCTGATATAGATATATAATATATGTACATATGTATATAAACTCATAACCACATTTAGTAGAACGGAATGCATACTCTCAATGTTTCTTCTTTAATTTAACCTAGGTTTGGAACTCTGCTCATCCTTGCACCGAAAAATATTCCCACAACATGAAACAATTCAGTTGGAAGTATACACAGTACTCGCAATTCAACCAGAGCGACACATTGCTACTGGTTTCCGGTGTACACTTTGGTTCGCCGCATAGCACTTCTGGAGAAATTGCTGTCTTTACCGTCGATGGAAAGCGTAAGTTGAACATAATCATTGTTTTCTACTAATGGCGTATTTAATAATCGAAAATAGTTGAATCCCATTTACGCTGCCGTGTCGTAAATCGACCTTATGACATTTTTGGCACTTGGTTCAGCGATCAGTACCTTATTTCCGGGGACTTACACTGGCTGGCGCATCTAGTGAGCACTTCGGTTTTGTGGCTTAATAAGGCCAACCAAGAGATCGACTCAGAGCATGTACCGATAATGAATCAGCTCTATAAATTTTACAACAAGAACGCAAGCTCTGTACGTGCTATTATGATGGCCAAATGTCCTTGGTTAGACGCATTGAATGATCCACTAGCGGAAGACAGCATCGACAAGGATAACCACCCAACAGGACTTGATATGAATTCGGATGAAATAAAGTCTCCATCTACGTCAAGTTCCGCTGGCAATCCACTCTCACATGCCGCGACACTTCGTGGTACACTGCGCAGCGTATCTCCCGATGACTACCTTCTAGACATATCGGAATCCAGTCCCTCCATGGCCGGATCCAGCTTCTCTCGCTCAGCGCATGGCGGTGTGGACAGCACTATTCGCTACCTAGAAGAATATCGCCGCCGCGAGCGTCTCGTCGATACGGAAAACACGGACTCCTCCTCAGAAGAAGACGAGCCCATGGATGGCGCGGACGAGTACGATGATATGGAGAACTCTATACCGAAATATCTGATATTTTCTACAGGATCTAAAACATACACCCCACATCAGATCGGCATAAAGCGCATACGAGATGTGAATTTTCCGAAAAAATTAGATCCTGGACCGTCTCTTAAGGAGAGAATTGCGGCAAAAAAGGCTGCCGAACAGCAGGTAGGGTCAAAATAGTATCGGGGAATAGCTGCATTGCGTAATACTACGTTTACAGACCGAGCCACGAGCTGACCCGGACTGGTGGAACTACGAATCCGTGGCGGATCGCTTCGATAAAGTAGACAAAATCATCGATCTACACGGTCATATTATTGGAATGGCCCTGAGCCCAGATCACAGGTAGTTCCTCTCTGAACTGTAGCAAATGTTATTACCTCAACGTAAATCGTTTTAGATATTTATATGTCAATACCCGTCCGTGGCCCCAGAACTACGTTATAACAAACGCTCTGGAGCCTCCGCCAATTGCTCAAGAAATCGACATACATGTCATCGACTTGATGACTCTGAAACGCGTCGGAAATATGCTGCGCGCCCACAAGGCGTACACGCCCAGCACTGAGTGTTTCTTCATTTTTCTGGACGTCTGTGACGATTACGTAGCCAGGTAGTCTTTCTTGGGAACCAACCAGGTCGGGTTACTCATTTTGCAAGTGCCTGCAACGGAAAAACATATGTGAAATTTAATTTTTTGCACGATTTTATGGGATTTTGGAACGGGCTCCAATTGGAGCAACTTAGGTTTTTTGGTAATTATGTGAGTGGTTTGGGCATCTCCTATCCATGCACTTCCCTCTTGTGGCATTTAAAGTTGATTCCAATTGCCGGAACCGGGTAGGGTTACTCATTTTGCAAGTGCCTGCAACGGAAAAACATATGTGAAATTTAATTTTTTGCTCCATTTTATGGGATTTTGGAACGAGCTCCAATTGGAGCAACTTAGGTTTTTTGGTAATTATGTGAGTGGTTTGGGCATCTCCAATCCATGCACTTCCCTCTTGTGGCATTTAAAGTTGATTCCAGGTCGTCACTAACGTTTTCATCTCTTTCAGTGGTGCGGAGGACATGCATGCCTACTTGTGGGATCGATATTATGGCACCAGTCTTGCAAAGTACAAGCATAGCGATGTTGTCAACAGTGTGGCGTTTAATCCGCGCGACTCAGAAATGCTCGTAACCACCAGCGACGACTACACAATTAAGGTAGACCGTGGGATTACATTCCTTTAAGATTTAAATTCACTTGTTTATGATTTTGATGGATTTAATGGATTTATTTATAGATCTGGCGTTCACGTACCAAAGCAAAGGAATACAATCTGAATACTACTGACAACTGTGAAGGGTTTGAGCTAAAAAAGATCTCTTGAATCTTGTTTCTGGGCTGCACTGTCCCACTTTTATTTGAAATTTTTAATAAAACTGATTCGCAGAATAGATCCAACATAATATATAGTATGTATAACAATGTAACTATTGATTCATAAATGGTGATTCTAAATTAATAATTTGCAGTAGGTGCCTCCATATTATTTGAGAAACAATATTTAAGTTTATATACATTTAAGTGTAACGTTAAAGCTCCTACTCCAAAGTTTTGTCAAATTTAAAGCATAATTTTTTGTAAATGGTTTAATACACACTTATGTTGTTTATGAAATATATTAACATTTAATGACGAGCAATGGAACATACGCATATTTCCCTTTAGTTTAGTTACTAAATATAATTGGTTATCCTTTCTGAATTACATATATTAAAAGGATGTTCGTCCAAGTTAGTTTTTTATATAAAACATGATAAGCACTGCTTTTCCATGGAATACTCTTTGCAATACGATCATACTATCAGAACTCTCGCACTCTACTCTGTTCACTGTTCTAAAGATACAATTGACGGCGGCTGGCCAGTTTCACCTAGGCTGATGTTGGGATCTGTAGGTGTTTCATCTGTAGGTGGAATCGGCTCTCCAGATCCTTCGCCACCTTCGTCTTGTGTTTTTTTGCGATTCTTCTTGCGTTTTTCTGGATGACCAAAGCAATGCTCACATTCTTCGTCCTCTTCCGACGAGCTCTCGCCAAATGCAACTGGTTTCTTGTATATGCAACAACCTTAAATGACAGGCCGGTAATGACGCATAAAATTATTGCATCGTGACCAACTTACATTTCGATTTCTTTCTGCCCATATCTTCATTGTCCACCGTTCCCTCTGTCCACTCCACCTTTCTATCTCCTTTAGGCTTCTTAAGGCGTAGTCGCAAGACAGGTGCCGAAGCCTGATATAGATATATAATATATGTACATATGTATATAAACTCATAACCACATTTAGTAGAACGGAATGCATACTCTCAATGTTTCTTCTTTAATTTAACCTAGGTTTGGAACTCTGCTCATCCTTGCACCGAAAAATATTCCCACAACATGAAACAATTCAGTTGGAAGTATACACAGTACTCGCAATTCAACCAGAGCGACACATTGCTACTGGTTTCCGGTGTACACTTTGGTTCGCCGCATAGCACTTCTGGAGAAATTGCTGTCTTTACCGTCGATGGAAAGCGTAAGTTGAACATAATCATTGTTTTCTACTAATGGCGTATTTAATAATCGAAAATAGTTGAATCCCATTTACGCTGCCGTGTCGTAAATCGACCTTATGACATTTTTGGCACTTGGTTCAGCGATCAGTACCTTATTTCCGGGGACTTACACTGGCTGGCGCATCTAGTGAGCACTTCGGTTTTGTGGCTTAATAAGGCCAACCAAGAGATCGACTCAGAGCATGTACCGATAATGAATCAGCTCTATAAATTTTACAACAAGAACGCAAGCTCTGTACGTGCTATTATGATGGCCAAATGTCCTTGGTTAGACGCATTGAATGATCCACTAGCGGAAGACAGCATCGACAAGGATAACCACCCAACAGGACTTGATATGAATTCGGATAAAATAAAGTCTCCATCTACGTCAAGTTCCGCTGGCAATCCACTCTCACATGCCGCGACACTTCGTGGTACACTGCGCAGCGTATCTCCCGATGACTACCTTCTAGACATATCGGAATCCAGTCCCTCCATGGCCGGATCCAGCTTCTCTCGCTCAGCGCATGGCGGTGTGGACAGCACTATTCGCTACCTAGAAGAATATCGCCGCCGCGAGCGTCTCGTCGATACGGAAAACACGGACTCCTCCTCAGAAGAAGACGAGCCCATGGATGGCGCGGACGAGTACGATGATATGGAGAACTCTATACCGAAATATCTGATATTTTCTACAGGATCTAAAACATACACCCCACATCAGATCGGCATAAAGCGCATACGAGATGTGAATTTTCCGAAAAAATTAGATCCTGGACCGTCTCTTAAGGAGAGAATTGCGGCAAAAAAGGCTGCCGAACAGCAGGTAGGGTCAAAATAGTATCGGGGAATAGCTGCATTGCGTAATACTACGTTTACAGACCGAGCCACGAGCTGACCCGGACTGGTGGAACTACGAATCCGTGGCGGATCGCTTCGATAAAGTAGACAAAATCATCGATCTACACGGTCATATTATTGGAATGGCCCTGAGCCCAGATCACAGGTAGTTCCTCTCTGAACTGTAGCAAATGTTATTACCTCAACGTAAATCGTTTTAGATATTTATATGTCAATACCCGTCCGTGGCCCCAGAACTACGTTATAACAAACGCTCTGGAGCCTCCGCCAATTGCTCAAGAAATCGACATACATGTCATCGACTTGATGACTCTGAAACGCGTCGGAAATATGCTGCGCGCCCACAAGGCGTACACGCCCAGCACTGAGTGTTTCTTCATTTTTCTGGACGTCTGTGACGATTACGTAGCCAGGTAGTCTTTCTTGGGAACCAACCAGGTCGGGTTACTCATTTTGCAAGTGCCTGCAACGGAAAAACATATGTGAAATTTAATTTTTTGCACGATTTTATGGGATTTTGGAACGGGCTCCAATTGGAGCAACTTAGGTTTTTTGGTAATTATGTGAGTGGTTTGGGCATCTCCTATCCATGCACTTCCCTCTTGTGGCATTTAAAGTTGATTCCAATTGCCGGAACCGGGTAGGGTTACTCATTTTGCAAGTGCCTGCAACGGAAAAACATATGTGAAATTTAATTTTTTGCTCCATTTTATGGGATTTTGGAACGAGCTCCAATTGGAGCAACTTAGGTTTTTTGGTAATTATGTGAGTGGTTTGGGCATCTCCAATCCATGCACTTCCCTCTTGTGGCATTTAAAGTTGATTCCAGGTCGTCACTAACGTTTTCATCTCTTTCAGTGGTGCGGAGGATATGCATGCCTACTTGTGGGATCGATATTATGGCACCAGTCTTGCAAAGTACAAGCATAGCGATGTTGTCAACAGTGTGGCGTTTAATCCGCGCGACTCAGAAATGCTCGTAACCACCAGCGACGACTACACAATTAAGGTAGACCGTGGGATTACATTCCTTTAAGATTTAAATTCACTTGTTTATGATTTTGATGGATTTAATGGATTTATTTATAGATCTGGCATTCACGTACCAAAGCAAAGGAATACAATCTGAATACTACTGACAACTGTGAAGGGTTTGAGCTAAAAAAGATCTCTTGAATCTTGTTTCTGGGCTGCACTGTCCCACTTTTATTTGAAATTTTTAATAAAACTGATTCGCAGAATAGATCCAACATAATATATAGTATGTATAACAATGTAACTATTGATTCATAAATGGTGATTCTAAATTAATAATTTGCAGTAGGTGCCTCCATATTATTTGAGAAACAATATTTAAGTTTATATACATTTAAGTGTAACGTTAAAGCTCCTACTCCAAAGTTTTGTCAAATTTAAAGCATAATTTTTTGTAAATGGTTTAATACACACTTATGTTGTTTATGAAATATATTAACATTTAATGACGAGCAATGGAACATACGCATATTTCCCTTTAGTTTAGTTACTAAATATAATTGGTTATCCTTTCTGAATTACATATATTAAAAGGATGTTCGTCCAAGTTAGTTTTTTATATAAAACATGATAAGCACTGCTTTTCCATGGAATACTCTTTGCAATACGATCATACTATCAGAACTCTCGCACTCTACTCTGTTCACTGTTCTAAAGATACAATTGACGGCGGCTGGCCAGTTTCACCTAGGCTGATGTTGGGATCTGTAGGTGTTTCATCTGTAGGTGGAATCGGCTCTCCAGATCCTTCGCCACCTTCGTCTTGTGTTTTTTTGCGATTCTTCTTGCGTTTTTCTGGATGACCAAAGCAATGCTCACATTCTTCGTCCTCTTCCGACGAGCTCTCGCCAAATGCAACTGGTTTCTTGTATATGCAACAACCTTAAATGACAGGCCGGTAATGACGCATAAAATTATTGCATCGTGACCAACTTACATTTCGATTTCTTTCTGCCCATATCTTCATTGTCCACCGTTCCCTCTGTCCACTCCACCTTTCTATCTCCTTTAGGCTTCTTAAGGCGTAGTCGCAAGACAGGTGCCGAAGCCTGATATAGATATATAATATATGTACATATGTATATAAACTCATAACCACATTTAGTAGAACGGAATGCATACTCTCAATGTTTCTTCTTTAATTTAACCTAGGTTTGGAACTCTGCTCATCCTTGCACCGAAAAATATTCCCACAACATGAAACAATTCAGTTGGAAGTATACACAGTACTCGCAATTCAACCAGAGCGACACATTGCTACTGGTTTCCGGTGTACACTTTGGTTCGCCGCATAGCACTTCTGGAGAAATTGCTGTCTTTACCGTCGATGGAAAGCGTAAGTTGAACATAATCATTGTTTTCTACTAATGGCGTATTTAATAATCGAAAATAGTTGAATCCCATTTACGCTGCCGTGTCGTAAATCGACCTTATGACATTTTTGGCACTTGGTTCAGCGATCAGTACCTTATTTCCGGGGACTTACACTGGCTGGCGCATCTAGTGAGCACTTCGGTTTTGTGGCTTAATAAGGCCAACCAAGAGATCGACTCAGAGCATGTACCGATAATGAATCAGCTCTATAAATTTTACAACAAGAACGCAAGCTCTGTACGTGCTATTATGATGGCCAAATGTCCTTGGTTAGACGCATTGAATGATCCACTAGCGGAAGACAGCATCGACAAGGATAACCACCCAACAGGACTTGATATGAATTCGGATGAAATAAAGTCTCCATCTACGTCAAGTTCCGCTGGCAATCCACTCTCACATGCCGCGACACTTCGTGGTACACTGCGCAGCGTATCTCCCGATGACTACCTTCTAGACATATCGGAATCCAGTCCCTCCATGGCCGGATCCAGCTTCTCTCGCTCAGCGCATGGCGGTGTGGACAGCACTATTCGCTACCTAGAAGAATATCGCCGCCGCGAGCGTCTCGTCGATACGGAAAACACGGACTCCTCCTCAGAAGAAGACGAGCCCATGGATGGCGCGGACGAGTACGATGATATGGAGAACTCTATACCGAAATATCTGATATTTTCTACAGGATCTAAAACATACACCCCACATCAGATCGGCATAAAGCGCATACGAGATGTGAATTTTCCGAAAAAATTAGATCCTGGACCGTCTCTTAAGGAGAGAATTGCGGCAAAAAAGGCTGCCGAACAGCAGGTAGGGTCAAAATAGTATCGGGGAATAGCTGCATTGCGTAATACTACGTTTACAGACCGAGCCACGAGCTGACCCGGACTGGTGGAACTACGAATCCGTGGCGGATCGCTTCGATAAAGTAGACAAAATCATCGATCTACACGGTCATATTATTGGAATGGCCCTGAGCCCAGATCACAGGTAGTTCCTCTCTGAACTGTAGCAAATGTTATTACCTCAACGTAAATCGTTTTAGATATTTATATGTCAATACCCGTCCGTGGCCCCAGAACTACGTTATAACAAACGCTCTGGAGCCTCCGCCAATTGCTCAAGAAATCGACATACATGTCATCGACTTGATGACTCTGAAACGTGTCGGAAATATGCTGCGCGCCCACAAGGCGTACACGCCCAGCACTGAGTGTTTCTTCATTTTTCTGGACGTCTGTGACGATTACGTAGCCAGGTAGTCTTTCTTGGGAACCAACCAGGTCGGGTTACTCATTTTGCAAGTGCCTGCAACGGAAAAACATATGTGAAATTTAATTTTTTGCACGATTTTATGGGATTTTGGAACGGGCTCCAATTGGAGCAACTTAGGTTTTTTGGTAATTATGTGAGTGGTTTGGGCATCTCCTATCCATGCACTTCCCTCTTGTGGCATTTAAAGTTGATTCCAATTGCCGGAACCGGGTAGGGTTACTCATTTTGCAAGTGCCTGCAACGGAAAAACATATGTGAAATTTAATTTTTTGCTCCATTTTATGGGATTTTGGAACGAGCTCCAATTGGAGCAACTTAGGTTTTTTGGTAATTATGTGAGTGGTTTGGGCATCTCCAATCCATGCACTTCCCTCTTGTGGCATTTAAAGTTGATTCCAGGTCGTCACTAACGTTTTCATCTCTTTCAGTGGTGCGGAGGATATGCATGCCTACTTGTGGGATCGATATTATGGCACCAGTCTTGCAAAGTACAAGCATAGCGATGTTGTCAACAGTGTGGCGTTTAATCCGCGCGACTCAGAAATGCTCGTAACCACCAGCGACGACTACACAATTAAGGTAGACCGTGGGATTACATTCCTTTAAGATTTAAATTCACTTGTTTATGATTTTGATGGATTTAATGGATTTATTTATAGATCTGGCGTTCACGTACCAAAGCAAAGGAATACAATCTGAATACTACTGACAACTGTGAAGGGTTTGAGCTAAAAAAGATCTCTTGAATCTTGTTTCTGGGCTGCACTGTCCCACTTTTATTTGAAATTTTTAATAAAACTGATTCGCAGAATAGATCCAACATAATATATAGTATGTATAACAATGTAACTATTGATTCATAAATGGTGATTCTAAATTAATAATTTGCAGTAGGTGCCTCCATATTATTTGAGAAACAATATTTAAGTTTATATACATTTAAGTGTAACGTTAAAGCTCCTACTCCAAAGTTTTGTCAAATTTAAAGCATAATTTTTTGTAAATGGTTTAATACACACTTATGTTGTTTATGAAATATATTAACATTTAATGACGAGCAATGGAACATACGCATATTTCCCTTTAGTTTAGTTACTAAATATAATTGGTTATCCTTTCTGAATTACATATATTAAAAGGATGTTCGTCCAAGTTAGTTTTTTATATAAAACATGATAAGCACTGCTTTTCCATGGAATACTCTTTGCAATACGATCATACTATCAGAACTCTCGCACTCTACTCTGTTCACTGTTCTAAAGATACAATTGACGGCGGCTGGCCAGTTTCACCTAGGCTGATGTTGGGATCTGTAGGTGTTTCATCTGTAGGTGGAATCGGCTCTCCAGATCCTTCGCCACCTTCGTCTTGTGTTTTTTTGCGATTCTTCTTGCGTTTTTCTGGATGACCAAAGCAATGCTCACATTCTTCGTCCTCTTCCGACGAGCTCTCGCCAAATGCAACTGGTTTCTTGTATATGCAACAACCTTAAATGACAGGCCGGTAATGACGCATAAAATTATTGCATCGTGACCAACTTACATTTCGATTTCTTTCTGCCCATATCTTCATTGTCCACCGTTCCCTCTGTCCACTCCACCTTTCTATCTCTTTTAGGCTTCTTAAGGCGTAGTCGCAAGACAGGTGCCGAAGCCTGATATAGACGAAATTTAATTTGGACTGCCGACTGCCCAAATCAATTTTTCACTCACCTCATTTCCATCGGCTTCTGTAACTTCAGTTTGTGAAATCAGCGAAAGTTCGGAGTGTATGCGTCGTTCCTCCATCATTTACTATTTTTTATTCAAATTGTTCAATTGTTTTCAGAATTTTTCATAACAAAAGGCAAATTTTGTACTAATAAAAATAGACTGCTAGACGTTTGACAGTTCAATTTATTATAATTGTAGTACATCTATTTATCCCTTTCTCACATAAGGTTTTTCGTGAGCCGCGTGGCCAGATTTTTTGATACAACGAGCAAAGTTGGCAGAGTTCTTCAAATTTATTGCCTAAAATCCCCCAATAAAGTAAAACGACAACTGTTTCAAAAATCATAAAAAAATCGGACAGGTGTACGAGGGCAAACTGCCCATTGCCAATTATCACATACCAAATTATCTTAAGAAATCGCACAATCGAGCTGAAGCGCGTTCTCTATCGCGAACAATCGCTGCCATCCGAAGCTGCATTTGTGGGCCAAGAAGTGGGACGATGATGCGCCCCTAATGCCATCGACCTCGGCTGTAAAGGCCGAAGACGTCGTAAAACATGGTGATGGAGTTTCAGGAGTGCAAGGGCATGATTTCCGCGAACAGCTCAGCTGCTTCGTCGCCGACAATGAAAATTAAATCAGAGCCTTCCACACCGACAACATAAATAAACCACAACACAATCTGCCAATCTGTTCCGTTCGGCTTTATAGTTGCAAGAAATTGCAAGTAGGCGGAAACTTATTTCATTTATACATATTTCATAAGAGATTAAAAGGTGGTTCGTGTACCGGTTCGCGGTTCGCGTCCTGAGTCCAAGATTGGGTGTACGGGCTGTACTAAGAGCCATCTTGGCGCGGCGTTGAATTGAGCTGTACTAAGATGGCGCGGCGTTGAATTGTACTAAGATGGCGCGGCGTTGAATTGTACTAAGTTGGGGTCAAACTAGCACTTTCTCGCCACAAATTAGAAATAAAGTTTTGTTCGGAGAAAATTATTTATTCATTAAATAAATAATAACCCTATATAATAATAATAGCCGTATACCCCTGAATGCCACCAAAATGGAAATATTCGGCTAAAATTCGGCTTCGACTTCCGCTTTAGGCGGAAACTAGGTACAAATGGCCGAACGGCCATTATTAATTTATTGACTTTCAATGTTCCTTCATTTTACTTCTATTGGAAACAAATTTGGTTTTTTAATAAAATTGTTTTAATGCCCTGGTTTCTTCCCTATGTCATAAATCTATCCTATTGGCAGCACTGAACGTCATGAAAATATTTGTTTTGTGTGACTTCCACTCAGAGGATGGCACTGGTGCGATTAAATTTTCTGCCAAGGACGCAAATTGGTGAGTAAAATTAAATTACTTTATGAACAAGTCATAAAGAATGTAGGAGTTGTTGTACCAGTTAAGCTATTGTGTATAAAATCTGCGCAACAATGCTTAAATCAAACGACCAAAAGTTAGCACCCTCAAAATTATGTAATTTGCCAACAGTGAAAATAGTTTTCCACTATATACTAAGAATTTACGCCGCACAATTTCACAATAGCTTGTCATATGTACGCCCTTGCCCTTGCGTGATTCAATGATTTTTAATATTTTCTATATTTAGCCTGTGTATTGCCTTCTGTGGCACAACGCCGCCTACAAGGTACACAGGCACCACCACCCGGAACACCACCACCACAAACCAAAACAAAGTTTGGTCCGTTGGCGGATCAGGACCGAATATTTACGAACTTGTATGGGCGACATGACTGGCGTCTACGGGGCGCACTTAAGCGCGGGGACTGGTATAAAACAAAGGAAATCGTTCTGAAGGGATCAGAATGGATTGTCAATGAAATCAAGACCTCTGGTCTACGTGGGCGTGGCGGCGCCGGTTTTCCCAGCGGGATGAAATGGTCATTCATGAACAAACCATCCGACGGCCGTCCTAAGTATCTTGTTGTGAATGCCGATGAAGGTAAGTGGTACCATTGAACAGTCGTTTGCTTACTAAATTTTTACTTTTAACTGTGTTCAGGTGAGCCAGGAACCTGCAAGGATCGTGAGATTATGCGCCATGATCCACACAAACTGGTTGAGGGATGCTTAATCGCTGGACGGGCCATGGGCGCGCAAGCAGCCTATATTTACATACGTGGCGAGTTTTATAATGAAGCTTCCAACATGCAGCTCGCCATTGCCGAAGCCTATCAAGCCGGTCTTCTTGGCAAGAATGCTTGTGGTTCAGGCTTCGATTTCGACGTATTTATGCATCGCGGCGCTGGAGCGTATATCTGCGGAGAGGAAACCGCTCTAATCGAGTCGTTGGAGGGCAAACAGGGAAAGCCGCGTCTTAAGCCGCCATTCCCAGCCGATGTAGGTGTTTTTGGATGCCCTACAACTGTCACGAACGTAGAGACAGTGGCTGTAGCACCCACCATTTGTCGCCGTAGTGGCGCCTGGTTTGCTAGCTTTGGTCGAACTCGTAACTCTGGCACAAAGCTCTTTAACATTTCGGGTCACGTCAACACACCATGTACTGTTGAAGAGGAGATGTCGATTCCCCTTAAGGAGCTAATTGAACGGCATGCTGGTGGAGTACGCGGCGGCTGGGATAACTTATTAGGAATCATTCCTGGTGGCTCGTCCACACCAGTTATACCCAAACCTGTATGTGATGATGTCATGATGGATTTCGATGGACTTATAGCGGCGCAAACCTCCCTCGGAACGGCTGCCGTCATCGTCATGGACAAGTCAACGGACATAATCAAGGCCATCTCACGTCTCACATCCTTTTACAAGCACGAGAGTTGCGGTCAGTGCACACCTTGCCGCGAAGGCATTGACTGGATGGATAAAATCATGGCCAGGTAATTATATGTGTCTAATTATACGTATGCGGAAATTAACTATTTCTAAATTAAAGTATATCTACACTTTCGACTTGTTACACTGATATATTTGATAGATTTTGTGATTAGTGGGGTTGAGGCAATCCTACTACTAAATTTAATTTTTAAAGTAACTAACTGTTATAAGCATATGTAATCGAAAATCTTACTTTTGGGATAAAAAGTTACTAATTCTTGATTTACTATTTTTACAGATTTGTTAGTGGTAATGCCCAAGCGGCCGAAATCGACATGTTGTGGGAAATCTCTAAGCAGATTGAGGGTCACACCATTTGCGCTCTTGGGGATGGTGCTGCTTGGCCGGTGCAAGGACTAATTCGTCACTTCAGGCCAGTGATTGAGGCTAGGATGCAAAAGTATGCTGCACGAGCTACCAATTAAATTAGAATGATTTTGTAAATTAATAGTGAAGTGATGAAACTTTAATTGTTTTCGTCAAGTTAAACATATGCACTAAATACAGCTTATTAAAATAACGTAAAAGAAACAAATTACCTACAATTAAAATATTTTTAAATTAGAACTTGTTTTAGAGGTTTTAAGCTTTATTTCATCTTTATTAATGAGATTTAGAAACAATATCCTATGACAGATCCAATCATCTTTGGATATACTCAATTACTGCATTGATATCATCTTGCGACGGCGGAATATGCCTAGGTGAGAAGGTGCAAATCTTTAAGGGACCTCCTATATTTTTATCAGTGGGATATAGGTCACACTTGGCCGGTTCAAAATTGTATCTGAAAAAAAAATTAAGTTGTATTGGACACTTCAATTGCTTACAACGGACCGGCAGATAGGGCTTATTACTTTTTCGCTGGCACACTGTGGACAAAGCTGAAGATGACTATTGAGATTAGAAATACAAAACACCAAGCAGATTTGAAATTCATTTTGAAGAGCAGCTTTTGATGCTTCTTAGTCCATTGAGATTCGAATTAGTACTAGTGGTGGCGGCACTTGTAGTAGACGTTTTTATACATTTATGAATACAGAATTTAAAAAAGATTCTACTAGATTGGTTGCTCATTTTGCATAATATAAATTAAACTATATTCAAGTTTACACTCGAGAAAAAATTAATTTTCCATAGTAAAGTTACTTAAGTTATCATCAATTAACATATTCGCGAATATTAAAAACGAATGTATGTATGTATGTTTATACATACATCTGTATATGTGTATCATATTTTCTGCAATTCATTAACTCAAAAGAATTTTATAGCCAAGCTCTGAATTTATTTCGGCACATAGAGACTTCTAAGCATATCCGAAAAACAGTAATTTATTATAATTACTTTTAAAGAAGCACGAAAGTGAATTTCTAAAAACTGGAAGCTATGAATTATAAATACCAGCTTAATACATATGCATGCATGTAAATTCACTGTCTATTGATATATTTGAATAAACGGATCTGTGTTAAAAGCTCCAAAACATTGCAATATATTAAATGAAATAAAGCAGTTTTGGCTAATATAAAAACTGCTGTAATTGTTTCCACAATCAACCAAATTGAGTTAAAAACAACTGCCCAACGAAATCGAAACTGTTTACGGATTTTGAGTTATAGACATAGGAGATACATATAAGGGGCATGTACCAGTATAATCAGGAAGAACATGATGTTGAAAAAAAATTGGTTAGCGCCTTGCCACATCAATGCAAAAATATGTAATCATAATTCAGATAATAAAAAGCACATATAACTTGTAATACCGACTGCCGACTGTAGGGTGTGCAAATATTGTGCTACGTCATTTGCTTTTGTCATATGTTGAGTCCTGAAACGAATTTTGAAATGGAAGTGAAAGTGAAAGTTGTGTTTTGGCTCGACGAGCGAAAGCTTTTACTCTGCGCAACGCTTTAGTGCAGCTTCGCAGCTTTGGCGAATTTTTCGGCAGATTCAGTCTTCCGTGTAGTCCTTTCGGGTATTGTCCTTTTTATGAAACCGTGCTTATACATGGTTTTGTTTTTTTTATTTGTGCAGAACAAGTCTTATTCTATAAAAATGAAAAAATATTACAAAACTGTATAAGCGTCTTGTTTTATAGAGGGATTATAACTATTCGCATAACCTCGGGCTTTCAAAAGCAGCCAAAGCATTTAAGAGCTATAAGCAAAAGCATGAGATCAAATACGATATAACAGAACCTTTAATTTTGTGCCTTGGAATCGTAATGCTACAATACAACCGTGAAACTTTTTCCATCATTTCCACGAAAATATACAAGACTTAAAGAAATCATCTAATTCATTTAATGTGGTGAGTAAGCCGTTTCAAACAAAGATTTCAGTTGAAGATTCCTTCGTGTACTTCAGTAAGATATACAACTTGATTCTCGCTTCGGTTCACCCAACGAAAATGTGATACACAAGTATGTATATGTACATATGTATGTGCATAAACTTTCTTAGCCGACACGCAAATAGTTATTGTTATCCAACTGTCATGTCAGTTTTCCATGGAAGTTACACAAATTTCATGAAGGATTACTCAATTGCATACATTATAAGTGAACGCGTAAAAACCGGCCTAGCCTCTAGTCAAATTGGATACCCGCCGCCCCGCCGCCCCGCTGCTATCAACTTTCCCACAGAATAACTAGCATGCCAAAGTAGGTGTGAAAAATATGAAATATGAAAAGTGTACCGACATGGTGTAGCTGTGACAAGTTACCTCACCTTCCTATCAGGGTGTGTTACGATGACAGTTGTAAGCAAAGCCGTAAACCTGTAAAGCAAGTATTATTCAGTGCCTCACGAGTTCCCGAATTACAATTTGTTCGGTTCAAAAGCCGCCTCAAGAAAACTTTCGTTAAAAGAACTGTTTCTTTCGCCAAAATTGTTTAAAAAAAATATAACCTATCTGAGTTTCAATGGTTTTATAAAGTGATATTGTTATTGTACTATATTGCAAAAGGCTATAAGAAAAATTATAAAACTATTTCCTTGTTCCTTGACAACCTTTTAAAATTTAAATACTTCACTTTGCAAAAAAAAAATCAGGTAAAATTTTTAAACCAAACGAAGTTCGAACAAAAACGTGCCGTTCTGTAGCCTTTAAACATTCTGAAAAAATATATAATACAAAATGCTGAACTATTTACATATACATATGCCTTAATGGACTCAGCAGGTAACTGATAAGTCTATTGAGCGGCTTAACTCACACCCAAAAGACTCTTACCATTAGTTCTTATCCACACTTCTGTACGAGGCTAAAGCCCGGACACTGACGCGTCGATGATGATACTCTTGGGTTGGTAGTAAAACTCTTTAGTGTTTCCTGTGTCTCTGTCTCATCGTCATCTTTAGATCTCACATAATCTATGTACTTGCAACAAATCACTACTTCCCGGACTCACAAACGGATCCCCATATGGTATCGCTAAGGACCCATCAGGATATGTGCGTGGATATCAAACCAAGCAGTGTAACCCAGGCTAATCTTATGGAGAAATATCCTTCACAAGGTCTATGGCCAAATTCGCGTAAGCGTTGCCTATCGAATTTGAAAACTCCACAAGCGGTACGAGCCGCACATCCTCATGACCTTTGCCAAGTGAAAGCACAATAAGGCTCCTAATACTCTGACTTGACCATGTTGTGTCTTAACTGATGTGTACTTTGTTAGATATTGGATTAAGAAGTTTTCTTTTGATGAATTATACGGTTTTGCGCTAAATTATAAATAACGGCAAAATTGTAAAAGTTTGACTTTTCGTTTGACTTATGCGGCCAGAGTCGGGCAAACTTTAATGGGATTAACCGCATCCGTTTTAATTGTGGTGAGGGTGTAATGTTTGCCTTTGAAGTTACTTGACTTCATGCTAGCGTAAAGGACCGGAGTAGATGTAACGATTATTTATACCATGGAGCTAATAACGGAAATGAAGCAATGAAATGATTAAGGGTGCTGCTATTACCCTGCATGTCAAAAGTACAACTAGATCAGATGATTTTTTGGGGTTCATAGGTTTCCTGTTACACTTTAAATTTAAAAAGACCAGTGAGCGAAACAATGAACGTCATCAAGCAAAAAGTGAGGACCTAGTCTGGAGATCTATTGATGGAGTATTGAACTGCTACTTACAGATCTACTGCTCCTATCTAATATTTTTCTATTCATTATTCCCCACATATTTAAAATTCTTTTTAAAGTTTTGTGCAGATCTTTATAATCAAAAATGAGTTTTCTTCACTGGCAAATTGCATGAAAGAAGTTTAAGCTATTCTTCTTAATTAAAATTTTCAGACTTAGGCAACTCTCATTTTACTTCTCGAATCTTTTCTTCAAATTTTATTACGTCAAAATGTCAAAGAAAGACCATAACTGTTCAATATGCGATAGCAGCAGATATTAGATAAGATACAATATTAAAACACTGAAACAATATCTGTGTTGAGCTCAATGAATTTCTGCTCAACAGGTAACGTCTCCTTCTTCAGCACGCAGCTCCACAAGTTACGTCAAAACGTTGTGCCAAGCCATTTTCGCAAGTATTTACCAAGGCACGATAATGCGAGCGATGTGAACATTAAATTAGAATTGGCATTAGCCTGAATAAGGGAGCGTAGGCATGCATAAATACATACGGACATATGTACATACACACCTGTAAGCAGTGGAGCACCTGAACAATTTTTGTGGGGGCGTTATTATGCTTTGGAAGTAGTTTTCTCGATCGGAATTTGACGGTTTTGTTCTAAAGGCCGCTAAGTCAACTTAGACCATTTTAAGTTTTCTCATACATATTATATTTATTGCTCTAATTGTGATAACTATAAAAACCGTCAATATTTACCAAAAATAAAATATACCCAAATATATGGATATTTATTATTTATGTATTTCAGAAATTATAGCTACAAACATAAAGGAATAACAAGATTTTTTAACCCTTTATATCTCACAGTACAGAATCGGCTCGCCCATTAAAATAATACCTTTCTAATCGTGATGCCTCTTGTACCCACTTTAGTGTCCAAATCTCACCAAAACCCTCTAAAATATTTTTCTGGGTGCGACGATTTGCTTGTGTCTAATTTCTTTCGAAACCAAATTGTAATTTACGTATGTATGTATCTGCCTTAAATCTGAAACAAATGAACAATGTGAATATTTTAGGCTTACTTTTAAATGTAATACTAAATTTTTATAATTAAATAAAATTTTAGTATTTAATAATTAAATTTAATTACTTTTATGATGATGTGAAAATTGAAATATGAAATTCTACGCATGGAATAAGCAAGGTATTAACGCTAGTTTTTTAGGCGTAATCAATTTTAATTACTGTCTATTTTGCACAAAGGTATAATTTTTGATTAATTACAATAGATTCAATGTAATATATGAATTTTAAAACAGTTCGGGGGGCTTTAACACCCAAAATCCCTTCTTGGCTGCGCCAATGCTCTAAAGGTTATAGTACATATGTATGTATGTACGTGTAATTATGTGCTTTGCCGCAAAAAACAATCCTTTCCATTGGCAAGCGTCAACCAACACACAACCCCCTGGGTGAGCGTCTGTGCCCATGGCTGCGCACCTCTGATTGAATTAACACAAATTAAGGAGATTAAGAAGCGAATGGCAAACGATTACAGTGCCCCCATTGTCATGCCACTGACGCGCACGCAGGACATGGCTCATCGCACCGGGTCATCGCCTGGCAAAGGCCCCCTGCCGCCAGTGTCGCCGTTGTGCCGTCAGCTATATCTCCATTACTGTTGTTGTTTTGGGCCATTGCCTTGCCGTTGTCGTTGTCATTTTTTGTTGTTGCTTCTCGTACGCCTCTGCCAGTTCGAAGGCACTTATTTAGCCAGGCAGCACAGCTTTGCCGGTTGGCACTTGGCGAATGAGAAAGCTTTCAGTCATGCAAAGCTCAATGGAGCTAACGTTTGGTTGCGCGCCCCCTTCAATTTGGGACTTTAAGAGTTCAAGGTGTGCTGTGAAGAATATGCGGATTATAAATATTATACCTATACACACACACACACACACTTACACTTACCCTTTCACATGGCTTCTTCGAGCGCGTGCAATCAGCGCGCAAGGTGAAAAAGCTTGTGGGGGCTGTTCCATGTAAGGACTCGACAAAATCAGGTTATAAGTCAACCATCATCTCAAAATGCATGTATGTTTCGAATACTTAGACGACAAGCATTTACTAACAGTATTCCCTCGATTAATGCGACTAGCAAAAACCGGAGAGATTGTTGGTTTTTTTTGCCTGAAAATTAAATTTCTAAAAGTGATATAAGACTCAAAGTGTAAGTCTGAAAAATATGTTGCTTCAGGTATATACCTTGAAACCTTGAAGTATAAACATGAAACTTTTGTAATGATTTATCTAAAAATCTCGAACGTTCCCAAACTGAATTTAATTTGGAGTCGAAATCCAGTGCCCTAGTCAATGCGGCCGGAAAGACCAAAACTCTAGGATTCGCGCTTATTGAGATCTGCGAGTATCGATATTGTTTAGTATACATATCTGTGGTCATATGCAATAACGACTTAAGTCGAAAACATCTGTTTCGAGAAAATGCAATTCGAAATTTGAAATGCACATAAGTGCATGTACATAAGTGCATGTGTTTTTTTTAAATAACTTTTTTTCTGAGATGGGTACAGATACCGGGGTTTGAACAAAATATGCGCATCAACGTCAGGAATACAGTGGTAACGTCAACTCAATTTCGTCTTAAGTCGACTTAAGTCGTTATTGCTTTTGACCACAGATATATGCAGACTACGTTAGCTTTTTTCACAGCTCTTCGTCGAATGAATTTGAAAAATTGTTTTCCCATATTCTTGCAATTGCAGCATTCGATGAAATGTGGTTTCGCAAAGTGACAACAAAAAAGGTTTACATATACAATGAGTAATAACGATTATAACCTGCAGCCATGGTGGGAAAATACGTTCCGTCATTATAGTCAACAGCAGCAGCAACAGCAATATCAGCAGCAGCAACCGAAATATGTTCTCAATCCGAATGAGATTCAATTTCCATGGGCAGCGGACAAGAAGCTGTTTGCGACACATGACAGCGACAGTGCGCTCTCATTTGGTTCGCTGCAGCAGACGCTCTCTGATGATTACGAAGCCCTGGCGCGTAACTACACGCTTACCATTCCATATGACAGCGATGTCGAGGAGAGTGCCATACCGTCTGTAACTCTATTGTTCATGGCCATATTCTACGGCTTGGTGGTCTTCGGCGGAGTTCTCGGCAACGGCACACTGGTGCTGACGCTGTGTTCGGCGTCCTCCGTACGCCTTCGTAACCCGCTGCTGTTGGCCGTTGTTATTGCGGATTTATTGGTCACTGGCATATCAGCGCCGGTGACGCTGCTCAACTTGGCAATGAATCGCAGAACGAAATCGCTGCCCCTCATGGTATGCAAAGTCATACACTATGTGCAGGTAGGTGGACGATTTGATGTGGCCATCGCTCATACTGCTAATAACGAATGCGTTCTATATTAGGTCATGCCCGTCGCTGCCAGCACGATTTCCTTTTTCATGCTCTCCCTAGATCGATATGCCACTGTGAAACACCCGCGTCTGGCGCAATTGCGTCAGCGCCGCTACTTGCATGTGTCGCTGGCAGTGCTCTCCTGGGCTGCTTCAGCTGCCATCAGCACGCCCTTTCTATTCGCCTACAAAATTATCGCCAAAACAGTCATCGTGAGGAACGGCATCAATCAGGGCACCGGTATCGGCTCCGGCTCCGGCTCCGGCCCCGGCACTACCAACAGCTATTCCAAAGCCGCCGAGCCCAACCTTCAAACGTATTCGCCCAATGTCAGTGTCAGCTGCACCTCGGATCTCGGCGCCAATGCCGTCTTCGTGTCATTCATTATATTCCACACGATAGCGGTTTACATCATACCCGGATTCGGAGTGCTGCTGAATCATTACGGCGTCCGTCAGAAGCTGTGCGCTTTGTCATTGACAGCACGCGCAGCGCATGGCGAACTGCCGCTGCCGATGCCCATTCTGCGCCGTCAGACCCATATGGTGATAGTGACTGGAATGGCCAATGCACAGCAAGCGGCCGGCGCAACCGACGACACTTCCAACGGCGAGGACATACAGTTGCATAATTTGAATGTTCGAGCAAGAGTGCCGCCTTGCGATATCATCAAAACATCCAATCCAATATCTCCCAGGTAAGACATCATAACCAACATAATTGTAGCTCAGCTGACTGGGAGCATAGCATTTTTTATTATTGGCCAAGTTTTTAGTTTCAGAAATTAAGCTTATTGTTTTAGATAGTAGGGGGCGATGCAGGATTTGATCCAACTACATTACTCATCAGGGACCGTTAATCTTGTAGTGGAATTGTTACTTCTTTAATATAATTTATAGGAATTAAATTTTATGTACTTAACATTTTTGGGGTTTGCAGCTGTAATTGTATTGTAATAAAATTTGGGAATCTCTGTGTATACACAGTACACCTGTGTAGTTCAATTATCTCATAAAACAGAATGTTGATGAAAAGTTAATAACCAAGATACGAATAAACAAATTTTTTACAGAGCTATGCGCGAAATCAGAGCACATGCTCAGCGTCAGCGCATCAATCATAGACAGGGAGCACGTGGTCCAGCTACTCCTGGCATACCATTGCCGCAAACATCCACCTTGAGGTCTCGACGCCGGCTGGCCAATATGCTGATCGCCTCGGCAGTTATCTTCATTGTCTGCTGGGCTCCGCATGTCTTCTGCATATTCTACAGGAATATTGGATACACAGAGCACTGCTCAAAGACATCCATATACTTCAATTTGCTGTTGGGTGAGTCCGCCGCAACGCGCACAGTCTCCACAAATGTTCTCACGTAATATTTGTTGCACTTCAGGCTACATGTACTCCGCCATTAGTCCCATCATCTATTGGGTCCTCAATCACAACACGCTGAGACAATCGCCCTGTGCACCCATTATACGCCTTCGCTCGATGCAGAACTTCTTGAGGACACGCTTCCGCTCACACACGGTTCCGCCGCCGCCTTCCTCCACTAACGAAGCCGCTCTCGGCGCGTTCAATCCTAAACTAATCAAACTGACGCCTAAACAGTACAGAGCTCAGGCTTCTTCTCATTATCTCTACTAGTGTGATATTTTTCCAATTGATGTTGTGTGTGTATGTGTGTTTCGATGTGTTTGTTGTACTCGTACTGTTCCAGGCACTGGAGCGATCGCTATCACGATTGTGCCCGCTTAAAGCTCGATGTACGGTGAAGTTCATACGCGTATGTGCACAACTGCACAACTATACAAACAGAAAGGATTTGAAAAGCATTAACACATGTTGAAATGTTGAATATTGATTAAGATTTTACAGCAGCAATTACTTCACTCAAATAACTATACTTAAGCGTCTTTAATCGCGTTGATTGTTAACTTTTTCAAGTAGAATAAAGTAAAACAATATTATATATACATAAGTATACGTGTATATATGCATATATAACATACTATGTAAATCGCATGTTACTCTAAACTAAAGCTTAAGCTAAGACCGAATAGCATTTTCACAACTCAAGAGATACCTCAAAATACATACAAAGGGCTAGTCATATACTCGCGTGGTAGTATAACCAGGCATGTGTGCTATGTAGCTATATACAACTTATGTCTATAACATTTTCCAGATATCGCATCAGTTTTGATCAGTGTTGGCAATAATAGCAATTTTACTATTTAGGTTACATTGTAAAAGCCAATTTGTTTTAATTGGTGGTAACATTATGCCCATGGTCGCCCAATGGAAACAAGTTGTTGTTCCAAATGAGTTATAATTAATAAGTCCGACGCAAATGACTGTACATATTTGCTGTACGAGGTAATACGAAATTTGTTTGTTAATATTTTGTTGCCATTCATTTAGCTTATACATAAATATAAAATTTTGTTCTAATTAATTCAAAAAAAAATATTCGCGAAAATTCTTCAAATTTGCATGCAATCCAAAAATCCTTACATAACAACCAGCCTATGGTTAGTGATTGTATGCCACTAAATATAAAATTAGAGAAGTATAAAAATTACGTTTTAAATCTATTTTATTTTAAATCTATATCATTTAAAAAATTTTAATAAGAAGAAAATTTCATTAATTATTGCGTTTCATCACAAGATCCTGTATATCATAGAGATTACAACAACTGTCACAATACGCTTGAAGGTGACTATAAGACTACATTCCTACTCCATTAGCAACCAATAACCTGGCAAGCCAACACTGAATGTTTTCTTTTTGGTTTTTTTCATCTTAAACGCTATGCAAATTGACGCCAAGGTAGAAACAAGTTTTCTATATCAAACTATTCTTCAGTTCCTACCTTCCATAGACAATAACGCTAACGTCAATAGTAGCTTTCGACCGTAGCTCATAATAAGTTAATCAGATTAAAATATATCGATACCCATCCTGTTAAATAACCGTGCCGACAAAATATAAATTTTTCAGGAAACAGAAAAATCAAAATTTATGAAGAAACACTTTTTAGAAATCCAAAACAATTCGTACGAATTGGTTTTGTTAATGATGTTCTTTGTTTTCGAAAAAATGTAGATATTTTCGACAAAATGTAAATTCGCCATCAAGGCTGAATTGAGATAAAATATTCGTAGCATTACAGGAACAGAAGGCACTTTAATGTAATGTAATAAAAAAATGTTGGCTTGTATGTTTTGCCGGGAAGGTATCGATATTATCTACAATAATTCGCGTATTTAAAGCACATACTCAGAGAAACTTGCACAAAATTTAAGAGGGCATAGCAGTTTTTCGGCACGTTTTTGCCGGGTAGTAATAGAAACGGGATTTTGTATATTAATTTCATTTATTTTAAAGAATTTAAAGAACAACAACACTACCTAAATAAATCTAGCGACTGATGCTTCCAGCAGTTGCATAATAAATAATGTACTTTAGACAGAGACAATATATTAGTCTCTGGTATTACTTTGATATCATTTTATTTCTTTTCATATTAGTTGATTAGTTATAGAGATTTTTATGATTTCGTGGAAAACGCGTTTGAAGTATCGTAACGGCCTGACATCGCTTCGTTAAAAATGCTACAACTTCGTAAATTTCTCGGATTTCTTTAAACTGCTTTAAATATAGAGTCTTAAAATGTTAATCTTGAAAAATAACCATTTGAAAAAAGCCTCTTCGATGTCGAAAAACTGCGATGCCCGCTTATTGCTTCTATAGATATAAAAAAGCGAGCAGATAAGCTGAAGTGCATTTGTAACTGCAATTTTCATAATACTTGTTTTAATTTAACCTAGTTTAATATATGAAATACTTTGAAAAAACATCCAGCCTCTCGGTTGCTAAACTATAAATACAGATAGATATTCTAATGCAAAGTAGTAATCAAACTAAAACAGCAATGCTCTAGTGCCAAACTAAATAGTGTGCCGCCTTTACTTGTGCCCGAAGTCCAAGCAAGTTGAATCGGGATATGCCTTAAACGAAGTTCTGTTCAGATATACAAATACATACATACATACTACTTACTCAACTAACTTTTGGAAGCAAATTTCCTATCCAAAACGAACATCAGATTTATTTATTTATCTCTTTTTAAAATTAAGGAAAGTATACATGCATACTCGTACATAAATGTATAATGGGCTGCCTCACGCTCTGAACGTAAAAAAATATTTATATAAACTTCTTAAACTTGGTTTATTTGATGATGACTTCCGAAATATTCCGGCTCTAAAGATAAGCACTCGTGACCTGAAGCTTCTTGAAAAAGCCTCTAATAATGAGGGTTTCTGTGGAATTTATTGACGCTCTTCTAATAAAGTCAAAAATAAAATGATAAAATATAAAATAAAAGAATTTTATGTTCTACATCAATATTCTTGGAAAAGATTCTGGCAGATTCGAGGTAACCTGATTTTTGATGTTTCTTCAAAATGGTGCAGCTCACGGGCTAGATCGCTAGTGCCTAACTAATTTGGAAATCATCTCATAAATAAGCCACCAGTTTATTTTTATGAATCATCCAAATATATACAAAGTTCTGTAATAGATCTTATTAGTTACTCATATACTAAACCGCAAGAATAGAAGTTACCTTAATCCTCCATGTTTCGAGAATAATGGTAGGAAATACAGAATTGTCTTTTTATGTTCAACTTATAGCATTATAATTAGCTGTGTATGTTTAGGTGATCTTCAACTACTTTCAATTTCATTTCAGTTAGTGCATACATACATACATATGTTTGTAATTATAAAGTTTGTTGTCTGTAGAAAAATATTTTATATATGTACTATATAGTGCATACACACAAATTGTTATTGTATTTTACCAATTACACTAATCTGGAATTTAAGATTACAATTCAACTATTGTGATTCTAATCAAAGCATTTCAAATGCCAACTATTACTACTTTTAATGTGCTACGACTACTATTAGAACGATTGTTTAACTAAATAACGCAATCCCTATTGTTGGTCATACATATTTGTTATTGAATACATATATATATATACATAACAACGTAGGTACCTACATACTTACATACATATTTATAGCAGTAATATGAAGTAGCCTAAGTGTGTAATACATATGTACATATGTAATAGATACATGCACTAATATGCATGTATGTGTGTGTGCATACACATACACACGCATATACATATGCATATTAAGTGCTTGTTTAATGTAAACTACCGTTGTATTTCTTAAGCTACTTTACAACTTGTAAATTTCCCTATTTGTACTATTCCAACTTTATACCGCCGCTGTATATGGAAAAATTGTACTTATAACAATTTGAATATACTTTCTCACATTTCCCCGGTACGGTTTTATTGATCATAGTGTCGTTTTTAGGCATTTTATTGCGCACGTTCTGCCATTATTTTTGAATTCAACGTAAAGGTACATTGAGCCAATGCAACCGAGTCAATGTTTTTTCTGCTCATCCCTTCTTAAACTTCTTTCAGTATTTGTATAAAAAATATTTATAATTATCTTATTTTTTATTATCTTTATTGTCCTCTTCTATAGTTTTTTATTAATATCCGAAGAAGTATCGATTGATTGGACAACACTTCCATACTTCCATCATGTAAGGTAACATAATCCACGCTATAATATGTAGACGACACGATAGTACAGCGTTACATGAATAACGGTAGCGGCGATATCGTTGTTAGGTTCTGCTTAGCTTATCTTCTTTATCACATGGCCTAAGAGTGTCTTTCTAGTAGACTATATGCGCCGAATTGCCAAATGTGTCGAGAAATGCTCAGTAACACTTTCTATAACTATTTTCGATTTTCCGTTTGTATACGAGTAACAGTAGCAAAGAAGGCTATAGTTAAACTGACCATAGTTTTAAGGAGTTATCTTTGAATTCCGATTTTTTTGCCGGTTTAGTTTCTCCATGCCTCCATCCCCAGCAAGTCTGTTTTATTATGCCAAATATGTGTTGCGTTAAAGTAAACGCGATTTTTTCTTAACAGTTGGAATTTTACTTTATTTATTGTAGAATGAAATGCATAATTTATTTTGAGTGATAAAATTAATAGTTGGTATGTGAAAATACTGCATGCAAGCAAATAATATAAATATGTAAAGTAGAAATATAAATGGGCGGGCGAGACACTTAACTTAAAATGTACGAGTTTCCATCTTACAGTTTAGTTACAGAATAATTGCATTATTTAGCAGACAATCGCACATGAACGTTATTTCCAAACTTTTAAAATTACATATAAATATTGAATTTTATTATTTTCTTTGAAATGTTTTGAGGATCTCCTAAGTTCCAAATCTTTCGTGATGGTTATTAAGTATACGCAGATCGCATGTGAGCACATGAACATGTATGAGTACGTGTGTATAAATGCGCTGAAATGCTCAGTTAACATTGCTGCGTAGCTGCGTAGGGCTTAGTCATCAATGGTATACTCGGGCATTTTCTCGTACTTGAGTTTGGTGGCTTCGTCGTCTGTATTCACCAGTAGTACTGTGTGGGAGTAGCCCAGGCAGACTTGAGGTATTTTCATGTTATCCATCTTGGGTACTTCCTTAGGAATTGTGGAAGACTTCTGAAATTCTCCAATACCCAGTTCACCATAAGTCGGCGAAGCACCCCATCCAATTAGTGTGTCATCAGCCGAAATAACAATAGAGGTATTTGCACAGCCGATATCAGTGATATTCCATCCTAAAAATAAGTTACCTTCAGTTAAGGTATTTTCCATAAAAGAGTAATGGTATATTACCTGATAAATCTTGCACAGGCTTAGGATACATATTCGCTTCACCAGTTTTCTTATTCTGTCCGAACAAAAAGAGAACACCTAACTCATTTACAATTAAGCTAAAAGTGGCGCCACAATATACGCTACGAGCACCACGTCCTTGCGTTTCAAAGAATTTTATAAGACGGGGTACCATTTCGTCTTTTGGCTCAGCGTGACCCAGGCGCCCAAATCCACCGAAGCCCCAGCTGTAGACGCGCTTCTTCGAGTCGATAGCGACCTGCCGTATTAGTTTAAAAAGTTAATTAACTCTAGAGCAACGATTTCGAAATCTACTAACCGTGTGATTGTTTCCGCAAGCAAAGTCTACGATTTGCACATTGTCGACTGGTGTCACGTGGCCTTCTTTAGTTTTTTCGATGTAAAGAACCACCTTTTTGGGCGACGTTTCGAAGTGGAATGATAACTTATTGGCGTTTACAAAGTACTTTGCGTCGGTGTTGTGGCCCAGTTGGCCATACTCGGGCAAGCCAAAAGTGTGGAGATTGCCTTTGATGTCCAATATCACTGAGAACTCCGCGCCGCAACCGATGCGAACTATAGGCGGACCACGATAATTAATCGGCGTTGGAGTGGTAATGCTGGCATGTGCATTGCCCACACCGCATTGGCCTGATTTATTGTCTCCACAAGCGTACACAGTTCCGGCATCACTAAGAAATAGTGTATGGTGGCGTCCACAAGCTGCCTGGATCATGTTCACGTTTTCTAAGCTCGGAATCAATGTAGGCTTCTCACACAGCTTGTTGTCCGGCAAGCCCAGCTGTCCAAATGGATTACGTCCAAAAGACATTGCTTTGCGATCTATGTCGATTAGGATGGTATGGGCCGACGAAGGCCCACTTGCACAATAGCGATACTACAAAATGAAATATACAAATACACATAAATATTCATGACGTGGACTGTTTTTGGCATACCTTATCATCCGTGAAACGATGGAAGCTATATAAATTGGGTCGTACTTTGACTACATTTTTCCTATCACGTTTTCCAGTTAAATCCCAAGTTACCATGCCGGCTATAAGCATTTTGCCTGGCGTTTTTTCTATTGTCGCCAAGAGATCATCGGGTAATTTGCTAGGAGGATCCAGATCATCGTGAGGAATAAGTACTTCCACCTGGTTAGAGGATGACTGCATTGCATCGTTGGAATCTTCACTGATTTCGTCTTCATAATCTGATTCCTTCTTCTTGGGACGACGCTTGTTAGGGCCTGTACCATTCCCACCTGATTTGCGTTTGGCTGACATACTTTGATATAACTACGAAGGAAACAATATATGTACAAAAGTATGTAATTAATTATGGCCTAGTATAGAATTTAAAGGTTTCTCATGTCCATATCAATCATCGCAGACGTCCTCCAAAACAAGCAAAAACAAGGTACTTAGGCCAAAGTCTGTGTTTTTCTGTGAAAAGATTTAGCGAATCATTACATCAAAGAAGATTTGGCAACATACAAATGTTTTACGGCTTTCAGGCGCTGAACGAAGGTGGCAGAGCCAAGGGTTAGAAGTGGTTTAGCAAGAAAACAAAATGAACGCCAACAGACAAAAGGAACTGGTGGTGGCGTCTCTACTGCCAATATTATAGATAACGGCACTTAGACTTTTGCTACTATTATTGAATAGCTCCAATGTATATTTGTATATAAGCCCGATGTAGGATTTAAATGTATATTATGCCGAGGATCGAGAGACGCCGCTACGGCGATTCTCCAGTAGGCACAATTTGACGGTCCTATTGCACTTTATACACATTAGTACTACAGTTGATATGTAATTACACTTTAGTAAGTAAACAATGATATTAGATCCTAATTCGATACAAAACTTACATTCTTTTAAAATTTCAGTTCAGACTTTTCACAACGCAAACAAACGAACAAAACGACGCTCACTCTCTGTGTCTCTGTCACTGACAGTGTCTCTTGTGATGCAACAAAAACCGCTGAAAACCCGCTATCGGCGGTGAACGGTTGCAGTTTTCCGCACTGAAAATACTACTGTTCCCCATATTAGTCCATACTGTTCCCCATATTAGTACATACTATTTTCCTTATTAATTGTAAAACCATTTGCATTAATAGTACCAATTTTTACATTTAGGTTGATACATGTGCTAAAAGTTAAGTTACAACAGGAACCAAAATTGGTATTTGGTTGTTGCAGTTGATACATGTGCTAAAAGCTAAGTTACAACAGGAACCAAAATTGGTATTTGGTTGTTGCAGTTGGTACATGTGCTAAAAGCTAAGTAGGCGGAAACCAGGAACTTTTTCCTACTTGCAATTTCTCAGCACAAATTAGAAATAAAGTTAGTTTTGTTCGAAGAAAATTATTTATTTATTAAATAAATTATAACCCTATATAATATTAATAGCCCTATAGCCAAGGTACACTTGGTTGATAACATTGCTAAATACACTTACATGCAATGTCGGCAATGTGGTATATTCTGAGCCAACTACCGCTGCAACCGCTACAAAAACCAAATACCAAAAATAAAACTCTGGTTCCTGTCCCAGACAACTTCGCATAGCCGGTACTAATATCGCGCCCATACTATTATTCGGCTTCCGCTTGAGGCGGAAACTAGGAACTAATGGCTAACACAGAGTTGCTATTAGTTGTATTAATCGAATTTGGCTGTCGCATGGTTGCATTTAAAACGATCACGGCTATATAAAAATTACAGCATTTCGTCGTTTTTATTGCATGTCATAATTTTGCTTTCGCTGTGTAAGCTTGATTTTTAAAATCATTCAACTTAATGCAGGCTTAGTTTACTATTTTCAATCTCGTGGAACTTGTCTCATAAAATTTGGTATGCCATTTATTTCAGCAGTTTCTTATGAACACCAACGAACCGCTCTGCCATTTGTCAAGTTTAAGTTTTCGTGGTTATTTCTTGCACATAAAGACGTGGAAATTTCGCACCTAGTAGCTGAGATTTCTGGTCATTCACATATTAGCCAGGAGTAATCTCTCAGATTTAGACTACTGCTGACCCAAATACAACTTCACTTTAACTTTACGGTCATTTCCAACCAAAGGAAACTGAACGGAAGCCTAACGCTTTAACGCTTAGCAGAAACGCTACGCTAACTATTTATTTTTTATTTATATCAATGAGTTTTGTTTTATTTTTTCAAAATACAGCGGGTAAGACTGTAGGTAATTAAATGATTACTTAAAATATTGATTTAGAAAGTAGGGAACAAGGCGACAACATCTGTGGCATTCATGCAATCACAGAAAGCCACAATGGGCACAAACAACTCTCGGCCTTGGTGACATCAAAATTCAATAAGTGGATGCGACTTTAGCAATTGCTGCATTCGGTACTCCAGAACATCCTTCATTATAAGCGGCCGGATTGTTTCGTGCAGTTGTTCAAAGTTGACGGTACTGTGGTGGTACGGCACATCGCCAGAAAGCGTCGAATTTGCTAATACTGTCGTCTTGGCGTTTATTGGCTGCGGCCGCGGTGGATGCTGTTGATTATTTAATTGATCACTCTTTGCATTTCTTGGCGGTGCTACTGGATTATCGATTTCTGTAACAAGAAGTGATTTGTACCCTGTTATTGGGAATATGCAACAAAATTTCTCAAAAGTCATTTGCTTCGACATTTGGCCGATTTATTCTATTCTGAAATCAAAACGCACTTTTACATTGGAAATCGCACTGATAACGGGAATAATGATCGCCTCATTTTTTGACTGACAGTTAAAGTGAGAGTGGGGCTTATCACTAAATTGCTCTTGGAAAAAAGTCTGTAAGGTACTCTGGCGAATAAGTCGTATCGACAATGCCAATGTTTTTGATTTTGATAGGGTTATGCAGGATTTACACGAGTGACTAATTATTCAAAGTTATTTGTTTAAGATAAATTTTTTTTTTTTTTTTTTTCGGAATATGAAAAACTACCAGCACGCAGACAAGTATTTGTTCATTGTACTGGTAAGTGAATTCCTTTTACTGAAATCTTCCTGAGCTTTTAATAAAGCAGAGGATTTTCGATGGTGGCAAAGAACTTAGTTGATTTAATAATCATTTAAGCAACATTCAATTCATCATCGCCCTTATTAAAATCAAGTGGTGAAAGTGTTTGTCCGCGACCAAAATCGAATCTCAGATATTACAAGAACTATCAGCAAACATATCTATATATGTATTCATATATGCCATATAACGCTGAAGAAAATTACTCATACCAGATATACATATGTATGTATATATATACAAGTTATTTTATATACAAAGAGGAACGACTTCAGAACCTCTTAATCAAATCTAAAAGACTATGTGCGAAAATATTATAGTGAATGGATAAGCCTTATCAGCGTTCTATAAGTCCTCTAAATCTTCAGTTTAACGGGATGGGACGCTGTACAGGCGAAAACCAAAATTCACTCTTGCGATTTGGAGGCAAATTCAAAATGCCAAAAAAACATAACCAAAATTGTACTACAGCAATTTTTTCTTCACAGGCAACTTGGAAAATTGGCCAAAATACTATGTTCCACCAACTGGAATCAAATTCAAATGGAACAGGAGGGAAGTGCATAGCTTGTAGATGCACAGGCATCTTCCAAATTTGTAAAAAAGTAAGTTGCTCGATTTGGAGGCAAATTCAAAATGCCAAAAAAACATACCCAAAATTGTACTATAGCAAATTTTTCTTCACAGGCAACTTGGAAAATTGGCCAAAATACCATGTTCCACCAACTGGAATCAAGTTTAAATGGAACAGGAGGGAAGTGCATAGCTTGTAGATGCACAGGCATCTTCCAAATTTTCACAGAAGTCTAACGAAATATAAATTGCAGAGCAAGCTTGAAATTAAATGATATAATTGAACGGCATGTTGAAAAACATAATAAGTCATGTGCTTTAAACAAGAAAATAGCCAACCAAAAGCAGTGCGAATCCCAAGTAGTTAATTGCATGATAAAAAGGACCAATAAAATCATATGCCATATTGTAATTCTTAATTAAATTGATTTTGATTACATATAAAAATCGTAAAACAATGTGGCTTATTTACAATATCTGCACTGTACTGTACATTTTTTAAATGTAATAGAGCGACTTACCTGACGGCTTGTTGATCCGGTGTGTTGTTTGAGAATGGTGGCCGTTGATGAAGGGGCTGTTTAAATTGTTATCACAGGTCCCTGGAAGAGGTGGAGCTGGCCGGTTGAAAGGGTTTTGTCGTCGCGGAGGCGGTTTTGGCACAGTCGTAGTTACAGTTGATTCCCCCAGCATTTCTTTGAACAATAAAATGTATGCATTATAAACCTGCATGTAACATGAAACAGCATACTATAACTTACTACTGCGGCAGTCCTCAATCTCCTCCAGTTGTCGCTGTAATTCAGCAACCATAAGCCTCTTGTATTCGTACCCTGCACATGTCAGAGCCTTCATCCAGAGCTCCATGCTCTCCTGGGATTCAGAGGATAGAACGTACGTTCGGTTCCCATTAAAAGCAATCTCAAAACAATACTGATCACTCTCTGCGGACAACTCTGAGATAGCAGGCATAGTTTCGCAGATTCGCATATGTAAGTTGCTTCACAAGACACTTACCGATTGTGCATCCTTCGACTATGATTAAACCCAAGGGCTCCTTATCTCCCTTTTTGTCGAAGTAGAAGAGTAGATTTCCTTTCAAAACAAAGTACCGCTTTTGAAAAGCTTTGTTTACCTCGCCCCGTTTATTTAGGAATCCTAAAAATATCCAATTTGATATAAGTACATATGTAAAAACTCGGTGGATTAAAATTAAACTCGTCGAACCTTCCATGTCAAACGGGGGCGTAGAAGCGAAGACGCACAAATTTTTCTCATTGATTTTCATAATTTGCTCCAATTCGTAATTTTGTTTCCGAAGAATTTTTATCCAAAACTAACTTTCAACGCATCTTCTGTGATTTCCACGATACAAATGTCGTATTTGTTTGAGGTCGAACCGACTCATTTCTCCCCTGCATAAAATTTTGTGCCTTCTGTAATCTCAATTGACATACTCAAATGAATAGCGATGCTGATTAGAAAGGAACACAATAGAAATCACAACTATTTGGCAAAATTTTGCAACTTCTGACTTAGGTGCTTATTTTGTAAATCCCAACGCCTCACTTCACCCTGCGTTCACTAATTTGGTATTTTGTAAAACGCATCACCTCACTCGGTGACTGCTCGCGTTGTCTTACGTAGTTTCATATGAAAATCGGTACCGCGTAAAACGCAACGCGGCGCATTCACTCATATGAACTGTCAAATCGTTCACTTGGGTTTGTGCTCGCGTTCATTTTTTTAAACGCAAAATTTTTGGTAATTTCGAGTGAAAATTGATTTGTGGTAATCTGCAGAAGCAAATAATAAGTATTGTAATACTTTTTAAAGACGAATACTAAAGAAAAAAGTACAAAAAAAAGAAAATACTAGCACTGCGGTTGAGGATCGAAATCACAAAAAAAAAGAAATGTATCGGCGATGTGGGTTGAACTCGCAACTTCTCGCGTGCTAGTCGAACGCTCTAACCACTAGGCTATGGGAGGTATGCAATGGAAGCTGCAAATTTTGTGTGTTTTGTATTTGGCTGATAAATTAAGAAAAATACAACTCTTTTTCGTAAGAACTTGACAGCTCAAGTGATGCCGTAAGACAACGAACGCAATTACGCCGTGATTTACAAAATGCCGTTTTTTGATCCCGGCGTTGGCTTCGTGTTCGCGTTGCGTTCGATCACGGTGATTTATACGGTAAGGCCGTTATTAAAATAAGACATTGTCAGTCGTGGTTTATAAAAACACAACAGGAGAGTTTGTCCTGACATTACGACTTATCACACAGGCAGTGCTTAACTATAATGTAGGGTACACCTAAATAAGTTATTTTCAACACCAGCTGTTCGGGGTCTGTTCAGCACATGGAAACACTCAAGGAAACTTGGGTAAATTTGTATGTTGCTGCAACAATTTTTTGGTTGCTAATATTCTCATATTCCTAAAACCCACTCCGCTTTCCTTTATTATATTATAAGCTTTATATTACGTTCACTTTCTGTCGGTATGTAGTCAAATCTAGTAATCAATTTTTCACCCACTTCCCGACTCCTTAGAGATCTGAAACTTTGCATACATGCCTAAACACGAGCCCAATACATGAATCAATAAATTTTATGGGCGTAGGATAAGGGGCGTGGTACTTTTTTATCAACTCCAGATTTGTGTATAACTTTAGAACTACACATCACACATTAATGAAACTCGGTAGGAACTTACTACATATCCATATCCTTCTACTGAGAAAATTAGACGGGAACTGGATAAGGGGGCGTGGCACCCCCCATACAAACAAAATTTTTTATCTCGATTAGCTTTGGAACTAAAGCTCGTGCAGCATTGAAATTTCGTAGGCAGTCGCCTCTTGGATGTGTCGTCCCACTGGTAAAATTTTATGGGCGTAGGATAAGGGGCGTGGCACTTTTTTATCAACTCCAGATTTGTGTATAACTTTAGAACTACAAATCACACATCAATGAAACTCGGTAGGAACTTACTACATATCCATATCCTTCTACTGGAAAAATAAGACGGGCAGTGGACAAGTTGGCGTGGCACCGCCCATACAAACAAAATCGTTTATATAGAATAGCTTTGGAACTGTGAATACCCTAAATATTGTGTACTGCTCTGCAAGTTTTAAATTCTTTTTGCGAAAAATTTCAGAGCTCTAAAATTTAATTTATGGAAGACTAAAAAGTAGAAAATAAAATTATATAAAAAAAAACTTTTTAAAAATAAGCTTTAATGTACTAAAAACTAGAAAATAAGTTGTTTCCAAGTCACCTGTATCTTACTATTAATAAAAGCTTGTGCGCTCAATATCCATATTCAAAATATCTTTCATTACTAGAATCTATTTGCAAAAAATTATTTAAATAAAATATTGTGGTAACTGTTTGACAAATATTGAACACATGAGCGCCCAAGCTTTTATGGATAGTAAGATACAGGTGACTTGGAAACAACTTATTTTCTACTTTTTAGTACATTAAAGCTTATTTTTAAAAAGTTTTTTTTTATATACAGTCGAAAGTCTCTATAACGAACTCCTATATAACGAAGTTTTCTTTATTGCGAAGCAATTATAAGAACACTGTGTTTTGGGTCTACTTTGAGTGTATTATAATCTCCATATAACGAATTTCCCTATAGCGAATATTTCCTTATAACGAAGCATTTTTGCGACCGTAACTTCAAGATTGAAGCGTTTTCAATCTCCATATAACGAATTTATTCAAATAATTTTTCGTTATTATTTACATCAGTGTTATTGGTGTTGTTATTGTTGCTCTGTGTGTACTTTGTTGCTTTCACAACGCACAAGCAGAGTCTGATGCTTTGAATCGTTTATTTACCATAAAATTGAAAGTGTATTTTGGGGAACCACCGAACTATGCAAGTGATAACTGGAATCATTACCATCTCTCACATTTCTTGCAGTCGCTATCAGTTTGCCTTTGCATATCGCGATAGTAAGTTGTAAAATGACTCCGCGCATAAGTGGAAAAAAAGCTATTGATCATAAAAGAAGTTGAAAAGGGAAAAGCTTCAAAAAAAGACATTGCTAAGCCGTTACCCACATATGGACAACTTTCTTCATCAGTTGAAGGTTTCCGTACCTATTTGGAAATGAAAACCAACGTACCAAATACTGTGTTTACTTCTCTAAATGTATTAGAAAATTATATTGAAGAAGAAAAGTGGAAAAATGTACTTCAAACCAAAATAACTGACTACTACAAATAAAAAATGTTAAAAGGAACAAAATGGTTTTTCTTTTCTATATAGCGAATTTTCTTTATAGCGAAGTAAATATCCAGTCCCTTGGAATTCGTTATAGAGAGTTTCGACTGTAATTTTATTTATGTTACCAGCAGTATCGCGCCACTTCGTGGCGACTCTCCTACTTTTCCTTCGCCGATATGGAGAAGTCGTCTTAATTTTTTTGTAATTTTAGAACCAAAATTTTATAAATCCGTATTACCTACTATATTTTAAAATGTTAATATTTTAACTCTGTACTCTGTATCCTCGAAACTAAGAGCAACAGAGAAATGTTGGTTACCCGAACGAACGTAACAAAGCCGTCAGCTCTGCTGTCACCTTTAACCAAAGCTTTAATTAAAGGAAGTAAGCTCATTTTGCTGGTTGATAACGTACATACTGAGTTACCTTCTTCAATCCGGATAAATAATTAAAGGAGATAGTAGTAGTGATCCGGGAGGCAATAAATAAGGGAGCAAATACATAATTGTTACTATCTGTATCACAAAATTCGGTGTTTAGTGGAAAATAATAAGTAAAAATTGTGTGAGGCTAGTTTTCCAAAAAAGATTTTAATCAATCTATTTCCCTCCAGATTTTTCTAAAGTTGCAATTTTTATGAATAATTCCTATACGTATTCTTAGTATTCCACCTTATAGAATTTCAACCTTTCCTCTGACCCACTGTGCGGCTAAATCAAGGTGTCCTACTCTTCCTCTCGTTGATTTATCTGTTTTTATTCTGCCCTTTATTATTAGCCTTTTACAATATCTTTCTAAAGTTATTAATACAACGTCAGTCCCACCTATTCTTTTGTAGTTACGTCACCTATGTACCTATGTGGGAATACATGTATGTACATATATGTCATTAGCATTTTGTTTGATTCCATATCCAAAGTTAGAAAGAAAAATGTATTTCACTAACCGACCAAATACCATAAAAATAACTTAAACTCGTCTTGTGAAAAAAAGACTTTCAGACGTAGCCTACTCTTGAAAAGAGTGTCTACATTTACTTATATACATACATATGTATGCAGCTACTCAAATTTTGACTGCAATTAAAAAGTTTCTTACATAATTGAACTTATTTTGATTTCCCATGAAATCTAACCGAACACTAAAAATCTTCGGTCATTTACATTGTCTTATGTCCAGTAGTACGGCTACTATTCAGATCTGCCAATGTGGCTATTTTTATTAGTTTTGTTTTTTACCCCTGTAATCTTATATTTTTCGCAAACTTCTCTTTCGCTGGAAAAAATTACTAAATAGTCCAATTAACGTGGCCATACGGCAAGAAGTTTTAGCGGTAAGCCACCAAAATGTAATACCTTTTACATGAAAGTGGAATGAAAGGCATTACTGTTGTTGTGCAGAGAACAGCACGACAACATTTCAAGTCTATGCTAACATTCTCTCTCACTCTCATCAAATGTTTCCCAAAACAATGCTGTACAAAACCAATGTGCAAAAACAATGCTACATTCAATGTAAACAGAGTAACGGTAACTCAAACAAAACATTGCGCACGCAATAGCGTTTTATATAATAGTATGATACTTATTTCAATCAATATTAGGTTTAGACGATATCTGTGGTCAAAAGCAATAACGACTTAAGTCGACTTAAGACGAAATTGAGTTGACGTTACCACTGTATTCCTGACGTTGATGCGCATATTTTGTTCAAACCCCGGTATCTGTACCCATCTCAGAAAAAAAGTTATTTAAAAAAAACACATGCACTTATGTACATGCACTTATGTGCATTTCAAATTTCGAATTGCATTTTCTCGAAACAGTTGTTTTCGACTTAAGTCGTTATTGCATATGACCACAGATATGTACACAATATTAAGGGCCAGTTTCTCAGTGGATGTTTAAATCTAATTTGCGAATTGAGTTTAAATCTAGTTTAACTTTTCTTGAGTTTCACAGTGCATTTATTTAAATACGGAATAATGAATGGCAACTTCGAATATTTGACAATTGAACACAGCACAACTTGCCAAAAACATATGTTCAATTGTTCAATTATGGAGGCAGCGCGAGCTAAAAATTTTTCGTCGGCCGAAAGAAGTGAATTATTGGATATTCTTCAAAGAATCCACAGTTTATATTATTTATAATACTACGGGATCATTTATATGTGCTACACCATGCAGTTGTATGTTTAATTTGGCCGCTTATAAATTGCAATATTGTCGACGCAGCTTGCCTTCACATCCGAAATCAGCTGTTTATTTGTTTTCGATTGCAACTCTGTGCCGTACTTAAATGCCCACAACCGGGCATTTAAATTGTATTTAACTTCCCACTGTGAAACTGAAATTCCCTATTTAAACTGCAATCAGAGTTTAAACATCCACTGTGAAACTGCCCCTAAAAGTTAATATAGCTATAAACTTGGGACGAAATATGTTCTGTAAACTATTTAAGAATGTTTACTGCTCAAGTTGTAAATTGCCGAAATAGGGTGACTCTTTTTGGAGCGCACGCATTCCGTGCATTGGAACAGCTCAAGTGCGCTTCAAATTTTTTCGCTTACGCACTGGCGCAATGTAGCGCACGCACGCACCATTAGAACTCTGCTCTAATGGTAGAATTACTCCAGTAGTAAAGTAAGAAATAGTGTCAGCTGACACAATCTATCTTAACCGAACACAATGTACGCTATTACTCTGAACGGATTGAGTAGTAGAAATATCTGCGTCGATTAGAAAACTACTACAAGAGTCGTATCAGCTGTGAAAAGAATGTTGCCACACAAAAAATTCACTTGAAAATGAAATAGCAAGAATTTAAACGGCAACACTGGTTAAAACAAGCGAATATTTATTGGAAATACAGTCCACGGCGCTTTCGTTTGCTTTTAATTTGTACACATCGTACATTTTACACAACACTAAACACATTGAGTCAATTATTTCGTCGCGTGAATTCATTTTTCACGATATATTTTGCTTGTGAACTTTGTTGCAGAAAAGTGTTGCCACTGACCTTCGATTTCAGTTCAACAAAAGAAGTCGAATGTTATTAACGAAACTAGTTAATAATGTGGTACACAATATAAAGAAGTAACAATTATGATAATTCTGTGCCATAAATTTAATAAAGAATGTAAAATTTCATCTCAGAAGAAAATAAACAGTGTTCTTCCTTTGTGCACAAAACTATACGGCAGCACTAACAAAAAGAAAAGACTGACAGTTGCAATCCGTTTAGCTGTTAGAGTAACTGGGCAAATTGCTATCCGACACGATTGCATCCGACACGGTTGGACTAATTAGACCATAAGCTGCCGAAAACATATCTTCTGCGTCTATTTTGGTCAATGTGGTTGTGTTTGCTTCAATTGCAATAAAAATAAATTTCTAAAAATTTTACAATAAACTTTAATCCAGGGATCCACCGACAATAAGATATTAGGACATGTCTTTTTTGCGGGGCTCTCCCAACTATGTCTGGTGTACAACGAGTGTGTTGGGCAAAGGTGCGACGGGTTCTGTATTTCAGGTAAACATTTGGGTTTTAAAGTTAAAGGTAAAAGATATGTACTCACAAGATTTGTGTTATATAGGGGGTAAACAAAAATACTGGAGAATCGGTGGCCGTTAAGACTTTTAACCCGTACAGCCACATGCGACCACAGGATGTACAAATGCGTGAATTTGAAGCTCTGAAAAAGGTGAATCACGAAAATATTGTCAAACTCTTAGCCATCGAGGAGGATCAAGAAGGTCGCGGTAAGGTGATTGTAATGGAGCTGTGCACCGGTGGAAGTTTGTTCAATATACTTGATGATCCGGAAAATTCGTATGGCTTGCCAGTGAAGGAGTTTCTGCTTGTGCTGGAACACTTGTGTGCCGGCATGAAGCACTTGCGTGATAACAAATTAGTGCATCGTGATCTGAAACCCGGAAACATAATGAAATTCATGTCTGAGGACGGCCAAACCATATACAAGCTAACAGACTTTGGTGCTGCTCGTGAGCTGGAGGACAATCAACCGTTTGCTTCACTCTATGGAACAGAAGAGTATCTGCATCCAGATCTGTATGAACGAGCAGTTTTACGCAAGTCCATCAATCGGTCTTTCACAGCGAATGTCGATCTTTGGTCTATTGGTGTTACCCTCTATCACGTCGCCACCGGCAATCTTCCATTTCGTCCCTATGGAGGGCGTAAAAACCGCGAGACCATGCACCAAATAACCACGAAGAAGGCATCGGGTGTCATTTCCGGAACACAACTTTCGGAAAATGGCCCGATCGAGTGGTCTACGACCTTACCACCACATTGTCATTTGTCCGATGGCTTGAAAACGCTTGTGACGCCTCTCCTTGCAGGTCTGCTAGAGGAAAACCGTGAAAAGACCTGGTCTTTTGATCGTTTCTTTGAAGAGGTGACGGTAGTTTTGCGAAAGCGTGTCATACACGTTTTCTACATTAATCGTACAAATTCCGTAGAAGTATTCCTTGAACCGGATGAGCAAATAGACAATTTTCGGGATCGCATTTTCTTGCAAACGGAGGTACCGTTGGAGAAACAAATTTTGCTCTTCAACAATGAACATCTCGAGAAGAAGGTTACGCCACGTACCACAGGTGAGGTTTTAAAGGCCGGATAAATTTTTGGGTATAATTTACACCTGCATTTCACTGTTTTATTGTAGCTAAAGCTTTTCCACAGACCACCACAGAAAATCCCATATTCCTTTACAGCAACGATGACAACAATGTGCAACTTCCTCAACAGTTAGAATTGCCAAAGTTTCCCATTTTTCCGAGCAATGTGTCGGTGGAAAATGATGCCAGCTTGGCAAAGGTACATACATACATTTCGGCTAAACGAGATTTATGAACATTTGTTTATTTAATATGTACATAATTTAGACAGCCTGCAGTGTTGGTCATGAATGCAAACGACGTGTCGAAACATTCACCACCATGGACATTCTTATCAAAAAAGGCGTTGAGCAATTTATAGAAACATTAATAACAACAATTACTTTGTTGTTAAAGTAGGTTCATTGCAATTTGTTATTCGGTGTCTATTTAACGTTTTAATTTATATAATAATTTTTCTTACAGAAAAACTAAAAATTTCGATAACCTTCTGAGTACCGTCATTGAATATACAGATGTGGTGCATAGTTTGTCCAAAATGGTATCTACAGTTTTCATAACTATGTCTGCGGTTTACCAGTAAATTTTTGTATTTCATTTCAGACCAAAGGCAATCAAGACATGACTTCATTAGTGAATAATGTAAATGATCTTAAACGAGATTTTGAAGGTGCTGCAAATGTGATCACACAAATGCACAAAAATTTTGTGGTCGAAGATACTCTGAGGTGAACTTGCCAAAATTTTGAAATTCAAAAAATTCAAACGTTTCTATATGCAACAATTGTTTAATTCAGCGATCAATGGTCTTCCTCTATGTTTGGCAAAAAGTGCCCTTGTCGCACTCGCGCCAGTGCGCAAGCAAAGTATTTAGTTGATCGCTTGCGCGATTCATGGCAACATCTGTTACGCGACCGGGCCACGCGTACGCTCACATACAACGACGAACAATTCCATGCATTAGAAAAGATCAAGGTGATTATCGTGCTGTTAATTTTTTCAGTTTACTTACTTTACACTTACTTAGGTTGATCGCAATGGCAAACACATCAAATCTCTGCTACTGGACGAAGTTCGTCCGGTTGTAGCACAAATGGCCGAATGTTTGGCAGATTGGTACAAGCATGCGCAGACAGTGTATCTGAAGGCCCAAATTATGGAAATAGATGTGCGCGAAAGTGAGCGTAAATTACACATTATACGCGATGAACTTGACTACTTTAAAACAAATTTGAAGCGCGATGGGGATGCTAAGGTCACAAACAATAATAAGCAAATAGTACGTTGCTTCTTCTGAAATTTCATTCCACTTTAGCCTTAATCAATTTCTTTCCTCGTTGCAGTTAATACAGCAGCAACAAAAGGGTGTAATGGCTATAATGCGGGAGAATAGAAAACTGGTAACAATGCTGCAGCAGTTAACGATTGATACGGCTACAAAATAAAAGGCTTAAAGGGCACGTCTGATTAGCATGATGATTAGATGTGTCGCAACTTAACGGCAGACTGGATGAACGTTTTAATTGTGTCCTCACAGTAAAAATTACATTAGATTGTTTTATTTAATTTTAAAAATGTAATAAAACAAATTTTATACGTATATATATAGAACGACGAAAGGAGTAACATTCGATTATATATTGGCAGCCATTGTGGCTTTCTCAAAAAATGCCACCATCAGCGGATAAGTCGGGTCGTACTGTTCGCTATTCTTGCGTCGCACATTGTCGCGGTACCGTTGCAAAGCGCCAGATATAAGCTCGAGCTTCTCACGTTCGGATGTGTGTCCCTCGAGCCATTCTATTAGTCGTTCATTAGACCAATTTGCAGTGGTGTGTGGGCTTTGTAGTTCCATACCTGCATGTCCAAACAGCAAAAAGAGAACAAGGTAACTGGGTACCAAAGACTCGCTACCAAGGCCCTGTTGTGTCAGCTCTTCTGGCTGTTGCAAAATCAAGAAGGACATGGCGCGCAAAAGGCGCGCTGGGTGACCCAATATGGAGAGATTTCCGCACATGGGCTTGAGAGCTTGCTCTAAATGAGAGCAATCGTTCTTCATGCGCATGCGTCCAGCGCTGCTAAGTGGCCGCAAAATACTTAAGTTATGTATAAATAGTAATATGCAGCGTTTGGCAAGCTCCTGTCCACATTTGTCAACGATTTCATTATCTTCAAACGGTGCAACATGATTGCTCCAGGAGCGTGCTATGAATTCCTGCCGATAAAGAGATATAATAACACCGAGTTACAAAAGTTACATCTACCAACCTGCAACTCCTTCATATACATGCAAGGACCAGAAGTGGATATCTTTTCTGTATTTAAGCCTGGTTCACGATGCATGGACGATATGATGATGCTTATAGTGCACATTATTGAGTCCATGATCTGCTGAAGAATGGTCCCAATTAAAAGATCTGCCCGCTCCAAAGATACAGAAATATCCCGGCTAGCGGTCGACTGTGTTTTAGCGAAATGCTGCAAATCCTGCAGCATTCGACGAGTTGAATCTTTGTAGTAAAACAGAATGTTCGCCAACAGCGTATTTTGCGTCTGTTGGATGTTGGGAATGTCGACAACCTGTTTTGAGTCGGCACCTAGTTTAATTTGTCCCTCAAGTTTAGTGCACAAATCCTGACCACACGCAACGAAAACCGCCGCTATGGCATTTGTGAGACGCACGTCTATCAGGGCTGCGCTCAGCTCTGTGGCTGTTACGCGTATAAAGTTGTCAACTGTTTCGTTATTGGGAAGGTCCACGCCAGCCAGGCAAGCTTTCATGTTGGCGGCACATTTGCTAATGTAACCCACCTCGAGTGGTGTAAAAAGTTCATTATCGAAGATGAAATCACCGTTTAGGCGCTGCTCCAAGCCGCGTGCAGATGTTAACAATTTGGAAAGGCCCTCCTGCAGCGTTTGCGAGACATGCGCCGGACAGCTGGCGAACGATTTACGCAGCAATGTTTGCACTGCCTGCCAAAAACGATTATGTATGGCTTGTTCTGCATTCTGTGCTATGTAGCCGAGCTGGTTGATCTGCTCCAATGCGCATTTAAGCAAGCGAATTTGCTCACAGCTCTCATAGAGTTCATCGTAGAGTAGCCAATGCAGTGATTTCCAAAATTTTGCTCGAAAGTTTTGCGTTGTAGTGAGTTGCGGTGTCTTACCAGGGCCTCGTAGCGAAGTGTTGCTTGATTTACCAGCTGCAGCGGTTGTGCTTTTGCTGTTAGACACATCAGCTTTGTTGAGCACGGATATGTCATTGCCGGCAAAGCATTCTTTTAAGGACTGCTCCAAATCCGCAATGAAAGTTGCCACCAGATTGTCGAGTGATTGCTCAAGCGTATTGAAATTTTTGAAGATCTGAAAAAGCGTCAAAGATAATGAAAGATCTCGCTTTATAAGATAATCACCTTGAGAGCGTTGATCACATGGCCCTCGTTGCGTTCCTGCAGACCTGTGACCAATTGCATTTGCGTCAGATTTTTGATTTTCTGTCGCGATCCAATTACATAGACACGAGCGCTTTGTATGAATTCGATGTCCCTTAGGTCTTTGTCCTCGATTAGCTGTCCCAGTTCGTAGTGGAGCTCGGCTTGTTTCAGTATATCCTTAGTGCTGCGCAGTTTTGTAGTCAATGTCAGCAGAATTCCAACGGAGCGCAGCAAGTGAGATAGCTCATGTAAGCGTCCTAACACCTTTGTCTGATTTTCTACCAGTTTATACTGTGTGTCAATTTGTGCCTTAAGTTGGTGGCCTGTTGACCGTATGCGTTGAACATCCTCCGCCAATTCGTTAATAGCGAAATCAAAGCGGCCGGAGCAGGTTGCTTGCTGGAGCAGTGGACCGTGCCGCTCACGAACTTGCTCTTGAAGATGCAACGATATGTTTTGCAGCCGCACCGAAAGCACCTGTATTTGATCGCCAATTGTCATGTTGGCGAGTTCCGAAATATCACTAGGATCACTTTCCGGCTCGCCTTCCACTCGCATTAATGTAGCTTCCATATTATTTCTCCTTTTTCAAATCGTAATAGCTTCGGTCGATTTATTTACATGCCACATTCAACGTAATCAAACTGCATAAAGTAGTGACAGGAAGATAGTATTCGATATTCGATAACGGTACCATTAATCCACTTCCAATACGTAAACACTTATTTTTAAAACTTAAAATCTGTGCGGCATTTTATGTCGTGTTGTCTTACTTGACTGTGATTTTATTTTTCGTAGATTGTGCTTTATCAAAATAAACAACTTCTTAATAAATAACACAGGCAATACTATTATTTCGTTCACATTTAAAAACAAGAGAATGAAATAATGACGAGAACTGTTCTGTCCAAAAATTCAAATTAACTAAATTAAATTCAAATTAAATTAACTAAAAATACAAATATATTTATTAAAATTTAGTGCTATTGCAAAAGTAAAATAAAATTTTTTTTTTATCGAATTGTATCGGAAGTAGTGAATTATTGGTAAAAAAATATTTGTAAATTTATAACTGCAAGCTTAAAAGTAATGACAAAGCAAAAACTCCTGATATTCAGCTACAACATGAAATGAAATTTAAAAAGCGGGAAGACGTAAATTTTTGCAGACAACTCTACTGACAAGAGCGATCTTAATTCTTAAATTTGTGCATGCAACCCTGAGCAGTTGAGATTTTTGGGATTTAGTTGGGAACATCGTTGCTGCGGATTTCGGCCAGAATTTTTCTCGTTGGAAAACAATTTCTATTTTTTTATTCCTATAAGAAATAAAGTAGTGGAAAATTTCTTAAAATGTGGTCCACCTAAGCGTAATCTGCTTGTGTAAATATATGTAAAAATTGATTGTAAAGTTTGGTTTTAGCAGTGAAATACGCAAAAATCTGTAAAGTGAAAAAATTCTTGAGTGAATTTTCTGAAAGTGAAATGACAATTTGAGACGGCGGTGCGGCGGCCATTAAAGAATTTATACGTTCGTTGAATCGTCGTCGTGTGTGGACGAACAGGGAGCTGCGGCAGAGGGCAGCGCGTCGACAGCTCTGCCGTTGTAGACGGCGTCGTCACAATTGAAAAGGGAACGGTGCGGTGCTACAAAGTGGAGTAGAAAAGTAATGCAATTTTCATAAGAATTTACCTAATCCTTTTAACATTAGTAGATTTTAAGTTGAAATTGATTACGCTGCGGCATGTATTTCGGAAGATGCAGTTTTGGTTGAGAAAGTAAAATTTAGGAAAACATATGCTGGTGACGCTAATTGCGCGTAAAACCCCTTTCAGTAATTGTACCGCACAATGATTTTGGGCATGCGTGTAGCAAATTGGAATAAAAAGGAGTAGTGCCAGCGTTCTTATCAGAAATTTTAGTTCGCGGAAATTGTGTAAATTAATTTTATTTACAAACAGAAAACTGCAAATTGTGTTGGGCATAAAATGTCTTGAGCAGCATGAATCTAATTTTGGTTTCCTTAACTTGATTCCACTATTCTTTCCAACTAAAAATGCTTGTTTTCTGAGCCAAAGTCGATTCTTAAGCCCCCCGCCCAATAAGAAAGCACACAACACTGTTCACGTTTCCCCTCTCGTTGTTAAATTATGGAAGCTCTGCTTCCTCTGCGCTTTTCTCCGAACGCTTGCTTCGTTCTCCTCGTCTCGTCTCGTGCGATTTAGTTGAATTCTGTCTACGCACGTCTAAACTCGTTGCGCTTGTCGCGTCTTCTTCGTCTCGCCGCTCCAACTTTTTTGTACAATCTGCCTGCTCCCCATCAAATTATTCTTAAATGGCGTCCCGCTGAGAGTAAATAAAAAATCATTTCTGAGTAGTCCGAGTGAAAAAAATTGGTATGATGGCTGCATTGATTTTGTCAAGTTGACGAATGCATTCTGTGAAATTTTTAAGTACAAAATATCCAATTGCAGAAATGTAATGTCTCGTTTATGAAATCAGTGTGTGTGGTTTTATATTTCAAAAGTAAAAACAAGAAAAACACTGACAAAACGGCAGCTTATTAACGTCATCGTGTCATTTTGGCACAATTGTAAATGTGTATTTTTAAGTACAATTGAAGAACTAGACCAGGGTTGCATTTGGAGAAAATGATATGTGGAAAAGCTTGCTGCACTGCTGGTATGATAGGTATGTGTAGTTGCATCGTAATGCCAGAGTATTTGGGGCCCCGTAAATGCGCCGCAAACCGCAATTTATGCACAATAATTTCTGATTGTATATAATTTAGCTGAAATTCACGCTAAAATAGAATACTATAGTCTTTTCTGTAATCTTGTCAAATACTCGTTTTGTATTATTTTTAAAGTATTTAACCCACTAATTTGAAGATTTTTTTAGCCGTATTTTATTTGATTTAAACAATTATGAAAGACATACTAATTGAGTGTGATAGAGAAATAAGTGGTGGGAGCGTTTTTAAATCGTGTGCACAAAATTGAGATGAGCACAGAAAAAGCAGCGCACTATTTAAAACGAAATCAAAAGACGAAAAAACAATTAAAAAGGCAAGAGATAAAAAGATGTGCACCAGCATTTTCAGCATTTTCGTCCCGTTCAAGAGGAAAGCAGTAAAACTTGATTTTATTTTCATGTGTGCTTTTGTCGCATTTTGTGGCGGTTGCTTCCCTGGCATTTTTCGTTCAATATGCTTTATGCGTGTTTTCAGTTTTCCTCTGCGTCTTATTGGCGGATTTGTTGTTCTGTTCTAGCTTTAGGCGGCGGCAGCATTGGCAAGAGTGAGAGGAAGGGAGGTAACTTAGAAAGAAGAGAAAAAATAACGCGAACGTATCAAAAAGTGAAGAATTGAAGTGGAAGTGCACAAATACAATTGCATTGACTGTGACGAGAACGAACGAACGAACGAACGGCGGCGGCGACGACGACGACGAAGAAGGAAAAAAGATCTATACGGGAAGACGAGACGAAGACGAAGACGACAACGCCTATGCCTGAAACGACAACGCCAATATGCATCAGCAGAAATTAAAATGCAAAGAAAAAAGCGCTGATTTTCTTTGCTTCAATTGATACGGGCGCAACGAAAGAGGTTGAAAAGTTGCAATTAAAATTTGTTTTTTGTGAATCAGTTAAATAGATTTTGTGTATTTACATATTTAAAATGGTAGACATGCTTTGGAGCAGATCTTATGTTATTTTTATTTATGTGTGAAACTCTACGGCTTTGGCCAATTCGCGCCACTACATTTGCTCTTCTTCACCCATTGCACTTGCGCTTGATTCGCGATTTCGCGATTCGAACAGCATTGCAAAAAATGCTCATATGGGAACGATATGTACACGGCGGGAGTTATGAATGAATGATACACTTTGAAATTGTGAAATTCTTATTGGTACATATCTGTTTCTTGATGCTTTTTCTACAGTTGTTGCTTTTCTTTTCATCTTTGTAGAATGCATTTACTCTAATTGGAAATTGTAAAAGTTTCGAGGAATTTGCAATTGCTGCAATAATTAATTGAAATCACGAATGTTTTTGAGAGAGCGTTTATTGAACAATTGGCGGAAAAGGAAAGGAATGAAAATGTTGGCGAACGTAAGTTTGCGTGTGGAAAATGAATACTGAACATGTAGCAGCAACTCCTGGTGAGTCAGCAGCAGTAACAAACACCATAAGAAAGCATCGCAACGAATCTAATCACGAGCAACAACCAAATCGCCACTCTCCACATCAACAGCAACAACAAATTGCACATTCGCGCCATTCAGAGCAACAGCAGCAATTGCATGAGGTGAGTTAGGTACCATATGCTTCTAAAAGTTATGTTGTACTTAATAAGTAATGTTTCAATTGGTATTTTACGCTTAAATTTTTTTATAACATTCCTACCATATACATATACACTTGCAGTTGAATCATATTTACAATTTGCTGCTGTTCTGTCGGTTTTTTATGCTTATCTATACAGCGAAATTCGCATTTGTATATGTATGAATGTGTGTGTATGAATATGTTTATAATCAATTTGTCTGATAGATCTTATAGGTTTTTTGGGGTTGCAGCAACACTTGTCAGAAATTGCTTCATAATGAATCGTGTAATTTCATTTGACCTTGAATGACCCTGCCAGAGTAGTACAGTTTTTTAATAGTGGCCGACTTTTTGCATATACATACATATATATGTAACTGCATTTTGCGTTGATTAAACAAGTGCAACTTGGTGGCTTTTTAACTGACTTATGTATGTATCTATGTACATATGTACATATGTGCTCTAAAACAATTGGCTAATTTGATATTCCGCTGTAAAATACAATCAGCAAAAGTGTTATCAAAATACATGTTATTCATGCCCGCACCTTAGAATATATACATATGTACATATGTACGACCATCATATTTTGGTAATTTATACTTGGGAACAATCAGGGTTAAATATTTACGTTTTCGCAGGGCTCGTTCTACTTGGAAGCGTTTGTAAGCAGTAATAGATGTTTGCTAGAATTTTACTAAATTGTTGCATTAGTTCATTGTGGTTACAGTTAAGCTCTTCCATTCCTCCCCCTTTTCCACTACCATTTCCATTACAACATTTTCTCAAGTTAACTTTGAATATCTCAATTGTCCTTCGTCTCTTCTCAGTTCTCTCCGCAGCCCGCTCCAATCGTGTTTCTCTGCTCATTTTAATCGATTGTTGCACTTCTTAATATTCTACATCAAAAATTCTACCATTCCTCCGTTCCGCTCCCGACCCGTTCTTCCACATACGCTTTTAAGCATAATAGCACCACACCCCTCGCTTCAGTTAGCTTTTGTTCGTCGGTATGTATGCGTTTGTGTACGTATGTATGATTTCCCATGTATATCTGAGTCCTTAGCCAATATTCTTTCTCCTCGCCACCTCTGTTCTGTGCTCTGCTCTTCCGTTCGTTTGGTTTGGTTGGGTTGGGTTTGGCGCAAAACCTCAAAACCAAGTTTTGCCTTAGCAAAAAAACAGTGAAATGTACGTCTCCTCCTCTCTCTTCTGCTTTGTTCTTCTGGGGTTTATTTGTTAGTGGCACTCCTCTCCGCTCCTAATATGAGGCTTTATTGTTTTACAATATCATCCAGAGGTAGTGCTTAAGTCAAAAGATTGTGTATTGTGTATTTACGTGCGTGCGTGTGGGCATGTGTTTGTAATGTGTAATTCAAATCACTTTTATTACTTAATGGAGTTCCTTTTCCATTTCGTATGTGTGTACTTGTCGACGATGAAAGGAAAGGATAGAAAAATCAATGAATAATAAACTATCCCCTCAATATGAATTTTAAAATACATACATACATACATACATACATATGTACATATGTATGTATGTACATATTATGTATGTATGTACATATTCTTTCAATTTGATTAGAGCAACCGTTTACTATTTCTAAAAATTATGTTTTTCATTACTTATGAAAAATAATATTTTTGAAATAAGCGCCTCTGGACCTTTTGCAATTTGGCCTTTTCGAGCTTTTTCAGCAATTTGGAGGTCCCATGAAATTGTTCAAAAATAGAACGCGTACACACTAGCTCATGCCTGAAGCTCAGCCTAAGCCACATTTACGGGCTGTTACGCAAATTATATATAATTGAAAAATGTTTAAGCGTTGAGCAGTGGTAAAGCGATCCCTTACGTAAATGTTTTGCAAACTAACGTTTAACACTTTGAACGCGCGATTGGTTATAGACAGCTGTCTAATTTACTGCTAATAGGCTGCCAACATAGGAAACTGGAGTTGGGTCACTGTGTGGAAAAAATCAATATATGTACATATGTATGTACTTCCATCAACATTGATATAAAAGTAGTATTCCCTAGTTAACATAAATTTCTTAAGTCTGGACTTGAACCGACGGTGGGCGTACGTGCTTGGTCGACAATAGTAGTGGCCCGGCTTTAATGTTGCTCTTGCTGTTAAACCACCAACAACGGCTATTATTACTGTAGCAACAGCAACACCACCAAATCAATCAGTTGCATCAACAGCTGCCGCAGATACAGCTACGTTCCTGCAATTACAACAATACCAGCAGCAGCTAACAAGCATAGCAACACCGACTCTCATACCAAATGCACAAAACGAAAGCTCACCCAGTGTTTCCATTGCTCTCACCTTATGCTGATGGTCCCCCCCTCCACCGTTCAAACATTGTTCCTAGAATAGGCGATGACATTCGAAATCGTTATTTTTTAAATTGCAATTTGCATTTTGGGTTTTGATGAGAGGTCGCTAGCGCGATTCCAAGCAGAACCATACCATCTAAAAAAGAAAATAATTTGTTTTTCAAATTGTTTCTTTGCGCGACGCCACCTCTAGCGAAGAATCGGGAACTCTACGATTGTTTTCTTTCCCGTAGAAAAAGCGCTTCTCAATCCACACAGAAGTTAATGGGAGGAAGCTAGGCTGAAACCCCGGTAATACGGGCTGTTGGGCCAACTATTTATTTTTTTTCCTTTTGTATTTGCACTTCATATCTTGCGATAATGACTTTTAATTGACGCTATTTACATTATTTTTAAGTTAATTTCGTGGTAGAACGTTGTCTCAATAAGGTCACAGAACTGCTGTCTAGGATTTGCAGGAATATTATCAAATATATTTTTTGTATTACTTTACGGCCTGTAAAGGGGGATTCGATATAACTTTTCAGTCTCTTATGACGAACGGAAGATCGCTGTTTTGCCAGCCGGGCGTAAGCAGGTGACAAGTGTGCTTTCTAGCATTAAAGTTTTGAATTATCCTAAATTTATTTCGAAATTTATTCTTTCATTTAAAAAATTTTTTTTTACTGAAAATTTTAAAAATAAATATCAAAAAATTTTTCAAGAATTAAAAAGAATAGTTCAGACTTTTGAAAGTGTATCGATAATTAACTTGGAATTTAAAGGTCGAATATTTTAATTGAACTGGCCTGCGTTGTTTCAATTCATTTTTAAAAGAGTAATTACATGGTGTCGCATGTTTCAGTGGTAACGCATGCGATCTCTGATCCTGTCAATGCAACCTAACAAAAAGATATATACTTATATACAGTATAAACTCGATTACCGCAACTAATAGAAATTCGGGTAGTTGCAATAAACGCGGTTGTTGCGCAAACCGAGTTAAAAAATTTGTATGTATATTACCCTCGCTGTGCATGTGTTTTTGAAAGCATTTTTATTTGTATTAATTAACACTGTTAATTTAGTAGATTTTTTAGCGTTTTATTAAAAAAAGAAACTTAAAAGGCTCTAATTGCAACTCGCTTTCCTGGGCCGGATTCAGCATTTGAAACATATTTAATTAATTTTGATTTGTTTTGCTTTATTCTGGTTATTGTTGATTTATGAACATTGTATTCCTGGCATAGTGCTTTCACCGATACGCTTTTTTCAAGCTTACTCAAAATTTCACTTTTTTGTTTAATTGAGAGTTTACTACACTTTGTCGTTTTTGGCATTTTTATGCGCTTTTATTATGCAACTGATCGCGATATGTTTTTCACGAAACTGATTAGAAACAAGACACTTGTTGCTTGTCAAAAAGTACGAAATATACTGAAGAAAGTAACTCTCACTCTCTTGCACTCTTCATTTTATGTTATTGCTTATAATAGTACATACATAGAACAAGTACATATGTATGTACATACATGTAAACTTTGATGATTCTTTTTCTTCTCGTACGAAACTTTCTGTATTCCATACTGTGTGTGTTCCGAGAAACAACGGTAAAATAACGACAAAACGCAAAGTTGGTACAGAAAAATAGAAGAAAAAAAATAGTTGCGTTTACCGAGGTAATTTTTTTTTAAAGTTGCATTGACTGAGTCTACAATGCTTTTAATTATGGTGTTGCGTTAATCGAGGAGTTGCGCATAACGAGAGTTGCGGTAGTCGAGTTTATACTGTATATACATATTTCGTTTTTAAATACATAAAGCTAAACCGTTTTTTTCTCTTTCTATCTCTATCTAGCAGTTGGGCAGATATTTCGTTGTATCCAATTTGTTTCAAGGTGCGGGACAAACAACATCCTACAACTTACCGGCTAGCCTACATCCAGTGGCAGCCAACAAGGGCGCACTGCTCACTAGCGGCCACAGTGCTGCACTCCACATACCTCAGCCGATGCTAACACATTCATCCATTGGCCAGCATTTGCCTAATGGCACAATAATAACATCGCATCCACAGCGCATATCCACAGTAGCAGATCAACAACAGGAGCTTCAACAACAACAACAACAGCTTACCGTGCATGGTATGAGTAATACCTACTACTTTCGGGTATTTATGAGATGCAGTGTGTATTTTGTTGCCTAAACGTTGATTTCTTTTGCAGCTGGTATAAATCACGCAAATGATGACAATCGACAGCAACAACAGCTCATAGCTGCCATACAGCTACAGCAGCAGCAACAAGAATCCGTTAAAGCGGGAAAACCTTTTCAAGTCAACGGCAAAACAAACCAGCAGCATCAGCAACCACAACAACAACAACAACAGCAAGAACAACAAATTATTATGCAGCACGTTAGTGTCCCCTCATCCACGGCGACAACTTCGGGCGGAGGAGGAACGACCACAATCACCCTTGGTGGTATACCCAAGACGGAAATCAAGGAAGATGGTAGCCTGGGCAAGGGCCCTCCGCCGGGCATAGAAATGTATAAAGTGAATATTGAGGATATCTCGCAGCTTTTTACGTACCACGAAGTCTTTGGCAAAATACACGGTGACGTAATGAATCACCAGCTGGCAGCGGCGCATGCTGTGCCCGGTCCGCCGCCATCAGGACATGCGCCGCCACCGCACAATCAGGTGGGCACAAACAATGCAGCCGTGGCAGCAGTTGTAGCTAGTGCCAACGCTGCTGCTGCTGCAGCGGCTGCGGCGGCTGCTGCTAACACAACAGCTCCAACCACATCTACCACGAATCTGACTACGGCCATCAGCAGCAACAGCGGTGCAGGTACGACTACAGCGGTTGTGGCCACTACTGCGGCCTCCGGCGGCGAGCTTATTATGCCCAAAATGGAGGGCGGCATTCCGGGGGTAGATCAAACCACGACCATAACGCTCGCTCCTGACGGTACGCCTATTTCCACTGGCACACACGTCTGCGATATTTGCGGCAAAATGTTCCAATTTCGTTACCAGCTGATAGTTCATCGGCGCTATCATAGTGAGCGCAAGCCTTTTAATTGCCAGGTATGTGGCCAAGGCTTCACCACATCGCAGGATCTGACGCGACACGGCAAGATCCATATCGGCGGCCCAATGTTCACGTGCATCGTGTGCTTCAATGTCTTTGCAAACAACGCCAGCCTGGAGCGTCACATGAAGCGCCACTCTACGGATAAACCGTTCGCATGTACCATTTGCCAGAAGACGTTCGCACGTAAGGAGCATCTCGACAACCACTTCCGATCGCACACGGGCGAAACACCGTTTCGCTGCCAGTATTGCGCCAAGACATTTACACGCAAGGAGCACATGGTGAATCATGTGCGCAAACACACGGGTGAGACGCCACATCGTTGCGATATTTGTAAGAAGTCCTTCACGCGCAAGGAACACTATGTCAACCACTACATGTGGCACACTGGTGAGTGAGTGTGGTGGGGCGCGTCACGCGGGCATTCTCCTACTCCTAAGCTCGCCTCCCCTTTTCGCACAGCACGCAAGTCTCTTAAAATATTGTCCACCTCAGCTACGAGCGTAGGTATTTAGATAGACACAAACGCACGCAATCAATAGAAGTTCACGAGTCCACCTACTCTTATCCTCCTAGCAGTTCGGCTGTTGTTTAGTTTAGCGCTTGGGTTGTTTGTTGCTGCTGTTTGTAGCCGACAGACTTGCTCCTCGTATTGCTCTGCGTCGATTGTCATCGTTTGCGGATGTAACAAGCAGTTGGCCAAATTGGAACAACAAGCAACTTCTGCTTTTGATTAGAAATTGAAACGTTGTCATGCAAAAATGCACCAAAATATATTTTTTAGATTATTTACTCCCTTATTTTTTAACCCCTTATACCAATTACATATGTACATACTGCTTGTGGTCTTACAAAAATATACAAATTGGCTTTGCGATCGGGGCAGCCATTTTCGATTGCACCGCTGTGATCGATAACAACGCATTGTATAAAAGGACGCGTTCGTTCTGAACGTTTCGTAAACAAGAGACTAGCAAAACTATTGTTCAAATTGTTTTAAGTGCTTTAAAAAATACGGAAAATGTTCCAAGAAGATTTTAAACCCGACTTTAACATTTTGTCGGGGAAATTTCTAAATTTATCGGAAGCAGCCAGCAGGAGCGTAGACTATGGCAGCCTACCTCAACTGCAACATATCAAGTGCAAGTGGCCATTGTGTATTGTGTAGCCTAGTATCATTGTCCAATTTGTTTTAAATACCCCAGAGCAGGCCTTTTGAGAAACATGATCAGAACAGCCTGGCCCGAAAGTGTTTTCCATAGTTTTGCGTAAGGACGTCTGGTGTCGCGTTGTGTTATGCTGGGCCGTGTCGGAGCACTGCCACCAATTTACTGTCTACATCCGTTCATTCCACTTACTAAAAGTAACGCCTCAAGCTGTCTGTATCTTACCATCTTGTCCAAATACCGCCCACCCACCACTCGATCTGATTTCTGACACCTTAAGTAATTTTAATAAAATAAACGGCGGTATTTATGATTTAAGTGAAGCGCAGCCGGGGGAACAGTAGTGTGTAGCAAATTATTGCGGGACCTTGCTTTGGGAAAGTAGTTTCCTACGATATCGCTCTCTCTCCCTCTCGACCAGCGCTGTTGTTTCTAATGACAAATGTCTTCCACTCCGCTTGCAGGTCAAACTCCACATCAGTGCGACGTGTGCGGCAAGAAGTATACACGTAAGGAGCATTTGGCCAATCATGTGCGCTCCCACACCAACGATACCCCATTTAGATGTGAGATTTGTGGCAAGAGCTTCAGCCGCAAGGAACACTTCACCAATCACATTCTCTGGCACACAGGTGAGAGGGAGAGAGGGCTTACAGTTTCGGCTTTTTGGCTTTTGTAGATTTTCGCCATGTCTAACACAAACCCATTGATTTGCTCGATCTCATCAACACAGGTGAAACACCGCACCGCTGCGACTTCTGCTCCAAGACGTTCACGCGCAAGGAACATCTGTTGAACCACGTGCGCCAGCACACGGGCGAGTCGCCGCACCGCTGTACATACTGCTTGAAGACGTTCACGCGCAAGGAACACCTCGTCAACCACATACGCCAGCACACCGGCGAGACGCCGTTCAAGTGCACCTACTGTACGAAGGCGTTCACACGGAAGGATCACATGGTCAACCACATACGCCAGCACACAGGCGAGTCGCCGCACAAGTGCACGTACTGCACGAAGACGTTCACCCGCAAGGAGCACCTTACGAATCATGTGCGCCAGCACACGGGTGAGTCGCCGCATCGCTGCACCTACTGCAAGAAGACGTTCACGCGCAAAGAGCATCTTACGAATCACATACGTCTGCACACAGGCGACTCGCCGCACAAATGCGAATATTGCCAGAAGACGTTTACGCGGAAGGAGCATCTGAACAACCACATGCGTCAGCATTCGAGCGACAATCCACATTGCTGCAATGTTTGCAATAAGCCCTTCACGCGGAAGGAGCACCTCATCAATCACATGTCGCGCTGCCACACAGGTGATAGGCCGTTCGCCTGCGAGACGTGCGGCAAGTCGTTCCCGCTGAAGGGCAACCTACTGTTCCATCAACGCAGCCATACCAAGGGGCAAGAATGCGAACGGCCCTTCAACTGTGAGAAATGCCCCAAGAACTTCATTTGCAAAGGTAAGCGCAAGCTGCAGTGTGGTTGTCAGTCCGTAATTTAATGTATTGCATGTGCATATTATATTCTTGTAAAATTTTAACCCGCCAGGCCATCTCGTCTCGCACATGCGCTCGCATTCGGGCGAGAAGCCGCATGCCTGCACGCTGTGCAGCAAGGCGTTCGTGGAGCGTGGCAATCTCAAGCGTCACATGAAGATGAATCACCCGGATGCCGTGATGCCACCGCCCCCCGTACCACATCCGCAAATACCGGCAGGCATACTGACGTCAGTCAAGCAGGAAATAAAGCCGATCATCAGTAAGTTTTGTATTATGACCTAACTACAATGAAATGGCTGCTCTCATATTGCAATTCTGTTCTATTCCCGGCAGTACCACATCAAGCGCCGACCATGCACACAATACAACAAATTACTTCCGGTGCAGCGGCCGGTGCCGTTCAGCTAGCGCCTGGCCTGGTGCCGTTTGTAACTTCAACCATAACATCACACAATAGTCAAAAGCAACAGCAGCAACAACAACAACAACAGCAGCAGCAGCAAGCACATCAACAACACCAGCAGCAGGTGCAACAGCACCATCAGCAGCAACAGCAACAATTGCAACAGCAGCAACAGCAATTGCTACAATTGTCCATACAACAAGGCGCTCATCATCAGCAGCAGGAGCAACATCGTCAACACCAACAGCAACAGCAGCAGCAGCAACAACAACAGCAACAGGCACATCATCAGCAGCAGCAAACGCAAGTTGCACAGCAGCAACAACAAGCACACCAACAATCACAACCTCAGCCGCCCCAGCAGCAGCCACCACAAGTGCCGATCGCCCTTATTCAAACCGATCCGAGTGCGCTCGCACGAGCCGCCATACAACTGCAGCATCTACCTGCGAACGTGGAACAGCATCCGGTGGTTTACTAACAATAGCCTAACATAGCGCATTGGTGAGCTGCGACAGCTAGGACAGCGAAGGAGCATGCAATGCACATGCGAATACCGGCTTATATTATTGCTGCTGCTTAAGTTGGTCAAATCGATGACGACCTTAGGGCTGTAACGATGCGGCGATGCGGCAGCGAATGTATTGTAGCGCTTGCTTTTATCGCTGCAATTTAAGTTTAAAGTTTAAGTGTTTCTTTGCTCCATAACTGCAAATCGTTTGTGTAGATCCAGCTAAAGCTAGCAAACATTTTTTTAATTTAACTTCAACTTGCAGTTTGACTTGCAACAATTTTAAAATGGCTTTGCATTAATTACACACTCCACCCGGTTTTGCGGAGGGCGCAAACTCTGCTGTGCTGTTTCTCTCGTACTGTTAAGCGTTTCTCAATGGGCTGAAATCAGGAAAATCTCCTTTTCAACACTATTTGTGCAATACGAATCGCTTTTGATAAGATACAGCTAAAATGTGCATCATTGTTTTTGCAATTGGAACTGGTTTCTGGGCTCACCGCACTTTGAGCTTATCCTTTTTGCAAAGTAGCTGTGCTACTTCAGTTTCGATTGTACTTGTACAATTTGAAGGTTTCGAAGCACAATGGAAATCTATCGCGGATTGTAGAAATCCACTTGAACACAACCCAGTCTGCAGCTACAGCCAAAATGGCGGATAAGGTGCACAAGTTTGTTTATTCAATGACGCACATGAAGTGGCAGCAACAGTAGAAAGTAGAAACAGTAGCAAAAGCACTTTGTAGCTATTTAATTTATATTAGTTTTTACTTACACACACATGCGTAACACACATACATATATCTATGCAAACTTAACTGTATTATTTGCATTTTAACATTTTAATAAATTTTATTTTGTATTGTGTTGTGTTGCAAGAGGAAGTTTTCTTTGAAATTGATTTTCAAAATTTTGTGTAACTTGCAGCGTTTCTCAATATTAATAATAATAGTTTTAGTAACCTAATTTTTGGTTTTTTGTTTTAATTTTGTTGAGCAAAAAATTGGGAAAACGCTGTAAGATTTGGTATTAAAAGAAAATAAAGATACATACATATGTAGTGTAAAATTCCACGAAAATGTTGATTAATTTAACAATATATATATATTTATGATAAACTAATTTTGATTTGCGTTAGTATATAAGGCAGCAATTTAGACAGTTTAGTAGGAGTGCACTTGTGTTTGAGAAAAAGTTCATAATTGTTCATAAAAATTGTGTAGTAATTATACGAAGAAACTAAACACACAACCACAAGCATTATCTGTATTATATGCAGAGACTACATGCTACAACATACTTTTAAATGCGTATATTTGTAAAACATATGTTTTTTTGGAACTTTCGAAGAACATTTGAAGGAAATCGGTTTAAACAGAAATATAGTGTACTATTATTACTACTACTAATGATTTAAATTTAGTTTAGTTATTAATTAAGCAAGCACACTTACTACTATCACTACTACTACAACTACACGTGTACTACTATAACTATGATATGACTACAATTAAACTTATCATTATTATTAACGATTATTCAAATTATTAAAAGGAACACGAAATGTTTAGTCATGCTAAAATAAACCACACTTGCATGCTCGTAGGGTGTGATGGTAAGGAAGTAGACGATAGGTGACAAGGAGAGACAGTGCAGAGGACTCTAAAAGCATCCTGCGAGGCACATTTTAGGCGCAAGAAATAAAGCGTACTCACAGCGAAATTGTTTGCACGCTTTATCCTTTGCAACCTCACATACCCCAACACAAACACATTCATGCCCACTTACGCAAATGCATTGAAATAGCGCATCATCTCTAGATGAATATATATATGTTTAAACGACTTCAGTATAATTAAGGACATGCAATTAATGAATAAATTACATTTAAAAGTAATAACAAAAAAAGATAATGAAAACAACAACAACATCAGCACTGCAGTCTGTTTTGTATGATGATGTTTGCTTTAAAACTTTCTAAAAGAAAACGAAAAACAACAACATGTGAAAACTGAATTGAGTATAATTAATTAAAGTAATTAGAAAATTAAGCGCAAAAGCATGAAGAGCGAACGCTGTTTTTGTTTTGGTGCAAATACAGTAAACGAAAGCACATATCCTTAACAATGCGCGCGCTAAGCATTTTAATTTAAATTGCGTAATTTTGGAACAGTGTTTTTTGCATATAATATGTAATTATTATTGTTGCTGTGTAATTTGTCGGTTTTGTAAAAGCCGTTCGGGTACACAACAATAAAAAAAAGCACCAAAACGCAAAAAAGCACTTTTTTTCGCTTTGAGCGCGAGTAGAGAGAGAGAGAGAGCGGAGCAGTAAAGCAAAGCAATAGAAATAATAAAAGAAATGCTTCCTGTTGTTGCTTTTAATTTTATTATAATTAATATATTACTATGCATATAATTTTATAACTCTAACTTGATGGCGGATCTTTCGATTTGATTTTAACATTTTATAATTTTTAAATCTACACAAGAAGAAGCATTATTAAATGAATACACGTTTTATTGATAAAATTTATTATGCAATTATATATAAACTTTGCTTAAAATTTCAATAAATCTGCGTTTTATTTTCATTGCATTATTTTCGGTTAGAGTACTTTAAGTTGGATTTTTTGTTGTTACACTTTACATTTCTTTGAATGCAAAGAGCAAAATTTTGTGTAAAATAAAAAACAATATAATGCAGGGAACAATTTAAAATTGTAACACAAGAGAAAAAAGAATTAAAAGTGGAAAAAAAATTTGTTGTGCAAGAACATTAGTTGTTGTTTGCCCACACACACATTAACGAAGTTTAATTTACACTTTAAATGAAGTGCAATCTGTTATGTTCCACATTTCACTTTCGACCGAAATTGAAATAGATTTTTGATGTTCCACAATTTACTTCCGACCAAAATCGATTTAAATTTCGGTCGAAAGTGAAATGGGGAACATGACCGAATATTTGTGTTTTATGCGTTTGCAGAGTTTAGCGTGTCACTTAAGTCGCGCATGTCGGCTGCTCACCCATTGTTTCGGCGCTCATGTGAGTGTTTTTTTTCATTTACACTTTGCGCGGTTAGTACATTTACATATGTACATAGGTACTGTAATCGAATTTATTAATGATTTCGTTCGAAAATGCAATTAATTTTGAATTTTAACTACAAATTTCATACCACTTCAAAAAATACACTACCAATAACGATACGGAAAGTGAATTGAATTACGATCGACTAATTTGGGTAAAACTTTGGTTTCGATTTGAGTCACTCTGATTTCTAACTGGAACGTTCGGCAGACACGCTTAACAGTTATTTTGAATTTTTACTCAGCAGACTAAAATCTGAAATAGCATGTTCCAACAGGTTAAGCTGCGTTTGCTTGCTATATAAGCCACGCAAAGAACTTGATGGGTCTGGTCGTGTTCCAAAAAATGTGTTCAACATTTTTAGACTTTTTATTATTATTATTTTTCGACAGATTTTTTGGGTCTTTCTTAGTTCGAATATTTTTTAAATTCATATTATAAATTACACAAAATTTGTATCGTTTTGACCCTACGAATTCCTTGAATTTTGTTTATGGAATAAATCATTTTGGAGCGCTGCTTTCAAAGTACATAAATGTCGGAGCTTTACACCAAGTCAGATAATTGGCTACGGTGACTATCTTTAGGATAGTTGTAAGCAAAATTTAATTCTTTTAATTGTAAATTTTGAATTTTTTTCGCAAAGCAAAAAGAACACTACCAAACAAAACCCATGGAAAAATGTTTCCTATGAAAATGCAATAAAGGAAATAGTAAGACGGAGACAGAAATGAAGAGCATAAGAACAATAAAATAAAATGGCCATTAAAATATATACATAGAATCTAATAGGAAGCCGCGAAAAGCAAGAACAATAAGCTAAACATAAATACATACTACATGCATTATATATTCACACACGCATAGAAGATATACATATACATATAAGGGCTTACAAAATACATATGTATGTATGTAAATGCAACTTATGTAGAAGCTGCAGTATATAAACAAAAAAAGGTATACAGTAGTGTAGTGTATGTAGTAGCAAAAGCGGATGCGCGAAATATATGAAAACATTTAAGTATTTGTAGAGCAAATTAAAGTAGTGGATAATATGTATAAGAAAGCATATTTTACATAGCAGCAGCAATACGCAAACATATAAAAGCCGTCAATACGACATAGACATTATGTATACGCCAAAGCAGACACACACATACATACTTACGTAATATATGTATAATTATGTGCACATACAGATATTCGCAGAAAACGACAACAAAAACAATAACATTAAAAAGCATGTAAAATGTGTTGGAGCACATGCACAATAGTACATAACGAGAATTAAACACAACACCCTAAGTACGGAACTATATGCTGTATTTGTATGCTAGTAGTACATATGCATTGACAAATTTTCATAGTGCATATTCGATATATGTTTATGATATGTAGCTTTGTATGATGTCAACGTAATATGGCAGTAGCACACATGCTGAAAACATGGCATACAAATATACATATATAATTGGGCTACACACACACACACACACCATATTTATATATACATTAGTAACTAGCATCATGTATAACAAGATCGTATTTACATAAAAAGGTGGAGGTGGACCCTTTCACTGGGAATAATAAATATTAAAGCAAGAGTAACAACAGTAAATAAATAAACTACTATATTAATATTATTTATGAGGTAAAGTAAATACATATATACACAACACATAGAAGAGAATAAAAAAGCAGCGACAAACAGGAAACTATGAAAAATGTAAACGAAAGAAATAAGATGATAATTTTAGAAAAATGTCTATATTCGTGTTTTACTACTTCGAACAGGAAGAGCACCCTCTATATGTTGGTTTATACTCGCATATTTTCGTCCTGGTTCTTCAAATAAATTTCACAACCTTTTTTCTTGCAAATAATGCTTATATAATTTTATTGGTTAAATTATAAAAATTTTTTAATTTGCAACGTCAACGTCGTTCCTCTTCTTTGCGTACAAATAACATAGTAATAGTGCGACATCGATTTTTATATGTAATTTTAACAGTCTTTAGCAAACACCCAACTCCTTAATTTAACAAAATTTAGTAAATAGAAGCATGATAAGTAGAAAATTGTCAAATGGATTTGTTGGACAAGAACAAAAATGCAAGAAATACAAGAATAGGGGTTAATAGCACACATAAAAAATATATTAGTAAATATGAAAAAAATAATTAGCTACATCAAGATTTAAAATGCAATACACCTATTTAAAATATACATGGAGCCAATTCAACGTATAGATTGACGGAACGCACTCTGTTTGACCTTGCTTGCAGCCGTCGTGCTCTTTTTGGCAGTGTGCGGGTCGGGTGCGAAGCAATTCCACAGACGCAAAGTCTCATCGGCGCCGGCACTAATCACTGTGCTGCCATCGGGCGACATAGCCATCTGCAGCACGCGGGATGTATGCCCAGTGAGCTCTGCTTGCTTCACCATGGAAGGATACTTCCAGATGGTCAGTTGATTGTTGGCAAAGCCGTGCGCCGAAATAAGTTCTTTGTAGTTGCGCGACCACAAAAGCGCACACACTTGCGACTTGGAATCGACAGAGTTCAATAGTGTGCCATTATTTACGTTCCAGAATTTGATGCACCGATCAGCGGTGCCGCCGCCGGTAGCCAACACGTGTGGCTGCCATGGACACCACGCTAGAGCACGTACGGCCGCCTGGTGCTGATTAAGCACGTACAGTGGTTCGGAACCAGTGACAAGGCCACCACTTGCAGAGGGCCAAATGTTGACCAGGTTGTCGTTGCCACCACTTGCAAGATACTTGAAATCCGTCGACCATTTGAGACCACACACCTCCTGCGTATGCCCAGTGAGTGTGGTCACCTTGTGTTCGCGTGCTCTTACGTCGTGGTGTATAATCGAGCCATCACGGCTGCCTGATGTAATCAAGAAAGAGTTCCAGGCCAGTGAGCTGACACGCGCCGAATGACCATCCATTACACGTAATCGCTTGACTTTCGTGCAGTCCCACAGTTCAACGGCGCCTGCATTGTTACCGATTGCGAGTATTTGGCCCTCCTGTATCCAGGCAAGTGCGCATGCGTGATCGCCCTCTTCGTAAGATACCAGTTCAGCTATGTTGCCGGTGCCAGCATTCCAAAGGTATACTGAGCTGCCCAATGCCACTGTCACTATGTTGTCAGCACCCCAGTCCAGTAAATTCAAGTCTTATGGAGGAATAGGAAATTAAAAAAACACGTAGCGATTAAATTAAGATAAGAGAGCCTACAATAATCATTAATAATGTCGGGTGCGTCCAAAATGCGATCTGATGTAGTGGGTATGTATCGTGAGCCGCTTTTTGTGGAAATGGGAGTTTTAATGGAATATACAACCCTAAGTGGATTCTGGTGCGACTCAGGAGCAGCAGGAGCCTTATTCTGATAACACAGAATGCGAGATGTCTTTGGATCGCCTACTTGCAATGTGTCCGAAAGAAGCCTCTGGCGTTCCGCTTTGGAAGGCGTACATTTGTAGCCATTCCCGTTGCTGGTCTTCTCATTTTCCTCGTCGTTTTCAGATTTTTCCTGTTCTTGTTTGATCTATAAAGAGCAAGAAGAGTGAGTATTGTAGGTGTATAGTTAGAAAAGAACATATTTTTAGAAGATGCAAATATTTTTACCAAGTAATGTCCCAACTCGAAATTGCTCGTGCTGCGGTTGGGTATGAAGCGATCACCGCCGCCAGGCGTTTTGCAGCCTTTGTTTGGGGTGGGTGTCTTTCTGTTCTTTGTATCGGCGCTCTTGCCGGGCGTCTTTGTCGGTGCATTGCCTCCCGAGAAGCTGGTGTTGTACGAAACCGAGAGCACTGAACGTGAGGCATTCACACTACCACTAAGGTTTGCCGCTGATGCTTCCAGTTTCTTTTGCCAGCGTGGTGGGGGTCCTCTTGTTATTTCTCCATCCATTTTTAATGCATTATTGATATCATTCAAGAAATTGAACTGAGACATTTTTAGTCGAAAGATTTTCTTCAAGCTCGAGCTACTCGTAATTTAATGTATTCACACGTGCCTAATCGTAATTAGAAATGGTGTATCCTTAGTTTTGTATGCTTTTACACTTTGACTCCTTTTAATTATTAAATATTTTACCACTTTATCAAAAACCTCTTTAATTCCAACGCAGAAAAAAATGGCGGTTAAATATTGAAATTTTCTGCTTCACTTAAATTCTCTGAATCACACAATTTTGAAAATGCAACGTTATTATTATGTCAATTATGCATTTCTCTTTGTAAGAAGTGAAACACTTTGTGCGATAATAAGAAGAAGACGCCAGGCAACTAAAAATAAGTGGACCAACTCAGTGGATGACTCAATCTGATGATTTTACTACTTGCTCCAGTCGCCTGGCGACTCGCCAGGTTTTGATCGTGTAAGTGTGTTAGTAAAAAAAGCGTGTATGAATAGGCGAAAAGCGCCGCCATTAGCAAAAACCTGCCCGTCTAAAAGCCGGTTTGGGCTCATTTTGAGAGTGTATTAGTAAAAAAGGGGGACAGTTGACCGTGCATCTCACTTGCACTTGAGGTCCAATAACATTAGCCAGTGCTGTCAGAAAAAGCAGAGTATCTGCGGCAGAGTTGCCGAGCCGACACAAATGAAAACCGCTGAAAACCCGCGTATCAAATTCGCGGTGAACGGTTGCACTTTTTCGTAACAAAATCATACTGTTCCTAGCATTAAGACATACTATTTTCCACATCCCGTTGTAAAACCATTTGTGGGTTATTCGGTAATTTCGCAAATGGCCAAGGCAAGCAGAAAATTTTTCATTAGTGGCAACACTGACTCCAGCTGATTGTGTTTTTTTTGTTCGCCGGTTACTTAACACTAATGACTAGACCAAGAGCAAGGAAGACTATTCCGTGCTAGGATACTGAGTATTTTGCTCTGTGATGGGATTCTGGACAAAAGTTGAAGCGGAGGCACCACCAGCGCCGGCAAGTGACGCCATCCAACCCAGCATCAGCGAAACACCGGATAACAAGGCATCTGGTAAATCTGAGTCAAAGGAATGGGGCTACGATTTGTATCCAGAACGGCGCGGAGAGGAGTACAAACCGAAATGGTCGAAGGTACTGTTGGGCATGGAGGGTCGCGAGAACATTGACAAAATTAAGTGCGAACGCAACGTGTATTGGTGTGTCAAGAACAGTCCGTTGGTGAAGCTGATGATGGGAGCGCTGCGGAGTTCCGGCTGTCCCATAGATATACGGAGGCACATCTCATGTGAGGTTTGTGACACCTCCGTCACCGGCGGCTATGATCCAGTGCTAAATCAGATTATAGTCTGTCAGAATATGGCGCGCAAGGAGGGAATGGTGCAGGGCGTGCTTACGCACGAGATGATACACATGTTCGACTATTGCAACCACGAGCTGGACTTTCGGAATATCGATCACTTGGCATGTACGGAAATACGTGCTGCCAATTTGGCGCATTGTTCTTTTCTTAGTGCCATGACGCAAGGCGATGCGTCCCTATTTAATATCAAGGAATCACATCAGGTGAGTTAGATAGTCTTGAAATACGCTTTATTTAATTATAAAATAAAATGTGTTGTACTTTTTTAGAATTGCGTAAAAACGAAGGCTTTGCACTCGGTTTTGGCGGTACGTCAAGTGTCACGGCAAGAGGCTATAGATGCCGTTGAACGCGTTTTTCCCAAATGTTATGCCGATCTGGAACCAATAGGCCGGCGTATACGCCGCAACTCGCCGGACCAGCATAAGGCATATATGGAAGCGCCCATGTATGGCTACGATGTTTATTAATTGCAGCAACATACATAAAATTAATCTATAGCTTTTTGATTAGATTTTATCTTACAATTAGGCAAATTTATATTGTATGGAAACGTTAGAAAAGTGAAATAGAAAGGAAATTTGAAACTGTTGCAATCAATATAAAATTCACTTCAAATGGAACTAATGCTGAGCTATATTAAATTTAATAAGTCAATACATAATGTTGTTTAATTAAACAGATGGGGTAATTTATTGTACAAATAAATGCCAAATATTTTGAGAAGTGTTATAAAATGAACTGCTCCGGGTTGCGCTGAAGCATTCTCTCTTATCTAACGCGTTCAAAGCTAACCGCAGTGTGAAATGGAGGATTGTGAATTTATTGGTATTATATTCAGCTTCATTGGTGATATGTTATTTCCCTCAGATGGTGTGTGCATATGCATATAATTAGACTGGTACTGAATTTCACTTTCGCTCGAAATTAAAACCTAATGAAATGTAATTTGAAATGTGAGCCAATTGAATTAGCTTGTCTTGAATTTTGAGTGAAAATGAAATTTGGATACTGATTAAAAAGTGTATTGCAATATTTTATACTTTTTTCTTTACCGCAGATGATGATTTTGATGCTGATGATGTTAAGTAATAATGTTGGCCCGCAACACTAATGAGTCAGTTTGCATATACCAGCTGAACCGCAGAGCTGAATATAAAATATTTCAAAAATAATTACTTAAATGGAGATTTGCAAACTGCGTATATTAAACCCTAACACAATAATGTCAACTTATTTTATATTCGCTTGCGAATTTTTTCGATGCTCGCGTTTAGTATTGCTTCAAGCGTGTCAGCGAGTCACATGTTTGCTTTCATATAACCGCTTTGAAGAATTTCATGATAAAAGTAATAATATAGTTTCAAAATAAACCATGTTCTTTGATTTGCTTCAAGGAATCTTTAGTTTTATACTGGATTTATTGGGTCTGGGTGAGTATTGCGTAGAAAGCTTCTGCAGTATTCAATTGATTTTATGACTGAGAGTTCATTCATCTTTTAAAGTCTAGCGTAATGCTTCATTTTAAAGTCAATGATCTTTCAAACAAAATATATTGTGGCAAAATTCCAACCTGCCTTTATTAATTTTTATTGCTTTTATAGGTGGTGGAGATGATGATGCTTCAGATTCCGAGGAATCATAATCTAACATTTTAGATAAATACAAATATATACAATTATAAAATATATACATACATTCCATATTTAAAATAATGTAAGTCAAAGTTTAATCACAGCGATTAAAGTTATTGCAGAGCATGACAAATGGCACATTAAATGCTTTGTTTTTCATTAATTTTCGAATATTTAAATGCGATTCTATTCACGCTCAACTGTTTTTGGTGTACAATCGTTGTCGTAGTAGCTCAAGCTCAGTTGAACTCAACTGAAAATATTACCATACATTAGTTTATTGGTGCTATCGTAACGTTTTGTATTACTGTGCGCATCGGACATGTTTTTTGACCTATTTCAAGGCATCATCGATTTCATCGTGAATTTGTTCTTTCCAAGTATGTGCGAAAATAAATCATATTGAAGTCTTGCACTTATTTTTATATTTTTTATTAAACTGGCGCTGTTGCAGGTTCCGGTGATGAGCCCGACTCAGATGAGGTGGAAACCGTTGATACTGGCACATCAGCATGATTACAATGTTTGCCTCAAATGTTGAACTCTGTACAATTCTCAATTGAATAAAAGCATCAGCAATAATTTAGAATTCTTTATTTCATGGTATTTTATGTAAAATTTGCACATATATATGTACATATGTATGTATGCATATAGTTAATTTTATACAAAAGTGTGTGGCTTGGTTTTATAAATAATTTTATAAAAATATTTTTTTTTCGTATTGCATTTTCAATTTAACTTCGGCTTTTCTTTAAATTGCTATTTTCCTGCGTATATAATTAAAATAATTTAATTCACAAACTGAAATTTCATAAAATTTAAAAGAGTTTGTATTTCTTTTTGAGCTCCTGCTTCTTCCAGCCGGGCAGCTCATCAAATTCCCAAAAGGACATGCTGAAGAGCGAAACAAAGTCATCGTGTGTGAGGTGTACCTTTGTTCAGAGATATTTAGATAAAGAGAAAGAGAAGAAATGTTAGTTTGCGTTGAAAGTACATCATTCTTGGCTGGTGAATATCAGCGAATTGAAACCCACCTCGCGCTTTAGCGGGTTGACTTCAGCTGGCAATAAATCGATTTCCTGTTGCAATGTCGCTATGGGATATTTGTGATGTTTGTCGAAGTCCTTTTGGTGGTTGAGCAAAACCGGCGGCAGCGGAGAGCTGCCATTATCAGCGCAAACACTCGCCTTGCTGCTGCCGTTGTGAATCATATCTGCTGATGAGTTGAGTAGCTGACGCTTCTGTTCGTAGCCAGCATAATTCTACAATGTTAAACATTTTGAAAATAAGTACATAAGTCAAGAAGGTCTCTCAGTTGAGGCTGCACTCACATGCCACATGCCATAATTCCAGTTGTCGAAGAAGCCCTTGAAGGCGTTCGGTTCATCGTATTGTCGCACTACAGCCACAGCGGTGGTGGGCCTGCGAGCGATGGGTACCACCGTTTCTAGGTAGTGCTGCACCATTTTCAAGTACTTCTCTCGCTCGTAGCTGCAGGTGTGCTCGCCCAGCCAGATGTACGTAATGAAGCCAGCATCCAGCACGAATACGCAGTCCGGCGACAGATCCGACTGCTCGTAACCGACAATTTCCTGGCAGCGGAAGGAGCCACGTTGCGCCCACATCAGAAACAGTTGAGCCTGCAAGCGTGTTTTTGATGCACTGGGCGTCAGATAGCCACCGCCAGCCAGGGGCGAATGGCTGCCATTGCTGTTGCTGTTGCCATTGCTGTTGATGTTATGACTGTTGTTGCTGCTGCAGACGCTGCCACTTGTGATGAGCGTTTGATTCATTTGCGTTGCCACGGAACGCCAAAATTCCTTCGGTTCCTTGCCCTCCAGCACCAGCGTACTCTCTCCGAGCAATGCGCCAATATTCTTCGCCACTTCTCGTGCATCCCCAGTCGAGCTCTGGCCGCACCACACCCACACATGACCGGTGGTTTTTAGGACATAACACTCTTTGGAATTCATCGCACTAAGTGGGTAGATTTCGACGGCTTTGGAATTGTAAGTGGCGTCGCCATAGATCTTAAGCACAAATTGCTCTTGAGCTGAGATTGGTAGTAAGTTCTGCGAAATACTTTTGCTGTTGTTGTTGTTGTTGATGATGTGTGTAATCTTGTCGCTCTGCAGTATGATTAGTTTGCCATCGAAAATTTGCAGGAAGTGTGGCGTCTCGTCGAACTCGCTCATCTGCACGTACATTGCCTTGCCGGCAATGTTTTCGAATGTGCTCTTGGCGAAGCGTTCTGTTTTGGTGATGACATCGGCGAAGGCTTCGGAGCCATTCCACTGATATATAATGGTTTGGATACCGACATTTTGTGCATCGGCGGGGTTGGACGAGGGGAACTGCAGAAGATTGTTTTCAAAGCTATGTATATGTAATTTTGCGCGCGAAGGTGACAAATCTTACCACAACCGAGTACCGCACCACATAGCAATTGCTGGTGGTGAACATGACCGCCTTTGAGGCGGGTAATTCCAACACTTGATCTCTGGTAATGCGGAAGACTGTGCGTTCACCGCTGCCATCGTCGATCAGCTGTGTGTCGGCCGCCATTTTAGGGCGCTGACACAGTGTTAGGGAATCAAATCTGCCCAGTATGGTGGAGACGGGCTTGAGGGATATGCTTGACTCATTCCATTCACTGTGCCAGTTGGGAAAGAGGCGTGTGAATTCGATGGGTTCATGACCTTCGACCACCCGTATCACTGGCGTGCAGTAGGCATACTTTTTCTGTAGGGTGCCATATATAAATCATTAGCAATCACAATGATGTTCCTTTTCGCCTTACCTTCTTAACAAATGCTCTGCCATTGCCCATGGCGCTGATGTTCTCCTGATGTGGTGCATGCTGACCAACCCATAGCCATACACCCTGCGCGAAACCATCCAAAACGTACACTGTAGTGGAGTCACTCAAATCGTCCTTCGTCGGTATGACTACGTCTAACTGATCCAGATGCAGACGACCGGCTCTGTAGCCACACTTGTATATCTTCAGCTTGCTTATATTTTGGCGCTCCGTTGGCGCGACAGACACTTGACTGACCACGCGCTGGCTCAGCGGCAGCTGAGAGTTCCAAATTTGCTTCGATGCATCCGGCATAGACTGCTCGTAACCATCGTCGACTATGAGGAGATGAGCGTCTTTTGTTTGGAATTTGGAAGCAATTTCAATGGCGTCACGACGTTCCACTGTGCTGCTGGAGCGACCAATCCACAGGAAGAGCTGCTGTTCGGTTTTCAGCAGCATTACGTAGTTTGAACTGAAGTGCTCCCAGCTGATGTTATCCATTTCGATGCAACGCAACCATTTGCGGCCGCGTAGCTGGTACAGACGGTTCGGTTCTGTGGAGACGGCTAAAGCGCCAGATCGTATGCTGTGGAAGATACGAAATAATTACATATATTACTGTATACCGTTGGAGCATTGTAGCAAAGTACATTCAACATATACAATGCGCAACAGAGCCTACAATTTGAAAATTTGTCTGTGGTGCGGGCGGGAATTTTAAAAGGTGAAATTAAAGTAAGCGTCAGAAAAGGTAGACTCTATCTACTAGCATTAGCCCGTCAAAATGACGTACACAAAAATATATACCTGAAAATACTTATACTAATAGTTTGAACATAGGCATGCAACAGTTCTTTAAATGATTTTTCGTAAAAAGGTCTAATGTTCCCGACTCACATGCTAATGGATCGATTATATTTAACAATTGTAGGTTGTATATGAACCGTATAATAGAGAGCGCAAGACCATCTTTGACAGAGCCTGTTGCTCTCTATCGGATATCGGTAGAGAATGTTACGATCTAGCATGGACAAATTTGATTTGTATGAGATGCGGATATATGTTGTATATTCTTTGATTGTACGCTTACGTTATACCGCGTTTAAAGTACGACAGAAAACGGGCACTCTCATTGTCCTGCGTCTCACGGTATTCGGTGGCCACATTGCCAAAATAAGAGTCTAGCTCCTGGATTTTGTGCGCCACATTTGAACGCTTCTGTTCGGATACGCGCTCACCCAACCAGAAGTGTATGAAACGATCCAGCGTGGTGCCAGCCTTGGTTTCGCGCGTCTGGAATAAGAACAGAAGGATGAAAAATTAAATAGCGGAAACTCATTTCGGAATATGGCTAGCCCAAACATACGATAGTGTCCTGATTCACATAAGTGCCAATGGGTCCGGCTGCATATATAATGTAGGCAGAGTCATCCAAGAATGTGCCATAGTGCCCCTTGCATTCAGCCTCCAAGCGATCCTCATCAATCTTCCAGATATGAAAGCAAATTGCATTCTTTGCTATCTTACGAAATGAGGCATCAACTTTGAGATCCGATATGGTGTTCGGACGCACCTCCTGCAAAATGGAAAACAATAAAATAGTGAGGCGTCTTAGAAATTTTAACATGCTTTCACTGTGATCAATGAAGGCGGCCACACTTTCACGAAAAATGACACTTTTTTCCATTGCCTCAAAATACCAAAAGCCCATTATCATTGCAATTTACTAGACTATAACAATTGACGCTTATGGATCAAGCAAAAGCCATTAACTTTCAACCATCAACAACCAGCCTATCGCAATTAACTGAACAACGCGTTGCAACGTTGAGAACCTGTTGCGTGTCGTGATGCTGACAAAATGCCACAAGCAATTATTGCTCCTCATGAGGATGTTCTTTTCTTGTATTGCTTTCAAAACTAAAGCAATTTTAAACATTTTCATCGGGCTGTATTCGTCAGATATCTTTCTACATATCGATAGCTTCGTTCTAAAAGCAGCTAACTCGACGTGTGCAAATTTTTAGTTTTTAACATAGATGTAGATTACACAATACAAAGTTATAAGGAACAGGTCAAATTGTATGAATTGAAAAAAAATAAAACCTGTCTCCTGCAAACTCCTATTATTAAACTTGTTTTTAGTCCGGTAGAAAAACTGAATATTGTTCAGTCCAGGTTTCACAGCTTGCTAGATTTTTACCAACCAAAACCACACGCTATTTGTAGAATCAAACCGATTTAATTTTGGGTCCTTTTCGTCTCCGCCGAAGGACCTCTATCGCAGATTCATGCTATTACAATATGCTCCTTTGCGAAATTAAAACATCACCTACAGTCTTCAACTTAAAACATTTAATAGCCAACTATTGGTATAGTAGCGATCGGCTTTTTTGATAAGCTCTTTTATCACAACCATTCACCAACGAAATCATTCAAGACAGTCACTTTCTATGTGCAAGTCAAAAGTAATAAAGCAAATTGTAGAGAAAAGAAGAAGCAAAAGATGTAGCCCATTTTTACTATCACTTCTGCCATGCAAGTTTTTCGCACTGGAAAGAAAATTATCCGGCGAATTGCAAAGAAATATAGAGCAAGAGTAAAAGACAAATAAACAAATGACAAATTGGTAACCCACCAAGAGCCATTAGCAACAAAATAGTAACCAGAATAACAACAACAACAGCGTCACTAGGCTAAATAGAAATCATAACAGTTACAGTGCAACAAGTGAACCGCACTGCGTGGCCCGCAGCGGACCGGTCCACAGCAAGTTAGGAAATGTGCGCACGCCGCTGGCAATGGCTTTGCAGAGGAGGAAGAGCGATATCTGTCGTCGGTGGGTCATTATGTGGCTCGCTGCTTGATTGACATCTCAAATAACGTGCGCAGAGGGAGGGAAAGGAAACAGTTTTATAGTTTGATTTACTTTCAGTAGTCAGCAGCCATTAGCTTATTCAGACGCATAGGCAATCTTTCGGTCAGTGGGATACATGCAGAGAACTCAATCAGTGCCTAGCGACCTTTTTCAGTGAATCGATATCGTCTTCAAGACGAACGAACAAACGATTTATTCCTTTCCCGTTACATAAAGATACTTTCATGTTATGTTACATATATGTATGTATTCATGTTTTTTATGCGTTATTGTCGCGCTTATTGTGGGCGTGTCATTCAATCGATTTGGATAATCTCGGAGCTCGAACTAAGCCGAGGTTCAGTGGCACTGTGTAGTACTGTGCGTTTGGGTCTAATCGGGTAACTGGTTCTTTCTCTTCTGCGAGCATAGACAGAAACACAGAAAATGTTCCCCTATTACTATAGGTTTCGAGTAAATTGAGGTAGGGTATAAGACTTTCATATTAACATACGAGTTTTTAGCCAACATCTATAATATATTTAACACAGTACCTCCAAAAGGGCTTTTGGTGCTTTACCACCGCTATATTTTTAGCACAAGTTGTTTGGACCTAGATTTTCTTTCTGTAGCCGAATCTGTATTTACCATATCTTTGCAAGAGATTTCCATCGCTGACATTGCCTTCTTCCCAGCTCGTGGGTGGCTGAGGTTTGGCGGTGGTTGTGGACGTTGGGTGCTGGGCCAATGGCAGTCGGTGCGTTGGCGTCTGTGATGTGTTCAACAGTTACGGTTGCGCATTACCAACGGCCTTGAGTTACAGCGTGTGGAAGGCGTTGTGTGGTTATGGGCGAATCTGCTGGCGGCTTTGACCACGAGACACACGGCGTCACCCGTTGGCCGCGTGCACAGAGTGAGTGAATTGAGCGCGGACTCGAGCAAGCGAGCGAGGGTGTTGCGTGTGGAAAGTCCGCAGCAAAATTAAAATCCTTGCGCGGTTCCTGATTTATGTACCGGCCTTTGATTGGCAGAAGTTAACGTTTTATTACCCCAATAAAATTTTATTTAGTAATTTCACAATATTATTTTTTTTTCAAAATATTTCTATGGATGTTTGTCACTGGCAATTTTGATTTTGAACTGAAACGAAAACCATTTCGAACACGAATGAATGAATGTCTTTTCTCTTGTGTGCTCCCGGAACGACAGGTGGGCACAGTTTCACAAAGTTCAATAAACCGTTTTTTTAAAAAATTGGAATTTTCGAAGTTGCGTATTCGAAAATTTAGAGCCGGAGTGAAAGCACAAAATAAGTTTGTTCAACAAAAGTAACGCTCCGTGGAACACTCTTCGATGCGGCAGCTGAGTGCTGACTGGCGCTGTCTAAGTGCTACCAGCGTTTAAGACCAACTGCCGGAGCAGCGCACCAACAAAACTGTCGGCACGAAGCGACGAGCCACCAAAGAGCCAACGTGCATGCGATAGGAACACGAGAAATACACACAATGAAGATCGGAGCCAAAGCAAAAGCCAACAAACAGTGGCGTGGAAAGCACAATGCCTTCGTGCTTCTCTGCTGTTGTTTGTTGCCACATTGCAGCTTTTGCCGCGACTGGTGTATTTTCCGGGCCAGACCAGGCTAGTCCAAGATGTGGATACGTTGGGGTGTGCTGTGATGCATCGCTATCTTTATTTTGCCGACGCAAAGATGCTGCCACTGTATCCATGGGCGTACCGGCGCAGCGCACCTATGCAAGGGAAAGGGGCTCAAGCCTCTTTAAGTCGAATTTTTTTTAAGTTTTCATAGCAGAGAAGTGGAAACACATACATATTTGCTATATTTATGAGTAGATGATTTAGCCACAGTGGCTAGAACTTTGTTTTCCTGAACTACTTGCTCCATTGAACGCTTATTCTGCACCATTAAAAGGCTCAAAATCTGTTTGGGATGTACAATGAGCAAGGGCTATTTTAACGGCAAGGTTATGTTCAATTGGCCATACTAAAACTTTGAATATGAACATATGTTCATATAGCCATACAAAAACTTTAAACATATGTTCTATAATGTGTATGCTCATAAATTGCATAGGGATTACATATACGCACATACATATATATTTGCTAGATGTACATAAGAAATAGGTACCTGAAAAATCAATAAAAATTGCAAGACGGGGTAAAGAGCAAATTTGTCGAGCATCTTTGAAGGCTATTCCCTTAAGAAATGCATACATATATACAACTTTTCTTTTTCTCTTCCTCATAATCCCCCTATTTTATGTCCTATGTACCGCCATGACCGTAATCGCTGAATGTGTTGCATTTGCCACAGATTGTGTGGCGTATTTAGTTAAGCGCTGCGCCGGTTTGTGTTGCTTCTTTGCCCAATTTTGATGCCTTGCTTTTGTGTGTGCGTATTTATTGCTTTCGATCGAGCATTTTAGGGTCTTCTTCAAGTCAAGTCTTTTGTCTTTTATGGCCTAATACGCTTCAGAGCCGGAGAGATTTGGAACTTGCGTTTGCTTGTCTGTTTATGTCTGTTTGTTGTGCTTTGTTGTTAGCCTCTTGCAATTCCTCCATTACTTTTATGTCAATTAGCCGAGCCGCTTTTTCTTCAGACATGTACCAAGTAGCAGGTGCAGGTAGTATGATTGAAAGATAGAATGATTTGTAATATACCATTTCATAGACCTGCTTTGCTGGCCCATTTTTTGGCTTTGCTAGTATCGAGTATCGGCTAAATACATTTACAATTTTTTTAGTTACTGCCGCATTTGGGACGCTGCTCTGCGGTTTTTGCGCTTCGCCTGTGGCCTTTATTTTTCCGTTCTTCAGTTCAGCTGTTGTTGCTGCTGCTGTTTGCTCACACATTTAGCATGTCTAAAATTTGTATGCTTTTTTCCACATCATTGCAAACGTGACATTTACATTAATGCACTTCTTTCTGCGCGCTCGCTGCTTGTGGCATTTCCCTTTAGTCGTTTGTTTTTTGCTTGTGGTAAAGTGAGTTGTCAGCGTGTTTCCTGTATTCAGCTTTACCACTTTTTTTACTATGTTACTAATGAAGTTGCTCGCAATTTCAGTTTTTTCAATAGTTTCTATCACATCTCTAATGTACGGTTATTTAAGACCGCAGATTGGATTGCAACGGCTTGGGCGAGGTCAGTTGTTATAGTGGCAGATGAGCAATGGAGTTGGGTAGATCATACAATTTGATATTTGAGTTCATTTCGCGTTCGAACTTTTTAGACAAGCGATTCTTTAATCCGAACAATTCGCATAAATTTTGAGTGGCTTTGTATTAAATTTTTATACAAGTTTCTAATGCAGATTTGGCCATGAGTTGATAAATTTAAAAAACAAATTAAATTATTCTCATGGTTCAAAAGCTTATGATATTAGGTATATGCTTGTAAAAGGGTAGCATAGCTTAAATTCTCGCTACATTTTTGTAGTATATTTTTCGTTATTTCAGGAGCATTTCTATGTTACTATCAAATAGTAAAAGCAGCGATTTAGTTCAGCTATGGCAGCAAAACAATCAACCGACTTTCCGCTTGCAGTGGCAATGACAGAGGCGGAGTTAAATGTTACTTTGCAACTTGCAATTACACAGAGAGTGGGGAGTAGAATATCAACAGATTTCCGTGAACATGTATTGCGTTGAACATTTTTGTATGGAAAACGTTTAACGCTATCTGCCTCTAAGTCCAGAGTAGGAGGATACATTATTGCCCCATGCATTGCCGTTGAAGACAAAATCGATTCGCACTAAAATTAGTAGCCCAATTCACAATCTTGTGCAAATGGTCTGGGATTTTTGCAATTGACAGTTTTGTAGCAAAACTACAGTAGTTTTGACAGTAGTTTGCTACAAAACTGTTAATTGCAAAAATCCCAGACCATTTGCACAAGATTGTGAATTGGGCTAGTATTTTTCATAGCAACAATTTTCAATTGAAATCAAATATTGTGACTTTGTGACTTTTGTGGCTCTCGCTAGAATAGCAATGAAAATAACGAACTTTGATAAAATTTTGTGATTAATTTAAACTTGAAGAAATGAAAAAAATGTAGGTAGATGAATTTCTCGTAAATAAAAATCGTACTTGCAATTTTGGAGCCAGTGGGTAATGATTGAGAAGCACTGCTGCAAGAAGCGCACCGAATTCTTCTTGGAACATCTTTAGCCGCTCTCTTTCACCTTTTCACTGTCTATGGCGAAGTGACTTTTAAGTATGAGCCACACTGCCTCTAATTGCGTTTTAATTAAAGCATCGGCGCGTCCATGTTTTAGAAGCCGCTTTGCCGGGTTTGCGTGCGCAGCTGCTTAGAAACAGTTGAAGTAGTTGCAAGTAGCGGTTTTATGGTACCAATGAGGAACAGCACAGAAGCTGCGCTGCAGGCGGCGTGCTCCCGCTGCGCAACAGGAGTAGGCTTATACATACATATGTATGTATGTATTTGAAGGCGGCAGCGTTGGCTTGCGGTGCTTGGCGCAGAGGAGCGTTACTAGCGAAATTCCTAGGCGGCGCCTGTCGTTTTTTTGCTTTTTGCAATAATTAAATGAAATACAAGAATGCCAAAAATGATTTATGCAGGTACACTTTTATTTAATGCCAGGCAATTCCTTTCACACAATTATGTGTGTGTTTGTGTGCGCGTGTGAGTGGCGACGGCAGCAATTATACTTGCACTTTCGTTGCATTAGATACATATGTATGTACATATGTATATGAGATGAAGTGGCGGTGTGAAGTTCATGGGAGGCTTTTCTTGCAGCATGCGATATAATGATGATTTATTGCATTTCGTTGAGACATAATTTGCATATTTCAAATGTTGCCAGTGAAAAGCGTAATAATAGCATTTTTGTGTTGTTGCACAGTGTTTGTAAATGCAATAAAAAGTTTCTTGAACTTGTCGAAAATATAGTATGCGCTCAATGCTGGCTTTCATTCATTAGTTGTTGGTTGTGTAATTTTGGGCGGGTGAACGTAAGCAAACGCATGCAGCTGCTACAATTTGAATGGTTCGATTGTTAAAGCAAAGGGAAAGGGCCAGCGAGTGTGAGGCAGAGAGCAGTTGAGGCAATGCAAATTACAATATAATAGCCATGGCAAAAAGCCAGCAAACTCGCATACATAAGTATATGTAAATTAAAGTTAAATGACTTTTGCTCTGCTTGTGCACTTAAAGGAAGTTCAAGAAATCTTCAGACAGCTTAGTTGCACAATAACAAAAACAGCGGCAGCTTCCGCAATGAACTGCGGCCACTTGCAGGCTGATGCGCTGCTGCTGGCTACAGCTCTTCCTCCAGGTCTTGCTGTTGCCATTGCTATTGCTCTTGTGGCCCACAAACAGTTACATACATACTTTTGAACTGAGGCCGAGCTCAAAGCGTTTAGACCTTGCTTCTTTACCTCATTTGAAGCGCACATTGCACTAAGCCAAGATTTTCCACTCTAGCATCTAACAGCAATTTAGTAAAAAAAAATTGTTATCGTGTATTATTTGTTGTGCGTATGTGTGTGTTTGTGTGTAGGCAAGATTTCCAAGATTTCAAAAGCTTTAACCGTTATTTACCATTCCCAGGCAGGCAACAGTTACTTAACGTGCAATTAACAGCGAACTATTGTACAATAAAGCAAACTAACTAAATGCAAAATGATGGGGAGTTTTCTCGGAATTGCGCTTGCTTCGGCCACAGATAAGCGTATGCGAAACCCTTTTAGCAGCTGCAATATGGTAGCATGTAAATGAATTTCATTGAACCTTCCTCCTTTCCTCCCAAATGGCACATGGAAGCAAGTGTTAGTTATGCTTCAGTTACTTTCATTATATTTTGTCTGTTGCTTTTAACATCGATCGCACCGAATTCACTCAACTTAATTATTTCAAATCCCAGTGAGGTAACAAAAAGCACAAAGTAGAAGAAATGTAAAAGGTGGCCCGGGCCACACAACAAATTTCGTAAGCAGAGAGTATATTCGTTGCATTCAGAAAAAAAAAACAACAACCCAATGACCCAATGTGCCGCAACCACACCCATGCCCCACAAGCACTTTTACACCTTCCTGTCTTTTAATTTTTTGTTGGTTTCCCAGCTGGTTCAGTGTCTTGTGTGTGAAAATCAACATTAGATTGGGCCTAATGACGGGAAGTTCCAATCTTGCATCTCTAATGATCGCTACCTTTCTTCTCTGCGGCGTTGGCCACAACTTGGCGGCAGGTTAAGCTAGATTCTTCCCAGGCACGTAGTTGAGCTAGTGGAAAAGCAATGTAGTGTAACTTTCGGCAACATTTTTGAAATGTTGTGCCGCTTTTTAACAATGTTTCTAGTCATGAGCGTAGTCATAAGAAAGTAACAAAGGACAAACATCTTTCAGTTTACCATCCGTGAGAAGAGAGACTTCCAATATACATACATACTCGTAATTGATACATATACATATGTACATATTTTTAGCATAACTTGACTGATTCGTACATTTTTATGTCAACACATATGTATGTATGTATGTATGTGATTCCACTGAATATTATTTTGTTCGAGCTCCTAAGCTGGAAGGTAGAGCGTTTTGAAAGTTCTTAGCGGAAAAAAAGCAACAAATGAATTATTCGGAATGCTCAGAATGAATTGAAAAACACAGCCGTAAATAGGGCAATTCTGTATTCCAAGCTCGAGGTAGAAGAGATCGCTCCCAACTAGGGTGGAGAGTTCAAACTCAAAACGCAATGAGTCACAAGGTGCCTGCTTCTGACCCTCATCTACCATTATATGCTTGCGCGGCTAAATTAATGCCATTTACTTTAAACGCGCTTAATTAAAGTTGTTCTTCATTTCTCACATTGGCCGTGTGTACGAACATTTGATCACTTCTCCGCTTCCGCAAAGCGCGCGTTGTTGAAAAACACAAATTTGTCTGTTAGAAATTCCGTGCAGTGTCACCACAAATTCACAGCTCATCAAAAAACCAACAGACAATCTACGATAAAATACTACAGATAGCAGCATTTAGTCACGTTCCTGCCGCTTTTCTTTCTGTGTTCCTAAACTAATCAGAGCAATTTATTTTACGCTGCTGGCGGCCTTAGACGTTTGATTGTATTTATATATCGCTGGTGATTTTGATAAAAAAACTATATACATACTTAGTCAATCGATATGGCGCACATGTTGTTATTGCCTTGTTCCTTTATCAAGCAATATTGATTCGCTCTTGCATATTGGCAATTATGCCGGCTCTATGTAAATTACAAATTAACTTTTCGCCATATCGCACTTTAATTAAAGCCTGTTGCCCCAGCGTGCCATTGGAATGTACGTTTGCCGTGTGTTTGGGGCCACCCGCGTTATCAGCAGATAGATCGATAAATAGTCATAAAAGTTTAATTGCTCTCCTGGTATGATAGGCTACAGTCGTATGTCTACTTCATGCAAAATGGCAAAAAATAGTAACTATATTTAAATGTAAATCCTTTTATTTAAGACAATAAAGATATTCATCCAATTACGCAAAACCCTCGCAAACTGGGCAAACCTCCGCCAGTTAGCTGTCAAAAATCAAACTATATTTCCCTCTTACTATTTATTTGAATATTTTTGAAAATTTCAGGATTAATTAGTATGTAGGTACCTCTAAGAACTCAGCCACTCTGAGGAGCTGAGATAGCTTCTCGGATTTGTATGATGATATTTCTGTGAGATATTTCTGGTTGAAAATGTGAAAACTACTTTCGGAAACAACTTTCCTTTGTTTTTATATAATTGCACTAATTATAATTTTCATAGCCGCAGAAAGCATTTCTTCCGTTCACAGCAAAAGCAATGCACAGGAGCGCAACAAATTCAAATTTTCTTGCACTCTTGTAAAATTTGATCAATTTGGTATACTTTCACACTTACCTGTTTGATGAAGTTATGTTGCAACATCAGATAATTTTTTAAAATAGATTTATTTTTGATTAATTATTGACTTCCGATTGCGCACTCGTGTGTGTTTGTGCGTTTGGTTCTGTTTGGCAGCTTCATTAATCACAGCAGCGCTTGCAAGTCAAAACTATTATTTATGATCTTTTCAATAATTGTTTCACTCGTCGTTTACAGTTAGAGGCACACTTTGACACAGCGAACGAGCTGTTATTCCACAAACGAGAAGAATGCGTTGGCAAAACACTTGTAACAATTTTGCGAATTACGGCATGAACTTTAATTTCAATAAAATTACAAAATTCATTTTCATGAAATTATAATCGACAAATATTTCAAAACATATATATTTTGCCTAAAATTGAGGTGAGATTGTACGGCAGCGGAAATGATGCCACTTTTCATTTAATGTAATTCATTTAAGAAACAACAACAATACGTGCTAGCAATATTGCCTAAAATTCTGAACTGATCTTTGGCTTAACACTTTTGCCAGTGCACGTCGTTGGCTCTGAGTGTGCGTCGCACGCGCGTAAATATCATTCGAAACTGAAATGGAAAAGTGTAATCCAACGATTTTTTAAACTCCAACCAAACCAGACGCTCGTCCATCCATCTGCCTATGCGCACGCAAATGTCCAAAGCAGCAACTTGTGCTCGTTGTTTTTGTTATAGTTTTTCTGGTTTGCTCTTTGTGCTCTTCGTTTATTTTTTTTTTGTAATTATGGTGGCTTTTTGTTTTTTAAGTTCGAGTGATGGTCGTCAGTTGGGAACATGGCATGGGCAGCCAAGCAGAGCAGAGGTATAGCGGTGGCACTCTTTCACTGGAAAATTGTGTTTATTAGGTACTTTTGTTGCTTTGGCACAGGCACAGGTAATCATTTTGCGTTGAGCAAATGTCAAATTAAACTTTTCTGCCTGGAGCCAGCTTTATACAGCTTAATTTCCAGTGTGGATGTTAGCAGCGAGCAGACCAGAGAAAGGTCAATTGCCTCGGCAAAATAAACCAACTTTTGAAATAATGCCGTTTTCATACTGAGCATAATTCGTAATACCCCCCACCATTTACAATAGATCTTCACAAGCAAGAAATTCATTGAAATGCAGATTTTTGCAGGTGCAGGCCTGGGGTTGAATTGCTTCAAAAATTCAACAAAGTAGAACTTGACTTTTGCACTTAGCTGACATATATTCAAAAGGAATATTAATTGTAAATAACCAATTTCAAAAACTACATATTACCCCACGCATTTAGCGTGTTCTTTCCTTCCCCATTACTACGAGTGTCATACCTTATACGCGAATTTAGAACGGGTTTGACATTGCGCCAACCGGGGCACAGAACTAAACTTTTTCTCTTTCTGTTTGTATTTTAAAATTCCACGCTGTTTTATGGTAATTACATTCTTTTATACTTTTCATTCCCTTTTAGATTATTTTCCCACTTTTTGTTTGCTAGAAAATGCGCAGGCGTTCCGTGTTTGGTTGCGTACCGCTGAACGCACTCAAGCGTAGATCCCTTCCGACCGGCTAACTTAGGAGACAAGTGCACATGACGCATGCGATGGCACAAGTACATTCCAATTGTTCCATGCTTTGAATTTACTTTAAATGGCGAAATAAAATATAATTTTATATACGGCTTTTTTACTACTTTTAATTTAATATATATTTAAGCATTAGCAATAAAAGCATAAGTTGAATCGGTTACAAATTTGCACGTTTCACATTTCACTTCCGATCAAAATTGATTGGAGTACGTATTCAATGTATATTCCTATCGATTTTAATTTCGATTGAACGTGAAATGCGATCGTGGCAAATTTTCACCTCGCTGTGAGCCTTCTCGCAATTATCAGTTACTCAGCTCCGCCTGCTGCAAGTCTATATTGTTGACCGCCTCGCCACATCCAAAACGTTGGAAATCGATGATGGCTAAGTTGTTTTCGCTTAATACTTGACCCACAGTTTTACTATCATCCAGCAAGTATTCCTGATAGATCAGACAAGTTTCGTCTTCTTTGTCAGCTGACGGTTCATCCTTGCCCTCCTCACCGAGTTTCTGCGGCTTCAGCCCAACAATGTGTTGGCACAAATTCTTTTGCAGTTCTTCATCGCTGCATTGGCCCCGTATGGCTACTATGGCACCATACTTACCAAATTGGGTAATGTCCTCGGTAGCAGCTGCGACAGGAGGCGCCGGGTGCGCATAACCACTGAGCTTAAGATCGTTTTCGGTCTTGAAGCAGATGGCACGTTTAATAGAGGCATTTTCGCCCACAGTGCCGATAAGCAAAGCCAAATGGTCGCCCAATGTTTTGCCATCTTCTGCCATAAGGTGTTTCAGCGCTTCTGCTTCGAAACCGAGCTAGAGCAGATACAAGCAAGATTAGTATCTAGTATATTGTAAGCGATTAAATTGCATTACCTTCCATAGATCACCATCGAATTCAGTCGTTTCGGTGTATTTTGCACAGATGCGTGACACATGCTCGACAAAGTTTCTGAAATTCTCATTACGCGCCACAAAGTCCGTCTCGCAATTGACCTCCACCATAGCGCCAACGTTACCGCGTATGAGCACTCCGACTAGACCCTGAGCAGTGGTGCGTTCCGCCAGTTTGGTAGCCTTGGACCAGCCGAGGCTCTGCGCCTGCTCTTTGAGCCACTTTTCAGCCTGCGAAATGAAGCATATGAAAAAATTAACTCATAATAAAGCAGCGCAGTAAGTTCATACCAGTTCCTGATTATTGCTGTGCATTTGCAGCGCTTTCTTGCAGTTGGCAAAGGTATAGCCGGTCTTCTTGCGCAACGCGGCGAGCGCACTCTTCTCCGCACTGCCAAATGCCGGTCTTGTACAGTGAAACATACGTGTGAACTGTTGCAGCAGCATGTTTGACGTGTTGTACTCTGCTGGAATTTGGAACTTCTTACCAGGCGCCACTGACTCACCGAAGGAGTGGGAAGACTGCCAAGGAAACGACGAATTTTATGTTTACATTTTGAAAATATAACAAGAAAATCAAACACAAAAAATCAATTGAAAGTAAACAAACTATTTTTCGCCGCCTGCAAAGGAATTAGAATTGCACGCGGCTTTGAAATCGCGACACGAAACAGTAGCAGCGGTATTTAACACATTCGATTATTCAATAGTACGTGATAAATACTATTGTGAAGTATTTCAAAGCAGTGGTCCTTGAGCAGGTGAGTATGGGAGACTTTTTTTCTCTGAAAATAATTGACAAAATTGCAACTAAAATTACTTTTTGCGGTCTGTTGGTCTGTTGCACAATCGATCGAAACAGATGTGTTTTTTGTCGGTAATGGAACTGTCAAAATAATGCCGGAGTTGCCAGCTAGAGTTTCTGTACCGTGGGAATTATAAATATAGGTACCGGCGCGCACAAATATTTTTGCAATTGTAGCCATTTGCAAATTTTCCAATCAAATAACTGTAAATATGAAAACGCCTGGCCTGCTTATTATAATATTAGTGCGTCTTAATCACTTTTAATGCGGAAATACGAGGTTTGTGTGCTAAATAAAGTACTAATCGAAAATGGAAATTAGTACCGGCCTCTTCTTAGTACATCTGGGACATGAACCAAGGAAGATTTCGAATAGAAAGTACGAATTGGTATTTCTGTGCGTACAGTACTTAGCTTTGAATCCAAAGGTACGATTTGTACTGTACGCACAGAAATTTAACCCTTATTATTCGACTTTTTGTTATTTTGTACTGTACTTAGTTATTAACGTTCTTTTGATATAAGAAAACTGAATTTCAAAATAACTGAATTAATTGAACGAGCTTAGGAGCTTGTTTGCTCATTTATTACAAATGCCGATAATAGTAAATTGCATTTGCAGCGCTGGCCAATATGGCCGAAGGACCACCGAACAAGATAAAGAGACCATGCTCGAAATTCCAAATGGTCTACAATCGTCCCAAACCGGATGTACTGCGTAGCATACTTAAGTCGAAGGCGAATCCGGAGTACAACTCCCGCCGCCTGTGGTATGAACTAAACATGCCGGAGTGTGCGAGCAGCATTCTGGATGGCAAAATGCTCTCGACTTCCATATCCGGCAGCGTACTGTGCCACACAAAGGAGATGCGCATCAGGAAGAAGAGCCAAGTCAAGAAGAAGAAGGAGAGTAAGTGATACAGCGGTGTGGCGACTGCGTGGGTGGCGATTTCTAAACCGAAATATGTTTATCACTTGAATAGAGACGCACTCGTACATGCAGATGCGTTTGGAGCGCGAAAAATTTCGCCATAAATTGGTGGAATTAATTGCTCGCAAAGATGATGACATCGACTTGGAGGCGCAATTCCCCAACAAGGAGGAGAAGGAGGTGCTGCGCTACTATTACTACATCAAGCATGGCATCGACACGATTCATGTGGCACCACTTAGCAATCGCGTGCTCAATCGGTAGGGGGCGGTAGATGTGTATTTTCATGGAAATATTTTGAACTTGAAAAATTACACTTTCTGCAGAGTCAAGCGCCTCATACCGCCTGTGCTCAATAAGTGGAATATCGAGCTCAGCGATAATATCAGTGAAATAAAGACCGATTATATATTCGCCATGAAGAAGGCTGTCGTGGACTTTGTGCTGAGCAATTCCCTGCAGAATCTGAAGGAGAACAAATCCTTGACAATGACTTGTGAGCGTAAGGAGGCGAATGCTATGTTCAATCGCTGGCGCTATCGGTAAGTGGAATGTAAAAGTGATTTTACGATCAACACGATGGGTTGGGAAGGAAGAGGAAATATACAATATTGAGTTAAACATGCCTGATAGAAAGATACAATGAAGCGATTAGGCATTAATAGCTAACTTCTATTTTCTATTTATTCATCTCCAAACATCATATAAAGCTTCTTTCACTTGTTATGCAATCTTAAATTATACTTTCTCTCCGATTGTACTAGTCTAAAGCGATATTATTTGATTAGACGACTATTTTAAAAAAATTTAAAATTTTTTTAAAGTTTATTTATTTTCCTTATATGTATAGAAAACATATTAACTGTGCCGTCGCAGACATAACAGGTCACTGTCGCGGACTTGTTGATTCTACCTCAAGAATCGTATAAAAATAGTTTTTTTAAAATGCACATTCTGAAGTTTTGAAAGACAGTTAACAGAAATTTTACATGGAAAATTCGGCAGGCTTCAGCGTATAAACATCTTTTGTTGTAATTTTGTATATTTATATATATTCTTATTAAAAACTTCTGCAAATTTTTCTCAACCTCATTATGCTTAACATTGCTGAGCTTTATTCAAATTTCTTTGCTAGCATTTAATAAAATATGAAAATCATATTAAAATATTTACATTCCTTTATATTTCATTGACATGCGATTTTATTAACGATCTTGCTTCTAGCGCATGCACACATGTGTGTGTGTGTGTGTGTGCAATACGAAAACTGCAATCAAGGATGGCTCGATGATAACATTTGTCGACAGGATGTCTTTGACATATTTCCATTTTGCGCTGCGTAGTCGGCATGTGCACATGCTTACCGTAGCGTTTATAAATATTTAAACATGGCTCTGCGTGTGTATGTGTGCACGAGTATGTGTGCAACTTTATGATGAAAACTGTACGCATGAAAATGTAGAATCAAGCGCAGCAAGTGGAAAAAATGATGAAGTCCTTTGAGCATTAAAACCGAAATAACTCAATCAAATACGTTTTTTTCGCTCTTGTGCTGCTGCTTCGTAGGGCTGTTCTTCCCCTCTCGGGTGCTGCTTTCATTTCATGGCAACATAAGCCACGCTTATTGTGCTACTGTTTTCTCGTTGCGCCCCTGCGTCCTGCGCTGCCACATTTGCACATGCTGCCCTCATACTCCGGCCTGGCGTACATTTTGTTGTTGGGGTTTCTTTTTTCCTTTCAAAATTTCCATTTAAAATTACAAAACTGCAAAAAATAAGTAAAACAGGAAGTATGCACATAATGAAGAGGCGAAGAAAGCGTGAAGCAGACATGGAAGCACAATAAGAGCTTTTCAACGAAGCCAACAAGCATGAAGGGTGGTGACCCTGGCAAAAAAGTGTTGTAGGTATTTGAGGTAGAATCATAGAGGCACTGCGTCGTATGGTGGAGCGTGCGAAGCGGGTGATGCGGGGGACAAAGTTAACCACATTTTGATTCTTTGGCTTCAGCTTTGGCTTTGCCTTTGTTGGCTTTGCGTCGCTGCAGCAGAAATGTTGGCTAGAAGGCAAAAGGGATATGCTTGAACATGAAGTGGACTTGTTTTTGACACATACTCTCTCACAAACACACACACATATACACATGCATATGCACACAATGGCAACAGCAGTTGAAGTCGAGCTATAAGAAGTCAAAAGTCAGAATGATGTGTAATTTATTGTTCCGCTTGGCAATGCTCTACGCTCATGTTAGTCGGAGGGGGCATGGAGAAGACAGGGTACAAGAAAGAAAGAAATAAAGAAATTTAGCATTTTTGTTTAAAAGTAGAGATACAGGCAGCCAGCCTGGCTTTGGTATAACATCACAGCATAATCAACTTGAAAGTCCATAAATATTGCACACTTGCCAACAGATAAATCTCTTGTTTCTTCTGTCTAGCTTCCACTCTGTGAGTTCCGAAAGGTCCTTTAAATGCTGGTATTTATTTCTGTGACATTGGCATTTCATTGCCAGTAAGCTGGAATTTTCGTAATGAGCATTTTTCTTCACTTTTATTACACTTGCCTACTTTTAATGCCTGTCGAAAGAAATTAGGAAAGAGATGATCCCAACTTTTGCCATATCATGAGCCTTCTCAGCGTCCAATACCCAGTTTGCAGCAAAAATATTTAATAATATTACAAATCCTTTGAAAATAATTTAAATTTATTTCACTTGAATTGTAAATTGCAAGTCTTTTAAGTTAAAGAAGGATTATTCTTGTGTCAGTGCCCATGCATCGGCGCCATAGAGAAGAACTGGCAGGATGAGCGCCTAGTAAAGTGTAAGGCTTGTCAGTCGAGAAAAGGGCTCTACTTCTCAATTGCCCACTCAGCCCAAAGTAGCAATCATTGGTAAACTTTATTCTTCGCTTAACTTTGTTAGTGTCAAGGTAGACGAAATCCTTGACTACGTCGAAATTCCGCGATTCTTGTTTCTAATATACGAGTATACGCCCTGCGTCCGAATGCCCCTATTTCATACCCTTACTTTTATCTACTTTAAAGTTTCGATGAGAATCGCTGCCGCTTGAAAAAGACACTCTTCTGCATACATCGCTGCGTGGCGAGCATTTTGGAATTGTGGAGCACCAAGTACAAGGAAATGTTGTTTGTAGATACCGTCGAAATGTCCAAGCATAAGGAACCCTATGAGATGTATGATTTTACGGTAAGAACTAAAGCATTATATCTATCGATCGATCTAATTTGCTGTCTACGTATGGGATGTAGTACCAGTGCGGTAGCTTCATTGACAAGGCAAGGTCGCAGCTGCAGGAGACTTGGTACGGTGAGATACATACCATATTGCTGCGTGCCAGCAAACGTGGCCAGCTGCCGGACGTCAGACGCATGAAGCTGCTGCAGCGCTTTTACAATTGTGTTGCCGCGCTGATGACGCAACAGCTGGAGGACATCTGCATACGTAGTCTGCAGGCGTATGCCGGTTTTATGTGTGACTTTGGCGTAAGTTGCGATACCAATCTATAAAGTCTATGAAATTTTTCCAGAAAAGTTCCATGCACTTTGCAGAAAAGTTTTTCCGGCCTCAAAATCTCACTCATGTTGGAATCTGAGGATACCATCGGTTTCAATCCGAACTTCTCGAAAATTCAAAGTGAATTGCTGCGCATTGTTGAATCCATTGTTCTGGGCATACAGAAGCTGCCGCGCATCGAGAACAAACTCTATACGGATTTAAGAATATCAAATGAGATGCATCTGAAACCGGCCGTGCCTGAGTCCATCATTGCCGAAGCGCGCAATCGCATATGCGCTATGCTGGAGGAGCAACGCATCGGCCCGGAGTTGCGTCTGCAGGACTTCGACAAGTACATTGATCTAATTAACGGTGTTGATTCGGAGGCCATAGCGAAATTCATGGAGTCGGATCCACCGTTTGAGGACTACTGCGACATGGTTTATCACTATCGCAACAAGGAGGATTCTATAGCCAAGGAGATTTGGGCTGTCATTCGCATGGGTCTGTACGAGTTCCATCGCGACAAGTTCATAACCAATCTGGAGGAATTCGCACGCTACATGCAAACTGAGCTGCTGGTCAAAATGGTGGCCAATCAGCAGGCTCTTATATCGAGGCTGGGTAAGGAGTACGAGCTGATTGCCAAGAAGGCGCTGACAGTGCCACAAACCACAGCGGAATTGATGAGCTTGAAGGCGTATGTCATCAACACGGAAGAGAATGTCGTGCCGGAAATGGAACAACGACTCAAAGTGGTGAGTATCTTAAAAAATTGTCTACTATGCAATTTCGAATGGATTTGCGTGAAACTGATGAGGCTCCGTTTCATTAGAACATGTCTTACATACTTTGGCTCATGGATCACACGGTGTATTCGCCACTCGAAATCAAAAACAACAGTAACACCTTTCAGTGGTTCCTCAAATTGCCCTCCATTTTCGTTGAGCATCGTGAGATCATTGCCGAAAAGATGGTCGATTATCAGGAATCGCTCAAGAAGCGCATTGAGGCTTTTCGCCGAGAACTTTCTACTTACTATGAACAGGTGCAGGACTACGAGAATTGGGGCGATATTAAGCAACTTGCAAAGTACAAGCGCAAAGCTTCAATTCTCGACAATCGTCTTGTAGTCGCCATGGATACTATCGATAGAATCAACGAGGAAGAAACCGCCTACGGCTGGGATATCTCACAATATCCCATACGCAAGAAGACGCACGACCAATTGAAACCCTTCAAGACGCTGTTCGATGCGGGCCAAGAATTCGAGGATAAGTACGATTTATGGATGCATTCGCAAGTGGGCTCATTCGATCCCGATGAAATCGATTCGGATGTGTCCACTGTGTATCGCATTGTGCAGAAATTGGAGAAGCAGATGGGCGATCGGCCTACCACAATGGAGTTGATTACGGATGTAAGTGAATAAGAAACATGTAGGTGCATTAAAGCTTGTTAGCTAATATACTACGTTGTATGCTACACAGGTAAAGGAGCAAATTGAGAGCTTCCGTGAGCACATGCCCATCATAAGCACATTGGGCAATCCGGGCATGAAGACACGTCACTGGGAACAAGTGTCCGAAATTATTGGCTTTCCAATTAAGGTGTCGCCCGAGTTGACACTTGAAAAGATCATCGAATATCAGCTGGAGGACTATGTATCGAAATTCGAAGCAATCTCGGAGAGTGCTACCAAGGAGAACAATCTCGAGAAGGCCATGGCGAAAATGGTGGTGGAATGGACGGAGATGGAGTTCTCTGTATCACCCTACAGGTGCGTGCTAAATTTGAGATTGAGGTCAATTTATTGATTGAATTATCTGCTGCAGAGATACTGGCACGTTCAAGCTGGGTGCTGTGGATGACATACAAATACTGTTGGACGATCAAATAATTAAGACGCAGACAATGAAGAGCTCTCCATATATAAAACCTTTCGAGGCCGAAATACTGTAAGCTATGTGATATTACAAAAACCAGTTTAAACGCGCTTTAACATTTTACAGCAAATGGGAGGGCAAATTGATTTTGCTGCAGGACATTTTGGATGACTGGTTAAAGGTGCAGGCAACGTGGATGTATTTGGAACCCATATTCTCAAGTCCTGACATACAACAACAAATGCCCGAGGAGGGACGACGCTTCAGTGCTGTGGATAAGGTAAAGTGCAGTGGGCACATGTATCTAAAGCTACCTCATTATACAGAAGAATATTTATAATATCAGATCTGGAAAGAGTTAATGAAGCAAGTGAATTCAGATCCCAGAGTTATGACGGTCATTGAAATCGACAAAATGTCCGACAAACTGAAGAAGGCCAACAACTTGTTAGAAGTCATACAGAAGGGTCTCAACGCTGTAAGTTGAAGTAGCAGTTGTTAGGCAAGGGAGCGCATAAATTTATCTTACCTCGTCCTCCGCTAGTATCTGGAGAAGAAACGTTTGTACTTCCCGCGCTTCTTCTTCTTGTCCAATGATGAGCTATTGGAAATTCTGTCGGAGACCAAAGATCCCACGCGTGTGCAACCGCATCTTAAGAAATGTTTCGAGGGTATTGCTACGTTGAGTTTCACCGAGGAGCTGGAGGTGACTGCCATGCGCTCGTCGGAACGTGAAGAAGTTGTGCTGGTCGATATTATTTCAACAGCGAAGGCACGCGGACAGGTGGAGAAATGGCTGCTCGAGTTGGAGTTCGCCATGAAGAAGAGTTTGCACAAGAAGATCAGTGAGGCCTTTTACAGTTACACTAGCATAGTGCGTGAACGTTGGGTGCTCACCTGGCCGGGCCAGACGGTACAGTCGATTTCGTTGACTTACTGGACGCTGGAGATAACGCAATGTTTTCTGACGAAAGCGCCAGTTGAAAGCTTGACAAAGTATTTGGAATTGTGCAAATCGCAGGTATACTATAAGACTCAACCAAAAGTCCTACACAATCCATTGAAAACATTTTCATTGCTTTGAGTTGATTGTTTGTTGGTCCAGTATATTTTTCCTAGAAAGCATAAAAACTGTTATTAATGTTTCCCATTTCGGTCGCGATGGTTGCCAGATTAACAAAATCGTCGATTTGGTGCGCGGCGATCTGAATGCTCAGAACCGCATCACGCTGGGCGCTCTGGTAGTGCTGGACGTGCATGCACGCGATGTTCTGGCGGAGATTGTGGAGAAGGAAGTGTCGGACCTGAACGACTTCCAGTGGCTATGCCAGTTGCGTTACTACTGGGAGGACAACAATCTGGACACGCGCATGATTAACTGCTCGCTGAAATATGGCTACGAGTATCTGGGCAACACCACGCGCTTGGTGGTCACCCCACTGACAGATCGTTGCTATCGCACCTTGTTCAGTGCGCTGCATCTGCATTTGGGCGGCGCACCTGAAGGTCCAGCCGGCACCGGCAAAACCGAGACCACCAAAGATCTGGCAAAGGCAGTGGCCAAACAGTGTGTGGTGTTCAACTGCTCGGATGGCTTGGACTATCTGGCGCTGGGCAAGTTCTTCAAGGGTTTGGCTTCGTGCGGCGCTTGGTCCTGCTTCGACGAGTTCAATCGCATTGATTTGGAGGTGTTGTCTGTGGTGGCGCAACAGGTGAATTTTTCCTGAGGCACATTTTTCACCCTATGCTAACTTTTCACTATGCCTCAGATCCTTACCATACAACGTGGCATCAACTCGGGCAGTCCCACTTTGGTGTTTGAGGGCACCACGCTCACGTTGGATCCCACTTGTGCCGTCTTTATTACCATGAATCCGGGTTATGCTGGGCGCTCGGAACTGCCGGATAACTTGAAGGTGCGCCTACAGATTATTGCCTTGTACCAACCGCCAATTTTTGCTCCCGTTGCAGGCGCTGTTCCGCTCAGTGGCCATGATGGTGCCCGATTACGCGCTCATCTCCGAAATCGAGTTATACTCTTACGGCTTCTTAAGCGCCAAACCGCTGTCCGTCAAGATTGTCGCCACTTATCGCTTGTGCTCCGAGCAGCTGAGCACCCAGTGCCATTACGATTACGGCATGCGTGCTGTGAAGTCAGTGCTGAAAGCAGCGGGCGCCCTCAAGCTGCGCTACCGTGACGAGAATGAAGACATACTGGTGCTGCGCTCCATCAAAGATGTCAATTTGCCGAAATTCCTTAATCAGGATGTGCCGCTCTTCCAAGGCATCACCTCGGACTTGTTTCCCGGCACCATTCTGCCGGAGTCTGATTACGTCATCTTCAATGAGTGCGTACGCTTGACTTGTGACAAGAATAACAAGCAGTGCACCGATTTCTTCCTGGAGAAGGTGCAGCAGGTGAGTGCCAGCGGCTGAACTCTGGTGGACTGCTAATGTTATGCGTGGCCTTTTCGCAGTTATATGAAATGATTTGTGTGCGGCACGGTTTGATGATTGTCGGACTGCCATTTGGCGGCAAGACCACGTCCTACCGTATATTAGGCGATGCGTTGCAGTGCATGCAGAAGAAGGTGGGTTTTTATTGCGGCAGCAATCAGCCGTGCAATCTCAGTTTCTATGCTTGACATCCCACAGGGCATGAACGAGAATCGCGCCATTTACACCATCATCAATCCGAAAGCCATCACCATGGGCCAATTATATGGCCAGTTCGATGTGGTGTCTCACGAGTGGAGTGATGGTGTGCTTGCGGTCAGCTACCGCCAATTCGCCGTCTCCGACTCACCCGAGCGCAAATGGCTCATCTTCGATGGACCCGTCGATGCGATTTGGATTGAGAACATGAACACCGTGTTGGATGACAATAAGAAGCTGTGCCTGATGTCCGGCGAAATTATACAACTCTCGCCCACGACGAATTTGATTTTTGAGCCCATGGATCTGGAGGTGGCCTCGCCGGCTACGGTATCGCGTTGCGGCATGATTTATATGGAGCCCAGCTCACTGGGCTGGGATCCGCTGGTCACCTCGTGGAAGAATAAATTGCCAGTCAGCTTTCATGTGGTCAGCAAGCAACTCATCTCGAGCTTGATAATGCGCTTCTGCCCGCTTTTATTGTACGTGGTGCGAAAGGGTGGTCTACGCGAAATCGCAACAACATCCGATGCAAACCTCATGACTTCCCTGATGAATTTATTCGATTGCTTTATTGACGATTTCAAGGATGAGAAATATGTGCAGAATCTCTCCGATCTGGATTTTCGCGCTCAGATAGAGGGCGTTTTCGTGTTCTCCTGCATTTGGGCGTTGGGTGGCGCTCTGGATTCGGGCAGTCGTGAGAAGTTCAATTTGGTATTTCGCGCTTTAATGGAAAAGACATTCCCGCAGAATCTTTACGACAAGTTCGGCGTGCCCGAGGAGCTTTATGTGCCAACGCTGGCCAAGCCGTTCATATTCCCCATACCGAAGGCCGGTTCTGTATTCGATTATCGTTTCATAAAGGAGGGCAAGGGCAAATGGAAGCCCTGGCAGGATGACGTCAATGCGGCACCACCCATTCCACGTGACTTACCGGTGAACCAGATAATCATCACTACGAATGAAAATGTGCGCACGATAGCGTTGATTGATTTACTGGTGCGGCATGGAAAGCCTCTGATGCTGGTGGGACCGACGGGCACCGGCAAAAGTGTTTACGCCATAGACTACTTGCTCAAGCGCATGGACCTGAATACCTACAAGCCGTTGCTCATAAATTTCTCAGCACAAACGTCGGCCAATCAGACCCAAGACATCATTATGTCCAAGCTGGACAAGCGACGCAAGGGCGTCTTCGGACCACCGCTGAACAAGCGCTTTGTCATATTCGTGGATGATGTGTCCATGCCGCTCAAGGAGAACTATGGCGCACAGCCGCCCATCGAACTGTTGCGCATGATGTTGGATCACATGATGTGGTACGATCGCAAGAATATTGTGCCCATGAAACTGATCGATCTGCAGATGATCACGGCGATGGGTCCGCCGTCGACAGGTAACACAGTGACACCGCGTTTCCAGCGATTCTTCAATGTCTTGGCCATAGACGAGTTCAATAACGACATTCTGACGACCATCTTCAGTAAGATTGTGCTGTGGCACCTGGACACGCGGTATGTTGGCAAAGCTGTCTCAGATTCACTTTCAATGTTACAATGTTAAATTCCTAGTGGCTTCTCGAAAGAGTTTGATCCGTGCATTGAGGAGATTGTCAATGCTACTTTGCATGTTTACAACGAGGCCAAGCTGAATCTGCTACCCACTCCAGCAAAGTCGCATTATCTTTTCAATCTGCGTGATTTCTCACGTGTCATACAAGGTGTGCTGCTCTCTGTGCCCGAGGCCACTGAGGATCTCAACTCGATGCGTCGGCTGTGGGTGCACGAGGTGCTGCGCGTATATGGCGATCGTTTGGTGGAGGATGGCGATCGCTCTTGGCTATTCAAGTCGATTGGCGAACAAATACACAATCACATGAACACGACGGGCACGCAACTGTTCGAGCGCTTGGTAGAGAAGGGTCAACAGCTGACGGAAAACGATTTCCGTCGACTCATCTACTGTGACTTTACCAATCCGAAAGCGGACACTAAAAACTATATTGAGGTGGTGGACCTTGAGGATTTGCGCAACGTTGTCGAGTCGTATCTGGTCGAGTACAATAACATGTCGAAAAAGCCGATGAACTTGGTGCTCTTCCGCTTCGCCATCGAACATTTGTCGAGGATTTGTCGCATAATAAAGCAGCCACGCAGTCATGCTCTGCTCATAGGGGTGGGCGGCTCCGGACGGCAGAGCTTGACGCGTCTGGCTTCGCATATATGTGACTACGAGCTCTTTCAAGTGGAGATCACTCGATTATATGGGCCACACGAATGGCATGAGGATGTGAAAATTATTTTGCGGAAGATCAGTTCATCGGATATGCATGGCGTGTTCTTGTTCACCGACGTGCAGGTGGGAAGCTATTAGAGAGCACTGTAGACTTGAGTAGCGAGTCATAGTAGTTAGATTTTGTTTGTACGTACGTAAGCTTTAATGAATTGCTCACCTAGATCAAAGACGAATCCTTTTTGGAGGACATTAATAATTTGTTGAATTCGGGTGAGGTGCCAAATCTCTTTACGAATGAGGAAAAAATTGAAGTGGTCGAGAAGATGGCACAGATAGACAAACAGCGTGACAAAGCGGTGCAAACTGATGGAAGTCCGGTGGCACTATTCAACTTCTTTGTGACGGTATAGGTTTTTTCCACATCTGATATGATTTCTTTTATGTGTTTATATAAATCGCATTTCTTTAGACTTGCAAAGATCAATTACATATTGTGTTGGCCATGTCGCCCATTGGGGAGGCGCTACGCGTGCGAATACGAAAGTTTCCTTCGATCGTGAACTGCTGCACGATCGATTGGTTCCAACCTTGGCCGGAAGATGCGCTACTGGCTGTGTCGACACGCTTCCTAGCGTCCGAAGATCTGACAGATCTCGAGCGCACAGCTGCCATAGACATGTGCATGGAATTCCATACAACCACACAGGCGCTATCGGAATCTTTCTTTCTGCGCTTGCGGCGCAATAATTATGTGACGCCGACCTCCTATTTGGAACTCATACAAACCTTTAAGGCGCTATTAAATCAAAAGAGAACGTGAGTGCAACTCCAAAAGTGAAAGCGACAGCTGCAATTTAAATTTCATTCTAACGCTTCCACTTTAAGTTCCATATTGACCAATAAAAATCGTTATCTTACGGGCATCTCCCAACTGGACATAGCCGCACAGCAAGTGGGTGTAATGCAGGAACAATTGCAGCTGTTGGAACCCAAGCTGAAAGTGGCTGCGGAAATCGTAAGTTCGTTTTATGTGGCAATGCTGGGAGCACAGAAACTGTATCTACGTATCAATGCTCTCCACAGGTGGCGGAACAAGTTGCCAAGGTGACGGCGGACAGCAAGCTTGCTGCCGAACAGCGGGAATTGGTGAAGGAAGATGAAACTGTTGCCTCGGCGCAGGCCAGCAAGGCACAAGGCATCAAAGATGAGTGCGACAGCAAACTGGCCGAGGCGTTGCCTATACTGAATGCCGCTATGGCGGCGCTGAACACTTTGACACCCGCTGACATCGCCGTCGTCAAGACAATGAAGAGTCCGCCGATTGGCGTGCGAATTGTAATGGAGGCAGTGTGCATATTGAAGGAGGTCAAGCCGGAACGTGTGCCGAATCCAAATGGCGTGGGTGTCATTGAGGACTACTGGGGGCCATCGAAGCGTGTGCTGAGCGACATAAAGTTCCTGGACAGTTTGCTCAACTTCGACAAGGATAACATACCACCGCCGGTGATGCAAAAGCTGCAACAGCGTGTGCTGGTCAATGAGAACTTCGACCCCGATAAGGTCAAATTGGCGTCCACGGCTTGTGAGGGATTGTGTCGCTGGGTCATAGCATTGACCAAGTACGATGTGGTGGCCAAGGTGGTTGCTCCGAAGAAGATTGCTTTGGCAGCTGCCGAAGCGGAATACAATGTAAGTGGGAGAGGGAGTAAGAGGGAGAGCGGCATAATCAAAAACTAATTGTCTACAAATTTCAGGCCGCCATGAAACTGCTGAATGAGAAGCTGGCACAACTGGCACGCGTTGAAGCTAACTTGGCGGCAATTCAAAAGATTTTGGACGAACAATTGAGACAATATGCGTGAGTTGCCCCAACAGGTTCAGTTGTCGTAATACAGCCGCTATCTTCCACAGCATATTGCAAAATGAGTATGAGGCCTGCACAAAGAAACTGCAACGCGCCCAGGAGCTCATATCAGGTTTGGGCGGTGAGCGCACGCGTTGGTCTGAGGCGGCGCGTCAACTGGGCCGTACTTACAACACGCTGACGGGCGATGTACTCATCTCATCGGGTATTGTGGCCTATTTGGGGCCCTTCACTATCGATTTTCGTCTGGTGCAAATACACAAGTGGGTGGAGAAATGCTCTTCCTTTGGCATTGTTTGCAGTCATGACTTTCAGCTGGCCACGGTGCTGGGCGAACCCGTGGAGATACGTCAATGGAATATTTGCGGTCTGCCAACGGATGCGTTCTCTGTGGAAAGCGCCATTATTCTGACGTGAGTTTTATGTAAATTATTACGGGGGTAGTGGTGTGAAGGGGGGAGGGGGGGGGGAAAGGGGAGGGGTATATGTGAAAGTCTAGGATGTTAGTATTATATGACTTCAGCATAGAATTGATGAAATTCAGCTTCTACTATGATTTAAACCTTGTTTGATATTAGAGCGATAGAGCGCATTCAGCCGCCGAGCTAAGACAGTGATATTGATTTTAACAAAAAGTTAAATTTTTTACAAAACACAATATCGAAAATTTCGGTATTGATTTAAGTTTAAATTTTCTACAAAACACATGGACATCTGGTCCAAATAATTTCGGTAATGCCTACAGCCGAGATATTGCTTTTATGCCATGCGCCACACACTGTCCAAATGAAAAATGAGGTATTTAATTAAATATCTTTAGAGCGCATTATTTTATCCTTTTTCGTCATACGCGAATAACTGCGTGCGGGCGTAATAAAATTGCTTTAATTCAGCGTGGAGCATTAATCAATTCGTCTGTGCGTCAGCTTCTGGTTTTCTTGTTTCTGCTGCCACCACTTTTGCTATGGCGTCTGCTTTAGTGTTAGTGTGTGTGGCAGCACTGGCGGCGGTAGAAGGTATGCACGGCATGTACAAAATGTTACTAGCATCTTCCACCTTACGGGAAAATTCGAAAAACGCACCAGATGTGTATGCGTAAAGAAGGCAGGAATTCGCCTTGAGTCACTGCGACGAGTGTGACTCCACGGTTCCGCCTGCCACTGCCACTTACTGCTGCTTCCCTTCGAGCATTGTGTATGCATGGCTTGTTAAAGTGAATGCGTATGCGTGTGTGTGTGGTGTGTGTGTCGGAACAACCCCTGTTGGCCCGGTTGCCTGCCAGGCAGCATCCGCCCTCTGTCATCTGCACACATGGGAGCGTGGCAGCCGTACAATCGTCGGCTGTGTATCCTAGTGCCGTTTCTAATATCCTTAATACGCGTGAATTCTCGTATTTTATGCTTGTAATTAGAAGAAATTTATAAAAAAAATAAAACGCATAAGCAGGCATAATTACTATGAGCCGCTTGCTGCAGGCGTGCGAGGTTTTGAGGTTAAGGGGTCGACGAAAATCTTATTAAAATATTTTCAGTGTCAATAAATTTCTGGAGCATATGTTTGTGTGCAGTGACACTTTATGCAGCAATTTTGGAATTTCGCATGGAATTTTTTATTGGCTTTAAATTGTTTGTGGAGAGAAATGCGTGCTCATGCTCATGGCGAAGATGAGGCTTATTATGACTTACAAAGAAATTAAGGAATATTTACAGAAACTCAAATGGTCATTGGACCAATAAACTGTTTCTGCAAGTGCACTTAAAAAGTTTTACAAATTTGTTGATTGAGCGGGAACATATACTGTGATCTTGCCCCGCCATCGCTAGAACTTGTCTGACTTGTTTAGGAGAGCTTGTATTTTCCACGCTCGAACAGATCTCGACACTAGGTATCAAGCATCTTTGAACATTTTTGAAAGATGTACAGCCAAATTCTGACAGATTATTTCTTTGAGCATTCCTAAACGGAACTCCAACTGGCATCGCTAAGGACCCAACAGGGTCTATGCGTGGTCTTTTCAGGCAGCCAGCATAGTCTTACTTAACCTTTGATTGATTTAACAAATATTTCTTGAAGATCTTCTAGTGACATTAAAAAGTATATGCCGGCGTGCGAGGTAACCCCTTAAATAAATGTATGTGCGCTATCATTACAGCAATTCTCGTCGCTGGCCACTCATGATCGATCCACAGGGCCAGGCAAACAAGTGGATCAAGAATCTGGAAAAGAATAACAAGCTGTGCGTGATACGCCTGAATCAGCCGGATTACACGCGCGTGCTGGAGAATGCCATACAATTCGGACTGCCCGTGCTGCTGGAGAACATCGGCGAAGAGTTGGATCCATTGCTGGAATCGATCTTGTTGAAACAGCTGTTCAAGCAAGGCGGCACACTCTGCATTAAGCTGGGTGATTCGGTTATTGAGTACAATCACAGTTTCAAGTAACTACGATTTGGTGGTTTTGTTGTATGTTCGCTACTCTACAAACATTTCGTCATAGATTTTACATATCCACCAAACTGCGGAATCCTCACTATTTGCCAGAGGTGGCCGTCAAAGTGACGCTGCTCAATTTCATGATCACTTCGCAGGGCTTGCAGGATCAGTTGTTGGGCATTACTGTTGCCAGGGAGCGTCCCGATTTGGAGGCTGAGAAGAATATGCTGATTGTGCAGGGTGCGGAGAACAAGCGCACGCTCAAAGAGACGGAGGATAAAATTCTGGAAGTACTGTCCAGCGCGGACAACATTCTGGAGGATGAGACTGCCGTGCAGATCCTGAGCTCGTCCAAAGTGCTGGCAAATGAAATCAACGAGAAGCAAATCATTACCGAAGCCACAGAGAAGCAAATCGATATAGCGCGTTTGAATTATGTGCCCATCGCCGCGCATTCCACCATACTCTTTTTCACCATAGGTGAGTATTCATTTGCATATGTACTTTGTGTATGTATGCGGGCTGTTATATTTATTGGTATTGTGTGCAAGTGTGCTGACAGTTCGATTTCCTACTTTTTATTTATATAAACCATAGTGGAATAATATCAAGTGAACCAGATAGCTTGAAGTACCCAAGACTGTCAAAAAATTTTTTGATTTTTCTTTTCTCCTTCTTCGTTATATGTCTTAACCCATCCGAGACATTAGTACAAAAAAGTTTTTTTTTTTTTTTTTTTTTTTTGTTGTCGGAATATGAAAAACCTACCAGCACGCAGACAAGTATTTATCCATTGTACTGGTAAGCTGATTCCTTTTACTGAAATCTTCCTGAGCTTTTAATAAAGCGGAGGATTTTCGATGGTGGCAAGGAACTTAGTTGATCGGTTCTCACCACGTCTGACTCCAGCAGCTGCAATCGCGACCTGGAAAAGGCGGGACACTCGCATAAGAAGTGGGTAGCGGTATCCTCGTCCTCCAGACAGCTCTCACAGACACTGTCGTCGGCTAGACCCATCGCACTCAGGTGTTTTGCACAGGAGGTATGACCGGTCAAGACGCCCACAAGAAGTCTACAATCCTTACGGTTTAGAGACCTAAGAAAAGAGGACTTACCTTTGTCGACGGTTGGAAGCAGGAGCTTCGTCTGTCTGCATCCAGCTAGCCCGGCCCATCTTTGACCGTGTTGAGAAACAACCCAGTCGTTTATGGACGCTTTGACCATGGAAGAAGGCAGGCCAAGGGCAGGTTCAGGGCCCAGAAAGTGGTCTTCAGAACCTGATCTTGCAAGTTCATCGGACACTTCATTTCCGGACACGCCGAAGTGCCCCGGTACCCAAAAGAGGGCGAGTGAGTTGTGAAAGCCTACGCTGTTAAGCTTGGCCTTACACTCTTTGACTGTCTTGGAGGTGGTGATTGGGTTGAGCAAGGCCATAAGTGCAGCCTGACTGTCACTACAGACGCAAATACTCTTGCCAGACCATCCACTTTCCCTGACGAAATCCATAGCCTTTAGGATTGCAAAGACCTCCGCCTGAAAGACGGATGCATGCTTTCCCAATGGATAGTGAAGTTTTGTGTCGTTTTCCTCAAAATACACACCAGCTCCTGAACCTTCATCAGTTCTGGACCCGTCTGTAAAGACTCTACAACACCCCCTGCCTGGCTCGGCTGACGAAAGCCAGCTGTCGCGTTCAGGAAAGGAAACTTCGTATCTGCGCCGGAGTTCGAGGTGCGGAACTAATACATCAGACGGCATGCTCATTCCATCCAAGAATGGTAGAGAGGTCTGCGCAGAGTTATGCCCGCCCCGATGCGATTCAAACCACATCCCTACTTGTTTCAATCTAAAGCAGGCCTTGGCGGCTTCACCTCGGATGAAAATGTCCAGGGGTGGAATGTTGAGTATTACGTCTAGAGCAGGGCCAGGGGTGGTCGGGAAAGCTCCCGTACAGCCAAGACACACTGTTCTTTGTAGACGCCCCAGCGAAGCAATGACGCATTGGCGAGAAAGCCTGCTGAACCAAACTACAGACGCATACGAGATTATTGGTCGAATCATCGACGTGTAGAGCCAAAGGACTCGTTTGGGCGAAAGACCCCACGTTTTACCAAACACACCCCTACAATGCCAGAAGGCAGAAAGAGCTTTTGAAGTTTTGGATTCAACATGACTGCTCCAGAGAAGTTTGCTATCAAGGATGACTCCGAGATATTTTATTTCCCTAGAGAGTTGGATAGTCACTCCCCCTAGAACAGGCAGGACAAGGCCATCAATCTTTCGCCGCCTGGTGAAGAGAACTACTCCAGTTTTGAGAGGATTGACAGACAAGCCATTGCTCATGCACCACGAGTGAATTATATCCAGCGCAGCTTGTGCCTTTCGACACACGACTCTAATGGATGAACCCGTAGCAAGGACAGCTACATCATCCGCGTAGGCTTGGGCGTAGACCCCGGACTCGTTGAGTGAGCAAAGCAGGGAGTCGATCAGCAAGCACCAGAGCAGAGGGGAAAGGACACCGCCTTGCGGGCAGCCTCTCTTCACCTCCGTCATGACAAACCTGTCCTCCTCCCCGCCCACCACCGCGGTCCTGCACTTCAGCATTGACCGGAGCCAATTTGCTGTCGTGGGATCCACTCCATGAGAGCTAGCTGCGCTACACATTCCTTCAAAGGACGCATTATCAAATGCACCCTCAATGTCCGCGAAAATGCCCATTGCGTAGTCTTTCCTGTCCACAGCACCCTCAATCCTACCAACCAGATTTTGTAGCGCTGTTTCACAAGATTTTCCGCGTTGATAAGCATGTTGCGCGGGCGAGAGGGGATGCTGAAGCAGCGCCCTGCGGATGTGCAGCTCAACAAGTCTCTCCAATCCCTTCAGCAAGAAGGAGGACATGCTGATAGGGCGGAAGCTTTTGGCGAGTGAGTAGTCATCCTTTCCTACTTTCGGAATGAAAGCCACTCTCGCCAACCGCCATGGGAAGGGAACATAAGCCAGAGCAATACAAGCGATGAAGAGCTTCTTCAAGGTTGGTGCTATCTGGGCTAGTCCCTCTTTTAGAAGGGCCGGGTAAATCCCATCCAGACCTGGTGACTTAAAGTTTTCGAACGCAGATATAGCGTATCTAATCGCCGAGTCGTTAGCAATTCTGGATGCAATGTACCAGTCCCTCCTTGAGGGCCCAACTTCCTCCGTTGTGGACACACCAGTTATAGAAGGCAGGGGTCCCACCGAAATCTGACTGCCCGGAAAGTGAGTCTCAAAGAGAAGCTGCATGGTCTCCTCCTTGGTCTCAGTGTACGAGCCGTCAGACCTGCGAAGCGATTCCAGCTTGGCCTTTCGGTCGCTTTTCAGTATCTTAATCAGCCTGCTGGTCTCGCTAAGCGATTCAATCTGGCCACAAAAGTTCCTATAGGAGGCAGTTTTCGATTCACGAACCAGCCTCTTATACTCCCTCTGCTTAGATCGGTATTGAGCCCAGTCAGCCTCCCCACCCGTTTTCAGAGCACGGTTGAGTAGTTTCCTGGATTCCTTTCTCAGGTTCTGGAGGTCAGCGTTCCACCACGGAACCGGTGTCCTGCTCAGAGCCTTCCTAACCGGGCAAGCCTGTTCAAAGCTACTAACAAGGTCCGTACTCAGCTTGTGAGCAACGGACTCAATATTGTTCTTTGTCCTGACATCAGGATTGGCCGAAGTTTTTAATTCCAGCGTCTCCCTGAATTTTCCCCAATTGGTTTTTCTCGGATTCCTGCTCAGCAGTGGAATGTGTGTACCGCAGTCAAGCTGGAATTCGATGTATCGATGATCAGAAAGAGAATCCTCTGACAACACCCGCCAGTTAGTGATAGGTGCACTGAGCCTGTGGTTAGACAGTGTCAGGTCTATCACTTCCTGTCTTCTAGAGGTCACGAACGTGGGTTTGTTCCCTACGTTCTCGATGTTCAGACCAGAAGACAGTATGAAATCAAAAAGTTTTTGCCCTCGATAGTTGCATTTGCTACTTCCCCAGATGGAGTGCTGGGAGTTGGCGTCGCAACAGATAATCAGGCCCAAACCCTTCGATTCGCAGTACTCTATGAGCTCAGATACAACCTTAGGAGGAGGAGGAAGCACTGAGTCATAGGGAAAGTAGGCTGAGGCAACGACAAATTTAAGCCATTTGCCATCACACTTCAGGCCGATGCTAGCCGCCACCAAGTCTTGACAGCAAAATTGCCCAAGCTTGGTAACGTCTAGCACATTCGACACTGCCAGACAGGTCCTCGGCCTGTCGGAGCCCTCGTCTGCCAGTATCGAGAACCCTCGAACACCCCCAAGACCGCAAATGCGTTTATTGAAAACCCAAGGTTCTTGAATAGATGCTATGTGAGGGAATGTGTGCACCACGGAAAGTCTCCTACTTAAGAGTGCAGTAGCAGACTTGGAGTGTTGCAAGTTGATCTGGGTGAATATCATGCGATATTGATCCGAAGCTGAGACTCCACTAGCGCCTGGAATTTAATCGGAACTTTATCCTTCCCAAGTGGAAGTAGGGTCTCAGGTCGTACCTTGACCTGAGAATCTCCACTGAGCTCTGGTCTAGGCCCACAACAAGGGTCGAGCCATCCTCTCCATCCTGGCTCTTCTCCTTCCTGTGGGAATAGACTCTCCAGCAGCCAGTGTCGAGACCCTGGTTTTGGGCACGAAGGCCATCCAGGACAATCTTGGTGTTCCTGTGCGGACCAGGAATCCAGCAGACGCCCCGGACGAGCCTGGGCAGATCGGCGCCTTCATAGAAAGCAAACCTTGCATTGCCCAGAGGGGGAATAGACCGCACTGCCTCTCTCATACGATCGAAGGAGCCCTGAGAAGAGCATTTTACGACGATGACGCCGTTGCTATTCCCATAACTCTCTGCGTTCATATGAGAGCCAGCAGCCACGACTGAGCGGAAGAGATGATCGTGACAGTGCGACAGCTCTGCCCCATTCATCCTGCGGTCCTCTCCCATTTTGCCGATATTAGCCACAAGTGAGGATGAAACCACTTCGCTAAGCGTGGGTCCCCTCCTCTTTATAGCTTTCTCGGCGGCTTGGCTCGTGGAAGGACCATCTTCGAGTGGTTCCACAGCGCGGTAGGTTCCGGCCTTGTCAGCCTCACCTTCCGCACTCTGGTGACCCGCTCGAGTAGGGGCTCCATTCGCCGGATTTGGCTTTGGGGATGGGGCAGCGACAAGTTTCTGCCTTTTCCCCTTACTCAGCCTCGAACCTTGGTTTTGGAAAGCGCCCGAGTCGGCTTCAGTCGGAGTGACTTCTGTCGATCTGGGTCTCTTACCAACATCCATGGCCGGGGTAGAGGTAGCCTCAGTGGTCTTTCCCGACTCCCTTGCCCATTTTCTTAGCTTTCTAAGCCGAGATTTGGACAGGCCTGATCGGTTGGCGGCTGGTGCCGCCTTGGTCCCAGGTGGAACGTCCGGCTGCAGACCAGCTTCATCCGGGATCACGGCCTCCGCCATCGGCTGATCAGTATGCGTAATCTGCATTGCTGCTTTTCCGTCATCCAGTTCAGTCGATTGCGATTTGGGGGTGGGAAGGTGGCTAGATAGCGACTGACAGATTTGTGAAGCAGCTAAATCGCTGCCGTCTAAATCGCCAATCGCTACCTGGACTCTTTCGAAAAAGTCCGAAAGGAATTGGCTCGAGGAGCTATCCTCAGCCGTGTAAATCATGGAAGGTGAGGCCCCCAGAATCCTTGCCTCAGCCGCGTCCAACGCGGGTGGATTGCCACTGTCGTGGGTACCACCTGGGGTAGTCAAATCCATAGGTTGACTTTCCATGAAAAAGGGTTTTTGCATTGTAACCCTGCTGCGAGGGGGGTTGGTTCGCGAAGAGGCTTTCACAGATTGCTATGGCCCCTTTAACCACGGAAGAGAACCGTGGCGTACCCCTATCCACCACCTGGGGACGCGCTCGATGGGCACCCAACCACACGAGTCTATGCCTATGATCTCCTGCTTCTCAAAATGGTTAGCGCAAACACGCGCTGAGGATGAAAAAGTGGTATTGCATACTTTTATCCACTTTCGTCGCAAATCTTCATCCTTTGGCAGCGAAAACATCGGCACCGCTGCATCGCAAGTGCTTTTGCACAAATGGCAAGAGTTCGGCATTGATATTTTTTTCTTTTTACTTTTTTCTTCAAACGAAAATCAAAACACAAACTGAAAACGGGTTAATATTTTTGACAACGCAACTGACAGTCTTGGGTACGAGAATAGAATGTCATTGCTATCTGGTTCACTTGATATAATTACACTATGATATAAACGAGCACAAATGGCAATATTTTTCAATTTCGGTTTTTTTTGATTTTTTTCTTCCGCTGTTGTTGTTGCACTACACACAGTCTGTGTAAATGCGGAAATGAATAAATAATTGAAATGCAATTTCATTTTAATACCTTTCAGTCGAATTGGCCAATATCGATCCCATGTATCAATACAGTTTGGCATGGTTCGTGGGATTATTTACGTCATCCATTGACAACACCGAAAAGGTCGATGACATTGATGCACGACTGGCGGATTTGCGTAAACATTTCACATACAGTTTGTATGTGAATATTTGTCGCAGTTTATTTGAACGTGTAAGTAAAATTAATTGATATGAAATTGTGATCATTCTGCACTTTTTTTTGTGAGGGATATAACATATTATTAAGGAGCGGAAGTAAATAGTTGGGATATAAATTTTTGAATGGAAACTATGTAAATATATTTTTAAAAGTAGAAGAGCTCATGCAGCAAAATTGACAATCTCCATTCAGGATATGTTATTTTTCATTAAAGGATTTACAATTTTAATAATTACAAAATATGCAAAGTATCAACTTCGGAGAAGCTTAAAAAAACCATAATGCAGCCAACGCTGACAGCAATACCGAGCAATGCTCCGCCTACGTTGCTGGTAATGGTGTGACGTTGATTGAAATTGCAATTTACAAAAATAATTTGAATTTTATGATGCATACATACATTTATTTGTATTGAAGCAGCGAAGCAGAAAAGTGACGGATTTAAATGTGGTATTATAGGGAAGAAAATGAAAATTTAATTAAGATAAAAATATTGCAAAATTATTGAATCACACATTTACAAATCTGTGAAATTCAGCTCTTTAAATTCAAATTGAATTAAGTTTGCCTTGCAAAGAAAGCACAAACTCATACATACACAACATTAAGGCATGATTACACACTTCAATGCGCTCGCCTATCTACCAATCATGCTATAAATCTTTGCTATATGTCTATCTATCTTCTCTAAAATATCTCATTTATTTGCCGCCTACCCAAACAGCAGCTTTTGCCCAAACTGCTCCTCCCTGGGCTGGCCGCTGCCTGGTCTTGCTCTGCCCCGACACGTTGCTGTCATCCATTAAGCCTGCCGCCCCTTGGCGACGTCTTTTTGGCATGCTTTGTGTATCTTTTGAGCTTTTCGTTTTGGAATGTGAGTGAGTGTGTGCGTGTATTTGTTTTTATACAGTTGTGTATTTTCTTTTGATTTGCAATTTTCAATATAATTTTTGCGCTACATGCGCTCATTTAATGCGTGATTGCGTGCCCTTACACACACACACACACACACACTCACATACACACATAAGCCCATATGCACGTACTCAATCAAATTTCATCAATGTTTCTTTTTTTGGTGCCAACATTTTGAGCCAAATTATTCGAATACATTCTTTTTATTGCATTACTGTGCGAAGGCGTTTATACACGCAAGTAAAAAGATTGTGCCTGCCTGACAAAAGATGTCAACACGATATGAGCAGGATTAGACATATCATTAATAATTTTATTCACAAATTTTTACAAGTGTGCTGCTGTTAGATAAGAAGTAAGATTCTTTTAAAATATTGTCAGTTAAATTTCTTAAGTACTTTTGGAAAACTCCTGAGTCTCCGGGGGGATGCAATGATGGTTCTGAGTGGAAGCGGTGAAGGGGGAAGGCTGATATACCAAAAGAACAAAAATAGAAAGAAGTCATTTATTTATATAGTGGTTTTTTTGCAGTGTCGTTTACCGAAATCTTTACATTCTGCTGTAGCTGCTGATCGAAATGTGAGCAGCAGACAAGAAGCAGAAATATTTATAATTCTTTAAACTGTTTCGATTAAAGGGATTATCTGTTGGCAAAAGAAGTTGGCATACATCCGAAAGCTTTTGTAATATTTCTTTCTATTCATGGCAAAATTTCCTTTTGTTGTCGCTTATTTTCAGGACAAGTTGCTCTTCTCATTAATCCTGAACATAAATCTGCTCAAGTCTGAGAATAAAATCGATAATACGGAATGGATGTTTTTGCTAACGGGCGGCATCGGACTCGATAATCCCTATCCCAATCCAGCCAAATGGTTGGGTGTCAACAATTGGAATGAGATAGTACGTTTGTCGGAGTTGCCGAATTTTAAAGGACTGCGTCAGCATGTCGAAGCACATTTAAGTGATTGGAAAGAATTCTTTGATTCGAAGACGCCACAGAATAATGTGGGCATACCCGCAGACTGGGCAAAGAAGTTGACATTATTTCAGAAATTGTTGCTGTTACGTGTATTTCGTCCGGATAAATTGGTGCCATCGGTATTGGCCTTTGTTTCTGGTGAGTAAACAGATTATTTCATGCATCGATTAGGGAATGGTGCCTCACGCTTCATATCTAAAAATGTAGCCAGTTATAAAGAAAGCATGATGATTCTCAGAAAAATTTGGTCCTGCACTACTTTGAAAACAGTTCAAGGAGTCGAACCAAGATTTATCTTAGTGTTTTTTTCGTGAGGTACCCAAATGTTCATATTTATATAATGGTTAGCTTAGCTCTAACGCATCGATTTTTGTCATAATTGTGTAGTTGAAATGGGGCAAGAATTTGTGGATCCTCCGCAATTTGATCTGTTGGCTTCATTCAGTGATTCGCATTGCTGCATACCGTTAATCTTCATACTCACACCGGGCTCGGATCCCACAGCTACTCTACTCAAGTTTGCCGATGAGCAGGGCTTCGGCTCGAATCGGCTCTTTTCGTTATCACTGGGACAGGGCCAAGGTCCGATTGCTGTGAAAATGATCGACGACGGCATCAAGTTGGGCAATTGGGTGGTGCTGCAGAACTGTCACTTGGCCAAGAGTTTTATGCCTTTGCTGGAGAAGGTATGCGAGGGCATGGTACCCGATGCCACACATCCGGACTTTCGACTTTGGCTCACTTCATATCCAGCGGATCATTTTCCGGTGGTGGTACTGCAAAACGGCATCAAAATGACCAATGAGCCGCCGAAGGGTTTGCGCTCGAACATAACGCGCTCCATGCTGAGCGATCCCATCAGTGATCCTGAATGGTATGAGTCGTGCAAGCAGACACAGACCTTCAAGCAACTCATCTATTCGCTGTGCTTCTTCCATGCGGTTATACAAGAGCGACGGTACTTCGGCCCGATTGGCTGGAATATACCGTATGAATTCAATGAGACCGATCTGCGCATCAGTCTGATGCAGTTGAAAATGTTCCTTGACCAATATGAGGGCGTAAACTATGATGCGCTGCGCTATCTGACGGGTGAATGCAATTATGGTGGACGTGTGACAGACGATTGGGACCGTCGCACTTTAAAGACCATACTGAATCTGTACTACTGTCCCGAGGTGATAGACATCGAAGATCCACACTTTTTCGATGAATCGAAGCTTTACTATGTGCCCGTGTTCAAAGAGGTGGAAAACTATTTGACATACACAAAAGAATTGCCACAACAAACGCCGCCGGCCATTTTCGGCTTTCATCCGAATGCGGACATTATGAAGGACCAACAGGAGACAGACATGCTGCTGGGTCATACGCTCTTGACGCAGGTGAGTCAGAAAGAAAATTATTGCTTTGAGCAATTATTGTTTTGCAGTTGTTGTGTTTTTGTTGCTTAATATTATAATTCAAAATGCTTGCTTTGGAAAATTTAAGGATCGTGTGGTAAGCCCTAGGTTTAATACAACATTCTTTAAATTTACTATAGTAATTTCGTTACACTTACAATGCATTTACAATAAAGGATCTGCACGAAAAGCGCGTAAGTTTACAACTTAATGAAGTTTTTTTGTAGTTTTCGAAAGTTTTATTAATGCTTGGCCTTTAGCTGCTGGAGAAATCGCAAGTAGTATACATTGAAAAGTTGTCCAAACGCTATCCCGAAAATCTTTTACTTCCCACCATATCCATTTGTCCTGAATTCCTCTCCCCTTTCACGAAGGACACAAGCACAGGCGGTGACGAAGAAGGTGACACCAAGGCACTCACCCCCGAAGAGGTTGTCATTAACGTGGCCACGGATATACTGCAGAAATTGCCAAAGGACTTCGATCGTGATGCGGCGCTGGGACGCTACCCCACCAGCTATCATCAGAGCATGAATACGGTGCTGGTGCAGGAAATGACGCGTTTTAATGTGCTGCTGAATACGATTCGCTCGAGCTTGGTAACGACGCGAAAAGCAATTAAGGGTAAGTAGCGCTACAGCAGTTCCCAAATCCAACTGATGTACATACACTCGTACTTTCACAAGTAGTTACAGTCAGCAGTCATTAAATGATGATGCTTGATATTTATTTAGAAAAACGCTGTTAATTCAGTGCGAGCTAAATCCAGCTTATTGCTCTTTAAAGTTGTGGTTTATAAATCGATTTCATTGGTTTTTGCTTTCTTTGGAATTACCGAATCATCTTCCAGTTGCCAAGTTTATGCTTACATAAAACATTCTTCAAGGGTATATCCATTTCATTGATTGATAAAATATGAAGTTGATAGCATATTTTAATACAAAGTTGAGCAAAAGATTTTAGCAACTGCTGATTTATAACTTATTCGTTTAATAGTTTTAATAATTATACAAATATATAGGACTCATAACTATGATAGCCCGAAAAACCAGCAGCAGTTCGACAGTTTCTTAGATTTACAGCTGATGAATCTATTTCATGAAAAGCATGCCTTGACTGTAATTTTTTGAGAAAAAACACATTTATTTAATATAATTGGAGTTTTTCAATAATCACTACCAAATATCAGAATTTAAAGCACGCTTTAAGAAGCTATGAATTTTGCAAATGAAAATGAGAAATTCATAAAATTGACAAAACGGTCACAATTTTTTGGCAACACACTGTATTTTGGCATGTTGTGAAGTGCACTGTCAGATTGGCTGCAGTGTTTTGCTTGGTCGAGTGGCAAGTGTTTGAGATTAGTGGCGAACGATGACTGCAGTGTGGTTTAAGTTTGTAAATAAGATAATTAAGAAAAATGGCAATTGCAATTTTATTTAGGAAAAAAAATTCAGCTAAATTCACATATCGACCAGGCAAAAGTGTGGGTAAAAAGGAATCTCGGTAGAAAATAAATAATGCTCAATATATCTGCTCGTTACTCGTGCGTCTCGTCGGCCAAATGTACACTGTTGGCGGCTGTTTGCTTGGGCACTGGCTGATGGCTACTCTGCAGAAGTGGACGGTTTCCCTTCTTCGGGAAGCACATCCGAAATATGCTTCGGCTTTGCTGCTTCTGTTGGCTTTGTGCTCGCTTCGGAAGCCGTTTCTACAACAACAACACTCACTTCGGCTGAGGACAGTGCTTCGGCGGGCTTTGTGTACACTTCAGTTCCAGCTTCCACTTGAGCTGCGGTTGTGTCCACTGTCGGTTGCTGTTCCGTTTCTTGGATCACTTCTTGCACTGCAGTAGTTGATGATTTCGTTTCTACAAGGTCTACATCCGCGATTGATACCACATGACTCACTTCGGTCTCCTCGTGCATTTCAGCAGAGGAAGATTTCTTTTCTGCAAGTTGCACATTGGTATCTGATACTGCTTCCTCTGGGTTTATGTTTGTTTCGTGGTACGAAGCCGTTTTTATAGCAACAGCTAGCTCTACCTCTACTTCAGCTGTCACTTCCGGTTCCTGTGCCAATCGTTGAACTTGCAGTGTTACCGCTATCTCAGTATTACGTGACTCGTTATACTCGAATGTTTTAATTGATGTTGCGCTAAGTGAGGAGTCTTCGTCTGCTTTAGGCTTGCGTATTATCTTGACCTTGTCCTTGTTAAGCAGTTCCTTGACGTATGCCTCATGTTCAATTTCCTGCGTGCACTTACAGTCCGATCCGTTCATTTTATTTAGGTCACTTTCATTGATCTCTAGGATAAATTCCTCGGAAACGCTTTCATCATCACATTCATGTTCACCCGCATCTGTATCCTCAGTCTCCCAATTGACTTGTTCATCGTCGTCTGCTCCGCGTAGCATTTCTTCTTTGGTCTGCGAAAAACAGCCAGTGTAGTCTACGACTGACTGATAACTATATACGTGGGGTTTTTCTTCTTCCTTGATTGTGGATACGTCTTCACTGTGAAATGAAGAATCCTTGCTGTCGCCTTCTTCGAGTGGTATAAAACTCTTTGCGGCTTGGTTGATCAGGTAATGTATCAATCTGTGCGCTTCTTTTTCTTCCTGCTGAGCACATGTGCCGCCAAATATTTGACCAATTAGGGAATATTCAGAGGATGTATCCTGCTTTGTGGCCGTATTTAACGTAAAATCGTCACCAAGAGAGACCATGTCAAAAGTGCTGGGTATATTCTTCAGCGTGCCCAATTGTCGGAAGGTGGCCCATTCCGGATCCTGTTGATGCTCGTACTCATAGTGGTTCATAATTTCCGTGTCAGGCGGCAACAAATCTGGGTCAGTGAAATTAATGTGTTCTTCATTTTTTAGCTGTCTGGTTATGTCCCTGGAGCCTTCCATTATGTCGAAAGTCTGAGTTGTCACTGGCTTAAGTGATGAGCTTGAGCTTGAACTTGTCGGATGCGGCGATATGTTCGACGTGCTCGTCAGTAAATTCAGATGCGAGTTGTTTTTCGTAAGTCTGCGGGATTCGTCTACCTTGTTCTTGCTTTCGCGCCTTTGCGCCTCTACGAAGACATCCTCAATAATATCGTTGACATTCTCAAAAGCAACGCGTTCGGTGGACGTACGCCAACGGCGTCCCGGCACACCGTATCGTATCAGCTTTCGCATAATAGCCTTCGCTTCGCGCCTGGCTGCATTGCACGTACAATTCTCCAGCTCACAGTCGCAGTCCGAGGTTTCTTCCCCACTGAAGTAGTTCAAGTCGGTGTCGATCAGACGGTCAACTGTGTCCTCGGCCACTGAGAACGATATGTCATAGGGCTCGAGCAGCTTGTATACGTTTGGAAACAGCACTTCTTCAACAACGTGGTGTACGATTTTTTTCGCCTCGTACTGTAATTTTAACAATTTAAAATCGGGGAAAATTAAATTGTTTAGTGTGTGGCGCAACGTCTTAAAGTTCAGGGGATTCTGTATGTCGAGGAATGAGGAGAGCCAACGCAATATATCACTGTCGATTAGTCTGGCCAACTCAATGGCATTCGTTTCAGCGTCTTCGTCCGCATAGGCACGCGTATCAACATCCAGTATGTTATCCAGATATTCCGTGCATATCTCTGTGTTAGCTGTGAAGCTTTCCTGGTAGAGCTGTTCGAAAATTTCACGCATGTCATTCTCCTTTTGCCGCAGACCAGCTTCTATGGCCTCGCGACGCCAACGCTCCTTCTGCGCTAGCATGGTAATGAAGTGCAGCTTGCGTTGCTCCTGCAGGCGACCCATCTCCTCGTGCAGGAATCGCAATAGCCAGCCTATGGTTGTGCCTTCGTACGAGATTATCAAGGATTCCAATTCTTCGTCACGCATTTCATTCGTGAGCTTCTCCTGCCGCAATCTCTCCGCTTGCTTTTCATCGGCTATTCCCCTCATATGCTTCAGTCTGTCGTACTCATCGGACCATCGATGATGTTCGTCTTCGTAGTTCGTCTCATTGAAATCCCACTTGGAAATTTCAGCGGGAATATATATCACATTGGTATCAACTGCCGTTCCTTCTCTCGTATCAGGGGGGCTTTCCTTCCATTCTTTTTCAATGAGACACTTTGGCATAATCTTGTGCTTCTCCGATTGATCCCGCAGTCCCTGCAATCCAATTGAATTTAGTGCACAATATTTTACAAATTAAACCAAACCAGCGGGATTACTCTGTACATGATTTCGAAAGTTAATCCTATTCGAAAGTGTTATTAGATTCCTAGATTCCTGTGTATTCTAATCGACTTGAGAATTAAATTAAGTCTGCAAGATACTACTTGAAAGTCTTCTTGGGAAATAATATTTCAATATTTGCACTTCATAGTTTTTTGGTCCATTTTCAAATGGTTTCATTTTTGGAACGAAGTAAAGAGTAATCCCTCAGAAGTTCGTAACACTGGTGGCTTACCTTGAGGCCTTCGTACAATTTCTTTAGGTTTTCGTCTGAACAGAAGTTTTGTTCGACCTCGGTGAAACGTCCCTTGGGCTTGGACCACTTCTTGAGCTTCGCAAACGGACACACCAGTTCCGTCATATTCACCGCTCTCTTCTCCAGATCGTCCATGCGCGCTTCGAAGGCTTTGCGATCACTGGTGAAGTGTCTGCGACTTGGATTGACACCGTAACGCATTTGTGGCGCGTAAAATTCACACCGTGGATTACCAAGCTCATTGCTGATGGTCTCTTTGCGCCAATTGCGTGGAATTTTGAGTCGCTTCATCTCGAGCCGTCTAATCTGACGGTCGTATTCAATTTCGTTTTTGCGCAAACCTGCCGCACGCCGCGCCGAAATCTGCTCACAGCATCTTTCGATGCGAGTCTTGGAGGCCTCATGCATCTCGCGCTCTCGCTTGTCGAACATGCGAATAACCAGCTCGAGACGCATCATCTGACACTCCTGTATGTACTCCTCGCGTTCGATCCAGCGCTCCCATTCGAAAGCCTCCAGTATGGTCTTGTGTTGCGGCATCTTTGCTTGCTCCCGCGCCGCCTCCAGCTGCCGTCTGAAGTTCTCTTTGAGTGCTTTATTGAAGGCCCAGCGCTTGCGTGCACGTTCCAGCACTTCGACTTCATAGAGGCCAGGCGCGCCATCACCTTGCAGTATGGTGGGCAGCTGGAAGATCTCTAGGGTTTCTAAAACATCGGGCGGATTGGAGACGCCTGGCAGATAGGGCAATGTTTGTGCTGAGGATTCGCTGCGAAATGTAAAGCAGCGATTTGTGTTTTGGTACAAAGGATAACGTAAAGGATACATATATGAGTATAGTGGAAGATGATTGCAGAAGTGACTTTATAATAGCTTTTTATTGAAGGCTGTTCTTGCTTGCCCTTCTGCACGCTGCATGGAACAAAAAAGAGCTTCCTGACGTTGCATGGCAAGAGACCAGGAAGACTTTCAGCGCATGCACGGCGGAAGTTAACAAAGTCGCACAATTGCGAGTCACCCTCAAGCGAAGTAGTCACTTAAATCTACACACACTTATGCAAGCAGGCAAGCGGGCAGCATTTAATGTAATCAACTGGAGCTGCAGCCCGCAGAACTTACCGATAAAGTGTTTGGGTGGCACGTGTCTTGATGCGTTTGCCCTTCGGCTGATCGGCGAAGTATTTACATTCGGCGTAACGCAGCGCTTCCGTTTTGGTCTGGGACTCGCTCAAGCGCACGGTAATAACCTTGGCATCGGTGTTGGGTCGAACGCAGCCCAGACCGGGCGCCTGCTTCTTGCACTCACTGGGCGAGGTGACAACATTGTAAACGCGACGCTCGGCGGGGTTATTGGCACCTGTGGTGGGCGAGCAAGTGTGACACTAAAGCAACAGAGGCAGATAGTAATGTTGGTGCAATGGACTAACCTCCCTGCAGTCGGCGTACGCCGGACGCGATTTCCATACTTTCAGTGCTGGTGGCGTTGCTGATGGGCGGCAGCAGCGGTTGCCGGCGATAAAGTTGGCGTGCCTTCTTTGGAGCACTCTCGAACATGGCATCGTAGTTGAGTAGAACTTGCATGGGCGTGGCTCGCGCTGTAGCGGAGCTAGCAGCCTTCCTGGCTTCCTGCTCACTTGGCAAAATGTAGTTGGGATCATAGAGGCAATCGAAGTTGCGTGCCTCGGACCGGTGGTGACTTACAAACGGCATAACGGATGGGAGACGTCAAACGGAAATAGCTCTGAACCACAGAGTGGGTACACGCTGGATGCACTCACGCTTAGTTACGCTCACTCAGGGTGTGTGGTGGTTAGGCAGAATCCGGCTTGGGCTGCGTTGTTGAATGGTTTACGCTGGCGTATGAGTGATCCACACTTTTTGTATGGCGATTGAGTAATAGCGCACGCCTCTATGCACGCCTCTATGCACGCCTCTATGCACGCCTCTATGCACGCCTGTGAATAAAATTAAGTTGTTTGCTTTTATTTTGATTATTCTATTTTTATTTTTTGTTTGAACTCGTATTTTGATTTTTATTTGGATTGCTGTCAAGCGTGTCACAAATGCCTCAGGGCAGTTGGAGTAGCAATAGTAGACTTCATGTTGCTACTCTCAGTCTCGCTTTGCCAACTACATCAGTAGATTGCTTGAGATTGAGCCGCCTAATTTACATTTCGATTTGAAGCGTTTTAAGTTTGATCCCTTAAAGCTTTCGCCAGCTCAGCAGCAAAATAGGCTTACTTATTTGGTTTGCTATTTTTTATTGGTTCTTTTGTGTACTAATGCGCGCCACCACTTCTCTCTTTTTGGCCAGGTCTTGTGGTGATGTCTGCCGCTTACGAGGCTGTTTACAAGTCAGTGCTGATAAGCAAAATTCCAGCGATGTGGGCCGGCAAATCGTATCCGAGCCTGAAGCCGCTCGGCAGTTACGTTGCGGATTTCTTGCGACGTTTGGAATTTCTGCAGGTGAGTAGTGGTCGTAGGGCGGTAGGGAAGGTGACGCTGCACGAGGGAGCATTGTCTGTTATTATGGCAACCGTAAATGTTTTGTAGGGAACTTGGTAGCTACAGCATAAATTGTAACCGATAACTCGTGGCGAAGAGTGGATTTCCAAGCATTTATTTAAAAACCGACTACTTTTGCAATGAAATACGAATAATACATTCTTCCAAATCAATTTCATTAAATTTTGATCAAAATTTTTGCTCATCTTTTTTTTATAAATTAATTGAGGTAACGTGTCTTTTACTGAGCTGATGAAAAATACTTTATTAGTTCAAAGCATAAATCGGTTTCATCTAAAAACTGCATTTTTTTCAAAAACAAGATTAATGAAACTGAATTCGTTGAGCTAATAAACGCTGGGTTTTAGTTCTATTGTTCAATGTTTGGCGATTCATATTTTATCGCTCTTTTATGTTAAGCCTCGAAAAGCTTTTTATATTAAATTCGGATTGAAATCCAATTGACTTTCCCAAAAGGATGAAAGGACATTGTTTAGGACAATGGCATATAAAAATTTGTACAAAAGTACACGACTACTTCAAGTAGTATTTTACATATCCTTAATTCTGACAATTTTTTTTGGGGTCGAGCCTCCTGCTGTCGTCGACTTGAGGAGGAATTTCATCGATTAAATAAATTGCAGTCGCAAAAATTTCATTACCTCATTTTATGGAGCAAATATTCTTGCGCGTTCTTTAAATAATTTTCGTGCTTCTTTCATTTCTTGTCACTCCGCAGCAATGGTACGAAGTGGGCCCACCCACCACTTTCTGGCTGTCGGGCTTCTTCTTCACGCAGGCCTTTTTGACGGGCGCACAACAGAACTTCGCCCGAAAGTATGTCATACCCATCGATCTGCTCGTCTTCGACTACGAGGTGCTGCACATGGAGGAAGACGAGACGACGAATGCGGTCGCACCCGCGGATGGCGTGTACGTGTACGGCATCTTTTTGGAGGGTGCGCGTTGGGATCGGGTGGGCAATCATCTGGCGGAATCGCATCCGCGTGAGCTGTTCGATCGCATGCCCGTGATTTGGATGAAGCCCGTGAAGCGCAGCGACCTCAAAGACGGGCACACCTACATCTGTCCGCTGTACAAGACGGCGGAGCGGCGTGGCGTGCTCTCCACTACGGGGCACAGCACGAACTTCGTGGTTGGCATGCTGCTGGAATGCAATCCCAAGATGCCAACTTCACATTGGATTATACGCGGCACGGCGCTGCTCTGCCAGCTGAGCTTCTAAGTTTGCAAGCTGCGATCGAGTGGAATGGAAGGCAAGTGAAAGCCACAAAATGATGCAGTGCCTGGAGGCAGCCAACTCGCAACCAATTTATTTTGTTCAACATAATTATTCTTATGTGCATATTTTTCTAAGCGCTCTTTTTTAATCCTTTTTGCTGCTTGCTAGTTGCCTGCAGATAACAATTAAATCTTTATATACATTTTATATGCGAAGTTGTGAAATCTGGCGCTTGCTCTCTGCGGGCTACTCGGCTTTCCTTGCTGCCATGGAAAGTCATCAATTTTAATTTAAACGAATCTCCTTTGCTTTCAGTGAAACATTGCTTCCTAGATAAGCGCGCTCGCTCGTGTCTAAATGCCGTTGTGTGTGTCCATGGCTGTGTGCAAGCCGGATATGACCCTTTTTTACACACAAACTTCCTGCCGCGTGGAGCTCTCTTGCTTGGGTATCATCATTTGTTATCTGACACGGGGCGATTATTTAGTTTTTGTGCCGCATGCTTCCATTTTGAATAATTACTGGCAGAGCTGTTAGCAAGTGAGGAGGAGAGCTGCTATTTTTATATCAAATGTATGTTGATTTAAAATCTTAAATATTCATAGTAGTGCAAAAGTTTGGAAAAGCTCTAAGAAGGGCAATATCAAAGGTGTAAAAGAAAATCTACACTAAATTAGCTCTAATCCTCGAGCATCTTCAGACCGACGGCTATAAAACAGCAAGAAAAATAACAAAAGTGAAATAAACGTAAAACTGTCTCATCTTCTACTTATTTCCATGCTACCTTGTTCTACTCGACATCGAAGATAATTAAAATGGGCTGTTCGCAACACTTAACGACCTTTGCTGCTGCTACTGAGCATGCTTGTGTCCCTTTTATGGTCCTTTTGTTTAATGATGCCTTCTATAAATATTGATTTGCAATTTCAGTTTAGGCCATTTATTCACGAGTGCTTGGTTGCTAAGCTACAGGAGTACCTACAGGGTATGAAGGGTATGCAGGCAAGCAGCATAGTGAAAGTCAAAGAGCGACATTAAGCTTGGAATACTAGCGCTGCGAAAGTACCTATATCGAGTACGAATATTGGGTATTCAACATCGTCGATTTTTTTGGGCATCATTATTATTTCATTATTTGTTAACAAAGTTTCACAAAAAAAAGACTTAATAGAAAGTAAAACCGTGATGTGAATATGCATATCTTGCAAAATATTCTTTAAAGAATTCGAGCGATTAAAATCGGTTCGTCTGTGACTTCAGCCTGGTGGGGCCATAAATTATGAGTTCGGTTTCAATCAAATGTTCTACACTTTTGGCCGAATCTTCTCCAAAATTTTATATTACATATGTATATTCACAAGTAGAAATATTTTCAGCATTAGGTGCTCCGGTGATGCGAGAGTTCGCTGGTCCGAAACCCGTCAGACCTCATTTTCTAGTGTTTTGTTAACGCCGATGTTGTGCCTTTACCATTTAAAATATTTAATTTAAAAAATCAAACTTGAAGTGTTCGGAAATCAAACTTCGTGACTCACAAACAAGAACGTGAACAGCATTAACTGTGAACGTGCAACAGCGCCCCATGCTCGTCGTATCATCGATGGTGGAATCAGGCAGCCACTGAACCTCAGCCTCATTAGCTCCCCTCTTTATCATTCATCATATCTGTATGTGTGCGTGTGTATGGGTGCTATCTAGTTTGGATGTGGCGTGGATGGGTAGAGCGTGACAGTGGAAGGGAAAGGGGGCGGCCAGGGTGGCCGGAACTTCGTTAGGGTAGCAAAATTAATTGCATGCAAATATTTAACCAGGAAAAAGCAAGCAAAATCTGTTTTACGCTCATAAATACACTTGAAGAAATTTTGTGCAGAAATCGCAGTTCAATGTTCTATAACGCAGGTTTATCAGATAGTACTTGTAGAGTGTCATACGCTGTAAAAGACCCTGATCATTTGAATCGGAATTCGTAGAAGCTCATATGGGAACTTAAGGTTATCGTACATTATTTATGAAACGCGTCGGTATTTCGCGAAAATTTAATTTTGAAATAGAAAAAGGCAACTATGTAACAAAAATTTTGGAAAATATATTTTCTCGAAAATACTTTTAAGATTTTAATTAACTAGCGGCAATTTACGAACTGCCGTGGCTCAGTGGATAAGTGCTCGGTCGCTGATGCGTGGAGTGGGTGGATTAAATCCAAGTTCAGAATTAAAAAAAATTACTTTGTTGTTTTGCACGCGGAGCCGTCTCTTGCGAGCTAGTTGGCAACTCTCCGAGAGTACACCTTGTCATATGAATAAAAGCTTCTCAATTCCCGTTCAGACACGGCTGCAGAAAAAATGAGTAGGGCCCGTTATCTTGTGTTAAAAATAGAACGACACACACAAGAAAATGTGATAAAGCTAGGCCTTAGCCCACACGGACTGTTGTGCCAATCAATTATTATTATTATTAATAATTTACAAACAAGATTTTAAAGCCGATCAAAATACTCAAATATATTCGTTTTGACTTCTACCTTTGAAACGGTGACTTTCGAAATGAAATACAGAATAAGCCGCAGCAGGAAATTCCTATTACGAAGGGCCATGGATATTAAAATATCTTGCATAATAAATTTGCTTGAGTTTTTAACATTTTAAAATGGTTCCATAATATTTCCGGCTAGCTGTAGCGCTGCATGTCGGAATACTCCCTACCTGTGCTGTAGGGGAGAGGGGGGTACCTTCGTCCTTGGGCACATTCGTCAAAGGCGATTTCGGTATGAAGGAGTCATCGGACATAACTGTTTTTTAGTAAAAACTAACCCATGACTAGCATAAATATCCCTCACAAAGTTTGCCATCTCTATCTGAACAGCTGATAAAGTTACATTTGATTTTGTGTTTTCGCGCTTCGTTCCCGAATATTCAGGTCGGTATCGTAAGAAGTTTGTGCTTTATATATACCATTATTTCGAACAAAATTGTATTAGTATTACTTTAATACTAATATTTTGTAAATAAAAGTGTATTAAGTGAAAATAAAGCACTGAAATTAGAAGTAAAAAAATAAAAAGAAAAAAAAGTGACAAAAGTGGACTCCTCTGTTTTTCATGGGGCACATTCGTCAATATAACTTCACATGTACTAAAAATCGAAATCGGTTGATGCTTCCAAGACCCTCGAACCTGGCTTAAACCTCCCGTAACCACACAAAATTAATATTATGGTCGATCTCAGCACTTTAAACATTATATATAACAAATAATTTATAAAAAAAATTTGACAATAAGTACATTTTTTTGAAGCTCTTACACATGATTTTTTTTAAATTTTTTAATGCAAAATATAATAAATGCGTGTTGTGTAACCAAAAACATGTCTTATTTAGTCTAAACAAGATTTTGTATCACCTTATGGTACTTTAAAGTGTGAATGCGGAAAGTGCCCCGCCAAATGCCGAAGCTACCCTGGCATGGGGGCACATTCAGCGAAATGACTTTTTTTACTAATCATGAAAAAAATAATACAAACGGAACTTTTTAAAGAAATTTTAGTGTAACATTTTATTGTTAAATAATGAGGTATTGTAACAGTCTAATCGGTTTTTAAATATATTGATTAAATTCTGAAAAATAGGCCTTCAAAAAAAAGAGATGAAGGTCTCTCCCCTACGAGTATAAACAAAAAAGTTTCAAATATTTTCAAATGACCTCAATAGAGAGTGTTTTCTTGCACGCTTTTTCTTCCTCCAACAATATAAAGCGCGCACATTCAAGCGCTTTCGTGTGTTTATAGTGGAATGGAGGAGGGCTGGGGTGGGTGGTTGATTTTGGTGAACAAATTGCTCACACACACACGCACGTATATTTCAGTTGCCGAAGTTGAAAGCATTCACAACAACAACAATAACAACACCCACAAAAAAACAAGCAGAAAAGTGGAAGCTGAAACTGAATTCTGAATGAAATTGAGAGAATTGCGGAGAAAAGCAGAGCAGCATCAGGTTAGACTTCAACGTCAAATGATGAACGAAAGGTGATTCGCCACCAAAATGAAAAGCAGGCAAGATGGCAAAAAAGGAAAAAAAGAAATATACACAACAATATATAAAAGAAATGCTGCGAAAAGTGAAGCTGGGGCAATTACGGGCCACGCCATTGAATGTGCCAGCAAGAAGGGGCAGTTGTATCATGGCATGGTTTTGGGTTGTGGAGGGAGCTGATGAGAGGAGAGAGGAATGATGGTGTATGGAAAAATCAATTTGTATGCGAGCAGCGGTCAATAGCGCTACACTCTGCTCTGCTGGCGAGAACTTCTAAGCTACGCTTTGTTTTGCATTTAAAAACTTTTCTCTTTTAATCAAATTTACATTGTTCTTTTCTCTTTTATTAGAAGTGTTTTTTTGTTGCAACATCAAAATACAAATACAACAAAAAACAAAAGCGCCAACAACAACAACATTGATTGCATTACAGAGCATGGCGTATTTATTTGATTGGCAAGTGGTAAGCGCTAGAATTTTCACGATTTTGTATGCGTGCCTCTTCGAATATTTGTGTGTGCTTACAAGTGTGTGTGTGTGTGTGTTAGACTTAAGCCCTATAAATTGGATACAATTTGTGAGCGGGATTTGTGCCGAAAATACGCGCCAGGGGCTGGCAGCTTCAATAAAACAAGCCACGCTAACACAAACACATAAAATATACACGCACACACCCATACAGCCATGCATACATACAAGTGCCGCTGCTGCTGTTTGTGCGCAGCTGGGAACCACGACATGTGCACATGTAGGCGTATATGTATTTAAATCCTTCCAGCCTTTTATTCCTGTGCTAACGTTTTTTTCTATCGTTTCTTTCAATTCCATATTCTTTTTATTTTATTTTATTTTGTTTTCATTTTAATATGCCTACGTGCTTTTATTTGCGTGTGCTTTTGCTTTTCGTTTGGGGTTTTATTTCGTTGTTGTTGGCAGCTTTTATTGGAATAGCGTGCATTAGTCGCATTATAAATATAAATCAGAGCATTTTGCAGGCTTTTTGTTGTTTGGTGTTGTGGTTTTTTGTTGTGTTTTCTTTCGTGGCAGATTGTTACTATTTATTCTTTCTTTGCTTCCTCCAAGCAGCACAAGAAGTTTCGTAGTCGAAGTTTCAAATTTCTTTCTTTTCTGGTATACCATTTTTGATTGAAATTGGCGTTTAAGATTCACGGTTTAAGAATTTAGGCCTGACGCTCAAAATTTCAATTAAGAAAACATTTACTTTCTCTTTGTAATATATTCTCTCCCTGCTTTCGAAGCAGGACAAGACGTTTCGAAGTCGAAATCGAAGTTTGAAATTTCTTTTTCTTATCTTTAAATTGAAATTGATATATAAGATTCATGGCTGAAGACTTCAAGCATGATGCTCAAAATTTGCGCTTGAAAAACTTTGAACGCAGAGGAATATTTTAAAGATCAATAAAAAATATAAAGGAATGTTGCACATATATTTTGCCACTCAACTCCCTTAGGTACATACTTCAATATAACATCAGCTTATGCTGTTGTTTTGCTTGCACAACACAACTTTCAAAGCTTTCCCCAGTACTTAAGCTGCTCAGGGACTTATTCATAATTCTAATGAATCCTTCGATGGCATTGCCAAGTGACATGCAAAATACAAAGGTATGCGTGGCTGTGTGTCTGTGTGTGTGTTTGTATGCGCACCACTTATATATTTGATAACTTCCAGCAGACACTCTCTGAAACTCCTTGCAATAGCCCGCAATAACAACAAAAACAATAATAAGGGCCAGTTTCACAGTGGATGTTTAAACTCTGATTGCAGTTTAAATAGGGAATTTCAGTTTCACAGTGGGAAGTTAAATACATTTTAAATGCCCGGTTGTGGGCATTTAAGTACGGCACAGAGTTGCGATCGAAAACAAATAAACAGCTGATTTCGGATGTGCAGGCAAGCTGCGTCGACAATATTGCAATTTATAAGCGGCCAAATTAAACATACAACTGCATGGTGTAGCACATATAAATGATCCCGTAGTATTATAAATAATATAAACTGTGGATTCTTTGAAGAATATCCAATAATTCACTTCTTTCGGCCGACGAAAAATTTTTAGCTCGCGCTGCCTCCATAATTGAACAATTGAACATATGTTTTTGGCAAGTTGTGCTGTGTTCAATTGTCAAATATTCGAAGTTGCCATTCATTATTCCGTATTTAAATAAATGCACTGTGAAACTCAAGAAAAGTTAAACTAGATTTAAACTCAATTCGCAAATTAGATTTAAACATCCACTGAGAAACTGGCCCTAAGTCGCCAATATTGCATTCGAAAGTGCTGTAACGATGAAGTTTTCAACACTAAGCCCCTTACTCCTTTACACTTTCCAGTTCCCAACGAGTAACTCCGGGAGCACCGGCCGGGAGACCATACTCACCGTCGCCATTGGACGCCATGCTGCATCCGAGTCATTTTAAATAATAAATTGCCTTTCTACAGCTGGTCCAATACATTGACACACCGTTGCTAGTGCTGCGTTGCCCTGGAAACTGTGCAGGTTCGGTAATAGGGTGCCCAGCTTCATTTCGAAAATTCAAAAATTTTTTGTACTAAATGTGATTTATAATAATTAGTAAGTGTAAACCTTCACTTGACTTTGAAATTGAAATATCCCATCTCAAAACGATATTTATATATCGCTGGTAAAATGTACAAATTACAAAGGCCCGAACCAACATTTCTGAAATTATAGCAGAAGTAAAAAACACAAAGTTTCATGGCATATATAAGTACAAAATACATACATACATTGAAAGGGTTGTTTAGTATTATCTATAAAGTCGTCATTTTTGGCTTTAAGACACTAAGGGTCAGTTTCACAGTGGATATTTAAACTCTGATTGCAGTTTAAATAGGGAATTTCAGTTTCACAGTTGGAAGTTAAATACGATTTAAATAGCCGACTGTGGATATTTAAGTACGGCACAGAGTTGCAATCGAAAACAAATAAACAGCTGATTTCGGATGTGCAAGCAAGCTGCGTCGACAATATTGCAATTTATAAGAGATCAAATTAAACATAAAACTGCATGGTATAGCACATATAAATGATCCCGTAGTATTATAAATAATATAAACTGTGGATTCTTTGCACAATATCCAATAATTCACTTCTTTCGGCCGACGAAAAATTTTTAGCTCGCGCTGCCTCCATAATTGAACAATTGAACATATGTTTTTGGCAAGTTGTGTCAACCTTCAATTGTCAAATATTCGAAGTTGCCATTCATTATTCCGTATTTAAATAAATGCACTGTGAAACTCAAGAAAAGTTAAACTAGATTTAAACTCAATTCGCAAATTAGATTTAAACATCCACTGTGAAACTGGCCCTAAGTTTTTGTGTGGATGTGTATTTTAATATAGGCTTCCAGAAACTGCCAAAAACGTGTTCCGTTATAAATGTTGGTCTTTGTATATTTTAGCAGCGATAAAAAAATACAAGTACTTGGCTAGAAAGTTAAATGTTTCAATTTATCAGTGTTGGAACTATATAAGCCAGGTTAAATACAAGTATTCCAATATAGTCCAGTAAATTCTACCAACGGAATTTAAAGCAGTTCTCTGGTCACCCTGTATACGAGTGAGCATCGGTACAGCGTTGCTGGTGCTTCGTCTGTTCGATTTGTACAGTTGAAAATGGCATTGGCAGCTAGTAAGCGGATCAACTGTGCGGCAGGGGGTGAGCTAAATGCAGAGTAGGTGTTGCTGCTTGGCATGGCGGGGAGGTAATGTTGTTGGGGTTGGGGCTGAGGTGAGGGTGGCATGAAGTCTTGGCTGTTGCCACAGATACATGCAAAGGCGCGTAAAGAAGCGGCAGAAACTGTGCGAGCTTTATTGGTGTAAGTGCACACGCACAACAAAACATACACACACTCACATTTTGTGCGTTGTATGAGTGCGAAAGTTTTCAACTGTTTTCAACTTTTTCGCTATGCTGTTTGGATATGAAAAACGAACTGAACTGACAACAGCAACAACAGACAAAGGCAGCGGCAGCTTTGTTTTAGCGTCACTGCTGTAGATGTGTGTGTGTGTGCTTTTTATTTGAAAATGGCGGCGGCTTCGCTTTCACATTGCCAGTTCACGAAACGGAAGCTAAAGGCAGAAAAGCGAATTTCGCACTGTGTCAATTTGGTTGCTTTGCTATTGTGTTGCTGTCTTTGTGTGCGTATGTGCGTGTGTGTGTGTATAAAAGTAAGGAAAGGGCATACAAAGATGACAGGGAGTGGGCGCAAATACAGAGGCACTTCCGAACTGCGCCGAGTGTACGCTTTTAAGTTTAATTAAAACGATTACAAAAGCTTTCAAGTTTATGTGTATGCTTGTATGTGTGCGCTTTTGTGTGCGTGTAGCAAGTTCCGTTGCAAATATTCGAGTACATAATTGCAATTTATGGTAATTTGCTCTCGTTATGGCAATTAATCAATGGCAAATTAATTCATGCTGTCATTTTGTGATTTCCATTTGTGAGGCGCTTTCAATATTGATGGGTTGAAATGTACTATGTTTAGAAAGATATTGATGAGCGCTTTAAAATGTTTATGCAATACTGGGAAGCATTAATATATATCTTCAATTAATACATGTGAAAAATATATTGATATCGCATTGATATCGCTTCGATTATCAAAGAGTTAAATAAATTTGTTGCCTAAAAATTTTGTAAATGTGTTTGTGCGTTGGAGCGCCACTTACAAGTCTTCTTAAGCATGCACCGCACTCTGATATTTCTTATCGCTCGAATTTACTTCAATTCCTATGCAAAAATCGATTACTTCCTGCATCAAGCACTCCAGTGTAATCGACTACTCTGCGCTTCTGCAAATTGCAATTTATGCAAGTACTCTGCAATTTCCTGCACACTCCCCGCAGCCAGCGCTCGATTATTTGCAGAGCAGTAGAAATATTTTGCTTTGCTTGCAACTTGCTTTGCCGGGCATAAATCGCTTTCTGCCACTTGGCAACACCAGCAGCAAACCATTTCCGCCATTTGTATGCGAGTGTGTGTGCGTGTATGTGTTGGTGTGTTCGTAAGCTTGCACTCTACTTCAAGCTGTATATTTACACTACTTTTACTGAACTAACGTCGTGCGTCTCCCTCTCTGCACTGCTCCACTTCCTTGCACTCATTTGCCCCTTCTCAATTTACACCCACTCAGTTGATGCCAAACGCACACCGCTGCAATCTTATTTCTAAGTAAATAAAAGTGCGTTTGTATTTCATTTTACTTTACGAGTAAACATCGTGCTGCTTCTTCGCCGTGCCGCAGTATGTTGGGCAGAGGGATGTGGTGGAGTGCTCGAATGTGTGCGGGCGACTCTGTGCATTTTATAACTCTTTAATTTGTCGTGTGTAAAAATGTGTGAGTGTTCGCTCCCTCGCTGGCAAGTCGTTATCATTTGAAAATTAATGCCTTTTACAGGAGTTGCATGCGGCGTAATTGTTGGCGCAGCACTTTATCATTTGCACCCTTCAGAAGGGCGTAGTTTTAGTAGCAGTTGTTGCACGGAGATATTTCGCCTGAATCAAGGACTTGGTAAAAAAATTTCTATTTATTTTAAAGTTGTGATATTACAAAATGTTGTACTCTTCAAAATATACCTGGTCATTAGCTGGTTAAAGCCAATCCTTGTAGAGGATATATCGCCTATATTGAGGCCGCACACTTGAAGAGTAATAGTGCACTTGAAAATTTGCACTGCATTTTTCACCATTACCCAATATGTGGAAAATAAAATATTGTAAGTATATTTGAGGTAAAATATAGAGAAAAGCCGAGTAAACAGTTTTGCCTCTTCTACTTTTATCGAAGCTTTGTTCATCACTTAAAGTTATTTCGAAGGATTTCGTTGGCAGAATTTTTGTACGATCAAGTCATGTCTATTCTTTTTGAATACTTTATATATGAAAACGATGCACTGTGCGGCATCATCTCTTGCCACTTTGGTAACCATTTGCATATCTGCTGTCTGTGCTTTGACCTATCTACACCCTCTCTTCCTCCCTTTTCAACTTTTCCAGTTTATTTTCTACTTTTCATATTTTTCTAATGAGCTGGAAATACTTAAAAAATTTTATAAAAATTTGGCTTTTCAAAATCAAAATATGCAATTTTCTGCTTTCGTATAGAAAATCGTCCCTTGGCTTAATTCGCACTACACCCATGAGCTCTGACATTGGTCTGGCATACCACGCCGCTCCGAGCTTGTGGCAACAGCTGCCGTAAGTAACATCACTCCCTTTTATGAATTTATTTGTGCGCAGCGTAATTGCGAGGTGCTTCTTCATTACTGCAACTAATTTCAGCGCGTATTGCGCGCTTGATGAGCAGAAGAGGGCGAGAAGATAGGAGCTGGAAATTGCAGCGCTTAAATTATGAATTATTACAAGTTTTGATGTATTCTGTTTGCGATTTCTCGCAATGCAGCAAAAAATATGAAAAGTAGAAAATAAACTGGAAAAGTTGAAAAGGGAGGAAGAGAGGGTGTAGATAGGTCAAAGCACAGACAGCAGATATGCAAATGGTTACCACAGTGGCAAGAGATGATGCCGCACAGTGCATCGTTTTCATACATAAAGTCTCCAAAAAGAATAGACATGACTTGATCGTACAAAAATTCTGCCAACGAAATCTTTCGAAATAACTTTAAGTGATGAACCCCTTGGCTAGAGCTTTCTCAAATTGTCAATACTTTTTAAAAGTTCAATGCAGAATGCAAATTTTTAAGATTTCTTTAAGATTTCTTTAAGATTTCTTTAAGATTTTCTAAAAGCGGATGAGGTCGGCTTACGACAAGGTGCGACGTAAATGGAGTGACTACTATAAACTTGTATTTAGTAAGAAAGAATAAAATCGCATTCCCTGCTAAGTTGCTATTTAGTTCTTAAGTTCTACTTTTATGAAGTCCTAGGAGGATTTTCTTCATTCCAGGTCTAGGTGCATCTATAAACGATCTTGCGACACTGCAGAAAGTAAGCTCCTGCTAATAAACTTGAGATTTCCGAAGCAGTCTTTCTTTTAGCCATTTGTCTTATTGCACTGCAGGTTATCGTCGGTTCCGGCCTTATAATGGTGATCTTCGATCTGGCGCTTGATAAAGCATCTGCTTTCTTGTTTGGTATACAAAAAACAAGAGGTCTAAAAGGGTTTTTCCATTTGTTCAATTAAATATAAGATAAAAGTATGTATATAGCAAGATCATCCACAGAATGCTTCTTATGACACAATATAACAATATTTGCTATTTTTAGCCACGCCAACTATGAAAGGGACACACTGTGCGCCATGGACACGAGCTCACCCCTGACCAGTTATGCGTAAGCAACTGAGGAATTATTGTGAGAGTGCGCGCGTTTGACATTTAATTTTAAATGCGTGAAAGCAGGATGTAGGTGCTGAAGCGTGAGCGGAAGGGGGTTGGGACAATCAAGAGCAGAGACTGTGCTTGGGCAAAGAGCACACAGAATATGATGCGTACACGCACTAAAAGCGTGCTTGTGTCGTGTTTATGGCAATACAACAACAACAACTGAAAGGAGCAACCCAGTGAGCAACCTTTGCACAATCCATATTTTTTATTAAGCTATTCATACAATAAAATTTTTGATTAAAATTCAAGCGCAGCTAATTTCAACGTGTTCTCGTTAACAGGCACACACACACTGACACATACACATAAGAACACAGATAGATATGTAAAGGTACATACACATTGATACCTAGCCGCACAGCCAAATAGGATTAAATTAACAGACCGAAAAAAGTGGATGTGCGGGAAATTCGAATACAAAATGCCAGCTTTAATTTCGACGCATTAGTTTTTTTATTGACTTAAGCCGGTGGGGGTTGGTGTTTCACTTTGATGAAAATGGAATTGTAAACTTGTTTATGAGTTTGAATTTAACAAATAAGCAAAAACCACAAAGACGAAATTAAAACTTTTGTAAGCTGAACGTGAAAATTCAATACATATTTCCATTTTGGTTGAAGGATTTTTATACATGCATATATAAATTAGTTGTCTCCGCCTTTCTGGTCGTCCTTCTACGTCGTCAGGCTCGGCAAAGGAATGAAAGTTAGGGATTATTGTCCTTTGGCGGTGTTGTTCAATAGCTACACTGAAGGGATTTTGTTTTTGGTGCAGCAACTTGGGAAACTCATCAATTTAAATTAGCATACTCATCCTGATGTCGCGAGGAACCCCTGAAGCCAAAGCACCACCCTAAAAACTGTAGAAATATTTGATTTTTCTGGAACACTGAAGCCCTTCGGTGGCCGAGTAGTAAAATTAGAGTTTCCTTATGAGTAGAGGACAGTACTATTATCGATACGAGACAACTTTGTACATCCCCCACAACCAGACATACCAGGGAGCTCATCTGCTTAAATAGTAAGCATATCAGCTCTGTTGTAGCAATCATGACAGTGCTCTGTCTCTTTGTTAGCCACGTCGGCAGACTTGAGCTCGATGTACAGAAACTCTTTCGAAGTTGCCAAAGTGGGGAGCAGGAGATGATGGTAGCTCATCTACTCTGTCACTGTCTGGTCCTTTGTAGATGCAGAGGAAATGTCTTGGGTTTCCCTTCTTCAACAAACTTTGAAGGTTAATCTAACTCTACAAATGGCTTGAGCTAGGCTCTGCATAGTTGTCCAGAGAGCACGTTTAATCCTCGTCTCTGGTATTAGAACGGTTCTACACATAGCTTGAGCGTGACTTCTAGCCCACAATTCTGTGACCTAAGCCCAACTATAAAATTTTCTCTTAAAGCTAATCTGTTGATTTATCAAATATGCGCAAATATAATTTAGGCTTTGCTCTGTTTTTAAATTGAAGCAATTGAAATTGAATAACCTTTTGTTAAATTTCCAATTCGTTGCGCTAGAATGAAAGCCGCAGCGTTTAACAAAAAACTTATTTTAAAAGCAGTGCGAACTAACAGTTTTTGGTCTATACACAATTTATTTGCCATTCAAATTTATTCGTTTTTATAAATGTTTAATTTATTTCGTATTTATACATTTTTTTATGCGCAAGTTGCGCCATCCGCCAATTAAGGCAACGATTGCAGGCATTAATTATGCTCATTTATTTTCGAAGTGGCTTAATTCGTGCACAACCAGGCTATAATCAATGCTCAAATATTGATGCAAGTATTGGTTTGCTTGGGTAATTGCTTGCATTAAGTTATAATTAATGTTTAATGCAGTTTTTGTTTTAGTAATCGCAGTTTTTTTTAACCTTGTCAGCTTAAATATGACAATTGTGTGAATATATGAAAATTGATGTTTTTCTGAAAAAACGAACTAAAATGTGTAAATAATAAAATACTAGTAATAACTCCCGATTATCGGGTGTGCCCTATGACATAGCTAAATTAAATTTAAAGAAAAATGTACTTAATATTGTAGCCAAAGTTTTCCAAACCTATTCAGCAGGCTTTATCTCGAAAGGAAATAACCCAATACAAAACCTTCGAACTTAAAAACTCTAATATTTTAGAACATTTTCAAACCATCTTCGAGAACTTATGCCTGAAAATTCATGGTGAAACTTTCAAAATGGTGTATCATTCAATATTGTGCAATTCTTAAACGGTCTAGAAAAGCCCATTCTTAGAATAATAGCATGTCTGTCAAATAATAGACCTCGAAATCTTTAAAATGATATATAATTTATCATGCAACTCTCTCTGGATCGTCTGAACTAAGCGCTGGTCTTCAAATAAATAATAGATGTAGCATTCTTAAATGTATGAAATAAATGTAGTGCAAGCACAACTGTGGCTCTTCAGCAAACTATGGGAAAGGAAAGTGGGCGATTTTTCCATTCTCTTGTTTCCATCTTCCCGCTGCGCTGTTTTTCATGTTCAATGCTATAATGCTTTGCTCTATAGGGAATATGGGCAATCTTTAAACGCAATTTTTTCGGAAATGACTGGACCAATCTTTGATCTGATATTTTTGTGCAAATGTACTCTTCGAAATCTTTAAAATGATATATAATTTATCATGCAACTCTCTCTAGATCGCCTGAACTAAGCGCCGGTCTTCAAATAAATAATAGATTTGTGAATAATATACATATGTATATTCAATATTGATATAAGAGCTGTATTCACGTTGTAGAGCACCTGGTCTGGCAGAAGTGTAAAAGAGTAGATTCAAAGAGTATGAATATACTATAATATGAATGAATCTACTCTTTGCTAGATTGTTTTGAGCAACAGCTATGCTAACGGCATTTAAATAAATGAATATTTATTTATTCATTTAATAACATTAGAGTTATTTCTAACATATATAGAAAGGCACTAACTGCAGAGATTATCGGCCCGATATGTAAGAATAAGTAAGAGAATTTATACAAAAAAAAAGTAAATTGAATTGTCTAAATAATGAAATATATTTTTTCAATATTGAAATATTGATATTCAGAATCAGAACAAAAATTATTTCCGAAACTGAAAGAAAAGCATTTTACTTTGTAAAGGAACTACTTGCCACATCCTTCAAGGAAAATAATCAACGAAGATGAGAAGGCAGTCACATCAAGAAACACGATTGTTCACTAGCAAGAAAGGACCTCAATCAGCCACGTATACCGAAAGAGTTAGTTTCACACATACATTTGTACATACATTCACATACATATATGCACACATACACATGTCACATACATACGACAGCACTTTATTATGAAATTCGAACACCTACAAAAGTTTACGCTTCCCTACTCAATATTCAAGTCACATTCAAATACGCATACACACAAATGCACACATACGATATACATATATATGTACACTTCCATGCATTAAATGAAAAAAAAGAGCACCAAATATGGAAGACACGTCTCAAAGGCGCACTTCAATGACATTTTATGAAAGTGTGGAAATGTGGGTGCATGTGAGTGCGAGCGTGAGAGTGCACTAAGTGCGGTGAGAGGGGAACGGGTTCGGCGACATTTTTAGCCATAATAAACTTAAGTGCCCATAAGTAGTAAAGTGGCAATATGTGCGCACAAAATTGCTTTATTAACAGCAACGCCAAGACCAACACCAACACCAACCTCAATGCCAGCAACAGCGACAGCTGCAACCAACACAGCCACAACAACAACAACTCCTTTAATATATGTGCTGGAAAGTGGCAGCGCTTTTCAGGTCGAGCCGCAACTCCAACTTTAACACTGCCTCTGACTTTAACTCTACAGCTGCCTTTGGATTGGAAATTGACTTTGCCTGTTGACTTTGAGCCTTTTTGCTCATTTTTTTCCATCCTTTTGAAAGCTCGGCAGTTGACAAGCGCTAAATTCACAGCCAGCTCACAACATGTTGGCTAATGCGAAGGAAGGCAAGTTGCCACAAGCAAGGTTAACTAGCAAAGCAAGGATAAGCAGCACCTATACATAGACATGTGTATTTGAACACTGCAAAGGAGCACGACAGCATAAAAAAAGGAAAAGAAAAGGCGCATTAATAAGCGACTCAAAAGGGTTGCTGCCATACAAATGTGCTGTGCTCAAGGGACACTGAAGTGGGAGTCAATGTAAATATTTTGCTATTAGGTGGCTTTGCTTGGTTCTTAGACAAGCCAAAGGACATGTGTAGGCGTTGAAATGCGCTGTAGTCTAACAATCTTTCTACCTTTTCTGTACTTTTTCTCCATTTATTATCACACACTTTAACTTGATTAAAATCTGCTTTGAGTGTTAGTTATGTCTTTATGTATTTACACAAACAAGGTTTTTATGCTTTCGCAACGCATCCTTTTGGCTTATTCTCGCTGAAGGCGCTGGCTGCATTTCAGTCAAAAAGTTTCATTAGCGCATTCCTTCTTCTACGTAAGCTAATTACAAATTAGTGATATAAAAAAATTTGTTCTTTTTGTTGCTAATTAAATTCTGCTCTTTCACTGCGCCGTCGCTGTCGCTGTTTGCGCAAGCAGAGGCACAGGAATTAATTAAATTACAACACTAGCAAGAGCGCAGCAGACATAAAATCTGATTTCAGCGCTGCTTGGCTCTGGCATTTCCAGGCCAACCCCGGCATTCGTATTGTCTCAACTTTATCCCTTTCAGCGCATCACATTGTTTGGGACCAGCATGTAAAAAAGCAGCCTTTGGCAACCTTCCCCTTTATCACTCTGCCGTCCGTTTTCAGTTCCCGATTACATATGAAAACAGCGAAACCGTCAGCGTAGGCTCAAGGAGATTTTTTCTTCCGCTTAACTGTAAAACCTTTTTTTTGTATATTTGTGCAGCTTTTGCAGGGATTCGGCAACACGGTGACCATGTGGGTTGGTTGAATTTGGTGGTGGTGACCATTTCGTCGTGGTCATATTTCATTTGCATATCATTTGTATGCAATCAGAGCAGAACACAGTGACACAATTCTCGATTAATTGAGCCAGTTGAAAGAAAATCTTCTCAAAGATTCTAAGCCTGTGACTTATATCAGAGAAGACAAAGCACAGATTGTATGTTCACTATTGTAGATGCAACTTTTTTGGCAAATGAAGTCGAGTTCTTTTTTGGGTATAATGGCATTATGGCCTTTCGTTAGTAGCGATTAAACTAAAATTTAGAATTTCTCTAAATACACAGTTTTTAATTGAATTTAAAAGAGATGCTGGATTTGGCCACTTCAACCCCACTGTGCATATTAATGCACACAAAAATTCTATAAGCTAATTATATTCAGGCTATGCAGTTCCATACACTTGATAACCCTTTTTTGCCCGGTTATACATGCACATATACACATACAAGTATGTATGTGGTAGTACATTAGAAGAGACAGACACTCCCTCTGCATGTGACATAATGCAATGTAAAAATGAAGCCAACCACACATACACATATACAAACAGTGGCGCAGCTAACAGTTTTCTTTGTAAGGGGACTTTAATAATTAAAATTTTGAAGATATTGAGGAGGAGTAATTTGTCTTAAACTTTTTTCTGCCGCGGTACTTTTGTTATTTTCATAATGCTGAACTTTTTTGGGTTCAAGTTTGTTTACCGGTTTGTTTCACAACATCACTACACTATTACACATTTCAATAAAAATCAAGGCTGAAGACCAATTGAAAAAGCAGGGATGGGTTTGGTTATTGGTTATGGTTATGGTTATGGAGAGGTTATTTTAGTAAGTTCTTTCAAAGATCCCAGGGATATGATTTTTCTATACCGCAGTCTAAAGTTGGCAAATTCTTTAGTACTAACATTTCTAATAATCATAGAATTCTGAAAAAATATTTTGCATCGAACGTTTGATTTTAGTCTGCTCGAGGCAAACACTTTATTAAAACCTTTTATTATATTTGAGTGATGTCGTCGGTATGTTGTGATGAACGCATGACGGTCAAGCTTTGCAATGGCGCGTTGACGCATGAATGCCAATCAAATGAAAGTGAAAGACACCAATCAATCGTAAGTTGCTTTTCGTTTCTAGGCAACATTATTTCATTAACTTTAAACCAACTGCCAACTTCTTCCGGTTGGGATTTGTTGTTGTTCGAAATATGTCTACTTTGCCGATATAGAGCGCAGCGTGCCGTTCAACTTCACACGTGGGCAAACAACATGCCACACACTCACACTCCCACATACACTCACACATACACATGAGTATGTTCAGTGGCGGCTGCCGTTGCTTTTGTAATGCATATGCGAATTGTTAATATGCAGGGATGCCATGTCAGTTTCGTTTTGATATGATTTTAATAACAAAACTCAGCAGGCAAGCAGCAAGCACCCCTGCGTAGCATTGAAGCGTGCGGCGGGCAGTTTGAGATCGACGGGTTTCGTTTGTGTTTGTATTTGTCTTTCTTTATGTAAAAATGGCAGAGGAACAAACAGGGGGAAAATTAAATTAAAATTTTTGTAAGTGCAGAAGCACTTTTGCATATGACGAGAAGAGTTGGAGGAGCGGGCACACTTTCGACATGTGAGTGCTTAACCCGAAGAAGTTTCTTTGCTTCTGATTTTCAATCTGCTAGGTATTTTAAAAAGTCAGTGTAATTGTAAGGAGAAATATTTATGCAGATGGCCGCTTGTATTAAAAAATTCTTTTAGCTCTATTTTATAGTTTAAAAAAGACACGCTGTGCCGCTTTCGACTCAAACGACTTAGCTGGGTTAAACGTAACTCTTTTAGTCATATTTTGCACGCCTTTTGGATGTTTCGGCATTGCTTTTTGTCGGCGGCACTTGCGTAGGCAGACATCAAAAGTGAATTACTTGGCAAATAGTTCAACTTGAATGGGTTTCATATGAGGAGTGGACTCGCTTTCACTTGCTAAGTACCAAAATAAATAGACTGTCAGGTTTATATTACAAAGCATACACTCATGCGCAAGCAAATACACACACAAATATATATCTATGTATAGGCATATGCTGTTGTATTGACAGTTAAGCGAGAGAACTGCCGGACCCCCTGGCGTATGCGTAACTTAATAAATTGCAGTTTATAGATATTTACACTGACAGTGCGCGACATGATCAAATACACTAGACTTCATTATTTCTACAGCTTCATTGCGTAAATTATTGCATTTTCGGCTCTTTTAAAAGCTATTTCAATAATTCCACTTGGCTGCGAGTGTGAACAATAACGTTGAGGAGAAGCAAAGCAAAAGAAAAGCAAAAACAAATTATAGAGAAATTGGTACAAGACAAGGAACAGCATCTGAAGCGGAGAAACGGTGCGCTGTGGGGCAGCGAAATCCTTGACAAACGAAATGCGAAAATTGTAATTTTATTGGTGTTGTTGGGCAGAAATGCCTCTGCAGCCAGCTGGAAGGGAGCAGCCAGGCAGCCAGCACGAAATGATTGCTCAATGAAGTGTAATAAATTGGAAATGGAAGGAAGCAAGGTTGCTGCAGGTTTGCTGTACAGCCTGCATCGCACCAACAGCATAAAAAGGAAATGAGCACAAAAAATGAGAAGAAAAAGATAGAAAGAAATAATAAGTAAGAAGTGGGAAGGAAAAGAAATGTTGCTATTTTCTTGCGCAGTGGCAACATTTTTCACAATTTTTATTGCGTTTGTGCTGCTGAGTGCGTGTGGCTGTGTTCCGTTTGACGTCCTTTGAAGTGCAAACGCAGAAATTTTTAATTAAATTCGAAAGGGCAGTTGCTGGCAAAGCCTTAGCCTACTTTCCGCTCTAATTGAAATTTTTGCTCAGCGGACGAACAGGGGCAGCCATTTTGTAGCAAGTTATTTTTGTATTTTTTTCAAATGTTGCGCTTATCGCAGTCGAACACACTTAGTGGCGTTTCTCAAAGCTAAGGCCTCAAATTTAGTGTCAGCTTAAATTTCGAAAAGCAAGCATAAACTTTTTCGCGTTTATGTGCAAATTTATTTAATTGCCAGCCATAAAGTTGAGCTTTATCTGGCCCCTTTGATGTTTCGTCTCTGAACTCAATAACGACAAATACTTTAAAAAAATTCGTTGCTATTGCGTTGTCGTTTTACGTTTTTGCAATCTGTATAGCTTGATGGAGGCTGGGGGCGAGCGAGTAGTTTCGGCAGTCATTGCCATTCTGGGCTAAATGTGTTTAGCCAAATTTATCAAATGAACTCTATTTTAAGTTGTGTTAACACTCAAGCGAAAATTCTTCATAATCTTACGAAAGAGTTCACATTGGTCTTCTACTTTAGTTCCTAATGTCTATCGTAGAGAAAAAATTTGCTTGTTAGTTTTGACTTGATCTGATAATCCGGCCCATAGGCCGATTTTTTTAGGATAGACATTGCAATTTTTACTCTCTGGCTAATGCTACACAATTTCTTTTTGCGCTTGAAATTTTATTTCTACAAGACTGCCCGCATAATTTTGGCCTAAAGGGCGTCAATATATACTGTACTCATGTATGTATATGCTGACGTATCTTTAAGATACTGCAGTAAGTATTTCGTTGCCATTTAAATGTGTCTATTTGCTGCCTTTTTGCTTCGATTCAGGCTAGAATTGGCTTAGGCTGGCAGATACTGTCTGCTTCTTCTTCAATGGCGTATCTGTATGCCAGCTTACCGTGGAGCTCTCCGTCGATCTTAGTGCCGTAGTATCTGTTCATTCAAGCTTAATGGTGTTACATATATTCACACTAAAAGTGTCAGACCACATCAGCTCTACAGCAACAAAAAAATATAAGAGCCGCAAATAGCAAAAACAGCAACAACTTCATATCATATGCTTCGACGATAAACCACAAACAACAACAACAATATTAATAAAAACAACCAGCAATGCCAGAACTTGATGAACTTTTGTGCTTTAGGTTGTCGGTCTCTTAGGAATTTCATCAAAATGTTTTCAATATGGATGTTGTTTGGCGTACGTAGGTATATGTGTGTATATGTATGCATATGTGAGTGTGCATATTGCTGAATTTGTGTATAACATATGGGGGCGTGTTATTTGTTGTGGCATGTGATGCATGTGGTGGTAATTACAATCAAACAAAAAAGTTGTAACGTTTTGCGTCAGTAACCCCTCAGGGGATGGTCGCGGGGTTATTTGAAGGGTCTGAGGAAATGCTAACAAAGTTCGCATTAATCTTCTTGAGCTGTTGATAAATTTATGTGTAATGGCTGGCGGGCTTAAAACATTTTGTAGATATGCGCTTGATTGGAGTTTTACTAGTTTAGTTAGTTTTTTTAGTTTATAGTTGGTTCAGCTTGTTCACGACTCAATTCGTGAACGCTTACAGATATTAAGCTGAAAAGCTGTGTCATAAAATTTGGCATTTCACAAATTGAACTTTATAAAACTACGCAGAATTTATGAGTATTTCGATGCAAAATTTTATTGCAAATAAAAGTTTCCAGACTTTCCCAAACACAGTTAAAATTATTATGCTGATTTTTTTTATTTAGCTAATGAAAATTCTTTGTTATTCCTAAATTGCATATTTTGTCTAAGAATTTGAACATATTTTCTGGTCAATATTTCGGTCATTTACGAATATTTCCCATAAATTCGGCCCGAGAGATCATTTGGGTTGGCCACCTCAATAAACCCTCACAGGACAACAATCGTGAAATTGGCTGCTAACATAATATATAGTTTCTGCTGCTGTTAGACCATAACTTGCAGCTATCTCTGCGAGTCGACGACATGGAAGTGCTCATGGCCTCGACACTGTGCACCCACACACCAACTGTATGTAGCACCCTCATTAGTGCTTTCATTTAATTTTATATATTATATATTATCATATATCTATGCCTGGCTATCAACGGGCCAACACTCGAGAAAAGTGCGAGAATTATGGGCGTGTGGTTGCTTGAGATGCTCGAGAGGGCGACATGAAATCAGAGCAGCAGCATTGAGCCACCAGCAGCTTTACTAGCAACAACAACTGCGCACAGCAGGAGTTACAACAAACTATGCCGCCGCATGGCGGACGCTGATAGCAAACATTACAAACCTCAGTTGTCGCTTGTGAAGCTTAGGCGTAGTCCTCTTAAGCAGGGAGCGCCCCCTCGTGGGTGTGCGTGAATTTTGATTTTCTTATGCCAGAGCAAGTGCCAAGGACCAAAGGCAAGGGGAAATGCGGGTGTTGTCTGTGTGCTGGGTGCGTCTTCTCTGTGGCCCACTGCCGGGGCAGTAACAAGTGCTCCCTTCTGCAACAGCAGCAGCAGCTGTGATAGCGTAGATTATTAGAAATAATTGCTTGTGCTGTGATAAGTATAAGCTGGAATTGATTTGCGCGCTTGTGTGTGAGTGCAGTGACGATAAATGATAACCGCTTTCAATATTTAAAAAAAACCAAAGCAAATTTTATGAAAATATTGAAATTGAAATTTAAAAAATTTCTAACTGCACTAAAAAACGCATTTAGCTCAATGCATTTTTTCAAAGTTTTTGCAGTTTTTAGATGCCGCCTTCTACCTTCGAACTCCAGCATCTGTTAAGAGTAAAACAGTCTAAACATTCCATTTCCATTTCCGTTTCATAAAAGCGACTCGACAAAAAGAGAATATGCAAATATGGCTGCGTTGCAAGTACTCGCATCTGCAGACAATTGCACTTGCACCATAAAAAAGCAACGCACCGGCGAAATAGCTGAGCTGTAAATTGATGCTTTTAAATTTAAGCTGTCATCACACAAAACGCAGCAAGACGCATCCTGCACTTCTCTGTTGCATGCCTCTCTCCCCTCGCATTTCCCATTGTTGGCAAATGCATTAAAAGCGCAAAATGTGGCACAAATGGCAGCTGCGAATGTCTGCACTTGGAGCGTGTCTTCCACGCTGCTTCCCACACCTTCTCCTTAGCAGCGCCCATGTCACACCTACATATGTATGTATGTACATATGTGCGGCAGCGTGTGGCAACTGACAGTCTTCCATGATGCGCACAGGTGCCGCAATTGCCTTTTTTCCACTGGCATGTCATATTCGCCTTTTACCGTTACTTTAACCGTTGCTTTTAGCATATCTTTATTATTTGCCTTTCGTTCGTTTGCGGTTTTATATATGCCAGTTCCGCTTGTTTGTGTTTCTGTCGGTGTACTCGCATGTGTGTGGTCGATCGTCCGTTCGTTCACATTTGCACATTTGCACATTCAATTAAAATATGCTTTGCACGTTTCGTTCGCAAATGTGCGAACAAAATGGCGATCCATTTCCGTTGCTTGCCACAATATAGTTATACATACATATACACACACAGACTCACGTTTTGGTAGTATTGTTGTAGCTGTTTTTGTTGCTGATGATGCTGGTTCACCGTTTCTGCGCTGTACGTTTGGTTGTTGCTATGCTCATTGACGAAGACATGGGGAATCCGGGAGGGGTCAGATGTACCCAGTTAAATTGTTAAAATCTTTCTGAAGATTTTGGAATTTTTTGTCCAGCATATTCTTTAGAATTCTTTTTTATAAAAAGCATTGTAAAGAATTGTAAAAAATATTAAAAATTTGACATTGATGTTTCAGCTACCAATAAATACCTCGAGGATCCAGAGAAAATCTCGAGCATCTGCTGAGTCTCTGCGCCGCTAGCTTCAGATCTCGCCCAATCTACTAGGGAGCGCTTGCTGGGGTGGAGGAGTTCTCAAACGTTGTCAGCTCTCTGCTATACTTTGCTAGAAACTCTCGTATCCTAACAGATCAATATTTTCCGAACTCCTAAGCGGATAGCCAGCTGCTGTGGCCAATAACTTAACTATGGCCTCGATTTTCAAAAGTGTAAGTCAGTAGCTTAAGAACTTTGAAATCAAAAAGAACAATCGTTCGAGAAGGATTGTAGAAGCGAGCTACTGTTTGTTTAAATATTGAAAGGTTTTGTATTCATGATTCAAGAAGAAAGTATTTCTATTAACCTGTGAATTCCTACTTAATATATAGCAATATTGAACAAATTTATAATCTAGTTGCTACATACTTGCTTACTTACTTATATGGCCATAAGAACCTATTGCAGTTTCGGCCTCACATACATACCTACTAGGTCGCTCCCATGCTTCTTTACACGCATCTTCTGCAGTCCCTGATTCCAAGATAAGATCGAGCTTCATCACTAGGTTCCTGCTACAAAAAAAAAGGATAGTGCCACCCTGTTGCTCTTACTTGCGTATGTGGCATGTGGCATGATGGCTCCATTTTTGGTACGCCATAAAATTGGTTTGTGTTGCTTCGTCTGCGTATTTTGCTTCGTACATGAATGTATGTGTTTGTGTGTGTGTGTATGAAAAGTATACAAAGAACGACAACAACAACTTCAAGAGCAACTGCCTTGGCTGCGGGTGGGCGGTTTGCTAGTGCGCTTCTGTGCTGCCTTTGGTTGCCGCTTGGCTGACTGGGGGCTACTGCTGCTGCTGATGTTGCTGTTGTTGCTGATGTGGAAACTTCTCAGGCAATTTCCGTTTAAAGTGCCATTAAATTCGTACTCGTTTAATGAGCTTTCGACATGATGCTTGAGTTTATTTTAATGACTTTCGATTCCTTCGCATTTTGTACGCTTCCGCTGTTGCAGCTGCTTTTTGCCGTTGCTATTGCAAGTTTTTGTTGTAATCGTTGTGAGTAAGAACGGGCTTATTAGAATGTTGCACAAAGCATTGGCCTTTTCTGCTGGTTGCTTATGAGTGCCAAACGCAATTTTTCAATAAAATTTCGAGTTGCAAATTGGACAAAATCTGTTTAAAATTTCATGTGAAATGCGGCAAAATTTTTGATGATATTAATTTAATATTCAATTCAAACTTTAGAGTGGCAACTACAACATTTAATCAACGTCTTACTCAGAGAGGTATAAAATTGTACAATGAAGTGAAAATAGAGAGAATGTTTACTTTTTGACACTAATTAATATTTGCTTCCTGAAGCTGGTATGTCAAATTCAATGCTAGCCTTGCTTATAGAATGAAATGAAAATATTCTCAAGGTTTGTTGCGTAAGAAGTAAGATTTTGCTCAAAATTAGTAGTATTCTCAGTGTATGTAAAATAATGTCAATATATTCTTCACTTGACTTAATTCTTCAAAATTTTACTCTCAGTTTTCGGCGGTGCAAGTGGCAACTTGTTAATCGATACGTACCTCAGAAAGGAAAAAGTCTTAATTTAAGTAAAAATATTTCTTGAGCTATTGTCAGTAGGGGAAATCAGGGGAACAGTCGCTTAGCTTTTTTGTTGCTGTTATTTTATATTAGATACTGTCAATTCTCTTTTTATGCGGTCGATGCGTTCCACAACTAACCGCACAAAAGGAAATCGCATAAAAAAATACACTAAATGTATGGTAAAACTAGGGATGTGTTCCATTGTTTTCAAAAAGCGCATAAAACTCAAAAATCGCATAGAAATAGACATAAATTACATTGCATAAATAGGGATACGTTCCAAAATTTTTTAAAAGCTCTTAAGACCAAAAAGTCGCAAAGAAAAGTCGACTCAGAAAAAATGTGGATACCTGGATACCTAAGAATTTTTGAACAAGGAGTAAAAATTTTCAATTTGCCGGTTCTGTAAAACATTGTTACCCAAAAGTTCCTTTTGGAAGAGAAAACACCAACACATGCAAACTTTGTTATGATAAAAAGAAAAACCAATTGTGTTCAATATGAACACAATAAAAACAAATGAATTGTATGTTATATGTTATGAAAACCCCGACTTAATAACTCAAAATTCATTTAAATCTCTCATGATCCTTCCAATAAATGATCCAAATCAATTTCCCAGTCAAAAAAATCAATTTCCCACTTTTTTTCTGAAGATAGGTTCTTCATTTTGCAAAGTTGGCATAAGTTAAATTTCAAACTTAATAAGCAAAAATTTTTTCAAATGCTTCTCATTCCACAGCTGCACACTTTTTCCATCGAAATCATGCACAAGACAACAACAAAATTTGCGTTGAAGATAAGTGTCGCAAAAGTGTACCAACAAAGCTTAAGAAAGTGTTGTTGCTTTGCGCTAGGGCACCTCTGCCATACAAAATTCAAAGGAAAAAAACGCATAACTTCGAAATAATGAAAAAAAAAATCGCATCAAACTTTTATGGAAAAACCGCATAACTTCGAAATTACATAAAAATAATTCGCATAAAAAGAGAATTGACAGTATTATTAAGCTGAGGCAACTGGAGTGAAGCCGTATGCCAGATTGTAACCCGGTAACGGGTTGTTCTGACCAACCAAAGTAAATAAAGTAAATTAACCGTAGATCGAGCTTTAAAAAAACTTCATAATTCTAGCTATGTATCATTTTTGATACATAGGTACTAAAGTTCATAAAAATAATTTAAATTTTAAGTAATTTTGATTAAAACTTGTATTATTATGTTTAGTTAACATATTTAAGTGGTATTTATGCAGTTTATGCAAATAGTTTGGGTATATTTGCCTATACAACATGAGTTTTTACAAAGAGAGTAGAATGAGGTCGTCCACTTATTTCTATTTTCTCCAGAACAAAAGCATTGGTGACACCTTGTACGGTTCTTTTGGGCGATTTATCGATTTTTGGTGTTTTTGATGGACCAGCCTCATTATTACCAGGATCATCGATAATGTGGGTTGAGAGTTTCGAAATCAATGCCACTGTCAAATCGTTTCTTGGACGTTTTTTTTTTCCGTTTTTCTGTATAAGGCGATGCCAATGAAATTGCCAGTTCATGCAGGAAATGTTTACGTTTTGTGTGCTTTTGGGTCTGCTTCAAATTTGGATCGATTTTATTGTATATAATAGACATTCAAAGCAGAAATATCTATTATGTTAGAAAATAACGCCATAGTCCACCTATTATTTTTGCGTTTGCAACTAGAGCAACTCCGCCATTTTTTGTCAACTGTATCAACACCTCCTTGTGTTGAATTATAAAAAGAAATTATTTTGGTATTATTATTTTTCGAATCGTTCTCAGTATTAGGGGTATGATGCATTGTACTCATGACAATTGTACATTTATATTTGTGGCTTATATACGAAACCAGAGTAGTATCAAGAGTAAATGCAAAGGTTGATTCATATCGCGGAATTATCTTACATTCCAATAGCTTCAGCAATCTCTTATTTTTGAGCATGGTTCCAACCATTGTTCTCTTGCAATCATTTTTGTCCAAGACTATGTGATGAAAAAAGTTGTCCATGGTGACATTATGCCCTCTGAAACCGTCAACCAAATCTAGAACAACTCGTTCTCCTTCATTCCGTTCAGAATTTCTTGATAAACCCTTTCCCAAATATGGCTGTATTTTCCACATGTAGCATGTACGAATCAACAAGTAGCCAGAACTTCAAACCATACCTCTCTGGTTTCTATGGAATGTACTGGCGAAACTTACAACGACCATGAAATCCCAGTAATTGTTCATCCACAGTAACTGAATCATTAGGATTGTAAAATATGGGGAGGCGTTCAGCCCATATTTCCCAGAAGATTCTTATAGGAGGGAATTGGTCATCACTGCTTTGGGCACGTCGCTTGAGTAGATTATCAAACCGGACTACTTTGTGAACAAATAAAAGTGTTTTTTCAGACATGATTGACCGTTCAATAACGTGCACTGCAGCATAGAAATACTTAAAATGCCATATGTATCAAAAATGATACATAGCAAGAATTATGAAGTTTTTAAATTTTTCATGGCCTACTTGCAAGAAATTTTTAAAATATGGATGAAAGCAAAGGCTATAACAAAATAAACAAAGTCACAAAGAATGGGGTATGCATCTATTTTTAGAAAAAAGTTACGGCAAATCAAAAATCGAAATGTATCATTTTTGATACAAAGCTCGATCTACGGTTAAGTTATTATTGACTTATTGAATTATCTTGAATCAAGTTTATTTTGCACAATATTTTGATTAAAGGAAGACAGTTGAATTTATTTAGACATGCATAACTCATCAATTATTACGAAACATATAAAGAGTTCTCAAGAAAGGTCTCTAGAAGTCCTAAGCTTGACTTGTTTGGCGGAATGTCACAAATTTTATTTAACATTTGTAGGGTCGCTTCATTATTCAAAGAGTTTCAATATTTCCAGTTTGTTAGATCTTTAAAACTTTAAGAAAATACTTAAATTTATCAACTGCAACTCCTTTGAAGGATTACAAATATAGTGTCTTGCTATTGTCATTTTGGTTGCTGCTTTTAGTTGGCTTTATCTTTGCTTTGTAAGGCGTGAGCGCCGCTTATGCTTAGTGCACGCGCCAGCAAACAGCTTAGAGCAGTGTCTGCCTGCCAGTCCGCCTGCACGCTTGCCTGCAGTTGTACACAACGCCTGAAAATATGCTTTAGAAATTATGCGTGCTTCTCATTAAATTGTCGCCTCGGGCTGGTTGCCATCTGCTTTTGAAATGTCTAAATGCGTTTAGAAAGTGTGCAAATATTTAAAGGCAGGCGCACTCACACGCACACACTCGTCCTTACTTATGCCCATACATATATTTGCCTGCTGTGTGTCTATCTGGTTTTGCCATTGCCATTGCTGTTGCTGGTGTATATATACATATGTATGTGAGTGTGTGTGTATGTACTTATTTGTGGCACTATAAAGGAATAAAGCTAAAGGACTTAAGCAAACAAACTGCTGTTAGCAGCTAGGCGGCAGCAGCAGCATGAGAAGGATAAAGCCTAAGCAGTAAGCATACACACACAAACACATACACTTGTGCTAGAAAACAGCGTGGGTCGTGTTGTTGGACTAAGAAGAAAGACTGCGCGGATACACTCACACACATGCAGACGAAGTATGAATGCAGCCGCATAATGCCTTGTAAAGGACATGCCAGTAATGAGATTTAAAGGACACAAATGTTGCTGCTTGAAAAGTGGCGTAAACATAAATAAAAACGGCATAATTGAGAATGATGCGTTGTAAGGGGGGAGGGAGGCCTTAGCCACTATGTTACACCCAAAGTAAAATTCAGTTTATTTCCGCAAACTTTTTTTATTTAATAACAGAGCAGACAAAATGTTAGTGGGGCATTAAAGTTGCAAGTGGCAAGTGTCAACTACGGAAAGTTGTTGCAAGTGTCATAAAAGGAACATGCATGGAGGCACTAACTAAAAGCCAATAAATAATCGATTTGACTGAAAAAGTTCGTGCGCTAAAAGTTTGATTAAAACGCTGCTGTTCAGTCAGTGACTTGAAGGCGAAATGCTGGTGCGCCCAGAGCTCTGCTGCGATTTGCAGACAAAATTTGACAGCAACAACATAAAAAACAACAACAACCACTGCTGCGGTGTCAGTTTGCAAACTTTGCACACTTTTGGCAGGCACGTAATCAGTCGGGGTGGCAGTAGGACGAAGGCAGGCAACAACTTCTAAGCACTTGAATTCTTTGAGCAGTTTCAATTTTACGGAGCGTGCCGCGCCAGGAATTGCTGGTGTCTTAGGCGAAAGCTTATAGTCTTGAGGTCTCGAGTGTTTGAGTGCAGCTTATCGTTTGAGATGCCCCCCTCGGCAGGCAGACAGGTCAATTCTTTGCCCTAGCCTACCATTCTGTGCCCTAGCAACGACAGCAGCTTCCACTTTTTGGCTGCTCAAAAGTGTGGGAAATGTAAAAAGTTGGCGTCATCATTTTTGCGACAGCCCCAACAGCACACCAACAACAAAAGCAATAAGACAGCCAACAAGCCGCAGCATAAAGAGGCTGTAGGCAAAATATTTCCTGCTGCTTTCTTTAATTTATGCTCTCTTTTTTTCTGTTCTTTAGTTTACTTTTTCTTCTCGACTTTTCCTACAGTACAATACGTTAGAGTATACTCGATTTGGACAGATTTTTGTAACATCCAAAAGTAACGTATTTTAGTTTAACTGTTGAAGGGCGACTGTCCAACAAACAAGCAAGTTTAAATAGCAGTAGAGAGATAGCCTGTTTTGTATGAGAAGTGAAATACATTTATACAAATAGCATTTGTCATTGAAAATTTGGTCTCAATTATAATGACGCTTGGAATCAGAAACTAAGAGAACTGCTCCGTTTAGCCGAAGCCTGTAATAGATTTGCATGGTCATTTAAGTAACACAAAGAAAGCCACATAATTTGCCATGAAATCTGAATCGCTCTAGTCAAGTCAACCCATTCATCTGGCACATTTTTGTGAAAATAACAATAAACAGATAGAATAATTTATATTCGGACTGACTAGCCAAAGAGAAATGACAATAGCTGCCTATTTCTGTTCTGAAACAAAGCGATTTCACACAATTTTTACAGAATGTGGATCTTATTTAATTATAATCAATTAGCTTATTTATGTCCTTGCAATTAGATACAAATATTTTCCATTAGAAACTGTAACAAAAAAGGAGACATGGCCCGGAAGCTCAACTTCACGATTGTAGTACATTACCAATAGTCGCCATGACCGACAATAACTTCATACGTTCTTAAGCATTGTGTTTTTACTTTTGGTGCTCCCTTCCTTCACTGCTTTCTTCCATCTTTTTTTGTAAGTCGAAGGAGAGCAGGTGCGCCTGCTGTGAAGTGAATAAAACAAAGTCGCTACGGCTCAGAGCAGCAGCAGAGCCCCAACGCAGCGTATTCAAACCGAAGGCAGCCAAGTGAAATAAAAGAAGAAGTGCAGCGTCGAATCCTTTCTATAATTTATGAACATCGTAGACGGACATAATAAAAGGACAAGTTTTTCCTTTATGGCGCACACGCACACAGCATAATTAAGCGACGGAAGTGACCAATAGCAACACAAGATGGCGCAGTAGGAGCAACGGCAACGGTTGCCTCCTTACCAGAGGGACTGACAAAAGGACAACAAGACAAGCTGATAATGGAAGGCTCTTAAAAGCAACCGTTTCCGGCTCTACAGTCGAAATACAACAAAAAAGCTGAACGGAAAGGAAAAACCAAAACACAGGAAGATGCAGAGCAAAATTATATAAAGTATTTTCCCGTTGACAGGCTGAATGCCAACGAATGATTAATTGTGGAAATGATGGATTCCCAGCGAGGGGAGAAACAATTGCGCTGAATCGTAATGGCATTATCTGCTTTAGCGATTTGAACTTGTGTGCTTGAACTTTTCCTGCAAGGGATGAAGACCAGAGGGTTGTACGCTTTAGAGCTAGCTTCAGGTAATCAAGGGACTCGAAAGAAAATGGCGTAGGACTACGTTGTCGCAAAAAGATAGAAATATGATGCTAAAAGGATAAAGTAATCGCAAGAAATGAAAGAGTGAATGCTTTTATATTTGCACTGAAACTTAATTGAGATTAAAAATAAAAAGGAGTTTTAACCAACTTGCTTAACTTCTGCATTATTACATGGAAAAACATGATATTTCTTGAGAATATTTTTGAACTAAAACATCGGAAGTATGCAATTGTTAGCAATTCCTTTAAAGGTATGAATTTACAAACCCATAAAATATATTAAACATTCTGAGAGTGTCAAAAAAGACGGCCCTGCTGGGCTTTAGTACCTGGTTCCAAGCTTTTACTAGGATTCCTCAACTTAATCCGTCCACCTAGATTTGGCCACCCTCTTTCCGCTGGCCCTATCACTTCGCATCGTATTTATTGGATCAATGAATTTTTTGTTTCATATACCTTGTTATACCTTTCCAGAGAAGGTGTGGCATGTTGGCCCACACATAAAACCGCCATAAATAGCAACTTTTGAAGGAATTGCCGACAAGTTAAGCAGCGTTAAGCTTTGTTGCCCGTCTCAAAGAAAGAGTTGCAACTGTTGCAGCAATGGGAACTATTGTAAATCGGCTGGCAAAAAAGTGTTTATGCCAAACAAAAGAGTGTAAGGTCTGTGCCTCCACCAACGCTACACCGCTATTGCAACATCAACGTTGCAAGAAGGTTGTCAACAATTTGAAAGAGGATTAAAATGCTGCTTCAAAACGCAATTTTAAGGACTTAACAGCCGGCAACACAAAGACGAGCTTACAACAACAACAATAGTAAGTAAGACAACAACAACAATGCAACGCAGCACAGGTGCACTACAATTGCAATTATTTGGAAATGCAATTTTCTAAGCGCCACTCGCCAGATGTTGCACAAACGTAACGCGTGGCAGCAACAAAGACTTGTAGTTCTTTGTTCAGCTCTGAGAACTAAAAACAAATAATTTAAAATAGAACGAAAAGCATCTTTTGCAAAAAATATAACAAGCATCGAAGCAAAGAACGAAGAGAAAGAAAATGCGTGGGTATAGAAAAGCAACTTAAATAATGAGATTTTCCGCAATGATGGAATCAAGTAAAAGCAAGCAATGCAACAACAACAACAACAACAAGCACACCAACACGAGCACAACGGAAAGTGATTAGATTAAAAAAATAACACGTTTTACATCACAGCGCAAACACCTGCACACCTTCAAGCACCTACTCACACATACACTTCTATACATCCATACATTCTCCCCAAAAAAAGTGGGCGCTCGTTTTTCAGCTAGCAGTGTGTGTGCATAAGCCTGTTCATGCTCGCTTGTATGCGTGTTTGTGTTAGTATGCGGTTTGCTGCCTTTCAGCCTTCTTCTCGTTCGATTGCCAGTCTATTCTCCAATCTCCTCCCCCCGTCCTATCGTGCTGTCGACTTGGCGGCCTGCTTTTTGTTTGCCGCTGCGTGCAGGACACTTTCCGCATATATTTTCACTTTTAACAATAATAACAAAAGAACATTATAAATTACAGCTTGTTGTTCGTGCCAACATTTTTTTATACGCGATGTTTCATGTTTTTGTATGTGTGTGTGTGTGTTTTGTGTGTGTGTGTGTACATTTGCAATACGACCACTTTTTCGCTTTTCCACTAGTCCAATTCAATTTTATTTGGGTAGTTGTTATTCTTCTAAACATTGTTGTTGTGGTACTTGTTGTTGTTGTTGCTGCTGCTATTGTAGTAGTTACATGTTGCTGCAGCAGTAGTTGCTTTTTTAAGTGTATTTTGTTGTACAGCATTTTTTTCAAATTTATTTTCTATTCAAACTTAATTCCATTTTCTGTGTTTATATACTTCAATGAAAGCTTATGTACTGTTGCAATTTGCAGAGTACAGGGTGTAACCAAATACTAAATTTGTCAAAAACTGTAACACAAAATTCAGAAATTAAAGAAAATCTTGCAACAAAGTGAAATTTTCTACATTTGTATGTGTAAGTGAATGTAAAAAGTGGCAAACATTGCTTTAAGCTAATGTTTTTGAGGTAGTTGTTGTTCCAAATTTTTTTAAATAAAACAGTCTATGATTAGACATTAGATTTGAAGAGTCATAATACTATATTATGTAGAAGGAGTGTAGAAGCATGCATTTTTTGTAAAGAGTTCTCATACAGAGTAGTTGAGTGTCGAATTTTGTCATAAAAAGTTAAAAAAAGGGTTCTATAAAAAAGAGTTTTCTTCGCATAGGAGTTGGTCAAGACATACCTCTCTCTTTACTTTTTTATATAGAGGTATCCCATAAAAAAAGTTAGAGAACATTAGTCTGAATGCATGCGACTACACAGAGGAATATATAGTTCATCGCAAAGAGGCAATCCACTTCCATTGAAGCCCATATTTCAATCCATGTTATTTTCGTATCATTTTCTCAAAGTGAAGAACCAATAGTTACTTATTTTAAATGAAAAATTGGCGATGTACTAATGTGGTCCTTATTCATTGGTTTCGCCCATTTTTTCATAATTCACTCAGATTATTTTCATATAATGCGCTCTTGATTGGGCTAAACATGGAAGAAATCTGTATCAAATATTCATAAAAATTCAATAACGAAGAGGGGTGAACGAGTCACTCTCGTCAGTCAAAGATCCTTTCCACCCTCTGTTCGAAATCAAATCAATTCTTGCAGATGGCCCTAGCAGCAGCCACTGTGCAACCCGCGCTGCTGCAGCATAATCGCGGCTAATTAGAGCAGCAGCAGCGTTAGACTGTTTAAATTGCAAAAACAAAAAAGGAAAGTAACCAAAAATTACCAAAATATTTCTAATTTCATACCTCATACCCGATTCGGAGGATAATGCCTTCGCTTTCATATGCTTTGTGTCGTTTGTGCGAGCGAATAATTGCACTCACCCTGTTATGTACACACATACACACATACTCACACACGCACGTACTCAAAGGACGAGCAGTGGCAAACAGTGCAAAAAAATTGTACACCCCACAAGCGGCGACAACTAGCGCTGAGGCTGAGAATGATGCTGCTGGCTACTGTCGTACCATCCGCACACCAACTACAACAACAGCAACTACAATTGCAACAACAAGAACAACATTTGAAGCACACAAAGTTGTATTCTCTGAAAATACATATGGCGGCATATGGCTACATTTGCCATGCTCACTCAAAAGTGAGCACCCGTCCGTCGCCCTTGCTGACGGCCGGTCACCCCCGGTACCCCTCACCCGGCAGCAGCAGCCCAAGTAAATCGTGCGCAGAGGTCAGCGCGCGGCATGGGGTGGCTGGGATATCTGCCTGCCTGCCTGCCTGCTTGCTTCCCGTGCCTGCTCTGTCGAGCAGCCGGGCCATAAAAATGGATTTTTATATGCCGCTCACCTCACCCCCTGACGCTCACCTTCGCATCGCGTGTAGGTGAGCACAAATACCAGCGCACACATAATGCTTGCCTCGGCTTGCAAATGCATGTGCGTGTATGGCTGAATATATTGCATACGTATCGGTGTTCAGATGCCTGGATTTTAAGCTGCGGCATCCTTGTAGCCAGAATTGAGAGTCCGCTGAGCAACACAAAACAAACAAAAGAGCGAAAGAGAGAAGTGCTCTGGAGCTTAGAGAGTTCACGTTTGAGCTCTTTTGTAATTTTACTCTCATTTAAATAACCGGGATGCTGGGACGTCCTGCAGCAATCAGCTTGAGCTATTGTGATGACGGGGTTGCCAAGCATATTCTTTTATGGGATTTCAGGAAATATAGAATTTACTTATTCATTTTTAAAAAGGGGAGAAAATTTGGAAGAAATATCTCCAGAAGTATAATTGAGCTTGAAAGTTTCTGTTTTGTAATGAATTTAAAATCACTTTTGTATCAATTAAGCACCAGGGTTGCTTCGGTTTAAGAACGTGCTATATATACATACGCGGGATTTTTTTCCCAAATAAGCAATGCCAAAGGTGGTTAAATAATTTAAAATATTATTCATATACAATATTTTGAATATTACTTTAAGTCAGCAGATACTTTAGCAGAAGCCGAGTAGTGAACTAAGAAAAAGCCGAAATCGAATATTCGATTTTGAGTGCATCCATGGCAACCATGCTCTTGCTTTTGTTTGAGCCCTGCCAGGCACTCAGAGCGGTAAATTTGTAATTAAAGCCTTCAATGAGCAAATTATTGCGAACTTTTATGAATTATTAATTTCCAGCGCGAGTCATGCATTCAATTTCAAAGTTGAACAGAAAAGGATGCTGGCTGTCAGCTTCCGTTGCTATTTCCGCAGAAATGCTGCGAGAGAGGCAACGTCGCGAGAGCGCAGCCAGAAAGGACTCAATGCGCTTGAGCACTTGTACAGGTTCCGGCCAGAGCAGACCGGACCAGACCGGGTGTACAAAAGCCGGCTACGACAGCACAGGCAGCAGCATGTACCTATGTATATATTGCGAGTTTACAGCTGTGTGTGTGCATCAGCTCGTGTGTGCGAATGATGCTCAGGCACACAGGCACACAGGCCCACGCCGGCAGTGCCACTATGCATGAGTGTGCTGTATGTAAAGCAACCCTCACAGCAGCCTAGCTTGCATTGGTGTTAGTGTGGTGTGCCGCCAGCCGCTAGCCGCCACCCCAAAATCGGACATGCAAGTGTGTTGCGAGTAACCGTACTGAAGCCAAATACGAATGTATGTACGCGGGATGCTGTGTATTGCTATGTGTGTGTGTGAGTGCTGTATATACATCTACATAGCAGAGCAGCGTTGCTGGTGCGAATGTGTTGGTGCCGCCATTTGGAATTGCCGAAATTGGGGTTCGCTACAACAACCGTTATTCGTAGTAGACGTTTAGGCGTCAACTAGTGCGCTTGGTGCGCTTTACTATTACGGCTGTGCGCCTTTGGAGAAAACGCCGAGCAAAAAAGCCCGACATTGAACAGCTACAGACAGACAGGCCGACAGGCAGGCAGGCAGACAAACTGACAGATAGAAAGATAGACCGTTAGACGGGCGGGCGGGCAGAGAGATAGTTTGGACAAGGCAAAATAATATATCAGCGTAGGAGTGGGCGCCATTTGCAGGACGATGGCACCGTTGGGCGGAACGACCGATCGACCCGGCGGCTGACAGAAAGATAGACAGACGTAGCGGCGCGACAGCCAACAAACTAAACTAAAGCGTGGAAAAACAAACAAACAGCCAAACAGTAGAGTGCACCGACTGATGGACAAATCGAGAGAAGGCCAGCCAGCCAGCCAGCAATTGCAGTTCGGCGTCTGGAGTCGGTACTTTGCGCTTGTAGAACGCCTTCGCAGTAGTGCAAGACCGGATTGTGTGGCTACCGCCTATGGTCTGTCTGATGGTTGACACCCGTCGTGTTACTGCCGACCGATCGTCGGGGCAATGATGCCATTAATCATAGCAGCGGAAAGAAGCGTCCGCCGCCAAAGTGCTGTGCTGGCACAGAGGATACACCTACGTCACAGACAAGTGCATTACTGAACGTAATTACATTTTTCGACTACTAAGACTACGACAAAACGGACCGTAGGGCATCATTATTATAACTTGTGCAAAAACGAATTGAAAGTGAAAAAATTAAAGTTAAAAGATCATTCTTTAAATCCATGAAAATATGAAAAATTCGTTTCATATAAAGTGAAGGATATTTGCTGCTGGGTATGTACTTGATGTTGTTGTCGTTGTTGTAATGAAATACTAATACTTGGTGTTGTATTTGTAAAGAAAGTAAAAAATACATGTAATATTTAAATGTGCTAGTCTATAAAAAATATTGTATAAAAAATATTGTACGAAAAACAAAGTTTGAGAAAACTACAAAATCTGAAGTTATTGCGTTAACAAGCTGCGCTGAAGGACTCCACTGTAAGCTAGAGAGAAAGTGTTGCTATAATTGTAAGTAAGTAAAACTTTCACTTGTTTAAATCTTTTGCATTTTCTTCAATATGCGTATATATATTACCGTATTTTCCTATTATAGCGAACTTTACTTAGAACAGATCGCAAAGTCCAATCTCATTTTGAGCTGTATTATATTGGCTTTATTACGAACTTTTCTTTGCTTTGAATTCACTTAAGTGAAAAATGCCATACGTGGTCTCCTGCTGAGAACGATGATCATGATAGTACATTTTGCCCTAGCTGTCAGATCCTCATGAAAGTGAAATTTCAATTGTCCAACTATCCTACAGAGAAATATTAGAAATATCAAAATTAAATAAAAAAAACCTTTGAAGTGAGCAGAGAGTAAAAAGCCATGTTGGGCGGTAGAATTTCTAGTGTGAAATTTAAATAAGCTCAACGAAGACTTTAGCACAATACATATAACATATTGTATCGAAATTTATTTTGACACAAATCCACCAAGGATCACCAAGAAAAGTCAAGCACTCTCTTAAGATGTCTTTTAAAAGCCAAACTTTTGCCTGCATTAACAAAAATGTTAATATTGGCCAAAGGTATTTTACACAATGTTGGCATTCATATCTGTATATTTATCGCATTCCTCACATTCTCCAAAAATTTCATAGCTATAAAGTCTGTCTAAGTTGCTTGAGGGTGAAATCGCCACCCTTCGAAATACAGACCGAAGCTGTCAATTATGCTACTTATGTTATCAGTTTTGCTTGAAAATATGCATTCATGACCCGCTCACAAATTTTATGATTGAGAAGGAAACAAGTAATTTTTGTCTGCCGGAAAAAAGAAACGGAAATTTGGAAATAGAAAAAGAAGAACAGTAAATAAGAGAAGCAATCAATTTATGCGAAATTTTTCGTTATATTCTTTTGCATATTAGACTATCAATTCATCCCCTTATCTTTCACATTAAAGATAAGCTAGTCAAATTTTAACATAAACAAAGGAATTTTTGAATTTTTTGTAGATACAACTTTCTGCATAGCTTACGTATCGCCAAATCTAGGCAAGAGTAGGCAGTCTAAAAATGTAAAGTACCAGAAACCTTCCCGCTCGACCTCGGGAAGGCTCAGAATTGCCTATAGACTATAGAATTGCCTATGCAAATTTGGTGGGTTTTGACATTAATAAGTTTATTTAGCCTATATTGTCATCGATGTCATGACTTCCAAGTGTGTACCTTTATTTTTTAGGTCCTACTAATTTTTCGGTATATTACAATTGACCATAAAGGTCGTTGTGACTAGCAAACTGGAACCTGGCTGCTCCAAATATAATTTTAAAAAATATACTGTTGAATTTGAAATTGAAAAAATTTTGAATTGACTTAACTGCTCAAGGAAGAATTCCACAATATATGACGCTTGCAAAAAATGGCCTTTACTAGGTAATGAATGTGGTAATGTCTAAGATGCAAATCGCCCATCTGATTTAAGAAAATTGAAAAATGATTTTTGTTCATTTAGGCAATTATTTGAACTTTAGTTGCACTGACAAACTTTTCTTCCAAATAACAAGAATTACCGAATAACTAAGTAATATAAAGATAGTTGCACTGCATTTGGTAAGGCATCGCTGTGCGAAAATTCTTTGAGCGGAGCAATGCAAAAATCAATACATTACCACTTTCCACCTATTTTAATTAAACATCTATTAAAACTTTTTTCCTGCTGGGATGTTTGAATTGATAGAATGTGCAAATACCAAAAATGCCGTCGTACGCGTAGCGAAGTGCTGCTGCGGTGGCCCGTCGGCTTCGGCTCGCGCTGCACGAGCCGTACACGTCGTACGTGATGTCAAGAACCGCACCCAAAAATTTTCGCTTCACGGCGCAAAGCAAAAAGAAAGCGAAAATGAGTGAAAGATGCGGCAGTGTGTACTTGTATGTGCTTTGGTGTTAGTGCGATCGTTAGTGCCATTAAATTTAGCATCCTTTTTTGCGAAAAGTGGCAAGAGTAGTTAACGTGCATGTTTGTGTTTGTATGTGTGTGTATGTGTATGTGTGTATATGCATTTATTGCACCGCATTCTACTACGTTTAGTTGATGCTTCTTACTCGCACTACTATTAATACTACTACTACTACTCACGCACACTTTCGACTTTTATGTCCTGTCGTGACGCTTTCCGTTTTTACGAGCTGTGTTTGCAGTTTTGCTGCCACGCTATAAAAAGTTCATTCGCATATTACGAAATTAACACTGGAGAAGCGCTGTTTTGCCTGTTTTCTTCTTCCCCGCTTTTCATGCCGCCTTTTTGCCGTAGTCTGCACTTCTGCCTTTGTCTTCATCCTTGTCTGTCACGCTTCGCCTGCCTTTGTCGTGGATGTTGGCTGTTGTTGGTGTAGGTGAAAAGAGTTTTGCCCATGTTTGCACTTTTAAGCTTCAGACTCCATACAAAACTGAGGTTGGAAATGAAGTCTGGCTTTAGGCTAAGCTTTGGTCTTTTAGGGTACTTTTTTTAAAGTTCTACTGTCAATAATTTTTTGAGCTGTATAGTTTTTGAATTTATCTTACCTTATTTATAGATTGGAAAGCATTTTAAAAAATATAAAATTTGTTGGAATTTTTTTTATGAAGCCTTAAGTAAATGTGTCCAATTGCAGTGCAATTCATAAAAATATTCACAAGATCTTAAAAGGGTATCAATTTTAGCAGGCTAAATATAGTTTACCTACATTAAAGCTTATCTTTGTCGAATTTACGTAGTTATCTTTTAGAAAGATTTTAACGAAAATGTATTTAATACATGCAATTATCATTTCTTCACTTTTATAAGTACTTGAGATTATTTAAAACATACTATAGGAAAAGCCCTTGCTTAAATTTGTAGTATAGTTACTTTGTAGTTTTAAACAAGAGAATTTACGCCTTGAGAGAAATATTTAAAGAAATGCATCAGTTTTTCAGAAATTTCTTTTCATAGGCCAAAGAAAAATCACTTAAAAATTTGTTTCAGAAAAGATTTTAAATAATGCGCTGGCTCTAGACTTACTTAAACGAAGACGTAGCGAATTTTTCTGGAATGAGATTGCGATGAAAAAGGAAGAATTGATTTTATGATTAGTATCAAAGAAAGGACCGTATAGGAAGGAGCTTTATTGAGTGCCAAGTCCATACAGTTGAAATGGTTGCTTAGAATGTTATTAATAACAATTAATAATAAATGATTGGCGCAACAGCCCGTGTGGGCTTTGCTATAGTCCTTCTCATTTCTACTTTTGTGCATATAATTTGATGTGCAATTTTTGTATGACTTGTGATTATGATTTGGAAGAAGGATTTTTTCGAAATAGCCAATTTTAAGCACAAAGCACTCAGTTTTATTCAATCAAAGCTGATGTTCACAAGCCAACAGTTATTTCTAATTTGTATGTAATTTAGAGCAAGCCACTTTAAGGATCACTCACATCAGCCTGCCACTGCGTCATTTTAAAGACTCAACCGCCTCTTGCCACAGCAAGTAAAGTAGAAAAGCACTGCAGCAACTTGAAACCATTTCGGCATGTAATAAATGTAAAATAAAGCAAGCAAGCAGGCTGGCAAGATGTGCCTGCGAGCAACAGAATCATTGACATTAAAATCATGCTTAAGTATGCAGCAAGCTGCCACATGCTGTTGCCACATTCTGTTGCAGCCAGCATTCTTGTAATTGTCGTAAAGAATTCAAGCGAAACGCAGTCACTTTTCGGGGTGGGAACGCAGCCAGGGACAATGTGTTCTCGAGACAATGGAATCAGTATGTAGGAAACGTGAATGCCGCAGTCTTCATCTCCATCAGCGCTGCAGCCTCGGCTGCTTGGAATCAGCTGCAGGACATGCGTTGAGAGCAGCTTTGCTGTCGACTTTCTATTTACTTTCTTTTTTCTGAGCACGCTTTGAAGGAGGCTGAAGCCGGCCACTTTATTGCAGGCATATTTTTATTTTTGCTGTTGCCGCATTACTAATACATGGACATGCTAGCCTGTTTATGTGTGTGACTCATCATCTCGTCCCGCTGCCATGCATGTATTAAGTACTTTGCTTATGCAATATTTGCGGTGTAATATTACGTTCTTTTCCCCGTTTTATGATTTTCACTGCTTTTATTACAATTTTCCTACCCGCCATGTCGCGTCGCACGCTGCTCAATGGAGCAAACGCGCTTGCGGGAAAATCAATAAACTCTGACGCAGGCAGCAGGATTTTCCGAGCATGTATTTTATATATAAACGCCGAGATTTCCCAACGAGTTCGGATTGAGGCCGTTGCGCTGTGAAGTGGTGGCACAGACACGTTGGGGAAGGGCGAAATGGAATGGAGAAATTGAAATGAACTTATTTTTAATATGAAGACAGTTATTGATTTCTTTCTCTTGGCATGGACTGGCAAATATTTCAAGCTTAAATTGCTTGAGAAATATTTAGATAATGAATTTTTTGCTTTAAACATATCTTTTGTAAAACAATGAAATACTTTAAATTGATGTAATGTAATTTTTGTAAAAAAAATAGTGGCCATTTGTGGGTATATCAATGTTGTACATAAGTCAATAACAAATCGAATGAGAGTATGTACTTCTGTTACAGGCTGCGCGTTCATATATGCAATGATAGCTTGGAGTTCATGTGGTGGCGTATGTCATACCTCAGATAATCGATTTTATGATGCTATGCTTAAAGACTTGGGATTCTTGCATTTTCCCTTTGCATGTCTACTTCTTTTGCTTACTACTTTTTAATAAATATTCGTTTTGAGACAAAACAAGGAGATGGAAGGAATTTATTTGTTGGGTACTTCATGTTGCACTACAGTAGCTGCGTCGTGATTTTTGCTCTAAAATAGATTAAAACTATATTTGGAGAAGAGATTCAGTCTTCTGGTCACCTCAGCTTCAAATCTCTACTGTGACGGTTCTCCATATAAATATTTTATTTACAGAACCCCATGTTGTCTGGACCATAACATCAGTTAATTGTTCGTTGATTCCACTTATTTCCTTGTGTTATGGTTACGCTCATTCAACACTTTTAAAACCGAATCCGAACCATTTCAGAAGCTTTTTTAGACCAAGATTAACTTCAGAAAAAACTTAATAAGCGTGTAACTGTATCATTCAGTTCAGGAACCACTAAAAATTTTACCTTCTAAGCAACACCTTATAAGTAATTGCTTTACAAAGAGAAGTGCAAATTTTTTGGGTCAATAAACCAAAAGAATCCCTTCGCCATGTAATTCTGCTCAGCAGTTTAAATATGAGACCAACTTTATGTTCATTTGTAAAAATTTCGAATTTTGATTTTCAAGGTTTCTTAATATTTACATATATACATACATAATTTGATTAAAACAATAGTACATCTTAGATTCCGATGAGAACCATGCAGCACCTACTTTGATTTATTAAGGCAGCTGCCTTAGAACAGCTGATGCTGCCGTCAGGCTACAAATCGAAGAACCGATAATTGTCACCAGTTCGAAACACTGTAAAATAGTACAAAAAAGAAGAAGAAAGAAATTGAAAAGATTTCCATGCTATTGACACATTTAATCATTTTAGCGCCGTTTCGTTGCAGCAGCAGTTGCCGCTATTGCATCCAGAGCGAATGTGAGTCACGGATGTGCTCGCTTTGTTCGGGCATGATCAGCTGGCCCGGCTGGGCTGCTATGCAGACAACAGAACAATGGGAGCCTGGGAACATCTGACTTCAGTGTCTTTAAACGTTGGCGGTAGTTGTTGTTGGAAAAAGTGGCGCGCGCGCATAGGAGTTGAAAGCATATGAAGAGAGGACATAGCAAGAATTTGCTGGACTATTGCTTCCAGAGAAGTTCTCGGCTTGAGTACGCTTTATAAGAATCCTTGGATCCTTGTTTTTCATACCGGCGTTCAGTAGTATTTTTGAAAGCACTAAATAGACACAATTAAGTTTAGTTTTGAGCTACTAAGTATAATTAATTTGCTGCTGAATATGCTGTGATTTCGCAAGGACTTCGACGCGATAGGATGCATCTGCAACGGTACAAAACGAATGCCAACGGTGAATTAAGTACAACGCGGCAAAAATAACAATAACAACAATGGTACGAACAACAGAACAATGACTGCAACCAAAATAAAAAAGGTGGCAGCTGCACGCAGGATAGCGCAAACCGGAATCAGTCAAACAACAATTTGACAGCCGTCAAAAGAGAGCGCAACGATGAGAGTCTGCTCTGCACAAGCAGGACGAAAGAGAGTAGCTGAGTGTGTCAATGTCAGTCTACACTTGGAGCCACCCCTAAGTGTGCCAGGACGAATGAATGGACAAGCAGTTAATGTCAAAATTTTAGTGTTTACATTGAGGCTACTTAAACGAGGATCGTGCGCGTGTGGAGCGGTAGTGTGCTGGCTGTATGGGTTTTGTACCTTTGGACGTTTGCGAAATTGTGCAGTGTGATCGTGTCGGCCGAGAGGATAACATCGTGATCGTGTAGTGTAGTGAAGTGTTAGTTAATTGTTACAACAGGCAAGCCATAAAATAAGTTTGTGCCAAAGAATATTTTTTGATTGATATTCAAGTGTTTGGGAAATTGTTAATATACTTCTAAGAACGCTTGTAAAATCAGATGCGCATTTAGGATAAGCACAAATACTTTCACAAATATCGTTTCTCCAAAACGTATTTAATTCTTATGCTCATATGCTAATTTCTCGTTTACCTTGTATCCTGCGCGCGTTAAGCCAGCGTAACAAAGTCATTCGCCTTTTAAACCGGTTGCGTTTGCGCCCTTTTCAATAAAGCGTGTCGGTTTCTTGAACTGGTTTCAAGCTGCTGAAGGGTTTCTTGTTGTGCGTATCGCATTCGAGATCAGCTGTTTTGCTGGTTTGCTGCAGTCTGGCCCTAAATGAGTGGCTGCTTAATATGCGCTACTAAGAATGTGTCAACGAATTTCGTAAGTATTTCGACGTTATGCGTTTTTCTCCTGGTATCCACTGTAGGCCTCTATGTTTTTTTGTCATAAGGCACGCGGTGAATGCCAAGAGCGAACGAAATCCAACAGATGCACGTGATGTTAAGTGAAAAAAGTTAATACATACAGCACTTTTATAGCTTTTTTATTACAAACAAATTCGTAGTCAATCGAATAGGGCAAATATAATGACACTATCTTTGTTTTTGAAATTCGCTAGCCAAGTTTGGCGAATATGTAGATGTACAAAGGAACATACCAACAACTAAAATTGGTAAAAAATAAAGAAAATATTCAAATAGATTATATCCAAAAAAGGCATCGACATTTGGAAGTCTTTCACGAATTTTAAAAAGTAAAATGTTGGCTTTAACGAAACAATATTTGCACTCTTAACCCCAGGTCTACGAAAAGGTTTCATCATTACATAAGTTCCATGTAATTTTTTATAAGGTGCATTTTTCAGAGAGAGAAACCTTCAATTTATTATCCAATAAGTATAACTATGCAAACGTAATTAAAGCTAAGGCACAAGACGTTAAGGCTTTCGAAAAATGAAATGTACATATATAATAAGTAACACCAAGTTACAACTTAAATTATAAAAAGTAAATATAGTATTAAATATAAGAAAATTCATGACGTTATTTACATTTTGTTTCCTAAACATAAAATGTTCTTAGCCCTTTCAGCAACTGTCTTGCACAGTGGGATCCTAGGTATTAGGATTGGATTGTATTAAAAACGACAAACATATAACGAATCTCGAAATTTAACTTCTTACACGTAAGTATTAATCCAACAAATAGTGCCTGAAATACACAACAAATGCAATCACGTGATTCTTATGTTCCTGAAAGATTGGACAACAAAGTATTGGTTATGCAAGGCAACTTGTCAAATCAAGTCGAAATACGTAAAAAGAAAAGAAATAATATTATAACTTGTGCTATGTCAATTTAGTATAAAACAAGAAAATGCGAATCGATATCTTATATCGAAGCTTGGAAAGCACAACTCGATGAGTAAAGTTTTCAGTACATACATACTATAATCTATTAGTTTGAGTCAAAATATCTGAGTCCCATATATAGATTGTTATTATCATATTACAGCCCTTGAAATTAGATACCTTTAATTCGTTATTTTATATTGGGATCATCAGTATTCTCTGAATGCTATCTTTGGTTGCGTGTAACAATCAAAAAGTATCTTCAGGGAAAAAATTTTACCCTGGCCCTTGGAACGATTTAGTGCCATATGAGCCAAAAGAAAGGCCAATATGCATTTCATAATATTAATCAGCAGCCGTCGCTGCCACCGATTTCAATTTCAGAGTACATGTCACATGCCAGCTACAACAAATCTATACGTCCAAATGCATCCGTGCATGCAATACAGCCGGGACAGCATGTCGCAGAGGCGGAAATTGCATTTCGACATTTTCTAAAGAGTGCACACATTTTTTAATTTCACAGATTTCAAATACAAAATGCCAAAATAAAGTGAACAAAAAGGGTAAGAAGAAAATTGAGGATGAAGAAAAACGCCAGCACGTTTGCGCTAAGAGCAGCGTTTAGCTGTCGTTGACAGAGCGGATTGTGGGTTGCTGCTTGTGTGCAGCGGGTTACTGGCGGCTGGCGATGAATGATGCTGGCTGAGGGTGGGCGACTGCAGTATCGTCGTACGTTGCATGTGAAGCAGTTTTGAAAAATGCAAAATAGGTTGGTGGGTGGTAGGAAGGAATTAAAGTGCAAGTGTCATTTCTCAGCGGTATTCACTGCTCACAGCGGGATGCAAAAAAGTCGAAGCTCAGCAGTTTGGGGCTGGCGGCAACAGAAGTGCCTGTGGTGCAGCCGCAGAGCGCGAGCCGAAACGTTAGAGGAAGTGATTCTCGAGAATAAAAAAAGAACAGAAAATGACAGTAGATAAAGTGGAAGGAGAAAAATTTAATATCAAAATATTTTAACAACACCGACAGACATACATAGCGAAGCTGTCGTTGACAGGTAGTGGCAGCAACATGCGGCAGAAATGACGGTCGGACGGACGGACGGACGCTAGACAGTGACTGATTGTGAGTGAGTGAGGTAAGCAGCCCAGAATGAAGGGCAGAAGCTTCAGTTATTCAGTGCATGTGTATGAATGCTTGTGTGCGTGAGCTGAAGCTGGAGCCGGGCGTGCGGGGTGCCAACAATAATATTGTGGTACACGCGGGAGCAGCGAGAGTGCCATGTGAAGGGCTGATGTGCTAAGAAGCGTTAAAAATAAGCTGGGAAAAATGCAATTTGTGCATTTTGATGTTAGATATCCATGCCGTAGCCACAACCACAGGTGCAACAGTGGTAGCACCTTTCCGCCCGCCACTTCCACTGCCCCATTCCACTATGCCGTTCCCTTCTCAGCGCTTTGTCATGCAAATTTTATGGAAACCAGTCGCAACAACAGTGCAGATGGAGCTTGAGGCAGCAGTGGTGCCACTGGTGGGCGTGCATACTTTATATGGCACCCACAGAAGCAGAGAAGAGTGATGCTGTTAAGCGAGTAATCGTCTACTGAGTACTTAAAATTAAGCATCGCAGCGCCGGAAAGAAGACATTACCAAAGAAATATTGCATCATTTTGAATGAAAACTGTCTGTCATAATCTATATATATAAAATTCAAATTATGTATGTATGTGTGTATGTATGTTCGGAGTTGCGTCCTAAACCGCTTGATCGATCATAACCAAATTTGGCACATAGACTATAGATGTTCCAAGGATGGTCATAGGCTATAAAAAAATTTGATACATCAAGAGGGCGTGGCACCTCCCATACAACGTAAATAATTGATTTGGCATATCTCTAAAACTACAAGGTGTACAACCTTAAAACTTTGTATTATGTTAGTGTTTAGTCGTGTCTTCCTGCTGGAAAAAAATTTGGGGCGTGGGATAAGGGGGCGTGGCACCCCTCATATAACTTAACTCTATGATATGGCATATCTTTTAAACCACAAACCGCGCAGCATTGCAATTCCGTACGCAGGCACCTCTTGGATTAGTCGTCCCACTGGTAAAATTTTATGGGCGTAGGACAAGGGGCGTAGTAGTTTTCAATCAACTATACATTTGGGTATAATTTTAGAACAATACACCACACATAAATGAAACACGATACTAACTTACTACATGTCCGTGTCCTTCAACTCGGAAAATGGAATGGGCATTGGACACGAGGCGTGGCACCCCTTATACAACGTAAATATTTGATTTGGTATACCTTTAAAACTACATGTCATACAACATTAAAATTTTGTATTCTGTTAGTATTTAGTCATGCATTCACGTTAACATTTTTACATAATTTTGAGTTTTATATATATAGATTTAGGGTCATGGGACAAGGTGGCGTGGCACACCTTCAATGTATGTACCGTAAAAAAGAGGTGGTCCATGAGGAGTGACTTCAATTTTGGCCTTCCACCAAAGCAGTAATCTACAAACACAAATAGTTCTGTAAGGACCTACATTTATGACTTCCCCTACAAGTATATAGACATCACAAGCATCAGCAAGGAGAAGAGGAGAAGCGCTGCTGTTCAACAGAAAACAACAAAAACCAAGAAAAAGACAGACTGGCAAGCACTTCTATTAAATTAAATACAATTAAATACAGCAACATCCAATCAGAGCATCATTCACATTACGTATTTTTATAAAAGCGCGGGGTGGAACCCGCGGGTAACAGCTAGTTATTAATAAACAAGTAAGGAAGAATCAGTCGGGTTTCACCGACAGAGTAATACCCTACACCAAGTTCCCAAGTGGGGTGATAAACCACAGAAATTGTGGGTGCATTTAATTTACCGCCTACATAGTGGGCGGACCACGCCTATTTTTAGCAGACTACAATATATCCCTAATAGAATAGTCCTATGCCAAAGTTGATGCTCTGGAAGGTGTACAACCTAAATGATCGATATATTTATTTTACCGCCCCCATAGTGGGCGGGCTACGCCCATTTTGAAGAATTAAAAGGTATTCTTACCATTAATGAAGTGACCAAATATGGACGCTCTGGTGTATATCTTACTGAAGTTATGAGGATTTTTAGCTTACCGCCTATATAGTGGGCGGATCACGCCCATTTTTTCGTGGGACATAGAAAACAAAACCCTTAACTTGAATACCAAGTACAATTCTTTTCCATGAGTAATTAGACAAAATATAGCTATCTTACCGAAAAACATCCGGGGTATTGGGACTTACTGGCCCATTTTGGGCGTGTTCTTCAACTGATTTGGCTAATCTCGGAACTTGAAGTAGTAGAAGGTTCACTACGACTGTGTGCCAAATTTGGTCTAAATCGGACAACTCCTTCTTTCTCTCCTGTGGCCACGGACAGCAAGACGGACAGACAGACAACCGGAAATCAACACAGAAAGTGATTCTAAGCATTTCTATATACTTATGTCTATACCTAGGACGGCTCCTTTAATGCGTTACAATTTTCGCACAAAGTTATTATACCCTATTACCATAGGTGTAGGGTATAAAAATGTTTAAAATATTTTCGATATGTTGCATTATGGGTATGCACGTTGTGGTGCAAGTGCCACTACTTGAGAATTTTGAATTCGCTCAACAACAACAATAAAATATACTGTCGTTACATCGTGAATACCCCATAAATATGTTAGAAAATAATGCATAAGCTACGAATAAAGGTAAGTTTATTTTATAAAGTAAAGAAAGCATGCGGAGAAGTAAGTGTATCAAATACTTCATTGAGAATTACAAATTATCGATATTACGCGTTACTGAAGGAGGATGCCTGCTTGTGGGTGTGTTGGTTTTTTATACTTTTTTAAGCACCAAGTGCGGCTGTTTCAAGATATTTTTGAATATATATGTACATTTGAAGTTCGTACAGCTGCTGGCTCACACGCTCACACACACATCATGCTAATATTGCCGCCTTCCTGTGGCAGTCTTCTGCCCACATTTGTGCAGCTTTCCGTGCTACCACTTGGATCAGTAGCAGTTCAATGTTATTTTTTTAAGATTTTCAGGATATGAATTCTTACATGTAACTACATATGAGTAGCAGGTAAGCGGATCCACCATACAGAGCTGCCAGTTGTTAGAATAATACTTAAGTTCCTTGCCATTTATTGCCCGTTGGAGTTCCTCGTGGTCACTTTTACTGCCATTTTAGTTTCCGTATGGCAATCACCAAAGTGCTTGTGGCATACTAATGTTATGTGTGTGAGCAAGACGATCTTAGGAGGGTGCACATCACTTTGCAGTATGCTGAAATATTGCATGCTAGGATCTTATTTGATTAATTATGTTAAATCAATACGATTAATGAAATGCTTGATTATGCACGGTAGCTGGAATTGTACTTCGCGTCGTTTAATTAGGAAATCTCGATTTGATTGAATATTTGATCATTATTGCGAAATGATACTCAATAATGCGAGAAATGAGATATAATGTCATTATGCAGATTGAAACCAAGCAGCATTCGAATGTGTATAGTACCGCTCTTAACTCTTTCAGCAACTTAATCTAACATGCCAATTGACTGTTTGGATTTTAAAGAAACTGCAAAATAAAGAATTGAGATATTTTAGTCGTAAATAAAATTATATCATTATGGATATAATCTTGGAAAATTAATATCAACGCTTGGAAATTTTTGCCATTTTTTCCTTTAGCTCGAACATTGTGGTTCTCTATTCGATAGACAATCGTCGAGCAATCATTGGCTACAATTTAAAAATATGTAGATGTCTTAAGCTAAAGTAGAGCGAGAAGTCAAAAGGAACACACTCTTTTAGTTAAAATTTTTGCCTGAGTATTCGGAATAAGTAGCATCTTTTCAAGCAGTCGTAGGAATTGTACTCACTTTTATGTTCCAAGTCAAGCCAAAATTGAAGAATTCACTTAAAATAAAATCTACCAACATCACCTACGTAATATACTATCTAGCTATGTAATTCGGCTCAGCTCAGTATCAGCAAGCGAATCAATAAAATTGCAGTTAAGTTTACTGCTGAACTTGCTGATTATTGGAGCAGCGCGTAATCGGCGTATATTGGATTATGGAGGAAGAATACGCCTCGAGGTGTGCTATGTACGGTATGCTACGTCGAAAATGTGACCATATTGATTTTTGCTATCTAAACTGCGACTCGCTGTAAAGGAAGGCGTCTATCCACCCTGCACACAGCAATGTGGAGTATTGGCAATAAATCTGCAGGCCATAAAGCATCTTACTATAGACATTGTATTGAATGTGTGTGGGTGAGCAGGCTCAGAAGTAAAAAGTGTAAAAAGTGACAAATGGTAATCCAATTGGTAATATAAGGCTATCCATTACCCGATCTATGAAATTTAGCAAGGTGAGTTGTAGTAAAAGAGAATCAATTATTTTCCAATAGTTGTAAAGATGGCTAGATGCCTTTAGTTATCTGTATCTCGCGATATGTGAGTGCGGTCGGGTTACGCTAGATGGCGTTAGTCAGATAAGATTTCGTACTTAAAAAAATTCATAAAGAAATAAATAATTAGCGCAGCAGCCTGTGTGGGCTCAGGCCTAGCTTTCTCGCATTAATTTGTGTGTGTTTGTTATATTTTTCACAAACTAATGGGACCTACAAATAACCGTATCCGAACGGGTTGAGAAGCTTTTCATAGCAAATAATACTTTCGGAGAATTGCCAATTTTGATGTCAAAGATGCACCACGTTCTGGAAGGCCAATTGTTGAAAATGTCGAAAAAATCATGGAAATCGTCGAATTCGACACTGTTTCGATTGCCCAGGAGGAACTAAAGACGATCAATCTAACTATGCTTAATAAAACCTTCAATGCAAAAAAAGTAATTCTTTTTACTAAGACTAATATATTCCATTGTTCATTACCGAATCCTTTACCAAAATTAAATTCGTTCAAATATCGTAGCATCGCTTCATTTGAGCTTTGCTTAAAAGAAATTACTGAATGCATTACGATGTAATGCAATGCAATATTTCTTCAACTACTTTTTCATTGTGGAATTCTTCGTTGCTCAATTTCATGCAACGATAATTTTTCTGCTCGTAAGTGTTGGAGTGTGTAAGTAAGTGCGAGTGTGCTTGTGCATGTGTGTGAGTGTGTGCAGGCGGCAGTTAAAAATGACAAAATACAGGCGCAGATTTATGCCACACGCTCTGCGCGTTTTGCCGTTGTTGTTGCTGCTGCTGGTGCCTGGCACAAACGCCAAGATGCGACGCTTGTGTGGAGATAATATTTTAAATGGGCGCTGAAGGGCGACCTTTTTTATGACTTGTCTGCTGCTGCGATTGCCATACCTATTCGCCATACATCCTTGCTACCTATGCTCGCTTTATACATACATATATTTGCTGCATTGTGTCCTAGCACACAATCTTCCATTAAAGGAATTAGTTGCGAAATAGGAACAAGCAAATATTGCGAGATTTACGGTAGCAGGTGGCGAATGCGAAGCGGTGTAATGGGCGAGGTTGGCAGCAGCAGTGTTAGCATGGCGCGGCTGGAGCAGATGTGGTGGAGGCTGTGAAGGCTGGAGGAGACTTTTTTGTCAACGCAGCAGCTGCGTGTAGTACAGTTGCAATTCCATTTGAAATGGCGGCCATTAAACAAATTGACTTTCTCTTTACCCATTAACGGTAAATATAGCAAATTAAATTAATTATAGAGTCCGGTAAATATGCTCGCTTTTCATTGCCAACAGCGGGCGTCGGCTTAAAGGCACGAAGCCAGTGAACAGTGAGGAGGCCTATGGAAGACAGGGAGAGGAAGCGAGAGAGAGCGAGAACGAGAACGAGGGGCGCTGCAGCAAGAGGGCAGCAGAGAGAAGCGAGAGTGAGAGGCAGACGTAACCGTAGGCGGCTTCGGTTGCAATGGCAATGACAACGAAGCGTAAAATGGGCAACGCCGCATTTCATGGCAGCCATATTGACTTCCGCTTTGTGTTTGTTCTTTTATGTCATTTTTTTTTCGAAAACGTTCGCCATTTTCACATGCATGCATTGGAACAAAGCACAAGGGGGGCGCAGCACAGCAGTCCTAACACTACTCATACGCCACGTTCACGTTTGCTAGTGGCCGCAGTCATCAATTCCCATCGAACGCCTCATGAGCGCCAGCGGTAGTAGCATTTGGCTGTGTGTGTGTATAGTACGTGACCGCCCGCCGTTCCGACAACCGTCATGACAGCCGGTCATTCGTGTTGTTGTAGCGGTAACTGTAGAAACGGCAAAAACCTAAAAGCAACAACTCAGAAATATCAAAAATGGCGGCTGCAGCAGCAGCAGCAGCAGCAACGACAGCGAGCACCAGCACACCAGCCACAGCCACAGCCACAGCAACCGGTAGGCACTCAACGTCGACGCAAAACGAGCTCCGAATCCCAGAGCAGCAACAACAACAACAACAAGTAAAACAACGACAACATCTGAAATGTTGAAATCGCATGTTCAGCTACCTCACACACACACAGCCACACATACAGCTGTGAAAATGTATATGGCTGTATGTGTAAGTGTTCGCTGCTAGTGCCTTTAGCCCCCTGAACTACACTTCGACTGGCGTTGCCAATACAAACGCAGATTTTGCACACATTCACAGTAATTGCAAATGTGTTGAAAATCGCGTGCAAATTTGTGAGCAGCCGCACGCATACAAGCGCGCAGCATATATACAACAAGGCAGGTGCATGTATGTGAAGAGGCTGCTAAGAGCTGCAGCCAAAGAGCAAGAGAAGTGAGAGAGAGAGAGAGAACGCTGCTGAAAGATGTTAGCCTCCATCGTTTGGCCAACTGTTGGCTGGCACAGTGGAGTGTTTCTGAATTGTGTGGGAAATTTATGAAATAATCGATCTCTAGTGCTTCTATTTTGGTACAACAATCACATTTGAGTCTGAGCTTTTCTCAAGAGCTTTCAAGGCGCGCACTTAAATTCAAAACCAGCAAAAGCGATACTTGGGCCATCACTTAACCAAGTGCATGACTTTTTTTTGAATAAAGTAATAATAATTCGGGACCGTAGATTACGGTTTTAAGACAATTTTCAACTGGCTCTATATAATTTTACAAATAGAATCTTTTTATTCTCTTGCTAAGAAATCAAAGGACATGAAAGTTGTTCACATTTACACTCTTTTTATAAGCTTTATATTAGGTTCACATCAGGTATGTATGTTTGTATGTATGTAGTGGAATCTAGTAATCAATTTTTCACCCACTTCCCGACTACTTAGAGATCTGAAACTTTGCATACATGCGTAACCACCATGACAATGCATGAATCAATAAATTTTATGGGCGTAGGATAAGGGGCGTGGCACTTTTTTATCAACTCTAGATATGTGTATAACTTTAGAACTACACATCACACATCAATGAAACTCGGTAGGAACTTACTACATATCCATATCCTTCTACTGAGAAAATAAGGGGGCACTGGATAAGGGGGCGTGGCACCCCATACAAACTAAATTTTTGATCTCGATTAGCTTTGGAACTAAAGGTCGTGCAGCATTGAAATTTCGTATGCAGTCGCCTCCTGGATGTGTCGTCCCACTGGTAAAATTTTATGAGCGTAGGATAAGGGGCGTGGCACTTTTTTATCAACTCCAGATTTGTGTATATCTTTAGAACTACACATCACACATCAATGAAACTCGGTAGGAACTTACTACATATCCATATCCTTCTACTGAGAAAATAAGGGGGCACTGGATAAGGGGGCGTGGCACCCCATACAAACTAAATTTTTGATCTCGATTAGCTTTGGAACTAAAGGTCGTGCAGCATTGAAATTTCGTATGCAGTCGCCTCCTGGATGTGTCGTCCCACTGGTAAAATTTTATGGGCGGAGGACAAGGGACGTGGCACTTTTCAAGCAACTACACACTTGGGCTTCAGTTTATAACTATAGGTACACCAGGTACACCAGAAATCAATGAAAAACGATAGGAACTTACTCGCCGCGCCTTGCAAGCAAAACAACAACAACTCATCGCGCCACAAATATGCCACGAATATTAGGGTCGATCACAGCCGTATTATTTGTTAATTAAGGATATGACATATGACGATAGGAAACACTGTGAATACCCTAAATATTGTGTACTGCTCTGCAAGTTTTAAATTTTTTTGCGAAAAATTTCATAGCTCTAAAATTTAATTTATGGAAGACTAAAAAGTAGAAAATAAAATTATATAAAAAAAACTTTTTAAAAATAAGCTTTAATTTATTTAATGTACTAAAAAGTAGAAAATAAATTGTTTCCAAGTCACCTGTATCTTACTATTAATAAAAGCTTGTGCGCTCAATATCCATATTCAAAATATCTTTCATTACTAGAATCTATTTGCAAAAAATTATTTATATAAAATATTGTGGTAACTGGTTGACAAATATTGAACACATGAGCGCACAAGCTTTTATTAATAGTAAGATACAGGTGACTTGGAAACAATTTATTTTCTACTTTTTAGTACATTAAATAAATTAAAGCTTATTTTTAAAAAGTTTTTTTTATATAATTTTATTTGGAACTGATCTTACCACTATCAAATGACAACAGCTTTGAAACCTTTATAATAATTACAAATAAGTTTTCGCCAATAGTTTAGAGAGTAGAATATTTAATTGTAGAATATGCGTGAGAATGCGTGAAGGAAAAGAGTTGATCAGACTTAGCATTTCAATGGGAAATTATTTCAAGTTTCTGTTCAATAGGAATCAAAGCTTTGAGAGTACATACTACTAAATGGAAAATAAGAAGTTGCTAAGTGAAAATTATTCTGGCTTAAAAAATATAAAATTTTCTTCATTGAAAGTAAAAATCTTTATGAATTAGGGTCTGGAATCGGATTATATGCTCACAAAAAGCATTAATTAAGTTGCCTGTTCTGTTATGACAAAAAAAAATGTTTAGGTGTCATAAAATTTCACATAAATTAATGCATTTTCAAGCATATTTCGAAATTTAAATAAAAGTATTTAATTAAATAGTGTTTCAATAAAATTTCATGGCAAGTTGGAATATATTTATTTCATTTAAAAAGGCTTTTCTGTGAAAATCAGCGGTCAAGTTGTTTCGTTACTATGTCTAAACGATTCTTGCTTAAGATTTATTTAGCTGCCCGAAGAGCTGACTGGAAATTGACTTTCTATTTTGCAGCTGTACCATGGCAGCCGCGCCACAAGCTGCGGCAGCAAATGAGCACAGAACAGAGCCTGCGAGTGAGTTTTATAGATGCTCTCGCATATAAGCCGGTGCTATACTCATATATACATATATATATTTACTTTAAATATGTTATATAGTCGCTTGTGTACTTGTGTGCTCGTTGTATATGCTACCCCCTTGCCTCCATGGAAGGCATATAAGCTCACACCGCCCAACTGTTGCCCCTGAGACAGAGCGAATAAATAAATATGGCAGGCGTGCACTCAAACCCGCCACAAACTCACCACATCCCGCACATTCCCCACAAGCGCCACAAATGGGGAGCAAGAAACCGCTGCTTGCTCCCACACTTGACGGGCGCTTGTGTGCTTGCCTGTCATGGCTGCCACAGCCATAGTAGCCACATGCATGACGAGCCGTTGCTCTCCCAGATATTGCCATGGAAACGCCGAGGCTGTCTGTTCCTTTCTGCCGTTGACATGGCAGCCAGCTTCAGCTTCAGATCGGAGCTGGGCGCTGGGAGTTGAGTGCCGCTGCCGCAGGAGCCGCTGCTGCCTCGATTGCCTCGGCTGCTGCCTCCCTTGTGGTGGCGTGTGGAAATATTCAGCATCGTTTTCGAGTTGTGGCGTGTGGTGTTTTCTCTGCTGCTGCCACCTTGAAACTTGCTGCTCGCTCGGCGCTGCTGCCGAATGTGTACAGACTCTTGGTTTTAATGGGTTCACAACGGTTGCCTTTGTATGTGTTGGTTCGGTTGCTGGATACTTTGCAAAAACGTATCGAGCAGCAGCAGCAAAAAGGCAAAAACACAAAAGAAAAACACTGAAAGAAATGCCAACATTTTGTAGTAAACAACTCGTGATGGGCATGCCAATTTGGAACTGCGTGTGTGCACGTGAGTGTATGTGTGTGCATGAGGCAACATGCTTCAAGTTCTTAAGAACATTTTCTTCTTCTGCTGTTGTTGTTTTTGGATTTTTTGCTATTCATGCCAAAGTCAGTGGCATTTTATTTGCTGAAATGGTTTTTACTTTTTCGCCTTACTTTTTGTTGCTTTTTGTTGCTGTTCTTGTTTTCGTCCTTTTCTTTGTTCATTCTAATTTGTAGGTAAACTTTTTTATGGCACTAAAAAGCACATTAAAAGCTGCAAAAGCGCATACCCAGCGATCGCTGTAAATCAATAAAGCGCAAGCCATGCCTGCTACATGGAATCGGGGAGGTGCAGGTGGCCACAGCGTATGGGCAAATGAAGCGGAAGAGGGCAGCTGCGCAATAAAATTAATGTTTTCCATTAAATACAATTCAATTGAAATTATTTCTATTTATAGTCGCACATTTTTATGCGCACATTTTGATGCTTTGAATTAATCGGTTTTTGTATTGGTTGCTATAGAAAATGCATTTACACGGTTCATGCTTCAAAGCCTAAGGAAATGTTTTTCTTACAACTACCTTCTAAAGAAAAGTTACGCAAAGGGTATTGAAATAAAAGTTTGCTTATCTTTTTTATGAATTTGTTGGAAAATATGAATTAATGAAAAGATTTGACTGAGAAACTATGCTCATAATTGAGAAATATTAAAAGGATATATTTTTGCAAAGGAATTAGAGGAGCTGTAAGCGTAGCTTTAACATAAATGTATTCCAGCAAGAAGGAAAGCAAGAAAGCAAGAAAGATTCTGAAAATAGCAATAGAGCTTTTCTGCAATGTTTCCTTTAAATAAAAATGCACGTTCCTATAGAGAGAAGTCTCAGGCCAAAACGAAATGAAGTTTATAAAACTTGCATGTCGAAAAAATGGAAAAGCATTTTACTGTTAAACGCAGCGTAGCGAAAGGAGTTCTTAAAAATTTAAGCGACAATTGTGACAAGATGCGCGTGAACATATTTTTCATCTCAGAATATTTTATCCGTACTTTCTTTTTCCGAATTCTATTTTCAATGCTACATTTAAGTAGTTTCACTGTTGCTTCGAAAAATATTAGCAACTTAAGTAGCAGCGCTAATGGCGTCTAAGCTGCTGTGCAGAGCAGCTTAGTGCAACTGCTAAGGCTGCCGTATATGTGTGTGTGCATGTGTGTTTGTGTCAGCAAGTAGAGTAGCATGACGTTGCTGTTGTCAACTGTAAGTGCATTTATTTCGTTGCAAAAATATTCTATGCAATCGCAACAGCAACAACAGAGAGTGCCAGCAGCAACAGCTTTGTTGCTTTAGCAATGCACTTAGCTGGCATATAGCTTGAAAATGTATCATACAAAATTCACATATAGGAGTACTTTTATATATTTCAGAGTTTGCATACATACATACATATGTGTTTAAATATACACGCATTGGATTTGAGATACATACTAGGAAAGTCAGTTGCTTGCGATTACTAATTAAGGCCAGGCTTAGAGATTTCGTGATTAAAAGATATGTAAAAATATGCAGTAAAATTGTAAATGAGTAAGATGAAATAACGAGAAAAATATACATAGTTTGGCATATACTTTTTTTTGTCGAAATAAGAAACTTTACAAGCACTGAGACAGGCTTTTGTCCATTGCACTGTTAAGGCAATTTCCTTTTACTGAAATCTTCCATATCCTTTTGCAAAGTGGAGGATTTTAGACGGTTGCAAAGAAAATTGTTTGTCTGTTCTCAGCATCTCTGACTACAGCAGCTGTAGTCATGACCTGGAAAAGGCAGGACACTCGTATAGAATGTTAGTTGGCATATATGTACTAATCTGCCATATAGCAAGAGATATCTTACTTAAATCAATAAAATAATATACTGACAAAGAGTGCAGGATATTAGAAAAGATAATTTTGCAGCCGTATTCCCTAGTATGTACGTAGGATGTCGGGAAGTGAATGAGGGAGGGATTACTTACATACAAAACCAAAATTTATGCACCTTAATACAGACATTTTGATAAAAATTTCGATTCAGAACATTATATTAAAGGATACCTCAAAATCAAATCATATAAATTTAACTACATTTTTCTAGTGAGCTTTGGGCTGAGAATAACTACGGTCTTCTACCCCTACTTGCGCACGCCATGGGCTCATGCAAATATAACCCATATGTGAGAATTTTTCGACTTTTGCTTTTTATGTCTTTAATCAAGCGTGAGCAGCTTTGCCACAACTTGCCACACACGACCACGCTTGCCACAGTGCACAGTTTCTATTTCTTCATGCATTTGCGCTGGCGTAATTCCATCGCAGCTGTGCGGAGTTAACGCTTGAGCGCTTATGGAGGCGTATGAGTTACGTCAGTAGAATATTTTTAGTTTGAATGCAACAAAGCGACTTAGATTCGAATACATATTGCAAACCGAATATCATGCAACAGTTATTATTTAAGTCTTAAGTGAGTGTACACATGAGCAGAAATATAAATGGCTTTGGTTATCGGTTTTAACGAACTTTTAAATCTATTTTTTCAAAAATACTAGCAAATTTAAAATTTTTCCCGGGTGCATGGAATTCCAGGCTGTGATTCGGCCCAGCAACTCCACGCATCAGGGACCGAGCATCTTTCCACTGATCCACGACAGTGCCAGTGAGAGTATACTTTGCCTTGATTTAAAAAAGCTACTCAGAAATAGTATGACAACTTTACTAAAGTGCAAAATAAAAGCAATTTATATATATATAAAGCTGATATATCACATTCTTAGAGCAATTTATTCAAATTTATGTTCTTTTTCTTATTCATCTTCAATATATTAAAAACAAATTGCAAATCATTTACAGACATTTATTTGCTTTGACATTTTCAATTAAGCGAAAGGTTGCTATTATTTTGCCCCAAGGTGCAGCAATGCAAAGAAAACAACAAAGCACTGAACGACACTTTACAATAAGACTGCAGGCGTTCAAGGCTTATTAAAACTTTTGACCGAAATAATTGCACAAACAGCATAGTAACAACAACAGCAACAATAATGTGCAGCATTTTTGTTGTTGCTATCGTTGCAGTGTTGCTGCTGTTGCTGCACATGACTGCAGGATAATAGAAGAAAAGTCATTAGGCAACAATTTGCAAACTATTTAGAAAGTTATTAATTATTTTGTTGTTGTTGTTGCTTCTACTTGGCAGCGGCAAGGAGAGACCACAGAAATTGCTGTGCAGCATGTTGCTGACTGTATGCCTTAACCAGCAGCAATATTGTACACCGAAATTGCTGTAATTTAATGCACTTTGACTTGCGCCAATTTATTTGCCTTTTGCAGTTCAATTTGTGTGGCAACATGACAACAATTGCTGCTGCCACTACGCAACAACAATGCATTTCCACTTGAGCGAAGGCTGTTTCCAGCGTTGACAACGAATAAGGCACACACATGTCAAACGATTGTCATCGAATTGCAATTGTTTCAACGCAGATTCATCAGCAACAACATCGGCAGCAACATCAACATCATAACAACAAACGCCAGCAATGTCGTGCAGCGATGCAGAAACATTTTACATCCCAGCTAACAAAATTTTGAGCTTATCGAATTCAGATTCAAAATGATGTCCTTTTTGACAATCTTTTGGGAGGCGTTTAAATTTACGGTTCTTAAATGATTCGATCTAGCAACTCGACGCATTGCCACGAAAATTTCTTGACTTTTAACATACTTTTCATACATTAGATTTCATTAACTAATATTTGTATGAAAATCCAAATTCTATAGTTAATATTTCAGAAAATAAACTTTTTGACTGTGAAATGGATTTCTTCAACTTCTCAAGAAACTAATATATGTAGTGCAAAGGATTCTCATCCCATTCCAAACGACTTTCAATTTTCAAAGCACTTAAAAAATTTTTTCGGAGTAGAACTAAACTTTTTATAATTTTAGCAGAAAAGTTTCGAAAATTGTTTAATAAATATAATTTAATTGGGGCTTCTATATACTTTTCGATCTATAAGCATATTTCGTGGGACCTTTAGGCTCAAATTCTTACATAATAAAAAAGTGATTTTGAATAAGTTTTTGGAGTCTCTCCTGGAACACTTCTAGTTTTGGCAGAAATCGAGAGTACTTAAATAATTCTAAGACGCTGATAGCTTGAAGGTTTGCTGGTATGCTAGGTAGGGTTTGTGTGTGTGTGTGGCCGTGTGCGTATATCGCAAGCAGCTTCTCTTGTATGTATGAGCATGTGAGTGTGAGTGTGTGGATCACCATAGCAGCAGCCAACAAGCACCAAACAAGCGCTTCTCTCACCCACACGCTTCGCTGCAAGTGGGTTGTCTCTCGATTGCGTATACGCCTCAGTGCACCTTAACATACACACATGCCTACTGGATTTGTCAGAATTTCGTGCTGGTCGCTAGCAGCAACGGCAGCTTCCATTGTTGCCTGTGTTGCCAATTATATGTCAGCAACAATAACAGCAGCAGCAATAGCTGCATTGATAATTTTGCTTGTGGGCTTCATCAGCAGCAGCAACAAGACCGAGAACATTTTGCATCAGCAATATTGCAAAGTAGCAGCAGCCTTAAGAGAAATGCTGCCGGTGCAACTTGATGGAATTTGTTGTTTGTGTGCGTGGGAAGGAGGCTGGGGACTTTGGAATATGACAACTGTTTGAAATTCGCTGACAAATTGCCATTAGAAGCTTGCAACGGCAAATGATTTTCCAACAAATCCACTCTCATCAATAAAATCGCTTATTCGTAGGATGAAAGTTTGGTGAGGAGAGAGAGGAGGCTCATGACTTAATACTTATTCAATAGCGTAAGCCATAATGAAGATATTCATAATTCCTTGTGTGCTTTGATGTTGTTGTAGCCTTTGAACTTTATGCCTATAGACTAAATGGGCTTACACTCAAGGAAATCAATTTATTGCTTGTTTCACTAACCTGCCTTGGACTTTATTATATTCATTCATAGGAAAACCCTGCCATAGCTGCCAGGACGATCTGCTCTATTGTACTTTAAAATTAAGCCGAGTTTAAGTATTCTTTAATTTTTTGGAAAAAACCGAAAAAATACTCAAATGAAAACCAGATGTTTGAATAACCCAAAACATGTCATGACTAATTAAAAAGTTTCAAGTTAAAAATCATCGAATCCTTCTCAAATTTATCAGCAATAGTTTTCTTCGCTAGAGCTGCAATAGTTCTATTACTCTCCTCACCGTTATCGCAATACAAATTTTTGTCGAGTGGGTAACTACACTTGCTTTGATTTTCTATATATTTTTCAGCGCTTTTAAAAGAGTGCAATCAAGCGTTGAATACGTGGAGTTGTCTGTGTGCATGCACTGTGGTTTTACCTTTTGGCTTTGAAGTTGCCTCGATGCATTTCCATTCAGGCAAATCCAAGCTATTGATGCGTTATCCATAAAATGCAATATGCATTTGTAGTTATTCGTTTGCTGGAAATCTAATCGGCTCATATCTTAATGCATATAGAAGCCACATGATATGCATCAGAACCTGCAAAGAAAGCACTCACACTTTAGCTTATGTTTCTACCGTGAATTGTGTATGTGGGGTATATACAGTCTTAACAGTAGCATAATCTTCTTAAGAAATTTATTATTTATTTATTTACTAGTGGACCCGGCGGACTTCGTTCCGCGCAAAATTGATATTTTTTTTGGAAATAATTTAAAATATTAATTGAATACGACATATTTCGAATGCAGTTGAATTCAATATCCTATTCTATGCAAGACGAATCGGAAATTTAATTCATTTAAACTCGAATGAAATATCCTTTGAGATCTTCGGAACTCTCGGAATGAGAACTTCATCACCTTTGAACTTTCCTTTGAGTGGTGTCATGTTAATCACATTTCCCATGAATTTTCTCAACACCAAACGCGTTCCGTAGTTCATAGTTTTGGTTGGCTCAGATTTCGAAACATGATGACTACCGAGACAACCTTCAGCTGTAAATTGTGCGGTGGCAAGCCAGGCAGATCCAATGAGTTTAAAAATTCAGTTGAATAGTTTGTTGCTTCGTCTTCATTTCTTACACAGTCTATGGATTTAAAGGGATACGGTGGACCAACGATTTGACATTGAATGGTGAAGCTTAATTGATCCACATCCTTGTCTTTGCCGCAAAAATTGCTCGTTCCCTGAACCAATTGTGATTTTTGTGGTTAGCAATGATGTTCGGGAACACTTTGTAGATGAACTCCTCCTTCGTTGAGACAAAACTGCAAAAATACAGCGGAAACGAAATCAATCTGTTCGATTCGTCGACAGGAGCATGGCCATTACCGATAGTCAGCGATTGCTTTGAGAAATCTTCAGCAATGGATCGTTTAGCAGTGCAACTCGCATATTTGTCGTCAGCTGAAGTTTCTTCACATATGTAGCGCCACAGAATCGATCATTCATCGAGGCAGGCTTTTATTTCATCGGCCGCGGTCTATCTTTGAATGACTTTGATTGGAATGTCTTCCCAAATATAAGCCACCATTTCCATCATGCCTTCATTAACGTATCGTACATTTCCTTCTGTTGGGGATACATTCGATGAAACTGATTGGTTGAATGCATCTCGATATAATACACGATTAAATTCTCGATTGAAACCGTCGTTCATTCCACGACATGGCGTTGGCATTCCTAACTTGATTACTGGTGCACATGAGGTAACACGTGTCTTCGATCAAAAACAAAGCCTGATTATGTATCTCCTCATTCACCTCGAAATCGAAACCTGAACTGACCTGTATTCGATTTGTCATCCTTGTACAACAGTTCACATGGATTCGATGGGAAGAATGTCGAAATAAGGATAGCAAATTGTGTGCATATCTGACTTGGAGATGCAGAAACAATTGATTCAGCGATTGTCATGTCGCAATGAGTATGAGTATGATGTTTGAAAAGTGCCATGCCCTTTTACCTATGCCCATACAATTTTACCAGTGGGACGACGCATCCAAGAGGCGACTGCATACGGAATTTCAATGCTGCACGACTTTTAGTTCCAAAGCTTTTCGATATAAACAATTTTGTTTGTATGGGCAGTGCCACGCCCGTTGTCCAATGTCCGTCCCATTTTTCCAGTAGAAGGATATGGATATGTAGTAAGTTCCTACAGAGTTTCATTGATGTGGTAGGAAGGCATGCCTTCCTTGTTTTTCAACTGGGCACTTTTGCTGACGAATTTAAAGAATTATTTGAGTTTCAATTGACTTATAATTTCAAAGCTTCTTGATATTTAAACTTTGCTTTGTATGAGAAAATTGGTTTGTATGGGCGGTGTCACGCCCTCTTGTCCAATCCGATTTTTTAATAGCTATTCTGCTATTCGGGGCGGAGACAAATCCAACAAATCGAATATTATAAAAATCGGTCCAGCCGTTCTTGACTTATAAGCGTTCGAACATAAACATAAACTTTCTTTTATATATATAGATAGATTTATATCTAAGTAAAATTTATCTGAGCATTGAAAAAACGAGACTCAAAGTATTTTGCGTTTTGCGCAGAGATTCTATTTGATTCTGCCCCTACTGTCCACGCTCAGGTCAGGAGCAGTTCAAGATTCTTACGCCGTAGATAAGTTCCGGCAGACTGCGACTTGTTTGTGCGCTTGGTGAGTTGCAAATTGTCGCTGGCAGTTTGAGGCCACAAAAACTTAATGCTAAAAACTTTGCCTAATTGCAGTTGAGTAGCGCTAAAGGAAGTGGCCATGGTAGCGGAAGTCGTAGCTGTACATCTTAGTCACGGCCTGTGAAGCAGTTCAACTTGTTTTATTGCTTCCTTTTTGTGGAAATCTGGCTAAGTGGATAAGTTTTGTTTTGAATGCGAAACACACTTCAAGATCTGCAAACAGCAAAATTTGGCAACAAGCTACAAACTACGCCTGCTACATTTCTCCTGTCCCCCTCTATACTGATGCTTTTCATACAGACCAAAATGTAGACAACTTGACAAGTTTGCTGGAAAATTTCACAAGTGCGCACGTACGTTAGGCTCTTTTAACTTTTGCAAATTCATAGGTAAATATTTACCAAAATGTCTCAAGTCTGCCTGCTGCTACTACTCCTGCTGCTCCATCTCGTTCGTCCTGTTTCTATGCTTTATTCTTTTGTGCCTCCATGTGTGCAGTGAAAGTAGAGATAGAGTAGTATGAAGCAAAATGCTAGCTCAGTCTGCGATGCATACTTTTTGGGCAACATCACAGCAACGCACACACATACACGCACACGTACACATACACTCATACACGTACAGCAACACCCACAAACGCTTGCACACGCACTTGCACAAACCTGCAGCCATAATTTCTGCAGGTTTCGCTGTCATTTCCGCTTGCGAAGCGTTGCAAGCCCAAATATGACTAAGCACACACATATACACAAGCACGCATACACATACATACATTCGCTTAACAAAGCCCTCTCTTTCATACAGCATACTTATGCATTTTATTGTTGTAAATCTCATTACGAAACTACCGCAGAATGCATAAATTCCCAGGCAGGACAACGGCACGGGCAGGCTGATGCGTTTGGAATGCGTGGTGGCAGTATATATGTATATACATATATATATATATATGTATACCAATTACACAAAGCAGAACATGAACAACAAATATTTTACACAGCAATAAAAAATTTAGTTGCTTTGTATAGGAAGGAAAAATAATAGTTTTACAGTTACATATCGACGGCTCCTTTCTGAAAGAGACTTAGAGAGAGTTCGCGAATGTATTTTTAGCTTATTAACTTGAGAAATTTTTTTTAGTGTGACAACATATAAATAGTAGCATATATAATGACGTATTAAAATTGCTATAAATTCAGCGAAGTTTGATGTGTGCTGCCTTTTTGCACATATGTACTTTTTTGGAATTATTCCAGCTTACAAGCAGCTGCAGCGCTAAAAGACGGATAGACAAGCAGGGGCGGCGTTGTGCGGGCGCACGGTGTGCATTTGATGGCAAGCGCATGTCTGGCATTGCTCTGCTCTGCCTTCGCTTTTATAGCGGAATAAATTAAATTTTGAAGTTGAATTCTTGAAATGCTTACTTCGCAGCTGCGACGAAATTTGATTTTGTTGCTGAATATGAATGCTGAATTTGAAACCTAATTTGATTTCGATTCTGGAGAAGAGAAGGGCTGCAAAGTATGGCGCGGCAGTGTAGGGTGGCTGTAAAAGTAAGAGCCACTTCAATGTGCTACGTAGTTGCGCTGAGGATATTTATGTTAATTGGGACACGATTTGATGTAGTATACTCTGGAATGCCAAACACTTGCGTGCCATTATGCTAGATTTAATTGAATTATATACAGTGCAGAGTGTTGCCAGATATGTTTAGTAAAACCCGCAATAAGTATGAAATTGAAATGGTTTTGGTTTCGTATTTCCATTCGATGAAAGTGACATAGAAATATGAAGCGCATTTATGAAATGCAATTTCTAAGTTATTCTTTGGAATAAACCATCTCAATAAGGATGCCCACATGGGCGTATATTTATTTCAAAGATACACATTTTGAAAATTGTATACCAAGGTACGGTGACAATATCTTTAAAATCAAAATAAAAAACGCAGCCAAATTAAAAATTTCTGTTTACTAAATTTTTTTCTTGTCGCTACAAAATGAAGATTTGATTTGATTTGGAAAAAATGTTTTGCTTATATTCATTAGAAACTTTATCGAAGCAGGATTTTAAGAAAAATGAGGAATGTACTTCAATCAGGTGAATATTTCTTCATGTTTGCTAGCGACCAAACCCTATTCTAATACTATAAACTCATTCCCATCTGTTTTGTAGAGTTTAAATCCGCAGCTTGGCAACTATACATATGCCGCATTAAGATTACTCCTTCGGCCTGATTTATAAGAGAAGTTCGAATATTTGTGTTTGCGGTAAATTCAGAAGCTTCTGAAATGCCTTGCTCAATTTAATTTAATATGCCAGCGCAGAGAATAAATTGGATAAAGGCAAATTTATGCTGATATTGCAAAATGGAAATACTTTAAATTGCCTGAATTTTAGGGATTGCGATTTCGGCGCAGGGACAGCGCAGCGCAGGACACCAACCGAGAGCGCACATTAAATGTAATGATATGACAAAAAACGAGTTGAATGTAAAAGGGGCGCAGAGGACGAGTAGAAAAGAGGAGCAGACAGAAAAAAAGGCGCACGATTTAAGACCAAGCAGAGGCTGCAGCTCCCACTTCGTTCTCTTCGTTCCGGCAGAAGGCGCAGCGAGGGATACGCGGACAAACGAACGTTCGGACCAGGACCACACACGCTTGCATTGGCGCTGCGATGATCGGCCAATGCGATGAAAATGCAAAAATAGTAAAAAGGGCTACTATGCATGAGAACAATGCACGATGATGCAAGGCTGAAGAGGGGTGGGCAGGCAATTTGGCCGGTTGCTAGGACAACGCGCACAAAGCCTTGCAAAAGCCGCAGTGAAGCCTGCCTGCAGCGCATTCGAATGGCAATGCCATGGATATGGCAGGCAGCGTTGCGCGCACAGATATGCAAATTAGATACAGATACAAGAACAACGACAACAACCGCTAGTGCTGGTTGGCAGCCATAAAAAATGGCGTACTGAAAAATCCTTTGTACGTGCGCACACACGCTGACGCGCACACAGGCTGCTCTGCGCGAGAAGGGGTGCCCAGTCGCTATCGTTTTAATTCGAGCGGGCCGCACCAGGTCGCATCCCACCGGGCCGCTGTCGCTGCGAGACGGCTGCTATTTGATATGCGCAGCGTCATAAATAATGTGCAGCCTTTGATTCCGTTGCGTGGCGTTGCATTTGAATTTGGTTGCAAGGCAACGTTGGCAAAAAAAAGTCGTAATAAAATTCGGAAATTCCGGTTTTGTACTTCGCTTGCTTTTAGCATTTCGTGTACAGGCGGAAATGAAAGCAAAGGTTACAATTTTGCGATCTATATCAAAATCAGTTCAGCGCAGGGAAGCACGGTCGGGCACCTTTGCTCAAAGGGAAGGGATGGGGAAGTTGTAATTGAAAGTTGCAGTACGATTGAGTATGAAAAAGGTAGAATGAAGGGAGGTAGAGCGTTAGAGGGTAGGCAGAGAAAATGCTGAGGCAAGTGCTGAGTTTGGCAGGATTATATGCGGAATAAAGGACGACGTAGAATTTTTGAAATAGTTGGCCAGACTTGGAAAGGCCATGAAAGAGTTGTAACAAAATATTTGGAAAATATAATCTTTTCTGAGCTACATTTTTCTGTGTGTTCTGTGGCCAGAAATCTTGGTGGAATTTGCTCTTTGTTTAACTCTTGCAAGAGTTTAGTAAAATATCTAAATTATGCTTGTAAAAGAAAGAAAGAAGCAACAATGTTAGCTTATATACTTTTATAGCAAGGTCAATCTTTAACAATTCTGACAGTCTTCAATCCAATACCCCATAATAAGAATTTTTCCGAATCGGATCAAAACTGATTCTTTTGATATAAAATTTTGCATTTTTTACGCAATTTTCTCAGAATTTTTGAATATATTTCAATGATCGGCTATACACTGAAATAGCTTCATTTCTATGTTAATCCTCACATTTCTAATTAATATGATATGCATTTATTCTCAGAAATGCGTTTCCATGACACTATTTTATTTTTTTACCATCATAACCCCGTTTTAGATTCTAGATAATTGAATGCCTGTTTGTATACTTTCAAGCTATTTTTTGAGAAGCTTAATTTTGGCTTGGCAGCAATCTTTGTTAAAAGTATGTACCTTTAGATTTAAGTTCATTCACATTTTATTTGAATCTTCGCCATACTTAAAAGTGAAAGTCCTTTAATGAGGAGCTGCCGAATTCAAGGTTCTCACAGCGCGTTCAAACAACATCAATCATTAATTTTTTTCTATTTTGTCGTAAACGTGTTAGAATCTTGATACAGATCCCCGCTTTATCGGGAACGTGCACTGCACTAAATTGTAGCCATTAGTGGCCATTGTTGTTGTTCAGCTTTTTGTTGCTGTGTAGCCAGTGAATGCACACGCTAATGATAAAGTAATGATTTCAGTTGAAAGCAAAAATGTAGGAGGAGACGGAAACCTTTTAAAGTTGAATTAAAGCTGAAGGGAACAATCAAGCGAAAAAATCAACGCAGCTACTGCAATTATCTGCAAATACACACGGAAATGAGTGAGGTAGCAGGGAGCTGATCAGGAAGCACGCGTCACTGGTAAAAAGCAAAAAGTGCGAAAGTAGTAAAGGCTGCTGACGGATGCTGACACAGCGCAATTACGTGAGTGCGTACCAAAAATGATTGTTGTTGTTGTTACAGTTGCCGTGAGACTGTATCAGCTTTTAAAGCGCACTTCCGTCTCCGTCTCTGCCTCATCCTGGTTGTTTTGCAAAATCTACCACTACGCAGAGAATAAACGAAGCACGAGTGTCACGAGGGGGGATGTGCAGGGAAAAACACACCCACGGGACGCACGGCCGTCCAGCGGAAATGTGCACGTAAGCCGGCACAATCAAAACTTCATTTCATTTCGTTTCTTTTCATTTCAATGCTAGAGACGCCGCTACACGTACAATCAGTCATTATCGCTGGAAGGGTACGAGTATCTGGCCGATGCATGCGGTGTGTGGTAGCCAGGGTCCAGTTGCGTGCGGCTGAAAGGCTGACATGGTTGAAGTGCTTTTATTGTCTCTGTGCGTTGAATTGATTGCTGGATCTGGAGGAGGCCGTTTGATGGACCTGCTTCAAGTGAAGTCCAAATGTAAAGCCTGTGTATTTCCCTCTGTATTGATCAGGCATTCCTGCCCTGCCTGCAAAAGCCTCAGCTACGTGCCTGAGTGGCAGTTGGAAAAGTGTGAGAAATTCAATTTGTTGCTGCTGCAGCTTCAACGTATGTAAGTGTATGACTGATGACTTTGTGCGAGCAGGCAGATATGCTGAAAGAGCCTTTAAGGGCTGAACATAGATTTTTGAATTTTCTTATGGAAAATGTTCAGTGCCTATTTCTTTTGTTAGGGCAGCATGAGAACAGAACTTTTTATTGCGCGATATTGGTAGATATACCTATAGAAAGATTTTAAAAATATTTGTTCAAACAAAATTTATAAAAATGCTCTATTAATATAAGTTTTCGAAAAATTAGCCTCAATGTGAATTCTTTGATTTCAGGCATGCAATTATTGGAAAAGCGTCGATATACTCAAAGTATCGATACCCAAAATATTGATTCTTAATTGAAAGTTCACTATGCACACCATTGCAGGATACGTAATAATCAGACGTTTTAAATTACTTGAAAATAAGACAACACGACCAAAAATGTAGCCGAAAATCTCTTTAAAGGACAGTGCTTAGCGCCATTTGATGTATACAATTTTGTGATACAATCTTGGTATCGATGTTGGATACGATTGGATAGATACCATTAAAAATTGAGTGCTAGAAAAAAAATCGATAAAATACTTATAACGAATAAAAAAAATTATCGATACGGTATTGTACGATACTATTTGCGTATCTTAACCAGCAATTTCCTGCTGAAATTTAAATTTGACATATAATATAGACACTTAAGTTTTAACTGCTCACTTCTGCATAACATTCATGTCATATATAAGCCAGCAATTCCAACTGAAATTTCCTCTAACCCAGACCTAAGGATGTGCCTCATATAATTTATAGTGCTCAGAATGAGTGCTGAAACCATTAGAAACAAACACTCCACAGCCACTTCCACACACGCCAGATTCTACGCACGCACGGCGTTCGACAAAAGAGCATAATCCATCATAGTGGGATTTGGACGCAGGACGCAGGAGTTGCATTGCACACATATACACATACACGCACACAGCCAAACATATACAAATGTAGAATGTTGCCAACAATTGCACAAAAATAATATAAGACAACAACAACGACTTTTGCTACGGCAACATAGCAATATTGTATAGCTACAACAACAATCTGGCATAAAAGTCTAATCAAAAATGCACATTGATGGCAAATACAATAATCCCAGGCGCACGCACTACACATGCATACATACATATACAATCAGCGATGCATGCGGCAGCCCTACGCATTGTACGCATAACTCATGCAGCAGCAGCAATAGCAACAACAACATCAGCAACATGACTATCATCAGAGTCGTAGCCAGGGGGTGAAGTTAGTGTAAGATACAAACTTAACGATTCCATCAGTGGCTCTTATAAGTTGTTACGGATCTGCATGGAAACGCAAAAACTTGTAAACTTTAAAGCTTTTGTGGCTCTTTTGGTATTGAATTTCCGTAAAAACTTTCTTAGTGGTTTTTTGAGAAATCAGTTTAACAAATGACAAATTCGATTGTAAGAAAAAGTAGGCACTAATTGTTGGAAAGTTTATACATCCAAAGAAATATTAAAATATGTATGTTCTGTGAGTGAGATATCAGATCTAAAATTTTCAATAGTCAAAAACATTTACAAAAACTTTATACTTTCCATTTTGAATAAAGTTTTCCTTCGGCTAAAAGGGTCACAGAAAACGCCTGTTAAAAAGTTTGTTTGGTTTACTCAATTTTAAATGAAACTTTTATAAGTAGTTCTGCTCAGAATATACTTACGCTTAGGAAACAGTTTTTTCTCAAAGTTAGTTATGAGTAGACAAAATTTATATAGCAAAATATATTGCTGATGTTAGTTAATGGAATAAAAGACATTCCTGAATGCACTAGAATTACAGAGTAAATATATAAATTTTGGAAATTTGTAGGCTAGTGTAATTTGTCAGCCCAGTCAGCGCACATTTTCCTACGACCCTGACTATCGTCATTGGACTGATGCACCACTGACAGCCGCCTCACACACATTTCGCAAGCGTCTTGCTTTTAAATCGCCCCTTGCAGCCCCTTGCCAGCTTTCGTCCTTTCTATGGTTCTACTTTTTGACGAGTTCTTTTTGTTGCTCTTCTGCTAATGCAATGCTGCAGCAGCAGCAGCAGCAGGAATGTGCGTGAGTGTATGGAAAATAAGATTATTTTTTTTCCAAATTCCATGTTCACCTTTTGTTATTACTATTGTTGTTGTTGTTGTTTTTGTTGTTGTAGTTGTGATGTTACATTCCTGCCTTTAACAGCAGCATCATCATCAGCAGTCATGCTAGAGACGCTGAATTGGCACAGGGGTGTGTGCGTACATGGAATCCCCCTCTCTATCAGTGCGAGTTATTTTTGTGCGTGCGTACCTTGGCAGAAACCTTTGGCAAGGTCCAAAGTGCAAAACCACCCCTTTGAGCCCCTGCCTGGCGCAAGCATAGGCGTTATATGCATGCCTGCATCTGTATGTGAGTATGTATGTGTGAGAGTGTGTTCAGGGTTGCTGGCAATAGTCGAAATGCCATTCGAATTGAAATTAGAATTTGTGTACTTTTGTTTTTGTCTGTCGATTTGGTTTCTCCTGTGCAGCAGAAGTGTACCTATGCCTGTGAGCAGTGGCTCACGTAGAATTTTTTAAAGGGGGTCAGGGCTTTTAGCTTAAGAAGAGGTGTAGCCATTTATTGAGAAGCCTTTTATGTGTAATATCAGCTGCAAACTGTTTCTGAACGATTTCCAGTGTTAATAAATTTGTGGGTTATATTTTCAAAATTGGGGGCTTACACATCCGAAACCGGCCCTCTTGTGTGACGAAGCATGTGCATGTGCATGCAAGCTGTATGAAAGTATTAAATTGATTTTCCCTAGGGACTTTTCAGTTTTGCTAGCATCAGTTGAGTTGTTTACGGAATATTTTATGAATTGAGTTTGCTGTATTTGAACAACATTTTGTGGCATGATTGCAAGCTAGCATAGTATGTGTGAGGCGTAATCATAATGCGAGCGGCATGATCTTTTAAGAATACACAACACACAAGCTCGTAACATTGGCAAGTACAATTTTAAAGGGCACTTTTAAAATTATGACAAAGAAAATGCATTTATCTATAAATTATATCTGAAAGAGATGAATCCCAATGGATTAACTAGGATTTTATGGAAATATGCAAGAAGGAAAGGAGAAAGCTACCAAATGACATACACTTCTTTGTCATTATCTTCTTTGTATCATGCTTATGCGCATTTCCGATTTTTTTGTATCCATTTAAGCAGTGCCTTAGGGATTTTGTTACTTTTATCTATACAATTTATACAAGTATGTCATATGGTAAACATCTGAATATATAAAAATTTATGCTTAAGCCAAAAGAAATTCGCATTCTTTACCAATATTTGCTTCCATTGGCGTTCGCAGTCGATGAAAAGGGCAGTTTCCCCCCCTAGATAAACGCTTCTAACTCATGCACTAGAAAAATTTTATTAAAAAATTGCTTATTACTTTGTTCATTGTTTGAGCTGAATATTTTGCCTGACTAAAAAAACTTTTTAAATTATTTCATATTAAAGAGGTGGACAAATTTTGGTTTTGCAAGAAAGTAATCGCCAACCGACTCCATGAAATTCTGCATATTCCTCGTTTAACAAAAACTTTTAGTTACCCTTTTGATTTCTTGAATTTTTGAACGATTTTACTTTAACGATTTTGAGCCAACTTTTGTCTGCATAGTAAAAGTTTCGATTCAAATTTAGGTGGCAAAATTATTTCGATTTTAGCTTTTGATTCTGGACTGCTTTAACAATTTTCAGAATTTCGTTTTAAGGGTTCCGTTCCCCTAAAAGGGAAAAAACGGGAACACTTATAAGGTCACTTTTGTTTTGGGAGTGTGTATATAAAACGACCTTATTTTCATCGTAGAAACTTGAAATTTGGCACGAGGTTAGGTATTGATAACCTTAACACATTTTCACTATAAAAAGTTAAGAAATATTTTTAGAAATATTTTTTTATAATTTTTAAAGGTTTTCGGGTCGGACAAAAAAAAATAAAAATATTTTTAAAACATATCGTGTGGGGTATTGTTAGAAAGGGCTACGTTCATAAATTATAAAAAGTTTTTTTTTTTTTATTTTATGTAAACGGGTTAGAAAGATATAGTTAAAAAGGTGAAAAAACAGACCTGTTCCCACATGATCCCATCTGCGCACGCCATTTCTGAACGGAAAATTTTGATAAAATCAGGCTTACTAGGTATTTGATCACGCATGACTGAATGGCTGCCGGTTTTTTCAAATTTATAATTTTTTTAATTTTTTTAAATTTAATATGACCCCCCTCAGAAAAAATTTTTTGTTGTTTATATCGGGTGGGGTACCATTAGAAAGGGCTGTGTCCATAGATTATAGAATGTATTTTTTTTAAATTTTACAGAAACGAGTTAGAAAGATATAGTTAAAAAAACGGACCTGTCCCCACATGATCCCATCTGTACACACCATTTCTGAACCGAAAATTTTGACAAAATCAGGCTTACTAGGTATTTGATCACGCATGACTGAATGGCTGCCCCTTTTTTCGAATTAAAAATTTTATTTTTAATTTAAGATGAGCCCCTCAGAAAATTTTTTTTTTGTTTATATCGAGTGGGGTATCATTAGAAAGGGCTACGTCCATGGATTCCAAACATATTTTTTTTATAATTTTAGGTGAAGTGGTTTCGAAGATATAGCACAAAATGTCGAAAATATGACCATACCCCCCTTGCCTTTCTACATTTCTTAAGCTAAAATTTTGATAAAATCAGAGTTAGTAGGTCTTTAGTCATAGATTACTGGAAAACTGCAACCTTTTTCGACAATTTTGTTTTTCTATTTTTTTACAACCAGACTAAACAAATTTGTTATAAGTTAAATATTATCTTGAACAAAAACTGTGGTTGCAAACAATGGTTGCAGTGGTTTGTTGTTCATAAGAATGTAGAGTCCAACTAGTTATGAAGCCGCTGTAAATCTAAACCTTTAAAAAAGTTGTTCGTTGTAGTCAGTGAGTCCGGCAATTTAAATTAATCTGCAGTTATTTTTTTTTTTTGAGTTTTGGCGGGGATAAAGTATGCAGTTTTACCACCTCTAATATTTTAAACATTTACAAAAGCATAAACCCATAATCAGTGGCGGAAGCATTTCACACATGCCTACATGAAACCCGCCATGACATGTAATTTTGCCGAAAAGTAATTTGTGCCCGAAATGCCGGAGACCTGCTTAGGCATTGAATTATGGTTGCGGCAATTGCTTGACATTTATTCCGGCTGGCATATGGTGCGGCGCTAAATAAACATTAATATAACTTTGGATAACAATGGGCCTGCTTTAAAATATCCCAAGCGTAGCAATAATTTTCCATACACAATACATGCGCACATACACACAGACGCATGCACGAATGTGAAATGCGAGGCACATCAATAAAACCATTGAAAGTGCTTATAAAACTTTTAGTGCCCCTCAGAGCCAGATTCGAAGTTCTCAGATATTGGGGTTGGCGCAAAATGGCACAAAAGCAAGTTCCGAGAAGGAACAAGAAAGGAAAAATTGTTGTCGCTGCAAGATAATGATTGCCTTGGGAATCATTAGGAAGGAAATTTGGAGAAAGAAATATAAATGCAATAAGCAACTGAAATGTGAAAAGAAAATCGCGTAGAAATTGAAGTGGAAGTGAAAGGTAAATGCAACGTCTCACTAAAATTGTATAAATGTGTAAGCGTATATGTGGCTTTGTATCATAGAAGGTATCTTACTGTAGGTAGTGAAGTGGCAGTGCTGGCAAAATGACTTTTTATTGTGATTTAAATCATGTTTCTGACTTCTGATCTCTTTTGCAAAATTGTAAACTACAGAACAAAATATGTTTGGTTTAAAAAAATTAAAACTAAAAATGTGAACTTAAATTTTATAGAAAACTTGAAAACTTTTAAACTATGCCCTGTAATTAGTAAATCTGCTGTTTCAAGACTTCTAGCAACTTTTAAGGGTTCCCTTCCCCTAAAGGGAAAAACGCGAACTCTTATAAGGTCACTTTCGTTTTCGGAAATGTGCGTATTCACATACTGTTTCCATAACATAAATGTATTTTAACTGTAAAAAGTTGAGAAATATTTATAGAGATATTTTTTTTTTCAAAAATGGGAGGTGTAACTGTATATTGTATAGTGTGGGCTATCGTTAGGAAAGGCTACGTCCACAGGATTTGTAGGTGTTTTGTTATATATTACCCACCCCCCCGCGAAAAATTCCCTTAGCAGAAAGTTTTTGTTGTTTATATATTTTAGGGCAGTAACAATTTCTTTCATGAAAAAAGAATTGTCTGTCTCCTTCTTAAAATAACCTTTCGTTTATTTCCTGATGTTTCGGCAAATATTTTGGCTCTGCAAAACCTCTGAAAATCGGTCTAAGAATTTACCAAAATATGAATAATATTAATGCAGAACTTTCATTTATTAAATTCAATATAAAATCCGAACATTTTAGTGCTTTCGAATATTGTCGAAATTCCTACTGCCAACACTACTCAAGAGCATCAAAATCATATTTTTGTATGCGACGACTGAAAAGGCAAGACACGACGCAGTGCGGTGCGGATGAGGAAGTCAGTTCGTGAACACATTTTGACGCCTGTTCAACGTTTCAGCATTCGTTTTGAATAATGCCGCGCCGCATATTTACTTGCCACAAGCGTAAATTATGCAAATTGCAAGCAAAACAATGCACAATCATTTTACATGCTGCCAGGAACAGTTCATTCACTTCAAGCAGCACAATGCAAATGCTGCCAGGGATGCAGTGAATCTAAAATTCAAAATTAGGAAGCAAAAAAAAAAATTGAGAAGACCAACTCAAATGAATTAGCAGCATTGCTGGCGTACAAATACAGCTCGAATGCGAGGCATGACTGCTGCAGGCTGCGCGGGCTTGAGCCAAAGGGGCGCACACCCGATGATGCCCTACCCTACAAGATGTGCTGCTCGTTGGGCAAATATTACAATAAAAAAGTAAAATTACAACGATAAGTGCAAAAGCAGAAAAAATAAAGGACATGCGTTGCAAACATCTGACAGAAAAATCTCGTTTCAACGAACAACAACAACAAGCAAAAACTATTGCAATTGGTGCTGCTGCTGTTGTTGTTGTTGTTGCACGTTCATACGTGGCATACAATTTCAGCTAGTATGAGTACTTGCAACGCGGCTACATAGCAACAAAAACAAGCGGGATGGCAGCCAGCATAGTGTTGTTGTTGCGAGTAGTATGTGAAACAGAAGCAGCGATGAAGGGAAACAAGCGAAAATCAAAAATGTAAAATTTATTGTGCGAGACGTCATTAAATGTCGAGTACACAGAAACTACTCCCGTGCTGCCAGGTTCGGGGATTCGCAGGAAGTCATTAGTGGTTGGGCTGTGTTTGATTGGTGACTGGTGTTGTTGCTTTGTAGCGTGAGTAGTCGGATTGCAGCGTGCTGTATACTGTGGCAGTTGCAGTGGAAGAACACTTGGAGCAGTTATAAAAACAGAGCAGGTCTTCCAAGACTAACAGCACGATGAGATAGCTAGAAGGAGAGAGCTCTTATCGTGACGTGAACGCGACTCTTTTGAATTTGCATTATTGTGTTGTTGGTCAATAATTACAATAATCTCGAAGGCCTGATGAAATTTATTTTAATAGTACATGTAAAATATGGGAGTGTATATCGGAAGCAGAAATGCCAAGTTTCTTTAAACAGCGCGAGTTACATACATAGGACTAGCAAAATGTACAAAAGCCAGAACCAAAATTCCTGAAATTTTATAGGAGAAGCAAAAACTATTATAAAATAGCAGACAGAGCTTTTTTGTATGAGCTACAAAATCATCATTTTTGGCTTTAGGATTCGAATTTTTTTTGAGGAGGTGTATTTTAATATAGGTTACTTGAAACTGTAAAAAACGTGTTTCGTAAAAAATTTTGGTTAGGGCCTTTGTACATTTTGCCAGCGATATGTTAACATATGTCAAGCTATATATTTCATAAAATCAAATTGTATTTATATATATTTATTGAGATATAAACTTTAAAGTTTGGAATTTCTGTTATCCTAACTCTTTGTATACGAAAAGAACTTGTTTTCATATATTTTTTTAAAATAATCGTTCAAAAGGACGACAACATTGCGCGAGTTCATAGCAGTTTTTTTTATATGTACATATTTTATTAAAATGGAATATTTGGAGCCAATATCAGCTTTTGAATTCAATTGATCGGCAGGAATCAGGTTACGAATAACCACAGGCCGTTGCCCACTCGAGTGAATCTATTTGCGAATAAATTGCTGTTCCGTTTGGTTTTGGCTTGTGTCCTTTTTTGTGGCGTTGTTCCATAACGAAAACCGAGAAAGAAGCGAACAATGCTGCTATAATAATGCCAGACAGCAGCGGCAGCATTCCACCCCTAAACACACACACATACACACACTGGGATACATTTGCAGCCAGCAACAAAACAGCACCAGCAGCATCACCAGCAGCAGCAGCGTCACTATCGCCGCACACCATCAGCATTGCCAGCGTACTCACACACACACACACACTGCAGCCAGCAACGCGGTGATTAGATTCAGTTTCAATGAAAATTGAAATCACAGACGAGAGCGGCTGCCAGTGCTGTGAGTGCTCCATGCTGCCCTGCCTGCGCTTATGGCAAACAAAGGCAGCGGCGCGAAACATCCGAAAAACCCGAGCCGAAAGTGCAAAATATTAAAACGGAAAATATTAAGTGCGCTCGTGTGCGTGCTAATGTGTGATTGTGTGTGTCACTACACGCACACATTCATAGCAATATCTTCACAGTGCGATTAACACGAACAACACAAAAACCATTTCGCTGCAGAAAAAAAGACGAAAGAAGCGAGCAAGCGCATCAGAATACAGGACACAGAACACAGGACATGCAGGATACCGCAACGTAGTGGTCGTGGTAGTTCGTGGCTGGTTGTAAGTTCTGTGCGGCTCCTCTCCGCTCCGCTCCGCTCGGCAGCCGCTTGGGCTGCTGTGATGTGCTGTGGTGTGGCGTTCGTGTTTTGCTGCCGTTGTTGACATTTTGCAGTTGTTGCTCTAGTGTGACTTTTTGCTGGTGCCGCACTTCGTCGTCTTGGAGTCACTGGCGCCGTGATTTCTTCGTATTATTGGCGTTGGCATTAATTAAGGATATTAATATACATAAAGTGCGTTTTCCATTAAAAACAAAGCCGTTCTTTTGGAGCATTGCACATAATCATTTTGTGGAAGGTGTAGAGAGGGTGGCACAAGTGGCAGGCAAGTGCAAAAGTGTTTATGCCGGCTGATATCTGTGTTTGTGTGAGTAGCTAGAGGACAGCAATAAAACAAAGGTAAATAAAAAGTAAATTAATATTTTTAATATAGTGAATAATGTAAAATAAATAAATTTATACAAAATCCTTTATTATGACTGCTTCTTTTGCATCATTCCGCGCGCCATCTAGCGGCAGCTCTGCTCATCACAGGGTTGTTTTTTCGCTTTGCGCTAGCGGCCGCTTGTTGGCGCCACTGTCGTTGTTGTCAGGAAGAGCTTTGCCGTGTAGGGGTGGCTCTGCCGCACATATGTCAGCATTTGACGTTTCGCTTTGCATTTGAAAAAAGGACATTCGTTGGTATACAAAAGTCTTGCAAAATTTTGTTATTTTTCGCAGCAAGCAACGCCTGAGCATGGATTCCAGCAACTTGCCTTTTGGATTTGCGCTGCCCGGCCACGCCCATTTGCCCATACCGCCCACAGCGAATATGTTGGGCGTGCATCCAGGACCGACGAGCAGTCCGCCGCAGAGCGTGCCTGGGCGCCGCACGCCACTGGGCTCGGTGGGCTTGGGCGGCTTCTATGCGCAAGGCCTCAGCCTGGCACAGCCCACAGACGAGAACAAGCCGGGACCCAGCGGCGCTCAGAAGTCGCCTACGCCGAACGCCTTGCTTTCGGGTGGCAGCAGCACAATGTCTGTAGGCGCAGCTAACGTCGGTGGCAGCGGGCCCAGCGGCAGCGGTGGCAAGACGAAAAACCGCCAAGGCAAAACTGTGCGGCTGAACATCAATGCACGGTGAAATGAACTAACTAACAAATGTGCACAACTAATTTTAGTTTTTTGTAATATGATTTGCAGCGAACGTCGACGCATGCACGATTTGAATGATGCGCTGGATGAGCTGCGCAGCGTCATACCCTACGCGCATTCACCTTCCGTGCGTAAGCTGTCGAAGATCGCCACTCTGCTGCTGGCCAAGAACTATATACTGATGCAGCAGAACGCCTTGGAGGAGCTGCGCAGGTAGGCGATGTCCTGTCCTTTGAATTAATATAAAACTAATCTTAAACTTCCACAGACTTTTGGCCTACATACAAAGCACCACCGGCGCAGCGCCACTGGATCTGGGCTCCTTCCCAGCGGCGGCCAAACTGCAGGCCTTATTGCAAGGACCACACGAGGAACCGCCAAGTAACAATTAAGTGCTGCAGTATAGCAGTGATAAAGCAATTCGCTCAACCGCAAAACAGTGCCAAAGTTGGAAGCAGGAAAGAAAAGCAATCGAAGATATTTATTAGAAAATGTGTTTGTGTAATCGACACAGAAACAGTCAAATTTCAAAGCCAAAGTCAATTTTATGCTAGTCAGTTTAAGTGATATGATTTTGTCGAACTCTTCTTTTTCGAATATAGAATATGTGAACTTATTATATTTTTATTATAAGTAATATTGTATTTAAATGTTAGCATAGTGTATACTTAATAGGCAGTTTATACAAATGATTTGAAAGTATAATGTAATGATGGGTATTAATTTATGTATGCTTGTGTCTGGCATAATATAGCCGGGAATATAGTATGAAGAGAAATGTTCTAATAAATTCTATAACTATCTATATATCTGTAAGTTGGTCTGCAATTCCGCTAAGGTATTATAGATCAAATAAAGAATTTGTATTCCATTGAATTATCTATAATTTTCACAATGCAATAAATTGAAAGTGACTTTTCGCAATCTTATGCTATCAAATTAGCTTATATCAAAAGATATTCCGAACATTTCCAATGCGAGTGATGACCAAAGCAATAGATTTATACCTATATTTTGAGATTGTATTGAAATCGTAAAAAGCTTATCGTTGAGAAAAGTTACGAGTAGAAAGTTTTGACGAAATTTAATCACACGCTCGCTGACTGCTGTTGACATTACCGACGAAGGCCGAACGACGAGGACCGAACTCCCTCCGTCGACTAACATCGCGATGAGTGCATGAGTGTGCTGTGCGTGTGAAAGCTTTAATAAGCTACGCGTCACTTTGGTCACTGATTCAGCATGATTAATTCATCATTTGAATATTTTCAAATTTTTTCTTGTTGTTTGCATGAACGCACTTTCAAATAATTCGTATATGTGACAGTCATTTAAATATTTTTAAAAAATCTAAACCTGGTGTACTTTAATTTTCAAAATTTACGAAAAGTTTAAGCTTAATTTCCATTACAGTATATGCATTTTATTTCAAAGTAGAATAATGAACATTAAATTCGTCGCATACCGAATCATGTCTGAAATGCAACCACCAACAGTTTTTTCATTAATTTTGTTTGAAGCTTTGGTGTAACTTTAATTAAAACAATTCTTATCAATTTCAAATATGTATTTATATTTACAAAAACAATTGATTTACATTTTGTATACATATATCGCATATATTGCCAGTTTGACTTTTAATCTAAATTATTCATGTAAATTGAAAAATGAAGCTCAAAATAATGAAGAACACTTACATATGTACACGAAAGAAGAAATAAAGGCAATATATACATACATACATACATACACAAAGAATATGCACAGTTTTCAATTAAAGAATTGCTGAGATTTAAATTTTATGTGATAAGGAGGTTTCAAAGCGTCTTTATGGATGCACATACAAACATGTGTGTGTGGTTCTTTGTAGCAATATTTATTTATTTATGGACATAACATAAACATTTACACTATATTATAAATGTTTGGGTCATGCTTTAAGAATTTCAGTTCAAACAAAAATTAGTAGATAGGCCGCACGACTTAGAATGTGTTCCATTAAAATTCATTCACCTTATTTTATAGCGTAGCTCGCATAGCTGGAAAATTGATCAATTTAGTGGAGATCGGATAAATGAAATGTTTCATTTAAACCTAGTGACGATAATTGAACAAAAGTTCATTGATATTTTGCATGAATATATATTTATATATATTTAAAGATTTCAAATCACATTGCATAAATAAGTAGTAAAGTAAGTATTAAAGCCTTAAATATAACATTTTAACTAATTAGAAAGAATAGTTTTTATTCGGACTGACTTGCCAAAGAGAAATGACAATACTTGGTTGTCTATTTCTGTTCTGAAAAAAAGCCCATGTGAGCAATAATTCTAATTCTTTGTTGTTGTACACTTAAAATTGCTTTGTTTCAGAACAGAAATAGACAACTAAGTATTGTCATTTCTCTTTGGCAAGTCAGTCCGAATAAAAACTATTCTTTCTAACATTCAAGCTGCCGAATAAACATAAAACTCGTATAATATTTTAACTAATTCTTGATTGTAGTTGAAACATAGGGTAGATCCTTAGAAGCGAAATTAACAAAAGAATGCTTATAAGTATTAGTAACAACAACAACATCTTTTAGGCGTAGCTTAAGCAGCATAATTTGGGTATCAACTGTTTGTCTAATTAACCGATCCTTTTTGCTTTAAGCGAGTTTAAGTTAAACGGAATGGACAGTAATATATGCAAAATAATTTGCTATGTTTCATCTTTTTAAAATCAACATTTCCTTACTATTTAAGTAATTTTAATTTATGTCATTTCATGATTTAAGTTTTATGATGGCGCCACATACTAGTTCAAAGTCATATAATATTTGATAATCAGAAGCTCAAGTCACAATCAAATAATTGCAACTCATCAATGAAAATGTGATAAGACGTCTCACACACATGCATACAAACTGTTGATGCTTGCCTACGCACAACAACAGTTTCACAGCACTTATTTTGTAGTTGTTGTTGTGGCTCACAAAAAACTACTGCATAGATTAATACTTTTAATTGCGTATGCTACTTAAGTGACGTCAGCGCTGGGCCCAGGTGCTTGCCGGCTTAGTCGGGTATGCCCGAGGAGAGCACTTTGCAGTTGTTCGTGCGGAAGATGCGCTCCTTGAGCGGCAGCTCGCCAATCAAGTAGTCGCGCATTTGTTCGATGGCCTCCTGCGAGTGTCCGGTGCCGTGGAAGGCGAGTGTGGCATCGCGTCCCGCATGATCTATGATCACATCCTCGCCGCCAGGATGCGAGCGCATGAAGCGACTCACATCGTAGACACGGTCGTAGATCACAATCCAGCAGTCGGTGTAGGTGTCATGGTGCGCCACATCGGCAAGTGAGATTTCGGGCAGGCCGCTCGGCAACAGACCCTTGGCGGGCTGCAGCGGAAAGCTCTTGAGTGGCGCATCTGGCGCCTTGCCGCTCGGTGTGGGCATGATGTGCAGCGCCTGCAGCAGACTCGTAATGGTGGTGGACATTCTCACTCTAGCTACACTCTCGATAGCCACGAATTCGATACCACTTTCACTTTGGCTGTTTTATTATTAGTTGCTTTTGATAAGATGCGTTTTAGCTGCTGTACCGTTGGTTTTTTATAGCTTTCCAAGTAGAACATGCGCCAATTGGAGCGCGACTTCTAATAATCTCACTACGCGTTCACTGCTTTTGCATGTATTGTTTGCGTTGCTGTATTTTTGTAAGCGTGTTCTTTGCAATGTGCTCCACTTCGTATTGCTACTTTTCAATGACTGTGATGCATCGCTGCAATCTTAATCTATTTATATCAAGCGCGTTGCACCGCACGGCACTCAAAAAAGCTGTTACACGATCCGATCGATCGCTGCGCCAGAGCGCACTGTCTGGCTGGCAGTTGAGGGCGCGGGGCAGCTGATATTAATGATGGGATACGTTGGGAGGCGGTGCAGTGCGTCAGTGTGGCTGTGTGTAGCTAGCGATCTGTGATCGTGCGCTCGCTCTTCGCAGCTGATGGCAGCTTAAACCAGATCTTCTGCAGTGTCTACGTCGTTTTAAATTACAACTTTATGACTCTATTATAATGTATTGATCACTTGAACTGGCAGTGGGTGCAATATTATGCGTATAATTAATGCCAGCAATTGATAGGAATAGCTGATTACTGGGTGGTGCACGGCAGCATAGAAGTCGATCATTGGACGAGGGTCGGCTGATTCCGATTTGCTTTATATATTTACCTTGAGCTCACACAAGCGTAGCTTGTATGTCGATGGCTGACAAGATGACTGAGATGCAAGAAACTGCCTGAATCCAAGCTTTGATAAACATTTATTTGCTTTATAACGAAGCGAATTGGTAAGAAGCTTAAGAAAGGAAACAATTGAACTTAAATTTTTGTAAAAGATTTTTGTGCGAGAAATCAATTTCTTTGGCGGTGTATAGAAATTTGTCTTATGTGGCTTAGCTAGGAAGTTGGGAAAGATAATCGTTTGAAATAGAATATATGTTTAGTTTACTCACTAAATCAAGGCTCACACTGTTTGCTTATATATATAGATGTATGTACATATGTATGTGTTTTCACTGCGGTTTGTCAGACAAGAAACGTTGCGACTGTTCTTAGAACTATACGCCTATTAAAATGCATAAGTAATGTGCGTATGTATAGGTACGTTGTATTAAATTTCAGGAAAAGAGTAAAATATTTCGAAAATACGGAAATCGGAAACTGGCGATACTTTTGTTGCGCTTTCCGCATAGATTAGAGTTTCTGATAGTGGTTTTAAATAAACGTATGCTTTTTGATGTACGCTTCATTATCTCTTTTGTATAAATGCGCTGTTAAAAAAACATAGGTTCTTTAATATAAATACTTTTGTCATGACGTAAACGAATATCTGTTGGATAAACACAGCACTAAAGATGCGAATCGAAATCTAAATCTCTTGATGTCTATGTAGCTCTAATGGGTTATTCTCTTCTCAGTTAAAATTCGCTTCAAATGATGGATTTTATTGATGCAAAATAGCTCTATAAATCGAAATATATATTCTATAAATCTATGGTTTTGTTGGATAGTGTAAAATGTTTTTATGTAAACTTGAAAAACAGACAAGATGCTCGTCTTATGCAACACTGACAGTTAATTTATTTAATTGAAATCAAGTAAAATTTGATTTAAATCTGATTCAATTCTCACTCAATCAAATGCGTTGCATTTGAATTATTTATTTACGTAATTCGGAATTTGATACACGTTTTGAAAATATTTTGATTTTGCGGACAACAGCGCAAATTACACGTTATCAAAAAAACTGGTAATTGAAATGAGAATAAACTTTTTTTGGAAAACAATTTCGTTTCAGTCCTATTCTGGTGAAGGTCACAAAAGCAAAGTCATTTTGCATCAATTTATAATCTGTAAATAATAATAATTGAAATGGAAATCAATTACGACTGCTACGTTGAGTAAGGCTGTTAGATTTCCTTTTTAAAATTTCAGCCATGCATGACTGTGTGAAATATCGTATCCCAATAGACATTTGCCTTTAATTTCGAATTGTCAGCAACATTTTTCCAAGTGTACTAATAAAGCTTAGCTTTGATAGGATGATTGATAAAGGGTTGGTTATAAATCGAAAGTCTAGAAGCTTTAATTAAAAGAATAATTTGTGATATGACAGGCTATACTTTGATATTAACTATATTTCGATTTGAAAATAGTGCTAAAATCAAGCGAACTTTGCCAACTGGAAATTGTCATTCGCTTCAATGCTTATTGGTATATTTTTGTTTTGACTGCTGGCGACTGCAATTTTGCCACATATTTTCGCTTACGAAAAGTGCAAGCTGTTTATTATTTACAAAATAAATCAATCAAAAATTCGCCACAAAATCAAAAGATCTGATCTGATGAAATTTTATAGTGTAATGACACTATACTAAGATTTCTCTATATGACACTAAAATAAAATGTAATTTTGTCATGTCATCATTTTTACTACAGTCGCTTACAAGGTATACTTTGTCACCCACCCATCTAAATAGTACATAGTAGTGTAGTAGTTACTCTACTTTGCTGCGGTTTTCGTAACTGTTCCGTTTGTAATTGGCGCATGCATTGAAATCTAATCCGTGGACAACACAAATAGAGCTTGACATCTGCTATGACGTCTTGGCTGAAAATGGCACAAGAGAATAATAATAATAATAGCAAATAAAACAGCAATTAAAACGAAACTGAAAATAACATCACAGACAACGAAGTGCGCAAGTGTTGTTGTGGTAATGATGAGGTTTGTGTTTTTTTCCGCTTTGAATGAAAACCACAAATATTTGTTGGAAGAGGAAGTAAAGTCACGTGTCGATAATCTCCATAGTTATGATCAATTTCCGATTTGAGGTCAAAAATCTCTGCAAATGAAAACAAATTATGAGTGTATTTCAATGGAAAAATGGCACCTGAACGCTTAGGCAAATTATTTAATTAGGAAGTCAGCTTACGAAAAGCTTATCAGGTAAGCACAATTATACGTTTGCTTTTTAAATTTCGGTAAACACCGAAGGAAGTTCGCTCATAAACAACCAATTTGACCCCAAAAGTGTTGATCATATTTTCCAGCTAGTTGAAGTTGACTTCTTTTTCTGTTGCTATAATTACCAATTATTGCATTAATGACTACACATACTCAAACAAATGAATACATCAAATAAAACATATTATTTTATGCGTTGAAACAAGAACCGGGTTAGGAATGGCAATACAAGGATTTTGAATTCTCGGTTATCGATAAAATTTTGGTCAGCAAAATTCCAAGATGCCTCAATATTTAAATTCTAAAACTTTTTCCGAACCATTCCTTTCCATTTTGCCCATTATAAAGTAAGTAAGAGTGCCAATAATATACGCTACAATGCATTAATATGGTTGGTATATTCCCAGTGAAATTATTTTGAACTGCACAAAAATGGCACTGTCCAGTTTTGACATCCCCAAGTGGCATGCACGCACTGCTTATAGCTGCTAGTAGTCACGTATTTCAACCTTTAGTGTAACGATGGCTTTGCTCAAGTATGCGCTGAATGCGCTGCTAATTCTCTCGACGCTATGCGGTCTCAATATCTTCGCATTCGATACAGAGATACACAGATTCCACCGAGCTCCGAAGCTGCATACTTGGGCGAAGCTGGTGCATTCGCTGATCACAGTGCCCGCACTGCTATTGGTTCTATTACTCGCAAGAGTAGCATTGAAAAATGCAGTCCACCTGATTGCCGCGAACATGGAAGGCACTGGTGCGCTCTCTGCGATAAGAAACGTAGCAATATGCATGCTAATAATTTCAAAGTATGGGCCGCTGGCCTATGTGGCCTTCATCTGTCTGTGGCGTTGGACTCAATTGCAGGAACTGCTGAATGACTTCGCCAAGGTCTATGATCAGTATGTCGCTTTATTTGGATACAAATTTGAAGCCAACTTGTATGTGGTGGCCATCATTTGCTGCAAGATTGTCGCTATTGATGCCTGGTTTTGGATTCAGATGACCGCAGGGACAAACTACTTCGTGGCGACTTTCGTTTGTATATCGTTGGTGATACCGGGAATTTTGGTGTTTGCTTGCTTCATTAGTTTGACGCTGTTGGTGGCGCTCTTTCGTGGAAGCACTCTGGCGACCACGCAACCCTGGTGGCAAGCACGTTTGCGTTCTGAGCGTGTGTGGAAACTCATTAAGTTCTACAACGCTATATTGCGGCTATGCGGAAAGTTGGAGGCCTACTTAAGGCCCTTCGTTGCAGCACAATTAGCCATGGAAATAATATTGCTTGTGCTATGCTTTAGTGTCGATACGAAAGAGAAAGAGAATGTGGGTGTGCAAGCCGTGTATGGTTTGTATGTCGTGTTTCTAATTTATCCCACATGCCTTTCGAGTTTGTGCCATGACATTGGCACTTATCAGAGAAAGTTAGCCAATGAACTGCTGACACTCGAATGCGAGTATGTGGTTGGCTCATCCAGCAAATTAGTAAGTGCCATTTCATATAAAGTGCATATAAGCCGTCCTTACATTTAGCACAACTAATCCTCTCTTATTGCAATCCAACAGCTGGAACTTTTCTGTTTGCAGAAGAATGTTATTGAAGTGGTAGAATCTCGCTCCTGGAGAGTGCTGCATATACGGCGAGGCTTCGTTTTACGTTTCGTCGATCTGGTTTTTATCAATGTCGTGTATATACATACCATATACATTACCTCGAACTCGTATCACTATAGACGCACTTAACTACTTATACTATGCTGTTTGCGTAAAGTACTACCAGCATGGCTGACGAATTTGCAAATTTCTTAAAAAAATAAGTTTTGATTAAATTGAAGTTTTATAAAAGTCTGAAAATTTAAATTGCCTTGAGGTGAATACCAGATTGGATAGAACTATGTGTAAATCAAAATTTAAAACCTTTTTGCTTTAACCTGCTTTGGAGTGGAGCTATTAATACATACAAATACAGTACCTTACAAAAATATTGCGTAACTTATATTTTACAGAACGAATTTCTAACCCTTTTCTATAATGTATAAGACTTCCGAATATCAGACTATGTGAAAAATTTATTCAATAGGTTTGCTTATCAATGGGTGTAAAAAAATTACATAAATTTTCTGCAAATGCTGTTATCTAGTTCAAAGTCCAGTAATGGTAATGATATTTTTTTGGTGACACTATACTTTGGGCCGATTGTTAAATTTATATATCGAATGAATCAAATTGTCATGCATAATAAAAAATCCATTATTCAAACAAAGTTTAAGAATTGTAATACTTATTTCCATGCCGATTCCGTGCTGTCGAGATAGAGGGGAAACATCAAAAGAAGTTATAAAAGAGAAGCGAATTTAAAAAGATAAAACGTAAAATATGGTAAGAAAATTCGTCGTAAAATTAGGACTAATGGAGCAAGTAAGTGTAATTAAAGACGAAATTCTGGCTAACTGTATTCTTAAACAAAACATGTACATAAGTCCAATTGACCGTTTCTTCGAAGCATAGCACTGCTACATAAGATTACAATCGAGCTCGATTTGTTGTTGTCTTTGCAGGTGATATTGAGGGCTGTTAGTTCGTGCGGAGCCTCTATTCTTCATGTGCTTTTGAAGCGTCTACGGTGATTGTTGCCTAGTGGGTTTCAATTTCAGATTAATATCGTAATGTTGTCAGCCGGTTTTCGCATTGAGTCCACTACACACTTTCAGCTTCTTCTCTTTATGTGTCTGAACATAGCCTTTACACCTGCCGAATTCCAGAGCTCCTTATATCTACTTAATACTATGCAGCTATACTAAACTTCTCCTACATGTAAGCTTCAGATTAAGTTTTTGATATCATACAGTTTAGCATGGCAACCCTATCTTTTTGACTGCCAAAAATGATATGTTTCAAGGCACATTGTCATGGTCAAAACATTGTACATACACACACATATACATATTTGTAGCAGCAGCATTTTGCCAGCATAAGCGTGAGCCATTCATTGCCCTATCAGTGCGGTCTGTTATATTTCCCATGATTTGCTCTTTACTATAGCTGATAAGAGTTCACACCCCTCGCCCATTGCGTACGCGCGAACTTTTAAATCTTTTTTTTATATACTAGTATAAATAGTCATCAAGGTTAATGCATTGCATTGAATTGTAAGGTTTAAGGAAATTGGCGGTAAATATATGAACATCTTTTGTTCGTCTTCGGTTTAATTGATATGCTAGCTGTCAAAAAATATAATGCATTGTTTTTTTCACCTCTATATATTTTTGACAAATAACATGAATTTTCGATAATAGCATTAAAAGAATATTCAAATAATTATATTGATAATAATATGAGAAATAAAGGCATCAATTCAAGTCATGCGTATTTCTGTTTGCGAGATAATTTTATTTGCAAAAAGGCAAAAATTTTACATATGTATATGTATATATTTTTGAAAATCATTTGTTGTTCTTTTGTAAAATTTCATCTTGCGTGTTATCAAATTTGATAGCTGGCAATGCTGCTGAACAAACGCTTGCGATGTAAACAAATCTCATCTACGTAGTGGCTTTCTGGCGCTTTGTTTACATGTGTATACCGTCGCAGAGCTTTCGCATGAGCTTTCTGCCATTTTATACAGTAAACATCAAGCGCAATTTGTTGTTGTAGACGATGTAACTGTGCAAATAGAAGAGCGCCTTTCTGTGTCAATGTGTAGGACAGAACGTGTGTAGAAAACGTGCCAGCCGTTCTAAAGACGAAAGTTCCTGCCACTGACAGCTGTTGCGTGCTAGACATTCTGCTCGAGCTCTGCCCCAGTGGGGTACCGTAAAGGTTGCTTATCCAATTCTACTTTTAATAAACTTGAAAGAAAATCTCTTGACAAATAATTTACTAAACGAAAATTTACTAGTAAACAAATAAAAAATCAACATATTGTATGAGTACTGCAATCCCTCTACAAAGTAGTTTAAAGTCACTCATTCGCATGGACTAAGAAGCCCTCATAGCCCGTGGGCACATAAATTTATGGGCTTATTTATGAAATGCTACGACCATGTTGCTTTGAATCTTTCATCGCTTATGAAAGAAAATATAGTTTTCGCAGAACCAAATCAAGCCGTAGTTATAGAGATAGGGAGAGCTGAGAGAGTAGCTAGCTTCTTCTTCCAGAATCTCGAACAAAAAACGGTGCAAACTCTTTCAATTATTAAGAGCTCTTCAAGCCAAGAAGGTTAGAACTCAGTTGGCCAGATAGAACAACATTTAATTTGTTCGCAGTGCAGCGGAGATTTAGTCATATAATTTCAAAAATTGTTTGCAATAATATATGCATTTAAATCGTCTGTAAGCTCGATTTCTGAAAACTTTAAAAAAAATCGAAAAACTGGCAACTTGTTGTCACTTTCTTTTATTCGATTAGCTCGCCTTCACGGTATGCACTGCCTCTGTAAACTCGCTTCGGTGGCATGCTGTAGGACACATTGTAACGCGCAGCGAGCGTATACAAACCGATAAAAACAGAAGTATAGTATGTGTAAGATTTGCACACCAAATTACAGTTAATATTCTACCTCTGAACTGAAGGGAACACTTCAGCTTGCAGGCGGAGCGCAACAAGGCTCAAATATAAATTTGCATGTGAAATTATAGCAAATAAATACAAAGGATACAAAAGTTCAATTGACTAACTTTTTAATAGCAAAAAATAAGTTACTAAAATTAGCTACTTTTAAAGTCATTTTATGAGTTTAAAATTCACCATCAAATATCAAATAATTCATACAAAAGCTAACATATTGCGGCGCAGCGACTGCAAGGAAGAAGGAGAGCGAGGAAGTGAGGCAGCTTTATTTGGTTTTGCGCTGTTATTTTCATCAGCAGATAACGGGCTTGCGGTTTGTCATTAATTTTGGTAAGTGATATCCCAAAAATGTGCAGATTAATTTTTAACTACAGCTGCCATTAATATGTGCCCATAATTTACATGGATCTGGTAGTGGTGTATGCTTCTGTTGGACCTTTCTGCTTCCTCGCACTAAATCGCTTTGTTGTTGAAGAGGGTTAATGAGTTGACTTAATTGAGTTGCTTGTTGTCAAATCCCTAACTTAGTTCATTTTCAACTTTGACATTTACAAAATTGAACTGCCGTTGAACCCTTCTTGCATCGTTCACACACACTCTGACAAACTTCATAATTGCTCGCTTCAATTTAGCAAACTTTGCAATGCCAACAGCTGTTTACCTGTTAGTCCACTTGGCCTGCCTGGCGCCTGATTGCTTGCTTTTAGCAATTGTTGCAGCTAATGGTGCGTGCCTCAATGTTGTTGTTGTTGCCTTTAATCGCTTGTCGCATGGCAATTGCGTTATTATAATGAATTTTGTGCTTATGCATTTTTTGTACATAATATAAAGCTGTGTTTGTTGTTATTGCCATGTCACGCTGGCACACACAAAAACACACACATGCCAAGTGGGTGTGTCCTGGCGACTTACAACAAGCGGGCGTTTTCCCTCTTTTCTAGTTTGTAGCCAACATTTGCATGCCTCCGGGCTGTATTTGCTGCTTTTCATTTACGCAACGCATTAATCTTGGCTGGGCATTACAGCTGCGGCTTTCTTATGTCTGCTAAGCTACAATATAGGTACCTACACCCGAAAAAATTTTAACTCAAAATTAAGAAAGAAATTTGAAAAACTCTGACATTGGAGAAAATGTTCAGTTCAGTTGGGAATTTTAAACCGTGGCAGCGCTTTGATTCTGAAATTACAGCTACTTTTAGCTTCCCATATTGAATTTTCCCTATTTTCGCAATTTCAAAACTCTGTTTTGGTTTCCGTTTTGTGTCATTTACATTAAAAACTTTTTAGATCAGAGCAATTATGTACGTTTGTTAAACTTTTTTCTTATGATATGCGATCTGAAACTCGAGCTCATTTTACTCTATATTTTACTTCCTATAGGCTTTTCTTCTCCTACTTTTCCTACTTTTTTGCTCACCTTTTATATCAGAGTAGAGACGGTTAAATTTTACGGTTACTGTCCTTAATTGACATATAAAATAAAGACAAATGCGCAAGCCATTACTTCAAAGAAAATTTATTTCCACAAAACACACTAACTCATTTACAATGAAATCATATATAGACGCTAAACTTGATTAAAACTGCAAGAGTCATGATCCGAGCCTACCACTAAAAGACAACGAAATTTATAGTTGTACTTTTACGCACAGATTGGATTTTGAAGAAAACATTTGAAAGTTTAATGAGTTAATAAAATTTTATCCTTGGGGTGTAACCTTCACAAGCCTTGAAGCTTACATTAGTTACACAGTCTATTCAGTCGGTCTTAATTTTCAGCACTAGTTTATTTCTGTAGGTATTTTGTCGGTGCTTTATTCTGACCATCCATTTGCTTTATCTATGTATGTGTGTCTGTCTGTGTGTTGTGTAATTTGCAACAAACCAATTTGTCAGCTTGAATGGCCAACCAGGCACATTTATGGCTTTGCGTAAACTACCGCAATAACAAGCAATTACACCTACAACAACAACAACAAATGCTATAAAAATGTATATATTGTTTCAATGCAGCGACTGCTGTAGCAGGTTCTGCTGTTGTCTTGCCACAATGATAGGCACACTTTTCAATTTGTCAGAAAATCAACAGAAACAAAAGGAAACAATTTCAATTATATTGCAAAATTACTTTTGCTGGAAATGAACCGTCATTCTCGGAAGAGTTTGCTTAACTTTGTTGTCGATTTCCTTTTGAAAAGCCAGCAAGGCTTTGTTGTTGCTTGTTTGGCATGTGTAGGCAAGTGTAATATGGTCGCATTTTAGTCGCTAAGGAATATATGCCGCCTGGTTGTATTTCTTTGAAGCCTTTTTTGCTCCTCAGAGTAAAGTAATATTGTTATTTTATATTATTATTTTTTAATCAAAAAGTTAATCTTTCAAAAGTGAAATTTAAGCTTTTTGTCATTGACATATTTTTCCACTCCCACTCAAAAACTGCTTTGAAATTCTTTAACAAGTTAAATTTAGAAGGTAGAGCATTTTCGCGTGACAGAAAAAAAGGAAGGATCAGTACTGAATTGAAGCGGCTGCTATGAACGCGAAGATTACCTTTCGCCTTAACGTCGTCTTCGTTAAGTCAAGGAATTTAAGGGAAAGCCACGTCAACTTTGATGTGCACATAAACTCGTAAATGAATGGAATGTGGATGGCGAATTCCAAGCATATTTAACAACTTTCGTTGCACACGTTGAAAATTGTTGGCCAAGAAAAGGTGGAAAATCATCTTTTATATGCTTTGCCATAAGAGACAGAAATGAAGTTTTTATTAAAAGAGACGAGCACATTTAAAGCCCTTCCAAAAAACAGTTCGGAATCAGGTGACACCTCTGCCTACAGTGGTTCGAAAACAACTTCTTTGGACTCACAAATTTATCACTGTCCAGTAATTGTTGTAATTTATAGCATGCCATCGAGCCATAAATTCCAATAAAGGCGTCGGCATGTGCGCAACAGGTTTATTGTTGTCTGGCCCAAAGGGAGCGTAGACAATGAAGTAAACAAGGTTCTACAGCTGCAATAGCACAGCCAGAAGCTAGTCGAAGCCCCAAGTTTATTAACATTTTGTACAGCAAAACTTTAGCGGCAAGGAATTACACAAACAAGAGCAATGAATTCTTGCAATTTGATAAACAACACCGGCAGCAGCCATAGGAGGAATGTAAATTATAGGGAGAAGTGGACCTATGTCTGTCAGTTTGGTTGTCTGAGTGCAATTTATTGTGTGTGCTTCTGCATGCGGCTTTGCATATGTGTGTGTGCCACCTGCCAATTGTGGCCAACAATTGTTGCTACTGTCGGTTACAAGTGCATGTGCTGTGTGTGTGTTTGTGTGTGTGCTGCATTCCTTGGTCAATAATGTATTAATATATGCCCATCTGCCTATGTGACAGTAATGCGCTCATGGGGTTTCTATTGTTGCAAATTAATGGGAGGAGTCAAGAAGCCGTCATTCGTTTTTATTGTCAAAAGGACTGAATGATACTGTGATCGAGATCAGAGCTATAAACACAAGACTTTTGTTTTATGATAACCTGATATTTATATGGTAATATCCACAAAATTAAATCAAAATTGGTATACGAATTTTATATTCATTTATTAGTGGTTGTCTACAATTTGTCAAACTAAAATGTGTGCTATATATCTCATACAGCTATCTCGTTTGATAAAATCTAGTTGAAAAAAAACTCTTTGAAATTGTTATAACCGCTCAATTTAATTAACAAAGCGGAAAACGAAAGGCAAACATTCTCAAACCCGCTTTCATCCTTACAGCACTCCTGAAATTTCACTATTTTACTGACAAGTTCACTTTTTTGACAATTGTTTGCCTGTGCTCTGCCTTGTTTTTATTCCTACGGGATCGGTGCCAATATTTTTCGAAAATAGTATAGTCGAAGTCGGTACCGAAATTAATCTGAACACGAATTTAGCATAAATTCAAACTTCATTTGAAATTGAATTTCTGCAAGCAACAAAAATTGGAAACGCGATAGCTACTATAGTTTTCTTTGGGGCTCCAGGGAAAAAAGCTGGTGAATTTATTTCGGTTAAACTGTTTAAAAATTTATTGGAACTGCCAAGAGTAGAAATGTAATAATGGCTGCCACATGTGGCAAGTGTTCGCTAAACCGCAAGCTTGAAATATACCCAAGAGGGGGAGTCATGTTTTTTATTTTGCTTTTGTTAAGGGGCATAAGAGAGAGTCCTTGAATTCGAAATATTTCTGACATTCACCTTGTAGCTTACAAGTCTGCAATTTAAAGAGAAACGAAAAGATTCCATTTTCTTTTTAACAATTCTGAGTGGATATATGTACTTTAAAATAGGCAGAAGTTGGGAGAGGGGTGGGGGGTTGTGTGTTATGTTAGTATTTGCCTTACGCCCTGCCGATCTTATTACAAACGTGAATAAGTTTGCAACAACCGCAAACAAAACCGCCAACTAAAAGGAAAATCATTTATAATTGAAAGCAAACATGACATAATGTGTGATGCACTGCAGCAATATGAGCGGTGATTTGACACCAGACACAAGCGAAATATGGCAGTGAAAATGCTAAAATGCGCTACAGATACTTTTGCTTAACATATTCGCTGTGGTCTAAGCCCTTATCTGGCTAGGAAGCAGATTTTGATGCGCAGTTCGCTGTTAAATCGCAAGATTTATTACGCATCAGCGTTGGAGTGTTGATTAAATGCCACAAATCCTGCTAATGATAGCCAACATGCACACATTTACCGCTGAGCGAGCAAATTAAACGGAAGTCGTGTGTGCGTGCACGTGAGCGGAAGTGACAGACTTAAAGCTTTAAATGTGTGCGATAGCCGCTTATCTCGTACACTTCAAACTTCATATAGACGTACATATATATAAGCACGATATAATTTTAGATGCTGTCGGTGTATAGCTGCCATTCCATTTTGCCTGGCCAAAATTACAGCGATATGAAAAAATATGCGGAAGACACCCCGATGGCGTTTTTAACCTGCAGCGTCGAGTGGCTTAACACGTCGTGAGCGTTTTATATATACATATGTATATGCTTTGTTTATTGCCACGACGGAAATAGCTTGTTAAGTGTTATAGCCAGCGAAAATAGTTCGTCAAAGCAGCTCGGCAGTGTGATTGTCTGAGACAGAGCGAGATAGAATGCAAAAAAGAAAATGCCTCTAACCTAAAAAACAAGCATATTCATTGTCTTTTTAAATAAGCCAACTTTTGCTAACATTTCTGCTTTGAGCGTATTATAATCAACAGGTATTTTTACGCGTGATATAACCTCCGTCCTGTTCCATCCCCCAGTTGGGAAGCTCGCATCAAGCTTGATAATGTTTATGCACATATTTTTCGCAAAGAATGAACAGCCTGAAGGGTTGGAACGTTTGAAGTGGGGGAAGTATATGTACATATTTTATTTGTGCATGATATTTTTCTCTTCTTAAGAGGCACTGTGTGGGCACATAAAATGCCTCGGAGCAGAGGTGACAGCTAGATACATTGTAACTGTAGTCATGTTTACGGTAAATAATGTTATTACATAATTGAAAATGATCCTGATGGTAAGCGAAACCGGGTTTGCTTCGTGTCTTATATGATTTCGACTTAGAGAGAGAGGTCTTAAATGTATACCGACTTCATTTATTACAATTTCATTTTGAAATTTATAATTTTGGAATGTCATCTTAAAGGATTAATATCCATTCTTAAACTCACCAGTTTCATATGATATATGTCTATTCTTAGCTAGAGTTTTATATTGTTAGAAGCAGCTCCCTTGCTACTACATACTTGCTTAAAACTACGGCTTACAGCAAACATTACATTTTTCTTATACGTTTCTGAGACTTCTTGTATAAAAACGGTTTGTATGCAAAGAGTTCCTAAGTATGAGGTAGTGTTTCTCTTTTTCCTTATGAAAGTATTGGTAAAAGTTTTCCAAATTTTGATTAAATGGTATTGCAAACTTCAAGAGTCCTTTTTATTTAGCAACAGAAGTAGAGTATCAGGAGTATATATGTGAATGTTGTTGAAATAAATTATTTAAAATTTGAAAGTACTCGCAGAATTAACTTAAATAAATATCCTTTCAAAGTCAAATAAATAAAATATCAGAATCAGCGTGAATTCTAAGTTTATAAGGGGTTTATTTGCATTATCTTATACCTGGTTACAAAATCGCTCACAAATAGAGGCTTCCTTGACTTCCAAAATTATCATTCTCATAGAAAATCAGTTTTTGGTAATTTTAAATAATGCTGCTTTATAGATCAACAATTTTCACCACAAGAAAACCAACTGCGACGAGTAATTGAGGAAAAACTGTTTAAGTGCTTGCTGCTACGCAAAACCACAAAATTGTAATACGCAAAAACCGCCACTCTCACACATTCACACTCACCCCACGTGGCACTTATCATCATTACTAGAAAATCAATTTCGATAGCGATTGAGTGTCATGATAAAGCCGCCGCATTATGCCGGACCTTCCACGAACAGAATGAGATTAGATTTCTGAAGCATGCTTTTAGGCAAACGCGCCTGTCCGCTTGTGCATACATAATAGTCGTTGTTGTGTGGAATTTTGTGTGTTTGTGTGCGTGGTTGTTGTTGAACTTTGAGGCGAAAAGCAAAATATTTATTCATTTCACTAATTGAGCACGTACGTGAAGACGGACGAATGCACGTACCGATGCCAAAACGGACAAAGGGACACTTTCACAGAAAAAAATGTCAAGTCTTAATTAATCGCAATGAAGTGAACTTTTTGATTTATAAAGTGCTTAAATTGCTTGCAATAATTAATGTGTGTATATGCATGAATGTGTGTGTGTGTGTGTGTGTGTGTGTGAGGCATGAATTGTATTTCTGAACTGTTCGATTGTTGTGTGTAATCGAGCGTGTTTAAATATAATAATATTCCGGTTATGTGCCTGAAAGTATGCTAAACATTTAACAAGAATTTAATGAAGAAAACTCTCGGAGGAAAGCAACTTTATTTGCACTAATGGCGTAATCCTTGGGAAAATTATTTGCTTTTTATTAGACTGAACTCTGGCTTGTCCTTTCCACTAGCGGTAATTATAGATCAAGTGCCTGAAAATATGCTCAATATTTTAAACGTAATAATTAGTAACCAAATGAAATGAAGTGTTGAAAATGCTTTGAAATTGTTGGAATCGTTTTAGTCGAACTCGTCCTTTAAAACTTTTTATTAATTATAAAATAAGTTTCTGTTTATCATCAGTCCCTACAAATTTTGATAATTTAATTTCTGCTTCAGAATAAGCTTTTACTTCTGTCTACGGACGTTTTTCATTCCACTGTTGTGGAATTTATTTTCCAGTCGCTTACAATCCATAATTCACTGTTCTTTCTTGCAGCGCATTCTTACACCTACAACAATGACTATTGACTACTCAGCAAAAACCATGGATGTTGTTATACGCCAAGCGGACATGTCGGAGATATCGCTGGCACAGGTGGGCATTTATGCGTCCATTTCATTTCTGGTGGTCACTGTCATGGCTGTCGTCTTCTATGTGTCCTGTTCGAAACGGTATCGTCTGAATTGGTTTGAGAAAAATCTGCTGGAATCGGCCAGAGAAAGGGAGGACGTTGTACAGAGGTAAGCTTGCATGCCCGTTGTTGGGACGAAAGCTTCTTTCATGTTAAACACTGCCCACAGTCGCGAAGCTTTGGTAGGTGGCGCTGCTGGCTACAATGTGGACAACATCAGCGAGTGCTCACGCTCCATTCGCAAGGGCAGCAACGGCAGTCCCACATCCATCAACAACGACGATGCCACCTTTTGGGTGCCACCAGCGAAGACGGTGCAGCAGCAGGTTTCAACATCTGCCGATGAGTCGCCACCGCCCACACCCACCTCACCCACTGGCAGTCTCAAATCGAACACGCTCTCCATGTCCTCCACAGGTTCGGTGCCCATAGCGCGCTCCGATAAACATGTTGTGCTCGGCATGCATCCCACCAGACCCAAGGTATCATCCATGAATGCCAAGCTGGATCACACCAAAATCGATATGGCGCTCTATAGAAGTGTAAGTGCAGTTCAGTAAAATTGTAGTACATTTTTAAATGACGGCATCTTCCTATTTTGCGTAGAGCTCTCTGCATAAGGGTGGCAACGCTCCACCGCAGGCAAGTGAGGATGCACGCGGCAGCATTAACGTGAGCATACTCTACGATTCCATAGCTGGCATACTCTCCGTGCGTCTCATCGAGGCAAGGAATCTACAGCCACGTGACTTCAGTGGCACCGCCGATCCCTACGCCAAGGTGCGTTTGTTGCCGGAGAAGAAGAACTTCTGGCAGACGCGCATACACAAGAAGACGCTGAATCCAAGTGAGTAATGACTGAAAGAAGAGGGAAGAGTATTTAAATCTTACACTCACTCTCTTCCTACATGCAGTTTTCGATGAGGACTTCGTCTTCGAGGAGAACGCGAACGTCATTGACAAACGCACCATTGAAATATTGCTCTACGATTTCGATGCATATTCCCGGCATGTGTGCATTGGCGGCGCACAAATAGCGCTGTGCAGCTTGGATCTGTCCGAGAAGGTGAAACTGTGGACGCCATTGGGCTCTTGCGCCGAGCAGGTAAACTAACCTTCAACTCACACACACACATAACAGCTCATTACTGATATGCACAGGACATGAAGGTGGATTTGGGCGATGTTATGGTCTCGCTGGCCTATCTGCCCTCCGCCGAACGGCTCACAGTGGTGCTTATAAAGGCGCGCAATTTGCGCATTGTCGACGACTCGCGCAACTCTTCCGATCCCTATGTGAAAGTGGCGCTGCTTGTGGCTGGCAAGAAGTTCAAGAAACGCAAAACGGGCGTGGCCAGAAACACCGTTAATCCCGTATACAATGAGGCGCTCACCTTCGATGTGAACAAGGAGACGCTGAAGAACGCCATCATTGAGTTTACCGTGGTACACGACGGTCTCTTGGGTGAGTGGTCTTCTTGCAAGTTCTTCCTCTTCTTTGGAGCATTTCATAAGTATTATTTCCATTGAAATAGGTTCCAGTGAGATTTTAGGACGCGCGTTCATAGGCAACTCCGCCGAAGTGCGCATGGATGAGAAGCTATTCTTCGAGGAAATGTTTCGTTCCAAGAACGCCACCGCACAGTGGGTGCCTCTACAGGATGCTAACAACATACGTGCCACAGCCGGTGCACAGCAGGCAGCAGCTGCCGGAAACTAAGCGCGCTGGCGTGTGGCAATTTGGGCTTTTAGTTAACAGTATTTGGCCGACAGCGGCCACTACAGCGGCATGTTAATGCCATGTTAAGCGGCAGTGCTGTCGGGCCTTTAGCGCTGTTGTTGTACAGCTGCGTAGCAGGCAGCCGAGCAGCAACTGTTGCTGACAGTTATACATTTGAATTGGCTTTGCAGGGATGTATGAAAACGATTTTTCCATTTTATTAATATACGTACTTAGTATAAAAATTTACTATAATAATAAATTTTGATCTTAGAAATAGTCAAATATTTATTGCGTGTGCTTTTTAAGCAGACATTTTTTCGAATTCATTGCATACGCCGACCAACATTTTTTGCAAACACTTTTTACAGCACGCTTCGCCACATAGTCACATGGTCTATTATTATTATACAAGTACTCGTTTAGTGACAAGAATGTACACATATTATAAATGTATGTCATAAGCTAAAGAATTGAATGTCGAAATGTACCTAAATGTTTATCGATTAACGTCAGAACCTTCCAAATGAAATGTATTATGTAGATTGAAAGCAGCTATTATATACAATGTATGAATTACTTATCAGTATGTTAGACATGCGTATACCATGAGTTTGTATGCACATTTGTGTAAGTATACCAGCTGTGTGCTGTTTCAATATCCACGTAAAATCTGAACGTATACCTGGCAGCTTTTAAAAGCGCCCACGATGATGTATGTTTTTTTTTATGAACATAAAATAATTAACTACTAAAAACTTGTAAACACATCCAAAGCGTTTCATTATGTACTGGCTTACATATTTTATAATTAAAAATAAATATTTACCAACAAGAACAAAAAATTGTTGTCCTTAACTGCCTCCTGCTTCATATTTGTTGACCAAAACATAATCATATAGACTAGCTTGTCAAAGACATACCACGTTTTATTTCATGAAATAATGTACAAAAGTTGGCAGGCAACACATGCCCATATCTGCTACTCGGCGCGTCCCTGCTTTTTAGTAGATTTTTTAAATTTTCGAAGTAGTTTTTCAAGAGCAGAAGTACTGTTCAATATGCTTCCATGGACCTCAATCCACGTGTTCCTGCTTTTTTATTGTATTCTCTTAATCTCAAAGTGAGCGATACATGCCTATTAATGTAGCTCAGTATATCCCTGCTCCTCTATGCATATTCTAAAAAATTTTGCATTAGCTCTCTGTAAATGCATACCTGCAATCTATAATGTTCCTCCATTTATTCATAATTTTTGCATATTCATACCTTTGTTCCTTTGCCTGTCGTCTTATATACAGTTTTGCATATAAATGCTTGTACGCTAGTTTTGTACGAGTCTCCAGTCCATGACTGTGCTGTAAATCAGAATTATGCCAACTAAAACTTTACACTATTTGAAGACAATGCACCAGATCAATTTAATAATGTATTCATTTCTTCATTTCTCCTTCTTCACTAAAATACATCTTGTTCCAATGTTCCGTGCTATGTATATAGTTTCTGTCTTGCTTGTGCTTCATGTCTTCATGTGTATGTCAACATTTAATTTATTCATTATTCTGTCCATCATCTGCAACGTTCCCTCCTTTGCAGTGTAGTGCATTCTGTATGCCATCTACACTCCTTCTCTTCCTTTCAGTGATATACACCGCTTTTTCTATTTCGTGTCTTAAACTGTTGTGCAGCTGCCCATCTTAAATGCATGCCTCTGGCTTCCAGAACATCAGCTCGTCTACCGTCAAATTTGTCCTGTATTTATCTTCTCATGCACTTTCAATCAAAAAGTGCTTTCATTCAATTTAACCATTGTGAAGCCATTTTTCGCAACGTTCAACCGAGGCAGCAGCACAAGCCACCAACACGGCTAACTGTCATCATACACGTACACGCTTACACACATGCGTACGCACAAAGCGGAACTCGCGCACCCGGAACGAACCGAAGCTTGCACTCAACGGCGACTTGGCACAGGATGACGGCGACGGCGAGGGCGAGGGCGACCCCTGCGACCGTACTGCCAGCGACCTTTGACCAGAATGCAGAGTCGTTCTTAAATGCAACTCACGTGCGAACGCAGCTGCGGATAGTGCTGACGAAAGCGGCCAAGCGGAAGCTCCATTTTTAGCTGCGCCAGCAACAACACCGCAAGTCGTTGTCCTTGCAGTGCGTTGCGCATCAGCAACGGCTTTTAAGTAATTTTACAAAATCATTTATATTGGCGAAAAATGTGTGTGCGCGCTTGTGCCAAAGACTTGGATTAGCCAGCTGCTAGCAAGGGAAGCAGGGGAAGAGCAAAAAGACCAAAGAACATTTACGTTGGCACTTTTTTATTGTTGGATACAACTAACAACTTTTTTTTCAATTTACAATTTCACCAATCAACTTGTGCTTTGGGTGCTGTTGTATGTGTGCTTTCGCGTGTGTGCGTGACTGGCAACTCCTGTTGCACGCATATTCAAGCGGAAAATTGCCGTTCGTCAAAGCATTAAATGCCACTGTTCCATCTATCTTTCCACTTTCGTCGCTCAATGACAGTTGGCAGTGTGTTGGCAGCAGCGTTTGCAGAACTCCGGCATGTCCTGCTGCTATTGTAGCACGGATTTCAATTGAGAGTATTTTCCAAATGCACTTTTCCACTTGGAAATTCAACTGACCGCAAGGGATGAATAGCTTCGTCGTGATCCTAGATTTCTGGCGTATCTCTCGAAATGATTTTTCTGATTTTTCGGTCGTTTTCTAGAATAAGTTCAATTTTGCAGGGTAGCACTAAAGTACTTCGCAAGGTGTCTAAAAACTGGATTTGAAAATATTCGTTCTTACTTAATTAGTTGGTCCTAAATTCAGAATCTGTCATCGTTGGCCTTTGTGTTGCTTCTGGGACTTGTATTGTGAAGACCTTGTGCTACCATTTGCCAAATCTCAAACACTTCAACAAATTCAATCAGTTTCTTTTTCTTTGCTCTCTGTTTTCTCAGCCATGAACATCGATGACGCCGCTGTTTTTGGCAGCTTTCTATTCAAGTCACACCCATCTCGTGCGCTACACTCTGCAGTCATCCACTGGTCAGCTTTTTTGTTTGGGTCAACGGAGTCGATTTAACCTCAGCAGCATGATGCTGTGAATTTATCTACACACCATTTTTATGTGGTTTTTGCTAGAATGTTGCAAAGGATTCTTACTCTATTAGGAAGTTTTTGCTGGTTGTTGTTGTTTATGTAGGTAATTGCTTGTGTGAGTGTGTAGTGCCTTAATGGTTGTATAGTGTATGGTAAGTATTGCTGAATCAGTTTCCGCTGAGAAAATAAATTTACGCTTAAATTTAAAGCGTGTTGTTAAGGTGTTGGTGTAGTTATGGTAGTATATGTGTTTGCAGAGGTGTTAGTGCGTGTGTTGTGATTATGTGCATATGTAAGTTATTGTGCAAAACAATCGCCATGCCAATATGCCATTAATACATCTGCTATTTCAATAGAATATATGCATCTAAGCATGAACAACATTGTTGTTATAATTCCCTGCGTGTTATTACACACAATTAGTTCTTCCTTTTATGTATATTTCAATAGCAATAAGCTTTGTTGTTATTGTTTGGTTCGCCTGAAACGTTGCAATATACATACACACTTACAAATAAAGACCGATTAGTAACGGTATCGAAAGCAGAATCGAAATTGAAATTCGAGTTTATCAATGTAGAGTTATAATTGGAATGTATTGCACTTCTGAATGTCAATATATATTTTTAGAAATATGTAAAATGCAACTGCTGTTTTATATTTGCCTGAAATTCAAATCCGAACCGAATGAAAGTTCATTTAAGTAGTATCTTTCAATCCTATTACAAAGCAAACACAAGCACAGCACTAATACACACACGTGCAATTTGCGGTCATTTAAAATTATATTACAACGCAACCCTCATCGATTTTAACCGCACTTACAATTACATGGCGTGTGAGGCTTATTAACATTGCATGAAGCCTACTTTCAGGCGTACGCCTTCTCTAAGGGTGAGATTACACACAACACATGGGAAATGAATGCATTCGAGTGGAGCCTCAGAGCAATGCTGGCTGGCTGTGGCATTGAGGGCTGACATTTAATAAATTGCAGCAATTTGCTGGCAAATGTGTGCAATTCGTGTAGACTAATTTAAAATTTTAACTTTTATTAATATAATTTGCGAGTTTGGTGCGGTTGAACGGCACAAAGTGGGGAGAGAGGAGCAGCGAAGATTTAAGCAAATCGTATGTCTGGTGTGCCAGCCAAGTGGGAAACTCCCTTAGTGGAAGCGCCTTTATGGTAAGAACTGTGCTTGCCGGTCGAGAAGCGTAGACGGAAAAGGGAAACTGTGAGTGTAGCTAAAATGGCAAATATATTTGTGAAAAGGTGGGGAGTTGGCTTATTAGCGTAGTTGCATTTGAAAGATTAACTTACAGCAGTTCATTTTAAATTTATATCTTGAAAATGCAACTATTGAAACATGCTCTCCGCCAATCCCGCATCTTCTTAGGCACTTTTCCGTAAGAAATAACAACTCTTTGACTGCAGGAGTGCGGCTGGAATCCTCACAACGCCGCTGCCGCTCAGCAACATGCTATAGGTAATAAATGCAAAGATTTCGATATAAGCTCTAGAATAAACATAATTAAAACTTGCCCCCCTTGCCACACTCCTTTTTAATACGCAACGCAACAACACTTAAGCAAATTTATGTCAAGCTCCGGCAAAAAGTTTTGCGCCAGAAATTTTCTTTGAGTCGTATTGACATTCCTGAAAAGCGCTCGCAACGTGGCAGGCAACTGCTGAAGAACTGCGGCAGCAGTAGAGCTGATGCTGTGAATAGTTGGGCACCAATGAAGGACCTACAGCAAGAAGTGGCAGGAGCAAGAAGGTAACTTCCTTGCTACTACTTCAAAGCTCAAGCAACCCACTTGAATTCCAAATAAGAGTGGGCGACTAATAAAGCGCGGTGAGTTTGGCTTAGAAGCCGGTGCTGGCGGCAAATCTCAGCAGCTCTTCGACATACTGAGTTTATTAAGCGGCACGCAACAAACTGGCACGTTTGCAACACGCACACGCAAGCACCACACAGAATGAAGTGTGCTCATGTTTGGCAAAATTCAGATGCCATCTGTGTGTGTGTGTGTGTGTGTGTGTGTGTGTGTGTGTGTGTGTGTGTGTGTGTGTGTGTGTGTGTGTGTGTGTGTGAGCGTCTAGAGCAAGCCTTCTGTACGAAGTCAGTTCCGAAAGGCTTTCGCAATCCTGTGATACTCGAACTTACTAATATTATCTTAATTCTGGTTGCAGATTTCGTATACAAGGAAGGAAGGCTAAAGGAAAGCTACATGAAATTTTTATAAAAAATAAAAGATATTTCGAAATATTATTGTAAGCTAAACTACTTGATTTTCACTACTACTTGTTCAGACATAATACTTGTTTCTTATTTAAGGACGAACAAAAGAAGGTTTTTTTGCTCTTCTTTATGGCAAAATAGTTATACTCTAGTTGTATTTTAGGATGACATAAAAAAAATGTTCATTTTGACTAACAAAAGAGATATCCTAGAGCACTCCAATAAGAGGTATAATGGAGCGCATCTCTGCAATGACATGCTTTGTTAAAACGGCTTACATACATAGTACGAGCCTTGGAACAATCAGGGGTAATCCTCTGTTTCACAAACGGGGAAGCAGTCGTAGGTTTATACAACTTTCTCTTGGCTAGTAACGAAATCTCGAGATTTTAGAGATGCTATTGATGGAATTTTATGGGATTTTTTCTTTATTTTCATGCCGAATTTTTAATTTTTTCGACTTCATTTTTTAGTAGGCAAGAAAAATCAATACTTTGAAGTTTAATGGGATTTCTTTATACTAACCTTAAACTGATATTGAATTTTGTATCTTTTTGAACTTCTTTCGACTTTTATTAAGATTAAAATGCTGATTGAATTCAATATATGTCATTAAAAAATTGCAACATAAAAAACTTTGAGGGCAAAAAAGCGACAATATTAGCGGTTACTAATTTTCATGTTCTAAATATACTACGTATTCCATATGGCCTTGAAGTTAACCAGTTGAAAAAAAAGCTATCCAGTATGCATGCTGGAGGCATGCCTAGGAAGGTCAGCAGGCGTGCTCGCCTCCATACCCGCTTGCATCTTTTTTCTATAGGCATGTCCTAAGACGGCATGCCTGCCAAATGAACTGCCGTAGCAGCAATGCTGCATGCATCTCATGGAAGTGATGTGGCAGGTCAGATATGAAAAAAATAATTAAAAAATAAAGAAATTCTTTTTTCCATTCTAGTTTCGGAGAATTGCCAATTCATCGCAAGAAGTGGCGCCGCGCAAAGAAATACATAATTTGAAAACAAATTCTCTTTATATTAGATTTTATATACATATGTATGTACCTCTATTACATTTTATGTGCCTTGACTGAGAATTGAACCCGGGCCTCCCGTATAAGCAACCAAGTGGCTCATTCACTGATCCAACGTGACGCGTAGGCTTTGGTTGCTTAAAATTAACCAGAATGAGAAAATTTTTAAAATTTCTAAAAATATACTTTTGAAATTGACAACAAAATTTTAACCTGCCACATCCCTTCCATCGGCATGCCTTCCTTGTTTTTCAACTGGGTAACTGGGTAACTACGCCAACTTTTGAAGATGTAGAAAACCTCAATATTTATATGCATATATTAAAAATTACAAGCGATACTGTTCAAGTCCAGTGTGGCCCAGCAATGGGAGATAGACTCAATTGAGGGCTTAAGTTTGCGGGTTTGACAGCCCTCGGTTATGCAAAGGAGGAGCTGTGCGTGCGCAGTCGAACGAGCGGGATTAAATGAGGTGTCTGTGCGGGTTAAGGCGTAATTACTTATTTGTGTCACGTGCAATTTATAGTGTCAAGAATGGCAGATAGGTTGGCGAGGGGAGCGAAGGGGAAGCGCAGGAATATAAAGTTCCTGACTGCAAATGTCAAAAGGAGGGCGGGCGGCAAGTGGGCGTGGGTAGCTGCAGCTTGATACACAGGAAGCAGCCGGGCTTACGCGAATCCTAAGGCACACAACACGCACGCCCGCACACACACATGCATACAAATCTGAAGCATGTAGTGAGCGCTGAGTATTTGTGTTGGCATCTTCTATGCTATTCGCATAACGGTAGTAGCAGCGTAACTAGGTGACTGTCACAAGCTTCCGGATGCCAATGAACATGCACACACACACACTCACACATGCATGCTAGCGTGTTTGTGTTGCTGTATAGGCGTGTGAATTGTCAGACGCAAATGCAAGTTGTTGCTCAGGCCACGCCAGCAGCTGCTGTTGTCGCTGACATGCACCATCGACGCTGCCGCCGATGACAGCATGTGTCAGCAGCAATAATATTCGCAGAGTGAGCGGCAGCGTGGAGCTAAAAATCACGACAAACTTCATGAAAAGGATTGCAAGCAAGCAAATAAATATATGCACATGCTGCGGTGTCGTGCTGCACCTGACAGCTCACTTCCTCACCTCCTCACTTGCCCACTTCATGTAGATGGAGCGATGTGCAAGTGTGTGTGTTTGTATGTCACTTGTTTAGATGGAAATTATAGCTGGGAACACGGCAGAAATCATGTATCCTTCACTGCGCTTGTGTATCACATGTTAGCTATGTGTATGTGTGTGTGTGTAGAGAGATCGTTGCTAAGCTTTGGCAGGAAGCAACTGACATACGCACACATTGAATGCTGGCAGCCTCGAGCCGGCACGGGTAACATGATATACCAGAGACACTCTCATCCCACCGCACTCTGGACCATGTCAACCCATAGTGTAACGCACCACAACACGCCCTGCCTCACTTCGCCCATTTTACAAATATTGATTTAATAGAATAATTTTGTGGCAAAAGTGTTAATAGCTTTATTGCTTTTATAAACAAAGTTAGACATTGCCACAAAAATTGTGAGTTGAGAAGAAAGTTTTAAGCAATTCTCGGCAATTATAAATATACCTTCAAAGAACTGTTAAAAACTGAATACCTTTTTTTAATGTTTCACAAAAGTTTTGTTTTTGACAAGAAACGCTTCACTGACGCTTGATATTCATTTATGATATTACTTTATTAGCAAAAAATCGACCATTTCAATAAGTATTCTCTTATTTAACTTGGTTAACACTTTTAGATATAGCCACTTCGCATGTTGTTTTTTGTGGATTTCAGAAAAGAAATCTGTCAATTACTCGACAATTGCAGCGTTTAACCGCAATTAATAATGACAACGAGCTTGCAAATAGCTTGCTGCCACACACAAACACACAACAACACGCTGCTAGTTGCATTTGTCATATTGTTCCTTGTCAGCATGAATTAGTGCTGCGCTGTTTGCAATTGTTACGACAGCGCAAATTAATTAATTAAACAACGAACACTAAATTTAACAAAAAACCATATAAATTCAATTTAAATAATTAAATTCCAGGTATTAAAAGTATGTGCTATATGATCGTAATTGAAGTGTTTAATTAATTACGCTGATACTTACCTACTCACAGTTTTAATGGGTGCTTAAGCGAGCTGGAGTGTTTTTTCGGTAATCGAAGCTGGAATATAGTAAATTTTAGTAATTTTTTTAACCAATAAAATTTATTAAATATTTGGTTCCATTGGAAAATTGGAGGCCAATCAAAAATGAGATGCAGAGGTGAAAATCCAGCCACTGCAGACATAAAGTACAACTAAATTGTATGAGTTTATTCTAGATAGTTTTAGATTGCGGAAATTTAATGAAAATACAGATTGCAGATCCTCTGAAATTTAAGATGTTTGATTTCGTTTTAAAGTTCTATGAAGCTATGGTACAACAGTCGTTTCAAGGCCGCGGAGACTAGGAGACTGAATTCTTCAAGAAAATACACCCATCTTCGAAGCTCTGAAGCGCACAACTCGATATGACACAAGATTGGGGCTCTGTCAGTTATCTTATTGTTTATTTCGAATTGAAATAATATAATCAATTGCCCCCTTATGAATATGGCTATTGGAATAATGGGCCGAAGTCGAGCTACATCCAACGGCTATCTATTGTCTGGCGCCTTTGCTTCGCACGTGCCTTGTTCACTTTGAAATATAAATCATAAAGATATTTTATAGCCTTAAATTTCCACCGGAATTGCAAATTTTCTGGGCAAAAATGTAATGCGATAGTTTTGTTCTGTGTGCTTTAATCTCGTTACGCATACATTTCCGTTATGGTATTATATGAGAAGGGTCTAACACCAACAGCAAAAGCCACAGCAGCAGCAGACACATATAATACAAACATATACAAACACACACCGACAGCGACAGCGACACCATGCAAACGGCCAACAACCACACAAGGACAATTTCCGCTTGAACAACGCTCGCCAAACGGAATTCATAAACAAAATTCAAACCGACACAAGAGCCGGAAGTGGAAGCATTTAGTGGCGTAGGCGAATGTCAAAGTGTGAGTGTGTGTGCCTGTGTGTGAAGGCGGGGTCGGCATAGTGTCGTTTGAGGCACTGTAAAGCATGGCAGCGTTAGTAGTAGTAGTGTAAGTCTACTCTTTGTTGTTGTTGTTATTGTTGATATTGCCGGCTGACGTTTTCAATTTTGAATGTGCGCGCCGAAAATGAAAAAAAAATTTACGAAGTGAGTGCAAAAAAACCTCGATAGCTATATTAGAATTTTTATCATCTGAGCATTTTTTGGCTGTTATTATTTTTTGTGTGTGGGGCAGGGAATATGACTTGAAATTATGCGCGCTGGTTGTGGCAAGAAATATTCATGGTGCAAAAATATGCCGCACAATGGAATATGCAGTAAACTGACTTGCATAGCAGGGGCGTTGATAGGCAGGGGGTGTGGTATTTTGTCAGAAAGAGAGAGCGACTTTGGCACATGCCACTTTGTCTATTTGTTGTTTGTGTTGGCGCTGGCAGTTAATACAAATTTATGCATGTAATTTGCATTGTATCAGTATTTATTCGTGATGGTGTTACTACATCTGTCTGTCTGTCTGTATGTTTGAGTGTGATTGTGTGCGGCTGTGTGAGTTTTTGCAACCACTAGCGACTTTTGCAATATTTCGTACTAATTTGGAATCGCTCGTGCGGCAGAGAGCAGCACGAGTTGCCTACACGCTGAAAATGAAGACAGAAAAATTTTTGGTTCTAAATATTAACTAAAATTATGTGGGAAGCTACTAATATATTAGTTAAAATACTATCGCATTTAGACTTCTAGCACTAGCTCTCTAAAAAGTCAATTGTGAGGCATAGGATCTCGCGTTAAATTAGCATTTTTTTGATATTCTTATTTGCTTTCTGAATTCTTTTGCGTTTACTAATGGAGAAAAAGTAGCCAGAAAAAATTCGAAAGAAAATTAAAAAGTCGCAATCATAATATCGCTCCAGAGAAAAAATGTTATGTAGTTTTTCATAGACCTTTCCGTTTTATTTACATAAATAATTTTAAATATATAGAATAAATATATAGCGCTTTGAAATCAATTCCAAACATTTCCTTACTTTTGATGATTTGAAAAATAAATTTAGTCAGATTTCTATTTTCCATTATTTCCCATATTTATTTATGATGCCGTGAATTATATTCATTAATATGAATTTTTTTTAAACTTAGCCCTATTCTAATATTACAGTTACAATTGATTGCCATTTCAGATTTTGTGATATAGGAATAGAAAATATTGAACTCTGATTTTTTGCACTCTCGGCATCATATTTTTTTTCAAGTGTATTAAATCATTTCGTATCGGTCGGTCGTTCTGTCTAGCTTGTTTGAATTTATTAAAAAATATTCGAGCTACAGTTTTTGCGCGCATTGTTGTTGTTGTTGTTTGCCTGTTTGTTCCGTTGTCAATTTATGCTTTATTATGCTTGCTGCTATGCAAATTATTTGTGTGCTGGGAAAATCTCTTGGCGCGAGGCCTGTGGCGTCTTTTTTGCAATTCCTTTTGAACGCGCTCCTCGTTGCGCTGGGGATGAGCAGTCATATTGACAAATTGCTTGCTTTTTTAAGATTTGCTTTATGGAAACGTATATCCATCGGCATATTAGATTTGTGGCTGCAAAGTAAACGAATTCACTCAAATTTAATAAGGCGGCAGGAGAACTTGCTACAAAATGTGGCGAGTTCATCAAATGCAATAGTTGGACTGCGTCGTGAAAGGCCATCAACCGCTGTTAGCATTTAAGGGAAGGAATACTTTCACACACACACATATACAGCAAAGGATAATGTTCAACAGACGGAAAATAGTGCAATTAGCAAATCGTTGCACATTTTGTGCATATGCAATAATTTAATTACATTAAAGGCCACTGAAACCGCCAACAAGAATTCTGAGTATGCATTCTGCCCTGCTGGAAATTTTGACTGACTGAAATTGTGTTGACTAACCGTTTCAATAGTTATTTTTAGTTTTGTACGGTGTAACTAAATCCTATATTAAGACACTTGAAATTGATTGACATTGCCTTTTTCTTTTGAAGGCACTTGATCTTTCGCTCAGTTAATTTAGACAAAAGATTTGCATGGAAAAATCAAATTTATTTGAATACAATTGTTTAATTGGTGAGCATTTTAAAACTCGCTTGAAGTGAAGGTCATATAGATAACATCAGCTATGACATGCAAAATATACTGGTACTTTTTCAAAATTTTTGATAATTTACCAAATGTTTTTGAGTTTGCATTAATCTTTCAATACTGACATCTTTAAAATACACCTAGTAATATAGATACTTAGAGCAAGATAAAAGTTGGTATTCGAAAAATATAATATAGTAGGTAATATAATGCAAATTTTTTCAAAAATAGCGATTGATCCGATTCCAGATGGGATTACACAATTTTACAGCTGGGCTGAGCATGCATCTTGTTAGAGAGATTAATTAGTCACAGATTATAGCACACGCATGTGAATTATACATATACACGTACACAAATAAACAGTCAGAGATATCAGTGGCATCTATACACACACCCAAGGAGCTACATCTTTAACGCTACGCCTCGTTCTTCACCTCAATTGACCACAAACTCAATTAGAATGTGTTGATAGCGTTGCTTAAGTGGCGAGCAGCTGCCGTGATTATGAGCTTCTGCTGCTTGGCGTAGACAAACACATGCTCATTAGTGCTGCGTAATTGTGGAGTACCCATACACCAGGTACTCCACACTAATTGCTGTCTCATGCTGAGCAGCTTACCGGGCAGACATTTCTTTAAATATATGCAAGTACAACTACATTGAAACTTTTTCATAATAAAATTTCATTAAATTAAAGTTTATTCATAACAAAATTTTTACTAAAATTCTTATGAGTTTTGTCTTTAGCACTGTCTTTTTGCACTTTTAGCACTGTCTTTTTATAAATATAATCAATTGTATTTACTTATACATATTGCAGCACAAACAACAGATTCAAACTTTACAATGAGAAATGAATTGAATCAAAAATATTGAGAAATATCGAAACCCCTGTTTAACCCCTGCTACACACACGTATTAAATTAATTGTGCCTTCGTTTCAGTGTGTAGGTTGAACGCTCAAAATAAACCTTATACAATCTCAATACATTAAGGATTGCTTCCTTCAGTTAGTAAGCACTTTTACTAAAATTCCCCCTTGTTCATTCATCCTTAAATTCATTTCCCAATCTCAGATTGTAGCTGGCATTCATTTAATCTACTGTAATTAACCTACCTTAGCACACAAATTGTACAATACACACACAATAGTACCACACACCTACACATACATACAATTGCTCTTCAGTGTAGCAGCACTAAAGTGTGAACTGTCTGCCAGCTCCTGCTGCTGCATAGTGTGTGCGCAGTGGATGAGCATTTGGCCCGCTTGAGGAGCATTCACATTTCATGGCACATACTCATGAAAAGACGTTCCCCCTCCTTGCCCCTTTGCGACAAGGTTACAGCAATTCATGGCAAATGGGGTGCTCACTGCAGTAGACTAACAAGAAGAGGCGTCCAGTGAGTACACCTCGAGTGCGGATGTATTTGATGTGCGCCAAGACTCGGTGTGTGTGTGTGTGTGTGTGTCTGCTCGCCTGCTTGTGTCGAAATGCATATTTAATGTGAATGTGAATTATTATCATTTACCGCTGCCTTTGTGGCAAGTGTTAAAATCAATTTTTCACTTTAGGCTGTGTCGTAAAAGGATAACGGCAAATCGGCAAGTGATTTTTAGTCGTGGGTATATGCTATATACATGCAATATATAGCACTGAGTGCATGTGGAGTTGCCTTAGCATGTCAAAAGCAGAGGCGTATTTATGAGCTGTATGAGATGCCTATAAAGATATTTTTCAGTGCTATTTTCGATAAAGAACTACTTTCGTGTTAAAACGATGAAGATGAGCACAACTGAAGCTCAGCAGCAGGAGTGTAAAGAGGCAAATAAGCATGAAGAAAAGTTTGGTGAAAATGAAAATTTATTAAGGAATGAGAATTTTGCATTTTTTCATAAATGTTTGCAAGTGTGTGTATGTACATATAACAAGCTGACAGTTTGCAAGTATTTGCGCTTCTAGGCAGCTGCAGACAAACTCATATGCACGCATATGTGACATTGATTTATTGGTTATGAAAGGATTTATGTGAATTAAAATTTTTCTAGTAGATTGGAAGTCTGCCTTTAATTCTTTCTTTTGTAATTTTCGTCCAGCAAAGTGGAATTTTGAGTCAGATTTCAAATGTAAGTCAAGACGATATTTATAATTTTATCAATATTGTTGTTGTTGGCTTGGATAGATTTAGCAGCCATGCATATGAAGTTTGTCTATCTACCTGTCTTTCTCTGTTATAAGTATTGAATAAGTTTGAAAATATTATATTTTCCTGCAATTTTTAAATACCGAAATACCGATACTAAAAGCTTTTCTAAGCCGGCATTTCGGATTCGGTAATATTGAATTCGAGAAAGTGACTCTTGAATAAATAGTTCGCCTGAAAAGAAACTGTAATCAAACAATCAAACAATTTAATATCAAAGAAATATGTATATCAAACATATACTACGAAAATTTACGGAAACTGATGTATGCCTTTGGAATTGTAGGAAATTTAACGAATTTTCCAGTCACATTCTTGTTATCCACTTCATTCGCATTCGCATACAGGCTTTTACTTAGCTCATGTACTCACACACATACATTCTACTGCTAACACATGCAAACATGCGAGTACATTCTCGCACTCTAATGGCATTTTGGCTGCAATGTGAGTTGCATTGATTTTGTTTGTTGGCTTACACTTCAACAAAATGTGAGTGCCTAGTTTTCCTTTTTTTTGGTTTTAAAACAACAGCAGCTCAGTGGCGATTTCTGCTTCCACAGTGCACTTTCAAAGCTTAAAGTACATATGTGGTAAAAATAATAGCTGTGAATATATGAACAGTATAAATACAAAAGCAAGCTATCGGATTTGAAGACTATGGTTTATAATAATTATATGAATAGCCAAGGTGATATAATGACAAAATTTTTGAATAAATTTTGTATCATAATAAAAATTACACTGCCACTGTTTATAAATTAGTAAATTATAGGCAGTTCATCACTTGAAAGTTTATAGAAACATATCTTGGACTTACTTTTGCCATTTAGCAAAGTCAACAAAATGTGTTCCTGTATGAAACTAAACTGATTTTAAGCGCATAAGTACAACCACATTTCGAATTTGATTTTACCTTCTCATATAACTGCTATTGTTTTGATCGCAGCTGTACTTTTGTAGGTAAACATATTCGATAAAATTTTATTTCCATAAATTTTTACTCCTTTTTAAAAATTCCCGTTATTTCCGCTTTTAAATTTTCCTCTATAGCTACAAAACAAACACACGTCTAATTTATTGTGCACTGACAAATCATCAGGCTCTCAGCAAAGTGCTCTTTTTCTCTTTCAAATTACGAAGAAAGGCAACCATGATAAAGCACATTAATATAGCAACCAACAACAGAGCAACAACAACAACAACAAGCACTACAGTCACAAAAGCAATGCAAATAAGTGAAAGCATTTACATTTCTTTTCAACGTTCAAGCCAAATTTTAAAAAGTAAGCGAATATGCTCGAGGACAATAGCAAGTAAGCTAAATATAGAGATTCACCTACACAATTACACGCAGACACATAAATACACACATATACACATGAAAGTTATACAAAGCGGCAGCAGCTCGAACGTGTGCAAATAAAATGAAATGCATCGAGTTGGCGCTTCTGGCGCTTCTGAAAGCAGCACAGAAATAAAAACCGTTATCAGCAAGCAAACACTCACACACACAGACACATACTTATATACAAATATATGCACAACTTCACGTGAAGTTCGAAAGGATTCACAATATTAAATGCGAATTTGCAGCAACGCAAATTCTACTGTCAAGGATAACGGCTCGCACAAAAGCAGAAAAGGAAGATGTCGCAGCCAAAGCCACAGCGAAAAATGAAAGGACAATTTGCGAGCAACTTGCTTGGAGTTGCAATGCCAACGGCAATATTATCAGAGTGCGATGCAGTAAAAACGAATCGACTACAGCAAACAAAGGAAGAAGCCAGAAGCCATGGCAAAAGTAACGATTCAAAGTATGTTTACGTGGCACGCCAGAAAATGCATCTGTGTGTTTGTGTGTGTGTCTGCAAGCGTGTTTTTATTTCGCCAAAAGTGTGCATTACATTGTGAAAGTATTGCATGAGAGCCATGATTTAATTGATTTTGACTTTTTTACCAGTGAAGATCGAATTCCGAAGAAGAGCACAATACTGCCAAAATTTTGGATTATACTTAGTAAAGATTTCAGCGTTGCTCTATATAGTTGCTTTTTTCCAATCAAAGCTTTATTGAAGAGGAAGAGAAACAAATTGTGCATTTCTTTAAAGGAACACCTCACACTTTTACTTTAAAAATATCTTTAAACATTTAAATTAGATTTTCAAAAGTTTAAAACGATCAGATTTGGTTCAGAACTGTAGATATTTGAATTCTATAAAAAATTACAGATAATAATTGAAGGTAGTTTCGAGGCAGGTGGAAAGGTCAGCAAAATCTTTAAACGTGTTTTGTATCAAACACCATATTTTGGCTGATAAATTCAAATGTCATTATTCATTTGACTTAAGTATGTACATTTATTGAGATTGAAAGATTTAATTTTTATTATCAACAGGTATTATTCAATGTATAATTTGTTTGATATTTAGATTATTCGATTTTTGGTTTGAAATTTAATCATAGCCGTGAAATTGAAATAGTCTCTATAGAGTCTAGAGATATGTGAGCCAATCTATTGTTCAGAAACCATCTTAAACTAAAGTTGCAGAAGTAGCAACTAAATCTTTTCAAAAAGTATTCTTTACAAAAGAATTAACAAAGTGTAAATTTCATAACAAATTTCTGTTGGATTACTTATTCAATAAACTATATAACAATTTCACAACAAAAATACGCCAAAAATACAATATTTTTTTAAGCGCATGCATGCACGAAATATTTTACCCGTTACTTACACACAAAAATACATACACATATACATACATACGCGTTCAGCAGTGCATATTAACGATAATTTAATGCAAAATATCAATAACGCGCATAAAGCTGCTGGTGTGTGTATGTGTATGCGTTGGTGTAGGCATACACGCTCACACAAACTTTGTGCATACCCTGTTGGAAATCAAGAGATCGACGATAAAGCAATCAATAAGTAAAAGTTTTCGATTTGGAATTTAGAATTTGCAATCGGGAACTTACCTTTTTGCGTTTGGAACATTCCGAAGAGTATTTGAGATTTTCGGACTTACAGTTGAACTATCTGAAGTGCATTTGAAATTTTCGCAATCACAGTTGAATTATGTGAAGTATGTTCAAAATTAGTGGAAGTGCATTTGAAATTCCTGAGGTACATTTGGTATTTTCGAACTTTGGAAGCGATCGCCTTGCATTTTAACAACATATTTTTATAAAGCTGTCATTAAAAGCTTCTATGGTCTGGTCAGCGAAGAACAACCATCATTATCATAGTAATACAAAAAGGCTTCGATTCATTTCCAATTGGGTACCTGCGCATTACAACATGTCAACTTTGTGCGTGCATTGAAAATTTATTGTTAACCAAAAAAAAACATTTAAGTGTGCACGTTATTCATATTTAATGTCATGCCAGCGAGGAGTTTACGCCTTTTTCGCACTTTTTCTCGCCTGACAATTTATGAGCATTGAATTGTCGCCTTGGAAAAAGAAGGCCCGCCGGCATAAATACACAAATTGGCGCAAACACACATACGCGTACGCATGTGCACATAAAAAAGAAGAAAGAAGCAGAAATCTCAGAATTGCCTATAAAAAAAAGTAATTTTTCATAAATTAAATTTCGCTTTTCAGTTGAAGTGAAAAAGAAGCTATACCGCCAGCGACACAACAATGAGAGCGGGATATGTATGAAAGAAAGGGGAAGGGAGGAAAGAAAAAGTAATGCAAAGTGGAGCAGGCGCGCTAGTGATGCCTTTTGAAATGTATTTCGTTCTGCTCTGCTTGATTTAAATATATTTTTCAATTTATGCAACTACGCACATCGACACATACATACATGCATACATATATACGTACATATGTATCTCAAGCCACAGAAAGTACAATTTACATATGCAAAAATTTAATTTCGTCCTTTGGCAGGTGCAGCTGCAAATATAAGACGGCACAAAGCAATGTCGCTTCGCAAATAAGTTAAGTCACATTTCAGCAGCATTTTCGAACTGACGCCCGCTGCCATACACTTTGGCCTGCGTGTGTGTGTGTGTGTGTGTGCGATTTTCCTGCTGTTTGTCCTGTATCAGCATCTTTCAATCTATCCATTGGGGGATTATACCGTTTTATTGGTGTCGACGTGTTGGTTTTGCATAAATGCTACGCGCTTTCTTTCGGTGTGTCTGTGTCGGTGTGCCTGTTTGTGTGTGTCTGCTGGTGTTTTTGAGTGGCGTTCTTTATGGACTTTGGCACATAATAAAATTATTTATTGCATTATAAAATGCAAATAATTATTTTCATTTGCACTTTACAAAACCGAAATTGAATGAGATTCGCAAAGTGTTTGGCATGCATGTATAGGTAGGCACAAACACTCTCACTCACACCTAGATACAACAACAAATGTAAGCATGTGCATTTGTAGCAATTTACGTAATGTTCAATTCAATTGAAGCGATCAGTTTGTGTAGAATTTATTTTGTAAGCGGCAAAAGCAATAATTTCAAAGCAGCCTGCCAGTGTATGCGTGTGGTTGCCATTTGTTTATATAACTCTGTGTGTTTGTGCAACAGACCATTGCTGGCATGCAACGTGCCATTTGAATGTTTAATGTGCGTGTGTGGAAAAGAGTTCAATTCGCCTTAATGGCTATGAAAGAAAACAGATTTGCTGTGGGCGTGCATAATTCCAATATAATTACAGTTTTATCTATTAAAAGAGCTCTCCTATTTATATTTATTATGTTTTTTCAAAGAAAAATATTTAATTGCATTTGGCATATCTGGAAGCAGTGCTTGGTTTGCATTTGCAGCTGAAGAAGAAGAACTCAAAGGGTAATCAGAATAGAATAGTGCGTCTGCTGTTGCCATGGCAGGTTATTACATATGCTCTTAAAATTTTAGAAGCTATATTCCGGCGGAAGTATCTGTTAGAATCAGATTATACGACAGCTCGGTTTGTACGTTATTTGAAGTTGCCTTAGATATGTAGGTACACTGTATGTGTTCCTCTTGTCATTAGGAAATTTCTTGAAAAACAAGTATTGTTAGTGCTGGCTCATACATACAGAATATATAGACATGCATTAGAGCTAACTTATGTACTCCTCTAGTCTTTAGGAAGTCCATTAGAAGAAATATATTTTAGTGTTGGCTTATATATAAGGAATATAAAGACATGCTATTGCTCTGGGAGTTAGTCTATCAGTAATAATATAGTCATATTCTGAATGCTTTTGCCGTGAATAATAAAGATTCCAAATCGTCGATGCAGTTTAAAAAGCAACATAATTAACTGCTATATATTTAACTTAATATGAAATTGAAAGCAACGCTAGAAGCAACTTCGATATCAAACATTTATTTTCTGTCAATATTAAAAGGAGAATAATGCTATAAAAGAAGCTTGATAAGAGACTTGATATTGATTTGATGTCAAGTAATAAAGAAATCTCATTCGTATCAGCTTTATTCTGTTTGTTTCCCTTTTTTGAAATTAAATTGTCTTTATAGTTTTTCCAGCTTCGACACAGCAGACCTCAGTAGTGCTTGTAAAGTGTTTATCAGTCTGCAGCAATTTCAAGTATACTTCTACGCACAATTTTCCATGCTTTTAATCCTCTTGCAATGAATGCTTCAATTTGTGCTTCCACACACCGCATGCTAAGCTCCATCTAATGCCATTGAAGTTTTGCCTGTATGAAGTGTTTGAAATCGGCATGGGCGTATCTATAATTTACGGGCACCCTGCAGACACTAGATGTTTCATAAGCATATCGATTGAAATTTTTTTTGCATTGAGAAATCATGAATAGTAGATATCACTTCCTTTTATACATGTATAAGATTAAAGCTCTGACATATTTTTGACGAATTTGTATCCTTCTACAACTTAAAAGAAATCTGACTACGCAACTGAATGACAGCATCATTAATTAAGGCATTAAATGCTAAGCAATGTGATGAAAGGATTGACTCACGTTTATGCACTGGAAATTAAGAAGTTTTCCAGTACCGAGATAAGAAGGAGAACGTTGTGACGTCTGTTAAAATACATACTAAAACGACTTGAAGTGCAGTTAAAATGTGTTAAGCATTAAAAGAAAGTGCTTGCAAGCGCATTAAAATGCGAATGAATATGGTGAAAAGTATGCATAAAAGCAAAGCAGGCACTTCTACCGTACTCACACACACACACACACACCAGAGAAATACACGAGTGCAGATTTTCACAGTCAATTTTGTAAGTGTGTGTGCGAGATAAAAGAGTTAACTTAAGCTTACACTCAAGATAAACATTAAAAGGTATAAGGAACTTGGCAATAATAAAAATAACAACAACTACAATGAAAAATGCCAAGAGCAACAACATACAACAATAAAGCATAACCGCAAACGTTGTGCAAATTAATGAGGTTGCCATATTGAAGCATAAAATAAAGTAAAAGTGCAACTTGTTCTGAACTATTCGAGCTTGAGTAATTTTTGTTGTTGTTGTAATAATAGCGCAAGGATGTGCACACACACACACACACTCGCAGAAGCGAGCTGTAGTGCTGTTTCGAGTGATGCTATGGCAAGTGGCAAGCGTTGATAATAATTTAGTTATTAAAGCAAATGCATGTGGGCGTGTGAATGAGTGTTAGGTTGTTGGTGTGGGTGTGTGTAATGTGATATAACGCAAATGCGAGCATTGCATAAATTATGGCATCACCCAACAACCACAGGGAGCGCAACCGCAGCAACAGCAGCTGGCACTACTGCCAACTTCATTGCCTGTCTCATCGTCAGCTTGTCATCATAATCATAAGGAGCTGAAGCGAATTCCAGCGCTTGGTTGTGTGCGTTGCTGAGAAATGGTGGCATGTGCATGTAAAATTGCTGGTAGCTTTTGGAGTTGCTACCATGGAAATACAAGTTAGTAATGTTAACAAATAATTAGTTACCATAACTAAATAATATGTAAAGGAAATGTTTTTTCTGGTTGATGAAATAAAAAAATTTTTAAATTCTGCTATTGAAGTATTTTTTGAGTGCATCTGCGAATGTGTTTTTGTACATGGTTTGTGTATAAGGATTACTGTGGCTTAAGTTGTATGTGTATATGTGCACTGCTTATGCATGATAAAAATGAATTATTATGCGAGCAGTGAAAACTTTCTTATTTCCTTAATTCCATGTATAACAGGAATAGGTTTGATTTACGTATTTTGATAATCCTCCTTCTGTGATTGGATGTCGAACCGGCAGGATGCAAATGAAACAATTCCAAAAAGCCTTTAATCCAAAAAACCTTTACTTAATTCCCTCAGGATTAAATTCAGAATTTTAGGAAACACCACAACGCTTTTTCATAATAAATTCAAGTGTCAACCCTTTTACGGACAGATCAATCAAATCAGTGCGAACAACAACAATAGCAACCACATCAGCAAATCGCGGACAGGCTGCCTCAAAACCAACAAAGTCCCAAAATTAATGCTTAAATTAGGAGTAACGCAGCGTCACGCCCCACCTGCCTTCCGCCGTGGCAGCTTTCATCGTGCCACTTACTGTCATGCTCCAGAAAAAGAGGCAGTGGCCGGGCTACGCATAACCACACCAAATTAGAATACAAAAGCAATATGCATGTGCAGAGGAAGCGCTTGTCCTACATTCTAAATCTCCCAACTCCCCCACTTGCAACCGCAGAGAAGGAGCAACAACGCACACAACAAACCGAAACGAAATCAGAGCGGCGCACAGAGACGCATCCCTGAATTATTCATGAAGTACACGAGGCGGCATTTGTAACAGGGCTGGACAGCAGCAAATGTCCTACAGTAGCCGCTGCAGCAGCAAACACTACACCAATAACAAGATTCACAACAATAACAAGAATGCTGATAAGCGAAGCAGAAGTGATGAAAATTAGAGACGTCGCCATCAGAACCACAACACTGCCATACAATAGCATTTATTGCGCACACTTTCACACAAACACGTACAGAAAGAAGACACGCACACTCACATAACAATTAAAAACAAGTAAGGAAGTATCAGTCGGGTTTCACCGACAGAGTAATACCCTACACCATGTTCCCAAGTGGGGTGATAATTCACTGAAATTGTGGGTGCATTTTATTTCCAATCTACATAGTGGGCCGACCACGCCCTTTTTTGGCAGACCACAAGATATACTTAATAGGACTATATATGCCAAATATTGATGCTCTGACAGGTGTACAACAGATGTGATCGGCATAGTTATTTTACTGCCCCCATGGTGAACGGACCATGCCCATTTTTGGAGAATTAAAAGATATTCATACCAGGAACGAAGTAACCAAATCTAGTTCCTCTGGTGTATATATTATGGAAGTTAAGAGGATTTTTCGTTTATCGCTTATATAGTGGGCGGACCACGCCCATTTTCTTGTATGGTATCTAGGACCTATATATCAACTTGGGAACCGAATTTCATTCATTTATATTCGTAACTAGTCAATTGGGAGCCATTTTACCGGAAAAATTTTTCCGCCTATATAGTGGGCGGACCACGCCCATTTTTTCGTATGACATAGATGACCGCCCCCTTAACTTGAATACCAAGTATTATTCTTTTCAATGAGTAATTAGACAAATTACAGCAATTTGATCGCAAACAAGTAAGGAAGTATCAGTCGGGTTTCACCGACAGAGTAATACCCTACACCATGTTCCCAAGTGGGGTGATAATTCACTGAAATTGTGGGTGCATTTGATTTACAACCTACATAGTGGGCGGACCACGCCCATTTTTGGCAGACTATAAGATATACCTAATAGGACTATACATGCCAAATATTGATGCTCTGGCGGGTGTACAACAGATGTTAACGGCATATTTATTTTACTGCCCCCATGGTGGGCGGACCACGCCCATTTCTGGAGAATCAAAAGATATTCCTACCAGGAATGAAGTAACCAAATCTGGACTCTCTGGTGTATATATTATGGAAGTTAAGAAGATTTTTTGTTTATCGCCTATATAGTGGGCGGACCACGCCCATTTTCTTGTATGGCATCTAAGACCTATATATCAACTTGGGAACCGAATTTCATTCATTTATATTCGTAACTAGTCAATTGGGAACCATTTTACCGAAAAAATTTTGCCGGCTATATAGTGGGCGGATCACGCCCATTTTTTCCTGAGATATAGAAGACCTACCTCTTAACTTGAATACCAAGTATTAATCTTTTCCATGAGTAATTACACAAATTATAGCCATTTTACCGAAAAAAATCCGAGGTAGTGGGACTTACAGACCCGTTGTGGGCGTGTCCTTCGGGTAATTTGAATAATTTTAACACTTTACCTAACCCGAGGTTCACTGTAACTGTATACCAAATTTGGTCCAAATTGAACAACTCCTTCTTTCTTTTTTTTGCATACACGCAGACAGACAGACAGACAGACAGACAGACAGACAGACAGACAGACAGACAGACAGACAGACAGACAGACGGACAGACGGACAGACGGACAACCGGAAATGAAAAGAGAAAGTGTTTCTGATCATTTCTATATACTTATGTCTATACCTAGGACGGCTCCTTTAATGCGTTACAATTTTGGCACAAAGTTATTATACCCTATTACCATAGGTGTAGGGTATAAAAACCCGAGGTAGAGGGACTTTTAGGCCCATTGGGGGCGTACCCTTCTACCGATTTGAATAATTTTAACACTTTACCTAACCCGAAGTTCACTGTGATTGTGTACCAAATTTGGTCCAAATCGGACAACTCCTTCTTTCTTTTTTTTGCGTACACGCAGACAGACAGACAGACAGACAGACAGACAGACAGACAGACAGACAGACGGACAGACGGACAACCGGAAATGAAAAGAGAAAGTGTTTCTGATCATTTCTATGTATATACTTATGTCTATACCTAGGAAGGCTCCTTTAATGCGTTACAATTTTGGCACAAAGTTATTATACCCTATTACCATAGGTGTAGGGTATAATGATGCAGTTCACCGCAACGAATTGATCGGATGCGTGGCCAAGAATGTATCCGGCTTCGGGCGTGTGTTCATCGTTTTGCTTTTGCCTTTTTGCTTGTGCTTGTTACCTGATTCTGACTCTTCGCCTGAACTGCTGCCGCTCCGTCAAGCTGTCTTCTTCTCGGTTATCTGCCCATCTGTCTGTCTGTCTTTATACCCTACACCTATGGTAATCTATATATATAACAAGTAAGGAAGCAATCAGTCGGGTTTCACCGACAGAGTAATACCCTACACCATGTTCCCAAGGGGGGTGATAATTCACTGAAATTGTGGGCGTATTTGAATTACAATCTACATAGTGAGCGGACCACGCCCATTTTTGGCAGACTTCAAGATATACCTAATAGGACTATACATGCCAAATATTGATGCTCTGACAGGTGTACACCAGATGTTATCGGCATATTTATTTTACTGCCCCCATGGTGGGCGGACCACGCCCATTTCTGGAGAATTAAAAGATATTCCTACCAGGAACGAAGTAACCAAATCTGAACTCTCTGGTGTATATATTATGGAAGTTAAGAGGATTTTTTGTTTATCGCCTATATAGTGGGCGGACCACGCCCATTTTCTTGTATGGCATCTAAGACCTATATATCAACTTGGGAACCGATTTTCATTCATTTATATTCGTAACTAGTCAATTGGGAGCCATTTTACCGAAAAAATTTTACCGGCTATATAGTGGGCGGACCACGCCCATTTTTTCCTGAGATATAGAAGACCTACCTCTTAACTTGAATACCAAGTATTATTCTTTTCCATGAGTAATTACACAAATTATAGCAATTTAATCGAAAAAAACCCGAGGTAGTGGGACTTATAGGTCCATTGGGGGCGTATCCTTTGACCGATTTGAATAATTTTAACACTTTACCTAACCCGAGGTTCAGTGTGACTGTGTACCAAATTTGGCCCAAATCGGACAACTCCTTCTTTCTCTTTTTTGCGTACACGCAGACGGACAGACAGACAGACAGACGGACAGACGGACAGACGGACAACCGGAAATCAAAAGAGAAAGTGATTCTGATCATTTCTATATACTTATGTCTATACCTAGGACCGCTCCTTTAATGCGTTACAATTTTCGCACAAAGTTATTATACCCTATTACCATAGGTGTAGGGTATAAAAATCAAAAAATGTATGTATGTATGTATGTATGTATGTATGTATGTATGTATGTATGTATGTATGTATGTATGTATGTATGTTCGGAGTTGCGTTCCAAACCGCTTGATCGATCATAACCAAATTTGGCACATAGACTATAGATGTTCCAAGGATGGTTATAGGCTATAAAAATTTTGATACATCAAGAGGGCGTGGCACCGCCCATACAAACCAAATTGTTTACATCGAATAGCTTTGGAACTAAAAGTCGTGCAGCATTGAAATTTCGTATGCAGTCGCCTCTTGGATGTGTCGTCCCACTGGTAAAATTGTATGGGCGTAGGATAAGGGGCGTGGCACTTTTTTATCAACTCCAGATTTGTGTATAACTTTAGAACTACACATCACACATCAATGAAACTCGGTAGGAACTTACTACATATCCATATCCTTCTACTGAGAAAATAAGGGGGCACTGAATAAGGGGGCGTGGCACCCCCCATACAAACAAAATTTTTGATCTCGATTAGCCTTGGAACTAAAGGTCGTGCAGCATTGAAATTTCGTATGCAGTCGCCTCTTGGATGTGTCGTCCCACTGGTAAAATTTTATGGGCGTAGGACAGGGGCGTGGCACTTTTCAATCAACTTCACATTTGGGTATTACTTTAGAACTATACATCATACATAAACGAAACTCGGCAAGAACTGACACCATATCCGTATCCTTGAACTGGGAAAATGGGACGGGCATTGGATAAGAGGCGTGGAACCACCCGTACAAACCAAATCATTGATATCGAATAGCTTTGGAACTAAAAGTCGCGCAGTATTGAAGTTCCGTATGCAAGCACCTCTTCACATTACGTACTTTTATAAGAGCGCGGGGTGAAACCCGCGGGTAACAGCTAGTAGGGTATAATAACTTTGTGCCAAAATTGTAACGCATTAAAGGAGCCTTCCTAGGTATAGACATAAGTATATAGAAATGATCAGAAACACTTTCTCTTTTCATTTCCGGTTGTCCGTCTGTCCGTCTGTCTGTCTGTCTGTCTGTCTGTCCGTCTGCGTGTTCGGAAAAAATAGAAAGAAGTAGTTGTCCGATTTGGACCAAATTTGGTACACAGTCACAGTGAACCTCGGGTTAGGTAAAGTGTTAAAATTAGTCAAATCGGTCGAAGGACACGCCCATTATAGGCCTGTAAGTCCCACTACCTCGGGTTTTTTGCGAACAAATTGCTGTAATTTGTCTAATTATTCATTGAAAAGAATAATACATGGTATTTATGGTTAGGTGTGGACCCTCTGCAAAATACCAAAAAATGGGCGTGGTCCGCCCACTATATAGGCGGCAACAGTTTTCTGGTAAAATGGCTCTCAATTGACTACTTATGCATTTAAACGAATAAAATTTGGTTCCCAAGTTTAGATATAGGCCCTACATGACATATAAGAAAATGGGCGTGGTCCGCCCTCTATATAGGCGGTAAGCTTAAAATCCTCATTACTTCTGTAATATACACACCAGAACATCCATATTTGGTCATTTCATTGCAGGTGAGAATTCCTTTATATTCTCAAAAAATGGGCGTGGTCTGCCTACCATGGGGGCGGTAAATTTAATATAGCGATCATTTCTGTTGTACACCTGTCAAAGTATCCATATTTGGCATATATAGTCCTATTAGGTATATCTTTTAGTTTGACAAAAATGGGCATGGTCCGATCGCTCGGTTACTTGGTGTAGGGTATTACTCTGTCGGTGAAACCCGACTGATGCTTCCTTACTTGTTTTATCTGTTTGTCGGTATGTCTGTACGTTTGTCTGCTTGCCTGCCTCTGAGTACTATTCATGAGTGTTGGCAATGAAATTCAACTTCACCAACACACGCACAGGCTACTAACTGGAAATGCGGTAGTGTGAACTATTTCCACACTTACACATACAAGCAAATGCAAAATGTATTGAGTGCTCGGTGTGCTGTGGCAAGCATCGCAAACAGGATGTGCGATTTTAAAAAAAGTTTGCAAACGAAAGTGAGCACACGCATTTGGGAATGCTCGTGCACATGTACAGCAACACATACTCACAAACACAAACAGTTGCAAATTCATATGAATATCGTACATACCCAACAGCAAAATTTGTCATATTTTATATATTATGCACGTAACTTTTAGTGTAATTTTTTTAGACAAAATCTTCAAACCAACTTTTCACTAAATTAATTAAAGAAATTTTTTTTATAAAATTCTTGGGAGGGCTAAGTCCTCTCACCTCATAACATAGGTCTGCTGTTTTTTCTTGGTAGACCTATCTTACAATATTCCTGCTGGATAGTCTTTCTATGATATGGCAAATTTCTGGTCGAAAATTATTGCTACTTTGGAAGAGGCTGCAATGTAGGCGAGGGCGTGCAACAGCAACAGCAGCAACAATAAAACGAGCTACTGAAACTAGCAAACTCTCTTGCAGTGTTGGTTCAAATGCGAGTGTGCGTATGTGTGCTGGTTTACATGCATGTTGTTGTTGTGTGCGTGCGCAGTTTCAGCTGCAGGCGATTATTGTAGATGAATTTGAAAGTTAATTTGCTAAGCTGCATTCTTGCTACCGTTACATTAACTGTTGGCAGTGATGATGTTGCTGATGAAGTTGCTGTTTTGTTTGGGTGCCGAATTGATGCTAGTTAATGTTGTTGCTGCTGTTTTGATTTATCGCTGCTAATGTGTTTACAGAGGGCACTTAATTACTTGCGCCGTTCTGCAGCTTCTCGTTGCCTAACGGTGTTTCGAATGACTTGAAACTGTGGCCATAATGTGCGTGCCACTGACGACGTTATGCGATATTGTAAGTGTGTGTGTGTGTTTAGGTATCAGTGTGTGTGTGTGCGACTGCAAAACTTAAAAGCAAATATGGCCGCAAGCACTTTTATGGCAAGGAATTTGATATAATTTTCAAGCTTAAACTTTAAGCTCTTTCCCCCAGTACCCCTTACCCCGCTGCTGGATAAAGATACGCTCTACAGTTAAGTTTTCTCTGCTCACAGTTATATTACTGCCGCTGTCGTATGCAAAACTTCGCCTCTTTGCCTTGCTAGAAAACCAATTAAAATTCGTTATTTTCTGCAATGCAAAAAGAAAACCAAATTACGGGCACTAACGCCTAAAGGTATGCTTCAAATAAATACACGTTACTATGCGCTGAGCATGCACACACACACACATATACATTAGCCTATAACCATTAAAACTATTAACTGTGCTCATGACTTTTTTCCCATGAGCATTAGAAATGATTTTATGGGCTAATCAAAGCGCAAGGCAACTGACCTACCTAAAGCCGGAATGCGTAAGCCTATTTAGAAAAGAAGAAAGAGCAAAACAATAATAAACAAAGAGCTAGAAAGAGAGTGCTGAGTTTGCAGAAATATGCAGAGAAAGAGCAGCGATAGAGAGTAGGTCTGCAACAAGGCTTAACAGAGACTTAACAGAGGCGCTGCTCTTTCTGCAGCTCTTATTTTACATATTCTCTTGCTTTACTCTCTTATTTTTTCTTACATGCTACGTTTCTCTTCGTTGCTTGCTGGCTGCAAAGGCGCTCTTCAAGGTGATTACAAGGCGGTTGCCATATATGTATTTATAGCCACTGCAAAGGTTCGCTAACCAAAACTAAAGCATGCTTTTGGGCGCAAAACAATGGTCCAAGAAGTGGAATTGCTTTTTTAATTTATTAGAGCGCCGGCAGCATTTCAAATACATGTATGTGTAGAAAAAGTTTTAGAATATGTCTGCGCACACACACACACATATACATAGCTGCCAGCTGCCCATGCCAAAATTCTAACATATCAATGGAAAAGGACACAATCTAAAGCAAAGATAATGCATCAGACTGACATGATATGCATTCGTTCTTCATATGGGAAATCCCTGCAAGCCTATTAAGCGCGCAATGTGCACATGTGTGTGTGCAGTCGCACGCATACTAATAAAGACATAAATGCATTCCAGGCAAAATTGCAAGCAAATTGCTACGCTTTGCTGTTGTTGAACTCAACTTCCGCGCATTCCTAAAATTACATTCATCAGCGCAATTCTGCCAACAGTTGTAGCCAGCGGCCGCAAATGCGTGCCGCATGTGGCAACAACAACAACAACAAGCTTAGGGCAATGCTGCCAATCACAGGCTCGCCAGCTGGCGGCAGCACAGGCCATCATTTTGCTTAAATTCATTTTTTGTTGATTTGTGGAATTTGGTGCATGCATCCCTAACCGCTCACAACTCTCCCGATCTATAGGCACTACTCCATTATGCATGCAAATGTGCATGCTTGTGTGCGTGTGCGTGGAAGGGTGCAGACGACTGGCCTCTTTATGATTTGCCAAAAATGCATGCATACCAACACAAAACTATAAAATGTCATCCATCATAATTCGGCAGTGGCAACAACAAAACCAGATAGTGTAACAGCGCAGCTGCAGGAAGGAAGAGGATGGGGGTAAAGAGTGGCGGCTGAATTTCAATTCGTTGCTTTTGTGTGTTGGCGCGCGCCTGCACTGATGTCCTACGACGACATGTCGCATGGAAATGAGATTTTCTATTTTGCATACACTCAGACGTGGTCACTAGGGAATCCAATATTTGGCTACTTTTCTATACCGGGATATTCTGGATTTCAAAATTAAATTCTGGGATCCCGGTATTAAATTCCAAATATATTGTATGTAAATATAAAACTCGGACATAAATGCAGCTTAGTATATACCGAGCTTTTTAAGACTCTTTTTCTATGCAATCCCGGAATCCCGCCATCAAATTCCCTAGTAGTCAGACACACACACACATTGAAACGTTCAGCTATCATATGAGCTTTATGTCATTCAAAAAATACCGCACTTCTTTCACGTTTTCCAGCGCTTGCTCACGTTTCCATTGCCACTCGCCGGAAAGCATTCGAAAATGGAAAAATTTGAATTTTTTGGGGAGCAATAGCATTTGAGATCATCCTTATTGAATGAGTAACAGTAGACAGAAATTGAAGGTTTGTTGAACAGTTAACCTCAAGTAGCGCTACAAGAAGCTTGAAATGTACTAACACAAAGCGAGTAGATCTAATGCAAGGAGGTATATTTTTAGAGTCTCACTAAAAATTTAAAACAAAGCATGTTTTTTCTGGTTCTAAAATGAGCCAAAATCCTGCGTTCGTTCTTACCAAATAAAACAGAAATTCAAATAAAAGTGATTCGGATAGACAGCTCACCTTATTTAATATATAAAAGGATTTGAAAAGCTTTAATTCTTATATTATTATAACTTTAAAAATCTGCAGTATAGTTGAATTTGAGGATTTAGGGATAACGCTGTTGCATTCCTTACCTGACATGCTTTTAGATGCGCTATGGGCAGCAGCTGAGCCAATCCTTGATTAAATGTTACTCATACGCGCAGTGGCCAGCTTCGACTACTCTCAATCGCAACAGGGCTCCGCATGGAAAATCCAATACTATCACCCATATACACATACACACATATAAAGCCGATAATGCAGCGTTATTTGTTTGTGTGTAAGCATTACTTTTGCTTTACGCGCTTTGGCTTTTCTCTTCATTCGCTAGAGGCTTAAAAATGCGCACAAATGCAAGTTCACTCATGCAAGGACTTTTTTGTTGCTTTTTGCAAAAGCATAACGAAGATCCGCTTGGAAAATCTTTTCAAATATGTTTTGTTTTGCACGGCATGACTTAAGATTTCAGCAGCAGCAGCAGCAGTTATCGTGGCAACAGCAGCGGACTCACACAACAATGCAGAGCTGAAGAAATGAGGTGGAGAAAGAAGTACGCAATTCGATTGGCATTAATCTTGCCAGCGCAGAAGACGCCTGCTGCCGGCATAGCTTGCAGCTTGGCACACTGCCAGCTCCAGGCGTAGCGTCTGCTACTGCTCATAGTCGGCGCAATCCGCGGGTTTTCATTGCCAGTGCTGAAATGAACACTGTATAATCCCATTGCTTTGCTCAGCTACTTGCTGTGAAATATCGCTATCAAATTAGCAGCGAAATTAGATTCGTTATTAGCAGCCGCCGGCTACTACCAGATGCAGTTGTCAAGTGCTTTTTTCCAGCGCCATTATGTTGCTGCATAATTGTAGAAGCCATAGCTACTGTTACTACTATTACTACTACTACTACAAGAACTACCACAATTACACATTACAATATAATTTCCACTTCCACCTCCTTGGCGCCTTTTTTTACTTCTCTTTTTATACACTTTCTGTCCATGTCTGTGTGGTTTCTTTTGCTACTTTCCTTGTTCTCAGCGCAGCCCCCCAAAGAACCGTCTTGCTAAGCCATTCTGCTTGGCTCGCTGATTTATGCTGCTTTCTACGTTTTCTTTTTCTTTTCCTTTCCTTGCTACATTCATTCTTTGTCGCTTCCTTTCGCTCGCTCTATTTGCAAATTGTTCTTTTGTTGGCTTGTTTGCACTAATTTGCGCGTAATTCTGGCTTAAAGTGCATTTTAAAAATGTCGTTCATCGCTAGTGCAGGAGCTGGCGGAGTGCGGAGTTGGCCACCGCAGGATGCTTCCGTTTGTTGGCCATTTTAATGCACCGCCAGCAAGTAAAGTTTGTCCTTCGCGTGTGCACATACTTTTTCCAGTGCCTTGCCAACTCAGCTTTGACTTTGTGACAGCACTTTTCAATGCTGAAAATACAATGCATATTTTAAGAAATTTTCTGCATTTTTCAATTAAACTTTGAGCTATGAACCTGCAAAAAAATGCTGAGTTACAATGCCATCCATCAATGTCCACCAGTGACTTTCGTTGCTAGGACACATTGATTCAATATCGCTCGCTTGATAATGAAACTTTGCTTGCTATAGCGTAATTCGATATTTCGAGTATTGCTTGATATTTCATGAGGCACTTTCAAAGATTTTTCCAATAATTTACACTTCTCTGTTTTGTGTTGCATTTGTAACAAGCCGAAGTGACCTACCCCAGGGCGAGGAATCCAATTAAGGCAAGTAACAATTGCTATCAATTTCTTTTGCTCGACATCAAGTCACAGAAATAAAGGAAATTTAAATTGTTTTGTAACAAAATACTTTTTTCGAATGAACTTGTTTACTTTTTAGAAGATAGGAGGAGGCGAATTCTTGAGACCATTTCTGGTTTGTTGAAACCACAATTTTATTCGAATAACACAAACTCTGCTCGTTTATTTTATTATTAATTTAAACTTATAATTATTCTGTAAGCTAAGTGAAATCTTAAGCTACATCCCATATTTCATAGCTTAAGCTTTCTTAGTTAGTTATTTGAAAGATTATTTAATACTGTGAAAGAGAATAGTTAGGTTATGGAATTTAAATATGAAAATAATGTTTGAAGCACAGGGAGATAAAAGAAAGGTAAGTAGGTTGATATTGGCAAAGATGCCAGTACTCTGGTGAGTTGGAAAAGTGTCTTTCGAGAGATTATGATAACTTCTTATTATAATCGAGCTGTTGCAAGAGCAGAGTTTGAATTAATGTCAGCCGAACAAATCATTTTTCTAAATTTATAAATTTTTAGTATTGATTTTGTACTGTGAAGGCTCTTCATCGATATGATAATCTTAATAATTCTTCTTTGGTGTTGGCTTTTGTGTGTCTAATTGCATGCTTATCTGCTGTTATTCCTGGGCAATCTGTCTGACTGGCTGCTATAACAACAACAAACAAAACAAAACAAAACAATAACAAGCGATGATTATAAATAAAGAGCTTGAACTGATTCCTTTGATGACTCAATGGCTGGCGGCATAATTAATAAGCTGCTTTAAGGTATAAGGATATGAGCTGCTAACTGGCTCTCAGGGTATTGACTGTGTGCCTCTGTGAAAGTACAAATGTGTGTGTGTGTGTGTAATAGAAATCATGAGAGCAGAGCCTAGGCTTATTTGCCTAATTGATTAGCTATAAATCGCAACGCAGCAATTTGCTAGCAATTAGCTGCCATTGTTCGTGCAATCAGAGTTGCGAAGTGCACTAACACACACGTAGACACATACAGGCAAGCAAATCTGTATGCACATACACATGCTTGCCTCTGGAGTAACTTTAAAGCGTGACAGCATGCAAAGCAACAACAAAGTAACGCCTGCATAAATCATTGCAGGATATTACATTTTTTAAAATCGAATTTATGCTATAAGCCCATTTTACAATATGCGTTAATTTATGGCGTTAACTGGAAAGTTGCAATGATTGCTTTGCAAGCATACATATATGTGTGTGTGTTTGAGCAGCAATTGCTGACATTCTTTTATTTGAGTGCGTGCGAAGGCAAGCCCCTACAGCTGTTAATCCAAAGAGCAATATTAACAACAACAACAAAAGGAGCAACGCTTTGCAACTGTAATGCTAAAATAATAAACGAGCCCAATGTCAATACAAATGCACACATGCTCATATATTCACACATTCGCAGAGTCCCTACATTTGCGTGTATGTGTGAAGCTCAAAAATTTATAAGCTCAGCAATTCACATGAATTTAACCAAAAATGATTGCATAGTTTTCGGCCTCATACAATTTTATTACACTTTTTTCGTTTTCGTTTTCTCTCTCTCATCCTCTGTCATATGTGGCAATAAAAATTTTTGGCTTCTGATTTTACTGTCGATATCAAATTTAATATTAATAAAAATTTATATTGAAAAGAGTAGTATAATAATATAAATTATAGTAAGCTTAGTATTTAGAATAAATATCTCTGAATTTTAGATTTACATGTTCAAGAAGCCAACAACTGCCAAATCGGAAGCAGCTGTGAGGAGTTCCACAAATGATGTGCTTTATCATTTAACATTCTTTTGTAGACAATGTCGGAAATAGCTGTCATAAGGTAGCTAAAACCGTATCTTCAATGCCTTTAGTATGTCTGGAAATTACATAAATTATTGCATAATTCGGTTTAAATGGAAAAATTGCAGTTGGGACTGCTTAACTGCTTGCGAGCGAGTGGAATGCCTTGGCCTGCAGTCGCACAGGAAGAGCAGTTTAAAGAAGACCGTTGGCCACAAGCGCAACTCATTTGAATGCAAGGCGCCCTTGCATTTGCACTGACTGAAGCCTTGCATTGGAGGGGGAAGGCATCAGTGAGTTATTCACTCACCCAATGAAGCTACCAAAGCAATTTGCCAATTTGTCTGCGTGGCTTTCATCTGCCGTCGGTGAGCGGATGTGGCGGATGGTGTGCAGATGTCAGTTACATGCTGACGTTGCTTAATTAATAATAGTTGAGTTGTTGTTGGGTGGAGGAGGGGGAGGAGGGCTGCTGGCTGTAAGATTGGCGCTCTCATAAAGCAGCCGCTGTTAAGCTGCGCATGCGTTGAAAGCATTTAAGCGTATTTGCAGCAAACTTTTTTGAAGTGTAAAACTATGGTAGAGGTATGTATGTGTGTATGTGTTATTGTTTGTTTAAAGTCTACTCTAATGAACCAAATGCAGTGAGCTTAACACTTACACGCTACTTAAAGCAGCTTCACTAGCTCAGCTATGCGCAACAAAAGATGCTGCCATTGTTCAGAATTGCTGAGTGGAAGGCTTTGAACCAGGGCTGCAAAGCTGTTTGGTAACCTACCAATTTTAAGCCAAACCATTCTTACCATTTAATTTGGTAGATAGTGTGAAGCGACCAAGGATCGAACCTGGCACCCCGCGCATCAGAGACCGAGAATAACTCTTTTGAGCGGGAATATATGAGCTGTTATTTTTGAAAGTGGAATAAGTAAATTTTTTACAAAAATGTAGATAATGGCAGTTATAGATAGATATAACTTTTTATGATCTTTCTATGGGTAAACAATTGTGATTCTAGTATTTAGGAGACAGGACATTGTCCATTTATAGATTTTTGGTCAGAAAAAATCCGCACTCCTTTAGAATTTTCGATGAGATATGTGGATGAGTAGAAACAATTTTTAGATACAATATTTTTAGAAAATAAATAAAGTTCACTTCCATTGATATTTTGGCTGATTTTCAGTGAACCTAATCGTTTTCACTTTTCATATTAGTTTTGCAGCCCTGACTTGAGTACATGCATTAGCTACTTTGTTTTGCTATTGCCTTTGCATCTGTGTATTGTAGTGCTTGTGTGTATGTGTAGGTAGCTAACTTTTCAAAGTTTCTGCATTTTCTTACTGTAAAGTAGCTTCCACTACTGCAAGTATTACAGCTCTGCTACACACACACATACAAACACTTCAACAGACGCGCAACGAAGGCGATGCTCAGCCTTGCGCTTTATCATGGAAACTCTACATACTATATTGCACACGGTCAATTCTGCAGGCAGTCCGGCAGCTCAAGCTCACTTTAGCCCTAGTATCACTTTAATTCACTGCAACTGCACTCCGCACACACACACACACACAAACCTTAGACTTAATATCTAGTGCTTGCAACATTGTGCTACACTGTGCTGTCTACAACAATCCCCCCACTATCAAAGACATTTTTCCTCTTTACATTGTTTGTGCCAGTTACGTAGCAGAAATTTGATAAATTTTGCTTTGGCAAGCAACAGAATTTAATAAACGATGTTGGCCAAATTAAATGCATGCCATGAAAATGCAAGCAATCTGACAGGGAGAAAGGGTGTATGTATAAAGCAGCTGACATTATACAAGTTTACCTTTACTGGGAATGCGCTGCGACAACACAAAGTTTCAGCTACAAATTGGCAGCGCAGTTCTGGTCTCTTTGCCTGGCTGCTGTCAAGCTGTGGCATAAAATACAAACATTTGTTGCATAAATTTGCATTTTTCATTAAAATGCCATTTCAGATTTTACATTTGATTTTGGTGTATGAGTAATGTAATCCCAATTAAAATATGGTTAAAAGTATTATTATGTAAATGTGCTAAAAATATGCATTACAACAACAAAATAGTATGGTAAATACATATTTACTAGAAAAATGTTTTTAAAAATAAATGCAAAGCTTAAGCCTATTTCAAAAGCCAGACATTTTCTGCATGGCTCAGGCTTGAATGACAACAGTTTCGATTGATCAATTTTGTACGAATCGGCAGGTACCACCCTCCCACAGAAGAGACAATGATATCAAAATGTCACACGTGAAATGCCAATGGCAGAACTGAACTTTACGCAGTTCACCGCGTTGAATGTCAGCGTGTAATAAATTAAATTTGCGAGACCGGAATTAAATTTGAGCGCACGATCAATTCAACCACGGCATTTTCTATGATTAACGAGGCCGTCAGCCGCCTGCGAAACAAGCAGAAGTCACACGCACGCACACACGCATTCAAGCGCATGCAGCTTGTTGATGATATGACAAATGATGTTAAAGCGCGTATATATTGTCTATATACATGTGTGTGTGTGTATGTGTATGTGTGCCAGGGCATGGTTTCATATTGCCTTCCCCCCACATGCGTTCTACCGCTGCTTTGATGACACAGTGAAGCTCCAGCTGACAGCAGCACTCATTGCTCAGGCATGTGAATATTAGAGCGCCTGCTCTTGCCACTCCCCATTGCAAAACTCCTACGATAGCTCAGGTCGAACTCCTCGTCAGATTTGTAAGGCAACTGTTTCGCAAACGATAAATTCCCAATAAACACACTCAATTGATTTTCGCTTAGATTTTGCGGAATTTATTTGCCCTGCCTTGCCACACTCACTTCCACACGCATACACACAAACATACCGCAGTTTCCGATAATTCTGTGCTTTATTGTGTGTGTGTGTGTGTGGTTGCTGTGCATTGAGCCGCCTACTCGCTGCGCAGTTGCCCGCAACTTATGCCAAATCATAATCTCAGCCAACCGCGTGGAGGGTGGCAACGCTCACCGCTTACCGCTTACAGCCTAATCAGATTACGCAGCAACCTACACGCACACACACAGAAACAATTTCACCGAATCACACGCATATTAAGCTTAATTTTAACCCAGTAAGCATTGCTGCAAGACCTTCATAAGCTTTGATGTGAAAAGGTTTCATATGAAATATTGCCTTCAATTTGATACGATATTTATAAATCAATGCATCAATTGCTTTCTTTGTTTTTGTTACTTTCGATACTTTTGATACCAAAATTGCCATATACCATTTTTTTTAACAAAAAATTCCGATTTCTCATTTGCGATGAGGATGTGAAACTTCGAGCAGCTCTTCTGAAATAATTGGAAAACAGACTTAGGCGGTTATGACTTGTGATCACAGTGTTGTAGTATATGTTCTAACATTTTAAAAGTCAAAAATGCCTAAAATATTTTTTTATAAGATACATTGTGCACTAAATTTTCTACAGACGGTTTTAAGCTCGAAGCAAAAACTAGCGTTTTTCATGCTTACTCGTACATTATTTTTCTTAAAACCGAATTTTTTTAAATTATTATGTTTTGTTTAAAGCTTACCATATCGTTTATACCTTGATAAAAAAAAGCTTGATAACAAGTTGTTAAAAATTTTAATATCAAAGTTACATTGAGTGCTTATTGGGAAGTATTGTCTGTGGCTTGGCATTGTCGTTGTTGTTCTCGGCGTTGCTGATAGCGCGTGCTGACGCTGGCAACAGCCAGCAGCGGAAACACTTCTCCTGGGGTAATGATAATGTCAGCGTGCGGGATTTTCCGCTTCGCTGCGCCTGCTTTTTTTTATCAATCGCTGCGTTGCACTGCTTGTGCCGTGATAGATGATCGCTGCTGTGCATCTGTGTGTGTGTCTGTGTGATTGTTTTGAATATATACGACGGTGTTCATTTTGCAATGTATCGGTGGGTGTGTGTTTGTTTGTTTGTCTCACTCGATTGGGCGCATTAGCTTGCCGTGTTGAACTTTTGAACTTGTGACAAGCTGAAAGTTGCAAGTGTTTTTACTTTTGCCTTTAAACATCTACTTCCTTTCTCACTTTATCCTTCGTAGTTGTCGCTTTTGTAAGGTTTCTTTGTATTACTTGGCTTGGCTGCTTGCACACTTGTGACTTGCATTTGCTAGTGAATTGTGGCATTTGCTTTGTCTGTTGTGTTGCGCAGAAGTTGTTGTTGTTGTTACGAAGTGTTGCTTTTGTGGCTTCAATATTGCGCACATATTTGACAAGACTTCATGCATGCAATTATCTTCCGACAGCTTAAAGATAGGCTTAGGTTTGAAGTTTAACAATTCAAGAGCATTTTTCGAAACTTTAATTGAAATCAAAACTGTTTTCTAGTGCTACTAGATTTATGGTAGGTGGCAATGGAATAAGACTCACTTACAAGCTTTAATAAAAAATCGTTACGTTGTGTTCAAATTTGAAATAAGCTAAAATGATGCCGACAATTTTAGTTCAATACATTTTCACGACCTCAGTCCAAGCCGCTTAAAAACTAACTTGAATTTCAGCGCCAGTCAAAGAACAGGTAAATTAGAAGCATAGCATAAAGTCCAAGCAACGATGGGAATCATGAATAAACCTAAAAAACAGAAATACCCTTATTAGAGCTCGAATTTGATTTCTCCTTGCCCGTCTGTCCTTTGCTAGGTCTTGTTTTTTTATGTGAACAGCGGCGCTTCTCCTTGCCAATATATTGTTCGACATTTTGAATTATATCTTCGAAAAAAATGTACGTAAACGAAAAATATATTTTTGGAATCCATGAACGTAGCCCTTTCTAACGATACTCTATACGATACGTTATAGAAATACATTACAATACAACCAGCCTTTAAAAATTACAAAAAAATATTTCGAAAAATATTTCTTAGCTTTTTATATGGAATGTCAGTTGACGTTTTGTAAATCCGAGCTCTTTAACTATATTTTACTACTTTATGAAATCCAAAGTGAGTGAAAATTGACTTTAATTTTAGTTACTCTCATTACTTCACCATTGAATTGCGCCTCACAGATAGCAAATGCATGCCTTTGAAAGCCAAGGCTTGTAGCAGCCATTCAATTAGCTGGACTACAGTAAGATGCCATCTTCCCCTTTTACAAAGGTCTCAGAGTTATGCCTCAAGCTGAGGCCGTCTTCACATGCAATGCATTCAATTAACTCACTAAAATTAATTAGTGTGAATGTGCGCTTCAATGATATTGATTCGGCAGCATCTCTCGCAAGAATTTCTATTCCTGTCTGTTGTCATTGTGCTAATGAAAATGATAGCCTAGGTGATGCCTACCACAGCTGCCGCAGTGGTTAACAAACAAAGGCCAACTACAACAACAACAAATTGTCAGCTTCATAAGCATAGGTTGAAGCAGTTGCAAGTGCATATGCTTCAATTAATAATGCCAAGTGCTCCAAGTGCTACTGGATACACTCTCACATATGCCTGTGTGTACATGCCAGCTTATCTTGCAGGCATGAGTGTGTGTGTGAGCTGCATTTGTAAACAGGTTGGACACTATATCAATTGCAACAACGAAAAATGTTGCAAATGGAGTGCGGTTTTTTGATGCCACCTTGCTCTTCACTTGCATGCATCCTTGCCATGTATCCTTTGCCGTGTGTATTGGTGTGCCCGTATGCATTTAAATTTGTTGAATTTTTGCTTGCAACTTTTTAGCTTTTGTAGAAATGCTACATTATGTTGCGGTTGCCTGTGCAACATGTGTAGCAACATCGCACAAAGGCGACACACACACAAACTCATGTCTTCCGACTGTGGCTTGGCATATATTTGAGGTGCTCTACATGAACAACATTTCAAAGTATTGTTTTACACAGGCAAATGCAAGTGCATCTAGATAAACGCACAGAACAAACAGAAGTAAGTAGCTCTACGAACAGCCCCTCTTCCACTTTCCACTGTCTCACTCTCACTCTCTTTCTTGCGAGAGAGGGATAACAGCCCAAAGGAAGCAAGAGGATTTTAGTAGGGTCAAACACTCCTAGAAAGCAACTCAGTTTACAAAGCGATAAGAAAAGTATACGCAGCGTGTTGCTTTGGTATTAAAATTCGATTGAGACTAGATCCATTTCCATATAGTAAAAGTTCATATTGCTAGATATCAGAGAACTATTTTGCAGATTAAAAGAAGTTTTTTCTTATAGTCGCCTATAAGTGAAACTGGTCATGTTATTAAATGATCTGGAGAACAATTTAAGAAATCATGTATTTGATTCTTGAAGGATAATAATATTTTACAAATATTTTTGGTAAATGGTCGATCATTAAATGATCTTAGGAAAATTTTATGAAATAACGTTAAATATTTAATCCTTACAGGATATTAAAATTTTACAAACGCCGCAAATAATCTTGCTAGAATTTATTAAGAAATTTCTAAAGCAATTTTTTAAAACTCAAAAACAAAAAACCCTTTAAATTAGCTCACAATTTTCAAATTAAATCGAAAGGCGTAGACATCCTTAAAAGAACTCAATTTTTGTACGGCATTTTAGCTAATGGCCGCCTCTCTTTGTTCAAAGTTTCCACTGCGCCCTTGTTCGCACTGGCAGCATGCATACAATGTGAGCGTACGGAAACGTTTACGTTCGAGCAAACATTTCGAATGATTTGCATAAATAAGTGGTTTCGATTCCACAATAGCCTTTCACCCATATCGGCATGTTCTGCGTATGTGCTGGCAGGGCAAATGGCGGAAACTGCTGAGAGTATTCAATCTGCGAGATGCAGACGTGAAATGGATAAGAAATGCAATGCTTCAAGTGCCTTAAATAGGGCAGTTGAATATGGAGCACATACATGCATAATGCATAGGTAGGTAAGGGGGTGAGGGGAAGTGAGTCTGTGCAGTTGATTGAATAACGTTCAGCTCGACTGCTCCACAGCATATTTTAAAGAATATGTATTATGCCAAAAATAGAGAGCGAATGAAATCAAAAGCATATAGTGAAATCGACGTAGAGTGAATTGTGAAACAAGTAATGGAATTGTTATGGTCGTTTGCAACATATCAGAATTGAAGGAATTCGTCGAGCTCAGAGAAAAAATTTGAAGGAATGAAGCACAAATCGGATATAAGAAATTTCGCAATTGGAATTGATATATTGAAAATCATCGAATTAGAAATGTTGAAATATGGATTCAGAAAGTTAAGTATGATCTCGAAAAGGCATAAAAATATTATCTCCTCACCATTTTCAATTATTTAATTACTACAGAAATTAAATTGTAATTTCGAAGATTAAAATGAGTGTAAAAAGGTTGCCACTTTAAATGTACTTTTATGTCCTTCACAAAAAGTAAAAGCAGAAATGTGCTTTTATTTCCCTCACAGTAAAAGTAGTAGCAGCAAAAAAAAAAACGAGATTGAAATGAAAATATGGCCGTGTGTTTATATGTGTGTGAGTGTGAACAATGTGAACAAAGCTGTTAACAGGCAAAGTGATAGGCTACAAAAACAACAACAGCACAACCGCAAACCTGCAATTGCCAACAGGTGCGTACGCACACACTTTATGTTCATACATACATATATGTATATATGTATGTATATATATCTAGAAACATGTATTCCTCTGGTCACACACAACATCAACTAGCAAACTAGCACAGCAAAAATGCGCACTTGTTAATGCATTTCTGTTGGTTGGGGAATAGTGTTTTCACATACATACAAATGTATGTATGCGCATGCGTAAGTGTAGCTGTGTGTGTGTGGTGGAATATTATTGCACGATAGGCTCTCGGTGAAGCCACAAACACGTCAACCGCAATACATGCAAAATGCTGTTGTTGCTCTAAAGTGCATGCAAAAATACACACACTCATACACATACAAACACTCATACACACACACATGCAAGAACATTGTTACACCTAAATTGGCATTAATTTATTTAGCATTTGCATGCAGCAACAGCAGCAGCAGCGATTAAAGCGACACTCACACTAATGCAAATGGCAACAGCGTCGGCTGCACTGGCGGCCAGAGAAACCGCAGCTGCCACAACAAAGCTGCATGCCACAGCGGCAACATTCTAGTGCATCTGCAAGTGGCCGCCACATTTTGTTGCTCGACCAAGAGCAGCAACCGACAAAATTATATGGCAACATTTTGTGTTTTTCTGCATGTCAAGCTGGCAACTTGCTCAGTGCTGGTTAATTTGCTTAGTGTTTTCACTCGGCAGTGTCTACTAAATCTCTGTGCATGCATGTGCATGTGTATGCGTGGGAGTATGCCGCTGACAGACTCCCAAATGAAGCTTGATAAATGTCAAGTCAGGAAACCCATTTCCTTTGTTCACCCCTGCCAACAAATGTTTTTGTGATGAGCGTGTGTGCGTTTATTAGGCAAATTGTTATCGCACGCTTGTCAGTCAATACGCCAAAACTTGTGCACATACATATATATATATGTATATATGTATATGTGAAATTGTTTTGCAAATAAGCTGCCATGTCGAGGCAGCAATGAACGCGCCGAAATGGCATTCCGCATGTCGTTTGAATTTAATTTGAAAAGAAATTAAAAATAATTGCCTGCTGTCAGCAAATCTCAAGCACACGCACACACACTAACGAAAAAGGGGCACACTCTCGCCGTGGCATAAACGACATCACTGAAAAAGTCTGAATGTTGTCCATACGGAAATGTCAAGAAGATTGTCAGAGAGTGGCTCCAAATCAAAGTTAAGTTAAAGTTTCTCAGAACGTTCTATTTTTAGCACAAGTGAAGAGTGCATAGGTTTTTTATGATAGCAAAGTTCGACCGGGTTGCTGAGCTTAGTCAAAGCATAGCATCTTTTTGGAGATTCCACGTCCGGCTTGAAATTCTCCTCATAAAAAATATTTGTGAAGACAAGAGAGGCCTAAAGTATGGACATGCAATTCAAATGTACGTGAGACCGAAGCTTCCAAAAGCTTGTTATTGTCATAAAATACAAGAAGAGGAAGAGTGATCTAGCTTTAACCCTTTACCATGAAGTTTTATTTTATTGTATAAACCAAGACTCTCTTGCCAGAAATTTATGGGTCTTCTGAAAGAACGAGCTAGAAAGTCATGTTCTGCATACTCAGAAATCCTGAAATCGTCCTTTTATCAGGGTACGTATAGTCCCAATAAGCATTTTCTGTGGGACATAAAATTCGAACAAGCATTTTTGACATTTTATGTAAATTCTAAAAATAAATTAAATATAACCTCAGCAAGTTTTAAATAGGATTTCATATTTACGCTCAACATCCTCTCGGGTTATCTTGATCGGAAAATCGAAAAGCAGATTTGATATTGAAAAAATTCATATATTTACTTTTCTTTTTATTGGCGTTAATTGATAGGAGTTGCATGTAAAAAATCAGCATTTCTGCGCGTTTTCTTATATGCAAGTGTGAATATGGGTGTATGTGTTTATGCCAGCGGCACTGCAAATTATAGATTTGTCTGCATGGAGCAGTTCGTCTTTGCAAACTGGCGCGCTTTCCTGTTTTTTCAATGTGTTCTGCTGGGCTCGTGCCATTAATTACTTCCAATCAATTTGCTTTAATTAAAGAGAAGTGCTGGGCGTTATTCAAATGAATATCAGCCTCACGTACACACACACACACACACACATACATACAGAGAGTACCAATTCACTGGAGGTACAACAACAATGCACTTGCTTTTTTTCATGATTTTACCAGCAAAAGGGCAAAGTTCAGTGACGTTGTGAGGGACAAAAATATTAATTACAATAATGCGAAAAATCACAGCCAAAGTGAAGAGCGGTGGAACAGCGGAGCAGGTGCGGCAGCAATACATGCCAGCCATAACAACAACAACAATAACAGCAGCAGGAGAGCAGCATAAAATTTTAATCGCTTAAAGTGTGCTCTGGAAGTGGACGGAAAAATGCGCTCATGAAAATTGCAAAAGCTTAAAATGAAACGGAGTGAAGAAAATAAATAAAAAACAGGATCAAGCAATTTTTACTTTGCAGCTGCAACATTCCACGTCGTCAACGGAGCTTTAAGTTTTGTCAGTGTGCAGGTGTAGGTGCAGATATGCAGCTGTAAGTGTGCATGTGTTCAGGGGAAAGAATAAAAGTGCAATTTATATGCTGAGATTTTTTGACTAAAAAAGCAATGTGAGAAGAGCAGCGCAGGGAGGCGTTTCGTTGTGCTTAGCGATGAGAAGCAAGGTGCAAAGCTCACTCACACCCACAAATGCACTCACATATGCAGAAAAGTGCCATGCGCACGTGAGCATAAGGGTAAGTGCGCTCGGAAGGTGCAAAGGTAGAAAAGCAAATAGCAGTATGAGTGTGTGTATGTGGTTGCACACACATTTACACATACATTTTAAAACGTTTTTCTCTTGCAATTTTTTGATACACTCGAACAAATTCTTTAGGAATAGCATGTAGTATATTATACAATTGGGGCCACCTGTCGTGTGTGCCTGTATACACTAAAGCTAGTAAAACAATTAGCAACAATAAAAGGCAAAGCAAAGTAAAAAATAAGAAATAAAAAAAAAAGTTTAGAACCTGTGGGATTCGAACCCACGACCTGCCGAACACAAGCGCGCGGCTCTACCCACTGGGCTACACAACGAACTACTTTTGTTTATCTAAAGTCAGTATTAAAAGACAGACAGAAAGGGGACAACATGCAAGAATTTTTAGTCAGTCTGCGTTTTATATATTAGATGATTCGATAGACCACTAACTATTAACTACCTTTATAGGTCAATAATGTCAATGTGAAGTGTTAGCACTACTGATTTTATTTACGATTTTTCTTATGTCCACAATTTTGAGAGAGAGGAAGACGGAGAGGTAAATTTGAGATGATATAACAGAAACATATCTTCTGATGAAAGGCAGATATATTCAAAAGATACTTTAGTCAAACATGCCGGATTTTTACAGCATATTTGAAGACATCCAAATAAATAATAAAAAAAAAAGAATATTTCCAATTAATATTTTTCTAAAATTTGCAAATGTCCTTATCATTACAAATTTTTATCCAAATTAGTTTCAACAATTTCTGATGTGAAAAAGTTCGCCTTTTGGAATTTGTTGACCTGTACATAACTAACTTATTAGTTATCAGGACGAACATTGTACTCCTTTATAGTTTACTCATTTCTCTGAGTGTTTGTGAAAACTGAGTAAGTGAAAGCGAGCTACTTGCATTTTTGCTTGCACGCTGTCTTCTTTCCATCCTCTGCAAGTGTGGTGGCAATGACTGTTGCTCTTTTTTCATTACATGCAAATTGGCGTTTTTTAGCGAGTGCATGTGTATGCGTGTGCATATGGGCTGCCATGGTAACGGAGATTTTTTGCTTACCTTAATCAAAAGATTATGCTTTTGTGCGCGTTTGTTTATGCAAAAATTATGAGGCAACAGCGAGGGGCAGAGATAAATTGTGTGATTTGTTTGTGTGTAATTTTTGTGTGTGTGTATGCGCATGAGCGCCTTTGTAACGGTGCATGCGCACCAACTTTTATGCACTTTCATTAGAACAAAAAATTTTCTAGGTCATCTTGCTTTTCCATAATTGCGTGCTTCGGAGCGTAGGAGTTGTCTTTATATAATTATGTGCTCAATCTTAACTACCATTTAAGTCGACTAAAGAATTAAATGAGTTATGTGAGGCATCATGTTCCTCTCATTGCGCTGCATATTTAGATACAATATTTAGGAAGTGTGTTCTTTTCAAAAAGAGAGGTATTCGAGAAAAACTATTCGCTTATATTTGGCTGAATACGTATTGTAATTTCAATAATCGATTACATGCATTTTTAATAATACGATACATAAATGAAGAAATTCTTTTGAAACATTACTCCTGTTTACAATAAATTAATATGAAAATTTTGTTGCCTCAATTAATTTGCCAAAAGAGCTACTTGTTTGATATATTCTTAATAAAATTAAAAGTTTCGACAGCGTTAAGTGTTTGCTTTACCTTTTAAGTTGTCAACGGCAACTGCAATCTGCCGGTATTGCCAGTCAGCTGCTAATTAGTTTTAATGTTCGCTTTATGTGCATTACAAAATCAGTAGCATTGCAATTCCCAGGAATCTAATAAGTTCGCCCCTTTGGCTGCTGCCAAGTTTTACATGTTTTAAGTCGCTTTGCAAAAGCTGCTTCCTACCCCGCTCTCTGCGGCGCTTTAGCTGTCACACAAATACAAACACATACACACTCAAGTGCAGCTAAGTTTTGCGCTAAAGATTTGCAAATATGGAAACTTCGTTTAGCTCTTGGCGCAGTTCGGAAATTGAAAGGGGAAAAAAAGTGGAAATTCCAATTTGCTCCTTGTCGAATTTGTGAAATACCTTCGACAGATTTGTCTTACTGTGTTAGTAGTTGACTTAGTGTGCCTGTGGCTGTGGCTGTTTTTGTTTTTGTTGTTACTTACGAGTACGTTCAAGCTGTTGGCACTTGTTTGTGTGTTCGTGCACTGGTTGCAAGATAAAGTGCACAAGTGAGAGGGAAAGGCGTGTCATGTGAAAACAGACATAATGCCCTTCCTCAATATGAAAATTAAACTTTGGATGGTTAGATTCATAACAAATTTTAAAATTCTTGTAAAAATTTATTGTTGGAAAATATTTTCATAACGAGTAGCTTAAAATTCGAATTTAATTTGAGAATATTGCAGCTTACAAATGTTACTGTTGCTTCCCAGCTAAACAAACCTTCATCATTTGACTACCTAAACAAAATGCAAGTTTGTTCGCACGTGTGTGTGTGTGTGTAGGTTTGCGAAAATAAATTAAAAGCGATTTCTGTTTTTGCGCTTTCACTTAAATCAAAACACGCTGCCGGCGTTGGTGGCACGAAGGTTAGGCGCACCGCGTGGCAGCGCAGCACTGCAACTGCAGCTGCCATGGCGCGCATAATCCTTCAAATTAATAAAGTTGCCATGTTGTTTGTATTATTTATGCAAGCAACTCCCTTTCGGCTTTGCGCTTTGCCGCCATTTTTCTTGCAAAAAGTTGCAACAGCGCTGAGCGGATTTTTAGGGTACACGCTGCTGCCATCGTGGTCGACGCTTTCAAATGCGCGCACATTTTTTTGAAACATTTTTGTGTGGCAACTTTTTCTTCTAACTCTTACGACTTCTGCCACAGAAATGCTTTTTTTTGTGGTTGCGCAACGGAGGCAGCGAGTGGCGAAAGGCTTCGCATCCTTGAGCTAGAAAGCAGCGTGGTTTGTTGGCATTATACTGTGCAGTGTGGCTGTGTGTGTGTGTGTGTGAAGTTGGCCACATGAATGGCGCGCCTTTCGCTGCTGGTAGCCGCTTAGCAGTTGCGTTTTTCTCTGCGGCGCATTTTGAATATATGCAAAGTTCAAAGGGCTTATACAAAGGGTGAGAGGTCGTTGAAGCGGTTGATAATAATATTAGCCGATTTAAGCTGTGGCAGCATAGTACCTATTTGGGAGGAAAATTTTTCAAGATATAGGTGCTATATTTTAAATGTTTTTGCTACTATATAGAGTAATAAGAGATCTTAGATAGAAGATCGGGATGAACTATGAACCTACGAGCTCGACGCCGACATTGTCTTAGTCAGGCGCATCATTATACAGCGCCTCTTCTAAGATAATAGCTTCATCAGGTCGAACCCTACCGGGGTTTCGATTGTTACTAACCCATCAAGCAGAAGAAGAAGTTTAGGAATTTGATTTGCATGAGCTTTGTGCACAACATAGATGTGGGCTTGAAAAAAAGGTAAACAAATTTTGTATTTCAAATAATAATCAATTTAATTATTTATTCAAAGCATTTTATAATTATAATCAATAAGCAAACATAAAGATGTAGTCAATTTAATAAAAAAAAATTTATTTGCTTAGCAAAATTAACAAAATCTCAATTCTAAAAGCGAAATATTTAAGTCGAATATATCCTTTACATGTAGGAAACTTCCCTACTCTGATCTGACTGAACCTATCCAATCTTTCCCGATTATTATTTCGTTAGGGCTAATAATGTGTTTAGCAATTATGGCGAGAGGCTATAAAGACTCGAAGATATCAGCAAGTTCAATCATTAATAAGCTTACATCCGTACGACAGGAGATTCTTGGATTCTGCGAGCAAGTTTTCCAAGCATCCTGTTTGGTTTCCTAATTAAACAAACAAACAATTTCATGCGGAAAACTTTTATAATTTCCCGCCACAAATCGAGCATATGTACAAACACACACACACACACACATTTTCCACAGAATAAGCGAAAGTTTTGCCAGTAATTCGGCCAACACTGAGCACTAACAGCAACCACTCTACAACAATAATAACAGAGCAGTAACTAACTAACTTAATAACTTGTAGCAAAGTGAATGTCTGGGATGAAGCAAACTTTACTGCAAATATCAGACGAAAATAGTATATGTAAATAGCAAGCAAACACACATGCACACAAAGTAACGCTCATACACTTGACTACACACTCATACAAATGGCAAATGTGAAGCCGCGTTCAGCTTACAAACAGTTGGCTCCTTTTCACATGCGCCTATGAGTATGCTACAATTTATTTCATACCCAGTTGGATACAAGATTAAAGATATTTCATATCGCTGGCGAGCAAGGAAACACCAGCAAAGGGGATAGAGGGGAAGAGGAGGAAAAGCGGAGCGAAATTTGGCGTACTTGTTGTTGTTGAATTCTCATTTATTTATTGTGCAGCGTGCAAACATTTACCCTATGATTGTGTTGACGCTAATGCGGAGTAGCTGGGAGCTGAGCTGATGCGAAGGAGCTGGTGTGAGAGTTGTTGTTGTGAGCTTCTTGTTGCTGTTGTTGATAACCTGCTGAGGTCTACTTACAAGAAATGTGTTGGTACTTACGTACGCTGTTTGTGTATGCATGCAGCCAGTGTGTGCGGGTGTTTGTGTGTATGTGATCTATAAGCTTTGTTTGTGCGCGTCGACATGTGGCAGCCCTTCCTCTGGGGCTTTTGTGTGGGCTTGCCAAAAGGTTTAATAATTCTGTTACGTTTACATTTGATTTGTTTAAGCACACACGCACACTCACACACACTGACACATATCAATATTTCATAGTGTCTTTAGTGCAGAAGAGTATGTGCGAGTGTATTTTAATTTGATTTGAAGAAAATAACGAACCACACGTGACTTGATGTACACCCAAGCGAAGTAGTCTGTCATGTTGTCTTGTTTGTTGAAAAAAATTAAAATTTTTGAAATATAATGCGGGCTAAGAATTGTGAGAAATTAAGCCGAAAATAAGGAAATTAAATTTTTGTTGGTGCCTTTTGACATTTGCTAGGAAGTGTGCATCATTTTGCCATTTGCTTTACTCGCGTGAATTGTATGAAATATACTATAAACATTGCGTGCGAGAAATCGTTTCCGACTATTAACAAAAACCACACGCACACATTGGCACGCACACACAGGCACGTACTGCACGCATGCGACGTGCTGTGTATTTTCAATCGTTTCTAATATTACACACACGTCGAAGAGTGGGAGAGAGAGATAGAAATAGAGTTTGTTTGTTTGCGTGGGTGTTGGCGTAATTTTTTGGCAATAATTTGACACACACAAATGCGCACTTCTATATCATGTGTGTCTGTGTGCCTGTGTGCAGGGTCGACAATCTAACGAAAGGGAAAATCAATAGTGTTGAAGATTGTGCTGCTCCGAAATAAATGTATTGGCAACACTGCATATTTGTGTAGGAGTATGCCAAAGCAAAGATGAACTGCTTGCTGCTTTGTATGCCGGAGCGGCGGCGTCTCTGTTTGCGCGTGTGTTTGTGATTTCGGTTTATTTTATTTTTATTTTATTGTGTTCGGCTGCGTGCAACTATAAAATATTTTGCACATTACACGATTTCGAGATAAAAAGCCACCTTTGCCGCGCCGCTCGCTTCGCATGCTCATGGGACAACAGTTTGCAGCAATTAAATGGTTTTAGTGCAATAAAATTGCTGTTCTACATTTCAATAGACTTTCACACAAATGGGCATGTGTAAATGTTTGTGAGTGTGCGTGTATTTCCGTTTGCCACCATTATTTGTGGCATTAAACTTTTTATGGCTTTGTGAAGTCGAAAAAGCGAAATTGATTTTTAGTTGCAAATATTGCTATTTGCTCTGGAGCCATATACTTCAGCATTAATGGTTATAACTTTTAAAAGTATTGTTTTTTTATGCATGCTTTTAATATTGAAATATGCATATCACCACATTTTTTAATTAAAATACGGCAGTGTGTACTTTTTCATTGAAATCGAAACGTCAAGTATTTGAACACGGTGTAGAATTTAATTGCAAAAGTAACCAGATACTCAATACTCGTTACTTATACAGAAATAAAGCAGTTGAAGAAAAAAACTTTAAAGGCTGTTTAAAAGCCAAACGAATTGCATTTTTTTACAATGCCTATTCAAATTCTGATTATAGTTCATTCTTATACAGATTATAGCAAGTTCATTGAATTATTCAGTTGCTGGAATTAACACTCAAAGATTGCCAATATTGGTTAGTTAGTAAAACCAAACTAAACCTAGGCTTAACTTCGAGTTGCAATTGCAAAGGATTTTATAATAGATACAAGTTAAACTATTGGCATATTGCTTAGGAAATAATTTGCTACAACGACATTAACTTAAAGAAATGTAAGGAAGCATTAAAGAAAAACTTTTAAATTTGCTGTGCTTTATATAAAAATTTCCAGTAGCAAAAATATGATATTTTCGAATAAGAGTAAGTCTATTTTTAAGGCAAAAATATGAGCGTTCTACATGAGTTTCAGATTTCTGCCAACCAAATGAATATCATTTTCCATTCTAATTTACTTAACAGTTACACCCGATTTCTGTTTTGAATATGTAAAAAAAGTCTTTTAAAGGAGAAGAAATCATAATAGCATAAAAAAAGAGCAAGCAGTGAAATGTAAAGCAGCGCGTTTCGCATTCAAACTTCAAACAAAAATTTTATTAATTAAGCGTGAAACAGGGAGGATTCCCACGTGGAAACTTTTTGTTGTTGTTTTTTGTATGTGGCGATGGCACAGCAACGTAACTTCAATCAGGCTCTGCGTTAAGTGAAAGAAAACGCCAAGAAGAAGAAGAAGAAGTGCGTGAGCAAGAGAAAACGCAAGAAATGCGAGTACGATTGAAAACTCATTAAGCGTTAAAATGTTTTGCATACTTACAGGCGCGTAAGTATGCCAAAGCAATCAATTCGGTTGATGCGCGTGGGAAGAGAAAGGACTCTGTTTTATGTGCAAGCTGCTTGCTGCGGCTATGCTTGCGCGCCGGCTCACTTTATGTCCTCTTTTACAGTTATTATATGCCCTTACTGCTCAGTCCGGCTGTGCTGAACTTCACGGCAAAGCGTTCAATTAGACTTATTGCGGCGCTTTCCACGCTGTCAGTGGCGTGATTTGCCGCTCAATGTGGCTCAAACCTTCAAGTGCCCAGGATATAAGAATATACGAATAAAGTGAGTGGCTGGCGAGTAAATTGGCATTAAAATATGTTCGAAATGTTTCGCGTTTCTGCAGATGCTCGCTTTTGGCCATAAAAACTAAATGCTTGCTGAAAAGCGTAAAGTAAAAAGATGGCCTCCAGGGAAATCTGGACCTTGGTGGTAAAACAATTTCGAAATGTAAATCAATGCGCAATTTAGCTCTCTAATCAGTTGAAATGTGTTGGTGTTGTAGTTGTTGTTGTGGAGTCAGCGTCATACAGACCAAAAGTGATTACATTGCTTAACGGCTTTAAAAGCCGCCGGATTTTCTCATTGCTGGCATGTTGCAGGTCAAATCAAGAGCTCTCCTCTCTTGTGCCAACTTAAATATTTTACCACTTTACGCATTCTTTCAGTCTCTTTCATTGTTTATTTACTTCTATGCTTGCTTGTTATTTATTAAAGCTCTAGCCTGTGGTCCAGCTACTCCGCATGTCGCTATGCGATAAGCCAGCTCTTGCATATAGTTACGTTCTGAATATGCACACTAAAGCCAATGCATATTTCACTTTTAAAATTATGTCCTTGCGCTTTTTGTATTCCGGCGTTTCTGTTCCGTAATATTCAAATAAAAATATTTTCGTAGAGTTCAACGCAAAGGTCAGCTATTCATTTGTCCTTGCTCTGCATTCTGCTCCCTAGTTTCGTGAGCGAAATTGGAAAAAAACTGCTGCCCCAAATTGAAGCTGAAATTTTTGCGTTGCAGTTCAAAAATTAAATTTCCTTTGAAATTTTTTTACTTTCCTTTGCAGTGCAGCAGCTCCTTATTACTACTTTATAATATAGCATAGCATAACTTTCACTGTCTATTTATCCTCGAGGCTTTATTTCGCTCTACTGGTGTCCCTTCGCTTTTGTGCTCGTATATTTATTCCTTTGCAAAATACATTATTAAAATGTAATATTTTTTTGGTGAATATAAAGAAAAGAAGTTGCTATGGCTTAGCCCTCGCAGCTTGTGCGAACACATACCAACAGTGAAAAAAATATTCTCATATTTTCTAGTGCTATTCTCGCTTGTTCTTGCTATCGCTATGCCGCGTAGAGAGAGATACAGCACGTTGATTAAATTGTTTGACTTATTTAATGTGTATTTTGTGCTCTTTTTTCAGCTGGCAATGAAAATTCCATAGTTTTCTTAAAGTGATTGTGCGTAGAATTTGAATATGAACAACATTACTTTAATAGTAGATTGATGCGGGTGTATTGAATAGAGTTTTACAATCTCATTGAAGAATTATAGAGGATTATTGTATGCATATCAAATAAATATATTTTGCAAAATTTAAGAATGCACAAGAGAGCGACTTTTAGCTGTACTTCTTGTTTTTTATAAAAAATCCATAATGCAGAACATCAATTTAACGCTCCATTGAAACAGCTACCAGAACAAGTAACTGAATCTAGCGGAAATCGAAGCGACAATTCTGACAGCCTTATTCTGGGGACAGTCACAAAAGTGACAATTGTTATAGAATATTGAACTGTCGAACTGTTTTGTAACTCTCAGCTATTCTGCTGACTGTAAGAGTCAGAAAGGTTACAGAATATGGAATTGCCACTTTTATAACTGTCCTCAGAGTAGAGCTGTTAGAGTCAATGTTCAATATTCTGTAACAATTATAATTTTTGTGACAGTCTACAGAATAGGACTGTTAGATATACAAAAGTGACAACTGTTGAGAAATATTTAATTGTCAATTTTATAACTCTCGACAGAATAGCACTGTTCAAGTAACTTATTGACTGCTCCGAGCTCCGTGGCTTGATTTATGTAAAGTGAATCCTTGCAGAATAATTTATTTCTATATATGTACATATTTCATTGTCTACATTTTTGCTTCGTTAAAATTTCATGCCTTCACTTGTACCTCAAAAACAAGCTCACTCAATTGCGCAAGATTGGCGCAAGTTAAATGAACTCATGTACACTGCTATTAATTTTTAAGCAGGAACAGAAATAAAACAAAAACAAACATCGAGTAAATTGGAATTGTTAAGAGAATAATGTGTAAATTTCCATAGGAATGTGGAAACATGCGCCAAAGTGCAATGAAAACGTTGAATAACAACACTTGGCATTATAAGCGCACACAGAAATTTTGAGCGAGCGAAAAACACAAAAGCGGTGCGCTTGTGGCAGCAGCATGTGGCAAGGACCAGCGTGACGGGGAGGGAAGGAAAGGAAAGGGAGACTTGAACAAAGTGGCGCTTGTTGAATTTAAGTACGAGCTGCAGAAAGGTGCAAGGTGAAAACAGGCAGTGCAGCTAGGAGAAGAGTAAGCGGCCAACGGAAGCCGAGGCCGTAAGCGAAGCAACAGCGCTCACAGGAACAACAACAGCAGCTACGAAAGCAAAGCACAAGCACAACTTTACTTGCCTTTTGCCCAGCAGTTGGCGGTTGCGCGGGGGGCAAGGGCAGGCATGCAGGTGCGGCAAATAATTTATAACAATTCAGAAGTTTTTTGGTGGCAAGCAGCAACAGCGCTGTTGGTGGCATGGTGGGCAGCGGAGAGAACGGGAAGAGCCGGAGAGAGCGGGCAGCGTTGAGCGCGACAATAACGAGGAGCAGAGCAAGGTTTGCTGCTGCTGTGGCACAAAGCATGTGGCTGCATAATATGCGAACCACTGCACAAACACACACTCACACAGATACACAGACACACTGCCAACAGAATTTGTTTAACAAAATGAGTGCAATTACCGCACGTGCCACAGCGCAGCCAATGCGGCCACAGTGTCAGTTCCTTGCTGCAGCAACAAAAGTGAGCAACGGAGGCACTTACCAAAAGCTGTTGCCGCTGCTGGTCTTCGAGCCGAAAGCGTTTTTAAATTGATTTCGCTAACGGTACTTTCATGTGAGGTGCAAGCGCCGAATTGCAGGACCTTTGCTTTATTTTTCGCTTTCAATGCATTCATTTCGTGTTGGCAACAAGGCTGCTGCTTGCGCTTTGCTGTTTGTGGCTTGCAACTGCTTAGGCATTGAGCAACAACAATGGTGGCGCTGTTGACATCCTTGTTGACACTACGGCAGCTAAAACGCTTGTAACAAGCAAAACAAGCAAAACAAGGAGCAGCACGAAAAGGCAAAAGTTTAGCCGCAATGCCGACAGGTTGCACAGCGACAACAATAACAACCACAGCGTTAAAAATAAAAAACAGCAACAACAATTTTAAAATAAGACTGCACAATTTATTGCTGTGGTTTTCTGTTTGTTGTTGTGTGTGTGTGTGGCCCAAAGTGAAGTTTCACTTGTAAGCGGCAACCAAGTGGCAACACTACCATATTGTTTAACAATTTTGGATGATGCCGCCTGCGGCAAGCTTTCAGTTGCACGTGTTTTTGATGGTGTATGTTATTTGAGTCCAGTTCCCAGTTGTTGCATTTGTGGCATGTAACCACGATACCCAAAGAACTTTCCCAAGGAGAAGCTTGAATAAACTAGTAATAGACCTATGAAGGCACTGAGAGCAAATTCCTCAACTATAGATTGAGGTATAGATATGTTAAAACAAGTTGAAGAGAATATAGCAGATTTTGGTTTTTTTCTTTTCTTATTGCTTTAACCTTTTTCACCCAAATCTTTTTATGTGGTTCGAAATTTTCTTCATATATTTGGTATAAGATTATGATCATGGAATCCTGAAGTACTAAAAAAGTGTTTGTACAAAACTTCAAGTCGCCACGCCTCTCAATTATGATGCCGAAATATTAAAATAGTCTTATTATGCAGAAGCGGTTGTCATGTAGAAATGCCAGTTCATCACAAATAATGGCACTACATAATCAAAAAAGTTGTATTATTTCCAGCCAGCGCCATAGTGGCGTTTATTTTTAATCTATTGAAATGTTCTTAGTTTTAGGTTGATCTCCTTTTCCGCTCAGCTTTATCAAATTACAGCTTCAGCTGCAGATACCAATTTTAAATTGGCCGTAGAATACGACGCTTTCTTCCTCACCTACTTACCTTCTTAAATGGCACAATGTATAGGTTTATCGTTAATGGCTTTCTCCACTTGAACAGCCATCGAACGTAAATTTTTTGACTCTCTTTCTGGCTATTTCACCATTGAATAGCTTGAAACGTCATTTTGCTTTTCTTACTCAGCCTTGTCAGCAGTTTTTAAATTGTAGCTTGAAATTCCGCAAGTTTAATTCAAAAAGGACAACTTTAACGTAAATTTTCTAACGATTATTTAACCTCTCCGACCCCAAAAGTTTTGAGAGTATTGGCAATATTGTAGCTTCGCCATCGATATGCTATTTTTTTAACATTTACCATATACCTTTCTGGCTCTTTTTAAATTTTTTGTGGAATTTTTCGCGCATTTTGTTGATCCGTTTTTACTCTGTAAAGCTGTGAATGTGATTTTTTTCTCAGTTTTTGCACTTGCTCTACGTTTTTGGAGCTCTTGCTGTAGTGCTCATAATTTGCATAAAAGGCTACGATTTTTGTTGTGTAGCGTCGGAAATGCCGATTCAGGATATACAAACCATACTCAAATCGAATATCATAACACCAGCAAACCAAAATTGCATTCCCAGCCACACATATATGCACATGCAAAGGCAATATACACACACACACATGCAAAAAGTAAGGGAGCGGAAAAAATATGCAAATCTTAAGCAGCCAAAAATTTGCATATAAACGGATTAGCAACAAACGGCAACTGACACGAAGGAACGCGGCAGCGAATGTGGAATTGGGAGTGTGTGGGCATGCATAAATGGGACTGAGTGGATGCAGGAATCAGAGCAAGGAATGAAGAATGCGGCAGCCATCTGCAATTTGCCAGCAGTAGTAATTTCCTTATTAAACCTGCGCACTACGAACTGCCACAGGCTGTCGGCTTGGCTACGAGTTGAGAAAGTGGCAGATGGGCGTTTGGAAATTGAGCAGGTGCGGAACTTGGTGGAAAACCTGAGAGCATACGTCTTGACTGCATTATCAAGATTGCGTGATTTGGAAAACTATGTGCGCCGGAAAGAGAGCAATTGCTGGCTGTGATTGCGTCATGTGGCACTTGGAAGTTTCTACCTCGAGCCCTCGAGCGGCATACTATAGCTGTATAAATAGTTATGCAATTGGCTTTAGCGACTTTCGGTTGTATCAATATACGATATCTTAGAAAGGCACTGCTTTTTTTTAGTTTACTGGCAATTCTTCTGCCTCGTTTTTCCGCATTTCCGCTTTTCCGCTTTATTTGATAGCAGCGTCTTTAATGCAATTTTTATGGCAAGCGACGTAATGACGTGTTTAATAGCGATTTGTGGATTTCCCTTTTTCTGCGCATTTGCCAATTCGATTTGCTTGAGTAATTGCAAAGAATGGCAGCGATTTACAAATTTCCCATGTCTTCCTTTCTTTGGTTTTCGTCTTTACGAGTTGTAAACTGCAGACAATTTATCAGATTTCTTTTGGCTTTTAATGTGCCATTAAAAGGATATGCGCTTGAAATGGTATGCGTTTCGTACACTGTCCTTTGGCATCGCTGTTAAACTGGATAATCCTTTGAAGCTAATTTCTAAAGGCGAGGTGGTATCAATATTTCTTACTATACTACTTAAACAGTAATAACGTATAAGTTTTAAAATTTAGTACCAAAATTTCTTCTACAGACGAGTAGGTAGGTAGGTTAAGTGTCGTCTACAGACGAGTAACAACAATATGAATTTTTATATAGTAATAGCACTATCAATATATATAAATATTTGCCCTTGACAGTGTTATCAAACAAACTATATTAAATGTCGATGATGGTACTGCCGATTTTATAACAAAATTTTATATATGTATTATGGAATATTAACGCATACGTCAATTTCATTTTCATGTGAATTTCTACGGTTCTGAGTTCTAGTTTGAACAGTCTCTTTCCATTTATACAGTCGCTGCTAGAAATCCAATTCCAAAACTTCACCACATTGCTAATTGTCTCTGATGCTGCTCTTGATGGCACTCCTTATATAATTCTTTGTTGCAACTTTTCCACTTTATTTTCGTAGCTGCTTCATACATCAGTAGTTGATTCACTATGACTTCAGTCTCGAGCTCCATGTGGTGCTTCATTTCAAGCACCTAAAGTTAATTCAGCTCCATACAACAAACTAGCAAAAATTTACTTCATCAACAACATTTTAAGAAGCTCTCAAAACTGTTTACAAATCGTCACTAGTGAAAAGTTTCGATTGCATTTTAAGTTGCTTCTTTGATTTTTGTCACTTGCCTGTGATATTTGGTATTCCGAAACAATTACAACAACAACAACAACAACCACAACAACCAAAACAACAGCAGCAAACAACTTGAAAAAAAAACAGAAGAACAAGCAACAAAGCCATTTAATAGCATTTGCATAGAAAGGATGCTTAACTAATTGCTTTAATAAGTTTCAGCAACAAATTTTACACTCAATGAAAGCTTAGAGCATGAGCAACAGCTACACACACAAGCAAACAAACCCACACGCATGTACATTGCTGCAAGTGTTGTGTTTGTGTTGGTGTTGTGGTAGTGCAGTGGCAGGGTGGCAAGGAAGAGAACAACTTTTGCCAGAGCAAACACAAGCGTGTGGAATTTTTAGGCTTTGCAGGCATTAAGCTCAATGGGGCAAGAGGTGCGAGGGGAATGAAGGAGTGTGGCACAGAAGGCACAGTGGGCCTGAGGAAATTGCAAATTTTTGCTTGAAATTGGAAAACTTAGCTAAAAACACTGATATTTGTTGTTGATGTTGCTGTTGTTCCAAATATATTTGTTGCTTGACATGTTGTTGTATGCTCGAATTTAATTGGGATCTAGTCGGTGTTGTTGTTGTTATTGTTGTTGTTGCTTTTAGTTATTTTAACTTTTATTGCCAGCACATTTGTTTGCTGGCGCCCAGCATTTCAACGAAGGCAGCGAATAAACATGCAAATAACTTTTATCGAGTTTTAATTTGTTTTGCGGAAAGCATTTAAAGCGACTACGTGCGCGATTTGGCAAGCCTTGCCCTTCTCTGCCTGGTCGTAACCAGAGGAAGCGGCAATAAAAATTTGTAATTACTAAATTGCGTAATAATTTAGCCGCGACAACATGATAAATGGCGGCGGTAAGGCGGGCAGGCGGGTGCGAGGCTGCCTGCTGGCAGCAGCTGCTGCTAAATTGGGAGTGTGCCGGGCGGCGCTCGCAGGTGTTGACAGTTATGCGGATTATTCGGCCTTGGCGAGGGTGAGTTGTAGATTGAGCAGATTTATATCGCGGCAGTGTTGTGCTGAGGGTGAAGGCTTAGAAAGGGAAGTAGGTAAGTATAAAGGATTACGAAGTTTATGTTGCTACATATTGGGATAGGAAATTCCTTTAAGTAAATCCCCTGGCAATGCCGTAAGCATCAGTTGCTGACACTTGTTTAGTCGATGTTCAAGATTTAAATTTTAAAGATATTAAATTGAAATTTGCTACGCACTATTTTATTGGAATATGTATGTATACTTAAAGAATTATTTTTGTTGTTGTACAAATAAATCTGGCAAATGTAAGTCCAGAAGATTTTTCTATAAACTTTCAAGTGATGAGCTGCCCAAAATACAATAATTTATTAAACTTGAAGGCTCTATCGATTTCAGTCAGCAAACAATCTTATGGGGCCTACATCAGTGTGGCTTTAAAACTGATGTCCAGCATTGACCAGTTAAGTTTTTCACATTGCGCCAATTTCTGGTAAAGATCCGTGAAAATCAGGTCGACACGCATCAACTTTTTGTGAAATATTTTTTCATATTTCAGCGGCAGTCATCCTAAAAAAATGCAAGAGTTTTTATATTAACGGCAAAAAAGAACAAAAAAATTAAATTGAATTTTTTGTGCATTGCAATTATGTAAAACATTTTCACACATGCACTTACACTCACACACTGACATGAAAAAGAGGGCACAGAAATTAATAATGCAACAGCGCTGGGCGGATCGATTGCTGCCAGCAATTCACTACTAAAATGCAAAAGTTGGCTTGCAACAGCAGCCGTCAGCTTCTTTTTCAAGGGTGCCTGGGCGAACTTGCAACAGTCAGTCAACTTGCAACAGGAAGAGCCTGCTGTTCCTCACTTGTAATTTACAACGTTTCACAATAAAGTCACATGTGAAATTCAGTTTTGCTGCTGATGAAAGTTGTTGTTGTTGTTGTTGGTGTAGTTGATGCTGTTGTTGTAGCTGATACTGTGCTATTGTTGTCGGTACTGTCATTGATGTTCGAGTGTTGGAGAAGTTGGCTTTTGCATTTGAGGTGGCCGCTCTTGATGTTGTTGTTGTTTCTGTTGCACGATGGGTATTCGTTAAAATTAAGAAAAATACGCAGCTCTCATAGCAATTACGCCATGTTGGAAATGACAAAAGGATGCGCCACTTTTTATGAAACCATTGACCTTTGGCTTCAGTTTTACGTGTGCCGTTATATGTTCATATACATATGTGTGCGTGTATGTGTGTGTGTATGCGTGCGTTGTGCCATCACGTACGGCGCACTGAATAAATTCATTTTTCCTTGCACTCCCCCAGCTGCGTCTCTCCCAGTGTTGCTGCCTGTAAAGCCACTGAAAAATAATCATTGTGAGCGCATTTAATTGTATTCATGCTCGCACTTCACCGGATGCGGATATGCTGCGTGAAATGTGCTTTTAATGTTTTGTAAAGTCAAAATCAAAATGACAACTCAGCTGAACCGAATGAAACTGAAGAAAATATGAATATGGAAGGAGAGAGGGAGACGTAGAGGGCAGAGTGCACATTACTTGATATGTTTGCTTTGTGCATGACAAAATGCCGTATGAACCAGGTCAGTGCAGGTGAGTGCGTGCACTTATTGTTGTTGCTGTTCCTGTCATCATCGTCATCGTCAACGTTTCAATAGTTCATATTTTTGCGTTTAAAAAGGCCTTAGGGAAGATTTCAACATACCGTCTATACCTAAAGAGATAGAACAGGGTGTATCATCGTTGGTAGATGAACGCTTTTAGGATAAATATCTCAATTATCTGATCTGATTTCTGGATTTTTAGTACATATATTATTTGTTATTACTATAGCAGGCTTGATAGGATAGTAGCTTCATAGCAGGATCAAAGGAAATATTAGCGGTATTCCACATCGATTATCAATGCGCAAATCCTTTTTCATATTTTCTCAGAATTGAAAAAGAGGTGATTAAAAAGAGAAGCTACTACCTTTAAAATTAAAAAAAATTCTATTCATCAAAAATTAAGAACAATTGTTTATTTACTTTTGCTGAGGAGTTTATTGGATGTATGCTTGGTCTTTGATGCAATTTAAAATTGCGGAATAAAAAATTAAGGCATAGTGGCATGTGTAAAACGTTCGAAATGCAAAGCGCTAGTAATAATCTTCTACAATGCCAAAGAGCTCCGCAAGATGTAATATCTTTACTGCCTGTAACCACATACATATATGTCAAGGCAGTTTATGTGTACAGCTGCATACAGTCAAATGTTATATGAACATGTTTCCACACATGCATACGTATGTGTGTATATGTGTATATATCAACACAGACGTCGGTCAAGTCAAGCAAGATTGACATAAGCACACACAATCTAATTTGACTACATGTCGTCACATCACATCAGTGCCTTCTACACATCTACAGTCTCGCCTACTCAAACAGACACAGAGACAGAGACACACACACACAAGCATAGCAGTGGTAGGGATCAAAAGGATTAAACTAACAAAATGTCTTGAGTAAGTATATTTTTCAGTAATTTGCATGACAGATTTTAAGCGACAGTTTCAGTAGGATTTGGCTGGAATGGAATTTCGTAATCTTTAGACTGAGCTAGTTCCTGCTACTCCTTCCAATTGCATGACCTTTTTATACCCTACACCTATGGTAATAGGGTATAATAACTTTGTGCGAAAATTGTAACGCATTAAAGGAGCGGTCCTAGGTATAGACATAAGTATATAGAAATGATCAGAATCACTTTCTCTTTTGATTTCCGGTTGTCCGTCTGTCCGTCCGTCTGCGTGTACGCAAAAAAGAGAAAGAAGGAGTTGTCCGATTTGGACCAAATTTGGTACACAGTCACACTGAACCTCGGGTTAGGGAAAGTATTAAAATTAGTCAAATCGGTTAAAATACACGCCCACAATGGGCCTGTAAGTCCCACTACCTCGGGTTTTTTTCGATTAAATTGCTATAATTTGTCTAATTACCTATTGAAAAGAATAATACTTGGTATTCAAGTTAAGGGGGCGGTCATATATGTTATACGAAAAAATGGGCGTGGTCCGCCCACTATAAAGGCGGCCAAATTTTTCCGGTAAAATGGCTCCCAATTGACTAGTTACGAATATAAATGAATGAAATTCGGTTCCCAAGTTGATATATAGGTCTTAGATACCATACAAGAAAATGGGCGTGGTCCGCCCACTATATAAACGATAAACGAAAAATCCTCTTAACTTCCATAATATATACACCAGAGCGTCTAGATTTGGTTGCTTCGTTCCTGGTATGAATATCTTCTAATTCTCCAAAAATGGGCATGGTCCGCCCACCATGGGGGCATAAATATGCTGATCCCATCTGTTGTACACCTGTCAGAGCATCAATATTTGGCATACATAGTCCTATTAGGTATATCTTGTAGTCTGCCAAAAATGGGCGGGGTCAGCCGACTATGTGGGTTTTAAATCAAATGCACCCACAATTTCAGTGAATTATACCCTACTTGGGAACATGGTGTAGGGTATTACTCTGTCGGTGAAACCCGACTGATACTTCCTTACTTGTTGTTAATACATAGGTATGGATATTAGTTTGGCTTACACCAAATAATCCAACGCCCACTAGGAATTTATTGCGTTTTTATTTGACATTCATTTGATGAAGGCTTTTCGCTTTTCACTTTTAAAATTCTCTCATTTGAGGGCATTGATCCGATGAATGAAACATTGCATATTATTTAAGTTTATAAGAACCGCTCCAACGTCCTTAAAAATATGAACTCTATCGAATATATGTACTCGAAAAGCTTGCAAAAGAGATCTCATGCCAGTTTCTCTTTCTCTCCCAGAAATTTTAGAAGTGTTCGTTAAATTTACAACTTCTGTTCAAAACACATACGGTTTATATTCTGATTGTATCAGGAATTTTGATTGTTAAGGAAAAATTTAAGCGCCTCAATTTCTGCTGGTCTTATCGTCACTTGCGAACTTTCACACAGCAACGCACACACACACACACGAAAATGGCTACAGTCTGAGCTCAACCCATGCAAAACATACAATAAAACAAATCCTTTAAGCGTATTTGCTGATTAGTTGCGGGCATTAAAATTCTGATCTGTGTAAATAACATGAACCTATTTAAAAGGGTCCGCCCGCAAAGGATTTCAAATTGCTTTAAATGTGCGACGGTTGAGCGGGTTGAGACGCATCCGAGGATTTTGTGGTTGGGGGAGCTGAGCCATTCTGGTCACATTAAAATATTTCAAATTTTGCGCTACCACGCTCACGTGGCCTAAGGCATTTTGCCATTGAAATGAATTTTAATCTTCCTTAAAGTAGGGAGTAGGAGTAGAAGTTTGGAAAGTTTAAGCATTTTAATTGCATGCTTATGGGATTCGTTGGCTAATGCCAGCTAATTTTGCATATTAACTGGCGCCATATACATACATATGATATATTGTGGGCGTGCGGTTGGCTGTAGCATGTGGAAGGCGATTGAATGGCATGTGAGCGGCAGGCGTGAAATGAAGTGCTGGAACTGGTCGTGTTATGTGATGCGGCGTGGCATTCCAACTATAGCAATTCTCCTTTGAGGTTTGCTGCCTGACCATTCGACCTTGCTATTTTGAGCATTTTAGTGCCTTGCGGTTGGAAATTGGAATCTGCTTGTGGCCTACAATGCATAAGCTTAATTTATTGTGAAGTTTTAATGGTATTGCATGAAAGCTTCCAGTGGTTTAGGCATGCAGAAAGTAAAACAATCAAATAATGAAAAGTGGGTATAAAAATCTGTTTGTGCTATGCTTATTATGGTTACAAACCAAACGTGTTGCATATCCTTAAAGAGGGCTACATTCGTAGGTTTTTTTAATTGTGGAGAAACGGGTTATAAAGGTATAGCTCCAAATGTGAAAAAATTTGGCCTGCCCACCATGATTCCATCGGCACTCTCCTCTGTGAACCTAAAATTTCAATCAAATCAGAGCTACGGGCAAGGAGAAATAAAGTTCGAACGCTGGATAGGGTAGTTCTGATACGGAGTCCTCTGAGTGTGAGCCCGACTCGCAATTCACTGCTTTTTTTTAAACTCAGTTAAAAATACAAGATGTGCATACTTTCTACTGTTTACACTTCCAGAATGAAGAAGAAAGTTACAGCCTGCGCCACAAAAACTTCAAATGTAAATTTTTTTCTTCAACTAAATGCATCTGAAACTGAAGACATTAGCTAAGACAACAGATGTAATGACAGCTTCGATTTCTGCGCCTACAAATTGTTTATATGTACAAACTTTATTTCAAGCCAATAAAGTAGGAGTCCTTTGGGCCTTTCTTAAGCAAAATTTTTACAGCTCCCTTCCGCATAGAAGATTGTACTCTTGTTGTGCTCTAAAATGTTTGTGACTTTCATGAATTTCTAATTAACGCGTAATTGTACAGCAAATTTCTGCCTGCCTGAACTTTCCAACGTGTAGCTCAAGGCCTATACAAAAAATGCAATAAAATCGAACAAAAAACATAAATTCAATTTCTCTCGTTTCCCGAGCTGTGTCCTTATTTCGTTTGTTTTCTCTGCTTTGTTATTTCGCCTATCGAAATATAAAAATATTTTAATTCCCGCAAATAAACTCGTTGATATCTGCAAATACGCTGATTATGCAGCTGTATCTCTGCCTAGTCGAGCAGATATATTTCAAAAATCGCGTAAAAAATGTTTATGGCTTACCCTCATAAAGGCTACATTTTATTACGAAATTTCAATTTCAAACGGAAATTAAGCTTAAATCTTATCGAGCGCGCATAAAACGCATTCACACACACATAGACGCGCGCGCGCCTACCCGTTGCAATAAGGCGCGCTCGCTCGTCCTTGCTGCAGAAAATCTATAAATTTTGCAAATGCGCATAAATTTGAAATTATGACAATAACCTAGAAAGCCAGAAATGACAAAAGCCGTAAAATATGACTGCAAATCAAATCGAATTGTGTAGCAGCAGCAGCAAGGACTTCGCAACCGCAACGAGCACGACGCTGGCTAGGAGCAGCGTGGCACACGGCATAAATGCAGCATGACGAGCAAGTTGCAAATGACAAGCGGGCCGAGTGTTGTTGTTGTTGCAATGGCTGCGGCCAACGTAGACAATCAGCATGCGTGACGCTCTGGCAGGACATGCCAAGGACGTGTGCGTAACGGACATTTTGAACTTGGCACGTAAGCGAAAGAATGCCATGAATCAATTGGAGGGCAACAGCAGTTTGTCCTGCGAATTTCAGCCACAAAAGTGCTATCGGCCGGAACGTGCTCCAAGCAAAAAGAAAGCGCAGAAAGGATATGAAAAACTAGAAAAACTTTTCAGATAGCACATAGCCTAAAGGAAAATCAAAGCAACCAAGTTTTTTAGACAAAAACTGCAAAAGTGAAGCAATAAAGCTGCCTGAGAGACTGCGCAGAAGAGAGGCGGAGCAGTGCAAAAGTATCCATACACGCTCAGCTGTGTTGTTGGTCCTGCTGCTACAACTGTAATGCCCTTTTCTGGGCTCGCCTGTGTGGCGAATACGTGACTTCCACTCTTACTTCCACAAATACAAACACAACAAACACTACTTCCACGTAGGTCTTCTTTGCTGATAGCGGGTCACCACACTCGCCTGTGTCTGCGTGGTCATCTTGGCCGATTTCTTTCTTTCATCTCACTTATGTTTTCATTGGAGGATATGCCTCTACAAGTGCGCTTCGCAACTGGGAGTCATAACGTCGTTAATTGTTGCTGTTGTTATGTTGTGACAAAAAGTTAGAAGTATTCTTTTAGATAGCTCGCTGACTCGATTCCTTCTTCTCCAACTTCTTTATCTTCTTTTTTTTTTCTTTTTTCTTCTTTGGAATGTTTTCTTAGTCCTTTTTTCGTTGGCTTTGCCTTGGCTTGATCGTAGCACAGGCAAGCGATAACTTTTACAAAAGGCATTTTAATAAAAAGCTTAGAAAAGCAGCAAAATCAAGCAAGTATTCCTGAGTAAGCTCATATATTAGTGTGTATGTGTGTGTGTTTCACACATTTACACACGTTTCTATATTTGTTTTTGTGAAAAATTGCAAAAAATATGCTTCCGATCATGTAATAAACCAATTCAAGTCCAAGCAATTGCAGAACAAGAGCCAACGGAAACGGAAGTGCACATAAAAGAAACGGAAAGCGTAAGTTAGGACAGTTTTCATTGCATTGAACTGAATGTTGGCTTGCGTGTGTGAATGTGTGTGATTAGGGAGTTTTGCTCTTGATACTGCGAACGCTTCAGTTGTTCACTGTGATTCGTAAAAGTGGTAAATGTTTGAAGTGGCAGCGTAAAAATACAATTAAAATGCATTGCTTTAGATCGCTGTTTGACTGTGTGAGTGTCGGGCGTGTCGCTGTGACGACCTGTATGTGTAAAGTTAAAAAGCGCGCTCAATGTGTGTGGTCAAACAGAAGTGACTCTGTGGAGGTGTAGTCAGTAAGTTAAAGCAGGAAGGGAAACAACGAAATTTAGCATTTAAAGCTGTTGAATTAATCTTAAAGTTCGTCAGCTTTTCTCGATATTGCCTATAGAGCTGAGTAGTAAGGAAAATTTTGTAACTTAAATTTCCAGCATCCCAGGAATTTTATTACATAATTGTGATATATTTACAAATGATTGAATCGAAGTATTATCAAAAATTCAATGCCAACTGAACAGTCATCGGAAATTAAAATAAATAAATTATTGGAGCAGCAGACTGTGAAGAGTTTGGTCGAGCTTTCTTGTATTAACTTGTTTGTGCTTGTTATATTCTAGCAAAAATTAATAATAAATAATAAATAACTGGCACAACCACCCGCGAACGAGGCTTAGGCCTAGCTTTCTCGCATTAACTTGTGTGTGCTTGTCATATTTTTCACAAATTAACGGGGCCTACTTTACCGAATCCGAACGGGTTTGAGAAGCTTTTCATGGCAAAGATTATTCTCGAAGAATTGCCAATTCACCGCGAGAAGTGGCGCCGCGAAAAGAAACAATTTGAAAACAAATTGTAGCAATATGTAGTATTACCCTATAGTTGTATGTAGCATAAGTAATCTTCTATCTCATTCTCACCCTAGTTCTAAGCTATTCACAATGTAATCGAGTTGTCTCGCTCTCGCCGACAAAGAGAAATCTCGCTGTAAGTAAGAATAAAATGAAAAGAAGCAGGCAGTCGTGAAACAGCCTCGAAAGAACGAACACAGGTTTTACTCCTACAAATTTTTTTTTCAAAAATTAAAAAATTAATGGGACCTAAAAATAACATAACTGTATAAGAATTGGTTAAGAGGCTTTTCATGTTCAAGTATACTCTCGGAGAATTGCCAATTCATCGCGATGAGTGGCGGCGCGAAACAATTTGTATGAGAGCGATATTGAACCCAGGTCTTCCGCAACAGCGATCAAGCACTTGTCCACTTCCTGGGCAAGAAAGGTAGTTGTCAAATTTTAATCAATAGAATCTTTGCTCTATGAAGACGTCACCGCCTTTTTTGAGCTATTGAGAAACTAAAATTTTTTAGTTCCATTAAAACTTCCATTAAGAGGCATTTGCTCAAAAAATTTTCACGAATTACGACTTGCTTGGAATTGAAATTTTAGTTTAGCTCAAGGGCCTTTCTCAAAGCTCACTGTTTACGCTCGTGACTATATATTAGTAACTCATATGCTCATGCCTTACTCGCAGGCAATTCCAAGGCAGAATATGTTACTGAAGCTAAGTGCATTATTAATTTGCCTGCTTAGCGCATTCCTCTTACCATTTTTATACCCTACACCTATGGTAATAGGGTATAATAACTTTGTGCCAAAATTGTAACGCATTAAAGGAGCCTTCCTAGGTATAGACATAAGTATATAGAAATGATCAGAAACACTTTCTCTTTTCATTTCCGGTTGTCCGTCTGTCCGTCTGTCCGTCTGTCCGTCTGTCCGTCTGCGTGTATGCAAAAAAAAGAAAGAAGGAGTTGTCCGATTTGGACCAAATTTGGTACACAGTTACAGTGAACCTCGGGTTAGGTAAAGTGTTAAAATTAGTCAAATCGGTTAAAGGACACGCCCACAACCGGTCTGTAAGTCCCATTACCTCGGATTTTTTTCGGTAAAATGGCTATAATTTGTGTAATTACTCATGGAAAAGATTAATACTTGGTATTCAAGTTAAGAGGTAGGTCTTCTATATCTCAGGAAAAAATGGGCGTGATCCGCCCACTATATAGCCGGCAAAATTTTTTCGGTAAAATGGTTCCCAATTGACTAGTTACGAATATAAATGAATGAAATTCGGTTCCCAAGTTGATATATAGGTCTTAGATGCCATACAAGAAAATGGGCGTGGTCCCCCCACTATATAGGCGATAAACGAAAAATCATCTTAACTTCCATAATATATACACCAGAGCGTCCAGAATTGGTTACTTCGTTCCTGGTAGGAATATCTTTTAATTCTCCAGAAATGGGCGTGGTCCGCCCACCATGGGGGCAGTAAAATAAATATGCCGATAACATCTGTTGTACACCTGTCAGAGCATCAATATTTGGCATGTATAGTCCTATTAGGTATATGTTGTAGTCTGCCAAAAATGGGCGTGGTGCGCCAACTCTGTAGGTTGTAAATCAAATGTACCCACAATTTCAGTGAAATCACACCACTTGAGAACTTGGTGTAGGGTATTACTCTGTCGGTGAAACCCGACTGATACTTCCTTACTTGTTATACCCTACACCTATGGTAATAGGGTATAATAACTTTGTGCCAAAATTGTAACGCATTAAAGGAGCCTTCCGAGGTATAGACATAAGTATATAGAAATGATCAGAAACACTTTCTCTTTTCATTTCCGGTTGTCCGTCTGTCCGTCTGTCCGTCTGTCTGTCCGTCTGTCCGTCTGTCTGCGTGTATGCAAAAAAAAGAAAGAAGGAGTTGTCCGATTTGGCCCAAATTTGGTACACAGTTACAGTGAACCTCGGGTTAGGTAAAGTGTTAAAATTAGTCAAATCGGTTAAAGGACACGCCCACAATGGGCCTGTAAGTCCCACTACCTCGGGTTTTTTTTCGATTAAATTGCTATAATTTGTCTAATTAATCATTGAAAAGAATAATACTTGGTATTCAAGTTAAGGGGGCGGTTATCTATGTCATACGAAAAAATGGGCGTGGTCCGCCCACTATATAGGCGGAAAACTTTTTCCGGTAAAATGGCTCCCAATTGACTAGTTACGAATATAAATGAATGAAATTCGGTTCCCAAGTTGATATATAGGTCTTAGATGCCATAGAAGAAAATGGGCGTGGTGCGCCCACTATATAGGCGATAAACGAAAAACCCTCTTAACTTCCATAATATATACACCAGAGCGTCTAGATTTGGTTACTTCGTTCCTGGTAGGAATATCTTTTAATTCTCCAAAAATGGGTATGGTCCGCCCACCATGGGGGCAGTAAAATAAATATACCGATAACATCTGTTGTACACCTGCCAGAGCATCAATATTTGGCATGTATAGTCCTATTAGGTATATCTTGAAGTCTGCCAAAAATGGGCGTGGTCCGCCCACTATGTGGGTTGTAAATCAAATGCACCCACAATTTCAGTGAATTATCACCCCACTTGGGAACATGGTATAGGGTATTACTCTGTCGGTGAAACCCGACTGATACTTCCTTACTTGTTTAAGCTTGTGCGCATCCTTGGCAATTTCCGCTTTCAAATAAAACCACATACAATTTTTTTCTTTTCCATATAACGTTACAGATTTCTTTATTTAGTTTTGCTCTTGTCTCTCTGCTGAATTTCGTTTAATATAATTTTTTGCATTTTTTTCTTGTTCTTGTTTTTTTCCAGTTGACAGTTTCATGGCTGCTGCTGTTTATAATAGTTACCAACTCCCAATCAACTGCACTGCACTTAATTCTCATTTTTCGCCCGCTTTGCTTTTGTCTTCATTTTAATTGTTAAATTTCAAATACTTTCCTTTCATTCATTTCCATAATATTAATTCACTTTTATAGACTATCTTCATTTTTCTTAGCATTTGTATTTTTTAAAGGGTTTACATAATAATTTATATTACTTTCTTATTTGTTTGCAGCGGCTTTTTCTGCTTACTTTTGTATTAGTTTAGATTTAATTGCATCGTAAAAAATTCATACATAATAAATGTTGTTGTTTTTGTTGGTTTTTTGTTTCAAAATCGTTTGTATATACTTGCAAATGTGTGTGTGTGTGTGTGTATGTGTGGATATATAGGTATGTATGTATATATGCATGAGTGTGTGTACATGTCAACATTTTCATTATGCACTGACACATGCCTATTTGCGTATGTGTGTGTGTGTGTGTATAAATATTGGTTTGCTCTTTTTTTAAAATGAAAGCATTTAATTGAGCGCAAAAACATTTTTCAATTGTTATAACATTTCCGCACTAATACTGTCTAAAAATAGCATGGTGTGTGTGTATGAGTAGTTGCATGTAGGTATGTGTCTACACACATGCAAATAATAAACGCTTAAAAGCAGGCAATGAAATGCAATGTACAGTTTCATGTAAAGCTTTTGAGCAACTTGCTCTTTTTCTTCGCCTTCTCAATGAAAATGGACGTGCCGAAGTGCCGCAAAAGAACAACTAAGCTGATAGGTGGAAATAAAATGAAAAGCACACCTTTTGGCACTAAAACTTGTGCATATTAAAATCTAAGTAATACAATTAAATGAAATTTCAATAAGAAATAAGCAGAGTTCTTTTAAAACAGGCAAGCTTTTAATAGTACTCTTCATTTAATTTAAAGCAAATCAAGTTTTGACTGCTGTCAAGAAAATGTTCACAAATTTGTTCTGCCCGGAAATTAGCAATTTTTTTAAATTATATATTATAAAAGAATGGTTGAAATGTGTGCGAATGGCAGTGTTGATTTGTTGCTTCAACATAATGACATGCATCAGCTGCAATACTTTTAAATCGCAGTTTATGCAAAATTATTGCAGAAAAGTGGTCTAGTCTATTGCTAAAACATGATTTTAAATCAAAGTATGTGTCATCAAAATGCACTGCATGTGAAGGTATGTATGTTAGCGTATGCGTAAAAGTATTTGCAATTTTTGCTATGCTTTCCTTGCAAAATTAATAAAATTCCCATTTAACTGCTGCCGAAGCCTTAAGACTCTAAATAAATGCAAAGTGTTGCTTTATGCTGCAGTTTATTTCTTTTATTTTAATGTAAAATTATGGGCAAATAATATATAAAACGCATACAAGTAAATGCAAACTTTCATCAAAATCATAACAAACACGCGAGCAAACAATCTCAAGCACTCTTTCAACTACGCGTGTGTGTGCGTGTGCACTGCAAAGAGCGATATTTTTTGCAGCGGATTTAAAAAATTTTTCTGTTTTACTATCGCTTTGCTGCCATATACACGCACACATACGCTTTTTCTACACATGCATGCGTGTGCTCTATATAGTTCAAGTGGCTACTGCCTGCTTTTCACACATAGACACATTGCTCGCCGCTGCTCTCTTTTCGCTGCCCGGGCGTTACAAACTTCCCTGGAATTCCAAGTACAACTACGACGAATTTTTCTTAACATTTGCTGAAAACTTTTCGACTGCTTGTGGAATGTGTTCAAAGAAATTTCTTGCAATATCGCAAACACTTTCGAAAAAGATATCTTGTACGAACGTTCTCGGGATGTAAAACCGCAATATAATTTTCGGCGAATAATTAAGAACGAGAAACGTCTCAATCACCTCGAATCGTTCTCTAATTCGTTAAGGATACTATTCTTTGCCAAGCTTTGAAGAATTATATCGCTCTTGATATCGTAATCGCACTTTGAGCCGAAAGGCAAACCTGGGAATTCTTTTTAAAAATTTTGCGTATAGACAAATTTTATTCAAAAGGAAATCAAATAAAGCGCATGTTGGTGAAATAGTTTAAAGCACGCGTAAGCATCTTTTGAGTGTGTGTGTATGCTGATTTTCATGCTGTTCAAAAACTTCATTTACATTCCTTTTAAAAACTATTTGGAATTCGTTTAATTTTTGCTGTAATAAAAATTGGTATAAAAATTCTTTATAATATATTTCTCTGTGGGTTAAGTATTTAATAATAACTTGCATTGCAACTGTTTTTTATTAAATTTGTGATTGTGTATCAATGGAAAACTTAATTTGTATTGTTTTTTTATTGTGTTGCTTGTTGTATTTGTATGGGTTTCGTATGGGCATTTAGCGAACTCTATGCGTGGCCTTAAGCCTTTGTTGCCTGCTTAAACTGGAATAAGCAGTTTTTTTTGAAATTTCGGAACGCCCGAAAAATGCTTGCTAAGCACATATGGGTTAAGGACGAAACTGGCATTTAAAAATGTTGTCTATTTTAGGCGAATTTCTGCCTTTTTTTCAATTTCAGCATTGCAAACTACCAACAACTTACAAAATCGTAGTGTAGGAAAAAAATTTCGTTGAAACAACGCACCATTTCGTAGTTTTAATTAAAAGTTTAATTATTCGTGGCAGCTGCTGTCATATTCTTGCCTGCCGATATACAACATTCTGCTGTGAACTTTTACAACGAAAAATTCATGTTCTGACAACAATAACAAACCATTGCGCTAATTTGAAGAAACATTTAATTGCATTGATAATTGATGCAAATATGATGGGAAAAAATGCTGCCTTTTGCACTGAAGATGCAGCTTGGCTGCTTCTAAATGCCACGCCCCTATAAATACGCTCTTTTGGCCGACTTTCCTTGCTTGTTCCACATACGCCCCGTTGCACGCCTGCAAATATGTGTCTAACAAACGCTCTGCTATTGTAACAAATACATATGTATATGAATAGGTGTATGTGTGTGAGTGTGTGCACAAGAAAAAAGTGCACGCCAGAGAAATCAACAATCAACGAGTGAAATGAAGACTGCTCGGTTTGGCTAAGGTTAATTGGTAAGAAGAATTGCACAAATTGCCGTGTTGAAATAAGGCAAGAGCTTTGCTCACTACGCTGTGAGCTCTCACTAAAAACTAAACTTTGCATGTATTCGTGAAGTGATTTTATTTTCAGTGTATTGCTGTTGTTGTTTATTTTTAAATACTATAGGCTAATTTATGAAATAAAACCTGAAAAATACTGTTTTACGCGAATTCAAGTCGCTTTTTTGCCTACTGCATTCGTTTGTGTCACTTTTAGTACTATATTTTTCTACACACTTGACTTATGTTGCTATGTGGGAGTGTGTGTGTGCATGTTTCTGTATATGTGAGATTGTGACTTAAAAATTATGCTTTTCATTCAAAGCGTTTTTTATAGTTTTTTATATATATATATTCAATGCCTACAATTTGTTTGGATTTTCTTTAAAAAAATCCTTTTCGATTTTGCTTCTCGTTTTTTTTTCTTCTCTTTAGTTCTGCCTCTGCTCAGAGTACTTCAATAATGACACTTGCATTTTTGTATGTTTATTATTTTATATTTATTACGTTTAGCTTAAGATTTTGACTACGTTTTTACGTGCTAAAACTATTTACATGGTAAACATATGCTTGTATTTGTTTGCTTGTATGCTTGTTGGTTTGTGTGTGTGTGTATATGCATGCATATATGCGTACGCTTAAAATGTTCATATACTCATATTCTGTTTTCAATTGCGCTAAGTTCTTCTAAAATTTATGTTCACGTGTGTGAGTGGCTGTGTGTGTTGGTTTGTATGTCAGCTAATTCGTGTTTTTATTGTACCTTGTGTCATATTTTTTAGAAGTGTAATTTCAATTCGTGTCACTAAATTTTGAGAGTTATTCATGCATGTTGTCAAAAGTCATGCGAAATGCTGTTCAAAGTGGGCGTTTGCATATGTGTGTGTCACTTCCGCTCTCATACACACATAGCTAATGCTACTCTCATTAGGGCTGCTCACGCTCTTGTGCAACTAAAAGCATATTAGCATCAAGTTGCAAAGGTTTTGGAAATTAACACAAGAGCAAATGAGAATAAATGACATTTTTTTAAAACAACAACTTGCAATGTTAATAACAATAAATTGAAGATAATTTATGTAAAAATTATAGCAAACCAAATCAGATTATTGCAAAGGAAATGAATTTCAGATTTGATTACTCAAACATAAGCATGAAAATTATAAGTACACGCACAATTATAAGAATGAAAGCGCTTTCCGGAAAGACTCCTTCGTCCTTGTGCTTTAATAAAATATGTAAGCATATTGTTTTCTAAATTCCATGCTCTGTGTAGTTTTAGTTAAAACTTAAAACCAGCACGGTTTTGCACTTACAGTTGCACTCGAGTGTGAGCAGACCTCTTGCATTTCGACTTGTAGAGAGTATTGTATTATTGTAATTTTGTTTGTAACACTTTTTAAAAGTACTTTTAAAATTGTCATAGTTTTCTATTTGCTGTCGCTTTTGTTGTTGTTGAAAAGTTGTGTTTAGTTTTTAAGAATGATTACAACTTTTTCGTTTTGATGCTCATCTGTTGTTGCTATTTTTTCTCGTGCTTTAATCTATATGTATGTATATTCTTCTGCTTGCTTTACGTTTTAATTTGCCTTTTTTGTCTTGTTTTTCAAAGTTATTTTTTTGTTTCAACTTTTGATGGAACGAAAACAGTCTTTGGGTATTCATTTTCTTTAAGTATATATTAATTAATTAATTTATGAATTATGCTTTAAATTACATCATTACAATTACACTTCAAGATTAACTTTGCTTAATGTAATGTAAATAGTACATACATAAAAATACAATACGTTGAGGGAAACGAATAATGTTTAAAGAAAGAAAAATAAAAGTATGGAATATAGCGAAATATTGCACGGTGCGTGCGTGTGTGCGTGCGTGCATGTATTGCCAGCGTTTCGCACTTCAATGAGAGGGCACTTGCGCTTCGTTTCGCTGCGCGCTTTTAAGTTTTCCCTAATATTCTTTGTCTGTGTATTTGCATGTGTGTGAGAGTTTAAAGTTGCTTTTGTATAGAACTCAATTCCTGCTTTTTTAAGTCGTTGCTATTCCGTGCATATGCTGCTGCCTCTCGTTCCCTCGCTTGTGGCGCGTCCCTCCGCCCTTACACTTATTAAAATATCATCATGCTACTGCTTTTGAGAATATACAAAAACTAAATGTAAGCTACTGACTTAATCGCTTAATTAACTGAAGGTGCTTCATACTTATACATATACATATACTGCCAACTGAACTTACAAATCTTAGTTGCTAACATGGATCTCTCCTGCCCGAATACGCGCACTTATAGCTTAAACTTTGGTTTCCATTTTTACTCTGCCGCTTCCGCCTGGCTTCTGCGCCAACTGGTCGCCCGCTTCAGTGCGTCGACCGGCTGCTAGTGTTGAGTTATGATCTCTTTCGTTTCGTTTCGTTTTGTCTTTGTTTTAGTAAAGTTTCGTGTGTTCTTTCCTTTTCATTCCGGTTGGGTTTTTCTTGTAGCATTTCTTCATTGGTTTCGAATGTTTTTTTTAGTGATAGATGAATGCTTTTTACAAATGCTTAACACTTTGTAGGCATGTGTGTACGGGTATGTGTGATGTGTGTGTATGTGTATGTTAGCCCAGCTTCTTTGGTTGCGCTCTTTGTGGTAGTTGTTGTTGTTGTAGCGGTTTGACTCATACGAGTTGAGTTTCTTGTAAAAATTTGCTTTAATTGGTTTTGTCATCTTCTTTGCTGTTGCTTGCTGCTGTTGCCACTTCAGCACTTAGTCACTTACAATTCTAGTTCGGTGTGATTATTGGCTTCCGGACCGTACATGTTGGCCAGCTTGTCGAAGCGCGGCCCCCACGCGCCCAGATAATCATACTCCTGCGCTTCATCATCAGTACCTGTAATGAAAATGCAATGCAGTTCACGCTTAATTAGAGTCTAATTAAGTTCGATTTAGTTTGTGCGAAATTTTTACAGCTTAAGAGCTTCAAATTTATATACACACATACACAGATAAATTAAAATTTACATCGCTTCACATTTTACACCCAATATTCTGCGGCTTTTGAGCGCAGGCCTGCAAGACGAAGAGAATGTCGTAATAAGAGTTCAGTCAGCGACTAAAGGGAACATAGTGTCTAAAGCTGAGCATTGAATGCAAATTTAAAACATTTAACTATAGGAGGCATTTAACTAAAAGAAGTTGCTAGCTTTTACCAAAAAAAGCGAAGTTACGTCTACATTTGGAAGTGGTCTACAGCGATGTTAGGTTAGATTATAGCGGTAGAAGAACTAGGCCACCCATAGACTCTGTTGAATTCTTAGCGATACCAGATGAAGATCCTATTATGAGCAATGAAAGTAGAGATATGTCGGATTTGCTTTGAAACTATAGTCGAAAAAGTGCTTATAGAGGTAAAAATAGTTCAGTTACTGGCTATTTCTCAAAGAATACAAATTTGTTTCATATTATTTTACGGATTTCCGAGCTATGTAAGAAAGTTTGCAAATATGTACAAGAGCACTGAATTAGTTAGGCTAATCTATTAACAAAAGGATACACTTGATCTCCATGGAAATGTATGAACTCAAATCAAGGTCGAATTTTCACTCAAATAAAAAAGGTATCGACTTCAAATATGCATATTGGATGTAAATACTAAATGTTGCCGCCACTAACTTAAAATACATGGTATTAGCAAAATTTAGGTTTGAATATATCTTCTTCTGAGAGTTGGTACCCACCTGAAGCTAATGAACTCAGTGAGCCGGCTGTGCTGCCGCCACCCTCGTAGGCATAATTGCGCAAGTCATCGAAGGGCGGTGCATTTGGATCGCCGTCAGCGCGTTTTTTATGCTCCTCAATGAACATGCCCACATTGGGTTCCTGTCCGCCGGGCATTAACGATATCACAGGATCTGCAAGTTGAGAGAAGAGAAGAAACCAAAAAATTTTAAATTGCTCTTTGCCATAAAAAAATGTATGCAACAAAGTAATGAATTTGCAGCTCATACAAATTTACGAGCATGTGGCAAGTTGACATGTGCCACATTACACACGTGTCATATGAGTCTGTGTTGAGCAAATCAAATTGGATTTTTATAAGACGCTTTTAGGTTTTTCACTCTTATAACACTTTGAATTTTGGTAGCACGAAGACGTTGCATTTTTTCAGGGCATATCACAAACTATCGAGAAAGCTTGGCCTTGGCCCACAAGGGCTTGGGCTTTTTGAAGCTTAAACGGAAGCAAGTTTGTAGAACAATGAATGTGAATGCTATCGTAAGAATGTTCAGACAAAATAAAAGTGATCAAATAAGAATTGCCTTTAAGGGAGGTAAGGTTAGGTTAAGCTGGCTGCCTAAGAGAGCCACACATATACCCTGTTGCATCCTTAGCAATGCCAGTTAGAAATCCGTTTAGGAATGTTAAAAGTAATATTAATGCCTTTAAAGAAACGGAGCCCTAAAATTTAATGATAGTTATTACATTAATGATACTAAGGAGATTCGGTACCGAGTACCGATTCTCCAAATCGAAATGGCTGCCTCAGACAGAACCAGTGTTAAATTTTTATTTCATATTGTCTGAACAATAAAAAGCTAGAAAATAAAGCTAAACTGACAACAACGTCGACAACAATAAAGGCTTGATAGTCTACGTGCGTAGTTCGCATTGTGTAAACTGCCCTTAAAAATGCAACGAGCCATTCGCGACACGTAGTGTCGACGTGCAGCTGAAAGCTTGATAGAGGTTTGGATGCATCCTTGCGGTTGTTAGAAGCGACAGTGAAATTTTAATTGTATTTCACTATCAGACGTTGTTGTGGCAGCTCAAAGGTGACAGCTTTGCATTTGACAAACTGGCTTAAGTTAAAACATTGACACAATCACTTTTTTTCAACAGACATTTTTTAGATTTATGCCAAAGAACTTCAAAGATATACGAAAAAGTTTCGCTGCAGCAAATTAAATTTAAATTTGTCCGCTTTCTTTGAATTGCATGCTGAATATAAAATCCCGACATAATTTTTTAAATCTGCTATAAAAGATTTTTTAATATGCTCATTTTTTTAGCATCTTTCAGAGCATACTTACACATTATTGGCATTTTCATGGGCGCCAATTCGGGCGGCATCGGCCCGCCTATGGGTATCTGCAATGGCGTAATATCGAATGCCGTCATATCGTCCTCGCCGCCACCCTCGTCGTCGTAGTTGATGATGTTCTCCCGCACATCGTCATCCGGGCCGGGGTACTTAATATGCGCCTCACGCCGCCGATTATAAACCACGAAGACCAGCACCAGAACTGCAAGCATAAAATGAGAAACGTACGCGGCGACAAAAAAGTCGCAAAATATGCGCAGAAAAATATAAAATGAAAAAAGAGAGAGATAAATATATTAGCAAAGATATATTTGTGCATTTTTTTGCTGGTTTATATGCGTGTTTATGTGTGTGTGTAAAATGCTGTGCAATCCCAGTTGAAAATTGCATTATCAAAAGAGTTAAATGGAAGCTTTTTCAAAGATTGCTCTTAAGAAAGAAAATCCAAAAAATGTTTGCAAAAATGGCCCATTTCTCGAAATAATTTATTCTTTATATTATGAATTTAAAAAGAATATACAAATATTATATAGAACTATAATTTTGCTGCCATTTGCAATTCATGCCATCATTTTTCAACTGGGTTGCTAGTGTTAGTAAATAGTACTTTTTTGCTGGAGTAACCATAATGTGCCGCTACGCTTCGGTCACCACTCACTATGCTTGCAACAACGACGCATGTTGCAACTACATGCTGCTGTTGGCATTAGAGGAGAATATGCTTTTGATTATACAAAGAGCAGAACTAAAAACTACTTATTTGCAAGCGAAGCGTTTTATTTTTATGACATGCAACTCTGCGCTGTTGGGCTTTACTGCAATTAGGCGTTTGGGTGCCACTGCTACTGCCGCTGCCACATGCAGCTGCTATGCCACTGCAGTTTACTACTTACCATAAATTTGATATGTTACATATGTGTTTGTGTGTGTGTGTGTGTGTGAGCGCGCGCATTCATAATGTCAGGCATTATTAAAATAAATTAAAATGTTACGTTATGTTCAAAGGCAACACAGATACACACACACACACACTCACATGATATGCAGGCAGCAATAAATTATATGTGTATGTGTGTGTGTGTGTGGCTGCTGTAGTAAACATTTTGAGCATGGCCAAAATTAATTAGTGAAGTGTATTTGCTTATGCAAAATGCATAAACAGCGCCAGGGGGAAATGCTGTACTTTCCGGCGGCAAGGAAAAAATATTAAAACCAAATGCCATAAGAGTTTTAGCAGCATTTGAAAGAGGAGGAAAGAGGGTGTGACTCTTTACAAAATTTTGGCGATTTTTAGCACTCGAAGTAAATGCCGAAATTGTGGTGCTTTTCGTGAGCTTTACATTCATGCAGGCGGTTCAGCTGCCCCGTTGATTGTGGGCGCTTTTTTGAAATATTCCTTTCAGAAAAAAACTAGACCTTGTGGGAACTTGACCAGGCTTTCAGCTTGACGCGGAAACCGAATTACAAAAGTAAAACAAAAAGAAAACTTTTGTATAGATTATGGTAGTGTACGGAGTTTTTGGGCAAATTGAGAGATAATTCAAATGAAGAGAATTAAAACTAGAAGAAATTTCAGTGGCACAAATTCTAATTTAGGTCAACTGAGGCTGCTATGGATAAATTGCAGAAATGGTCAAATTTGTTTCATTATACTGAAATTAATTTTTAAGACTACATTGCAAGCATTTGTGTGTGAATTTCACGTACGATTTCATTAAAATAATAAGATTTATTTAATTAAAATTTTCGCTATAATTTTAGCAAATGGCTTTCGTATGTCAACCGCATGAGAAGCTCAGTAAATTCACAATTGGTTGTCACAGAAAGGTAGAACTTCAACAAAAATTAACTGCCGGCAAAATTGTGGGCAGTTGCTTTCTCACTTAAAAATTTAGTTCTTAATTGGGGCATGTGGTGAGTGCACACTTGAAAGCGACATGTGGCTAGTTGCCATCCTTTTAATTTTTTTTGGGTTTTGAATATAGTAGTTCTTTATTGCCCCATAAAATGCCTGCGGTTGTAAATACAATTAAATGATCAACCATTTCTGGAAAATGCATCATTATATTTAAAAGCGCGCTTGAGACACAACATGAAAGTGGAAGGTTCTTGAATAAAGTGCATGTGAGTAATTATACTTGAAGAAAAAACATTCAGCATAAATTTGACACGCGTCACGAGCAATTTCACTTGAGAACAGGCGTATGCCAGGCGACTGCAAGCAGTGACCCACAAGAGGGCCAAACTCTTAAAGGACTATTGGCTGCAGTTACTCTGCGAACAGATAATGCTTTTGGCCCACGGATCGTGCCTGCGACACTTCTGCTCCATCAAGCATTATTGGTCAGATATTAAGCGTAAAAATTAAGCTTTTATTTTATTATCATGATATACGCTAGTGTTGCCAAATGTCGGCACTTTTTGTATTCTACTCAAATGTGATTGGGTACTCGTTGCTATCCTGTGCTGTCGTTAACTTGTTGATTTTCTTTTCTCTATTATAAAGACGAGTTTCTTGATCTGTTTTTGAACACTTTATAAAATGAAAAAATTTAATACCTTTAAGTTTGAGGCCAACTTAAATTGCGATTGATCTTAATTTGTATCTTATTAATGAAATTGTTTGCTTAAGTAGAATAAGGAAATCGAAGTACACTTTATATTGAAATTTTATAAAAGGCAAATACAAATAATAAAATATTAATTAAAAATCGTATATATGATAAAATCACGGGATCAGTGAAAATCACCGATACTAAAAAGGCTTTTCCCACTGCATCAATAAATTTGCTTTGTTGAACTAAGAAACTGGAATTAGAATTTTGGCCCAATGGGTTCTAAAAGCTCAAAGTCAAGTATTGAACATATTTCTTGTTTTAGTGTGGGTAAACAAAACCGAGTACAAAACAACTGAGTACTCGATACGATGGCAGGCACGATCGGAGGTACAAATCACAGGTATTCGTATTTTGTTGTTTGTGTATTGGTGAATGTATGTGCGTGTTTCTGTAAGGCATATTCCCTTTACAATGCAGTGTAAAATTAATATAATTAAATTGTTTGCAATTTCGTGCCATTTGTAATATGGCTGCTGGTCTTTCCCCTTTAGTCGCTGCTCTGTCATATGCAAGGCATACACACACACACACACACACAAACGTATTGGCATTTTTAATTATTATAGGGAAAAAGCATTCACGCTTTATGAGCCGCACTGCACTCGGCATTTGATTTTTAATGTTGCTGCGTAATTGCAGTGTCTTTTTTAATGCCATATTTATGTTAATGAGCATTAAAAAAGCAGCAGCACGCCACGCCCAGCCGCAGCCTGTGTGAGTGCCTGTGTGTGTTGGTGGGCTGCACGGTAATTCAATTGCGGAAGTAGCATTTTATGTGCACTTTTCTGCCTCAGCTCGTAATTACTCACTCATTCGCTGAGTTTATTCACTTGCAGACATTTCTCATTCGTGGCTGCTTCCTGCTGCCTTTTTACGCTTGTCGGAGGAGGCCACTGCAGCAGGCGGCAGCAAACTGCAAGTAGCAGAGCAGGCAAGCCAGAGCCAAGGCAATTGTAAAAGAAAGAAACAAAAAAATTCAGCAATAAAGTGTTTTTATTGCCTTGTGGCAACTCTGGTTTGTTCTGTGATGATTTCTGGCAGTAGCAGTAAAGCAGGCTTACTTTGCGCCCAAGAGTATGCTTCATTATGCGCTTAAAACTACGATTTATTACTATGAAATGGGTGAATGTGCACATTTAATGGCAGTGAGAGCAAAGAAACCTGCTACTAGAGATGTTCGCTGGGACCTAGCTTGGTTTCGATTGATAAAAGCAGATATATGAAGAGATAGGAACAGTTGTAGAATTCTGCACATTTCCAATCTGAAATAATGCATTTGGTACTTTTAGGTTTTTGATGCTTAGAGATTCAAGTGTATTTTTTAACAAGCAAAAAAGAACATTTTACTGAAAGATCTACACTGTGAATGTTTATGGCAAGGACCATGCCCCAGGGAACATATTTCACTACAGCTGCATAATGTTGTAAAAGAGTGCATGCCAAAACAATGTTAAATAGTGCTACTTATACATATACAAAGCTACAAATACATGCATTTACGAGTACATATACAGCAAAAAATTAGTATAGCCTACCTAGACGGATGTTAATTACACTAATGCACTTACGCGCGATTAGTCTCGCTCAATGATGGCGAGAGTGTGTTTGTGATATTGAGCTGTTGTTGTTGCAGACAACAACACTTATGTATGTGTGTGTACTTATGTCTGTGTGCGTGTGTACTTACGTATTAGTGTGCTCGAGCACAAGACCAGCGCAATAATGAAGTCGCGCGACGGTGTCAGAACGCCCGAGGCCAATAACTCCAATTCGCAGTGCATGCCGGTGAAGCCCATGGGGCAGTGGCACTCGAACTTTTTGGGCGGATTGTGGTCGCGACAACGACCGCCATTGCGGCACGGAAATGCCAGGCATTCATTGTCGTTGACACACTGGCTGCCAGCGATTTTGTAACCAGCGGGACACCTAAGCGTTTGTGTGTAGAGCAGAGTACAGAGTCAATAGTAGAGTAATGTGGCCAGGGGCGAGCATGGTGTGTTTGTGTGAAAGAATGGAGGGTAGTCAGTGCCGTCTTTAGGTGTTTGAGGGAGCCCACTGGGTGCAATCGACCCCCTGAGACATATCGATATTGTATGCATTTTTTTTAGAGAAAATTGTCCTGCCAAAAATTGTTAAGTATTTGAAAAATTTTAAATATATAGAAACAAACTACTTTTTTTCTAGCACTTCCCTGCTTAGCTATGAAACCCTTTAAATTTGTGGCCCTTGCCTAGGCGGAGACAAAGACGACACTGCATGTGAGTATGGTTATGTGTATGAAATATAGTAGAGCGGAGATTTGTGAGATGTATATGAGTGTGTGCCTGTGTGGGTGTGTATTCAATGGTAATAAATTGTGAGCAGGAAAACTGAGCAGGAGAAAAGTTGGCACTTTTATATTTTCCCCTATTCCATTTATATCTTGCAATCTTCCACTTAAATTTGCTTATGAGCAGTGAAACGCAAAACAAAGGGAATTTGTATGGGAGCGTTTGATGGTGTGTCTATGTGTGCGTGTGTTTGTGTTTGTGGCGAGGACGGGACGGAAGAAAAAGTGCGCGTAATATATGGAAAACTGTCAAGCAGTCGCTTAGCGCTGTCAGCTGTAAACTAATTTTGCTTTGAACACTTTACAGCCAACCTTATTTGTAAATATTCTCCCTTTGCCTTGCATAAACTGACTGTAAAAATTTCATTTGGATTGCTGTTGTGCAAACTTTTTCAATTGACTTCGCATTATGAAGCAGCGCTGCTTTGCTTGTCTTAAGTGCAGTTTAGTACTTTCGGTCGCGTACTTTAAGAACTTTCCACTTCTCACATTTTAGTTTTTTTCACTTTGCATAAGCAGAATTGTTTGTCTGTTTGTCGCTCTGTCTGTTCGTTTGCTTGTTGCCAGTCGTTGTTGTTGTTGGCGCACGCAGCAGCAAAGTTTTGATATCATTTGCAAAATATTTTGTTAGCGTGCTTATGGCAAAAGCTTGCTTGCATTGTTTATGGCCTTGTTATTTGGCCATTCGCGCAATTCCTTCGCCATGCCGCTCCTGCCGACGCTCACTTTTGCAACGCAGCTGCATTCTTACATACACACTCACACAGTGAGAAAAGCTACTGCAGTTATTAGTTTGTTTGCTGCAAATATGGCAGCCCCCTTTCGTTGTTGTTGTTGTTGTTACTCATACCAACAACAGCTGTGAAAATGCGCAGCAAAGCATGAAAATGGAAAAATGATGGCTGCAAAAATATATTTTTGCAATGCGCGTTGCTGCACTCGCTGCTGCTGCCGTGCATATTTGCATAGTAGGGATGTCAATTTCGAACGGTTTGAATAATCCCAGAATTTCAAGATGTGAAAAATTCAAATTTAGTAGCTCTAAACATTACCTAAATTCAATCTTTCATACTTTCAACAAAGCTAATATTATAAAAGAATATAAACTTCGAAGCTAAAGAAGGACTCATGGCTTTATATATACATTAAGATACGGATATTTCATAGTTCATCAGTGTCTAAGGTTCTGACAAAACAAAAATACACTTGAAAATTATGAAAACATTGGTTTTCACTAAAATTAAACTTTTTAGCAATGTTGTGAAAACATGATATTTTGAAAACTGAGCCTGATTTTTTCTACCTAATTAATTAAAAAATTGGGCCAAATTGTTCATAATGTGTATTCTACAAATTAAAGTGCTCAAACCTAAACTGCGCTAGGATTCCAAATAACTGCCTGTGGGTACGACAGCAGGGATCGTTAGCATAAAATGTTAAGAAAGAAAAGTTTAGTTATTAAAGATTAATTCCGATGACAGGAGAAATACTCAGTTTTCCAAAATTATTATCATTTGCTATAAATAATGCCAAAGATTTTTATAACAAAACTTTAACTTTTAAAGTAATACGAAAAAGTAACAATATTTGGTTGAATATATTTAGAAAAGTGTGCCAAATTTTATTTTAAAAAATGCGTGAAGTCGTATATAAAAAATGCACTGAATTTTGGCAGTAAAACTTTATTTAGGATACCAGTATAGGCGTCCTTAGCATTCGCCCCTATTTCAGTTGCATACACTGACTGGGCTTGTGTGTATGTCATATTTCAGCAGCGCGGGGGGGGGAATAATAAAATAACATTTGGTTTACATTTCAGACGACATATTTTTGCTATTTTGCATACACCTGCTTCCGAAGGTCGCTCTTGCTTTTAGGCAAGCCCCTCCCTGCCATTCCCGTTTTGTTTTTGTTGCTCCCACATTGCCCATATATCATGATTTCACTAGCAAAACTTTACATTTCAAACAAAACTTTATAAAATTCCTTTTCGAATGCTGCAATGCAATTCAGGCACATCCTTAAAAGTTTATAAGTGCTGCGCAATTGTCTGTGTGTATTTGTGTGTGTGTGTGTGTGTGTGTGTGTGTGTTGGAACATTTTGTTTCAACTGACCGACACTATTTTGTAGCACTTTCAAAGTCGTATTTCACACAGTTCAGCAACTTTGGCCAAAAGTTGCCCTAATCTTTTTGCTATTTCTATAGCAGCGCTACTTTAGCTCCTTTTAAAATTGTTCTATTTTCGGGCAGCGCACGCATGCTGGCCGTGATTGCAGCAGCATTGTGCGCACGCTTTCAGCCACATTATTTACTCCTGTCTGCCGTAGCAATTCGCATATATTTTGTCTAAACTAAAACTGACAGCTTACCCCCTGAGGGGAAAAACAATTGCAAAAAAAACGCCAATGCAAAAAAAGGATAAGCGGCTCCCAAATACGCGCAGCGAGATTTGTGGCTGTATGGCAGCGCACCCACCCCCCGTCCCACATGCCCATCACCCGCGTGAAAAATTGCAAAAAATCTCGCTTGGCTGCAGATCTGAGCTTCCCTTTTACTTCGGCCTGCCGGTGCGTGTGTGGAGGTGTTAGGAATGCATGTCCTTTTGCAGCTGACAGCTCTTTAGTGCGCGTACTTTGGCGTGGCAAGACAATTTACAGCACACGGATTTAACTTTTTGATAGGGTCTTCTTAGCCACATACGCCCTCAGTTCGTTTGAGCTTAAGGTATGCACACATTTTCTCATCTTCTGGCATGTTTGATTGCGAATCTCGTAGCTCTCAAGAGTAACAGGGAAGCTTCCCAGACAAAGGAGTTTTGCATAATAAATAACTCAAGCTGTTTGAACCCTTCTCAGCGCAGTTTGTCATGCAGTACTTATTTCTGCGATATCTGATAAATTTGCTCTTGCTGGGATGTCTGCAGCTGACGAAAAAAGCTTCAAAGTAGCTGCAGTGATCACTAGAGTCAAAATGCGAGTATAGGCTCATTTTTATCTTTCTATATGAAAACACTTCAAGCGAGTTAATTAACAAGAGTAGTACAAGTATTCAAGTGATGTCCCTGATAAAAGTGTGAATTAGTAATAATAATATCAAGCTCATATTTTGTGGCCAAACTCGTAAACTCAGAGACAAAAAGTCCCTTCAAATCTTCATATACCAGCGCACATTATAGTCTGACTTGAGAAATTTCAAATAATTGAGCAAATTTTCATTGATATTTAGTGTTATTGAAGTACATACGTAGATTTAATTATTAATACGCTCATTGGCTGCATACAAAATTCTAAACAATGTAAAGCGCTACGCTTACTATCAAAGTTTAGCTGCTTTAAATCTGATATTTACACCAAAAACTTCGAACACTGACACGTAAAAATAAATAAATGCAAAAAAATGCTAGTGTCGAGTATAAAAAATGCAGGGATATGAATAAATATTAAATTGAAATGAACTCGCCGTGTCACGTTGCTGCGGGATATGTTTTAATGCCGCGGAGAGGCTTGACAAATGCGATGTAGAATGTATAAAATTTGTCACGATATTTTTGTTTGGGAAACGCTGTATATAAAATATTTAAAGTTTGCTATGGAAATTCATGAAACATGCAATAAAGTTATGAAAGTGCATCGCTTTGATGAAATGAACGTGAAATACTAAATTGAGGCAATTGATGGAGGATGAGTAGAAGAGCACAATGAGGATGATGATGATGATGATGATGATGATGATGATGATGCTGGTGATTATGATAATGAAATGAAATGAAACAGCAAAAATGTGTGCCGATATGCAGCGAATGGCTAAATTGCTAATGGTGCGAAGAACAAGAGACTATACAAACGCTAAGTATATATAATGTATTCTATATATATATGTATATATGTAGTATGTATGAAATGGTGTTTAGCTGGGGCTACAGCTCGTAACACCAACAGCGCATGAGCACACACACACTAATAAAGAAAAGGACAGCTATGAGGGCAGGTGCAAATGCTAATGAAACACACATGAACGACACACAAATGAGGAGCGCCTAATTGGCAGCTCTGCCTCAGCTGTTGTTGTTGCTGTGGCGACTTGAAATGGCAAGCAATGGCAATGGCAATTGGCTACAGGCAACAAATTTATTAGAAACAAAGCGGCAAATTGTTTTGGCCAAATGCTTACAAAACGAAATGAAAAGTAGACAATAGCGGCAAAAGCGTAGCGGCACATTTTCTTATGCTCATTGTTGTTTTTGTTGTTCTTATACAAAGACTTCTTTGTTATTTAGTATATGTATTTGTATGGCTTATCATTGTGCTGTAGCTCACTCAGTATGATCAGCAAGCAAACGAGTATGGCCGCTAGCGCGCCCATGCTCAGCTTCAGCGTTTGACCCTCTTGCACGAGCTCGCAATTTTCACCCCAGAAGCCGTCGGGACAGATGCAGCGATAGCGGAAACGCGGCTCTAGATTGATGCATGTGGCGCCATTGAGGCAGGGCAAGTCCAAGCATTCATTGCGATCCATGCAATCTTTGGCGTCGGGTGACATGACGCGTCCTTCGCCGCAACTGTTTTTCGCCGTAGTCGTTGTTGTTGTTGTTTTAATGCACATTTTGGCAATAATTCATTCAGGTTAGTTGAGGTTAGGCAGAAAAGATTGTAGAGAGGACAATCAACACAAGAGTTACATACAATGTTTTGTTGTAGTTTGCGGTTTGGTTAAATGATGGAACAAATGAAGTAGAACATGAGAAAATGAAAGTAGTTTCGATTGCTTTAATATGAAATGTTTGCTTTTGTTTAGCTGATGGCCTTTTAGATTTGCATATGCTAATAGAAATAGCAAATAGAAATTTCCTAATTGAAATGCATGAGCAAAGGAATTATGTTATATAATGTGTAAATTTTATGCAAGAATAAATTCAAAATTGAAACCAATTTTCGTAAAAGTAGTCTTGTTAAAATAACCAAAAAAGCAATTTGCTGGATTGACGTAGAATCAGAGAATTGGGTTTGATTTCTGAGCTAGTTGATAAAGGTTCTTTGAAGAAATTACATAAATTTCAAATGTAAAACTTCGAATTTAGGTAAATTAAAAGCACTTTTATGTGCAAAATTTCGAATTAAAGTAAATTACTAAGCACTTTCTTGTAATTTATTTTGTTTGTGGCTGTTGGCAATGGTTTTCATTGATAACAGATTTCAGATGACAGCGCGACTCAAAAGTAAAAGCAAATTTATTGAAATATTTGAGGCACATTAAATTAAAAGCTGGCTTCAGTCACTTTCATAATTGAAAATCTGCTCGACTTTTCAAAGAGAGTGCACTTTGAAGCCTTGGAGTGCAATGCGCTTGAATTTGCAGTGGCACTTGTTCGAAAAAGTAGTCACTCATACGCAGCGTATGCCTTGCTTTTGTGCAATTGTTGAATTAACGGTCAACTTGCTGCCGCCACATGCGCACATGAACATAGCATACACACACTCACAATAGCGCCGGAGTGTGAGTATAGTTACGCACACACAATTGGATTTTTTGTGTGAATTTTTGATGGACTTTTTATGTAGTGCACGTAAATGTGTGTGTGTGTGTGTGTTTGCGTGTGCATGTGAGCAAGTGCGGCAGTAGAAAGCTTTGCAAAGTAACACCTAAAAACGCACACACACATATTTATACGGCGACAATTGACAGCACATGTCAAAGTGGCATGCCGTAGACACGAACCACTCAGTGACAGCTGCAGCTTTGTTAGCGAATGACATAAGCTTCAGCCGATTGTTTTGGCGATTTATTTGAAAAGTTTAGCAGGCAAAGGCTTTTCATTTTTAAATTTTTATAAATTTTTGTGCAACTTTTTGTCGACTGCGATTTATTTTGATTGAATTCTTGTCTTGTTTTGTATTGCAATGTTGAAGAATTGATTGGAGGGAAAGTGGTTGTGTATGTGCTTAATGAGCAGCTTTATGCTGTGTCAGATGATTGAGTGTGTGCGTGCGGGCAGCAAATTTTTGCTTGTATGTGTGCGTGCCAGCAAATAAGGCCCTTTGAGCGTGCTGAAATCGTTACTTTTTATAGCAAAGCAGAATCGTTTGATATGCAAGTGCTTAATGCTTAATGAGGCGCGAATAAAAAAGCCTGAATTTTCGAATTTAATATCAGCCTTGGCTATGATTTTTTTTTAATGATGGTCATACATAGTTTCTTTTTTAATATAGACTTCCGTTAGGCCTGTTCACAGACAAATTAATGTTTAACCGTGGGTACTTTCACTGTCAATAGTAAAGATACATATACATAAACAGTAAAAGGGAATATGTAAAATACAAGATTTTCAAAGATCGCGTTGAACTTCTGGCGCAATATGAAACTGAAAATCGTTAGGAAAAATGCATGCACATTTAAATAAATTACACACATCATACTTAAAACGATTATTCAAACTTTTTTCCAAACCATAGTGACAAATAACAAAGTGGTGGACAGTTCATTTTCCTTACTCTCAACTGGCACGGAATTGTTTCTTCTTATTCTCCTTTCAGAAGTTTGTCAAATGAAATATACTGAATAAATTTATTTTAAAGTCTGAGCAAAGCTCACAAAAAAAGAAGCCTCAACAGAAGTTCAGAAAGTAGTTTTTTAGTATGGCAGGAAGTATGAGAGGCATTTGCCGAACAACTTGGAAACAATAATTTACGATGCTTAATGCACTGGAATTACTTCGTATCTGCAGTTTGAGCAGACTTCAAAGTAGCATGAAGAGAAGGTATGTAGCATCCCGTAACCCTTTAACGGGTTCTCATGCAAGTAGGCTAAATGGTAGTAGAGGCCTTTGCGCAAAAAAGTTTGACTTCATTCATATTTTTTTGAAGGAATGTACCTATAGATAAATGAAAGATTAAATATTGTATATAAAATAGAAAAGTTATGAGAAACTCAAAGCCCTGTAAAAATTTCGCACTGCCTTGCCAAAAAATAGCAATTTTCAGAAACTGCTGATTATTTCAAGATTGACTAGATGCTTAATGCCAGTCGTAAATGAGACACAGGGTGTTTCAAATGTTCTTTGAATTTCGTCGGCTGATGTTAAATTAAACAAAAATTTAAAAAATCATAGCACAATTTGAAGAATTTTTAGTATTTCTTTTTGCTAAAATACTACCCTCTGCTCCCTGTACTTTTCGAACAAACATGTGTGCACACATACACATATAAATATGTATGTGTATTTGTATTCGTTAATTCGAGCCACTCTTAAGAAGTCACAGTAGCTTTTTGCTGTGCTAATGCGATTTTCGCTTATATTCAATTCCGTTCTCTAAATGTCTGTGTAACTGTGTATGTGTGCATGCTGCAGTCGACGACGACGCCGACGCCGACGCAGACATATCAGTGTCAGTTTGTATCTATGCTTTGACGCGTGTTTTTAATCTAATTGTGCAACTTTTCCTTTTCTTTTCTTCGCTGAGAAATAATTCAATTGAGAGGAATTATTAAATCAGAAACAATCAAAAATTGTAAAATGGAAATATGAGCTCAGTTCATGAGGGGGAAAGTGAGAGAGAGTGAGACGGAGAGTGAGTGAAAAACAAAGCAATCACAACTTACGTGCACTCGTATTCGTTCCAGAGATCAACGCATTCGAATGGATCCGGGCATATGACATTCGAGCAGGGCTTATTCGAGGGGCAGTTCTTCTCCAGATTGCGCGCCATCGTCGCCTGGCCCCACTGCGTGCCGTTCATGGCCGGCGGCAGTGGCAGGTGTTTGCCTTCGAGCCTGTTTTGAGCAGAAGAGAAGGCGATTCAAGTTACATAACGAGCACAGTGACCTCGCACATATCGCCCCTATCCTCCTTCCTCGATCTACACAAACACTTACCTAATATCATCCAGGCAGCTCTTCTGGTAATCTGCGTACACCTCGAACGTGCGCACGCCCGTGTACTCGGCCTTGCCGCCGGCATACACGCCCTCCTGCTTGTCCACCAGCAGCCACTGGTGTCCCATAAATTCGAACGTCTCATTATAGCGCCTGCCCTCGCCGCCGTCCAGCTCGAGCGTGGCCGCAGAGCCGTAGCGATTAATGCGCACCACGTGCCACTGGCCGTCGTCCACCGCCACGGCGTTCAGCCACAAGTCCTTCTCCTCGGTGCGCAGCGAATTCAGGTTGTAGCGGAAGTGCAGGCGCGCATCCTTAATCTCCAGTATGCCGTACTCGCGATTGTGCTGGTCGCTGACGCGGAACAGCTCGCCGTGCTGCTCGCGCGTGCGGAAGCGCAGCTGCACCTGCGTGCTGAAGCGGTCCGGCTCGAAGCTCAGCGCGTACTTGACGTAACTCTGCTGCTTGAAGGTGGTCGGTATGGTGGGTATGTTGCAGGCGGGCCCCGTCCAGCCGGGTCGGCACTGGCAGCGCGCCTCGGACAGCGAGCCCACGCAGTTGCCATGCTCCCAGCAGCGCGCCGTCTGCTCCGACTGCGAGCACACCTCCTCGGTTTGCGGGCAGCCGGCGAGGCTGTTGCGCGACAGTCCGGGATGCGCCAGGTCGTAAAGCTTGGAGTTGTGCACCAGGTTGCGAATGCAGCCGTCGAAGCCCTTGGCGCTCGGCGAGTAGTGCCAGAAGTAGAGCGACTGGTCGAACTGCTCGCGATAGAGGCCGCCCACCTGCAGCGGCGCATTCACGTTCAGGTACTCGCTGAAGGGCGGTATTTGGCCGCGCGCCTGGCAGGACATGTCGTCGAACTCGGGCGGTGTGCCGTCCTCCATTTCGCTGATCTCCGCCGACTTGCAGAAGTCCACCACCATGCGCACGGACTCGGTGTTCCAGAAGAGGTCGACGCGATGCCATTCGCCGTCGTCCAGCGTCTTCTTGGTCTTGACGCGCAGCTCCAGCGTGCCCGAGCCGAAGTCGATGAGCAGGCGTGGATAGCCGCGCTCCAGTTCCAGCGAGACGAAGTCCGATATCAGCATCTCGTCGCGTTCAGGTGGCACTATGGGCCCGTTGTAGATTATCAGACCATCCGGCTTGCGCGTAATGAACTCCAGGCTTAAATGCGACTCGTCGCACATCTCCAGCGGCGGATACCAGGCCCAGCCGTTGCCGCGGAAGCTGCGGGTCGTCTGCTGGCAGCGCGGTCCCGTGTAGCCGGCCGGACAGGAGCAGTGCGGGCCGAAGCGCGTGTCCACGCAGCGACCGCCGTTGTAGCAGGGTGTAGTGCGGCAGGACTCCGGCTTGGAGAAGTTGCGCGCGCCGCACGTGCACTCCGCCAGCGTGTCCACGCGCACGCCCACCAGCGCCGTCTTGTTGGCGTTCACCATGTAGGGCAGCGCGCTGATGTCCAGCGTATTGGTGCAGGAGCCCTCGCACATCTGGTTCTCGTACAGGCACTCGTCGATGCCCACCATCGTGATGTTGATGCCCACATCCTTCTCGATCTCCTCGCGGTGCATCAGCACGATGCCGTTCAGCCGCACCGGCTTGTAGTAGGGCGAGCCGTGCGCCGAGAAGCGCACATCCGTTAGTGGCGGGTGACGGCGTTTCAACTGCACGCTGAAAATGTCCACGTTCTCGCGATCGGTGTTCAGCAGATCGGCCAGCTTGTCGCGGAAACGATCCAGCTTGGAGCGACTCAAGCTCTGCGTGCGGTAATTCCAGACGCGTATGAAGTCCTCGTCGGAGATGCCGGACAGACGCACCGAGCCCGAGTTAATGACCGCCTCGTGGGGTATCTCGCGCACGGTGACCGTGATATTGGCCGGCACATCGGTCTGTGTGTGCTTACGATCGTAGACCTTGAAGCGAAGATGGTAGCGCCCCTCGCGTGTGCCCGCACGCATTATCACCATGCCGGTGTCTTCATCCAGCTTAAAGCGGGGATGTTCCTGCGCCTCCCAGTAGAACTTCTTGTCTGGCAAATCCCAGTCGTCCAAATCGTACACATAGACGCGTCCTATTTGCGTGTCCGGCGACTGGCCCTGGTAGTTGTAGACGAAGATGTCCTTCGAACCGGGCTGCATTTTATTGTCGTTGACATCGCCAATGATGACGGTGAGCGTGCTGGTGCCCGTCATGGCAGGCGAGCCGTGATCCTTTATCACAATGGGTATCATGTACTCCTTTTGCTGTTCACGATCGAAGGAACGAAGGGAGGAGATTACAGCCATGCCATCACCGTTAGCGCCCTCTGCAAAGCATCGCAACAAAGAGCGGAAGAGAAGATATGAAAGGTATGGAAAATGATATGAAATAAGCGCGTTTTTAATTATACTCTGAGTTGGGTCATATGACAGAACGGAAATTTTTTCAAATGCATGTAGACAATGTCAAAAACGACAAAGGCAGAAAATCATGTAGACAATATAGAACATGGAATATGCTATTTCGAGCAAAAATCGATAATTGGGCGCTCTTTAAGCTCAAACAGCTGACTGAAAGCAGAGCACTTTGAAGAATGTTTTTCAAGACAAAACAACATCTACATGATTTCTGATGTTACTCTAAAATGTTTGCCTGTGTGTGTGCATTGCCCAAAGCAGAACGGCCCCTCCCTTAGTGGTCATTTTTGTGCATGTTCACATTTCAATAGTTTCGCCAAATGCTAATTTCATTTCGGGCTGTGGCCAGAAGGACCGAGTGCACCGCAAAAGCGAGCTGAGTGACTTTGGCTGTAATTACTTTTTAATCCAACAAGTGTTGAGCTTCAAAGAAATACTGGTACACTCACACATGCAGGCGTTTATGCACACATGAAAACACATACATATAAAGTTGCAATTTTGAGCGTTGCTGTTGTGTGCTCACACATACATACACACATTGCTATTTTTTTGTGGCAGTATATGTAAATTAAAAATAGAAAATCATTTTATGTTAGAATAAAATACGCACACAAACACACATACACTCGACAAAACATTGGATTTCTAACTTGCACTGGCTTGGTGGTATACCCAAAGAGCAAACGTCAAGCGGGGAAAGGAGTGGCAGTGTAACTGTGTTGAGGTTTGTGGCACACTCCACCCATACTCTGAAAGGTTGTTACGAGTAATTTAATTGCACAATTTGCTATTTTAATATTTCCCACACACACACACGCAGGTGATGTGAGTGCACATGCATACGTGTGTATGTGTAGTTGACATTTGCCAGAGCGCTTCATTTTTGGTCAGCCACTTCCCTATATCGAGCATTAATTGGATTTACTTTTGCATTGCATTTTGAGCTGCAAAACCCGGCACAGAGTTGCCATGCGCCACGCACAAATGGCAAGAGCACTGGAGGCGGAAGGAATATAGAGTGCCTGCGACGTAGCATTGTCTCGGCTTGTGCGTCGCACTACAGACCAAGATATGCTGTGGCTTTCAATTACTGCCATCCACTAAAGTGGTCGCAGGACCAGACCATGTCGGTTATGCACTTTGCCTTAAGTCGACCCTGATAGTTCCTGCTGAGACTGTAGCAGCTTTTGCCAATTTGGTTTTGAGTCAACTGCGAGGTTAAGAAGAGGAAGCAGCTAGCTTCGTTTGTGTGGCATAACACAATTTGCCAATTAGCGCATGTCTTCGGAATTTTGACTTTTTTTCACAGCAATACTCACTTTGATCCTGTTCCACTTTGAAGGAGGCACGTATGATATCATCCGCACTGGGATCCAAGCGAAATTGGAATGGTGGTCCGTTGCTCTTGGAGCGATCGTCATCGTCGGTTGCTAGTATTTCCACGACTTTGCGCGGTGGCACATGCTCAGGCAGCACAGGACGATAGTCCTTTAGGAACTTGGGTGCATTATCGTTGATATCTTGTACTATGACAGTGAGTGTGGCCGTAGCCGTCTTCGGCGGTGAGCCATCGTCGATGGCCAGTATTTTGACTTGATGACGCGGCACAACTTCCCGATCCAGCGAGCGTTGTATGGTCACCGAGCCATTCTGATTGATGGCGAACTGGCGCTGGCGATCGGACGAGCGGTCGATGGAGTAGGCCACTTTGCTCTTGCCGCCCTGATCCGGATCGGTGGCCTTGAACTTCTCCAGCTCGGTGCCCACTTTGGTGTCCTCGAACACGGACACCTCCACGTTGGCGCGTTCGAAATGCGGCTTGTTGTCGTTGATGTCGCGCAGCTTGACCACCACCCACGAGTAGGCCACGTGATACTTGTCGTTGTCATTGTCCTCACCCTTGTCGTTCACTTGTATGCGGAAGCGGAAGCCATTGCTCTGCAGCTGATCTTCGTAGTCCAGCGGTTGCACGATCTTCAGCGAGCCGGTGCCGTCATTGTTGCGCACCATGGTGAATTTGTCCGCGCCATAGCCGCTGTTGTCGATGACCTTGTACTGAAACTTGTTAGTCTCGTCCTCATCGTGCACCGTCACCGTAAGTATGGGCATCTCCGGCAGCGACGTGCCATCCGTCTCATCCACCTCCGTGAACCATTCGTCCTTCGTGAACTGCGGCGGCATATCGTTTATGTCCTTGACACGTATAGACGCCGTGCCCGTGCCCTTCAACCCGCCGCCATCCATGGCCACCACCTGTATGGAATAGTCCGGCGTGCGTTCGCGATCCAAACAACAAACAGCCGTCTTGATGACGCCCGTATCCGGTTCGATTTCAAAGATCGGCGAACCGGTTTCCTCCTCAATCACATTCTTCTCTATCGAGTACACCAGCTTGGCGTTGGAGCCCTCATTTGGATCGTCATAGTCCACGGCGGTCATTGTCATGACAACCATGCCGGCGGTGCCGTTCTCAGTGACATTGCCGAAGTAGACGCCTTGCGGGAAAATAGGCGCATTGTCGTTGATGTCCTTCAGATTGACCTGCACATCGGCATAGCCCACCAGCCCCTCGCCGCCCTCGTCCTGCGCGAATACTGTGAAGCGCCATTGCGGCCGGCCGTTGGGCTGATCTCGATCGAGTGGCTGCAAGCAAAAAAGTTAGAGAAGAGTTTTCATTTTATGGCGTGAAAGTCAAAAGCAAACAATATGCTGTATTTTTTTAATAAAGACATTTAATGTAAATTTCATACGTGACGTGCACTTCAAAACCTTACGTAAGGGATTTCAAGTAAGCGCACAGCACCACTCAACAAAAACAAAAATCAGCGAGCGCATAAAAAGTTCCTGTGTGATTGTGTAAGTGTGTGTGTTTTTATGTCAGTACTATGAAGCTGAAGCTTCAGCGTATATTTCGGATATATTTTGTGTGAGTGGGTGTGTTTTTTATGTTGTCACTGCAAACGTATGAAGCAACGGAAGAACGGAAGGACGAAAGCACGCACAATTGTGATGTTGATGGCTCTGACGTTGATGTGCTCACAAAAGCGCCGGACGAGCAGGACTGGTAGAGTGTCTTTTGTCTTCTTTTCGTAGCTTGCAATTTGGTTTAAAGCCAACAGCAGATGAAAACAAGTAAGTCAGGTTACACCGACAGAGTAATGCACTACACCAAGTTACCGAGTGGGATTATTATTATACCCTATCACCATAAGTGTGGGATATAAACACACTCGACCAACTTTTGCCAGACAATCTATGAGTGGCTAGATTCTCATGCTCTGCCAAGTCGCATTTATGGGCAGGAGCCTCACGAACCCAACTGGAGCTCCTAGACCGTATCCAACGTCGTGCGATAAAGCTAATAGGAAACGATAGGGTAGCCAGCTCTATTGATTCCTTGGAGCATCGTCGGAACGTGGGATGTTTAAGCCTTTTCTATCGTTACTTTAACGGTAGATGCTCTGCTGAGATAAAAGATCTTATCCCAGCTGCCCGTGTGTTTTCTCGTAACACGCGAATGGCGAGCGGGGCCCATCGATATTACGTTTCGACGAAACTCCAACGCACAACGCATTACAGGGAGAATTCGTTCTTCGGTCGTACATCGAGGTTGTGGAATAGTCTTCCTGCGAAAGTTTTCCCACGTCATTACAATATTCTTGAATTCAAGGCAAACGTCCACCGCCACTACTCCACTTTTCCCCCACCCACTAACCTATGATCCTTTCTAAATCAATAAGTGCTTTGCATGTATAGGGGGCATCTCCTGAGTGTTGGTTTTATTAAAAAAATAAAAATAAAAAAAAATTCGCTTCAAAATATCACACATAAATTAATTAAAGTATATTCAGCGCATTAGGAGCAGCGTCATTTGAAATTTATTCAATCGAAATCTGTTCCGTTTTGTTCCTTTTTATAAGCTTTATTTAAATGGTATTTAAATTGCGCGCATTAGATAAATAAAACATTTAAATGCACAATTCAAGCGCTTTGCTTAAGTGCCTTTTTGCCAGATTACGTGTGTGTGTGTGCAACTGTATTGTTGCCTTAATGCAGCGCTGCACCGTTAAATTTATTATGTGGCTGTATGCAACCATTTTGGTATATCAATTAATTTTCCAAAAGCAAAAATTGTGGCAGCAACATGCAGGCATTAGGCAGGTATTAGAGTGTGCCAGATACGCACGCAATGAAAGAGAGAGAGAGAGGGAGACTACATGCGAGTTGGCGAAAGATGCGCCACTGGAAAAGCGCCTAGCTTAGTCAAATTAATTTGCGAAAATTGCATTAAAATTTAACGGAAATTTCGCTTTTGAAATTTTCAGCAGCGAAAAAGACAAGCTTTTATAAAATACTTTTTGTTGGCTCGGGAGCGCTTTTCAAAGTTTTCTCTAAGGCCTTAAAGTCTGGCAGAAATAATTAATTCTATTTTAGCTCTGCTTTCTATTTATGTGTGTGTGTGTGTGTGTGACATGCAACTTCGCACTACATAAAACATGCCTCAAATTTAAGCTTAAAATACACACATCTAGATACATCCAAATACAAGCTGCATTTTACTTATTGCAGCTCGACAGGCAGATGCTATCAGTTTTAGTCTTGACAGCTACAATTTTCTTGCATTTATGTTTGCTTGTATTCTGTCCTATACTGGTATTCGAGCTAAAAGTGAGACATTTGCAAAAACAGGCTAATAATTAATATCTGCAAGTTTTGAGTTATGAATTTTAAATGTAAATGTCATACACTCAAACTGCCGCCTGTGTATCAAATGCCAATTTTAGCAAGAAAAATAATTTCTTACATAATCCCAGATAGCATCGAATGGAGCAGTGTAAAGCAGTACTGTCTCTGCAGTCAAAAGTATCTGGTTGAATAGCAACCAGACCAGAAGGTAGCAATCCAACAATCAAAAGAAAAGATTGTTTTAATTTTCCTTATTCGGAAAAATGCGATGCATTGCAATTTTGGCGATAGTATACTCTTAACTGCCTTGAAAAAGATTTTCAAGCCGATCGTAAGCTCAACTTTTCATAAAAATTTAATTGGCAGGAACAAATTTTTTACGAGAATACTCAACTTGGCGCATTAAATTCGATAACCGAACCGACTTAATCAAGACAGTGGCGGACACAGCAAAATATTTATCGACGACATTTAAAGTCGTAAAGACTTGAAAAGCCAAGAATTAAAAAAAATTCAGAATGAAGTTTATGTTTGGAAATATACAAAATGAATATTAAAATGCTTGTGCCAAAAACCCACTCGAAATTTTTGTTTACCAACGCTAGAATTTTATGAAGCTAAAAGCTTTGGAGAGCATAGGTAGTTCTTACTCCTCTTTACAACAACTTGTTTTGTTCCAAAGGAGGTACCAGCAGGCATTTAATTCAACTGATATAACAATTTCCTATATGATGTTTCATTTTAAGTCTACATTTTTCATATTTCATAATAAATTTCATCATATTTTGTCTCTTACCTTTAACACGAAAATCTCGCCTGTGGTGCGATTGATGTCGAATTTGCTGTTTGCAGGATTATCAGGATCAATGCCTTGTCCAGTCAAAAAGTATACAATATTTTGTGGCCGATCCTTGTCGCCATCGGTAGCGGTGACCTGTGCATCGATACAGTTTTTGAGGCGGTCCCAGGCAGTTTTGGTTGCAATTGGAAAAATTAAAGAGAAACATTAATATTTTCAAAAAATCTCATAAAAATATGAAAAAATGCCACAAAGTGTTACAAGCCAAAGCCAAATGTTAGTTGAAATTTGTACAAAACTTTTTAGCGGAATGTGCATACATACGAGTACACGTGTCAAGAATTAAATGTAAATATGGAAGTATTGTTGAAGTTTTAGAGCGAATACAAGCTAAAATATTGGCGCATGCAAAAGAATAAAAATTCCAAACTACGTTACTTTAGCAGGCATGTTACTAAGGCAACTAGAATTACAACTATACTGAAATAAACTACATACATATATGCATATATGTATATACATGCGTGTTTACGTGTGTTTGCAAAAGCTATTGTTTGTTGTAGCTATTGCCATCGACATGAGCATCAGTTTGCAATGAAACAAGCGCAAACAGAAGCCGAGAGTTGCGATGGAAATATAGATACAAATACACGTGCGAGTGTGAGAAAAAGCTTATGTGTGTGTACTTTGTATTTGTTCATACTATTTTTATATACATAGACATAAATTGCTTACAAAATACAAATACCCACAAACTTGCATATACCCTAGATTCCTTCACATTCATATGTAAACACGTTCGTGTGCTTTTAGCAATATTTGTGTATACAAATACCCACACCAAAAATATTTATAAAAACAACAAATAATACTAACAAAAACACGTACAAATACACACGCACGTTAAAAGTTTGCTTGTAGTACATAAAGTGTATACATCCTGCAACTAATCCCAATAAGAAATCGGCACATCAATGACAAATCGAAACCCTAACAAGTGTAAATATATATGACCTTTGGAAGATATCATGAAACGCTTAAGCTGTCGCATTGAGAATGCTTGGAGGTTTTTATGTTCTTAAATTTTTATATTCTCTTCCATTAAAAAGAGCTAAAACTAGAAGCTTTTAAAGGAGCTAGTCAGAAGAAATTAATGAGTCAGATCTAAGCATAACTTAACTCTTCCTCTGTGTTTTTATGTGTACATGAACTCCTTTATAATGAAACCAAGAAGCTACCAAAAGGAGGTAGTCAGAAGTATCTAATGAGTCAGATGCAATTAGAACTTTGCTGCGCTCTGTGCTTGAATACCGATGAGTTTTCTGTAATGTTTCCTACTTTCGCAGAAGAGAAATTTTCAATATGTTAAGATCCTTGCCATACATGAGCTTCCTTGCTAAGAGGTTTGAATTCTTGGCATTTTCGGTATCTCTACGAAGATACACTTCAAAATCGACATTTTTATAAAAACGTAATAAATATAGAAACTAGAATATACAAATTTTACAAAAGGAAGAAGTAATAAACAACTTTTGTAAGCTCGTCACTATTATTCAATGTCACCGATGCATTCCCATTGGGATGCCGAGTACACGCGCGTGTGTGTGTGTTTCAGGCGCTTTGGAGTAGTTGTGGCAAAGCCACTGCTGTTACTTCTCCTGCCGCTGCACCTGAGGCGCTTATGTCATCAACATGTGGCGCACGTTAGATTACTTTTCTGTTCTATACACGAAAATTTCATTTCGCTTTCATGCTTTGAACACAAAAAAAAAATATTGCACAAAAAAGAAATTGATATGAGAAAAACTCGTGTTGCGTTTGCCGAAAATTGTAGCGAAACGCTTGGAATCGTTTTCTATTTGTCTATGTTTTTTGTTTTTGTATCTTTTTGCTTTCGTATTTTGCAATTTCAATTAAATGTTTTTTTTGTGTTGCTAAAACTTAGCGGTAAAAGCAATTAATTGAAATGAACATGTGCAATAAAAGCAGACACTGTCAGCATGCACATATGAGGAGAACATATCAAGGGCCAATAAAAGCCATTATCTTTATCATAAATGCTACATTTAGTGTGTTGAAAATTTAATTACAAAATTCTATATTAATTTAAATAAGTGAATGCATTCATTAAATTACTAACTACGTAAAATATTTGCATGCATGGATGAGCGTGTTATATGAACTTTATTTAGTATGGGATCAGAGGTCGTTGCGCGTTTGAGATACAATTAAATGAAGCTTTGATGCTGCTAGGATAAGAGCTCAAATCCTAAAATTTTAGCTCTGAGTCTGGGAAAAGGCTTTAATAAATTGGTCTGTTTCTTTCGTTTTAAACTTTTCTGTTTTAACACAGAAATCTTTTGAAACCAATGACTCAATTTGATTAAAGCTTCAACGAATGTTGTTCCATAATCCAATAATATTTCAATTAAGGAAATAATATGCAATTATTGTTTACTAGTTAATTTTGCTATTGATTTAGTAACTGGCTGAATATTGACGAAGCTAACACGAATTTGTAAGAAATATTTATTTACTTTATAAATGAATTAATTTGTAATTAAAACAAGCATCTTATCTTTAAAATGAACTATTCAAACAGTTAAGAGGCGAAAGTGCTGACAGTTATGGATCAATTATTGCAGCTTATTTTAAATCTTCAAATAAATAATAATAATATGCAATTAAACTGAGTTCTTGAAATGCGCGATATGAGATTATTGATAATTTTCTGCAAATCGAGGGGAGTGTATCTTTAAATCTTGCTTTAGGTCAAGCGCAAGTAGTTATCTTTCATATGAAAGACGGTTTCAATTTACAAAAATAGCCGGCACATATTGTCAATATGTAAGGCGCTTTGATGACAAGCTTAAATATCAATGCCAATGTCAAATGTCCGCAATGTCTAATATTGGAAAATTTCTGCTCTTAGTATATTAAGCCGTAGCTATTAGCCGCCTCACAATGGCACATATACTAGATATTTAAATGTCAGCTTGAAGTTTGCTGATACAATGTGAAATTGTTGTTTTAGTCAATGACATTTGTGACTTATGCCAATTATATTATGTTACAGTTAAACATTCAATTAAAACGTTATTTTATTAAGCGTTATTTTATTTCGTACAAGTGTTTGTGTGTTTGTAAAGGCGCTGTTCCTGTTGCTATGACTTTTGACATGGCAAAATGCAGACATACCATACTATTAGTGTTTTTCTGCATGTGAATGTATGAGTACATATTTACATAGACACTTAAATACCACAACCGTTTTATGCTAATTGCCTGCCATGAATTATTTACAATAATCACATTACGTTTGTACATTGTTTCAATTATTGAAAGCAATTGTTGTTGATTTTGTTAATATTTTTGCGCTATACTTTTTTTTCTGCACAAACAAACCAAAAAATATACAAAGAAATTTAATGAGTTGAAATAAAAAATTGACCATTGGCCGACCTGTATCATTGTGAATGGCGTCCGCATTTCCTCGTTCAGCGTGCGCTCGTACAGCGTTTGCGGAAACACCGGCGGCAGGTCATTCACATCGCGCACACTGATAACGATTGTCGTTTGATTCTCGTTTAAACTATCGGAGGCAACCAACTTTAAGTCGTACTGTTTTTTTGTCATTATTTGTTTTCATGTAGAAATCATATAAAAGAAAACATAAAGCAAAAAGCAAACAGAAACATGTTGAATATTAAATTAAAATCATAAACTCAAATAAAATGTTAAAAAAAATGGCATCAAATAAAAGCAAATTGAATTTTATATTTGATGAATGAAAAAGGAGCATTTGAAATTGTATGGCATAGGCTTATGTACACTGCAGATTGTATAGTATCTAATAAAGAACCACTGCCTGCGGAATTCAATTTCGAGAAATATGGTATATTTTGATGTAATTAGTAAATATTTTTTGCAAATTTTTATTTTTTACAGGGTTCAAAAAATGTTCTCTGAAGGCAGCAGTATTAATAATTTTGTTAGATACTAAATCAATTTCGTTATATGCTCAAGGGGTGATTGCAATTATGTATGTATATAGGCACAGCATACAGCGAACATGTATGTATGTGTAAACGATGCTTTACTCTCATGTTAAATGTCGATATGTGTGGTGTGACCGCAAGATATCGCTGAAAGCATGACTAATTTTGAATTTATGCAAAATTAATTGGAGCATGCAATTGGAGAAGGTTGCAACAATGCCAGAGCTAAAGTCAAAGGTATTAAACTTTCAACTCATTTGCGTTTGGAATGTAAAAGCAATGGCAATGGCTGACATTTGCCTCACTTAGGATTATGTTATATGCATAAATTAATTGCTGCGAATTGAGTTTCAGCTTTGAAGAGCATTCTTCATTAAGTCGAATTAATATTAATGGAAAATACATTTTTTAAATATTGATTTGTCACAATGGCGCTGAAGGGACCTATGCTCAAATTCCCTACGCTACCTATTGTTAGTAGTAAAGTAGCAAGAACAGGAAGCTTTACATACAATTTTGCATCACTTAAGAAAAAAAAGGCAATTCCTACTAACCCTTAACCAGTCGTAGCTTTGAATCCGATACAATGCTGTGTTACATTTCGAAACTTTTTGTTGCCAAAATTTGTGTCATTTTTGATTAAAAGGTTTTTGATAATAAATGGGACACCACTAAATTTCTAGTATATTCATTACGTATTCTAGATAAAGCTACTGACATAAAACAATTTTACGACTGATTTTGGTATGGGGTTGAATACATTAAGAATGTTTGAAAATGCATATGAAAAGGTTGAATTTTGTTGGACAATATTTGTTGGCATATATTCGAAGTAAAATTTCTTGTACTTAAAAAATCATAAAAAAATACTAAATATTAAAATCTATATTTTGTAATGTTGAAAAGACATAATACTCATACATATAAGAGATAAAAGTAACTAACAATTGGATGAACATGTTTATGTATGCTTGCATAAAACTTGCAATAAGTTGCAGTTGCCAACGAAATTTAAAAATATGATGGACATAAAATTGTAGTATAAAACACTCAAACTTAAAATAACACAGCACAAAATTGACAGCAATGACATAACTGAATGCTGCCACTTCGCTCTGCTTGACACTCAATCGTTGCTATCGGCGACACGTGCCTCATGTGTCAAGCAGAAAGTGCAGCTAAAGAAAAACGTAGAAGGTCAGTTCATTGTAAAAGCAAAAATATCAACGTAAATGACAGTGCTGATTGTAAATCAAATTTCCATGCATACGAGTATATAAAAGAGGAGTGCTAAATTGAGAACACGTAACTGAGGGATTTAAGTTGGGAAGCTAATACAGAAGGGGCAACGGGCGTAAACTACTACAATCTAGAACGCATCAAAGAAAAAAGTAACTAGCAAGCGAGCGAGCGAAATGGCAACGCCACACAACAGCAAACTGGCAACACGCTATGTCGGTGTGTGTGTGTGTGTGGCAACTGAAAATGGGTCAGCCCATGTTGGGCCTAGGAGCGTTAGTAACCTGTAGCACGCGCTTGGGCAGATTGCGATCGTCCTCCTCGGTGATTTGCGTGCGATATGTGGGACGCTCAAAGACGGGCGGATTATCGTTCACATCCTTCACATGAATTATGACGGTCGTGTAGTTCTCCTTTAGGTTATCTGAGGCGGCCAGGCGCAGCTCATACTGCGCGTCACAAGATTTAGTTACGGAAATAGAGAAGTTGTTAGCATTTGTTAGTGGCAACACTGAGAGCGCATTACTTAAGACACATTTCAGTGCGCAAGAAAAAAATAAAACCCAAATAAATTTCACAACAAAGTTTCAAAAATATGAAATTGTAATTTTCGGCATTGTTGCGCAGCATTAATAAAAATAATATGCCAAAACTTAGTGATCATATTTAGCTTGAAACAATTCCTAACATTTAAAATAAAAAAACAATAAAAATGGGGCATGGCGAAAAATTTCATACAATTGATTGCAAATTCTTTTGTGTGTGTGTAACCTATTTTTCAACACAGCACTTTAGCAAGCAATGGCGATAATAATTTTACTCGCTGTTATGCCGCTGTGTGAGTGTGTGCGTATTTGCATTGGTTTTTTTATTTGGTTGTGAGTGAGAGAAAGGGACTAGATAAAAGCAGCACAATGGCGGTTTTTATTAAAAAATACCCATCAGCGGACGCAATGCTAACAAAAGTCAGCAGCTGTAGGCGCACAAATATTAGGCATGGAGCAGCCGCTGTGTGTGTGTGTGTTTGGGCTGGAAGGGAGAACGCACAAAAAAGTCGCTTGCAATTGCAGCAAATATTTTGTGACAAGGAACGCACGCATCAGCTTGTTGGCACAACAATGGCGGCGGAGCGGGGGGACGTCGAATATTTCCCGCTCACAACAACCCACTGCTGCAGCTCCTCCCCGCACCACGACGAGCGTGGCCAGGCGATAACATACCGCCTGACAATAATTTTCGCGCATTGTATTGTGTTGCCATGACAACCAGAGCCAGGAATGAAGCCAACATGAAGAAAAAACCTAAAAAAATGTTGCCGCTTTTTTGTCATGCCACAAGTGCTGCCCGCTTCAATTTGTTACATGCCATGAAAAAAGGACAAAAATTCGACTTGGAAAATTGTTGCGAAAGTGCAGAAATTTCATTTCAGTTCCAATTAATTGTCGCCGTTGCGGAAAGTTCTCCGGCGAGTGCAGACCATGCAACTACCGCAGCAGTGGCTCCCATCCGTCCGCACTGCCACACTCTCGTAGAGCCTTTGGTATTTGCCAATGCCCGATTTGGGTCACGATGAATTGCTTTTGAGGTAGCGCTCGAGCGAGTTCGAGCAGCAGAATTTATGAAAGGCGCATTTTGTAATTGAATTTCAATTTTCATAAATATCGACAAACTTTCATGTTGAATTTCGTTGTTGTGCATATTATAGGACTACTAGTCAACAAAAATTTCCGGTAGCGAAAATCCCAGGATTAATGCAGAAAAATCTCGGAATTTTTGGAATTCTTTTTTAAGAAAGCTTTAAAAAATGTTGAAAACAGTTAATGAGTCTAAACTAAACCTTCCACCCATATTTGGCCTAAAGATAACTTAAGCTTAACTTAAGCTGGTTGGCAAAACGTTTTCAATAAAAGGAATAACAAAAACATCAAAGGTTGAACAGAACGCTGAAAAATTTAAATAAGAAGAAATATCAAAAAATTTTTAAAATTGGTGTGACTTAAAAAAAATTTTGAATGTGTTAAAGTTAAAGCCAGGTAACCAACCAGGCTTTTTGATACTTACCCTACGCCTGGTTTCATAATCGAGCGCGCCCGCCACATAAATGGCACCTGTCATATTCTTCACCGCAAAAGCGCCGCCAATGTTGCCACTGGTAATTTCATAACGAATGCGAGAGGCTGTGGAATTGAAAAGAGTTGTCGAACATTTTTTGAGGTTAGAAAGGTAGTCTGCATCTACAAACTTAATTTTGGTTAAAAATTGCATTCCGCATGCTTAAATGCAGAATTTTCTGTCTCATTCGCCTACTTACACTCATCATGATCCTTGGCCGTCACCGTCAGCACAGTGTGTTGTATATCCTCGTTCTCATCCACTTCCGCTTCATAGAGTGACTTGTCAAAATATGGCGGATTATCGTTTTTATCAGCAATACCAATGCGTATGAATTTTGTCACTGCAAAAGAGAAGAAGAAGAAAGCAGAAAAAGGACGTTATAAGGATCGGCATTTATTATGGCCAAATTAAGCAATTGCGTACTATATGAATTTCATGAAGCACACAACAACAGAGCAGCAGAGCCTGAAATATTTGTTGCTACAAGCAAATTTATGCAATTATGTATCACGTAAGCGCTGTAATGTATGTGTGTGTGTGTGCGTGTGTGCGGTCGTTGCTTGATATGCCATTTGGCTCTATTACTGAGCGCTGCTTATTACACGATTGCAGGGTATTTTTACTACCTTTCACAAATTTTAGTTAATACGCTCGTTTGCATGATCTGCATACGAAATGACGTACTAACACACACACATGAAAGTTGTCTGTGTGTGTTGGTTGGTATAGTCAGCGAAGTAGAGCAAGAAAAGCAAGCCAGAGTGAGTAGCTGTCTCTTTTTTCCACAGAGCAGCTCAGCGATATTTCGACTTTATTTTGAACGGATTTAGAAATATTCGGAACTACAAAAACAATTTTAGTAAATAGAATACAACAAATTGTTGTTGCCATCAGAATGAGATCGGCGTATTCAATAATAAGAAAGTGAATTACGAAATCAGAGTTTCTGAATGGAAAAGTTTCAATACAGGATTCTCGGAATAACTGAAAGAAATTTATTAATTACAAAAGCTTTCTATGAAAGTGTTTAATATTGAGTGGAATATTGAAACGTGTGCTATATTTGGAAGAAGCATTCTTAAAATACCATTTTGACAATTGAATTGCGTGACTTTGACATGGCGAACGGCGCAACTTATGAAGCAAATAAAAGCTTTAAGCCGCTTTATTAAAAAATTAAGAATTCCTTTGCTTTTGGAAATTAAAATTTTATTGTATTATCACTCATTTGCAATGAAAATTCTTTGCAAACATATTTTCTGTTAAGCATGCTGACTTAATTACTATAATTAAATTCATTATTATGTCACACATAAAAACAATAATAATATATTTTTTTTTATCATACAAGCTACTTGCAGAGCTGAAATTATAACAGATGATTGCATTGTGCCATTGCAATTAAAGTGAAATTTTAATTCGAAAGCTTATTTGGTGGAAATACGTGCTTTTTCAATTTAGCTCCAGTTTAAAATTGATTTTCCAAAATTCCTGGCCAGTTTTTCCATTCTTGATTTCAGCCAAAAAGTTACTACATATTACTTCGCTACTTCGACTAATTAATGCGCTTGCATTTTGGCATATGATAGATGCGTATGCCACAATTTTAACAGATACTTTTGGGCGATTTCCTAGCACTCAGCCAGTGCGCTACTCAACCGCCAAAGCTGTATCCTTGTCTCTTGACCTACATTTTGCACACAATCAGTTACATAAATTTAAGCCGCTCCGGCTCTAAAGAGAAAGCGTGATTATGGCATGGAAAAATCCGGCATGTTATGCGCCTTCACTGGCAGTCACGTACGATTGATACTGTTAATTTATTTGCAAGCGCATGCGAGACAATAAATTAATTACGAAATGCAGGCACAGCCGCTGCGAGAGGATAGGGGCGTGACTGCAGGCCGGCGAAATGCCAGCCATAAAATTATGCAAATTGAAAATGACGCAAGTAACCATTACGGTCGCGCGCGCGTAGCTACAAATTGAATTAAAGCCAGCGAAAATGTATGCACAATGGAGGGGCATACTTTTTGGCGGCGTGCCGCAATGTGGCAGAGACAGCTTGAAACTGCGTGAAGAATGAAAAAGCAGCAGTGTCACTGTAAGCAATACATTCACTTGCGCCATTAAAGCGCTTAAAAAGCAACTAAACTACGCTTTTTGACCACTTTAAGTTTAGTCGGCTAAACGTGAATGCCTGTAAACCCTCCACGCCGCGGCATATCGCTTAGCACACTCACACACAGACAAGCATTTGCATATTCCTTCTAAATAGAAAATACAATAATATTGTGTTTTTGTTTGCCTGTGCTTGGCCTACTTTTCGGCGCTGTGCCTTAGATAAGCAACTTATTGCATAATTTCGGGCGCCACAGTAAATCGAAAGAAAATATAAAAAAATTAAATGCAAATCTCTTGTAAATGGGCAGGGATGAGCACGTAGCAGAGCTTTGCCTCAAAATAAACGACACGCCTGTGCTGCTGTAGGCGAAGCCAAACTGAATCTGTAAGACTTTAACGCGCTTAAAAGTATGCTAGGAACTTGTGCGCTTGCAATGTGAAACTGCCCACTTTTGTATGGCATACATTTGGGCGTCGTAGTTGTGCCGAAGATGCTGCCATATTTCACCCAACTTTGCATTTGCAAATTTTTGCATACACTGTTTGTCTTGTTATGGCATGTACAAAACACACACACACACACATGCATAATGAAATATGGCGATAGTTTTACAGAATGTTGCAAATTGTTGTGTGGACTGTCCGTCCGTCCAGCTGGCGAGCATATTGCATTTGACTTGTTTATGGCTGGCAGCATGTACAGATGTCAGTGCTAATAGACACTGCAGCGATGGCAACACTGGCAGCAAAAAGAACAACAGCATGTCCAAGGCGAGCAAGGCATAGATTACTGCAATTATGTTTGCTCAAGCTTGCTACTTGCCACATTTGCAACTCATTTGCAGTGTGCGTGAGTGCGCGTGTGTGTGTCCAAGTGTAGGAGGCGTTAGATGCTCTGTTTTAATTCGAATTACTTTTGCTTTAACATTTGCTCTGACACGAGCCCAGATAGGCAGGCAGGCAGCAGCTATAGCTTGTGTGTTTATATGCCTCTGCCATTGCCAGATACTCGCATGCTGGCCAAATCAGGTCAGGTCAATTTAAACTGTGAATTATGCGCTTTTACATAATCCAGTATTGCAAAACATTGCAAATGCGAATTTACTTTACGAATTGCTCAAATTGCGGGTATTATTTATTATTAATTTGCATACCAATTGGGAAGCAAATATGGTTTTCTACATAAAATATCAACCCAAAAATATTTGAGCAAAATATATAAACTAAATTTTAAGGCAACATTGCACGTTTTGCAAGAGTTCGATTATCTGAAAAAAAATCTTTTTAACAAAAATCTTCTCAATTCGTGGCTCTTCGTTTTTTTAAAAGCAGTTTAAATAGTGTGGCGGGTACCAAACCCAGCGCACAACCAAACTTTCGAATCTAGGAAAGAGATAGCTGCACCAATTTGCTCACTGCCCGATGTAAGTACATATGTCAAGCAGCTGTCCAACAGGCGCCACATGCAGGCTGTATGTCAACTAGGTACTGGCAGCAACAAGCCTCGATCTGGCTAAATTGGAAAGCTGTCAGAAACTTAACCCTGCACTTACAAAAACCATGCCAAAGTTCTCAATCACACAAAGTTTAAGCTTAATGACGTAGTTAATGCGTATTTACCACTACTTTTGCTATTATTAAAAGCACATAATTTTTGAGCAAACATTTTGATAGCGTCGTCCGCTTGTAGTGCTGTTGTGTATGTGTGTGTGTAGCATATGTGGCAGATTTTATGATGCAGCTATAAAAACATGCAACCACAATCGTCTGCCCTTCTCATACGCACCATCATCATGCTACTGCTCCAGAACGTGTGCTCCGTGTGGCAAGGACTTTAATTTCCGTTCATACACACGCAACATTGTATGATGGATAAATTTTGAAATGATTGCCACACGAAGTGACCGACTGTAAAGCACTTTCGTTACTGCTGCAGTTGAGGCTATTAACACGCAACTGCCCTATAGCCCACACAAGTACCCACTCATAACCGAGTCGACACAAATTTCGATAACAATATCGAAAATGATATTATGTTCAAAGATTTTGTAGAGAAAACTATCGCCAAAGAATTAGAGAAAGGTACGGGAAGGCTGATTTTCACGTACTTCATTTTCCTTAGAAATTGGTTCCGTTTTGTTCCATGAAAACGTTCGTGCAAAATACTATCTTCTTCGAAACAGTTCTCTATATTGCAAGTTCTTTCTTAGATCGCATCACAGAAGGCTTCAAGAAATTAACAGCAAATCTTGAGATTTATTCGTGGCAGTCGAACTCCGAACTAACGCCAAGCTTTTGGCCAGTACTAACGTTCCGCATATCGTTCTGTGTGTAAGGAACGCATCTGTTTGCAGGCGGCTAATGCCATTTTATGCAGGCACATATTCATCCATGTACACACTCACACACACATATATGATAAACTGTCGCAAAATGCATTGTCAATATTTGCTTTTTATATGCGTTCCCTTTCTGCGATGTTGCGAGCAATCCACGGTCTGCTTTTATGGCAATGTGCTCGTTCCAGTGACGACGATTTCTTTGTATTTTTACGATATGGCAGCGATACTAAAAGGCGTCCAACACACAATAAAATACAAAGTGATGGGCGACAAATCGCGCCAAGCGAGTGCAGCGTGTAGCCAGTGGATCGCTCCACTGATAATGGCACAATGTTGCGCTGCTGTAATTGCTGATGCATTGCCGCTGGCTGCGCTGACTGGCTCGAGTGCACTCGCATGTGAACACTGTCGTTTTGAAAGAAGCGGCGAACAGGCCACACTGATGTCAAGCCAATGCGACAGAGTGTTGCCTCAGAGAAGCTGCCATTATGTGTCCCTGACGCATAAATTTAAATTTCATTGGAAAGTGGTAAGCCCTCGAAACGAAACGGCATATTAATGCAAGCACTTTTAATCAATACAATTTAAGATTAAATTTTGAAGCACTTTCTTATCAATACATTTTAAATATTAAATTTTGAATATTGTGTAATAGATTTCAGACAAGTTTTCCTACAGCTTAGGTTGCGATGCTTCGTGCTATTGTTGACTAGCAGAAGGTTTTGTAGAGGATGTTTGAAAAACAGGCCAAGAAATTGCTTCAAAATGCTTGAAATTTGTTTACCTTAAATAAAATCAATTTAGGATGTATACATGCAACCATATGTATTAATACCTCAGGGAATATTTTGGAAAATATTTCAAGTATAGATAGCTAACCTCATCTATTGTCACAAAAATCGCTTCTGGCCAAGCTGGCTAGAAGCCTGGATACCTATACTACTTTAAATACATTGGAAAGAATGACTCTCTTCTTAGCTCACAGCCATTAATTTCTCTATGTGTGCACACTTACAAAAGCGATAAAAAATTTGTTAAAATGCGGCATATTGCTTTGCATGCAACATGTTTTATTTGCCGCTAATGATAGACTGCCAAATTGCAAGCATTTTTTATATGAGGAAAAAAGATTTGCATATAAATTTCACGAAACGAACAACCAACAACAACAACGAAAAATAAATCAAAGTCACAGCAAGAAAAAGTGCACGCGACACTGCTGATGGTGCAACATGGTGCAATGACGAGCAGCTGTCAGCAACAGCAGCAGCAACAACAACAACAAAGTCACTCAACACTACCAGAGTAGCTACAATAAACAAGGCAGCTGCAACAGCAAATAACAAGCCATAACAACAATAAAATGTCAAAGTTTGTTGTGCCACTTTTCGCTTGCAGCTTGCGTTCGTGCCGCAGTTTATTTTGAAAAATATGCTGCTGCGTTGCATGCAACGCGCAATTTCGCTTGAGCGAATTTACTTTCGCAAATGCAAATAAAGCGAGAGCGCGTCAATGCAAATTAACTTTATTGATTTCTAATGACACAAATTCTGGCTTTTTTCCCTCCGCGTGCCTCTGATTGCGCTGATCGACAGACGGCAGATGACAGAAGAACAGACCGTCAGTCTGAGGAAAAAAAGTGAGGGGCAGCAGCAGTTGTGACTTTTGCGCTGCTGGCAAACTGGCGCAAAAAGGCGAAACGTGACATTATTGCTTGTCGTGCAGAGTAATGGAAAGTCACTCTGCTGCGAAAAATGCACTCAATTTTCGTTCGTGCTGCTGCGTTGACAAGGAGGCAGGCAGCCGAGAGCGGAATAATAGGGCAGAATTTTAAAAATACAAGTTGCACTTTTATGGGGAAATTGTGTTGTGCTTTAAAAGGTTTTTAGCAAAAAGAAAAAAAGGAAGAGGAGCGGATGGAACTGAAAATTAAATTTGCAGCGGAACTCAAGTGATTTTCGGAACCGGAATTGATCTACACAAAAATTGAAGCTGCTTTAGAATATGGAAGCAGAATTTCAAAACGGAAGGAAGAGTTCTTTTAACTAAAAATAGAACCGAAAGTGATATAACTACAGCCCCGATTGTTAGTTGTCTACATAAAAATCTATATCTGATAAAATGTAAAAGCAGATTCATTGAAATAATCTGTAGCTATAGAAAGTAGTTGCCCAGTGAATACGTTCTACTGTCGCTGTTGCGACAGGTCGCTTCGAAACCCAGCGGACTCAAACCATCTGAAAAGCAGCAGAATTCGTTTTCAACTTCCTTCTCAAGGTCGGTTGCCAATAAAATATATAAGCTTATACATATGTCATTTAGAAAAAATTTGTTCGCTCGCAAACAAATTGCAAGTAACCAAAATCCTTCAACTCCTTCTCTGGAAATTGAACGAATTTGAAGTGGTTCTGTCATTATTAAAATTCAGATCGTGCGAAACTTGTATAGCGGAAACAATATCAAGGAAAGCAGATGTATTTTAAAAGGAGTCAGAATCGTTACAGATATATCCGCAATATATATATATATATTGCTATATAGATATAATAAAAAATGTTGAGCAAAATATTATACTTTTAATCATATTCCATTTCGATTTCAGCACTTCAACAAAGAGAAAAGAAACAGTTTTTGTTGTTGCTGATTTTTAAAACTGAATTTAAACCAATAAAAAGGAAACGAAAAACTACCATAGACTTGCAACAAGAGCGGAGTAAGTTGTCTTGACACAAACGCGCCACAAACTTGCAACTGACAATGAGTTGGCAACAATTCAATTTATCGCCACAAATAGTGAAAAACACTGTCGACAGCGACGACAAGCACAGCACGGAGCAGAGAGCAGCGAAGTGCAAAAGGGCAGCAATAAGAAAATCGACATATAGCGACAATTGAAGGCAGCACTATTTAACGTTGTCGTTGAGAGGCATTCAAGCGGAAATCTGCGCGATAAATGCCGCCTCTCGGAGGAGCGCGCACGTCTGTTGGCGCAAAATATGGTGTCTTCGCGTTGACAATGTTACTGAGCACACACATGCACATACACGCAGCAGTGTATGTATGTATGTGTGTCGGAGTGCTGTGCCCAAGTTTATGACACTTGAAGCAGAGCAGCGGAAAAAGCGTTGCTTGCCATATCCTTCACGACTACTTTATATCTGTGTGTATGTGGAAGTGTGTGCTCATGTGTGTGTTATATATGCAAGTGAGTGAGTGATAAAATTGTTTTGCAACAAATGGCGATAAAGCGCGAGCGTGTATAAGTGATAACATTGAAAATGAATTGCCATCAATGAGCGTGGAAAGCGCGAGGAGAAGAGCAGAAGCGCAGAACTGATACAAGCAGCATTCGCTTTTATGCATGTGTTGGTGCTGAAGTGTTCATAGCAGTTGTGCGTGCAAAATATATTACAATTTTTGTGCCATAAACGAATGACAGCAAATTGTGAAGATATAGTTTTATGGGATAACAGCAACTTTTGGCTTCTCGATGCGTATGAGTAACAGTTGACAAGTATGAGGATTGGGTTAACTCGATTTAGTTTGACTTAAAATCCAATTTAAGCTCACTCGAAAAGCAAGGAATTATTCATTAAATATAAAAACACAATTTTATAAATAATAGATTTTAAATTGGAAATCGTTAATTCAGCGTTCCCTCTATCTTACATCAATTAACATATGAAATTTTACTAGCAAAACTATTCAGGAAGACATTTTTAAATTAAAGCCATATGCTTAATTCACCGCCTCAGTATTAAAATTTTGTAAAATAAAGCTATGAATTTTCACGCAAAAGTTCTTATTTTACAGTGAAAACTTCATTGCTAAGGCTTTTATGGTTGCTTATGAAATAGCTGAAAAATGAATAAACGGAAATTAAATTTTTTAGATGTTTCTGAAATTAATTCAATTGCAAGAAAATCTTATAACACTTTTTAAGTAATTAATATTGGTAAGTTCTCTACTGGGAAGCTCTACTTCTCCAAGCTCTCATCGTGTTCTGATTTGCCATGACTAGTGCGCGCAGTTATTCAGCAATTCTAATAAAGTTTAAGTCGAAAAGTATCGCTACTTTCAACCAAATTCAACAGGATAAATTACAATTTTCCATTACAATTAACTGAATGCATTTTTAATGCATTATTTTCAACTTATATTTGTTGAATCAGGCGGAAGTAATTGAGTTTGACTTGGCAATTTATGTGCTTGTAGCGGAAATTAATAAATGGAAAAAGCATTGAATTGAATACATGTGCACATTGTAAAAAAATTTAGTCACATAATTATTTTGACAGCTCTGCTAATTTCTTAGATAATTCGAAAACAAATGGGCAAATAGTTACATTTAAATAAAAGATTTAATTGGAGTTATATATTCATAGATAGCAGCTGGCAATTTGTTTGGGCTTGTGAAGTAGAAATCCGTTTCTAGAGAGTTTCTACTTCGAACTTCAGAAAAGAGCTGAATAACAGCTTAGAGGCCTCCTGCAGCCCAGCAAGCAATTGAGCAGCCAAGTAATGATAACCTTATCGTTGATGTTGTTCTTGCTCGCAATTTTAACGTAGTAATTGATGAAAGTTTTCCTATATGAACTATAATAGTAATTTACCTTTCTGTATAAAAAATTAGACTCTTCTGAATACAATTTTTCGGTTGGCGCTATAAAATTTTCGATTGATTACTCAATTTAAAATATCTTATAAGCTACAGGAAATTTCTTTTATTATTTATTTATAACTAATCTTTTTGAGTGCATGTTTACATAGATTCACAGATAAAATTTAAATAGGAAATGACACTCTAATCTCCACCTGACTGCTGCCTTTTATCGCTGCTTTATCACTGCAAGTTGTTGCTGAGTAGTGAGGGGCTGTTTATGAAATGTACAGGAAGGAGCACACACACACCAATGCACATATAAAGAAACATATACACTGGCTTTTGTGTGGCATGTTGCTCTTGTTCAGACAATTCTTTGCATTTGCAATAATTTTTGTTTGAGCAAACATAAATAAAAGATAATAAGAAGGCAGGCCGCAAATGAGTAATTTATGTGCTTTTTGTTCGTTCGCCTTTAATCGTTAATGCCGTTAAGCTGCATTGTTAAGCACTCGAATTGTTTATCGTCCTTTTTGATCATGCTCCGCGCATAAGTATTATTAATGGCTGCATTAATTATTGCGCATACGTTCTGTGGTGCGCTTGAAGCATGACCAGCGCAAGGATCATAAGCAGCGATAAGGGGGGAAGAGCGCCTTGCGCAGTCCAGCAAAGCAATATATTTTGTATGCAATTCTCTGGGATTTTGCATTTTTCAGGCACAGCGTGACATATGAAGGCAGTAATGCGTCATGCAACGCTGCTAACAAGCACAACAACAACAGTTACAAAAGCAACAACGCCATCAACAGCAGCAGCGTCGGCGGTTGCACGATGAGCTCTGCACGCAATTAATCATTTGCAGTGGTTTTTTAATTAAAACGAGCGCCACAAAATTGCATATGCCACTTGCATTGTTGTTGGCTTTTTTTGTTGCTGTTGTTGGTTTAGCTGTTGGCTGTTGGCTGCTGCTTGTAATGAATCATTGAAAAATGCACATTTTTGAGATAGTCAAGTTATTGCATACCAAAAAAAAAAGAGGAAGACATGGCTTAAGTATCTTAGCAGAAAAAGCCTAAACTAGCTTGAAAAAAATTAAATTTTTGAACAGTCAACTTTCTTGAAGGAGAACAATTTAAAGCCCTTGTTGTTTAACTAAACTTTTAATCAATCGAAAAGTGTAATTTATGTTATCATGCTACCTCGCCTCGGTCAACTTACCGCCATTTGGCGGAGTTAAGAAATTCTCTGGAAAAGCCTTTGCTAGTGGTTTGAGCTCTTGCAGTCTGCGATAACTTTCTCTATTTATGCAAACTCACGTTTTTTTACGAAAATATCGCTCGTTTAATTGTAATTGATAACACAACTCTTATGCGAAATGTAATCATTACTGAAATATATTCGAATAATTTCCGAGTCATTTCAAAATTACAATGATTTTCTGCCGAGATTCGTAAAAGACGCTAGTGTTATATTTGATAGAATTTACAATTCTTTCTATGAAAGAATATCAATTGAAGTTTCAATCATTTATGGTCAGATCGCAGGAAGAGAATTGTTTAATGAAAAACACTAGAAATATTTTCCTTTTCGCAAATCGTAATATTTATCAAAAGGGTCAAATGCAAGAGCTCTACTTTGTCCTACTTGCTGTGCCAATGGGCAGAAGCAGACACTGTGAAAAAGCGTTTGCATTATTCGTCAAGCTAGTGAAATTCAAGACATGCTTACTGCAATTCATGTCATGATTCTACGTCAGTGTAGCAACAAAGTTAAAAAAAAACTCATAAAAAACACGCCAAAACGAAGGTACTTTATGCAAGCTCGACGAGACGTATGAGTGCGGGGCTCACATGGCGTATGAGTGCTACAAGCAAAAGCTTTTTTGCAACTTTTATGTTGTATCCACTTGCTTGCGGTCTATCTACTATTTTTCTTGTTTTTCGTAACATGTTTCCCTCTTGTACATACAAATCATGGTTTATGTTTTTGTGTGACAAATTTTTGCACAGGTGCTGCCCAGCTCAGTGGACAATTGTGTGAATGTGTGCGCTTGTTTACTTTTGTATTATGCATTGTAAACCTCAGTAGGGATTAGACAAGGATTCGACAGCTGTTTGAAGCTTGTTCTTGAATGTTGTTGGACGCTCATCACTTCGTTGTCCACCTGAACATGTTAAGCTGAGTGCCAAGCAATGGCTGAGCTCTGCTTTGCTGGCAATTAAATTCTATGCATGCTAATTGCAAGTAGTTAGAGCAAGTGTTGCCTACCTGTAAGTAAGTGTTAAGCGGCAGTTATGTGCAGGCTTTTCGATGGCAGTAATACCGAAATATGGTGCAAAGCTTTAAGAATCGGTAATTCGATTTTTTAAAATACGAAAAATTATAATCGAAACGATCTGTCAATCTCAACATTGTTCATCAATGAAAGTGAAAAGAGTATTACTCCGGTGCTTTAGTTAGGATTCAAAAAGTGTTCAAACTTTAATATATAAGAAAATTCAGAAATTTGCGATCGATTTGGCAAGTGAATTAGCATTCGAGTAGTAATTTCATTTGGTACCTAGAAATATTTTCTGTTTTATAAATTGTTGCTGTTTAACGAATAACAATAACAATACTTCACTTTCTTTCTAAATCTTAATGTTTTCTTACTAATTTGCATATTATGTTAAATAAATTCAAATTGACATATTTGTATGTAATTTTTGAAGAATTTATAATTGCTATGAATTTTAGTAAACGGAATACCGTAATACCGGTTTCTTTAATATGCCACATCATCGAAATCGCTCCTTCTGTGTAATTCAAGTACACGTGTGCCATTCAGACATTGGTATGTATTGGTGTAAATAAGTTGCCCTGTCTTAAATATTCCATTCATTAATTATAGCTGCAAGGCGCACTCCACTGACAAATTATCGCATTATCGATTTCAAGCACTAGCCAGTAATTCAAGCAATTGTTGCTACAATGTAAATTACTCACACATTTATTAAGCAGTGCTCTAAATTAATATCAAGTGAACTGCAATCGGAAATTTGCATTTGGAAGCATGGCTGCAGCTGCTTTTGATATCAATAACACTCATATGCCACGAAATAAAACAGCTGCTTTGTACTGCTAGAATTCGCTTGACATGTTCAAGAAATATGCAGGCAGCTGTTGAGTCTATGGAAATTTGCCAGCATAATTGCAGATAATTTTGCAGATTTCGAAACTATTTATAACAAATTTCAAATGTAGCCTAAAACATTTTAAGCACATTTTGTAGCAAAGCACAAGAAGGCTCATGGCATTTAAGCACACTTGATATACACACATGCATACATAACACAGTAAACACACTTGTCAATGTATCAGTGCGAGCAGATGTGAGCAAATGTTGCCGCAAGTGTAAATTGATAAGCGCCGTGCGCTGTTAACAAAACAACAATAATGTTTAACATTTCCTGTGCGCAGCTGTGTTGAGCACATGCCTATGTGTGAGTGTGTGTGAGTGTGTAACATGCACACGTAACTAGACACACAATACCAATGTAGAGATAAGCTAAATAAATAAGGCAAATATGTACGTGCGCTCGTGTATGCATGTGTAAATAGTTGTAAATGTGTGTGTGAAACAGCTTTTGCCTTTGTTGCAAAATAAATTAATTGCAAAACAAAGCGTTACATATAAATTTGCTAAATGCGCTTGTGCCTTTGTCTGTCTGTCTGTGTGTGTGTAGGGCTGCGTGTAGTTGTGTGAGAATGCAATTGTTTGCGCACATTTCAGTTTATAATTAAATTGCGAAAATTCATTTTTGTTTAAAAATGCTTCAGTGTACGATAAGCAAGCGAAGAAGGGAAAGAACTAGTAGCAAGGACATGTCTTATCACAGCTCACAGATTTCCTGAATAATTTCTGCATGTGCAGTTGCAACAATGCAAGGAGTTTGATGCGCCTATGGCCAAAGTTTAATTATAAAATAGTTAAAAAGCAGTTATACAAGAATTGAAAGAGCGAAAGACGAGACTGATGCTAGCTGAAAAAAAGTTATGGTTCGAGAAATGTAGAGTGGAATATAAATTTTAAGAGATTGGAATTTTTTATATTTTCCCAAAAAACGATTTCTAAAATGTTGAAGCTCATAAAATGTTGAAGGAAGAACGATGTGTCTAAACTTTCTGCTTTGTGGTGTGCTGGCCACAGTTTTCTACATCGTTCGCGTTTCGGTCTAACGCTTTCAAGTTGCACTCCCCAAACACGATTTTCGATAATATGCACTCAAAATACGCTGACACACTTTTCCGAAACTGCATTCGGCACTCTGCCTGAGCCATTATTTCTTCTGCACTACCCGCACTGCTTACGCATTTCGTACTATGCTGGCTGCACTCACTTAATTAAACTGAATATTATAATTTTCTAAGCAGCAGAAGTGATTCTGCCTTGGCTTCAAAAACCTCAGGTATAAAACTTTTAATTAAAATTGCTGCAACATACACACACACACACACAAACACGAGCAAACACCTGAGCTGAACTTTACCAGATTAAAGTGAAGCTAAGTTCAATCTTTTGCTCACTTTAAGTTCAAATAAACTTCTTTAAATATTAAACTTTTACACTGAGCCAAAATATTGATGGGCACTCCAAAATATTAAAAGATTTTTCTCACAATTCCATTTTATCAAATGCCATTAAATGTCAAAGAAATGTCATAAATCAGCGGCGACGTGATTGATCTGCTACATCCTATACATGACTGCTGCTCTTCCGGTCCCCAACGCCTGCCTCACTTTCTGCACTGTGGTTCGCTTATTAGTGGAAACTTCCGCAATGTCAGTGCCACAAGGAAAATCACAGATAAAGCAACAACCACGAAATTGCTAGAACATCATTCCGCCTCAAATGAAAGTGGTTCCAATTATACGCTCTGCCATGTCTTGGTGTTACCTTTGGCTATTACAAAAAAATGACAACTATTCGTTTTTATTGCTCTATTTCACTACTTCTGCAAATTCTTCTCCATGAGAATAGAAAGCACGAAAAGAATGTTTCGAAAGCACGTATAAAAGACAGCAGCGTAGTGCCAAAATAAGAAAGAGAGAAATAAGAAACAGACAAATTTGCAGGTTTATCTGAATTTCAATTTGAATGCCGACGCGCTGGAGCATGTAATTGGGCCAATATGCATACCCTGCAGGAAATACGCATGGCTGATGTCTCTCTGAAAAATCGAAGTAGATCATTATTTTTAAATAAAAAAGGAAAGACTGTTGAAAGATTCAAAATATTCATTCATAGCTTGTAATGACAGGAAAACTGCAGGCTTTTCGATAGATTCATAGTTGCTGAAAAATTAAATTTTGTGTGTCAATCTAAAAGAGCTTTCTTGCTAGTATAAGAACAATTCTTGTAAGACCTCTCTTTAGTCCGTATCCTTGGTTGTGAAAAATATTTCTTCCGTTTAATTGTAACATAATTTATCGGCGGATTTTTTAGTTCAGATGCGAAACTTTATTTGCGCAAGCCCAACTCGCAATTGACTGTTTTTTTTAATATACGTATGCATATGCACATGTAAGTATGCTTGTGTCGGTGCCTGTATTTGCGACTGATTGCTCTGGCAATGCATAAAAACTTATTTTACGATTTTCGTGTCGTTCCTACTTTTACTCTCCTGCCAACATACACTTTCCCACTTCTTCTTCTCTCTTTTGCGTTTCTACTCAGATATTTTCGCTATTATGCTGCTATCGCTGCTTTCGTCGCAATTTGATTACTTGTTTGCTCTCAACGATTTTTTTGCACGTGTGTGGGTGAGCGGGAGTGTAGCTGAATTAGCAGTAATGCGCATGCATGCATGGCTTAGAGCAGTGTATGCGCGTGTGTGAGTGTGTTTGCAGAATTCCTTTATTGTATCTGGAATTGATGCACGTAACGATTGTGCCACAGTCACTGTGAAGGCTGCCACTGCCGGCTCCACCTGCCTGCAGGCAGTCCCTAACCTTTCCTTTTGCTGCTGCTGCTGCCGTTGTTGTTGTTGCTGTCATTGTGCCGCAGCTACGTATGTATGTATGTGTGCATGTGCTTGCAGTTATTGTTGACTACACCCTTGGGATTAAGTGCTGAGCGTGTTGTTCGCCTCTGATTGCTGATACGCTGATTTGCTTATACGCTCGCCAAGTGCTGCTCTGCTAATGCAATTTTTGCCAACTTGACGTTTTTTTTTTTTGTCAACAACTTCGATTGCAGCACATCGAGTCACATAAAAACAAATTTTTTTTCTTTTCCCATAACCGTGTTATACTAATGGGCAACTTGAATGGCAAGTGGCTAAAGTGGCAAATAAGTTGGTGATATCTTCAGCTTTCATCGTCAGACTCATAAGCAGTTTGAAAATAGAAAAAATCTTACAGATTATCTGTACATTTTAAATTAATATAAAGAGTATTGTGCAGTAAAACATTTTTTCCCAAAATGCAGATTTTTCCACAAGGAAGTTTAATGTGATTAATAGTTCTAAATGTGATATTACAGCTTTGCATATAGTTCTGCATTATAGATTGACAAAAATATTGAGGTTTAATGGTGAAATTGTTGAGCTAATTTATGTGAAAGCCGGGAGCTTCTGTGCTCCTTGTTATAAGCTTTATTTATTTATATAAAATCGTAATTATATTATTAAACTACAATATCTTTATCATATCAAAATTTTGAATCTAACGAACTTCATGCACGGCTGTTTCGTCGAATTGTTCTGCAACTAGTTTGCCATGAGATAGCCTGACTGAATGCTAGACAAGACAAAATGCTCAGCAATCAGTTACACACAAAAGTGGCTAGTGGCCTTTTTTTGGCAAGGGCAGTCAACGCTCTACCCCGCCGTAAAAAATGTCTGCCACTCAGGTTATGGCGCAACACCTCAGCAACACGCGGCTATTAACACTTTGCCAGCTAATCACGTGGAACAGTTCCATTTTGCCGACATGACGTGTTGTGAAGGAAAGGTGCAGGTGGGCGAGAGCGGTGGCTCTGCAACGCAGCAGAACGAGTGAAAAATGTGCCAAAGTTGACTAAACTTTTCAACAGCGCTCGCAGCAGCACTGCCAGTGACACATTCTCACACACAGATACACATTGATGTTCGAGTGTGCAGCGCGAGGAAGGCCAAAGCGCTCAGGCGTGAAATGATTGAAAAGTTTCTTCGCCTGAAAATGCGCAAACAGACTCGAAAGCACTTCGCACTGCGGCGTCAGGCAGTGCCCCAGTGTGGGTTAATTGCTGGGCTGTGGCTGTGACCTCTGCGCCGCCAGACGCAAGCACCACTCGACCTACATACACACGCTCGTACTCACAGCTGATGTGTAGCAGCCTTTGAGGCATAGTTAAGCTGCAATTAGGCGTTAAATTGTGTGCCATTTTGTGTGTGTGTGTGTGTGTTGTTGTTGTTGACATGAAAATCGTGCTGCTGCGTCGGCTTCTTCTTTTCGATTATTATCACAGTTGGAGGGGAAGTGGCGGAAGAGGTTTGTGGCTGGTTTTTGCCAATAACCGGGCCAAAATGGGGCAACAATGCAGTGTAATTAAACGCAAATTAATAATGCAAGGCGCAGTGGCAAGTGCTTGAAAGATTTGCTCAAGAATTTAATTCTAGATAGCCTCGACAGTAGTTTTATCAAAATAAATAATTATTTCAATTGAATGGACGAACTAAGTTTTAAAAGAATATAAATGAGCATGCCCAGAAAAAATTTCCGACTGGGGTTGATGTTGATTAAATTAGTTTAAATAGACATGTAGAAATGCCCAACAAGAAATTCTGTAGTGAATAGCAACAAATTTCAAATGTAGTGAAAAGACTTTTCCAAAGTTTGTTCATTCTTCCTCACTTTATTTCCATATAACTGACGAAATGAAAGTCCTACTGACAATTATTAGCATGGGAATGCCTTTAAGAGTATAGATTTGAACATGTCGGAAGTAACTACGAGAAGAGCAGAAATGGACCGAAGCTGATTTACTCTACTTTTGAAAGATAAAGGTAGGTATGTCTAAGTGTCGTGACTAATTTTCTTCCCGATGTTTTTTTAAAATTTTCTTTATATATATCTCATAGCAAGTTGTGAAAGAAATGTCGGTCAAAACAGTAACATATGACCGACAATTAATAAATAGATTAATATATGTGTATAAAGTATAATTTAGAATATGAGCCAATACCAAATATCAGAAAGTTTTTAAAGTAAAACTTTTTTCCAGGGTTAATAAAATTCTCTTTTTAAATTTGCTGGAAAATTTAAGCAAAATGCTTTAAATCCACTGTGCTTTGCGGCTCAAAAAAAAACCGTCCAAATAAACAGGCGTGGCAGTTGTTCCGCAAATGGCAACAATTACCCCCAAATGGTTTGCTAATGCCTGCAGGTGTGTGTGTGTGTGTGCCAGTGTGTGTGGCGCGCGTAAAAGATTGCGAGGCATGTCATGTCAGCGTTTGATAAATTTACGTTAATTATTTTGATGCATGTAACAAATCACAAACAGGCTATAGCATGTGCACAAATTTACGCGGCGCAAATTTACAACAACGACATGACTTACTAACACAAGCACGCACGCACAGGCGGACGTACGTACGCACATACACAATTGCTACAAACACACATACGCACTGACTCACAAGCTGCGTTGTATAACGTGCTGCAGCTACTAGCCCCCCCACACACCGCAATACACTCACAGCCAAACAGACAGGCAAACGCACAGACAGACAAACAATCGAATGTTTGGCAATATCTCATTGGCACACGCCTGCGTGTATGCTACGTTTATTTTCCACTTACATTCCAATACAATTTCAATATATTTACACACAAAACAAGATATTCTAATAGTGGTCGTCGTTGCGGGCGGCGGCGGGGGGTGTGCACTATTTGCTAGCAATCAATCAATTTTTTGCATTAATTTATCATTTGCTGCCGTGTAATTTATCACGACGAACACTGCGTAAAAAACCCGCAAATAAAGTGTTTGTATGTGGCTTTAATATGGTGTATTGATTTAGGCATTTCCTCACACGCATACCAAGGCACACAGGCACACACTAGACCACATAATAATGACATGCCAATGACATAATTTCATGGCATAATTATAGGCTGGTCGAATGGCCCACAAAAAAGTACCCCAAAAGCACAGCTAAGAGCGCCAAATACTTGAAATGTCTTTTTGCGCCTATTTCGGCCGAACTTAATGTGGCTTGGCACTTGTCAATGTGTTTGTGCGTTTGTGCGCTGATTGATGCTGTAGCGCTATAAGGTCGAAGAGGTCGCAAGGAGAATAAAAACTGCTACCATACAAAAACCCAAATTGTCTGCTCGTTGAGAAGCATTGAGAGATTTTTCACGCTTGTGCAGGCAGACATAAAAAGTGAATAACAAGAATTTTGCCGCATTTCTCTCGGCATATTAAAAGAAAGTACCGGAAAATCCACCAGCTTATATCAATTAAAAACAAACAGCTTAAAAAAAAGTTCCATAGAAAAAAAGTACTAAACTAAAGAGCTTGTACAAAGTGCCTTTTCAAATTAAAAATAGAGCTGTAATAATTATAACTTGTTTGTTGATTACAAGAAAGATTATGATTGAGAAAAAAGTACTAAAAGCAACATATTATTTTTTTTAATTAATAGAAACTGAAAAGCCTTATTAATAAAGCATTTCAATGAACCTAAGTTTGAGAAACGTGGTGAAATTTTTACAACTTTTATTTAAAATAAAAACTCAAAGAAAATTACGATATCAATATCGAAAAGTTAATATGCTTCAACAGCTTTTAAGGAAAACTAATAAATTCAAATCAGTAAAAAGTTGACAATCGCACATTTTATGATTTCAATGTTCGGAAAAATTATGTCTCTTGATCATTTTTCAACAATATTCGAAGACTTATTTGCAGGTCTCGAAAACTTTGAAATACTTGTTCAGACAAGTTCAGACAATCCAGGCCAGTTGGTGGCGCGTATGACCAGTTTTATTTTTGAAGAGCACGATATAAACTATTTAAAAATTTCACAACAAACATTTTGAATTTTCAAAACCCAAAATTTTTCAGCTGAGTTACCTTTTCGCATATCTTTCACATTTTCTCAGCTCTCAGTTTAAGAGTTCTCTTTTAAGGCAAACTTTACAGGGCCAGAGTAAGTGTTTTCGCATCCCTGTGCAGTGTCCCGCTCTGCTCTGCAACTCTCTTAGTTTACAGCCAAGAGCGGCAGCAACAAAAAAGAGCAAGCACTGTTGCTCAAACCTCTGCTGTGGCACAGAGAGCGGCAGGAAATGCACAAGCGCCTTTGGGCAAACATTACATAAACACTTACATATGTATGTAGGTATGTATACAACTCTTGATGGCACACACAAATGACCAAACGACACATAATGGCGCGAATTTTCAAACGTTTCCGGCAAGGCTCAATGGTCACAAAGAGCAGCACTTTTCAGCGCTCGGCAGGACGCTGCAGCTTTAATTCGCCTTTGAAAATGCACAAACAGTTTAAGTGGAATGATGCCAGCATTTTCATAATAATTCTAGTAATATTACTTTTATTATTATTATTATGGCATAATACTTACACACACACACATGCATGCCTATTAAAATTTTTAATGTCTGCATGCGTTGCAAAAAGCTCAAGTGTGGCACGTGCGTGTGGCATACTCACGGCTTGATTAGAAGTGAAAGAGCAGTAGAGATACGCCGTCATGGCGCTTTACTGCGATACTGATAAAAAACAAAACGCATACTAAAGCACGCTGGGATTAGAATGTGAAACGCATACGCGCACATATTTGAAGTGTTTATGGCGTGGCCTCTGCGCCACACTGGCAACTCTGGCGACTTTTGCACAAAAACTGGCAAAAGGCCATAAAACACGAGTACCTAAATTACAAACATTCATAAAAACATGACCACAGGCAGGAAGAAGAAGAAGAACAAAGAGTTTAGCACACATACACACAGTGTCCTTTTTAGAGATAAGGCTCTATGTACTTTTGGAATTTCTTTGGCTTTTCTATATAAATGGAAAATCTATTTCTATATTATAATAATATAAAACAGGTTTCAAAATGTTAAGACGGGCTTTCAAAAAATTCAGTTAAGTGTAAACATAAACTTCAACTGACAGCAAATTAAAATTTAATTTTCGCAATATGCGATTACGCTTACCTGCCAGTTACATTTTCTCTGGAAGAGTGTCTTCCAGCTAAAAGCATAACTGAAAGCAATGTTAGTAGAATCAAAGAAGCGAAATCAAAATCAAATTAGCGGCGAAAATAAATGGAAAAGGAATCCTTTGAAGTTTTGTATGCACCTTTTTTGGGAACAAATTTAGAACGCCTATAAGAAAAATATTGATTTATGCAGAAAGAAATCGAGCGAAATATGCGATTTTTTAAATTTCGTTGAAAGAATTTGCTGTGTTTAGTTTCATATGGACTTTTTTCAAAGCGGCAATAAACATAAGCACGACTATTTTAGCTTTTAAAATTCATTAAAAGCATAGAAAAAAGAGTTACTCTTTAAGGCAGGAAATAAAATTAGCCCAACAATAAGGGCCAAAACTATTCGAAGCGTTGTCATATACGTCATAATTAGTTTTGAACTAAAAATAAATTGATTTTCTGCTGGCGAAAACGAAACTTTTCCTGTAGATTGATAAAATGGTCTTTATTTTGTGAAATTGAATAAATATTTTTTGAAAATTCAGTGTGGAAAAATTGCTTGTTAAAATGCCATCAATTTAATTCATAAAAGTACACGATCAAAATATTTAAAGAAACGGAAGAGTTTAATTGACTTTATTGGACGAGTTCGCTGAAGAACCGCTCTATTAAGGAGGCCCTGCAATCGGGTCCTTGCTTGCTTATAGCCAAAAGCGACACTGCTCTACTACTACTACTCACACAAAAGCGCTGCCAAGTACAATGATTTCTTGCAGGTCCATGCAAGTGCCAAACACACACACATATACGAACAAATGAATAATTTTGGTTTTTGTCTGCGTGTATGTGCATATTTTCGCTGTGTCCTTTTGTGCCAGAATTTATGCATTTTAACATTTTTTCCAGCATAAAAGGCATTGCAAAAGAGGCTCAACTGAAACACAATGACATGCGTGTGCAGTTTCCTACCTACGCCTGTAGGTGTATGCGTGCAAGTAAAGTTACGAGTATTTTGCATGTAGATGTAAAATGGCCAACTGCAACTTGTATGTGTATTTTTTGAATGTCAAAGCAATGCAGCCTGCCATCAAACAATACATCAAAGTCGGGCGATTTCATCAAAATGCAACAGGATGCATGTGTGAGCTTTGTATGTGTGTGTGCATGCTATTTTAACACAGTGAGTTTTTGAATGTATGAATTAGTGTGTGTATCTGACGTTAGCTGATAAGCTTATAAGTTAAAAGTTCTGTTTAATTTGTTGAAAGCTGCTAAACTGTTGCTGGTGAACATGAATTGTTGTTGGCTGTGGCAGGAGAAGAAGAAGCGAAGTGGTGAATTAGTTGCTGGCGACTTGTGGCATGTGGCACACACACACACACATGTGACGCTCGTTGCATGTGTTGCCAAAAACGCGCTTTTAATTAAAAACCTCACAAATCGCAATTAAATTACACACACGCACACATACTCGCACCCACACATACACGTACAGCGTTTTAATAAATTTTAGTCAGTGCGCAGCACAATCAAATTAAAAAGCTTTAATAGGCAGACCAGCCGTCCAAAAATGGCAACAACAACAGCAGCAGCTGTAAATGTTGCACAAGTGTCTAATATGGCTTTTGCTGTAAATATAGCACATTTTTTCATTTTGCTAGTCGTACTAGAACTAATACAAATATACAATGTACACACACAGCTACATACAAGCAGGCAGCTAGTTAACAACACATGTGAGCCGAGTCACATTCGATTTTAATTAAGAAAAGTCTAGCACACATATATATGTATATGTATTTGTGCACACACACTTGCGCAGCAATTGCTCAAGCAAATAAATTAACTGTGGACAGGTTTCGGCAAGTGTAACCACAGAATCAGGCTGTTGCAGTAGGGGCATCGGAAAAGAAAATTGCAACTTCCTAAAGGCGACATCAGCGACTACAGCGACAAGTGAGCGCCAACAACAACAAAATCGACAACAGACAATATTATCTGCTTTAAGCAACTTGCAGGAATTTAACAAATCATTGAAGGAAGAGCTGGACAGCAGCAGAGGTGACAGCTGAGAAACGCAAAAACGAAAGGAAAAAAAGCCGAAAAAAGTAACAACAAAAAGTGCGTCAACAAAGTAAGGGAACGATGAGAAGCGACGTAGCGTAAGAGTGAAGTAGCTGAATAAGTAAAAGTTGGTTTATTAAATCAACAAAATTTTACTTCTGCGTAAAAAATACATTTCTTCCTCACAAAAATTGTCTGCTTAATTCAATTTGATAAAATAAATGTGATAAAAATTGTTTACTCCTTCGAAAGATATGTATAAAAGGTATTTTGGCTGAAAGGAAACACAACTGCCTATAATAGGCAAGGACATTTTTCACATTAGCATATCAAAATGGCAATACTTTAAGTAGAAAAAATGGCTACTAAGATGTGATGCCTAATCAATTGCAGAATTATGCAAGAAGTGCGGAAGGCGAGTTAATGAAAGACCTCAAAACAGAGAAGGGTTGAAATTCATAAAGCCTGATTTTTCGGAAAAGTTTCTTTCAATTGATTGCAGCAATCGACACATAGTATAGCTAATGAAGATTAGAGGATAAAGAATAAAGGGCGAATGCAGTCCTTAATTTGGCGCTCAAAAGCTGAAGTCCACAATTAAAATTCTTTGCTTGTCGCTGAAAAGGCAGAGCCGAACTTGAACTTTACATTTCAATTGAAAAATTACCACTTCGTTCTGCTTTCCATTTCAGCTGAGCACTTAACTAATGCACACTTGAGGGCGTGGTTTTCCTTGTACAGAATAGATTGCATATTTAAGAGCGCACTTTGGCTGGTGAACAAATGCAAGACAGGCATTATTTTGGCCGACGAGCACATAAAATATATATGTTGCAGTGCAAGGCCAAAACGACAAGGTTGCTCTGAGTGGCATTTTGTAGCATATAAGATGGTTTAAGTGCCTTCACACGAACAAATACACAAATAAATGCGTGTGTATGTTTGCACTTTGTGGCTGATAATGCGTTCTTGTGCTTGCAGAAGCAAAAGAGATAAGAAAGTAATTTCTAGGATCAGTTAGAGGGCATATAAGCCTGCTGCTGAAGATACGTGAGCAAATATTTATAAAAATATTTTTTTTATGAGAACTTGAGCAGGACATAATGGCTACATAAAAAGAGCAAACAAACTTCAGTATCGACTTATAATGACAGTTGTGCTGTTATATTCGACTTAGGCATTTCTTTCTGCCTTGAGTCAATTTGAAAGTATTTGTTTATATTCATTTCACCTAAAAACTATGAAAAAAATATTTTTGGAACCCACCATGTGGTCCTAGCTAGTTACTAGCTTTCACAGTAAAAATATGCTCAGGTCACACAGACCTCTTATTTTGCCATAGTTCAGATTTATACGTCGAAAAAGTTTTATTTATATACACACCTACGGAAACAAAAGTGAATTTATAAGAGTTCTATTATTTTCCTCTAGGTAAATGTAAATTTCTAATTATTATTTAATCAAAGTTTTACTACGATACACAAGAAGAAGAAATGGAAGTAGAAGCCTTAAGTTAGAAGTCCTCATAATGCAACCAGAGCAAAACTTAAAACTACCAACTGCTAACAAAAGTTTGCATTTGTTTATTGAAAAACTTTTTGAAAAATTAAACTTGATTTTCTTAAAGCGTAGATATTTCCCAAGTTGTGCAATTTAAAAGTAGTACGAACATTTTGCACAAAAGCAATCTTGAGTTTGCAGTTATTGGCTTCTATGAATAATTTTAGTACGCACATCAACAGTACACCCACATTTATAGTAAAAAATATAGACAAAAGAATAATGAAGAGCAAGTTTTGAATGTCGCTATAAAAATAAATGAAAGCCAACAAATGTTTGCAGGCAATCGCTTGACTTCATTTACCCTCAGGCACTTAACTGCACACATGCATACACACACACACATACATAACTATAAGTGCAAGGGTGGTGGCCACAGCTTGGCAAGAAGGAAGCGGCAAGACAGATCGACATGGCTTGCCGCAAAATAGCGTGTGCGTTTGTTGTTGTGTGTGTGTATGGCTTTCGACACAAAAGCCACAAAAGGAAAATTAAGATTTCCAAGAAACTACGGCAGCATGTAAGAAGCTCACACAAAAACGTAAAAGACAAACTTAAAATGAATTTAATTTCAAGTTATTTGCCTAGACGACATCTACCTGCACTTTAAATAAACACTCAAAGACAGAAAGAAAGAACAGCTAGAGCGGAAAAAGCCGCCATAAGTACATATACAACAATACGCAGAACAACAACTCAGTTGACTCGCAATTGAAGTCGTCCTGTGACTATGCACACACACAATTAGAAGGCCAGGGGCGGTGCAGCAGCAAGAGGCACATAACGACTTTTGCATGGCGCATTACTTTTCTTGTAAGCTTGACAAGTCCGCCAGCAGCTTAATGGCTGTGGCGCGGAGAAATATTGCTGGCTTTTTTGCGTTAGTAGTGGTGGCCATGGTGATGGAGATTGCTGCTGTTGAATGGCAAGAAGTGGCAGGAAAGTGTAGTAAACTGCGAAAGTAGGTACTTCTATTTTTACAATATTAAATTTAAAGTAATGAAATACACTTATCAACCAGCAATTTGTTGCTTGCTGACTGTTATATACTACTTGTTAGTTTTCAATCATATTTGTTGTTGCTTATAGGCATTAGTATGTTAAAAGATGTTGCACTTTTTGGTGCACTCTAGAATGCACATTTCGATAGTGGAAACTATTTAAAGTGCACTCGGAGCAGAACTCTTCGCTGTCTCTCACTTCCCACAAATACAATAACTCATTTTATTTCTCGAGCAGCAAAGCTCGAAGCGAATTTCCAAATTTTATTTTATAAATTTGATTTATAGTCACTTGCAGACAATTGCAATGTGCGAATTCCCAGTCACTTGTAGAAAAAAAGTATTCTTGGCAGCTGCAAATTTTGGCTTTGGCCATGAATAAATTTGAAGCGGCCATTTGAAAATCATTGCAATAATCAGCTAGAAACTTTGCCAGTTGGCCCGCTTCTCGCATGCCACTTGCCACTTGGTTGCAATGCCGCCGTGGGACGAGTGCGTCCAGTCCATTGAATTAAGTAGCTGCCATGGCATATGACGCGGCTCAGCAGCAGCGGCAGGCCACAATTGCACAATTGTTGCCAAAATTTAAGTGCAAATTAAAGCAAAGCTTGCGAGCGCCTCTAAGCTACTTAAACAGTGGCAAAGTTCTGCATAATTTTTTCATACTGGCAACTTTAAGTGCGCAGACTGCAGTTTGCTTTTTTTTGTAAGAGTTACAAAACTTTTTACTTTTCGCTTGGTTTTGTTTGGATTCTATATTTCAAGAGGGCAAGAGGTTAGAGGGCAGTGCTAGTGCGCTTTGGCTCAACTTAAGTGACCCACTTTTTGCGCAAATTACAGGAAAGTGTACTGCAATCTTTTTGTTGTTGTTGTTGAGGTTGTTAATTTTTTTGTAGTTGGTAAGCAAAAGTTTTGGTTTGAAAAAAAGCCTCAGCTGTGCTGTTTTATTTAAATCTCTTGTTTGGCTTGCTGAAAAAGTAAAGTCCAAAATTTTGGTTTGTTAGTTAAGCAGATAGTCTTAGTAAGCGTATCTATTAAGCGGCAGCAGGGGCACTCAACTATTCAAATATGCGAACCAGCGCAGCAAAGCTGAAGGGCTACATTTCAATTCTGCTGCTGCCGAAATATTTTGTTTGCTCATGCTTAAGCTCTTTGTGCTAAACTAAAGGCACAGCAATACACTTTGCATAAAATAATACACACATACATGCACACAATACACGAAGTTGGTGGCACTTGCGAGAATTTGCATGTGAACGAACTCGCCTACAGCTTTGTGAATTTTCAAGCGTGAATTTTGAAAATTACCGAATTTTTAAGGCTGGCCACTACATACACATATGCACACACACACACACAAACACACCGATATGACAGGCTAATGTCATTATGCACATGTTGCCCCAAATAAACAAAGCCGCCGGCACACAAAATCATTCAAAAATGAGACAACCTCTGCCGGAAATTTGTGGGCGCTCTTATGCTTAAGTGCCTTAAAAGCTTATTTAAATATAACATGTTCTGAATGCCTCTCACTGATGTGTGCGTGTTTACTAAAATGTCGAAGGTCAGCAGCTACTTTTAGAACTTGAGACATGCTGGCAACTCATTGAAATTCAAATCTCCGCTTTTCAATTTGCAATAAATACGAAAATATTTAATGATTTCAAAACGTAGAAGACCTTTATCTATATACTATAAATACACCTGCGATCAAAATAATAGCAGTAACATTTTTATACCCTACACCTATGGTAATAGGGTATAATAACTTTGTGCCAAAATTGTAACGCATTAAAGGAGCCTTCCTAGGTATAGACATAAGTATATAGAAATGATCAAAAACATTTTCTCTTTTGATTTCCGGTTGTCCGTCTGTCCGTCTGTCTGTCTGCGTGTCCGGAAAAAAAAGAAAGAAGGAGTTCTCCGATTTGGAAAAAATTTGGTACACTATCACTGTGAACCTTGGGTTAGGTAAAGTGTTAAAATTAATTAAATCGGTTGAAGGACACGCCTACAATTGGCCTGTAAGTCCCACTACCTCGGGATTTTTTCAGTAAAATGGCTTTAATTTGTTTAATTACTCATTTAATGCAATGGTTTTTGGAATGTAAGGTGAGGTGTGGGTCTAGGACATAACAAAAAATGGACGTGGTCCGCCCACTATATAGGCGGAAAATTTTTTTCGGTAGAATAGCTCTAAATTGACTATTTATGATTTTACATAAATGAAATTTCGTTCTTAAGTTCAGATATCGGCTCTACATGCCGTATAAAAAAATGGGCGTGGTCCGCCCACTATATAGGTGGTAAGTTCAAAATCCTCGTAACTTCCATAATATAAACACCAGAGCGTCTAGATTTAGTTACTTCGTTCCTGGTAAGAATATCTTTTAATTCTCCAAAAATGGGCATGGTCCGCCCACCATGGGGGCAGTAAAATAAATATGCCGATAACATCTGTTGTACACCTGTCAGAGCATCAATATTTGGCATGTATAGTTCTATTAGGTATATCTTATAGCCTGCCAAAAAGTCTGCACCCAGAATTTCAGTGAATTATCACCCTACTTGGGAACATGGTGTAGGATATTACTTTGTCGGTGAAACCCTACTAATACTTCCTTACTTGTTATAATCATAATCATATTAAAGGTATGACTGCTTCTTTATTTCATGTCCATTTTCTTCAAGTATTGCTTGTCTATTCAAATATTTTGAATATAATTATCTTATAGGTAGCATATGCTCTTAACAGGAGCTAACAACGCGTGAGAATTCTTAAAAGAAATTTGAAGCAGCCTATAAAATGTGTCGAAGCTCTAACTGCATAGTTCAACCCAAAACTGTATTTGGAAGCTTTATAAAAAATATCAACAATTTTCTAAGAAGAATGTCAACAAATAGCAAAAAAAAGTATTTTGTACAGAACTGTTTAAACAAATATTTCACTCTTTAGATTTGAATGCGATATTAAGGGTGTAAACTTGGGTAAATTGGTCGCAGATGCCAACTACTGTTCATTCAATTATGGAGAATTTAATAGTGGAAGAACGAGAATAAAAATGGGTATTTTGATTGAGTAGAAAATAAAATTTAACAAGCACAAGTTACTTTGTAGAAACTCTATTCTTATAGCAAGAAAATTTGGTTAAAGAATTTTTTAGAAATTTTGTAGGCAGAAAATCTGAAGAAATAGTGATGATATAAGGTCGAATAGTTAGCAATATAAAAACAAATTTTATGTAATTCCCCCACCATAAGCCAAAAATAAAAATACAACCAAAGACATTCTCGATGAAGCGGAAATAAATAATCTAATAATCTCCGTAAGATTAAATTTATTGAACGACTTGACTTGAAAATCAAAAATGTGCAGTCACTTTACTACGCGAATAAGATACTACTAATATATGGCATGATGCCCGCTCATCATTATGATATTATAAATTCCGCATGCCTGACAATTTCGTGTCCAGCCCTGAGGCAGCAGCTGAGCGCAAATTTAAGGCACATTGCGTATACGCCCCATTTGCCAGGAAATTGTAGCGGCGCGTGTAAATGCCGCAAAATACACGCGCGCACACACAGAAATATGTTTCCATGTTGAGCCTGTGCCATTAGAAATTCCACTCTCTGCTCGCGCCCTCTCACCCCTACGCCCCTTCGAAAAATGGCAGGGCAATGCGCAAATGGCATATTTCACAGTTACTCTCGCATAGTCGCATGTCAAATGCAAGCCGAGGGAATGTTTTATTAACGCACGAGCCGGGGGGCACGAATGTTAGCCGGGGGGCACGAATGTTCGAAATTGCAGCAGCTGCGTGGCTGGCGGAGTGGGAGGGCTGTGCAGTGTGTAGAAAGCAGAAATGATATTAATGAAAAACACGAAATGAACATTGAGCAGCTGCAGCGGCTTGAAGAAGCGGCAGCAAAGACAGGCGCCTATATTGGGGGGCTCGTGACATAAGAGTGTGGCGCTGGGAAGGGGCGCCAGCGAGCGGGTGAGCTCCAGCTGGCTGCCTAGCTATGGCAAGTGCACTGCAGCACGTCAAGAAACCCGGCAAAAGGCTGCACAGTCACTAGCTTTGATAATTTATGCCGCTGTATTTGGGCTGCATGCGAATTTGTGTGCATTTCTGTTAGAGTGTGTGTGTGTGAGTGTGCAAGAACGCTTGCTAAATGCACAGCACTGAAATTAGCTCAAGTTTGTTGTCATGCGCCAGCAACACGCCCTTTGCGCTCGACAGCGGTGTTGGGAGGCGGCGGTGCGGTTACATTGAGACGCTACTTCTTGTTGCTATATGTTTATTGTTGTAATATGACACGCTCCAATTGGCAACTGCAAAACTTGGCTCATGTCGTCAGTTGAGCTGTGGCAGTAACATCAGTTGTTTTTGTTCTTGTTGTTGCTAAATGCAAGCGCATAGTTGCAGCCACTGCGCCAACGAAGCGTGCCACTTACACATTTCTGTGTAATAAGCTCTTAGGAGGATTATTATGGAGAACGAATACAGCGGAATTTTCTTCATAGTCTTGCGGCAGGAAGCTGGCAAGAGAGCGTCATAATTTGACAAAAATGCTGCGGAGCTATGCTTGAAAGGTGTTAAGAAACTGGGCGCCAAAGGAGTTGCCTTAAAGGCGTCAATTATTGTGGCAATATTGAAACTGGCAAGAAATTGCTTAGGCGAGTGCAGTTGAACTTTTCAAAGTGTTTCAAAATCCAATAAATAAAAATCATTAGAGGCATTCATGAGAACTCAATAGCTCGTTTGATAGGCTCCATTTAATGTCAGAAGCTTGCATAAAAGATAAAAGAACTTGATAAAAGAAAATACCAAAATTTCCATAGGGTGTCAAAAATAATACAAAAGGCCGCGGTGGCTCAGTGGGCTAAATGCTTGGTCGCTGATGCGGAGGACCTGGGTTCAACTCCCGGTCCGGTAACATCTAATAAAAAAAAAGAAAATTTTTTTTTATACCCTACACCTATAGGTAATAGGGTATAATAACTTTGTGCGAAAATTGTAACGCATTAAAGGAGCCGTCCTAGGTATAGACATAAGTATATAGAAATGCTTAGAATCACTTTCTGTCTTTATTTCCGGTTGTCCGTCTGTCCGTCTGTCTGTCTGTCTGTCTTGGTGTCCGTGCGCACAGGAGAGAAAGAAGGAGTTGTCCGATTTGGACCAAATTCGGCACACAGTCGCAGTGAACCATCCACTACTTCAAGTTCCAAGATAAGCAAAATCGGTCGAAGGACACGCCCACAACGGGTCAGTAAGTCCCACTACCCCGGAATATTTTCAGTAAAATTGCTTTAAATTGTTTAATTATTCGTAAATAGGAATGGTATTTGGTATTTAAGGTAAGGTGTGGGCCCTCTACGTCAACCAAAAAAATGGGCGTGGTCCGCCCACTATATAGACGGTAAGCGGAAAATCCTTATAACTTCCATAATATATACACCTGGACTGACTGTCCATATTTGGTCACTTCACTGCTGGTAATAATATCTTTAAACGCTCCCAAAATGGCCGTGGTACGCCCACTCAGTTACTTGGTGTAGGGTATTACTCTGTCGGTGTAACCCGACTGATGCTTCCTTACTTGTTCAAATTGTTTCTTTGCGCGGCGTCACTTCTCGCGGTGAATTGGCAATTCACCGAGAATAATCTTTGCCATGAAAAGCTTCTCAAGCCATTCGAATTCGGTAAAGTAGGTCCCGTTAACTTGTGCAAAAACATAACAAGCACACACAAGTTAATGCGAAAAAGCTAGGCCTAAGCCTCTTTCGCGGGCGGTTGTGCCAGTTATTTATTTATTTATTAATTATTAAAAAATTTTGTAAATTCTGAAAAAACTTTCTGGACCGCTTTGATTCAATATCGGAAGCGTTCCAGGCGATCCATATGTTATACATAAAAAAATTAGACAGTTGTTGATACTAGTATGCCTTTAGTTAATGATGCAAACCCGTAATATAATTAATGGACTGAAAGCAAAATCTCAAGTTATTTAAGAATTGAATACACATGAAGCCGCTATAGCTCAGGGCACAAGTGCTTGGGCGTTTATGCGGAAGGTCTAGGTTCTATTCTCAATTGGGCCTAATCTAAATAAAAGTGATTTTTTTCCGGATTGATTCTTTGCGCGGCGCTGAGATTCACTGAGAATGTTCCTTGCTATGAAAAGCTTCTCAAGCCATTCGAATGAGGTTATGTGTAGGTTCCACACAAGCTAGGCCTAAGCCCGTAAGTGGGCTGTTGCTTTATTTATTTTTATACAAAGTTTTAGCGAACAAAATTATAATTAAATTAAAAGTGCCACACAAACAGCTGTAATATTTGTGAGGGTTTCTTTTGCGAAAACACTTGTTTGTGTCTCAATTTCGGCAATTATAAGACAGCCGTTGTTATCAGCTACCGATATTTTTAAAATGCTTTGATTGCCTGCCACAGATTGCCTTAGCTTCTTCTTCTTCTTCATTTATTAACAGCTGTTGCCTGTGCGATGTGATAAAAACAAGAAGGACGCCTGTAAACAACTTTTCACGCGGCTCAGCAATCAAGCTAATTGAGCGCTAAAACCGCACAAAAACTTTTAATACAAAAAACGAACGGTATATAGGATATTTCTTTTGTTATTTGCCATTTATTTGGCTTGGCGTTAATAAGTAAGATTTCTGCGTGCCGCAGCAGAGTGAAAGGCGCCGCATGACAACAACAACAACAAAAATAAGATATAAAAAAACAACAAAATTAAAGAAAAGTATAGCAAAGAAAAATAATAATAACAATGAAAAGCGAAAAGAAGGAAAGCAGGGAAGCAGCTCAAATTACTGCCAGTGCTGCTGCTGCAAAACATCCTGTTTTCTTTTGCACTCGCAGGCAAAACATTGCAACTTTGCTTAGCAGCGCTAACATGAAAAACTCCTGCTGCTGCTCCTGCTCCATGTATTGGACGCTTTCTTTTCAATGGCTTCCAGAAAGTTTTCGCTTTATTGTTGTTGCTCTTCCTGCGCGCTGTTTCTCTGCCAAAGTTGCAGCAATAGTGGGGAGGGGCGTAATAGTGGCTTTTCATATTATTGGCATTATTATTATTACTGGCCTTGTTGTTGTTTTGGGGGATTTTATTTCTTCCTGCTGCGCTCGACAATAGCTTTCTGCTTTTGCGACCACTGTTGTCAATTTTGTATGCGCTGAGCTGCAGGACTCTACTGCCGCCCTTGTGACTGCTTCCTCTTCAACACTCGACTCCTCTTCACTCCACTTCACTTTGGCTTTTTTGCATTATGAAGCAGAAGCTGAGGAATTACACTTTAGAAAATAACTTTCACTGCTGGCGCAATTGAGCGGTTTTGCTTGTGTCAGTGTGCGTGTGCGTGTGTTTGCGCAAACTTAACTGCCGGGCATATTGACAATAATTCTGCAAGTTGTTATTATTGTTGTTGCTCTGCGCCGAAAGCAAAAGAAGAAGAAGAAGCTGCACGAATGCCAATGCAGTCATGATGACAGCACGCGCCGCTGCAGGGCAGAGAGCGCAGGGGCGGCAAAAACGAGTGGCGAGTGGCATAATTGCAAAAGGAGCTGGCTTTAAGCTGGATTGTTCTGTCGTCCTGCTGCAAAGCGGAAGACACTTAAGCAGCTCCGCCAAAAAGCTCGTCGCGTAAAATTAAATTCATAGCAAAAAAAAATTAAATTAAATATTTCTGAAACGTGCGCAGTTTTGGCAGAAAATTGTGAATGTGGTGGCATGTGGCACGTACAACGCACTGCGAAATGCAGTGAAGCTTCTTCTTCTTCTTTGCTTGACACGACAGCAGTTTTCAGCGCGTAACTTACTCTTGTCAGCGTTCTACAGCAAGCAAAAAGCACACAAGCAGACATTTATACACAGTTGGCAACACTGGCAAGCTACGGCAACATCTCCATATATCCTTTCTAACTGTATTGAACTAAAAACGAAAAGTTTTGCACCTTTCTGCTAGAGAGACATAATAACAATAACAATCAGCAGCACAACGAATGGAAAATAAGTAAAGAAAAGTTGTAGACACACACACACATGCACATAAAGTGCAAATAGAATTGTGCAATGAAAGTAACAGAAAATGCTCGCACAAGCGGAAAATAAAGCAAAGGATTTCACGCAACGCTGCCAAAGTTTCTCAACTTCAACTGCTTAGTCCTTTCTAATTCGATTTTTCCTTGATGACCTCATTCCTACAAATACATATACACATAGGCAAAACGTAAAAAATACCAAAACAAAAAACAATTTCGAAATTGTTTTACTTTTTGCGCACTAAAAGAAGAGGCGCTGTGGGAGCAGCCAGTCGTAAAAGTCTGGCATGTGTGCCTTTTATTGTATTTTTTGCACACTACATTTGAGCTTAGAGAGTAGAAAGAAATATTATTTTTAGCTGTAGTCGGCAGCCAAACTGTTGGCATATAACAATAATTAAATGGAACTGCGATCCAAAGACCGATTGTACTCCTTTTCAAGCATCTACAACGCATTGCTCATGGTCTGGTTAGTAAAGACTAATCACATTAAAATTACTTAACCCCATTTAAAATTTGTCAAAATGTATCGTATCGTGTATACTAGGGTGACCGCTAATGATATGGGAAAAATTTTTTTCCCGAATTTCGTCGACGAAATGTATGTACATATGTATTTTAATACATTGAAATAAAAAAATGAGTTTCTTTGTATTGTTTGCCATTTTTAATAAGGATACAATAAGGATAAAGGTTTTGTCAAAGATCTTTTCGAACAATCACGATACAGCTTTTGGCAATGTATTTTAATGTATTTTAATACATTGAAATATGTAAAAAAAACAATCTATCTTTTTTCCCATTAGAATTAGTTTCGTCCTTTGAAAAATATTAAAAAATTCCGAGTCATGTTTTTGGTAACAAAAGCTGTTATAGCTCAGTTCGGCTATAAGTAACAAAAAATATGTATAGGATATAAATTAGTTAGAATAATATTGCCTTTAATTTGAGATATTAGTCATGGGAAAATAGTGAATAGTTCCGGAGATACGGTCAAAAACGTCGCTAGTCAGCCAAAAAATCGCGTTTTTTCATACTTTGAGCGCCTTGCGGCACGGGTTAACATGCTCCAATCGTGCTCAAACTTTGGCTACCTTAATCTCTAGCTAATCTGCTAAGGCTCATCATTTTGTGGGGTTCCCGTCGACAAAATTCCGACATCGATTTTAGCGGTCACCCTAGTGTACAAATGTGACAAAGGTTACCACTTCGTTTCACTTAGTCACAATCACTGTTCTTATAGAACTAGTTGTGTGCATATTTGAGTAGATAAATCAAATTTACAAAATTAAATAATCATTCATACATTTTCTTAATGTAAATCTTCTGCTTCTTTTTTCTTTATTTTCATAAATTTCATTCGATTTTTATTTCACGTCTGAACAAAATAGTGAACAGTTACGCTCTCCTGTGTCGGTGAAACTTAATTTAAAAACCTGATACCTGCTGCACTCTAAGTTTGTTACGTTCAGTGCAGAGTTTGGGAGGTATGAGAGGTTGGGTTAAGCTATATTTTACTAGTGAGTAATCGTCTATATAGAGTTTCCACTCGGAATAAGTTAAATTTGTGAAGTTTTAACTAGTGGCCCCATTTCATTCAAAATACTTGCCATACAACTTATTTTATAAATTTAATTTATTAAAATTTCGTCTTGACTGGTAGCTTCATTTCATTTAAAATACCTGACATACATTCAAGTTCTTATAATTTCGCCGACTTCTTCTTCTAGCTATAAATTAACGAAGTATGTGACAAAATACTTGAATAGCATTCGAACTGTCAATTTTACGAAATATAGAACAAAACAAGTAAGGAAGTATCAGTCGGGTTTCACCGACAGAGTAATACCCTACACCATGTTCCCAAGTGGGGTGATAATTCACTGAAATTGTGGGTGCATTTGATTTACAACCCACATAGTGGGCGGACCACGCCCATTTTTGGCAGACTACAAGATGTACCTAATAGGACAATATATGCCAAATATTGATGCTCTGATAGGTGTACAACAGATGTTATCGGCATATTTATTTTACTGCCCCCATGGTGGGCGGACCACGCCCATTTCTGGAGAATTAAAAGATATTCCTACCAGGAACGAAGTAACTAAATCTGGACGCTCTGGTGTATATATTATGGAAGTTAAGAGGATTTTTCGTTTATCGCCTATATAGTGGGCCGACCACGCCCATTTTCTTGTATGGCATCTAAGACCTATATATCAACTTGGGAACCGAATTTCATTCATTTATATTCGTAACTAGTCAATTGGGAGCCATTTTACCGGAAAAATTTTTCCGCCTATATAGTGGGCGGACCACGCCCATTTTTCCGTATAACATAGATGACCGCCGCTTTAACTTTAATACCAAGTATTATTCTTATCAATGAGTAATTAGGCAAATTACACCGATTTGATCGCAAAAAACCCGAGGTAGTGGGACTTACAGGCCCATTGTAGGCGTGTCCTTTAACCGATTTGACTAATTTTAACACTTTACCTAACCCGAGGTTCACTGTGACTGTGTACCAATTTTAGTCCAAATCGGACAACTCCTTCTTTCTATTTTATCCGAACACGCAGACAGACAGACAGACGGACAGACAGACGGACAGACGGACAGACGGACAGACGGACAACTGGAAATCAAGACAGAAAGTGATTCTAAGCATTTCTATATACTTATGTCTATACCTAGGAAGGCTCCTTTAATGCGTTACAATTTTCGCACAAAGTTATTATACCCTATTACCATAGGTGTAGGGTATAAACATAGTCAAGTATAAACATAATCCTAGCTCAACAAATAACTTGAAACTCATAGACCAACGCGTTAGATGCGATGCTACGTAAGGAGCTGTGCTAAATGAAGCAGCGCTCGCTGTGGCACTCAAACTGGAACTTCACTTTAGCGTGCTTGAAATTTAAAGAAGTTTTACGGCTGAGTAGCCGACAAAAATAGCAAAAAGTATTGCGATGTTTTGTTGTTTTGGTTTCTTTAGAGAATTTCAACGTCGTTACGATTTTCTAAACTGAATGTCACCTCGTTGTTTTATTTGCATGTGTCTGTATAATTCGATGAAAGAGAAAAAGTGAAGTTTCTTTGTCAAACATCAAACTTGAAACTTGGAATTTTAATGTGATTTATTTGCACTCGACAAATTTTATAACTTATAATAGCAAGTTTTCTTCAACGACTTCAAACTTGAATGCCCTTTTTCACAACACTGCCAGCCAATGCCTGAGCAAATACATTGACAAAACTATGACAAATGCGCGCAACTTTTGCACAAAAAAATAAAAAGAAATGTGATAAGTTGTTGGGAATTTGGCGCCAGCAGCGAGTTCCCACAGCTGAGTTTTAGTGCTAGAAAAGTGCAAGGAAACTTGCATTTGCACTAAATCAGCAGCAGATAGTTTGAAAAAAGCAGCAAATGTCGAAAGGCATTAGTTGGCATTGTAAGAGAAGAGCAGAAGCGCGAAATTATATGCAGAGCAGCTTAAAATATGCCGAGTGGGCACACACACAACGACACCGTAGCATAAGGAAGTGAAAATGACAGTTGAGCTATTATCATATAGATGTTGCAGGTGTAGCGAACAGCTGACAGCAGTAGGTTCTGTCAAAAGAATATGCACGTTAAATGTTACACTCACTCAAACTGGGAACTGAAGTGTTGCCAGGTTGAGAAATTTTCCCATCAACCTCAAGTTTCGCGACAGTTTGGCGCTACAGCAGAGATAGCAAAAGTTGTCAGATTTGGACAAAACTCTTTGCCAGTTTAAGCTCTGAGCAAATCCCAATCATATAACAATCAGACCGCCCAACTTCTTCATTTCGATAATTTTTTCATCAAGTCTAAAAATTTAACACTACGAACAAATCGGACTTCGGCTTCCTGTTCAGTCGTCTCTATTTGTTTTAAAATGAAAGATTTTATCTCAGCTGAAAATTCTTGTTATACAGTGTAATCAAAGTTAAATAAAAGAGAGGAAATGACAGTAAAAAGACAAACGTTCCTATTATAAAAATTTTAAACTAAATACTTGATGTCGCAGCATGTAGTGGAAGTAGAAATATTTATTTATGTAAGAGAAAGCATTTTGTGCTTAAATCGCTTCTTATTAGCTATTTTAACATGGATAAAATTGTCACACTCTGTCTTAGATATAAGAGCCCTGCATGAATATATTCGTTTTGGCAACAACAATGCTGCACTTGCTGTACGGGTACTCAGTATTCGAAGAATGTAAACAACGAAACGAATAGAAACGAGAACCAGCGAGCGTAGGTTCTCGGTTTTAGTCGTATTCATTTCTCACGGCTACTCTGCACATCAGTGTTGCCAGAGACCTAGCTCCAAAAATCCCATTCACTTATGCAAAACGCCCTTTTTATCCCATTTAAAAAATCAAAAATCCCGGAAAAAAATCCCATTCACAAATATTAATTAAAAAACGTGTTTTTCAATAACAATTCATATATACATATATGTACATATATTTTTTTAAACAAATATAAAGAACAAAAAAATTGCTGCTTAAAGCACAACGCTGAAGATTACACTTAAATTCGGTGCTAATAATAAAATATTTACAGTTACAGTAGTAACTCGATTTTTGCAGATACTCGGTACTTCCCCACCTCGATACTTGTGGCACAAAATTTTTTTAAGTACTCAGTACTTGCGAAGTTAAAAAATTTTGACCTCAATACATTGCAACATTTTTTGTTTTGTCTTTGAATAAATTCGGGGAACTACCGCAAATGTATCAGTTTCGAGCTCAAAATATTTGGGGAAGTACCCACGAATTCATATGCTGACGAAATCTCTGTTCTTATTTAACTTTCGCATGGAAGCAGTTCAGTACATACTGAACAAGCAAGTGTGCACAAAATAAACCAAAATCCTAAATTTCTTTAGTTTCACTGAAAATTTATCATTATACAAGTGTATTGAATTAAAATATAAAATGTAACAAACTTAAATTCTTTACAGTGAAAGTAACCCCTTATAATTTACAAATATGGGACAAAAATGACTTGGTACTTGCGACCATCTCGAAACTTGTACCGAGCCTGGTTTTCATTACGTGCAAGAATCGAGTTCCTACTGTATTAATAAATAAACAAAAGAAGTATAAAAGATAGGTATCGGCTCAAAAATCCCATTTTTAGACTCAAAATCCCGCGCGCCCTTTAAAGGTACAAAAATCCCGAAATATGGGCGAAATCCCTGGTTCTGGCAACACTGCTGCACATTCGCATTCGGTGGGCAGAGAACACTGCTCGGTTTCTATTCAGTAATCGAGACTTTGCAAAGTATTCGAAGACTAACTGTTTACTCGAATATTTCAGCTATTATTCGGAATATTTATTTTATTTTAAATTATTTATAATAAAGATTTTAAATAAATAAATTATTAAGTTGTCTATATATTGTTTCCATTGTTAATTTTACAACAACATTCAGCAATTCCACTTGTTTAATAATGCGCAATAGCAACTTATTTCTCTCTGTTCAATGAAATGAATATATTCGGAATATTCAAACAGTGTATTCGAAACCATTTGTTCCCGTTTTCCCGCTTCGACCGAATATGAATAAACAGTGTACGTCTACTCTCTTCTCTTCGAAACTTCTTGTACTCTAAGAGAGCAGTGCTCGTATTTATTCGGACCGGTTTGCAAAGACGAAGTGAAGTAATCTATTCAAAAGCATGTGAATATTTTCGAATAGCAAAAGCGCATGCTTGTGCAGGAGTCTATTAGATATAATTAAGTCAAACCAGCTGAAGACCTAAGTACACCAAAAAAGTCTTCATAAGAAAAGCAGTATAGTTTGAGAAATTCGAATTAATTCCAAATTAAAGTGCGCACAAAGATTGCTTAAAATATTCTGAGCAGATTAAAAAAAAATAGCCAACAGCGTAAAGAGCAGCGCTTGGACCTTCCTTTCTCATTATCATGTGTAAATCCAAAATTTTCTCGTTCGAACTGTAGACGTCCTCAATTAAATTGAAATTGCTAGTGCTCGATTTAGTAGTAGTATCACACTATTCACACACACACACACACACACACATACTCACATAAGCATATCAGATGAAGTGCAATAATTGCATATTGCAACAAAGAAGAGAAAGTAGATAGTTTCTTGCAGCATACAGAAGAATGTTTTTGAGCAGAGAACTAGCCAAAAAATTCAAGAAATATAATTGGAACCCTTAATTGGTAATTTTTATTAGAATAACATAAATTTAGGACAATCGAAACAGATATTCGAATAAATGCGCCAAAAATATTTCTTTTACACTTCTAGTTCGTTCATGAAAAACGAAAAAAATATTCATAGTTTGAGCAATTGTACGTGTAATTGCAAAAAATTCGTTTTTAAAATATATGCGAGAAATGCCTTTCACGCCTTTCCAGTCTGCCCTTCCAGGCTGCTCGCTATTTTCATTAGCATTGCATACATTTGGGCGCGTATACAATTTTCTGCTGGTGTTCGTAATTAAATTTTCAGCTGGTCTTCGATTTAATTTGAATTGAACTGTGCCACAGTTGCCACAACACACATTCACACACCCACACACATACATACAAACTAAAGCACAAGTTCTTTTGTGGCAGTGCAGCTATTCGCACAATGCAGCAGCAAGTTGTGTTGCAATTTGCTGCCTGTGCGCATTTCGCGGCAACGCCAGCGCTCATAGGCAGTATGCGGCAGTCGGCCAATCGCCGGCCCACCCCGCCGCCAGACCAGAGCAGCGCTCAATGGCCGCTGCCGAAACTTACTTAATTAAAGCTGCAAACTTGGCAAAATAATTGCTAAACCGACAATAAGTAAAGTGCGCCAAAGTTGAAACGGCGCAGTCAAGTTTGCTGCAGATAACGCGGCGCCGCTGATAAGGTGCTTCATTGTTTGCATATTGGAAGTCCAAAGTCCAAAGCGCTAGCGTTGAAGCTACCAAAAGCAGGCCGCCGCAAAACTTTGCTGCTATTTGCGGGCAGGGCAGGTGCTGCTTTGAGCGAAAGCACTGAGGCGTGAGCAATGGCAAAAGTTAAAAAAAATGTTAATTTCTAAACCTAAAAAAAGGACACTAATCGGTGTATGTGTGTGTGTATGTGTACGCTTGGTAGCACTTTAAAACACTTTCAAACAGCAAGCTGCAAATTTACGAATATTGCTTTAATTACAACGCCACTAATATAAACACACAAACAACTATAATAACACACACATGCATGTTCAAGCTCCCTCTTCACAAGCCCACATTACACATATACACGTGCGGCTCATAAGGGTCATAACATTAAAAATACAAAACCTTGTAATTTGCGTTGGTTTTTTGTGTGCTTGTAGCGAAGTGGGTAGCGACTCTAATGCTGCTAATGTAGCCATTAAGCAGTAATTATTATGTGCCCATATATGAGCCTCTTGGCGCTGTGTAGACAAGGCAACTAAGCAGCAGCGCCAAGGCAGCAAAGCAGGCTCGTCGGCAGGCTCAAAAAGTTGCTGGCAACGTTTTGTTGGTTTTGCTGTTTTGCTGTCGTTTACTTTGGCTTTGATGTGTGTATGTGTTGTCATGGGTTTGTGTGTGTGTAATATAAACTGTGAAGAACAAAAAGGTGTTGCCAGCGCTACGACAAATGTGCGCAGTGGGCGTGGAACAAAGTGTAAGGCAAAAAGGTACATTAGCTGCCTGGCAATGATAAAGGTCCTTGTCATGTCCTCTCATATCCGACAGCTCATATTACGCTGATACGTGTGCAAATATTTTTGATAAGCTTAAAGTTAAACAGATTTTTGATTTTTGACACTTAGTGCATCTGTGTTTGTGTGTGTTTGCGTATGGTAGCGGACCCCAAGAGTTAAATGCTTAATTTGTCACTTTTGATAGCTCATGTGCCAACTTTCGTCGAACTGTCCTGCTGTCACAGAGCAACAATGTGCCTGGGGGTTGAAAAGGAAAAGCAAGCAACCCGGCAAGCATTTTTGATTGCGCAAGAACTCTTAGTGAGTGCCTGCTGATATGAATGAATCGTTGATTTAAGTCATTATGATTTTATCATTAAGTCTTCTCTCTATGAACTGACAAGACGACTGTAAATTGCGATGAAGCATTTAAAAACGAAACTACAAGCAATTGAAAATTCTATTATTATGTTTGAGTTTGAAGCCTCCAACACTGCCAGCTGTAGATAAAGTTGACAATTATATATTTATTTAAAATTTTGAAAAATTCAAAATGTCACTGCAAAAATAACTTTAAAATTCAAGTTATATCCGAATTCCACTACCACAATAGATCTCTACTTTTGAGAATTTTGAGAAATGTTTAAAATATTATGGTTAAAAAATTAAAAAATTATGATCGGCATTTTTCAATAACTTTTTAGATTATATGAAGATAAAGAACGTTCAAATGTATGAAAAAAAATGTGTGCTTTACAGATTTGGCTAAAAATTAAGATTGTTAGACCAACTCGAGAAAGATATGCCACGAAATTTCTAGAAAATGAGTGTTCCACATTTCTTATATTATATCATTCAGGATTTCAGCAAGCATCTCATTCATTTTCATGGCACTGCAGAGCTCTTGTTCAACAATCTTGCACTTGCGCGCTGGGAAGCAGCACATTACTTTTATTTGCTGGCCAACTTTGCTAGCAGACAAAGCTTGACATGCTTGACAAGCATAACAGCAATTAATTTGCCGTGATTAAGGACAGCTGCTACGAACACTTGGACAGTTATGAAATTGAGATAGTGGCATCAGTTGTCATTGACACCAGCGCTGCCGCCTCAGGCAATACTTGCCAGTCACAGTCTTAGTGGTACTTCATCCAAGGCGCATCTTCCTCCTGAACGAAGTATGCAGCTCATAACTCAAGACAGATCTTCTGGTTGCCACAAATATCGCACACTGCCACATCAAGTGCCAAGTCATGGCATAGCATTGAAAGAGTATTTCCATTGCAACTGATAAATAAGTGCGTCTCAACGCAATCGCTGCGGCACGTATGCGCGAAGTGGAATTGCAGCTGCAGCAGAAAATCCAAAGTAATGACTTTCATGTTTGTGAGTGTGATGGCGTGTTGGTGTGAGTGATAAGCGCAATAGTAAGATAGTAAGCGCCATAAAACTGTGAAGTGTATAAATGGCAGCGGCAGCGAACTCAGCATGCAATTATGTGTGGCGCAGAGAGGGGTCGAGAGTGCAAAGGGTAATGCCACAGTTAAACTGACACTCGATATGTCAGTGGAAGTATTAAACTGCGCGTGCAATTCTAAATTTATTGGTGGCGTATCGGAATGCTTTACTGGCTGCCATGGATAGAGCGTCAATTTAATCAATTAATTAGCCAGCGCAGTGCACGATAAATTGTAGCATACAATATCAAAAATTTCACGTGTACACTGAATATGTTTACAGTTATATGCCAACCTTGTCCAGCTCTGCGCCATAAAGTGTGCTATCACTTATTACATAATTATGATTTTTGTAATATTACCGATTCACACCATTTTAGCCCTTTCGGAACGAAGTTTTATTTTGTAATCCGATATTCTCTTTAGATATTCTGAAAGATCGAGCTAGAAAATTTTGTTCTGCATACTTAGAAATCCTGAAATTGTCCTTTATTCTGGGAAATACCAATAAATATTTTTGATATTATGTGTAAATTTGAAAAATAATTCAAATAAAAAAATCAGAAAGGATTTAGCAGTCTCGCTCAGTTGGGAGTTCAAGCCCTGACTGCCATCCGGAGGCCGGCCACGCAAAAACTTATTGGGATTATATGTATGTATATCCCAATTTCACTCAATTTGGTGGGATGTATTGTCGCAGTAGTTCCGAAAAGGTTAACGCTTGCAAGAAATTGGCATATATTTTGAAATTTAATTGCAAATTATTTTATGGCAAGAAGCCATTATGGGAAGAAGCATAAAACTAAGCTAACTTCAACAAGTAAGGAAGCATCAGTCGGGTTTCAGCGACAGAGTAATACCCTACACCAAGTAGGGCGGACCACGCCCATTTTGGGAGCGTTTAAAGGTATTATTACTAGCTGTGAAGTGAACAAATATGGACTGACTGGTGTATATGTTATAGAAGTTATAAGGATTTTTTCGCTTATCGTCTATATAGCGGGCAGACCACGCCCATTTTTTGGTTGACGTAAGGGCCCACACCTTACCTTAAGTACCAAATACCATTCCTTTTAACGAGTAATTAAACAATTTAAAGCAATTTTACTGAAAATATTCCGGGGTCGTGGGACTTATTGACCCGTTGTGGGTGTGTCCGTCGGCCGATTTTGCTAATCTTGGAACTTGAAGTAGTGGAAGGTTCCCTGCAACTGTGTGCCAAATTTGATCTAAATCGGACAACTCTTTCTTTCGCTCCTGTGCGCACGGACACCAAGACAGACAGACAGACAGACAGACGGACAGACGGACAACCGGAAATAAAGACAGAAAGTGATTCTAAGCATTTCTATATACTTATGTCTATGCCTAGGACGTCTCCTTTAATGCGTTACAATTTTCGCACAAAGTTATTATACTCTATTACCATAGGTGTAGGGTATAAAAAGGGTTAAACAAATGCACTTGTTAATTGCACTATTTTCGCATGTTCTTCATACGCCACCAAAGCCACAGCAGAACTCATTAAATTAGTTGTCTTTCGAGCGGCACCATAAAAACCAACAACGCTCTTGGTTGCTTTTATGCCTTTCAAGTCAAGGATCAAACAAAAGGTAAACAGCGTGTTGTAGCATAAAAGCTCATAGCAACGCGTTAATCTACTCTACTCCACTGCATTCCCACTTAATTTGAACTTGTTGCCATTTGCTTTGTTTTTCATAATAAATACAAAAGAGAAAATCAAGAAAAGAGCAAGAAACGCAAAAGCCTGCTCCCGCGCTTAATTAAGCAAGCGGTCGCCTGTGCTAAACTTGTCTGCCGTTTTGCAGCCACCAGCGAGTTGAGTCCTGTCCTTAACGCTGTCTCTGCTTTAAATGCCATAAAATCCAGTGCAGTTGGATAAGAGGGCAGCAGTCCGCCACGGCAGCCTGCTCGGTTGACAATATTTGGTACAAGGCTTCATATTTAAACAGCTCTTTTAATGCAAATGCTTCTGTTTTTGCCGCTTAATGAGCGCTTTAGCCTTCACCTTAAATTGCGCCTTAAGCTAAAGCGCCCCATACAGCTTTTAGTACGAATAGTAGAGAGCTTTTTCTAAGTTCAGAACAAACTGAAGAGAAATTACAGAAATTATAGATGAAGAGAGTAAAGTAAGTTTGAATAAAAGTTTCAAGAGAAAGAGATGCCTAAAGTGGCAAGAGCAGAAGAGGGAAAGCTTTAAAGGAGTGCAAAGAGAAAGCTGAAATGGATTCCAATGCTTTTTAACTTGCAATACATAAAAGTTTCTTTGGCTGCGGATGGAATGCTAAAAAAATGTACTCTCAGAAAGTAGTTTTAGAATCCACAGTTGTTTAGGTTCCTATAAAATTCTGCAACTGAATTTTTATAAGCTCAGATAAAGAAAGCTGCAAAAAAGTGCAAAGAGAAAGCTTGAACTTGTAATACATTCAAGTTTCTTTAGTTGTAGTTAGGAGTGCTGAAATTATGCATAATGTAGTTTTAGCATCCACAATTGTTTAGGTTCCTATGAAATTCTACAAGTGAGTAGACAAGAAGTAGAGAGTTTTCATAGAAGGAAAGCTACAAAACAATCCACAATTATTAAAAGCCCTATAAACTTCTTCATAAGTTCTGGCATGCTTGGTTAACTCCATCAACTGTTCTATTTTCATGCCAAGAAAGCTTTTAGAAAAACAGATATAAAGGACGAGCACTAAAGCTTTTCGATTATGCCACATTGCAACATCTTCGGACCATATCAAGTGTTATATAAAATTTTATATCTGTAAATTCAACTCAGCCATAACTCCTGTAAGGCTGTAGCAGTTCTGGAAATTATAGCATGCCTTGCTTTTAACCACAAACAAGAAAACAATTTATAATGAGAAATAAGTTTGAGAAAAGCACACATTTTTATGGCTGCTAAATTCATAAAACTTTCTGTGTAGCTGGAAAGAAAATTTCACTAAAATTATAGAGCAAAATCAATTGCAAGCAATTGCAATAATTATAGCAGCATTTTTAAAATGCGCTTCTAAAAAGATATTTTCTTAACGAAAGTGGAGACTTTACCAAAAAGGCTTGTTGTAATAATTTTATAGCAGAATATGCAACCACTAAGTTAACCGGAAAATAAACTTGGTATAGCATTTTTGAGCACATTAAATAACTATTCTGAATATGCTCTTGCCTTAACTAACGAACTCCTTCTGAGTTGACATTTTTTTAGATTTGTCGAATACAAAATTGGCATAAATTTTGGCAACCGATGCTGAAGTGTTTTAGGCAAACATTATATGGAAAATATGGATATTGTGGGCAAAGATAATAGCAAGAACTTTGCATATATGTAGCGCAGATAATCGGTAGTAATGGTGCCTAACTCAGCAACTGTCACACATACCTACACAAATTATTAGCGCCTGCCACGAATGGGCTGCTCTAATATTTTTAAGCGTTGCCCTATCAATTTGCATAAAATTTTAAGCTGCTGTTGTAATTCTTTAAGTTAAGTTTATAAGCTACTGCCTGTGATTGAGCACACTTTCATACACACTGCTTGCCTCAGCTTCTTTGAATATCAATTCCAAAAGGCAGTGGAGCACAGAAGAAAATTCTTATGATATGCTTCCATTTATGCAAAAATTATGCATGTGTTTGTTTCTTATGTGTGTGGCTGTTAATAATTTTAAAGATGCGCTAGAAAAGCTTCAAAAAAGTATGCAAATGGAAAAAGTTTACATATTCTATTCAGAGCAAATTGAGTGGCCACAAACCATAACAGTCTAACTCGAGCTAGGAAAAAAATTTATTTTTTAATGCCATCGTGTTCAGCGTGTCCCAATCTGTATGCTATCAAATTTGCATGTTTGTATATTTTTTAGAACGGCAACTATCTGCGAATTTCAAACTTTAAACTGCTCTGCTGACAAAATTTAAAAACAGTCTTAAACACACGACTTGGGCGATTCTGACTAGTGACCACAAAATTTTAGGCCACTATTTCTAAGTGATTGTGTGTGTGAAATTGTGGCATGCACATTTTCGACATTCATTGCTCATAAATAGTTGCACTGCCCCATCTTTTGATGACATTAACAGTCAATTCCAGTCATCACACATACACACGCATACAAACACTTAAAGTCGCCTTTTTTCTATACACTCACACACACCCACACACACAAACATAAACAGCACGCCTCAAGTGCGCTCATAACTCATAAACATCAATTTTCCGCCTTCTTCAATCGCTTGCATGCATGTAACTTTGAAGTGTGCGTGTTTGTTGTTTTTGCCTTTTGCAAAACCCCTTTTCTTCACGGCTTCATCATTTGTGTAAATAAATGCGCGCAAGTTCACACCCCTTTCCCTTCGCCATTCTCCAAGCGCTTCAGTGCGAATGTCCTGTTTATTTTTATGACAAATGTTGCACATTATTTGCGATATTGTCAAAACTGCACACACACAAACTGGCAGCGATACAGTGCTTGCCAACACACACACACATATACATTTCATATACACACGCAAGCACTCGAAGCAACGCTTGTGAACACAATCATTGAGAGTGTTTAAGATTAATGGCGCGTCGCGAGTGCTTCAACCTGGAAAACGCTCGCAAATGGTGCGCTTACTTGACATTAGTGCTCGCTGTTTGTGTGCGCGTGTGTGTGTGTGACCAGAAGGGCATGGTGCACGTCACATTGTGGTTGCGACGACGAGGGCGCACAGCTTACAAAGTTAACGCATTTGACACTTTTTGCCGTCTGCTGTCAGCGCGCTTTGATATTGCTGCTTTTTGCTGCCGTGGGGGCATGCGGGGCATGCCACTTATGGAGCAGCCCAGCCACCTGCGTTATATTGTTATGGGACGCTGGCATTTTTATGCGTCGTTTCACGCCATTCAACAGCAACAGTGGCTGCGGCAGTGACAGCGGCCACAGCAGCCATAAATATCATAAGTGTTCAATTGAATTTTGTGATTTCAGCGCTGCTTTGAGATACGCCGAGGGTGGTGCCACATAAGTGCTAGTGTTTATGAGGGGTTGCAGTAGTAAATGACGTGCTTTATAGTTTATTTTGAGGGTGTAGCATTTGCGAAAATCGCTTTTATAACTTCTTGCCATACAAATCAAAAAACAGCTACAAATAGTGTAATTCTGTGAAGGAGCTGCCCTGGAAATGATAGCTCAATGATGATTATGTCTGAAGATAAAGCTACTAATTGCTTGCTGAATTAGCGCCGTAGAAAGTTTAGGGCATTAAGTCATTGGAAAATATTTTTTGTTACTGGGAAAATTTGTTTAAAGAAAAGTGCTGCAAAAAAGAACCGAAGAATTCTCTGAAAATTGGGTAGGAATCCTAAGATTATTAATACATATATTAACTATAGAAATCAATGCAAAGAAAGTTGAGGTACAGTCTATATAACAACTATCGAAACATAATTGAAGAAATTTGTCAAACTATTCGGATTCTGCGGCTTGCAATTATAATAAAACTATTAATCTCAATAACCTATGACCTTCGATTGTATTCAAAAACTTCTGCAATAAGAGTAAATTACGCAGTCATATTATGAATTTTGTTTTCAAGATTATCATTCTATAATTATATAATGGCTTGCTCTCAATATGATACTGAGGAAGTATGCTAAGTTTTATATTCCTGTTTCTGCATTGAAAGCGGTTGCCGAAATGTTATTTTCTGGTATTTCTTTCATTTTATTTTCGGAAGTTGTTTGATTCTTGCTAAGATAATTAAAAGCTTTCCAAAATTGTTATCAGAATGGGATATGCAGTAGAGCGTTGCCGTATGAACAAGATTCTTTTTGTGGCAATTGTCAGAAATGGCTAAATTGATTAAAACTGATATGTCTTGGACGACAAAAACATTTCGAAAAGGTATTTTTAAATGCTCAAATGTCATGGCCAGATGACAATAAAAAGAGTCATTCAAAGAGTGATGATGGTTAGCTATAAATAATAGCACTGCTTTCCTTTGAGTGACTTAAACAAGATGAGACCGGAGCAAACCAACAGCCTTAACATATACACATATACATATGTATGTACATACTTGGGCACAGAAGAAGATCAAGCTCGAATATGTAGTCCTTTAACAGTGGATAAAAGTCCGACATGTTGTTGAGCACGAGCACGAGTTAATGCCTTTGGAAGATTTCTTGCTTCCAGCCGAAAAGGACATACTTAGGCTACACATACACTCACGCTTGTGCCTACTACATGCACTGCAAGTTTGACACCTCAATGCTGGCATTTCTATTGGCGTTTTTGCTCTGCTTCTGCTTGCTCTACTCCCTTAGTGTATTTGTTTTAGCTGCACTTACACCTTACATGGCACTCTCTATATGGCACTGCATTAGTGTTGCTGCACTTCACATACCTGCAATGAAAGAAATGAACAAAAGACTTGTGTGAATAGCTGCAAAACTGTTTTGTGCATTGTCGGTAAGAAAAAAGGCAGGCGCCAAGCTGGCGCTGGTCGCTTTGTGTGCCTGGCCTGCCTCTAAGCAAGTGCAAAGTGTAATTGCACAACTCATGCTGAGTATTTGAGAATTTGGGCAATGGACTGACGGAATGACTGACTGCCTGGCAAGAGCAGGAGACAGAGACATAGACACAGCGGCAGGTGAGAAGCAAGAACAGACAGGAGACGTGTTAGTTTCCCACCAAAAAAGGCTTAACAAGCCAAGCAAAGCAGTTACAAGAAGGGTATTGCCAATCACACTCCGGGGACAAAAGTTTCCATTGGTGAAGGCTATAGGTGTGTATAGGTATTGGTGTATATATATAGAAGAAAACAGGCAGTTGGCAAGGCAGAGCTTTCTTTGCTCACGTCGACTTGTTCATTTTGTCGAGCAAATAGTCGATTTGAGCGTCTGCCTTTGAAATTGGCATACATGCATGCTCAAGGTGTGTGTGTGTGTTAGTGTATATTTGTAAATTGCACAAATAACTTAACACTAAGGCATGCCAATTTGAAACGCATTCCATTTTCATTGCCTTTTGCAGCATTGAACGCAAAAGTGCACGTGTGTGCGTGTGAATTTGTTCATTTTCGATTTGCATTTACAAGCAAATTTGTAAGGAAGTGTTGTTATAATCAAAAGCAGCTGCTTTTATTGAGTAAACAAATTACATTTAAGGCATGCTTGCTTCAAACCCAAGCAAAATTTCAAAAACTTTTATATCGACGGAAGCGTCTAAGAGTAGCCTAAAGACTTGATCATACGATTGGGCAAACCGTTGCTCTCTCGACGAACTTCTCAGCAATTCTGTAAGCATACATTTTATATTGCCATAACCTGGTTCCATGCTTGGTATTTCCAACTCTCCAAATTTTATTGCCCAAATTTACGTCAAATTGTCGCCCTTCGATTGATCTTTCGATTGATGAATAATTCAGCATTATGCTTGATAACTAGATTTCTCAGTAGATTAATTAATATTATTTTTGTTTTTGTTTTTGTTTTCTTAAAGCATTACATTTAAGATTGAGATAAATTTTGAATTGAAAGAACAGTTCAACATAAAGTTCAATTAGAACCAGATTTCTTGTGCTGAGAAATTGCTTTCTCGCACTACTACAATCCATGTTTTCATTGGATTTAAAAAATCAGGCAGTGTTTTCAGATGGCTTTTGCTCAACTAAAGAGACAAAAAGAGCTGCTGTGCAACATAATCGCTGTTGTTGGAAAAATTCCATAAGATCGGCGGAATATTTGTCCAATGTAGTAGGCACAAGAATTTCATTTAAGGCATAAAAAAGTAAAATGAAAAAGAAGAGAGGAATTTGTCACTCACACCCACAACGACATAGCAACAAATTGACAAGCGCCACATGCAAGAATGTGTTAGTAAGCAGCAGCAGCAGTCGGCAGGAATGAACCGAACTGACGGCTCGACGGAAAACCTCAACCATACAAACAAAACACAATTGAATATTTTCAATGGAGCTAAAATACCAAAGCTGAGAGCCATCAGACCATTGTACAAACAACAACAACAAACAATATGCAGAAAAGGATAGCGCCAGCAACAACACAATGCTGCTTAATGCCCCTCACCAATACTGACACACACACACACACACGAGCGGTAAGGTACACAGTAGAATTGTATGGTGCTCTAAAATTTTCTATGACCTTTGGTTGAAGGCACAAAAATTACCCTTTTTCAAGGGTGCTCAGGCTCAACACAAGTAGCCGCATTGATAGTAGCACAGTAGCTGCGGCAGCCGAAGTGCGGTAAGCTGAGGTGAGTTGAGTGCTGAGCAAAGCATAAAAAAAGGCTGCCTCCAAGCGCAGAAGTCAAGCTGAACAATACGGCTGAGAGAACTAAAAAAAGCACAGATTGAATTTACAGCAACAAAAAAAGAAGCAAATGAAAAGTGGGCCCATAGCGACGCTACTCGTCTTTCCCAACAAAGAGGCGACATTACGACAGCAAAGTAGAAAAATTCCAAACGAACTTGGGTGCGCTTTTTTGCTGTGTTGTTGTGGTTTTTGTTGTTGCTTTGTAGCAATTTAAAGTGCGATAATCGAATGTCATGTCTATTGTTGTGCCTATACACACACGTATGCACACATAAAATCCAATAAATGTAGGTATATTTAAAATGAAATAGCAATAGTAAGGCCTTTTCATGCTCGACTGCTGCTGTTGCTCGGTTCACCCTGGGCAGCGCATTATAAAACAATTTGTTGTGCCGACACCTGCAACGCACAAGTGTGCGTATCATCAATACACATGTATATTATCAATACAGTGTATGTATGTGCACTGTTTGCGCTTCATTTTGCCTTTTTTGGAAAATTTGCTGAACATATTTACACATGAATGCTTGTATTTTACGTTGGCTTTTTCGAACCTTGAATATGGAATATCAAATTTATTTATAGCAATTGGCAAATTATATTGCCTGGTTTCTTTTCAATTATGTTTACCAAATTACTTGCATAATGGAAAAGTTGCACAATACATTTAAGCACAATATGTTCCAATTAGGATATCCTTTGCCAGGCCAAGCAATAAATAATAAAAGTGCAAAATGTTTTCCCCACTTTGATGTTGTTATATAAGGGCTTCATTTGTAGCACATTTTAACAACCCACATGAAAATTGCTTTTGATAATTTAAGCAGCAGCTTTATGTATGCAATTGATATGGGGAAAAATTGCAAAATTTCTAATGCAAATCCTAACGGATTTTTGATATTTTGCTTTTAGTTGAAAATTTTTAAATAAGCTAGATTTTCTGCAATTAGCATTTTGTGTACTAATTAGAATTTTGTGCTAATATAGCGCGCATTTTTATAATCCATTTAATACCAAAATGTAAGCCAAAACTTTTTTTTATAAATGTACTAGCTGGTTATTAGGCAAATAAGGTTGTGCTATAAAAGCACATTAAAGTGCCAATAAGGATTTCGAAACATGGGTCTTAGCCTTATGAAAAATGCTCAAATTAGCCGATATTACAGTTTAAGGCATCATCTCAAAAGTATCAGCATACAACGATACACAGATGAGAAGCAAATTGAGAATATATGCATGTAAGTATGTGTGTGTGTGTGACTTTATGTAGGTACGCTGCAATACTTGCATATGGCATCTACAAGTTAGAGAAATGCCATAGAATGAGCAATAAAAGAAGTAATTCAAGAAACAAAAGCACTAACAAAATATGTAAAATCTCGGATAAAAGCCAAGAATTCAGCATTTTTGTTGGTGTTTTAAAGTATTCGTAAATTGTACCGATTTCCACTATTGGGGAATAGACAAAAGCAGTCGATGCCAAATTTTTTTGCTTTTTCTTAAAGTTACCATAAAAAGTTATGGTACGGCGAGTAGAAGCAAGATCGGTAGACAGAAACTAACAATAATTTCTATAAGAATGCGTTAAAAATATCTGTAAGTTGTTACAATTATTTGTAGTTGCACTAAAAATATTTACATACATTTTGACTGAAACTGGCCAAGACATTTCTGACATGTATAAACACTTTAAAGACTGCGCAATAGCGCCATTTTAGAATTGGGTCACACATACATGCACACATAGAGAGCAACATTCATACGCCATATGAGCTTATTTCAACTATTAACAAAAGCACTCAGACATCGCTCAGCAACGTCGACGAAATAGTATATGAAAAAATATGTTACTACTTTATGCAAAACAACAACCAAAAACACAATAAGCAGACATAAAGGCATTTGACAATGTCTGCGGCTGCCAGGATATTTCATACGCTTGGTAAGGTCTCGTATTGTTGCATGCAACAAATTGTGTTTTCACACTTGCAGACAGTGGCAAATTCTGCACTCACTTTGCACTGCTCTATGCACCCCAAAGACTTCTGGCGTACTTTCGCTTTTGGGGGCATGCCGCATTTACATTGCACTTTTGCTGCGTGCTTTTCGTCAAAATAGCGAATTTTGTTTTTCGCACACAAAAAGTTATTTTCATGTGTTTTTCGTTTTGTCGTATTTTTTTTCGTCTCTTTAGTTTTAAATTTGCATTTCAAAACCAAGTTGAGTAGTTTCTTCTACTTGAAAGATATGCAAATTTCGCTCTAATTTCGTGCGATTTTATGTGACTTTTTTCGCCTGCTAAATTTATGCTGCCAAGTGGCAATATGCGGTTGCATGTTGAAAGTGGAAAGTGGAAAAGATTGCCCTTTCAACAGGGAATGTACGATTGAGTGTTGGCTGGTCTAAAGGGCGCCCTCTCAGCGGCTTTATGCATTTTCTTAATGAGCAATTTCCAGTTTATTTGTTTTTAAAGAGTGAAAGTGTTAACGCCTTTTGGCGTGTCACATGAAGAGTTTCTTAAATCTTAATGCTGCTTATTAATATAAACTTTAAATGTTCCTGCATTAGATTCTTCATTTTCAATGCCATAAAATTGCACGAACGCTTTTGTCTTTTAGTCTTTCAACTCATTGGCAGTCGCTCAAAGCTCATTGCTAAATTTGGCCACTGAAAAATATCTGTTATTAGTAAATTTTTCATAATTATTTGAGATAAACTTCCTTGTTTCTAGTTCGCAGTAATAAATGATCGCAGATATAGATAATTATTGGCAGTGCATATGAAAGATACTTCAAAGAAAACATGCTTTTAAAATAGGTATACATTCAGTCGGCAGTTGATATAATATTACTTAAAATTCCGACTGAATAAAAAGAAATTATAATATCCTTTAATTCCTTCAACGAATTGAATTTTCAAAGATTTGCAGAATAGCTGCTATTTGCTTGCCATACTACTACAACAACTAAAAAAATTTTACTTACAGATTTGCCTTAAGAATACATAAAACCCCTTCCAGACACATTGAAATTCCAATGCCGTTTTCGTTTTTGCGCGACTTTCCATCTTCATGCTTCCGGCGCTCAAGCCGCGCGAGCTGATTAACAACAAATGTTCACACCATAAAGATCCAAAGTGGCAACAAAAATATGCTGCTCGCGGATTTGCGCGGCATGTGAAAGTCTAATTCATCCTTTCTTGCGCAAGATACGCGGACGCGACGCCATTGTTCTTATCGTTTTGTCAACACTTGGCGGGCGTTGCAATGGAACTGCCATAATTCCGAAGTGGGTGGCGGTGCGTGCTGCTGCTCATTCGCCCTCTCTCATTCGCCCTCTCTCACACGCTCTTCCGTAGCATACTTCATTCCTTGGCGCTCGCTCCACGCATTTGCATTTCATTAAAAAGGGCCGAGACGGAAGCGTAGGCGACGAAGCGTAATTATCCTTTTTAATTAATTTAAAATTAACACAAGCAAGCAAGCAAAAAGTTGGCAAATTAAAAAAACCTCCCAAAAAAAATAAATAAAAATTAATATGAGTGCAGCATGTTTTCAATTTGTAACAACGACATAAAAAATGGCATATTTGCTGTTGTTTTTTATTGTTGTGAAGAAACGCACAACTTAAAATAAGCACAGAATAATATAAACAAATTATGAATTAAAAGTGAGTGGCATCACTATTAAGTAAGACCATCATTGGTAAGGAGCAGAGAAAATCAATTAGACACTAAAGGCAAACAGCGTATAGCAATTGAAAAAAATCACGCAATTAAATGACATAATCTTTTGTTAAGGACCTGCAAACCTGCGAACTCCACTTGCACAGTCTGCAAATTCGAAACAATTATGTTACGAGTTAAAACAAAGAGCGCGTCAGTTACGGAGAGGTTAGCTGCGCTGAGAAGGCACAGTGCAAGTTGCGCTCGATTGCCAAAGGACATTGATATGGAAAGTTTGCGCGATAAAAGTGCAAAGTTAAATGAGCGCACCTGCACACATAATACTCTCGAAGGACACGCGCAGAAGTGAAGGAAAAAAGCGTCAAATACGACAAGTGGACAGACGGATAAAGCGAGCAAGAGAGTGCGTGGGAGAAGTTGACTGTTTGAGGATAGTTTTATGACGCGTTGTTAGTGTAATGAAATAGGCGGTTTTTCAATGTAAAAGGCAGCATGGAATTGGTGAAAGGAAGGCTCTTAATAAAGAAAAGAGTGGTGCATAACTATTATGATTATGCTAAAATAAGTGTGTTTTGAAGCAAGTTAAAGGAGCTGTGGCTTGAAGCTAATTTTGCGAAAAATCTGAAGAAAGAAGATGGTTTCATAAAAATTTTTGTGGGTTTTCCTTAGTTGGCAATAAGTTTCTAAACATGTATTAAAGCATGTTTCTAACGATAAATCGAGCCACATACTAACAATTATACACACACACATATATAAATATTTGCATACGTTAGATTAATTTCCGAAAATTTATATGTTGTAAAAAAATAAGCGGAAATTTATATAGAACAATTTTTTTAAAAGGACACACCAACTGAACAGCAAAAGGAACTGTCAAGTGCATCTAATAAAGCAGCAGAGCTAACAACTATACCAACAACAACACACATACTTCATACCGTCATGCTATTTACAATAGCAACATACAAAGTTTGCTCATTTCCTGTTTTAAAGTTGGCAAAAATAAGGTCAACTCTTTACGGGCATGTTGCATGCGGCCTGAAGCGTCCTTCTGCCAATACCAATGCAAAGATCAACTAAACGCCCGCCCCACCTGCACACAGATAGGCGAACGAACCGGACTGTACGTGACGGCAAAGGATATTCAACTCTAAAGTTTGAGCTGCTGCTACCGCTGCTCTCCTGCTGTTGCTACAGCTACAATTCATGTTGCGGTTATTCTAATTTATTGTTGCACACACACACACGCTACACTCACATATACAAGAAAATAAAAAATTTCTTTGCCATTCATTTTCGAAAGTAGACATTTTTATATCCATCTAAATTTTTTAAATGCCTAAATAAGTATCGAAGTTAAAGGCAGACAGCAGCTCGATCAATGCCAATATTTTTTTGAAATTTTGTTTGTGTAATTTTTTAAAGCTACAATTAAAGGCCTTTGTTCAGGCATTGCAACTACTTTTCTTTCAGTTAAGGCACATTTCAAACAAGCAGGTTAGAAATGCGCACAAATTCAACGCAACTCAAAGTGCGCAAATTTTTTCGCAGAACTTTTAAATTCCAAGCAGGTTTATGACAAAAGTTGTTTGAATTACGGCCGCGCATAAATCAAAAGCAAAAACGAAACGAAAAAGAAATAATAACATAAAATTTAATTGCGGTCGTAGTCGGAAGTGAGATTTCCTACTTTCTTTCTTGCTTTGGCTTGGTTTGGGCTGACCCGCTCCTTCCATCAATATTGCTCTATGGCCTTGCCTGCTTGCGCCCGCTTCCCGCTTGCCCTTCTGAGCCATTTTTATGTGCGTTTTGACCTGAATTAGTTTCGGTAAGTTCGCTTGCTTTGCTCTGCCTAGTCGACTTTTCTGCACTTCTTTTTCGGTTGTATTGCGACTGCAGGCATTTATTTTTGTTGTATTGTTGTTGTAAAATATTTTGCGCTTTAGTTCTAAGTTTTTCTTTTGGCGTGCTCCTCTTTGGTCCTTTGTTTATTTAAGTGAACGTTTTTACACAGTTTCATTTCATTTCATTTCGTTTCATTTTTCAATGCCTTGTTGATGAACTCCTTAACCAGCTCCCTCCTTTCGTAGAAAGGGTGCACTTAAATGCTGAATTTGTGGCAAGTGTTAAAGTGTTTGCGGTCAACAGTCATGCTTGAAGTGCAGAAACAAAGCACACGCATTTAAACTCACACACATGCACATGTTATCTTTAGTGTGTGTGCAGTTGCAAAAGCAGAACAGGAGGAGGACTTGCAGCAGCAATCGTTACACTGTTGAGTGTATCTTAATAGTATAAATTAAAAGCTAACAGCACACTCGGAACAAAATCCGATAACGCTGGAAATAGGGGCAGACTTGCCGAAAGTTTCGCGAAGAAAACTGTCGCTTTAAAATTTGAAGAAGATACGTTTCTCGTTCTTTACTTTCCGCCGAAGATAATGATCATTTTCTCGAAATCATTATAATATTGTTTTCAAATTGGTTTAAATATCATTTTCAAAATCATTTCGATATTGATCTCGAAAGTTCGTTCTAAATAATAAATTAGCAAGGACCGGTCATGTTAGCGAGGAGAAGAGTGTAGTCCAATTCAAAAACCCTCTCGCGCCAGAGTTTTCAGCAATCAAGCGGAAATAAAATTGCAACGTTTTGACTGCTGCCGACAAAACAAACTAGAAACAATAATATCAATAGCAATTGTTGCTGCTGACAATATTGGCAAAAAAGTAGCAATACAAAAGAAAGTTTTGTACACAAATCGTTTGAAAATTTTGCATTTTCCAGCATTTGCAATCAAAACCTGCGCGCAAAATCAAAATTGGCAATTCAAGTTGGCTAGCAATAACAGCTAAATGTTGCTGATGAAACAACAAGCAATGCAACGTTTGAAAGCGTGGCTGATTATTTTAAATTGCAAAATTGCTAATGTGCATTTTGCTGGTTATTTTGTTGTTGCTACTTTTACACGTTGTAGTTGAGAACATGACTAAAAAAATGGTCGCTTTGCTAATTAAAATGAATTTTGTGTGCAAATAACAATTTTAAATACTAATGCAGGAGCTCGCGTTTTAAATATTGTAATTTGTGAATGAAATTTCGGAGGAAGTTTTTGGTCTGTCATAAAATAGTCAGTAGGTACGTTAACTTGTTGCTGAATGCTAGATACTTTAAAAGAAGTTTTCAAGCCGTTTTTTCTTTGTGCATATGTTGTTTTTAAATAGAGAACATTAATTTACATTGTGTACTCTCAAATTTTTCGCATAGTTCCATATAGACCATCAAATAGTAAAGTGTAGCATCTGAAACTCTGCATAAATATCATATTACCAAATATACACAACCACTCAGTTCCTTCACAATTTCCTCATGACACTGGCAACGTCAACTCAATTAATCAGCTAAGCCAACAGCAAGGCAAAGCGCTGCTGCAATGCCACTTCCTTCTGCCCCTCGCTCCGCTCAGCACATTACATGATTTGCAGCTGTCGCCAGCTTGTTTTCCTATTCAGAAATTAATAACATTTGCAAAAATGCAAGCAAAGCAAAGCAAATGCAAAACATGGCCAAATCTAAAGAAACGAAAAGTGCTCAATTTGGCAAAAGCAGAGACAGCAAAGCCAACAGCAGCAGCACAACTTTTCTCATATTTTACTCATAATTAAGAAAATTTGCTTGACGCTCAAGTGCGACTGTGTTCTGCGGTTCGTTCAGCTGCTGCTTGTGGCATGCCCCCGAGAACGCGCCTCGACAATAAATTAAGAAGAAACAAGTAAGGAAGTATCAGTCGGGTTTCACCGACAGAGTAATACCCTACACCATGTTCCCAAGTGGGGTGATAATTCACTGAAATTGTGGGTGCATTTGATTTACAACCTACATAGTGGGCGGACCACGCCCATTTTTGGCAGACTACAAGATATACCTAATAGGACTATACATGCCAAATATTGATGCTCTGGCGAGTGTACAACAGATGTTATCGGCATATTTATTTTACTGTCCCCATGGTGGGCGGACCACGCCCATTTCTGGAGAATTAAAAGATATTCCTACCAGGAACGAAGTAACTAAATCTGGACTCTCTGATGTATATATTATGGAAGTTAAGAAGATTTTTTGTTTATCGCCTATATAGTGGGCGGACCACGCCCATTTTCTTGTATGGCATCTAAGACCTATATATCAACTTGGGAAACGAATTTCATTCATTTATATTCGTAACTAGTCAATTGGTAACCATTTTACTGAAAAAATTTTGCCGGCTATATAGTGGGCGGATCACGCCCATTTTTTCCTGAGATATAGAAGACCTACCTCTTAACTTGAATACCAAGTATTAATCTTTTCCATGAGTAATTACACAAATTATAGCCATTTTACCGAAAAAAACCCGAGGTAGTGGGACTTACAGGCCCATTGTGGACGTGTCCTTTAACCGATTTGACTAATTTTAACACTTTACCTAACCCGAGGTTCACTGTAACTGTGTACCAAATTTGGTCCAAATCGGACAACTCCTTCTTTCTTTTTTTTGCATACACGCAGACGGACAGACGGACAGACGGACAGACGGACAGACAGACGGACAGACGGACAACCGGAAATGAAACGAGAAAGTGTTTCTGATCATTTCTATATACTTATGTCTATACCTAGGAAGGCTCCTTTAATGCGTTACAATTTTGGCACAAAGTTATTATACCCTATTACCATAGGTGTAGGGTATAAAAACAACAAACAGGCAAAAAAAGAAACGCCGCACGCTAGGAAAATGCTTAGAAAAGCGACAAAAAGCAGAAAGCAAGCGCGAGTACAAGAATAAACCACTGTGTGTATGTGTGTGTGTTTCTCTGCGTGCGCATGCATCTGTGTACTGTCGCTCAAATATACTATGCCGCCTTTTCAACCGCGCTTTAAAGCCACTTAAGAATTTCGCTGTGGTCAGTGTTGTGCCCTTTTGTGGTTATCTCTCTTCCCTCTTTCCCTCTTCTCTTTTATTCAAATTTGTTTGGCGTTTGTTTTTGGGTTTTTGGCCTTCTTCAAATTATAATTGCCAACTTGCCCATATTTCACTCAAAGTTTGGCACAAATCGCTGTTGAGTTGTTGTGATATGCTAGCTCGGCCTACTGCTCCGCCCCTCCCTTCAGGCACTCGCACGCTCCGCTTGAAACGTCCTTCGCGCTCATGCAAAATTTATGACCTTTTTAACATTTAAATGTGTCTGTTCTTTGTTTCATTTGAATACGCTGTCTTCCTGTTCGCCGCTGCCGCCGCGCGAAGAAGTCGCAAGTGTTGCCTTATGGACTCAATTACTTAATTAAGAACTTTTGTAGCATACTTTGTGGCGTCACATATTTTGTGTTGGCAGCACTTTTGTTCATCTAATTATGTTAATTAGTGTTGAAATGAATTTTAAGCGCATAAAATGAATTATAATGAATCCGGCTTATGGCGCCAATCTTGGCCGCTCACACCAAGCCGCTGTACATAAATGCCAAGCGATGTCTATTATTTTAAGCATCTTTGGCACATGTGTTCCATTATGATTGTGCATTTTATTTCGAGCGCTTATTAGTGACATGTACTGTCCATAAAAAGAAATTTACATAATTATGATTTTATGCAGATCATTATAATAATTGGCCCTAGCATTGGGAAGCAGTGTTGACTCTCTGATGCCAAATTTGGATATATTACGTTTAAAGCTTGCATATTTTTTCCATCAAAATTTCAAATATAGAAATTAAAATCTGTTTAGTTTTACACAGGCAGAGGCTTTTTTCTTTTCGATGGCAGAAGTAAGTCCAAGAGATTCTTTCATAAACTTTCAGGTGATGACATGCCCATAGTACCTACTACAGTAATTTATATAATTTTGTATTTGGGCTAAAATTCTTTTCTTGTTATAAAAACTGTGATCCTTTTTGGTTGTTGATTATCAATCGTATGTTTTTTTAGAAAGAATTGTTTTGTAGCACCTTAGATTGTAGATTGTATTTGGAGTAGGATCTTAGTCTCCTAGCCACCCTATAAGGGTAGTCCTCTATCTAGTTACAGGTCCTTATTTATGCGCAGCTTCAAGCGGTATAGAGCAATTTTCTTTTGAATTGTTGTCCGCAATTTTCTGCGGTTGTAGATACATATACACCAACTAAGTAACGAAGTCAGGTCCTCACTAGGCCATCACAGTGGCATAGGATGTGCTCGGTACCTCATCTCGTTACAAACTCGTTCTTAGCACCTCAACACATGCAAATTAGCAAACACATTTTCTGTGTATGTGCTGGTCTCTACCACTCACACACACAGAGTTGTAAATGCTTTTAAAATGAGCTGACAACAAGTTTCTGCTTTATGCAATGAACGAGCAAAAGCAGACGCAAAGCAAAGCAAAGGAAAGAAAGGATGTAGGAAGTAAACGTACCGAAGGAAACACACTTGATGGCTCAATAAACAGCACCAACTGAAACAATGCAAAACATTTAGATTTTCTTTCTTTGTTGTTAGCCTTTTCTGCTCTTTGCCATACAGGAAAAAGGAAGTGTTTAGTTTGACTTAAAAGGGCTAAAGAGCATTTATGCTCATTGTTCCTGCAAATGAGTGAGGATACAATGCATTTTTGTTCAAGTTGACTTGCATTTCCCTTTCCTTGCAACGACTGCTCGACATATAAGCCGACTTTTAGGCTTTCTTTATCTGTAGCAATTTGTGAATGAAAAATAATACAAATACATATAACAAAACGTCAACTTTTTCAACATTAAGAATTCTTTTGTGTTGCGTTATTTGCAATTGCTTGGTCACTTTTCATAAATCAAAATAAGAGATAAGATATTATGAGGGATATACAAGTAAAATTTTGTTGCACATATTTTGAGGCGTTTATCGTCATAACTTGGTGTACTTTCAGTGCAGTAGCTAGAACTATAACTTTATAACGACACTCGCTCACGCACAGCCACGTAGAAATGTATATGTAAAATTAATGCGTGTACACATGCATGTACATACATAGGTACATACATATATGCATCTGGAAGAGGGAAAGGTAGTATACCATAGTGGAATAAAATATATAACTATTAAAGAAGCTAATACTAACAGACACACTCTTAAGTTACTGCATTTCAAGCTAGTGTCGTTATAAACACTGGGACTTATGATATTTAGGTTGGGTTAGATTACAATGGCACAGTCAACATTGATGGCAACCCCATTTCCAACGCCTCGATAACACTCTGTACTGACTGCGGTTATAAAATAAATTTGTAAGTCCCATTGACTTATTTCAAAGACGCCTACGCCACCTTTACACTGGCTGTTACACCTATTGCATGCACATACAAACACATGCTTATGAATATGCAGAAAAGAAAAATTTCCTATTTTATTGAGGTTCTTCAAGCTGTGCTTATAAATTGCGTTGGTTGTTCCCTTCCTCCGCAATTTCTGCTCAAATGCCACATGCCGTTATATGGTATAAGTTAAAATGCAAGTAGAAAAACCCCGTTGTTAAAATTTTTTTACATTATTGCGTGAGTGTATATGACATTAGGTTGCAAATGTTGCTGCGAGCAGATGACACACATACTAACATACAAGCGTATACATACACGTACAATATATGCGTAAATAGCATACAAAAGCAAGCATGCAAACGCATCTAACGCCATTTTGAAGTTATGCATGTGTGAGTGCATGTGTGGCCGAATTTCTGTGTGTGTGTGTGTCATGTATACATTGCGTGACATGACAACTTTTGTATAACTAAATGGCGCTGCAATTCCAGCTGCCATAATATTAATTGAAACACACAAAGAGTAAAACTAACTGAAAAGAGCCACCCGCAGCATTCCTGGCCGCCAGCAGCGACGAAAGCCTTGCCATCAGCCGGCTGCGACTTACAGACTCCATTTTATGCGTTTTGAAGCATGCGTAGACAATTAGCAGCGACTTTTAAAGTTTTATCACATAAAATTTGCATGCGAAATATTCCACATATTATATTTTAGTCTGCATGAGTCTGTTTGATGGAAGCCATTAAACTTTAGTAGGACATTTTGTGTTTTTCGCTCAATCTCAAAGCTGACTTCCGGTTCAAATGCTCTTGCCATCATGTGCAGCTTTAAACTTTCCGCTTTGCTCTCAACTGCAGTGACCCAATTTTGCATCAATTCAAACATTGCCCGCAATTGTTCACTCCGGCTCACTTTTTGTTTTTGTAGTCACATAAGCGTAGAGTGTACCAACACAGAGCTTCAACGCAGCGCAAAGGCATGTCCTTTAATTTTACTAATCAAAGCGTGTAATCGTCAAGCTTTGGCCTCAAAAGCGGAACTCAAATGTGATTAGTGCGCGGAAACACCCACAGAGAGGGAGACAGAGAGAGAGAGCGCGGCAGGAAGGATACCAGCAGTGGCAGATAGTGTGCCAAAGGTATGTGAGCACACACACACACACACACACACACACACACAAATGCACACAAGCATTAGTGGCTCTTGCATGGTTCCGAAAATTGTAATCGAAAGAATAATACCGTTTTATTTGGTTTAAAAAAACCAAAGTTCGAAAGGAATTCTTGTTCACACAATCAAATCGTTTACAGGAGTAAAATTCGAATTCTCAACTACTACACGGAAATAGTTCTGTGAAGATTTTTCTTTCTTCCTTTTCTTTTGCTCTTTCCCTATACACTTAATATGCAGAAACTTTGCTTGCAAAAATTATGTCTCTTTATAATTGATGTTGGTTTTTCAAATTTCAAAAATGTATGAGAGCTAAATGAGCAAAAGAAAAATAGTCACTACAAATCTTTTGTTATAAGAATTTTTAAATTCCACCAGTAATCAGTAATGCTTAATATATTTTCAACCCAAAAGGTTAATCTCAAAGTAGATACATTTTTTATATATGTACCTACTTGTATAAAATATGCTGCTACCTACTTTATCCGCTCACCAGAACGATTGCTGATGAAATGATATAATCTTCAGCTAATATAAAATCTCATAATTTTTCTTCGCTTGCCAATTCAGAGCATCTTCCATTTCCCTTTTTGGCATGCATGATTTAAAAGTTGCACTCTCCCGCTTTGAACAGGCTTAGCGCGCGCCCGCTTTGCCTGTCCAATCAATTTCAAATCGCAATTTCTCAGGCTCGCACTGCTCATATTTTCAGAGTAAAGCGCACTTCAATCGATATTATTGTTGTTGTTGTTGTTGCTACAGCGCTTGACTGCCATTGTTGCCGCTAAATCAGCGCACTGCACCAGCTCCGCCTCAGCGTGCGTCGGCAGTACCAAGTTGCAACTTTACTTTACGTGCGCTCTTTCACGCAACTTCCCCGCCCCTCAGCACTCCACCCACCATCTCCACCTTCAAATTGATTGAGCGACAAAACTGCGCAGCGCTTTACTTGATATTTTTTTCGTTTCAACGATTTTTATTTTAGTTCTTTTGGTTTTTTCTGGGTTCTTCTCTGTTTGTATGGCATTTTAGATTGCAGCGTGGCATCATTAAGCATGCAAAACTGGCGCGCGACTGCACTGATAAGGCCGTCTTCGCTGTTGTTGCATGCAACCAGCCGCGGCGAAAGTTGACAGGCCGCGGAATGCGATGTGACATTCTTCTGCTCTTTGGAATTTGCAGTCTTTTTTGCGCGGCCTGGCCTGGTATAGAGATGCATCCTTTCAGAGCACATCAACTGCCAGCTTTTGTGGCATTAGTCGCAAATTTATGCGCGTTGCATGTGGCAGCTTTAATGCGATTTTCGGTTGGGGTTCATTTGGCATGAGATTTGGCGGATTTTCAGCGCCATCCTCCTGCGCTGTCAGTCAGCATCACCGAATTCGCATGCTGCCAAAAGGAAAAATGCGGCAGGTGTGGCAACATGTAAGTTGCACGTTGCACATGTTGCAACATAATTTTTTTGCTTTTGACAAAGCTTTGATGCGCATAAATAAATTAAGGCGTAAAAAGAGCGCGTACGTGCGGCATGCGACGTGCCACATGCAGCGTGCCACATCAGTATATACGCTGTTCGATGGTTTTGAGCTCTGAATTTTTTTCAGAGATAATTTGCAACTTTGTGGCGTGTCACAAAGTTATGAAAGGTGGCAAAGCAAAAGATATTTGGCATAAAAATGCTGTAAAACCCTACCACGCCAGTTGGAGTGCCGCAGCGAGAGCTTGCCACAAACATTAGTTTCGATGATTCGTTTAGCACACCATCTTCCCCTCCTCTAACACTGTACCAAAGATGCCACACTGTGCTGTTTATATTGCAGCAAACTTTCTTCCAACATCACCTTCACGCTTGCAAGAGAACAGAGGAGCAGCAGCTGGAGAGGACGTTGGCCGTAGGGCTGGAAAGCAGATTGCCAGTAGACCAGCCAACCTAATGCAACATTTACTACGCTGCTTTTATGCGTGAAGTTTTTATATACATTGTTTACTTCGAAGGGCGCAAAGCAAAGCGAAAGATGTTAGACAAAATTCGCACAAAATTGAATTTCCAAAGACTTGAGCCATTTGAAGCGCCCCTACCGCCGCCTTTTCCAAAAACTTTCTAAATTCTTCTATTATATTTTTGTTTTTACTTTCTTTTTATTGCGCTGAACAAAGCGTAAAAATGATTTGCTTAACTAACCAAGCGTGTGATGCCGGGCTTAGCTTTGCATTGTGCTACGCTCGCTCTGATTTGCAGTGATTTGTGTTCGTGCTTGTGTGTATGTGTGTGAGTGTGTGCGATTTCAGTACAATTTTGATTGCCGTTCTATTTGTTTTCATGTCGTCAGGAAGTATGCCGCAAATTTGAGGAAATTGTTTTGATCTTACGAGAGTTTAAATATCGAAATATAACTGGGAAAAAAGAGAGGATGTGGCAACAAAAAAGACTAGAGCTTTTGTGTTTGTTTATACTCGTAGCAGTTTAAAGCACTTTGTAATTGTAAATCACTTATTTTTGCGCGACTTTAAGGAAATGTATCATAGGAAATATCAGAAATTCATATGTGGATAGCAACCCAGCCGAAAGCGAATAGAATTAAAGAAATATGTTTCGAAAAAAGTTGCTCCCACAGAAATTTATACCTAACGATCTGCTGTTGTCATTCAATACACCTCACATTCACAAGTTGTGTTCCTGCCTGCGCTAAAGACCAAAAATAGTTGCAACACTTGTTTAAGATTGCTTTTTATACGCCACAAAGGGTTGCACTCAAAAGCACGAAGGCAGTGCAAAACGCAAGCATGAAAAGGGATTAAGTGCGCTGTTAAACCCTTTTTAAATGACTGAAGCCATCGAAATTTAAAAACAGCGTTGACAGAGAAGTGAAGTATGCACCTATTCCTACTGCCACGAATTGAAGAGGATAACAACTGTTGCTTAGATCCGCTTGTGGTTAGCTTGAAAAAAATATGGTTTGTTTTTTTTTTTTTTGTCAAAGTAAAGCGAGTTCGCAAAATTTTTTATTTGTAAAGAGCTCAGTATTTGAAACAGACTCTTCACAAAGTTTTGTACGTCAAGTTGTGAACTTTATTTTAAAAACTATGCTACTATCATGAAGTATTATCAGTGGCCATAAGGGCACATAAATTGCAGAGCCAACTGAACTGTGAATATGGCACAACTTAAGCCACTGCCAGGCAGCTAACAACCTTTAAGGGGGAAGAACGGCATTGCCAGCACTGACCGCCAGTAACAACCAAGGCAAATAGTTGTGGAGGAGGACAATAGAAAAAGTTTATTTAACATGTGCGAGTAGAGAATTGCTCATACATTATCAGCAGCACATAAATTTCAAACTCATGTGCATATGTGTATGTGCACACACACTTACAGATATAGTACATACCCAGTTGGAAAGGGTATGCACCGAGCGTCGACTTCGCTAACATGACGAGTCGATGCCTAGACCATGACATTTGATGACATTTTCCTGAAAATTTCGACGCCTTCCCAGATGACATTATATAAATATCAAGTGTATAGTTGTCAATTTATACAATCTCAAGTTAAACTATTACAAAAAAGTTATTAATATAAGCAAATTAAATATATTTTGACGGAACTTTTCAGCCAAAAGCGTGCTCTATTTTAATGCATTGGCATTGGATCGCATTTGGTCATGAATGTTGTCATGCATGACAATGTCATTAAATACAAATTTCCAGCAGGGCATGTTCCAAACAGTGTTTGTGTGTGTGTGTGACCCATTGGGCGACTAGCGCACGGGTTATGAGAATTATGAGCGCAGCTGTTGTTAGCTAACAACGGCAAAGGCAATGCAAAAAAGGCGTGTTAGTTGTCCTTGCAGCGTGTGTGGGGTTTCCGTGTGCGACCGTGCTCCAAAAGTGATGATGTGGGCGTGGCCGTGCTGCGCCGCATTCCAAGAGTATTAAAATGTGGAGAACTATGTCACGAGCGGTGACTGCTAGCTGCCAGCAAATGTTGGCAAAATGCCGCAAAAAGATTACTCGCTCAGGGACGGGGGCGCGGAGAAGGAAGGTGCATGCGGTACTTGTACAGCTACAAGCACATAAATCGAGACATTGAGAAATGTATGCAAATTTATGCTGATAAATTGAAACTTAAATTAGCCAAGAGAGAACATCCATAAAAAAGTGACGTCTATGGCCATTGAAGAAGAGGAAGCAGCTTACAGCTTACGTACTTGGTTGCACTTTAATGCCTGCGCGCCAAGCCGCAGCAATCGACTAACCAGCCAGCTTGTCTAAAAGGGAGGGAGGCTGGCAGGCAGGAGAGATTCCCTGTTCCCTGGCCCCGCAGAGCATGACCGACAAGAGCAAAATGGGCAAAATGTCAGGCCAACGAAATCACTGTCATTAATCATGGCTGTAAGGTAATCTTGCCAAGTAACAGCAACAGCGGCAGCGGCAGCCACTCGACCTCGCTAGCTGGCTGTCGGTGTTGTTGCATGCAACGCAGTGCGGCATAAATGTCTTAACTGCGCCCCAGCCACTCACTAAACACGTTGGCTTTTTTGTGTTAGCCCTAAGTTGGCCATCATCTTTGACTTTTATCCGGCGCAGCACATTTTTCTCTTGGCACTCAAGTTTCTTGGCATACTTCGGGGGCGGATTGAAACGCCTGGCGAGGCTGTTGTCAAACTGTTGTGGTTGCTGCTTGAGCTGCTGACTTTTGTCGCGTGTCTAATTTGTAAATGAGTAAAATGAAATAAGCCGGCACTTCTGCAGGCCATTTTAGGTTGTCTGCCTGAGTGCCAGCCTGCCGGCATGACCCGCATGACAGCGTTCAAAATGACAATGGCGACGTTCGCTACATAATAAAATATTAAACTGCCAAAAATTCGTCAGCGAGCATAAGAATATAATGGCAAAATTTTGCGTCTAAAATTTTATTTAATAAAGAAATTTCTTTTTCAATTTGGCATGATTGTATTTAGTTAAAGAAATTTTCTGCTATTATCTAAAACAAGTAAGGAAGCAATCAGTCGGGTTTCACCGACAGAGTAATACCCTACACCATGTTCCCAAGTGGGGTGATAATTCACTGAAATTGTGGGCGTATTTGATTTACAATCTACATAGTGAGCGGACCAAGCCCATTTTTGGCAGACTACAAGATATACCTAATAGGACTATACATGCCAAATATTGATGCTCTGACAGGTGTACACCAGATGTTATCGGCATATTTATTTTACTGCCCCCATGGTGGGCGGACCACGCCCATTTCTGGAGAATTAAAAGATATTCCTACCAGGAACGAAGTAACCAAATCTGGACTCTCTGGTGTATATATTATGGAAGTTAAGAGGATTTTTTGTTTATCGCCTATATAGTGGGCGGACCACGCCCATTTTCTTGTATGGCATCTAAGACCTATATATCAACTTCGGAACCGAATTTCATTCATTTATATTCGTAACTAGTCAATCGGGAGCCATTTTACCGAAAAAATTTTGCCGGCTATATAGTGGGCGGACCACGCCCATTTTTTCCTGAGATATAGAAGACCTACCTCTTAACTTGAATACCAAGTATTATTCTTTTCCATGAGTAATTGCACAAATTATAGCAATTTAATCGAAAAAAACCCGAGGTAATGGGACTTATAGGTCCATTGGGGGCGTATCCTTCGACCGATTTGAATAATTTTAACAATTTACCTAACCCGAGGTTCAGTATGACTGTGTACCAAATTTGGTCCAAATCGGGCAACTCCTTCTTTCTCTTTTTTGCGTACACGCAGACAGACAGACGGACAGACAGACAGACAGACAGACGGACAGACGGACAGACGGACAACCGGAAATCAAAAGAGAAAGTGATTCTGATCATTTCTATATACTTATGTCTATACCTAGGACCGCTCCTTTAATGCGTTACAATTTTCGCACAAAGTTATTATACCCTATTACCATAGGTGTAGGGTATAAAAACTGTTTGATTTGACTTATCCAGGCAAGGAATATCCTTTACTTACATCGACTCAATTAAGAATCGATCTTATGTAGAAGAAAAAAGATGACGACTTAATAAACATTATAGCACTTTATCTTGTTTGTGGAAAATATTTTCCAAGTTATACAAAACTTGTTTTTGTCGGGTTTCACCGACAGAGTAATACCCTACACCATGATCCCAAGTGGGGTGATAATTCACTGAAATTGTGGGTGCATTTGATTTACAACCTACATAGTGGGCGAATCACGCCCATTTTTGGCAGACTACAAGATATACCTAATAGAACTATACATGCCAAATATTGATGCTCTGACAGGTGTACATCAGATGTTATCGGCATATTTATTTTACTGCCCCCATGGTCGGCGGACCACGCCCATTTCTGGAGAATTAAAAGATATTACTACCAGGAACGAAGTAACCAAATCTGGACTCTCTGGTGTATATATTATGGAAGTTAAGAGGATTTTTTGTTTGTCGCCTATATAGTGGGCATACCACGCCCATTTTCTTGTATGGCATCTAAGACCTATATATCAACTTGGGAACCGAATTTCATTCATTTATATTCGTAACTAGTCAATTGGGAGCCATTTTACCGAAAAAATTTTGCCACCTATATAGTAGGCGGACCACGCCCATTTTTTCATAAGATATAGAAGACCTACCTCTTAACTTGAATACCAAGTATTATTCTTTTCCATGAGTAATTACACAAATTATAGCCATTTTACCGAAAAAAATCCGAGGTAGTGGGACTTACAGAACCGTTGTGGGCGTGTCCTTCGGGTGATTTGAATAATTTTAACACTTTACCTAACCCGAGGTTCACTGTGACTGTATACCAAATTTGGTCCAAATCGGACAACTCCTTCTTTCTTTTTTTTGCGTACACGCAGACAGACAGACGGACGGACAGACGGACAACCGGAAATGAAAAGAGAAAGTGTTTCTGATCATTTCTATATACTTATGTCTATACCTAGGAAGGCTCCTTTAATGCGTTACAATTTTGGCACAAAGTTATTATACCCTATTACCATAGGTGTAGGGTATAAAAACTGTTTGATTTGACTTATCCAGGCAAGGAATATCCTTTACTTACATCGACTCAATTAAGAATCGATCTTATGTAGAAGAAAAAAGATGACGACTTAATAAACATTATAGCACTTTATCTTGTTTGTGGAAAATATCTTCCAAGTTATACAAAAAACAGCACTCGAAAACAGAGGAAGGATGTGCATTTTCTTGTTGTTCTATAGAGTTACTATAAGTGCATGTCTACAAAAAACTTGAATTTTTAAAATTCTTTGATACAATATATTGGAGTTATCATCTCATTGTCACACGAAAGGACTCAAAGCACTTTTTTTCTATTTACAAATTATTTGAAGATTAGTTCTTGTTATATTTTCGACTATTCATGTCAGTTTGTTACTTGTATCTTTTAATGCAAATGCATATGATGCTATAGATAGATATATGAAGCTTTATGTTTGACAAATTGTTTCATAGAAAACATAATAATTATATAATCCAAATATTGTAATTTTATGAAAAATCGGGAAACGACAAAATTTTTAACAACAAGCTTGCTTGTTTGCGGCTGGTTTCGTTAATGTGTGCCACTCGAATTGCTGCAACTGCATTTCAGCTAATGTACTCCACTGCCGTCTCCCCCCCTACCCCCCCTTGCCAACCAAAAGTCAAGATAATTTTCCACTGTTGCTTTTCTCCAAACTGAAGCGCTCATCTGTCCTCCTGCTAATTAGTGCGCTCGCCTTTTTGCAGTCATTTACATACCCCCACCATTTGCCGCTCACCACAAGCTATTTTGCTGCCATCTTCAAGGCAATTAGAAGCTTCACAGGTCCACCAGCTAGATGCAATCAACCCTATCAGCAGTATATCAGTCCACCAGCAGCGAAACACCGCACAAGCGAGCCAACGCAATTTTTCACATTTCTGTGCCAGTTTCTAATCGCCCAGGACATCCTGGCTGGCATGTTGCAATGCAGGCGCTGCTGGTACCCCTCTCTCCCTCTCACTCTTTCAATCTGCCTCTCGCTTTCTCTTCCTCTACACCTTGTCTTGTTCTGCACTCCCTTGGCATATTTCACTTACTACGGAAGTCCACTAAGCTGAGCGCCTTCAACGTCCTCCAGTCGCCGGGCATATATATCTTCCAAAGTAATTTATGCACGCTTTGATAGCTGCAAGATGCGAAACGGCTAAATGCGACGGAATTGTTAATCATGAGCGTACACAAACGTGCGCAGCTTTGAGCCCTTCGGGCATTTCACAAGAGCAGCCGCCTCAATGGCTGCTCCACCGCAATATAGCCCGCGAAAGCCTTTAAGAATGCCTGAGTAGCCAATTCAGACACGCTTACCTTAGAGCTCTGAGCCCGCATAAGCATTTCAGACTACGCCGATTTTGAGTACATATCCTGAGTTTTACTAGTCTAAATCTGCTGTTAAGTTTTATTATTAAAATATAAATTTGTATAATTCGAAATTGTTTCTTTAAAAAAAGTAAACAAAGCAAAGCCAAGAAGTAGAGCCGAAGCCAGCAATGGAGCTGAGAGTTGCGCAAACAAGCGTTAAATAAGCATAAACTTCTGCCAATTCATTTACAATAAAATATATATCGAAGAAAGACAGCCATTAATTCGCCGTATTTAATGCTGCTATAAATTCCACAGCAAGGACGTCTGCGTTGCTAGCTGTGCGTGTGTGTGTGTGTGAGTGCGTGTGCTGCTCTGATTTTCTCTTGCCAAATGCATGTCCTTGAGTGTTTGGCTGCGTGTGTGTGTATTTGTTCGTCGATGTTTATTGGTATTTATTAAGAATTTCTCAACATTCGCATTCGCATTTTCACTTTCGTATCCAATATCTTTAGCCGATACGCAGCAGATAAACGCATTTACGTATTTCATTTGCGTTTAGCTTGAGCTTTATAAATTTTCTGCTTGGTCCTTAGATTATTTTATGCTGGTTTCTCAACCACAAAGTTTTGTGTTGACATGAAATTTATATTCTTATATTTAAATTTTGCTGATTTTAAGTATAAAAAGATTGCACGTTTGTTTTCCGTATTAAATTCACATACACGGAAATTTTTCCAAAACAGCAATTAGAAAGAAAGTTTTTAAAGTGAAAGCGGAACAATTTACGAGATTTTTTTAAAACCTATTTTCAACTACATAGAAGTTAATTTTTTTTTAATTTAAAATTTAAGTGAATAAGAGCCCTATTCTATGCAATCGGCAGTTCCCTTTAAAGCGCTTCTTTTTGACATATTCGCTCAGGCATGTCTTGTGCATACCCCTACTAACAATAAGTTCTAACTTCCCCTACTGCTACTATTTTACTTGTCCTACTTTCGAACATTTTCGCACAGAATGCTGCCTCGTACGTGTTGCTACTTCCCCTAACGTTTCCAATTGTTTAACATGCTTCCTTTTTTATATGTTACCCTAGGGTCACTTCGTGCTGCAGCTCTCCTAATGCTAGCATAAGTTCCACTTTCCCCTTACGCTATTGCATAGCATTTTCTTCCGCTACTTTCAAAAATGTTTGCACCCCTTAAAATAAGTTAAAATATGCCACCACTCTATCCTTCTTGTATCAAGCATTTCTACGAATTTCCCCTCTTCATATTAAAATCATGCTATATTCTATAAATTTAACATTTCGAGCAAAAATGTAATCTCCCCGCACTGCTATTAACAGTCAAGTGGTAAAATGTGGATTGCGCCGAAAATGTTTCCAATTGCGAATTTCTTCGAATATTCGAAAACTCGTGAGAGTTTGGATGACAATTTTGGAAGCTATGTTAGACTTGTGCTCTAAACAAAGAACAGCACTGAGCGTAAACTTTCGAAGTTGCTCAGATGTGGAAGCTGAATGTATGTTGTTTGAATTGTGCAGCAAGTTGCTGCAATTGTAAAAAATTTTATTCAAGTGTCACTGAAGTGTAGCTATGAACAGCCTCTACTTGAGAAATTGTTAATTTTATGCTTGACTTTTAAGCAAAATGTTGTTCGAATTTTATTTCTTTCTTAGCAGAGTTATGTAACTAAACTACGAAAATTTTATTTTATAAAAATAGCTTCCAAATGCATTTCGCAATCGATTTTCTATGAAAATCTTGAATTAAGTCTACTGTAACTTTTGTACAGCCAACGAACTTTAAAATCTACTTACAGCGAGTTTTTCTGTCTAAGGTACTGCACTGAAAGTTCGCAAACAGTTTCACTCAAGCAACGCAAACACGGCCACGTTGACAAATAAAATGAAATTCGCCCTTTATCCCAATGCACTGGAGTAAATTACTCAAGCTGTCCTGCCACTTCGTGCTGCAGCTCTCCTTGGGGAGCGATGTCAACAGCTTGACTCTGCTGTCGCCTGCTGAAGCCAGCAGCTGTCAGACTCTGCGATAGCAGTTTTTGCTCTCAAATCTTAGCTGCTTTTGTTTACATTTGCTGCCATCAAAGGCAAAAGCAAGTGCGCCGAAATGATTGATTTAGGCAAAATTCTTTAGCATGAGCGCCACTTACTGCTCAAATAGAAAAAGAAGTGCGAGTATTTGCTTAGAGTACAGATCTGTTGGCTTGACTTTTGGAATTACGCTGATTTGTAGTTGTAGCATTTACATACCTGAAATGAGCAAGAAAAAGAATTTACGTTTAGATTTATGGCATTTAAACTAAACTAAATATTCGTAGAGATTATTTTAATGCATGAAAAACAGAAGTATGAAAAGTTTAGCATGCTCTTAAAAAATGCTTCGGGGAGACCGAGGTACATTCGGCCATCTTTTTTTGAAGGCCTATATTTTGCGTATCTAAGAACTTAAAAATAGAAAAAGTTAGGCATAACCCAAGAGGCGCAGGGATCTTATATCTATTTTAAAAATTATTTCATGTTAAAAGTGCTGAGATCGACCCTAAATATAAATTTTGTGCGGTTACGAGAAGTTGGGCTGGGTTCGGGCGTCTTGGCATCTACAATACTATTTCGCTTCTTAACACCAGGGAAGTCATTTTGACGAATGTGCCAAATAAAACGCCGAATCTACCCCCACTTTTTTCATTGTTCTCTTATTTTTTCAATAACGACCAATAAAGTACATGAATTAAGTAATCAAAATATTTCGAAAACTCAAAAACACATGTAGCTTTACAAGGTGTTAGGTGGATAGAGATGGCAAAACTTTGTGAGGAATATTTAATATTAGTGATGGGTAATTAACAGTGTTGTCCGGTGGCTGGTTCATACCAAAAACGGCATTGCCGAAAGTAGACCGGCCTCCCCTACAGTTGCTTTTACAGCAAAGAGCAACCACTTGCTAACCCCATTTTTCGCGCAAATTGTCTGCGCTTTTGTTAGCTGATTAATCATGAATGTCAGCACATCAAACACTTTGCAGCTGCCAGCCAACAGCCAGTGCATGCACTTGCAACATGTGCCGCGGATATCCCCCCTCCCCCGCAATCGCCGCTCTCACTGCACGAGCTGCACAGCAAACGCTTTTAGTCGCTTTCAACTTGATTTCAAAAAAGAAGCAGCGCCTGCAAAGAAGCAGATAGTTTCGGTCTGGCGCTGGCGCTTATCAAACGCTTAAAAGCTTTTTCGACACTTTTGTAAACTCAAGCGTTGCTCGCTGTGGCAAGCGTAGCGTTTAATCGATCATGCCACATACCAACTTGCCGCGTTAAACTGCATGCATGCATGTGTGCACTAATGATGCTAACCAAGCGGCAGATAAAAAAGAAACAACAACAAATGGCTAGCAAAACAACTTCGCTTTGGCCATAAATCACAGCCATTAAATTTATACGCGCCACAGTGGCATACGCGGCGACGTATGAGCGATGCTTGTTTATTATAGGAGTATGCGTAACACACACACATGCACACAAGAAATCACGCACTTCAAAGCGTTTTATGTTGTTGTTGTGACAGCGTTTTATGCGCCAATTGAGTTGATTGTTAATAATACGACGTGTTGCACAAGTGGCAGTGTTGCTTTAATTGTGTTCTCACTATATGCTAGCATACAAAGCCACACAATACCACAAGCACACACACACAATACCACTCACACACACAAATACAGAGAAACGTCACCGTTGCCGAGTTTATTGTTGCAAATATTTTAGTGCAGTTTAAAAAGTATGCCAATTTTTGTTTCGGCAGTCATTAAGTCTACATTTATGTCTCAAAAGTAACAGACAGACAGACAGACAGACAGACATGCGCGTATACAAGCACACATACGAGCGCACTTTTTCGTTTTAGCAAACGATCGTTTCTCACAAACATTTCCCATATTTCCGTCGCTTTTTTGCACATAATCCCAATAAAAAGACTACAACAACAATAACAACAACAGCAATAACAGCAACAAGAAAAAGTTGCCTTAGGCTCAAATGCAATAAAATAAATTTAACGCCATATAAATCTATAATGCTACAGACATAATAAACAAGCCTGTGTATGTGTGTGTATATATGTATATGTGAGTAGATTGAGTGAGTGCGTGGCAGTGTGTGGCTAGGCAGCATACCAACAAGCAGCCAACAGCTAGCGGCAAAAAGTTATAGCAGCAAAAGAGTAAACGCCAACAGTCATAAGAAAAATAGCAGCAACAACAACCACAGCGAGTAGCGGCAGCAGCAATATTTTTATGAGCAAATTTTTATGAGCACTTATTTCCGCCCTGGAAATTAGGAAGTTCTTACTGCATATGAGCAGCAACAAAATAAGTTATTTCTGTTGCTGGTTATGTTGCTGCTGCTGCTGCTGAAGATGCTGCCGGCAGCAATGAGTAAAAGTCTGTCTGCCGTTGTTTGGCATATCAAAATTTATGGCGTGTATAACAATTGCTGTATGATGAGCAAATGGATGCAAATTGAGTAGCATAATTTTGTGCTGTCGAAAAAGCAGGCGCACTGCCGCTGCCGAGGACTCCCCAAGGACTCGCGCCGCACGAAATTAGCAATTATGTTGAAAAGAGTTGAGAAAGCGGCGTAGTAAAAGTAAATTGAATATTTTAGTGCGCCTTAATGTATGCAGCCATTTTTTATACATTTCTGAAGAGGCGCACATACACATACACATATTAAATAGCAAATTACAATAGTGTGCCAGCCATAAGCAAAGTCATTAGGCAAAGCCTTAGTGGGATTTTGATGACCCCGAAGGAAAGACCCACGACACAATTTTAGAAGGATATGCACACAATATGCCTTAAATCGTGCGCAATTTAAAGACTTACTTTTAGGCGCACGCGCACATACACACACACATGTACAAGCAGCAGCCGTGGTGGAGCCACAGCTAATGCCTGCTAAAATAGTAAGAGCAGCACGTTTTGCAGATAACATGGCAAATTTTGAAAGCGCCGGCAAGCAGAACGCAAAAAATCCCAGTTTTTATGGGCGCCATGTTAGGCAGCATGTAGGCACGCTGAAACAGCTGTGATTCGCTGGTATTACAGCTAAAGGCAGGCAGGCAAAAAGGATGCCACTAACAGGCGGCAGACACGCAAGCCTATTTCGGCTGCAATCCTTTTCCTTTTCCGGCCTTTTTTTTGGCATCTTGTGTTTGTTGTTGCTTACCCAAAAAAAGGGTGCACATTTCTTAGCTATATGTATGTATATATGTATGAATGTATATGGGCCAGCATGTATGCACGTGGCAGCTGGCAAGATAAATGCAAAAATAATTTCATTGCCTGAATCTAAGCTGAAGCGCCTAAAATGCTACCTTAATTTTTGCATCTACTCTGCACAATTTGAGAAGCAGCTTAAATCATTTCAGAAAAATTTCAATGAAATTTGAAAAATGTTTTTGCCAAATTATTATATTTCCTTTATATAGCTGAAGCTTTGTTGCACTTTTATGTTCTGCGAGTGCGGCACAAACACCTAAAAGCATGCTCATATAAATCAATTTGTTTGGTTAGTTACTACTTTGGCAGTCAGCTCAATAAAGTTTGTTTTTATATTGCTTTCTTGTGGCTCGTACCATCATTTCCACATTGAATGGCCAGCAAGGCAACACATTGATCACTCACACACACACACACACACACACACACACACACACACACACACACACACACACACACACAAAACAGCATAGTCATAAACTACTCTGCAACAGACATAAATAATATTTCAACATGCTTGCTACTATTGCTGCAATACTCCAGAGTAACACACATTTTCTGCTAGCATCGCTTCGTCTTTCGCAGCCATGCCCACTTTTACGTAACTAAATTCCGCAAGCGAAAGCAACTTGCTTGCTAGCAAAATAAACAAAAACCAGGCAACTAAAACGAATTTGATGTTGTCGTTACAGGCATAGCATACATTTAGGCGCACAATGACTGAGTGAGTTTATTCCTTTTTTGCCAGCACTATGCGTGTGTGTGTGTGTGTGTGTGTGTGCGTGTGTGTGTGTGTGCGTGTGTGTGTGTGTGCGTGTGTGTTCGGCTACAGCCACAAGCTGTTTCAATGCTTGTAAGCAAGCAATCGCAACAAGCAAATCAAAACAACAGCAGCCGGCGCACGAAAGTATGCAATGAAAAGGCAAGCGTTGACGCTAACGTGAAAAAGTGTTGCCAAGTATTTAAACCACTTTGTTGGGTAAATCCTGCCTACAATCAAAACTCAGAAAAGCTGGCAAAAATTTTGAGGTGATTGTAATTTAAGGTGCTTGTGTGGTGGGGATGAAGATTTTGCTTTGCATTCAGCTAAAATTTTCGCTTGCAATTTGCCAGTTTGAATCTTTTTATCAACTGACTCAAACCAAAAAAATTTTAAAATTGAATTGCAATTGAATTGTGGCAAGGCAGTGAACTTTCATTCGTATTTGATGGCTTACTATTTTGGCTGAATTTTATTGAAAAAATTTTCGTTTCTTCCACTCTATATCGTTTTACATGGCCTAATCCTTTCAGCCTGGCCTCCACTCGATTTATCGAAAGAGCATAGCAATGGCACAACAACAACGTTCATGGCTCTTGTCTCTTACTAATCACATGTCGTCTATGCTTTGTTGCATGCTCGTAATTGCTACTTGTTGGCAGCTCTGTTTATGCTCTACTATTCTTCTATTTGTCTTCTCTATCTGCTTTTAATGCTCGACATTTCGTACAGTTTAATCAGTTTGCAGTTTAGATAAAAGGAAATAGAAATAAAAATAGCTTTCTCTGAAAATTAAAGCAAACAATTACACACACACAGACGCATACACACTCACGTATGTGTACATGTTTGCATGTGCATATTGGCTGCTTTCAATTACACTGGTTTAGAAAAAATAGCAAAAATGTAAAATCAGAGAGAAAAAATTGAGTTGCAACAAATTGTGGCATGGCATTTGTAAACAGACAGTCATTTTATTCGTAGTTTTTCGCTTTTTAATCAAGCCATTTTTGGGATATTTTTTGTGTTTCAGCGTATGTGAACATGCACGCGCGCAAAAATGTGTGCCGACGAGTGAGCGACGGCGGGGGAGCGCGAATATAGAAGAAAAGCAAGGCAGCACTGTTTGCTAGCCTTCATGGCTTTTGTCTGGCAAGTTGAATGCTGCGGAATTAGCGAAAGTTTTTCGCCACGATTGAAAGTGAGTAAGCTGACAGCAAGGACACATTTCTACGTAATGCTCCTTTGTTACGCGTGAATCCGATGCGCTGCGGGCACTCACACTTGCACATAGCGACTTTAAAGCCTGGCAGCATTGAGCGCTGGCAAATTAATAGCGCGTCGTGATGGCGCAAATTTCGTAAAATGCGAAGGCAGTTAGTTGAAGGTCATGCATAAGAGTAGGCCGTAGGCACACACCAGCACATTTAAAAGCTAAAATTTTTAACACGATATTGTGCCATTAGATATGAGCTGCTTTATAAAAAATAACGTTTGGTATGGTGAGCATCTGTTTAAACAATTTAGATGAACTTTCTTTCAACGGAATGTAATATTAAGCAGCATGTAAGCGGCGCATTCCTTTAGAAATCGAGGGAAAAAAATCGCAGCATATTTGAAAGACGCTCTATTCTTTTCATGATATTTAGTATTATAATGGATGTGCTGAAATTGTTGATTAATTTCGTCACTTGATAGCTTCTGTGCAGGCGCCATTAAGATTTGAAATACTCTGGAGAGGAAGCGAATGTTCTACTCGCTTGGGTAGAAATAGATTTGTCTACTACTAGGGTTTTTTTTTTATAAAAATTTGAAGGCAGGGATAAAATAGTAGCTTTAGACATTTTAGCTTATAAATATGGATTTTATGATTACGAAATCAATTTTGAAAAAGCCTAATTCGCAGCCTAAGTCGAGTTGCAATAAGTCTGCATTAATTAATAAAGTATGCCAGAATTATTGTGCTTCAACCACTTGCTCTATTTCATTCCAATGCGAAAGAATTATTTTGAATCGGTTGAGAGTTTGCTTTTAAAAAAGTTCTGTGCAGCAAAATGAAAGTCTTTTCTTTTATCAATATTTTAGCTTAAAAAGCAAGTAAATCAGAAAATAACTATCAATGCACAAATAGATTTAAGTCTAAACGTTATGATGTATGCCCTTAAGCCATGTTAAGGTTATTAAGTCTAGTCGAAGTCACTAAAAGAAGAATAACTTGAAAGGATCTTATTCCTTGTCTGCTCCCTAATGCTATGCTCTACCCAAAATGTTTCAAGTGCTTCAAGCGGCAACAGGCACAATTTGTTTTTTGTCAAATTCAATTTCAGCGCACTTAGAAACACTTCACACACACACATACTCGCTCGCACCTGCAATGCCACACTCTCACTGACGATGTTTCTACTGCTTACGCTGCGCTCAATCACTTTTACAATAGCGGACAAAAACTTTTCCAGATAAATTATGCAATTTTCACAGCAAATGGCGCAACATTAATTTTCGCCTGCAGTCGAGTTGCTTCTCCCTTGTCCCTTGCTGCCCCCTTTTGTGTTTTGCACTTTTTATACCCTACACCTATGGTAATAGGGTATAATAACTTTGTGCCAAAATTGTAACGCATTAAAGGAGCCTTCCTAGGTATAGACATAAGTATATAGAAATGATCAGAAACACTTTCTCTTTTCATTTCCGGTTGTCCGTCTGTCCGTCTGTCCGTCTGTCTGTCCGTCTGTCCGTCTGTCCGTCTGTCCGTCTGCGTGTATGCAAAAAAAAGAAAGAAGGAGTTGTCCGATTTGGACCAAATTTGGTACACAGTTACAGTGAACCTCGGGTTAGGTAAAGTGTTAAAATTAGTCAAATCGGTTAAAGGACACGCCCACAATGGGCCTGTAAGTCCCACTACCTCGGGTTTTTTTTCGATTAAATTGCTATAATTTGTGTAATTTCTCATGGAAAAGAATAATACTTGGTATTAAAGTTAAGAGGTAGGTCTTCTATATCTCACGAAAAAATGGGCGTGGTCCGCCCACTATATAGGCGGCAAAATTTTGTCGGTAAAATGGCTCCCAATTGACTAGTTACGAATATAAATGAATGAAATTCGGTTCCCAAGTTGATATATAGGTCTTAGATGCCATACAAGAAAATGGGCGTGGTCCGCCCACTATATAGGCGATAAACAAAAAATCCTCTTAACTTCCATAATATATACACCAGAGAGTCCAGATTTAGTTTCTTCGTTTCTGGTAGGAATATCTTTTAATTCTCCAGAAATGGGCGTGGTCCGCCCACCATGGGGGCAGTAAAATAAATATGCCGATAACATCTGGTGTACACCTATCAGAGCATCAATATTTGGCATGTATAGTCCTATTAGGTATATCTTGTAGTCTGCCAAAAATGGGCGTGGTCCGCCCACTATGTAGGTTGTAAATCAAATTTACCCACAATTTCAGTGAATTATCACCCCACTTGGGAACTTGGTGTAGGGTATTACTCTGTCGGTGAAACCCGACTGATACTTCCTTACTTGTTTAGTTATTATTTTTATGCTTTGCATATTTTTAGGGTGTTAAGCGCACTTTTGGCAGTTTGCCGCTGGCTTTTGCTGCATGCAAGCTTGCTGTTGTTGTTGTCGCTATTGTTGTTGCTGCTGAGTCACGCCGAGTCCTGGCAAATTGCATGCAGACGCGCTTTTGTGTGGGCGCAAAGCATGTAACAGCTAAAGGGTGTGTGTGTGTGTTGTTTGGATGCATCCTTTTGTGTGTGTGAAGCACCCTTTAAAAATGGCGATTTTTGTAGCAGAATAATAATTTAAAATCTACATTTCGTTGCTTGTCTTAGCCAGAGACTATTTGTGTTTGCTATGCCTTTGAAACATTAGAAAACATAATTTAATAAATCTTTGCAATCTTTAAATTCAAGTTAAGAAGCTGGGCTTTTGCATTATATATTCTGTTTGGGGAAAAACAAACTTCCGAAAAGAACCCTGTTCGCACTGAATTGCTTGACGTTGTCGATTCTATCATACTGAATGTCAGCAATCACTGAAGCAACCACAGTCCATGAAACTAGAAATTTTAATGAATTAAAGCAAGCTAACCACAATCAAAATTCATTTATAAAAACTCGAAAGATTGTAATGAAAAATCGAACAAATTCTTTCACTTTTCTAACTATCGAAAGTTCTTTTATAACATCTCAAGCGAATCAAATCAGTTTCACCACTATCAAAGGTCCTTTAAAGGAAACTCAAGCGCATTGATTCACTTTCTATTACATGGAATACCTAATAAATCGACACATTTTTTCCCACCATCCAAAATTCATTTATGAGAAATCAAGCGCAACAAAGTTTCAGCTTAAGCTGCAAAATCTGGCAATTTAATGTCCTTTTCATGCAATTGAAAATGAAAATTAATTTTTCGGTAGGTTTTGCGCATTTAACTTTTCGCATTGAATTTGCTAAACGAATTTACAACCGCACACATTTTCCATATTTTATGTGCTTGAAAATCGTAATTTAGGCAAGTTGATGTATATACACATGCATATATATTGATGCATGCATGTCACATAGAGACACATCGACGAGTCAAATACAAATCGTAGACAACATGCCACTAAAAATGTTTGCGCTGTGTCCTGGCGCTGTGTTTGCCAACATTGCCACACAGACTAAAAGCAAAATGACTACCACTACATGCTACCATAGCAGCTGCCATCTAATACTACGTATATGCATGTATGTATGTGTGTGTGTTTTTGGAGATTAGTGCTACCAACACAGCTCGATGCTGGTATCATTCTTCGGACATTGCGCATACATCCAATGAGGACAACAACATTTTGGTGGAATTCCAACAACAATGAGGACATGAGCATGTAGAGGCAACATGTTCAAGCTGGGTAGAGGCATAAGAATCAATTTTGAACGATTTTATGACTCTTGTATATACATAGGTATACTTAGCTGCAGATCGACAGCTCAAGATTAATAAGTCAAAAAATATATAATGTCATGGTAGTGGCCAAATTAATCATTTTAAGATCCTAAAGTGGGCCTGATCCAACTTATTTTTAGCCTTTCAGTTTGATGTTTACTGATTAAAAGGAAAAGAGTAGTTAATAAATTAAGAAAACTCTGACCAAAATCAATGACAGCTCAGCAAGAAGCCCGAAAGACATCGTAGATGAGTCCTTGATCAGCATTGCAACTGCCTGGATGCCGCAATATGCTGTTGAATAAAGGTAGGCGGAACAGCAGCCATAACTACGAACAACATAGACCTTTGAAGAGAGCGCGCGCGTTTGTCAAATCAAAGCGTTTTGAAAATGACATTTGAAAATTTGCATACGAATGTGGCATTTCCATGGAAATTGTAAATTACAAAGATGCTAATTTTGCAGCACACAAAGCATGCGTCTGTTTTGGTGAAGTGTGTGTGAGCGCGTGCATATGTGTGTGCAAATAAATGCCCAAAATGGCAGGTTTGAAAGCAAAGCGCTTGCGGTGAAGTGACGCTGAGGAGCCTCAGAGCGCTCGCAGTGAAAACTTGACAAATGCATAAAGGGGCGGTACTCACTTTAGAGAGATTTACGCGTGTGTGAGTGGATTACAGGCACATGACTGTGTGCGTGCTCGCTGGCAGAGCTCTGGGCTACAATCAAAGATATGGTCGAGAGATTCACCACAAGAAATATTTGGCGTACAATATATAGCTCCAATATAAACAGATTTTTTACCAAATTTGTGGGTATGTGTGTGTGTATTGTCTGCCATATAGTCAACAATTGTAGCGAGCTTTAAAAGCAATCAAAATGCATAGGATCAGCAATACTTTGCACTTTCTCCATGCTTTTGCTATCCTTCGGTCTGTCTGCATCTTTTCAAAGAAAATTCTAGCTGAATAAATATGATTTTTAAAAAGATTAAACGCTTTTTTTGAGAAACAATATAAATGAATTGTGGATGGGCAGGCTTCGTTATAAAATTAGGAATTTTATTTATTTCAGCTATTGAATATATAATTCAAAGAAATTCAAGAAACATCATGGAATGTGCGGAAATGAAGTGTTTAGGCCGAGCGCTTTTAAGTTAGTGATAGGTACAGCCATCACTCATGCAGCGAGAGGCGACCGACAGGCCCACGAAAGGCATGGGAGGATGCCGATTAGACATAAAAAAGTAATTGGCGCAACAACCCGTGTGAGCTTAGGCCTAGCTTTCTTACATTAACTTGTGTGTGCTTGTAATATTCTAGCAGAAATTAACGGAACCTACCTACCTAACCATATTCGAACGGATTGAGAAAGTTTTTCATTGCAAAGAATACTTAATAAGATTCACTCCTGTACTATCACTTATTTTGGTTCCTTCACATTGTGTATTACACTGCACATGACAACTGAAACTGCACGATAAAGGATATTACAGGATATTAACTTTTGATTGTGCAAGGCTATGTTCTGCTTTTTTGCCTGTGGAGTATTTTACGTTGAAAGCAATTGCACTTTATGGCAATGCTTTTCTTTGTGTGCGCATCCTTTCGCTGCACTGGTGCTTGTATGTGTATCTTGCTTGTTGTTCAGCACTTTGATAACTTGCAGATTTTTGTGGTCTGGCAGAAACTTTGTGCTTGTTCTTTCGGTTTTTGCAAATACCTTGTTGAACTTTTTTTCTTTCTTTTGCCTATGCGAAAAATTCATTCCTGCTTTGACTGTCTTTCCCTGCTAGCCTCTCTGCCACCCACATGCATGTATGTATATGTTTCCCATTGTGCAAACAGCACGCTTCTGCTGATTCACAAGGGACCCATTTATATTTTCGGAGAAAAAGAAGAAAAAGAAGAAGAAGCAGAAGAAGATCACAAATCAAGCTTGCTACCTTAAGCATTTCCAATTAGCAAAGTGCATTGTATTTTATAAGTTTTTCCACTTATTTTGCTAGTGCTTTTCGCAGGCAAATTTGTTACTTTGCACGTCGTGAAAATTGCCGCGTATTTTGGGTAAAAATTAAGCGCGGCAAATATTTGCCCGCAATTTCCTCGCCCTTTGGCCCTAACAATTGCATAATTTATACGCCACATTCCAAAGCAACCAACGACCTGAAGGATTGCTTTCTGCTTCAACTCTCCACTTGAGCTCGTTTGCCTAAAAGAAGCTTTCGTTATTGCACCACAAAATTGCATTTCCATGCAAAAATTTTCCCATTGCTATTTCGTTGCAAATTGCCGGCAAATATTTGTACGTTCTTTTTCGCTCATTTTCTTCCCTTCTCGTTTAAGTTTTTAACTATCTCTTTGTCTACAGCTTAAATAATTGAACTTTATTCATGTGCGTGCACTAACCTGAATTTGGTTGTCCATTGCTGTTGGGCCGCGCCGAAGGTGCTCCATCACGTGCCTCCACTTCCAAGGCGTAGGCGCCTTTCTTCTCTCTGTCGAAGACGGTTTTCGTGAAAATCTCACCGCTCTGCAAATTTATCTCAAAGAATTCTTTGCCCTCGTTGCGCGGTGAGTCAACAATGTAGTAGTAAACCTGCCAATGAAATATAGCAAATTAGAAAATAATTAATGCATCTGAATGGAGGCACGTAGTCTGAGGGGGTGCCGTTAAAGAGGTTGTATAATAAGAGAGAGCAAAGCGAAATTTTTTTACAGCCTCACTAAAGAGGTTTTGGATTAAATATTGCCTATGTTAAGCTGTGCATCCGCTTCAGGGCACATTTTTTTTTCGCTTAAGCCAACACTCAGGGGATGCCCCCTATACATGCAAAGCATGCAATTCACAGCAATATTTTTTAGTTCAGCTTTAATTTTTCCTACTAAATAGCAAGCTTTATAAATATTGTAAATATATGACATTTTAAACAGAAACTTCTGTCTTGGAACCCTCTAAGTGTTGTTTTGGTTCGACTATTTAATTTCGGGATGTGGTTTGGAGTTTGGAATTTATTACGAAAGCAGAAGGGTAAAAAAAGAATGCGCTCTATTTTAAAGACCTTTAACTATTTCAAGCTGGGAAAATGGGAACAGCTTCTTCTAAAAAACCTACCATTTTCAGTAATAACAGCTTTTCTAAAAGTTCGAACATTTTCAGTTTCGAACAAATTTAAGCGCAGCGTGCTTAAAGGAGAGGAGGCTTCACTTGGCTTATTAAAATCGTTTGCCAGAAAGGACTGCCATTTGGTTGTGAGTGCACACTTCATCTTCTGCACTTTAAAAGCATATTCAGCGGCTTAAATCATTTCAGCTGTGAGTGGCTGCTAAACGCTAAATCATTCTCACAGCGGCACATTTCCGCTTCAAGCACTTTCCGTGCCGGAAGTGCTTTAGCATTTTGAACCGTCATAATTTCACAGCCCAAATAAAGCGCATTAAATGGCTTATGGTAGGTTGAGAGCTGGCCGAGTGCCGGTGGAGTTGTACGCCACCGCAAAGTTAGCCAACTGGACAAGCTAAATCATGGCCGTGTGCAGCTGGCCACATTTTGGTCCTAATAGATGAAAGCACTAATTAGTGCAGACATTTTTCAACATTGCAAATAATTTTGGTACAAATTGGCTAAAAATTTCGAGCACGGCAGAAGCACAAACGGACGGACGGACAGACGCCGAAAGAGGAATGGCAGTAGCAATAAAGTGTATAATTGGCCAGAGCACAGCCTTAAGCTGGCGAAAATGAAATGCAAGAGGGAGTTCAGCGGAAGAGAGCAGCCTATTTCAACTGTTGTAAGGCTTAATACCTTTTGACATTTATTAGCGCCGGCAAGAGGCAGCGTGGGAGCTGCCTGAAGTAGGCGAGTAGGTGGGCGAGTGCAGGGGCTGGCGGCGGAACAATGCTGTCACGCCACTCGCAGGCGCGCGAAATGCGTACTTTTACAACATTAGCGCCCTTCAGCATATAAAGTGTAGAAAGAATGGGAAAAAAGGACAAAGCAGAAAAAAGTAGGCATGTCAGAATGGCCAAAAGACAGAGAAAGAAAAGACGCTACTTATAACTTGCTGGAGGGATTATAATTATGCTTTGTTTGCGCAAAGAGCAGAGCAGCGCGCTTTATGCCGGCAGCGTTTTCAACTGACCGTGCGTTCGCCCGCGCCACCCACCCCGCCGCGCCACTTCATGCGCCATTTTTTTGGCATTGCGCTTAAGTGATTTCGACAGTTATTTGCTCACTGCAGCAAAGTGCAAATAGAATGAAAAGTGCGGCGCGCTGCTGGCAACGCTGGCAATGCCTTTGTAGAGTTGGCCGAAGAGGCTGCAGGGATAATGAGCATTTGCATTTCGCAAACGTGAGCTTGGCAGCTTATCACAGACTCGCACATGGCTGCACAATGTGCGCCTGCATGCCACTCCCTGCCGCCACGTCCACTCCATGTGTGAGCTTATGCTCGTCTAATGCTCGCGCACACTCACCTGATTATTTGGGAATGTGCCATCCTTGTCGATGGCATTCACTTGCGTTACTTTCGTGCCAATGGGTTCGCCTTCCAGCACGGTCTCCTGTTCGCGCTCCGTAAATAACGGTATTTCATCGTTAACATCCTCCAGCATTATGTAAACAGTCGCTTCCGATGCCAATTGTTGGGCGCCATTATTCTGTGATGTTGTTGTTGTCGTTGTTGTTTTTTTTGTGTGTGGAAATTTATGTATTGTTGTAGAGGTCCATTGCGAGTTTATGGCATGGCCAAGCGAGCAGCAGAAAAGAGGGAGAGAGAAAGCAGTTATTAATAGACAAAACATTAGCAAAATGATTTATAAAAATTTTGTGCGTGTGCCACTTTTGTGTAAGTGCGCGTATGTGTGTGTGTGTGTGTGTGGGTGTTGCTGTGTGCTTATTAAAAAAGTTACCTCTACTTTCAATCAATATTTAAGCTTTTAATTAATTTTCATGCCAACTTAATTTGCATATTAATTGTTGCCTGCCTGCTGAGCGTAAACAATGCTGCCCCACTGCTGGCCCCTGCTCAGCAACCAGGCGCGTTGATGTGTGCCTGTTTGCAGATATGTATTTTTTTTTTGAAATTTTTGTAATTTAATGAAGTTGCTTTACTGTGCAAAACTTATTTTATCATTTACTATCGCCTTTGTTGCCGCCGATGGCTTTATTAATTCGCTGGCGGCTTATTTTGTGGCGAATTTTCGCAGCATAAATTCGAACATTTTAACCTTTTTTCATTGATTGCCTTTCAACATGTACAAAAGAGTTGCATTTCAATTTAAATATCTACAGCTCACATATTCGCGTGATTTACATAAACATGTCTCTGTTTACTTTCACTTAACTCACATACTTTTAAATTAATTTAATCGATTAATTGGTCTCTTATTTGCAGTACTTTTACAAAGCAGACAGCTCAGAGTGTCAGCAACGCTCCCAACAAAAAAAATGTGTTTTCAAGTATTGGAAATGACATTTTATTCGAATGCTTGGTATTCTTCGCACTAAATCTGAAGACTTTTGGATCTTTTCGTACTAAATCTGGTAAAAAAATCTTTTGGATAAAAGTTTTTGTAAGGTTTGACAAGACCAAATTTCATAAAGCAAAATTTTACAAAGAGTTACTAAGCTGATAACAAGACTATCAGTGTTGTTAAATCACAATTTTAAATAGCGCTAGATCGCATCGAAATATTTGTAATTTAACTATAAAATTATTTTGAGGCTGCGAGCGTACACATACTACTAGCAATTTATCTAATCGAAAATATGTTATCAACCATTAAAGTTACACATTAAAGCCATCTAGTATACTACAAGCTGCAGTACCGCAGGGAATTGTCCTAGGTCTTTTGATGGTTTGGCTATACACGTCAAATAGGTCAACTAATGCTCACGCATTTACTTCCGCGTTTACAGATGGTTCGAGTACGAGGATAATGCATAACTGCAAAAACACGTAAGCTAAGGCTAAAAGCTTGGCTGGCAAATATCGAATTAAGGTCAATGAAATCAAATGTGTACATATTACTTTTCACTGAAAGAGGAAACGTGCCCTTCGCTTATATTAAACACGGCTAAACTAAAACGCGCTTTAGTGGCGTAAATACTTGTCACTTTATCTTAAAAAAAGCGTAAATCTAATTTTAAGTCAATAACCTTTATTCATATATAAACTTAAATCTGGCCATTAGCTATAAGCTTCTTTTGTTCAAAGCCATTATAAAGTGGGTCTGAGCCTATGGTATTCAGCTATGATACCCTACATCACCGTTAAACATCGAATAATTGCAACGATGCCAACTTAAACTTGTAAGTAAGTAAAGAAGATCTAAATAATTGTTGTAGCGCTATCAATAATCGCTATACTAAAGAGCAATGAAGCAATCAGTCTTATGGAACGCGACCTGCAAGGGAAGGCCCATGCGAAGATTGGATCGAAAGCCTCAAAAGGCAAAAAGCAATTTTCTATTGTGGATCTGTTCTCAATTTTCTGCACTTTTAGGTAACGAAATCTGAATTGAATGAATCGAATGAAGGAAATTTATAGTGTAATTTTGTGAACTGTTATTCTTTCACACAGAGCGGCAGATGTTTTGTCAAAGAGTGGGAGAATATCAATTTCCAAATTCCCCGCTATGGATGATAAAAAAACAAAAAAACAATTCTTGAAAAAATTGTGCGCATACAAATGCAAATATTTGCACAGTACACTTACAACAACACACATATAAAAACTAATACACACACGCTCATGCAAATGAACTGACCAGCCCAATTTGGGTATGAAGTTTTTGAAAAAACAATTTTTTTCCGCCTCTTAAAATGTGCAATTGGGACAAAAAACGATTATCACAAAATTTTATTCAAATCGCATAACTGTAAGCCTCGCCGATAGTTGATTGAATTTCATAAAATGAACTTTCTATATTATTCATCTATTTCATAGGTCCATTAGCACCAGCGAAGTAAGTAGTCTGTCAGTACAAGCGAAGGGATAGATTCTCTTTCTCTGATTGACCTTCCAGCACAAGAGTAGGAGATAATTTTCTAGCACTAGAGAAGTGCTGGTTGGTTCTCTAGAACAAGCGCAGTGGCTGGGGAATGGTAATGAAGAAGATAACCAGACGACCCCTTCTTCTTGCCATGACCATGTTAAATTCGCCAGTTAAAAGGAAGGAAATTAGATTGGCGCGGCAGTGGTGATGGTTTTCCAGAGGCTAGCGGAATCCCTAGCTCGAAACTAGCTCCATATACTGTAGGAGTTCCGCAATCGAAACACATACATAAACAATTGCTCTCAACAATATTTCAACACTGAATATCAGCTTTCCACTTGAGGGATTCGCTATTTTTGGTCAAAAACTTTCTATTTTAACATGCCACAGCGCACGCTAGCTACTGCTGTTGCCACCAAAAAGTTTGCCTGCAACACTGCCACAAATGTACACACACACACACACTCCACACATGCGCCGACATGTGCGATTGTGTTGGTTTATTTCGGCATAAACAACCGCGATCGGTGGCATTTCCATTTCCATTGCTGTCGTTGTTGTCTTTGTTGTTATTTTCATTGTTGCTGTCGTTTATTTTGTCGTAATTGCAAAAATATATCGAGCCGCGTTTACAGCTTGCGGTCAAGCGGAAAAGTGCCGGAACGCCGCTGGCCAGAGCGCGGGTGGCAGCGGGGTGTTGGCTATAGTGGCGTGGCATGACGGGCTTAGATGGCTTTGCGCGCCGCTGAAGTGGGATTTTCAAAATTTTGGCCTTTTTGGCTTTGACAGTTTTGTGGCAAATGTTGGCGCGAGCGAGCGAGCCAGTGTGTGTGTATGTGTGTGTGTGGCGTACATGTATACACACATGCATATGCATAAAGTTGATTTAATTATTTTGTTAGGTTCACATTGACAAATTGTTGTTGCTCTTTGTTACATTTTATTGCTGTGAGCATAGAAACTCTGTAAGTGTGTGTGTGCATGTTATTTTACATAAAATAAATATAACAGAAGTCAGTGACGCTGAAATTTAAATATTTAATAGTTTTGCAATTTATTATTGCTCTCTGTGCATTGTTTTTGTTTAGTTTTCGTTAATTTTCGTTATTTATTTGCGTTTATAAAATAAAATTTAGCTGTTTATATAAGTTTGCCTTTTGCATGTGCGCTCATGCGTTAGAACCTTTGAAGTTGAAATAAAATTTTTTATAAAACTAATTTTCTATAAATTTGAAGTCGCTAAATAATTGCGTCAGCTTTAAAAATATTAGCTTAAAGTGTAATTCATTTAAATACATTGTGTCGATTGCGTTGATTAGAGCTGATTTTATCTAGAATTTTTTGCAAAGTTTGTTCTGATATGTCAAATTTTATCAGTTCTTTCAAATACTGTATATGTATTTATAAATCTATGTATAAAAGTCTTAATTAGAAACTATCGGCCTATTGTTATTATCATCTAGTAAGAAAAAGCCCAAAAATGTCGCGCTCAAAAGTTTTCTTTTAAAAAAAGTCTTTTTTTCAGCATCTTACAATCCTTTTCTTCTGAGAATAAAGAAAATAGCTATACAATACTTTCTATCGATTGCTACAGGGAACAATTCTTTATGTTTCTCACAAAAGATTGAGATTGAAGTATAACTCTATTGTAATTGTAATGCCAGAATAGGCCAGTTGAGATACGGATTCCAGAAAGGCAGAGCCACTGAAAACTTATTCCAAATAATGTGAAAGAGCATCAAGAAGATTTAGATGAAAATTATGGCAAGTCTCTTGTGCTTTGTTTACTTTCGTAATTTGGGAGAGTTTCAGATGTGATGTGTGAATTTCAATCAATATTTAAGCGGTGAACAACTGCTAATTAAACACTCGAGCAATTAAGTTGAACAGCCTTAACTGAGCCTTATGCCACACCAGCCACAAAAGTCTTGCTTCAAATCATTTAGGCCAACAATCAATCAATATCCAACCATTTCAGTCAAGATATTTGTTGCCTTTTTGTGCTGTGCAACGGCATATATTCATAAATGTTGCACAGTTGTCATGCATTTATTTACAGGTGTTTACCAAAGTTGCTCTTGCCACAGCCGTTGCTTGCCACTTGCTTGTTGCTGCTGATTGGTTTCATTACATTGGCAACTATTTTCGATCTGGCAGCATTGGCAATGTTTAATTTGCATGCATTACATGAGAAAGACGCCACATGCACAGAGCTTCACTTTGTTGCATTATTTATTCTGCTTTGGTTTGTGTATGTGTGAGTGTATTTATATGTGGAAATTGTTTTATTAAATTCAATATTGTGATAGCTGATAAGTGTGCTATGATGTATGAAATATATGTGAATCTGTATGTGTGTAAGTCTGTGTTGGCATTTATCATATTTCCTGGAATCTTGTAAAATTTTGTTTAAAGCAGACAAATTTTGTTGGTGGCAAGGAGCTTTGCTGCTCTATCCTCAACGTCTGGCTTCAGCAGCTTTAATGGTATACTGGAAAACTCAACATAGCACTATAGCAAGAATGTTGCTTTGTCAATTTGCTATAACTAAATAAGCATAGCTTCATTTTATGACCAACATGCTTGGTCTCTCTTTTAGCACTTTATATACATGCATATGTATAAGAGCACAATAACAATTGCATCATATCGCAGATATCCTTGAACTAAACATAAATAATATGACCGCATAATATGCCACTTTGATAAATGTCACCCATACCTACAGCCTTGTGAATGTATGTGTGTGTATGGCGCGATAGTCAGCATAATAAACAATAAATAATATTGAATATGAAGTTGATTTGTGTGTTTGTTGGCATCGAACGTTCGTATAGTCAGGCTGTTGTGCCCCAAACACGCTTGTAGTGTGCTCAGACGCTTCAAAACATATACATATTTATATTATACAAATACATTCAAAGCCGCAACGCCTTAATTAAATGCAAATTTACTTATTTATTAAGTTTCAGCAAGACTTGCATCGAATTTTCTGGCAAAATTGACAAGAAAGTGAAAGGAACTTTTGGTTTGCTAATACAGTTAGCTACTAATTAAGTAACAGCAACTTTTATCTACCCCCGCCCCAACGCCCTCACTAACTTCCGTCCTTCCATCCTTCCTGCCTTGGCTGACAATATGCAACTGCATAGACTTCTGCAATATTTTACAGTCAAGTTTGCTAAACCGTGAAGTATTTGAATACAAGATAAAGTTACAGTTACATGCCAAACATATTACTACATGTATGCTTGTATGTGTATGCGTATATACATGCATGCATTTACATAAATGCTGTGCGGAAATGTTGCCAACTTAAAGTGATTAAAAACTTTTGCTACGCCATCATTACGAATGCATTAAAATTCTAAAACAAGAAACTTAAATGCCAGCAACTCCCGAGCAATTGCACACTCACATTCACATGCACGCACACATATACAAACATACTGCTGTTGAGCAATATCTACAGAGAATTTCATACTTTTGAATAATTTAAGTTCTGGTATTTCTTTTATACAGGGTACCCAGCATTAAAGTAATCTATATTTTTACAACACTTTTCTCAGAGCCTTATGAAGTCTAGATTTGCAGTGGTTTGTGTGAGAAACAAGTTGTAAGTTCGGTCTCTCATCGTACTCACCTCAACGCGTATAGTCAGATTATACTCTTTTATGCTCTCGTAATCCAGCGGATGATTGACCTTTATGTCCGCCCAAGTGTCCCCATTGTCTGGCCGTTGCTGCAGGTAGAACGTGTGGAATTTGTTCGTTTGCGCCGTCGACCCCGGCATTAGGCGATAAAATACTGTCGGATTGCCTTCAATGCCAGAACTGCAGACGGTGGCGGCAGAGCAGAATAAAAGTGGCCGAAGAAGAAGAAGAGCATATGTTAGCAAAAGTTCATGTATATGAATAATATATGTATATAGTTGTAGTTATACTTAAGTGAGCGCCTGAGAAGCATGACAAACTTTATTTCAGCCAAAAAAGCGCTGTAAAATATTTGTCAGACTTCATCTCGACTTATGCTAATAGTACTAACATAATTTGAATAGCGAAAAAGAGTGTATGCTTTTTATAAGGCAAAAAAATGCTTTTAAAATTAGGAAAATATTTTGAAAGTATATACCCAGAAAATTGGTTTTGTTTATTACTATTTTGTAAAATCTTTTGAAAATTGAGCCAATATTGGCTGCCTTTGAAATTTTGTCAGTCAATAACACAAAAGAGTTATGTATCAAGTCAAGTTTAAGGCAAGCTTTACTAACACTTTATTTGAGGTTTAGCATAATGGCAGCAGCCTTTTCCTGAAACGGCTGACAAGGATTTTTTTATTGCACCGCTTGACAAATGGATTCAATAAAGTGCAACAACAACACATTTCGAAAAATTTACATGAATGTTTGCTGGAATAACTTATCTCTTTTTTATAAGTTCAAAGGCTCCTTCAAAATATTTTCATAATTTCAGACAGAAATAAACGATTTTTGATGTTTGAAATCTTAATAAAATATAACTATTTTTTAATGCTAAAATCAACAAAATATTTCTTTCAAAAATAAATTTTCTGTTTTTTTACTTGAACTTAAAGTAAAAGTTTGTTTTCTTTTTCTTGCGAAAAACTTGCAAAAATTTTAAGTAACAAACAACAGAAAAAGAACTGCACTTGTGGCACATGCGACATAGCAAAATACAAAAACAATTTATGACGCATTTGCTGCACGTGTGTGACTTTGCAAAAAAATGTGTGACGAAAGTGCGACAAAAAAACGGTACAATTCGAAAAGTGCACATACACTAAAAGTATGTTGCCTGTGCTTTTTTGCATAAAGAAAGTTGGTAAAAAAAACCGAAAAAATGAAATTTGGTTCAAAATCTAAGTGAAAGTGAGGGGCGGAGGCGGTTTGTGTGAGAAGGGAAGCGAATTTGCATGGCCTCAAAAAAACTAATTGCCATTTAAATATACACTGCGGTTGTGGGGTAGGGCGGGGCGGGGCAATGGTTTGAGTGATGTATGCATAATGACAAATAAATTGTAAGAATTTACTACCAACAGCAAAAAAAGTTGTCGAAAAAACGAATTGACAGCGCTGCCTTGTGACGTGGGCGCGCATGTCAGCTCAAAATTGCAGCGCTGTCGCAAGGGGGCAGGAGTATGCGCAAAGGCGGACAAGGAAGCGGATATTTTTTCTTTGTTATGGAAATAAATTTTGTTTTGGATTTGGAGTAAATTTTTTATGCGTGTGTGTGTGTGAAATGATTGCACGGAATGAAGGCGTGTTCTTTGTACATGAGGAATTTTGATTTTGATTAATTTTGCATAAAAAATTTCGTTGTTGTTGTTGTGTATTGTTAAACTTTCTTCCAAAAAAACTAAAAAGCGGAAATTTTTCATTGTGTTGTTTACTAATTATGCAAATTTTTGCTACCAATTGCTGGCTAATTTGTGTGTATGTGTGACTCAATTTATGCAACTGCAGTAGTGTGAGTACTTTGCTGATGATTTATGGCAAAATGTTTATGATTTCGTGTTGTTGCGTTTGCCAATGATGAAAAAGGGGTTTCATTTGAGATTCGCTAATAACGGCTGCTACTTTTTTGCACTTTATTGTTGGTACAGCATTACTCGCTTAACTGACATGGCATTAAATTTAAGTTCGCTCATAACACTCAACGAAAAATTTGTTTGCACTGAAAGCTCAAATTGAGTGAGTTTTTTGTTCTATAATTTTTTCATAGCGCATTTTGAGGCTGGCTCCGGAAACGCGTAAAAAGTGCAGGTCGCCTTTTGTTGCTTTAAGTATGAAAATATTATTAAGTCTATATAATTTATTTCCGCAGTTCTGCAGCACATAAATCGGCCTTTTATACGAGCTACTCGCATGCAATTTTGACGCATAAGACTTGGCCACCACAGGATTACAAAAGTAGTGAAGTTTCTTTTTCAGCATTAAAGTCAGAGAAATCTGTCATTGAAGTTAAAGAAATTATACCTTCAGATACTTTTTTTAAATTTGTTTTTGAGTGTAACTAAATAAACTGTTAATTGCGCCAAAAATAATTTACCAGCTTCGAATAAGCGAGCAACGCTGTACAGCTGCCTATTTTTTTTGTTTCCATTACCTTTCTCATAATAAATATCAATATTATATCAAGTGTGTGCCCTACCTTTGACAAATTCATTTAAAAATCGCTGTCAAACAACGCGTAAAAGTGTTGCCATCATAGAATTTTTTATGCTTCTTAATAATTATGCAATTTACCAGTCTAATTTTTGCACATAAATTATATTTTAATAACTAAAGAAACCACCTCAATCCTATTTTAGCTGAAAATAGCGAATGCTCCCTGCATTGTTAGTGTGAAATATTTGAAAGTTAAATAAAATATTGTTCACATACAATTTAGTGAACAACAGAAATGCAACTCACAGCATAATTGTGGCAACTCTGCACACTGCGAAGAAGAGCAAAGGATGCTAATACCTTTTGCTAGTGTGCTTCTAATATTTTACACTGCGGTTGTTCTGCACAATGGCAGCATTTTAGGATTTTTCCATTTTCCATCCAGCCCGAGCAAATGCTCGAAGAACTGCATACATACACACAAACATTTTGAAAAAAGAAGAAGCTGTGACCTGACTCACTTTAAACACAATAGGCACATATATGTAGAAGTGCATGTGCCTGTGCAAGTGCGGGTGCCAATGTGCAGTAGTATTTGTAGCTGCAATATATCATCACTTGAGTGTGCATTAAAAACTCTTTGTCTATTTGTATTGTAAACGTTTTAGATTTAGTGTGCCTGAAAGGCTTGCAGCTGCCAAGATTTGTGCTAGCATAGTAGCAAAAAGCATGAAAAAATATTATAACAACTTTTGCTAGTAAATAGCAAATAGTATTGAGTTGGAAAGTGCATGCTAAGGCAGCACTTTACATAAGCTCGAAATCGCTACAAGAAAAGCTTGCATTTTTAAAAAATTTCAAGCAGCTACACTCACTCGCCACTTTGGAGGCGAAATCCCGGCAGCAATCATTTTCGTTAAGTAACCAAATTGGGTTTTCGGCAAATTTGCTCTGAAATTTTTACACAGCTGTGGCGAATACACAATTCCCTGCGGTAGAACGCTGCAGCACACACCCACACAGCGGAATTACCACCACAACCGAAGTGGAAGCAAGAAAAAGCTTTTCAACTTGTTCTCAACGCTGTTGAACAAGCATGTAAATTGCAAGCGTGCGAACGAGCGAATGCAATAGAAATAATTTAAAATGACACAAAATGCATTAAACCGAGAGAATGCATGTTTGCAGAAGGGGGAAGGGGGAAGGGGCTGAGTCGGTGGCCTTGTGGCAGAACCAACACTTGCTACAGCAACAATGCTCAAGCACCTTTAGCTGTGTACACATGCAACGACATGCACACACACACACTAACAATATATGTGTGTGCCAGTGTGCGGGTGTTATGTTCTGTTGTTGTTGTCGGCATAATAGTCCTAATGTGCCACAGTATCCACTCACAGCGAGCAGCACACACACACGCACACATCTATGCACACAAACAATGCAGGAAATTGCACTTCCCGGCAAAGTGAAAGCAAACAAAGATCAACAACAAAAAAAGTCCGTATGAAACACTGTAAAATAAATTGTAAAGAAATATTATCGCGATAAAGTGCACGCGTTCGTAGCTCAAAATTGCATTCCACGCTGCCGCGCTGCTTCTCCTTCCTACAGGCAGATGTAGCTCTCCCACTCGCTCATAAACTAAAGTAAAACTTTCGTGTGCGCTCGCTATTCCAAGCTTATTGCGCACCCATAAGCTTGCTGGCGTGTTCTGCGCCAACATATAAAATGTCTGTCCCGCCTGTGGGTAGCTTGCTCTGTCTGCCGAGCTGTGCTCTTCCACCTGTCGCGTTTGCATTCATTATTCTGCTCAACAACAGCAATTGCGACATTATCGTAAACACAACACGTAACCTCACTTTTCAGTTGCTGCCTTAGCTGCGTAAGCTTCTTTTACGTACGCACAGCAACGCATAATCTACTACGTAGTAGCTAGTTTTACGTTTTCTCTTAGCATACATTGAGGAACTTACATATCTGCTTTTAAATACATAATAAATATAAATATGTGCGTACAGAGTGCTGGGAAAAGTTAACTGCATAACTGTTAATATAATAAATTCAATATTTATAAAAGAAAGTAAGAAAAAACCAAGGAAAGTGCAGTTGCGTTTCTTAGTGATGTACACTGAACGTAGGGCTCATTTTTAAGCAGGCAGATCTTTATTAATGTTTCGATGATTGAAATAACTGTACTTTTATCAAAATTCTAAAGCTGCTAGATAAGACTTGATGTGAAAAAAAATATAAGTTATATTCACACCTCCGTGCTAATATTACCACTCAGTGAAACGGTACGAAATGTTGGCAAGTATTTGTTAACCCCAAAAATGACAATTCGCATTCTTATCGTTATTTTCAAAACCTCACCAGCAGCCACGTATATCTTATTCTAACATTTTAGAATTGTTATAGTTTTATGGTATTTTCAATAGCTGTTTCTTCCCACGACTGGAAGCGTGCTGGGGTTTTCTGATCTCTTCTGATTTGCTGGCATTTTGCCATAAAATAGTAATACGATATAAAAAAACCGTGACCGCCAAAAGAATGTGTACATTGTGAAATAAGTTTGTCTTTTGCAAAAATAATTGAAGAATGTAAATAGCTTCCAACTGAGTGTTTCTACTGTAGGCGAAACATGTCCACCTTACATCAATAAAAATAGAAAATTAACCGAAAAATACTCTGCGACTTAAAAAAAACCCTGCTTTCATTACTTTACACAGTAATTTACGCCTTTAGGTATGCAAGGTGCAGAGAAATGTACATAATAACAAATAAAATCTGCCGAAAAACTATTCAAAAACAGGTTAACAGCCAGTTTCAATAAACAGGTCCTTAAAAGCGTTGCCTAGAAGTATGCTCTATTTAAACGTAAGAGCTTAAGCGCTGAAAGTCAATTAACCTGTTGTTCAGTGTACATACATACAAGTGCATTTCTACCACCTACACTCACATTAAAAAGTGCCTTATTTTGTAAATAGGTAAATATTTGTACGTGCAAGCATTTTTGTCGTTTTTTTTATGAAAATACGTCAACTCAAATTCCGCTCTGCATCGGCGTGAGCAAGAAATGCGCAAATCGCAGCAACTGGGCAGCGTATTGTACGTGTCGCATTTAACACCACCCGAGGGAGGGGACAACTCTTAATTTGCGCACTTTTTGCTCACGCAGACAGAGACCAAATTAAAAAACTTTCCGACCACATCGGATGCCAGTCTTTTTGGCCCCTTTTGTTGCGCTTTGCCACGTGCAAATTCGCTGCTTGTTTTAAGCTAATTAAGCTCACTGTCAACTAAAGCTACTCGTACTCGTGATGTGCAAAAAGTGCGGGGGCGGGTGAGTGGCGGGGCGGGGCCGTACAAATAACAGGTGTCATTAGTGCCAGCAGCACTGCAGCGACTACAGTGCAAGTTTGTGATTGGGCAGTGTTGATAACGAAAAAAATTGTGCAATTTCTGCGGGTCCAAGCGCATTTCTAAGGATGAGAACACAAAAAAACTGTAAATGGTGCAGTGTAAGTTGTGCCCATGAATAAAGTGAGTGCTGCAGGTGAATTCTGTTGGGAGTATAATGAGATTGGTGGTAGGATAACTGGGCGATCAGGTAAAGTAGCTTATCGCGAGATTAACCGGAAGTGAGATTTAACATTTCCAGTATACTCAAAGGCTGAGGTTTGCTAAAAACTCTAGCCTTCTAAGACATCACATCACAGAAAATCTTATCCAATATGAAACTCGTCTTAAGAGCAATAAAAGTATACGCATACATTTCAAAGCAAAATTTGTCGGAGTAAGTTTATATTTTATAACAAAAGCATGTGACTTCAAAGTTTCTGTTTATCTATTGTAAGATTACTCAAAACTAAAAGTTCTGCAGTTGATTCCAGATAAAATCTTGTTTTTCTTCGTTAGGTTTTTTTAAAATAAGCCACTTTACCATTCTGCCTGAGGTATATGTATATTAGTGCTGTGCAGAGTTTACAAACTGTCTCTTTATGTCCTTTTAACAAACAGCCTAAAAATATGCTTTAAAAGAACATAAATGATGTAGCAATAAGCTACTAGAAACATGTTTTTAGTATCTGTAAAGCAAATTTTATGTTGGAATTTAGCTTTCAAGCTGTTGGTATTTGATTGAAATGTATTTTATTTCAAACTGATACCGAAAAAGTTTAAGTGAACTGCTTAAAAATTTAATAATAAAATGCATTTCTCTATCGAATGTCAGAATACTTTTAGATGTTTGAATTGTAAAAGGACTTTTAAATCACTTGCCAATTTGTAAACTCTGCTTGAAAGGATTTTGGGTCTTTGGAATTTTTTCTATTTACATTTGGAATTTTTAAAGGATTTCCTTTTTTGCCAGGATACAGTGCAATTTAACACAAGAACAACATTCATAAAACAATTTTACAACATAGCGTCACAAATTTAAAGATTTATTACGAACTAAACATCACACAGTTGAATGAAAAAAGAAAACTTAAAATAACTAAATATAAACTAAACTAAATTAAATGCATATGCTTTCAGATTCAATTTAATACTGTCGCATTATAATGTAAAATAGGAATATGCAAACTTTTAATAGCATATTGTAAATATATTGTAAAAATATGAAATGAAAAGAAGTGCTCATTGGAGCTACCGCTAACATGAAAAAAAATACATATTTGGCTATTTGGCAACAGACCTGGCTTTGATCGAGACGACTTTGCCGCCAACTGGCATATTTTCCTTCACATAGATCGGCCCGTAAACGGTATGATCCCAAACGGGCGGATTATTGGCGCGATCGACAACATCGATTTGCACCTCAACGGTACGCGAAAGCGGCGGGTAGCCCTTGTCTTGAGCCATCGCTTCTAATTTGTACGTTTCACGCTGTGCATTTTTGCATTGGTGTGTTTGTTTTACGGTTTTTACGAAATTCAAAAATGGTTTTCGTTTTCAGTTTTGTGTTGTTTTTGTTGTATTTTTTGGTTTGCATTTCAAAATCAAGCGTTGCAAAAATACGTAACACACAAGTTTGTGGCGATTGTTTATCGAAATGAATGAAGGGGGGAAAAAGCAAAAAACAAAATTATTTTTATTTTTTGTTGTTGTTGTTGTTGTTATACATTATACGTCAAACAGAAATGTATTAATTTCTGCATAAGTATGTCAAAATTGAAAGAAAAACTTTAAAACTGTATAAATGAAATAAGCAAAGCTAACACCAACACCAGTGAAGTTGGAACTGAAGGGGGAAAAATACCTAAGCTACTTGCAAAAAATGTATGCCCTCTCATTCGTTGGTCTTTCTGCACACACAAGAAAGTATGTGCCGCTGTCTTCTTTGAAACTATACAACTAGATAAATAAAAAATTTTGTAAAAAAGTTTTTTGAAAAATCAAAAATTCTATTAAAACACTTTAGAGTAGAAAAAATGTTACTTTGGGCAGTGCAAATTATTTCATATACGCTGCTGTTTAAGTCTCGATCCTAGCCGTGTGTTTTTAACTGTTTCAAAAAAATAAAATTTTTATTGCTTAAAAATTTATAGCAATTGTAGCAAACTACAAATGCAAGCAACTCACATTTCGATTTTATTACAAATCAAAATAACTGAACACCAAAGCAAAATTTCTGAAATTTTGTAATTATTATTTTTGTGTAGCAGTAAGCAATTAAAATCAAATTAAATTATACGATTTATTAAAATTTTTAGCTTACATGAAATTGAAACCTTAGCATGTACGCAATTAAAAGAACATTTGCTAATCGAAACGAAAATCAAAACAAATACAAAAGTAGTGGGATTTGTGCATATACTTTGATTAGAATAATTTATATTTGAATAGCATATTATTTTGGTTATATAGTATAATTTACAAGATCTATCTATCTTTTGCTCGTTTTTTTTGCAATTGTTTTTTAACATTTTTATTGTTGTTTTCTCAGTTTTTGGCAATTACCTGTTGCTTAGTTCCCGAAGCGAGAAGCTTAAATGAACACACCTGTAACCTCAAACACTTGTAAAACCCAACACCGCTGCGCGAACTAAAGTGTAAAGGCGCCCCACATTTGCAAGAAGAGGGCGAATTCGGCACACTTTCGAATAAACATTCCGCCAATTTATTGCTAGTTTCGAATTTTCTTAAAATCGAATTTTTGACAATGGCTTAATTTTTGGGACCTCGTAGCCGCTTCTTGCTGCTGCGCTCATGATTTGTCATATGTATATGTATATCTATATTGTATATCTCTCAGTGTATGCAATGTGAGCGCAGTCTTTGCAAATCGAATATTTTAAGGGATTCAATCAAGATTCACGTTTTCACTGTAGGACCTTGTATGAGGGGCGGGCGGGGACCAAATCCAATTTGAAAGTGAATGTAGGAATTGGTCAATGGATAATGTTCAACTTCAAAGTCAAAATCCAAAAAGCTGCATTGTGAATGCGACGCGCAATTCACAATGGCCGTACAAAAATACCGTTAGCGCGCGAAAAAATTCCTTTGTTGACTTAGCTTAGCTTAGTTCTAAGTGAGCGCTGAAAAGTGTCAAGTCACCAACACCACCAAACTACACCATGCAAGCGCGCTGGTGTGGCCTGCTTTTAGGCGCCAATGCCAGCAAAATCCTGGCACAACGGGAAGTCACAAAAAAATTTCCCATTGTGCCGTTAGCAAAAAGCTTCAAAAACGCTTACGATATGCGATGTTTTTTAAGACTATGTTTTCTCTTAAATAGTAGTAGTAGTAGAAAGAGCGTATACGAGATACAAAAGTTTGTAGCAGTGTGTAAGATGGAAAGTTAGTAGTATACATAACGTAAGCTCTTTAGACGTTTGCACGTAAACGTTATGTTATTTTGTTAGCGTAGACGTAAGATAAATGTTAGCTGTTATTTGTTATGTTATGTGTGGCTGCTATGTTTGGTTATGTTGGCATACAAACCTGGCCTTAACCGATGTTACAACCGTACCCACAGTGACATTTTCTCGTATGTATATTGGACCGTAAACGCTCTTGTCCCAAATCGGTGGCTTATTGTTTCTATCGACGACATCTAATTCAACATCGACGTCCGCATAGGATGGCGGTTCACCTCTATCCGAGGCGCGCACCCGCAGACGATAACGGTCACGCTGTGCCACATTATACATAATAACGTAATGTTAAGCAATGGCACATTGTATTATGGTTGTTGTTGTATGTTAACGGTTTGACAGAACGTTATGCATTGGCGTGTAAGTGTAACGAGTCACGTGGCAGCCAAAAGGGTTTGTGTATGGCATAAATGTTTAGAGTTAACGTTACGTTAAGTTGATTTGCGTGAATACGGGCGCGTAGCGAAAAACGCAGCGAAACGTTTGCGTTTTTTTATTCAAAATCGTAATGAAAATACATAAAGAATAAAATTAATATAGTAAAATTGAAATTAAATAAAAGAGAAGAAATCCAAAAAAAGTAAACAGGCGCTAAATACACAACGGAGTTAAGTGAGGAGTGGGTTTGAGGTAGTAGTAGGAAAGAAGATTTGGTTTTGGGGTTAGTATTCAAAGCGATTTGATTCCTAATTTGTCTGAAATATTTGAGAAAAATTTGCTGATTGTGTATAAAAAGAGATTAATGCTGAATAGAGTTGGCCGGAAAGTAATATTTTGCAGGTACTCGTATACAAATTTCGGCACACTGAGCTCAGAAAGTTGGGAAACTCATGCTCCTCGTATCCTCAAGTTTGAGAGCGAGAGCAACTTTGCCATTATTTTTAGTTGTGTCAATTTCAGCAAACTTCAGCAATGAGTTGGGAATATATGTATGCTCTCATTCAAATTCTCATCGTAAGGAAGCTATAGATTGCCAGGAATTCTTCTATATCTTGAAAACTAATAATAATAAATGGAAATGTCCAAGCTGTTAGTTTTTTTGGGAATCCATTGGCACTATAATTAGCTCAGCGGCATTAAGTAAGCATTAGATACAATAGCGAAACTGGCTACGAACAAATTATATGCGATTTTCGGCTAGCGCTGCTCTTGGAAGGATTGCATTGAGAAGCAGGGAAGCCATATTTTTCGGTTCATTTGAAAAGCTTTACGCACGGAGCATACAACATGAAGACAATGCACTGTGTACCAGTTTGATTTACTTACGGGCGGATAGCAACCCTGTGTGGTAGTTGTGGAAACGGAAGTGGTATTCATTTTGTATGTTTCATATGAAATAAAGAAATGTTTTCGTGTTTAATTACAAACTGCCTGCCATTGGCTTATTTTCTTATGTTAGAACAAACTGAAGAAATTAAATAAATTTTTTGTTTTGTAAATAATTTTCAAAAGGTGCAGTAAACAGAAGAAAATACACATAAAACGCGTCTAAACTGAGCTCGTCTATTAGGTATCAAATTATGCGCCCTCTTCTAGCGCGCTGTCTTTATTCTTTGTGTGCTTTGTAAAAAATATTTCAAAAAATGTTGAGACCTTCAAAAATTCAGCTTAGTCTCAGCAAAAATTGCATATGATTTTTTTATAAAAAATTTTTGGTTGGGCAGGAATTTAAATGGATTTTTGGATGTTAAAGCTTGGGATTTGCACGCAGGATGTTTTGTTTTGTTAAATATATATCAAAATATTTCAAATAATACGAACTTGAAACAATAATATGCATGAGCAAAAATCAATTCACAAGCATACTCAACAAATAAATAGATGGTTAATTTAAAATGCTGTAAAATGCCATCATTATTAGACAAAAATCGCTTGAAACGATGCTCAAAAATGCCAGTGATCGTTTTGCGTTGGTTTACCATTTAAGGCTCAGTTAGTGATGCCGTATCGTATTTATTCGTATCGCAGACAAAACCTGTTTTACCCGAGCTCTATACATGCTTTCGCTCTTGACGTATTTATTCGGATCGTAACGCAGAAATTCTAATAGAAATAGGTCTCTCACAGACATTTACGATACGAATAAATACGATACGTCATCACTAACTGAGTCTTTAACATTTTGTCGAAATGTGTCGGTGTGTATATATTTTTCAATAGCTGCAGCACTAATTGCCAACTTTTTTTGATGCAACTGAAAATGTCACTGTTTGTGTGAAAGTGTTAAAGCTTCTTTTCAGCGGATTTTAGATTGGCGCTGTTGGTTTATTTGTTAGTAAGTCTAATCTAAATGCCCTTTCACAATTTTTTGCGCATAGTTTAGAGCATGCCAAAACCTTTTAGCTGTTATTTTGTTGTTGTTGCTTTTTTTGGGCAAAATTGCAGACCCCTCCACCAGTTTGCGTAAGCTTAAAAAATGTTAAAAATCAATTCTATGCACTTTTCCGCATATTTACAGCCAATTCGTTCGTTTGTTTCGAACATACTTTTGTGGGGTTGTTTTTTTTTATAGTTTTTATAGTTTATGCTATAAACTAAACAAAAATGTAAAATATAACGAAATTCAAAGTTTACATTTTCAAAATTAACCGTTGTTAGTATTCGACCAATTTGTGTAGCTGTTTATTTGCTTTCTCAGTTGATTTCAAAAAATTTGCACTGCTTACATTTACATGTCCTACTCTTACGCTTTAGCGCCTAAAATCTTACTAAAGAAAATAAAACTTTATTAAATTTCCGTTTTCGAAAATCAAAGCTTAACTTACTAAACTATTTTTAAGTTACAATTCAACTGAAAAAGGTGCATTTAATTAACGCAAAAACTCAAACAGTTTATAGTTGAAATAAAGAATTCGTTTTTCTAATCGCCAAAAGCCGCAATTCTTCATAAAAATTATAAAGATCAATGTAAATATACGCGCCTAGCCTCAAGACCTAAACGGGACATCCATCTTTGGCTTTACGCACACACTCATACACGCTTGATTCTACAAGGTAGCGTTGTTGCTTTTGTTAGAGGAAATCACATGCACACTCCTCGCTTGAGTTAGCCACAGTTCAGGGAACTCAGTTTAACTCAATGCATTTGGTTAGTAATTTCAACTAAATAGTTTAAATGTTAATATAAAAACTCTACACAAATGGAGGGTTAGTATAAAGAGTGGCTTTCTTCTTTGCCTTTAGCTAGAATTAACACAAAAACCAACTCAAGAAAAATCAAAACAAAGATTTCCAAAAACAAAAACATTTTGTTCATGTAACAGCAGAATTCTGGCAAGCGAACACTTACGTCAAGCGGCTTCTTCAGCACAATCCAACCCGATTCGGCCTGTATGTCGAAATACTCCAGATCGTTGGGATTGAAGGGCGCACTCAGACTGTATACAATGGCGCCATTGTTGTCCGCATCCTCATCGGAAGCGGATACGCGCAGTATGTTGGTGCCGATGCTTGCATCCTGCTTAACATTCTCCACATATTTCTGGCAGGAAAGAAGAAGAGAGTGTAAGTTAAGAAAATTAATTGCTTGAAAGAGAGAAAAGCGCGCTTCTACCTGTCGATCGAACAGTGGCGGATTGTCATTGACATCTGTTATCTCCACTGTGAAGGAACAGACACCTTCCAGACTGGGTTCGCCTTGATCGGTTGCTTTCACGGTGACTGATACGAATTTGCCATCGTCACCCTCACGATCGAACACTTTATTGGTGGACACCTCACCGGTCTCTTCGTCAACGGTGAATTTGGTGCCTTTCTGATTCGGCTGCTGCACTATGGAGTATTTGACCTGAGAAGATACAAAAAATGTATGTGATAGATTGATAAAGAAGTAATATATATGGCAGTATTGCTAGATCGTACGACTTGTTGGTAAACGTTATGTTATATGGCAAGTGAAGAGTTCAGTGATTTCTTGCGAAAGATCTCTCAATCCTCTCAGATATTTGTATTATTTCTGATCGAGATACAAGTAGCCTTCAAATTATATCAACGTCGCCGGTATCTTTTAAATACGAAATATAACTAAACAAAATTTCACTTGTAGGGCCAGCAAACTCTTATAGTCCCATTAGTTATGATTTAGGAATAACTTAACTTAGTTAAGTTTCCGTAGAAACTTAGGAGCTGTTACTCATGACTTTGAAATCAGCTGTTTTTGTGTTGATAGTTGAATTAATTTTTGAAAGTGCAGAACAAAATTCTTTCATTTAATTGAAATGCTGTCTAAACTAAAATTGTGCACAATGTTCTTGAGCTTTCTCAAGATGTATAAAATATATTAAACACGACAACAGCAGCTAATTCGCTATTTGAATGTAGCAAAATTATAAGCTGCTCGTCGTCCATATTCACATGTTTTGACATTTTGGTTACGAATGAAAGTAAGGTTGCCATTGCGGTCCACTCAATTGAAAACGCAAGAATTATATTTGGTTTTGTGATGGAAATATGACTTTATGGAATTGGCGAAAAATTACTTTAAATTTTAAAAGTTATTTTGTCTGATACAGCGTTATTTTTCACGTTTTATATCAAAGTTTTCAATCGAAATTATTTCAAGTCTGAAAAATATTGCACTGGCAATGCTGATTCTGTAGAGCAATCCGCTCACGCTCTCTTTTGACTTAACGACTTAACATAGAAACCTGAAACTTGCTGTTCTCTATTTCTAGTTCTATTTCCTATTTCATGAGTAACAGCATGTACACAGTTTCCGTATGGCAGGTTGGCTTAAGTCAAGTTAAGTTATTCCTAAATCATAACTAATGGGACTATTAGCTTATTAAAGTGTCATTGTCAACTTCCTCATCATCTCCATAGAGACACTTTCTGCACAACTATCGCCACATTTTGCAACTTAATTTCTGAGCAGAGTACAACTTTAGTAGCTTCATTAAAGTTTTAATTAAATATCATTTTCCAAGTGTAAATGACACTTGATGAAGTGTATGAAACTTGGGTCTTATGTTCGTTTTCATGACAGCACCAGGCAGCAGCAGTCCACAAAAACTTGTGGTTCATTAGAGACAGAGCACACTCAAACTAAATACGGCTGCGTATATGTACATATGTATTTACGTATTTATGAATTGTAGAAATTGTGAGGCACTCACATTAGTTGAAAGTGCCCAGTGCCAAATGAGCATAATTAAAGATAATTAAAACATGTGAGCTGCAGAATTAACTTGTAAGCTGTTAATTAGCTAAAGCGTGCAAGTAAGTATGAGGACATGATTAGATGTCGAGTTAAAATTTGAGCAAACGGGAAAATGCTTTCACATATGTTTGCTTGATATACGCCATAGGTCAGAGCTAGTTATTTTTTCACTTGCATCCTTACACTAAGGGCCAGTTTCACAGTGGATGTTTAAACTCTGATTGCAGTTTAAATAGGGAATTTCAGTTTCACAGTTGGAAGTTAAACACGATTTAAATAGCCGATTGTGGATATTTAAGTATGGCACAGAGTTGCAATCGAAAACAAATAAACAGCTGATTTCGGACGAGCAAGCAAGCTGCGTCGACAATTTTGCAATTTATAAGAGATCAAATTAAACATAAAACTGCATGGTATAGCACATATAAATGATTCCGTAGTATTATAAAGGATATAAACTGTGGATTCTTTGCACAATATCCAATAATTCACTTCTTTCGGCCGACGAAAAATTTTTAGCTCGCGCTGCCTCCATAATTGAACATATGTTTTTGGCAAGTTGTGTCAACCTTCAATTGTCAAATATTCGAAGTTGCCATTCATTATTCCGTATTTAAATAAATGCACTGTGAAACTCAAGAAAATTTAAACTAGATTTAAACTCAATTCGCAAATTAGATTTAAACATCTACTGTGAAACTGGCCCTAAGTGACCGAGAGTAACACATACATTCGTATTGTATTTAAGCCGCAATGATCCCTCATATTGAGAAACATCCTATTTTGAATTAAAAGTTGAGATTTATGTCTATGTGCAATATAGTGTAGCAAAAGCTGATCTAAACTACAAGCTAGCTCAAAGGCAGAATATATTAAATGGAACATCAACCAAAATTTATTTGAATCTTTATTAACATTTTGTTATTATATGCCAATTGTAAGATAAACTTACATTTGCCTTACAGAGGTGCTAAAAAAATACAAAAAATATAGTATACTCCTCTTCTAGACCTAAAGTTCGAATTCATGAACTCTTGCTTTAAATTTTTAACTTTAAATATACTCTAGTTAGACTTATATACGGAAGAAAAACAAGTAAATTTATATGAAATATTTAGAAAAAATCCTTGGATTTAAATGTTGGATCTCAAAACTCCTGATATTACAAAAACCTGTCGAGATTGACAGCCCTAATGTGTAGTGAAAAACAACGGATAATAATATAAATAATACCCGCTTATTTAAAATCGCTGCCAGCATGTGCGACTATGGACAGGAGTTGCTAATGAGGCATTTATATTTGTGTGTGTGTGTGTTGTTTGGACGCAAGCGTTGGTTGAATGTAATTAAGGTAGCATATTTAATTTCAGCGTTGTGGGCGTAATGCAAACATTCCTAAAATTTCAATATGAATAATTTGAAATTTTTGAGCATTCTGTGCATGTTTCCAACGCTTCCGGTGTTCTTCCTCTCTCTCTCTCTCTTACAGTTCTTCGTTTCAGAATTTTCGCGAAGAATGCCACAACAAATCTCACATTAACGCTTCTCAGTTTGCCATGCGAGCTTCTGCTTCCACTCACCTGTCCATTGACACCCTTGTCCTCATCTAAGGCAACCACTTTTATTACGGGACTGCCATTGGGCGCGCCCTCCTCCACTTTGGGATAGTATGTGCCGCAGTCCTTGAACATCGGCTTGTTGTCATTCACATCCGTAATGAAGACGACCACAACTGCCGTGGAGGTATGAATCGTTTGATCGCCATTCGCGCAACACGAGCCATCGTCCAAGGCCGTCACATTCAGCTCATACTTGTCGCGATCCAACGTGATGGCCTTGTTGTGCAGCCGTATCACGCCAGTAATGTCCTCAATTACGAACTGGCCCGACGACGTGCCGCCGCCCACAAAGCCGAAACGCACATTGTCGCCGTCCTTGTCGGAGGCGACCACAGTGGTCACCAGCGTATTCGGTCCGGCGTTCTCATCCACATTTGGCGTGTACACTTGCTGCGAGAACTTCGGCTCTTCGTCGTTCTTGTTCTTGGTGTAGATGCGCACAGTGGCAGCGCCCGATTTGGAGGGTTCTCCCTTGTCCTTGGCAGTGACTATGAACTCGTAGTAGGCATTGTTGTTGTCCGCATCTAGTTGCTTGTTATTCACAATAATGCCATTCGAGTCCACGGCGAAGTGATCATCCGAAACGAGGTATTCGATTTCCGCATTGGCGCCCGAATCAGAGTCCATAGCCTTGACGCGCAGTATGCTCGTACCCAGCGGTATGTCTTCATCGACGTTGTGCGCCTGGTAGTCTGGCAGCTCGAACTTTGGAGCATTGTCATTGACATCGGTGACGCGTATGGTGAGCTGTCAGAGCGAGACAAAAAATTAAGACGGTGAGCGAAATGTATAACTATACTATTATTATTTTTTTGTGTTTCCATACCTCAACCGACGTGGAGAAGCCGCCTGAATCCTCGGTGGCTGTGACTATCAACGAATAGACGTGCGGCTGTCGCAAGTCTTCAAAATCCAATTCTTTCGCCAACTTCACAATACCCGAGGACGGTCCGATGTTGAAGGTGCCCGCACCTTGTCCTTGCGCCTTCAGTGTGTAGCGTATCTCACGATCCGCAAAGGATTTCGCCTTAACCGAAATTATGCTGCAAAAACGAAGAGAAAGTAGAAGTTAAAATCGCTTCAGGATGGGCTTGGGGGGGCATGTCAAAAGCAAAGCATCAGCGCAGAGGTAGTTCAATATTTTATTGCTTGTTGCTGTGCTGCTTGTGCTTGCTGTTGCTACTGCTCTTGCACTCTTGTTGTTGTTCTATGAAATTATCGTTCCACAAAGGAGGCAGCTCGACTTGCAGAATTTCAATGAGCTTTTCTTTTATGCCTTTGATTGTATGTTTGTGTGATTTGTTTGTTATGTGATTTGAATATTTGGGCCTGTGGCAAGGACATTTTTCGTTTTTCTTTTTATGCAATACTTGCAAATATGCTTGGGCTTTGAACTTAATTTCTAACAATGTAGACAGCTTTTAGTATTCACATTGCTTTTTTATGCGCATTCAAAAAAGCTATAAAATGCATTTTTTTTTAAATACAAAATTGAAAGTGTTGATTAAACGTAAAAGTTTACTTAGATTGCATTTTTAATTTTTGACGCATCAAATGGTAAAAATTTCTCTTGTAGTGCCAGTTTTTACTTTTTGCAAGCAGCAAACAATTAAAAATATAGGTACCTACTACACAAACGATAAAAAATCTATTTTCTAGCAAAACACGAAATTCACAGCTGATAAAAGGTAAAAGTAAAATTATTTTCTACTCGAATTTCGGCTTCCATAAAGATTATGCCGAAAGAAAGCTTTAAAGGATAATTAGTGGAATCTTAAATAGACGTAGCTGCAATGTAAGCTCTTGCTTCTGTCTTTCCTTTTTCCATTTCAATAGAATTTAAATATTTTGGTTCGCTCTTCTTCTTCTTGTTTCTTTTCAGGTTACAATTGCAACGCATAGTAAAAATATACTAAGTGTTGCATTTTTGAAACCATTTTGCAATTGCATCTCTGTATATTTTGTTAGAGTAGCTAAAAATATTTACTAGAGTATTGCAAATGCAACGACGCAAGAGCATTTACACAAGATTGTGAATAATTGAACAACGCTCGCATTGCTTTGCTCGCTTGCAGCTCAAATCCACACTTACTCTGAGTCCTTTTTCTGATTCTCCGGTATCTCCGCCTCATAGCTGGGCATATAGAATTGTGGCGCTCGCTTGCCGCCGACAATCGACAAACGCTCCTCGGGCGTGCTCTGATAGCGGCGATCGTCCACCTTGCCATTCTGATCCTCCGCCTTCACGTACAGCACATACTCCATGTCCAGCTGAAAGAGATCGGTGCCGCGTGTGCGCACCACGCCCGAACGCTCGTCCACCTCGAAGCGGCCGCCAGTGCGATCGCGCACAATGAAGTAGTGTATGTTGTGATCGGTGTCGGGATCGCGCGCCTGCAGCGTAAAGACGGGCGTATTGGGAGGCGCGTTCAGCTGCACCACCGCCTGCATGGGCAATGGCCGATTGATGAAGTAGGGCGGCTCGTCGTTCACATCCTTGACGTGTATGATGACGCGCTGATTGTCGGTGTACTTTAGTCCAGCTGTAAAGAAAAGAAGCGGAAAATAAATATTTTATTTTTTTTTAAATTTAATAATAATGAATGTAGGTATATGTGTTTCTTTTCGACCTGTTCTATAATTCTGGCTCAAGGTCTTTTAATAATCAAAAACTAGATTTCAACTATTGTTATTTTGGTCCCATATTTCGACATTCTTTGGATGTCATCTTCAGGGACTGGGACAGGGACTTTAATAATAATTTTTTCATTGCAAAATTTAAGCTTTCATAGTGCCTGCAGCATAAATGCAAAAAAGGTAACCCTACGCGCTTATATTTTGAAAAGCGCTCTTCATGTTGGACGCATAAGGACTTTCGTGCTGAGCTGTTTTGTGGCTGCCTCCGCCGAGATAACATATGCAAATAAGCATGAACCCGAAAGCAAGCTCTTATCCCCAGACAATTTCACATTTTCAAACATTGAGCCAGGATAATAAGCATTTCATGCACACGCATGCTTATATAAATATAGAATATATATTTTAATGTATGTAGTTGTGTGTGCATGTGAAATTGTGTGGCGTTCACAATCAGTTGAAGAGCGCCCCTTTGTGCATTTCATTTGCAGCGGATAATCCCTGGGAAATGTTGGCATTTCATTTTAAATTGTTTTTAAAAAATATTTTATTTTATTTATGAGCATTCTTTAAAGAAAATGTGAAAGCAATTTGGTATGCTGAAACCATGAATTAAAGGCATGCGCCTTGCTCAAACTTTAGGCTTATATTTCAACTAATTAATGCGCACTTTTACTAGCAGTTGGCAATGAAGAGCTGCTGCTGCCAATGGTTCTGCAAAGGAGCAAGTGAAATTCGAGCGGCTAGCATTACTAGCATTAAAATGCAATGAATTGGAAAAACAGTCAGTTCCCAACCCAGTCATGCCGATGCCTTACAATGCGCTGCTAGCTCAACTATTGCCACGAGTATTAGCAAAAAGGATATGCACGCTACAATGTCAATGCTATTTATGACACTGCCTGTGTGTGTGTCTGCATGTAATTATGTGTGTCTCAAGTGTAATACCCAAACGAAAAAAAAAGCGAAAAGAGAATCAATAACTTTTCCTTCGTAAGCTGCAAAGGAGGTCCTTGTTTACAGCGAAGCAGCAGCAGGCATACTCCACCAGTGTCTGGCTCATGCCGTGGCAGACGCTTTACTTTGTAGCAATGGCTGCCACTAAGTGCGAGTTGCAGTGGTGTATGTGTGACATTAAATTCTTGTTGCTTGCTACAGCAACAGCCGCCCGCTGAGGTCCTTTGGCTGAAATTTTACTTGCTGTGGCACAGCAATTTCAGCTGCTGTTGCACACTGCCAGCTTGCTATGTTTTTGCAACAAACACTTTGTTGTTGTTGTTGCTGCTTTGTTGCAGCACATACTTTGTTGTTGTGGTTGTTGCTTTTGCTTTGTTGCAACAAACAAAGCACGTCCTGCCCCAGCGAGTTGTAGTTGAAAGACATTCGCAATTAGTTGTTTCCTTGCAGGTGTTGAAATATGGCGCCTGCCACGCCCACTGAACAACAGCAGCAGCAACAGCAAAAGGCGCCTCTTGTGTAAGCATATGCAAAAAGTTTTAGCCTGCAGCTGAAGCCATATGCCAAAGGCAGGACAAACACAGCGAGCCTGCAGCAGCGCCGCACATAAAACACACGCACACACTCAAGCAAATACGAACGCAGGCGAAAAAGTACTTTACAAAATAACAAAATTGCCATCTTTTAATTCTCTTTTGTGTTTGACTTTGTCGGCTTGTTTACAATTCGCTGCTACTGCCACTGGCGCTGACGCTGAGCAACGCCCGGAAACGGAATGTTGCAGCATATCCTCGGCAAGGCAAGGATTTCCTTTGCTGCTGCAGCTGTACGCATTTGTGTGCATTTGTATGTGTCTGTGTGTTGTTGTTGCAAATGCAAATGGCAGAAATATTCACTGTTTATGCGCTTTCCTTTTGGCTTTTGAGCATTAGCAAGGCTACTCACTCGCTGCTTTGTCCATTGCATCAGCTGACGCGGTCGGCTTTACTAGCCTTGGCAGAACTGCTTTTGAGTTTCTTTGCCAGCTTCGAAAAGCAAGATTGATTTATAAATGCAAAATAGCAGCAGCAGCATCAGTTGATGCAGTCAAAACAACAGCATTATTAGATTTGAAATGCGAATACAAAAAGAGATGGATCATCAGCATACGTCAGAGAGAATTAGTTCAAACTAAACGAATTGCACAAAAAACTGAGAAAATATTGCCACCAATTATTTTCCTATTTGGTGCACTAAATATTCTTTTTAGTAATAACAATATTAAGTATAAACCTCAAAAAAAGCTTTGCATATGATGCTACCTGAACTATCTTGAAATGTTCTAACCACATTAAGATAATTTTCCTTCCTTTGCCATTGCCAACACGTAAAGCTGTCAACAGCCGCACGCCTTACTGTCAGCTGCGGTGGCATCAGCATGAAGCTGTCAGACACAAATGCAAGCTAATGAAATCCTTTGCTGCCATAATAAATAAATAATAATATGATTTTGCACTGGCTCTTCCTTGCTACAACTCTACATAAACAGAGTTCGCTCACAAATAAAACAAACACACGTGCATAGCTGAAGTAAGGCACGACAGACAAGCGCACACCTTTCATGCTTTTTGACAAAAAACTGGGAACCATTCCAAATAAAGTCGAACTTCCATAACTCGAACTTCTTTAACTCGAAGTTTCTATAGCTCGAACTAAATTGGGTGGCAACAACGAGCAAATTATGTACAATTCTCCTTCTATAACTCGACCTCGATATAATATAGTAAATGAGAATGGTAAGCAAAAATATCCAATTAAAAATTGTATTCCAAAAGAAAATTATTATTCTTTTATAACAAAAGTTCTTTTGATCCAAGAACTTTATGTATAGGAGGACTTGTTCCTCCGATGCCCCACTGGTAAAATATGTGAGCGCAACAGAAATTTCATGGAATGACAGAACACGTAAGACCTCAAGTCAGTCAGCAGCGTTGGCAACCATGACAAGTAGACTTTTTTCGGTCGCTACTTGGCTCAGCTGACAGCTGGAAAATAGCTTTATGTCGCTTGTCTCCAGAGATACTCCATTTTCTTGCTCAACTCACCAAGAAAAAGCGTATGTGGCTGAGGATGAGTGCGGGTGACTACCTGCTGTTCTTTGCCTCTATTCAGCTATTTCCCCTATTCATTTAACTCTTGGTAAGATTGTTTGCCATTTGTCTGTCGCTCTGTCTACTCGCTCCCTTCTTGTGCCACCACCTTCAGTCGAGTCGAATCTCACAACTTTTGTGTTTAATCTTTTTGCAATAATAAAAAAGTCGTTGTCTACTTTTAGGGGCGCTTATCATTGCGACTTTGCTAACTCGATGTACAGCGCAAGCATGTGTGTGTGTGTGTGTGGCGTTGTTTGATTCCTCCAGGCAGGGCACATTTTTCCTTGTCATTTCTTTTTCAATTCTTTCGCATGCTTCCGCCTTTGTGCAATCTCGAGTCAGACGTCGCCGAATCCATCTTACGACAATGCCATTGTTTCCGTTTGCCACATGCACTTGTAAGCGTGCGTTTCCATGCGTGTATGAGTGTACATGTTGGTGCATTTGTATGTGTGTTTACAGCGCAGATTCTGTGAAGTGCAGCGCAAACAAACAACTTGACAAAGCGCTGCTGGTGCAGGTTGCGGCTGTCGGTAAATTGCTGTTGTTGTTGCTGTTGTTGTTGCTGCAATGGCAACTTCAGTTCAGACATGTCTCGCTGATATTTTTGCTGACAATGAGCGGGTTACTGTGGGATTGGCTGCAGTTGACAGTTCATATGACAGGCGCTGTTCCCAATACCAACATGCATTTGTTCTTCCCCCACTCATTCTCTACTACCTTTAACAGCCGAGATTTGTAATACTAAAAAATTTTTATGAATACAGGCTTACTCAAATATTTGCACTTCCATCCTTTTTGCTTTTTTTTTACAAACAAGCCACCCTTTCTTAAGCCAGCAACATTTAGGCGTACGCTTTTCACAAGCCATGTTCAAATATTTTAAGCTTCCGCATATTCTCTACCGATTTTTAGTATGCTCCCCTTTTTAACACACATCTTCCCTCATTTTGATGAAACAACAATTGAAGAGAAGTGCTATTAAGGTAAGACGACTTCAACTTTTGTTCGCTGCCCCACAAAATGCAGTCAAGAGGAAATAACGAAAGAAATTGCTGTCGAGGGTGTCGCTCCCTGTGTTAAAAGGGGAAACATATTTTACTTTAAATTTTGGCTTTAACCGAAAATTTTAATTTTGAAGTATTTCTGGCAAATTGTTGTATATTGAATTGCAAAGCGATATAAGACTGCTTTAAATTGTCAGAATATATACACCACAATATATAAAATTCTAAATGCAAAAATAGGAGTAGTTTTTTCAGGAGCACAGAGAATTAATACATGCATATTTATACAATCAAATTAAATATTTACAAAATTTAAAAAAAAGACCAATAAACAGATGAATTAGAAAACGCTAAAGCCTTTTCTATCGAAAGAGTATCAGCATTCATACATGACCTAAAACTGGATATGCCAAAACTGCTCTGCAACAAATTCTGAAGTTGCCACTACTCACTGCGAGTGCTTGCCGATCGAACAACTCTTTAAAAAACACAAGTAAATTTTAATTTTCGATTTTAACTGCCCAACCGCAAATTAATTGCAAATTTCTATTCTCATAGCACAACAACAAAAAAGTATTTTTATAGCTGCGCAAATTACTTCATTTCTTGCGGCGGGAGGCAGCTGAAGGCGCGTGCATTGGCCATAAAATTTGTCAAGCCAGACTGGCCGTCACGCCGCCAAGGAGCAGACAGACACCCCGTCGCGGCAGGCGAGTGCCGCAGGCCACAAAAAATGCGCAATAATCATAAGTCACTGACTCCAAGAGGCACGGCCAGAAGAATGCGCGTCGCAATGGGACGCTCAAGAGCAGAGTGCGGTAAGTGCGAAACAGGCAGACAGACAGACGGACAGAGCCAGAGAAGCAGGCTCGCGGGAACGCAGCTCCAAGCACCACTGGAAGGCGTTGAAAATGACCGTAAAAATTGCGCAAGCGACACTCGACGCACGGTAGTGTGCTGCCTACAAATAGCGCTGCAGCGGCAGTTTAGAGTATCTGTATCTGTTATCTGCAGCACGACAGATATGCGTGCTGCCACTGGCCGTAACTGCCGACTCCAGATGCGTGTAATGCGATAGCAATGCGACGGTGGCGCGTTTTGTAAAGCCGCCAATAAAGACATTCACTTTAGCAGGTGTCAAATTGCCCAGCCGCAGACCCCAGGAGGGAGGGAGCCGCGACACAGCGGCAGTCGTGCGCAACATAAAGTAGCGTAAAGTAGTGCAGACAATTTTGCGGAAACTTGTGGCAAAGAAGTGTCGAGACTAGAGCTTGACTGTGGACGAGGCAGGAGGGAATCTGACACTCCCGTAGGGGCCATAAAATATTTTGCTAATTGTCAGCTCAGTTGAGTGTATTTTTATAACAGTTAGTTGCTCTTTTGTACTAAATAAAGCTTCTATGTGTGTTAGGAATTCCACAAAAAATAGTACCGAAAATTTCGAGACTCAACTGAAGCAATGCCTGTAATTGCAGAAATGAAAGAAGAAATAGTTTGTGAAAAACGATAGGAGTGGAGGTAACGAAGGAATTTAAAGAGGTGGAGGAAAAGTTAATAAGTTTCCATGTATTAAATGTAGATACAAAGAATACGTTAAATGATAAATTGAAATTGAAATTGTTGTATTAAGTCGGCGAAAAGTGTTTAAAGCATTTTATTCAAAGTAATATTACTTTCAAATAATTAAAAAAATTGCTATTTACAACAATAATAAGTTGTGTTGTTGTTTTGACAAAACTCGAAACTATGTGAAGAAATTGCAAACTAGTAGTAAAAAAAATTAACTAACTTCATTCAAGAATAAAACTTATTAAAGTTTTATCAGTTTTTGCTTAACTGATTTCGACATGTAAGAATCAGCCATCTTTTGAAGTTGAGTGCAAATCCGTAAACTCAGTCGCAATGTTATGCAGAGAGGTATACTTCATTCGTGAAAAATACTATATGAAATAAAAAACTTTTATACAAGCAAATTAAATCTTTAGACTGTAAGTAGTCTTGCATGAGCTATCGATATGAAACCGTGGTCTCGTATTTTACGAGCATAAACTTTTTATACTAACTTTACACTTTGTAAAGCAAAGTTGGAAAAAAATAATTGCTTAGAGTCTTTGGCAAAGCTATTATCTTAACCTCAGCTAAATATATGTATATGCAAGCTAATATTAAACCTAATTGCACTCTCAAACGTAAGCCTAGTTGAAGTAAGCAAAGGAAAGTTTGCAGAACATAATCAAATTAAAAAGTTGCAAATTTCCTTTGAGAGATTGAAGCAGAAAAGGGAAGTGATAATTAAACAAGAAAGCAAGAATAAGAAAAAAATGCTTTTTCTATGGACTTGAAGTTGAGCAGGAGACGACACGGATATTCGCAAAGAAAGTGCCAACAATTTGGAATAAGGCCAACAGAACTACATATTTGCATTGTTATGCTCTCAAAATTAAGATGTTAATAAACAATTAAGAATCAAAACTTTATTTTGGGTCAGAAAACACTGGCAGATGCATATCCTGGCAGCTCGCAGACTATTTATTTTAGAGCATTGTTCTAGCATCTTTTAGACAACTTCAAATTCAGCTGAATAAATCTAAGTAGATAAAGTGATCTCAAAGAACTAAATACACTTCGCTCTCTCTACTCTACGCAAAACAAAAATTCATGGCCCTTAGTAATAGAAGATAACTTTAGAATCGACTTAGATAATGCTGTGCCATAACTAGGCTAAATGATTTTTTAGATAATCAAAAGATAGATAAAAATTAGTGTGCTTGTTGTTAACAATTTAATAAAAATAAGTATCTATGTATATTACTAAGGTCTATGTATATATGTATTTAAACTTTTTGTCGATATTGGTGGGTGTAGAAAAATTTATGAGGATCAGCAGAAAAAGGGATGAAGAGTACGAAACGATTAATAAACGAAGCGCAACAAAATTTCCTTTGTTATTAGCCTCATTGAAATGCTTTATTTAAGCCTTTTTGCTATTTTTTTCTTGGCAATAAAAAATTCTTTTATTTCAACACCGGCAAACCCTTTTTACTTTGAAGACCACACCCAGTCTACGGACAACTTCCGCTGTCATGCAAAAGACCGGCGAGTTCATCAAACAGCCACGCCAATAAGCCAACAAGGGAGTGCTGCTCATTACGGGCGAGCCCAGCGCAGCAGTCCAAAGGATTTACACAAATGCCAATTTCAGGCGGAAATCCGATATTACCAACATGCCGCGCAGTTTCAGTTGCAAACTGTAATTTCATTAAACGCCGCTTGCGTCCTGAATTACACGTCATTAGTCCGAGGCGGCGTGGGATTATGTAGCGATGGCAAACAAGCGCGCTGCTGTTCAAATTTCGTAGCAGTTTCTTTCGGGCGCTGGACACATGAAGCCGCGCTCATCCATCACAAAATGCTATGCTGCCACTCTCTGCCATTTGAGTATCAATGTTACTGTCAGCCACCAGCTCCCACACACATACACGCATACACATACATGCATACAAACTAATGTGAATTCAATGAAAATTAATGAAATGTCTAATTTCCGTTTTTGCAGCTATAGTTTCTTGAAGAGTTTCTGTTTCCTGCAACCTGCCCTGCCATTTGCCATTTGCCCTCCGCACATGCACTGCGCTATTTGTTCATTAGTCGCTGCCTGACGTGGCATGCCTTGATTGCAATTTGCCGTTAGAGGGGGTGGCAATGGCTGGCAATGCCTCTTTTGTGGGTGTGTGCGCGCTTTGCTGGAAATATGCGGCCACAAATTTCTGTATAAACTTCATAGAAAACACTACAAAAGTTGAGAGTTCATCGAGAAATACTGAAGTGTGTTCGTTCTTCACTCTCCGGGGGAAAAGAGGGAGTCACAAGTAGCAAGTCTTAAGTTTGCCAGCAGATGCGCTGCCACCACATCTCGTTCAATCACACTTGCAATGCTGACGCAGAAATCCTTTCAGCAAATAGAATCGAGCAATGTTTGCTCTCGCTCTGCCAACAAAGATTCTAATTAAATTCGATGGAAAATGTAAAATGGCTTCCATGCACAAAATATATGCGTCGATTTGCAAAGGCCTTGCATTTACAAAGTGAAACAAATTTTTCAATGTTGACGTCATATCAAGTCAAATGGAGCTTGTCGTTCCAAACACACAAACACATGTGTTTTCTACTGGCATCTATCAAATGGTTCAGCAGACTTCCAGCAGGCAACCAAAGATGTCCCTGAACACACTAACACACACTCTCAAAAGGTAAAAGAGTAATGCGAGCTGGCAATGCAATGAAGCACAAATACGCAGATACTCGTTTATGTGTGTGCGTGTGTGTGTGTGTGTGAGTGTATTATTGTAAGCTCTTACTAGGCTGATATTCACGCTGGCTGCACAACTAGGTCACATGTCACTATTAAGAAAATATGCATTAAATTGAATGCACAACAACAAAAAGCAAGCATACAACAAAAGCTTACATGCATCAGCCTAGTGCTATGAAGCAGCGAATGCCTTGCACAGAATTTCTACCATACAAAACAGCACAGCAAAGCAAAAGGAGCATAGCTGTAAGACCAGCTCACAAAAGGGAGCTTCAATTGCAGAGCGTCAGGGAAAATTAATGCCAAATATTTGTTGCATAAATACCATAAAGAGACAAAATCTTAGGAGCAGCAGTGTGTGACATTACGCAATCAGAATACATAAATATTTAATATGTATTGCCTCAGTGCAAAAAAGGTTATGGCCTTTAAGGATGTAAGCAGTTCAAGTCACAAAGTCACTAAGAGATGTGTACCTATGGGCTTGTATATTAGAATCACGACATTCACAGTGGTTAGATTGCAAATTAAACTATACGCAATTATAGCGAATTATTTTACCGAATCATGAACTTCACAATTTCTGCTTTATCCTGCAGAAACAAGCCAAGAGCTGGATTTTTGTAAAATATGTATTTCATCAAAAGATTCAATATAAGCCATGATATCTATGCTTGACTTTAGGGCAAGATAAGAACAAGAGCCAAGGCAAGACAAAAAATCTGATGTATTACAGTTTATATTTCTACGCATTTGAAATAATATTTTAGTACTGACTTCATATCTGAAAATCATTTCACTGGTTCAGCTCTGCTTTTTGAACGATATTTTTAAGAAAAATTCCAGCTAAGACTCTAAAAAAGATTACTATGCAATATGATTTCGAAGACTTCTCTTGTGGACTTCTTCGTAAAAATGTCTTATCTTCAGAAGACTTCCCTAATATACATAAATAATTTTAATCAAATAGAAAATGTTTCTTATTAAAAGTAAAATGGCAATCGCTTAAAACTCATATAAAATCAATGTAAAAACTTGAATTTTCACAATAAATTTGGCAGCCTAAATAAAACGCCATGGTATTTCGCTGACATTGCTCTCTTTATCTTTAACACGCCCGCTCGGTGTTAACAAGTGTGTGCAGTTATTTATGCAACATTTGCATAAGCTGGCAACTGCACAATGGGCCCAATTGTTCTGCAGAATATCAGATAGGCCTTAAAACAATTCCACACGCCTACGTCACCTGTTGTAGCTTAACAGCGCCAAATTGCGCAAAAAAAATCTGCAAAAATAGTGGCAACTTGCAAAAGACAAAAAAGGCAAACAAAATTACAACAACAAGAACAACAAAAAGCGAAAGCAGGCGCCACTGGCAATTGGCCAGATAGTAAATGTTTTCATTGTTTTTGTCAGCGATTGTTGTTGTTTTGTTTGCATTTCTTTTGATTTTTGTTGGCAACTGTTGTTGACAATCGCTGCTACGGTGTGGCAAGTTGGCAATCAACATGCAAGTGTGTCTGATGTGTGGCAAGAGCAGAAATAACAGTGGCGGCTGTGGCAGGATGGCTGGCTCGAGCGACAGTGGCAGTGGCAATCAGAATTGCCTTTGCGGCAAACTCATTAAAATGCGTTGCAACGCACACAGCTACAAGCTTAATATACACTAACACACACACACACACGCATATTTGGCACTTCAAAGGCAACCGCAACGCCTGATGTTAAGCTGCAAGTTGCAACACGCCACGCTTTCGTTAGTGGCCTGCGAATTGCGCCATTATGCGGTGTGCGTGTATTTAACGCGAGCGTGTGTATATGATGTGTGTGTGTGTGTATTGCAGCAACTACAACAAAAACAACAACGATTTTGTGCAATTTCATTGTGTGCTGGCAGCTCTTATATACCGCTAACAACGCAACAACCAGCTGCTTCCGGCGCTCCCGGCCACTGCAAGTATGCGCAATTAGTTTAAATGCATGTTACGCATACGACGCGTAGGCCGGCAGCTATTCGGAATTTCAGTGCATTTAACATTGTGCTACATTAACGAGCAGTGAAAACTGCGTAAACACACCTTGATGCCCATAAAGCTGCATCAAAAATAGTGAAGTTGGATTGGCAAGGAAGGTCAGGGTGTTGGAAGAGCAATTGCAAGCAGACAGTATAAAGTTGCCCAAGCCGTATTTGTATAAATTATTTTCGTATAGCATCGCAAGAGGTTTCGAAAATAGTAAGTCAACATTTCTTACGATTTTCTTATCACTTCAAAAATGTTCATTGCTACGTGTGCAAAATTCTGCATTTCATTTTCTTAATGAAAAAGTAATATCGAGTCTTTCATGCTATTAAAAATTTAGCATTGTAATTTTTAAATATGAATTTTAAATATCTAAAATTTTTGCATAAAATCTCATATTCGAGAATTTCGCGTATGTTAAAATAAATAAAGAATATTGAGTATATATTGAAAATGTGCTTAAAACTATCAAACTTTTTAAGAGTTGACAAATTCAAAACAGTCAATACTTTCCTAAGATAGGTCCCAGAGATATGTAAGATATAACTATGCTTTTGCAAAGTATTGGATTTCCACCAGATCCTGAATAGCCTCATATTGAAATATTTATTCAAGTTTTTCCTAGAAACGGCTCACAGTTATTTTTCAGCAAAAATTTGAATATTATTATAGCTTTAACTAGAATAAATCAATTCAGGTTAGAGTATTTTTTCAAAGCATATATTTCTGATCGACTTAGTAGTAGTAGCAGCTAGTGAATATTAGTATTTAATGTTCTAGTATTTTCAATTTTTAATAGTTCTAATGGTAAAAGTAGATAATCATAAATTTTATAAATTTTTGAAGTTGCTATGCAACCAAAAACTTTATGAGCTTCCTAAAGATGTTATAAAAATTCGATGAAGCGCTGAAATTTGCTTTGAGCCTGAATCGTCACGTTTAACTGGCAAAACTATTTTAAAGTTGAAAGGTAATGGCAGTAGCAACGCTGCGGGTGTGCTGCCAGTTGACCGTGATTATTACGATTGAGTGCAAAGAGTAGAAGGGAAAGGAAGGCGGGCAGGCAGGCAGGCAAGTTAACGAGTTAACCCTGCCATTGCGGACAGAAGCAGAAGTACAAGTTTTATGTTGCTGCTTTAGACAGCCGTAATGGCGGCCGGAAATGTAAATAAATGTTTGTTGGTGGCGGCCAAAGGGACCAACTGAGAGGCCGAGTCAGAGTCGGGCGCACAGCAAATGCAATTTGTTGTATGAATTATTACTGCGGCGTGCGCACAATGAACAAAACTAATGGCAGCCGCCGACAAGCCAAAGCACCAAACGGGCAGGCATATAAAAAAGGGAAAATGGCTGACAGAGTTCGGAGGGCAACATTTCAGCCTTGAAGCTCGCAGCGAAAGAGCTGCAATTAATGGCATTTGTGAAACTTGCAAATGAACTTTTGGCGTTTGGCAGTGGTCAAACTTCGGACGAAAACATTTCAATTTAGAGCAGGTGCACTGTGTTGGTGAAAAGCACCTAAAAGCAGGCAATTCATTTTCTGGAGAAGTGCAAACAACATGGAATTTGAGAAAACATGTATGAAAGCCGCACAAAAGACAGAAATGACTGCCCTTTGAGAATAAAAGAAAACTTTACACTGCAATGGCGAGTGTGTTGATTTTTAGTGGGTGGAAAGCGCTAGTGTGTGTGTGTGTGTGTGTGAGGGTATAAGTTACACAATTTTTGAATTTTAAAATTTTGCGCACTATACTGCGCTTAAATTTGTTCTCTATTTTGTTGTTGTATGTTTGTTTTGTGTTCTTTGCCTTTTTTTCCACTTGTAGACTATAAAATTAAGCCTGCAAGGCATGAAAAAAAACAAGCGCTCTTTTTGGTCAAGGAAGCCTGCAGCAACGGCCATGTGTGCTGTTGTTATTCTACTACATTGCCTGAAAAATATAAATTAAAAATACACGGAATATGGGCGGCAGCAAAGTTCATTGCAGGTTCCGGCTCGCTGGTCCGCCTGACAGTGAAAAGTTCATTTGCGCAAGAGTGCCCAGCGCTGCAGTGACTGTGGCAGTTGCGAAGTGGAAGCAAATTGTGGCTCCTTCTTGCTGCACACTGAACTTTTTGCAAGTTTAAGCAAATTTAATTGAAATTTATGCATTTCGTGGCAAGAAATGGTATGCAAGAAATTCAGGTGACCTCTTTAAAGAAATATAAAATTGTAAGCTATAGGCAAAAGCTACTTTACTGGTACTACTACACAATGGCTTTACAATTTGCAAAGCTACATATAGGTTTTGTTATAGAACAATAAACTTGCAACATTGTGAGATTTTTTTGGCAAGACTTTGCTGTTTAAATGTTGGCATTGATGTTGATGCTACAAAGTATTAAGAATTGTTGTTGCAAACTATGCAATTAACTGCAGCAACAAAGAAAGTTGACTACAAGCTACTTCAGAATACGTTGGAGGGTACAACTGGATGCAACTGCACATAATTGGCATCATTTCAAGCATGCCACAAAATGAGATTCAGCCACCCCAACTGTTTATTTCTTAGTTTAATACACCGAGCACAGCACAGCGAACTTTTAAAACTCCTGCGTCACATTCTTCATTGTTGCCAACTTTAAAAAAAGTTGCAATTTCGCAATTTCTTGCTTGGCATGCTGCACTCCTTGCGCATGACAAATTTGTGCACTAACGCCATTTTCCGACTCTCTGCCCAAATATCTCTAAATGTATTTTCGTGTTTGTGTGTGTGTTTTTGCCATAAAGAGCCAAATAAAAGCGTAGAAGCGTAGAGTAAGCGGAAAAGTTTAAACTTTTTAATACGCTTAAGCTAAATAAAATCTGCAAGATATGCGAGAAAACTTTTTCGAGCCAGCCATTCCCCGGCCACCCCCCAGCTGCAGCTGACAGGCTGGTGGCCAAAACTTTTGCAGCTGCTGTAAGTTGTTGTTGGCCTATGGCAGTGGCAGTTTGCAGCTGTTTGTTGTAAAGAGTTGCTACAAAATGCATGAACTGAACATGCAAGTTTAGTAACAATATTTAAATAGATACAAATAACGGTTAGAGTTTCCGTTAGGCTAGGTTGGTTATAGTGGCACAGTTGCCAAAGAGACAAGCTAAGGTAAAGCGTAGGCTCGTTGCTATATCACGGGGATTTGGCATACTTTCCAAAAAAACTTTAGAGAACTTAGCTTAAGCCTGATGAAGAATTGGATATACCTTAAAAGGTGTTTGATATTGATAGAATAAAACCGAATTAAAATTTTCGGTTACTAAATTGAAGGGGGTTTCAATTGCTTGAAGCTGCGCAGATTCACGTCAGCTCAGTGTAAAATTTATTACATCAAAGAAGCCACATATTGTGGCACGAAGTTGTTGCATTTAAATTTAATCAACAGTCGCTGTGCAATGCATGCAAATTATCTGCTTGCAGTTTCTCAAGAAGGAAATAATAATCTTGAATGATACACAGCAAATTCAATTGACTTCAGGTTGACGAACAGCAGCATCCAAAAAGAGGGTGAGGGAAAGGTGCATAATGAATTTGCTGCGCTGAGCATCCATTAGTGCCACATACAGCAATGAAAACGTATAATTAATTATTAATTGAGAGAGTACGACCTGAAGATATATTTTTCCACAAAGTTCTATCAAAAGGTCTTGAATTATTGCGACCGAGTGGTGGCATGTCATGGCTGCACTCGTCAATGAGTGTGTGTGTATTTATTATATATATTTTGCTTTTACAAAAACTAATTGCTTCAATGCAAGAAGTGATTAAATCGTTGTTGCTATCATTTAATTGACTTGTCTTTCACTCTTCTGCTGACAATTTTTCTTTTTTTGGCATTTGAGGCTAACATGCGCACTTGCAACTTCCTGTCATCGACAATTTTGTGTTGCAATTTCCAACAGCAGCAGCACCTTTTAGTTGCTGCAAAATGGAAGCTGCTTCTAGCCAAAAACCACAACCAAAGCCATGCCGAGATGATAATCCTGCCACAAATCCTGGCAGGTTCAACAAACCAGACGCCGACAGGACTACAGCAAAAGCGACAAAAAGACATTAAGGAAAGCCGAGGTGCATAAAAGCGCAAAACTGAAAAGAAGCAGCAGAACGTGTGCAACAAAGTAGAGCTGCTATAGAAATCAGCAACAACAACAACAATCTAATTTCCAACAACAAAATACAAAATAATAAGGGAAAATGTGGCTAATTCCAGGCATGAAGCATATGTTCAATGTGGCCAGCGGCAAATGCACTCAGGCAACTGCCACGTGCGATATGCTGCATTAAAGGAAGAATAAGAAGGGGAGGAAGTGGCAGAGTGAATGGACCAAAAGCAGCAGGCTAACTAAATATGACAACTTTCAAAATGCTTCGGCAATCTCTAGTTTTTGATGCTATTTCGCAGGGTTGTGAGTTCCAACTTTTTTTTAGTTGATTAACTTTTAGCCCCTCATCAGTTCTGTATTGAAATATAATGCCTCCTTTTTTAAAGCACGCTTGTCACTTTTAATTGCCGGGGTCGAATAACTTCTTACGGACGATTCTGCCGAACGAACAGAAATCGATATCAATTCGCGAATCTTCTGTCGCAAAAATTTTTATAGAGGGCAAAGTGATAGTTTTTCTTATTTGTCGAATCTTGTGTAAGAATCGAAATATTTTTCAGTTAAAAACAGCCAATTTTTAGAATTGTACATATCATATAAAACCTTTATTGTAAACCACAGAATTGATTATAACGAGTACGCTTGACGACAGCTCTGTATAATCAACTGCCTCTTTGGATATGAACAGCCACTATCGCCACATCACTACTGGTCACGTCCCAGCAGCGCTGCGGGAGAAGGAAGTCGCAGGAAGCACGAAAACTTACAAACGAGCAAATAAACAGCGAAAGAAGAAGAGACAAACGACGGCAGCCAACGAAATGACCAAGCGCAGACCAAAGTAACTGTAAACGTGGAAAACTACGTGCAAATGCCTAAAAGCAGACTACCCAGAACGGAGAACTAAAGCAAGCAGGGATCGAAGCAATGCTGTTGTCATGGCAGCCGCCGTTGCCGCCGCCGCAGTCACAGCTGAAGCCATAGTGCCAGACGTATACTTAGATGTAGCTATGCTGGTACTTAGTGTTGTTGTTGTTGCCAACATAAAACGCCGCAAAGTATGCTCTGCTGCTGCCCGAAAAAACATGTAGAGGAAAATCACTTGCTGCGAATTACGGGCAGAGTGCGAGTGCCTGGAGGCATATAAAATGCCGAACGACGACAACAAGAAACACCCACACTCATGCAGACACACAACAAAATGGCGGTCATAAATAATGGCGCACACTGGCGCAGACAAAACAGCGTGTATCTCTCTACTTCACTAGCTGCTTCCTATTTCCACACAACGCCACGATTTTCGGCAGCAGGAAGTTGCAAGTGGCAGCGGACGGGGAAGACAAACTGCCAAAAAGAAGCCAGACGAAAAAATTCGTACAGAAAAGCAAAAAGCAAAAAGGGAAAAAGCAAGCGAAAATAAAATCGCAGAGAATTCGACAGTGAAATAGGAAGCACGGGAAGCAGTGAACATTTAGCAGATATTTATTTAATGGAACGTGCGCTGGGAATTGGGGAATAACAGATTGATTGCGATGTCTTAGGTTGGAGAGGGCAACTGCCGAACTCTTTTGTGCGACAGTGGAAGGTAGGAGAATTGTCTGGTGTTTTTGTAGAAGAATGTGCAAAAGGTAAGGCGAAGTGTATGTAAAGAGCAAGCAATGGCAAAAGTTAAAGAAAAACAAGGCAATATTGAATTTTTTAGTTTTTGTGTAAGGCGAAAGATTGCAGACAAACTTCAAATTTAGTATATATAATAATAATAATTGACTGGCACAACAGCCCGTGTGGGCTTAGGCCTAGCTTTCTCGCATTAACTTGTGTGTGCTTGTTATATTTTTGCACAAGTTAACGGGACCTACTTTACCGAATCCGAACGGGTTTGAGAAGCTTTTCATGGCAAAGATTATTCTCGGGAGAATTGCCAATTCACCGCGAGAAGTGGTGCCGCGCAAAGAAACAATTTGAAAACAAATTTTCTTTTTATTAGATGTTACCGGACCGGGAGTTGAACCCAGGTCCTCCGCGTCAGCGTCCAAGCACTTAGACCACTGAGCCACCGCGGCGCCCAGTATATTTAGTATATATTTTATAATCAAATCAACATTTCGCAACATATTATTTAATTTCTAGTCTATTGTATTCTCTCACATGCTGTAAAGCTAGAAGTGATTTTGGTCTAGAAGCCTTAAAAGCAAGACAAAATTATCTGAAGTACACTTCAAAGTAACAGACAAAGCCGCAAATAATGTAGTGCCAAATAGATTCGTTGTTGCTTGAACAAGCCATCGTTTGCAGTTAACCTTGCAGTAGTCAAAAAGTGAAAACCACACCACAAACAAGACCAGCAACCAACACACTGACGCAAGCACACGAAAAGGACTCGAATCTGAAATTGCCAAATTTTGAGGCAAATCGAAATGAAAGTCAGCAAATTACACACACACACATGCACTGAATAACGCATACACATTAACAAATCAAACAATACATACGCACATTACAACAACAAAGAGAGCAAGAATGTCACAGGGTTAAAGCCAACAGCCATGTCAACCGAAGCCAAAAGCAATTCGATTTGGAGCAACAAGCCAATTGACTGTCAAAATGCCCGCAAATCGATTTGCATTTTTAAATTGGGTTAAGATGAGCAAGTCACATGCACGCACACGTACACATAAACACACAAACACATGCACTTACACATACACGCACTTGTGGCTGCTGCCATGTCAAAAGTGCATGTGCTTACACATTTGGGGTCATTCAAGCTTACAGCAGCGTGCACATGCAAATTCGCATGTGTGTGTGCCTGCTCATATGAACGCATATCCGGCAAGGTTGCTCAGTAGTTTTGGAGCACTGGTAACTGCATAGGAGCACTACCTTAACAAGGCAAATGGCTTCAGCGCTCATGAGCCCTTGCTGTAGACTTTAGCGCAGCTTCTCAAATTGCTCGCACTTCTATGCCACTTTGCCTACGTGTGTGTATGTGTGTGCGTGAGTTTTTTGCAAGTGCAATGAAAAAATATGGTGTGTATGCATGAAGCCTTGCTGAGGTGGGGAGTGCATCCAAAGTTTCGCCTAAGCTAACAATAAATTTGGCACAAACTACTTAAGCTTTCAAAAACTCAAGCAACAACAAAGCAAGGCAGTTGTTTTGAATCAAAACAGCAACAGAAACGGCACAAGTACATTACACATAAACACACATACATGCATTTATTTTGAGATGGTTCTCTTTTTGGCAAGCTGCTCATTTGCCTGCTTTCAGTCTACCTCGCCTTTAACCATGAACACCATAAAATTTATATGAAAAATTTAACGCCCTTAGGGAACGCCCTATAAAGGAAGGGTTCGAAATTCGGAGATTTCGAATTACAATTTCAGTATACAGAAGGTTTTTGAAATTTTTTGTGATTTTTTTCGTTTTTATCTTAACATTTTCTAAACATTAATTTAAGTAAATTTTTCACTTATGCTTATTTGCAGTGCTTAAAGTTAGCCAATGTTTATTAACATCGGCTAAGAAAACTTAGTCTCTCAAAAAGATTTTGTATGAACACCGAATGTAGCGTGCTTGTATTATATTTTTGACAAATATAACTGTTAGATTTTATAAATTATCGGTTCTACTCGACAAGTTTAACCGTAGTTGATATAATAAGAGGGGTCGGGCTCAGCTTATCTTGCTCTACTTGTAGAGAGTGTATTCTAATAGGCCCTCGATATAGTACTTATATAAATGCCTGCAAACATTTTGATTTATTGGATAAAAGGACAGCTCTTAAAGACAATGGCGTATGTATTTATATCGAATCTTCTGGTAATGCAGTTTCCACCGACGTAACCCAACTTGTTCCAACTGCACGTTTTCTAATGGCAAAGTCTCCAATAGTTCTCTGCAGTTAACAGCCACATTATAAACTACGTCTATTTGAAAGAGCTGATATATTATTTAAATTAAGTACTAGAATATCTGCTGCAGAATTTATTACACTATTAAAGCCGGCAAACTGCAGCAGGACTCTAACTACTCACATTTGTTGTTGTTATTAGGGGTAAAAGCAGAGCAGGAAAAAGCTACAGCCATAAGTTCTTAATTTATTTTTACTACACTCCCGTGCATTACAATGCGTTGTCTGCTTTATGTTAAAGCACACACACTCACATGCACACACTCACATGCATACGAGTATCATTGTGTAGCAGCAAAATTATGATCCTGTGCGTGTAAAATACGTTGCTGGCATATTTGCCGCACTGCTGCGTGCGTCCTCAACAGATGGAAACTAGTTGGTGCGCTATATTGCCACATGCCACATACCACATGCATATATCGCAGAGAAGCTGAGCGGAAGAAGCACAGCATATTCGTAGAAGGAGGCAGAGCATATATTTCCATGCATAAATTATTAAAATGAAATATGTACAAATTTGTGTATAACAACAACGCATAATGCTGTACAAACGACAGCACAAGGGTGCCACTGCCCCACCCACTCCAAAACTATTTTGCTGATAAACTAAATTTAATGTTATGAGTGTGTATGAGTGTGGCACGCTTAATACGAGGTGCAAGAAGTCGCTAAAAAAATTTTATGCAAGGGGTTGCTTCTGCTCAAAATATAACTTGAAGTTGTTGTTGTTTGGCAGGTGATTGCAGCGATACTTTTTTTCTAAATAATTTAAATTAATTAATTCTCAATTTGTTGCTGTTCCTTCCTCAGATTGCTGTTGCAAATGCAATTATGTATATTGCCAACAGTTTTGGTACAGAGCAAAAGTACTTTGCAATTTGTATTTCTGTGGCTGTAATTTGCACAAAGTTCGCTCTCGCTAAATACATAATAAAATAACAAAAGCAAAAAACAAGCTTATTGAAAAAGCATGCACATAATACCAAAGCCTGCGAAAAAAATTAACAAACGTAAAGTAACATAAGGAGAAGCATGCACACAGTTACAAGCACGACACGCACACATGCACCTTGCATTTCCTTTCCTGCGCTTTTCAGAGAACTTTTTATGTGAAAACAGCAAAATTTGGAAATACCTTCGCTCCGCTGCAATTCACTGGCAAGCGGAATTATTGCACATACACTTTCGCTACGCTTTGTGCACCTCCACAGGCAGCATACACACCACACCTTCCGCCAAAGTTGCAACAGAGCAAAACTTGCAACTATTTGTAGTAAAAACATGCAATACATTGTAAGTTGCTCTGCTGCTGTAGTGCAATTCTTGTTCTTTTACAACGTTTTTTAGATACTCCCGCTTGGCATGCTTTCATTGCTGTTGTGTGAGTTATGTTAAGGAATTCCAACACAGAGGCAAACACACACACACAAAGGAGGGAGCCAAAAACTTGCAAAGCAAGCAGCGCAAAATTCCAAAGCAAGGGAAAATGAGAAAATAAAATGAATTTCTAAAACAAACACACACGCGCTCATATGCAAATGAAAGCCCGAGTTGCAATTGCGAAAATCAAGTCAAATGTGAAAAGAGAGAAAGCGAAGTAAAGAAAAAGCCAGCGAATGAATAAAGCGAGCGCAGTGCAAAGCGCTTGAAAGAGTGGCAGAAAAGGAACAAGTGCACATCGCTCCCAAAAAAAGAACTCAGAAATGCTGCCAGAGAGCAGAGAGAGCGGAGTGAGCCTAAGAGCGCACTGTGTGCGTGTGTCTGCAAAATATTTTCCAACATTTTCCATTTTCTGATTTTCCTGCTCTATTGCTTCGCACATTTATGCTCAGTCGCTTATCCTTTCGGCAGAAACATGTGTTTCATCTACGGTCACACACTCACACACTTACAGAGAGAGAATGAGAGAAAAATCGTATAGCTTCTGCAAAGTGCACTTCATTCTCATACATTCCAATTCCTCTTCATTCCAATGGCGTTTCAAATTTTGTTTAGCTCTTGAGCGCTCATCAGAAATCACTCCCGAATGCTGTGAAAAGAAAATGAGTAGCAGTGCACTCTCTCGCTCATGCACTGCTCCTTTCGCCACGACCCGCTCAGTTCACACTGCACAGAGGCCAGTGTTTCTTCCACAGCCCTTTGTAGGGTCTGCCTTTCGAGGGTGAGTTCTTTGAACTACTTCTGTAGAACGTAGAATATTAAATGAATGAATTCCTTCTTTTTTTTCTACTACAAAGTGTATTTTATCGTATATGCGCTTGTATGTAAGTGTGTTTGTGTAGCAGAAGTGTTGAAGCACTGAGCACCGCAATCATAAACCGTAATTTTGTGCCTTTATAATAGCGATTGTCTCTTATGTGAATTACAGCTAATGAAAATATTTCAAATATTTCCAACAGCATAATGAAAAAAAGAATTTTTATCGCTGTTTCATTTTCTCAAATGACATACACACGAAAATGTATGCCATAAAATGGAAGTTGGCTTCATTCGAACTGCTACAAAGAAACATAATTTGTAATAATGTAAGGACACATTATAAAAAACCACTTGAGCGTAATGTGAAGTAGCCTGAGAAAATGAGAAAAACTGCAAATGATGTGAAAATTATTGAATTCTTTGCAAAGAAAATTAAATTTTGTTTTGTAACCGAATTAGGCAAATAGTAGACGCGTTTTTCAGTTGAAAGAAGTCAATTGAGATTGAATCTTTAGCTGAGTTTATATTCTACATGTATTTATTAAATGTATCCAAAACTATTAAGAATGTATAGAAGTTCAAAATATACAGCATATTCCCAGAAGTCTACCCAATTGAAAGCTTGAATTTTTGGGAGGTAATTTAAAGTACTATGAACCAAAGGAGATGTTCATTGTTTTAAAACTCAAGTGAATACTCGATTGCATTTTATTATTTTATATATTTAATAAATCTACCTCTTCAAAAACCTCCAAAAACTAACAATTCAAAACTTTATTGCACATCGCAGAGAAGTATGACAAGTAATCCAAGGGATAATAAATAGTTTGTGCTGTCAATGCAACGCCGCCGCCTCCCGTGGCTTTACTAAATTCCTGAGCATTCAAATTCCTAGGCTTTGTGTGAATGTGCGTGGGCAAACCTTCAGCCACTGGATACCATTTTGCACTGTGCATTTAATAAGCAATTTATTTTCGCATTGCAAAATGCACTTGCTACTGTCCCTGCTCCCTCCTCAAGCCTCTGCTCGACAAAGGCAGGGTTCGAAATTGTTAATTGTCAAACAATTGTACAGCAATGCCCTGCACGCATGTTAAGCCAGCAATTAGTGTGTGTGACATGCGTGCGTTTGTGTGTGTGTTTGTGCGGCCTTTGTAGTTGGGGGCAGACGCGCGCTTCGTTGTTGTTGTTGTTATTAAAAAGGAGCACACAAATGAGGAAATGTTTGTAATGTCATGAACTTGTCGCTCAAATTGCTGTCCGGGCTCGTCTGCGTTGCCGACTGTTGCTGGCTGCTGCTGCTCATAAATGCTACTCTCAAAGCTGTCATATTGCCCCCCGATGCATTTGCATTGCAACAACATGTGCGCGGGTGCTGTTATTTTAAGCCGATGTGGCAGTGTTCGGTTCCGTCTGGCAACTGTTGTTGCCACTTGCGCTTGCCTTTGCATAAGAGTGCATGTTCCTGCGTCGGTGTTTGTATGTTTTTAGTTGTGTTTAAATTCCCTGCTTGTTTGTTTGTATTGGTGTCTGTGCACACATCGCACGCACTTCAGCACTTGCGTTCGTTTGCGCTTGTTGTTGCTGTTGATTGCTACTTTACAATTTGCTATGCTTTGTTGCACTTGCCACTTAAGATTTTCCCTGCTTTTTTTCCCAGAGTCCTGAGCCTTTTGGCAAGGGAATAAAATTTTGCATGAATCCTTGCTACAGTTTCTTTTGGCAATGGAATAAAATTTTGCATGAATCCTTGCTACAGTTCCTTTAAATCATTTTAAAAAATTGTATCATTGCAAAAAAAAAAAAAATATAAAGAAATCTTCCTTAAATTTAATTCTTATTAAATTTTCACCGCAATAAACTTTAAAAGTTAATTGTTGTTGTTGTGAGTGTGTGCATATGCTTACATCCAATCAAACAAAAACAAAAATAGCCCTGCACTTAACCCTATAAACTAACGAAATTGCTCTCAGGCAACACTGGAGTCGAATGGGTTAAAGAAATGGCTTGGGTTATTGAGGTCTTTAATTTTGTGCTCTAACGGATATAAATGCTGTTTATTGTAAATGGCAGAAAATACATTCCTTTCGCCTAATTCATTATCAGACACATACTGCCACACAAACACACATGCATTGAGTACATATAGCCGTTAAAGGCCCGCCCGCCCTCATAATTTCATGATTCATTTCTGCACACATGATTTTCGAAATATTTTTAAATTGAAAATTCTGCTGAGCGTGCTTGAATGTGGCATTAGTATGTGTGTGTGTATGTATGTGTTACACATGCTACAACAATTAAGAAATAGCGCGAAGAGCAGAATTATTCTTTTCAGCTGCTGAATGCGTCATGGGGAAATACTTTCACAAACAAGCGGCAAATGTGAGGCCCCAATAAACTTATTTGCCACATGATAGTTTGTCCCACTTCTATATGATGTCAGCCTACAAATGCAATAAATTCACAAAGACTCACCATGCTGTCCCGTATTCGTGATGATGACCCAGAAATCGATCGTCTTCTCCGGACCCAATTCCTCGTAGTCCCACTTCTTCTTCACACGCACCGCGCCGTTCGTTTCCACCGTCACCCAGGGATTGTCGTCGCGTATCTTGAAGGTCTCCTTATCCGTTTCCTTCTCCAGCTGGAACACCGATTTGCCCTCGGTATCACCATCGGCCTCGGTGAATTCGATGCGTTTTGTAGGGCGCACCGCGCGCGTCACCCTGCGCTTCTCGCGATGATGTGAGTGCTCGTTAATGGCGTCGTGTTCGAGATGTTGCATTATAAAGGAGACCGGCTCGGGCGCCAGAAATTCCAGCAGCACTTTGGCAGGCTGGGCACTCACCAAGCTGGGGTAGCGCAAATCGTGCGCCTCCACCTCGACGAGTAGTTCGGGTGTCTGCGGTTCGCCGGCCAACATGATTTCGCCCGTCTGCGGCACAATTATGACAATGTTGCTGGGCGCTGTCAGACGATAGGCGATCTTGTCTCCATCGGCGTCGCTCGCTTCCACTTTGCCCAGAATGCTGAAGCGCTTCCAAGTGACCGAGGAGTTGCTCTCCATGTTGGTGGACTTCTGCGCTGCCAGTGCGAATTTGTAGTCGCTGGACTTGAAGATCGGACGATTGTCGTTCTCATCGAACACAGCGATCTGTATCTTGGACACCGTGCGATCCACCTCATCCAAATCTGAGGCCTGTATGGAGAGATCGTAATGTGCGCGCTGCTCACGATCCAGCGGCCGATTGGTGACCAGCCAAACACCGGCATCGTCGCCACTGTCAATCAGCAGCGAATTGGCGCTCATTTCGCCGTTCTTGTTCGCCTTGCGGCTTTGCAGCGCAAACGCCTGATCCGCGTTGCCGTCGATGATGGTGTAGCGCACCTTCTTCGGCGCCGCGTCGGCGTCCAGCACTTCAGCGCCGAAGGCCTGCATTAGCGGCACACCGCGCACACGCGTGCCCGCTGGCCGATTCTCGCGCACCTCGCCGCTGGCGTCCAGCATGGAGCCGGGGAAGCGCAGCATGTCGTTGCGGTGCATGACGAAGAGCTGCAGGTTGTGCGTGTTGGTGGCGTTCGGTGTCTCCTCGACGACCACCAGATTCACCGGGCGATTGACTAGCGGTGAGATGTCCGAAGTGGTCATCACGACGCCGTCCTCCAGCACGGTGAAGTACTTGGAGTAGTCGCCGGCGAGCATGTGGTAGGCGCCCTGCTGCCCCGAGCTGTGGCTGCCATTGTTCAGCGGCACCGTTCTGAACTTCTTAATACTAAATCCCGGATAGGTGTCGTGCGGCAGCACCAGCGACATGTCATTGCTGCCACCGCTGCCGGACAGCATGCGCGCCGCATTCGACGTGGAGATGCCGCTCTGCGCTGGGCCGACATGTGAAGCACGCTCGTGGGCATAGCAGCCCACGACAAATTGACTGAAGACGAGTAGCAACGCGGCGCACGTGGCATTCGCGACGACCGCGCGACTGTAGAACGAACGCGCACGAGAGCATGACAACCGACGCGCCGCGAGGGACGATGACTTGTGATTTCGTGGATTTCGCGAGGATTTGCGATTCTGCCTGCGAGCCTTGCCTGCTGTGCACGCAGCTGCGGCTGGAGTTGGCGCTCCTCGGCAGGCGCTGCCAGCTGCCGCCATTTTGGCAGGCATCATTGGAAGTGGGTAATGTGCAGTTCTATAAACTCAACAATGTGTATTTTTTCAACTTTTGCTTCTGTTCACGGCAAATCTTATTATTTTTTTCTAAACTTCAAACACTTCATAATTCGAGAGAGGTCTGGGCAATAAGTTACCACATTTTATTTGTGTCAGCTGAGCTGCTTTGTATCTGCAAAGAGAACAAGAGTAAAATAAACATTAGGAATTTATGTAAATTTTTTTTCCAAAAATATAAAAGGAGACTGCCAAGTAGAAAGAGTTTTTTTCTTTGCCACGCCTGAGCCAGGCTCCAGATCAATTTCCAGCTACAAAATCGACACATGCTACTCCTTCAACTCTCAAACATGTGGCAAAGTCCCAACCCCAAAATGTCGCCTCGCACCATTGGACACCATTGCACCACTTTTCCTCACATGCAAGCGCCAAGTGAAAATCGATAAATGCCAGCAAAATCGATTGCTCAACCCAGCCCAGCCAGGCCAGCATGTCATGCCAATTAATGTGAAATTAAAACGTCATTAGTATGCAAGTTTTGACAATGACAGACGCACTCCAAAATGGCGCTGTCGCACAATCGTCATAATTAATAAAAACAAATAAATACACCAATAAAGGAGGAGCAACATATACAAAACAAAGCTCGTAAACAAGAGTAAAATTAGCATAACAACTGTCAAAACGCAAGCCCGAATGCATTCGAAAAAATGCAGATTGGCCAAAACTCGTTGAGCACGTGCGCCTCGCCTGCGGCCATTTTGAAACGAGCAGCCAAGCGCATTCCGATCGCGTTGCTGGCTCAAAATGCAGCATGAAGCGCCGTAAACAAGCAAATTACATAAATTTCATATTTTCCGCTCATAACTTCGAGTTGTGGCAACAGCAGACCGCGCCCATGGACCGACCGCTTGTGCAGCTCCTCTGGCCGCAATTTCGCTCATATATAATTTGAAATTGTTTTAATTAGAAAGAATAGTTTTTATTCGGACTGACTTGCCAAAGAGAAATGACAATACTTAGTTGTCTATTTCTGTTCTGAAACAAAGCAATTTTAAGTGTACAACAACAAAGAATTAGAATTATTGCTCACATGGGCAGGTCATATAGCTATTTCGGTTTTTGCCAGAAAACCTCATCAGTGACTTTTAATGTGAATTCTAATAATTATAAACTCGTATAATTGTTTTAATTTTCATAAATTTCATGGTGTTATTGTACTCGTAAAAATTTATTGACACGCATCAAGCTACGCCGGTGGTCTTTTAGACTTTTTAAATGGCTTTTAAATGAGCTGGTCAACAGCAATTAGAACAGCTTTTTGATCGTTGGCCGCTGGCCCTCGCGCTTGCGCTTGTGAGCTGAGTGTAGGCCGCTTGTTAACGCTTTAATTACACCCACACTCATTTGGAAGTTCTAAGCAGTTACCAGCTCTGATTAGAACCACAATACAACGGAATTTAAATTACCAACGCGTTTATTACAGAGGCGGCTACACGGACTTTACCAAGATTCTTGATTTAGGACCAGTTTCACAGTGGATATTTAAACTCTGATTGCAGTTTAAATAGGGGATTTCAGTTTCACAGTTGGAAGTTAAGCCGATTGTGGATATTTAAGTACGGCACAGAGTTGCAATCGAAAACAAATAAACAGCTGATTTCGGATGTGCAAGCAAGCTGCGTCGACAATATTGCAATTTATAAGAGATCAAATTAAACATAAAATACATGGTATAGCACATATAAATGATCCCGTAGTATTATAAATAATATAAACTGTGGATTCTTTGCACAATATCCAATAATTCACTTCTTTTGGCCGACAAAAAAAGTTGAGTTCGCGCTGCCTCCATAATTGAACAATTGAACATATGTTTTTGGCAAGTTGTGCCAACCTTTAAATGTCAAATATTCCATATTTAAATAAATGCACTGGAAGGTTAAACTAGATTTGAACTCAATTTGCATATTAGATTTAAATAGCCACTGTGAAACCCGCCCTTAAACATGTAGTTAATTATTATAAATATTATAAGGTTGGAAGTAGTACCTAGGCAACAGACACTTGGGTTCTCTGGTCCATTGTATCTAGGCTTATGCATTAACAAACAGAATAGCGCTGTCGAACCGTACAATCATCTTTTGAGAGTGAAAGAAATTGTAGAGCTTCCTTAACTCCGTTCAGCTCAGTATATGGGGTAATAGATTTGCCCATTTATTGAAGTCTATAGAAAGCCTGAGCTGGGCACTATTTTCAAGAGGGGATCCTATGGACTCTGATCACATGAAGCTGAATCCCTCACTTCTAGTACTGGATATAATATTTAAATGTTAAAAATAAACACGGAAATAGAGCGGGTTTCCAAGCTTTCTCGTACCTTAAGCACAGATTTGTGGCTATTTTTTCAAGTGACTGCTATTAAAACGCAACCGCTTTCAAAATCGCTAAACCATCAGACTATTCTTGCAGGAACTTCTTAAAAAGAATCGCTACACTGTTGTTTATATATAGGGGAGAGGGGGGTACCTTCGTCCTTGGGGCACATTCGTCAAAGGCGATTTCGGTATGAAGGAGTCATCGGACATAACTGTTTATTGGTAAAAACTAACCCATAACTAGCATAAATATCCCTCACAAAGTTTGCCATCTCTATCTGAACAGCTGATAAAGTTACATTTGATTTTGTGTTTTCGCGCTTCGTTCCCGAATATTCAGGTCGGTAACGTAAGAAGTTTGTGCTGTATTTATACCATTATTTCGAACAAAATTGTATTAGTATTACTATAATACTAATTATTTTGTAAATAAAAGTGTATTAAGTGAAAATAAAGCACTGAAATTAGAAGTAAAAAAATAAAAAGAAAAAAAGTGACACCAGGGTGGACTCGTCTTTTTTTCATGGGGCACATTCGTCAATATAACTTCACAGGTACTAAAAATCGAAATCGAGTTGAAGCTTCCAAGACCCTCGAACCTGGCTTAAACCTCCCGTAACCACACAAAATTAATATTAGGGTCGATCTCAGCACTTTAAACATTATATATAAAAAATAATTTATAAAAAAAAATTTACAATAACTACCTTTTTTTTGAAGCTCTTAAACATGTTTTTTTATTTTTTAAATGCAAAACATAATAAAAACGTGTTATGTGACCAAAAACATGTCTTATCTAGTCTAAACAAGATTTTGTATCACCTTATGGTACTTTAAAGAGTAAATGCCGAAAGTGCCCCGCCAAATGCCGAAGTTACCCTGGCATGGGGGCTCATTCAGCGAAATGACTTTTTTTACTAATCATGAAAAAAATAATACAAACGGAACTTTTTGAAGAACTTTTAGTATAACATTTTATTGTTAAATAATGAGGTATTGTAAGAGTCTATTCGCTTTTTAAATATATTGATTACCTTCTGAAATATAAGCCTTCAAAAAAAAGAGACGAAGGTACCCCCCTCTCCCCTACGCCCTTACTTTTACGACTATTTCTACAATCAAACAAATGCTTCCCGTTGCACTTCCATGGTCACTCCCATCGCTACGCTATTTCCCTTTAAAATATTTAAACAAATCCAGCAATTCGCGCCAGTATCGTCGACAGCGGTCTTTAATGCAAACGAGCCAAATCGCATATATCAAACTATCAAATCAGCGCAATACATATTCCAAATTCCTACATATTTAAAAAGCTAATCAACATAAATTTTCGGTATTTTTTTTTCTTACAAATTTATGCAGTGAAGTCGTGAATCGCTCGAAAAATTGTGGCAAGCATAAACACCTGTTTTTTCTGTTGTTTTATTTGATTTGGAAGCTGATATCGATTTCATTGCTGGCTGAGTTGGCATTTTGTTATAAATTTGCTTTTAATAAATGGAGCCAACAACTACACAATATAGGCATATGTGCTTTTGTTTCAACAACGTTGAGAGGGGGCAAGGGGGCTCAACGAATTTCATGATGATTAATGCAAAACAACAGATTTTTAATGCTTTTTTACACTTCGAAACTATAAAAGAGTTAAAAAAATGCACAAAATCAAGAGTTAAAATTCATATTAAATCGAAATAATAAATATGCTCAAAGCTTAAGCGAGAAGTTGTGTTAATTAAATGAGTTTCACAAAAAAAGTGGAAATATTTATGGCAGCGCGGCGCTTGATTTATGCACAACAAGATAAGAAGCAGCTAATTTATTTTCAATACACACATTTGACTGCTACCATTTTCATATTAGCATACCGAAAGAAATTTGAGAAGCCTATGGAAGGCGCATGTGTGTGTGTGTGTGTGTTTGTGAGTGTTTCGATATTGTTATTTTTCTAGTAGCCACTGGACAATCATTGTTGTCTTTCTATCTTTCTGTCCATATTGAAAAAGAGTGCTTATTCCAAAAGAAATACAAATTTTGCAGATCGTACAACTGCGATAGATATGCAAATGTGGCACAGTGATTTGTACCAATAGCACACACACACGCACGCACGCACACAGACTACAGCCGAACATATGTAGATGCAACCGCTGATAAGCGCGTAGCACAGCGCTTTCCAACTTAATTAGTTAAAAGGCTTACAGCGGTAATATTTAGTAGAAATAGCCCTTAAAATAAAATCATTATAATTACCGAAATTATAATTAAGATGCCACAAGTCGATAAGACCCAAACAAGGTGGCAACAAATAAATACAAACAGCAGCTGTCGCTTTTATTTGGCACTGCCATAAACTCATTTTTCTAACTAGCGACTAATTAAAAATTTGTCCGTTTTAGTCAGCAGCAAAAGTTTGGTGTATCAGTTGCTGGTGTTGCCGGGAGTGCGCTAGTGTTGACTTTAAACAACTTTGCCATGCCACAGCAGCTCCACATGCTGTGAATGCATGCGTAGATTGGAGTACTGCAGCTTACGAACTTTTGCCGGATTAACATACTAAAACACACTGGCATGTAAAGTTCTATGACATTGCAACATGTTGCAAAAAACAACCAAACAAGTTGATAAAAACTTTACATGAGGCTGCTGTGACTGGTTTGTTAATTGATAACACTTTACAGTTCTCCATTATAGCGGAAGATATGACCAATATCAATTTTTTACGTTTTGTTCATATAAATTTTATGAAAATATCGAAACATATCTTAAAAGGATTCCACTTCCGAATCCCTTAAATTTAATTGAAATTATGCAAAATGCATGCAACAAAAAATGCAAACATTACATATTATCAATATTTAATATCATATTCAGGCATGTGATGGAAATCGAAATCGTACGAAAAGGCGAGTGAAATTGATTTGCCTTGTGATATGTTTCATTTTCAAAATCGAGCAAATCGTTCGGTGCGATTTCAAATCGAAATGAAATCGTAAAAACCGAATTTCATCACAGGGCATTGTATTGTTTCGAATTGCTCATGTTGAATATACACATACATAAATCCCGAAATTTTAAATGAAATCGTTCGATTTCCAACACACGTAAAACGAATTCGTACGATTTGAAATTTCATTTCGTTTTGAATTCGTACGATTTTCATCACATGCCTGATTATCATTATTTATTCTAACTTTTTCAAAATTTTAGCTTATGTTTTTAAAGTAAATTTTTTACGTCGAAACCGTAGATAATTTAATTTAGCTTCAGTTTTCTCTTCAATTTCGCTGACTCCCATGTGTAACGTGTAATTAGCACAGCAGCAACATGTCAGCACGCTTGACTTGGCCAGTTTCGAGGTTGAGTTTAGTTTAGTTGCCTTTTTTCGTTAGGATGATGCATAGAACTTTTTAATTGCATTAAAAATGTGCAGCACTCGGTGTCGTCCGTAGAGCAGGACTGTGGAAAGGCACTGTACAGCTGCGCTCAATGCTACACTGAATAAATTGCATGTGAAGGACATGTAGAGGAAGTTGCTCATTATAAACACGCACACACACACTAATGCAACTCTTATGTAGCAGAATGTGCAAAAAAGGGCCGCTCACAGCCAGTGGCAACAGCGCAGCGCCCCTGTACTGCCCTTGAAATAGCAATTTTTAGTAAACTCAAATCGACATCTCTTTTTCTTTTTTTCGGGCAGGGTAAGGGAGAATTCGTACATTATAATTACGAGCAGGCGCTGCGGCTTCGCACGTGCAGTCACCCTCAAGCCAAGCGCGCCGTCAAGCTACAAGGGTGATAATGTCACACTATAGTGCGTGTGTGTGTGTATGTGTGATCGCGTTTATGGATTCACTTCGATACTTCGATGCAGACACAAAGGCAATTTTTCAACAGCTGTGCCACATGTGATTGTAAGTTGAGCGGCCTTGCTGGCGCGCATTGTTGTTGCCAAAGGTTCAGCAATGTTGTTAACAAAGGCATTGTTAGTGTTTGCTCTGCATATCGGCTTGGTGTAATTAGAGCGCGTTGAAGCGTTTTGTATGCATTTAAATTGCTGTATTTTTGGCTGATCAAATTTGCTTGCCACATGGAAATATGCAGAAAGGAACAAAAGCAATGCGATATTTGACTGGGCTTTCCCTCATTTTATGCACACAAAAATTTCAAACATCCACACTGAAAGATGACCCATAAATTAGCTGTGACTAATTAGGTAGAGTAGTGATTTGGATAATTCAGAGAAGGGCCATAACTGGGATAATTTTGGTGAAAATCTGTACAAAATCTGTCCAATAATGACAGCCAGCTTTAGCTAGTGTCTGTCTGTCACTCTGCTAGCGCCTTGAAATGTGCAGCTCATATGTCGAAATTGGGTAAACATATTGCTCTCGAAACGTATGCTGTTTTATAAAATTTAACTTCTTCGAGCAGCTCTTTTCTTAGCTTATAAACAACAAAGAACAAAGCTACTCACATATTTTAAACTATAACAAACTGAGCACGAAAAAATTCAAAGTAGCTTAAAATCACATAGTGAAAAACAATACAAAGCACTGCCACGCCCACCATCAAACAGCAGTTAAACATTTGAAAGACTAGATTCAATATAATTAAGGTTTGTGTTGGCTTAATTTCGTGCCGTTAGTTCGCATTCAAATGAAGCTTATAAATTCCAATTTAATAACTCAAAAGAAGCTTAATTCGTGTTGACTAATGAGCCCAAACCGAATTCCAATTATTGCTTCGGTACTGCTGCGGCACATTGACACTGTAGCTCGGGTGTTTGCGGCCATAAAACAGACACACACACACACACACACACGCACACGCACATACACAACTGCATAACTTTGCTTAATTACCTCTTTTGTTTCGCAGTTCGTAAACCTGTGCTTTTAATGGCTTTAATCTTATTAAGACTATAAAAAACTGCGCGACAGCACACGTTGGAAAAAATTTTTTTGAAGAATTCGATACGGTTGCCAATTTCAAGTCATAAAAATAACTTATAAAACGGTCTACAAATTCGACTGTGAAAGAAAGTGGAATGAGTTATTTAGTTGAATGTGAGCGCCACAGTTTTTATAGTTTCGCTATAAGCTTCAAGATAGTTTAAATTTGAAAGCCGAAGGCGACGGCTTTTGAAATTATTACAAAGAACGCACGCTCCATGATTGGCTCGACTTATTCTAACGAAAGTAGAAATGGTTTTACTTCGCGCTCTTTCATACGCGATTTTTGCATACACTCTAGCGCCCTGAAAAAAACATTCAACTACTTCTCATCGCTTTCCAACTGAAAAAAGGTTCCAGTTGAAAATAGCTCTCTGGTCCAGGCCAAAATATTTATGGGCTCCGCTTTCACAATGTTCGTGCTATGCATTTCACATTCAAAGCACAAAAGTCCTGCTGACAAAAACATTTTGACGAGATTTCGCCATGTCATTCACACACACACACAAACACACTCTTCGCCACCTCTGTGAGGTTCACTGCTGCCATTTATTAAGGTTTGAGTTTTTGAGCTGTCATTGTGAGCCGAAATTGCCATTGCGCCTGGCATGCATTCTCAAAAACAAGCAAACAGACAGACAAATAGAAAAATGAAATTCAGGTAGAAAGAAAGAAAACATTCTAATTCAAGGCACAAGCCACAATCCTCGCACCATGCAGCAACAACGTTTTTATAGGTGCACATCTGTTTGGGCGCATACGAATTCGTTGGTTTGTTCTGTCTTCATTCATTCATTCTTTAATTTTTTTGGTGTATGCCTGAAGTGCTTTGGTTGAACTGTCTGTCAAAATAAGAGGCACATGCGTATGTATGCATGGGTGTGCGTCGGTGTGCGTGGCGCACGTTTCATTCGTTGCACATTAAAATTAAATCGTTTTATTGTTTGCCAAAATGTGCGTTCGACAGTGAATTGTTGTTGCTGTTGTTGCTTTCGAGTGTATGTGTGTGTGTGTGTGCCAGCAGACAATGCGACACATTTATGTGGCTTTTCCGGTAACCGCACGCTCATTCTCACTTCCGCTCACACTTCCGGAAATGATGAGACAATGATTAATGGCTTTATTATTTGGTTGCATAAATTCAGTTTGCAGGCTTAAGACTGACAGAGTGCTAATTAAAATGGAGCTACATCCTGCGCCTTGCCTTTAATGGGGCATTCAAAGGTAAGTCCTCTTTAGTCCAAATTCCCCAAAAAAATCATAAAAGAGTTCCTATCCCCAACAAGTGGCATTTAAGATTTGCAATCTTTTTTTTTGAAAGTAGAGCAGCCATTGTTGGCATTTCTGCGAATTGTAGTTTCACAAAATTGGGGCATGCCTGAAAATGTGGCATGCCAAACGCGAACACAAAGGTGTAGTGCGCTTAGCAGTAGCAAATTACTTAATCGCGGCAACCAAAGCGATTTGCACTTGCCACAAAACCAGTCAATCACGTACATTGCAACGTGTTTGTGGCAAGCTGCTGAAGGGGCGTGTAGCAAGAGCAGGCAAAAAAGGCAAAGGACTTAATACCGAGCACTTTTGCTGTGATAAGCAACTACAAAAGCCACAAAAAGAATTAATGCAATGCACATGCCTCAATAGCAGGCAACAAAAGGTGGCAAGCAAGTGCAGTCGCTTTATTATAAAAATTTTTCTTTTTGCGTACTACACACTTTAATCGAAAATTTTTAATTAAAGTGCAGCCACACAGAGTCAACACCTTTTTGAAGGGCGCTAATAATGAAGATGTTGATAGCGCGCTGATAGGAGGGCAGGCCCAACGACAGCGCAGGCTGGAATTCTGAGAATTCCAAAGTATCTGTTGTCTGCCCTTGCGTGCTACTTGCAACAAAGGCAACTTGGCCGCGGCACAAAAAACCAACAGTGCTGCTGCTGTGTGCCACAGGCAGGGGTCACTTTCGCAGAGTCTTGCAAGCGATTTTATGGGCACTTAAAAGAAAAAGGAACGAGGCGTTCGCCTGAATCAAAGTCTTAATCATTGCGTTTAGGCGAGCTGCCGTCAGTGTTGGCACGAAAGAACAAAGCGGATTCAAAAATAGTTTTCTCTTCTTCCTAGTTTAAGCAATTTTAGGCTAATTCTCATGAGAAATATATGAAGTGGCAAGCCTGCTCTGAATTTCACTTTCCCTTGAAGTTGAAAATCGTCGAAATCGAAAAAGTTCTCAAGTCCCGCAAAATGTTTTTTACAAACTTTCCTTGTTACTAGTTTGAAGTGCTACTCTATTAGTCCGTAAGGATTATTTATACATCTATATCCATAGGCTAAATAAAGATTTCAATTCACAAATAAGAGATACTATTAAAAAGCAATGGATAAAAGCACAGTCCAAAAAGAAAAACCCGAAAAATGGATGTGCCTCAAATTTGCAATTTAAAATATATCTTCTTACTTACTAAAAAGTATTGTTTTCGAACCATACTTTTTGCCAACACTGACTGTGGTGTAGAACAATTATTTTGAGCTTGCCTAAGAATACTTTCAAAACGCACCGCAAAAAGGGGCTTGCCACTTGCCACAATCTAAACGTTTAATGGCATGTCAGCGAAATCGACCGCGGCTGCTCGCATGCATAATGCAAAGGCCATGTTAACACATATTTTACAGCTACTGCCTTTCTTGCCTTTTTGCTGTCGCTTTCAATTCTGCCGCAATGCAACTGCAGCCGTCCTGTGCCCTGACCAAGAGTGCCTACCTGGTGTTTTTACGCATACAACTTTTGTTGCTTCTTTGCGCCGGCAGCAAGCAAATATTTGCATAGCTCGCCTTGATGATAACTGCCTGCCGCGGCAGGAGGAATAGCAGCAGCCGCAGTGCCAGTGGCAGAGAAACGTGGAAAAAGTGCCGCCTGCGTCTGCTTTAATGACTTCATTTAGTGGGCATTGGTCTTCTTTCTCGATGAATTTCATATTAAAAATCTTTAACATATTATTATTTAGCAATAATTTATGAAAATTGTTGGCTGGTTTCTTTTCGCGGTGATTCTAGAATTTTTCTGGAAGTTGTTTTGTATTTCTCAGCTGTTTGCTTTTGAGCACATGACGGGAAATGCTGGTTTTGCACGGTAAATTACGTTTTATTCAAAAAAATATTGACATAAAAGTTAAATTGGGCTGCATTGTATGGGAGTGGCTGTAATCATACAACTTAATAAGGAAATTTAAGTTTCATTGGCAATTTTGTATTTTAAATTGAATATACATACATATTGTTCTGATCTGCAGATCTGAAGGGAATTCCGAGTGAATTTTAACAGCAAACTTTTCCACCGGGAAAATACAGCATACAGCAATCACGAAAATAAATTGCAAAAATATTGCGAACCAGTACCACTTCCAATATTCATAAGCAGAAACAATTTTTATACAACTCTGATATAAAATATGAAATGGTACTTTTAATATGCAGACTAAAACTTTTGAAATGTCAGCAAGACTAATTAAATAAAATCACATATACCTACATATATTTTATATGATTGCGAAAGAGTTGTCAACCAATTTCTGATTATAGAATATATCACTACATTATTAGAAATAGAAAAGAAAGAAATAGGAACAAATTTGTATACAATCAAAAATAATTGAGGATTCTTTGCAAACTGGCTGAAACAATCACTATTTTGTATTCCCTATATTGAAAACCGTGGCAAAATAAATGATTGACTCGAACATGGAATGTTAGAGAGGTATGTAAAATGACTACTCGTAAACCTCGAATTCGGGTTCTAAATCAAAATTTATCCGGTTATAACAAGCCAAAACACAGAAACAATGCCAAATAAGTCTATTGAATCTGTTCTCCAAAAAAGATTGCCCTAGCTGCGCTTGTCTACAGGACACAAAGAAACACAATTCTTCAATTTGTTTCCGGTGTTTGGATATGCTTTGAAACTGCTCCAACAATTAATAAATTTCCGAGTAGACCGTCAAAGCTCTAAGCACGTTCACTTCCTTAGACACACTCTAACAATAGTAGCTCAAGTGTTACCCTCACTGGCCTCAGCAAACAGACCCTCCTCCATTCAGCTCTAAACAGTGCTCGTATATACTGACACTTCTATGAACCGTGCAAAAGAATTGGCAATGCGCCAGCAAATAGCCCTTACCCCTCCCCTCAAACGTCTCAGCACACAGAGAAAAAGTGCATTGAACTGCAGCGATTTTGAACTAGAACTTTATCAATGACCACCAAGACAGGATAATCAAAAATATTCAAGGGAATTGAGTTCGATACACAGAGAAGACAGCAGAGGCAAGCACTTGCAAAAAGTGGGCATGTTGCCAGTTTAATATTTGCAAAAGATTTGCACATACACCAACGTGCCACTTGCTAGATTTATGTGCTATAAACCTTGGAAAATTTTTCGAAGTGGGAAGGTACTTTTTTCCAGATACATAGAGTTTTTCTGTTATAATAGTTCGAAAGCATTTTCTCTCTCCCTCCGATATTTTTTCGATATTTTTTAAACCCGTCAAATTTCTCAGTGTATTTTTTTCATCTTGTAGTAAAAATTATTTTTACCGATTTTCCATGTTATTTTAATCTGGCAGCGCTGCACATGCGTCAATTGCAGTCATCGGCTTTAATTTTGTTTTTGCAATAAACCTGGTCACACACACTCCCACACACACTAGTGAATGTACAGCCAAAGAACACGTTTCACATTAATCTCTTACACTGCTGCAGATTTTATTTCACTGCGCCAGAACCATCATCATCCAACCGCCCACTCCCACTCCCACCCCCACACCACACACACACCACACACATTCGCTTGCCTTCGGCGGCGGCGGCAGCGCGTTCCAATTTATGCACAGTCACTTTGTCAATGATTTTTCACAAGTTCCTGCGCCCTTCTACGCGCCTTCCTTACTCGATTCCCCGGCTTCCCAAACTCACACACACACACACACACTTTTCTCAATTGAAAATTGTTGCAAGCAATTTGAAAGGATATGCAGCGCAATACTGTCACGGAAGTGCCAGCGTTTGTGTGTACTCGCCCATTGTCTGTCAGCCTGTGAGTGTGTGTGTTCGAGTCACATGCACCGGCGAAGAGGGCAATCACCCGGGCACGAGCATCACCGCTGCCTTTCTTTACATTGCACATTTTTGCCATTTCTCTCAGTGCACAATTTTGCAGGGGGTTGCAATTTGTATTGATTTTTATTGCTACAGCAGCGCAGCAACACTGGCGAACTGGCGGACTGCGCGGCGATGGCCGAGACGGGACGGAGATGCACTTTGCTGCAGTGTTTATTAAAATTGCCTCGTGCGCTCTTTTTGTGTGTGTTTGTTTGTTGTTGTTAGAAATTCGCTACACATAAAATACACACAACTGTGTTTGTGTGTGTGTGTCAGGGGCAGGGGCAGGCATGCAACAAATGCTGCCATAAATTTTAGGCATTGTTTACATGACAATGCCACAACGACGAACACGCTCTGCGGCGCCTGTTGTTGACAAGTTGCACTATTGGCCATGTTAGAGTCGTGTTGGAGCAGAGGCCGGCGCAAAGGTCATTGGCTCTGCAAACAAAACACACTTCGGACCAAGCCAATAAACCCATGATGTCAACAACATGAGAGCAGCAGCAGATGTCCGAATATAAACAAAAATGGAAAGGATCAGTTATTTTTAAGATTGTTTTAGTAACACATATCAATCATAACTCATACAATCTCAAATGAACTGGCGAACTAGATGAAAAATAGAAGAAATATAATTACATAAATTGACAGACTCACAGCAATAATCAAGCGGTGCTAACTAAAAACTTTGTCATTACAACTAATTTGTTAGTTAAAATTTTTTCTATAGAATTCTCTTGATTTGATAATTGGTTTGTCTCAACAATTATTGAAAGTAAGTAACAGACTAATTCGTTTTGATATTTTTATTTATTTATTATAATTAATTATAAGAATACAATTCTTATAGTTAAATGAAACTAAGAGCACTAGCTGCCAGGGCTTTCAGCTCGTCAGAAATTTAAAAAGGAAAGAAAAGATTATTTTTAAATGTTGGTTAGATAGAGCTGACCATCTTACATGCTTTAATAAATTTTTCCATTCGTTTTATATTGTCTATTGTTACTTCTTTTAAGGAATCTGGTGGTTTTTTGTTCCCAAATATATTTACACGGAAGGTGTTCAAATGGATACAGTCATTTAAGATATGTTCTAACGAGTTTTGATAACCAAAAGAAGTAAGAGCAAACAATTTGTACATTTTGATTCTAAGGAAAATAGTACTGCTTTTATTCCAAAGAACTTACAATGTTTTTAATATGAGAAACTAGTAGATACTTGAGACTTGAGATATAAAGAAAAACGTAACTCTTATCTGTGTATTAGGCGCATAACAATTCAGACTTTCCAACGTAGAAAAGAAAAGAATTGTCTATTTCTGTATTGCAAATAAAGAAAGTGAGATAAAAGTATCGAAGGGATAAAATCCTGAGATCCAGGACATTGCTAATATTATTTCTATATCGAATAATAAGTTGCCTGAAATTATATAGTATAGGAAATTGCAAATAACAATTACATAGCTTAGGAGAAACCTGAGCTAAACTATAATTTAGGTCATCGACCTAGCCTACATATCAATTAAATGTGAGGCCATCAACAAAATCAGCAGAAAGTTCTAAAAATGCAAATGACATCAGCTGAACAAATTTCAAAAATCATTATGCGCCTTTGCAATGCCACCCTCTATTTTAGCATGCATCCATACACACACACACACGCACATCTCATGTGAGTTGCTCCACATACCGTGCCTAATTGACTGCAATTAAAATTTATTAGCAGCCATAACAATTAAATGCATTTTTAGAGCTGGCTTTACATGTGCTACCATCACCACCAGCAGCAGCCTACAACACAGCCGCAATAAAGCCGCAATACAGCCCACAGCAGCAGCATGCCCCAGCGTCTGCCACAGCATTGCATCAGCTCCCATCTGTGCCGCGCAAGGGCCGCTGCATACGCGCAAAATTTAATTACTAAAGATTGCACAAATGTATGCAGACTCAACCAACCACACAACTATGCATCCGTGCAACCGTTCATCCGTTCATCCGTCCGTCCAACCAACCATCCATTCATTCAGTCAACTGTGCGTCCGTTCGAATGCACTCGATGCATCCGCATGAAATCGAGAGTAAAATTCTAGCAAAGCGATTAAATCGTTGACGCGCATTCTGAGGAGCAAGGCGGTCCGGTCCGATGACCGGGAACTAGGGTTTCTTTTTCCAGGCAAAAACGTGACTTGCAATTTTTTTTTTGTATTTAAGAAAGACCTATTACAAAAATTTTACTCTATACCAAACTGGACTATGATCTCTTTCGGAAACAAGTTCTCGACTAATAATAATTTCTTTGTACCATACCACAACAGCTCTTTGAATATGGAATATCAAAAAGTTAATGCGAGAAAGCTAGCCCTAAGCCTCCTTCGCGGGATGTTGTGCCATTTATTTAAATATTTATTTCAAAAATAATTGTATATACTTTTGACTGTTGCTGTTATTTTGCTAAAGATTATAAGTTCATTTCTTATGCATACATTTTATTTAACAAAAACAAAAAAACCCTAATCTTTAGCTCATAATTTTGAATGCCCAAATATTATCTCACACGCAAAAAGATTAAGCACTTGGCAAATTAATATAATTTCCGACAATCTCTACTTATATAAATATGTATAGAAAATTATATGTACATGCCACCAGGCATGTTAGTGCAGCAATTTTCTTTTTAATGTTTGGGCAAGTGATTTTATAGGCTTAATTTCAATTATTACAATAAAAATCCCATAAAAAGGTAATTCATTTTTTTATTGAAAAAGTAAAAATAATAACGATAATTTCCGATAAGTCTGCAAGGCAAGCCAGCAATTTGCAAGCCATAATACTACCAAATTACATACAGTCAAAATGAGAAAAAAGGAGGACCACGAGCAAGGAACAAGATATGCGCTGGTCTTGTGCCACAAAAAAAGCTTATAAATAAAAAAGAAGGAAAAACGCCAGCGTGCCTCAACGAAAGGGACGTGGGAATTTTGACGCAAAGTTGTTGTTGCTCTCTTTGGACGTTTTTGCTGCTGACTATGTCGTTGCTACGTGTGCGCACATTTTCGATTTTTTTTTTGTTTTAACGCCTTTTTAGTTGTTGTTAGTTTAGCTATGCTCGAGCAGCCACACAGTGTTAGTACGTGTGTGTGTGTGTGTAAGTCAATAATTGACTCGTGAATCGTAAACGCATTTTTCATTTCGTCAGCATTTCCAGGTTGAATTGTGCATTAACCCTTGCACGCCTTGCTTGTGACTCGCGGCTTTCGTGTGTGGCAGGCTATGGAGTAAGCTGCCGCTTTTGTGTGCCAACAAAGACGTTGCACCTTACCTTCAGCAAAAAGCGCTGTTTGTGTGTGTGCTTGTGTTGGCGCCTTGTTGGGGTTAACATGCATTCATTCATTCACACATTCGTTCGTTTGCTTTGTTGTTGCAACAACGAAAGCAAAAACCTATCAACAACAAAAGCGGATCTTATCGATTTCTTTGCTTTGCTTTGCGGTTAATGCGAATGCACTTTTGTTGCGCTCATTGTTGCTTATATTGTTGTTGCTGTTGTTGCTTTAGTCATTGTTGCTGACGTAGTTCTAGTGAGTGTTATTGTACTTTTTTTGAGAGTTGGAATTTTATTACAGTTTTTGTGCCTTTTGTCATTTGCTCATTTGTGGCAGAGTAGAGTGCCATGTGGCATACCCTGCCACGTTGTTGTTGTCGTTGCTGTTGTTACAGCACCATGAAACCCTAATGTGCGCATTCACTGCAACACAGAGTTCACTTGCTTCGTTGTTGCACTTTTTTGCCGCTTGCTGTGGCAGCTACATTTGAGGTGGTTGCCTGTTTTTGTTGACTGTTGGCTGTTGGCATGGCTCTGTTTAAAATTGTGGTTTATGGGCTTCAGTGGGAAATGAACTACATATATAATCGGGTAGTTGGCTTCGACAGGGAAGCAACGTATTAAGTTCATGCGGCATAATGGCGTAAAGCAGAGTGCAATTGTTATGCAGCCCGTTGCATTGTGATAAACCATAAAAAAGAGTTAACGCGAACGCATAAAAACTGGGTAAAAGGCAAAAATAAATAACAACAAAATTGCTGAAAATGGCAAAAATGGCTCGAATTGTGGCCATAAATTGTCGAATAAGGCCAAACAAATATTTATAAATATTTTAAAGTGACTGAGTATAAAACCAATCGTACGGCTTCAGCTCGTTAGCCCACTTCGTAATAAGCTCACTTCGGCTTTAAGCCGATATATTCAATTTAAATGTATTATAAAGTTAATTTAACGCTTTCCGAATATTTCTTCCGTTAACAATTTGCACTAAATCGAAGCTTAAAGGAAGTTTAAATATGGCAAAACTTTATTTATATACAAGCATAATCATGGCAATCGGCTATAGTGCTAAAGGGTTAATCTAATATATCAGCCCACATAGTCTCAACATGATATTTTTGAATAAGTCATATTCTTCAAGAGAGAATCAAATGTTTCCACTTCTTCTTAGAATTACATTTTCGCTATGGAAACGAGTCATAGACTTTCTTTTCACCGTAGAAAGCAAAGTTTCCTGAGCGTCCTGCGCTCATTTTCTTATTTTTCTCTTTAAGCAGAGTTCGACTTTACTTTTTTTTATGACATTGAAAAGAAGCAAAAAATTGGCCTTCATCGCAGTCTTTCTGTGCGTGTGAAACAAAAAAATATAAATGGTATTAGCAGCATATTTTTGTATGCCTTCCAATAAAATGCCATTTGCCCCACACCAAGCAAGGTTGCATTCCAGCACGACGCTAGGCTTTCATGTCGCACGTTTCGCACATCAGTTGCGGCTGAGCATCTTCCATTCGAAGCGCATAGCGTGATACTAAAGCAACAACAACAAACAAAAGAGCATAGTATTAGCAGCTATGACCGTTCCCGTTCGAGCACACCGGATCAGAGCATCCCAGTTCAAGCAGGCATACAAAAATCAAAGGTTCCAGTCAAACATTTCAGTTTTATTTGCTTTTATGATGAATACTCGCAAAAGTGGCGGCATTGCCAGCTTTTGCATACCATTTTCCACAATTATTCATGCAATCACAACGTGCCTGCGTCTGAACTGGCCAACAGCAGAAGAAGACGTGTCGCGGAAAATATTTGTGCCACTCTCCTTCGAGCGATTTGACTTTGACGAATCGCTAAACGCCGTCAATTTGATTCGAATATTTTGCCATTTTCATTTTGTCGTGAAAATGAATTTGCCGCCGCTTCGGTGCAAATGAAATTTTACGCACGTAATCGATGATTATAAAAATTGGTATTATAATTTTAATTCAGCGTGTTTCTTTCTCAGACACCACAAAACATTTAATCGCTGTATTTGACTTGGCGTCAGCAGGCATTTGACCGCTGCAGCAGCTCATGCGGTCTGCGCACATGTGTCCATATTCGTTTACCCCTTCCCACACACTCTCATGTACTTGCGGTTTAGTGATGTGGTCTCTCGGTGGCACTTTATCGTGGTCACACTTACTTTGTGGTTCTTTAAATGCGTGCACTTTTTGACTTTACAACAAAACACACCATCGAAGAGGCGGTTTCAATGTGAGCAGCGGATATGCTGGCGCTTCAATGGAGCCATGGCTAATAAGAAACTCATTTTAGCAGTGACGAGGAAAAACGAGAAGAAAACAGAGAGAAAGTGCAATTACTATTTCCCTTTCAGCACAAATTCTTCAAGTTAAAACTTTCAGCAGTTAATACAGTTTTGAGGTATTCAAAAGATATCTTTCAATTAAAAATTCAAATATAAATTTTAAATGTAAAGTAATCGATCATAATTGCTGTGAAGTTATTGTCCTCTACCTTTCGCTCACCATCAGCTCATTAAAAGCTCATTTCATGTTCCAATTAACTTGTGTAGCAGCTGATATAACGGCACGCTGGAAAGGTATACCCTAATATTGTCTGCATTTGATTAAACTGGAATATTAACAGAATCCAAAAAGAACCGGTTTAGGAGTGAGAAGAAGAGAAGCCAACGCATTTCCTATACAAGTTTAGTATTTAGCGCGGAGAAAGATGGTAACGGAAATTTCTTTAAGCGAAAATCGTTTGATGGGCTTTGTTTTGCTTTTGGGAAATGAACCAGAAGGATTCTGCATGCCCTTTTGCACTTTTTTAATATCGCTCAATTTTTCTTCTTACTTGTAAAAGAACCTTGAATTTTTCAAAGCTACACAAAAGCAAAAATTCTTTCATTTTGTTTTATTTTGAACCAAAAATAGTAAATTATGTTTTGCTGTTAAAATTTAACAATAAAAAGCGACGCACTTGCTGAAGCACTACACAAGGTGCCAAACAATTTCCGTAGACGACGAGCAACCTCAGCGGCTAAGGAGCAGCAGAAAAAAGAAAGCCCAACAAGGAAAAACGCCGAACAGAAAAAAACACAATACGAAAACCCGGCAAGGTACAAAAGCGCAGACAAAAGAACCTGCCCAAAACAGTGAAGCTAAGAGGGCGTGAAATGAAGCAGAGAAGCTGAAGAAGAAGAAGAGGAGTACAAAGAAAATAGGCAGACGCAGAAGGGCGCAGGCAGAAAGTTGGCAGGCAGCAAGAAAACAGACGCACACAAAAAGAGGGAAGCTTAAAAGGCAGGCAGACGGGAATGCTTAAAAGCAGCAGCGCCTTTTGCCAAAATCAAATACACTGCGCCCCCGCCGCCTTACTTCTTCACCGCTGCCACAACACAGCGCCAACAAATGCACAAACACTCACACATACACCACTCACATATACACTAAGAAGCAAACGTCGATGTGGGCAAAAACCACCCCAGCGTAGCGTATTTGCTTTTGTATTAGTGTAAATTTTTGCAATGCGCGCACGCACACACACACACAAGTGGCACGCTCGCATATACTCGTACAACGAGAGTCCGCACACACTGACAGCGCAGCAGCACAAAACAACAAAAAACAGTGCTGCCAAAGCCGAGCACATTCTGCCTGATAAGAAGAAATCGATCGATTTTTCCCGCTGTGCACCGACGACGTCGACGAGGAGGAAATGCTCGCGTAGTAGTGTACTCGTAGCATGGCGGCCTGCTGAGTTGCAAATGTGTCTGCCGCACATGTGCATGTGTGCGTTTGTGTGTATGAGTGCTTGTGGCTATGTGTATGTATATGTCTAAGGTGTGTTAACCTCAGCAAAGAAACTCAAATTTCAAGAAACTTTTCATTCAAAGCTTTTGATATAAAAATTTTATAAAATTTGCACCTAACCTTAATTGCAAATTTTTCATAAATTTTCTAGAGAAACTTTTCATTTCCAGAATTTTTCAGTTTGTTTGCGTGCGTTTTCTGCGCTGGCGTTCAGCCACTCAAAACTGCCCCAACCACCGAACCGCCCACCCGCCCACTGCGTGCGGCGCGCTACTACGCATGCATATACTTTTCTTTTCCACTCGTTTTTTTCTTTCATTTTTTTGGGTAGGTATGAAGAAAATTTTTTGCGTGCTGCTTCTTGGCTTTCAAGGCAGAAAAATCTTGCTTACTTTTTTACACTTTTTTCCAGCACTGGCGTATCCCGTTTGCGGCGCAGCTAATCCAAATTATTGATTTTTGAGCTATAATCCGAAGCGAAGCGTAAAGCGATTTTGCTTCTGCAAGGACTTCTTTTTATAAAATTTCAAATATTTCAGCACTTTCTCACTTTTTCAATGCATACTGAAAATAATTTTCATAATTTTTTTCGCACGTTAGTCGCTTTTGCAAAGCGTTTACTTGTTTGCACATATATACGTATATATGTATGTGTACTTGCCACTGCCACTGAATATGCTTTTATCCTTTTTCGCTATGAAATTTGCAAATTTCCAAAATTTCATTTACTTTTCCATTTCAGCACTTTTCTCAAATAATTTCCAACTGCGCTAAAATGCACACAAATTTTCCATTTTCAAGCATTTTCAACACTGGCAATTTTTATTTTTCCTCACTCGACACGACACTCACGCACACGCACACTCAGCCAGCAAATGGCAAGAAATGTTCCCATTTCCACTTTGAAATTTTTTCCCTTGCTGTTTCTTGGTTGGGTTTTGCTTTTGCTTGCTTTGCCTTTGCTGAACTGAACTCTCAACCGCGCCGTCGCTGGTCTATTCCGGTCGTCCTGACTCGAGCAACGCAATCGACACAATGACAGCGGCAGCGGCGAGAGCGTATGCCAGAAGTCCTGCATGTGTCGGCGGCGGCGGCAGCGTTGAATTTTGAGAGTTTTCCACTGACAATTTCCACCACCGCCAACACCGACAGCAGCAGCAACAACAACAACAACCCCAACAGCGACAGCGACACCAGCTACAACAACAACATGCCTTACTGAGTGCTGCTGTTATGCTGAGGGTTGTTGCTCACAATCGGTGCAGACGGAACTGAGAGTGCCACAAACACACACACACACACACACACACACACACACCCACATGCATACTCAACAACAGTTACTATCGGGAAAAACGTTGGAATACCGTTAGCTACATTGGGAAAATGCAAGAGCCGCTCAAACTATTTCGCTCACACAAACACACACACACACACACACGCTGTATGCGTGTTTATGCGTCAGTGTGTGCTTATAGGCACATATCCTGCGCTCTTGTGCAACCGCAGACGGAACTGCTGTTTCGTCTGATTATAGTTGCACGTCGCATTGGCATTCGCGTTTATGTGCGTGTGTGTATGTGAGTTTGTATTTCAGTTTAATATCCTAAATTTTCACGAGCTTCCTTTTTAATTTGCTATACTCGCTTCTCCACATTTTTAAGCGCTCTATTCGTGTTTACGATTCGCTGCTTTATGTTGGTGTTTCCCAATTTGTTTTTTTTTCGCTTTGAATATTAGAACAGGGAGCTTCATATTATGAATATATAAAATTTCGAAAAAACTTTGGCAATTTCTGAAAATATTTTTAAAGCAAAATCTATCTATACAAGAAAGTCTGGAACAGATTTAGGTTAATCAAAAAAGGTTTGTCAGTGCTGAAATTTCGTATCCCAAAACGTAATTTTTGGGATTTTTTGGAATTATAAAAATGTATTGCTTTAATGGGAACAAAAGTAAATGTGCTTTTGATTTAATAAAATGGTTACTAAAGCGTACTACAATAAAACCAGAAAAGTAAAATATTGTGTAATAGCATAAAGCCGCACTGATTAGTATTCTTTAGATGCAAAGATTTCATGAATAAAAATTTAAAAGGAAACTCATAATCCTACACAAGTGTGTTCTGCTTTGGATCGCTGCAGTGATCCGAATTTCTTTCAACTCTAAAAGGTTTATTTATAAAAATGCTGTTTCAAAAACACCCTGTGCCCGAAATATCCGTACTACATCAATTCAACTCAGCGTCAACATAACGGTATAGTAAAGTAATGGTTTAAAAGTCAGAGCATTATTAGATACTATTCTAAAATCAGACAAAACAATGCAACGATATTTTGAAACTATCACAATTAGTTTGGTCCTTATTTCGAGCTATTTTTAATAGTTTTGGCATGTAGCATAAATTAAGGAGTCTTTTTCAAAGAATGTCCTTTTTAAATTAAGTCTTTGTTTTCTTAATAATTTTCACAAAAGAAAGTCAACAGAATTAGCGGTGAGATTAAACGAAACAGATGACAAATCAACCAAAACTCAGCAACAAACATGTAGCAATTTTCAGGAGGTGAGAATCAAGTGCAGAAATGTAGTAGGAAATTTCATTTTCCAAATTACGCACAAGCACACACATACAAACAAGCCTAATACACTTAAACATGTATGACACTTGCATAGGCAGAACACGAAACTTTGGTTACCGTTGCGGCAAATGAAGGATCCGCTGGGAGTGTGTGAAGTTTATGCTTGTCCCACACACACACACACACACATGCACAACACTTTATGTGCTGCTAACACACTCAACTGTCAAGCGGCAACGCGACACACACACACGAACCTAGTGCTTTGCTGCAGCAAGAAATGAGGACACACCAATTTTCGGGAGAACGCCTGCCTGCCGTCGAAAAAGCTGCAGCAGACAACTGTCAAATTGCTGACATTTGCAGCTGAGGCTCAGGGGGGAGGAGGATGTCGACCAACCTAACGATGCACGCGCCGCACAATTGCCGCGTCAAAAACGTAACGTACCGCGCGTAACGAAAGCGAACGGAATTCTGAGTTGGCCCGAAAGGATATGCGAGACGGCTGCACTTGTGCAAGTGCGGCGAGAACGAAATGGCATGGGAATGCCGAACGAGTGCGAGTGCGAGAGCGAAACTGAAACCGAGCAAATGAGCAAGTGTGCTCGTGGAAACGAAACGTGCTCGCAGGCGAAAGCGACGAGAAAGCGCGAGAAGTTGGCCAAAGCAGCCAGAAATGGCTAAGAACTTTGAATTTGAATGCGCGACCACAAAATGACATGCTACATGAAATGAAGGGACTAGCGTAGCGATAAGACGAAATCAGCACATCTCGAAAGCCTGAAGGACACGCTGCCAGGCAGCAGAGCGGCAGGACACAATGTCAAAGCGAAATGCTGACTGCTGCTGGCGCATTTTAAATGCAAAACGAAACGGAAACGAAGTAAAACCTCGAAGTCCTTTGGCGCTCTGGCAGGATAAGCTGTGCGCGCTGCTGCCAGCGGAAAACAACAATTTTTCAAGTGAACTCTTGAAAACGCCTGTCTGCATGTGTATGTGTGTATGTGTGTGGAGGGTCGCTAAGTGCTGGTGTGGCACATACGCGAGGCACACTCCAGTCAAAGCAAAATTACAGTACAAACAAAAGTACTGCCATGTAAGGCACAAAAGGGATTCATAAGGAGTCATAAGCAACTTCCTCGATGGTGTGGAGTACATGATGCAGCAGCAAGATGCTGCAGCACATACACACACACATGCAAGACGTGGTACATAAGCGACAATAAGAACAGCAAATATACCATCTATGGCACAGGAGCCACGGAAGAACAAAAGTACTTCAATTTTGTTGCACTGTATGTGTGTGTATGTGAGTCTATGGAGATTTTGTGACTCTGTTGTGAATGTCGGAAAATTAAGATATATGCAGGTTAATATCAAATTTCTGCTTGCACGAAGCGAGTATGAACTTATTATTGTTGTTGCTGCCAACATACGCACACATTTACAACGGCTACACTCACGCGCACTTAGTGTGACGCTCCTTGCGTTGGTCCAGCGTAATTGCAGCTGGTTTGTCCACGCCTTGCCCTACAGTCATAGAAATCCTTCGACTATGGCGCAACGAAGAGGGCAAGATTTGGGTTTCGAACACCCTCTATATAAAAAAAAATAATAATTTAATAATTTTGCATTCAAATCGATCGGATCATTCTTGAAGCTTTGAACAACAGTTTTTTAAGGTTGATGTTGGCTGAGTTTCATTTAAACAAACTTTTTGCCTGAACAAAATATAACTCCTCTTCACCTGTAAAATGTTGGTCTATGCCACTGTGCGTGTGTAGGTGTACTTGTGTATTAGTATTGCATCGAAAACATCGAAGTGAAGCACTTTGTTTGTCTGTTTTTTATTGTTTTTGTATGTTGAGCATTCATTTTTGGGACTGTGGCATGATGTCTTAAGCAAGTATGTATGTGCAAGCCACATTCAAATGCGTCGCAAGATGTGTCTAATTTATTTGTTTTTTCTGCTTTTGTTTTTCCACTTTTTTATGGTATTTAAGAAAACCGCACGGATTTTTCTTCTTCAAGTGGCACTTGTTCATGTGCCAGTGTTTTATCCATATTTGGCACTTGCCCCAGAGTTGTTGCGCAAGTCAAGAGCTGCACTTGCACTTCGGCAGTGTTGACACTTTAGCACAACTTTTGGTATAAATTTCAATAATTTCATAATTTTAGATTTTCAAGATCAACAAGCGAGAGAAATCTGGCAAAGGACAGCTGCTGTGAGAATTTTATGTTATTTTATGAAAGTAAAAGTAAAGCAAAATTTCTCTGAATTGAATTTAGAAGGAAAGAAGAAAACTTTTAATTAAGAAATTGAAGAATTAAAGAAAAAATAAATTGAGTTGAAAAAGTTTCCAACCGTCGACAAAAGAAAATCGGCCTTGCATAGGTCTCTGAATAGTAGTGACCGCAGACTTCTAGTTGGCCTTCTGACAGGTCACACCTCCGGTTTCTAAACACTTCAGTGTGCTGGCTCTGATCGACCACAGTATCTGTAAGGTCTTTCTGAAGAATGAAAATACAACTACTCATTTTTTTTACAAGTGTTCCGCCTTCTGCCGATCATAACAGAAGAGTCGGGCGGAGTGAAAACTAACCAATTACGTTCTTTGCCACCATCTAATATTCTACGATTTACAAAAAGTATAGGAAGATTTCTGTCAGCAGGAATATTTGTGGCAGTATGCTCAAGTACATTTTTTCTTAATTGCAAAATTTTTTTCATAAAATTTATTTTCAAGCAAAATGCTTAATCTTTTCAATGTGTAAATTGCAAAGGCGATGGTGTTGAAAGAGGTCTTCCTGCCTTTGGCGGCGCAAGCGCACTCCCCCTCTATTAAAATTATGTAAATTTTAATAAAAAGCGCACGCTTTGCTGCATTCTTTACATTCAACATGCTGCACACGCGTAATTGTCGACATGCGGCAGGCGGCTGCTTTAAGAATTAAAAAATAAATATTTTCGAAAAAACAAAGCAACAGCAACGAGGCAGAGGAAGCTGCGCATTTTTTGATTTTCTTTCTTTTTCCATTAAAACTAAAAACTCTGCCGCAACATTTGCAGACATCTTGCAAACACATGGCAGCAAATGCGCCATGCAGCAGTAGGCTCATATGCCACAAAAGCATGCATGCTGCTTGCAACTCACATCCCACACAGGCATGTTGCACACATTTCAATCTTGCGCACTTCTGCTTCTTCGAAACGCGCGTGCGTGTGTGTGTGTGCAACGGTACTAAAGCAGCATGCCACCAGCAGCAACAACAAAAACAACAAACGAAAATGCCTTCTTTTGCCATTAACCCAGCCTGCATAGTGAATGTGCCACAACGCGGCATGCAGCGAGTAAAGCCATCAAGCCAAGCCCTCATCTGAACGACGTGTCTTTTTGTTGTTATTATTGTTGTTGTTTATTAAAATTTGACCTTTCTCATTGGCTTCGCTGTCGCCGCTGCCTCATTTTTCATATGCCACTTTTGCCCTTTGTTTCAACATGCAAACGCTTTCCATTCCACACTGTACAGCAGCCAGGGTAATTACATATTAAAAACTCATTGCAAGGCAACATTGTGTGTGTGTGTGCCCCCTCAGCTGATTTTCGCTTCTTCGCTGCTCTATCTACACTTTAAAGCAGTGTTGCCACTGCAATATATAAAAAACTACACAAAGAAAATCAATCAAATATAACGTAAAATCATTGAATAACTAAACGAAATCCTTCGTCCTTCATCTTGCCTTCTAGTGATAATAATAATATATAATAATAATTGATTGGCGCAACAGCTGGTGTGAGCTTAGACCTAGCTTAACGCTTTTACGGGACCTACATATAATCGTTTCCGAATGGATTAAGAAGCCTTTCATCGCAAAGAATATCCTTTCAGAATTGCCAATTCATCGCAGGAAGTGGCGCAAAGAAACTTAAAAATTTTAAAACATCTCTTTTATATTAGCTGCTATGTGCCCTGGCTGAGATTTGAACCCAGGCCTTAATCATCACCGAGCAAGCACTTTTCCCACTGAGCCTTCGAGGCGCCATTAATAGTGATAGAAAGTGAAAATTTTTTATGATTTTTTTAACAATCTTCGAAATTTTATTTCTCAAAATTTCCTTCACATTTTTATTCGTCCATGATATTGCTAATAAAGTGGCAACACTGCAAAATAGTAGCTTATTAAATTGAGTGTGTATTGTAGTGAAGTGTTTGTATTGGTGCCGCTCAAATGCTTGAGTTTCAGTGTCTATCGCCCCCTCCACCCGCCGCCTATTAACGCCTGTTGTGGTCATTGTGCGGCTGCGGCAACATTGCTTTGTAATTAGCTTAAATGCCACATGAAATGCACAAATGTCACCGAACGAAATGAGGGGGGAAGTCACAACAAAACTTCGACGGCCTTTAATGAGGCACAGCGATACCAGCAGCATCGAACGACAGCAACAAAACGCGGCGAGCGGCAGCGAATTGAGCATATCATATCGCCACAGCATCGGTGGCATGCCGCTTTTATCGACTGACTCTGCGCGCTGCCCGCTGCAAAGCGCCTTGCTGTGCCGCACTTCTCTTGTTGTTGTTTCTGCTGCTGCTTCTTTCAATCAAGCGTAACAGCTGCCTATGCCACTGCGTCTGCTCTCACTACCGCTGGGAATTTTTATATCGAATTTCTCAAAATTTTTTGTTATGCCCAAAATTCGAGGTCAATTAATTTCAGTTCTTTTTATTTGTTGTTTTTGTTTCATCGAGCGTTTGCTGTCGCATTGTGTCTTTATTGCTATGACAATGTGTCTGTCAACAGCGGCATTATGCCACAAGAGCCGGAGGCGCATACACGTAATTAATTTGTCATTTGTGGATGCACGCGCGATTGAGCTGGAGTTCAAAGCGAACGGCTGCGCCCCGCCAACTGAAAGGTTTCCAGTTCATGCTCTCCAAATATCTCTTCAAAATCGTACTCCTTAATAGTGATAGCAAAAAGTAATTAGTTCTTGCCACAGTTTGTGGCAGTTGCACTTTGCAGAAGCGCCTGCCACTTCAAATGCGACAATTTCTACAGTAACTTTTGTTAAATGTAATTAATGCACTTTCTCTACTCAAGAAGAAGAAGAAGAAGATGGCAGAAGAAGTTTTCTTAGTGTTGCCTCTCACTTGCTTGCAACAAAACATTGCTGCTGCCCTCTTTCAAAATATCAAGCTCGTCTCTTTTTAGACACTTCTCTGCTCAAACTACCCCCGTCCCCCCTTACGACACCGCTTATCATGCCCAGGAAATTTTGTTTTGCAATTTTTTCATTTGTTTTTCTTTTTGTTGTTTTTCGCATTTTATAAAAGGAAACAAATCATTGCAAAGTTTTACAATAGGAAAAAACTTTTCATTCCTTGCCCTCCACAGTTTACACTTCTCTCTTGTTGCACACAAATTGTATCTGCTTAATTTCGTGCCACAATAAAGTTTTGCCTCACTGTAATTATATATTTTTGTTATAGATTTTGTTGGCATCTCAAGTTGAGTTAGTTGATTGGTTTGTGAAATCAAAAGGAACACTTGAAGCAAAACAGTTGCAGTCGATGTTGAGTGCAGTCAGGCTAATGAATTTTTGGCCCACAGCTCTGTTGAAAAATAGGAAGCTACTCTTGGTTTGAAAGTGAAACAGCGAAAATTGGGATACTTTTAAAAAGAAGCGTCATTAGATAAATTACTTTATTAGCTTGAACTTAAAATCTTAAATTCACATATTTCATTGCCACAAAAAATTATTCCTTTTTCATCGTATTTTCGAACAAAGTTGAGTTTTCTGCAATAATTGATCTGGATAAAAAGATTATAAAATCTTTACATAAAATTTTCAGAGCAATAAAAGATTCATTTATTCATTTCAAAATAAAAAAAAATATCGAAAGCATTGACCAAAAATTGATTTCATTGCCGCAATGTAACTTAGCATTGAATAAAAAGAGCGTATATTAACATAAGATTTAATTGATACTTGTCAAAAAATAAAATCCTGAAAATAAACAGCAAATCTTTTAATAAATATATCATCAGAAATTTTCAAGACTTTCAAATATTTCCATACAACTGTTTAAACTTCACAGGAGATGGTCGTCAAAAAACAAAAGTACCACTTTGAATGGCTAGAAATAAACCCTTCAAAAGGCGTTGCAGATAATTTGATTTTAAGTTTAAAATTAAAGAGCATGTGACTCATAAGAAAGCTTTTTGGTATGTCACAAGGGTGTCCCTTGCTAAGCCGACCACCCTTCAAGTGTTTACACTCGACATAATTTCAAATAATATTTGCAACAAACTTGGCGAATTATGTCAAAGCACAATGCACAGTCTTCTTCTTTGTGCTCTAAGCGCTCTTTTTGGGCCCTCACCCTTGCTCTTGTTCCAGCTCTCCTTGCAGTGGTAAGTAACTCGTCATTGGAGCACTGACGCACTGCCGCCCTGCTTCAGCCTTTAAACAACCGCTCATGCCCCTCGAAAGTTTGCATCAAAATGAAGCACGTTCGAAACTACTTCAAAATGTTCATATTTAAATTATAATTTCTCTGCTTGCTCTGAAGCTTACTTTGTCTCTTATTCTTCTTCTTGTGTTTGCTAAAAGTACCCATAGCATGGCAGCGCAGATGCAAATGGCGAAATGTGCACCTCAAGAATTCCCAGCACACACACACACACACACACACACACACACACACACAAGCACGCACGGTTTCGCTCCTAAAAAGCATATAAAGGACAAACATACTTAAAGTACTTAGATTTTGCCAGCCAGCAGAGAGTAGCAGAGTGGGCACGGTCGAGTGCGGTGAGTGGAGTGCAGTTAAAACCTTGAGGAAGTGCTCATCCAAAACTGATGAGGACGTCGCTTGCATATACCAAAATGGGCGAAGGGGGGCGGAAACGCGTACACTGCTGTTGCACTTCACAATAGTCAACTAGAACAACAAAAGCGACACGCACAAATACATAGAACAGCAGAGGAGCGTGGTGCGAGCTGCGTGCAGTTGGAAAGTAAGGATAAGTATTGAAAAGTTCTTAATAGATTTTACCACTGAAACTTCAAAAATGTGTGCGTCTTTGTTGAAAGTTTCGTGGGCCAAAATGCTGCCAGTCGGAAATTGATTTTCCCAACAGCTATTGTTAGTCCTATTGTTGTTGTCGTAGCGGCTGTCAGAGAGAAAAGAGAAATATACTATGCATGTATATACGAACGCTTGAACCATGGTTCACAGCTTAACACTCAGCAAAGTTGAAATTGTTTTAGGCCAACTTTGCCACCGCTAAGCAAAATGGGCTGCTGTGCATAGTTGTTGTTGCTCTTGTAGTGATTGTTCCAATGATTGTTGTTGCTGCTGCTGCTGTTGTTAATAATGCTGTCTGAACTTTGCATCCACGGGATTACGTCTATGGCGCACCAGAATTACTATTCCGGTGTATAAATATATGATGCAGGGATGTCAAGCCAGTCGGTAGTGAAAAGTGGCAATGCCGGAAATTCCAGATTTATCAGAAATACTGAAATACACATTTTTTATGGGAAAAGTCAACTGCTTTCAACGATGAGGGCTTTAAAATTGTTTAAATATTGTACTGAAAATTTTTCAAAAAGGTTACAGGAAAGGACAAGCAGAATAAAATTGCATAGAATCATTTTCATAACATAAGAATATTCAAATATAAAATAATAATTTTACCAGAAAAACTCTCGAGCATCGCCTGTACCGTTATCTCCATACCTCGCCCAACATACTTGGAAGCTCCTAGGCTTGCTGGGCTACAGACGCCCTCAAAGCTGGCAGTCAGCTTTCTGATAAATTTCGCTAGAATTTTGTCTTATTCTCAAAGAGATCGTCATCTGGTATCACTAAGGGACCATCAGAGTTCACGCGTGGCTATTTAGCCAACTAGTGAAACCTGAACCTAAGGCAAGATGCTCGCAATTTCTATTAAAATACCAATTAAAAAAATTGTTGAATAAATTTCGGGCTTTCGTAAGCGGGTTCAATGCACCAGTATGCCGGTATTGACAACTCTAGTGTATGAACATGTTCGAGCGCCTATTTGAGTGTATGTGTTAAGCTCATGCGTATGTTCATTAGAAACTTTGACAAGCACTTCCGCGCACCGGCACCTGTTCCAGCTTCAATTCAGATCCAGGTGTTGGCCATATTTCTGCTTTTCACTGATTACTGCTTTGGCGCTCTCATTCATTGCTCTGAAATGTTTACTCTGCTACTGGCATGTAGCAAAAGTTTTTGGCCACTGCCTGAAGTCCAATATTCACGAAACAACAAAAACAACCAAAAGCGCCAAGAAAGAAATTGAGTAGGTCGACAACTAAGCGCATTTCTTATTCAATATTTTATTCGTAGACATATTCCGAGGGTTGTTGTGAATCATAAGTAGAGCTTGACCTTGAAATTTATTTTCCCAAAAAAAACTGTAGCTCCTTAATCCAGCTTGCACTGCGAGACGCCAATATACACACTCATACACGCAAATAAGCACACACAAAGGCCTTTCGAAGCGCAGCAGACTAAAATATCAACTTTGACATTTTCACTACAATTCCTAACAATACGGAACACACATACACACGTGCAGATGTATAATTGTAAGTGTATGTGCACTGTTGCATATTCATTGCCGCTGCTGTGATATCAGAAAAACATTCTTTTTAGTGAGAACTGCGCATAACATCGTTTGTCAATAAAACGAACATATAGCATGTCATACATCAATCGGATGTAGGGGATAGTGGGGTGAAATGGGCAGCTATATTTAAAGCAGAATTTTCTTGTATTTTGCTGAAGAAATCAATTTTAATATTTTGTCGTAGACATTGATTATTGTTCTCTGAAATATAACGAATGCTTTATTTTTAACAAACCGACTTTCTTCTGCAAGTAAAAACAAATCTTGTTCAAATCGCAAGAAAGTGAAATGATATTGAATTTTGTAATATATAAAATTATTAGTAAAGAAAAGCTATGCAATAAAGTCGAGAAATATATTTCAGTTAAGAGTGACCGGTCTCTTATTTAAATTCAGAATTTGTCTTTTTTTGAAGTGAAAAACCTCTACCAATACCGTTACTTTTGTGCGGTTCCTCCCTGGAAGCGGATAAGCAGGGCCAAGACTTCGAAGACACTTAATTTTTGTTACTTTTTTTCTGAAAGTGGGTTTTTGTGATCAAGAAGCTCTGTTTTGTCTTTCAGTAATTTCATCAAAACTGGCATAAGGAGAGAAGGCGGCCGGAGGAAAGACCTACGCCAGGTCTTAACCCGGTAACGGATTATTACGGATTACGGAAGAAGAAATAAATGAAATTAAGAGACAGTTTTCATAAAATGGCAATATCAAGCCAAATAGTTCGTTCAAACAATCGAACTAGATGGTTCAATAGCTTATGTGAACTAGTTCTCTGTGTGAAATAGTTCACTAATGACACAAAAATAGTATGTATCAAAGTAGAATATGGTTCAAAAGTCACATACACCCCACTTCACCTCTGGAATATGTGTGTGTAGGTGTCGCTTTCTGTGTTAATATTAAATGTTGCATTTGATGAAAATCGACTTTATTCTTTGTTGTGCAACGTTGTGTCTGTTGAGCTTTCTGCAGGTATATATGTATATGCATGTTTGTGTGTATGTGCATCATCAACATGTTCTTTTTTTATTTTATAATAAAATATTTATGTGTATGCAGTTGGGCAATTGTGACATATTTTACGCACGCTTGAATTGCTCTGCAAAATGAATATGTGTTGTTTATTTATTTTCGTATTGTAATTTCGTAAAATTGCTGGATTTAAAGTTGTTTATGTGTGTGTGAAGGTGGCTCACACTCATTGGAATGACACTAAATTCAATTTATATGTAAGTTGTTGTGCAAACACACACACACACATACTCATATTTCGCTTAGAATAATAGGTAGAAATATATTTTACCTGTCCACTGCTGTTGCGAAAATTCGAATTTAATTCAAAAAGTTTCACTTGCCTATTTTCTATTGGAGTGTAGATAGATTAGAAATATTTGTGGCTGCAGAAGAATTAAAGTAAAAAGTTATGCATACACTTTTTATCATTTTTAAATCTGATTCGAATTAGTCAGGCATTTGCAGCAGAAAAACATAGCCAGTGGGCAGGATACTCATACTAGTGATTCTTATAAGCATAGTAAATATAACAAACAATTTCCTTTTATTTTTTTGGAAGACTGTTATAAATGTTCGAGCAGATTTTAACAAAAAGGTATGCAAAATATAAGTATCGAATAAGCGTAGCCCGAATTATGCAGAAAAAATTAAAATCGCGCAAATTGCTGAATGTTGGAAAATTAAGCAGCAAGGACTATTCCACGCAATTTTCAAACTATGCTTTTAGTATGCCTTAACAGCATTTATGTAGAATATAATAACACAGACAGTGCTGCCATATCGCACACAAAATTATGCTATTTCACACAAACATTGCCTGCAGACGCCAACAACTTGCAATTGCTTTTGAGCCTGTTATTTGTTGTTTATTGTTCCTGAAGCGCTTTTCGAAAAGCACACACACACACACGCATAATCAAAATAGTCGCATGTAGGCAGCAGGCATATAGACACATAAATCTCACACGCATTATTAAACATTTGTGGCAGAGTAGCCACGTGGCTAAAATTGTTGCTGACTTTGCAACAAAATGCTAATAAATACTTCAAGGTTCAAGTTGAGGAGCAGCGACTAGCATAAAGTAGCTCTGTTTTGAAAATTACAACAATTTTGCCAATGGTTTGCCTGCACTTTGCCCTTCCGTGCAACGGTATTTGCAATTTAAAATACTCAAACTAACAACTAGAAGCGGCTACTTAAAAATGTGCAAATTTTAACTATTACACTTCTACATAAATTTCACGCACACACACACTTACATACTGGCATAAGAAAGAGAACGTAATTACACAAATTTCGTCAAGGTTATTAAAGTAGTGGCAGTGACGCACACATGCAAAAAATGCAGTTTACATGCAGAGCCGCTGCTAATAGCCACCAAGCATACGGTTGCTCTTTACCGCTGCACCGACAAATACACACACACACATGCACATGCCAACACCGCATAGTTGGGCAGCAGCAGCAGCAATTTGACGTCCACTTTACAGCAGGTCAGCGCAAGTTATGGCAGCTTCAACGGCGTTGCACATAAAACAGTTGCCAAACCGCATAAGCCGCCCATAAAATTTGGCAGTAGATGCATTTTTCTTTCAAACACACACACACACATACACTCTCATATGCGCTCATATATTGAGTTTGCAGCTAGTAATAAAGTCATAATGACAAAAAATTAAGTTTGCATTTGTCTAAGAACACTCACTTTTGCTGCACATTAAAAAGTTAAATATTACTAAAAAGAAGTTTAATTTATGACTGCAGCGGCTGCAAATCATGCGATTATATAAAAATATTATAGGCTGTTGGTAGTTTTAATAGCTGCAGAATGCAGAAGTTCTATAATAAACTGAAAAAACTGCCGTGCGGGCAAGGAGGGCGTTAAACCAAAATTTTAGTAGATATGTCACATTCTAAGAAGAAGAAGAAGAAGAGGAAGGAGAAGAAGAAGATGGAGGGGAAGTAATAAAGACGGAGAAGCAGAAAAAGAAATATACGGGTGTAATACTCCGGTACAAATGAAACCACGACACGATTTATGCTGTAGATTTAGTTCTTTTTATTTTCCATTTAGCAAGGCACTAAAGCACACTACTTTGTACAATCACTGCAGCCAACATAATAATCAAAACAATATTCTTTCTTGCCACGTTGCCACCTGTCCTCGATCTCTCGACGTAGATCAGTGCTGCCACATCCCTCCTATTCTTTTTAGCTTTAATTTTATTCCAGGGTCTTCTGATTGTTCCAAGGTTGCTGGTGAATCATCCTTCTGTCCTGGTGGCGGGGTATTAATCGATGTCGATATCCGTGACGAGTCCATAACTGGTGACGATGATTTTTGTGACATTGTCGATGACGGTATCTTTTTAACATGGCTGATGTTTCTCTTAAATGTTTTTCCATTACCAGATATTTCCACTTCGTTTCCACTTCTGTGTACCACTTCATACTCTGCTACATCAAAATTTGTTGTAAGCTTATGCGGAAAGACGACATTCTTGAGCAGCACTTTATCTCCCACAGCTATCTCCGATTCTTTTGCTTTCCGTCTTTTATCCCCTCTTTCCTTCCCTTTTTGTTTGTTTATGCAGTCCAAATCTCTTGCTGCTGAGTCAATCATTTCCTCTGTTATGTCCTGAATACTTGGAATTTTGTCTCGGATAACTCGGTTAAACATTAATTCAGATGGAGGAGATCCTGTCGTGCCATGAGGTGTGACGTTATACATTAATATAAACTTTTGTATTTCCTGTTTATAGTTGCTTTTGTTGACGCTGGCAATTTTTAATCTTTTGACCAGGGACCTGTTCATATTCTCCACCACATTGACGGCCATTATCCGTTCTCAACGATTTTGGCAATCCCAGTCTACAAAATATCTCCTCCATGGCCTTTATAATTTTTTCGGACGATATGTTCTTCAGAAATACTACCTCCTGATACCGTGAATAGTAGTCTATTAATACTAGAACGTACTCATTGTTGGGAAGTGGCCCTAATAAGTCTGTTGCCACACATTGCCAGGGACCATTCGGAAATGCATGCCTCTGCATCGGCGCCGGATTTGATACTTGGGAAACAAGCAGACAGTCACGACAGTTTTTAACAAAGTTTTCTACTTCTCTGTCTATCAACGGCCACCAGACCTTGGCTCTTAGTCTCCGTTTCATAGCTGACTCTCCAGGGTGTCCTTCATGAGCTAATTGGAGTGTTTTACTCCGCAGCGACTTAGGTATTATAATGCGAGTGCCCCGCAGAAGAATACTTCCAATTGCCGAGAGCTCAAACCGGAATGGATAATAAATACTCGATTTATCCGACTCCCACGACTCGTTTTTGACATGTGCAATATTGTTGGAGATTTCTTCCTCTTCCGCACTTCTTTTAGCTATCACAGTGATCGTAAGAGGTGGAGTGATCGAGTTTTCAACAATATGAAATATGTTCTCCTCACAATTTCCGTCGAATGAACCTGTGTCTGAGATTTTGCAAAGCCTAGATACCGAATCGGCTATATTTTCCCTTCCGGTACGATAAACTACTTTGAATTTAAATGATTGTAGCCGTAATAACCATCGTTCTATTCTGGCCGGAGGCTTAGATGTTGGTTTAAAAATGGCCTCCAGTGGTTTGTGGTCTGTCACCAACTCAAATTCCAAACCCGCTAGGTAGTAGTCGAATTTTTCTACAGACCAAACTAAAGCCAAACTTTCCTTTTCCGTCTGTGAGTATCTCTTCTCAACATCAGACAAACTCTTGCTAGCGAAAGATATAATTTTTGGATCGCCATTGGAATCAAATTGGATCAAGACCGCGCCCAAGGCCACTGGGCTGGCATCCGCTACTACGCGAGTTCTTCTCTTTGGGTCAAAGTATGATAAGTTGGGAATTTGAGATAGCTGCGTTTTGAGAGTTCGAAAAGCGTTCGCCTGATCCGGGCCCCAAACAAATTTTGCGTCCGATTTTAATAAGATTCTCAATGGTTCAGTAACATCTGCCAGGTCAGGAATGAATTTCCCCACGTACGTGATCAGACCCAAAAAACTTCTAGTCTCTTCTCTAGTATTTGGAGCTCGAAATTCTGTAATTACCTTGATTTTTCCTGGATCTGCCGTGAAACCTTTATCAGAGAGAATGTATCCCAAAAATTTTAATTTCTGAGTTTTCCAAACGCATTTGTCCTCATTAAGTACCAGATTATGTTCCTTAAATACATGGAGTACCTCTTTCACGGCTTTGTCATGGTCTTCCTCCGTGCTGCCAAATATTATGACATCATCTATATAATTAAGGCAATTACTACAGGTAGCCAAGAGTCCTTCTACCATACGTTGGAAAATTTCAGGCGCCGAATTTACGCCAAACATTAGCCTTTTATATCTAAATAACCCCTTATGCGTTATAAAAGTTGTTATTTCGCGGCTGCATTCGTGTAATTCAAGCTGGTGGTATGCGCTTTTAAGGTCTAATCTTGAAAAGTAATTGGCTCCTCTTAATTTTGTCATAAACGAATCAAAAGTTGGTAACGGGTAGTTTTCTCTCAAAATTGCTTTGTTCGCTCGACGCATATCAATGCATAGCCTCATTTCGCCATTTTCCTTAAACACAATCACCACCGGCGAAATCCATGGACTTGGACCAACCACAGGTTCGATAATGTCCAGACTGATTGCCTCCTCAAGCTTAGATGCCACTTTTTCTTCGAGAGCTACTGGTATGCGTCGTAGTGGTTGCTGTACAGGTTTCACAGATGGATCAATAGACAATTTAACTTGTACACCCTTCATTTTGGGAAATGGCTTTACGTTGTCGATATGGTTAACATCTAGTCCAAGACGTAATACATTCAGTCTCACCGATGTCTCACGACCTAATAATGACTGACTTCCATTTTCAATTACATAAAATGTAGCAACCATTTCCGAATCATTATTTACTGCAATCGGAGCATCAAACACACAGATGACTTTGAGAACCTGATCTGAAGCATATGCCTTGAATTGGTTTGATGAATTCGATCGAATATTCCATAAGACAGCATTTTTATTCTTCAGCATCGTCCAGTCTTTTTCACTCACCAGATTAAACCGTGAGCCGGAATCGATGACCATTAAAAATGCTTGTCCCCCAACTCGGCACTCTATGATTTCATCACTTTTGCTGTTGTCGTCGATTTTGAAGCAGTCAAATTCGCGCAATTCGTCCCCATCATCTGAGCCCTCTCCTTCTTCATTCTGAATGCACCGTACTTTTGCCGGTCTAGTGTGGCGTTGCTTTCCATCACTCCCTTCGTCAAATCTTCTTTTAAAATTCTTTGTTTTGCATTTGAGAGCAAAATGGCCAACAAGAAAACATTTGTTGCACTTTGCATTTCGAGCCGGGCAATTCATGGAGTTGCCAATGTGACCTTTCCGTCCACATCTAAAACACTCCGCGTCTGAATTCTGGGTAGACCGCTTCTTCAATGAGATCTTGTTTACTGTGTCTTCATCACCCCTTGCCAGGAAACTTTGAGACTGTTTGTTAATTTGCTCATAAATTTGACAAGCGTCCATTATTTCGTTTAAACTCTGTTCTCTCTCCAATAGCCTCTTTTTCAGCTCAAGGGGAGCCCACGAGTCAATTATTTTGTCCTTAATACATATTTCTTCTATTTCCGTTTTTGTCGATCCGAAGGAACATTTCGCAACTTGTTGCCTTAAGCGCAGTAGAAATTTGTTAAAAGGCTCTCCATCAGATGGTGTTAGACTCCTGTACAAATGCCTTTCAAAAGTCGAATTTCTCTTAGGCGAAAAATATTCATCCAACTTTGTAACCAACAAAGTGAACACATCGTTATCCACTTTTGAATCGTATTCGACCAAAGCGCCAGGAATATTGTATATAACCTCTTGTAGTTGCGGGCCTCCCAAATGAAGCAACTTGTTCTTCTTTTTTACTGAGGTGACTATTTCCTCCGATGCCAAATACAGCTTAAAGGATCGATACCATTTTTCCCACTCCGCACGCAGCAAAGCTTTGTCTATCGCATCGCACAAAAATGGTTTTATGTCGGCCATTATTATTCTTTAGAAAGAAATCTCCGATCTTAAAACCGTGTGTCCAAGCACAATTGAATATGTTGCCAATTTCACAATTGAATGGCTGTATTCCTAAACGTACTTATGCAAAGCAGTGCTGCGCCCCCAATGCTCTACTGATTTATTTTCTGAGTGCTAATGCGATGCATTGCATAAATCAGGTTGGCAACACTTTTTAGTTTAGGAACGCACTGGATGCTCAACATTGCTTTCACAAAATGGAAATTGTAAAAAACTACATAATTACTACTTATTCAAAACATTTTTGCATTTGAGTAGCGAATAACTTCCCAGCAACTCTAAATTAATTGTAAAATTGAGAAAAAGGAGGCGAAATTTAATCGCGTCCTAAAAGTTTCAGTGAAGCCGAAAAAACATAACCTAACTAATCAAAAAGCATCAACAAAATTTGTGATGAGCAGTTTGCGCATTCGATGCTTATCGACAACTTGATGCCTGCGTTTAGGAACAGGGTGCACGTGCAAACTTTTTATGTTTGCGTTTAGGAACATACTGCTTTGTACTTATGCAGCGCAACTGACGTTTAGGAATACAGCCAATGTGTTGTCACTTTCACAATTAAATGTGCTTCAGCAAATGAACGCCTAAGAATCAGAAAATAGTCTCTTTAGATCCTTGTGCTACACAATTTAATGTGATTTATATATGTACATACCCAAGCACAATTGAATATGCTGCCAATGTCACAATTGAATGTGCTGTCAATTTCACAATTAAATGTGCTTCAGAAAATGAACGCCTAAGAAACAGAAAATGATGTCTTTATATCCTTGTGCTACACAATTTAATGTGATTCATACCCATGCACAATTGAGTATGCCACTAATTTCACAATTTAATGTGACGCCACTTCCACAATTTAATGTGACTCCAATTGCACAATTTAATGTGACTCCGATTTCACAATTGAATGTGCTGTCTTTCCGATCCCACAATTGATCCAATTTAATGGAATCGCCTAGAAGAAAAACACACGCGCACACAATTTCATGTGCCATTGCTTTACAAAAATTTTCCTTTTTATCGAGGGAAGCCTGAGGCCTACAGTCTGCTTTTTTTCCACACTATGGGTACTTACCACTCGTCGCCAATGTAATACTCCGGTACAAATGAAACCACGACACGATTTATGCTGTAGATTTAGTTCTTTTTATTTTCCATTTAGCAAGGCACTAAAGCACACTACTTTGTACAATCACTGCAGCCAACATAATAATCAAAACAATATTCTTTCTTGCCACGTTGCCACCTGTCCTCGATCTCTCGACGTAGATCAGTGCTGCCACAACGGGGAAGAAGAAGAAGACGATAGACTTGGTTCTTATTACATTTGCTATTCCAGTTATATTGCAGGGGGGCTTGGGAATCCGAATCTGCAATTAGTTTTGTTGCATCTACTAGGTGAAAAAATCAGATTCTTTGGAAGATTTGAAGATTTCGTATGCTTGTTTTTTTTCCTGGATCGCCTATATTCGAAATGGACTTGAGTCAACTATTTGCTTTTTTTTATCTGCTAAGGTTCGGAAAGGTTTATTTAAAAGGCAGGTGTTTATTATTGAAGTTCTAATTACGTTGCTGAAATAAGAGCGCAGGCTCGCATACACAAAAATACTTTATATTCATTCTAAGATTATTTCTTTTATTTTGAATATTAAAAATTATTATATCATAGAAGCAGATTTCCCCTCTTTAATACACTTTAAAAAACGTGCCCTCATTTCAAATGCCTCAACTCCTCTCTAAAGCAATCAAGTCACCCCTTTAAGCATTTCAATACTTTTTCCTCAGTCATTTATTTAAATTTCTAGCATATCTCTGAGAGTGTGTGCGTGAACTTATGTCTATATGAGCACATACAATATGCCTTTTCTTCCTGCTTACTAGTTTCAACCATGCGCAATCAAGAACTCATTTCCGGTGAGTGCAACAACTACAACTACAGCGAAAGGGTAAAAATAAAAAAGAAGAAAAAATGTACGCAGGAATAAAGAACAATACGATTTCTGTTGCGTGGCGCACAGATGCGACAACTGTTGTCATTAAGTTATTAAGCGCGGAGTTGTAGGAGCGACAGAGTGACCCTCAGCAGCCGCGGCAAGCAAGGATGTTGCGCCACTATTGCGGCAAGTTGAACATAATTTAAATGCAAAACGAACATTTTATGCTGGCAGAACTTGATTAACCGAAAATTTTAAGTGCCTCAAATGAAGGCGTGGGAAAAGACTATGCAAAATGTTGGTGTGCTGTGGCATGGAGCGCAGAAGAGGGGTAACGAACAGCAGCCATGCGGCAAGTTGCGCTGCTGCGGCTATGTTTTTAAATTTATTAATCTAATTAGCAAAGCAAAAACAACAGAGCATGCCACATAACCAAAATACACACACTATTCAACACATACATACACACAAATACATAGCCACATGGAAAAAAGGCAGTCATTTTAATTGAGTTAGTAACAGGCAGGCGCACAGCCAAGCATTGCACCATTGTCCTGGCATGCCAACAGCCAGCCAGCCGAGTCCTTTTGTGCCACGCTACTCAACCGTGAAAACCTGACATTTCATGCTGATGTACGACATTTTAATGGAACGCGTGAAAAATGGCTACTCCTTTTCACTTTTGGTGCAGTGCAAAAAAAGTCGAGTGCACGTTGTGCACACATACGAGTAGTAACATGTACATACACAATTGTGGAGCAATCAAAAAGAAGAAGATGTGACAGGATATAAGGTAAGATGTTATGTGCCATCACAATAAGAGTCAGATATCCTATGTAGATGTCAACGCTATCGTTGCTGCTGCTTTTCCCTTACGGAGGAACGCACAGAAAATCTCGAAAAGTGCACTAAAAAATCTCTCAACAGATACCGGTCGAAAGCTGGGCGCTATTAAATTTTTATGCTCTGCTATACACATTTTGAAACATCGATTATTTAAATTGAAAAATAGAGAATCTCGAAAATCTACCCAGTAAACATCATAGCCAAAAAATTATCTATACTTTCAACGAAAGAGCGTTTATAAAATTTGTTTTACGAATGAAACCACATCTGTTCAATTCGCGTAGAAAAATTTCATATTCATAATGTTTCCTATAAATGAGAGTATACTCCATTCATAATATCATAATTGTTTTTCAAATTATATAGTTGGTTATAATATATTTTTCCTAAGGAAATGTAGTTAGTACAATACACCATCCGTCATAAGCGCATACCTAATAGGTATTACCTATACACGATAGATACGTTCTCAATAAAATCGCGTAACAAAAATCTATGGTTACAGAGAATTAGGCATATTCTGAAAGTATGGCTATAAAAATGGTTAAGCTAAATATAATGGGGTATCCGAAAAGATTAGCTTTTTAGACGGTTTTATATTTTCTCTAATCTCCAGGAACTATAAATCAGAGCAAAATAGTTTTACAAAATCTTCAAACAACCTAAAAGCATTTCAAAAACACAATAAGAAAGATAATTTCAAAAATATACCGTTATTGATGTTTCACCGGTATGACATCAATATGGATTTTCCATGAAGCCAACTTATAAACAATTTCGTTAGAACTACTCTACTTACAATCTTGAAAAATGTACAAAAGTTAAATTCGCATTGCTGTATATAGAGCAAATGTAGTTGCGGCATTAAATATTTAAAAGTCGAAGCGCTCAACTTCAAGATCTATCAATATCTTTGCGAGTCTATCGTGCGAGAAAGAGAAAGAAAAACTTAAAAGCTAAACGCCACTGGCGAGCAAGCGCAACAATAAATTGAGTAATTTCATTTGTCCGACAAGCGGCAGCGCTCAAGGGGAATGAAATAAGATAAATCATGTCGGACTTAAGGTTGACAGACAATGAGGAACACAATAGCAGGCACAAAATGAAATTAAGTAAATTGAATTAAGGTAAAAATTGTGAGAAGAAATCAATGAGGAAAGCGCCAGTTGCAGCGCAGCGAGCAGGCAGGCGAATTGATATATGTAGCTGAAAGGCTATAAAATGGGGGAGAGAAAGTGTGAGGGGCAGTGGCAAAATAAATCGACAATTTATGCGCAATAATTGCAGGCAATAAATAAAGCAAATCGTTGCTGAGGCGGAGCAGGGCGACAGACCGAGCAGACGCGCCAGCAGCAGCAAAAGGATTTATGCAATAAGAGATTGCAGTGGCAGGATAAGCGAGCAAGTGTGTGAAAAAAGAATCACATACAAGTTGCCTGACACTTCGACTCAAAAACTCAAGCCGAACGCTTTGAAATTGTATTTTTTCTGTGCGTCTCATTTCAGGGACGACCGCAACCCAAAGTGTTAATGTTTGAACACATTAATTCAGTGAGTTATCTAAATTACAGCAATTAAATTTAATTTCGCTTTTATTTTTGAATGCGCCGATAAGTTGGATTTTTTCATGTCTGTTTTTCATGCCTCCACAACAGCACACACACACACATGCATAAATAGACATGCATGCCCATACAGAAGCTGGCGCAATCGGCTTTAAGCCAGCGTGTAAATTGAAATTGAAATTAATTGTGAGATTAATGGCATATGAGGCTGAAGCCTTGTTGCTCCAACACACTCACACTGATATGCTTGCATGTGGTAGCAGTGCCACACAGCCATAAACACAGTCAGAGCAACTGGCAACCACAGTTACCAGTTACTCCTCGGCAGTTCCTCGCTGGCATTAAAAACTTTATTTACTCAATTTGCCCCTTTCGTTTCCGCGCTTGCCATTTTCGGTGATTAATTTTACTTTGGTGAAGTTTTCGTTTGCCTGCCTGCCTGCCTGCTAAATGGAAATTAAATTTATCAGCGCATTGTCGGCGGCATGTTGGAAAAGAGGTCGGCCGAGTTACCGAATTGACAGGTGGCATGACGGTGAGCAGCAGTAATTGGCAAGAAAACTAATACAGGAAGTGGAATTAATTCGAAAGTTATTGAGACTTTCCTTTAAAAGAAGGACAAAAAGTTTATTTGAACGATAACTCAATGCATTTTGCAAAATGGAAAGAGTGTGGAATGTTATCACAGAAGGGCGTATAGATGATAGCATAAAGACACAAAATTATAACAGACAGAGGAGGACAAGACAGAAGACAGGCATAATAGTTTAAAAAAATATTCCTGTAAACAATTGTTTCTAAAGAAGTACGATAGCATTTACCAAATTCTGTGTAATTAACAGAAGAACAATAAGATCAAGCAATATTTGCAGAAATCGAAAAATATAGCCTGAATAACAAAATGTTGACAAAAAATTATAAAAGTGTTAACATAAAGTATGCAGAGCGATAAGATAGAGGAAACAGCAAAACACATCCTGTGTGTGTGACACTGTGATAGGCTAATAAGGATCATTCATTACCATTGACCTTCCTTATTTATATCAAGAATCACAGAATATTGCGCACAGATCCCCAAAAAAAAAACGCTTCACACTTTGAGTCGTATATTTAAAGCAATTCTTAGCAGCAGCATCGACTTAAAATTCTTCTTCTTCTTCTCGTTGCCCATCCTACCTACTTAAGTGCATAGCTTATTAAAAATATCTTAATCCAAACTACGCCAAGTGCAAGCGCCACTCTCTGATAACCACTAAGCAAGATTAACTGCTGCCACATGTGAACTCCGTGCCGCAAGTGCCACAAAGCAAATTCGCACTCGTGGCAGCCACACACAGACAAATGTTATTAAAAAACTTTGCAAATGGCAAATAAATTTGAAATTCCCCATTGAGAAACAAGCCAACGAAAATGAGAAACTGAAAACTCATTAAAGTTGAATGTGGCCACTATCTATTTTTCAAGGATCTTGGCACGTACAAGTAGAGGAAGGGAGCGCGCAACAACAACAAACAAGAGCTAGCAATGGAGTGTAGGTAGCGAAGCAAGGGGAAGATAACGTTCGGAATGAGCAGAGTTGAACTTTGTCCTTAAAACTCAACTCGAATGATTGAAATGAAATCGATGAGTTTCAATATTTTTTGCCAAATGCAGCGCGCGCATCAGCTCAAGGGTTGCCATTTGAGGCGAAGTGCACTTCGAAGCGGAAGTGTGAGAGAAGAAACAAACACAAACATGCACACATACATATACATCAAACACTTAAAAATATATGTCGAAGCATATATGTAAACAGTCATGCATGCATGCGTTGGGTACAGGTGACTGCACATGCTGCCAAACGCTGCAAAATATGGCAGGAAGCGCCAGGATGCCCAGCAGCTTCAGCCAACGTCGGTTTATCAATGGCTTTTATCGTAAGAAAATCGATGAATTATTGAAATTGAAAGCGCATTCGAGTACGGCCAACGTCCGCCAAACAGCAGCTGCCCCCAACCCATACTCCCTGTCATATGATAGCTCCCTTCTTCCTTGCTCTGGAGTGTTCTTCTGCTTGTTGTCCGCCAGCCAGAACCAAGCGCAAGGTTGATCCCAGCGATAAGCCGCCAGCAGTGCCAGTGCATTTCCTTCTGCATTATATACACTTGTAGCTAGTGAGGTAAAATGTCGATACGTTCTGGTACTCGATACTAACCAATACTTTTTATATAAATTCTTGATAATTAAGAAATTAAAACAAGTGCTTTTTGTCATTAAAATATACCGTGCTAATATAGAGTTGAAGGTCCCATTAACTTCAAGAGATGAGGGTTGAATGAAATGTGTGTTTTCTTTTTGAATAAACTATTAATCAATATCAAGTGGTTACTGGTTAGTCAGAAAAGTGAGTACCCAAAAATATATAGGCAATACTCGGCGCAAGTACCGAAGATTCGGTTAGTGTAGAATATCGACTAATTGGATACTCAAATATAGACCAAATATTGAAAAAAATATATCTATTTAGCTCTTGATACCTACTCGTTACTCTCACAACACTACTCCTTACGTAGGGCCGTGCAAGGCTGAGAGGCTGCTGCTGGCTTTTTGGCTTGCGGCATCCTGTGGTTCTTGAACTTTTGAGTTGCAAAATCGAGCGTGAATCGTAGGGGTAACGACTGCATTCGCCACTCATGTGTTCGGAACGTGTTTATGTGTTGTTGGTGTTTATGTACCATTGGGTTAGCGCTTCCCTTCGCCCACTACCCCCTTACAACTTGACGTCCGCTGCAGCAAATGATATGGAAGTCAGCTGGAACTTATTTTCAGGCGATTAAGCAGATAACGTGTGTTTGCGTTTTGCGATCAGAGGTGATTTGTTAGATTAATACCGTCCATTGAAATTCCTTGCAGTTATATTTATGTAATAGGTAATACCAAAGTACACTGCAGTGGCTTGAAATTGAAATGATAATCGAAATGCATTTAACATTTTCAAATGAGATTTAAAAGTATTGGCGCAGAAAAGATACTTTTCACGACAGATGCAGACCGTGGTGGTGCTTGAATGCTGAGCATTAAATGCACATTTAGCCATATTAATAGATAGGCAAACAGTATATCAAATTCGATATCATAATCGATATGCAAAGATTTCAGAAAGTTGATTCTCATTTTAAATATCAAAAAAATTTTATAAAAGCTATAATAAAGCTATTGGTTTTTCTTTATAACTCTCTTTCCAACCTTCTCCTGAAAACAATGCTATTCCATTTGGCCACCGAAAAATTAAATCTTCTCGTGCCACACACATACACAGAAATACGTAGTACATGATGTGGCATGCAACAAGAGTGATTACCCACCCAAATTAATTGAAAAATACTGTACAAAAGCAGCAGCTCTGTGGAAGATGCCCACAGAAGAAGGCCGAGTTGAATGGTAAACTCCAAAACGGAAACGAGCGCAACGTACAGAAACAATGAACATCGTAAGTTTGAATTGTTGTCCGTACCTCGAGAGAGTAGCTCGTAGTTCCAGAGATGCAAAATTCATAGGCAGAAAAAGCTCACCTGCAACTGCCACGTACCTAGTTGGCAAGTAACCCGAGCACACAACGCTGGTGCATATCCTTCGTAGAGCGTAGAGCCTGAATTTACACAAAGAATCAAATGATGAATGATCGGTGAAGTCGGGATGCAGTGTCGAGCGAGCCATCAAAGCATAAAAAGCCTTTCAGTTTGCATTTCCTTGCAAAAAGAAATTTCAGATTGCAAGTCAAAATTATACACAGGATCCAGATGAGCTCTGTGAGTATGTGTGCCAAGCATGACCACAGAATCCAGGATAGTAAGAAATGTTATGGCACTGCAGCCTTAATTAGATGAGCCAGGGTTTGTGAATCAGTTAAATACTTAACGTTGGCACTGAGCAGTGTTTGAGCGGGAAGATGAAAGTTCAGTATTTTGAAAAATTAGATGCCGTCATCAATGGAAGCCTTGGCAGTTAATCTCTTTTACGTCATGTAATATTAACACAGGCTGCTGGTGGCTGTTCTTGTACTACTACTGGCTCTTATCCGACTGACTGTCAATCAATTTTCTTTACAAGTTTTCCCACATTTAGCATTTATGCTTTTACAATACAATTTTTTGGTTTGAGCATTTTTATCGCTTCGATTTCGATGGGTTTTTAGTTATGTTAAGCGAGCGTTAATTAAAATGTCAGTTTCAAACAAGAAGCTTAAGCAATTAAGTCAATCATCATTTAACATTTATTTAATTTAAATAATAATTTAATTTTCAACATGTTGTACGAATCATAATTGAATCTTTTTTAACAAATAACAGATATTCAACTTCAGGTTATTTAAAAGGGTTGATGTTGTGAGCAGTCTGGCAATCCACTGTGACAAGTTTTACATATTCAACATTTCCTGCGTTGTATTCTTCCTATTCTAAACAATTTCTACACGATTTTGTAGAAAATCTTACAACCTACGAAATTGCCCAACTCTAATGCTAAACATTTAAAAATCAAAACTTTCAGTAACTGCGCAATTTCACACACACCCCAATTTCAGCGCAGAAGCAAAAAGTCCTGCCGCCTATCAAAATATTAACATTATTAAAGAGTATATATGTAAATGCTTCCCCCTCGCCCATGCACATTTGATGGTACATTTAGATACGCTTGCGAAATTGTTATGAGCCAATTTCTTTTCTTATGCCTATGCATGTATGTGTGTGTATTGGGTTCAGTAAAGCATTTTCTGCAGACTCACACACACATATACAACTATGGGCGAGCAAAAGCAAGCAAGCAAATACAAATTATGAGCAAAGGAGAAGCCGCCAAAAATGTCTGTTAAAATTCACAAAGTGTTTGCCGCCCATCAACAGTGCCATTATCATTTATGCTGCTTTATTACATTACCATAACACAGCCAACACTACCGCAGGCATGGGCACTAACACACACATGTACATGCATACAACAGCTTGATGGACTTGCATATACACGACCGCTGAGACAAAGGCCGTCTCATAAACAGAGAAAGAACAGCGTTGAAAGTGCGGACACTTCTGGGAAGCAATGAGACGCTGAAATTTATGTGACCGCGGAGTGGCATGTGGCATGTGGGTGCCTCAGAAAGTGAAAATAAAGAGCGAAAGAATTATTATGGCAGTGCATATTTTGTGCAAATATTTATATCTCTCAAGCTGACTGAGCGTGCCTAATATAAAATTGTTTACGTTGCTAGTGCCATTATTTCGCTTTAAAAGAATAAATTTTAGTAAAATAATATTTGCTTTAAGCGTCAAGTCAAATTTATCAAAATATGCCATTTTCAATAAACGGATTCGCACAAATAGACAATAATAAGGATAATACCATAAGGATATGCCTTCACCCAACTCAGTTAAACAGACTGCCAACTGCCAAGAGTTGCTGCTCTTCATAAAAAAAGGCCAGTTTGACTGTTTTTCGTAACGTTTCGACAGCACGGCGTAAACAATAAGCGCCACAACAAAAGCAACATTGAGTGCTAAAATCAACAAATAAAAAACCGTCAATATTGGGCAAGACTTTTTCATTTGTTTTATCCCGCGTTTTATGTGTACACCCTTCTAGCGGTCAACGAAGACTTATAAGTATATAGTTTGCGCTTGTAGAAGAACACACGCAGGTCCGAAGAACTATTGCTTCATTTTAGATTTCATAATAATAACGAATAATATACACAATATTATATAATTCTAGCGTACCGTAAGCGCAGCCTGAAAACGAGAAAGGATAATTAAATTTACAAAAATGCTTGTACAAAATTTTTAGCATTTTCTGACTGCTTGTTCGCTACGTGCCATTAATTTATAAAAATTGTATAAGCTCAGTTTAAGAACATTACTTTATTAAAATAAATCGGAATTCAATGCATTGGCTATCGACTGAATGCTATGTACTTTAGACAGACTATTTGAATTCAGCGTTTGCCAGGAGCTTTAGAAAAATGTACACACTACATGGGTATTTCAAATTTCAGATAGATACATACATACATATGACGCGCCCAGAGCAAAAACGACTCTTATAATTTCACAGAGCAAAAACGCTTCAAAAAATTACACACCGTACATGTGACACTAACACATATTTGCATGCATGCTCGATTGCAGAGCTCGGAGCAACCGTCGGTTTCGTCAGTGTCGCTGCTGATGCCAAGCAGAACAGACTGAGGGTGGGTTTTGTTCTGCTTGTTCACATGTATGTCGCTACCACGTGGTAAAATCCGGTTTTGAGAAATATCTATGTTACCAACGAAAAATTCTTGATGCTTTGCCGTCTTGTCGAATTTTCGTTTTGCAGACTGTAAATTGACAAATGACAATTTCCTATTAGCCAAAAAAATATGTTTGCGTCCTTTTAAATTTTATCAAATTTATTTAAACGCAATATGTACATTTTTCGGAAATTTCGATTTATTTAATATTTGTTCATTTATTTTATTTGCATTGATATATTTTGATAAATCACTTTTTTTAGAATTTGCAGATACTTTTCGTCAAATATTTTTTTAGATCACATTAAATACACATATAAATTGATGAAATTTTTACGATATATCTATAGCCCTTTTATCTCCTAATTCTGCATCTAATTTGCCGCTGTCTTTCAGTCTCTAAGCAGCACACCCGGCAACAGCATTATTTGAGCTGTTCGTCCGTTTGTGTAAGTTTTTTATACAAACTTGCCTGAGATCCTGCTTTGCTTTGTGTGGGTTTTTCCCGCGAATTTTTCACCTGTTTGAAGGCATTCAATCTTTTGACTGCGGACGGCTAGAGACTTGCAGATGTTTGGCGGGGTTCTCAATTATAAAAGGTCGCTTGCAGATTTTGAAAGAATAAAGCGTGAACATCTTGTGGAAGAAATCGGTCTTTGTGATCTTTAAGAAGCAGTTAACAAAATAAATAAATTCGAAATTGAGGAAGGCTTTCATGAGAGAACGTACTATTTTCAATATGCAACCGATTTTTCTATTTTAAATCAAAGCAATATTCTAATGGCAAAGATCAACGGTCGCAAATTTATTTGTAACTCATCGGGATGATTCTATTTCATTGTATAAATTAACTATTTGGTGTGAATTCATGATAAAAGCGATCAACGGGGTCACTTGCAGGCGTGTTATGGCTGGTCATTTGTTCGCTCGTTCAAATGACGGTCGCAATAATTTCTAAGCGGTTTTCTTTCTGTATGCTGCTGAACTGAAAGGAAGAAGTGGAATGTAGCGTTCACCTTTTCACTGATGAAACGGAAGTTGTGTCGATTTTATGATGGCAATGTCGACATTCTATGCTCCAAAGAGGCAACTAAACATTTATAAGCATTGTAAAATTGAAGAATTACGTTGAACAATTTTTGCTTCTGACCTTAATTTGATATTACATGAATGGCATAAAAAATTTTGCGAAAATATAAAGAAATGCAATTGCATCAAACTGAATTTTCACTTCTTACCACCCTCATCGCTTTTATCATGAATTCACACCAAATAGTTAATTTATACAATGAAATAGAATCATCCCGATGAGTTACAAATAAATTTGCGACCGTTGATCTTTGCCATTAGAATATTGCTTTGATTTAAAATAGAAAAATCGGTTGCATATTGAAAATAGTACGTTCTCTCATGAAAGCCTTCCTCAATTTCGAATTTATTTATTTTGTTAACTGCTTCTTAAAGATCACAAAGACCGATTTCTTCCACAAGATGTTCACGCTTTATTCTTTCAAAATCTGCAAGCGACCTTTTATAATTGAGAACCCCGCCAAACATCTGCAAGTCTCTAGCCGTCCGCAGTCAAAAGATTGAATGCCTTCAAACAGGTGAAAAATTCGCGGGCAAAACCCACACAAAGCAAAGCAGGATCTCAGGCAAGTTTGTATAAAAAACTTACACAAACGGACGAACAGCTCAAATAATGCTGTTGCCGGGTGTGCTGCTTAGAGACTGAAAGACAGCGGCAAATTAGATGCAGAATTAGGAGATAAAAGGGCTATAGATATATCGTAAAAATTTCATTAATTTATATGTGTATTTAATGTGATCTAAAAAAATATTTGACTAAAAGTATCTGCAAATTCTAAAAAAAAGTGATTTATCAAAATATATCAATGCAAATAAAATAAATGAACAAATATTAAATAAATCGAAATTTCCGAAAAATGTACATATTGCGTTTAAATAAATTTGATAAAATTTAAAAGGACGCAAACATATTTTTTTGGCTAATAGGAAATTGTCATTTGTCAATTTACAGTCTGCAAAACGAAAATTCGACAAGACGGCAAAGCATCAAGAATTTTTCGTTGGTAGCATAGATATTTCTCAAAACCGGATTTTACCACGTGGTAGCGACATACATGTGAACAAGCAGAACAAAACCCACCCTCAGTCTGTTCTGCTTGGCATCAGCAGCGACACTGACGAAACCGACGGTTGCTCCGAGCTCTGCAATCGAGCATGCATGCAAATATGTGTTAGTGTCACATGTACGGTGTGTAATTTTTTGAAGCGTTTTTGCTCTGTGAAATTATAAGAGTCGTTTTTGCTCTGGGCGCGTCATATATATTTCAGCTAATTTTCTATGCCAAAATTATCCTTAGCAAAGACGTTTATTAGTTCCACTTTACAGTGTGTTTCGGCGAAACTACATTATGAATTCTTAAGATTATCTTAACTTTTATCTAACTTTATTTATGCGACTTGCAACACTGTTTTGTTCCAAAACCGTTTCATTTCGCTCAATTAATACGTGCCGGTGCAAGTAGCCGAAAGCTTTTGCATAGCATGCGGTTTAGGCAAAGCAGTGTTCTTGTCTTTTTTTTGCTACTTTTCTGGTCTGTATGCAGCTTAGCAAGCGCAACTTGCATTTTCTTTAGCTCTCTTACTGATCAATATTCCTAGTGAAAAGACGTGTCGGAGCTCATGCTGAGCCCACACAATAAAATCAAATTTCAATAAATTCAGTACTATAAATTTTATCCGTGTTTTTCTGCACGAACATTTTTTGGCGCCCGAGCAGGGACCGAGTTTAAATTATAAAATTACAATTATCGGTGAAGTGAGGAGAACATGGAGCAGGTTAATGACGCAATCGCCGAGCAAGAGCTGCTACTCAGTGAGCTCGAGAAGTTGAAGACGAAGGTGGAGCACGTGGAACAATTTTCGAAAGGGTATGTCACAGTGCTGCTAGAAAAAGTTGACCATCTATACGCTTCCTTTAATTCAAATCATATGGATCTCAATAAAACTATTAAAGAACAATCGCTTCGTTCTAACAACTTGAGTTATTTTGAAAATGATTTAATTGGAACCTTCGAGGATAAATACTTTGCCGTAAAAGCACTGCTTTATGATTCTATGCCCACGTCTAGTTCGTCTCCAACTGTATTTCAAAGCACACTTGCGAATCCTCCACTAAGGCCAGAGGTCAGTCAAGGTGAAATGAAATTGCCAAAAATAACTGTACCAACATTCTCTGGTGACTACCTCGAGTGGGTACCGTTTCGTGATCTCTATTCCTCTTTGGTACACGAAAATACTACGCTGAGCGCTATACAAAAAATGTATTATCTCAAATGTGCTGTTCGTGGGGAAGCGGAGAATTTAATCAAACATATATCCGCTTCAAATGTCAACTATGAGTTGGCATGGAAAACGCTTGAGGATAGGTACCACAATAAACGCCTGATAGTCGACACACTCCTCTCCAAACTTTTCATGGTCCCAAAATGTACCATTCCGTCGCATGCTGCGATTAAACGACTTCTTGACACAACCAAAGAATGTCTTGCTTCTTTAACGAACATGCAAATTGCTACACAGCAATGGGATCCACTCGTTATTTACTTAACAGCACAAAAGCTGGATTCAGAAACCCGAAAGGACTGGGAACACCATCTTAAAGCAACAAAAGAATTGCCGAAACTCGATGAGCTGTTCAGGTTCTTGGAAACTACGTTTCGCACATTAGAAACTCTCAGCGTCAGCGACGTCACACCTAAGGCTAAGGCAGCTGGTGTTCCCCTACGTTCGAGCTGTAAAACCTTTAACTTAACGAAATCCATTTCTTGTCCATGCTGTAAGAAATCTCATTTTCTGTACAAATGTTGGGTTTTTCGTTCATATTCGCCAACACAACGAAAATCATTTGCTGAGCGCGTCTCTGCGTGCATAAATTGCTTTATTGTTGGCCACAAACTTACTGACTGTAATTCCAATAGCACTTGCCATTTATGCAATAACAAGCATCACACCTTATTGCATGAAACCTTTTCAAAACATCAATCTCATATGCGCACCGAAGCTGTGCCGAGCCCAAGCGCGGCAGATCATCAAATTGCAAGCCATTACGCATCCCAAAAGCAATCGTTCGCCAATGTGCTGCTGGCCACGATTGTGCTAAACATCGAGACGCCTAACGGAGTCGTCGAAGCGAGAGCTCTATTGGACCAGGGCTCGCAGGGTTCGTTTATAAGAGAAAATCTGATTCAGACTTATAAAATCCATTGCCAATCTAGGCATACACAAATTCTCGGCGTCAACCCTGCGCAAATCAGCTGTTCAAAAAAGGTTGCCAATATTCAATTATTTTCTCGCTGTGAACCTCATTTCGCGATAGCTGTTGAATCACTTGTGCTGCCAAATTTATCAACTTATTTACCACACCGTAGCTTTGCGGCAGTAGATTTATCACCTTATCAAGAATTAACACTTGCTGACCCGCAATATTACAAATCTCGCCCCATTGACATTATATTGGGAGCCGACGTTTATGGTCAAATAATAAAATCGGGGCTACTGCGAATTGACTCAAATCTGATCTTTCAAGAAACGCACTTTGGCTGGGTTATTTCTGGGCCCGTGGTTTCTGGATGTGAAATCCCAACAATCAGCACACATTTGTGTCATATTGATGATCAACTTAAACTTTTTTGGGAACAAGAAGAACTTCGCCAGACTCGCATACTTTCGGTTGAAGATATTAACTGCGAAAATCACTATGCTACTACGCACCAAAGAGACCTATTGGGACGTTACACTGTTTTTCTCCCTTTTAAGCGAGTTCTTTCTGGGTTTGCCCTCCCTGAATTCGAAAGCTCTCATCTTGGCGCCCTTGTCAGATTGCGTAATATGGAGCGAACATTTCAAGCAAAACCAAATTTTCATCGAGAATATTGCAAGTTCATGGAAGAGTATAAGGCCCTTGGTCATATGAACCTGATTGGGGAATATCCTTACGCTGTCAAACCAAATGCCTACTTTTTGCCACACCACGGTGTTGAAAAACTGACCAGTACAACTACCAAACTACGCGTGGTGTTCGACGGTTCGAGTAAGTATAGAAATCAGCAGTCATTGAACGAGGAGCTAGTTGCTGGCCCAGCGCTGCAGTGCGATTTGTCTCAAGTGGTATTGCAATGGCGGAAACACAAAATAGCGTTGATGTCTGACATCGAAAAGATGTTTAGGCAAATTGTCGTCCACCCTGATCACCAGCGCTACCAGCAAATTCTGTGGAGAACTTCGCCCTCGGATCCAATCGAAATCTACCAACTCACCACTGTAACGTATGGAACCACGCCAGCCCCATTTTTGGCGATTAGAACCTTACAGCAACTAGCAAAGGATGAGGCAAAGGCTTTTCCCGTTGCTGCGGAAAGATTTCTGCATGATGCATACGTTGATGACATCATAACTGGTGCTGACGATCTAACCGAAGCCTTGTGTTTACAAAGGGAACTTTGTCAATTATTGAAGGCAGGTGGATTCACTTTGAGGAAGTGGTCATCGAATTCGACGGAATTGCTCAAGTCAATTCCTGCTGAGTTACGACAATGTGCTAGTTCGATTGAGATCAATAGCGACAATTTTATTAAGGCACTAGGATTACAGTGGAACCCGACAACGGATTGCTTTTCTTTCCTCGTAACATTTGACAGGGAAACAAACCTTACGAAGCGGGGATTGCTATCAGATGCCTCGAAGTTATTTGACCCTCTAGGCTGGCTGGCACCAACCACCATAATTGCAAAAATTGTGTTTCAGAAGTTGTGGCTGAGTGGCGTTAACTGGGATGAGCCACTACCAGAAAATATTCGAATGGAATGGTTGGAATACAGGAGCACTCTCACAAGCCTTGAAGCAGTTCGCATAGATCGTTTTCTGGGGACATCAAAGGCGAGAAAATGCTCATTACATGGTTTCAGCGACGCGTCGCAAGCTGTATTTGCTGCTGTTGTCTACTCAAGGATAGTTGCGGAAAACGGCGATGTGATTGTGCGAATCTTGCAAGCAAAAACGAAAGTTGCACCATTGAAAACCTTGTCTATACCAAAACTTGAACTTTGTGGAGCGCATTTACTGGCAAATCTGGTTGCTAAGGTTTCTGCAACGTTGGAACATTCAGTCGATGAAGTTACCTTGTGGACCGACAGCACTACTGTACTAGCATGGATTCGAGCACAGCCCATCAAATGGACAGTTTACGTCGCAAACCGAGTAGCTGAAATACAACGGCTGACAGTCATCAGTCAGTGGCGGTACGTACCTACAAAAGATAACCCGGCAGATTGTGCAACAAAAGGAGTGATGCCGTCTGATTTGCCATATCACACTCTATGGTGGAATGGGCCTGAATGGCTTTGCTATGAATCTGACATGTGGCCATCCGACATCGATCTAAGTAGAAACACAGAGTTGGAACAACGTAATCTTCATTACATCGCATACAGAGGCCAGATTCCCATTCCAGAACTTTTACATAAATTTTCCAGCTTAAGCAAAACGGTGGCAGTGACAGCTTATATCTTAAGATTTCTTCACAACTGCGATCACAAAAAAAATCGTCGTACCGGCAGCTTATCATCGCTTGAACTGCGCTTATCTTTAACTCGTCTAATCACTTTAGCACAACATGTGCACTACGAAGCAGATATCAAGCAGCTGAAAGCAGGAAATTTAAGTAGAAAAAGCTCACTCGCCAACCTCTGCCCATTTCTCGACGAAGAGGGACTCTTACGCGTCGGCGGAAGACTTAAACTAGCTGACATTCCGGCAACTATGAAGCATCCAATAATTATATCAAAAAAGAGTCCGCTAACATTTCTCTTATTTTCAGATGCGCATACCAAAACTTTACACGGCGGTATCCAACTTATGGTTAACTACATTCGCAGGAAGTACTGGGTATCGAACGCACGGCATGTAGCGGAAACTATATTAAAACGTTGCCTAGTTTGTTACAAATACACTGCGAGAGCAACGCAACAGCTGATGGGCAGTCTACCTCCGATTCGAACTACACCTGCTCGACCATTTCTGCATAGCGGCGTGGATTACGCGGGTCCGCTGGATATTCGCCAATCGTCGCTTCGGAATGCGAAAGTATCGAAGGGATACATCTGCGTCTTTCTTTGTATGGTAACGAAAGCAATACATTTAGAGGCAGTATCGAGCCTGTCCACCGAATCATTTTTGTCGGCCTTTCGGAGATTTGTCTCAAGACGTGGGCACTGCTCTGAACTGTACTCGGATTGCGGCACTAATTTTATCGGTGCAAATAACACACTAAAAATCATGCATCATCGCAGTATCTCTTCGATACCAGAAGGTCTAAGAGCGACACTGGCTAACGAAGGGACTAATTGGAATTTCATTCCCCCAGCTTCCCCGCATTTTGGTGGCCTCTGGGAGGCAGGGGTCAAGTCTACAAAATACCACCTTAAGCGGGTTACCCAAGAGCGTGCATTAAACTATGAAGAGCTGTCTACACTATTGGCACAAATCGAGGCATGCCTTAATTCACGTCCGCTGTGTCCCCTTACTAATGACATCGAAAGCTGTGATGCCCTTACACCTGGTCACTTTTTAATAGGTGAGCCTACTGTAAACATTCCAGATGAAGAGCTTCTGGATTTCAAAACCGCTGGTGTAAGCCGTTGGAGAATGGTGGAAATGCTAAAGCAGCATTTTTGGCGACGCTGGTACGCGGAGTATCTTAGTAGACTTCAGAGCCGACCGAAATGGGCTTCGATAAGTCGTAATGCTGAGATAGGTGATTTGGTCCTATTGAGAGATGAGCGGTGCCCTCCGGGTAAATGGCCTTTAGCGCGTATCACACAAGTACATCCCGGAGTAGATGGTCTAACCAGAGTGGTTACACTAAAGTGTAATGGTAAATTCTTTAAAAGGCCAATAACTAAAATTTCCTTTCTACCCTTGATAGATCCTAACAGCGATATAGAAGTATCGAATGAGAATGCTGGTGACGGTGGTGGCCCTTCGGCTGCGAGTCGAGGCGCAGCCATTCAACTTGGCGATAAAAAAATTACCTCCAACGGCCCCACAGTGCACCATGCATAACGCCTAACTTATTGAAGAACTATCGTTCTTGAGGCCGGGAATGTTTCGGCGAAACTACATTATGAATTCTTAAGATTATCTTAACTTTTATCTAACTTTATTTATGCGACTTGCAACACTGTTTTGTTCCAAAACCGTTTCATTTCGCTCAATTAATACGTGCCGGTGCAAGTAGCCGAAAGCTTTTGCATAGCATGCGGTTTAGGCAAAGCAGTGTTCTTGTCTTTTTTTTGCTACTTTTCTGGTCTGTATGCAGCTTAGCAAGCGCAACTTGCATTTTCTTTAGCTCTCTTACTGATCAATATTCCTAGTGAAAAGACGTGTCGGAGCTCATGCTGAGCCCACACAATAAAATCAAATTTCAATAAATTCAGTACTATAAATTTTATCCGTGTTTTTCTGCACGAACACAGTGAGTTTCAGTTACTTTCGAAATATCAAATTTTCTTTTCTAATGATTGTAGCGTATAACCAAGTCGATTTGAGTACTCAGAATATTCAGTCAAGTGTATGTGTACTGCCTTCAATTGTAAATATTTCAAATGATGATTGATGTATGTAAATAGATTTTTCCACAGCTTTCAGTTTCATTATGACTTACTCAACAATATATCAAGAATATTTCATAGGAAATTGTTGTCCATACAGGCAACTACAAGAGATACATTAACATCAGCATTAGCCAACATCTTCGACATATTTCTACAATTTCTTCGGCGTTTATTTTTAATTTTGGAATATTCTCTTATGAATGAATCAAATGAATGCCAACGTTTCTGCGTGTGTGCATTTATGTGTGCTAGTATGAGTGTATGCGTGTGCCTACACTTTTATGGCCTGCACACAATGAGCGCTTTTGTGCTTAAAGCTTGAAGATAAATGCGAAAATAACGCAAATTTGTTTGCGAATGCGAAAATAATTGAAGCCGGCGATAAACTGAAAGGAAATTGGCTGGCGGCAAGCAGCAGGGATGCAGCAACGGTGGCATTGTGGGAAAGATGCTACGGCAGTGATTGGCAATGGAAGGCCAGAAGAAATTTCAAATTCTATTGAGCAGGTGTTAGTATAAAACCTTTAAATAACATAAAGATATTAGTGAAAATTTCAATGAATACATTATGTGAAATTATGAACAGCTGTACATACTCATAAACACACACACTCACTGACATGCGTACATAACCAGGGGTACAAATTGCCGTTTAATTTCATAATTTAGCAGCGAAACACAATCTTTTTGCGAATCATTAAAAATTATAAATTTTGCAAATATGCAAAGCATTTTATTTGTCTTTAATGCGATTTATTCTAACAAAATTGTTTAGAAAAGTTGAATTTCTATATAAAACTGCTAAGAGGGAGCAAGCTGAGCAACACTTGGAAAAAAAAGCATCATAACACTAACATGCACAATATTTTCATCATCATAATGATGCAATTATTTAATATTTCAATAAAATAACATAAATATTGCCTATTTTTTTATAAATCCCGATATGCGTGGAATAAATGCGAACCAAAATGTAGAAAGAAACAGATTGCCAAAACTTGATCGTTGACAAATTGGAGAATTCCAGTTTGTGCGCAGAATTTGTCTGAAAATATTTGAATTTTATAAGATGATCGAGAAATCGTACACGTATATTATGCCTATCATCCCTGAGCGCCCGCCAACTAGTTGCATACAGCCTAGCACCATGCTTCCACGTCTGAACGCTTGCTTTAAGACAAGACACAAAATAAACAAAAGCTACATAAACGTCAAAATAAATTAAAGCTTGTTAGCTGAATTTAACGCAAAGTGCGACATGGAAAACATTTTAAAACGCGCCGCCTTAAATTGAATTTGCCACATTTGCTGTTGCTGCTGCTGCTACTGCTGCTGTTGCTGTTGTTGTGTTGCTGACGGGCTTTGCCTATTTCGGCTACTGCCTTCCCGCCCGCCAGTGGCATTGGCAGGAACTCGGCTGGAGGCAGTGCGGCTTACTTGTGCAAGTGAGTTGGAGCAGACGTGTCCACAATTTAGAAACCAGCAGCCAAGTGTTGCTGGACCGACCAGCCTGCTGCCAGCTGCTGAGTAGCCTGAGGCTGAAAGTTTGCAGCTTTACATGCAAATAACAGCAATCTTAAGCCAATTCACTTATCGCCCCTTCTTGTCCGTAGCTACGTGCCTGCACTCGGACTGGCCGCTTACAAAGTTTGGGAAATTTTTCAGCGAGTTACGAATTTGATTTATGCTTACGCTGGCCAAAGCAAATAAATCAATATTTGAATTGATTTAAGCCGCCTTGTTGGCGCATTCACGCTTTAAGTGCCGCCACCGCCGCCTTCCAGCGCTGCCGCAACAAAGCTTAACTTACGATTGGGCTTAGAGCTTCTTTCGGCGATTTAGTTAATTGTGCGCGCTAGCGTAATTATTAACTGTCAGCGTGAATTTGAATTTGAATTCTTCAAGATATTTTTTCAAGAGAAAATCGTTAAGTAATTAATTTTCCTAGCGTAAATCAAAACGGTATTGAGAATATTGATTTATTTGCACGGTTAAAAGCTGAAAGCTACATTTTCAAGGTGCGTGCTTCTATTATCTCCGCAACCATGGCTAATATTAAAACAACACTATAAATCAGCGATTTATATAGCACACATAGCAATAGCGTGCACTAATAAATTCAGTGTGCCCGCGGCAAGACAATGTGGCAACAACAACCACGACAGAAGCGTCATTCCAACGGAAGCTAAGGGTTGGGCTGCTCGCGACTAATCTGAGTTAATCTAGCGCTTGCTTGAAAGGCTACAGCCAAATGAAATTTTTCGTCGTTTCGCGGAAGCAATCACTAAGAAATGCCCGCCAAAGAAAGGGTTTAATAAAATTGCAGGAAGCGGCAGTTACACCCACCCACAACTGGAAGACAACGTCGAGCGAGGAGAAAGCTAGCATTAGTGCCTTTAGTGCCCAACCCAAATATGAAATGGCTTCCGTGGAAAGTGATTTTAGCAAAGAGTTCAACGCTTTCGGGGTTATTGCACTTTCGTGTTTTGTTCGTCTATTTTTTGGTGCTTTTTATTATTCTTAAGCATTAATTTCATAAAACAGCGTCAATTTTCGTAATGAAAACTAAGCTAAGGTAGCATTAAGTTAGTAAATGACTACAAATTATATGTGATGAGTGGCATATACATATTACAAAGGACATGCATGACAAACGATTAACTTAATAACTAATTATTGAAAACAAATTACACCATTTTTAAGTAAACAAAATTATAGTAGTGAAGCTCGAGTGGAAGAATCAGAAGAAATCAGCATAATTGAGAGGTCACACAATTCTAAAAAAATGTTCCATTGATTAGCTAGAGCAGGCCTGACCACAAATCAAACCCATATCGATAAATGTAATATCGTTAGCATATATTTGCGCTTTAATTATATATTAAATTTGTCTCTATGTTAAGGACTTGAGTCAAATAGCAAATTCACAATTTGGACTGTACTTCTGCTTTTCCCCTTCTTCCAAAGTAACAAGTTCCGCTTGCTTTCACATTCTCTTTTTTTTTTGGGCTACTACCAGGAGCGGCACTGAAAGTACATTTCAATTCCGACACAATTCTCATGATCGCTGCAAAGCAGCTCACAACTTTTACTACTTATCGATTTCAGAAATTGCTGACCGGACTGATCAACACCACGCATCATTAATCAAGTGCTCTTTGCGGCTGTTCCATAAAGAGTACAAACCGAATTTCGTAGTTGAAAGCGATGCCGTGCTGGCATGCTCTGATAGCAGCGCGTCTCAACGACACTCGATATGCATTCAATAGTTAAGTGAAAATGCCCAGCCCCTGCCACTGCAACTACGAGTATCTACCTGTGTAGCGCTGCCCCAGCCCAGACATTCGTCTGTCGGTCGCTCTGTCTGTACGCACATGCCGTCGAAGCAATGACGTTTTCAAAAGAGCGTAGGTACACGCCAGAGCAGTTGGCCGAACCCAAAAGTCATCACCATCAGCAACACCGTAGCCGTCAGCCATAATGGTAGCGACACGCCACAGTATCATGTATACACAATAAGAAGGCTGTTTTCCTTAATTAATTAATAATTAATTGAGGCACATAAAAGTGGGAGCTGGTCGCCGCCGTGTTGAAATGCCTGCTTCTTGATGATGTTGGGTGTGAGATGATGTTGTGCCAGTTGGCCACGCTGTTGCTTTCTTTGTGGTTCAAAGCTCATTTTTTTAACAAATCCAAGCAGAGAAACAATTCAAACTAAAATTTTATATGGCAAAACGCAAACTAATCAAGCTAGACAACAAAAACAGGAACGCTTCTTAACTAGTGCCGCTGTTCCAGTTGCGTGCTTTGTGTGTTGAAGCCGCCAGCAAAGGTTTCCCCGTCCACTGCCACATGCCTGCATTCTTGAGGCACAGCAACAACAACACACCATGTCATGCTAGTCAAACGCTCCGAGCTCGAATCGTGTAGCGTGCCATACAAATGGCAACTGCTCTGCTATCTGCCCACCCTGCCCACTTGCTCACGGCTCCATCCATCCACTATCACCAGCTTTGATTTGGTTTGTTATTATTGAAATTAAATTAGCCTTAATTGCATTGAAATGGTCAAAATGGTCAATAAAATCGCATGCATACATGTCTTTGCTCTTTGGCCCTTGTGCGGCGCTGCAGCCATTTCGATTTTCATATCAAAATTTATTATTAATTAAGCATATTTTATAAGTTTAATTTATTTTGTCGTTTAATGTGACAATTTATATTTGTGTTGTGATAAAAAGGCAAAAGAGTAGAAAAAACAGCGTAACAGAATTAAACACTATGAAATTTGAGACTATATATCTAGAAAATCTAAAACCGGTTGATTTTTTTCAAAAGATGCATACTTTTATTTAAATTAAAACAATGGCGTGGCATAATTTAAAATAATCTAAAATTTATGTTAAAATGCGCTGAAAGTGTTTATTTAATTTGAAAACTTATGTGCGCTTACAAGGCAGGTTTGACAATTTTTACCAGAAATATGCTTTGAAATATTGTATCAAATTTACAATTTTATAGACAATTTCTTATTTTTTACTCAAAACTGAAATGGAAAAAACAAGCAAACTTTTTTTTTGCCTACTCTATTCGAGAAGTTCAAAAAGTTCAACTCGAGTACAGAAAGAGAATCACAATCATGAACACGAACACTAGCTTCTTATGGCCGAGTTCTAATGGTGCGTGCGTGCGCCACATTGCGCCAGTGCGTGAGCGAAAAAATTTGAAGCGCACTTGAGCTGTTCCAATGCACGGAATGCGTGCGCTCCAAAAAGAGTCACCCCATTTCGGCAATTTACAACTTGAGCAGTAAACATTCTTAAATAGTTTACAGAACATATTTCGTCCCAAGTTTATAGCTATATTAACTTTTAATATTATGTATATATCGTTTAAACCTAATATTGATTGAAATAAGTACAACATAAAAATATATTCAGCTACCACACTTTTATTTCACACTGATGGCAACCACAAGGTGTGTATGTGAGCTGTAGATGAGCTGTCAGCGCAAAAGAGTGCAGCAAAAGTTTAAAGTTGGTCAACTTTCTGCGCCATGCGCTCAGCGCGCCGCACATTGGCACTCTCTTCATATGTTTGCACTAGTTCAACTTAGCTGTCAGCGCAATGTGGCGCAATTCGGCGCACGCACGCACCATTAGAACTCGGCCATTATTGCGGAATCGACATAAAACTTTTGATATACAGTAGAAGCACACAAATTAGAACTTGGCTTGGCTTTTCGGGTAATTCGAATTTGCAAAAAGTTCCAATTTCTGAACTTTTTTTAACCCTATAAAAAGTAAATTTTATCCCTAAAAAAGTAAAAAGCGTTAAATTTTTCAGTTTCTAATTTCTGGACAATTCGAATTTGTAAGTGTTCTTATTTATGAGCCTGTACTGTACTCAAAATACAAAATTATAGATAGGCCAAAGTATTTAGAATAAAATTTGTTATTTCAACATTCAATCAGTATACATTTATTTCAGTATTCAATCAATACATTCGAATTTCAATTTACTACAAAATTGAAAAATATGCCAACAATTCAGAGATTTAATTCAAATGTTTTTAAAAAAAATCTGTGTTCGCTCTTTGGGCTACTTATTTTATTGCGTATTAAATTTAGTAATGCAAACTTGGTATTGATATTGAGTGTGGTTGGATCGAAATAATTAAAAAGTCATCTTTGAATGTTATCAAAATAACAATTTTCGGTTTGAAAGTAAAATTCCAGCACCAAATTTATACAAAGAAAACCTGCAACTTGAAACTCTTTGCGGCTTTCAATGCCCAACATGTTGATGCTGATATGCTCGGAAAGCTCTACATTCCCAGACAGGCATTAAATTACCATCAAAATATTAAGCCAACAATTTCCCACAACACAACAACAACAGCAACACGAACAAATCTGCCAAGTCAAAACCATTTTCATGTAACTTCAGCTAATTAACAAGAAAATCAAGCATGTCATAGCTATACCAATGCCTTCGATCCAATAGAGATAGAAAAACCAAGCTATTAAAAATGATCGATTTGTACGGCAAATAGTTGCAACAACAAATAACAACAACAACAAGAACAACAAGCGCAGAACGTGTACAAATTGTGTGCGCTCTGCCATGCCAGCAACGACGATCACAGCATGTTGAGCAAAGTACGAAATGAAAACATGTCAAACGATCAACAGCGCATCATTAAGTCACGTAATGACATTAGCCATTTGTTAAGAGGTAAGAAGACGAACGATCGACCCGCTCAAGATCAGCAGCAAAGCAGCCAGCGAGCAGAATGCGATGAACGATCGCTGATCGCGGAACGTGAAAGCGCGCCAAACCGCACAAAGAAGGTATTATTATAAATGCCAAACCAAGTCAAAACATGTTGACAAACACAAACATACACCGACACACTTATACAGATACAATACAACAAAATAAATACATAAATGCCTGTGAGAATGAAAATCTTAAAGGGGCTTACCAACAAGCTCACACGGCGCAGCAGAACGAAGCATTGCCGGCGAATGTTAAGTGATCCGCAATAGCCGATCACAGCAGACGGCAGCGACTCGTAGCTGAGAGCTGATGGCCTGACATAGCGATTGGAGCACTTGCAGCCAAGTTTGTGGCATCATTACATTACGAGTGCGCATATTTTATAGATTGTGGCATTTTTATGTGTACGCGAGATGCACGGCCGAACGGGATGATAGACAGACGGACAGACGGAATGAGGCACGCACAAATCGAAAGCGAATGGAATTGTAGGTATGTATTCTGTGTGGAACGACATAAACGCTTTGGAGTGCTTTCGATCAGCGATCGCAGAAAAAACGCAACATTGATGGCAAAAGCATGTTCTTGCAACAAACGGCGGCTGGGAAAGCGGCAACTGTGGTAGATACAGGCGATCGAGTGGGCATGTTTTCTTCGGAAATTATCGTAGCAAATATGTGAATGGCCAAGAACAAAACAAGCCTTATACAGTCGAGCAAAGCATGGCCAAGTTGGTCAACAGTTGTCAGTGCTTGCAAAAGCTGACCAAGATCGATGCTGGCGAAACGCTTGTGCATTTTTTTTGGTTGTGTACGAGCAAACATTTTCAACTTGTGCGCTACATTGAAAGTGGCAGTGATCAATGTGGTTGTTGTTGTTGTCGTTGCAGATAGACACAACAAATCCGCGCCAAGCTTTCGTTGCACAAAATTTTCCCACAAACAATCGCATTAATTCTCTTGCCTGGCAGTGGTCGTCTCTCCCTCGCTTATCGCTGGAATGGAATGCTGCACAAATTGCTCTATCCCATAATTGCCAATATCCCATCACCCATAAAAGGTCATCCATGGCAAAGCACCCGTACGAGCGTACGAGCATATCTACAATGCAAAGTGACTGGCTGCCAGGCGAGCCGAGGACGCCACATCAGCAGCGTAATTGTTGCAAGATTTATTTGCACTCTCCCCTTCTCCGCCACTCGTCGCTTGTTTTCGCACATCGTGACGTTGGCACTGCCGCGGAGCACAAGTTTTGCGAAGGTTGCATGCAACATTTGATGTTGCACGTTGTGAAAAAGAGAACTTGAAGCCACCAAACTTTGTTTCCGGCAACTCGCAGCGCCAAGTCACCAGCAGCAGCAGCATCATCATCAGCATCAGCACACAAAACGTCGTCGTTGTTGTTGTTGCTTGCTGTTCCACTAAGCAGCAGGCGCGCTACGATGCAATGTGCCTGCCTGTCGCACTGCGCTGCGCTGCATCGTGATATCGCGTATTTTGACACAAAAATTCTCACGAAAATTTCAGCAAAATACGCTGCCAGGAAACTTGCCGTCGAGCAGTTAATTTGAATGTATTGCGGCACATTCTTTGCTTGGAAAATAGTGACTTCTGGGAAAAAAAACTCGCATATGCACAAGAGCAGTGTTTGTGAATTTCGAAAGCGAGGTTCCCTCTTAAAAGCTTTAAAAGTAAGCATCTGCCAAAAAAAGCAAGATAAATATGCATATGCAAATCAGATAAGATGACAGATAAATTTAACACAAGAGCAGCAAAATATCTTTCCAAGAAATTATGTATGCAAATATTTGTGGCTTACTCAGACCAAATATCAGATTTCTCTCGGCGGCTTTGTAAAGCTTTTGGGATTTTTCCCAGCGCCAGGATCACAAACAAACTGCTCACTTTATAATGCAGGCAGGGTTTTAGTCAGATCCATAAGTTCTGATGCCAAAAATATATATGTACATACATACATACATCTATGAATGCTTCACTTGCCAAATTGATTAACTCCAATTTCTGAATTTTAAAAAATTTTAATGTCAAAACATTTTATTGCTCCTAACTGCATAATATTCAAAACAAATTTCTCTGATATTAAGTATAAGATAATTAGTCTTATTATCAGAGAAATGAGAAATTTGTTTTGAATATTATACAGTTAGGAGTCAATATATGGCAACGCCCAGCTTAAGTATTTGAAATATTGGGTCATATTAAAGGTATGCGTGGTTTTTTGGTACGTTTTATAACAAAAATGTTCACTATTGAAAATCAATTTTAATCAAGTATATATTGGCTATTTTTATACCCTACACCTATGGTAATAGGGTATAATAACTTTGTGCGAAAATTGTAACGCATTAATGGACCCGTCCTAGGTATAGACATAAGTAGGTATATAGAAATGCTTAGAATCACTTTCTGTGTTGATTTCCGGTTGTCCGTCTGTCCGTCTGTCTATCTGTCTGTCTTGCTGTCCGTGGCCACAGGAGAGAAAGAAGGAGTTGTCCGATTTGGACCAAATTTGGCACACAGTCGCAGTGAACCACCCACTACTTCAAGTTCCTAGATTAGAAAAATCGGTCAAAGGAAGCACCCACAAAGGGCCAGTAAGTCCCACTACCCCGGAATATTTCCAGTAAATTTGCTTTTATTTGTTGAATTATTCATAGAAAGGAATGGTAATTGGTATTTAAGATAAGGTGTGGGCCCTCTACGTCATACGAAAAAATGGGCGTGGTCCGCCCACTATATAGACGGTAAGCGGAAAATCCTTATAACTCCCATAATATATACACCAGAGCGTCCATATTTGGTCACTTCATTGCTGGTAAGAACACCTTTTAATTCTCCAAAAATGGGCGTAGTTCGCCCACTTAGTTACTTGGTGTAGGGTATTACTCTGTCGGTGAAACCCGACTGATGCGTCCTTACTTGTTATTAATGGCCTTTTGCCATTTTTTGGGAAGCTTCACAATTCCTTCGGTGTAGAATCTAATTTTTTTATAGGCAAAAAACTTGGTCAAGTCATTTCCAGCGGCTCCTCGGTCAGTCAATTTTTACCATTAAGAGCTCTCCTGATTGCAGAAAGTGCTTGCTTCATTTGTACCTATATATATTCGTCGTCAGCATGGTATGGCCGATATGAAGTCTGACAAATGTCTGAATTGGCTGACAAGAGCATGAAATGGGGTAAACTGCTTTCTCGGCAATATCATTTCTAGTTTGGATTTTATTCATTTTAATTGTTATTACAGTTCCGTTAGGGTTTGATAAAAAGACTGCACACGCCTCTCTTTGCTTTCGAATTCCAGTCACGAAGCCTTGCATCATCAATATCTACTTGAAAATCTTTAGTTATCTTTCTTACCAATTATTATGCTCGTATGTATTCCAAACTTTATACGCTCAGCAGTTTTAAGCGCGACTTGAGGCACAAAATACAGCTCGTAGCTGTATCAATTTTCGCTGACTGCCTAAACAAGGCCACTAAAACGAATTCGCACTGATAGTTAGCTTGGTTTATTTGGCAACAGCATCACTAGCTGCTGCCCGTTTTATGCAAGCAGCGGGTACTCCCTGTCACATCCTTCAAAGTGAAAACGCTTTAAGCTGCCACTTGCACACTTTCCTACAGCTTGCTGCAGCGAGTATGTGTGCTTCACATGCAACAGCTATTACCTACACATACACACATGCAGACGGGTTGGCTGCGTCCGGGAATATGCGCTGCGGCATCGCATGTTTATGTGGCATGCAATTGCGGCAATTTGTTTTTATTATTATTACCAACGGCCGTTGGGATAAGCTAAAGAGCGTGCCACATGCAGCTTAGAGTATGTGCATTATGTTTGCATTTTCCAGCACACACACGCATTCACCCACAAAGCTCCTACAAAATACACCTTCGTGTACAGAGCATTTAGCTAAAATACACACCCACATGAAATTCCTTGAAATGCAAGTAAATCGAAATTATTCTGTATTGGTGTTTTAGTTTCGCCTTCCAGCAGTCCAAAATACCAAAGGAGCAAAAAAAGCAGCTGAACTTCCATTCCAAGAAGTTCGGAAGCCAGCAAAAATCTTTTACCAAACTAGAACTAAAGAATTTCAGTTTTATCAAAAGAAAACGTATAATTTATGCATTTTCTTTGGTTTTAGCATTACCTCTCCTTTCCTTACCATACGTCTAAATTGATTATATAATAAGTAATGATAAACTGCAGCACAAGTCGTTGGTAGTTTTTACTAAAATTTCTATTTTTCCTAAATACTGTGTAAGTAACAAAGTCCTCAGAAATTTTTCTTTCCTGAAAGTCGAGTTCGTTAGCAAGAGAGAAGAAACGAATAATGACTTTTTCGTACTGGAAAATTGTCTTCTGCACTTTTTGCTCTCATAAATTTTTGGCATTTCCAATATTAAAATCAGGCGCCGCATTGGCTCAGTGCTTTGCCACTGATGCGGAAGCCTGGGTTTAATACCGATCTCATATCATCTAATAAAAGAAGATAGTTTTTCATATTTTTATAAATGGCACCACTTCTCCCGATGAATTGGCAATTCTCCGAGAGTAGTCTTTGCCATGAAAAGCTTCTCAATCCGTTCGGATATGATTATTTGTAGGTCCCATTAATTTGTGGTGAAAAATAAGAAGTTCATACAAGTTAAGCCGAGAGGCGGGCTGTTGCCCCAATTTTTTTTTTTAATCACATCAATAAGTAGGTACATATTTCTCAAAGAAACATTCTGGTAAAAGAATGAAGGAAATAAAAAAACTTAATGTTCATTAAACAATATTTGTGTTGAAAATTGGATGTGGAAGAGTCGCATGGACTTGAAGAAATTCGACAAACAAAAGTTCACTGTAATGTGTAATCATTTCTATGTGAAGGTATGCGAGACCTTGTCCATAGAAACAGCCAGAGCTTGGCCTTGTAGGCGACGTGTTAAAGCCGCAAACGGCGAACGAGTCGTAACAGTTAAATGGCAGCTTTTTGCATTTGGCACATCTTTTTTGGACTTTCGGAAGATGTTTAAAATAAAGTGCTACAAATGAATCGTGCTACGAAAATGCGGCATGGGAGAACACTCAATCACGCGGAGCTGTCAAATAAATTGCACACTCGCGCAAACAAAGTGAAGTCAAACAGAATAGCAACAACAAATCGACCGGCCGCAATTTCTGTTCTCACAATTGCCAAGGGAAAGCAGACGCGCAGACGAGCGGCAGCAGCAGCATCATTAGAGCCATTTAAGTGCAACAAACTGAACGATCGCAAAAATAGGAACCAACTGAGACACGACTTGTGCGACAAAATAAACAACAGCAACAACAACAACAAATACAAAAGGAGGCATTTCCAGCAGCAGCCAGCCAGCCAGCAGCGTGAGTGTGAGACTGCCGCCGCAGCAGCGAGACAAGTGAAGACAGCAACAATAACAACAACAAATGGGGCCAGCCGCAGTGCAGCAATGGGAAAAAGCAGCCTGCGACTTTCTGTATGTGGCATTCATGTTGCAATTATGTCGCGCTCGACGCTCGCACTTGGGGAAGGATAATCAGGGGGTCATGTGCTGGCCGACCAACACGTCAACGGCACTGGACGACGCGGTCAGCGGAGAACCAACCGCACACAACTCAATTCAATGCGGTGCAACTGTTGCTGCTGCTGCGCTACCTTGCCACAAAGTGACAAGTGCCTGTTAGCACGGGAGCAAAAAGAGAGCGGAGCAAAAAGCGACAACGAAATGAAAAAAGACGTTATAAAATCGAAATGAAAAATTGCACGACTCGACTTTTTATTGTCACTTGCTGCAGCAGCGACCAGCGCAAAGCTGTCCAGCATGCGGCATCTTCATTTGTGGCACTATGTATCTGCTGCTCGACCCATCGCCACTCTGTCTGCAGCTGTGCGCGCACAAATTAGATGCAAGTCCACGTTCAATGCATTTAAATTCTCTGCAAAATTCCAGGAAGCTGCACATTTTCAGCAAGAATTCTTTTTCATTAAGCAACAAATTTGATCGGTGTGCGGAGGAGGAGGAGGAGGCGGAGGACGAGCATGCAGCAGACAGGCAACTGCTTTCATGCGGGGGCTCTTCAAAGAGAAGAGCGTTAATTTATGAGCGTAATTAAAAAAGTCGTCAAAATGAGGCAGACAGGAAGCAGAACGCAGCCATGGACAGCATGTCAGTCGGAACTGAGAATGCCTATTGGAGCTACTTTACAGTGCTGTCGAATGTACTGGGATCGGACTATTTTACTCCTTTTTCAGCAAAGCTACCATACAACTACATACGCACTACTCCCGTTCAGATAGAAGCTAAAATTTTAGAAAACTTCAAACATTTAAAAAATTTTTCAAAGCTGTTTCAGGATTAAACGTTTCCCTAGAATATATTCTTGCACATTTAATTCAAGTTTTAAATTTTCTGGTGGCCCCAATGGACAAATGCTTGGTCGCTGATGCGGGAGGAATTCAAAGGTCAGCCGATCTTATAACATCTAATCTAATAAAAAAAAGAATAGTGCAGAAAAGCGGATCCATCGGTATGTCGTTAGATATACTTACGATGGCGATGAAATAAATGCCTCAGAATGGCAATGGATATACCTTCGGTACCCAGCGTTACTCTAAGGATTGCAAGTAATGAAAAAACATTTCAGAAGATGTACAAATCTATTGGCTTCTTACCAGGAACTTAATCTGTTTGTGACACATCACAGGCGCTCCATGGTTTATCAGATACTTAAACATCGACATACATAGATCTTAATATAACAATGATAAAAGGAGTACCTAATGATGAAATGATACGCTTGTACTTTTTCGAAGTTCAAACTAATGCAGTGCACTGTTTAAAAACTAAAATTTAAAACTAATAACATTTGTATAATTACGCTTGATTTCTATTCCCAAAATGCAAAAGAAAAAAAGTTGGATATAAGTAATCATCAAATCAAAAGTGCTCATATCTATGTATCTATAAGTAACCTTCCAAGGGAAAGGCAGCATAATCATTATGGAATAAAGAATCTTTGGTATTTTTATTACAGTTCAAGCCCTCAAGATCGAAGGCAACAAATCGCTCGCACAGGCATGCCGCACTTACCGTTTTGCTTGATGGGGCAGATAGGCGTTCAGGGAGTTGACTGACGCTGCGCCAAGGACAGCAGCCGTGTGGCAAGGTAAACCACAGCGACGTGAAGCGTGCAGGTATGGCGCTGCTGTGTGCGGTCGCAGATAATCCGGCAATTAAAGTAAATTACGGCTGCCGATAAGCATCGGGCGTAAATTATGAAGTGGCAACAACGCCACCAGCCTGTGGCAATATGAAAATGGCGCCGACAAGACGAGAGACGACTTTCAAGATTTTCAATTGCGCTGCTAGCGTTCGTTTTCACTACATGCCACACACATGCACACATACATATGTTGCAATTTATAAATAAAACACACAGGATTGAATTTTTTAATAATAATTTTTTTTTGCTAATGCGAATTTGCAGCAATACACATTTTTATGTGGGGTGCGCGCACTTCAAGCAGAAGCTACTCCTACTTTTGCAGCGGCTTGTTGCGGGCACGCACTTCACTTGCACACGCACACAAACACACACGCGAGAGCTCTTTCCGCCTTCGATGCACAAATGTCAAAAAGAAAGAAACGCGCGAAATTCCGCTGAAACCGTTAAGCGGCAAGTGCATGCCACGCCGCCTTATGCTAAAACTGCCGCGCGCACGCAGGAAACGCGTGTGGGCCAAAAATAGCGCGCCCCTCGCCAGTTGGGGCGATTCTTCGATGCTCGAGGCGAAACGAAAAATGCACGCAGCCGTTCCTAAAATGCAGCAGCACCAAAGCAAATACACAATTTTTTCTAAATACGGCAAACACACCAAAACAAAAATACGCTTCGAAAATATTTTCAATTGCGCGCGCTGCCGTTCTCCTCTTGGAAACGTTCGCCCGTTCCGTTTGTTTACATCGAACTGAAATGATTGCGACGAGAAGCTGCCTCGCGTGCGGCGTTTTCTGCGGGCGCAAAAAGAAGAAGAGGAAGAAGAAGATGCTGCGCTGCTCCACTGCTGCTGCCTGCTGAGCTGCCGTCGTGCTGAATGCCAGCCAGCCTCATCGGCTCCCCTTCCGAACGACGAGCACAAAACAATTTTTCGATTTCGAAAAGATCTGCACGTGCTTTGCACAGAGAGAGTGAGAGAGAGAGAGAGAGCGCGCGCGCGCGGGCACCAGGGCTGCCATTTCTGGCTTGTTTGGGCATGATCTGCTGTTCGCCTTTCTGCTTAAGCGATTCGATATGAAAATAGTCAACAAAACCATGAAAGAAATAAAGCTAGCTGTAATATCGGGATTTGACAGTTGTTGTTTGTATCTAATCGTATTTCGGGCTCTTATAAGGGCAAACTTCTCCGCAAAAATGTTGCTACAGATGTACATATGAGCAGGAATTTTTATTTTTTTTATAACTTCTGTACATATGTATGTATGTATGTTATATCATATATTGAATATATCTAATCGTATGAAAGTAGTTAAAATGATACAATTTCTGTAGACTTTGCCTTCTAAAATTTTCATAAAAAGTGTCAGACATATTTTTGATTGAGCTTTATAAATTTCTCAATGAAAAAAATCAAAAAACCCTCAAAATTTATAAAAAGTTATGTTATCTTCAAATGAACTCATTTGTTTATATTTCTTTTAACTCTAAATCCGATGAAAACGCAAATGATTGCTTTTATATCAAATTAAAAGCAAGTGCGGCACTATCGATAGAATGAAAAGGGTTCAGGAGTGATATGTGGAATATGAACCTCAATTTACTCCATCTTTCAGATAATTTCCAATCCACTGCAGATACTTTCATATGTATTTCCCTCCCATCTGAGACGCCTGCTAACTTAAGTTTAATCAACTTTCAAAATTTTCTTTGAGTAATTTGTTATAGAGAAGCGACGATATTTTCAATTACATATACACGTACATATGTATTCAATTGTTTCTTTAAATGTAATCACGACGCTTTTGACTGCAACTGCTGCCAGACTCACGTGGGAATTAGACGCGCGAAACGTTGTCTCTGCTGTTGCAGGCTAGGCTTCCAAACGATCTTCTGGCCACATGCCTTAAGTGATTGTACAGTTTTTGTTTTGATTATCGCATACGTGCACGTTGCACTTGAGGTAAGTGAGAGAGAGCTGAAGAGCGAACCGGAGCGTGCAAGCGGAATTGTAGTGGAATGTTGGGCGAGTTTATCGCTGCAAGAGATCTGCGCCTCAGCGACATACAACTAAATGATCCGAAAAGGGCATTGCAACTGTGACGTGTGTGTCTGGCTTGCCGCTGAAAAAACAGCAGCAACAAGAACAACAACAACAAGAGAGGCACATGGACAAGTTTGGAAAAATGCTTTTTGTGTGGCAAATGCAAAGCATTGGATTAAGCACAATAAAGCAGCGCTTACCCGAAAAGACAAGAGAGAGAGAGTTGGCCAGATGAAGGGGTACGGGAAATTCTATGCCACTGACAAAGGTAGCTGCCGCAGATCGAAAGATACCGAGCATGCCACAATAGCGCCTATCTCGCTTTGCATCTCCCCAAGTGCGTGTATGTGCATGTGTGTGTGTCTGTGCTTGTATATGTAGTGGCGGTTGAAGGGTCATAAAGCTTTACAGATATTTTTTGGCGTTTCGGTATGTTTTTGGATTGTGTGCTCATTTGATAACAAAAGACTTTGATTGGATCTTATAAAAGCGGCGACGCACACATGCGCTTTGGTATGTATGTATGTGTGCATATGCTGTGGCATGCATGAGGAACGGAAGCATGTGAGACTCCGTTAACGATCTCGTTTTGCGTTTTGCTTGGCCGTTTTGCTAAGTGCTACCGGAAGCCGCTGCTCTTCGATGAGCGTTTTGGAATGAAAGGGTCACAACGGCTCGGTTTAGAAGCGGCAGAGGGGCAGGCAGTTTTTCATTACTCTCTTGTCGCGCAGTGTTTGTGGTTTTGAGTGTATCTGGTACTTTACTTTTTTCCAGAAAATTTCAATTTTAAATTTGATTGCTTTTGCTGCTCTGTTTCGGCTTCTTTTTTTTGCGCGGAACCTTTTTTTTAGCAACTTTATAAACTGCTCACTGCTTTACAAAATAAATTGTCAGCTACTGCTGCTGTCTTCGCTATTGGCTCAACATGTCGTCATATCTATTGCCAAAGCCAATGCCTAAGTCTTCAGTTTAATGCTTCTTGATATGCCATTTTAATGCGCTTTTATATGCGCGAGCATGCTTATGTGTCTGCGTGTGTCTGTGTGTGTCTGTGCATTTGCATAGTGTTTGACCAAAATATTTTCATTTCTAATCTTGCAGCTAAGCTCGGGTTTATCGCAATAATTAGACAACTTTATGTGTTCATAAATAACAACAACAAAGCAAAGAAATAACACTCAAGCGGGTTTCCACTTGCCGGTTCGTTTGCTCCCTCGCTCGATGCTCGTCGCCCCTTGGCTTAATCTCAGCTTTGGCGACATTTAATTAAAATTCCATAAAGCCAAGTTTATTGTTATGACTCTGTTTCTGGCTGCGACTAAGGCGCGCTTTTGTGGCTACTTTTGTGTCGCTGTCACTTTATGTTTGCGCCGCATATGCTCGCCTGGTCTTCCTCAAGTCAATTCCCATAACAAGCTCAAAGAAGAAGAATAAGAAACAAATAGCCGCAGAAAATAATGCGCCGCTTTTGTACGCTTAAAGCTCTCGCATTGAAATTCAACAGGAAAAAAATAATAATATATGTACTACATTGTATATGCATCTGTGCCTAAAGCCACAACGAGGTTTTATCCGTTCGCCGTCGGCTGGCTTGGCTGATAGGTAGGTACTTATTTATGTAAATCTGGCCGAAAAAATCGAAATGCATTTATTCATTTCATCGGCGAGCTTGTGTTTTCTTATTTCTTTTCATATGCCTCAATGGCGAGATTCTCAGCGATTTCTTCGCTTATTTTCTTATATTTTCTGGCTATGGCTTTGGTTATTTTGAAGATTTAGCTTCAGCGAAATGCTTGCCTCTATTGAAACTGCTGAGCGAAACGATTTGTTGGCCATAAGCAGAGCTTAAAGCGATTAGCATAGCTTGAATTGATCGATCGAGAAAACATTACAGATGCAGCATTGCGGATGCATGGATGAAAGTGTTTAGGTTCGTGTGGGATTTAGAGTTACATCACTTGTTGAGGCGCTTTTGGGATTTTGGCGCTCTTCATAATAAAGACTTCAAACACATTGAATTGAGTCAAAGAGACAAATAGGCTTTTAGCAAAAAATCTTGAAAGGTGAATGCATTTTGAAAGGCAGCAATCAACTATTGATTTAGTGGCTACAGATGAACTTGCTAGGAAGGATGTACCCATACTATAAATACAATCTTAATTAGTCAATGGGTTGCTAAAGATTGTGAAATAATATTGTATTTCTCTGAATTTTGTATACTACTATATTTGTTTTGCCTTAGGAATCGGATAAAACAAGGGACCTAATAAAAATTAAAATAAATTCTTTCCTGTTAATACTATTCAAACCTTATTTACATACTCATTAAAGGGAAACAATTTTGGTGTATAGAGATGCTGTTCAATTCCAATCAAAATGGAAACAAAAATTGTGCAATTTCGCTCGCCCATCCGCGCCGCGCCGCTTCGCTTTGAGGTGGGGTGCGTAAACTAAGGATTGGGAAAAATCGAAACACCATAAAGGGAATACCTAACTTAGTTACCTGTAATTTTTAAAGCTTCATAAAATATAAACTAGTATATTTAAATAATTTTTGAAAGAGGTCTTTAACAACGATATAATTAAATATGCTGATTTTTTGAAAATTGAATTTTCAACTGATTCACGTGCTAAACGAATCAAGTTGGCTCACTACAATTTAGAACAAGAATGTATAACAATTCTTTGTCTAGAATAGTCGATTTCATTTTCTGAGTAAAAGTGAAAACTTCTTATATTATTCTTATATTATTATATATTATCTTATATTGATAGCTACGCCGCATTTAGGCAAATTGGCCCGCTGGAGATTTAAAGCTTCGAGTTGAGTGTTTTTCTTTCTTCGATATAGTACCTACGAAAATGTCACAACAAACAATCGATAAAAATGTGCTGAAACGTTCACAGCGATGATAACCAAATTTTGTATCTTGTTCTTGCAGAGACAGCAAGCAGCAATTCAGGCAGTTATTCTCACAGTCAGCAAACAATAGATATCCCCATGGAGATACAGTGCGAAGATTAATGCTTCATCACGTGTTGTTAGCGTGAATGTATGTGAGTGTGTATGTCAGCCCAATCGATATTAAAAAGGTCTCACATTGCGAATTCGCATTAATCATTAATCAAATTTCCATTGATTTTTGTCAAAAAGTAGCGTTGGCCGCTTGAGTAGCAATGATTGTTATTGTCAAAACACAGCGAGTGTTAAAATTATGGGAAAATTGACACAAACATGCGTTCACTCATACATACAAAATAAGCGTAATGCATAGCTTATAGAATATATGTAGAAAATAGCAGAACATGGCTTCAAAAAAAAGGGCGTAATAGAGCGAAATGCGCTTTGCTTTATGCAAATGAGAATTATTCAAATAAATAAATCGAATGCATTGAATAATTCCCAATCCCATTCCAAATCCCCAAAGCCACATGACACAACAGATCAAGCGGAATGCTGGTAATGAGCAATTTTCAATTTTAATGATGTACACACGGCCCCGCCGCTTCGCTTGACACCAACCGTTTTCAAGCGATTTCATTGGAGCTTTTGTTGCCTCCCGTTTTTCTCTTTTTTCTGTTTAAATGCCGTTTTTAATCAACAAACAATTTGTAAAATGTTTGTAAGTTGTTTAGATGGCACACACACACACACACACACATGCAGACGTGGAGACTGCTTCAAATCGATAATGAACTGAGTGCTTCATTGTGGCTTGTTGGACGCTGCTTTGCTCTTTCCTTTGATCGCTTCTGCAACTCACGCTCTTGACCAGTGCGTCGGACCTCTAATGAGGCGCTGGCGGTGGCAGTGTTAATGGGCTTATTTGTTGCTGTTGTCGTGCATGTTGGCATTTTTCATACCAAGCACACATGTACACATTGCTTATAATACACTAACACACACTAAATGAACTGAAGGAATGCGCAAAAAATGCGTAGTTAATCATCACAATAAGCGAACAACAACAACAACAGCAAAAAATGCCACATAATTTAACACCCTTAGGGCAGTGACAGCGTCTGCTTTAATATGGCAATTACGCTACAACGCAGAGGGTGGCCTGCATGCCTGACCCTTGCGGTTAGTCAAACAAAAGCTTTGGGCGTGTTATTCGTCTAGATAATCCCACCTCCTTTTTCTTTTGTAGTTAGTTTATAATTTGCATATCTTTAGCATTTTTTTGGGGGGTAAAATAAGTAGGTATTCTGCAAACTTTTCAATTGCTTTGTAGTGAGTGGAAAAAATCTGCCAAATTTTTTGGCAAAAATATTTGATAAGATTTTGAAATATAGTTTTTCATGCACTTAAGACTAAACGCTTTAGCAAGATATGCAAATTTGGCTTGAAGTGTTGACTAAAATTAGTGCCATAATTAGTAAGTCATTTTAGAAGGGCTACAATGGAAGGACGACTCTTTTATTTAAAATAAATAAATACATAGCGCAACAGCTCGAGCATTCGGCATATCTTTTTATCATTCTAGCCTATATATTGATGATTGTGTCAAGAAATCCATAGAACGATGATACAAACCGAAAAGCTGGCAAGTTTGAAAAGTTACTTATTGGTTCTACTGTAGCGCTCACACAGGTCATCAAGATCGCTCATCCGTCTTTCTTGTTCGCATTTTGCCGGGCCTTCACACACTCTACCATATTCCTACATCCAATTATTCGGCGGCGTGCTTAGCAAACACTTCATTATTATGTAGCATATATTTAAGTTGCAAATTGTGCGCTATTGTTGTGGTCTAAATTTGAACTAAGTATGTGTATCTCTTTTTAATTGTATGTGAAATAATTCTTTAAAATGTCTGCATATTGTGCTTTTAACACATTCTTGTGTGTGTGTAATTATCTGAGGCGTATTTGAGCGTTTATCTGTACCTCTTGTTTTCTGACCAGCAAAAGGTAAGGAGGCGAGGTAAGGTGCCCAAAAAAGTCGCACAATTATTTTGAAAAAGGTGTGCATGTGTGATACACATCCACATGTGATACACACACACATGCGCACAAGATGCAAGCACAAAGCAGGCGTCCAAAGGTACATATTACAACCATTTATAAGTAAAAGATGTACCTACCTTTAAGTTTTTAATAGAAGCGAAGAAGAATGCGGCAATGCCTCAACGCGCAATTAGCCGGGAGGCCAGTGTGAGCTGAGTGTTGGATAAACGCAGTTAACAGGTACCACCTTCCCATTTACCGCATGATGAATGAAGGCGCGTGCAGCTGGGCAAGCTACGTGGCATGCCAAATATGGCATCGGCGAGGGGGGGAGGTGAATGCAAAGATGTTAAGACGGCTCTCGAGGGCGTGTGGAAGAGAATGGACTGCAGAATTCGCGCAGTTGTGGCAAGTAGACTTTTCAAGGAAGCTCATGCAGCATGCGGCATGTGCAGCCTCTTCGCACTTGCATCAATGCTGTACACGCAGAGTTGCCAGATGGGCTGTATGTAGCTGGACTATTAAGAGTACAGAGAAAATTCGTTCTTCGGTCGTAGGTACATCCCGTTTTTGGAAAAGTCTTCCGGATGTCTCGAAAATTTTTCCACGTCATTACCATAAACTCGAACCCCAGGCAAACATCCATCATTATTACTCCACTTTCCTCCCTACACCCACTTACCGATAATCCTTTTCACACCAACAAGCAAGTCTCTGAGAATATTCTTAGGCATGAGACCAAGCTTCCTGACACAGAAGCAATGGGCAATAAAATTAATGACTCATATAGGCAAAAACATTTTCTTTAAAAATTATGAGGATTTACGTCGTTTTGATTTACGTTTTCATTCTCCGGAACGAATTACAGTCGAACTTCCATAACTCGAATCACTATTATCCAAAGAGAAAGTTCGACAGATGGAGACTTCTACGTAATTCTACGAAATTAGCTCCCTATACGCTGTTCCTACACGATTTAGTTTGAGTTAAACAAATTCGAGTTATGGAAGTTCGACTGTACAATGTAAATCGAATCATCCAGGCACAATCCAGATTTGCTTTAGCTATGTTCCTAGTTGCATGTTCTTTCGATCTGGCAAGCCTAGCAGCGTCTGCCACATGCCACAGAAAGGTATTTGGCACAAAGTTCAAAGCCAAGCGTGCGAGCAACCCACACACACACTCATGCGCGCTAAAAGCACGTTGCGCGTGTGCCAGCAACAAATTCTGTGGCGCGCACTTTCGTGTGGCCGTGCAGGAAGCCGCCAAAGTTGACCACAGCCGCACAGAGACAGACTGTGCGCGCTTAATCGTTGCAGTTATGCGCGCTTACGTAGGCACTTCTGCCACGTTACCGCACTCACGCACCCACATACACACACAAACATCCCCGTTTGTTGCAGTGACGCGCTTCAGCTTTCGAGTTCTCTGATTGAAATTAATTGGACGCTGATTGCGCTCGTCAGCCTGACAAAATGTTGCGGCTAATTCACTTACGTGCGCTTTTTCAGCTATTTTTGTTGCATTTTAGTAGCAGCGTTTTATGTATGTATGTACTTATGTATGTGCAACTCACTTTTGATTTTACGTAATTATATATTGCTAAAATAAGGGGCAAGTTTTGTGAAAAGTGATATATGCACAGCTTAAAATCAGTTGCCTATTGATTAATTATGAACTTTGAACAGAATCTTCCGGATGAACCACGAATTGTACGAGCTCTACTCCGAGATTGACATAGTCAGTCGGTCAGTCGCATCATCAGCCAGCGCATATCGACGAAGGAGCTATAGCGAAGAAAGTATTTGAGGCGGCACTTGGAGGGAGGAGACAACGTAGAAGTCCATCTGAGTTCAAAGCTTAAAGGAAAATAGAAGATGATTAGATCAAATGGAATTTAGCGAGAAAACGTGAATTTCAAAGTTTGATGTACAAGTTATATGCTTTCCATGCTAAGCAATGAACATAGGAATTAAATGTTTTTAAAATGACTAGAAAAACGCATTTAAACAAAATTTCATCATATTGGAAAATATAATGTTTAATTGTTTCTCTATTCTATATGTTAATTTCTTCATACTTCATTTCTGACTGTTTTATTGAATGAAAAAAATTTCAATAAAAAAGATAGCAGCTTAAGCTTTGGCATAATTTTTAAGAATCAAATAACTAAATCGTGCGAAGTTTTACTAATTTTTTCTATGGCAGGAATGAAACTACAGGAACCGCTTTAATAAATAAAAAATTTAAGAAACCACCCTGTTGTGACCCGCTAACAGAGTAGCGTGTCTTGGCTGCAATAACAAATTGATGAAAAGTTCTGGGAAACGGTTATCAACAATGATGAATTGTGGAACGCAGTTAATTTAACAGTGTGGGTTAGCAGTTACCGTTACATATCTATAACAGTGTGTAATGAGTTTTTTGTCTTGTGTATACATATGAATGTATGGATATATGGGTGTGTAGGTGTTGTTACACACATTTACAAGGATTTCGATGCAGATGGATTGCACCTTTCTATACACACGCTGGGCAAGAATAGCCGGGTAGGGACCCATTAATACGGCTAGCAATACGGCCTGTGGGGAGGTTCGTGGCTACCTTACTCGCAGCTGACACTACATAATTTTATATAGAGTCCCTAGATTCTAAGAATATTAATATGGACCGGTAAACTACTCTAAAACAGAAAACAAAGTATCAGTCAGTAAAACATTTAAAGAAAGGTATCGCGCAAGGTGTTAATTGCGACACGTCTTTACCCGCCCATCCATGACCTTTAATCTGGTAAAAGGTCCCTCAAACACATTCACTTCATCCCTCTTAACCTCGTAGGAATCAAACTAAAATTATTCACTCAAATTCATATTTTAATTCACAATAGATTTAAATTAACTACTACATAGTTTAAATGCATTGTCAAATAAGGATAATGACTTGTGATAGACAAGGCATAGTGTTACTTATAGTCAAAAATAATACTCGGCAAATTAAATCCTTATTTATATTCCTATTATATTAAGGAACATCTATTTAGACGAATTAAACTTCATGTTTTCTTCTTTATTAATTCTAAAATTTAATTTATAAACATGAGCTAATCTATTTTCAAAGATTCCCAAACTTTTACTTTTATCAATATTAATTAAAGAAATTTCGTGATTTTAATTAATATGGCATCTCAATAATTTCTTAACTACTGTCAAAATTTACTGGGCGGAGAGCAATCAAACAGCCGTCGTGAGAGAATGCATGTAAATGCAATAATGCACATACACAACGATATTTGACCACTCTCTGTCCAGAAAGAACAAATAAAAGAAATTAACAAAGAGAGAAATAACTTACATGGCAGCAGCTCGAAGAAAGGCCTTTCGTTGAGTGATGCGATGATGTGATGTGTAGATTAATTTATCTCATGCGATATCTTCGTATGTGATATAAATGTATATCTCGGCAGCTAAAACTTAATTATTAGGTTTGGGGCACTGAGATTAGAGATTTAACATATTGATTACTCTTATTACACTACTTTCATCTACGCAAATTAGCAATTAAATTTTTAATTACGGGTGTATCTGCAAGTAACACTATTCTGCTGTCACTGTCATTCTCTCATGCTCTCTTTTTTTTTGCAATATGAGAATCACGTGTACGACAATTAATGCATGATTACATAACCAAATTAAACTTAATTAAGAAAATTTGTAACTTTTACTTATTACATAAACGAATATCTATCTGATCGCAAATGATGATTTAGAAGTAATTTAACATTTTACACTTTTTCTCTTTTACCCACACATTGTAGATCGAAATGCTATCAATGGGGTTTTAGCACAGGTGGTTTTTCTTAATTTTTCTTTTTAAGTTTTTAACCAATTATAACCACTTAAGCCCTTTTACGTCACTTTTAATGGATTTTTATACACTTTTTATCTCCCTGGGCAGCTATATCCGATTTTTCCCGTGCTTCGGCGATAAGCCAATTTGCGCGCGGTAACTTGCTCGACTTCGAATTGCATGTGCAGAGCGCAGACTGCAAGTGAGCTGTCACTGCAGATCTGCAGGAACGTAATTGGCTGTACTCCCTCAGAGTTGCCGATTAGAATTATGCTGAGTTCCTATCAATTGCATTTTTTTAGAATTATAATTTTTAAATAAATTCATTGTTTGTTCGTCCGGAAAGAAAATTTACCTTTGAATCCAATACAGTTTGTATAATAAAATTTCGCCCCAGGCAGGAATTCCTAGAGGCAATTTAGCCTGAACTGAAGTTCGTTCTACAAGAAGGAATTTGCTATATGGCTTGCCAGCAATATTAATTGGGCTAAAAATCGACTTACCAATTGAAATATTCAATAAATTATATAATTTATTGACAGAATAAAGTTTTTCACTATTAACACCACGTTTTCTTTTCTGTTTTTTCGACAAAACGTTTTTGCTATTGCGTCTGTGGTATATGCAACCAAGTACGTCTTACTGCTTCGGTGGCTAACAGGAAAAGGAAGATCTTTCACGTGCGTAAGAAACTTTGCCATGGGTTGACATTTTATCAACTTGGTAAATGTAATAGTTTTTCATGTGTGGCCTAGTGTATTTTATCGAAAATTTATCGATAGCAATTTAAGTCGAGTCTATTACAATAAAGTTTGAATTTTTGAATTTATTTTTGGGACAAGAAATTTTGAATACTAAAGCAAGAAAAAAATTTACGAAGACGAAAAATTGATTTTGTCACGCCACCCCCTGGCGTTCATTACACACCGGATAAGATTGATATCCTTGATGGAAAATCTTAGCAGGAATTGCTTTTGTTATTGTCGAATGTCTTTGGCGCTAAAAGTTCCTATTAACCGTCCTTGTAAATCTTCTAGAACATAATAACTTGCTCCAAGCTTTTCTCTCACTCTAGCTTTTAAAAATGTTGGACTTAGCTTCGAGTTCAAATTTTTTTGAAAATTACTTTGTGAAAAATTTCGTCTAAAAACTTCCTGACCAACTTTAAAAGAAATGGGTTTCGACCGTAAATTGTATTGATCTTTGTTACGTTCATGAGCCTCATGAATATTGCTTCGTATATGCTTGCGTATTAAAGCCAACTCATCTTCTCTTTTCAATTCGAAATTCGGTTCATCTAATAATTTAAGAGATTTCAGCAATGAATAGCTTGATCCATGCGTGAGCATATTAAACCCAAAGAGCGCAAAGTACGGAGAGCATTTTGTTGCTTGATGTACTGCATTTCTTAACGCACAAGAGATGTGTGTGAGATTTTCATCCCATTCTCTATGGTCGGTGTTAATGTATGCGCGAATTGCAGCAAGCAGTGAACGATTCACTCGTTCTGACGCATTTGATTGCGGTGAATATAATGCCGTGCAATTATGCTTTATTCCTAACTTGGTTAAAAATGCTTTAAATTCATTCGATTTGAATTGAACGCCATTATCCGATACTATCGACTCGGGCACTCCATACGTATGAAATATTTCTTTGCAAAGGTATTGTTGAATGTTTTTGCTGGTAAATTTTCGCAGCGGACATAGCCAATGGAATTTTGAAAAATGATCTAACACAATCAGTAAACCGATGTGACCCTTGCGACTTCGTGGATATGGTCCTAACAGGTCTATGTAGAAACGCTGAAATGGTCTAATCGATGGCACGTAGTTAGCCATAGGTGCTCGCAAAATGGTGTTTGGGCTTTTTGTGCTTTTGCACACCTCGCAATTATAAACATAGTTTCGGGTATCTTTAACCATACCTGGCCAAAAGAAATTTCTACGCAACAAGTCGAGAGTTTTACCACCACCTCCATGTGCGGCGATTCTACTATCGTGAGCACGTGAAATGACGTCATGACGCAACTTTTCCGGAACCCAAAGTTTCCATGAATTTTCTTCTTGCATTTCGTCACCTGTCGCGTGTTCTTTTCGAATATACACGAATTTATCTACAACTTTAAGATCAGGGAGTTTCTCTTGTTCGTGTTTAATTTTCTCCTTCAATTTTGTATACTCTTCATCGTCAAAGTGCGGTGAAAGTAAGTCAATTTCTGGCTCGGGAAGATCTAATGAGCAAATTTCTTCAATGTGAAGCCTAGATAAAGCGTCAGGGACTACGTTGTCTTTTCCCTTGCGGTGACTTATTTCAAAATTGTAACCTTGTAGTTTTAGCGCCCAACGAGCCAGTCTTCCACTGAGCTTCGGTTGGCGCATCAACCATAGCAAGCTAGAATGGTCGGTGATAACCTCGAACTCTTGCAGTTCAACATAACAACGAAATTTTTCAATTGCCTCTAGAGCAGCTAAGCACTCGCGTTCTGTTACGCTATAATTTCTTTGCGCGGAATTTAATTTTCGCGACATGAATGCAATTGGTCGTTCTTCGTCATTGTCAAATTTTTGTACTAAAACAGCACCTATGCCTACATCACTAGCGTCACAATGAATATAAAATTTCCTATCAAAATCTGGATTGGCAAGAACCGGAGTTGTAGTTAACTTTTCCTTTACTTTTTTGAACGCTTCATTGGCTGATTCCGTCCACGTAAATTTCTTTTTCGTCGACAATGTCTCCGTAATTGGAAAAGTGAGTTCTGAAAAGTTGTGAATGAATCGACGGTACCATCCTGCAAGTCCCATGAAACCTCGTACTTGTTTTATCGATTTAGGAGCAGGCCATGAAATTATCGAATCAATTTTGTCTGGATCTGTCGATATCCCTCCGTTACCTATTATATATCCTAAATACTTAGTTTCGGTTACGCAGAAACTGCTTTTCTTGATATTCAATGTCAAATTTGCTTCTCTGAATCGGTTTGCGATTTTTACTAACGCTGCTAAATGACTTGGAAAATCGTCAGATACTATACAAATGTCGTCTAGGTATCCAAAAGTGCAGTGACATAAGTCAGGAGGTATCAATTGATCCATCAAACGACACATGGTAGAAGGCGCATTGCAAAGACCGAAAGGCATAACTTTAAATTGGTACAGCGGCCGACCTGGGATCGTGAACGCTGTCAACGCCTTGGCTGTGTCTGACAAAGGAATTTGCCAATATGCATCTTTCAAATCAAGCTTTGAGATGATGTTTGCTTTTGGTAAGCGAGAAAAAATTCGTTCTATACTTTGTATTGGATAAGCATCTGTTTTGGTTGCATCGTTTAACTTTCGTGCATCGAGACACAAGCGAACTTTGTTAGGTTTTAACACCAACCGCATTGGTGAACTCCAACCGGAAGAAGATTCTTCTATCACGCCTAAATCTAACATACGTTCGACTTCGTCATACATTAATTTTTCAACAGCCGGTGAGACTTGATAACTCCGTTGCTTAATCGGTTTTACAGTACCCACATCGATGTCATGTTCGATAAATGTGGTTCGACCTAATCCTTCCTTTTCAAAGTCAGGAAACAATGTTTTCACTATTTCTAGCTGATGTTTTTCTACTGGTGATAAAGGATATTCCTTTTCGATGTTGGAATTTTCAGATAAATTCTGCACAGAGAGAGAACTAATAATGCCTGGCGCAAGATTAAACATTTTCCAAAAATTTACTCCTAAGATAAGGTTTTGAGCAATAGATGGAATGATGTAAAAACGTAGAATATGCTTTTGATTTTTATACTCAATGTCCGTGTCAATAAATCCTATAACTTTATGATTCTTAGCGTCTGCAGTTTTGACTTTAGAACTAATGGCTTTGTAATTTGAAAATTTTGTGAAATCTTCGGTAGCAAAACTAGAGCCTATGCAACTGATATTAGCACCGGTATCCAGTAAGCCAAGTTCTTGTTTGTTAAGAAGTTTAACTTGGGCGTAGAACCTGCTATCTGCTGCATTTAGTATTGATGAAACTAAAAGATTGTTCGTGGCACGCAGTATTTTGTAAAAATTACGTATACGCAAAGTTGACCTTTTCGGCGATGACTTTGTGGGAATAAAATCTTGAAAAATTCTTTTCCGTACTTTTAAATAATTTTGTAAACGTTCATGATATGGACGTTTGGGAAAGTTAATTTTGTTTATCATCTCTACATCGTTACTATTGTCTGTATCTTTTTGGTGTATTTTTATTTTATTATCAGAAATTTTATTATTTGAAATTTCGGACTGAACTTCTGAGCTAGCCGGTAAATCTGACTCGATTGCGTGTTGACAGTTGCCTATTTCGGAGATACTCTGGCATTTTTGGGCATCCCCCTTTTGGAGTTTTCCGATTTTTTTGCGGAACAAATTATACACTGAGGCTTATAAACTTCGGGCAATCCGCAGCCGTAGCAGAAAACTTTTCGCTCCTTCAAACAGTCTTCCCAGTAATGGCCTAATTCTTTGCAATTCCAACAATTGATTTCTAAAAGTTTTTGGGCATTTTTGTGTAATGCATCTACACTTCCTTCAAATTCATTATCAGAAGGTTGATCTGAGTATACATTTTCTTCAATTGCAGAAATATTCTTGCGGTATTGTGGATTGGTTGGATTATAAGTTCTGTTTGGAAATCTACGATAAGAATCTTCAGATAGAAAATTTTCTCTTTTTTCTACTAACTTACGCAAATGACCGATGGTCTGTATATTCACGTACAAAAGCTCATGACGGATGTCCGGCTTTAAATTTCGAATAACTATTTCTATTAATTCCTGTTCGGATATCGGTTCTGTCAACCGATCAACTATTGTAGAAATAGAATCGTAAAAATCTTCAAAAGTCTCATTTGGCTTTTGTTTTCGATTGCGTAATTGTTCACGAATATCGTAGTTAGATTTACAATCTTGATATTCGTATTTTAATGCTGCGCAAAAGTCTTGCCATTGAATAGAATCCACTCTTTTGTGATAACGCCAAAACCACTCGCGGGCCTTGCCAGTTAATACGACATGGAGATTTTTGCATAGAGAGCTAAAATTGTGGTTTAGACTTTCGGCAGTCAAAACTCGAATTCGGTATAAGAATTCGTCAACAGTTAGACCGTTAGACGATCCATCAAATTTTACGTTCCAATTTTGAATTATATTGGTAATTTTATCGGATGTTAAAGCAAAGGAATGTGCATTTGTATTATGCGAAATATTCGGTGACGTAGAAATATTTCTGCGACTTCGCTGTTCATTGTAATGATCATTAGCGACATTCAGAGTATTTCTCTGAGTTTGAGTTGAGCCAAGGCGCAAAGACAGCAGTCGTTGAATGCTTTGTTCTACAATTTGGCTAATTTGTTCATAGTCCACCGTAGACTGCACATTTCGTGTGTCATAAGGCGTATTAGCGATATTTGGAATTAATTGTTCAACAACGGAACTAGCCGTTGGTTCTACAGAATTGTCAATATTTAGCAAAGGCAATGAATAATTGGGAGATGGATTTTCTCGTGCTTGATTGGAGACATTTAAATTCTCTGCTAAATTTTCATGACTATTGCCATTGCGGTAGCTTCTAGTCATGTATCTTTTCGGAGTGGCACCACGTTTTTGGTGTCCTCGTAAAACATTTGGATGGTTATGTTTTTTCTTTTTGGTTGTTTTAAGGTCCTTCAGGTGTAGCAATTTTCTGCACTGTGGACACTCAGGATTATCTTTTAACCATATTTCAATACAGTGCTTGTGAAAAAAGTGGTTGCATGGAGTAACTATACCGTCCTGTTGTTCGGAAATATCTTGTAAACAAATAGTACAATGAGATTCCATATTTGTATCCAACAAACTAGATACGTTTTCGTTACTATGTCTCACGCTCATTAAAAGTTCAAAAAAAATTTTTTGATTTCCTACTTTGAGGAAAAGGGATGAATGAATGAAATATGTTTGTGTTTTACTGAAAGATAAGGAATACTAAATTTTTTTTTGTCTATGGATGAATTTACTTTCTTGATACCTTGTAACAACTGAATTAGGGTTTCTTTAAATCCTTGATGCTAGGACAAAATATGCTATAGTAACAACATTTTGTAATTCACTAGAAAAATTTGACTTTAAAAGAAAATTCCAAACTAACAATGGGTTGTTAGAACGTATTCAAATCAAGAGAAAAAGCTTCATACCAGTGGAATGTTATACAACTGAATTCTAATCGGTCGCAAATTTGGTCTATAAATCCGCCAAATTTTACGCAATTCCAGAAAAGTTTTACAGTGTATTCCAACTTAAGTAGTCGTTAGCTAATTTGTATTGAAGAATTTTAGTTTAAATAGAAATTTGGATGTAGAAAAACATTATCTATGAACAAAGATAACAATTTCTACGATTCGGACTAGACAAATAAAATTAAATTTCACATGCCTAGCCCCACGTTGGGCGCCATTTTATGTAATGAGTTTTTTGTCTTGTGTATACATATGAATGTATGGATATATGGGTGTGTAGGTGTTGTTACACACATTTACAAGGATTTCGATGCAGATGGATTGCACCTTTCTATACACACGCTGGGCAAGAATAGCCGGGTAGGGACCCATTAATACGGCTAGCAATACGGCCTGTGGGGAGGTTCGTGGCTACCTTACTCGCAGCTGACACTACATAATTTTATATAGAGTCCCTAGATTCTAAGAATATTAATATGGACCGGTAAACTACTCTAAAACAGAAAACAAAGTATCAGTCAGTAAAACATTTAAAGAAAGGTATCGCGCAAGGTGTTAATTGCGACACGTCTTTACCCGCCCATCCATGACCTTTAATCTGGTAAAAGGTCCCTCAAACACATTCACTTCATCCCTCTTAACCTCGTAGGAATCAAACTAAAATTATTCACTCAAATTCATATTTTAATTCACAATAGATTTAAATTAACTACTACATAGTTTAAATGCATTGTCAAATAAGGATAATGACTTGTGATAGACAAGGCATAGTGTTACTTATAGTCAAAAATAATACTCGGCAAATTAAATCCTTATTTATATTCCTATTATATTAAGGAACATCTATTTAGACGAATTAAACTTCATGTTTTCTTCTTTATTAATTCTAAAATTTAATTTATAAACATGAGCTAATCTATTTTCAAAGATTCCCAAACTTTTACTTTTATCAATATTAATTAAAGAAATTTCGTGATTTTAATTAATATGGCATCTCAATAATTTCTTAACTACTGTCAAAATTTACTGGGCGGAGAGCAATCAAACAGCCGTCGTGAGAGAATGCATGTAAATGCAATAATGCACATACACAACGATATTTGACCACTCTCTGTCCAGAAAGAACAAATAAAAGAAATTAACAAAGAGAGAAATAACTTACATGGCAGCAGCTCGAAGAAAGGCCTTTCGTTGAGTGATGCGATGATGTGATGTGTAGATTAATTTATCTCATGCGATATCTTCGTATGTGATATAAATGTATATCTCGGCAGCTAAAACTTAATTATTAGGTTTGGGGCACTGAGATTAGAGATTTAACATATTGATTACTCTTATTACACTACTTTCATCTACGCAAATTAGCAATTAAATTTTTAATTACGGGTGTATCTGCAAGTAACACTATTCTGCTGTCACTGTCATTCTCTCATGCTCTCTTTTTTTTTGCAATATGAGAATCACGTGTACGACAATTAATGCATGATTACATAACCAAATTAAACTTAATTAAGAAAATTTGTAACTTTTACTTATTACATAAACGAATATCTATCTGATCGCAAATGATGATTTAGAAGTAATTTAACATTTTACACTTTTTCTCTTTTACCCACACATTGTAGATCGAAATGCTATCAATGGGGTTTTAGCACAGGTGGTTTTTCTTAATTTTTCTTTTTAAGTTTTTAACCAATTATAACCACTTAAGCCCTTTTACGTCACTTTTAATGGATTTTTATACACTTTTTATCTCCCTGGGCAGCTATATCCGATTTTTCCCGTGCTTCGGCGATAAGCCAATTTGCGCGCGGTAACTTGCTCGACTTCGAATTGCATGTGCAGAGCGCAGACTGCAAGTGAGCTGTCACTGCAGATCTGCAGGAACGTAATTGGCTGTACTCCCTCAGAGTTGCCGATTAGAATTATGCTGAGTTCCTATCAATTGCATTTTTTTAGAATTATAATTTTTAAATAAATTCATTGTTTGTTCGTCCGGAAAGAAAATTTACCTTTGAATCCAATACAGTTTGTATAATAAAATTTCGCCCCAGGCAGGAATTCCTAGAGGCAATTTAGCCTGAACTGAAGTTCGTTCTACAAGAAGGAATTTGCTATATGGCTTGCCAGCAATATTAATTGGGCTAAAAATCGACTTACCAATTGAAATATTCAATAAATTATATAATTTATTGACAGAATAAAGTTTTTCACTATTAACACCACGTTTTCTTTTCTGTTTTTTCGACAAAACGTTTTTGCTATTGCGTCTGTGGTATATGCAACCAAGTACGTCTTACTGCTTCGGTGGCTAACAGGAAAAGGAAGATCTTTCACGTGCGTAAGAAACTTTGCCATGGGTTGACATTTTATCAACTTGGTAAATGTAATAGTTTTTCATGTGTGGCCTAGTGTATTTTATCGAAAATTTATCGATAGCAATTTAAGTCGAGTCTATTACAATAAAGTTTGAATTTTTGAATTTATTTTTGGGACAAGAAATTTTGAATACTAAAGCAAGAAAAAAATTTACGAAGACGAAAAATTGATTTTGTCACGCCACCCCCTGGCGTTCATTACAAGTGGCTGCGAATTTCGCCTGACAGAATGTTATTGATTCCGCTACGGAATGTTAGTTAACAGTTTTAGCCAGAATAGCAGCTGCTAAATTTGATCGACTGTTACAGTGTTACAGTACAGCAGAACATCAACTGCTGCCAGTTTTTAAAGTAACAGCAGAGCTTAACAGTTGCTTAACTACAGCAATTTGGATTGCATTGTAACAGCAGCGCTGTTAGTTGATTTAAATTATGCTTTTGGGCTGTCGCCGTACTGAGAATTCTGCAGCAAAATTTAAATTTACAAAATGACAAATATCTTTACGAGGCGCCATTTTGGCCACTTCAACACATTTACAAAATTTTATTAAAACTCCCCGATTTCAAATTTTATATGCGAAAAGCGACAATTATTAAATGAAATTCTAATAAATTGGAGCTTTTTACTTCGATGCTCTTCATTAGCGAAATTGAGAAATTTGATCAAATGTTTACAGCAGCACAAAAAACAATTGAAACAGTAGAAATGAAAAGCTGCTCAATTATGTAGAAATAATGTAAATTGCAAAATTTGGCATAAATTATTGAGAATTGAATTGTATTGGTTTCGTTTTGTTGGGCCATTCTGTAATTAAGTGGCACTCACACACACACATGCACGCCACCCATCGCAAAGTGAATGCATTGGCTGAGTCACAGGCATTTACTAATTGTTTGTTGGTGGCAAGAGTATTTAAATGCAATAATTAAATTTGTTATTTAAGCCACCTTTGGAGTGCTGTCCATTTCACATTTTATGAAATGCTTTGCGGTTGTTTTAACAAATTTCAATTTATGCTCAACAATGTGTGTGGGATTTCACAAAATATGCAAATTATTGACAGCTGCAAAAAAAAACATGTATAATTCAACTAGACTGAATTAAACTGCAATTGCTATTGGCTAAACTTAGCTCATTTTTATGCTGATCTCAATGGATATTGCATAATATATTTATAATTTAAATTTCAATGCTTTTTTGTAACAATTGCATATAACAAACAGCATACAACTCTTAGTAGCATCGAATCCTTGACAGCTGGAAAGCTATTCTCATGTGCCATCTTTTACTAAATATAGTATACTAAGTAAAATTTAAAAAATTTATTTGGCACCAAAAGTGCAGGAAAAGAGGTTGCAAAGCCATTTGCACCAGATCGTGTATACCCCTAATATATTCGCACACTTTCGCAGAAACCACAACTTTAATACAATTTGGCAAGCCGAAAAGAAAATGTAATTATAAACAGGAACATTGATGGGCACTTCACTGCGGGTTGAATCACTGGGTTTGACTGTGCATATTAGATACTTTCTTTTTTATTAAAAGGGAACCTGCCTCGAGTGGGCTTACAGCAGCGCAGCCCTTCGAATTACCAATCACGCCGTATCTAACATTTCAAATACATGTGAAAGTATATCAAAATAATTGACACACAAATTAAAAGCCTCTTCACGATTGCAAACGCCAGTTGATTGAGCGTGTGTGTGTGTGTGTGTGTGTGAGTTGATGCAGAGGTGAGCAAAATAACACTACATTACATTTATAGCTTTGAAATGCGCGTCGATGTGATTGAAGCTTGTTGAAAACGCTGTAAAACGCATCAAAGGTAAAAATTGAATGGCAAGTGTGCAGAGTGGGTGGAGGAGGAGGATGGGTTTAAAATATTCAATATAAAAGAATGCCATATTTTCGTTCATTTAAAAACTTCGGCTTTGCTTTTGTATATGAAAAAGAACTTCTCATTAAAAATTGCAAAGCTAAAAATAAATAAAAACTACAGCGAAGGCAATAAATGGCGAATCGGCCTAGAATAGCTGCAAGTTTTATAAAATATGCATTGCTGTTGCTTGCTTGTTGTCTGCCAGTTTCTACATTGTTTTTTATTGCGGCTGCTGCTGACAATTGTTGTCGCTGCTGCTGAAAAACGCCAGCAATGACAACAAAAGCTTTTGGAAATTAAACAAAGTCAATTGAACGTGCGGCGGAAGTGCGCTACATTGCAGCTGTAGGAGTGTGTGTGTGTGTGTGTGTGTATGTGAATACGGACGTGGAAGTGTCAATGTAAAGCAGCAGGCAGCTATGCTTGTTGTTGGTGTGGGCTGTTAGGACTGTTACTTGATTGTTGTACTTTGCTTCTATTTGCTTGTGTGCGTGTAAAAGTGCAACACTGTGATTTGAAAGTGCAACTGCGATTTTAATTTGGAATTCGTGCATCATTTGAAAGGCACAAATGAAGGGGGTATCTGCGGAATGATCTGTCTAGCAGGTTGGAAGGGAAAGAGGAACACTGGAAAAGCAAACAATTCTGGCTATTTTAGCGACTTTGATGGCGCCAGTGTCCAAAGACTGCCACATTGGCCGGCGACTCTCCGTGTTCAGTCAATAAAAACTTGTGAGCCGCAAGAAATGAAAGGAAAACTATGCCGTTGCAAGCCGTTAGAAAGTAGCAATAGCAACGAATTTTGTTCACAACTTCCAGAACTTCCGGAAAAAAATTTAAACGCATTGCTTTTGTGATGGCGCATTAACTTCCAATTGCTATGCCACATGCCACTTGCCACTTCAAGCTCTAAGTACGTCATTAAAAAAGCAGCTTGGCTGAGGCTGGGCTGTGGGCGGGGGTATAAATCTGCAGCTCAAGTAAAGCGCGAAAAGTTTGCACTCAAGATTTCTGCCCGTCTTCCCGTCTCTCGTCTCAAAGTGCCATTTACACACACGCACACACTCTTGCCGCTGCACGCATGTACTGCGTCCTTGCTGCAGTTTGCGGCAATGTGGCAAGCACCGCTTTAGCTTGCAGGTCTGCACCTCAGGCACGAACTTTATCAAACTTTGTTAATTATTTTGTAACTTGTTTGAAATTGGCGCCAAGTGCTGCGCATAATTGTGCAACACGGCACGCCCTGCCGCAGCGGCAACAAGTTAGCGCAGAACTTTGCGCCGCGGCGGCAACGATTTGCCCGCAGCGACGATAACGCATTAATTGCTGCCGAAACATTAACACAGCGTGCTGCCTCGACCCGTGGCAGTGCTGCCACATTTATGAAATTGCTGGCCTTGTTGCAACAACAGCTTCGTTGCAGCGTAGCATTTCTGTTGCACAAGTGACTCTTATCAAGTCAGCATAGCACTCAAAGGGGCAGTAAGTGCGTGTGAGGGGGAAGGGGTGGAGCAGTTGACAGAACAAAAAGCCCAAACTTTTTGCTTGTGCTAAGAGTTGCCCTTTTAAGCTTGGAATATGTTTATAAAATGTTCGCCAATGCCACTCAAAACAAGTCGACGAATTACTTCAAGGCAACAAGAAGTGGCAATTTGTCGTTTAAATGTTTTAATACTTTGAATAAAATATAAGCATAAATCTGCGGTAATGATAAAAATTTTAAATATGTATACCTAAATTTGAAATTTCAGTACTAAATATTATTAAAAATTAGTTCGATTAAGTGTTAGAGTTGATTCTTTTAGTACTTCGTTTTCGTTATACCTAACGATTTTTCGGCAAACTTAAAACCGCCATATTTAAAATTATATTTGGGGTATTCACAGTTTCCTTCTAAATTTCCCATCTGGCAACTTCAGCACGATAGTAAAATAAAATTCTGAGCGCCCCTGTTTCGTGGACTATTCTTAATTTGCCACAATCGCATTACAAGTGTTTTCTAAAGCGATTATTAAGGATTTATTACTCTCGCAAAAAGCAATATCCCATCAAAATGGAAGTAGTGTGAGATTATTCTCTGAGAATTCAATAAAATTTGCTCAAAATCTGTTTACATTTTCGCGAATAAAACAGCTGATGAGAAATGCCAGCTTATGACGAAAGAAAAACACGATCCAACGCATGTCAATTTTTTCAGCTAGTGGTATTTCTTGTTTGCGTGCAAAGCAACAACAAAAAACGTTGCCAGATGACAAAGTGAGTTTAGTTTAGCAGGCGGCAAGGAAAGCACACTAGATAGCAGGGAGCTCCCCAATTATATTTTGGGCAATAAGTAAAAGATTAAATAAGTAAATAAGCAAAAGTTGAGTCAGAAATTTTCAAATAGTTTTATAAGATATTCAAAGGAACTCTTTCCTACGGCAGCAAACACTACTAATTACCCGAAGTTTGGCTAATAGAATTGATTCACACCAAACCAAAAAAAAAAAACCTCTACTAAATTTAATTTAATCGCACTGCAAATATGAAAATAACCAGAAATATGCAAAAATTATTTTCAAGCACAAACCCACACAAACGTAAATACATATAAAGTCATATACACAGCCATTTATAGACACACACACTTGCATACAAATGGAACAAGGGAAAGGTAAATGAAATGTTTGGGAAACTTTTCAAATAGTTTACATCACTGTGCAATGACCTACAAATAAATGAATTTAATAGTAATACCAATACACAATTACATAGACAAAATACAAATAACATTAGAAACAGAAAGAACACATAAGAAGCAAAAGTGTTTGCTCATGCAATAAAATGCAGCCACAAACCAAAAATGAAAACTGCAAATCTTTGGTTTTGCACACACTCACGCACAAAAACACACACATTCATACATAAACATTCATATTGCTACACAAACATAAACTAAGTTGCATTTGACTACATTTTCACACACATGCACACATACACAGACGCTGGCAGCCATAGCAAATGTGCATTCCCTTTGAAATTTTGATTTAGCTTTCATTTCTGCTGGGGCAACATAATGCATAAATTGTTGTAGTAAAAACAACAACAAATATGCTCTGACTCACAATTCAACCACTACGGCTGCCTGCAATCTGTAATCGCGTTGGTGGCTGCCCTGCAGTTCAATCGTTGTGCGCCATGCTGCGATTCAATGGAAACTAACAAATTATAATAAAATGGAAACAGCGCCCGAAACTAGTCAGGATGCGTGTGTGCGTGTGTGTATGTTGAGCGCCTAAAAGCACTGCCAATAATGAATTATGTAATTTAAACTTAAAACAGTTTAAGCTTCCCCCAATGTCGCGCATTCGGCTTCAGCTACAGATATGTTGGTCTGTTCTGAATTTTGGTCTAATCTGTTTCTAATTTTCCTGTCGAGCTTATAAGAATTATGCATTTTATGCCTGCAACTGCCATGTCGCCCGAGAGGCAGAAAATTCAAAAGTGTGGGAACATTTTGTAAATTTAATGCGTCTACAAAGTTATGAATAAATTCTATTTCATGCTTGATTTATGCAAATTTGCGCTGATAATTGCACTAAAATGCAGTTCGGTGTATTCTCTTGTGTATGGGTTTATAGCCAATTCATTTAACACATGTACGCACGCATTATGTAATTTAATTAATATTTTGTTGCATACATTAAGGCGTTTATATTCTAGTTTTTGAAATATGCCTTATAGTTGATTTAATATGCATTGTGTTGGAAATTTAGTACATTAGCATACAATTGATCGATTTTGTGGCACATGCTCGTAAATGTCGATTTGATTGCGGATCGAAAGGCCGAAGGTAGGGGGTGTAGAGGTGTTGTTCTGTTTACAGCATGCAAAAACAAAATTATTATTTGCATTTAAATGGAATGCAGTTTCGTGTTAGCTGGAATAACTTTGTTTCACATAACTGCCGGGCAGCTTAAAAGGCATTTCAAGGCATTTTATCTTTAAAGCTGGCAAGAAACTCTTTTATGCTTCTCGGCCTGCCTTATTAAAATCTCATAAATTTAAGCCATAACAATGCATAAATATTGCAAATGCCTGCTGTTTTTGTTGTTGTAGGCATTCTTTCAGCAATGATAAATATTTGCGTGCAGCCGCAAGCCGCAGTCACGCTGCTTTTATGGCCAATACAACGTTTGCATGTGCACTTAAAACGCGTGCATGTGTGCGGCTCGGAGCCTGTAGCAGGCCCAGCATGGAGAAAAAAAGCACGCCAGAGTCAATATAATTTATGGCGCAGTTCGTACGCACAAAAACCGGCAGCCGCTTGGCAGACAAAAATAAAATTCGAGCTTCGTTGTCTGGCAGCATTCGGCTGGATTCTATTGGGAAATAGCCGTAAATTACAGCCTGTAATTTTGGCAAATTATTCGAAAATAGCACAAAATTCAATTAAACGAATTTTATTGCAATTCATTTAAAGCATTGCCCTCAAATGGCTGCAGTTCAGTGGCACACCCCACTTGGCGAATTTCGAATTTTCATGAAAACGACAAAATATCGCTCGAATCGTTAAGCTTTTGTTGCTCAAGCAATTTCTATGGAATGGAATTCTGGCATTTCTGTCAGTGACGCTCTTGGGCCGAAGTGATTACTACACGCGTTGGCATTTCCAATTCCATTTTGTTGCGCGTTTTTGACACTAATTTTTGTTGGCAGTTGCCAACATTCAAGCTATCGCACTCTTTGTTCTTGTTCTTGCTGTTGTTGTAGCACGTGCAGTGGACCTTCTTAGCATGTGCCCAGCCGCTTATAAGGCTCATTAAATCGGGCGCAAAGTGTCAGCAGCTGAAACTAATTCTCTTAGAAGTCTGCTTTTGGTGTATACATAAACACACCTCTCTCCATATAATAAGTGAAGCGGAAGAAGTTGAGGGAGCATTATATGGAATCAAGGCAGATATGAACATGCAGAGAGTTGTTTTTATTGCTGCTATTGAAGTAAATGCAAAAATTAAATGCTAAATAGAGCAGGAATTAAGGATCAAAGTAGAACTTGCTCATAGGGGCGTATGTTTTCTCAATAGTTCAGCGCTTCCCAAATTTCCCTATCGCCATAACTTGAAGCTTGCGTTTTCAAATTTCCTTATGGCTATAATATGTAAGCTTGTGGTTTGATCTTCTGTGCTTACTTAATTGGTCTCCAAGTTCAAAGAATAACAGCGTGCATTTCGACGAACATTTCTTTGTAGCAATTGAAGCAAACAAATTTGGGCTTAGAGTAACGATCATATTTTTGCAAACTAATATATATGGTGAAATTCTTTCGAATTTATTAGTCTTTTATTATTATATACATATATGATGGGACTTTTGATCCATATATATTTGATATGTAATAATTCTTCTTTTTTGTAATCGGTTAACGTAATCCCAGAGCGACCAGAAGAATCGCTTCTCTAGCAATATCAAGCGCACGACTTTGGAATTCGAAAGCATGATGATGATTTTTTGTTTCTGCCGCTAAGGCTTTCATGAAATTTGGTTTATCACGGCAAAACTTTTGCTACACTCTTTAACCACTGCATGCTTACCTTTATAAAAGTTGAGTTCAGTTATCATATTTAAAAATCGGCTGGATTTTATAGTTATTTAAATTTATATTTATTACGTATTTTTAAAAAAATTCTTTAATATTCTTAAAGCTAATTAACAATTCTTTAACTAAACATTCACAATATTTTCTGGGTTGGTTGTGTTTTGCTATGTACTTCATACTTTGCTATCAATTCGGTATTACTTTTAGTTGTGTTGTTTTTGCTTTTGTCTAATAAATGCAGAAGTTCAATTCAATCAATAAAATATTTAGTTATTTAATTTAAATAATTTATTATTTTTATTATAATTATTAATAGTTGTATGCTTGAGTGGAATCTTGCTATAGTTATTTACTCAAATCACTTACACATTACAGACATAGATATAATTATAATTAGTTTAGCATAAATATTTACAATTTGTATATACAAAAAGAGCTGCGATTTTCTTGGTTTAGCTATTATCTTTTAGCCTTCAGTTCGTTGCATTTTCAGTTTTGCTGGATACTAACAAAAATAATGCAATTTGGGCCAAAAAGTAGAAGTTTCGTAGTTGCCAAGTAGAAACGCCATGCATTGGATTTGGTCAGTGTGTGCATTTCGCATATGCCTCCGTCGTTGTTGTTGTTGATTTGAGCCGCACATACTTTTTGTTCAAGCTTACCCAAGCAACTCCATTATGTTGGCCTACTTTCGAGCTTCCGCTGCTGTATTCATAGTTTTTACAGTGTACTTAACATTTGCTACTTTTATTGTTGCTATTTTTGTTTTGTTTGTTGTTTTTGGGTTGACTTTTGTTTCTGATTAGGTATTGTGGCTGTAGCCTACTTTTATAATACAACATGCTCCTCTGCGGCGCTGCCCGCTGTCGGCTTGCTCGTCTTATCCTGCACGTACATGGCCGCCAAGGCACCGAAGCGCGGTCCCCAGCTATGCAAGTAATTAAAGTCTTGATTCTCATCATCGGTGCCTGAAATGGAAAGGCGGAAGCTTAGAAATTGAGCAGATTGCAACAAGCTGCCACAGCGGCTACTCACCTGAAGCCAGCGAGCTGAGCGACTCGGCTATGCTGCCGCTGCCCTCGAACGTGAAATTGCGCAAGTCATCGAATGGCGGTGCGTTTGCATCCTTATCGATGCGCTTCTTGCGCTCCTCCATCAGAAATGCCACATTCAGTTCCTGTCCGGGCGGCAACAAAGTCATAACGGGATCTAGTTGCAATGTTTTGGCAAAGAGAAACCGATTCAGCGGTTATTACATAGGAAATGCAAGCGTGTGTGCTGTTGTGTGTGTGTGTGTGTAAGGCTATAAAAGTGGACACTTACATATGATGGGCATCTTGCAGGCGGCTATATCGGGTGGCATGTTGCCAGTGGCGCCGATGGGTATTTGCAGCGGTGTTATATCGAAGGCCGTCATGTCGTCCTCGCCGCCACCCTCGTCGTCGTAGCTGATGACGGTCTCACGCACATCCTTCTCAGGGCCACTACGTTTCTTCTTCTTCTTCGTTGTCTTGCATTTGCGACTGTACAAAACGAAAATAAGCGCGAGTACTGCAAAAGATGAGAAAAGTAGACATCGAAGTGTAATATTATGAATTGTAACTCTCAGAGAAGCTATAAAAATATATATAAAAAAAAGTTGTAGAGTTTTATCAGCGGAACAAATGCTCGATTCAAGCTAAAGACATTAAATAAATTAAAGATCACAAAGGGTAATTAGGTAACCTGCTTAGGTAACTTGCTTAATCCGCTGCTTAGTTTTTATTGAAACTTTCCATAATATTAATCTTATTATGGCAGTTCAGAGGAACCGACCCAAAGAATTTTTTCCCAATTAAAGAATTTCAGCATAAAAGAGTTTTTAAATATTTTTCCAGTATTGAAATATCTTTCTTTGAACTTAAGATCATTTGAATTTAAGTTGTCAGCATTAATATCTTAATATTTTTCGGAATAAAGGAGTAAAAGAACAAATTACCCAACAAATTTAATTAGAAAATCTTGCAAGAGAGCCATTAATAATTCAATTACAAAAACTTGCTAAAGTGAAATTTTCTTTATTAAATTATTCACTAAAACTATTTTGTGCTTAAACTGATTGCAGCAATGCATCGAAATCAATTCCAAAGTACGATTTTGATGCGGAGGAGCTAATGTTGTCAAAAGTTTGCTATAAGTATATCCCCCAGTGGAAGCATAAAGCTCTTCAGACACTTCGCGGAATTTTATCAGGTTGCTCCTTTTTGCCAAATATCTCATTCCAATTGTGAGAATACAATTCGAGCATGCACTTTTCATAGCAAACAAAACATTCCAAGTGCAAAATTCACTTAAAAATTTGCACTTTTAAAGTGGGAAAGAAGAGTGAGCACCAAACTTGTGCCGAACTTTCGCTGCAATGTCAAAACTTGCATTTCCCAAACATAACTTGCGCAACTTCGCAGCAAGACACAGAGAGTGTGGATTTGGGGGGAGCGGTTGTGGTGAGTTAATACTTTTTCCGTGTGCTGTTTCAAATTAGTTCGTAGCGCCACCGAAATGCAAAAGTGCAATCGTTGCTATTGCTACAACATTTAGAAGTGGCTGCCTTTACAATTTCTCGCACACACAGATAAAAGCAGTACCTCACAAAAGTATGCGCATATTTTTATTTTACAGAAAATAGTTTAAAAATTTTTTGAGCTCTTAATTAAAAATCAAGTGTCCTCCTAATTAAATTAACCCAACTCATTAATAAAAGAAATGTTGCAGATTTTAAAATTCATGCTAGAAATTCGTAAACTTCTGCCTGTAAAATTAAAATGCCGAATACTTTTGTGTGGCACTGTATATGCTTCCCAAAAAATTTAAGTTGTTGCATTAGTATAACTCGCTACCGTCTCTTCAATAGCAGCAACACTCCAGAGAAGTTGCCAGCTGCTTGGCATGAAAAAGTACTCAGCAAGTTGCGTTCGAAATGTTGTTGGCAACTTTTGCTACAACAACAACAACAACCACAGCAACAGCAAGCAGCAAGCAGCAGCAAAAGACAAGCAGCTACAAGCTCAAGTAAAATCATTACTTCATTAAGAGCCTTCGTTAGAGCTAACAGAAGAAATGTGAATCACACAAGTAAAAAAACATTAGTAGAGTTAGCAGAAACGCTCAGATTTTCTCTTTTATGGGGTAAGCGGGAATGTCATATAAAATCGAAATTTGCTTTAACATTTTTTTTATTTATATCTATCGAATTTGAATTTAAAAAATGTATTCCAGACGATCTAAATTAATATGAACTGCAACCTTATTTTCCCTTAGTTGAATGCAACTAACAACTAGGCACTAAATCATGCCGAATAGCAGCATTTGACCAACAATTTTGCGCGAGTGTACACTGGCGTGCTGGTGCTGGCATTAATAAGCGTAACTTGTTTTTATGCAAGATTCCCAGGCCCTTGCCGTGGCTGTTGGCTGTTGCAAGGGAAGGAACTCCTTCAAGTCGCTTCTGCTTTGGCTTAAGTCCAGAAGTTACTCCTTGTTGGCACAGTCTTTCATACTACTAAGTACGTATGCAAGTAGAGTTTTTGTTACAAGCGTTGTTGTAGTTGTTGTTGCTGCTGCATTTGTTGTTGTATCAAAACTTATACGCTTACTTGTCGCCTTCGTCATCGTCAAAGACTGTACTTGTCTGCCTTCGACAGCGATTGCTGAGATTTCTCCAATATTCTTAAGAGCTGTTATAAAAGCTTAATAAGTTTGGTGTTCGCATAACAACAACAGCAACAACCACAAGCAAGTTAGTGACGCCTTTAAGTAATACAGTTGTCGTTAGGTTGCGCTTTAATTGATAATTAAATCTATCCCAGCCAGCACATAGTCCAAAAAAGGTATAGAGATAGATAAAATTCTCAAACATTTGAAGAAAACGATCGAAAAACACAAGAAGGATACTTTGGACGTGCTTAATTTGTCCTGGAAAATCACAGCTCCTTTAGAGTTAAGTGCAGCTTGTGTCGGCCGGAATGTACTGAGCTGTATGTGTATGCAGTTGAATTGTCAGTGTCTGTCGGGAAGCAGCACAAACTAACACCACACCTTTACAAAGTACATAGAGCGAGTCAATTTAATTGAATCAGTTTGTTAATTGGCAAACAGGCTAACAGACTTGTGCTGCAGATAGAAGAAGAGAATATGCGGCGATTCGATTGAACTTGATATATTGCCTTTTCAGTTGCTTTGGCTATAAAGAGTTAGAGAGAAGCTGTCAATGGCCAATTGAAAATGCTACTATTGTTCTTTTTAATTAGTACAATGAGCTGATGAATGCATAGTACAAATAAATAATTACCAATTAAAATTAATTATTTATAGAATTCTTCAATTGATCGCGATTTCCGGATACTTATTATTGCTATTTTCAATAAGGGAATCACTGCTCTGAGATCGCATATTACATGCTGTACTTGCTTGAATCGGTTAGTAACAACCCGTAAACGGGTTAGGATCTAACGTAGGGCTTCTCTCCAGTCGAATATATAAAGAGTTTTCAGTAGCCAAACGGGATTCACGACGCCGGGTATCGCTGCTTGTAGAAAATATATATATCAAACCAAACTTTTTCGGCTTTTGGCAAGTCAGTGTAAAAATATTCCACTATTTCTTTTGCCCCTTTTCCCTTGACTTTTTCCTACTACTTGCATTTTATTAAAAGTGCTTCTCCTTTGCTGTCTACTTGTATTCGGAACTTTTTTAATTCAAGAGTTTTTCCTTCGCCGTTATATAATACTAATTTTTCTTAGCATTTAATTACCTTCATTAGCAGTAAATGGGGTTTTATGTACTTTTTTGTTGTTCTTATCTTTTTCGCTGAATCGCTTGCTGCTTTGTGGAGGCCAGCTCATAGCCTCACCCTCACCCTCACCCACTGCCTATCGACACGACTTCACGCTCTATCTGTGCAGCCAAATGTCCTGTTAAGGGTCAGTTGGTTGTTGTTGCTGTCGCTCTTTGCTGCCTAAACACTGCCTTGCTGCCACTGTTCCGCCAACGGACACGCTCCGTCTACCATTACTTACTTCTGCTTCTTCTTCCAGTGTCATTGCCTTTTTTGCTACCGCTTTTGCATTCTTTTTGCTAAATTACACTTCAGTGCGCCTCGAATGTAAAACAACGCATAAATAATGTCAAACAATTATTCTTTTTGCCTGTCTGTTGCGCCCGTTGCTTCCGGCTGCCTCGCTATCTATCTTCTCGCTTTCGTATGCACAAACTGTGCGAGGAGCGTATTTTAATTTAAATCTTAATTTTCACTTAATAAAACTTGACAAAGCACACACACACACATACACACAGACAAGCAGAAATACTAAGAAAGGCCCGCATAGGTAATTGAGTAAGGGATGCCTTACAAGAGACAAGGGACAAGGCAAAAGAGGCGACAACAAGACGGAACCTTTTTGGGTTGCTGGCCAAATTTTATTTATACGTGCCCTCGTTGTTTGCGTGTGTCTGTGTGTGCTTGTGTTTTGCTGGTGTTCATGTTGGTGTTGGTGTTGGATAATTGAAAAAGCCACAACGTAATTAGCTTAAAACTTTTAAGAATTTATTATTGCGATTAGCGGTTTCTCGAGCATTGCCGGACAATATATAACGGTGCAGAGGCCGTGCCAAAATTTTCAGGCGCATTGATTTTTGCACTGATGACAGCAGCGCGCTGAGCAGGGGAAGTGAGGTGAGCTGCACGGCGGCACAGAACCTTAATGAAATGATTAAAGAAATTGCAAACTTGCGTTCAATTAAGCATAAATTGCAAATTATAAACTTTGCTAATGAAGTGCCATTTTTTTCATTGTCAAGAGCAGAGAGAATTGTGGGCCGGGAACTCGTGTTTTCTTCAAAGTGATTTTTTTTTCTAAATTTGCACTCATTAATTGCGCGTGCCTTTCTTAGAAGGGCAAATGGCATGGCTGTAGCTGCCCTTAGCGCCACCAATTTGCAGACTTGCCGAAGGTAGCGCGCTTGACCAAGCAAGCGTAATGCAATTAGTTTGCGAATAAATTCAACTTTTTACAAAGTGCAAGGATTTACTCATGAACTGATGCTCCGATTTTTAATTAACCTTTGCTACCGGGAACCTTACGCCTGGGGTGGCGTTAACAGCATAAAGTAAATGCAAAAAAGGTGTAGGGGAGAGGGGGGTACCTTCGTCCTTGGGGCACTTTCGTCAAAGGCGATTTCGGTATAAAGGAGTCACCGAACATAACTGTTTATTAGTAAAAACTAACCCATAACTACCATAAATACCCCTCACAAAGTTTGCCATCTCTATCTGAACAGCTGATAAAGTTACATTTGCTTTCGTGTATTCGCGCTTCGTTCCCGAATATTCAGGTCGGTAACGTAAGAAGTTTGTGCTGTATTTATACCATTATTTCGAACAAAATTTTATTAGTATTACTTTAATACTAATTATTTTGTAAATAAAAGTGTATTAAGTGAAAATAAAGCACTGAAATTAGAAGTAAAAAAATAAAAAGAAAAAAAAGTGACACCAGTGGCAAAGTTCGTTGAAGTGCAGCTTCAAGGCTTGTAAGGCTTCTACAGTCCATAAGCGCATTACAAGCGCTTTACAATGGCAGCTTCAATGTTTGTAGCTTTGTGTGTTGGTTTCAAAAAGCTTTTATATTTTTGGTTTTGCAAAAATCCGTTGACAACAACAAACAACTGTGCCAATTTAATTGCCAATAAGTGGCAACTGCGTTAAATTGTGTTTATAAATGCTAAAATGGTAGAGAGACGCATAGACGTGCGTCTATAAGCGGCTTAAAGAATGTTATACTATCACGCTACTTCCTATATCTGTTACGCTGCCAGGCTGATACTTTTAGCATGTTTTATTTATAGGTGACGTCGTTGAGCTGCGTTCATGCTGAGCATTAAATTAAATGTCCATTTAGATCATTTATCCATAGCTCTTTGCTATTGCTTAGCTAAATGTTTTAAATGTGCATTTAATACTGAGGAAAGTGACATTTAGTTCACATACAAACGCTTTCTCCTTATCGAGCAGTTCCCACGTCTAGCAGATTAGATTGTATTTCGAGTTGGGATCTAGTCAACTAGCCACCGTGATCCTAAAAGGCCTGTTGTGCTTTTTCTCTGCCTATTTACATGATATATTGGCATGAAATAATTTCCATCAGGGATCTGTACGCAATATCCTGCGCTTGTAGACATATATTAACTGGATGGCGAAGTCTGTTCCGTACTACCCACCCGCCTAGAAAATATGTTCAACATATCGACTCAATTGCAACTACCATTCTTCGTATACAAAAATAAAATCATAGAAGCTTAGAATCATAGAATCATAGGAAAAACATTTCCTAGCGAAGCAGGGTTTCTAAAGGGCTATACTAAATTCAAAACTGATTTTGAAATACAAAGTAATTGTTCTTTTAATCAACATATTTCTTGCTGGGATTTTAAAGAACTACCATGTAATTTTTCAATGTGCTTACATTTTTTTCCAGCTTGGTACTCACTCAGTATTATAATCAGGCAGATGAAGATGGCACCCAGAGCGCCCATGCTGAGCTTGAGGCGTTGACCCTCCTGCACCAGTTCACAGTTTTCGCCCCAGTAGCCTTCGGGGCAGATGCAGCGATAGCGAAGGCGTGGCTCCAGATTGATGCAAGTGGCACCATTCAGACAGGGCAATTCCAGGCATTCGTTGCGATCAACGCAGCCTTTCGAGTCCGCCGACATGACGCGTCCTTCGCTGCAGCTGTCGGTATGGCAAGATAGAGGAAGAAGAAGAGAAAAAAGGAGGCGTGGTAAGTCATTAAGTTAAAATGCAAGAATTTAATTTGTGAGAGCGGCAACATTTTGCGTTCCTTTTAGTTGGCCACGACGCAGGCACATGAGCAAAACCCAAGGACGAGCAAAAACTCGACAATTTGGCGAAATGCCAGCGTGCCGACAAGCGGAAGCGGTAGTGTAAAAGCGAAAAGGAAGTGAAATGCAGCGAAATATAGTGTTTTTTCTGTTGCTGTTGTGCTTGTGTTTTTGTCGTTGTCTGAATTAAAAGACAACTTTGCCGTTGCAGCTGCAAATGAAAGTCAGGCGCGAGTGGCTACGCTAAGAATCAAAAGTAAGAAAGAAATGCAGTTGGCTGCGCAAGAAAAAATGTAAAATACAAATTGAATTAAATTTCAAATTTAATGAACTACAAATGTAAAGTCACTGTAGCACTGTAGCTGCTGAACGAAATTTGTTGCTAGTTTTGCTTTCTGCTTAATTAATTTGCTCTCGAGCTGCTTGAGCTCATTAGGCACGTAAATATTTGCCTAAAATAATTGTCAGCGTTAATTGTTGCCACAAAAAGTTGAAAGCACGAACTTGCAAGGAACTCTTTTCAAATGCGTGCACAGAATAACAAAAGTAGAAATAGTTTAAGCTTATAATGAACTTTCAGCTCAAACAAACTAACTGGAAAGTAGCAACTCTAACAATTGGTGTATTAAAATTTTCCTAAAGATGTCATTTTTAGAGCTCTAATAAATTTTCTATCTATCGATTATCTATGATCTATCGCACTAGATAGAAAACACATTTTTAAAAAGCTTATTTTGAAGGTCTGCAAATTGCCTTAACAAGTGAAATCCCCTTAAAATTCAGATTAATCCATAGGTCAAAATTTTATTTTTGCTAGCATTTTGCTGAAGAAGCTTGATACTTCTGAGAAAAACATCCGAATCAAAGCGCTAACTAAAGAGAAAGCTTTTCAAAGCAGCGACTGAATTGGAACTCTGCTCCTCCACTCTAAGCTTCAAAGTGAAAGGCACAATGGGCGATCGGATGAAAGACGACGCCTTTCGAATGTACAAATTATAAATAATGCGACTGAACAATATCATAAGGCACGTTGCATACGAAGGCTTTGTTAGAGGATATGCAGGGTGAGCTGCACAAAATGTATCACAATCAAATAAACAAAATTCCAAAATGCCAGCAAAATCTTGGCAGTTCCATATGTCATATGCACTGCCATGTAATTCCCATATGCCACACATTTACCACGTGTTATATATTTTGGAGCAGCAGGCGGAAAACGAGCACTGGTTACATTTTCCGCATCATTAATTCTGTCAGTGTGTCGTGTACACACACACACAAGCAATTCCTGTGAGTGTGTGTGAACATGAGCTGCAAATCGGAAATTCAAATTCTACATGCAAATAAGTGTGTGTGTGTGTGTGTGTGTATTCGACGCTTTAGCGAATTTTGTGTTTGTGTGTGTGTGCCTTGGCCAAAAATGCAATATGCTTCCACTCTCTCTAGCCCAACCGCCCAACAATCCTCAGCCTTGCATTGCCTGCTCTCAGGCTGCAAATTTCCATAAAACTGATTCCTTTCTGTTGGCCAACATCGGAAATTGTGTTTACATATTGCTCATGCGATTATATATGCATATATACAGATGAGTGCTTGGAGGTTTTTGCTCCGACTAATAGGATTATTTGGCGTATCTTGGCATAGCGTGCCTGGGCAGCGAAGCTAGAAGAGCAGCAGCTGTATTGGATTTCATAGAGCGATTTGCTGTGGCAGCAGTGCGATTTAATGGCCACTGATGTTTGAAAAATTGATAAAAAAAAAAGAAAGGATAGCAAGGCTCTGTGTTGAAGTGTACGAGTTTTTGATTTATGATCGAAATGAAGGGAAGAAAGTGGCGCTGCGCTTTTAAGGCCAATTCATTCGAAATGATTGGCAATAAATTGTATGCAATATGAAGATGATTGAAGATGGGTTAGTAATATAAAACAAGTGTCCAAGCATATTGAAATCGAGGTCCTGATCTAAGAATTAAACAAGAATTAAATGCGAACTGAAATTGTTTCGATTGAGCGTAAGATTTCCTTGGAACATACCCTTTTACGGTGTTTTTCGATTGGAACATAAATATTTCAAAATATAAAAAAAATTTTAAATTTTGCTTCTAGTCTTGTATTTGTATTTGTATTTGTATTTGTATTTGTATTTGTATTTGTATTTGTATTTATTTATTAATTTTTATACCAGTGCAACAAGGTAGGAACCTTATGGTTACTGCGCTGGCATCATGCGATTGAAGTGAACAATTTGTTTGAAAAAAATTAATTTGAGCTAAATCTCATAAAGAAAAGTGTTAGGAAAGCGCAACTCCATAGAAAGCATATCCAAAATATCCTAACTTTCAAACTTCGAAAGGACATTCGCACTTTCAAGGAATCGGAATATACTTTTTTTTAGATGTTCAACAAATTCCATCAGCATTATAGCTTGTGTGCCTCAAAAGGAGCAAAGGAGCAGGCAAATTTTGTATACTTACGCGCATTCGTATTCGTTCCACAGGTCAACGCAATCGAAAGGATCCGGGCATATGACGTTCGAGCACGGCCGATTCGAGGGACAGTTGCGTTCCAGATTCCTCGCCATTGTGGCCTGGCCCCATTGTGTGCCATTCATCGATGGCGGCAGCGGCAAATGCTTGCCGTCCAGTCTGCCAAAGCAGGACCGTATTCAGAGCAGCGCCAAAAAGCAAAAGGAGCACACCAAAAGAGCAAAATTAGTGGAGAACAAAGAGCAACTGGCGCAGTGATTAAGGCAGCAGCACCATCACGAGTCAGCGGCACTCAAAGGAGCAGGTGTCGACACTGGCACAACGGCTTGGGCACTGATTGAGTTGAGCGAGCACTGCATCACACGGCTCACTGAAGCCTTCTGCTTAATAAAGCACATGTAATGCAATTATCAGCTGGCAGCAGAGGATGCCGCATGCCACACGCCACTTGCCACACCTCGCTCGAGTGCCGCTGCGAGTGCGCCTTTGTCTGCCTGCAGCAGCATTCAATGGCCTATGCACCCTCCCACTCACCTGATATCATCCAGGCAGCTCCTTTGGAAGTCCGATTGCACCTCAAAGGTTTTCACACCCGTATACTCGGCCTTGCCGCCCGCATAGACGCCCTCCTGCTTGTCAATGCTCAGCCATTGATGGCCGCCGTAGTGAAACGTTTCGTTGTAGCGCCGTCCCTCGCCGCCGTCCAGTTCCAGCATGGCCGCCGAGCCGTAACGGTAGACGCGCGCCACATGCCACTGGCCGTCGTTCACGGCGATAGCGCTCAGGCGCAGCTGCAGCTCCTCGGCGCGCAGCGAGTTCAGATTGTAGCGGAACTGTAGTTGGCCCTGGGCCAGCTCGAGTATGGCGTACTCGCGCTGATGCTGGTCGCTGACGCGGAACAGCTCGCCCTGCTGCTCGCGCGTGCGAAACCGCAGCTGCAGCTGCGTGCTGAAGCGGTCCGGCTCGAAGCTGAGCGCGAACTTGACGTAGCTCTGCGGGCGGAACGTCGTGGGTATGGTGGGTACATTGCAGGTGGGTCCCGTCCAGCCGGGCCGGCAGTGGCACTTGGCCTGCACCAGGCTGGCGACGCAGTTGCCCTGCTCCCAGCAGCGCGCCGTGTGCTCCGTCTTCAGGCAGACCTCGTCCGTTTGCGGGCAGGCGGGATAGCTGTTGCGCGCGAGCGCCGGAAACGCCAGGTCGTAGTGCTCCGAGTTGTGCATCAGGTTGCGTATGCAGCCGTCGAAGCCCTTCGACGTGAAGGCGTACTGCCAGCGGTAGAGCGCCTGGTCGAAGTGCTGGCGGTAGAGGCCGCCCAGCTGCAGCGGCACATTGAGGTTGAGCGCCTCGTTGAAGGGCGGTATCTGGCCGCGCGCCTGGCAGCAGTTGTCGTCAAACTCGGGCGCCGTGCCGTCCTCCATTTCGTACACCTCGGCCGTGCGGCAGAAGTCAACGACCAGGCGCACGTTCTCGCTGTCCCAGAAGACGTCCAGTCGATGCCAGACGCCGTCGTCCAGCGTCTTCTTGGTCTTGACGCGCAGCTCCAGCGTGCCCGAGCCGAAGTCGATGAGCAGCCGCGGCAGGCCCTGCTCCAGCTCGATGGCAATGAAGTCGGTGCGCACCAGCTCGTCCGCTTTGGGCGGCACAATGGGCCCGTTGTAGAGCAGCAGGCCGTCGGCCTCGCGCGTGATGAACTCCAGACTCAGATGCGACTGCTCGCACAGCTGCAGCGGCGGATACCAGGCCCAGCCGTTGCCGCGAAAACTGCGCGTCGACTGCTGGCAGCGCGGCCCGTTGTAGCCCACCGGACAGGCCACGCACTTCGGGCCATTGCGCGCCTCCACGCAGCGGCCGCCGTTGAAGCAGTGGTAGGTGCGGCACGTCTCCTCGCGGCTGAAGTTGCGCGCCTTGCAGCTGCACTCGGCGCTGATGTCCAGGCGCACGCCCACCAGCGCCGTCTTGTTGACGTTCACCGTGTACGGCAGCTTGTTGATCTCGACGCGGTTCGTGCAGGAGCCCTCGCAGTGCTGCTGCTCGTACAGGCACTCGTCGATGCCGGCCATGGTGATGTTGAGGCCCACCTCCTTCTCGATCTCCTCGCGGTGCATCTGCACGATGCCGTTCAGCCGCACTGCCTTGAAGTAGGGCTGCTGGCTGGCGGAGCGCGCTGCGAAGTGCACATCGGTCAGCAGCTGCGGCCCTTCAGACTTCAGCTGCACACTGAACACGTCCACCTGCTCGCGGTCCGTGAACAGCAGTTCGGCCAGCTTGTCGCGAAAACGCTCCAGCTTGGAGCGCTGCACCACATGCTGCGTGTAGTCCCAGGTGCGCACGAAGTCCTCCGCGCTGATGCCGGCCAGCCGCATGGAGCCCGCCTGCTGCACCGCTTCCGCCGTTATGTCGCGCACCAGCACCGTCATATTCGCCGGCACATCCACCTGGCCCTGCTCGCGGTCGTACACCTTGAAGCGCAGCTGGTAGCGGCCGCGCCGCGTGCCCGTGCGCAACGTCACCAGGCCCGTGTCCGTGTCCAGCTTGAAGCGCTGATGCTCCTGCGCCTCCCAGTAGTACTTCTTGTCGGGCACGTCCCAGTCGTCCAGGTCGTTGACGTAGACGCGCCCGATCAGCGTGTCGTGCGATTGTCCTTGGTAATTGTAGACGACGACATCCTTGCTGCCCGGCAGCATTTTATTATCGTTCACGTCGCCGATGATGACGGTCAGCGTGCTGGTGCCTGTCATGGGCGGCGAGCCGTTGTCCTTGATTTCGATGGGTATGAGGTATGCCTTCTGCACTTCACGGTCGAAGGGGCGCAGCGATGACACAATGGCGACACCGTTGCCATTGTCGCCTCCTGTGGGTGGTGGGCAGTTAATGTGGATGTCGATGGAAGGAGTGGGGGGAGAGGGGAGCGTCGAGTGGTGCATGAAAATGAATTGAGTTAATTTCGTTGATTGTAGCGCGGCGGAAGCACACGAAGTGGATTTGGCGTTTTCGTCGTCGTTGTTGTTGTTTATTTGTCCACGTTGATTGTTGTTGCGCATGAAATGAAAAAAAGATGCACAGATAAGCAGATACACACACACACACAGTTTTATGCATTAAATGAAAGTGCTCCGCCGCCGGGCTTTAGGGCAACGCTCTTCACTTAAAGCGCAAATTTTATTGGAGTGTTTGCATGGAAATTGTTTGCATTAAGAGAGCCAACAGCGATGGTCGTTAGGGTCGCGGTTCCTTTGTCCTTCCACCACTTGACTGCAGGCTGCTTACCACTTAAATGCCGGATTGGGGTGGGGTCGGAGGAGTGGGAAATTGAATTAAACTTGAGCGCTCAAAACAGAGAATTAGGCAAACAAAGCCTACAGGCACAAAGCAATTAGTTAAGCATTGGAAATCTGTAGGTATATTGAAATCGAGAGTAGCTCGCGGGAGGTACATCTTTCATTAGCAGATGTGGAAATGCCTTCGAGTTCAAGTGCTATTTGATTTATTCCAACAAAGATAAATACGCATTACAAATCGAAAATCACATTTAAGATTTTGAATAAGGCTCAAGTTATCTGAGAGGACGGACAATTAGGCCCTTCCAATAAGATTGATGTACAATACATGGAAATATTTGTATGCAGTTGATGGATATGACCCGATTTTAAGGCGAACGAAAAGCCGACTGTGTCCACCGTTTTCCAATAATACCATCTCATAAAATGGCCAATCAAGGATCTGACATACATAATAAGGATTCCCACACAGGCACATTAAATGTGAATACTTTGCATAGCAGAAGAAGAGTTACTTTACATTTCAATAAAGTTGTCCTTTTGAATTTTTCGTTAAACAGATCGATAGCTTCTCTTTTATACTTTAATAAAGCTTCAGGGACTGAAGTTGGAAGAGTTGATAAAAGTTTTTCCCATGTAAAACGCCAATACTTACGTCTGTCATGTTCGATCTTGAAGCTCGCGCGTGTCACGTCACTCGCCGTTGGATCCATGCGAAAACTGAAAGGACCACCATTGCCGCGCGCTCTGTCATCGGCATCCTTAGCGGCGATTTCCACAATCTTACGCGGCGACACATTCTCCGGCAGCACAGGCTGGTAGTCCTTCAGAAACTGCGGCGCATTGTCATTCACATCCTTCACGATGACAGTCAAGGTGGCGGTGGCCGTGCGCGGCGTGCTGCCATCATCCATGGCCAATATTTGTACATAGTGCCGTTCTGTGGTCTCGCGATCCAGTGGCCGTTGTATGCTCACCGCGCCCTTCGGACTAATGGCGAATTGACGTTTCTTGTTGGAGGCGCGCACAATCTGGTACGAGACTCTGCTGTGGCCGCCCTGATCGGCATCTGTCGCCTTGAACTGCTCGAGTATGGTGCCGACCTTGGTGTCCTCATAGATGGCCACCTCGATGTGATCGCGCTCGAAGTGCGGCTCATTGTCGTTGATGTCTCGCAGCTTGACCACAACCCACGAGTAGGCGACATGGTATTTGTCGTTGTCGCTGTCCTCACCCATATCATTCACTTGTATGCGAAAGCGAAAACCGCTGCTTTGTAGCGCATCCTCATAATCGAGCGGCTGTATGATCTTCAAGGAACCCGTACCATCACTGTTGCGCACCATCAGAAACTTATCGGCGCCGAAGCCGCTGTTTGGCACCACCTTATACTGGAATGAGTTCGTCTCATCCTCGTCCTGCACGGTCACCGTGAGTATGGGCGTCTCGGGTATGGCCGTGCCATTAGTCTCGTCCACTTCCGTGAGCCATTCGTCTTTGGTGAATTGCGGCGGCATGTCGTTCAAGTCCTTCACTCTAATGGAAGCGGTGCCAGTGCCTAACATGAAAGAGCACAAAAGTTTAAATCAAAAATAGCGCTACTTGCATGCAGCAGCTCACGATACCCACCCTTCAAGCCACCCCCATCCATGGCCACCACCTGTATGGAGTAGTCCGGCGTGCGTTCGCGATCCAAACAGCATACTGCCGTTTTAATGACGCCCGTATCTGTTTCTATTTCGAAAATGGGTGCACCCGTCTCCTCCTCTATTACATTCTTCTCAATGGAATAGACCAGCTTGGCATTGGTGCTCTCATTGGGATCATCGTAATCAACGGCGGACATTGTCATGACGGTCATGCCGGCGGTGCCGTTCTCCGTGATGTTGCCATAGTAGGTGCCCTGTGGGAATTGTGGTGCATTGTCGTTGATATCCTTGAGGTTCACTTGTATGTCGGCATAGCCGACCAGTCCCTCCCCTCCCTCGTCCTGTGCGAAGACTGTGAAGCGCCATTGCGGCCGGCCATGCGGCTGATCACGGTCGAGTGGCTGTAAAATGCAAATGCAGTGCAGACGATTAAAATGCAACAGAGAAGAGCTGAAGTGCTACTCCTGCATGTGGCAAATGGCAAGGTGTTAAAGGCGCATCCTTTCTGGCAGTGCCAATAGGATTTTCGAGTAGCTGCAAGCATGCAAAATGCAAGCGGAGTAATTTCGACAGCTTTTGTGAGTGCTTCGAAAGTGATTGCAGCCATTTGGACAACTGAGCCTCCTCTGCATGGTTACTTCGGTTAGTATTTTCCTTTCATTTTGGGTTATTATTTTCGGAAAATAAGGGTTTAAGATGACAGTGCTTTTAGGAATATGCCACATCCTTTACGCTTGCTAATACTTCGCTTCAATAATAAGCTCAACAGTCCTGCCTCAGAATGACTAAAGCCACACACACACACACACAGACTAACATTCTATACAGATGACAACTTCTGAGCGCATCTGCAAAGACAGTGCCACAAATGTCCTTGAACTAGCATGCATGTCAACGTGCTGCCATGTTCGTTGTTTGCTTCAAATGTTGACAACTTGGCAACTGCTCCCTTTCCGCCAGTATCAAAAGAGCGCAAATTGCCGCACTATGCAATTTTGTGTGCCACTTTTATACCAGCAGGAACGTATGTAAATATATGCGTATATGTGTGAGTGTATGCAGCTTTCTGTTGACTTATCTGATTAAAATTTTCTCGTTTTCGACAGTTAAAACAGTCTCAGGCGAGCAATCGCTTCTCTCTTTACACTGCTCACTTGTTATTGTTGTGTGTGTGCTTATGTGTTTATAAATGCATATAAGTGCATGTGTATGTGGTAGTATTGTTATGCCTAAAGCAGCTTATTTTCATATTTCTCTAAGCTCAGTATTCCTTAATAAAGGAAGAATTCAAAACGAATAACTGCAAAAATGAATTGAATGAAAATATTTGAAAAGTGACACCAGCAGGATTAAAGATACAAATCAGAAATTTTGCTTATTCTTTTGTGCTCTTTGAGTATTGGTAAATTTAAATTATAAAGTTATAGCTTTGCTGCAGAGAGATCAAAAAATTTATGACATTCTCTCTCTGTTTCGAAAGGACTGACCATGATTCTTCTGTGAGCCGCAACAGGCTTAAGCAGACTTAAGCACTTTCTTTGGCATATTGAAATGCTGTTGATCGCTGTCTGTTGCTTGTATACTTATGAGCTTAAAGTACGCTTTGCTTGAAATTCTTGTTCAAGCTTTATGAGTAAAAATCTTGAAAGCCTATTGCACTTTAATACTCACGTTTTTTAAGCATTTCTACACAATTATTTGTCACATTGACATAAATCTTGCATTTATTGTACTTTACTATAAATTTTGTATGTCTGTTGCTCTTACAAAATTGTTTCGAATAAAACAATTATTTTGAAAGGACTTCCAATGTTATGTTGGACAACTGAATTCAATCATAGTATAATAATATCAAGTGTGCCAGATAGCTTGACGTACCCCAGCTTGTCAAAAAATATTTTGATTTTTCTTTTCTCCTTCTTCGTTATATGGCTTAACCCATCCGAGACATTAGTACAAAAAAGTTACTCAACATTTTTACGTACCAAACAATTTTTATTTTCGGTAATGAACCAGCACGTGTTGTTTTTTATAACAAATAGTGTTTATAAAACAATATTTAATATTTTTTTATCTCGTTAAGACCACCTGAACTTCACATTGCCCCAAAGAAATTTTCTAATACGTCTTGATTTAGTCTATTAGTCAAAAGGTAGGACATTCCAAACAGAGTTATAAGCCTTGCAAAAACTAGTTTAACTTAGAAGACTGATTCTTAGCTACAAGCTAGGAAAACTTTTTATACGAATTCGTTTTTTTTGGCAGGTGTGAGTCTGCTAACGATCGAACCAGTGACCTCTCGCATAAGAGACCGAGCACTTATCCACTGAGCCAATGCGGGGCAAAATTATTATTCCTACTGATAAAATTAACGGAAGTGACGTTAAAGATGGCTCATAAAGCATAGCTTGCGATAACTATTTAGACCGTTTGCGTGAAAATTGTAACGCATTAAAGGAGCCGTCCTAGGTATAAACATAAGTTTTACAGTTACATAAAGTTTTACTTTTTGCCGTATTTCCTCTCCTGTGGTTTTTGAATATAAGCTGGGGAATATAACTTTGCCAAGAATTACTGAGAAGAAAGATCTTGGTATTATGCTAGATAGCAAACTTAGTTTTTCAAGGCACATTGACTACATAGTAGCTAAAGCTAATGGAATGCTAGGATTTATAATCAGGAACTCCAAAGACCTTTCGGATCCCTTTTCTCTAAAATCCCTATACTTTGCCTTTGTTAGATCTATTCTTGAATATTGCTGCATTATTTGGAATCCCTTTTATGCATGTAGCTCAAATAGAATCGAAAAAATTCAGAGACGTTTCACGAGATTTGCAATAAGCCGCTTAAGATGGAATATTGAAATGCCTGCATATAATGTAAGAAGGCTTCTTCTTGGCATTCAATCTCTAGAAATACGCCGAAAATATTTCTCAATAATGTTTTTACGCAACACAATATGTTTTGAAATTAATTATTCTTTTTTGCTTTCCCTAATACACTTCCACGTACCTTCACGGGATCTTAGATCACAAAATTGGTTTTATGAACCCTTTCATAGGGTCAACTATAGCCGGAATGAGCCAATAACTCGTTGTTTAAGACTGGCAAACTCTGTGTGTCGTAATATAGACTTTAATCTAAGTTCCAGCAGAAATGCTTTCAAAATTAATTTGCTCATGTATTTGAACAGTAGGTATATGTAACAACTCTAGTGACACATATTCATTATAACAATTTGTTTGTACACTAGATAGGTTAAATAATTAAGTAGTCAGTAAGAGAATTAATTTCTCTGTTTGATGAACTGAATTAAATAAATAACTAAATAACTAAATAAGTATATAGAAATTCTTAGAATCATTTTCTGTGTTGATTTCCGGTTGTCCGTCTGTCCGTCTATCCGTCTGTCCGTCTGTCCGTCTGTCCGTCTGTCTGTCCGCTCAGGATGGAAAGAAGGAGTTGTCCGATTTGGACCAAATTTGGTACACAGTTAGAGTGAACCTTAACTTAGTCTAAGTTTTGAGATTAGCCAAATCGGTCAAAGGACACGCCCATTATAGGCCTGTAAGTCCCACTACCTCGGTTTTTTTGCGTTTAAATTGCTGTAATTTGTCTAATTACTCATTGAAAAGAATAAAATTTGGTATTCAAGTTAAGGGGTCGGTCATCTATGTCATACGAAAAAAAGGGCATGGTCCGCCCACTATATAAGCGGAAAAAATTTTCGGTTAAAATGGCTCCCAATTGACTAGTTACGAAAATAAATGAATGAAATTCGGCTAGTTGATATATAGTTGATATATAGGTCTTAGATGCCATACCAGAAAATGGGCGTAGCCCGCCCACTATATAGGCGATAAACGAAAAATAATCTTAACTTCCATAATATTTACACCAGAGCGTCCAGATTTGGTAACTTCGTTCCTGGTAGGAATACGTTTCAATTCTTCAGAAATGGGCGTGGTCCGCCCACCATGGCGGCAGAAAAATAAATATTCCGATCCTATCTGTTGTACACCTGTCAGAGCATCAATATTTGGCATAAATAGTCCTATTAGGGATATATTGTAGTCTGCTAAAAATGGGCGTGGTCCGCCCACTATGTAGACGGTAAATAAAATGCACCCACAATTTCAGTGAATTATCACCCACTTGGGAACATGGTGTAGGGTATTACTCTGTCGGTGAAACCCGACTGATACTTCCTTACTTGTTTTATTAAAGTTGCGTGTGTATATTTTGCATTAGCAAAAGTTTCTATTCACAGCACTACAACAACAACTGAAATGCGGCAAAGCAGCGGCGATTACAGCCAGTCCAGTGCATGTGTGCCACATTCCACATTCATGGCAAGCATATTTGCACAGTAGTGCATGTGTATTAGTGCCCTCCCACACACATGGCAGCATTCAAATTGCATACTCCATTTCAAATGAGTTTGCTTGTGGGGAGGCAAGCGGAGCTGGTAATGCTGCAATTTTAGTGCCTTGACTGTTATGGTCAGACGCCGAACGCAGAAAGTTCGTCCATTCTTGGCTGCTGTGTGCAATTAATGCGTGTGAAATGGTTAGTGCATGTGCATGTGTGTGTGTAAGTGACTGTGTGCAGCTTAATGTTACTGCAGCACTTAGGAGCATTTTATTAGGGGAAATGAAATGCCATAAGCTTTCAATGATTGTAGTTCATAAAGAATGGAGCACAGAGGGTGTTCCTTTAAAATAGATTTTCTCAAAGAATTTTATTATTTGTTAGTTTTTTTGGCAAGCTTTGACAAATTTTATTAATATTTTGCATCTCGGCATTCATTTTGGCCAAAAATATTTGTTCAAAAGAAATGCAAGATTGAATAACAAGAGTGATGTATTGCAAAGTTCTGAGCAGTAAATTTTAGCATACTTTGCCGCCATTACAGCGTGTGGCATGCAACGACTTGCGGGCGATATGCCACTCGATTTGCGCTGAGCAGAAATTGTTAATATTTCTTGTTCATTGCTCATTTGTCAGACAGCAAAACAGTTTTTTGTTACTTTTTCAACACAAAAATAGCGGGCAATTTATCGGGTAGAACAAAACAAACAAAAAGCATAGCTCTTGTTGCATGCTTCAGCCACGAACTTCTGCACTCCAGCCACATTCAGTAAGAGTGGCAGTGTGTTTATCTCTTGTCGCTTTTGATAGCAATTTATTGCTATTTCAATAGTTGTCGACAGTTTGACATTTTGTGTGTGTTTGTGTGTCAATACAAAACAAAAAGAGTTAGTAGCCGCCTTGTTTTATTGTGGCAATAAACCTTGTGTTGCCGCATGTGGCAAATAAATAGCACAAAGGAAGTTTACACTTAATTGCTTATCGCTTTCATTACGCTTTGTTGCAAGCAGCTTAATTAAGCCTGATCTCAAAATTGAGTCAATTGTGAAGACTTAAGCCCAAAATGGGCTTAAGAGCGCTGAGCAATTAAATTTGCTTTGGCATAAAAAAATCTATACTATAGATCGATACTATTGATTGTGGCAAATTTCCATAAAACGTATGATCATTATAGTTCAATATATATAAAAATATCATAACGAAAAATTCCACTAATAAGTTGATCCTGCTTACAAATACGTATAAATTTCTGAGCGGAAATAATTTTTGGCTACATGTGCTCAATCTAGAATCACGTTGTTTAGCTTGCCAATATGTTAAGAATACAAAAAAATGAATTCACTAATTAATCTCGAGTTAAATTGCATTAAAATCTTTTGCAATGAAAAAGGTGACACATACGATTCATCAAGCTGTCAAATGGAACTTACCTTCAGTACAAAAATATCGCCCGTAGTGCGATTTATATCGAATTTACTATTTGCTGGATTATCAGGATCGATGCCCTGACCGGTGAGGAAATATACAATATTCATGGGCCTATCTACATCGCCATCGGTGGCGGTAACCTGCAAAAAGGAAGGAATGAACGTTTATAAATCACATGATGGCAAAACATGGCAATAATTTGTATGTGAAAGTAATGCTCAAATAGTTATAAATTATTGTTTCTGTCGTTGGGATTTGGTTATGAAAAATGGCATTTTATACAAACTGATCATTTGCATATTTCCAGAAGTGCGCATATTTTATAAAATTTTAAATATGTAAATAAATGGCGCATTTATTCAAATTTTTGGAAATTGCAAATGCAATAAATATAACATAAATTAAAATTTTTAAATGGCTATGCGCGGTTAAAATAGCACAAATGCAGCAGCTTTTTATTAGCCTTTAAGTTAATGTTAAAATTAATAAATATTTTTTAGTTTCGAATTTATGTTGGATTTGCGCATTTGCATATGAAAATAAGATTTAATTGCGTGTGTATTCATTTTTACATATTCATGATTAAATTTTTGAAATTAAAATATTCTACTTTGCACGTTGATTTCTACTTTGGAAAATTGAAGCCTTCATCATACAAAACTACAGAACTTAATACTCCAATTTAAAACCAATTTAAAAAATGTTTTCAACTCTGTGAAATTCGATAAAATTGTAGCTACTATTTTTAGTTGAATGAATAAAATTGATTTAATTTTACAGTTCGCCAAACAATTTTTACTATATTTATTAGCATTCGCACTTCACCTTGTGTTTGAATGTTTTTTTCCAGCTAAAGTAATGGGGGACCTAGGGTCTTTCATTTGTTCTATAGCTTCCAACCATCGACATGAGAATATCTCCTGCCTTCTCCAAGACACGACTATGATTTCTGGAGTCCAAAATCCTCCGTTTTGCAAAAGGATCAGCATGATTTCAGGCAATTTACTAATCAGTACGATGGACATATATCTGTTTCTGTGCTAGCTCAATCCGAACAGTCACTATAGAGGAATTTTATAAAAAAAAGCTGGATAGATGGATAAAAGGTGCTCTTTAAAGATAAACTTTAGTAGCCTATTTCGGCCTTACCAGGGCTCGAAGCTGAGAGCACTCGACATCAGAGGCCAAGAACTCAGCCGCTGAGCCATACGGCAACATAGTAAGAATACAATTACAGCTTAATTCAGCGAAGCATTAAGGAGCTTTACAAATACTATAATGCGTATATATATCTACTGGCATATGAAACTGAATCGACCCATGACTCGGAGCGTATTATCTCAATGAAGGCAGCGCATTTCGCTTAACTGCGCAGTGGAGTGCTCTGACGCAGTAAGTGCGCTTGAAATGATTGTGGAAATTGTGGAAAATGCATATAAATTTTCTGCATTTTCTGCTTGAATGCATTTGCGTGTAAATTTTCCAGCATTTTGTGGCAATGAAATGTGGCGCCGCGGTTGCAGTAATTAAGTTTTAAGCGTATTTATTGCACTGGGAAATGCGCGTCAGTGACGCCAGTTTTTGCAGTGCGATGGGTGAGAGGGGGGAGGGGAGCGTTGCGGTGCGGTGCGATGAGGCGTAGAGAAGCGCAAACAGTTCGACGTAATTTTAAATAGCGGCTTGCTTTTATTGTTATTTTTGCTGTTGTTAATATTTAATGCGAAATGGCTTGAAGAAAGCACACACACTCACACTCTCACACACTGTTTACATTTTAAAGTGCGCTTTTATTTATTCCACAGCAAGCGAGCAGCGTTTGTATGTGTTTGCATGTGAAATGTGGCAAACCGCGCCACAACGGTTTCGTTGTTGTAGTGTGTGTGTGTGTGTGTGGCTTTTAACGGAAATGCAAGCGCACCACACGCCACTTGGCACTTTTGCACGGTCATGAAGCGTTAACGATATGTCGAATATGCTCCGTTGCATGTGTGTGTGCGCGTGTTGTTTGCTTGTGTGTGCTTACCATTTGTAATTGTATCATAGAGAATTAAAATCAAAATTGATTGAGCAGGCAAAGCATTGCTTTCGGTTAGGCGAAATGGGAAGGGAAGGAAGAGTAGGAGCTGTGCCGAAACGCTGCTAATGAAAAACGTCAATTTGAGCAGCAGCATGCCAACTGTCAATCAAGGATGGGATTCTGACAAGTTGACAGCTGTGCATGCGCCTAAAATTATGCGCCGTATTTTCGTGCATACAAGTCAACAATGGAAATTCATCTAAAAATGTGAAGCAATTTAGGCATCTGTTTGTTACGAATAATTTTAATTGTACATTTCAGAATATGGATCCCTCTAAGCTGTATTTTTTTTGGAAATGAATTGTCAAATTATTATAAATTCTAGGGAACTCAATGGAGGTTCGGTAAAGCTCTTCCAAAGCTCCTTATGTATTAGGTATCAAAATATATTGCCATTTAATGCAACTGTAATTCTTATATTGCAAAACAAGGGGAAACCTCAAGCTTATGATAAAAGTGAAATTATTTTGATGCGTATGGAACTATTCGTTCATTAAATAGTAATTCTTTGCATAAATACGCTATTCTTTTGTATTTACTATGGAAAAATGAGCATAATAAAAAGGAATGTTTTGACTATGCTCTTCTAAACTCTTCAGCACACTCACCTGCAGAATGCGTTTCGGCAGATTTCGATCGTCCTCCTCGGTGATTTGTGTGCGATATGTTTGACGATCGAATGACGGTGGATTATCGTTGACATCGCGCACATTAATAATGACGGTGGTGTAATTGGTTTTACGACTGCGTGCTGCCTCCAGGCGTAGCTCATACTGCAAAGTACAAAAAGCAGAAAAATATAAGCATATTGAGACTGCTAGAAAAATTCAAGAGTTTCAAAAAAATAACAAACTTGAAATATTTGGCATGTTGCAAAATTCCTTGAGCAGCTCGAACATATGCCACAAATGTAGTGTGGCAGGCAAGTATTAACTTGCTTCCAAAGTGTGTGTGTGCAATGCGTGCTTTGCATTTTACATCGCAGCTAGTGCAAAAGAGCAAAAAAACCTTTGATTCTCTCGACCGTAACCCGACGCACTCTACCTCCCACACCTCCCACGAACTCATGTATAGAAAAACAATCTATCGATGTCCGCACTAAGTAATTTTCTATGAATTTTCATATACCACACGGCAGCCCGGTTGCACTGCACACACACACACACACACTGAACACTGCTGCTTCGTATGCATTTGCGTATGTGTGCACAACATGCCAACACACATTGCCGTCATGTTGCTGTTCCGCACACAAGCACATGACTTATAAGCTTGTAACTGCTGTAGTTCTTGCAAGTTTCCGCTTCCGGTCTGCGTTGTTTTGCATATTTTTGGCAGCCTGCTGTGCTGTTGCCTTTTGAAGGAGCTGCCTTTATGCCTTTTTGCAAGCGGCACAACAAAATATTTCCAACAATGTGGCACCCTATGGCCGCTTGCAACATGCTGCCGCAGCAAAGAGCGAGCGGACTGGCAGACAGAGAGATAAATTATGCATGCAACACAATTTGCAAACATTTTTTAAGGGCAAATACGAAAACGCTCCGCTTTTGTACGCTCGAAGCGAGCCAAATTTAAAAATCACTCCAAGGTGACGTGTGCACTTCTAGGAAAATCCCTACGCGTTGCCGCTGGCATGCCTGACACTTGACGTGTGAGCAATATAGTATAAGCGGCAACCAGCAACTGTTTCTACATATTTGTAATATGTTGCCACACACACGAGCAGTCTTTACAAATACAGCACAGTTTTACAGCTGACACCTGCCCGAAAGTACGTTCAAATTTTGACTATCAAAATGGGGCACTTTCTAAGAGGGCACGCATGTGTGTGTGTGCTCTTGAGCTTGCCATAATTATTTATTATGTTAACTATATAGAATGCTACGAAAGTTTAGTTTTTGACAAGTTTGTTTTCGCCACTTTGATATATGAGAAACTTACCCTTGGTCTGGTTTCGTAGTCCAAGGGACTCGCTACGTAAATCACGCCTGTGTTGTTTTGCACGCCAAAGGCATTGCCTATGTTACCGCCTGTGATCTGGTATCGAATAGTTGAGGCTGTAAGTGTACAAGAACAATATAATAAAAATTTTGCCACAAAGAAATAAGTAAAAGAGACAAAGTTAACAGCTTAGGCTTAAATATAATCTGCTTTTCTGCTGTGAATCTTCGATTGCTTGCATTCATAGAAATAAAATTATAACATCGAGTGAAGAGCTGTCACTGCTGAAGATGGCCAAAAGCTGGCAGAAGAAATAGAAATTGTTCACAATTCTAATTGTAATTCACTTATATCAAACAGCTCGTCTTTGAATAATATTGAAAATTTTTGATGTGAGTGGGAAAAATGTTAATACCATCAGAATCAAATTTTAATCAAAAATTAAAGGTATTCTCATTTCAATTAAAAAGAAAAGTTATTCGTACTTAAATGAAAAATAGTCAGTCGTGCTCGACTTTTCTGACTTGATTAATGCTTGATTAAAGCTTATTTTTGTTTGATTCGACAATATTTTCCCTCACTGTACAAGAGCAGTCGCAGCAAGGAATAAAAAATGCCGAAATTCGCTTCAAAAGTAAATTAATTTTGTATGTCATCTGATTTCCAGCAACTCGCTTTACAAAAAGCACCAATATGCTGCTGCTTGTAAAGAGAAAGCTTACACTTACTCGTATTTCTCAAAACAATTTAGTTTCAATTGTCACAAAGGTACACAAATTTGCATTGAGGTCAGCTTTTAAGACAAATATTTGTATTGGCTTTGTCAAGGCGCTCGGTAATCCCTCAAAATCGTAATGAGTTTCTGCTAATCCTTGACTTTGAAGTAGTCTCGAGTTTGCCAAGCGTATTTGTAAGCAGTTGCTTTTAAGCTCTTCGCTGTGCACGTGCAGACGTTTCCATTGAATCTTTCGCGCTATTTTTGTAAATTTCACATTAATTTCGATTTAAACGTTGGAACGAGTATTGCTTTAAAATTTAGCTACGCTTTGCGTAAAATTTCACAAGACAATGAGTCTTTTCATTTTCGTTTTAATTTTCATTTGAATTTTAATTGTATTGAAGTATATCGTAGCTAGCTAAAAGCGTTGTCAAGAGCGGCGCAGTTAAAGTCGTAAAAGATGAAAGCGATGAAATAAATTGGCAAAGAAAACACTTTTCGGGTAAGTTGCACAGGGGCTAGACTAGAATGAGGTAAGCGTTGGCTCCGTTTGAGCTCACACACACACACAGATCCGAGAGCAAGATATGATGAAACAGTTATTTTGACTTGATGTGAGCTGCTAAGTTCATTGGTGTGCTATATACTATGTATGTGCATATTAATTTCTTATATACATATGCACACATAAATATATGTATGCATATAAAATATGCCTGTCAGATATGAAAATTACTTGCAGAATTTTAAATAATATTTTCCGACGTGTCTGTGCGCCTAAAAAGAGGCCTATCTTTTCACATGTCCCCAGGAGTATGCTTATAAATATTTCCTGTGTGTGCGTGCATGCCTGTGCCAACACAAATTTTCAACAACTACGCGACATTCCGCTCAAACGTTGCCAACTTTTTGTATTGTTTAATTTGCGTGCTTTGCTTTCATGCTCAATTAAAAGCGGCGGCTTGAAGCTGGTTGTGTGAGCGAAATTGTACAAAGCTGCACAAGCGTACTTCCGGTTGTCTGCTTCAAGTCTGACAGCGAAGAATTATCTGTGAACTTTAACCTAGCAGTGGATTTTTCTTTCTTTTCTTCGCTTTTGCGCTGCTGCTGATTTTTCTAATTTATTTGTTTGTTGAATTTTTTGGGCCAGCTTTTCAGTTGGTTCTTTTGCCTTTGGGACTATCGCAGAGAGGCGTTGGCAACGTTTGGCTTGTAATTTAAATGGAAAATCCATGCGAAAAATTTCAAGCTCTGCTTCGAACTGTACACGTGCCTTTAACATTGCGCGCTTCCCCTCTCTCTCATGCGAAATCATTGATAATAATAATAAATTAATGTTTTCAGGAGCTGTGGAGTGTTGGCGCAAATGGCCAGCGAACAAAGTTGACACTCTAATACACAAGCAAGAAAATGCTTCTTTTTTCCAATAACAAAAAAGTCATATCGTCCTTAGCTGTCCTTCCTGCTTGCGAGCGTTTATCTTGCCTTCATTATTTCAATTCTTTTTGCTACTTTTTTGTGTGTGTGCCTTTTCTGCTTTGTTGAAGCACATATTTCATACTAACGCACTTCAGCGCACACACACACACACACACTCACATGCCATACTCATGTGTGTACGTATCACATTCATTACAGCAGCAACATTAAGGATATTTAAGCAATTTCTTGTTTCTTGCCGCGCTCCCCCTCGTTTATTCGACGAGTGTGCTGGCGTGTGTGTGCGTTTAAGGCCCTATAAATAATTTTTCGCTCATAAATTTCAAACATTAGACAATTTTTACATAAACTCGTTTCGTTTTGTTTCGATTTTGTTGCCGTGCCGTGGCACAGCAGCAGCTTCCTGTGCTCCGGAAAAGTCAAGCGGCAGCACAGCATGGCATTGTGTGGGCTTTAGTGCTTTTCTATTCGGGTTAATGCTTTTCAATTTGTGTTTGTTGTGAGCGTATTTCCAGCTGCCAGACGCTGTGGCGTCCATTGCTGCTGCTGCTGTTGGGGTTATCATTGTTGCGTTTTTCTTTGCGTACATTCTGAAAAATTCTTCTATGAGCTTTTAGTAATTTTTGGGAATTTTGGTTTAGCTTGGTTTTGTCTTAGAATGTAAGATATATTGAAACGAGATAATATTTGTGTGATTTTAGAAAGTTTCCACATATGTAGGAATAGTATTAGAACTAAACTACTGGAGTAGCTTTTCAGCAAGCCCAATATCATTCATTAATAACTTTATCTATCATAATCAGTTAACAGTTTTTCGTTGGGAAAATATGAGTTTCATCACTAGTAGTTCATGATTTGAAATCTCCCTTAACTAAAAACTTGACCTAATCCAAAAAAACTGATTTCCTCCTGATCAGCGATTCTGAAAGTACTAGAAACGATGTCAAATACCAACGGAATTCACATAGAAGCAGTTGGCTCTTTCACTCTACAAGAAAGTATTCGTGAGGTAGTTTTTGTTTGTTTTGAACGATATTCCATTTTTGAACCAATTCATCGTAACAGACTTTAAAACACCTGCAGATACACCTCTACATATATTCATGCCATGTCATTTTGGATTTTCAAAATAACTCTTTTCTTTAGCACGAATCTCATCTTAATTTTTATGCATTTTCTCCAGCAAAAGCTTTAAGTTTGTTCAAAATTTCAAATGCAAAAAGAAGATTCAATTTTGTAATTGCATTCAAATTTATTATTTATTTATTTTTGCACAATTTTGCTGAGTGCACAAAGCACTTGTGTGGACCTTTCTGAAGTACATTTGCACTTGAGGTTAAGGCTTGCCTGTCGCGAATAGAATGAAGCAATTAAATGCCAACGTTTATTTACATACGGAGATGCCAATTCAGTTTGGCCAGTTAAATATGCGCAGGGAGGCTGGCAAGCGGCTATGAGTCAAGGTCGTTCACAAATAAAATATGCGAAATATTGAAAGCACTAAGCCGCAAAGTAGAGGCCAAACGGCGATGGCTTAACGGCCCATTACTTACACTCATTGTGATCCTTGGCGCTGACGGTGAGCACGGACGTCTGCAGCTCGGCATTCTCGTCGATTTCAGTCTCGTATAGGAATCTATCGAAATATGGTGGCGAGTCGTTCTTATCGGCAATACCAATGCGTACAAATTTTGTAACTGTCAGAGGGAGAAAAATAAGCAGAAGGGAAAGAGAAATATGAGTATACAATAAATTATGGCCGATAGGCTTGATAAGCAATTAAAATATTTGATGGCGAAAACGTGTGTTGTTTTCGCAAAACAGAAAGAGATATAAAATATGAATCAGAGCAGTTGCTTTGTAGACCCACACTGCAATACATTTTCAATTTATTTGGTTAAAACTTCAGAATGGGCTCGGCTGCAGGGAAATATGCAAATTTAGTTTAAGTTTGAGCTACGCTGTCAAACGTTGCAGCTGCTCTCTCTTTCTCTCTCGGTGGAGTTGGGCGATTTTGAGCAATTTGGAAAATTTCGACAAAGTGTGGAAAAGATTTCAATGTGTATAATACAATGTAAGCAATGCAGACAATAAAAGGTCTATACTTTTTAACTGAGGAATAAAATGAAAGCTTGACTTTTGGGCAAGCGACTTCGAAAATATTCATCGCACCCAATCGAATATTAGTGAAAATTACTATAATTTTGTCAGTTTAATATTTTCTACATAATTTACATATTCTACATTAATTTCTGAGTTTTCTACATGTGAAGAATTTTATTTGTTACAACTCTTTCGCTGGCGTTTGCATGCTTCCCGTTTGCCTGTGCAATGAAGCTCATGCAGCCACTCAAGCGAAGTGCACTCTCACACACACATAAATATTGAGGCAAGCACAATCTAGACGCGCCATTCGAGCACCTCTTGCCGTTTAAATTTTCTGCATTTTACTTAAACTCATATATGTAAGTAATAAGGAAATATAAGTAATTGCATCAAATACGAGTGCGAGTGAAGTCAAGAAGCGTGTGTGTGTGTGTGTGTGTGTGTGTGTGAGGGACAGAGAGAGCGAATGCATATGCAGGAAAATATTCAACAGCAGCGAATAAACACACTTGTCTGAAATATTATATATGCGCATGTATGTGTATGGGCAAAGATGCGCATGCCTTTGGGTATATGCGCATGTGTGGATAGTAAAATGTTTATGTGTGTGTGTGTTTGTGCAAGCAAGCGTTATTAAAATAAACACGCTATTCGTAGAGCCATCTCCAATATAAAAGCGCGGAAATGCTATTTTATTAGTGCACTTTCTTTTTTTTGTTGACACAAGCTTCCAGACACACACACACTCACATTTTTACGGTATTACGGTACGGTAGCTCCTTCGCTTCAATCAACAGCAATCACTTGCTGCAGCAACATGCCAGGTTGCATCAACTGCACCTTGCAACACTTCTCAAAACAATTTAAGAAGAATTATTGCCCGCTTGCTTACTTCGTTTTTCTCTCTTGGCAAGAGAATCTCTGTTCGATATACCTGGAAAATTTTTTCAGTATTGGCAGTAAGCCCATCCGCTTTCATCCCAACAAGTTCTAATTGAAATATCAAAAATCTTAGAAACTTAGTTAATAAAAGTTCAATTTGCAAATAAAGCAGCTTCAAATAAAATTTTTCGTCTGTCACGGTGCTCAAAAGCGGCTTGAAATAAAAGCAAATGGAAGTAAAAAAAGGAAGTATCGAAACCTAAATCTTCGTTCGAAATTGTAAGAAGAGCTTTAAAAAAAGTTATAAACGAGTTGCCGCTAAATTCAAAAAAGAATGTGCATTGATTTTTAATAAAAAAGTTGCTGTTTTTTTTGTTTTTTGCTCATTAATCTTTTCATGTTTATTTATTTGTAGGTGCATCCGCAATCAAAGCGAGCCGCTACGAGCTGCCTAAATAAATTAATTTCTACCTTTTAGAAAAGTCAACATGCGAAAATTGAATTTTTTATCATTGCATTAAAACTTTTTGTAGCTTCGCAGAGAATGCGAAATTCGAGGGCGATGCTTTGAGGCTGGAGCTGCGCAAGGGTTTGCGGTTGTTGCGCTGGCCAAAGAGCGGCTTAATTTTGGCATTATGCGCTTAATAAAAGGCATTATTTGGGTGTACTTTTGCGGCGTCTCTGCATTTGTTGTTGTTTTGCTTTCGAACTGTGTGTGTGTGTGTGTGTGGGTGTGTGTGCAGTTAAGAGAATTCGAGCGCTGTCAAAGGACGTGCGACCAAAAAAGGACATGTCGCAGCTATTTACAAGCTAGGCGCATAAAAATTTTTTACGACCCTTTTCAAAGATGAGAAAGCATTGTTGTTGTTGTTGTTGCTTTTTGCGGCTGTTGTTTTGCTTATTTTTTTCGTGGACACGCATTGCAACATTTTGTGGTTCCCGGCGCTGCCTTCGTTTTGTCGCTTTCAACTCTTTGTCATGAAATTCCGTCCACGGCAAAAACAAGAAAAAAAGGACGAAGTGGAGCGCAGTGGAAATGCGTAAAAGCATATTTTTTTCTTGGCTCATAAACGTCAGAAATGTGAGCTAAAAGTAGGCAACCTACTAACAGCTGAGCAGACAACAAAAAAGTTATAAAAAGGCTTCACTGACAAACAAACGAGCAAAAAAGTAAGCAAAATGCCGGAAGTGGAAAGAGAAAGGCACAACGCAAGACAAAAGATGCGCCAAATGCATGACGGCTGTCACTGGTATTTGGGGCACGGCACACCAGGGACGTAGCCAGGATTGCAGTTAGGGTGGCCAACATACTGAAAAAATGTCCTTAATCGACGAAGATTTGAAAAATGTTAAAGCTAAAATTACAAATTTGCCTGCAAATCTATTAAATCATTGGGATAACAACGTTTAATAATACTACTCAAAAAGTCTGAATTTTTTCAACTTGCATTATTTTTGCATTGGAATTCAAGTTGCTCATCAAATCCTCATACTAAATTTTTTTTTGAAGCCCAAGTTTCGAAAGAAATACAAGTAGAATAGAATATGCTTAACTGTTTTGAAGACGAGAAATCATTTTCTATGAAAAAGTCATTTGAAGGTGTCAGCTTTTAGATTTTCAATGAAAATCTGGAAAATATGTGAAACTTTTTCAATTTGAGCTAAATTTGCTATGTCATTGGAAACGAATTTTCGCTAGAAGTCGAAATGATTCAATGTAACTGCCACGTTACTCTGTGAGTAGGAACACATGTTTTGAAAAAAAAAATGAACAGAAATCTCATTTAATCTCATTCTTATTACATTCAATTAGCATTTACAGGTTGGCTTCGAATAAAATGCTTTTATACTACAATGAAGGTAATATATTAAAATGTTTAGGCCTATAATAAAGCAATAAACGCGCATGCGCCGCGACCCTGAATGTGCATTTCAATTATGAGGCTTGGCTGCCAGAACGTTCTAAAGGAGCCACAGCAAGAGCTACTTTAGTAGCTGGTTTTCCACAAATATACAAGTTGGCATATCTAAAGAAAACCACAAACAAAAAGAAAAGCTAATTTTTTTGAGCAGCAAAAAATATAATAATTTAACCTTCATCTGCCCCTCAAAAATACTTACGTTGCGGACCCTCATGTGTAGATTTCTACACATATGGGATTTTAGTGCATATTCGCTACAATAATTCGAACTTAGCCCTTTTCTTGATTATATTTCTTCAGAAAATATGTTTAAAAGATAAAACTAGTTTGCAGTAGCTTTTCTTGAATGCGTTTTATGCAAACAGTTCGATTGTTGTCTTTTTTGCATGCAATTTTTAAAAAAGAACAGAAAATAGTTTCATATAAATTGTTTTTAGATAGAAATTGTTTTCGTAGCATATATGGCTTCTTGATATGCCCTTTGCTTGTGGCGGAACGGTTTTTGATCTTTTTGATGGGATATGGATTGTAGCATTTGATAGTAAAGATGCTGTAGATTCCGATCCAGGCATACCAGATCTGGCTGCCATATACGGGTATAACATGTTCGAGCATGCACTCAACCAAAACATTATGCCCTATTTTTCATGCTTTTATGACATATACTGGCGGAATATGCATCTTCCTCGAAAACTGAGTGGTAACGCATTCATGTGAGTTATAAAATTTCACCAGTAAACTAGACCACTTATCAAATATCTCACGAATCGGAGCATACTTTTCTGATGATTTTTGCTGCCTTCTATTCATTGCATCATGAAATCGTATAACTTGATTGACATATAACATTATTGCTTTGAAAATTTGGCGGCCTTGTTCGGATCGTGTGGTTCCGTCAAGATCTAATATTATATGTATTAAGTACTCAACTACTACACGAATTTCAAAGCCATTGCTCTAAAAACTGGCCTATAAAGACACCAATATATGCTTGCAAAAAGTTTTAGTCAACCTTTTTGTAGACCTCACCATGTTTTGCAATGACAAAGACATTCGAATACGTTAAAAATAATTTTTCAATGTTCGGCGGGAAGAAGAGTAAAGAAGCATATCCTATGCCATTAACGCGAGCTTTTTTAATTTATAATTTTATAAATGTATTTCACAACTTTGTTTTTATTCACTGATTTATATTTACGCGCAGAAAAAACAGTATTTTTTCCCGCCAAAACCTCACGAACATATGTCAACTTCATATGTGTAGAAATCTACACAAGGGACAACAATGTAAGTTTTCTTATAAAGGCTCCAAAAAATTTCCGTTTATGATAAAAATGCAATTTTAGCTGTAAATCGATGCTGTTGATAAAGTCATAAAATTTGGAAAAATTTCATTAAGCAGTTTTGGAGAAAATTCCAAAAGTGTATGCTCGATGTGTAGTTTTCTACACCAGGGGCAGATGAAGGTTAATTTCAATAATTGAATTTGCTCATAATGCGGAACCCCGCGCTGCGCCGCGTCTCTCACTCAAAACGACAAGGGCAGGCCGTTTCCGGCAGCTCCAACGAAACAGTTCAAGCGCCCGCAGGAAGTCAATTGTTGAGATGTTTATTAAGCTGGAAAGCCTTAAGGCCGCTCGTACACACGCACTTAAAGTTGATAAAAATTTATGTTTTCTTGTAATTAAAAAAGGCGCATGGCGATGGAGCGAGAAGAAAAGCCGAAAAGACGCAGCAGAGCCTGGGAAAAAGCCCTGGGTAAAAGTGAAAAAAATTGCGTGCACGATGAGTTGACAAACATTGCTGCTGTTTTTGTTGGCGCTGTCAGAATGCGCAAATCGCGGGTGGCACGAATGGGAGGGCTGGCAGCCGTTGAAAAGGCAAAAGATAGCAGCACAAAAATTTATGTGGCATAAATAAAAGCGCTGCCATGCCACCAAAGAACGTTACGCGTAAGCTACAATTAAAAAAAGTCTTGTGTTGATTGGTGTGTGTGTGTCGGCCTTAGCTTGTGTGCGTGACTATGCGAATTTTGTTTGAAATTTTAGCCTTGCTTTTTGCCTTTTTAACTTTTCAACTTTATAATTTACAAGCACAAGCCTATACGCACGCACACTCGCCCACTCTCCCTTTATACATCGCAATGTGATTTAAGTGGCAAGCGGCACCCAGCAGGCAAATTTAGCAGGCCTTACTAATTTAGTACAGCTGTAGGGTGCAAATATAAACTGTGACTATATTCAGAGAGATCTTTGAAGGAGCCATCATCAATGCTTTTTTCTTTAAGTACATTAAAAAGATAATAATCACCGATCGCTTCACTATTTTATCTACATATTTATTATAAGCATATGAGCAACGACCTGAATTAGGTCTTAAATCGCTTTATATGTATTAGACTCCTGCACAAGCACGCGTTTTTGCTATTCAAAAACATTCACATGCTTTTGAATAGATTACTTCACTTCCTCTTGGAAAACCGGTCCGAATAAATACGAGCACTGCTCTCTTAGAGTACAAGAAGTTTCGAAGAGAAGAGAGTAGACGTACACTGTTTATTCATATTCGGTCGAAGCGGGAAAACGGGAACAAAAGGTTTCGAATACCTGCACACTGTTTGAATATTCGAATATATTCATTTCGTTGAACAGAAAGAAATAAGTTGCTATTGCGCATTATTAAACAAGTGGAATTGTTGTACGTTGTTGTAAAATTAACAATGGAAACAATATATAGACAACTTAATAATTTATTTATTTAAAATCTTCATTATAAATAATTTAAAATAAAATAAATATTCCGAAAAATAGCCGAAATATTCGAGTAAACAGTTAGTCTTCGAATACTTTTCAAAGTCTCGATTACTGAATAGAAACCAAGCATGTTTCTCTGCTCACCGAATACGAATGTGCAGAGTAGCCGTGAGAAATGAATACGAGTAAAACCGAGAACCTACGCTCGCTGGTTCTCGTTTCTATTCGTTTCGTTGTTTACATTCTTCGAATATTGAGTACCCGTACAGCAAGTGCAGTATTGTTGTTGCCAAAACGAATATATTCATGCAGGGCTCTAATATGTATATCAACCCTCAGGACATGCCTTCAATAGATGCAAAGCACTTGCTGGTTTTAACTTGGTGGGTGCAAGAAAAGAAGATATTCAGTCCTTAGCTAGTCCATTCTCTTGAAGAAAAAACACGTTAAGCTAAGGATTGAGTTTGCAAAATTGAAATTGTAAGCAAAAATTAAGTTTCTGATTTCTGTGCTTAATTAAGGCAGCAGCTAGTCCGTGCCATTCGAGAGTAAATTTGGCTCAAAAGTTGGCATTGAATAACATTTGCTTTTCAAGTTAAGTTCTTTTCATACTTTCTACGCCCGCATTTTTCTTGCTGGGCAGTGTATGAGTTGCTCTGTGTATGCGTGTTTTGAACATGAGCGTAAGTGAAAAATATGTATGTATGTGTGTGTGTGTGAAAAAGGTGAAAATAAAAGTGAAAGTCATATTAATTAATTTAGCACGGCAAAAGTCTACATTTCGGAGCAACTGAGTTTTTATATTACACCGCAGCGCTGCTCTGCCACTGCCGCCGCCGCCGCTAACGTTTGCTGTGTGGCGTTCCTTTGTGTGGCGTTCATTTGCGCGTGTTAATTAAAAAGTTGTGCGTACGAAGTGGGATAAAAACAATAAACCAAAATATAAATTCTGCTTGTCAGGACAAGGCTTCCAAGCCTTTCCGCTGCAAAAGCATCGGTCAGTGCCGCGCCACAAATAAAAGACGTCAGCCATCATGTCAACCGCCGACAAGTGGCAGCGGTTGCCACTCCAGCGCATCATGCTGCCGTGCTCCCGAGGGTGTTGTTCGTCGGCACACACTTTCACAGCCAAACGAAAGCATGTCAATGGCTGCCAAAGTGCGGCGACGTATGCAGCCCCGCTGGCAGAGCAAACACGGCAACTTTACGTGTGTGCGTAAATACAGCCAAACGTAAAAGGTCAATGTGAAAAAGCATAAAATAAGGTAAGTTTGCTGGCATAATTAATTTTGACAATTTGCTCAACTCCAAAATGCGGCTCTCACTCCTGGCTTTGGCTGGTGACGACCACAATTTGCATGTCAAAGGCGTCACACATTCGACTGGAGGGCTGGCATTGGCTTTTCCGCTGGTGTGAATGCTTTTATTATTCTGTCTTCTTGGCTTGTGTGGTAATTGCACGTAAACATAAAAGAAAAAGTGTATGATTTTATTAGCGGGTTTATTAGGGTCTGCGGTTTGGTAACGCGCTGCATTTGAAGGGTGTGGCATTTGATTTGGGTACTCGCAAATTAGACCGCCAGATTTTTTGTAAAAGAAATCAGAGCATCATTTTATTTATACACTTTTTGCAATTTAATTCAAGTCTGTATTCATCGTTCTCTCTTAATTAATATTTTTTAGTAAATTGCCAATTTTTTCATGATGACTGCACAAGGCTCTTTTGAAGCAGCTGTAAAGTGCTCCAGAATTTTTCTATACAAGTACTCAAGCAGCTTTTGTTATTGTGAATATGCCTAAAAATAGTCTTGTTGAAATTAAAGTTCTAAGAGCCACATATTCGACACCGTTAGCTTTATTCCAAAGTAAACTAAATTTGATCATTTAATTTTTCAGGAGAAGAGCTTGATGTGTGTTTGTTGTCTTCATAGAGCAATGAGGGAAGGGTTTTAAATATTAAAACTTTGGATTGATTGTACGAATCTGCGTAAAATATTAACATGCTATAGATTTTGATATTGCGAAATTTAATATTGGCGTAGAACGACGTATTGCCGGTTGCTGTCCAAATGACTGGTGAGAGCAAGCAGAACTCTCTTCGAAATTATTAAAAAAGTTCTTAAAATTGTTTAATAGATTTATTTTGATAATTTTGCTTATCAAGAATGGAAAATACGTTTGTTTGACTTGTTAGTTTCAATTTTATAACAGCTAAAATTCGATTTAATTGAAATTACCATCGAGATTACTTACCCAAGTACGTGCTATTAGTTAGTACCCAGAAGATTTTTAATGGATCGACCATTACTATGCCGACAAGTAAATAGCAACAGCAGATGACTAACAATTGTTGCTGATGCGCGGCTGTTGCGGCTGCTGCTGCTGCTGCTGCTGTGACGGTGGCAGCATTCAGATTAGCTGCTGTTGCTGCTGCTAGTCAACAGCAACAGCCCAGCATAAAAATCAAATCGAAGAGCAACAAAAAATTTAAAGCAATTATTTGACAAATGTTGCCGTCCTTGTTGCTATGCAATAATGTTCGATTTCGGCGTGGCTTAATATTTCGTGAATTTATTTTGCACGTTGATTGATGTTGTTTTTGTTGTTGTTTGGTTAGTTGTGGCAATTGTGATTGTATGCACTTGTTCACTACATGCCGCATATTTCGCGTGCAGTTGTTGTTGCTTTTGAAACTTTTTTAATTTTTCCGCTGTGCTTGCAATTTCGTCGATATTAACAATTCAAAGCATTGCAAATATTTTCATAGTAAAATTTTTTTTAGCACTATTCGCACTTTTAGTGGTAGTCGGACAGTTCAATGTAATTTCAATGAAAAGTTGACAATTTTATTTAAAAAATTTTTTCCTGGGTACAAAAACAAAAACAACCATGAAAATATTGTTGTAAAAGCAGCTTTCATATATATATATATAAATTGTCAGGGCATAGATTGAAATACTAAAATTACGATTTTTAAAGTGGAATATCAAGCACATATATAAAAAATTTCTCGAAAGTAAGTCCTTAAATAAATAAGCTAAAAGTCCAGTGTTTAAATTTCGGCAACCTTTCAATATATGTCTGATGGAATGCCTAAAGGCACTGCTATGTATTAAAGAGCTAAGCGTACACTAGCTGCCAGCGACACCAATTAATCGCATCCACACGTCGCCACACGAATTTCGTAACCTGCTCGACGAGCAGGAAAGAGAGCAAGCAGAAAAGGACATCAACTTTTTGCGTAAGTGCCACAAAACTTATTTATTTACTTAAAGTTCCGGCGGACAAAAGCACCCACTTTTAAGGGTCGAAAGTAGTAAAGCCACAACTTTAAGTGTACGCAAGTTGGTGGAGCTTTGTTCTACGCCAAGCTCGAGCCGCGTGTGGCAAGCAAGCAAATGTGCATGGCTAATGACTGCAATTTGCACTAACAACACCTTAACTCATAAAGCCGTAATGAGTGTGCGTTTGTCGTGGCAGCTGCGGGTGGAGGCACGTTATGTGGCACAAGGTGCTACGCGACTCGAAATTAGCACAAGAGTTATTATTTTGCAATTTTTCGCAGAGAATTTAAATTTCATAAGATTTATAAAATTTTCTAAAATTTTAAGCTGAGCCTTTAGATTTGAATTTAAGCACACTGACTTTAAAATGCATGTGAATTTTTGTCAGTTGAGCTAATGTATTTGTAATAGACTGCGGCCGCAAGTGACCTCTTCTATGACAGCTGCTTCCCTTGAGTCAACACACTTGAATGCGGGAGCACTTGCCACTGTTGACAGAGTTGCTGCATTCCAATATAATTATAATTCGCTTGACCCAATTAAGCATTTCACCTGCACTGCCACTGCTGCGGAGCTTACTCTGTTGGCATGTATCCTGTACTAGCATTCCTTGCTGACAGACTTAATGCGGTCTGTTTGAGCAGGATTTAGTAATTTCCTAATTTGCAGCTGGCTCTGCGGGTTTATAATTAGCAGCAAATGCCAGATTAGTTACATGCCAGCAAAATTGAGTAAGCTCCTAAATATGTTTAATTCAAAATATATTTTTGAACTAAACACTTTATTATGATTGTGCAATGTAGTCAGGGGGCTAGTAAAAAGTAATCATAGTAAACAAAAACCAGTAAATAAGATATAGGCAATTTAAGTAAGAAAGGCAATTTTCGAGGCACCGCCATTTTTATATCTTTTTGAGGAATGTCCTAAGAAAATGTTTGTGCCAAAATAAGATGAATTTTCAAATGTAACAGAACGAAATTGATATCCATTTTTAGTTGTAAGAAATATTATTCATAGACATATTAGGCAGTTGGCTGCTTCTCCTAAATTCTTGAGAATGCATTGAATATTCAGAACGTTGGAAGCTAATTTTTATGAATTTATACCATGAAAAATTGGGCAAAATGTAAAAATTTCAACCCTTTTTAATGTTGTTGTACAGCAATAATCTGTTTGGTTTCATAATGGAAAGACTGTTGTTGTCTTTTCTATAACAGAAGTAAGTCCAAGAGAATCTTCTAAATTAATCGCAACTAATTTTTTTATATCTGAATTTAAAAACTATCAGTTTAATTATTTAAAAGATTTGAAAAAATAGCTTCTTAATATTTCCATGGTTCTGTTCATTTGCAAGACACACTCCAAAATATCGAACTGCTTGAACTGAGTAAGATAATCTCGCCAGTTTGCTAACTTATTTGTATTCTAGTAACTGCTGGCAATGCCCTTTATGTAAAAACATAAAAGTTTTTATAGCCGTCGTCCAGAGCCATAACTTTTTGCCATTGTCAAAGACAAGCCATTACTCAACAGCAGGACTGTCTCACTGGCAACTGCGCTTACTCAATTAAATTTAATGCCACAGTTGCGCCACAGCACTACACCTTTGCCGCATGCTGGTGCCTAGTTGCCACCTTCCCCCTTTCCCCATTCTGTTCGCGCACTAAAAACTGAAATGAAGTAAAACAAGCGGCAACGCAACTAATTACAGAAATAATTTGCCCAAACCAAACAGCAACAAAATGCGCTTAAGGCGTTTAGTGTTTCTCTTCTACCCGCCGCTCGTTTGTTGTTGCCTCCACTGAGTTGGGAATATTTTGCGCTTTTTGTTGTTGTGTTTTGTTTTGTTTTTGTAGAACAATGACAAAAAAAGTCACTCGGAAAGTTAAAGTCGGCAGGAAATATAACTGCACAAAAGGGACGCTGTAGTTTTTTTGTTGGTGCCAGCGTTGCCAACGGCATTTGTAAGCGTATGACGGCTGAGTGTGTGTGTGTGTTTGAGCAGCAGGCAAAAGTTCGCCCGCATGCCGAGAGGCACGAACTGTGTGTGAGTGTGTGTGTGATTGCGGCATTTATGCATTTTAAATGAGCCAGCTCAAGTGACCTACTTTGGCAACATGATGGCACTACAAATATGTTCATAACTGAAATTTGTTATGTTGCAACAGCAGTGGCAGCCACAACCACAACAACAAAACCAAAAACAACAAAAACAAAAACAAAAGGCAGCAGAAAAACAACGCCTGCAACTGAGTAGTAGGCAACTACTGGCAAGGATATGAGTGCAGTGTGAAAAAAATAACAACAAAAAGCAGTGACAACAAGATTGGTTGCTTGTCTGTTGCTGTTGTTGTTGTTGTTGTTCCGGCTGTTGCTGCTTTGGAACAAATCTCACGCATTCCGACGAAGTCATATCCTGCTGGGATTTCTCTTTGTCACTTCACATTCCTGTCGTTCTACTTTTTGCTTGTGTTATTGCTGTTGTTTTTGTTGTTGTTGCAAGGCTTTGCATATAAATTTTGCGCATGTTTTCTCAAGTTTTGCTTCTCTTCTTTATTTTTCCGCAAAAACATAAAGATTTCAATTATTTTTCACAACATTTCGGCTATAAGACGCCAAAGGAGCTTACACGCACACGCACACACTCACATGGTTTTCCAACATTTAACAGTGGCACCTGTCTGGCTGCTTGCCTGAAATTGCGCTCATTTCGCTGGCACTTCATCATTTCAGTGCCTCTGGCAGAAAATTCATAAAGTCACGCTTGTTGGTATTTTTTGATTGCGCGTAGTTGCCACTTTAAGCGCAGCAGTGCTGCCACACATTCGCATTGCTGCCGCCGCATCAAGACATGTCATTTTTGTTATTTATATTGACAATTTAAGGCGGCCATAAATAAGTGGCGCTGAAGCCGCACTAAAATAGGCGCACCAGCAAAAAGAATGACAGAGAAAACAGACAGAATTGTCAATAAATCAAATAAAATTGTTGAATTGTCGAAGTGACAGAAACTTGATGTGCGGTTAATGCAACGTGATATCGAAATGCTGAGGCATAATATAGATAAGTGCTTCTCAAAGCGCAACAGCAACACTCAAAGAGAAAGGTTAATCAGCGGCCCATTAGGCTGAGCGACATGATATTTGTTCATGAATTAAATATGCGTTTTGTGCATTGAAATCATTTAGGTAGGCTTTCCCAAATTATTCCTCCTTCAAATTTTTGTCTGCTTTTATACCCATATAAGCCTTTTTACGACCAAACCAAAATCTGCTACATCAAAATCAGCTGACAATTTATTATTGGGCAAGTGAATACTTATCGGCATTAGTAGCTTCCTAATACAGAGAATAGATCTCTTCGAATAGAATCAAAATCTTGTTCCTTGCGGCATCATCGAAATAAATACGGAAATTAGTGGCAGTTAAGATGAAAAACCTTTATAAAAAAATTAATATGATATCTTTTCTGTGCTTTGAGAATTTTTTTAGAATTAAGGAACACTTTTTTAATAATATTGAAATCCTTTTTGCCTGCTCAAAACCCTGCAATGATTTCGGTATATATATCCAAATTATTGCATACTTTGGGCAGCTTTCAATATCGCTTTGTTCGAATATTTCTATAGTTTCTTGAGTATTCTACTCACATTTTTGTGTGCAATGTTTTTCTTTGGCTGTAATTGATGTATGTTTGCCTGCAGCAACACACGCATACCAACATAAAAGAAGAAACCATGAGTAAGAGTACAATACTCGTAATAACAAATAGGAAAAACAAATAAATCAAAAGCTCGTAAATAAATCATTTGAATTTATTTTCATTTGCAGAGTTGAATTGCAATGGAAATGGAGACCGAATGAAAATGCTGACGAAATGAAGCACTCAAGATCAAAATACTCTGACTTTATGTGCGTGCCTGTGAGTGTGTGTAGGAGTGCGTGTATTGTGTGGTGTGCGTGCATAGCAACAGCACAAGTCAACTGCAGAGGCGACAGTGGGCAGGGGGACACGCAGAGAACAGGGCAACGGTTGACAGACAATGACAACGAAGCGCCCGCACAGGAGCTGCTGCCGTGATTGCTGCTGCCACAGCCACAGACTCTCTTGTCAGCCAATTGTGTTAACGAAGGGGGCTGCGGGTGTGGAGTGGCTGTATGTGTGCGGTCGCCGTTGTTGAATATTGAGTTACAAACGCAAACAGCCGCAACCTGCAACATTGGCTACTGTGGCGGAGCATAACAAACATTTCACGCTTTGACTTTGCCGGGCGGGGTATACACACACATATACACAAAGAAAAACCACGCACATATGCGCCAAAGTTTCGTATAAGAAAATGCGTTTGCAAGTTTATTTTGTTGTGTTCGTGTTTAAATGTAAAACAAATACAAGCTAGCAACAGGGCAAATAAACACACACACTCCAAACAGAGAGCACACTAACGCATACTAACACATGCATAAATCAGCGCGCGACAGCCAGCACACACTAACTCTATTGTGTACTTAATGGCTTTGACACATTTCGCATTCGAAGTTGTTGGCTTTTGCATGTGTGTGTGGGAATGCCTGAAGTGTATTTATTTATTCGCCTCATCATAGCATGTGTGTATATGATTTATGTATGTGTTTGTCTGAGCGATGTATTTATAAAAATAAAACGTGAGAAGAAGAATAAAAAATAGCTGCAGAATATTTGCTTACGTAAGCAGAGTGGGCAAGTGAGCGCAACCACGTTGAAGGAGCCTAATGTGGAAGACAAGGATTTCGGCTTTAGCATGTGTGGAGATATGATGTGTTAGCAGGTGTATCTCTAGATGGCAAAAGTTTCCAGCTATGTTCCGATTTTTCAATAGCCAGTTGTTATAGTTCAATAAAGATATACACCGTACTTATTCAAGGCAAGACTTTTGTATATAAAATCTAAAAATTCAATTAGCAAACTAAGCGAAACAAGTAAGGAAGTATCAGTTTCACCGACAGAGTAATACCCTACACCAAGTTCCCAAGTGGAGTGATAATCCACAGAAATTGTGGGTGCATTTAATTTACCGCCTACATAGTGGGCGGACCACGCCCATTTTTAGCTGACCACAATATATCCCTAATAGAACTATTTTTGCCAAATATTGATGCTCTGACAGGTGTACAACAGATGGGATCAGCATATTTATTTTACTGCCCCCATGGTGAGCGGACCACGCCCATTTCTGGAGAATTGAAAGATATTCCTACCAGGAACGAAGTTCCCAAATCTGGACGCTCTGGTGTATATATTATGGAAGTTAAGAGGATTTTTCGAATATCGCCTATATAGTGGGCGGACCACGCCCATTTTCTTGTATGACATCTTAAACCTATATATCAACTCGGGAACCGAATTTCATTCATTTATATTCGTAACTAGTCAATTGGAAGCCATTTTACCCGAAAAATTTTTCCGCCTATATAGTGCGCGCAGTCCGCCCATTTTTTCGTATGACATAGATGACCGACCCCTTAACTTGAATACCAAGTTTTATTCTTTTCAATGAGTAATTAGACAAATTACAGCAATTTGAACGCAAAAAAACCGAGGTAGTGGGACTTACAGGCCTATAATGGGCGTGTCTTTTGACCGAGTTGGCTAATCTCAGAACTTGAACTAAGTTAAGGTTCACTCTAACTGTGCACCAAATTTCGTCCAAATCGGACAACGCCTTCTTTCTATCCTGAGCGGACAGACAGACAGACGGACAGACGGACAACCGGAAATCAACACAGAAAGTGATTCTAAGCATTTCTATATACTTATGTCTATACCTTGGACGGCTCCTTTAATGCGTTACAATTTTGGCACAAAGTTATTATACCCTATTACCATAGGTGTAGGGTATAAAAAACATAGGAATTATTCAAAGAAATATGTTTCTCGTGCACATATTAATATTCTTTAATTGTTAAGCGTTACTTGCAAATAAATCTTTCAATGGAAAAAATTATAGAAACTTTTTAAAAATCCCAGCAATCTCTAGAAAGACGAACCAAATGTAGAGATCTAATCTGCCAGCCATCGTGCCCTGATAGGTCTATTATAACAATTCTCTATATCTAACAGATTCTCAGGGATTGTACTTTCTGTGATTGCAGCTATGTATATGTATTTTAGAAAGCTTTCTGTTAGACTATGCTAGTATATCATATAGATGAAATTTCAAAAATTCATAAACGGCTTTCCCGATGTAAGGCGACTGCTCTGAAAGGAGCAAAGAAGAGTAAGAGAGTTTTGCTCTAAGCAACAACAAAATTTAATGTTTCTTAAATTAAATTTAAACAAGTAAGGAAGCAATCAGTCGGGTTTCACCGACAGAGTAATACCCTACACCATGTTCCCAAGTAGGGTGATAATTCACTGAAATTGTGGGCGTATTTGATTTACAACCTACATAGTGGGTGGACCACGCCCATTTTTGGCAGACTACAAGATATACCTAATAGGACTATACATGCCAAATATTGATGCTCTGGCGAGTGTACAACAGATGTTATCGGCATATTTATTTTACTGCCCCCATGGTGGGCGGACCACGCCCATTTCTGGAGAATTAAAAGATATTCCTACCAGGAACGAAGTAACCAAATCTGGACTCTCTGGTGTATATATTATGGAAGTTAAGAAGATTTTTTGTTTATCGCCTATATAGTGGGCGGACCACGCCCATTTTCTTGCATGGCATCTAAGACCTATATATCAACTTGGGAACCGAATTTCATTCATTTATATTCGTAACTAGTCAATTGGGAACCATTTTACCGAAAAAATTTTGCCGGCTATATAGTGGGCGGATCACGCCCATTTTTTCCTGAGATATAGAAGACCTACCTCTTAACTTGAATACCAAGTGTTAATCTTTTCCATGAGTAATTACACAAATTATAGCCATTTTACCGAAAAAAATCCGAGGTAGTGGGACTTACAGACCCGTTGTGGGCGTGTCCTTCGGGTAATTTGAATAATTTTAACACTTTACCTAACCCGAGGTTCACTGTAACTGTATACCAAATTTGGTCCAAATCGAACAACTCCTTCTTTCTTTTTATTGCATACACGCAGACAGACAGACAGACAGACAGACAGACAGACAGACAGACAGACAGACGGACAGACGGACAACCGGAAATGAAAAGAGAAAGAGTTTCTGATCATTTCTATATACTTATGTCTATACCTAGGAAGGCTCCTTTAATGCGTTACAATTTTGGCACAAAGTTATTATACCCTATTACCATAGGTGTAGGGTATAAAAATGAAAATATTGATTTGTATCCATACTATTTATTGCTCGCGTATATATGCTCCGTTTCTGATGTTTCATTCTGAAGTACAATCAAATTAGAAATATTTTCTTAATATGAGCAATTTTAATAGAATAAAATAGCATACATTTTCCGAACAAATGTCAATTTAAAGCATTCCACCTTATTGTGGCACATGACCCTAGCATTAATTCATATGTTTTCCGTACCCCACCCGCTGCTCATCATAAATGCCAATAATTGCTGACATTGATGCGAAGTATTTGTGAGGCTGAAACTTTAAATGAGTTTTTATTGACATAAATTCAGCTGATACGCTACACACATGCACGCAAATACACACACACACGCACACATATGCATACAGATTACATAGGAATTTGCCGGAGCCTAACATTTGATGCTGAACGTTATATTTTTTTGCAGCGCTGGGGCCATCTGCCCCCCTCCACACAATCACAGACATTCATGCAGACACAAAACATAGCTAGGGACACATACACGTGTCTGTATGTGTGCTGGCAACAATTGATTGATGACAGTTCAACAATTACCAAAGCAATTTACAAGCATTAAAAAACTTTGCCAGCAAAAACAACGGAGAAGGCCAAAACGTTGGCAATATTATTTTAAGCGCAAAATGCAGCTAAAAATAATTGCGTGCGTGAAAAAAATACGCTGAAAGTTATGTGAAGGTTCGGAAGCGCTCTCTGCAGGGAAAAAAAGGACAACGCGTCAACAGGGAAAATTGTTTTTCGTTTTATATGAAAAGTTTTTGCTCACATGCAGGCTTGTCGCTTGCTGCTTGGAGGCTGGCTGTCATGACAAGCGCGCCGGGGGCATACATTTTGTAAGCGTTGCTGTAGTTGTTGTTGTTGTTGGTGGGGGGCGAAAAAATTGTTGTTGAGCAGTTTTTGTGAAATTTATGCGTGGCGTGCGCTTATGAATTTCAAATGTTCGTTTTTCATTGTTTTGCTTTGCGCGTTTCACCCCCGCGGTTGTGCGCGACCCAGCGCAGTGCCTCTGACTGTAAGTGACTTGTTTGCAGGCGCACACACACACACACACATACACACTTCCGTACACTCAGACACTGTTTATGGCATTGCCTGCCTTTACGCATATTACCAACAAGCTTCCCCCCGCCACTCGCCCAAACAACTTCTTTGCTTTATCAATTTGCCACCAAGAGCACTTTTGCAGTCGTCCTCTCTCTAATCCTTGCGCAGCGCAAAACTTTTTGGCTTTGTACTTTCTTTTCCGCTACCCGCCCGCTTTCCGCCTACGCACATAAATACGCTTAAATTGGCGACACTTGAGCACTGCCTTGTGATACTCGCTGCACATGAGTATGCCAGTACGCCTATATATGCCAGCTATATAAGCCGATTTGGTTTTGCCAGCGTGAATGTCGGGTGTGGGTAGCTTTGCTCCTGTCTTGCTTTTGACTTACCAAAGAGCAGACAAAGTTTTTCTGAAACATTTCCTTTTATGTTTATAGTTATGGGAATTATGTACGTTGCATGAGAGAGTGTGTGTGTGTTGTGTGTGCCTTGCGTGTGTGTGTGTATGACTGCTTATATCTTATTTTCGATAAGTTCTGTTTTAGTTTCACTTTTAACGCCTACTAAAAACGTTTTGCTACCAATGAAATCGCAAAGTATCAACGCATAAACGGCTCCGAGGTCTTCCCTGTGCACTGTTCATGGTCTTTCCGGTATATCATGCGCCATAATCATAAACAAAACTAAGTATTTTGCCTACATTGGCATTGATTATTTGCAACATAAATAACAGTGAAGTTACATTTCCAATGGATGAAGTGAGCTGGTTAATACTATTAGATTTTGCCTTGAGCATAGACGAAGGGCATGAGGAAGCTATGTTGCTGACAATTTCATTGTAGATTTTTTGAGGAAAGTCAAAGTTTGGCTAGCTGTTATACAAACGAAATTGTTTTCTCTTAACTGTTTCAAACTGTCATATACATATTACAAAAAAATTCTTAATTTTTATAAGCTTTATATTAGGTTCACATCCGGTATGTATGTCGTCAAATCTAGTAATCAATTTTTCACCCACTTCCCGACTACTTAGAGATCTGAAACTTTGCATACATGCCTAATCTAGAGCCCAATACATGAATCAATAAATTTTATGGGCGTAGGATAAGGGGCGTGGCACTTTTTTATAAACTCCAGATTTGTGTATAACTTAAGAACTACACATCACACATCAATGAAACTCGGTAGGAACTTACTACATATCCCTATCCTTCTACTGAGAAAATAAGGGGAGCACTGGATAAGGGGGCGTGGCACCCCCCATACAAACAAAATTTTTGATCTCGATTAGCTTTGGAACTAAATGTCGTGCAGCATTGAAATTTCGTATGCAGTCGCCTCTTGGATGTGTTGTCCCACTGGTAAAATTTTATGGGCGTAGGATGAAAGGGCGTGGCACCCCCCATACAAACAAAATTTTTGATCTCGATTAGCTTTGGAACTAAAGGTCGTGCAGCATTGAAATTTCGTATGCAGTCGCCTCTTGGATGTGTTGTCCCACTGGTAAAATTTTATGGGCGTAGGATGAGGGGGCGTGGCACCCCCCATACAAACAAAATTTTTGATCTCGATTAGCTTTGGAACTAAAGGTCGTGCAGCATTGAAATTTCGTATGCAGTCGCCTCTTGGATGTGTTGTCCCACTGGTAAAATTTTATGGGCGTAGGATGAGGGGGCGTGGCACCCTCCATACAAACAAAATTTTTGATCTCGATTAGCTTTGGAACTAAAGGTCGTGCAGTATTGAAATTTCGTATGCAGTCGCCTCTTGGATGTGTTGTCCCACTGGTAAAATTTTATGGGCGTAGGATAAGGGGGCGTGGCACCCCCCATACAAACAAAATTTTTGATCTCGATTAGCTTTGGAACTAAAGGTCGTGCAGCATTGAAATTTCGTATGCAGTCGCCTCTTGGATGTGTCGTCCCACTGGTAAAATTTTATGGGCGTAGGATAAGGGGCGTGTGTATAACTTTAGAACTACAAATCACACATCAATGAAACTCGGTAGGAACTTACTACATATCCATATCCTTCTACTGAGAAAATAAGGCGGGCACTGGATAAGGGGGCGTGGCACCGCCCATACAAACAAAATCGTTTATATAGAATAGCTTTGGAACTAAAGGTCGTGCAGCATTGAAATTTCGTATGCAGTCGCCTCTTGGATGTGTCGTTCCACTGGAAAAATTTATGGGCGTAGGACAAGGGGCGTGGCACTTTTCAAGCAACTACACACTTGGGCTTCAGTTTATAATTATAGGTACACCACACATCAATGAAAAACGATAGGAACTTACTTGCCGCGCCCTGCTGGCAAAATAGCAACAACTCACCGCGTCACAAATATGCCACGAATATTAGGGTCGATCACAGCCGTATTATTTGTTAAATTGAGGATATGACGATAGGAGACACTGTGAATACCCTAAATATTGTGTACTGCTCTGCAAGTTTTAAATTCTTTTTGTGAAAAATTTCAGAGCTCTAAAATTGAATTTATGGAAGACTAAAAAGTAGAAAATAAAATTATATAAAAAAAAACTTTTTAAAAATAAGCTTTAATTTATTTAATGTACTAAAAAGTAGAAAATAAATGGTTTTTAAGTCACCTGTATCTTACTATCAATAAAAGCTTGTGCGCTCAATATCCATATTCAAAATATCTTTCATTACTAGAATCTATTTGCAAAAAATTATTTAAATAAAATATTGTGGTAACTGTTTGACAAATATTGAACACATGAGCGCCCCAAGCTTTTATGGATAGTAAGATACAGGTGACTTAAAAACCATTTATTTTCTACTTTTTAGTACATTAAATAAATTAAAGCTTATTTTTAAAAAGTTTTTTTTTATATAATTTTATTTAATATATTTCTAAAGTATCAAAATTTAGGTATTTCTATTCTGTGTTGTGAATGGGATATAATTTTCCAGCACCGAAGAAACACCAGTAAGAATTTCATTTAACAATAACGCCATGGCCTTGATTTCGCATTTTATACATTCTATGGGCAAACCTTAAAATTTATTGTGTATAAAAATTTTAGACATATTATTGTTTTGTTTGTGCATCGAATTTTTAATATTTGCCGAAAAGTTTTTTCTCTGAAATTGCACAATTCATTTTACTGACTAAATAAAAGTCAACTATGTCCAAAAAACATTTTTTTCTTTCCACTCCTTCAGGTTCTTCAGCAATTTTCAACACTTTTTGATTGTTACAAAAACACTTGAGAATTTTCAAGTTCACATCTGAAATCTCAATCAGCTTTATGTTGATATAAATTCAACACTTGTGTAAATATTTCATGCAATTTTATACGCTTTTTAGTGCGATAAATCATCTACAAGTTGATATGGAGAATAAAAATCACATTTTTAATAAGGGACATTTACGCAGACAAAAGAGCGCATTATCATAAATTTGTATTAACGTTTCGAGTGGTCAAGAAGAAATCGAAATGGCAAAAGAAAACGCCAACGGCACATAAGCAGAGCAAGATTATGAAAGGGACCGGCATTGTAGCTCAGCAAAGAGTGAAGCAGAATCAAAGTATGAGCGATAGCGGTAAGTTGGTAATAAAAAAAGTAGCGTAGTTATTTGCTACATTGTGAAAAGGAAACTGCAATTTTTAGTATAGCGGCAGCAATAAAAGAGTTACTTAAATCATTTTATGAGATCGGTGGGAGGACGAGCAATAAATGTGAAGAGATAAGCAAAATGACTGCCATGCGCAAATATGAGCAGGTTTGAAGTGCTGAAAGGGTGGAGAAGGAAACTCAAGTGCCTCATTATTAGTTTGTCCAAGTGCAAGAAAGGCAAATATGAAAATCTGTAGTGGAAAAAGACGAAGAAGTGGCTGCAGGGCACCAACATGCTGTGAAGCTATTGAGTTTTTTTCATTCGTTTCCTCAATCAAGCAGAAGCAGCTGCTGTTTAACTTGTTTTAATTGTACATTTTTGTTAATTATCTAATGCCATAGCAATAAAAGACACTCATACGCACTGAAGCACGAACTTATACAGCAACACATGAGCACTTCGCCAGCATATCAATACATATGCTAAAAATCGTATTGTTTTAAATATTTTCAAATGTTTGTTTATAATTTAGATATTATTTCAATGCCAAAATCATAAGTATTGTAATGAAACGGTTTTTCATAAGCTCTTAATAAAGCTGTTTTACAATTTTTAAGATTTTAAATCTTCAGCATAAATATGATGTAATATTTTCAGTCTAAGTTTCAGTTATTTTATTAGAATTTGTGTTTCATTTACGCAACTTCGAAAATGTGAAATAAAATAAACTTTTTTGAATACGTGTCAGTTTCTGATGCCAAAATCTAAAGTCCTTTGGAACTCCTGCGCAACTCAATTCAATACCTAATGTCTCTTCCTTTCAATATTTTACATTATCAGAAATAGTATTTCCATTAAAAATTGCTTGTTGGGTTGTCAAATGCCAGCATAAGACTCACACAAACACAATGCTCTTGACAATAGAATAGAAAATCGCACATTTGACCTGGTTTTTGTGTTGTAGTTCAACCACTTTTCGTATTATGGCAATCCTTCGTACGCTCTGCCATATCCCACTTTCAAATTAAAAAATAATGATGTACGTCATGCCACGCTACGTAACGTAACGTAATGCAATCCAATTCAATGGAAGCTAATGCGATGCGTGGCAATGCAATGTTATGTGATGCCACGTAAGCCGCACTTACACACACGTATTCACACTCACATCAGCCATACAGCGTAAAAGAGAGCGGGCGAGTGGAAAGTAAGGGTGCAAGCAATGACGTCAGTATTAGTATTAGTATTTCACACACAAGCAGATTTTTCTGTTACACAAGAACACGCGCAAAATCACACGCACACACACACATGCCTTGCATATTGGAATGCATGAGGACACACAACCACATGCGCAGATAGAAGTGCCACAAAGCGCACAGGGATGCAGCATTCAAGTGCACATTCGTCCTTGTGAAGTGCTAACGCGGACACAGACTCACATTGGCTTACACATGCATACATACGTACAGAAGAATGGTTATATGCAGGTTGTTGAAATTGTGAAAAAAGCAACAACAACAGCACGAAACTTTATATGTTGCAAGTTTTACGCGGAAGTGTTGCATGATGCGCTGAGCTGCTCTTCTGTGGCAGTCTCATGTGTGGCATTACGTAGCAGCGGCAACAGCAGCGCTGAAGTGTAATTCCCCCAAAGGAGAGCTATTGTTGTCATTGTAGTTGTTGTTGGAGGGAGGAGGAACAAAGCGCGCAACAGAATGCAGCAAGGAACAGAGCGGAAGGAAGAAATGCTACAAATGAAATTTGCCAGCGTAATTAAATTCATAAGGATTAATTTGCACGCAAGCGACCCGCCGCTTGTGTCATCAGCTGGAATAAGCTTGGAAGATTTTTAGTGGCACTCTAAACTGCAATTTGATATGGCAGAAAAACTTTGCATGGTAGGGAAGTGCCTTTGTATGATGAGCTTGAAAAAGGCATTAAAACTGCCAGCAAGAAAGTTGGTAAGGCTTTGTGGCCATAAAGCGTGTGCTTGGCCAGCGCTGCAGCAAACCGAACTAATGCGCATTTAATTTAAAGAGCCAGCGGACGAAGCAAGCAGTGCGTGAAGTAGAGTGAGAGCGAGTAATAATATGTGTGAGCACTGGGGGCAGCAACAATGGAAAATAGCAGAGACTTAATTAAAAGCGTTTAAGAGTAGAAACAGCAAGCGCCGTTGGCATTTTGAATGTGTGTGTGTGCTGGTGTGTGCATAGAAAAAAGCTTTGCATACGTAAAAAAAATATAAAAAATAATATGAGAAATCTCAGCAATGAAATGTGACATTTAAATGGCCGTAAGAGAAAAACTTTTCAAAAGCTAGTTTTATAGATTGGGAGCAAGTTTAGAGAAATGCATAAAATATGAACATTAACATTCACTTTAGAATATATCCTAAGACAGTTAAAAATGTTTAATGATTAAAGTTAAATGGCGCACTTTCCAGGCTTAAGGCATAGGCTCAACTGCTCAGCTTCATCTCATAAAAGTCAAATTTATTTAAAGTGTTCTCTGAGCGGCGCTGAAATTTTTTGCTACAGAATTAGCAGAGACCTTTAGCAAGTGCTCAAAGAAGAGTTCCACTTACATGTGGAATTCGATACAGAACTAGAAGAGTCCTTGAACAAGTGCTGAAAGAATAGTTCAACTTACTACTAGATTTGGCTACAGAAATAGACGAGTCCTTGCGCAAGCTATTAAAAACTTGAGCAACTAACTAGCAGATTTGGCTAGGGGGAAGAGGTGAAACCTTGAGCAAGTGTTCAGAAAAAAGGCGATTTACAAGTTAATTTACATTGACATGCCCATTTCAGCGACTGACGTGTCGAATGAATATTTGATTTTCAGTTTTTTTTATTAATTTGTTTATTTATTTGTATCAATTCGCTGCTATACATTGAAATTATTCAAACAGTTCAGATGAAGCAACTTCATTGACATGTTTGCGATTGTGATTCTGTGTTTGTGTGAATGCAACAAGCTGTGTGTTTGTATGCTCTGCACTGTAAATGCATAATTAATGGCTCACGTCCTTGTGTTGGTAATTGTCACTGAGTAATTTGCAACTAATTGATGTTTTAATGCAGTGCACGCTGCAATGACAGTAGCTTTGTAAATTTCACAAAAGAATTAATTTAGCGCTTGTTTGTTAGTATTGCATTACATGTTGTTGTTATTGTGTTGTTAGCATGTCATACAGATGAATTTAATTAAAACGGCTTAATTGTTTGCCAACATTTTTCGAAACAAGTCAAACGCAAGTGTCATCAATGCCAATGCATGTAAATACACAGCTGTCAATGTGTTAGTGTGGGGATAAACATTTTAATTTTAGTGTGCAAGAATTTGAGCAAAATTATAACTAACTTTTTTAAGGAACTAACAAGCATTTTGGAGCAAAAACGAAAGCAATGACCTCCAGAACAAACACCTAAATGCATCCAATATTAATTATTAATTAGTAAAATTAGACTTACAATACGCATGTGTATATGTTAATTGAAAGAAAACATACGAAAGGCCTGCAAGGCTGCCATTTTAATTAGCCACAACACACACACAGGCCCAAAGTCATTAACTTCACACACACACATACGTACTTCAGCCACACGCACCGAGAGACAGAGGCTGAAAAATAAAATCATATAAAATCATATCCCTTGAGGTCAACATGCAGCCGTTACACACACACACACGCACACGCACACACATGCTCATATGCGTAATTAATTAAGGCATTTGCTGTGCGTCGTTATGTTGTCGCTTAAATTAGTAGTGCATTTAATGTGGCTCTGGTGTAGCGCCTCTTCAGTGCCAAGTTTCAGCGGGAAATATTTTTTATAGTATATTTAGCAAAAGTAGTTTTGCTGCTCTAACATTTTTAATGAGGTAATTAAAAGCACATTAAAAACATGTACCGACAAACACATACATACATGCATGCGTATATAGATATGCTTGTTCAAGCTCATACAACAACTACACTACTACTACTACTACAAACGACATATGAACAATGCGAAATTTTGAGCCCTCATACGCAGAATTTGCCCCTGACTAAACGTTCAGGATAATTGCAAAAGTTATACATTTAAAAACTTTTGCTGCGTTTGACGAACCCTTTTACAAAATAATGGCATTTCGGAATGTCTGAAGTGCTGCCACTTAAATATGCTTGACCTCAGCTCAGATGCAAAATTTTCTTAAATTTCTGTCATCAAATTTTGTTAAAAGAACAACAATGTAAATGCAATTTATTGCTAATGCGATTCCTGAATTCTTCGTTGGCTCTTATTAATTTAAGTTGAGCTGCATAAACACAATTAGCATCTAAAATTAATGAAATAAAAACTGCTGCATTTACTGGAACATAACAACAACAACATGCTTGGATATTCCCCCATTGCCAAAAATGAAGGGGTTCTAAGGCAAACTAGTTGCTGGTTGTTGTTGCTAAAACTTCATGTTCTCTTCCCCATATAACGCTATTCTGCTGGCTGTCTGTATGTATGAGTGTCTGTCTATATATATGTGTGTGTGCGTGCGTACCTACACTTGCAGGTTGCAACTTCAGCATAGCATAAAATGCTTATATAACTAACTACAACTTGCAGCATCCAATCAACCAAATTGGCCAGCTCGGCTTCGTGCCGGCTGCCGGCTTCAGGCTGCCTTCAAGCATTCTCTTGCTTTGCGCTAAAAGCTGCGAAAGAGTGCGCGTTAATCTCAGTAATTAGCTCTTAAGCTAATTTCCTCTTGGCGTTGAATAATTTTCTTTTGTTTAGCATGCCTTTTGCTTTCTGCGTTTGTGTGTGTGTGTATTGTGTGTATTGTGTGTGTGTGAATGCCGCTTATTCATTGCTTTCACTCTTCAATATTGTTTGCGTTTTTGTTCTTTACTTCGGCTTCGCTTCGAAGCGGATGCTCATAATGAATGGGTTTATTTTTAAAGCAATTATTTTTGCGAAGCTTTGGAAATATGCTAGCTTAGATAGCTAAAAATATTTTATAATTGTCTAACGATAAGTGGCCTACATAAATATGTGCTATTTGAGAACGAATTTCGCCAAAAAAATTTCATAAACTTCAACAGAAATTTTGGTTGATTTTCTGTTTTACTACTAAAACTTTTGAACATATTTTTCTTCTTAACAAGTTAGTGACCTTTTTGCCTTCCTTCACATTTATATATGTCTATTTTTTTAGAAAACAAAAATCAGCATCCTGGCAGCGATTAAGACTAAATTTTATAAATTGTCTACGATTTTATGGTTTGATTGCTTATATAAAAGTTTTAAAGCATCGACTTGAACCTTAATCGACTTATTTAAAAAAAGCTACATTCATTTAAATAATTTTTTGAATTAAATTTTTTAGCATTTCATCATCTCTCTTTTTGTCAAATTTAGCATACAATTTAAATAATGCACTGAAAAAGTTGATATTGAATGAACAAAATTGAACATGCCTTTTTTGAGCTCTATTTTTCTAGTTTATTGGCACAAATACGCCAGCAGATATTCATTCTGCAATCATTCCAACAACGAAATTGCCAACAAATATGGCTTCATTTCGTGTGTGTGTAAATAGCAATAAACATGACAGTTTACTGAATTTTTCATTACATAACTTCTGTTTGAGAAAAGCGAAGCGACAACTTTTTCTCGCTGACAGTTTGACACATATACATACATACAAAAAACTCGAACGTTATAAATTGGCGATCAAGCAGACAACAAATAAAAAATTGCGCTGAAGTTGAAGTAAACTTTCTAGGCAAAAGTGAAAATACGCAATGTTTTGTGTAACAATTTGAAAATGATGCGAAGAAAGTGCGAAAGAAAAGAAAAGCACTCCCAGGGGAGGTGCACTAAAAAGCAACACCAACAACAATAACAATAAGAAAAGCAAATAGTGGCAGAGAAAAGTTGCACAAGTTGCCAGCAACTGTAGATCTTTGCAGGCGGCGGAAGAAGAGCAAGGGGAAAGAAAGGGAAGAATTGATATCGAGCAAACATAAGTGCAAAACCTGAAAAGTTTTCTTTGCGCTAGATTTATAAGCAACTCTCAAAAAGACAAATGCCAAGCAGCAGCAGCAAAATGTGCAAAATTGTGGAAAATTGGGTCAAGCGGAAAAGCGCCAACAGCAGCAAAATACGTGGAAATTTGCGTCCAAGTGACCTTTCACAGAAAGGGGTAAAGGGTAGCAGCGTATCATTAAATACCAGCAGAAAATGACAGAATGCAACGCTGAAGGCAAGGCGTCACCCAGCTGAGCACACAATATAATCAGGATCTCGCTGCTGGAACCAGTTAACCCAACTACTTCGGCACGTAAAACTGCACTTCCTTTTCCACTTCCCTGCATGGTGGGGGGGGGGGTGCCATCGCGTTACACTCCACTGAACGTGCAGCTCATTAACATTAGTCCGTTAGCCCAACTTCTGCTGTAGTATAAACAAGCGACAAAGCAGAAAGAGAAGGGGCCTTTAACTTAAACTGGCAGCATGAAAAGTGCTGCCAACGTGACGTGGTTTATCACGGACTCAACGTGCCACACGTTCTCATCCCTCCCATGCAGTGGAAGCATTTTAGCGGCTCCGTCTTAAGGGACAATTTATTTCGTTTTCACGCTTGCTTTGCACGCTTTAAGCTGGCTTCTGTCCATGGCTGCGTGCTTGTGTCTGTGTGCCTGTGTGTGTGCTTTGCAACTTGATTTGTATGCGAGCATATTTTGCCTGTCCTTTTTTTTAGCTTTTTCTACAATGTTTTGCTCATTTCCCTTTGCCTGCCTAAGAAGTAGCTGCCACTTGTCTAGTCTCGTTCATCTTCTCTTGCTTATCGGCAGAGTTTGGATTGTCTACTTTTACGCTTAAACTGATATACACTTAGCAGACAATTTTGTTTGTATGCTCGTGTATGCCTAAATCGGGTGAAGCTGCCGGCTGCTACTTTGGTAGTGGTTCGACTGTTTGCTTGCATTTATTGCTTCCCGAACAAGCACACAATATCCTTTATAAACACTTCAAGTAAGTGAAAGAAAACAAAACTTGTTTTCATTGAAAATTCGCAGACTTTACACTGAAATTCATACACGATTTTGAAATTGGTGTAAAAGCTCTTTGCCGGCTCTTTTTGAAAGTTTTAAAACATAAATCCTTCAACATCAAGAGTCTTTCATGATTGAATTACTACAGCAAATTTTTCAAATTTATAAGCAAAAACCTTTTATTAGATGAGAAAGCGGATTAAAAATGGTTTCCAGGTAACGGCTGCATATGCCATTAAAGAACGAACGAGAGAAATATTTACACATTTTAATGAAAATGATTCGGATCAGCCTGAAACTAAACGGAAAACATACACATGCAACGTTCTACGGCAATGGAAGTTAACATCGATATCATGAACTTAAGCCTCTTATAAGTTCATGAAAAGTTAGCATTAAAGCAGCATTTTTAATGCGATAACATGTAAGTTTTGCGAAGAGAAGTATACTTTAAAGTAGATTACCAATTTAAGTTTAAGATAGTTTATAACTTTGTAAGCTCATGTAATGGCTATAACTTTTTGAAAAGTTTGTTGATGCTACTAAAACTAACTACCAAAGAAATTATGTACATATACAGTTCCGATGTTCAAAGTAACATAATATGCTCAAAACCATTTTGATATTCATGCGAACAATTTTGAAACTCTTTGAATTACTTCAAGTTGAATTTTGTCAAATTTGAATTTTGAAAGCATTGAAAAAATTGAAGTCAAATAGCAGTAGAAAGTGCATGCAATTGGAAGTAGTCAGACAGCAAACAAGCTCCAATCTAATATATTCGAGTATTCACTGGAGCAATCATACAAGAGAGAATAATTCCTTGCCATTAAATTGCAAAAAGGTTGCTTAATTCTAAAATAAAAATGCTTCCTTTAGTACAATTGAATGTAGCTAAGGGAAAAGCACAAAAACCATCCTTCGTTATGCCGGCAGAGAACAGCACAAATTATTAATTGATTTATAGATTGATTTAATAATATTAGAATTAATTCTAACATAATTATATAGAAAAGCACTAACTGCAGAGGTTATCAGCACAAATTAATTTATGGCATTGCCAAATATGATGAATCACCAAATAAGCACGCAATCAGACAATTTATTATAATCAACTCTGTTATTGCTGCTGTTTTATTTTTCTTGTTGTTGTTGTTGTTGTTGTTGTTATAGCTACTCTCTTATCATGACAACGACAAATGTGACAAATATGACAAATATGCTTGCTAATAATGTTGATTGTAACTGCTCGACCTTGCCGACCTCGCCGACCCTGTGAGATGCTCTTGCTGTGGGTGTTGGATGCGTTCCAGCTTGACATAAAGTGGCTGGCAACAGTTACGATTAATTAATACGCACTAATTATAAATAATTGGCTCTGAGTAGGCTCATTAATAGACATTTATGTGATAGGCTGCTGAAATGGGCGTGAGTGAGCGTGAGCAGTGAATCTTGAAACGTTGACGAGCTATAAAAGTTTTTCTGTGCACTTTCTATCTACTCGAATCTATCTAGAACTATCATTATGCTTGTATGAGAGTAAGTGAGTGTGTGTGTGTGTTTATGCTGCGTACTGTGGCATAAATCAACTTCCTACGCGCGCATGCAACTCTGTGCTGCCAGTGATAAAGTGTTGCAAAATGTCACAAATCTCAGCACACGTGCAGCGAGTTAAGCCAAGAAACTCTTCCAGCAGCGCTAGACGAGAGCCAAGCTAGACTAGGACCAGGCTAGGCGTGGCAAGTCGCAATGGAGCGAGCAGACATCAATATAAATGACATATTAATGTGGCAGCTGCAGCCAGCGTGGCAGCAGTCAACTTGGCACGCAGCGCAGCGCGTAGCATAAGCCGGAAAAACATGAAAACGGTTTCAGACAAAATTGATTGATTTTCATGCAAGCCGCGACTGCTGCTGCTGCTGCTGCTGGGTTAAATGCAGTTGTGTGCGTTGGCCATGCTCGTTTGGGCGGAACTTTTGCGGTAAATTGAGATTAATAACTTTTGGTAAAAATGCTGTGAGTGTGTGCGTTTGTGTCCGTATATGTTTGGATGAGCATTAACTGAAAGCACAAACTTTTGTTGGTTGTTGTTGTTGTGGCTTTTGTTCAAACAGTGCTGCTATTCCGGCGAAAGTCACAAAAATTGCAATTCAATATTTCATTAAAGTTGAACTGATTGCTAACTAAAAAGTTCAAAGTTCAAATTTTAGTGGCCATCAATTGGCCATTGAATTGAATTGAATAATTTTTATAAAATATTTTAAAAACCTTTTCTTCTCAATATTTAAGACGAAATGCGAGTAATATTATAATCCTTTAAGCAACAATTCGTTAGTGCCTTGTATGCAATTTTTTTAATTTAGATATGAACACTTGAAGTTAATTAGACTTAGTGGCACGCTTGTTTTGTTTTTATTGAAAGCTGTTTTTTAACATTTCTTTTGTTCACTTTGAATTTTTTATGAATTTTTATGCATTTAGCACATTTTTAAAAACTTGGTTTTTGTAGAATTTTTTGCAGCCCGACAGCCGCACTGACACAACATTACAAATCCTTTGCACTCTTCCTTGCACTTCACTGCGCTTACAACAATTTCGAGCGGTTTTGTTGCGCGACGCGCGTTTTACCCACGAGTATTCATATCGTACTGATGCTTGGCGTTATTCCCAACTCAGCGAGGATGCTGCAGATATGATAACAAACAGTTGAGCAGCAGCGGCAGTGGCGTGAAGCCTTGCTCATTGACATTTTTTGGCATCTCTTAAATTTCATATCATTCATTGGCGGCTGTTGAGGATGCTGTGCAGACATTTCAGCGCAAGTATTGCGCTCTGCTGTTGTAGCGAATGACAGCTCCTTGAGTGTGCTCCAACTATTGCCAGTTTGCAGAGTAAGAGATTTGGTCTGCAAGTTCTGCAAAGAGGTGCAGATTCTAAGGCAGGTAACTATTGTAAAGCTGCTTCTGTTCTCATGCCAATTAACATACAATAACTGTTAACAAATGTTAACGTAACATTTCTGCAATGCCAAGAGTCGAAAAGCCAACCAAAGAGAGCGCAAGAAAAGTTAAAGAGATCACAAAATCAACAAGTATTTTCTTTATGATGTGCTTCAAAGGAAAGTACACATTTGACAAAGCCAACTGTATTAGAAGGAAAGCAAGTAATACATATTAGTAAATGCCAGCAGTTAAAAAATATGGCTTAAGTTGTTTGTATGCCTCTTCGTCTTCCAATTCAACTATTACCTATATTTCCATAAGTGCTTTGAATATGTTTACTAAAATCATGTTTAAGAATCTCCATCGGATATTGTATTTCCACTTATGGCTAAAACGTTGCAGGCACGTTAAGCCAATGAGTATGCAAAACTCTCTTAAATGTAAATTTCGTTCACTTGCTTGCAGCTGTTAAAATTTTGGGCTACTCTTGAAACCCGTTTGCTTCGTTGCAATGCTCTTAATTTAATGCTACGCTCAGTTTTTGCAGGCGCCTGTAAGTATGCAGCAAAAATAGGCAGCCACACTCTCTTTCGGTTTCTTACATGTTCGCTCTCTCATTTCTAAAATATATGCTCTTTATTTTGCAGAGCTTGCTGCTACAGAAACGCATAAATGTGGGTCATTCATATGCGGGTGTGTGCGTATTTGTGCGTGTTTTTTGTCCTCGCACATACAATAAAAGCAATTAAAATTTGTTTTGTTTGCTTGAAGAGTGGACAAAGAAGCCACATAAACTTATAAGAATTAAGAATAATAACAAGAACAAGAGCAAGAACAAGAGCCCCTTGTCAAAAGAACGTGTGAATTGAGAACAACTTCAGCAAAGTTAAGCGATTAATGAGTACGCTGAGGTTGTTCAATTTATGCCTCCGCGCTTCAGTGTGACATGCATCACAAGCAGAGGGGCATGCACGCTAACGAAAATAACTGGCAATTATGCAAGATTTTTTCTCGCAAGCATGACAGAATTTGGTTCAATTACAGCAAAATTTATTGAGGTTAACTTGTAGTTACAAGACGACAGTCTCAATTTGATCAAAACCAAGTCCATCATTTAGGCGTTTCTTGGCAGAATTAAGCTAATGAAGCAATTCATTGGACGGCGCGAATTTTCGCAGTTCTCCAATTTGTCCCAGACAAATTACCTGGAAGTCGACGTTTCAGCCCAACATTAAAATGTCCACTATTCAGATTTTGAAACTAGGTTTGAAGCTGTTTCGACTATGGTAATACAATGGCTGATGATCAATCTATATAGTCACGAAGAAGAAAGGGATGTCGTATTACAAGAGGAATCAATGGGAATAAACACTAACTTCACTTAAGAGTTCTGATATATTCCCTAGTAAAATTTTCAATAATACCATTATTTTATTGGTGTTAAAAGCATCGCATTTTATATTATTTAACTATGTCGCTTGTTTGAGCAACAAAGGCACAATGAATTTTTTGGAACTTTCAGAGACTGCCTAAAAGCACGGTATGCTCTGCTGCAGTTGCTCGCTGGCAGCGGCTTTACAGCAATTTTTCTTCTTTTTTGTATTTTCACGCCATTGCAGATTCAAAGTAACAGCTGCAATATTGGCTACTGTTGCACATGCATAAATACACATGCACACTTATAAAATGGCACGCACTTTTAATAAAAGTAAAAAATTTCAGCGCAATAAAAGCGCTGCTCAATTTGCGCCATTTTAATTTCTGGCTATGCAATTTTTTAGCACTTTTACTTTATTTTCTCTTTGTTTTGTGAGTGCTTTTTGCCTTTTGCCTTTTTCTTTTATGCAATAAAATTGCCTTTGTTCATGCGCCTCTGACAATGTGAAAACAATTTGGTGAAGTAAAGAGATGAGAGGGAGGGGGAGGCATTCAATTAAATCAGTTTTTCGGCGGCAGATGTAAGTGTCTTTGATTTTGAATGTACATATATTCGCTTTTATTAACTTGAACTCATTGCTTTAAAAAAAAAGTTTGCAAAATTTGTTTTTATAAAATGTTGACAGTTGCATGTCATTTGAAAATTTGGTGGCAAGCATACAATTTGCTAGACTCAAGATATTTCCTGCAATCTAACAGCAATCTAGTATCAGACACACACGCACACACATATAGAGATGAAGTGGCATGCAAACATTCGCAGCCGCAAAAGCACTTTCCGCTTGCCAGTTGCCACAAGCTACATGCCACTTCCGCCAACAGCAACGCCACCGTCATTTACCATGCCAACATGAAAACAACAACAATAACATCTTACTCAGGCATTGCGAGCGCCTCAGCCACAGCAAAAGATTTACGCTTGCCAGCTAGCAGCTGGCACAAACGACGTTATGGCAAGCGGCCGCAGCAGGCGGCATGGCTCACGTTGCCACACAACAACGCGGCGCAGAGCAGCGGCATATTGGAGTTCGGCTCTCCGGCGGTTCGGCACGGCCCTAAAATGCAACCTCAGCAGCGCATTTTGGGTATTCCGGTTGGCTTCAGCGCTTGTGCGAGTGCACGGTGTGAACACTTTTGGGCGTAGCCTGCATGTGGCGGCAATCTGGGTCATCAGGAAATACAGCTAATTTTTCTTCGGTGTAGCATCTTTAGCAAAATGCAGCTTCCGTGTGACTTGCATGAGTATGCGTGTGTGTGTGTGAGTATGTGTCATTTGCTAGTGTTTTCGACTGCCGTAAGCGCAGCCCACTGAATTTCCTTTCGGCACTACACGTACGCAACCAGGCACTAAATCGCATTCATTTCCGGTGATTTACGAGTCGTACACGTCGTGTGCCTACGTCGGCATATGTGTGAGTGAGCGTCTACATGTGGCCTGTATGGCAATGTCTCTAATGCACACATACGAATGCATTTGCCTTTGTGGCAGACTGTAGTAGCAGATTTTTTCTGTTGTAATTGAAAACGCAAGCTCGTCGGTCTCTTAGAACCAAGGCAGTGCAGGAAGTGGCGAAAAAGGAGCATTGGAAAAGGACCAAATGTTTATATGTGTATGAGTATATATCCGTATATATGCTATATATATTAATCATAATATCCGCACTTATGCTTCGTAGAATCATAATACAATATATAAGTGCAACCGAGGCTTGAACCAAACTTTCTCGCATTAACTTGCGTGTGCTTGTCTCTTTAGCACAATTTAATGGGACCTACAAACTTTATTTTATGCCATATACTAATGGCATTGAGAAGCACAATTTTCTTTGCTGCTCAAAAATTTTATAGGCATAACTCAAACATCAAACGCGATTCTCCGATTAAAAATGTAACAGAACAATGGCTTCAAGACTAGCATCACAAATCCTTGAATTAAATAGGTCATGAGTAGCTTATATAGTACATAGAGTAGCATAGCTGCAAGGAAATCGGCTGAAATCTTTCCAACTTAATATATTGTACAAATGACCAAATCAAATGGACCAGCAAATTTGACACTTTTTTCCGTCTGACGTAAAATTAATTGGTCATTAATTTCAGAAGAGTTCTATATCTGAGGTTCATAATTCGCAAAAATGTATTTATAAAAACAGTTCAAAAGATTTAAGTTTGATACTTCTGAAAAAATTTTATTTGTAAAAATGCGTAGTATCATCCAATTTGTTGCTTTAATTGTCTAAAATTGTCTTACAATGAACTGTTTTTCTCCGAAAATAAGTATTGCCAAACATAAAAAGCATCCCAAAGCAGTTCCTTTTGCCAGAAGTTAAGTAAAATCGAAGTACGATTAGGTTGTGCTAAAAATGGCAACAACAAGAAGGCTGCAACATTTAAGAGCCTTTCTGCCAAATAATTTCTATGTAGTTTTACTGTCATGAAATAGAGCAGGGTCTTTTCTTAACATGCGGAAAAGCTTCAAAGTAGCTTATTTAGGGAGGCACTCTAAAATCGCACTGTAAAATCAAATAACTCAAAATAGGTTTTATTATTAAAAAAAGGTCAGTAAAAGAACAAAAATACTGAAAAAAGTAAAATTTGTACACTGTTGCTAAACGCACACACTGGCACGCACACAATGAAATAATTAAAAACCACTGCCGGAAGCTGCCAAATCAGCGAAAATTTCTTGCGGAAAAGAAAAAAGCACACAAATAAAATAGACAAAGCCACGGCATGGCATGGCAAATTGAATTAACGCTGCGGTGACCGCTCCCTCTCCTCTCACCCAAAAAAAAAGCGAAAGTAGAACGAACTGACAACAAATCACCAATTCCGCCAACCGCAAAAGTAATCGACACTTTCTGTGAAACCTCTTACTAAGCCCTCACGCTGCTGGCCGCCCGCCCCGTCATTTAACAGTGCCAAGTACACCAACGCCGCCGCCTGTCAGTTGATAAATGAAGAATGAACTGCTGCCACTTGCCGCACATGCACACCCACGCGCAAGCACACATCCACCCGAACCCACACAAACACACACATTTTCGTTAGAGCATTGAGTATGAGTCGATTGAATGTGCGCGTTGATGCGAAAATTTCCAATTTTTTTGCACACATATTCTGAGGAGCTTAAGCAAGAACAATGGCAGCAGAGCAGCAGCGTCGCTGCAATCGAAATAGCAACAGAGCGCTAGTCGGAGCAGCTGAAAGCAGCAAAAAAAAATACAAGTACAAGTAAGTAAAAGAAAGAAAAATGTATTAAAGTTGAACTTAAAAGCATGAAATGCGAAGAAATTCGATTTTAAACTGAAAAGTAGCAAGTCAAGTAGACAAATCGACCAAGGGTCATATGTGCGGTGGAGTTAGGTGAGTGGGAGAGGGAAGGGAGGGGGGGGAGGGGGGTAAAGTAAAGTATGTACTGTTATAAAAAGTGAGTTTCTACAACACTCAAATCAAATTAAAATCTAATATGCCAACAAGTGCAATAGCCAGAAGCAAAACAAGTAGCAACAGCGGCAACACTGGCAGCAGCAACACTGGCAACATTGTCAAATTGCATATTCATAGCCTTAGCGAAAGTCGATATGCAGCTGCTGCAGCAAAGTGACGCTCGTCTCGGCAGCAAATGAAAAGCTCCTACGAATTGCTTGGCTCGAAGTTGTGGACATGAGAGTCTGAGCAGCAAAGAATGTAGAATAATTGTAGATACGGCGAGCAGCAAAATCAGCAGCAGGAAATCGTAAAAAGTTTGCTATAAAATCGACAAAAACTGGCATGCAAAAAGGAAGCGAATTGAGGCGCCGCACAGTGTTGGAAAAAATATAAGGAAATAATGCATACATTTTTGCACATAAAATGCGTAGACATACAAAATTTGAAGTTTAATCCATTTCCATCTCTCACAGAAATATAAATCCGACCATTTTTAGAAACAAAGATTATCGACTTAGCTGCGATTATCTAGGAATTAATAATTTTGATGATAAACGTTTTATTTGGCCATCAATCCAAAAAATAATTCTATGAAATTTCAAAGAACTCAACATTTTAATTTTGAAAAATTTTAGATTGCTAGTATTATAATATCGATTGACTTTAGAACTAGAAGCTAAGAGCAGGTCAAGCTTATTCGTTATTATAAAAGACTTCACTGATGAGATGCATCTTTTTCGGATACAGCCAGCCTTATCTAACCTTACCGATGATTCCGAATGAACTATTTTGTATGACGATATCATTACAATTGTTTTAGAATCAACATATTCTATTATAAGTTAATATGAATGGTTTGTTCACACTGTAAGCCGTGCAGAAATTTAATAAACTTCAACTGCTATTGTGATTTTTCAGTGTTTATCTTTCGCTGGTTCTCTTCCGTTCTTTAGTATTATTGCTTTGGAGATTTTGCGCTATTGTTGTGGGGTTTTGAATTTCTGCATAGATACAAAACACAGATACAAAAACACACATACTAGAGTGCACAGTGGCAGCCAATGTGAAGCAAAGTTTCCACATTTTGCTGCCGCAACACTTGCAATTCGATTGGAAGATGACACACACACACACACTTACTAACATAGCCTCGCTTGTGGACACAATAAATCCCCACTTGACCACAAAAAGAGTTATGAATATTGCAGCTTCTGGCGGCAGCAAATATTCTATTCTTATTTATTTGATTTTATATTTGACCATTCTGCTTGGTTGCAACATTTTCCACTTTCCAGCTGCTGCAATTTGAAGCATACTTTTAGGCGTAAGTGCACTTTAAGGTTGATTGGGAATTGTGCTGCTCCTGCGCTAAGCACTAGAAAATTATTTGAGTAGATGTGTTTGCAATTGACGAATTCATTGTGAGTTGTAATAAAAAGTTTTGCTTGCCAAGAATAATTATTGTTAGATTAAAGTTAGTATTTATTATTTGCAGCTATGGATCAGTGGATATGTGCTTGGTCTCTGATATGGAAAGCAAAGGTTCAATCCCCTGCAGAGCCGATTTAGTATAACATTTGAAGAATTTGTATATGTATATATATGTATACATATATGTATATGCACATATGTATGTATGTGCCAAAAGTCGAACAGCAGGTTAGCATTTTATCTACATAATGGCATGTATTATATCTGTAACGACGTTGAAGAAACAGTAGACTTCTTTACATTAGTTACAGGCATAAGAATATCAATAACAGCAACATATTTTGGAAAGATTCTTAAAGAAATTACTTTGAGGATCTATAAAAGCATGTAGAGCTCAGACTATAGACCTTTCGGGTGCGGTTACTAGGATAACGTATTCAAACTCCGAATACAATCTATACTAATTTCTAGCTAACATTGTTACTTATATAATATTTGGAAATTTTTGTTAATACCCTATAAGCAATTCAGTAGTCGACTACGAAAATAACGCACTTATAGTTGACTTTTCAGTAGTCGACTACGAAAATAGCACACTTATAGCTAACTTTTATGACCTAACTATAAGTTAACTACAATGTAGTGCAGAGCTGCCCCAAAATCAAAGCGAGCTGTTTGCTTTCTTCTTTTTTGCTATTTGCTTTTTTTGAATTTTTTGAATTTATTTATGTGCATTGTGAAATTGAAATTGAAAAATCAAAGCAGGCCGTTTTTGTTTTCTTTCTTTTTTGTTTTATATAATTGTCAAAAATCGGCTCAGAAAGAAATGAAAAGATTTATCGTGAAATATATATGGAAATATGATGATATATTATGTTAATCAGGCAACGATTTTACACCATATTTTAATAAAGCGTATTATTAGCTTATCAACTAATAGTTTAGTTGAATAGCTTCATATGAAATTATTAGCTATAGCTAAAAAATTTGCTAACTTTTAGCTAACTTCTTAATAACTAACTTTTAGCTAACTTCAAAGTAACCGACTTTAAGTTAGTTGAAAAGTCATCGAAGGGTAATCGGGACTGACTACTGCCTAGGACATCGCAATGTTAAAAAAGTCAGTCATTTCCACTGAAAGTAGTCGAAGAATAGTCAGCTATGGTTGCGAAGTAGTTAGCTTATAGTGCACTAAAAGTTAGTTGAGTTGCCGGTAGGGTATTTCATCTGCAATGTTTATGTATGCTGTAGAATTCATTGAGTTGATGAAATTTTTCGCAATTTCCTAGTGTTTCTGTTCAAAAAGCTAAACTTCTTTTCAAACACAAAGGCATGCTTTTCATTTGAAGTCCTTAACTGGGCACTTGAAGTTAGAAAAAAACACTCAATATCTTTTCCTGGCAGCTCTCACTTAACGCCTACAATCAAACAGTTGAGCTTGTTGCATGCATGCAAAAAATGCTCTACAACTACAACAAAAACGAACAACAATAAACAATTTTACAATGCATACACAGCCCAGCAATAATCGCTCCAAAATGTAGCAGCAATAAAAAATGCGCACACTAATCGGTTTGTCGCTGCCAGCAAAAAGTGTGCGCTCTTTCTTTCCTTCGGATTTTGTTTTTGTTTTTGTTTTTGCTTCTGTTTTTGTTGAGTGTGCCCTTTTTTGCGCTTGTGTAGTAGCCCCCTTTCACTGCTCGCTTGAGCGTTTCAACTTGTCGCCATGCTGACGAATTTTTGGCAGCATTATTTTAAGCTCAAGTGTTTTTGTCTGCATTTGTATTGTTGTTGTTGTTTTAAGTTGTTTTACAGTTTGTTTTGCATTAAGCTTTCGGTTATGTTGAAATGCTTTTTTGGAAAATTTTGTATAGATTTAAAATTTCAGTTGAAAGGCATGTGCATATTGTGTATGTATGTGTGTGTGTGTGTGTATGTGTACGACACACAGAGCTCATATGCATAAAAAGTTGAGCATGTGGGCGTGTGTGTGCTCATATATTTTACTCTTATTTGTGTTGTAAATGAAATCTAAATGTTCCTTTTGTTTTGTGGAAATTCTTTCCTTGGCTTTTGTTACGTTTGCTTTTGTTGTTGTTGTTTTCGACTGCCATTTTTATGCTGACGTTTTTGTTTTGTTCGCGCTTATTTTTGTGGCACATTTTAATGACTCGTAAATTTTAATGCATTTTGTTATACCTACGCTTTTTTGCTTTGTTGTTGTTTTTGTTGGTGTGTATGTCATTTAATTTGGCAGGGACTTTTAGGCTTTAACCTTAACTTTTTTACGCGCACACATGAAAGCACAAATCTTTTCAAGCCGCAGCGTTAACAGGCATTAGGCTGACCTACTTGCCAGCTGGCTGGCATTTTATTTTGACAAATTCGAGCGGCAAAGTTTTAAACAATTTTCTTAAGTTGCAAAAGGTAAAAAACCGTGAAGTGGCAGCCAACTGCTGCCATTTTGCCGCAAGCTCAGCAGCGTCTTACGTGCGGTGTCTATAGCCATGAAAAAATAAAATGAAGAAAAAAGGAAGAAGAAGGCTTCGGCAGCTGAATAAAATATTGCAATGTGCGCGTAGGTTCTATGTGCGCCTTGTTGACTCGCAAAGTTGTTGACTGTGGCTGTGGAAAGCGCGCATTTTAGCCACCCGGACGCTTAGCGCCAAGCATAAAGTGGGGCAGCCTGAGACACAGCAGGTAAGCGGAAGCACTGCCGCATATTTAGGCTAAATGTGGAGAAAAGTGATTTTCATTTTTCAAAGGCATTAACAGAATATATCACAGGCGCGCGTGGCTAACTGGGTGCTGTCTGTCTTCCAAACGCCGCCAATGGCAGCCTGGCGGTCTGTATATAAGCATGTAAACATGAGCCCATGAGCCTCTCTGTATGTGTGGCATGCTGTGGTTGCAAGGTGCTAATTGCATTTTGGGTAAGCGCACACTCTCGACTGGCTGGACAGGAGGGCAAGCCAAATTAACAAGCTGACCTGTGGCTTACATGCTTTAAACTGAAAGTGCGAGCTATAACATCCGCTGAAGCTTTCAATTTGGTCTGTCTTACTGTTAAAAATAAGTTAAAAGCGAGCAGGAAATTGAAATATGTGTGCCCTTTTAGCTTAATTTGTAATACTTAGTTAAGGTTAAGCTGCACTTAAGCCTACAAGTCGGCAGTTGCATATGTGTTCGTGCTTATTACACACACATACCTTTGCATATGGTGCCAAACACTTTGGGCATTGCGGCCCAAATGGCTTAGCCTTTGTTCGAGCAGCGCTTTGTTTGCTATTTGATTTTAATTAATGTTGTTGTTGTTGTTATTGCTGTTGTTTGCTTTAGCTACTACAGCCTAAATCTACAGCAGCTAGCAACAATTTATTTAAAAGCTTAATATTTAATGGCTTACTTGAGGTAATTGGCATGGTTGGCGTATGAGTAATATGTAACTCATATTCAAAGTTGAACATGCCGCAGGCAAGCAAGAAATTAAAAGCGTGTTGTCAGGCGTGACTGTAATGTGAGTTTAATTTGGTGTAGGCTGTCTCATTGTTGCTCAAAGTTTCTTTTAGCTGCTTAATTTGAGCGTTAAACTCATATTAAAACTCCCATCACTGTCTTAGGCATTTTAATTAACACATTTTCCTTCCTTGTGCTATAAATACAGAGCATATGCTGGTGTTCCAAGGCGCTAGCAGACAACTTGGCAACTGCGCTGCGGGGCGTATGCGTGATTTTAATTTGCTTTTAGCAGCACTTGGCGCTGCGGCCGCCATTGCTGCTGAGCGCACGAGCAAAGTTGAAAATAAACTCATTTCTGGCATATTACCTCTCGAGCGAATTTAATTTCCTTAATGCCATTTTAAAAATCGGCTTGTGCACTAATTCAATCGTCGAAGTGTGCGCCCTTTTTTCGACACAAAACTTTTTTCCCAATTAACTTTTTCTACGGCCACTTTGTGTGCGCCTTTTTCGCGCCTTTTTTTGTTGCTTTCAAAGAAAGCTAATCATAATAAAATTGTTAAGGATACCCCAAACAGATATGGGAAAGCATTTAAAAGTGTTGCCTAGCTACACACACACACACACACGCACACACACACACACACACACAAACATACCACAGGTAAAGCTGCCAGCAAAAAAGGCAAAGATTTTTTTATGCTTTCACAATTTCATTTGGTAACAACAACAACGATGGCGTTGAAGATGACTACGACCATAAAACCCTTTTAACGCGACTAACTGCTGCCACGTCATGCTATTCGCATAATTATAGTATCTTATGGTGTTCGTTGTTGTAGCTGACGTTGTTTTCGCCTGATTGTACGGCAATATTGCTTTGCAACATGTTTTCGCCATTAATTTTAATGTGTTTATTAATTTAGCAAAAATGTCGCTGTTGCGCTTTTTCTTGCTGGTTTTATGCTAATTAACATTTGGAACCTTTGGCAGAATTTCTTGCTGATTGTCTGTTCGAAGCTTGCATAAAAACAACAACAGTTGTTGCGCAAGTTGTGAAAGTAATATAATTACACTTTAAGCCCAAGCAAACGTGGAATTAATTGATTCAAAGTTGTTTAATATAGAAGCTCCAAGTTTTTTGGTAAAAATTCGTCTTTTGTCTTTTGAAGCAGAGACAAAGGCTTCCTTGAATTTTTTTAGTTTTGTATTCAAAACTATTGCTCTATGCTGAATATGTTGTAAGAATCAAAGTCAGACTTTATGCAAAATCATATGTACATATGAAGTCAGATATTTAGAATTTGAAACTAGGCTAATTTAGTCATATCAGCACAGTTACGAATTAGAATATGCATGAAAGTTACATATGATATTATTCATATAAAATTTGTATCAAAGATTTCTGTTAATGCATTTTCATAGTCAAATATTATAAGACAGTTTGAAATAATTATAATACTATCTACTATAACTATTTTTTCTAAACGAGTATTTCTTCACATTTCTTTACAGAATTTAATTAATTCAAATGCAAACAGTTGTCTGCTTATTTCTCACGACTTCGGCACATTATTTATAAACACAAGCCGTGAATGAATTTTGATGAAATTTATGCCAGACATAAACAATACAGCCGAACGCCATTCTGAGATCCAGCAACCTAAACACAGCTAAAACAGCCCAACGCACATTTCATTAAGCAACCGCAATTGCCTTAGAATGCCAACACAACTCAAACGCCGAGTGCCACCCAAGAAATTTGGAGCTGCTTGAGATCGCAGAAACCGCTGCAACTGCCAAATGTAATTATGGGAATGCGCTGGCGGCAGTGGCAGACAGCCGACAGGCTGAAAAGAGACAGTGCAGACAAGTAAAAAATATGCCAATGTATTTTTTTTATTGTTTGGGTAGAACAAGAGAGTCTACCACGACATGCCAAAAACAGAAATTTTAAATTGGAATTGCAGCTCAAGAGGAGCGAAGCAGCGAAAAGTAGAGCGGAGAAGGTATGCGGCGGAATTAAGTTTAGTCTTTTGCCGCCGCATGCACATTAAAAGGCACTAAAAGGCATGTGACACGTCGTCAGCGAAGACAATAGTGCGTCCTGGTTCTTGTTTGGCTTGGTGCAAATCAGTGCGAATGAAAGCTCTGCCGGAAGCGCGGAAGACAAACAACAAAGCAAAGCAGCGGGGAAGCAGGGCAGCAGTGAAGGGTGCCTTAGACGCAGCTGCATAAAATAGTTGCCATGTTTTGGTACGACTAAAAGTGGGCGTGTGGACTGGGGGAAGTGACAACCAGCCACATGCATTTAGCCAGCTGAAATGGCAGCCGAATCCTCCGCACATCTCAACATGCTTTATGATGAGGCATTAATTTAGCCGCCAGCTTGCTGCATGTATGTTGGAATGTGCATGCAAATAGCAGCAGCTGAGCATAGCTGAGAAGCTGACAAACCAACAGACAAAAGCCATCGTCAAAGCAAGAGCCAATCCAACAGCGCCTCCTTTCATCTATCTGTGTGGCTTGGAGAGGAACAGCGAGAAATGGCAAATGCAATTGCACCCTTGCGGCATGTGGCATATAGCAAATATACATTGCATACTCTGAATTAACGAGAAGCACACACACACATGCAGCAGCTGTAGTTAGTAGCAAACCATATTCAGGGCACTCCGAACTAAGAGTCTAAACGTAGTGCTCTTTTTAACTATTTATTGATCTGACAACTGACAGCGAAAGAGTGAATTTTTGGCATTCTTGTCGCCATTTTGAAGTCAGAGAAAAAATTATGAATTGAGGGAGGCGTTAGTAAAGAAAGTGCACGTGTCCGAGAGGATGGAACCAGCGAAATGTTGTGATGCCAAATAATGTAATTGAGAGCATAAGTACAGGCAAGAACTTTAGATCGAAAAATTCTTCTTGTCGAAAAGCATTTTATGCCTCATATTTCTCTCTAAATAAACGAGAAACTATTTCACCCGCTTTTGTACTAAAAAAGTCAAATATTGCTTCTTTTCAAACAAGGTGAACACAAATTTTAATTAAGTAAAAGGCACTTTGTTAATTCATCAATTTAGAGACTTTGGCTTTGCAACGATATATTCCATCCCAATACACACATACACTGCCACATATGTGTATGCATACACACGTTAACACACGTCAACTCATTACCTTAGTGCACCATTGCATGTGGGCACCCGAAGTCGCTTTATATAGCCACAATGCGGCTGCTGCTCTGTTGCAAGTTGCTGGCTGCTGGTTCCTTAGACTATTGTTGTTGTTATTTTGCTGCTGAGCAGCAGCATGCCAGCGATTCTTTCTTCATGTCTCGTAATTTAGTCATTTCATTCATCTTCATCTTCATCGTTTCTTCTTGAATTATTTTGCGCGCCGGTTTATTGTCCTCTTTGGCTGGCATCCCAATCCCATCCGTCGTCCTTGTGGCATATTAGTGTGCGCATTGAACATACATATTAATTTTTTGCCTCTGCTGTCGTGGCTGCCTTTAAAGCAGCAGCTTTTGTTGTTGTTGTAGTTGATAGTTGTTAGTTGTTGTTGGTTGTTAATGTTGTTGACATTGCCAACATTGTGCTTGCCATCAAACAAATCGAGCGCAAACACTTACACGCATGCAGCGGGCTTTACGCTTTACACATAAATTCTTCCATGCGCGTGGCAACTCTGGCAAATGGCGCATGTTTAATTTTAAGGCGGCGCACGATTTCGACGTATAACTCGCTGCCATACTAAACGCATAAAAAACCCGAGAGCTATTAAATTTCTTACTTTCGCCGCCCCCCTCCCCCACCAGTGCTATATTAATTTTTGACGGATTTGTGTGGGGATGGGGGAAAATGTTGATGACTTGCGCTTTTCTTTCACCATTCATTTCATTCAGCATTTTCTTTTATGGCGCGTTGGCGCAAATTTGAATTTTCGATGATGAATTGTGTTTTGCATTGTTGAGTTCATGTGTCCCGGAAATATACCATTTTATTTCTTGTGCTTTCTTTTTTGTGAAATGTTTGCTTTTTAATCATTTAGCAAGGGGGAGTGTAAGCATATAACTTTGCAAGCTATTAGGCGTGGGATTAGAAGCTCGTATTTAAATGAGCTTGAGGCGTATTCTTGCTGAGCTGGCTTAAGTGCAGTATCGTATTTCAAAGATAAATTTAATTTAATGCGAATTTAAGAAAAATTTAAAATTGACATGAAAATGAGTTGAGAAAGGCAACCACAATATAAGATATATAATATTGATCTGATCAACTAGATTTCGCTCGATTGTTTTGGAACATACAAATATTTGTTCTTAATTTGTTAAGCCACTACTATTAAAGGACTCACATTTATATATACCATGTACTACATCAACACATTCTAAAAACTTTTTACTTTTAATTAACTTGCGTTCTAGTAAAAGAATTCTCGCAAATTGTAAGGTATCTAACTGTGTGAGTATTTGCATGAATATTTCTAAAAACTTTTAATCACAAAGCGAATATTTTCTCCTACCTTCCCCGTGTCCACGATTAAACGCAGCAGCATTTACGTACGTAAATTCCAACATGCCTGGGACTGTGGCGGAAAATTCGCATGAAAAACTGTAAACAATTTGTTAATGAAATTTCTCTCTCGCTCACTTTCAATTCGCGGAAGAAGTTTATGTCGCCGGTTAAAGTGTGCGCGCTTCACGTTTAGGTACATATAAACAGAATCCCTTTAAATAATTTGAAAATTACGTAAATGTAATCCCAATCAGATGTGAAAACAGCGCTTTAATAAATACTAATAAACTTTAACGATAGTATTAAGTTAATTTTTCTGTAGACGTAAATAAATAAATAAAGTGGTCTGTGAAGGGAATTTTGCGGACTACTATAAAATATAATTGATATACTTTTTGTTTAAAACAGTATTTATTTTTGACTGAAATTTAAGGGTAGATTGTATAAATGTATTGATGGATTTTCGGTCGAGATATTTCGCTAGGACTTATACATATGTTTGTGTATGTTATATCTTTAGCACAAATAACATAAACAAAACATATTTACAAATACCGAACTTGAAAATTTTAAATAATTTGATCAAGACGAAGCAATCTTTTTATCAATTCAACGCAAGATATAGCAACGGCTCAAATTTAAAGAAAAAAGTGTTTCATTTAAGATTTAACAGGGTCAGCAAAGGAACTCAAATGGCTGCTTTGGCCATGCAAATGAAGCACAAACTCGTATGCAATATGTCATGCCACTATTCGCTGTTATAGTATTTTACAATAATAGCATTTCTGAAATGTTCGAGCTGCCACACACTCCCTTGAGACCAAGAACCAGGTGTATTTGAAACTATTTGAATATTGAAATACATCGAAATGTCGATGCCAAGCGAATGCCGAATAGTTTCCATGCCAACAAATTGCACATCTACAATAGCAGCCAAGTTTAAGACACCGCACTTTAGAGCTCAATGAAATGGCGAGCAGAGAAATCTTCCGGCCAAAAGCGCCAACTGCGAAAGTTCCAGCTGCAGCAGCCATTTTGAATGGAAGTTTCGAACAAAACCAAATATTTGCGGCAAGCTGAAGTCATTTGAAGTTGAACAGAGGCCATGGCAACGCAAGACGATATAAAGACATTGCTCGAAATTGCTTGGAAAATAGTTTGCGGAAGTTATGCACCATTTGCTACCAAAGAGCAAGTGTGGCATTAAGTTGCGAGTATTTGATATGTGGCCGATGCCACAAAATTACATTTCAGAAATGTGACACATTTGCTGTAGGGTTCATTAATGACAAAGGGTTTTTAGTTTCTATGTTCAAACTTGTGCCTGCCACACCTTGTCCAGCTGTCAAACGGACACGTCTTGCTATGCCCTTTCGAAAAGTCACTGCCATATGCTCACATCGCCAGTCCCCTTCATACACACATTTAAGCCCGTATGCCCCTGGCCAAGCGGCTAAGTGTAAATCTACTACGGCGATAAGCAATAACCTGTTTGCTGTCTCAACGTGTGTCAGAGCATACCTTCCGTTTTCAACCCGGCCGGACACTTTTTCCTGGGCTGCTGGCGAACCTTACTCAATTTTCACGCGCCCAACTTGACAGCTTCCGACGAGCAATAAAAAATGTCAGTATTTCCACGCTAACTTCGCTTAGATTTGTGTCGGCCTGCTGTCGGTCTGTTTGGCCGTGTGTGCTGCCAAGTTGGAGTAAGCAATTTGCTGGCAGTTGAGCATTTAAAGGAAGCAGTTTAAGAAGGAATTTGAGTACTTTCAAGTGGCATAAATCAGCAGGCAGACTGTTATAGAAAAGCCGCTAAAAGCTCATTATACCAATATCCGATCAGCAGGTGAGCCAAGCAACCATTTCTACATCATAAAAGCAGGAATTTTTAAGAATAAGAATTAAGGAGAAAAAGCGGATTCTTCTATAAGGAAGTATTCGAAAGGTTTTTTTCGATAGAAATTCGCAATGAACATTCACAGGTGTATTGCAGAAAGGACATCAAAAAGCTAGAAATTATCTCAATTTGATATTCATATTCAAAAACCGCTTTGGCATTGCACAGTAACTCTTAGTGACAGTGACTCTTCGCAGTTTGACCTAAACACTTGCAATTAAAATTAAGTGCCTTGCAATTTACTTTGAGCTCAACTGTTCATACCACCTGCATCAGTTTGCCCTCTAAAGCCTTGGAGAACTTGCAATCCCTTAAGCTATTATAATTCCATTAGCATAACCATTTAATTTTATAATCCTATAACTTCTGAATCACATAACCTAAAAAAGCCAATAGACCAGCACACGCCTTCAACTACAAAAACAACAACAACGGTAACATAAACTGCTTTTGATTTTCATACAAATCTGCGGATTAAGAGGAACTTTAATTAACTTTTTGTTGTAAACCGCGAAAATAAAACTTCCAGTTGAACTTTCAAACACCAAAGCAGTTTATATTGCGGTGGTAAATTGGGAATACCTGTAGATAGACGCTTGAACTCACATACACACTTACACGCATATACATGTATATTGTCTGCCAAGAAACAAGCAAGAGACGACGAAGAAGTAAGTACACTCACACAGAACCAAAGGCACATTTATTCACATATAAACTTCCATATATGTATTCATATATAAGAGATAAATACACACATACACACTCTGCCACTAAAACGAGTTACTGCCCTTTGGCCAATTTAAGTCGCTTTTGTGCTTGTAAATGTTCTGCTCTGGCTGCACTTGGCAAGCGAATAGCAGGTGAGTAAGTGCGTCAGCAAGTGAGTAAGTGGTTGTGTGGGTTTATGGGTAAGTGGGTTTGTGGGTGCATAGGGTGACTTGATGGTCCAAGTCGCTCGTTGCATGTGTGCAATTAATTATGTTGGCGCCTTGCGGCGCTATGGCGTAGAGTAATGTGCTGTGGCATGGGATTTCTGTACCTTGGCCCCTTTACCTCCACAGCGGCAGTTGCATTCCAATTGCGTAGATTTCTGAAATTTTCTGCTTAAGAGATTTACTGGCCAGAGGAAATACGTGAGTTCTCTCATAATCAAAAGGATCAATAAAAGGTGGTGAAAAATAAAAGAAATTCTTTCCACCGGCATTTTTTAGTTTCAACTTACGTTATTTACATGTAAGCTGTGCTCCTGCCCCGCCCCGCTCCTGCAGTGGAATGAGAGAAATAAGCTGCTAATTAGTATTCCTATCGATTCCGTTTTAAGTCGACTTGTGCGGTTATGTTGTTTGACCACAGAATAATAAAAAATGTTCAAAGCAAATTTGAATTTAAAATATAAATTTTTTGTTCTACAATTTTAGCTCTCTCCGTCACAGCGCGTTAAGCAGGCAAGCATCCTTGCTAAGCCAGCTTCAAAAAGTCAAAAACCGCTGCAGACGCTTGCCACATGCACTGCTAGACAAACGAAATAATTTCATTTCCGCATGCTGACATTTGGATGTTTGTCAACGACAACAAAACGACACAACAACAACAATAACAAAGCATTCGGCTGTAAGGTGTTTTGCTCAACGAGCAAGTGATGAATTGTAAAACATACATTTTCTTGTGCCACACATGCACACGCACACTTCTATACGTAGGTACATGAGGTGTCTGCATATGCATGAGAGTGTGCACGTTGGCTGGAAATCGTGTGCCACTGGCATTGCCGCAAAATGTCACAAATGATGGCGCACTCAGGGCCGCAAGCACACCAAAAGGCCAATATGTCAGCGCACGCAGCGGTTTACAAATGAGCCAACCCACAACGCCAGGACGCACAAAGGAGCAGGCGAGCGAGCGCAGCGTGGCGCATAACGCCGCAAGGCCGCGTCACAGCAAGCCGCTTTGGGGAATTTTAAAACACTTGCTCTTTCCTCAGCGCTAAGCCGGATGTGTCTGTTTGTGTGTATGTATACTCACACACATGCTCGTAAATGTCAATGGGCGCGTAGGCCTGTAAACATAACCGCCAGCAGCAAATTCAACATGCCGCATTGAGTGTGAGCATAGATATGCAAATGCGCGCGTATGTGTGCTGGAGGGGAGGAGATGGGTCATGTCTAAGACACCATCAGCTAGCATATAAGAGAGCTTTTGTATAGCAAACAGCCGCCATTTTAATATTTCGTTACTTTATTACGTTTGAGCCGACGCACAGGCACAGATGAACACACACATGCTTACATATTAAAAATGCACGTGTGTGCGTGGAGACACTACCCAGCTGAAAATGTAGTAGTGAAATTAGGGCTGTAATTATCAGGACCTATGATGCCAAATGCAGGGAGCACTTTGTTATAAAAACTCATCTATCAAATAAAGGCATCAATTTGAAGTGGATCATACTACAAAGATATCATATGTGAAAATTTTGTGCACAAAAGTTAGATAAGTTATTCTATGCATATTTTAATTTCAATTTAATTTGTGCCCATTTGTGGGGGAAAAAGGACACTAATTATTGTTGTTGTTGTACAGTAAAAATCTGTTTAGCTATATACAAGAATATACTTTTCAATCGCCCGTAATATAAATACATATAAAATTTGAATATTTTTCTTATGCCCAATTTCACAGTACCCAATCAACATAATTATGTATTAAGTGCAAATCAAGTACAACTCTGCGCCTCATTTAAATGACCACAATATAACTTTATTTTGTCCAGTGATTATGAAATCCATACATTTTACATAATTACTCTCGTTAGTAGGCAGTGTCCAATCTACCAGTAATGATGACTTCATAATGGACATTGCCATCGATGTCTTTCGATTTCCAAGTGGGCTCTTAACACCTTTGTCTGTGTGTGTGTGTGTGTGTGTGTGTGAGTGTCTGTGTGTGAATGCATGGGCCCCCTTAAGATTTTTCATTTCAGATTTGTGTACTTCGCCGCGGCTGCTCCTGCTGTCGCTGTCCTGCATTATTCGTTTTGTTGCTATTATTACTGCTGCTGCTGTGGCAATGCAAATGTAGCAACAATCGTAAATTTGTTTTCAGTTTTTGTTGGCTATGTGTTTTGTTGTTGGTTTTGTTGCTTGCAAGTTGTGCGCTGTCAAAAAAGTAATGAGCCTGCATGCTTTGTATTCGCGTGTGTGCGTGTGTGTGAGTGTGAAATACAACATTAGTTTCAATTTGTCAGCGAACACGAAATTTCGCAAAAAAATTATTAAAAGAACCGTAACAATCATGCGGAAATTATAAAGCAAAATGCTCGGCAAGAAGTGAAACTTTTTCTTAAAAAATATAATTTTAATGTCAGTAAAACTTTCTTACTGATATATTCGAAATTAATGCCAGCAATTCTTCTATAATAAAAATCTTAAAACAAATTCTCAGTAAATAATTAGAGTATCTTTACAAATTTCTAAACATCACACTTCTTTCACCTGTCTATTCTTTGATACTAAACGTAAAAGAAATGTACGTGAAAGTTCTGAATAAAAGTGTCTTTGAAATTAAAAGAAATCCTCGTTTTGAAACGTTAACATTTTTAAATTCAAATTGCTTTGTGTTCACAGTATGTCAATGTGTTTTTAGTACAGAGAGGATGAAAGCCTCGGTACTCTGATACACTTTCTCAGAGCATGCTTGTTATTTAGTTTAAGCGCTTAGCAAGAGAGCAAACGAAAAGCTTTGAGAAGAGAATGCAAAATGTATTGTTCTCCTTACATTTCACCGCCTAAAATGCTGCTTTAGTTTTGTTCCACTAAAAGCTTTTACTGTGGTGCTTTGAGAAAGCTTTTATATTCTAAGATAGTATGTTGCCATTACTTAGCATTTAGTTAAAGAGAACGTAGAAAAATTGCTTGAAAAGGGAAATACTTTGTTCTCTTTAAAGTTTGAGATGAGCGCCCGGAATGCTGCTATAATTTTGTTCCACTCGAAGCTTTGTGGCACCTTAAAGCATGCCTTTTATGTGCTTGTATAACACATTCCATGTTCTAATTAGTTGTGGCAAGGGAGGGGCGCCATAAATTATAGCAGCTGATATTATTGGTGTGTACTCTAAAGCTTTTAGTTGTACCAAAATGTAAATAAATATAAAAAGCTTCCCATCATGTAGGATTTATAATTTCGCTTTTTCGTTGGACACTTGTCTTATAGGTATGTGTTATACTGGCGTTAAGTTGCGGTAGCTTTATTTATGGCAACTTTAACTCGAATAATAACCGTGGTTAAAATCAAGCTAATGCACTATCTCTGATTTTAAACACGAGTTATAGCAATCAACTTAAGTTATAAATCTAAGAAAGCTAAGATACCATAATATTGCTTCCTTACTTTATATTAACTCTAAAGCACATAGCGACCATAACGTTTTGCTTCGTCAAGTGTTCATAAACATTATATAAAGTTTGAACTGTGGTAAATACTCTTGGAGACATTCCCGTAAGAAGTTACTCTGCCATAATTCTTCAGTCTTTTTGTTCATCTTCTTGAGGATATAAATATGATTTTCAGCGGCATTTTCTCTTTTTGTATTTAAAATATTTCACACAAAATTAAAAAAAATCTCAAAATTATATTTACTTCATTTTTGCCTTAAAAGAAAATCAAAAGCAGCAGATCAAAATTGATACACAAAATTTAGTAACTAATGCTCAAGGCGGCAATCTGCCATATAGAGCGTGTGTCGGTCAGTCGCATCACGATGGCGGTGCGAGGACCGGAATGGCCGCTCTTTCTTGTTATTCTTGCGCATTATTTTGTTGAAAGTCTTTTAATGAAGTTTGCAAATTTTTTGGCGCCCTGAATCATTGCGCTTTTTCATCATACCAGCTCAGGATAGCGTTTTATAGGTACTAAGTTTTAAGGAGGTCATGTGAGCATGTTTGAGAGCATATGCATGTGCTTGTGTGTGTATGTTTGTGTATAAAGGCACGGTTTGCCAATTTTAATCCTTAACCGAAGTGCAATTATTGCGGCTTCAGCTAAGATTCTTATTATCCGCAACTAAGAGCCAAATACATGCACACACACATGAATATAATAACATATACAAGCTCTGGAAGCAAGTAGGTATGCAGATAGTGGCCAAAACACACATGTTCAGCTATTCCCACGCATACATGTGGATACACACACACTTATACACAGCTAACATTAGTGCTGGCAGACGTTAAGTATTTTATTTAAATGCATGTGTATAGGTTTGTGTGTGTCTACTTGCAGCGCATATAAGACCAAAAGCTTCGTGGTCCACTTGGAAGCCAAGAGCGACAACTAAAATGTGGTAAGCCTGCCAACAAAAACAGCACAACGTAGCACAGACATAGACACAGACATATAGACAAACACAGGAGCAGAAGCTAAAACAGCACCGAATGAGGCAGCAAATGGTCAACAATTCCGGCGCAGCCAGCAAGACTTGATTGCATTCTTATGTAATTGCTGGCGAGTTAATACGGCTGGCTGGCAAGGATAGTGTGTGTGCATGTATCTATGTTGTGTTGTGTTGTCTGTATGCGAATATGTGAAGATATCCGCTAGATACAAACTTCGTCTTAATTCGAACTTGGACTGCAGTGAACTTTTCTCGACATTTGCTGACACTTTCTCAAGCGTTCTTAAAAATTTCTTTCAATATCGTAAAGAATAAAAAAAGAAATCATGAACGAACGTTTTCGCTACAAAAGAACGGATCTTCGTGTTCGACGGAAAATTAAGAACGAAAAAAGTGTTTTTTTAAATCGTTAGCGATAGTTTTCTTTGCGAAACGTTATAGAATTTGATCGTTCTCCATATCGTTATCGGACTTTGTGCCAAGTGGGAAGCTGCAGTTGACTGACTCTCTGCTGTGCGCATGTGAGTGTGTGCATAATAAGGTAGATAGGGTAGAGCGGATATCATGTAGTTGACGCAAAAACGACTTCATTCTGACAAAGTGTAAAAACGTTGTAGCACTAACGAGAGGAAATATTGTAAACTTAGTGTCACTGGCATTGAGCTGAACTAAGCGCCTGAAAGTATGCTATAATTTTAAATGGTCGTCTATTTTCAAACACGCTGCTTGTTTGCTGCCTTGGCAATAATCATTCCAGATATGCTGTGGTATATGGCATATGCTTGTGTGTGGCAGTAGTAGTAGCGACTTATCTCTTTGCTCGTAGTAGTGTTAGAGCAAGTAAGTGCAGGAAAAATAGCTGCAATTTATAAAAACTTATCGATATCATCAATCACTGGCCTACGCGGGGCCATATATATACACACACACATATACATGTAGCTACACTGACACACGCTTAAGATGAATAACTTCATTTGATAGTTGTAGCAGCCAGCGCCGAGACAAAAACCACTCCAAGAAGTATTGCAACGAAAGCAAGAGCTGGCGCGAAGAAGAAGCACATAGCGAATTGAGTGAGTGAGATGGCATGCGTTGAGACGCGCATAAGTGGCAGCGAATTGTATTGAAGCGCAAACAGCATATGAAAATTAATCACGTCGCTACATAAATGTGTGTGTGTGATTATGTGTGTGAGTGTGTATAGGCGCAGGCGCTGCTATCATTTATTTTGCTTAACTTTTGCCCAAAATATTTCATATTTAATTGCCATAAATGAACTCGGCGGCGAGGCGGTACGCCTAAAGTGTGCACAAACACCAGCAGAAAAACCGCACACACTCAAGCAAACACATGTGATATATACATATGTATACTCGAGTATGTATGCAAGTATGTTGCAACGCATTTGGCGCATTTAATTGCATTAATTAAGCGCACAACGTGTAGAACATGCCGCATATTGACAGCGTAGCAGCCTTTTAGGCGCAAAATATTATTGATATGCATTAATTTATTTAAATGTGCGTTCGTGTGTGTATTCAATAGCTTTTATTGTTCTGCAAACGAGCGCATGCAGTTACGCACATCTGCTTTGAATTTATGTATCTGTGGTGGTGCGATTTGTTAGGTGGTATAGAGCAGATAGAGCAGTGCTGCCAATTTAACGTGTTTCGCGTCAAAGCTTTTGCGAACCATTTTGATGGGAATCAAAGTGATAAGCGGATATTAACAACGCAATCAGTGGAATTTGTACTACCAACTTTCAAAGATATATTTAAGAATGTTTAGAAAAATGGATTGTACCGATGGCCTGTTATGGATAAATATGCGAAAAGATGAGTAGAAAAATTATTTAGCTTTACGATATTTTAAACTCTTTCTTCGTAAGAGATTTCTTTAGATGTTTGTTTACTTTTCCATGGCTTTGAAAAATGAAATCTAGCCTTTTTGCCATTCGAAAGTTGGCAACACTGCCACAGCAGGTGCAATTCATATGTCTGTTTGTTAGGCGCGTTTTGGTAATTATTATTTATGTGAGTATGTATGTGTGCGCTGGGAAGGTAAGTTTACCTTCAAACGTTACACACACACACATAGCTACATTTAGTTAGCATATGTGAGAGACACGTTTGCCTACAGTTTGAAAGTATATTTATGTATGCAGCGCCAATACTGGCCAAACAACTCGAGGCTGAGCTATTTAGTTTACAACAAATTTCCGCGTAGTTTGCTACAACAACAACAGCAGCACTAATTGCACTTAAATCTTTACTATTCGTTAGCTCGTGCTTCACGCTCTAAAATGAATTTAAATAAACTTCAAAAATATATGCGCTTCCAAAAAAAACTTAGCTAGTTAGTGCAAGGTTAAGACATACTTAAAAGTGAAAGCAATTTTTATAGCGGTGAAACAGTTTCAAGTCCGCCTGTTATTTGCATATACAAATTTTTAATGCTAGAATTGGCATACGAGCGGAGGCTCCTTTGAGCATGGCGCAATTGAACAAATTTTAATGCAGCTACACTCATCTTTTCGCTGCGCATTAAGCGTAATAAAAATCTCATTGAATTTATTACGAACAACTTTATTAAATTTGCACGCACATTTATGAGTGCAAACCACTACTTCACTTTTCAAGGATGCTCTTCTGCTTCTTTGCTCTGCTAAGCGCTCTCTGCCCGTTTTTGTTTGTTAATTAAGCACCCGAAAGTATGCTTCAAAATTGCAAGAAAATTTCCGCTGCTGCATTCCACTTAACGTTGCTGCTTGCGGTGCTGCTGTTGCTCGTCGGTCGTGTTGATGGCACAGATAACCTTTAAAACAAACTTACTAACACACAACAACAACACGCAGCTAACTTCAGCGCATACTAAAACATGACTAAGCGCCATAACAGCAGCTCTCCTAAAAGCGTCTCTCCTAAAAGCATGCTAGCATAAATTCAAAATTATTAAAGTAGTAGTAGTTGGGGAGCACTGAAGCGTGCCTACAAATTTTGCAAAAATTTTACAATATATTTTTACAAGGGTGTTGTTAAGTAATACTGCGATGTGAAATATTGCAGATGCGTTGTGCTAAATTTTCGAAGCCTAAAAGTATGCGAAAGAAATGCGGAAAAAGTTGTTTTAATTTACGCTAGTATGTTCTTAACTTTGGCACTTAGCATGAGCTACACCTTCCTTTTAGTGCACTACCATATTTCAAGCGCACTCTGGCCAGTTACTCTTATGCTCTTGCTGACCGAAATTTTATCTTTCTAATTTGCACTCTCAAGTAGAAGAGTCTATCAAGCCGAAGGGCTTAGCAGCAACCACTCTGTTCCACGGATGCAGTGACTCAATGACTCAGTAGAGTGCTTGTAGCAAAGTATTCACTTACCAATTAAGAGAAGTTTCCAAATATGCATTTGAATGCGCAAAACTGTAGCGTCCATTCAAATCCGAAAGATATGCGTTGGCAGCTTCTAGAGTTGTTCCGCAAGCTCAGTTCATTTGCAGTTCGGTTGTCAGAAGCAGCGACAGCATCATCAGGACGGGCAACATCAACGCTGACAGCACAACAGATGAGCACATTGTCAACAGCAGCAGCAGTTGCTGTCAGTGTCACCAATTCACGCTGCAGCAGCACATCGAATTAATTGCTACAAAAAGCGTTGCATGCGTTCAGGCGCCTTGACGAGTTGGGTGGATTGCGGGCGCACAAACGGAAGTGCGGACTAAGTAATTTGGTTTCTGGTTAATTACTTCAATTAATTTCCTTTTTTCCTCTTTTGCTTCTATAGTCCTTTTAATTTCAACACTGGAATTTTCAGTAATTTCTCGTTTGCCTTCTACTTAAGTTGCAGCAAAAAGTGGCTACTAATTATGCTGGACTTACTATTGATCTGCATTGATGGCATGCTGCAATGAGAATGAAAGAGAAAGAGAAGTGTTAAGGAAAAATATTGCTAAATTGAATGGTAGCAAAGAAAGCACTGCTGCTTCAGTTTAAGCTCTTCTTTTGAGGACTTTTGCTATGTAAGTTTTTATATTTTGTTTAGGCTCTAAGAATTCTTTGATAGAAAGAGTCCAATTTTCAATTCAATTTCAATTTATTTATTATAAGGTGTTGACATTTAAGACATTCGCCTTTTGCATGCCGCATTGGTACAATATATAATCAACTAATCCTACTTAAATTAATTAATAATTTTTTTTTTTTTTTTTTTTTTTATACTAAGTACAATAAAAAACACTAGAAAAAGTTGCTATGCATTTTTTAGAGTTTTAAAAGAAAAAAAGAAGATTTTAAAGAATGTGTTGAAATTGATTTGAATAAACATGTGGAAATTATAACAAAAACCAAAGGAACACGAAGTAAGAAAGAGCTTAGTTGACATTTGCAAATATACGCAGACATTCGAACTACTCGTTCCGTCAATTGCCCTTACGAGCATCACAATTTTCATACACAAATGCCATAAGGCTGACTGCAATCAATTAACATAAACTTTTAATAAAATATCTGTCGAACCTAAAAGGCGCCATGCCGAACATTGCAATAAAATGTAATTGTTGATATAAATAAATTTTATTTGAAAAGCAGAAAATATTTGAAGCAAGTTGCCATATATTGGCAGCAGCTGCCCATAAAGGAGATTTCCAAATGAGCAGCCCATAACCACAGAGCTACTAGCAAAGTTTGCCAAATGAATATGCTCTATGCATACTTTTACGATCAAAATGTAGGTCAAGCAATGAAATGATTGCTTTTACAAATTTTAGTAAGAATTGCAAAAGGCTTGGCTCCACTTCAAAATTACTTTGAGAGAAGCGCAAAAATTCAGCAATCAGAAAACATAAACTAAGTAAACCAGCCAGTGCTTGAGAATTGCCCATCTAAATATGACGTCAAAGAGAATCATTGAAGGTGTAATTGTATGTATGTATGCGTTCAACCGTTTTCCGCTGAGTGAGCAGCAAAACAGGCAAAGGGGGACGTTATAGTTTTATGTGCAATTTCCCGTCTTTACGCGTCGCTAGTTGCCATAATTACGCTGCGTTTAAACGGAGGCCCGAGTAATTATACCAGTCATAAAGAAAATTAGTTCTTCGATGGCTTATACCTTGTTTGTCAGCCGTTGTTTCTGCCCTCTTACTTTTAATTCTGCAGAATTAATATATTCCTTGAGTGGGTTTAAAGCGGAAATATTACTAATTGAGTTTGCGTTACTTAAAAGGCAGGTAGCAGTTTCGTAACAGCTTCTTGCAATTCAGTGAAAAGTGGTCGTTCTGTTGATTGTTTAAGTTGTTGTTGTTCGAGCTCGTAGAATCATTGAGAAAATACAGAATTCTGATTTTCGCCCCCGCCAATTATCAATTTGTCGAATCGATTAATATTCATGATCTTGCATTCATAACATTATGTAAATGTGATAGAAATAACTCTTTTTAAATCTATATGAGACAAAATAGTTCTGTTTCTAAAATTAAATTCGAATACCGTTTGTGTGAAATAATAAGATGTTAATGCTAGCAAATTAATAAAATAGAAATTTCTCTACTTCATGCCGCAAACATATGTTGTTCATATCTATCTTAAAGCTTTAACATGGAATGGACATACAAATTAAAGTCTTCGATATAAGAAGGAACCTCTTGAAAAAAAGTTTCCTGGGAAAATTGAAAAATTCTATTAGAACTAGAATGGGTGGCAACCACAAGAAACTGAAGTAAGATATATAAGCTATCTTTTGCCTTGCTGCATTTACAATCCATTAAAAATTTCATCAAAAACGTCGTTCAGCAGACATAGCATTAACCAAAGAGGGATTATTAAGAAACGCTAAGCAACAAATGTTTTTTTTATATGCGTGAAACGGCAAGACAAAGTTGAGAAGCAGAAAGAGTGGCAGTGGCAGCGCAGCAATAGCTGCAGCTTTAGTCACGGCTCGAGTGGTTGCTGTAGCGGCATGCAACAAATTCTGTAAACGCTCCAGCGAATCTAAGGGATTTTGCAAGTGAAGGGGCGAGTAGTTGGAAGCAGCAAAGATATTATGAGCTGCCAAAGACAATGACTACTACGCCGATGAGCACTGGCAACGTTGGCAGGGTTTCGAGCATTGACAAGTTTTTAAACAATGCCAACGCAGCGATGGAAGGCAGCTAGCTGTGTTGTATTCACTGCTCGCCAGAGGAATATATAATGGATATGTTTGCTACTGCTGTTACTTTGTGCGTATGGCTTTTGTACAGTAGCAAGAAAAGAAACCCCAACTAGTTTTTAGACAAATTTTATATTTTCACAGCATTTAAAAAAATCTAGGTAGAGAAAGCTCTAAGAAATTTTAAACAAAAAGAAGCACAAAGTAATGAATGTTCTATAGATCAAACTAATGAATGCTGAACTACCATATAGATTTCATAGGCATTAAATCCGAATGAAGTGAATTACAGGCAGTGAATAAATGTATTCGATTTTAAACCACAAGTTTGCAAAATTGCATGCAATTTGATGTGTTCAGATTCAAAATTGTAATAAAGAGTGCATTGAATCCATTCATTCTCCAGAACTATAGGGACAGACTATTTACAAGTCCGCATACGTACAATTATTTGCGTCACTGTATTTGTCTGGCTGGTAGTAATATTTCCTTGGCGACAACCTAGCTATATGTGAGTGTGCGTACGTGCTTGCATGTGTGTGTGTGTGATAAAAGCATCTTTGGAAAGCTGTTGTTTTATTCTGCTGCAACTGCTTTTCAATATAATATTTCTCCCCTTATACAATATTTTCCATCTTACATCCACAATATATACTACTTTCCGCTGGTTGCTACGCTATCTGCGCCACCACACAACTGAAACAATGCACACATTTTTGCGCTCTACTAAACGAGTTAAATTGAAATGTGTAAGTGTGCAGCACAGAGAGAGTGAGTATGTGTTTGTGTGTGGACGGAAATGGGAAGCGGGAGACAAGCAAGCGCAGCTGACAACGACATGTTATGGAAGAAAATGACACGAACGCTGTAATCTTTCATTCAGCGCGGCTATTGTCAACTGACTTGCCAACGCTGCTGCTGCTGTCATGCTTGCCTGCCAAGCAACCGAGCAAACAAACAGCCGCGCTAGAAAGCAACCAACAAAGCAACTTAGCAAGCGATCTAACTTGCATGCAAGCGGAGCAGCGCAAACAACAAAAGCGGAAGCGCACAAAACCATTTCAGCATTTGAGCTTTTGTGCAACAACAACAACAGCTAAGCGCAGTCACTACCACAAACTAAGCGCATATATGCTAGGCCATTAGACGATTGGTGGAGGGGTATGCATGGAGCGGGACTGACTCAGCACCCCAGCAGTGAACTGGCAGCCAGCGCATTGCAATTTGTGGGAATATGTCAAAAGGACATTTCACAAATGCACTCAGTCAAGCGTTAATGAATGCTGTCAAATAATTCAGTTCCCCGCTGCTGCCCTGCCACATTGCAGTGCTCGCTGGCTGTAGCATATTCCTCATATTCCTGCCATCATTGCTTTCTTTCTTCCCTTCTTTCTTTCTTTTCTGCTCTGCTGCTGCAGCTACGTGGAAATTGTTTGAGCGCCAGAGTTTCCAATATTGTCGCGCAGGGAATACGTTCAAATAAAAATATGTGTGTGTGCGTGCATGTGTGGCAATAACAAATTAATCTGCACATGTTGCAAATGTCACAAATTGTGCGAGCTGCTGTAATTTTGAACCTGTCCCGAATGAGCAGAGAATTATTTAAAATGACACTCATACGACATGTGGCACATCTTTTATCAAAGAAAAGGTTGTTTACTCTAGTAAATGTGTGTTCTGTCTAGAATTTTGCAAGAATACTATTATGAGGAAGTGAATAGAGGGCAAGCTGAGCAGTCAACTACATTAAAAATGTTTAGCTTGCTTGTTTTGTTCAAATGATGGGCTGCTAAAAATGGTGACTTTTAAAACAGACTTGCATATGTATGTATATGCATATAACAATTTAAAATGTACATATATAATTGATAAACAAAGAACAGACAATTCTCTTTGCACTGTGAATCGAGAGAGCTAGTTCCTTAGTTGGCCTTTGTGGTCTATGCTAGCAGCAGCAAGCGTGCGTGAGCTTCAATTCCGTTTCCTCTGCACTATGTATCTACTAGCTACTTTCAATCACTTCTTTTTGTTTTTATTTCAAGCACCATATGCCAATGTATTACTTTAATCATCGCTGTTCTACATTAAAGTTATGTCCTTATGAAAAGCAACATGCTCAATATCTAGACAGAAAATTTATGAAAGGCATAAGAGCCATATTAATATGTACTAAAATCTACTAAAAAAAGTTTCTAAGAAAGAGTTATATAGCAATCAACCTTGGTTCCACTATAGAAAACGTATAATTCTTGCCATCGCATTCCTTTGGTTTTATCTTGCGATAGAAATTGTTCACTTGAGATGTAATTGTCTCGGCATATCTATTGATTTTGTAGTGTTTGATAATTTAGAGTACATACCCGCATACACATGCAAATATAATGCTCTCATAAAAGCTGATAAACCGTGCAATTGTTTTTCTGCAACTGTGGAAGTGCGGTCCTAATTTCAGCCACAAAATTTTAACCGCCAGCACGCCATCGAGCTTTGTTGACCAACTGTCCCCCTCATTCTCTTTTTCCAGACTAAACTCAACGAAGGGCAGAGGGGAAACAATAAAACGACAATTGCGCGCACATTGCTTACATCAAAGCGAGGAAAATGCATAAATGCAGTAATTCAAATCGGCGTGCGTTCGCTTGCATGAACGCAAGGAAGGCACGAAGTACGGCAAAAGCCACAATTCACAATTGCGTATGACCACATGCAGACACACACATACACACAAGGAAGCACAGATACAGCCATAAGCTAGAAGCGAGTGTGCCAGAAGGGCGCTGCCCTTCCATTAAGTGCTGCCACTGCCACTGACCCTGCTCCAATGACATATTTCAAAAGTCAAAATGCATTTGTAAGTTTCACGAACTGTCCTCAACTGTCAATTATTTTCATACATGCTCGCTTAATCAAATTTCCAGCGGACTGCGTTTGACAGTGGCTGCCGCGACTGCATCCGTTTTTCCCCTTCGGAATGTGAGTTGAGTTGGGCACTGCCCCAGCGTGGCTGCATGCGTTTGTATGTGTATGTGAATGTGAGTGTAAGTGCCAGAATTGGCAACAGTTCAGCGTGTTTGTATGAGAGCACCACATTGCCAACTACATAGCTTACTTCTAGCTACATGTGTGTGTGTGTGTGTGTGGGGGGGGGGGGGGGGATGTGTGCATTTAAATGCATTTCTTTGCGGCCTTTCGATTTGTCAGCGCTGCGACTACATTTCCTCTAGCAATTTACAAAAAAGAGTTCACGTGGCAATGGCAAAACGTTGAATTTTATTTCAAATTATACGAGTTTATGTTTATTCGGCAGCTTGAATGTTAGAAAGAATAGTTTTTATTCGGACTGACTTGCCAAAGAGAAATGACAATACTTAGTTGTCTATTTCTGTTCTGAAACAAAGCAATTTTAAGTGTACAACAACAAAGAATTAGAATTATTGCTCACATGGGCAGGTCATATAGCTGCCCATGTGAGCAATAATTCTAATTCTTTGTTGTTGTACACTTAAAATTGCTTTGTTTCAGAACAGAAATAGACAACTAAGTATTGTCATTTCTCTTTGGCAAGTCAGTCCGAATAAAAACTATTCTTTCTTTTATTTCAAATATTTGCAGGTACCGCTACGTTCATTTGCATATGTATACATATACATTCGTTGATGTGTGAACTTTGTGAATAAATAATAAGTGCATATCATAGTTGATTTCTCTTAGAATAAATCAATGATGACTGCAGAAATAGAAATCCAAGAAACAAACCGAAACAAACAAAGGTTTTTATTTGTGCAATCTTTTGTTGAAAAAAAATCTCTTAATGAATAATTTTAACGATTTTGGTATCTGAAGAACTAACCTAAAATCATCATATCGCTCCGTTGAAAAAGAAATTAAGCATAGCTTTTAAAGCAATTTGATAGTATCGAACTAATTTAAAAGTTATCTCCTTCCCAAAGTTTAGCTGAGAGTGTAAGAGTGTTCCTTAAGTTGGAGTACTCTGATTGATAGTAGCAAAAAAGGCTAACTAAATATTGTATTAAGCAGCTGGAACATTTCTACCACCAAATATCTGCAAAGTGGGTTGCCCAATTCCGTCAAAATATGACTCGCTAACAGCGCTTGTACTGCCAGATGTGGCAGACCTGGAATGTTGCCACCGAAAAGCCAGCTAGCCGTATGCAAACGCGGCAGGAAACATGCTACCGTGGAAGTCGCCATCATCGCCTTCATCATTATCAGCGTCATTATCAGCATCATCATCAGCGTCATATGAGCAAGTTGTAGCGGGAAATTGGTAATGCAACATATGCACCACCAAAAGCGGAAACGCATGTCAAAATAAGCGGCAAGAGGAAGTAAACCAGTATATTTGCGATGCACATGCGAATGCGGTGTTGACGGTGCTGATGATGACGTTGGTGGCGCTGATGGTGCTGCTGCTGCTGCTGATCGTTGCGTTGTCAATGCTGCCTGCAGAAGCTACAACAGTTGCAGCGGAAGCAACGCATTTTGTGATTGCGTAATTAATGCAACAGCGGACGGAACTGTTAGCCATGTGCATATATGACGTGTGTATTTTGCCAGAGTGCGTGAATGGGCAAAAATTGCACTTAAAACGAAGCGGTAAAATGTTGCGCCTGACAACAACAACAACATTAGCTTGCACAACAACAGTCAAGCATCAGGATAATGTCACTCGCCTACATCAACGACGGCAGCTGATATAGAACAGACGCCACGTTGTTGACCCACACACATTCATTCATGGCTACTCTTGCAAATGAGCGTGGCAATAAAGCGCTGGACCGTAAAACTATTGTGGACATAAGGATTAATGACATTTACATAATTTGTGCGGCGCACGGCCACTGAGTGTGTATCTGTGCGTTAGTGTGCCTGTGTAGATGTAGACACACACACACACACACACACACATACGAATGCGTGATGAAGCTTTCAATTTGTTGGCGTAGCAGACCGCAAATCCGCAAAGCAAAATTTGCGTTAAGTTGTGCGTTGACAGAGCAACAGATTGACGGGTGGGCCGATTCGCGGCGGAGTAGCACATATACGGAGTGGTGAGCTGCTGGCGACGGCGGTCCATTGCGCTGACAGTGCAACCTCAAAGCTTGGCACAAAATATGCGCGCTTCGCCATTTCGAATCCAACTATTTTATTGCCATGTTGAAGCTTTTGCCAAGTTGGCTTCTTTTGTGTGATGTTGCTGGGAATGAATTCCGCCTGGTAGAGTGCCTCTGTGTCAGCAGCAGCAGCAGCGGCATTTGAATTTGAAGTGCTCTTAAGCCATGCATTCTGTTTGAAATTTATTAGTAAGAAATTATTAGCTCTTATTGTTGGAAATGCGGTCTGTGAATTGGCGTGGCCAGAAATAAACTGCCGGACTTTGCGAATTTTAGTTTGGTTAGTGAAAGAGCGAAAGAAATGTGAAAGAAAAGAAATTGCAGTAGTCAAATTTGCATTTATTCTTGTCTTTATAAAATTAAAAGTGTCAAGTTAGCTAACCAAGTTAAGTTAAGATTACTTCCTGTGTAAATGTCCTGCTCTAGCAAGAGGAAGGCTTAAAACACTAGGCAAGCCTTTTCTTGAGAATTTAAATGACATAATAGCCGCATAAGCCAACCAACCAACCAAGTTAACTAATTTGAGCTGGTTTCTACAATATGTTTTTTATACAACTTTATGACTCGGTGGTTAAGTGCCCGGCATCTGATGCGTAGTGTAACTGCATCGAATCCTAGCTGACTTATACCAACAAAAAAAGGGTAGTAGGTTTTTTTGCTCACAATGTAGTTGGTGGTTCTCTGAGCGTATACTTGGCTCTGATAAAAAACTTGTTAAAAAAAAGCTGAATAAAAAGCTTCTCATTAGTATCGCTCTATATATGTCTAGGTCCCGTTAACTTGAGCTTAAAATAGAACGTTCACACTGACGTTAATGCGAGAAAGCTATGCCCAAATGTCTTTCTTCAGTGCTTTAGATGTCGATACCAGCTGTATATGAGCTCTTTCGCTAATGGTTTTGATTACTAATAAATTAATAAAAATTAAATAAGCTATTTCGATTAAATTGCAATAAATTCGCACAAAGAAAGAAGACATTTAATGGGCAGATATATACTAATTAAGACTTGTGTGACTATTCAATAATCGCCCTCGTTGGTGCATGAAAGCAGTTTTATTAAATTGTATAGCTCTCACATGCTACACTCTCAGCTACACGTTTACGAAAGCTAACACATCAGCTTATTCTTGCATGAAATTAATAAAATGCACAAAAGTAGAGCAGTACTACTTTCTGCAGTCATTGTGAGCTGGCATTAACTTGGCTAAGAATTTCAGCACACTGCTTATTATTATTTGCTACTTGTCATCATGAAATCTGGCTGTTACTTCTGTTGTTATTGCTATTCTTACTGCTGTTGTTAGTATTGTTATTGTTGTAAGTGTTGTTGTTGTTGTTTTGGGTTGCTGCTGTCCGGCGTTTGTTTTACGGCGTGGTGTATTATTTAAGAGCACACATTAATTTAAGCACCGGCTTAATTACGCGCGTGTTAATGTTGGTTGCAGCACTGCGCGTGCATGAGTGTGTGTTTTGTGTGTGTGTGTGTCAGGTGAGCATGCTTAACCTACGTAATATAACGGTAATAAGCACAATATGCGTCAAAGAGCAAAGCAACAAAATCAATGAGCACGATTAATTACGAGAGGAAACCAACACTCGAGTGAGTGCAGCAGACAGTCAAAGGGAGCAATTGCACGCACAGAGGCACACACACACGGGTACAGTGCGGTTCCAAAAATAAGAAAAACCCCAATGTAGTAAATGTCAAATAACTTTAAATTGTATGTATCTTTATTAACCATACATAGGAAAAGATTAAGATTACTTTTGGGACAGATATCCAGTCTGCTAGTCAACGCGGCCAGGAAGGCCTATTTAGTCAGTTCTCCATAAATTAAATTATAAACGAAATAAAGTTGCTCTTGCAGCTGCTTTTCCAGATCTGCTTGTATTTTTGCCACTTTTTCATCTAGTGTACAGTCTCTGCCTGATTCAATCTTCATCACTCTCTCGTCTAGCGCGTTGAATTTTCCCTGGAGCTCGTCCACCTTTCCAGTCAAAGTCTCAGAAATCTCTCGTAGTTGTGTAGAATTTTCTTGGAGTTCTTTCTTTATGATCACAGAGTTTTCTTCCATCTTTTTCTCGACTCGTGTAGAATTTTCTTGTAGTTTCTGCCCCATGCTCTCAGAATTTTCTAGAAGTTTCTGCTCCATGTTCGCAGAATTTTCTTCCATCTTCTGCTCGACTCTTTCCGAATTTTCCATAAATTCTCGCTTCATTATTTCAGAATTCTCGGCCATCATGCCTTGCATAGCAGCGAGCAACTGGCTCATGTCCCTACTCATTGTTACGTAACAATTGGTGTCAGAAGTGGGATTGTGCTCGATGCAAGCATCCATCGCGTAGTTGTAAACTCTGCCACTGTGCCCAGTATGCTTTGGTGATGGCGCTTTCACATGCTATTTCTTCGAATGTTGGCCGTACATCTCTTTCCTTGTAGTCCATTATTTTCGCCAGATCTGGATCATTTCTTTGCTCGGTTCTTATTCGCTCTGCTGTCCATTGTTCTTCCGGCAAGACACTGAGCAAACGAATATCGAGTCGTCCTTCTTTTTCCTCTGCTCTGGAACAATGCCTGCATTCTGTATTGCAGGGCCGTCTAGATAGTGCATCGGCGTTTCCATGCAGTCTTCCCTTGCGATGCTCAATTTCAAAATCGTAACTTTGCAACCGTTCGATCCATCGAGCAATTTGGCCTTCAGGGTCCTTGAACTGCAGCAACCACCTGAGTGCCGCATGATCCGTTCTTAACAGGAACGGCTGCCCGAAGAGATACTTGTGGAAATGTTTAACGCTGTCCACCACGGCTAGCAACTCTCTTCTAGTGACGCAGTAATTTCTTTCCGGTTTTGCTAGAGTCGTGCTGTAGTAAGCGATTACCCGTTCCTCGCCTTCGATGGCTTGTGAGAGGACTCCTCCAATTCCGGTAGCACTTGCATCCGTGTCCAATATAAATTTTTCGCCAGGAATCGGGTATGCTAGTATAGGCGCTGTGTAAAGTCGTTCCTTTAGCTTTTGGAAGGCCTCTTCCTGCTCGTTCCTCCATTCGAATGGATGATTCTTCTTCGTCAGTTCATGTAGGCTGCTTGCAATAGACGCGAATGCTAGAACAAATCGCCGGTAATACGTGCATAGCCCTAGGAAGCTGCGCAATTCATGTAAATTCTTTGGAGTGGGCCACTCCTTCACAACAGCGATTTTGTCTTCATCCGTGTGTATTCCTTCCGCAGTTACGCGATGTCCGAGGTATTTAACTTCTTGCTTAAACAGCGAGCATTTCTTCGGACTAAGTCTTAATCCAGCCTCGTTGATTCTTTGAAATACTTCTCCTAAGTTCTTTAGGTGGTCATCGAAGTCCTTGCCCATTACAATGATGTCGTCCAAATAAACCAAGCAAGTCTTCCAATTTAAACCTTTCAGCACACGTTCCATTAAGCGTTCGAACGTGGCCGGTGCGTTGCACAGTCCGAAAGGCATCACCAAAAATTGCCACAGTCCATCTCCATAACTGAAAGCTGTCTTTTCTTTGTCGCTCTTATCCATTTCAACTTGCCAATATCCACTTTGTAAATCAAGTGTGGAAAACCATTTGGATCCTGAGAGCGTGTCCAAGGTGTCGTCAATTCTTGGCAATGGATAGCTGTCCTTTTTGGTGGCATCGTTCAGCTTACGGTAGTCGACACAAAATCGTGTGCTGCCATCCTTCTTCTTCACTAGCACTACGGGAGAACTCCAAGGACTAGAGGATGGCTCAATGACTTTGTTGCGTTGCATTTCCTCCACCAGCGCATTAACTTCCTCCCTTTTAGCAAGTGGTACTCGTCGCGGAGGTTGACGGAGGGGTTTCGCATCGCCAGTGTTGATTTTGTGTTTCACCATCGCCGTTCTCCCTTCGTTTGCCGCTGATGGAAATATGTCCCGATGTTTTTCCAGCAGTTGCTGCGCTTTTACGTTGTGTTCGGTAGAAAGGTCCGAAGTCCAGGCGTTGATTAAGCTTCGTAGCTGGTTTTCTTTTTCGCGTGTCGGATTTTGCTTGGTTGCACGTTCCGCTTCACAATTGACAATGGTTGTAACTTGGTGGCATTGTCCAATAATGGTTCCCGTTTTGATTAGTTTCGCCGAATTGGCCAAATTTAGAATTCGGACTGGTATTAGATTGTTGGTTTGCGCGTTCACGAGGGTCTTTCCGACTATGATGTTATTTATCGGTGTCTTGGTGTCGGCTTCAATCATCCACAACGAGTTGCTCCCACCTCCTCCATTTACTTGAGCCCAAATCACAGCGTCTGAGTTAGCTGGAATAGTTGTTTGCTCTGTCATTACCACTTGATGCACGAACGCTTGGTTTTCTCCGATCTTTAGTGGCATTTCCGTATTTCCGTATCGCAGCACTCTTTCCCGCAAGTCCAACGTGAATCCATTCCGCATCATGAAGTCCATTCCCAGAATGAGTTCATCTACGATTTCCGCTACTATGAATTCGTGTTGAACTGACGTTGTACCAATAGTGATTTCTTTTGTGACTTTTCCACGTATTGGTGCATCCTCTCCTGTCGCTGTGCGTAATTTGATTCCAACTAGTGGTTCTGCTTTCTTCACCAAGTCGCTTCTGATGATGGAATGTGATGCTCCTGTGTCCAGGGTCACCGTAAACCATTGGTAATCGATTTGGCCATCTATCGTTAGGCTGTTGTTTTCCCGTCGCAGTTGTGAAATGGAGATTTGGGGACTGCTTGTTGTGTGAGCCAGTTCGCGCCCCTCGAAGCTGGCTCGTTTTAGTTTAACGACGCCTTGCTGCCGCTACCGCTCTGCTCTTTCCGTTCGCCATAGCCCCGTTCTGGTGTACGCGATCTGGATCGCTTCCGACGAAGGCGGCACTCCCGCGCCATGTGACCTGGTTTGTCGCAATTGAAACACCTTCCTGTGAATTTCCTCATCGTTCGGTCCGCCGGCGGGTGTTCTGTTTTGATTGCTTGACACAGAACGTCGTCTTCAGCCTCAACCCTGCGAACTTTGGGTGCAGAATATTGCATAGTGCTGGTCCACGCTGCCTCGTATGTAAGTGCACTGGTAACCGTCTCGGTAAATGTCGCTTTGCTCATCATTATTGCGCTGCGTCTTATTTCTGGATCGCGAATTCCTTCGATGAATGCTTGTATCTTCATCTTTTCCAAGTGTTCACTGCCCAGGTCAGAGTGAGCTAAATGTGCCAGTCGCTCAATGTCCGCTGCGTAGACCTGCAAGCTCTCACCGCTCCTTTGCCTGCGATTCTTCAACTCGATGTAGTACAGCTGCTTCATGTGCTCGCTACCGTACTTCCTTCCTACCGCACTTATTATGGCCTCATAGCTGCATCTTAGTATTGGTGGAATCGTCTGTAACACCTCGGCTGCTGCTCCTTTCAATGCCACTATCAGAGCCGCTGCCTTTTCTGCGTCGCCTCACCGATTCTGGGCGGCCGTCGTTTCAAACTGCAGTTGGAAGATGTTAAACGCCGTTGTCCCATCGTAGGTAGGTGCTTTGCGTTTCGTACCACTGAATTCTCTTATTTGCGGCAGTGGGCTTTGCAATTGCAGCTCTTGTAGTTGCTCTTGCAATTGTTCTTGCAGTTGCTCTTGCAGCTGCTTTTCCAGATCCGCTTGTATTCTTGCGATTGAATTATCTCGACCTGATTCCATTTTCAGCATTCTCTCATCGAGCGCATTAACTTTTCCTTGCAGCTCGTTCACCTTTCCAGTCAAAGTCTCAGAAATCTCTCGTAGTTGTGTAGAATTTTCTTCCATCTTTTTCTCGACTCGTGTAGAATTTTCCATAAATTCTCGCTTCATTATTTCAGAATTTTCTAGAAGTTTCTGCTCCATGTTCACAGAATTTTCTTCCATCTTTTTCTCGACTCGTGTAGAATTTTCTTGTAGTTTCTGCTCCATGTTCGCAGAATTTTCCAAGAGTTCTTTCTTTATGATCACAGAATTCTCGGCCATCATGCCTTGCATAGCAGCGAGCAACTGGCTCATGTCCCTACTCATTGGAGCGATGTCTTTCTCTGATACCTCAGCCACTTTTGAGTCGCACTCAAACTCATGCTCTGCCAGATCAAAGCCTCTCGCCTCCAATGGCCCTCGTAGTCGGTGCTGCAATTCGGACTTCAAGCCTGTTGTCAGCAATCCTAGCTTGGCCAGCTCCTTCTTAAGTTGCTCTACTTTCAACTGGTCGAACTTCACCATTATTCTGGATTAGCACCATCCCACTTCTGACACCAATTGTTACGTAATTCCGCTGAAGTACTCCGCTACTTCGGTTCGGATCACTGGATTGTGTAATCGTCAAGAATAATGCACAAAAAGCTCAATGCTTGTAACGGTTTTATTGATTCCAATAACAGATTGACTATTCCAATCCTTTTGTTACAAAGATTTGCACTATTTTGCAGTTGCAGTTGAATTGTCCTTGGTTGTGATTGCGATGTTTCACGTTCACTCGTTCTGAATCGATGTTGCACGTTCACTTGATACTCGGTAACTGACTCGATGCTGCACGTTCAATTATTACTCAAAGACTGACTCTCGACACTGCCGGCGGCCGCTTTTTATACCTGTTACTGTTTCTCGCCAGCTACTGTCGAACATTCTACAACTTCTCGCTCGCCCTGTTTCTGGATTGTACGAGAAAATTCCAATACACAATATTTGTCAGAACTTCAAAACACAGGGTGTCCTTTTCTTTAGCTGCCGTAGTATAACCCCCATATTCGTCACACTGCCCTCCTCTTAAACTTGTTCGTCCCGAACAAGGATAGGTTCTTTAGCCTTATAGGGTGCCAGTCTCTCCAAATGGACTACTTTAAGTTTAACTCTCTTCTTGCCATTCAACGGTATTCGATATACGACGTCATTTGATAGCTTGATCACGCAGTCTGGCTCCTCCCAATGCGTTTGTAACTTCGGACACAGCCCCTTCTTGCGCTGTGGGTTGTAAAGCATCACTAGTTGTCCTTCTTCGAAGCCTTCGGAATTTGCCCTCAAATCGTATCTGGCCTTCATCTTGTCACTCATCAACCGCATGCGTTTCCGCATATATTGGTGCATCGCATCCAATTCCTTCCGCTTATTGCTCGCCAAGTCCTCATTGTTATCGTAGGTGGGCTCGCGTGTTTTGGGTTCTTTAGCGGTGACGCATTTGTCACATGTCTTAATCCATTCCGCAACAGATTGCTTACATCCTACCCAGTAGAACCGTTTATTTATCTTCTCCACCGTCTTGGTGATTCCCAGATGACCGTCACCCGAACCATTGTGACATGCTGACACAATGTCCGTTACTCGCACTTTAGGAACGACAATTAAGTTTCTATGTGCTGTTCCGTCCTCGCTTTCCCATCTTCGATGCAAGCACCCGTCGCGTAGTTGTAAGCTCTGCCACTGTGCCCAGTATGCTTTAGTGATGGCGCTTTCACACGCTATTTCTTTGAATCTTGGCCGTACACCTCTTTCTTTGCAGTCCACTATTTTCGTCAGATCTGAATCATTTCTTTGCTCGGTTCTTATTCGCTCTGCTGTCCATTGTTCTTCCGGCAAGACACTAAGCAACCGAATATCGATTCGTCCTTCTTCTTCCTCTGCTCTGGAGCAATTCCTGCATTCTGTATTGCAGGGACGTCTGGATAGCGCATCGGCGTTGCCATGTAGTCTTACTTCAGGATACTCTATTTCGAAATCGTACCTCTGCAATCGTTCGAACCATCGAGCAATTTGGCCTTCGGAGTTCTTGAGTTGTAATAGCCACCTGAGTGCCGCATGATCCGTTCTTAACAGGAACGGCTGCCCGAAGAGATATTTGTGAAAATGTGTAACACTGTTCACCACGGCCAGCAGCGCTCTTTTAGTGACGCAGTATTTTCTCTCCGGTTTTGCTAAAGAAGTGCCATAGTAGCCAATTACTTTTTCCTCGCCTTTAATGACTTGTGAAAGGACTCCTCCGATTCCAGTAGCACTTGCATCCGTGCGCAGTATGAATTTTTCACCAGGAACCGGATATGCTAGTACAGGTACTGCGTAAATTCGTTCCTCCAGATTGCTGGATGCCTCTTCCTGCTTGTTCGCCAGCTTCTTGTTTGATTCTATCACGACTCCCTTGTCGCCGTTGCTGCTCTGCTCTTTTCTTTCGCCATACCTCCGTTCTGGTATACGCCATCTGGAACGTTTCCGACGCAGGTGGCACTCCCTCGCCATGTGTCCTGTTTTGTCACAATAGAAGCATTTTCCTGTAAATTTCTTCATCGTCCGATCCGCTGGCGAGTGTTCTGTTTTGATTGCTTGACACAGAACATCGTCATCGGCTTCCATCCTGCGAACTTTGGGTGCAGAATATTGCATAGTGCTGGTCCACGCTGCCTCGTATGTAAGTGCACTGGTAACCGTCTCGGTAAATGTCGCTTTGCTCATCATTATTGCGCTGCGTCTTATTTCTGGATCGCGAATTCCTTCAATAAATACTTGTATCTTCATCTTTTCCAAGTGTTCACTGCCCAGGTCAGAGTGAGCTAAATGTGCCAGCCGCTCAATGTACGCTTCATAGACCTACAAGCTCTCACCGCTCCTTTGCCTGCGATTCTTCAGCTCGATGTAGTACAGCTGCTTCATGTGCTCGCTACCGTACTTCCTTCCTACCGCACTTATTATGGCCTCATAGCTGCATCTTAGTATTGGTGGAATCGTCTGTAACACCTCGGCTGCTGCTCCTTTCAATGCCACTATCAGAGCCGCTGCCTTTTCTGCGTCGCCCCACCGATTCTGGGCGACCGTCGTTTCAAACTGCAGTTGGAAGATGTTAAACGCCGTTGTCCCATCGTAGGTAGGTGCTTTGAGTTTCGTAGCACTGAACTCTCTTATTTGCGGTCCTTCTTCTTCCTCTGCTCTGGAGCAATTCCTGCATTCTGTATTGCAGGGACGTCTGGATAGCGCATCGGCGTTGCCATGTAGTCTTACTTCAGGATACTCTATTTCGAAATCGTACCTCTGCAATCGTTCGAACCATCGAGCAATTTGGCCTTCGGAGTTCTTGAGTTGTAATAGCCACCTGAGTGCCGCATGATCCGTTCTTAACAGGAACGGCTGCCCGAAGAGATATTTGTGAAAATGTGTAACACTGTTCACCACGGCCAGCAGCGCTCTTTTAGTGACGCAGTATTTTCTCTCCGGTTTTGCTAAAGAAGTGCCATAGTAGCCAATTACTTTTTCCTCGCCTTTAATGACTTGTGAAAGGACTCCTCCGATTCCAGTAGCACTTGCATCCGTGCGCAGTATGAATTTTTCACCAGGAACCGGATATGCTAGTACAGGTACTGCGTAAATTCGTTCCTCCAGATTGCTGGATGCCTCTTCCTGCTTGTTCGCCAGCTTCTTGTTTGATTCTATCACGACTCCCTTGTCGCCGTTGCTGCTCTGCTCTTTTCTTTCGCCATACCTCCGTTCTGGTATACGCCATCTGGAACGTTTCCGACGCAGGTGGCACTCCCTCGCCATGTGTCCTGTTTTGTCACAATAGAAGCATTTTCCTGTAAATTTCTTCATCGTCCGATCCGCTGGCGAGTGTTCTGTTTTGATTGCTTGACACAGAACATCGTCATCGGCTTCCATCCTGCGAACTTTGGGTGCAGAATATTGCATAGTGCTGGTCCACGCTGCCTCGTATGTAAGTGCACTGGTAACCGTCTCGGTAAATGTCGCTTTGCTCATCATTATTGCGCTGCGTCTTATTTCTGGATCGCGAATTCCTTCGATGAATGCTTGTATCTTCATCTTTTCCAAGTGTTCACTGCCCAGGTCAGAGTGAGCTAAATGTGCCAGCCGCTCAATGTCCGCTGCGTAGACCTGCAAGCTCTCACCGCTCCTTTGCCTGCGATTCTTCAGCTCGATGTAGTACAGCTGCTTCATGTGCTCGCTACCGTACTTCCTTCCTACCGCACTTATTATGGCCTCATAGCTGCATCTTAGTATTGGTGGAATCGTCTGTAACACCTCGGCTGCTGCTCCTTTCAATGCCACTATCAGAGCCGCTGCCTTTTCTGCGTCGCCCCACCGATTCTGGGCGACCGTCGTTTCAAACTGCAGTTGGAAGATGTTAAACGCCGTTGTCCCATCGTAGGTAGGTGCTTTGAGTTTCGTAGCACTGAACTCTCTTATTTGCGGCAGTGGGCTTTGAAATTGCAGCTCCTGCAGTTGCCCTTGCAATTGTTCTTGCAGCTGCTTTTCCAGATCTGCTTGTATTTTTGCCACTTTTTCATCTAGTGTACAGTCTCTGCCTGATTCAATCTTCATCACTCTCTCGTCTAGCGCGTTGAATTTTCCCTGGAGCTCGTCCACCTTTCCAGTCAAAGTCTCAGAAATCTCTCGTAGTTGTGTAGAATTTTCTTCCATCTTCTTCTCGATTCGTGTAGAATTTTCTTGTAGTTTCTGCCCCATGCTCTGTTCAACTCTTGTACAATTTTCCTCCATCTTTCGTTCAACTCTTGTAGAATTTTCTAGAAGTTTCTGCTCCATGTTCGCAGAATTTTCCAGGAGTTCTTTCTTTATGATCACAGAGTTCTCGGCCATCATGCCTTGCATAGCAGCGAGCAACTGGCTCATGTCCCTACTCATTGGGGCGATGTCTTTCTCTGATACCTCAGCCACTTTGGAGTCGCACTCAAACTCATGCTCTGCCAGATCAAAGCCTCTCGCCTCCAATGGCCCTCGTAGTCGGTGCTGCAATTCGGACTTCAAGCCTGTTGTCAGCAATCCTAGCTTGGCCAGCTCCTTCTTAAGTTGCTCTACTTTCAACTGGTCGAACTTCACCATTATTCTGGATTAGCACAATCCCACTTCTGACACCAATTGTTACGTAATTCCGCTGAAGTACTCCGCTACTTCGGTTCGGATCACTGGATTGTGTAATCGTCAAGAATAATGCACAAAAAGCTGAATGCTTGTAACGGTTTTATTGATTCCAATAACAGATTGACTATTCCAATCCTTTTGTTACAAAGATTTGCACTATTTTGCAGTTGCAGTTGAATTGTCCTCGGTTGTGATTGCGATGCTTCACGTTCACTCGTTCGGAATCGATGTTGCACGTTCACTTGATACTCGGTAACTGACTCGATGTTGCACGTTCAATTATTACTCAAAGACTGACTCTCGACACTGCCGGCGGCCGCTTTTTATACCTGTTACTGTTTCTCGCCAGCTACTGTCGAACATTCTACAACTTCTCGCTCGCCCTGTTTCTGGATTGTACGAGAAAATTCCAATACACAATAATTGTCAGAACTTCAAAACACTTTCGAATCAGAGGTGCTGATATTTGCTAAAGCTTTTGTTTTGCGTATGCTTGTTCAACTGTAAGTGTGACGAATATGGGGGTTATACTACGGCAGCTAAGGAAAAGGACACCCTGTGCACGGTTACAGTTGAACAAGCATACGCAAAACAAAAGCTTTAGCAAATATCAGCACCTCTGATTCAAAAGTGTTTTGAAGTTCTGACAAATATTGTGTATTGGAATTTTCTCGTACAATCCAGAAACAGGGCGAGCGAGAAGTTGTAGAATGTTCGACAGTAGCTGGCGAGAAACAGTAACAGGTATAAAAAGCGGCCGCCGGCAGTGTCGAGAGTCAGTCTTTGAGTAATAATTGAACGTGCAACATCGAGTCAGTTACCGAGTATCAAGTGAACGTGCAACATCGATTCCGAACGAGTGAACGTGAAGCATCGCAATCACAACCGAGGACAATTCAACTGCAACTGCAAAATAGTGCAAATCTTTGTAACAAAAGGATTGGAATAGTCAATCTGTTATTGGAATCAATAAAACCGTTACAAGCATTCAGCTTTTTGTGCATTATTCTTGACGATTACACAATCCAGTGATCCGAACCGAAGTAGCGGAGTACTTCAGCGGAATTACGTAACAATTGGTGTCAGAAGTGGGATTGTGCTAATCCAGAATAATGGTGAAGTTCGACCAGTTGAAAGTGGAGCAACTTAAGAATGAGCTGGCCCAGCTAGGGTTGCAGACAACAGGCTCAAAGACCGAATTGCAGCGTCGACTACGAGAGCCATTGGAGGCGAGAGGCTTTAATCTGGCAGAGCATGAGTTTGAGTGCGACTCAAAAGTGGCTGAGATGTCAGAGAAAGACATCGCTCCAGTGAGTATGGACATGAGCCAGTTGCTCGCTGCAATGCAAGGCATGATGGCCGAGAATTCTACACGAGTCGAGAAAAAGATGGAAGAAAATTCTGTGAACATGGAGCAGAAACTACAAGAAAATTCTACACGAGTCGAGAAAAAGATGGAAGAAAATTCTGTGATCATAAAGAAAGAACTCCAAGAAAATTCTACACAACTACGAGAGATTTCTGAGACTTTGACTGGAAAGGTGGACGAGCTCCAGGGAAAATTCAACGCGCTAGACGAGAGAGTGATGAAGATTGAATCAGGCAGAGACTGTACACTAGAGGAAAAAGTGGCAAAAATACAAGCAGATCTGGAAAAGCAGCTGCAAGAGCAACTGCAAGAACAATTGCAAGAGCAACTGCAAGAGCTGCAATTGCAAAGCCCACTGCCGCAAATAAGAGAATTCAGTGGTACGAAACTCAAAGCACCTACCTACGATGGGACAACGGCGTTTAACATCTTCCAACTGCAGTTTGAAACGACGGCCGCCCAGAATCGGTGGGCCGACGCAGAAAAGGCAGCGGCTCTGATAGTGGCATTGAAAGGAGCAGCAGCTGAGGTGTTACAGACGATTCCACCAATACTAAGATGCAGCTATGAGGCCATAATAAGTGCGGTAGGAAGGAAGTACGGTAGCGAGCACATGAAGCAGCTGTACTACATCGAGCTGAAGAATCGCAGGCAAAGGAGCGGTGAGAGCTTGCAGGTCTACGCAGCGGACATTGAGCGACTGGCACATTTAGCTCACTCTGACCTGGGCAGTGAACACTTGGAAAAGATGAAGATACAAGCATTCATCGAAGGAATTCGCGATCCAGAAATAAGACGCAGCGCAATAATGATGAGCAAAGCGACATTTACCGAGACGGTTACCAGTGCACTTACATACGAGGCAGCGTGGACCAGCACTATGCAATATTCTGCACCCAAAGTTCGCAGGGTTGAGGCTGAAGACGACGTTCTGTGTCAAGCAATCAAAACAGAACACCCGCCGGCGGACCGAACGATGAGGAAATTCACAGGAAGGTGTTTCAATTGCGACAAACCAGGTCACATGGCGCGGGAGTGCCGCCTTCGTCGGAAGCGATCCAGATCGCGTACACCAGAACGGGGCTATGGCGAACGGAAAAAGCAGAGCGGTAGTGGCAGCAAGGCGTCGTTAAACTAAAACGAGCCAGCTTCGAGGGGCGCGAACTGGCTCACACAACAAGCAGTCCCCAAATCTCCATTTCACAACTGCGACGGGAAAACAACAGCCTAACGATAGATGGCCAAATCGATTACCAATGGTTTACGGTGACCCTGGACACAGGAGCATCACATTCCATCATCAGAAGCGACTTGGTGAAGAAAGCAGAACCACTAGTTGGAATCAAATTACGCACAGCGACAGGAGAGGATGCACCAATACGTGGAAAAGTCACAAAAGAAATCACTATTGGTACAACGTCAGTTCAACACGAATTCATAGTAGCGGAAATCGTAGATGAACTCATTCTGGGAATGGACTTCATGATGCGGAATGGATTCACGTTGGACTTGCGGGAAAGAGTGCTGCGATACGGAAATACGGAAATGCCACTAAAGATCGGAGAAAACCAAGCGTTCGTGCATCAAGTGGTAATGACAGAGCAAACAACTATTCCAGCTAACTCAGACGCTGTGATTTGGGCTCAAGTAAATGGAGGAGGTGGGAGCAACTCGTTGTGGATGATTGAAGCCGACACCAAGACACCGATAAATAACATCATAGTCGGAAAGACCCTCGTGAACGCGCAAACCAACAATCTAATACCAGTCCGAATTCTAAATTTGGCCAATTCGGCGAAACTAATCAAAACGGGAACCATTATTGGACAATGCCACCAAGTTACAACCATTGTCAATTGTGAAGCGGAACGTGCAACCAAGCAAAATCCGACACGCGAAAAAGAAAACCAGCTACGAAGCTTAATCAACGCCTGGACTTCGGACCTTTCTACCGAACACAACGTAAAAGCGCAGCAACTACTGGAAAAACATCGGGACATATTTCCATCAGCGGCAAACGAAGGGAGAACGGCGATGGTGAAACACAAAATCAACACTGGCGATGCGAAACCCCTCCGTCAACCTCCGCGACGAGTACCACTTGCTAAAAGGGAGGAAGTTAATGCGCTGGTGGAGGAAATGCAACGCAACAAAGTCATTGAGCCATCCTCTAGTCCTTGGAGTTCTCCCGTAGTGCTAGTGAAGAAGAAGGATGGCAGCACACAATTTTGTGTCGACTACCGTAAGCTGAACGATGCCACCAAAAAGGACAGCTATCCATTGCCAAGAATTGACGACACCTTGGACACGCTCTCAGGATCCAAATGGTTTTCCACACTTGATTTACAAAGTGGATATTGGCAAGTTGAAATGGATAAGAGCGACAAAGAAAAGACAGCTTTCAGTTATGGAGATGGACTGTGGCAATTTTTGGTGATGCCTTTCGGACTGTGCAACGCACCGGCCACGTTCGAACGCTTAATGGAACGTGTGCTGAAAGGTTTAAATTGGAAGACTTGCTTGGTTTATTTGGACGACATCATTGTAATGGGCAAGGACTTCGATGACCACCTAAAGAACTTGGGAGAAGTATTTCAAAGAATCAACGAGGCTGGATTAAGACTTAGTCCGAAGAAATGCTCGCTGTTTAAGCAAGAAGTTAAATACCTCGGACATCGCGTAACTGCGGAAGGAATACACACGGATGAAGACAAAATCGCTGTTGTGAAGGAGTGGCCCACTCCAAAGAATTTACATGAATTGCGCAGCTTCCTAGGGCTATGCACGTATTACAGGCGATTTGTTCCAGCATTCGCGTCTATTGCAAGCAGCCTACATGAACTGACGAAGAAGAATCATCCATTCGAATGGAGGAACGAGCAGGAAGAGGCCTTCCAAAAGCTAAAGGAACGACTTTACACAGCGCCTATACTAGCATACCCGATTCCTGGCGAAAAATTTATATTGGACACGGATGCAAGTGCTACCGGAATTGGAGGAGTCCTCTCACAAGCCATCGAAGGCGAGGAACGGGTAATCGCCTACTACAGCACGACTCTAGCAAAACCGGAAAGAAATTACTGCGTCACTAGAAGAGAGTTGCTAGCCGTGGTGGACAGCGTTAAACATTTCCACAAGTATCTCTTCGGGCAGCCGTTCCTGTTAAGAACGGATCATGCGGCACTCAGGTGGTTGCTGCAGTTCAAGGACCCTGAAGGCCAAATTGCTCGATGGATCGAACGGTTGCAAAGTTACGATTTTGAAATTGAGCATCGCAAGGGAAGACTGCATGGAAACGCCGATGCACTATCTAGACGGCCCTGCAATACAGAATGCAGGCATTGTTCCAGAGCAGAGGAAAAAGAAGGACGACTCGATATTCGTTTGCTCAGTGTCTTGCCGGAAGAACAATGGACAGCAGAGCGAATAAGAACCGAGCAAAGAAATGATCCAGATCTGGCGAAAATAATGGACTACAAGGAAAGAGATGTACGGCCAACATTCGAAGAAATAGCATGTGAAAGCGCCATCACCAAAGCATACTGGGCACAGTGGCAGAGTTTACAACTACGCGATGGATGCTTGCATCGAATATGGGAAAGCGAAGACGGAAAAGCACATAGAAACTTAATTGTTGTTCCTAAAGTGCGAGTAACGGACATTGTGTCATCATATCACAATGGTTCGAGTGGCGGTCATTTGGGTATCACCAAGACGGTGGAGAAGATAAAGAAGCGGTTCTACTGGGTAGGATGTCAGCAATCTGTTGCGGAATGGATTGGGACATGCGACGAATGCGTCACCGCTAAAGGACCCAAAACACGCAGCCGTGGCAGAATGATCCAATACAATGTGGGAGCACCTTTTGAGCGAGTTGCGATGGACGTTGCCGGACCGTTTCCCATAAGCGAGAGTGGCAACAGGTATGTTCTGGTGGTGATCGACTACTTCAGCAAATGGCCAGAGGTTTACCCGATACCGAATCAAGAGGCCAAAACATGTGCAGATGCTTTCATCAAAGATTGGGTGTGTCGCTTTGGAGTCCCGCTGGAACTTCACTCAGATCAAGGACGAAACTTTGAATCGGGCATCTTCAAAGAAATGTGCACCACGCTTGGTATACGAAAGACAAGAACCACACCGTTGCACCCCCAATCTGATGGCATGGTAGAAAGATTTAATCGCACTCTGGAAGAGCATCTGAGAAAAGTTGTAAGCGACCACCAAAAGGACTGGGATGGGCACATACCGCTATTCTTGATGGCCTATAGATCAGCAATTCATGACACGACAGCAACGACACCCGCCAAGGCAATATTTGGCGAAGACTTACGACTGCCCGCTGATTTAAAGTTTGGGGTATGCGAGCCCATTGACGATGGCGATAACGACTTTGCGAACAACAAGCGAAAGGAATTGGATGGGATACACCAATATATGCGGACACGCACGCAGTTGATGAGTGACAAGATGAAAGCCAGATATGATTTGAGGGCAAATTCCGAAGGATTTGAAGAAGGACAACTGCTGATGCTTTACAACCCACAGCGCAAGAAGGGGCTGTGTCCGAAGTTACAAACGCACTGGGAATTGGGATTTTCTCGTACAATCCAGAAACAGGGCGAGCGAGAAGTTGTAGAATGTTCGACAGTAGCTGGCGAGAAACAGTAACAGGTATAAAAAGCGGCCGCCGGCAGTGTCGAGAGTCAGTCTTTGAGTAATAATTGAACGTGCAACATCGAGTCAGTTACCGAGTATCAAGTGAACGTGCAACATCGATTCCGAACGAGTGAACGTGAAGCATCGCAATCACAACCGAGGACAATTCAACTGCAACTGCAAAATAGTGCAAATCTTTGTAACAAAAGGATTGGAATAGTCAATCTGTTATTGGAATCAATAAAACCGTTACAAGCATTCAGCTTTTTGTGCATTATTCTTGACGATTACACAATCCAGTGATCCGAACCGAAGTAGCGGAGTACTTCAGCGGAATTACGTAATTGTTACGTAATTCCGCTGAAGTACTCCGCTACTTCGGTTCGGATCACTGGATTGTGTAATCGTCAAGAATAATGCACAAAAAGCTCAATGCTTGTAACGGTTTTATTGATTCCAATAACAGATTGACTATTCCAATCCTTTTGTTACAAAGATTTGCACTATTTTGCAGTTGCAGTTGAATTGTCCTCGGTTGTGATTGCGATGCTTCACGTTCACTCGTTCGGAATCGATGTTGCACGTTCACTTGATACTCGGTAACTGACTCGATGTTGCACGTTCAATTATTACTCAAAGACTGACTCTCGACACTGCCGGCGGCCGCTTTTTATACCTGTTACTGTTTCTCGCCAGCTACTGTCGAACATTCTACAACTTCTCGCTCGCCCTGTTTCTGGATTGTACGAGAAAATTCCAATACACAATATTTGTCAGAACTTCAAAACACTTTTGAATCAGAGGTGCTGATATTTGCTAAAGCTTTTGTTTTGCGTATGCTTGTTCAACTGTAACCGTGCACAGGGTGTCCTTTTCCTTAGCTGCCGTAGTATAACCCCCATATTCGTCACACTGCCCTCCTCTTAAACTTGTTCGTCCCGAACAAGGATAGCTTCTTTAGCCTTATAGGGTGCCAGTCTCTCCAAATGGACTACTTTAAGTTTAACTCTCTTCTTGCCATTCAACGGTATTCGATATACGACGTCATTTGATAGCTTGATCACGCAGTCTGGCTCCTCCCAATGCGTTTGTAACTTCGGACACAGCCCCTTCTTGCGCTGTGGGTTGTAAAGCATCACTAGTTGTCCTTCTTCGAAGCCTTCGGAATTTGCCCTCAAATCGTATCTGGCCTTCATCTTGTCACTCATCAACCGCATGCGTTTCCGCATATATTGGTGCATCGCATCCAATTCCTTCCGCTTATTGCTCGCCAAGTCCTCATTGTTATCGTAGGTGGGCTCGCGTGTTTTGGGTTCTTTAGCGGTGACGCATTTGTCACATGTCTTAATCCATTCCGCAACAGATTGCTTACATCCTACCCAGTAGAACCGTTTATTTATCTTCTCCACCGTCTTGGTGATTCCCAGATGACCGTCACCCGAACCATTGTGACATGCTGACACAATGTCCGTTACTCGCACTTTAGGAACGACAATTAAGTTTCTATGTGCTGTTCCGTCCTCGCTTTCCCATCTTCGATGCAAGCACCCGTCGCGTAGTTGTAAGCTCTGCCACTGTGCCCAGTATGCTTTAGTGATGGCGCTTTCACACGCTATTTCTTTGAATCTTGGCCGTACACCTCTTTCTTTGCAGTCCACTATTTTCGTCAGATCTGAATCATTTCTTTGCTCGGTTCTTATTCGCTCTGCTGTCCATTGTTCTTCCGGCAAGACACTAAGCAACCGAATATCGATTCGTCCTTCTTCTTCCTCTGCTCTGGAGCAATTCCTGCATTCTGTATTGCAGGGACGTCTGGATAGCGCATCGGCGTTGCCATGTAGTCTTACTTCAGGATACTCTATTTCGAAATCGTACCTCTGCAATCGTTCGAACCATCGAGCAATTTGGCCTTCGGAGTTCTTGAGTTGTAATAGCCACCTGAGTGCCGCATGATCCGTTCTTAACAGGAACGGCTGCCCGAAGAGATATTTGTGAAAATGTGTAACACTGTTCACCACGGCCAGCAGCGCTCTTTTAGTGACGCAGTATTTTCTCTCCGGTTTTGCTAAAGAAGTGCCATAGTAGCCAATTACTTTTTCCTCGCCTTTAATGACTTGTGAAAGGACTCCTCCGATTCCAGTAGCACTTGCATCCGTGCGCAGTATGAATTTTTCACCAGGAACCGGATATGCTAGTACAGGTACTGCGTAAATTCGTTCCTCCAGATTGCTGGATGCCTCTTCCTGCTTGTTCGCCAGCTTCTTGTTTGATTCTATCACGACTCCCTTGTCGCCGTTGCTGCTCTGCTCTTTTCTTTCGCCATACCTCCGTTCTGGTATACGCCATCTGGAACGTTTCCGACGCAGGTGGCACTCCCTCGCCATGTGTCCTGTTTTGTCACAATAGAAGCATTTTCCTGTAAATTTCTTCATCGTCCGATCCGCTGGCGAGTGTTCTGTTTTGATTGCTTGACACAGAACATCGTCATCGGCTTCCATCCTGCGAACTTTGGGTGCAGAATATTGCATAGTGCTGGTCCACGCTGCCTCGTATGTAAGTGCACTGGTAACCGTCTCGGTAAATGTCGCTTTGCTCATCATTATTGCGCTGCGTCTTATTTCTGGATCGCGAATTCCTTCGATGAATGCTTGTATCTTCATCTTTTCCAAGTGTTCACTGCCCAGGTCAGAGTGAGCTAAATGTGCCAGCCGCTCAATGTCCGCTGCGTAGACCTGCAAGCTCTCACCGCTCCTTTGCCTGCGATTCTTCAGCTCGATGTAGTACAGCTGCTTCATGTGCTCGCTACCGTACTTCCTTCCTACCGCACTTATTATGGCCTCATAGCTGCATCTTAGTATTGGTGGAATCGTCTGTAACACCTCGGCTGCTGCTCCTTTCAATGCCACTATCAGAGCCGCTGCCTTTTCTGCGTCGCCCCACCGATTCTGGGCGACCGTCGTTTCAAACTGCAGTTGGAAGATGTTAAACGCCGTTGTCCCATCGTAGGTAGGTGCTTTGAGTTTCGTAGCACTGAACTCTCTTATTTGCGGCAGTGGGCTTTGAAATTGCAGCTCCTGCAGTTGCCCTTGCAATTGTTCTTGCAGCTGCTTTTCCAGATCTGCTTGTATTTTTGCCACTTTTTCATCTAGTGTACAGTCTCTGCCTGATTCAATCTTCATCACTCTCTCGTCTAGCGCGTTGAATTTTCCCTGGAGCTCGTCCACCTTTCCAGTCAAAGTCTCAGAAATCTCTCGTAGTTGTGTAGAATTTTCTTCCATCTTCTTCTCGATTCGTGTAGAATTTTCTTGTAGTTTCTGCCCCATGCTCTGTTCAACTCTTGTACAATTTTCCTCCATCTTTCGTTCAACTCTTGTAGAATTTTCTAGAAGTTTCTGCTCCATGTTCGCAGAATTTTCCAGGAGTTCTTTCTTTATGATCACAGAGTTCTCGGCCATCATGCCTTGCATAGCAGCGAGCAACTGGCTCATGTCCCTACTCATTGGGGCGATGTCTTTCTCTGATACCTCAGCCACTTTGGAGTCGCACTCAAACTCATGCTCTGCCAGATCAAAGCCTCTCGCCTCCAATGGCCCTCGTAGTCGGTGCTGCAATTCGGACTTCAAGCCTGTTGTCAGCAATCCTAGCTTGGCCAGCTCCTTCTTAAGTTGCTCTACTTTCAACTGGTCGAACTTCACCATTATTCTGGATTAGCACAATCCCACTTCTGACACCAATTGTTACGTAATTCCGCTGAAGTACTCCGCTACTTCGGTTCGGATCACTGGATTGTGTAATCGTCAAGAATAATGCACAAAAAGCTGAATGCTTGTAACGGTTTTATTGATTCCAATAACAGATTGACTATTCCAATCCTTTTGTTACAAAGATTTGCACTATTTTGCAGTTGCAGTTGAATTGTCCTCGGTTGTGATTGCGATGCTTCACGTTCACTCGTTCGGAATCGATGTTGCACGTTCACTTGATACTCGGTAACTGACTCGATGTTGCACGTTCAATTATTACTCAAAGACTGACTCTCGACACTGCCGGCGGCCGCTTTTTATACCTGTTACTGTTTCTCGCCAGCTACTGTCGAACATTCTACAACTTCTCGCTCGCCCTGTTTCTGGATTGTACGAGAAAATTCCAATACACAATAATTGTCAGAACTTCAAAACACTTTCGAATCAGAGGTGCTGATATTTGCTAAAGCTTTTGTTTTGCGTATGCTTGTTCAACTGTAACCGTGCACAGGGTGTCCTTTTCTTTAGCTGCCGTAGTATAACCCCCATATTCGTCACACTTCTAGTCCTTGGAGTTCTCCCGTAGTGCTAGTGAAGAAGAAGGATGGCAGCACACGATTTTGTGTGGACTACCGTAAGCTGAACGATGCCACCAAAAAGGACAGCTATCCAGATGTCCGAGGTATTTAACTTCTTGCTTAAACAGCGAGCATTTCTTCGGACTAAGTCTTAATCCAGCCTCGTTGATTCTTTGAAATACTTCTCCTAAGTTCTTTAGGTGGTCATCGAAGTCCTTGCCCATTACAATGATGTCGTCCAAATAAACCAAGCAAGTCTTCCAATTTAAACCTTTCAGCACACGTTCCATTAAGCGTTCGAACGTGGCCGGTGCGTTGCACAGTCCGAAAGGCATCACCAAAAATTGCCACAGTCCATCTCCATAACTGAAAGCTGTCTTTTCTTTGTCGCTCTTATCCATTTCAACTTGCCAATATCCACTTTGTAAATCAAGTGTGGAAAACCATTTGGATCCTGAGAGCGTGTCCAAGGTGTCGTCAATTCTTGGCAATGGATAGCTGTCCTTTTTGGTGGCATCGTTCAGCTTACGGTAGTCGACACAAAATCGTGTGCTGCCATCCTTCTTCTTCACTAGCACTACGGGAGAACTCCAAGGACTAGAGGATGGCTCAATGACTTTGTTGCGTTGCATTTCCTCCACCAGCGCATTAACTTCCTCCCTTTTAGCAAGTGGTACTCGTCGCGGAGGTTGACGGAGGGGTTTCGCATCGCCAGTGTTGATTTTGTGTTTCACCATCGCCGTTCTCCCTTCGTTTGCCGCTGATGGAAATATGTCCCGATGTTTTTCCAGCAGTTGCTGCGCTTTTACGTTGTGTTCGGTAGAAAGGTCCGAAGTCCAGGCGTTGATTAAGCTTCGTAGCTGGTTTTCTTTTTCGCGTGTCGGATTTTGCTTGGTTGCACGTTCCGCTTCACAATTGACAATGGTTGTAACTTGGTGGCATTGTCCAATAATGGTTCCCGTTTTGATTAGTTTCGCCGAATTGGCCAAATTTAGAATTCGGACTGGTATTAGATTGTTGGTTTGCGCGTTCACGAGGGTCTTTCCGACTATGATGTTATTTATCGGTGTCTTGGTGTCGGCTTCAATCATCCACAACGAGTTGCTCCCACCTCCTCCATTTACTTGAGCCCAAATCACAGCGTCTGAGTTAGCTGGAATAGTTGTTTGCTCTGTCATTACCACTTGATGCACGAACGCTTGGTTTTCTCCGATCTTTAGTGGCATTTCCGTATTTCCGTATCGCAGCACTCTTTCCCGCAAGTCCAACGTGAATCCATTCCGCATCATGAAGTCCATTCCCAGAATGAGTTCATCTACGATTTCCGCTACTATAAATTCGTGTTGAACTGACGTTGTACCAATAGTGATTTCTTTTGTGACTTTTCCACGTATTGGTGCATCCTCTCCTGTCGCTGTGCGTAATTTGATTCCAACTAGTGGTTCTGCTTTCTTCACCAAGTCGCTTCTGATGATGGAATGTGATGCTCCTGTGTCCAGGGTCACCGTAAACCATTGGTAATCGATTTGGCCATCTATCGTTAGGCTGTTGTTTTCCCGTCGCAGTTGTGAAATGGAGATTTGGGGACTGCTTGTTGTGTGAGCCAGTTCGCGCCCCTCGAAGCTGGCTCGTTTTAGTTTAACGACGCCTTGCTGCCGCTACCGCTCTGCTCTTTCCGTTCGCCATAGCCCCGTTCTGGTGTACGCGATCTGGATCGCTTCCGACGAAGGCGGCACTCCCGCGCCATGTGACCTGGTTTGTCGCAATTGAAACACCTTCCTGTGAATTTCCTCATCGTTCGGTCCGCCGGCGGGTGTTCTGTTTTGATTGCTTGACACAGAACGTCGTCTTCAGCCTCAACCCTGCGAACTTTGGGTGCAGAATATTGCATAGTGCTGGTCCACGCTGCCTCGTATGTAAGTGCACTGGTAACCGTCTCGGTAAATGTCGCTTTGCTCATCATTATTGCGCTGCGTCTTATTTCTGGATCGCGAATTCCTTCGATGAATGCTTGTATCTTCATCTTTTCCAAGTGTTCACTGCCCAGGTCAGAGTGAGCTAAATGTGCCAGTCGCTCAATGTCCGCTGCGTAGACCTGCAAGCTCTCACCGCTCCTTTGCCTGCGATTCTTCAACTCGATGTAGTACAGCTGCTTCATGTGCTCGCTACCGTACTTCCTTCCTACCGCACTTATTATGGCCTCATAGCTGCATCTTAGTATTGGTGGAATCGTCTGTAACACCTCGGCTGCTGCTCCTTTCAATGCCACTATCAGAGCCGCTGCCTTTTCTGCGTCGCCCCACCGATTCTGGGCGGCCGTCGTTTCAAACTGCAGTTGGAAGATGTTAAACGCCGTTGTCCCATCGTAGGTAGGTGCTTTGAGTTTCGTACCACTGAATTCTCTTATTTGCGGCAGTGGGCTTTGCAATTGCAGCTCTTGTAGTTGCTCTTGCAATTGTTCTTGCAGTTGCTCTTGCAGCTGCTTTTCCAGATCCGCTTGTATTCTTGCGATTGAATTATCTCGACCTGATTCCATTTTCAGCATTCTCTCATCGAGCGCATTAACTTTTCCTTGCAGCTCGTTCACCTTTCCAGTCAAAGTCTCAGAAATCTCTCGTAGTTGTGTAGAATTTTCTTCCATCTTTTTCTCGACTCGTGTAGAATTTTCCATAAATTCTCGCTTCATTATTTCAGAATTTTCTAGAAGTTTCTGCTCCATGTTCACAGAATTTTCTTCCATCTTTTTCTCGACTCGTGTAGAATTTTCTTGTAGTTTCTGCTCCATGTTCGCAGAATTTTCCAAGAGTTCTTTCTTTATGATCACAGAATTCTCGGCCATCATGCCTTGCATAGCAGCGAGCAACTGGCTCATGTCCCTACTCATTGGAGCGATGTCTTTCTCTGATACCTCAGCCACTTTTGAGTCGCACTCAAACTCATGCTCTGCCAGATCAAAGCCTCTCGCCTCCAATGGCCCTCGTAGTCGGTGCTGCAATTCGGACTTCAAGCCTGTTGTCAGCAATCCTAGCTTGGCCAGCTCCTTCTTAAGTTGCTCTACTTTCAACTGGTCGAACTTCACCATTATTCTGGATTAGCACAATCCCACTTCTGACACCAATTGTTACGTAATTCCGCTGAAGTACTCCGCTACTTCGGTTCGGATCACTGGATTGTGTAATCGTCAAGAATAATGCACAAAAAGCTCAATGCTTGTAACGGTTTTATTGATTCCAATAACAGATTGACTATTCCAATCCTTTTGTTACAAAGATTTGCACTATTTTGCAGTTGCAGTTGAATTGTCCTCGGTTGTGATTGCGATGCTTCACGTTCACTCGTTCGGAATCGATGTTGCACGTTCACTTGATACTCGGTAACTGACTCGATGTTGCACGTTCAATTATTACTCAAAGACTGACTCTCGACACTGCCGGCGGCCGCTTTTTATACCTGTTACTGTTTCTCGCCAGCTACTGTCGAACATTCTACAACTTCTCGCTCGCCCTGTTTCTGGATTGTACGAGAAAATTCCAATACACAATATTTGTCAGAACTTCGAAACACTTTCGAATCAGAGGTGCTGATATTTGCTAAAGCTTTTGTTTTGCCTATGCTTGTTCAACTGTAACCGTGCACAGGGTGTCCTTTTCTTTAGCTGCCGTAGTATAACCCCCATATTCGTCACAATATGGATATTTATATGTATGGAGCTGTACATGCACTAGCGTAGGCAGTATTTCATAAAGAGTGTAATGCATTTTATATTTAAGGAAAATATAGAAAGGACATTTAGAAAGATTACATTTATTTTAAGTATAGTAAAATTTTAGTTTGGATTTTTTCTAAAAAACGATTTCAATACAAAAATTTCAAAAATTTTGTACAAAAAATCTTTGAGTTTCCTTCTAAGAATTTTTGGTATTAACCATCAAAGTTTGATCTTCCAATATTCATCAAAAACATGGTTCAACTCCAAACTGTTTCATCCAATATTTTTGAAGAAAAGTGTTTTTAGACAATATAAATTTCTTTAAATTTTATTAAATTTTTATCGGGTCAAACTTAGATTTGTTGTGTATTCATTATTTCGAAGCTCTAGGGGGCAGCTACTATTTGGACCTGCTTCTCTGCTTTTGCCTCAGTACGCATATGTGCACTTGGTTGAGACTACGTAAGCTACCCGCAGCGTTCGCATTATTATTAAAATCAACTGTTATGTTTAAGCTACTCCGCTTGCTGTGGTATGCTTTCTACTCCCACTCCGACTACACTCGTCCTGCTCTCATGCAAAAAATAATAACGCCACTGCAATTCAACGCTTGACTTTATGTTTTTCTTTTATGAGATTTATGGACACTTTTTATTATTTCATTTATTATTTCATTACTTTTTCATAACTTCTATGTAGCCATTATTCTAATTGTTGCCTCGTTTTCTACTACTATTATGTTATGTTGGGAATAAGAACACGCTCAATTGGCATGCTATGCGGGCACTGAAATATTGGCCATATTATGTGCTATCCCAGAGTTTTTCTGGTTGGCTCAGCGGTCGCTTAGAAGTTGCCGTTGGCAGCCAAACTTTGTGACATGCCTCATGGGTGGCCGCTCTATAGTGCTGATCTGCTATGAGATATGATTCGAAGAAACAATTTGATATTTTTAAGAAAACGTTGAATGAGCATGAGAAGTGAGCATTAAACATGAAGGAATAAATATATAGTATATTTTAATAAGATGAATAAGTAATTTAAAAAAAAATTCAAATGTCTTTCGCGATATTGCAGTCAAATTAAAAATTTATCATAGCTTTTATGTGTTTGAACCAACCTTTCGTCATAATTATTACATTCGTTCTTAAATTGTCGAAATCAATTTCCGAGCCTTTACATTTTTTACAACTCAATTACATTTTTAACACTTAGGTACTTCATTTCGGCATTTAAATTTTTAAATTAAAAAGGGAATTATTACGCTCAATATTTTGCTACTTTTCAATTCCCTTTTGTGAAAACCTTCAGCACTTGCAAATGTTAAAGCAAAAGCCTCAATTTCTTCTACTCTTCTCCTACTTCTGGCAAATTGAATGAGCCTTAAGTCCTTTCGTAATGAAGTAATCAATATTGAACAATTAAATATTCACCTCGTTTGCCTTGTTGTTATTCAATTAATTGAAAAGTCCTTTAGTAAATGCTTAAAAGGGTGCATCCTTCACGAGCGAGCTGAAGACTCTTTGTGCGTTTTCAAGTATGCCTGCAAATATAGTAAGAAAAGCAGAGGATTAAAAGATTGTCAGCAGAAATAATTCAACTAAAGGCAATTTCGAATTATTGCAAAACTAGTCAATTAAGTAATTAAATTTATGCAGATTTCAATTCTTAAGTGTGGTATATATGTACATATATATTGTTCTCATTCCTAGGAGTATGTATTATCCTTTGTGAATGTTTAAATATTTAAAATATAAAAATGTAAACATAACATTTTTGTTTTTCTTTTCAAAAGTTTCTGATTTCTAATCTATAAAAAAAATTTTTTTTCTAAAACGTGTCCAAAAAGTGAAATTATTTTTGAATTCAGATCTGCTTTAAATTTTTTGTGTTCTAATGATTTGCAGCTCTAGGGTGGCATCCTTCCTCCCCTACTCCTCCCAGCATACGCTCATGTCAATGTGTCTTTTGAATTTCTGGCATAAATACTGAAATGACTCTTATACAAATTTTATAAATTTTTTTCGAAAACAACAAAATATTTTCTGTCAAATAGCTGTCAATTCAGTAATTTTCTTTTTTTCCCCTGCAAAATGACAGTCAATTTGTGTCACATTTTATTTAGAAACATCTAATATATAAAAAAAAAGTGGTGAAGCTCTTTAGCCTTCTCACTCGATAACCGCTAGGCCGATTTTCAAGATTCTTTTTTTGTTTTGCTGGAATTGCTGTATTTTAGGTTTATGCAGAAAAAAATTCCGGAAAATCTGACGGAAAAGTCAGGAAATCTGATAAATCGATTTATTCGCATTTTACGATAGGTGGCGGTATTGGAGCGATGACAATTGTGTACCAACGTTGCAACGCTCTGAAATTCAAAGGCGAAACTGAGAGACTTTGCTGTGCGCGTGGCAAAATGAAATTGGTTCCGTTAGATGCACCTCCGGAGCCATTGAAACCGTTGTTTGAATCGAATGATTTTCTCAAGAACATTCGATAGTACAAATGTTTCATTCAAGAAACTGGTTTCATGCCGACTTGCAAGGTAAAGGAAAAAAGATTTAAAACACCATGCAAACACAACTGTTCTAAAAATGACAGGGGATTCTACACTGCACGATTCGGGTTTACATATTCAAGGTCAAATTTACCATCTTGTGGGGGCATTATTGCCAGTAAACAAAGACGCACACCAATATCTGCAGGTGTACTATATTTCGTCGGGAGATGATCACGTCGATAGGGGGTACAAAGGTCAAACAGGAGTGACAAAAAACGTTATTCGAAAATTGCAACAATTCTTGATTGCAAACAACGCTCCGATTACTATGTTTAAAACGGGGATGGAGAAAATGGAGTGAGGCGATCACAGATTCTCAGTCTTCAAAACTGATGGCGCTTCAGCCGGAGAACACTCACGACGATACAATGCTTCAACTTCTGCAGACATTTGTGCATTGGTTGTTGGAGATCTAACACACAGTCCAGACATTGTCCTTCAGCGAAGAACCGTTGAACCGTCGCAAAGAATATCCGAAACGCATAGATCATATGAGAGATTGTCAGAACGCAGATGGTGCATGGACCGTGTGGTGCATTGAATCCAAAATCACCATGCATGGTTTATGGAAAATGCACAAAACGATACCCATGGTCCTATGGTCCTATGGTCATTAGTACCTGAAACAGTAACGGGGTCAAATGGATATTCAGTTTATCGACGACGTTCAAAGGACAATATGGCCGGACAATCGTAGTGAAAGTGACATTTCATCGTCACGAGTCGAGAGATTCAGATCGGAAACGAGTTCGTTGTTAAATATTTGTGCTGTGAGATGGCTGTGTTTGAAGTTTTTTGAGATTTCCAAAATTAAATATTAAATGTGTTTAGGGCCGCATATAAAAGCTTGGCGGGCCGCAGGTTGAGTATCGTTACTTCAGACAAACATTGTCAGTGATTCCCCGTGGGACTGCTGCAGATGAGCTCAATGTTGCAGGCAAAACGGAGTTATGCCGGGTCGAGCTAGTACAAACATAACAAAATTCCAGTCTGCTGCAAATTCCAAATGATAATATGGCGCCAACTGTCGTCTTGAATAACGGCAGAAGCATGCCAGCACTGGGTCTAGGCACTTCCAAGGCGGTAGACGAGGAGACTGAAAACGTCGTCAAGCATGCAATCGAAGCGGGCTATCGGCACTTCAACACAGCCTATTACTACCAGAACGAGCCCGAAGTGGGCACAGCCATCAACGCCAAGATAGCCGAGCTATTCAATATGGTTTCATATAATTCTGCGCAATGTATTAATTTAGTATTTCCAAAAAAAAGTATGAATGTATTTTGAAAATAGGAGCAGTAGAAATCGTTCATTACTTATTGCAAATTTGCAAATTTATTATATGGGAAAAATCATATACCATGACAAAAGGAAATATTCATGGTTTATAATTTATAACTCGTTTCAACTGTTGTGCTTTTATAAATTTTAAAGCGTAGTAAAAGCTGTTGAAAAGACTTCACAGTGTTGTTTTTAAGACCTGCCTTCAGCTTCAAAAAAATCACTCAAGGAAAATTTTCCATTCAAACAAGAAGAAAATCACGTAAATCTCTTGAATAACACGTTGGAGTTTTTTGCATGAAATTTTGGCATTTCCTAAGAGCTGGAGTCAGCTCTTTAGCTTAGAGAGAAATAAGATAAACTTCTAAAAGCTGTACAGAAATGCTAGCAAAACATTTTAGTAAAATCAAAACATTTTTTCTGTAAAGCAGTAAATTTGAATTTTTTATAGTGTTTGTTTGTGAAAGGCACATTTTGTTGTTAATCAACATTATTGCCTGTGAGCTAACATTTTCGAAATTCTCAGGTTTCTGTTTTGTAATTAAGAAGCAGGCACAAACACTCAGCCGAAAGGCAACATGCTACACTTGCAACAGCAACAACAACAACAGCCCAGCAACTGAAAAGCTCTCTTACCACTTCGGCTCTGCATGGCATACTTACGCACAAACAAATACTGGCACATAGGCATGCACTGGCAAACTGCTCAATTCGGAAAATATACACACGCATGTTCACATACACACACATACTATGACCATGGCGGATCGGAGCCGCGGCCACGAGCGATGACGATATATATTGACAGACCTAGGTCACGACCGTCTAGGCTGTCACAACCAGAGCAGCCACTCTCTCACGGTGGACCGAAGGTGAGCCTCGAGCTGCCATGGACCTAGGCCTCGTCCGTCCAAGCCATGGCGGATCTGAGCCGCGGCCACGTGCGATGAAGATATTGACAGACCTACAGATATTGCGACCAACAATTCTGTTATAGTCGGTAGCTGCGACCAGAAAACTTCAGTAGTGTATTTTATATTGGACCTCGTCTGAACCGAACCTGGACCTCCTCCATCCAGGTCGGTGACAAATGGCACGAAGCTATCAAAAGAGACCTAAACATGGAAACTACTGCATAAATAAACAGACGAAACCCTGCCCTGCGAAGGAATGCCTTGATTGGTGGTACCGCAGGGGAAAACAGGACTGAGTCCAGGAGGGAGGTGGGTTTAGTACGTAGGCACAAGGAGGATAAACGTGAATCGTGCATGCTGACTAGTACGGGCTAGCAGTATCTATGAAGATTCACACCTTCCTGCGTATCGAAAAAAAAAAAAAAAACACATAGGTACTATGGCATATTTTCACTACTCATACACACTTCTGCCCTGCATTTTCATAATTGACTTTCTATATATATTTTTATCGGAATATCTGCAATTAAAATCTGCTCTCACAAAAAGAGCAAAGAAATTGAAGTCATTTAAATGCGCGCGTCCACCGGAAATAAGTTAATATTAGCAAAAGGGGCAGAGTTGCCAAGCAGCTGTATTAAAGACGACCTTCGTCTGCTTCATTGCGAAACATCAGTTTCATTGTTGACTTGTCCTGTTGTCAGCAGCATTATCGCAGCCGAGAGAGAGCTACAGTTTCCAGTTGCGTACAGCTTGAAAGGATCCTCCACCTCTGATGTAGATATATTTCTATTATGAAATTCCAGTCACGGCTGCATGCTGCAACTCACTGCTATCTTCCCCTGAAGCAGCTCGAGCACTTTAATAACCTGTCCAGCTGCGACTGACAGTGCCTTAGCAACAGCAACAGCAGCAATTGCCTTGCGCTTGCATTCAATTCTTAATGATAATGAAACAGCAGCATTCTGGAAAGTGGCCTCGGCTGCCATGCTACATTTTCCGCTTGAATTGATGAAGTGCCGTCCAGAATGGACCATGCTGCTTCATTCTCTTCACTGCCTGCTAGCTTTCTTTCACGCACTCTACCTGCTGCGCTGCTTGCAGGCAAAATATGAAGCAGAGAGGGAGCTGCTTATTGATTTCCTGATGCGCATATTTGGCAGCAATTACTGCCTGAAAATAGCTGCAGCTTATGCAGCTGCTGCAATGTGGAAATACATACTGGTACTTTGCTTCCAATCCCAAGAAAAGCGGATATTGTGCTGATGCGCTTATAGAATAGCTAAAAATGCATTGAGTTTACTGAAATGTGTTCGAAAGCGAGCACAATACAAATTGTAATGCTTCTTCTTATTTTCGTAAAGTATGCCTTAAGTGCATGCTTCTTGGCAGAGCTAGCACGAAGCTAATGCTGCCACCTTTAAGAGAAGGACTAGCCTTAAAGAGAGCCCAAAACTAAAAATCAGCTCTTTCGGTTCAAACTACTGGCTTTATTCTCGGTTCAATATTTTTTCATTACTTACAAGATTACTTCCAATAATAATTTTGACTGCGATTCCAAAATGTTCGATACTGAAATTTCCATTTCAAATATGCTTTTAATGCCGATTGAATTTTGCTTCCTTTTTTTCATTGGTGGAAAAAAATTCAAGGTAGATTCGTTGCTTATTTTCGTTCTTCTTCTGTTTTGTCAAAATTTACAAACACTTGAAACAGCTACAAATGCTACACTTGTAAATACTGCAGGATAACAAGGAAATACTTTCGTTTCTAATCCTATACTTCGCGGCTAAGGCTCAAATAAATCTAGAAAACAGTCAAGCAGAGTATGGATTCAAATGCAGCAACAACAAAGCAGAAGAAACTACATACTTCTCTTTTTTTTCTTGTAAGCATATTTTTATTTTTTATTTTATTTGGAAAAAGGCATGCATTTGCCTTACATTCTGTGCATGCATACAGACACACTAACAGTGCACTTGTACTTGATACTTTTATGTAGCAGCCAATTTGAAGGTTGCCGCATTTGCAGAGACTTGCAACATGCAGCTGGGAAGAGTCAATGTGCTGAGCAGCATAATATGAGTGTTGAAAAAAGTTGTGATATTTCAAGCAGCAAGGGAAATTGTTCAAAAAGTTAACGCAATTCCGGTCACACACAGACTCACACACACACACAAGCCAGTTATCAGAGTTGCTTCGGTGGCAAGTAGAAACTCTAAAGGATGTGATAAGGCATCGCAGCGCAACAATTGAAGAGCATGCCAAAGCAAACTTTAATAAAGTTCATTCACAGGGGAACTGCTCATGGAACTGGGTTAGGCGTGCACTCATATATAGATTAAATATATATATATATATATATATATATGTATGTATTTAGTGTTGAAGCTTTTAACCCTTTCATGCGCCAAACTTGTACAGAGCAGTTAGATTTTTTTTAATAGTGGTTTCTGACTTTATTGGGGTCAAATAACAGAAAAAAATTTATTTGGTAAAAATTAATCGCTCCTACTAGTTTTAAAAAATTGTTGTACACATACAACATGGTGCATTAACGAAGTAAAAAGAACATACTTTTTGGTGAAATGAAAACAGAACTTAGTTTTATTTAGTAAGCAATAAATGTAACAATGTCTTTCAAAATTTAATATAATTGTATTATTTTACATGATAATCAGTAAAACAATTTATTTTAGGGGTAAAACATAGGGATTCTTTACATTTAGTGCAAAAAACAGTTGTAAAACCAATTTTACATAGTTTGTAACTCGACTGCGTTGCTAAGATGGAAACTGGCCAATTCCATCTTCAATTTGAATTGTATAAAGTACTTTACGCTTTGAAGATGTTGGAGTAGTTTGTGGAGAACTTGATGGACAGACACGTTTCCCTAGACTAAAAGTGTTTGTATGAATTAATCCAATCGCAATTTGTTTATAAAACTGTATTAGAGTTAGTGTTTTTTTTTCGTTGACTTTAGTAAGCTCTCAATGCCGTCTATAGAAAAACCAGCTATTCGTAACTGAGGAGTAAAGCAACCAAAAGAAAATATAATATAATATTTCCAGAATCGATGGTTGTATAGGTTACAACTCACAGAGCATATCCGCTAAGTCGATTCCTCCCATAAAGCGATTGTATTGTTGAAAAATGTTTGACAATGATACTTCAATGAACTTGTTATCCTTTTGACTCCATCGGCGACACGAAGATAGTGGTTTAATACCATAATCCGTCGACAAAAATTGTAATTGGTTTTCATACCATTTTTCAGCTATTAGTTCATAATTTGAATTATTTTGTTAATTTCGATAGAATAATTTTATTCAGACTGACTTTCCAAAGAGACAAGACAATAGCTGTCTATTTCTGTTCTGAAACAAAGCGATTTCAAGTGTACAACAACAAATAATTAGAATTGTTGCTCCCATGGGCAGTTCATATAGCTATTCCGGTTTTTGCCAGAAAACGTAGCCAGTGACTTTTAATGTGAATTTTAATAGTTACTAAACGACTAATTACTCCAAATAGACGCATTAATTGTAAAGTCTAAGTCATTTCTCTTTGGCAACTCAGTCCGAATAAAACTATTCTATCTAAAAAACTAATCTGCCGAAAAACATAAACTTTTGTTAATTTCTTCAATAGTTAACCCTTTTGTTAGGTCCATAATAGATGAAGTGTACAAAAATACGCAATAACACTCGAAAAGATACTAAAAGAATCCAAAATTGTAGCGTAAATAAGCGAAATCAAAATAACCGGAAACACCAAAATATCAAACATTTGAACTACAAAACACGCCGTTCATGCACCATGTTGTATACAAACTACAGATAAATTTTAGCCTCTATAAACCATATGAAGATTATTTTTACCTGTTTCTTGATTTATTTCACTTCTATATTAAATATTCTTGTAGAAAAAAAATTACCGTTGAAATTGTTAAAGGTTTTCATAAATATTTAAACGTTTAAATATTGTAAATTTTTCGTGCTCCAAAATCGTCCAACTTCAGAACATGAAAATCAGAAATTGGTACACAAAATCTTTTTACTGAAGTCAAAGAACAACATAAAACTAAAGTAAAGGTATCGTACTAATTTTTGGCAAACTTCGTTTGACAAAATATACCGTTACAAAGAAGAAATACGCACTCAAAGTGCGATGTTGTACATATACAACAAATGCATGAAAGGGTTAAGTATGCGGTATGAATCGATACTTTAAAAATGTGTACTTCATACTTTTGAGTAAGGCACTACAGAAGCTATTCATGAAGAAAATATTAGGGGTATTCCCTATCCGGTGCAATTGGTCCTGCAAGAGCAAACGCAAAATATTTTTCCACCTTTTGCATACACAACAGCAAAACACACTGATTTGCTTTTGTATTAAAGTCACCTATTTCCTAGACCAAAATCGATTGCGTTTAGTGGAAAATATTTGATGCAAAATATGAGCATAGTTGCCAGCTTGAAAAGTCGCACATATCGGTGATGGTGATCTAAGCTGCCAATTACGAGTATTTTGATTTTTATTTCACTTCTTATTTCAAAAAATGGTGTCTTAAATATTTACCCGTGATTTCATTTGCTGCATTTTCAATTAAGAAGTCGCAAAATTTTTGTTTTACGCTGTTTCGTGTCATTTAATTAAACTCTCAAAGAAAACAGCTGTCTGACAAAAGCATTTGCATGGATTTCGCAATCGGTCGTTCCCGATTATTAACATGCAAATGCAAAATTTTGCTTTTGCTTTTGCATTCGCTCCGGATATGGAATACCCCTATTATAAAAAGAGCAATGTAATTTTAAGTGAAAAGAGCTCATCATCTCTCAAAAAGGATTACAGAAGACCTTATCAAAATATTGTAGCACTTTCTTTCAATACTGGTACATATATAATGCAGTTTTTTGATTTGGGATCTTTGCCAGAGAAGTTATTGGTATATTTTTTTACGAGTACTTAAAAATTTCATCGTACGGCCTCCAGCTTTCAAGAATAATTTTTATTGCTCCCTTAGCGTGAAATAGTTGTATCCTTGACAGCTAACTGAGCTCAGTTACAGTTGGTAATTTATATCAATTCATAAACGGCAAGAAATTCTTTGGGATTTTTTCTTTAACATTATCCGTCACTTTTTCTTGATAAACATCGTCTCATGAATATGTTTCTTTCCAAAACTAGTGTTTCCTGTAACCATATACATTTTCAATAGAAACAAGTAAGGAAGTATCAGTCGGGTTTCACCGACAGAGTAATACCCTACACCATGTTCCCAAGTGGGGTCATAATTCACTGAAATTGTGGGTGCATTTGATTTACAACCTACATAGTGGGCGGACCACGCCCATTTTTGGCAGACTACAAGATATACCTAATAGGACTATACATGCCAAATATTGATGCTCTGGCGAGTGTACAACAGATGTTATCGGCATATTTATTTTACTGCCCCCATGGTGGGCGGACCACGCCCATTTCTGGAGAATTAAAAGATATTCCTACCAGGAACGAAGTAACCAAATCTGGACTCTCTGGTGTATATATTATGGAAGTTAAGAAGATTTTTTGTTTATCGCCTATATAGTGGGCGGACCACGCCCATTTTCTTGTATGGCATCTAAGACCTATATATCAACTTGGGAACCGAATTTCATTCATTTATATTCGTAACTAGTCAATTGGTAACCATTTTACTGAAAAAATTTTGCCGGCTATATAGTGGGCGGATCGCGCCCATTTTTTCCTGAGATATAGAAGACCTACCTCTTAACTTGAATACCAAGTATTAATCTTTTCCATGAGTAATTACACAAATTATAGCCATTTTACCGAAAAAAACCCGAGGTAGTGGGACTTACAGGCCCATTGTGGGCGTGTCCTTTAACCGATTTGACTAATTTTAACACTTTACCTAACCCGAGGTTCACTGTAACTGTGTACCAAATTTGGTCCAAATCGAACAACTCCTTCTTTCTTTTTTTTGCATACACGCAGACGGACAGACGGACAGACGGACAGACAGACGGACAGACGGACAACCGGAAATGAAAAGAGAAAGTGTTTCTGATCATTTCTATATACTTATGTCTATACCTAGGAAGGCTCCTTTAATGCGTTACAATTTTGGCACAAAGTTATTATACCCTATTACCATAGGTGTAGGGTATAAAAAGTATTTAATTTCGTAGGCGATTTCATGAGACCTGGAGAAATGTTTAAAATGCTTTCACAAATAAATTTCTTGATTTTCTTTAGAACTGGACACATGCCTTTATTCCATATCTTACATAAAGCTATTAACATAAAAAAAATTTGAAAAACCCCGAGAAATTTGCAATTTGGTATAAGACTCGAACACTTTTTTGCGTAAGCTCGCTCCTGGAAATATATACCCTCTCAAGTTGCTGCATGTGGGCTCTAGTCTATTGGAAATATGCCTCGACTTGGCAAAGTTGGCTGAAAATAAAGTTCTTGCTGCTGTCGCCTGTTCAGCGGCTTGCTTGCAAAGTTTACATTTCTCGCTTGCTTTTTGCATTTCTTGAATGTGAGCTACTTTTTTTCAAATGTAATTCGAACATGACAAAAAGTTCGATAACGCTGTCGCGCTTGGTTGGTTTCTTTGCTTAAAACTCGAGCGTAGCTTTCACTTTAAAAAATGTAGCACAACTTTTGAAATACTTTTCGTGTTGTTTTACTTCATCGCTCATATAAGAAAGGCGTTCATACAAGCAATGTGCAGGCATTCGTGTAGCTGGAGGCCTGCCTGCCAGACAGATGCAGTTTAGAAGTTGAAAGAATCTCAGCGGAGTAGCAGAAGCCGTGCGCGAGATCAGAACTTTACAAAAGTTAATAAATTTAAAATTTCTTTCTCGAATTATGCGAAAGAGCGTGAAGAAAAGTATTTTGTTATGCATTCTTATGCTATGCGTGTGTGTGTAGGTGTGTCTATTTGTGACAAAATGTCATCGCTAGAAAAGTTGTGCCTTGCAGAGTGAAGTGGCCGAATATGGAAATGCTGCTGGGCAATGCAAAATCCACGGTCAAAACTATTTTCGCCAAGAGTTAGCAATGCAAATGCCCAAAGGATGCACACTCGTTTGGCCTGTGAATAGCTAAAGAGATAAAATTGTGCCTCAAGTTAAACAAATGCAGATTTTTCCATGTTAGCAGAAGAGAATGGGTTGATTGAAGTTAACGCTTGGCCTCTGAGAAATGGGCAACTTTTATTTGAGTATTTTTTTGTGGAAAAGACAATGCAAACTTTACTAAGGCATAAATTTGTTTGGTAAAAAAATTTCTTCAGCAAGTTTATTTAATTTCTTGAAAAGCGATTGTTTCACTTTCAGTGATTGCGTCTTGCTGGGTAGCAACAAGGAGCAGGGAACCTGGCACTAGGCTGTGTGCAAAACCAGTTACCCAGTTGCACAGCCAGGCTAGCGAAATAATCGAAAATCAAAGGACCTTAATTTAAATAAAATTTCCAGAAGCAAATATGCATGAGCAAGTCAACCAGGATCACTTTATGCTCTCGTATTTCCCAAGCGCTTTGGACACTAGCAACTTTTTTGCTACTGCTTCTATCTACTATACATTATTTTCCAATAGTCTGGGGAGCTGAAAATATGAAATGACTATCAACACTTTTTCACATTTTGGTAGAAATAATTTTAAATTAGTTTCTGCTGCCAAAGAGCACTCCCTCGCAGGCGGCAGCCAATCAAAGCAACTCACAACTTGCATGCAAATGTTGTGAAACCGAAAATTGCTTAGCACTTCAGTGCCCCTGGTCTGCCACTGTCACAGGCACGCTCCAGTTTTCCCTATTTCCTTTTTCCTCTTTGCCTGGGGCTTCATTGTGCAAACTAGATTTATTGACAATGCGCAAGAAAATCAAATTTCCATAGAAAATGCCACAACTTAGAGGCAATAACTTATACTACTACACTCAGAGGAGTGTGCGTGCGTGCGAGTGTCTAGAGTGCATGGAAGTGAAAACCCACAAGCAACAAGCTAACAAACAAGCCGCAGGCAACGCCGAAGTGTTGCATATAGTGTATATGCAGCCAATAAAAAGGAAGAGGAACTGCTGCCGCAGCGACAGCCGCAAATTTATTTGTCATTTTGAGCAATGATTTAGCAACAGCCACTCAAGCTCGCTTTGCACGTTTTCGCCGACGTCGGCCGAAAACAATGCGAGAAGTGGCTTACTGCCGGCAGGTAGGGCGAGTTTCTGCCACAAGCCTGAGCCACACGTCTTCCCTAACGCAATTCCGCTTGGCTGCTGCCAGGGTCCTTGGCCATTGTTGGAGTAGCTACATATGTATGCATGTTTCGGCTTCCGCATCAGCAATTTTATAGTAAATGGAACAAGTCTACGAAATACAAGCTTATTGGTGCATGCTTCTTTACACAGGCTTCTTGAAGGGGCTAGAAACTAATAGAAAGACCACTTGTTGTAGGCATATTGCAAATGGGATAACATATGATCATATGCTCGATGATAAAATATATTCACGTAAATTTAAACAAAGTCTTTGTAAATGTGTTCAAATAAAGTGCGGTGATTTCTGTAAAAATCAATTTATGTACAATTTCATTTATATCCTACATGAGATCTTAAAATATCCTCATAAAATTGACTTCCTTTAATTGTTCAACAGCAAACCTATCAGCTGCCACAATTGTGAAGGCAATGGTTTAACGTAGTTCCAATACTTAAATTAATAAATTTTTATATAAAAACACCTTAAGCAAAAATTTCATTTCACTACACTGAATACAGTCTTTGTTGCGATGTATGAAAGCTACTGAAAAGTATGTCCAAATGTTTTTCTTCATTTTTCAATTTATTGACAACAAAGCCAACGGAAGTTGCCTTTTCGATTGAATGTGAGTCAGCTGCTATGCAGTTAGCAACCGTAGATTGGCAATATTAATTTACAAAAGCTTCAGTGTAAAAACTAGAGTAACACACGGTGGGGTATTAGATAGCTCAAATTCCGAAAATTTCAAGCGTTCAGCGATGAATTTGCAGACAGAATTGATTTGGTACTCATGAGACGACTATAATTTCCTCAATTTTAAAAAAATAATAAGTTTATAGAAGCACTGATGATCTCTGTGAAGTTACTGACCATAAATTAGATGTATCTTTGATTTTATGTATATACTTTTAGCGATATATCATTAATCTATTTGTCTTTAAATTACCGATAACTAACTTTGAGTAATTCTTTTTAGTTATTTTTCCCGATCTGTTGGCTTTTCAAATTAAAACCGATTGGCATCAAATACCCCACTGTGCAAAGCCAGCAAACAAAGAAAGCAACCGCAATTGCAAAGGATACAGCAGCCGCAGCAGCAGCAAACAATGCCAAAGGTATATATTTGTCAATTGTATACGTTGTTGTTGTTTTTGTTGTCACCGAAAATGAAAATATCACAAAAAGCCAAGATATATCTGTGTGAGTGAGAGCACACACATGTGCGTTTGCTGTTGTGACGTTCAAAGAATTTCCGCTTAATACACCGGCATGCTCACACACACACACACACATACATGCGTAGAATTCATTATTTCGCAAGTGTGCGAGTTTTCATCAACGACTTCTTTGTAGCTCATGCTCAAATCAGAACTCAAACCTTGCTTTTGTACTTTTACCACAGCAACAGGCACCAAACTGCTTTGGAAATTGTCACCACATGTGCATAAGTGTGCGTAGGTGTAAGTGTGTGTGCATATATAATAGAGAATTTTGGTTTTCTTGGAATCTGTAAAAAGGTACTCTGCAATTACTAAACCACATTTTACAAAAGAAGGCAAAAAGAAAGGAAGCCAAACAATGAAATTAAATAAAATGTAATATTAATTGGATTTTTAGTGCATTGCGTACTGCTGGGAAAGTTTACACTTATACACATAAAGAAAGTACGCGCACTATTCCGATGGATATCTACTTTGATAACGCCACAAATATGATAAATTTTATTTCAGCGACAGTGCACATTATTTGAAATAACGTGTGCAGTAGGCAAATTATCGAAAGCTGACGTGTTCCTAAGGAGAGCGCGAGCTTTGGTTTGGTTCGGTCTTGATGTAGTCAGTGGGGGTGGGGTTGAGTGCCAAATGCAGTTGCTGTTGGATGCGTGACATCTGGAAAACGAACAGCAAAGAAATATCCCGCATGCAATATATATGTGTCAGGCGGACCTCTTACGGAATGTCCGGAGTTACTGAGTTAATAAACTGCGTTTTCCCAAGACTAGATCTAATCATAACTCATTTTGTAATAATGAGACAACAGGCAATCAAAGTACACCCCGACCTGGAGGAAACTACTCCATACATTTACTAGCGTACTTGAGCGGACGAAAACTTGGCGAGACGCTTACGGATAGGAACATATTTGAATCGAATAAAGCATAACCGAACAAGTAAGGCCGAGTTACAGCTGTTGGTTCAGACAGACTTGGAATTGTCATTTCCCAATGTTTATTCCTATGCTCTTCATTCACAATATTAATAAAATTGAATTAGTCTAAATGGGTAGTTGCTATATGCAACATTTTATACCTCATTACTAACTGACTTTTGTGGGTGTGAAGACAAAGGGTCGTGAGGAGGTTCTACAGCAAGCGACAAAGCTCTAGGAATTTTCAGGGAAATCTCTTCAATGCTGAGAGAGACGTTTGCGCTGTTGACAACAATCACGCTCACAGCGAGAACGCATGCTTGTCGTGAAAATCACAGTGACCAGATTGGTATGAGTATCAGAGAGCAGAATGGCGCTGCTGGTTGGGATTGGATTCGGAGAAAGATTGCCGTGGGCATTGCACTCGCAGTCGTGCGCTTACCTTGAGCTGAATGCACATTGCTGACACCGAGCACGTCTGCCGCTGCGTACCGCTGAGTGTGTGTGTGTGTGTCTGATGGTTTGCCATGCCTTTCTCTGCCTGGCAGCTGCTGTGGTTGTATGCGCCCAAAAGCAGGCAACAAGAAAATCCATTTTGCCTTGCAGCTTAAATCTCGGCGTAAATTAATTTAATTTATGATGGCAACGTCGGTTGCTACGCACACCCAACCAACTCAAACACTATCACTCACACACGCACACACACATGCATATAGCGCAGCTGTGCACGTATATGTATAAATTTAAAATCGCAATTCGGCGCAACCGCAAGCCGCGACGCCGACAAATGTGAATGGGCATGAGTGGGTAAATTAATTTGTTTTTTCCTGCGCCTGTGTGAGTAGCTGAATAGCGCGCTTCCTGTGTGTGTGTGTCTGCGTATCTGTTGGTGCTTCGTTTGTGTTTATTTAAGTGCGTTAATTGAAAAGATCTGCTCTTTGAGTTTTTGTTGTTTCTGCTACGCTTAAAGCAGATTCTCAGATTGTTTGTTGTTGTTTTACCGTTACCGTTGAAAGTTGCTGTAACGCGAAATCCGTTTCCGCTTACGCTCTGCGTGCGATACGAATGCAATTAAGGTTAATCGCATCAAAGTCACGCATGCTGTAGGAGGAAGCGTATGAGTTGATTCTCGTTTGTTGAATTAAAGAAACGAAGATGAGGCGGGCAAAGCAGCAAGTGAAAACCACAAAAAGGGCAGGGGGAAAATGCAAAAATCCTTTATTAACTCAACGCAAACACACCTCAAAACAAAGCGTATAAAAAGTTCTTGATAATGATTTAATTAATTTTAATTCCCGAAATTTTTCGCAGCGTCAAATTCTTTTATTTTTTAGGACCCCGGTTTTGCTATACAAAAATCGATTAAGCCGCAGACGCATGTTAAATGTTAAAAGTTTCAACGTAACAAACGACGTAAAGCGCGTATTTAATTTGTAAGCTTTGCGTTGTTTATGTGTCGCAGTAATGAAGATGGCAAAATAAAGCAGAACATGCGTGTAAAGGCTTTATGAAATCTCGGCGTGCTTGCTTTGTTTGATTGTGTGTGTGTCGGTGTGTGCATGTATTGTGCCACTTTTGGGCGTGTAACATTAACCGTAGGCATTAAAGAAAATGTTCTAAAATAAATTACGTCAGTTGTAATTTGTATTGAATGAACTGCTGCCACATTTTTTGGAAGCCTCCGCAAAGCCGATGTAGAATAACTCGAATTTAGCAATTTTTAAGTAATGTAAGAGGAAGTAGAGTAAAATCTTGGTAAATCAATTTAAATTTTGTGTTGGTTTTATATACAGCTGACATCTGCATTATTAAGACAATTCTATACATCTATCTCAAATCATATTTGATAGTCTCATTTAGTTTCTATGCCCACAAGGCATTCTTAAAGTTCGCTACATAGATTAAAATTTGAAAATAATTAAAAGAATTATTTTTAAGAGGAAGGCAATATAAACATTTCAGTTGTATTTAGAATTGCATTTTGATAGAACTGGCGACTTAGTTTTAGTTTTTAGCATTATATTTGATTCTAATATGCATTAAGTAATGAATTTATAATTATTCTTTTGGCTAATGATTCTCAAAGCCGATACTTCGGAATGACTGAAATCGATTGAGACACTCACTATACACACAGCTACTTAGACCGCCAAAAAGCAGAAAATAACAAAATTTCATTTATGAGAAATACAATTTTTCATTGCATTTTTTTCCAAATGCATTATAAATAATTCAGGAGATAATAATTACCTACTACTTTCGGTCAGACATTAAGCCGTAGGATTGGTATAGACTTCTGTTTTACTTATTACTATCGATCAAACCCTAATTATTAATTTCAGATTCGTTACAAAATGTATCATACAGTTAGAAAACATGGAACTTTTTGAACAGTTTTCCTAAAAGTTTTGGCGAAAATTTCCAATAACGTAATTTTTCTACTTTTCTCTCTATATTGTGAACATCTACTAACTATAATATCAAACTTGTTACTTCGTATCTGAAGTTTGGTATAGAAGGAGCATGCCACACTTCTCGAAATAATTTGCTTTCAATGCCCACCACAATAAACAAGAACTTAACTTTGAGCCGTGACAAAGCCGCATGTAAAGTTTCAGCAAAATAATTGTTATACACACGCACACACACACACATGCACAAAAAAAAAACACATGCATGAGCACTGCCATGTCGAAAGCAGACAACAATATTTAAAGCACTTCGCTGCAGTTATATCACCACTAAATATTTATAGACCATTAAATCAATTAAAAGTTTTGCACAAACACAAAATCTAATTCACATCCCTAACCAACACACACACACACATCGCATACACTTACACAGTAATTACTCCCAAGCCCACACTCGTACATACCAAACACTCATTGAAATACACAGCTATTTACGAAACTCCGAAGCGAGTGGCAAGCAATCGGAAGCCAAAGTCGAAAACTTCTACTTCAATCTCGCAATCTCGGCCAGAGAACGGACGTACTCGTATAAGAACTGGAAAAGCAGCAGCAGAAGAAGAATCCGACAGGAACACAAATACAAGCTCAAGCTTGTGCTATTTTTCGCGTGCATGTGTTTGTGTGTGCAGCACAGTTTATTGACCAATGCTCGCATAAGTGAGAAGTGAGTGGAATTCTGTGGCAATACAAGTGCGAGTATATAAACGGCAGCGGTGGCGTCGGCGCCGGCGGCGGCAGCGAAACTTTATGCACAAGTGTCACAACTTGAGGAAAACAAGAAAACATGCAGCAAGCAACAACAACTACAACTACAACATCAATAATATAATACTAAAGTGGAAACTTTTCACACAACATTACGAGCAGCCAAAGAGGCGAGGCGAAGCGAGGCGGCGGCAGCAAAGCAAAACGGGACAAGAAAATGAGGAAGAACCCGCCAAGAATACAAATAAAAATGAAATCTTATTGGAAAGTTTGAGTTGAATGCAATAATTTGTGTATTTTATATGCGCTACTTATCTGTGACTGTATGTGTGTGTGTGTGCCGCTGTAGTGTATATGTCAGCGTATAAGTGTGAAGGCTATTTTCTTGCATGCTGAATTTTAATTGTCGAGAAAACTTTTTAGCTTTTCAGCTTTCATCGCTGGCTTTTGTTAATGTGTGAGGGAAAGTATGAAAGGAGAAAGAGAAAGCGAGACGAGGCTGAATAAATGAAATGAATTAGGAAAATGGAAGCTGTCAAAAGCTGTCAGAAGTCATCAGAAGTGAAGAAGCAGCATCAAATTAAGGTGAAAAAAATTGTGCAGCACTGAGAGTTCGAGAAGAAATGTGAATTGAAGAAGAAGAATGAAAAAGAATAAGAAGAAAGATCCATGCGCATAAAAATTGAATTGTGTAATGGCAGAGTAAAACTGTTTACAAGTGAAATGACGCAAATCAACGAATGCTTAAGACTTCTGAAGTTTGCGTTTGGAATTGTATTTGTTTTCACTTAATAATATAGGATAAATGTGACTACTAGAGAACTAACAAGCAGTGGGAAGGAAAAGATAACTTTGCTTTGTCACGAACTTTATATTACTACTACTACTATATGCTATAATATAAATAAACTAGTGAACATATCAGCAACAAAGTGCTTTGTTTTTGTGCGCAAAATGTTTTGTTAAATTTGAGAAGATATGATATGGAGATGTATCAAAGCAAGGCATGCACTTGATGTTGCTTAAATTAAAAACGATAGTATCAAATATAGTACTGGCTAATTTAGGGTTATGTGGATTACGAGAGACTAATGAGGCTTAAGATCACAGTTAAAAAGTAAAGCAATTCGCTGATCCTTTCTACCTTTGTATGCAGTGAGTAGCTATAGAAAAGGTGATCCCCCATTTTCTGAATGCTTCAACTTGCTAATGAAGAGCGTACTGTGGAAAGCCGTCTGAAGAGAGATCCTACGTCAGGCCGTAACCCATTAAGAGTTTGTTATTGGCAAACTATTAAGAAGAAGAGTAAGAAAATTTCTAGCGATTTTCCGACTTTTGCTCAAAAGTGCGCTTGCAAGCAGTTTAAAGCGAGGCACAAAGATTTTGCAGGTAATTTATATATCATTTCTTTTTTTTACTAAAATATGCGCAGATACTCGTACAATAGCTTAGTGGTAGCGCCATAAGTCTAGCTGTCTCCGCGCTTTGTGCTTAGCTACTTCACTTCCTGCGCTTCTCCCTCTCTACGCAATGTACATAAAGGCGCCTCTTTCAATCTTCCGTTTCATTGAACAGCGCACAAACAAACAAGCGACTAACGGTATTAACTGAAAAGGGAAATAACAAACACAACAACAAGAAATACGGTTCCAAGCAACAACATGAAACAGCGATTTTGCGAATTTACTATGTCCAATGGGGCTCTGAACGGACGTCGTCGTCGCTCAGCAATGCGACAACTCTGGCACAAAACAATGACTAAGCAGAGTCGTAAAAACAGTTAATAGAAAACGAGTAATGTGCATGTGGGCTAAGGCTGCTGAGAGGAGGAATCAAATGGTGGCGGGGGTAGGCAATTGTATGGTGATATAATGTAGGGATGGAGCGGTCTGGCTGGCTGGCTGGCTGGCTGGAAGTTCGACGCACAGGAGGCGCGTACGCAATTTAAGCTTTGTTTGCTGCGACACTAAACAAGCCGCGGCGATGTCGGCGGCAACAACAACGATGGAAAAAACAAGAACAAAAACAAAGGGGTGTAGCCATTTATCACCTAACGCATGTGGGCGACGTACATGAGCTTTTTCGGCCCTCCATTCGTTTGTCTGGCGCAGCTGAAAAATTCTATAAAAAAGTTTTGAGTGAATTTGGGAATGTGTATGAGTTTGTGTGTGTGTTTTTTTATTGTATGGCACACAAGGGATTATCATAAATATAATGTGCAATCGCGGAAGGGTTTGGGCAGACAGACTTAGCGCCACATTTCAAAGCTTTAAAAGAATGCAAGCAATTTAAATTATATAAAGCAAAAGTTCTATATTAAAAGTTAGATGCTACGACATAGAGGGAAAGTAAATACAGGAGCCATTTGAATTTAGACAATAAATGGGTTAAAGTGTACCGCGTATTTCATTCTTTTGACTAAAGTTCAGCTGATATTATCTGAAAAGACAAAGGGGAATGAGTGCATAGCATGACGCGTGTCTATAGCACAATAAAAGCGGAATAAGTGCAAATGGCAACGAAGGAAAAGAAGGAAAATGCACTATTTTCGACAAAAAGTGGTCGCATTAATTTTCAACCCTGGCTTAAGGGTAAAGACAAGTAAGGAAGTATCAGTCGGGTTTCACCGACAGAGTAATACCCTACACCATGTTCCCAAGTAGGGTGATAATTCACTGAAATTGTGGGTGCATTTGATTTACAATCTACAAAGTGGGCGGACCACTCCCATTTTTGGCAGACTATAATATATAACTAATAGGACTATATATGCCAAATATTGATGCTCTGACAGGTGTACAACAGATGGTATCGGCATATTTATTTTACTGCCCCCATGGTGGGCGGCCCACGCCCATTTCTGGTGAGTTAAAAGATATTCCTACCAGGAACGAAGTAACCAAATCTGGAAGCACTGGTGTATATATTATGGAAGTTAAGAGGATTTTTCGTTTATCGCCTATATAGTGGGCGGACCACGCCCATTTTCTTGTATGGTATCTAAGACCTATATATAAACTTGGCAACCGAATTTCATTCATTTATATTCGTAACGAGTCAATTGGGAGCCATTTTACCCGAAAAATTTTGCCGCCTATATAGTGGGCGGACCACGCCCATTTTTCCGTATGACATAGATGACCGACCCCTTAACTTGAATACCAAGTTTTATTCTTTTCAATGAATAATTAGACAAATTACAGCAATTTGATCGCAAAAAACCCGAGGTAGTGGGACTTACAGGCCTATAATGGGCGTATCCTTCGACCGATTTGAATAATTTTAACACTTTACCTAACCCGGGGTTCACTGTAACTGTGTACCAAATTTGGTCCAAATCGGACAACTCCTTCTTTCTTATTTTTCCGGACACGCAGACAGACGGACAGACAGACAGACGGACAGACGGACAACCGGAAATCAAAAGAGAAAGTGTTTCTGATCATTTCTATATACTTATGTCTATACCTAGGAAGGCTCCTTTAATGCGTTACAATTTTCGCACAAAGTTATTATACCCTATTACCATAGGTGTAGGGTATAATAAATGAAATAGCAACGAAAGTGTAGCCAAGCGTAGTAAAATTTTCTCGCTTATTTGGTTTTTTTAATGAATTTTAAATGGTTGCCAAGACTGGGCAACTGTTCACACATACAGACATATACATATATACATACATACATACTCATATAATTTGCAGAGTGCTGCTGCACCATTTTTGGCCAAGTTTGTAGCAGCAAAAAATGCAAAGCCAACAACAACATAAAATGGCGCAGTGTGAAAAATAAATATTACGAGTTTGTGACAGTTTCGAGCAGCGTTTAGAGTTGCCAAATATAGATCAAAACAAGTAAGGAAGTATCAGTCGGGTTTCACCGACAGAGTAATACCCTACACCAACTTCCCAAGTGGGGTGATAATTCACTGAAATTGTGGGTGCATTTGATTTACAACCTACATAGTGGGCGGACCACGCCCATTTTTGGCAAACTACAAGATATACCTAATAGGACTATACATGCCAAATATTGATGCTCTGGCGAGTGTACAACAGATGTTATCGGCATATTTATTTTACTGCCCCCATGGTGGGCGGACCACGCCCATTTCTGGAGAATTAAAAGATATTAATACCAGGAACGAAGTAACCAAACTCTCTGGTGTATATATTATGGAAGTTAAGAGGATTTTTTGTTTATCGCCTATATAGTGGGCGGACCACGCCCATTTTTTCGTGAGATATAGAAGACCTTTCTCTTAACTTTAATACCAAGTATTATTCTTTTCCATGAGTAATTACACAAATTATAGCAATTTAATCGAAAAAAAACCCGAGGTAGTGGGACTTACAGGCTTATTGTGGGCGTGTCCTTTAACCGATATGACTAATTTTAACACTTTACCTAACCCGAGGTTCACTGTGACTGTGTACCAAATTTGGTCCAAATCGAACAACTCCTTCTTTCTTTTTTTTGCGTACACGCAGACGGACGGACAGACAGACGGACAGACGGACAACCGGAAATGAAAAGAGAAAGTGTTTCTGATCATTTCTATATACTTATGTCTATACCTAGGAAGGCTCCTTTAATGCGTTACAATTTTGGCACAAAGTTATTATACCCTATTACCATAGGTGTAGGGTATAAAAAGTCCACACAAAAAAAGTGAAAGCAAACAACACGTTCTAGTGCAACTGCAACATAATTGGCAAAAGTTTCTAGCTTTTTACTAAATGTTGATAGTTTTAATTGAAAAATTTATAAACATTAAAATCATTGCCAAATTTAATTTCTACTCATAAAAAGTAATTGTAAGAAAATGATTATAATCTTGAAGATATAGCAGCGCAATTTTCATTGCTCAATGCAGGCATATATAATTATCTCGACACACTTCAACATGGTTAGTTGGTTTATGTGACCAGTTAGTCCGACTATCAATTGGCACTGAGTGCCGTTTGCATACCACTCCTACAGCCTTTGGATGCCATTGATGTTCTCTAGAAAAGCCTTCCCTATTGCTTTGAGCCTTCCTCTTGCTAGGGCAGGATAATTATACAGAAAGTGATCTATCATCTTCATGCGATTTTTCGCAACCACTTCATCACATTGAGAAATAATGTGCACATTTTCACAAAGTAAGCCAAGAATTCAGCAAATTGAAGCCAACTCCAAACCAAAGCTGCTAAATCTTCAGTTGAATACCACTGAAGGGATTTCTTGATAATCTCACTGGAGCTTTTATGCAAAATGCGCAAGGCAGGTAAGAGCAGTCCATCTGTGCAATCGAATATTTGGCCAAAAATTCACATTTCTACTTGGCAGGAAAATTGCATTTTGGCAATGCCCAAAATCAAGCCAAATAATTAGAATAAGCGCTTTCATCTTCTGCTACACACACACAGTAATAACATGAAAGGCCTGATGTGAAATTCCTTTGTGTTATACACCCACTCTACTTGGCAGTAACACACATACACACACATACACTTTAAAGCAGACGATCATTTGCAGCAGATAATAAACCGTGCCAGCAAAATCTTTCGTTAGCTTGCCAATATCGCTGCTGCTGTTGCTGCTGCCTTTGTGCCGCTGTTCAATCGCCCCTTTTTTCGAACGATTTATTATTTATGAGCTGCCTTCATGCGCAGAACCAAAGACTACATTGCTCGAAATCCCGACATCGATGACAATATCATCAATGAGAAAATTATTAAAATTGGAATTTGCATGAACAAAATTAAAGTCCTCTCTCATGGATTGACATATGTATCTACTATTTACATGCGATGTTTGCACGTTTCTCAAAGAAATTGTATCAATTCCGTGGCTGGTCAATGATAGCTATGCATGATGTAATCAATCCATTTCCAACTGGGAGTGGCAAACACATGCATATACTAAAACCATAGACAGATACATTTAATGGCAGCACTGCGCTAGTGGGCGCATAAATTTCATTTGGTAAATTCCACACATTTTAAACACACACACACACATACTCATATGCACTGTATAAGCCTGCACATGTAAGTGAATAGACAAAAGCACAGAGAGAAGGAAGGACGCACAGAGAAGGCGGCTTACCAACAGCCAGCAGGAGCAACAAAGGCAAACCTGTGAATCCTTGGCTCGTGGTTGTGGAAGCGGCTTTCCGAGTGCAACATTCAACGGTCAGCAAAAAGCATGTTTCTGTGAGGGAATGCGTGTGTGTGTGTGTGTATCGCGCAACATGGCGGTTGCGCCTCAATGCACACAGCGCTCGCAGCGCAGAGCAGCCATACTCAAAAGAAGGGCTATCATAAGCGTTATTAGCTGACGCTGCTGTGCTCATGTGGCGGCATTGATGCGGCATAGTAGCAGCATGAGCAGGCACCCGTTTGAAAGAGTTGCAGTTTTTTAGTACTTTTTTCTTTTAAGCCTTAAGGGTATGATCAACTACTTTTAAATCAGAACCGCACTGGCAATCGATATTCAAAAGAGCCCGAAAGCAGAATTTTTATCTGAAATTTTTCCTCTCAAATATCATTAGTAAAATTAATATCCGAATTGTAAGAGTATATATGTACTTAAACGGGAACGAATCTAACATTGGGATGAGTTTGCTTTTCAATAAATGCGCAGAAACTATTTATTTGTATCGATGGAAGCTGAGTACAACTTTCGACAGTTGCCTGAAACTGTGTGAAATCGGAGGTGAAAGTCAACATGTGAGAAATATTCGAGAAAAACTAGCCACTCCATTAGAAAATTATTAAAATCTACAGCATACTGAAAAGATATTTTATAAAATTCGAAAAAAGAAGCGACATTTTAATCTGAACGTGCTAATTATCAACTGATAGACAACATAAACTAATTTCTGTGATGTTAAGATTGCCCGATTTCACCTGAAAATTCAGCGAAATGAGTGCAATTTTTGGCCGCTTCCTACTCAATGATTTCCTAAGTTGACATAAACGGTTACTGTATTTGAAACATATAAAAGTTGCTCTTCAATTAAACTTATTAAAATTAAAAGTGAATTTCTGAGTTGATCACAGTTCTTTTAATAATGGAATATGCTTCAAATTAAAAAAAAACAGCTTATATGTGATATAAAGACACATTTTAGGTTAGATAAGAAAATATTGCATTTGGAGTCGGAATCCTGTCTCCTCTGAATGCCGCGGCCTTAGAGGCCTATTGTAATAGTTCTTCATGTAATAACAGGATTCTGAAAGGAAACTCTTAAATAATAAAGCTTTCCTTTGAAAGTTTACCATTACATGAATAAACACGATTAATGCTAAAGTATCTATAATGTTGATTTAAAGATCGAACGTTTTAATGAATTCAAAACCCCTTTTCAATATGCTTCCGTTCTGTGGCTAAAATATGTTCATTCTAAATTGCGTCTTTTAATATGCCCAAAGACTTGCTCTTTGTGTGTGTGTGCCATAAGCAGCTTGCTTTCAGTAAACAAGCCTTGACTTGACTAGCTTAATTTCATGCTCGAAAGTGGCTTCAACAGCAAAAAGCGAAAAGCAAAAGCGGTTAATACTAACTCCCAAAAAAGCAAGTCACCACAGATCAGCAAATCCTCTCCCCACTGTCGACCCACATACATACGTATGTACATAAGTGAACATTTATTAAACCACACACAAAGTGAAACAACCATTCATAACGCACACATACACTCAAAGGCAAAAGCACAGAAGTAAGCACAAAGAAATGATATAAATTAACGCAATTACACAAAATGAAAAATATGCCAAATTCCTGCTCAAGTGTGCATGACACTTTCCGGCGCTGCCAGTTCGCCTTACTTAACTTGCACATGTACGGGCATATCCCGCTTCAGATACGCTGCCGCTCATTTCACTGAGCATATTCGTATATAAGCAGCAGCAAAATTTACCGCAAAAAATAAAGTTCAGTTGAGTTGGCATAATTTTAGGCGCACACACACTCTCACTTGAGTTGAATGAATGAACGAAAGTATTATTGGTGCTCATTAATTTAGCTCCTAAGGCACTTTTTGACTTCTTGGCAAGCCGCCGCCGTAACGCTGAGTGGCTGATTGTAAGAGGATTTATGTCTGAGGGAAATTCGCCATTTATTTACTTGCGCGCCTGTGTGTATGCAAGGCTTTTTGCTTTGTATTGAATATTGTCCTTTTGGTTGTATTTTGTTTAGTGGAAACTTTCGCTCTTATGACGTATCTCTGGGCGTTCGTTGTATGTGAAAAGTCTTTAAGTGAGTATTTGTGTGTGCTGTTGTTGCTATTGTTGTTGTGTTGTATGTGTTTGATGGCTCATTTGCATACAATTTCGCCAGCATGCTAAGTTAATATCGCCGTTTGAATGCGTGTACCTCATGCATAAATTCATCGTAAACGCTTTGTTCTTTGCCATTTGCTCTTCACCTTTATCTTTTTTATACTGTTTATACGATTAGCTTATGAACTTTTATGGCGGCTAAGCTTGAACACACACTTAACATACCTTGAACAGCGGGGCGTATGAGAAACAGTCAATGGTTCGATGCATGTGCTCATAACTGCTTTTTCTATTTTTAGACAAGCTATTGATGAAATAAAAATTGAAAGTCAATAAAAACAACGTTTTAAAATTATGCAAAACAAGTAAGGAAGCAATCAGTCGGGTTTCACCGACAGAGTAATACCCTACACCATGTTCCCAAGTAGGGTGATAATTCACTGAAATTGTGGGCGTATTTGATTTACAACCTACATAGTGGGCGGACCACGCCCATTTTTGGCAGACTACAAGATATACCTAATAGGACTATACATGCCAAATATTAATGCTCTGACAGGTGTACACCAGATGTTATCGGCATATTTATTTTACTGCCCCCATGGTGGGCGGACCACGCCCATTTCTGGAGAATTAAAAGATATTCCTACCAGGAACGAAGTAACCAAATCTGGACTCTCTGGTGTATATATTATGGAAGTTAAGAGGATTTTTTGTTTATCGCCTATATAGTGGGCGGACCACGCCCATTTTCTTGTATGGCATCTAAGACCTATATATCAACTTGGGAACCGAATTTCATTCATTTATATTCGTAACTAGTCAATTGGGAGCCATTTTACCGAAAAAATTTTGCCGGCTATATAGTGGGCGGACCACGCCCATTTTTTCCTGAGATATAGAAGAGCTACCTCTTAACTTGAATACCAAGTATTATTCTTTTCCATGAGTAATTACGCAAATTATAGCCATTTTACCGAAAAAAATCCGAGGTAGTGGGACTTAAAGACCCGTTGTGGGCGTGTCCTTCGGGTAATTTGAATAATTTTAACACTTTACCTAACCCGAGGTTCACTGTAACTGTGTACCAAATTTGGTCCAAATCGGACAACTCCTTCTTTCTTTTTTTTGCGTACACGCAGACAGACAGACAGACGGACGGACAGACGGACAGACGGACAGACGGACAACCGGAAATGAAAAGAGAAAGTGTTTCTGATCATTTCTATATACTTATGTCTATACATAGGAAGGCTCCTTTAATGCGTTACAATTTTGGCACAAAGTTATTATACCCTATTACCATAGGTGTAGGGTATAAAAACCGACCTTTCTTCGTACAAGTGACTTTATCTTTTAAATTTTATAAAATAGCATGTTACTTAAGAATTTAGACTTCAGCACTTGATCTTTTTATTAGACTAGCATAAATTCGGCGTTCGTTAATAAACGTAGATTTTTTAAAACGTTTTGGTCACTATTTTGCGGTATAGACCACATTTTGACCTCTAGCTGGAAAGCGACTTAATATATTAAAACCATATAATAATCTATGACTCTTTGTCGCTAGATAATAGCATGTTTTCAAAGTTTCAAAAAGATCGATCCAAGAGATTAGCTTTAATTTTATTTGGTGCAAAGCCACAAACACACTTTAACTTTTATGTGCTTTATCCTTTTTGTTAAATAATTCAAAAGGTAAGCTGTAAGCCCCAGGATTTTGTACAATTCCAGACAGCATATGCAATAAAATTCCGCAATGTGACCAAAATAATTAAAAATGAATTCCATATTAAGTGTATACCAAATAAATTGTTGACAATATATTTTTCATGAAATTGTTCTGTATGCAAATCAGTTACAATCAACATTAATGTTGACCGCGCTTGGTAAAGCGAAACAAAAGCACGTAAGTTCATCTGACCACAAATTTAAAAAAAATGCTTCCAATTGCTGTGCTTGTTGTTTGAATGTAAAAATTACAAAGCCGCTGCTGTAAAGTCACAAATGAAGCATTTTTTGCGTATCGATATTTATTATGGGAAAGAGAAGTGACAAGATTAATTCTTGTGCAATTGTATGCGTAAAGAATTCTGAATGACGAAGCGAGCGTGAGACTGTGTCAGTTATTCTATCGAAATGCATAACTCTGGCAGTTTTTCAATAAATTTTGTGTTTTATGTTTTTCATGCCCGAATTAAATTGGGTGGAGCTAAAAATTCTTTGAGGTCAGATATGTGGTAATATTGACTCAAATATGAACTGACAAAAATTTCAAAGTCCTTGGTGTCCTGGTTCGTAAGTTACAGGATGTTGCCTATAGGCAACATTGGGCAGTGGTGGTGAATTTGAAAAACCATATAAATTATTCTTTTATGAATTTTTTATTGAAATTTAAATTCGAAAAGACACAAAACCATTTTTTTGTAGATTGGAGCACAATTAAACATTGCATTTGTTGCATTTAGAGCGCTGAAAACCAGTTTGGCATAGCTTGCATCTGCTTTTTGCTCCGAGATATTCAGATCGTATGGATTTTATAGGTTCTGCAGCATGTGCTCTTTTACAGAAGCTTAACTCAGAGGCCATCGGAAGATATAGGGATCATGGAGGCGGTGATAAAGATCCTGGTTATGAAGGATTTGACACCATATCTGTAAGGAGTGAGTCTGGTCTACCTCCTTTCCTTGATAAAACTACTGTTAGAGTTGCGTTCAAAAGCTCGTTAGCTAGTGTTCGCGACTCGCCTTTATCCGACAACGCAATGGGCTAGCCGTTCAATTCACCGCCATCAGCAACGAACTCTAGCGTGCACAAACGGCGCCGGAGTGCAGCTGTCATTTTGCTGAGCATTGACATTTCTTTTGACATGTAATCACTTTTTTGAGTCTCTTTCTTTTTGTACTTGGTTGAAGATGCACTAGCACGTGCGCAATAAACATTTTGGATTTCTATTGGCTTTTTTCGACCCCTGTTTTTCTGGACACAGATACGCGATTGCGTAGCAAACAGCTAGCAATATCCAACTGGAATCATATTAATGGAATATGCTTCACTTCGCGGTCTGTATATTTGAGGTCTCTGTGATACACCAGCTATCTATCGACTACAGATGAATTCATACACCAGAATACTATGAGCATATAACATTTATTTGAGCTTTGGTTTATTTTGTATATTTCTAGCAGCATGTCAGCAAAAACGCCGCTCCATTAGTTTACATCGCATACAAGTTTGTTTAGTCATAAATCTTCTTCCAGATTCCATCTCCAAAGAACTGGGTGAAATATTCGATTGATTGGTTTACCTCATGGCTGCGCAGTTCGCTTTTCCAACTGGTATTACATTCAATTACCTCTGCACAAATCAACTTCAAACATTGCAAATAAATTTTCTCTATCACCTCCTGTACAACTTTTCATTCTAAATTTGTTTTCAGTCATTTTCTTTGCTAATTAGTTCCTCATTTAGATAAATTTGCATATTTCCGCCCTTATCAATCATATTTCTCATTTTTCTTCGATGGAGTTTTCGAAGTTTACTGCTCTTTTTCTTCATTTTCCTCATCCGCAAATCATCCCAGTTAAAGTGTAAATTTTTTTCCAATTTCTGTCGGCTTAAACGCATCGAAATATGAATATACATAATGAAATATACATTGCTCGGAAATTACCACAGGAGAGCAATGTTGCCTATACTGCACTTTTACAAAAATATTACAAGCAAACTAAATACTTTTCTCATGATTAGTTTTCCCTAAATAACTCTTTTACCTTTATTTATTTATAGTGTTTACTTGGTTTTACAATAAAACAATTATTTTAATGATTTTAAACACTTTTTGTATAAACACTTTTTTTGCGAAACGATCTTGATAATTTCTCGTTGCGGAGATCGGCTACTGCATGAACATGTGGACAGTTTGCAATAGAGCAAGTAGCTGTAAGCTTGCACAATACATGAGGCTACATTATGCAAAAAACCGCATGTCAAAAAAATTTAAATAGCGGGACTTAGAAGCCAATAAGTACAATGTTGCCTATAGGCAACATTGGGCATGAAAGGGTTAATAAAAGCAGTTGGGTACTGTCTCTAAAGCTTGCTGCTGAATATATATCTGAAGATCAAATTCGTTCATTATTAAAATATATTTTGCCCAAATACGTTATCATTTCTCACTTTGAATTCATATATCTCCAAAATAAAAGGCAAGAATTCCAAAACAATAAAAAAGTTTTATTCAATTTATTTTAATTTTATAAATATTGCTGCTCTTTATCATCTCTTCTTTTTATTGTAAGTAAGTAAGTACCTTTCTGGCTTCAGTCAGTGCCTGTGCTGAGAAAACTATATTGTATTTGTAATTAAGACTCGACTGCGTTTAATTAGCTAAATATTAATTCAAATTCCACTGATAGATTTTCCCAGCCACTGCTCCACTTTTCCCGTACCTGATTGATTTGAGATGGTTTATGTTGTTTTTTCTCTACATTGGCATGCATTTTCTATTGCAAATTCCATGCATTTCTTATTTCACATCTGTGCGTTAAAATCTGCTGACATAAACTTATACGATTTGTTCACGTGGCATTTAAACTTCTTCCCCAAACATGTCCACCACTTGTACTTATTGCTACCACTTATGCTATCTGCTGGATTTAGTGTATTTTGAGTGGATTTCGCGTTGCTTGGACAATTCGTTGTTGTTGCTGATATTAAGTTATTTATTTAGAGTATTTCGCCAACGTAAGCGCCTTTGCGGATTTTTATCGGTTTAGAGAGTTTTCCTCACCCCCTTGTTGGAGTGCGCTATGTGCTCATTTAAAATGATTTGTAGAAAAGGACATTTTTAAATTGATACACCCACTACTAAAAATCAATATTTTCCGTACTAAATGAGCATGTAAATGAATTCGCTTGCTTTGCGAGCTTTTACCGCTTATTGCCTTTCAATTATTTTGGCATTTTTTCTTGCTTCTATGAATAACTTAAAATGCGTATTTTATAAAACGCCCACTTTGGTTGCGCTTTAATGCTAGAAAAACAACGCTTTTGAGTGGCTCAAATTGAAGCGTGTTCAGAAGAAATTTATAATTCTTCATTTTAAAACAGGAATTACTGACTGAGCATTAATTAACTTCTTTCTTCCTTTCAAAAAAAAGGACATCAATATACTAAGTAGACTGAATATTAACTCACTTCTTTGTTTATTTGAAGTGAAGAAATGTTGAAAAAATTTGTATAGTAGTGTACGTATCTAGAAAGCTACGGCATCGTCTTGGTTTCTTTGTTATGAAAAAGTCGATGCGCTTCAGGAGGTTTTCCATAATGATCTGCTAGATAAAAATATCCTTTTCTCTGTGTCTGTTGGCTAAATTTATTGGCAATTGAATTCTGTTAACAAAAAATTGTTTAGTCCATTTTACGATTGCCCCGCCTTGTGCGCTTCAAATCTATTGCCGTGTCAAGTCAACGTCTTGAGCTGTTGTGACGTCAAAAAATCGCTCATAAATTGCGCGTCAATTGTGTTGTTTTTCAATGACAATTTTATGCTTGCGCAGGCAAAGGAAATTATGACAAGGACGACGGCGACAAATAACAGCAATAAATTTCTGCTGGCAGCGTGCAAATAATTTTGGATTATAAACGCCGATTTATTAAATTTTTCTCATGGAATTTTACTTATTCTACGTACAGCTCAGCAGCAGCATCCTTCGAAGTCCGTATGGCATATTGAAATGCGTGTGTGTGTGTGTGTGTGACGTATATTGCAGCATTCGTCATACCATAAAAAGCATGCATAAATTTCGCAATAACATGGAAAATGCAAATGCGTTTTTTTTGTTGCTGTTGTTGTTGCTGCAGAGCTGCAGCGCAGCGTGTGCACTTCATGTATGCTCCGGGTATGCTTGCGTCAAGGCAACAGCAATCAAGCAGCAAGCCTTCTTCTTCAACTGCTTCCTTATGCGGAAGATGTGCTCTTTTCATCTAGGTACGAGTATTTGTATGGCAGTGTATTCAGAATTGCGTGTGTGCATGTCTCCATTGATTTTCTTTAATTTCCGCTCATTACTCATACCACCAGCATGCCCACGGGAGCTGTCTCTGCCATTCATTGCAAATGTGGCGCAGCTTTTTCGTGCATATTTTTTGCTATAGAAAATAAATATATATGGCTTCCACACTCAGGACAGCGTAAAATTTTCATTTAATGAAAATGTCACAAATTCTATAAATAAATGTACGCAATTCTGGGCAATGGAAAATGCGAGTTATCAAGTTAATGTAATGAAAGGCTATTGAATTTATAAAATCGTGTATCTTTTATAACATTTTGGTGTTTTCAGCTAATTCAATTGGATTACGGTTTGCTGGAAATTTATGTTAATTAATATGCAAATGTAATAAACTGGCATCGGGAATGAACAAGTTTTTGCTAAATAGTGCTTAAATATTTGGTCAGAGTCTTTTGAAGGCTTTAGTATAATATATACATGCTATAATTAGATATATGAAGTAATATTTGATATTGACTACTTCAATATTGAAATAGTGATTAAAAATTTAATTAAATTAAAGTCAAAGCACACTTCAGCAGAAAAGCGATGGCATCAAAACGGATTCAGATAAATGATGATTAAGTTTCAGCAGATAATCGATATCGCAAACGACATACGAAAAATTAAAAAGTGTTGCAGGAGCTGGTTTAATTTTACAAACACCAGCAGGAGCATCAGAATCTTAATCAATGCTTAGAAAACGAATATCCAGCGGATATCGGATTATATATCCAATCCGAACCGAGGTGTAAATGCAACTAGAATGGTTTTATATTTCTGATATTACAGAATTGATAGTAAAGAAAGCGTTATAACCATGTCAAATTTCAGATTTTATTATTTATAAACTTTTCTGAATTTGAAAACAAAATGACATATTTTAATGCGGATTAGTAAACAATCTTGAATAAACTACGCGCTGCACAATCTTCTCCTACAATTTAATTTCCGAGCCATGCTACTTTCGAAACTTGTAACATGCAGCGTAACTTGTTTATTTTTCCAACCAGCAACCCCCGCCCTCCGATGTATTAAATGCACAGGCATGTAACAACAGCTTACAAGAGTGCCGCATAACTAAAAGCCTGCGCCATAGTTTGATTGCTCTTCCTTTGTAGCGTGAATTACCGAGTTTTCTTTTATGGTGAAACAATTTTATTTCCAAAAACATTCTTTGTGCTGACGCGGAGTTCAGAGTGGCTACAAATGGCGCTTAACCCTTATACTACTCATATAGTTGTCAAATGGCAACATTTAACTAAGTAGACGAACAAAATATTTTTTATAAAATGATTTTTCTTTGAAGTCTTAAGATGAAAAGAAATTATTCGTAATAGGCGAACAAAGAAAAAATATACTTTATTTGATGTTTTCATCTTTCTGAGAAGAAAAGAGGACTTTTTATAAGCTTTATATTAGGTTCACATCAGGTATGTATGTGGGTCGTCAAATCTAGTAATCAATTTTTCACCCACTTCCCGACTACTTAGAGATCTGAAACTTTGCATACATGCGTAAACACGCTGACAATACACGAATCAGTAAATTTTATGGTCGTAGGATAAGGGGCGTGGCACTTTTTTATCAACTCCAGATTTGTGTATAACTTTAGAACTACACATCACACATCAATGAAACTCGGTAGGAACTTACTACATATCCATATCCTTCTACTGGATACTCGCCGCGCTCAATATCCATATTCAAAATATCTTTCATTACTAGAATCTATTTGCAAAAAATTATTTAAATAAAATATTGTGGTCACTGGTTGACAAATATTGAACATATGAGCGCCCCAAGCTTTTATTGATAGTAAGATACAGGTGACTTGGAAACAATTTATTTTCTACTTTTTAGTACATTAAATAAATTAAAGCTTATTTTTAAAAAGTTTTTTTTTATATAATTTTATTAATTCAAAATTTTTAGTTCAGTACACTATTATTTTGAAATATTTTTGAGCAAAATATCAAGATTAGTTTTAATCGAAGTATTGAAACTTTCTGTATTCCACAATAAAAAGATGTAGCGTAAGGGTTAAACAATTTAAGGCTGCCGAAAACGGAAAAGTTCCCTGATGAACACACACACACACGAAAGCGCGTGACTCTGCAGGCACTGCACCCACATAAGCGCACACACGCACTGGCACTGACACTGGCATGCATACCAATGCACTTCGATTAATTAATTGCTTTGGCAATTGCAGCTGATGCAGCAGGCAGCAGCGAGTGTGGCATGCCACTGTTGTACTTCTGCCAGCGCGCGGCCGCCGGCCCACTTGCCCCCAAACGGCACTTTACAAATCGATTGCACTTAAAGCTTTTCGGGTGCTGCTGCTGAGTGTGTGGCGCAACAACATGTCGCTCGCTTTGGCCGTGATTGTGCGTGTGTCTGTGTGCTGCCATTTCATACAGACAGACACACATACACACGCTTGCGTCGAGTGGCACGTCAGCTGGCATGCAAACACGTGCCTGCTTCGTGCCTTGCGCGTTGCATACTTGATGCTGTCTGTCACGGCTGAACTTCCTCCGTGTACGTGTGTGCCTCTAAATTTTTCACACCAAATGAAAATGCCAAACTGGCGAAATTTCGCACGCCCGACGACCGTCAATTCCAGCTGACTGCACAGACTCCTTTCATGGCATGTCATTTATAATGAGCAATAAATTGCCATAAATTTCGGCGCAATTAAGCATAATCAGCGTTGTAAATTTAATAAGGCATTTCACTACGCCCAACCCCTTCGCTACTGCACTTGCTTCCCTTGCTTTCTAGCTTGTCGTGGCAGTCACGTCAATTAGAAGCTTGCAACTCAGTTGCTCATTCCTCGTCCTGCTACACTGCTCACTTCACGATTTCACATTAACTCGCGAGTCGTAAAGAAACAATTGCCATTTTAGAAATTTTATGATGTCAGCCATAAAATTAAGTGACATTCAAACCGTGATTAATTGCCGAACAAGCTTGGGCGACCTCAACATAATCATTAAAGTTTTTCGCTGACAAACGGCGGCGTCCTTCGCGTTATGACTGCCATCCAACGTTCCACCGCTCACCAGCAGAAACTGGCGTATGCCTGTGTTGCCTGTCGAGTACACAGACAGCACGCTGAATGGGAGCGTTGGGTGCGTTGGGCGCGTTTTTGGCGCCGTGCGGTTCGTTTGACAAATATGAGGTCAAAGGCAGCGCACACAAAATTGATGAAGGCACTCTGCGGGTTGGCTTGTTCTTCTTCTTTTTTTTTTAATAATTGACATCGTTTGCAATTTGCGAAGGGCACAGGCAAAATATAATAAAGGCAACAGCGAAGAGAAGCCGCAATAACAAGATTTTAAAGCTACAAAGTCGCTGTTAAAGCATGGTAGTACTTATTGCAATATAGTGAATTGGATGGAGGAGCTTATAGCAGGGCTCCAACATACAATCGTTCCCATCAGAAGTATTCGAAATTCCCTTAAAATACTTACTTCTGTAAAAAAGTACTAAACTTCTGTAAAAAAGTACTAAACTTCTGTAAAAATGTACCTACTTCACATTTTGAAGTTCAATTCTAAAATTCTGAAGCAGAATTTAACTTTTATGAATTACAATTGGAATATTTGAAGTATATTTCTCTGAAGAGCATTTAGACAATCTTTAGTAAAACCGAAAAAGATGAAGATAAAGTCAAAGTTCTGCAGCAATTCATATGAGCGTCACATGAGTAAGACATATACATAGATGCACTGTAATTTTCGTCTTAAATTACTTCAAGACAAGAATTTTAAAATGAGTAGCTTTGATTTTTATCGTTGATTAAGTTTCAATATTATTAAGTTTAAACTGATAGCTATTCTTCTACCTACCACTCAGTATGTTATAAGAAATTGCTCTTCAATTATTTATTTTCAATTATTTTCCATCTAATCGACTGTAAAGTGGTTGGAATTAACATCGTTTGGAACTTTCAAAAAGAATAAGTTAATATAAATAAGTAGCTAGATCTATCAGCCAAAACTAACATTACATATTTTGTTACGAAGCGGAAGGCTTGAGGCTTGCTTAACTATGGAAGCACAATGAATCTCTAATATGCATACATTTAAGCATATTTCAACTAGAAAAATAACAAGTATATATTAATCATTTCTATTATTTTTTTAGGATAAAGCAATACATTATTATTCTACAACAAAAGAGGGGTCATAACTGCCAGTGTTTTCGCTTTAGATTTATGTATTTCTTTGCGCTATAATTCAATGAAGTTGAACCAATTGTCACCTTGCCAGATGACAAACAACGCAACATTAAGAAGGGTGACGGGCTGGGGGGGAAGAGAGAAAAACAGAATTAAAACAAAGATACTACGTTAACAAATAAGGGAGGGGAAATGTGTATACTGCCAAAGACCGAAAGAGTGTAACAAATATAGAAGAAGGAAAACCTTGATAAATTGTTGCTCTTAAGAATTGTTTCAAGTTAAAAAGAATTTAAATCTCAAAAAGTTTAGAGTGACTTTATTTTCTGATATTCACACAGCATTAAACACTTATAAAGAAATCAATTAGCCTAACACCGAGTGCGAACGTATATAATAAAAAGCAGATTAGAATATTTCTTTCAGTGAAAACAACAAAGAAACTTCGAACATCGGAAGAACTTGTAGAATAAATAGTGAACATCTATTTTGAATTTGAAATCCCATAATAGCCATTATATATAATGAAATTCTGAATACTTTTGTGGGACATTGTACAAAATTTATGTTCTTTGATTTACGTCAGTGTTACAAAGCATACACTAAATTCTATTTTACCTACACGTAGCAGCGTAGCATGCCACAAATATGGAAATTACGGTCTTTTGTCAAGTTAACGGCAATAGGTAAGAAGATTTGCATATTTTGAATTTTGATTTCATATATGTACATACATATATGCATATTTCAATTCGACTCTTCTGCCTTTTGAAGTGAGTTGCCTTGCTGTGGCAACCTGCAATAAATTGGAACTGCAAGCTTAATTAGCTACAGCTGGCCAATTAGTTTCGCTATCTCGAACCCTGCTGTCCACATTTCATATACATACCATTAATTTCTATATTGGCATGCAATATTCTGCATTTCCTTCTTACACGTGCGCAGTGTCTTTAGCTTCAGGGGGGGTCGGCCTTATTAGCTTGCCAAGTTTCGAAGCCAAGAATTTACGCTTCATTTGATTTGCGCCTTGATTTTGGTCGCCTCATTAATCAATTCAACTGCTTCTGCCTGCTGCCTGCCTGCGCTACACGCTTTTTACTTCGCAATTTGCGCTGTTGCTGTTGTTATTGCTGTTGTTGTTGCTGCTGCTATTAGTCTTGCTGCCGCCATTCAATTCCATAAAGTTTATCACTACATATTTCATGCGCTAAAATGAATTTACAATTACCCCTCGTCCACATCACACAGCTTGCAGCCGCATTCAGTTGCTTCTAGTGGAGAGGCGAAGGGACGTACGAACCGCGTTCCACATTTTCCGCTTCAATGCATTTATTTGCAATTTCCGTAATGAAGAAAATTTCATTTTTCAAAAATAATTTACTTGGCTTGTAAATGACATGAGAAAAATAATGGTGCAACCGCGCGGTGGCTGTTGTGGCAGTTGTTGCAAACAGTGCGTGCCTCGTGTTGCAAGCTGTTGGCAATGCTTGCTTGAAACTTTCCACAAGACAGTTGCAATTTGCATGCTGAAAGAAAGCATTCAAATATGGCAACAATTACAAGTACAGCAGCAACAACAACAACAACAACAACATAGCATGATAGTTGTTGCAACAAAGCGCAGAAAAACAAAAACAAGAACATCAAGGACAGCAAAATATATTCGCTACTTTGCAACTGCCATTCCATTCGATTCGTGGCAGCATCGCTGCTGCTGATTTACTTGAAATGCTTGCAACAGACCAAGCTGGTAGCCGCATTGACCGCACAAAAATGTGGCAAACGCAGACGGCATTGCTCACTTAACTATTAAGCCAACTGCTACCGCTGTGGCAGCTGCCACACCCCCGCCTCAAAGAGTTCCCTTTCGCTGGCAAACTCGGCTTTCTTCTGTCGCTTTGTTCTTTTGCAGTACTTCTTCTGTCTCGCTCTCGCAACCACTACTAACCCGAACTATCTCTTTCTCACTTGCCACAGCAATGTTGCAAGATTGCCTCTCTTGCTTAATTGTTGGCAACATCATCATTCATTTTGTCTTAAAAGCACACAAGCACAAAAAACATTCAAATTAAAAGCAGCGGCTGCAGTTGCATTGCTGCCACAAGTGGAATAAAGGGGGGAGGGGTGTTATGGCGAGTGAGCTGAGTAAACTTTAAATAAAGAAAAGTTGCAATCAAAGCGAGTAACTTTCACTGGTCGCTCGATTACTACCATTCCATTCCCTATTGCCGCCCCTTCTCTGTCTACCACTCTCCTCCTCTCCGCCTCAGCCAGGTTTGTTGAATTGCGGTTAGTACGAGCTGCTGACTATTGCGCTTGTCTAGCTGTTGTTTAGTATCTCGCTCAGCTGTCTCTTCATCTGTCTTCCTGCCAAACTGCCTTACCTCAGTCCTTGCTATTTTTGTTGTTGCTTTTTGCAGTGTTTTATAATAAATTACCAAAGCTGCGCCATCTTCTGCCGTACCCCTTATTGCCCTTCCTTCCTGCCTCTTGCACATTCGCCTTAATTAGAAATGGACTGCTCTGTTTTGCCATTTGTCAAGACGTTTCTAGCAGCGCCCACTTCAAATGCTACCAAAGCAGTGCTTTCTTTTCGCCTATCTTGCCCTTCCCTTCCCTGCCATTGTGATATTTCCAGCTCTTGTGTGTTATCGCTTCTTCTCAAAATTCATTTCCAAAGTGCAGCTTCCGACTGCAGAGAGATAATGCTCTGAGATTGGCATTTCCAAAGGCGAATGCTTCTTTGCTCAGTATCAAGCGCAAATATTTCGCTGCTTTAATCAAATATTTACAACATTCCCAAGCAATGGCATGGATCTCGAAGCATGCTCAGCGAGGGTTGCATGCCACATAAAAATGGTAATATTGAATTTAACAAGCTGTAAAATCTCTTTTATTGACTGCAAATACCGGCGCAATCTTTTATGGTAAAAGCGTTGAAATTAAATTTTGTTAAATTGAAATTGTACGAGAAAAATATTTACTACTGAGATCAGTCAAGTGGATTGCTCCAGTTGAAAAGCGCATGATATATGAAGTCAAGACGTTGGCAGATTTTTAATTTACTCTCGTTAAGTATAAAGAAAAAGTGATTCCCTGAGCAGTGCAATAATATAATCGAAGCAATAAGGGTATACAATTTACACATTGTGCATATTTATATATTTACGAAGTGTGTTTCATGAACGCACCAGAAATATAATTTCAAAATATCGAAAAATTTATAGTGAAACGGGCAAGGAGCGGCGCTGTTGTTCACAGAAAACAACCAAAACCAAGCGAAAGACAGAGCAAGTAATATATTTTTCTTTTATTAGCAAAAATATTCCTTGTTTGTAATACTAAAAAGATTGAGAATTAAAAAAACTCTTTAGCTAATAATTATGAAACATTATGCTTCTTTATTGTAATACCTAAATGCATTTAAATGTACATTTAATGCTGAGCATGAGCGAAAGATTAGTCAAGTGGCTGTATTTCAATGCGCCACTCGCGCCAAGTCTACTTTTAGTGTGTTAAATAATCAACAGATTGGAAAACTGTAAAGTCGTCTGCAAAGTTATAGCATGTTAAAGCAAAAACACTGCCTTTCGACAAAAATAGGTGCACAACAACAAAAAAGTAACCTTTGTTAGTGTGTGCATATTTTCTGTCATTTTTAGCATTGTACAATTACAATTAATAGCGGAAAATTGTTGTTAATGCACTTAAGAAAACAAGCAAAAGTACAGCACAACGTCTCAGGCGGCGTCTTGTTTTCCAAAGTGGCAAGTGCACACGGTAGGAGGGGGTGGGATGGGAGGTGGCATGCTATCACTCATGCGAAAGTTTTGCAACTGTGTGCAGACGGCTGCTTAGCAATGCCAGCAGAAGAATGCGAAGAGTACGGAGCACACGCATACACAGACGCTAATCACACTAATGCATGTATGTGTGTGTGTGTGTAATATCATTTACTGTTGTGCTGTGTTGATAAGTGGCGCGTGTTCGGCAAAAGTTTATTGGCATGTTAAGTGTTTGAATAAACGAAGAGTAAAACACATTCGAAACTTACACGGCAGATGGCAGCGTGTGGCATGCAACTTGCAAGGTGCCACGTAGACGCGGGGGCTTTAAGTAAATTGTAAAGGTGCACGCGCGCATTGAAATTAAAAGTTGCCATTGCAGTGAACAAAAAACTGCCAAATGTAAAGTGCTGTGGCACGTTGCAAGCGTGTAGGTAGGGAGCAGTGAACAAAGCTTGAAGCCTGGAGAGCGTAGGCATTGCTCTGTCAAGTGAAGATGGGGAATTCATTTGATGTGTCATTATCAACTCTGGCATTCACATTTTTGGTGGCAGCTGAATATAAACTCACAATGCCTCATCTTTCTGCTCTGCTGGCACGTGCCAGTGATATCACTGGCCAAAAATCATAATGGCCTAACTCGAGTTAGGATAAAATAAAGCTTTTTGTGCTAAGCGAGTTTAGTGTTTTGAGTGTCCAAAACTATTTTCTATATATTTTCATGTTTGTTTCTATTTTTGGACGGCAATTTTCCACAAAAAATTTAAAAGTTTGTTATTTTTTTAAATGACTGTTTTGAAATAACAACCAAACTAACAATCGACGTTAATTTGAAAATTCAAGTTCAGTGTTCTCGCTTAACGCAATTTAATTGAGAAAAACAAACAGAAACCGATTCCTGATTTGCAAACGAGAATTTGAAACTTGAAGCTGCTCTTCTGAAAATATTTAAAAAGAGACGTAGGCGGCTATGACTTGTTACCACAGATACATATATGATGATGTGCCTCGGTCTAAGCGTTGGCAGCGGGAAACTTGGAGCATGCAAAATTTCTCAAATTTTCCAAATACTGAAACTGTGGCAAGTGGCGTGGTATAGTTTAGCAACTACACCTCTGCCTGCTTTGGAGTTGATGAAAGTGGGCACATAGCAAGCCGCAGGACGTCTAACTGTGCCACAGCCAACCACAGCACGGCAAGAAATTTGCACTGCTTTAATCAAAAGTTTGCCATTCGCATTTCATTCACTTTATCTATGCATGTGTGTGTGTGCTTATAAGTGTTCACCATTCTCACGAACTCATCAGCGCGCATTCATCAACTCAACTCAATTTTTCCCCACTTCGTGCTTTCATTATAAAGCAAAATAATCATATAGGAGAATAGCAAAAGGAACTTTGCATCAGAAAATAAGAAATCAAATCACATACACACACACTCACACTCACACTCTCACTCACATGCACATACACTCACGCTTGAGTTGCTAGAGACGCAATTTCTTTGTCTCTTCGCATGATATGCTTTCAGCTTGGCACTGCGGGGACTCACTATCAACCACTTTTACTCCTTTGAGCATTTGCGTTGCTTTGCTCTAGCGGAATTTTAGTTTTAGTTTTGAAGTTGTGCAATGGGAGTGCTCCGCAAAGTTTTCTGCTAAACGCCGACGGAATGCATGATGAGCTGCCTTGTCCTGTGACATGCCTCGCTGTGAAAGACCTCAGCTGAGTGCTCTCGCAGCGCAGCATATTAGACGGCTGAGTGGCTAAGCTGCTGTTGCCAGTGCTGCTGCCACTGACATTTGGTAGTTGCCAGCGAAGAGAGCCATGAGTTGTTGTTGCAGCTGAAATGCGGAAGCGTTCCCAGCACATTTGAGCAAACATCAACGAAATATTAAAATAGCAGCGAAATTTGGAAAATTGTACAATTTCAAATTGAAACTTGCAGGAAATTAAATATAGGAAAATTAAAAATTGCATATGAAGAATGCCAAGTCATTCGCAATGTGTTGCTGTTGCTGCTCATCATGGCAGTATGTTATAATACGCCTTCCAAAGTATGCCTGCTATCGGAAAGGCTTCAACTCAAGCGCGGAAAGAACAACAAAGTTTTTGGCATCATTAAAAAGTTGGGCCAACAAAAATTTTCAAGTCAATTTGCGCATTTCCATTGGCATGTAATTCAACCCTCTCTGATAAATTCCCGACGGAGATTCCAGATCCAGGCTCTGCAGAATCTCTGCGGAAGAGTTTAAATTAATTATTTTCGGTTTGGCAGTTTAATGCATTACTCGTGTTTTTAAAAGCAGGCAAATTAATATTACTCATGAGGCATATATGTAAGATGTTGCAATTGAACCTTTTGAATATATTTTCTCAAATGCATTGAAAATCGATCGAATCGAAATTCCTACTAAGGGCGTTTATTTATTTGATAGTCAGATAATTATCAGTCGTATACATTGATGTCGGTTTCTTTATGTATGAATGGACAAGGATTTTGAGATATACAATCTGCCACTTTCTGACTAAGTATTCAAAAATCGATCTAAACAAAATGAAACTTCTATTATTTCTAGTTTAATATTGGAATTGATTGTTAGTCATAAATGTTAGAGCACTCATACGACATGATGTACTTAGAGCAGAATTTGTATCAGAATTAATAGTCATAATTATAATTCAAAAATAATCAAATTGAATTTTTTTTCACCTATGTTTTTATAATATATTTCTACCTTCTTCAAAGCCTCTCGCTCTCTTTTAATACTAAGAAATGTATGCTTACAATGCTGTTGTAAATGGATTCTGCAGTTTTTTATATGTTCAATATATTGTACATAGTATGGAGCAGCAGCCTAGAATTTCTTCATATATGGAAGCATCTCAAAAATTAAATCAGGTTTGTAGCTAAGAAATTCTTTAAATATGCTTTGTGGGCCAACTTCATTTCAAGAACAGAACAAATCGGCACAGATTTCACAAGTCAGCTTAGCAAAAACATTTTTATTTCCACTCACACACACACTCACACACACGCACACATAATAAACTGTGTATGCGTGAGTTTATTTTAAATTTCGTTACGCTTACTCCCACATGTAAAACAAATCACACCAGTTGAACAAAATAAAACGCCAGTCAACGCCACAAAATCGCACGCTTGAGTATTAGCATTTGCTTTGCGCCTCTTGCACCCCCCTTCAAGAAGCCACCGTTGCAACGTGTATTGTAGCTGAGTGGCTGTAACTTGCGCATTTGTTTGTCTGTCGATTTAAGTGTGGATAAGTGTAGGGCGGCGGCAGCGGGAGGGGACGAGCAAGCAAGCGCTTGGTAAGAACCAACCGGAAAAGGGGTTTTTATAAGTAAGCAAAACACAAAATAAAATATAAATTTGTATGCGTATTTGCACGTGCCACGCACACAGAGTGCCCCATACATGCATACATGTAAATAACACACTCACATGCGCTCATGGAATACCAATATGTGTTGTTGCCCTGGCATGCGTTTAAATCTTTTGCAGCAGCAGTCGAACATAGAAAGCTTTTGCTTGTTTGCTGTTATTTTGCGCGTGTGATTTCCGCTTGTCTTTCTCATCCTCCCTACACTCCTGCCCCCATGAGAAAGTCAGCTGCAGCGCAGCAATCAGCTTTGCTAGAATTTCTGTGTATATTCCCTGAAGTGGTTTACTTTCGACTTTCGACTTCGAGAATTTTATTATTTTCTAAAACTGTTGAATATGATTGCAACGTCTTTGGTGGTAGAATGTGCGGTTGTGTGTGTGCTGGCATAGTAAAGGATTCATATACACGCAAACACAATGAACTCCCATGGGTGCAATTGAGCAGTCATGAGTTGCGTGTCTTTGCGTTAGCGTCTGCGGTATTTGGTCTGTATGTGAGTGTATGTGTGTGTGTGTGTGTGCAAGCGAATATCTGTGCGTGCAGATAACTGTCACTTTTATTGTGCCAGCTGGCAGGTAAAGTTGTTAAGCTGTTGTTTGCCTAACGAAATTGACTTTGGAAAGTTCTTTGGAATCAGTTGGCCCAAACTGATGCCTCGTCGCAGCATTAAACTCGCATTTGCCGGCAGCACTTCTGAGAGTTGTCGCTCAGCGCTCGATAGCCGATTATAGTAAAGTTGTTCCAAAGCAGCTGCTAAGCAGGTAGACGTGAGAGCTTCAGGACGATACTAAAGGCGTAGTTTAACGTTATTTCACTGCACATTTCCCTTGAACCGCTTTATTTAAGATCGGCTAATTTGCTGTTTTTGGAAAATGTTGTGATAATTTGTTTTAAGTGAAAAAGTATTGATGATATAAAAGCCTATACAAATTTCGAATTTCGTTTATTAAACAAATTCTTGAATTAAAGCTTATAAAATACTAACTTTGTTAGTAAGAATTATTTGGCACGAAGAAAGTGCATGTTCCTTAGCTCGATTAAGTAGCTTAAGTAAGTTACTTTGATTCCTGAAGATATATACATATGTTAAGAAACCAAATTAAATTTTCATTTCTATTATTTTATGATATCAAATGAGAAAGAACATATGAAATATATGAGTTCGGCGTAAGTAATGAATCTGGTACACAATTTGATTTCAACATGATTTAATTTCATGGCAAAAGTTAATTTAGCAATTTTAGAAATTGATGTATATAAAATGTAATAGGAACTAGTTTTATGTGATATAGCTAATAAAAATCTACGAAAATGGGTCTTTCCCGATTTTGAATTTTAAGCTGATTTTTCATACGAAGTTGATCAAATGCCTACATACGCCACTGATATTACGTATAAAAAACACAGCAATGACTACTTCCATCTCGCGCGCAAAACACAAACTTTCTTTGAATAATATTTCTATGTGTTTTTCACAAAATCCCGCCCATTTTACTTGAGATGTTTACAGAAACCTTTGCACTTTACGGGCCAAGCAGCTGTCAGTGAACTCACACATGCTCGGCATAGAATTTTTGACAAAATCCACACAACACGATAAAAGAATAAAAGAAAAGATTTGCATAAGCTGCGAGACGTCTTAACGCTTGTTGTTAATACTTGGCTTTCAGTAGCATTCCATTTAGATGAGAGGCAGATAAAGTAGAGCGTTTCGTTGGCGTCACAGCCGAAGCTGAGGGCGCCTCAAGGCAGATATTTTTAATGCTAGCGCTGCTTGAATTGACTATTGGGATGGGCAGAAATACTTTGATACTATTAAAGCAGAAAATTTTAATACAAAATTTTGTGTATTTATGCGCTGCCGGCAGAAGTAGGCTCTGCATGTGGCACGACGCTGAAGCAGCAAAACTTAAGCAAACCAACAAAAGATCGAAAAATATATTTCCTTTAAAACGTCAATTTGATTGGCATGTAAGCAAATGAGAAATGCTGCTGGCCAAATTAATATTTTGAAGAGGCACAAATGGTTTTAATAACATTATAAATGGCTTTAATAACAGCACTCAAGCAAGTGAAACAACAACAACAAAACAACAATAACCGAAGTAGAAACGATAGCCCAACAACAAATCTGCAAATAAGAAAATATGGATTCGCCTATCCTTGCTCATAAGACTACATATCTTATAGTCATTCAATCATTTTAATTAATTTATACTACACCGAAGCAGCTGATAATGCACATGTATTTACCAAAACGTATGTGTGTGTGTGTGTGTGTGTGCGATCCTTATTTGCACTTCTATTGCATTGCTCTTTGTTAGTCTTTCACTTATTGGCTTAATCCAGCTCACCAGCAAAATTAGCATACACATTCGCATATCACACGAACATGTACATGTATGCGTGCTCCACCTATCTGCTGTGTAATGTATGTGTGTATGTGTGCTATTGCGAAAGGCTATTTTCTGCTTCATTGCTAATCTTGAGCGCTGCACTTCGATGCAAGCAACTCAACTGTTTTGCACCTTAATTATTGTGCGGCTGTAATGTGGCAGCAGCGTCCAGGCCATGATTTGTGTTCTCATAATAATGCTAATTACATGAAAATGCTGCCGTTGCATGCCCTGAAGCCAACAAATTAATTCTCTTCTGAGGTATTTTGGGTGAAGGCAAGGATTTTACGCTCGGAAAGTGTGTCATAGAATGATCAATAGAGTGAGATTTATATGAGCATTGAAATAGGAAATAGAAGATTTTAAGGCAGGTTGAATCGGTTTTCAAATAGAATGTCAAATTATTGCGTTACTTTAAAAGAACAATATTTTCGTATTTCAGCTATAAATTACAATAGGATTTTCAATATCTTAAAATCTTGCTTCCATGGCATCATTGACCAAAGCACAGTCCCACACAAAAAGCACTCTTCTTTAAGTTTTCGTTAAAATACACGCGTTTAAACATTACGCTGAAAACTTTTTCAACATTTCCGCATTCAAATACTTTAATTCTAAAGGCACACTCGGAAGAGCAAAAACATAATGAAAAACAGCAACCAGAATGGCCCTTTTAATAGGCAAACTTTGCGCTACATAAAAAAAGGTCAAGCAACAAAAACGCTTAAATGCCCAATACAACGAAAAAAAAACACAAACCGAAAAGAAAGTCTAAACAAAGGAACGAGCAGAAAATTTTTAAAATTTCCATAAATAAAGTTTCCTTATCATTGCGTTTAGCCTGAGCTGTTTGCTTTCGTAGTTGTTTGCTTGCTACTCACTCCCTTGACCGACGACGGAGCGTGTACAAACTGAAATAAGATATTCTATGCTTTCTTGTTAAGCACGTTGCATATACAATTTTTCCAATGTGCCCCTGTGGAGCGAACCCACCCTGAAAATATGCAAATTTAAGCTATGCCTACTTCAAAACGAAAGGAAACAAAATCGAAAGCGAACAATCAACTACATTTGAAGCGAAAGGGCAAGTGGAAAGGCTAAACACTTAATATCATGCCTTAACTTGGTCAAAACAAAGAAACGTACTGCCAGATAGACTGTCAAATAAGCCAATTGACAGACAGACAGACCGCTTGATAATGCGTCGCGAAAGCTCTCAAGCTGCTGGCTAAACTTGTTACTTGCCACACTCCGAGCTCTATGCCACTACTCTCAAGCGCTGGCATCAAGTGACAGCTGCCAAATGAGTAATCATTAATCTTGGCAATCTATTATAAATTTTGAACTGTTTGCTGTCGTTTTGTTATTGCTCAAGTTGCGCCAAAACAGGCAATTTCATGCGCCCGACAACAGCAATAGAAACAGCAACAATTACAACAACCACAATGATGTGGCACCATTCTACAAGTGCGCCAGCTTCATTGCAGCTATTCAACATGCTTTAGGTATGCTTGTGGTAGTGCTGGTGTGGCGAAGGTAAAGTGTATAAGAGGGTAGTGCGGTTCATGAATTAAGCGCGCTACAATGAGCAATCTTCAAAGCTCAACGCTCAGTATTCACAGCGCCTAAAAATATGCTAAAGCAATTAATTTTGTATACGTTTATAAAGTCTGATGTTTATCAGCAGGACCTCCACACCTTGCGCCCAAGTTAACACGCACTTTCGTTCTCGTATCACTCTCCAGCAATTAACAATTTTGTATGGCAATTGAAATTTGTAGCATATTTTGTTTCAAATGCGCGTTTATCCTTGTACATCCCCCCGCCCCCCTTGTTGCATTCCATTCCACAGATGCCGCGCATTTACAGGCGCACCCTAAAAGTGTGCTGTTAACTTGTCCATTATGTTAATTGGCAGTTATTTACACTTAGGCTCATTGGCGCCTGCTGTTGGTCGCAATATCCCGCAACAAGGACGCCCAATGACGCCCAACGAGGACGACGACGACGAACGACCAACAATGACTTTTGACTTTGCTGCTGTCATGTCCCGCTGCGCTGCTGTGCGTGTGCTCCGTTTGTGTCGTTTATGTTGTTGTCACTCTCAGTGTTGTTGCTCTTTTGACTTTATTCTTTTTAATGACATTTTAATTAATGTCAGCATTTGCTGCTGCTGCCCATGCCACAGCCACTGCTACCATCAACTGAGCAGCATCAAGAGAGCAACAGCACAGACTGCGTGCGTGATAGGTTGACAGTGTCTCCCATTTGTACTCATTATATTTATCTATTAATTTTTGTGCTATTTTCATTGCAAACCAAGCAAAAGAGCAGCTGAAGCTACAACAGCAACTGTCGTGACTTTTTCTCATATCGATTTACACAGCAACTACTCAGGTTTGCACCTTTGAATTTTCTACCTTCGTCTTTTTATAAATTTTCAATTTTGTAGCTCCTTTCTCGCAAATTTTGATGAACAAAGGTGAGGTTTACTTATTAAAAGAAAGTATCCTGAAAGCAAGCGAGCCCTTACTATATTCATTTAATTCATCCACTCAAAAAAAATTTTTGCAAACAAAATTCAATAATATTCATTTTGAAAGCTGTAGCAAAACTTGTCCAAGTTAGTTGAGCACACGATTTTAAAAAAACTTTTGGTTAAGTCAGTCTCTAAAATCCTCAAAAACTGCATTTTGTCAATTTCTTTGAAATTACAGTTTAGTCAGCATTTTATAACAGCTTCTCGGCTTCGAGTTCGTTTACGAAGGCGCGTTTTAAATTGCTTACGAGAGCAGCTGATTTCTTTTGATCCCTGCCCTCTGATATTTACCAGCGTGTTGCTTCCTTTTCCCTGCTTTTAGTGTGACTCTGACGCTTTGTTCCCATACTGACCCTTTTACGCCTTTTTTGGTGAACAAACGCCGCAGGGCCAAAAAAAGTGTGCTGCAACAAATCAAATGGAAAATTCGGAAAAAATGCACAAGCACAAAAGAAGAAAGGAAAAAAGCAAAAATTACTTTCAAGGCTCTGCTGCAGCACAACGCCTTTGCCAATATCTTTTTTCCGGTTCGTTTCGCTCGCGATTCTTTGACTTTGCATGTATATTTTGGCCCGGCTGCAAGCGTGAGGCGTACGAATGCAAAATAAAGGAATGAAAATTCAAAAAATACAAATAAGAGCAGAATGAAAAAAAGTAGAAAAAACAAGCAACAAACAAGAAGAGTTTCGTCATGGCATACCCGTAATTACGCAGCTGCTTCGGCATGCTTGGCTGGCTAAAGTAACTTCCATAAGAAGAATCTCCTTCATATTTTTGGCCCGCTCCCCACCAGCAGCTCCTACAGCAATAATGTTGTAGAAGGACAACACCCGCCTGCTTCAACCTTTTCGGCAGCTCCTCACCTTCGTGTAGCCCCTTTAGCGATACATTTGTTCGCGACAGTTAAGCAAATTACAAACAAAAATATTTACAACAAAAAAACTCTGAATGAAAGTGAATTTCAAAAATGTTTCAGCGTTATTTAAAAAGAAGAAATTTTACTTTTAAATTTTCATGCAAACAAAAGCATGAGCTAAATCGCTTGATCTGTGACATCATCGATTTGCAAGTGAAACTTTTTGCTGTGTTGTTGTTTGTTCCTTTTAGCTGCTAGTATGATATGCTAAAAAGTTAATGAATAGCAAAATAAGGGCACGCGCATACCACCCCCGTAGTGCCAATGGCCTTCTTGCACTCCCTGCTGGCAAGCACGTTGCCACTTGAGCTCCCAGAGAGGCTGTTGAACAAGCTTTTGAACGCATGTTTTAGCGCTGCAATATTGAATTTCATGTCCTTGAGCAGTTGATTTGGAGTATGAGAACTGTGTGTGGGCAAATAAATTGTACGTGGTTGCTCGGAAACCAACGAAACTAGGCGTGTTTCTACGTGGAGCTTCCATTGTGAAAATTCACTGAAAAAGCACTCGGATGGTAAAATAGTTTATTCCTTTATTTCTAAGATCAAACCTGTAATCTTATATCTGTGGTCACAAACCATAGCCACCTAAGTCGAGTAAGCATGGAAACCTAATTTTTTTTTACATATTCTGCAGTGATAATAAAAAACTTTAAACTGCTCTCCTGAAAAACAGATGTAGGCGGCTATCACTTGTGACCACAGATATATGACTCCAAATATATAGTAACTCTACTGTTATCGACATTTTACCCTGAAAAACCTGGTACCTGTGGCAATGGCCTTTTTACATTTAAAGCGATATATAAAGCTCATTTATCTAAAATTTTTATCAAAATATTTTTGGAGTTCTTGCCAAAAGCTCAAACGATAACACGATGCAAAAAAATTTTGGATCCATTTGATACAAGTCACTTGCAATTTTATAATTCGAATCGGAGCCAGTAATCAAACAGCCGAGCTTTGAGCGCATAAGAATTATATAGCCACAATATTTTCTTTGCCAGGTTGTGAACATTTTGATAAAGAAATCATATTAAAATTTAGTTGAATAAAAAGTGCTTTACTAAAATCAAACGAAATTTACGCTTACAAAAATTCTTAACTATAAAAATACATCACAAAATTCTTGATAATCTGCCAATTTCACAAAATCCTTTTATTTGAAACTGCTGTCACAAAATATAGAAATTGAAATTCAAAACTAAAATAATCACTTCCAAAAGGCAAGTTTTTGTTCAACATAAAAGATAAGGCGCAATTTTCTTTGGTCCTTGGCTTGACGAAAAATTGCAAAGCTCTGCCAATTCCCTGCTGCTTACACTTCACACTTAAACTGAACTGACAATTACAGCTTCCGGCCTTGTGCACAAGCAAAATTCGCAAGAACACGGAAGAGTCGAAGCACAGGCAAAAGCTCAAAATCTGTGGTCGAGCACAAGTGTCAACTGTCATTTAAGGAGCACACCACATAATTCATAAAATTTGAAAGAAAGACAAAACTCAGCAAAAGAGCTCTAGCAAAAACATGAGAAAGAGAAGAGGAAGAGGGAGAGGGTTAGGCAAAAAGGCAGCTGGAAGGTGCACAGCTGCAAAAAGATGCGGATGTGAAAGCCGAAGCAAGTGCATAAAAATAAATGACAACTGCGCAAAGTTGTCGAGCAAGCAATGCAAGCAAATCGCCTGATTATATTCACGAAGAAGATGACGGCCTGCAGCGGCGCAAATGTAGATCTGCAAGCTGCCAGGCAGCACTGAACTGACTGTCGAGAGTGATGCTCCGCCAGCATGAGTTGGCAAAACGATGCCAAGTTGGAAAGTTGGGACGAGGCATGCTGCCACTGCTATAAGAGCGGGACAGGCTGTGCGGCAGGCGGAGGCGCTGTCATGTCCATGAATATCCTTAACTGATTACATGCTACGAAGGATAACAAGGGGAAGCAAGCTGGCATGAGCACAACTGGCAGGCAGCAGGCAAGTGGCAGTGGCGCAGCTAGCGGAGCGGAAGAGCGTAAGTGGGGTAGCGCTATCAGAGAGTAACAGGAAACGGGTTAAAGCGGCAACAGAACAGGCCAAAGAGTTGACATTGACTTGCAGAAATTGCCAGAAAATCCATTCCGTTGTGCATTTTGTTGTTGGGCTGGCTCACAATAAGATTGAAGTCTTGCAACACTGTTGCACGTGCTTGCTGTTCTTTCTCGTCGCAGCTTTGTGGATTTTTCCACTCTCGAGGGCGTTGCCATTTTTATATATTGCCATAGCATTTTGCTTAAGCTGAAGGAAATGTGCTTTTTGTATTGCATGGCATAGTTGCAAGGCCAGCGAAAGGACCAAGCATGCACTTGACGTTAGGTTAGGTTAGGCATGTATGTGTGTTTGTGTGTATGTGTATGTATGAAAGCATTTCTTGCAATACTTTTGCATGTACAATTTAACTTTTGGGCTACCAATTTAAGTGCATTAAGTGTGCGTTGCTTCTTTCATGTGTGCACTTACATGCACACGCTCGCACACATGCACATAACAGCTTGCATATACGCATGCACTTATGCTCGTTGGTGCACATGCATTCGCTAGGAATTGCAAAAGTTTACATTTCCAATTTGTATTCAATTCTTTTTGTGCCTTTCTTTGCTGCCTTTGTATCTGTGCGCCCCTGTAGCACTTACCCGCATGTATACCTATGTAAGTGTATGCCTGTACTCTTGTGTGGGTATGTGTGTGGGACCTGGCTGACATGGCGCCTTATTCAAGTTTGAGTGAATTTGATTTGCATAAAATTTGTTGGCAAGTGCGGGTGGAAAAGTCAATTTGTAGCTGCAAGTTTTGCAAGTAGTTGAAAATCTGAGGCAAATTTTTAAGGCAACAATTTGTGGCAGTTTCCTTGCCTGCACAATAGTTGAGAAGGCTGCTCTAGACTTTTTTTCACACAGAAATTGTTTGCATAAAATATGCAAAGTCGTTGCAATGCATACAATTTTAGTTGTAAAGCTTTCCGCACCTGTGGTTAAAGTTGCTTATTTATGAATCTAAAAGTTTTTTCGATAAAATTAAAAATTGTCAAAAATAGTTTGTATATCTATATTTGAAAAAATTTTGCGAGTATCTTTAAAGGTATTCCTCTGTTCTTCTACTGCTCCAAAAATAAAAGGCGACAAATTCTGCTTACTAAAAAAATTTTAGATTCAAGAAGATTTCTGCGCTGAAAACCAATAACAACAAGGCCACACAAACAGAACTATTTTGGAAGTTCTCTAGAATAATGGCAGAAATAAACTGCATTTAATTTATCAGTTGGAAATTCTCTTGCATTGAAATATGCTCTGACAATTTCTGTTGTTATTCGAAATATTGCAGTGCCTAAGCCAGCTCAATGCAAAAATAATTGGAAATAGAAATCAACAAGATTTAAAATTGGTATTGCTTTATGCAAGATTTGGCAGAATTTGAGAAAATATACAATTGAAAATGACATCAAAAATTTTCGTTATTTGATGGTAAGTTCAGGCTAAACTCTTGGTAGGCATATCTCAACTGAAGGGAAATTGCGATAGCTTTCAATTGCCTCAACCTGAAATAGTTACGCCTTCATTCAACGAATTTCTTTCGTTCCTTCTGCATATTTGCTTACTGGCCTAATTAGCTTCATTCTGTTTTCCCCCATTTGTATTATTCTGCGCCCATATTTAACTCGAATTCTGAAATGTATAATGTGGAACGTGAGTGAGTATGTGAGTGCTCTTAATGCACTCAACGCCACCACATACACTCTACTCAACAACGCCACTCGGCATGATATTGTGGCACATTACCTGGAAGCCGTGAATTTACTTGAAATTAAAGCGCATAAATGGAAAGCATGCAATATGCAGAAGGGAAGAGCGAAAGAGAGAAAAGGTTGACAACAACAAGCATAAAAATATATATGATTTATTGTGGCCACACATACATGCATACGAGAAATGGCTTTAATAATGCAACCAATCAATTCATGCATTCCGCACGCATACTTTTACACCGGATAGCCGCTCCAATGGTTGCCACGCATTGATATACTGGTGTAAATTTATGAGAAGACATTTATTAAAACTTTTTGTCATATATATATAATACATATCTTGTTATAATCATGCCCATACCAGTATATTGACAGCTTCGAGCGTGCTTCAAATCGTCAATAGAGCAAATATAGTGAAAAACGCTCCCAAAATGCAACCATTGTATATTGAAAATTTTCCAATAAGAGCGACTCGAAGTTAAGCAACGAACCGACTGGAATGGGGTACATAAAACTGATCCAGATGTCCTCAGAGTACTAAGAGCGTTAGAAAAAGGATTTTCAACCATGAACTTGAAATAGTTCAGGATTAAATAACTTTTTTGTGTGAGCCTTTATTGCTATAAAATATTGTTTTCCACATATTACATTATATTGAAAATGATACGTTAGGTTAAAATGAATTATGAAACCTTAAAAACGGCAAAATTTGGTATTGTATGTTTTACCAAGCTGGCAACGCTGTGTAAGTAGTTACGAAGGCAGGCATTTTGGCGCAGCCACAGTTCAACAACGGGCCATTAGGACGTTGCATTGCATTAAGCTGAGAGCTGACGGCGTATACGTAACACAACTGTACGTAGCCTTATCTACGCGTTGAGTGCGAGCGCAATTTAAAAAATTATAATTTTACTTTTTCTTTGTGTTTTTACTTTTATGTTTGCCTTTCCGATTTTCATTTAACTATTTGTCGTAAGCAAGCGAATGAAAGTGGCTATGGGCTGAGCAGCACAAAGAAAACAACAATACACACACAAATATTGGTCAGCGATCAGTTTGATAAACAATGGATGAGCTTGAAGCTGAAGCACACATATACGCACACATGCAAATAGCAGCTCTTAAAAGCAACATTCGAGCGTTCATCTTTTCACACAGCATACAACTTTAGCAGATACTTTATAATGACTGCAACAACAGCAACAACAACAACAAAAGCAACCACAAAAAATCATTAAGAAATCCGAAAAAATACACAAGAGAAACTTTGGAAATTCTCTCATTTTTATGGAATTCGATTGTGTGTTTGTGTGTGTGCGTGGAAGTGAGTTCAATCGACAGCAGCTGGCACTGAACGTGTTTGCCCATTTAAATTGCATGCGTTGTGCGCACTCAATTGCGCGTATTTTAATGCCCAACTATATATGTATGTATGTGTGTGTGTATGTGTTTATTGTTTCCGACATTGCGTCACATATATCCTATAATCTTGGCATGGAAATAATAATAACACAGCAGATAATTTATATTTGCCTGACTGAATGACTGCCTGCTCAAATTTGACTGCCCTCTCGTAAAATACAATAAAGGAATGATTTTCCTTCTTCGTGCTGCCACTTTTCGTGCCTAGTCTGGGCGTCATATGCATTTCCTTTCATTCAACTCGAAATAAGCCGCTTTATATTGCATACAGGACGAGACTACAATTTGACGGCTGTTTCTTATCAATTAAATCGCTGCAATTCAATCTCATCAGTGAATGCAAGGAGCAGCCACAAAAGTATTCGCGCTGATGAAGAGAAAATAATCAACTTTACAGCATATTTGTGGTTGCTTGTGTGTGTGTGTGCACACTCATACACCTTTATTGAAGTATGCTTTCATTATATGCCGCCCCATCAAAAATTTATATTTTCGCTTTATTTTGTAATTTAATTTTATTTCACAATAAAATTGCAATTTATAAATAATTGCATAACAAAGAAAGAGCGAGCGAACAATTTAATGCACTCAATTGAAAGTATCTTTTCAACTTTTTTACAATGTGTGATTTATTGCACAACATCAGAACTTATCAAGAGGTCTGTCAAGCAGAGAAATGAAAATATGACTGTAAAAGGAAAATAATATTCAGCACTCAATAGTATTTTTAAAAGCTCCCATTTGCTGGCCAGTAACTCGAAACAATCGCTAAAGAAATGTGGTTGATTTTATTTCACTAATTAAAACTCGAATATGTATATTTACTATCGATTGAATGCATTAATGTGGCTGTTTACTGATATTGTAACATAGTCTGGAATGCCAGATTTTTATTGACATTTTCGACTATTTGCATTTCAAAGCGTGAATCAAATTCCTGGAATAAAATCAACAAAAACAAAATTTCACTTGATTGCCTTCAGTATCGGAACAACATAGAAACTATGGATACTTTCGGCCGCCTGGCTTGCGTTTTCGCCTTTATCGAAAAAAAGTTTGTAACTATTGTATAGCTTCTCCCTGCTGGTGTTCAGCTTAGACGCGCGCACAAGCAAAATTGAGTCAAGGAATTACAAAATTATCTGAGAATTGATATTAACATACCTTCGATTTTTTCAAGTTAGTGGTAATGGATCAAAAAGAAAAAAGTATCAAATTTTTAATGCATGCTACAAAACCGTCAAAATGTTGATCGCTACTCATTTATTAAAATATGCGCAACCACAATGCTACTTGCCGACGTTGATGGCCAATTTCCACCGCACTACATTACCCATAGGCCTAGTGTGCGAAGGTCCGCTCAACGTCAGCGCATTATTTTCCAATTTACTAACAGCATTAGTAGCCTACTTCACTCTTTGTGCTTTTTTCATTATTCTCAGACATTGGCAGCGGCGAAATACGCTTAAGGTGGATTACTGGAATTACGAGGCAACAAAAAGTCGTGGCGACGCACGCACTCACACACACACACATATAGTCGCACACAATAACAACACGGCTACACTGAAAATCGCCGAAAAGACGGCAAAAACACGAAATCATTGCTGAAGAGCCTTCAATGGAGGAACGGCATGCTGGAGGCAGGGACAGAGACAGAGAAGCACACAAACAGAGCCGCAACATCATTGGCATGTACTTAGCTCCCCTCCTTGCATGCCACTTCCCCTTTACACCGCTCCGCTCTGCTTCAGCCATACATTGGCATATTTGTATGCTTGCTCATTGTGCATGTTTGAAGTGGAGGTTCTGGTGTAGTGAAGTGTGCCGCAAAATGGGGCACAAAATGTAAACGCCTAAAATCCTGAATTTTTGTTGTTCGCAATGAAAAGGACACATTTTTTCGCAATTTACTTTTTATGCGCTTCATGACTTTTTTGGCAGCGGAAACGAAGCGAACTGCGGAAACGCAAGCTGCAGAGTTGCCGCACAAGCGCGGACACACAAACACACACAAACGGCTGTAGCACACTTGAAAATGCCGGAGGGGGCAGAGTAGATGGAAGGAAGCAGTCGAAATTGTGTGTGCGCCCAAAAAGATGCTGCGACAAAAATGCCAAAAGCAGCTGTGGCCGCCAAATGAGGAGATAAGATTTGCGGTTAGGCAGAAGTGGAATATGCGGCTAGCAAGCAGGGGGTGTTAAGGGGAGCAGAGAAGCCAGCGAAAAGTGTAACGCATAATGGGCGCACACTGTGTCGCTTTCAAATGCAAATTGATTGAGTAATTCAAGGCGCACTTGCAAAAACATGAAAGCCCACTCAGACGGCGTGAAAGCAGCTGCCGCAAGCCGCAAAAGCGCATATATAATACGCCATTAATAAGGTAGCACAATAGATAACTTAACGAGCTGAACAACAAAAAGTACAGTGACGTTGCGCAGAGCATATTCATTCAATGAGATAAGACAGACAAAAAGCGCAGCAGCCATCGAGCGTAGCTAAGGGATACAATTTGGCAGGGCTGCAAGCCAATAAGAGCAGTTCAGCTTAGAGCAGCGAGTGCACTGTATCCGGTTGACCAAAAGTCCCTTCTCACCAATTACGTTCCATTTTCAACCGATTTCAGTTTCAAGTGTTAAAAAGAAGCTGATACATAGACTTATTCCAATAAGTGTCACAAAAGCCACAGTCTCATATTTTGTATCAATTTATATTTTTGTTTTTGAATTTTTCCACATAAAAAATTACAACAGATTGACCATTAATTGTGACTGTAATGCCAGAAGGATGCTGATATTTTGAATAGGACAAATTATTTTAATAAACAATTGCAATCCCGATTTTAAATATAGATAATGCTAATTGAAAATTCCAGCACTTCGCTGCTATGCAATAGAAAATTGATATCTTAAACTTGAAAACTTGGTTTTTGTAAGTGTAAATGTTTTCAAATTAAAGCAAGTATAGAGTATTTAGCTTTAAGCGAAAAGTATTGCCTTTATTATTGCCAAACTCGGATTTTTGTTTATAAAAAAGTAGTTCGATTTCGATGAGATTAGTATGGTAGGAATTTAGTTTGGCATATGTATTTCATAATTGGCATAAAAATGGCTAAAAATTGTTGAAAAGTGGCTCGGTTCGAAACGGGCTTGCAGCCCTGATAATATTAGCAATGCTGCTGCGTTGTGCCTATGTTGCTGCCAGCGACTGCGTTCGTTGCTGCTGGTGTTTTTGTTATTGTTTGTGCGTCTATGTAGTAGTGTATACATACATGTAACAACAAACGACACATTGGAGCATAGTACAAAATAAGTGCGCTTGTGTGTATGTGTGTGTGTTTGTCTGCGCGTGTACGCGTTGGTGTTTTATCAGCAATCGCGACATTAATTTTTACATTAATAACAGAAATAATCTAGCCAATTAGCGCATAGAACGCTCCAAAGAAAGCGTCTGGCCCAATTCCCAAAGCAACTGCGCCCAATAATGTTATACAATAACAATAATAACACCAACTATAGCAACAGCAACAGCAACAACAACAGCATTAACTACAGCAAAACATAATCCAGTGTACTTTTGCAACGCATTCACAATATATATTGGCATATATTGTATGTGTATATCGCCTGCCTGCTATAAGGTTTTCACTATGAGAAGTGAGGCACAAAAGGGACCTGTATTCACAGATGCTTGTAAAATAAAAGCAGCATTGTCTACGCCGGACCACCCAGCAACGATAAGCCGCTGCACACTGGTGTGAAGAGGTTTATGCCTTGGCTACTGCTGACAAACTTTTAGTTTAAAACTATGTAGTTTTAAAGTATCTATAGTTGTTGAGGCTAGGGTCGTACTGTGTGTGTGTATTCAGCATCTCCAATCATTACATAAGCCTCAAAGAATATACTTCCAAAGTGATTTCTAAATAGTGAAAAGTAAAAGTAGTTGCTCATTTTCCTCCCAAGTGACTTTTTTCGCAGCCCGGGTAGCTAGCACCTAACTACACAGCCTCATCGGTACATCCGACAGGCGTCAAGTTGGCAGCCCGCTCAGAAGCAAAATATTCTGCTTGCAATTTATTTACAAGAGACGATTTTGTTGTTGTTTTTTTCTATGTATAGGTTTGCTATAATCCTGTATATGGCTTCGTGGCCAGCGCTATAAGCCTATCAGATAGGTGTAGTCAAAGATGGAAAATATAATAACTTATGCATTTTTACAAAATATAACACTAACTTACATTTTTCAATTACTTCATAATGAAAATGTTAAGAAAATAATTCGAAGAAGGAAAATATCCGATTATGTTGCGAAAGGACTACAAAATTGTCCATCGAATGATGTGTGTATCAATAATATTGCATCTTCGTGTGAACATAATATTATGGGGCTTCAAGTAAGCCCACCAACGGCAAGCCCGACCATCGCTCCAACCACGAATGCCACTACCAAGTGCCACATAAAAGACTTCCATAATCGCTGCATATATAAGAAATATAAATATTGTATTAAAAAAGGAATGTACTTACGTGAATATTTACATTCTGAATAATAAGCATTTTATTTTGCACGCAGGTGTAAGGAAGTGTGGGAAGAGGATTTGGCTTAGCGCACAACTAAATCAGCAAAAGAAGAAGAAAAGACGGTGGTAAGAGAGGCGCGCGGACAAAGTGGGTCATTGTGGCATTAATGGCAAAAGCAAGTAAGCGCACGCAAACGCTGACAATATTAAATTCTAATGGGATTTCAATGATAATGAATTTGCGGCAGCGCATTAAGGATGTTCGCTTTTGTGCGTTGGCGTACCGTGCCTGCGCCGGTGGCGACATCTACATTGCGATCATAGATTTGTTAAATTAATTGCGCTGTGCGCTGCTAAGCCAGTGAACACCAGAGGCAATATTTTTGCGCGCCAAAAAAATAATACTTCAGGGCCCGGCAGTGCAGCGGAGCGGTGAGGGGGGAATAGACAACTAGCGCACGAAATCTTAAATCTGTGTGCATGCCGTTCACTTTATGGGCGCGGTCAAACAAATCGCTTGGCGTCGCTGGCGGCAGCCGCGTGTCCTTCCAGCAGGAGCAGCCTCTTCTGCAGGACATTATTTGCACCGACTCGCGGCTTCTTGTGTGGGGCTACTTGTGCCGAGCAGGTCAGCGCTCAGACTATATCAAGTTCTCACTTGCTCAACTTGCTGGCCACATAGGTATGTGTGTATGTATGAGTGTGCGCGTGTGTGCTTGTATGTATGCGCGCACTATTTGCGCACCTTTTTATTTGGCTGACCTTTTTACTTACATTTTTTTCTTTTGGTTTTTTTTCTTTGCTTTTTTGTATGCCAGGATTTTGCTAGAATTTATTGTTATGGTCTCTTATTTTACACTTATACCAATATAAAATACACTTTGCGCCTCCTGCAAGTATGCCACACATTCGCAGCAGCCCACGTGCACAAACACACGCACACAAACAAGCACATAAAAATGTCGAGCATACAGCCGAGCTGTGTGAGTGGCTGGAACGGGGCGGGGCGGCTATGCCTATGTGTGTGTTCCACATTTCAGCTGTCGTTAAGTTTGTAGCACCCCACCGACTCTTCTTCCCTTCCCTTCCTTCTCGTACTCTTACTAGATTTGTCTGGCTGTCTGTCTGTTGGCCCCTCTGAATTCTTTGCTTTTGGTTTTTTTGTCTGTTTCTGCGTTTGTCACTCTCCTAAGCCGCCTCTCTCGCCCTTTTTGCCTGTCTCTGGCTGCTCTCGTCCATCTCGCTCTGCACGCTTTAAACTTGACTGCATATGCTTTTAGCCATTTTTATGGCACTCAATCGCAATTTTTACATTCTCAGCGCCTGCTTCACTGCTGCCACCAACACTTCTCTCCCTTCCAAACCCAAGGCGGCTGCACTTTATGTTATTTATAAGATGAACATTCTTTTGCTTTTGCTTTCATTGAGGTTTTTTATTTATTTTCTCTTGGACTGCGGCAGCGTCTGTCTGCGCCATTTTACTGCTACTTTTAGCCGCTTTTATTTTCTTTATTACAAGCTTTTTTCACCTTCTTACATTTAAATGCCGCTGAGCTATCTCTCGCTATATGCAGTCGGATGAAGCCAATTCACACCTAACCTCGTGGCATCGTTTAAGGTTTTATGCTGATGACTCTAAATGAGCTGCACTGGCGCACCGAGTGCTCTTGGTTTGCGTCTAAAGTGGCAGCTCTAGGCTCTTGCAGTGCCTTCTGGCCAGTTGCTTCTTTAGTGCCACGCTCGAATGTGTTCCTATATAATGAGCTGTAAATTCTTAGACTTTTTATGACAAGGCAAAGGGAACTGGAATGGGCATAGAGTAGAGAGGAGAGTGGAGTGCAATGGTGTGGCGTAAGGTAAGCGATGAAGCCATCAGCAAAATTTTAGCATCTGAACCAAACAGACAATAGATACAGGATGCTGCCAAAGCTTAGTTAAGCTACAACCCAAACAACTGATTAAACACTACGATCCGAAGCTAGTAAAGATTTCCTGAAACTGACTCAAAAATGCAATCAAAAATGAAATCCCTATTTGAAATGGTAATCAAGGTAATTGCTAAGGCAATAAAGGCATTCACAGACTCGCATATCTGGCAAATATTTGTCCAGCTGAGAAAGCGCATACATTCGTGTCTGACAATTCCAAGAAAATCAAGTTGGCTGAGACATTTTAATCTGAAAAGCTGTTAGAGAAATGTTTGGTTTACAATAACCCATTGGAGGAGTATGGTCTACAATGCCAGTTACAAATACAATACAGTACAATGGATGTCACTGTTACAATATTTATGCAAAATATGCTGAAATTTGTTAAGCACTGAAAGGCATTCAATTGTCGGCTCACATACACAAGTGTCCATATTAACCCAACAATACAGTTACACACAGCTGCTGAATATTACAGCTACCAATAAATGTATGCTGCGACACTTGCAAGCACTCTGTCTTCATATACGTGTCAGGGCTGGCAAGTTGCATAGATTTTTCGAATATTTGGAGGATTTAAAAGCATTACTGAAACAGGTTTTTCAAGCGAGTTAAATTATGTGGATTTAAACTCACTGAAAGAACCTTTTCTCGCCTTTATATTGTTATAAAAGTCTAAAACGACTTTACAGAAATGAGAAAAATAATAAAAAATTTAGTTTAATAATAAAATTATATAAAAAAAAACTTTTTAAAAATAAGCTTTAATTTATTTAATGTACTAAAAAGTAGAAAATGAATTGTTTCCAAGTCACCTGTATCTTACTATCAATAAAAGCTTGGGGCGCTCATGTGTTCAATATTTGTCAACCAGTTACCACAATATTTTATTTAAATACTTTTTTTGCAAATAGATTCTAGTAATGAAAGATATTCTGAATATGGATATTGAGCGCACAAGCTTTTATTAATAGTAAGATACAGGTGACTTGGAAACAATTTATTTTCTACTTTTTAGTACATTAAATAAATTAAAGCTTATTTTTAAAAAGTTTTTTTTTATATAATTTTATTTTCTACTTTTTAGTCTTCCATAAATTAAATTTTAGAGCTCTGAAATTTTTCGCAAAAAGAATTTAAAACTTGCAGAGCAGTACACAATATTTAGGGTATTCACAGTGTTTCCTATCGTTATATGTCATATCCTTAATTTAACAAATAATACGCCTGTAATCGACCCTAATATTCGTGGCATATTTGTGGCGCGATGAGTTGTTGTTGTTTTGCTTGCAAGGCGCGGCGAGTAAGTTCCTATCGTTTTTCATTGATGTGTGGTGTACCTGGTGTACCTATAATTATAAACTGAAACCCAAGTGTGTAGTTGCTTGAAAAGTGCCACGCCCCCTGTCCTACGCCCATAAAATTTTACCAGTGGGACGACACATCCAAGAGGCGACTGCATACGAAATTTCAATGCTGCACGACCTTTAGTTCCAAAGCTAATCGAGATCAAAAATTTTGTTTGTATGGGGGGTGCCACGCCCCCTATGCCCGTCTTATTTTCTCAGTAGAAGGATATGGATATGTAGTAAGTTCCTACCGAGTTTCATTGATGTGTGATGTGTAGTTCTAAAGTTATACACAAATCTAGAGTTGATAAAAAAGTGCCACGCCCCTTATCCTACGCCCATAGAATTTATTGATTCATGCATTGTCATGGTGGTTACGCATGTATGCAAAGTTTCAGATCTCTAAGTAGTGGGGAAGTGGGTGAAAAATTGATTACTAGATTCCACTACATACATACATACATACATACCTGATGTGAACCTAATATAAAGCTTATAAAAAGGTTGAATTTACCTACAAAATATTAATTCTCATAATGACTGGAGCCAACAAAATTTTAGCGGTCATGCATCAGAAGCGCCAAATACGTACATATCAAAATGATTGTAAATAGAAGAAAAATCATATAAAACAGATACAGGAGGGAGACCTTGAGTTACCACTTCTTCCAGGACAATAGATTCAATCTTCGGTCTCGGTGCGCAACAAAGGCCTTCTAACAGTAATACCTCTTCTTGAACAGCTTGGATTAATTCAATTCGTTTTATAGCAAGAAACTTTTAAAGTTCATTAAACTCTCCAAATGCCTTGAGCTAGGCTTTTCCTTGTTTTCCTATCCGATGTGAAAATCAATTACGAAAAAATAATGCTAAGCCAACTCTTTTAGTAAAGTCTTTCTTTTATTTTTATAGGTTTTTAGTGGTGTGAGAAATTTTGAGAAAATGTTTATATATTGTAAAAACATTCGGGCAGTCTGAAAGCTTAGCTAGCAGCCCTGATACATGTGCTTGGTGCCCCCCATAATATATGTGTGTGTGTGCGCGTGCGTTAGGACATCTTGCCAACATAATTTATACCAACAATGCTTTATCGTCCTTGTTGTTGTACAAAGGTTTGATGCTTGACTTTTGTAGCCAGTTAAATTTGATATGCAAAATCTTATCAGCTGCTAACACTCACTCTAATTCCGACCTACAATGCTCATACGTACGTAACACATGCATATAATCGCATGCATAAAAGCATATTAGATTCTCAAATTCGCACATTTACAACTGCAGCATTGTTAAACAGAACTGTCCACACCTGCCCATATACACACACACACGCATACTAATACGTCACACAATTCAAATATTGGTTGAGAAGTTTGAGTAAATTGTGTTGCGAACGATGTTCTGCTACCATGCATGTAGCATACATACCAACATACAAACAAACAAGTGTGTGTGCGTGTATTTGTGTGCGATAATGCTTTGTCTTGCATGTAGTAGAAAGTTTTCATTTGAAAAGTTACTGATGAAAGCCAGCAGACCAACACGGCTAATATGACATATTCAGATCGCCATCTATGAGCTGATGTGTATTGCTGCGCATGTATGTGTGTATGTATATGTGCACATGCAGAACGTTTGCATAAAATATTTGCAAAAATATAGCTACAAGTTGATGGCACAGACAGGCGCCGCAAGGGAGTGAGGAGCAACAGGAAAGAGTCAACTCATTTCGAGCGCATTTGTATGCATGCGTATACACAGATACTCGCCTGTGTGTGTGTGTGCATCGGAATGCAAATGTATGCTTGCAATATCTGAAGGAAATTGCAGAACGCTTTTTTAAGACCCACTCATACATGCACAAAAAGTTTAATTTATATTGTATTTTTTGCGAAAAATAACTGTCAGCATGCATGAAAAATGCCGAGCACACGCACACATGCGAAGCAATTAATAAAAAGCACGTGCAATTGTGCAACCTCAATTTGCTAAAAAGATAATGTATTTTTCATATAATATGTACATATGTACATACATAATATATTTATAAAAATATAAAATATGTTAAACGTGAAAGCAAAGAGGCACTCTTTATAAAACTAATTAAAAGCGCATATCAAGCTAATAGCTTTCGCATAAACATAAACCCTTTAACGTTATTTACATAAATTAAAATTTTTGAAAAAATTTTAAAATATTATAATGGAAAAAGCAATATTTGCATTACCTTTATTCAATCTGAGCGCAATTGCAGCTTACTACTGTCATTTATGCATTTATGAAATTTTTTGGTGAATAATCCTCTGATGCTTGCTTTATTTAAGCTGGTGTTAGTGTGTGTGCAAAAATTGCAGCTAGTTGAATTTATCATTTTTCTTGGCCGCTACGCATTCATGAGAAATTCGAAAACACATAAAGAGCTTTCATAAGACTCAGAAGATCTTAAAATGTCCTGCGCTTAATTGCAACCTCATCGACATGTATGTTGAAGTATAGATATTTAATCTTCTGAGTAGTTGAAAGTGCATACATTTTAAACAGTTGCAAATTTAATTTTTACAATGATTTTAAAATGATTCAACTATTATCTCAACTGTATAATATTAGTTGTAAATAATTTTTTCTTACTTTATATATTGGAATATTTTATTGAATATTTAAACACGCGCACACGACTTGCCTTGTTGGGAAATTTATTCGAGAGTAACAGAAAAATATTTGACAGAACTAGCAAAGCAAGAAATCCGAAAAGCTTATTTCTAATAGTAACACAAAGTAGATATCTGTATAGTGTTGCAGGTTTCTAACACTCCTTCTCAACACATACATATATTAGATAAGCATAAATACTTAGGGATTAAACTAAACAATACAAATTAGTATAAGCCCATTTCCTTTGTGAATTTACAATGCTTAAGTTTCTGCAAATTTTTTGTTAAAATATCAGCTAACATATCATTGGTACATACATAGTTGAGACTTATTTCATTGTTTTTATAAGTATCGCGAATATGGTGATATTTAATATCAATATGTTTGCTCCTTGGGTGGTAAGTAGGGTTTTTTACTAAGTGTTGGGCGCTCTGATTATCGCTATTGAGAACCATTGGTGTTGTGTAGTGGAAACCCATTTCATTGAGCAACTTCTTAATATAAACAGCTTCCTTTGCTGCAGTTGAAAGCGCGACATACTCCGCTTCCGTGCTGCTAAGTGATACGATGTTTTGCTTTTTCGATTCCCACGAAAATACACTACCGGCTGCAATGAACACACAGCCTGTATAAGACTTCCTATCGCTGGCGTCTCCGCCCCAATCAGCATCAACAAAACATTCTACGGGCTGCCCGGTCTTGCGGTAATGAATCTTCAAATCAGATGTCCCCTTCAGGTATCTCAGGATATGCTTGGCTCCAGTTTCGTGCTCGCAATGTGGATCGGTGTTTCGTTGTGCGAGTTTGCAAACAGAATGCAAAATATCCGGCCTCGTCGAAATGGCCAAATACATTAACGCACCAACCAATGACTGATACTCAGTTTGGTTCACCTTTCTGCAACCATCCTCTCTACAGCTGACCTGAAACCCTGCGCTTAATGGTGTCGCCACAGGATTGCAGTTTTGCATGCCATACTGGTTCAGAAGGTCCTGGATGTATTTTCGCTGGCAAACAGTAATAGCACCCGTTTCACCTTCCCGCTCTATTTCCATGCCTAGGAAATACTTAAGTTGACCGCCATCCACAAGATCAAATTCATTCGCGATTTGAGCTTTAATCGCCATCAAATCATTTAGTTTAGTGCTACCTATAATGAGATCGTCAACGTATATAGCTATTACGTTAAAATTACCATTTTCATTTTTTGTGTATACACAGGGCTCACTGACGCACGGTGAGAAACCCATTGTTTTCAGGACTGCGTCAAGTGTGGCATTCCACTCGCGCCCACTTTGCTTCAGCCCGTACAGCGCCTTATTCAGCCTCAAAACGCGATGAGGGCACTTTTCATTGATGAAACCTTCCGGCTGCTTCATGAAGACAATATCATGCAGTTCACTGTTCAAATAGGCTGATGACACGTCCATCTGATGCAGGTGCAATTTGTGTTCACACGCCAATGCAAACAGCATGCGAATCGTTGCATATCTCACCACGGGAGAAAACGTTTCGGTAAAATTGACACCAAAGCGTTGACTGCACCCTTTTGCCACCAGTCGAGACTTGAAGCGTTGAATACTGCCATCTGCATTTTGCTTTATATTGAAGACCCACTTGCAATTAATAGCTTTCTCTCTGGCTGGTAAATCTACTAGTGACCACGTACTATTCGCGACTAACGCATCGTACTCCTTCTGCATCGAGTCTTTCCACTGTATCGCGTACTCACTATTTAAAGCCTCTTCTACGCACTGCGGTATTTTAATATCGCCTTTCTCGATCAGATTTAAAATATTTCGTTCTTTGCGAGGGCGCTCAGGATACCCGGTTCTAACCAGTCTGGGCCGACCTGGACCAAACCGTACAGGCTCTGCACTGTGGACGACCTCGCCGTCACTTACTTCAGCTGCGGGAGAACCGACGTTATTATCGCAACTCACAGGCACAATTTCTTCAGCGTCAAACGTAAATATATCATGCTGCTCTTCTTTTGGACTAACATACACATTTTCCATGAAGACCACATCTCTGCTCGTAGTAATCTTTCCAGTCTCTGCATTCAACAAACGATATGCCTTGGAGGTATCGGAGTACCCCACCATGATGAGCTCTGTTCCTTTTGCTTGGAACTTCTTTGAGTGTGTCTTATCAATTGCAATTGCCAACGAACCAAACACCTTCAAATGTGCAACTGTTGGAATTTTTCCTGTCCATTCTTCGTACGGCGTTTTATTTACGAGTGTTTTTGTTGCAGCTCTGTTGCGTAAATACGCTGCGGTTGAAACTGCCTCCGCCCAAAAAGACTCGTCTAATCCACTTTGGACTAGCATACTTCGCGCCATTTCAACCAACGTACGGTTGGCGCGCTCCGCCACACCATTTTGTTGTGGTGTGTATGGGACAGTTAATTGACGCTTTATACCATTCTCGTTTAAAAAACTATCAAATTCTTTGTTTATATACTCGCCGCCATTGTCGCTTCGCAGAAATTTAATTTTGCGACCTGTTTGATTTTCCGCCATCAGTTTAAATGACTTAAACACGTTCAAAACTTCGCTCTTATTTTTCAAAAAATAAACGAATATATATCGCGACTTGTCGTCTATAAATGTCAGAAAATATCGCGACCCACCAATTGAATTTTTGTTTATCGGTCCACATACATCAGTGTGCACTACATCCAAAACACTTTTTGCACGATTCTCAGAATTATGTGGGAACGGTTTCACCGATATTTTGCATTTTGCACACGTAATGCAATCATTCAAATTTTGGACTTTTTGCATTTTAAGCCCATGCACCAGTTTCTTACTGCACATTTCTTTAAGGCTATTAAAGTTCAGATGCCCAAATCTATTATGCCAAGTTATTGCATCATTATTTGTACTATTCGAATACAAACACTTGTTTGCTGGGTTTTCAAATGTAAACAAACCGCCTACTGCTTTTCCTGTCAGCACAATTTCGCCGGTTTTTTCTTTTATGGCCGCGTGATTCCCTTCAAAATTTACTACAAAACCATTTTCGCATGCTTTGCTTACCGATATGAAATTACAACGCAATTGTGGCACATGCAACACATTTTTCAATTTTAGGCCTTTTCTTATTCTTACTTCACCTCGCCCCTCTGCTTCAATAAATTTGTCTCCAGCAAGGTCTATTCTCTCTTTGCGGTCTTCATAAGTGATGAATAATGAACGATCACAACAAAGATGTGATGTCGCGCCGCTGTCGATGCACCAAGCATCACGATGGAGTTCATACGATGACACAGAAGCAAGGATAGCCAAGGACTTCTGATTTCCCCTTTCTTGCTTTTGCTGGGTCTTCCGAGGCTCTCTGCATTTTGCAGCAAAATGACCACGACGTCCGCAGTTGTAGCACTTACCGCTTACTTGTCTGTTGTTCAAGTTTTCGGTATTGTTGTTTTCGCCTCCATTCCTGCTAACGGATTGGCCCTTTCTAAAATTAGCTTGCGCCACTAACGCCTGTTGGCCGTTGCCATGTGCTGATTCCTCGCATCTCTCTTGACGTCTGGTCCCTTCTTCAAGCAGCTTAACCTTCAGCGCATTAAGGGACGGCAAAGTGTCGCGTGTTTCGATGGCCACTACGAAGCTCTCGTAAGCTTTTGGTAGACTGGACAACAGAATAATGACACACATTTCTTCTGGCACATCAATCGCGACTTCTGCCAGCTTTTCTAGGGTCTCGTAAAACTCATTTACGTGCTGTGAAATACTGCAACCTTCAGACAAACTTAGGTACAGCAGCCTCTTGAATAGACTTATCTTTCGAGCTGGCCCACTTGGCTGGTATATCTCCTTCAACTTGCTCCAGGCCTTTGTCGAAGTTTCACAATGCCTAACGTGGTTTATCTGCGTTGGCTTTATGCAAAGCATTATGCTCGCCAGCGCTTTCTCGTCTTTTGCGTCGAACGCTTCCGATTCCGCGACAGACGCAGTTTCGCTTTTCAATTGTTTTCCGCTTACAATTGCCCATAGTTCCGAGTGGACAAGGACACTTTTCATGTGGACTGACCACGATGCGTAATTTGCATCATCAAGCTTTTCAATTGAGTATAAACCGACGGCACTCATTTTTTCTAGTGGTATTTGTGGCCTGGGCCCATAACCTATTGGAATATTTTATTGAATATTTAAACACGCGCACACGACTTGCCTTGTTGGGAAATTTATTCGAGAGTAACAGAAAAATATTTGACAGAACTAGCAAAGCAAGAAATCCGAAAAGCTTATTTCTAATAGTAACACAAAGTAGATATCTGTATAGTGTTGCAGGTTTCTAACATTATAATGAACACATCGAAGTGTATTGTATGTAGAAACTGTAGCTGTTGTAGCAAACCCAATTGCAATTTTGATATGCACGACTTTAAATCAATAGAAGAGAGAAAGTGAGCTCACAACTTTTCGGACGAAAACAACAAAGAATATTTTTTAAAAACCACAAATCATTTAAAAAATTACAGCATAAAATAGCAGCGTTATTGCCTTGCCCCTGGCCATTGCTGCGAATGGCTGCAATTTAAATGCATTGATTTTATTGAAGTAGTTTTTGCGTTTTGCACTTTGCTTTATTATGTCGAACTATGTAAAATGTGTGTTACACTGATTTAATTAAAAATATGTACTATTCATATCATAAAAAAATAACACATTTACATAAAAGCTACACCAGTGCAAATTCTACACTACTCAATTATGATGCTCGCTTATGAAAATAGCAAAAATAATATTATTTTAAGGCGATTGTGCAGTTTAATTTTTTGAATTTGAAAAAAATATTGTAATATTTGATGATAAAATTGCAAATACAATACAATACAAGTCATGGAAAGCTTGTGCAGGACCTCAGTTCAAGTGCGACAACATGATGCCCGAAGTAAGCCCAAAAAACATCGTAGTCGATATACATCAAAAGTGGAAACTTGTCTATATGCTATATGTGGCAGCACGAGTGAGATGGGATGAATTTATAACACTCTTCACCCTCGCTCGCCATAACACGCGCCAGCACTAACACAAGCGCACATAAGCACACTCAGTAGGCATCACGTTAATATGCTAGGTCTAAGCAGTTACAACAGCCCGGGTTCATTACCCGACTAAGCCGGCTTTATTTAATAAAATATTTTGCTCGCCGTCTCAAGCTGATTTTAAACTTTTTTCCGGAAAAAATTCTCTGCAGCGAAGAACATTTTTCAAACAGGAAAAAGTATTAAAATCGCATAAAAAAATTTTCGAATAATCTACTTTAAAAATAAGTACACACATATAACAAAATTTGTTGTTGTTGTTGTAAAAGCTTAGTGTTTGCTAAAATACATTTTCACTTACAAAGTTCAAGTTTGGGAATTTTGAATAAAAATTTACCAGGTAGGAAAAGTGTTTAAGGTTATGTTAGGTTAGGCTAAGCTGGCTACCTACAAAGGCCTCGCATAGACCCTGTTGGGTCCTTAGCGATACCAGTAAGAGTTCCGTTGAGGAGTGCTCAAAGCAATGATCTGTCAGAATTTTGGTGTTTAAGATTTAAATACAAATTTTATGAACAGTAATAAATTTGTATAAAACTTTTAGCTTATTCTTTTAGTGTGTTTCACTCATACACATATACATTTAAATGTGTATATTTTACTTTTTTGCGACTCTTTGCCGCACTCTGCTGCACGAACACTCCGGTCATTTGTCCGGCGAAATATTGCACGCGTTATTTAATAAAGAGCCAGTGAAATAACAAAAATGATGGATCTCACGCTTCTTGCACAGTTGCCACAAATTCCAACTGCCACTCATGCTCACACATACACTCACACACATAAAAAAGCAATGTAAAAAATTGTAAAAATGACAAAAATGCGCAAATTAAAATCCATAAAAAGGGACAAGTGTCAAATATTTTACTTATTATTCGCCGCCTCAATGGCCTTTCCATTGCCACCCACTTCAGCTGCCGCATGAGCACACACATTTTACTATTTGTCGGCTGCTTCTTTGTGGGCAAGTTTTTTGTGTGTTTTTAAGCTCTGCTGAAAGTGGATATTAAAAGTTTTGCGAATTTTCAAAGACAAAAATATCAGAGCGCTCAAATATTTTGCGAGCTTGTCATAATGGAAAGCAGCCACAGCAAGCAGGAAGCAGTGCACAAGCTCGTTGGCAACATTGAGCGAAAGCAATTCGAGTGGAGTGGGTCGCATTGGGAGCTGGGGCTGCAACTGGAGCTGGTGCCAATGATGCTGGCATTAAATTAAAAATGTTATGGCGCAAAATGTAATTCTAAAATTGATCTCTGTGGAGTTTTGTCATTACAGCTCCGGACTGCTGCAGCTTCCTCAACGTCATACTTCCGCACACTTCTCTGCATCCGCTTCCGTTCTAGCCATTCACTTTTCCAATTTCCTTTCGCACTGGACGGCAGAGTGCAATTTAGCTCGAGGCGTAAATTGAGCATTATTAAGTGCAGTGGATTTCATGTTTCCTTTTCGCATGCGAAGCTGTTGGCAGCGGGAAGATTGGTTGGCCGGGTGCAAATATAATGTGGCAGTGGGATTCGACTCTATTTGCTGTGGTCTGCTTTGGCCTGTGCCAACAATGATTGGAGTCTCATCAGTGCGCACTTGGAGATTTGTAATCGCTGTGCTTGGTAGTGACTACTATTTCGAAAGTATTTTTTTTGTCGGATTATTAAACGTGTCAATTTGTAGCAGGGCAGTGGAAGCTACATTAGTCCTTGTCGTCTGATCGTCTGATTAAAGAACATTCTATGTATACATATTAGAAGCGAAGTTAAGTAATTTTCAGTAATTTTCTGTTGAATGTGATGACTTTTATACTGATTCACAGCTGCCACAGCTTATAGTATAGACTTTATACAGATACTTTTTCTCAGGCTGCGAGTTGCCACATAATCAAAAGCGATAAGTACTGCCACTACTGCAATAAATTTGCTCGAGCGATACGTTGACGCGGGGTTGTTGCCTGGAATTTCAAAACGTGTAAGCAAAAAAATTTATTAAAAAAAACCGTTGCAAAAAGTGAACTCAAGTGAAAGTTTACTACCCAAAACTTGGTCTAACTTTGCGAAAACTTAACAAGAAAAGTTTAGACAGATTTTGTATAAGCAAACTGTAGAGTTAACATCGGTATAATCAATCATGTTTAAAAAGTTGTCATCAACATAATTTAATAAAATTTTTGTGTTTCAAAATAATTTTAGGCTATCAAACCATGGGCTTAGGGCACAAATCCTGGTGTTCGCAGACTTTCGCAAAACTGCTTCCGCTTTGGACAATTTGTTGTTTCAAGTTATTAAAATTCTCGTTGAAAAGTCACTGATGAGAATTTCTGGCAAAAATCGAAGTAGCTACTTGACTGTCTAATGGCACGTGAAATGACAAATAAGCAATTTTGATTATTGTTGTTGCTGTTGTTCACTTAAAATCCGTTTAGTTTCATACAGGAATATACTGTTGTTGCCTTTTTTATAGCAGAAATTAATCCAAAACATTCGTCAGCAAGCTTTCAAGTGATGATCTGCTCATGTACTGTATAATAAATTCTTTTAAATTCATCTTTTTTGTAGTTTTCCGCACTCAACTCTTTCAAATTTATTAAAGGTACTCATATACATAATTTTCTAGATGTGCGAGCACTTCTGCCATGCCACTCTATGCCGTGCAAGGACAGCGCTGCGCAGATAACGCCGTGGAGCACTTGCCAGTGGCTCTGCAATTAATGCCATTGCCAACCAGCCAACAGTTCTAATGCCGGAATGCACTTGCCGCAGTGCAAATATTTTATCATTGCTGTGGGGCAGGCATGCATGGCCCGGTAGAGCTGCTGCCTCTGTACGTTGGAGCGCACACACACTCATGCACTCTTGTTTGTGCATGTGAATTGGAGTAGAGCGCAAATATTTTCACGAAAGGCTGCAAGCGAATGAAGATGTTCGCTGGCGAGCGTGCATCATACGCGCTTCTATGGAGTGACCCAATTGGAAATTGCATCGTCGATGCCAATGCCGAGAATGAAGCCATGATTGACGCATTATTTGGAATTTTAAGGAGGAAATTTGTGTTGGCTTTCTCAACTTCGTCTTTCTATCGGAGCCACAGCCTCTCTGCCACCTGAAATACATACCTTCTTAACTTTATACGAAAACGATTTACCTAAAATTTAAAAATATTTATAATTTTCTAATCTATGGACGTAGCCTTTTCTAGCAAAATCTCACACGATACGATACGAAAATATTTATCTTTGAGTCGACCCAATTTTTTTTTAAATTTTTCTAACTTGAGTTAATGTTGAAAATTTTTTATGGGTTATGCTGGAAATATACTCGAAAGATACATAGAAGCTTCGCACCTCCGTGCTACTATCGCGCCATTTCCGACTGGGGCTTGCACTCGTATGAAAGTAGTTTGCGTGCGCACCAACATACTTTGATTGCCGGGCGTATGAGTGGGGGTCAGGGCTTGCGGCGCGTGCAGGCACGCAATTGAGGTAAACCTAACGGACGCGGAGGGCTCAGTGCGTCGAGTGAATTCTCGAAATGTCGTGGCGGGCTTTTGAGTAGTTTCGTCTGCTGCTATCAAGCATGAATGTCTGTTTAAGCCAAGCATGAGGTGAGCTGTGTCTGAGTGCATTGCTGCCATGGATGTATGTAGGAGGATTGCGCGCACAAGTCGGAAGCTCGAAAGGCACCTTATTCAGCTGCTTCATATGGTCCCTTAAAGCTTCTGATACTACGGCATATGTGAGTGTATATGGGGGCACTTGAATGCATTGCATTGGCAACGGTTTGCGATGAGTCCTGTGACGCATTCAAACGGATTATGCAACTACTTTAGTCTGATAGTAGGTAGGAGCGTGCTCGAAGCCGTTGCGTGGCACTTGAGGATTAACGCTGGAGCTTCAAAATAATGCATGCAAAATTTTAAATAAGTGGCAAGTAATTAGATTTTTCGCTTGGCTCAAGCCACCGCGGCCAGCTAGCTGTGGGCTTGGAATGCCACAACAGTCGACAGCCAAGCATCACGGCCGGAAACGTGTCGAGGATCGTTGCTCGGCAAAATCTCAACTCAACTCAAGCAGATAATTCAATTCAATTAAAAAGCTCGAGCTTAATGCAATTTATGAGCACATCAGCATGAGCGGCTGCAACAGCAAGAACAACAACAACTATGATAATAATAATAATAATGAGCACCTGCAACGACAACAGCAAAAGCAACAAGCAGCAGCAATATAAGTGTAATTAGAATGACAACAACAACAATATGGATGACAGCCACCAAGCGCACCACGTCTAATAATTACAGGTTATTGTTGTTGTTTTTGTTGTTGTTTAGATATCATCGTGAGCTGTGCGAGAAGCGTGTGGCGTAACTTGCGAAACTTGCGCATAGCAAAAAGTTTTGCGAAAATGTCAGACAGCCATCGCGAAGGCAGCAGACAGCGAGCGGTGTGGCGGCTCCTTGTTCGCACGTGCGTGCTCTGCCTTGCCCTACACACGGTTGCCAGATGCGCGCAATTTTGATAGCTTTTGTGGTATTTTTTGCTGTTGTGTGAGCGTTTTCTTTCTACTCAATTTACTGTCCTTCGTTATTCTATGGATTTTGCTTTTCAGGCATAGAAATTGACTCAACTTATGTAGAGTAGAGGTAGAATTAATTTTTCAGAAAATGTTAAAATATTAGGCATTGCATTGAGTGATAAAAAATTGAAGCTAGAGGAGAAAAATGTTAAGCGTGAGATTGGAAATGTGCCTCGGTGGAACTCCATCACATCAAATAAATTGTCTGCTAATAATCCAGTCGAAACAATTTTCCATTTTACCAATCTGCTGTTAATTTTGGGTTTTGCTAGAAGTGTTGTAAACTAAACGGAAAAGATCGCTCACGGTTGATAGCAAATATTTACTTTTCCATAAATTTTCAATCTCAAATGCACAAGACTGTGAATACTGCCATTGTATTTTCAGATAATTTGGTTTCCACTTGTACTCCACTATACATTTTGGAGTGCATTTACATGAAAGTTCAATGAAAGTGTGGAAAATAAGTCTTCAAAAAGGAATGCGTTGAAATAAATTCACTCTTTTTTATATTGAAACAAATTGAGGGTTTTTTTTTACATTTACTAAAATAAATTGTTGTTTCAGTTAATTTGAAATTTAGCTTAAAAATTGTTTTATTTTGATACTCGATATGAATTTTTTTTAATGTCTTTTATAATGCTCTTAAAATCATTTTAAATGTTTGTCCGAGATTTGCTGGTGTTCTCAGCTGGCAACGCTAGTTCTATTCTCCCACGATACGTGCTCTACGTCGGGCGCTGTTGACTGTGCGGGAGGAGCGGGCGGAGCGGGCGTGCGACAGTAACAGCCGTGCTCCAAAACAGCGCACCGAAATGACTTCGTGTGAAATATACGTCATGGCAAGGTATTAATGAAAGTTTAGCTAAATATTATTTACGCTCGCACGCACTTGCTGTCTGCTGCGCAGTTACCCAGCTGGTGTTGCCACTGCCTGTTGCCAGTTGCCACAACGTGAGACACACAGTGATAATGAACGGATGACATATTTTAGATCTTAATTATGTTTTCGTTAAGTTATTTCATTGGGGAATTTACACATGTCTGCTTTTTCCATAAAGACGCCCAGAAACATCTCATACACACACAGATACAATGATACCTACACCTATGGTAAGGCGCTTGGTGGTACCTAAACGCACTCGAATTTTACTCTGCTTTTAAATATTTTATTAACAAAGACTTTCGATCTAACGTTAAAGAATTCAGAAATTGAGAGCATTGATTTTATTGTGTTGCTACTTAAAATAATTTAGTAAATATAAATCAATAAGTATTTCCAAAAATTGTAAACAAGCAGGAATGCTGCCATATGAAAATCATGCGTTGATTATTATGGTTGGTTAGTATTATTATGGTTGGTTATTTGGCTTGTCCTGACTATCGATTAGCATTGAGTGTCATTTTGTTACCACTCCCCGATCAATCTACAGCCATTTGCTTGATTTTAGAAGATCACGGCATTACTGTTCGAAGATTAACAACTGATAGCATGGAATTTTTTTTATAAATATATGTTAAACGACGAAATTGCGATTCTCTGATATTCAAGTCCTTAACCAAGAATGGCACATAAATATTCAATTCAATTCAATTTATTTATTCTAAGGTGTTAACATTTAAGACATTCGTCTTTTGCATGTCGCATAAATACAATAGATAATCAACTAATGCTATGTGTTGTTATTTCTACAAGTGCAGAGTTGAAAACTTTTAATGTAATTAGAAAATATATTGAAAGAAAAAAGCACGTTTTTAATATATTTTCGAAAGAAGCGAAGAAAAGAGACATGTTGTCGAAATGGTAATTGGTTTAATTCTAATGAAAAATCTGCTGAAATAAGTGACAAAAGAATTTAGAATTTACAATAATTTACACTCAAGAATCATAGAAAAGTGCACACTCGGCAAAGTTTCGTCAAAGTGCTCCAAGAGCAACTAATTACGCAGCAAAAAATCATCAATTTAAATCTTTCGAGTTTTGCCGCGTTGCAGCTTTGGGTATACTATTTTGCCTGTATGTGTTAGTGTGGCCCTTGCCGTAGTGCATGTGTTTACCGTAGCAATTACACTAATTGAAATTTCGCAGTCTCACGAAGAGCGTGGCATAAATTGAAATGAGATGCGCCTAGCAATTACTTATTCCAAGAGGAGGAGCAAGCGCAGCAGTTGGTAAACAATTGTCGCATTAAAGGAACGGCACTTGTTTTTCGTGAATATTTTTGTTTTGCTAAATGAACAGTTAAATTTCAACAAAATTGTCTCTGAGCCAGAATAACTTGTCAATATTAAAATGTGCTGACTGTAAAATGATAATAATAATAAAATAAATTCTGCATCGATACGAGGATCGAATCTGCAAAAAAAACCTTGATATAGTACAGCAAATCAGATTCTTAGCTGAAGAGATGATGAATTTCAGGTAATTAAATTTGAACGAATCCTTTTGAGATCCAAGCTGAATCAAATGAAAATATAGACTGCATAGTGTTAGTATGCGATATAAATTTACAGCGCAAGCAGGCTATAATCTGGAAAATATCGACACATTTATAATACGATTTTAGCTCTAGCCTTACTCAGTACACCTCAATTCACACCTCAGTTAGACGAGTTTAAGTAGTGTGTTTTAATTTTAACTTCATTTTTCTATCGTCAAACTAAGATCTTTTCAATATTTAAGGAGTATGAAGTAAACGATACAATATTATGCTTTTGTCAATTTATTGAAGCGTCTATGAACAATAAAAAAACCATAGGTAAGCTTAAGGGCTTACTATTGACAGCTTACTTGTTGTAGAGGAAATATATAAATGAAGATTAGCTATCATGCTAAATTTAAACGTTAAGCAGGCAACGCCAAAGAAGCAGGCTCAGCTGAGGGATTTAGCAATGTAATTAAAGGACACAAGTTAAGGGATCTCATGACCAAAGGCCTTTGCACTCAAAGGTGCCTTTTTTGACTGATGGCCTAATCAATACAAACCCAGCAGAAATATATCGATATAGAGAAAGATGAAGCCATCTTTTATAAATTATTAATATATAAATTAGCACAATTTCAGAAAGACGGCAACTGCAAAGAAGAAGAAGAAGAAGAACAGGTGTAACCTGACTAGACAACGAACAAGTAATAATCTTTCAGTTAATGAATTAATTATAATTGATGTATCTATTAGTTCGGTGTTAGTGCTAAGCTGCGGCTTTATTTGCAAAGACAATTCATTAACCTCTGCTCTCTTTTGATATACTCGTATTTCTCGTTAGTAAATAAATACATAGAAGAGCCAATGTTGTTGTTTTCCTTTTTTTGTAAGGTAGTATATGCAGAGCGAGGGCATAAATTAAAAGCCACTTACCTTGCCTTAATTATTTTGATAAGCGCTACGGCTAAATCCACAAATAGAGACAGCTACACACACACTTGCATAAAGACGCATACACAAACAGCAATTAGCTACGCAATTATGCAGCCATGTATGTGTTTGCATACATATGTAGATGGCTGCCTAAGGCTCATACGCTGCTCTGCACACTCGGTAAGCACACTACACTTATTTGCAGCACTCACGTTAATGCTCCTCGGCAGCTTGAGAAGGGAGGAAAGCTCACGCAAAGAGGTCACTTTCGGAGCTTAACGCACTTTCGGGCTTAAACAACTGGCCTGCGTTTCATACGTGCCCGGAATTAGATGCTGGTGGCCTTAAAGGGCGAGACGCGCGGTGCTGAGCGACAAACAATTAAAGCATAACGCTTAGGCTGACTTAATCTGAGCCGCTTTATGGCCGCTTTAAGGCTATCTCACTGTGTGCGTCTCTTTCACGCTTTCGTTGTGTTTGTGTAGGATTATTTTCACTGTATCTGTTTGCTGGAAAAATTGCTGCTTTAAGATTTTCACTTTACATTGAGGCTGTGAGTAAGAGCGGAAATGGGAATGGCTCTTAATTTGCTTGTTTATATGTATGTGTGTATTATTTTACACAAGCTTATATTTGCGCTTGTTTAGCAGAATAGTTTAGAATTTTTTTTGTTAAATTACAATTTCAGTTAGTGGTTGCGTGTCACGTTTGAGCATCACATTTGGGCTCTAGTTAAACTTTTCTTTCCTTTTTTATGCACATAAAAATGACATTTAAATTGTTGGCATTTAAACTTGTAGCTGCTTTTTCCTTTAGCAATATTCTTCTGGTGCCTCTTAATTTTAAGTAGACTCTCACTGTATTGGTTTTTGCAATTTGAATGCTTTTCTAATATTAAATATTTTATCCTTTCGTTGCTGCTGGCATCAGCTTACGCACACACACTCATACATTTGCCCAATTGCCTGTATTATGGCTTGCCAAAGCTCAGTGGCTTTGCCTTTCACAATAAGCGCTTTATTTTCTTTAACGAATTACACAAAAATTGGTTTATTCAGTTGTACTTTTTTCGAATTTAATTTGCCTTTATAAACTTTAGGCGGTTGTTCAGCTTAAATTCTGCTCTGATTAAAATCAAATTTTATTTCGTACTTTATGCAACGTTTGAAGAAATTAATTCGGCAGGATCATATCTCGGTAATTTTTTAAATTTATAATTGTATTTATTTTAACGGCATGCAGTTTTTATTAAATTTAGCTAGATTGCGTGGTTTTGGATAAATTTGCATTTCTTTCTTAATATTATGTGAACTTGCTTTTAATTTTTGCAAATTTTTAAAACTAAAATTTGCATTTATTTCAACGGTTTGCAGTTTTGACAAAATTTGCTTAGGCTGCGGTTCTTTGTAACTTTTTTAATTAACTTACTATTTCACAATTATATATTTCTAATTTTTCAATTTAACAATTGCTCTTTTTCAACTTTATGCAGTTTTGACAAAAATTTATTCAGCTTGAAATTTTTCTCTGTTATTAGCTACAACACTTTATGCATTAAGATGACACAATATTTAGTTTATATTAAATAATATATTAGTATTATTAATTAAAATTATTGCTTAATTTGCTTTATTATTATGTGTACAATATTTTTTCTTGTAATATTTTTCCAAAATATATTCTTTTAATAGCTGCTGCACTTTAGTCTCACTTTTGTATCTAAATCAATGGCTTTCTTTTAATGAGTGCGCCAAAAATTTCAAATTATCGTAGCGCTTTTCAATTACGAAATTCCAATTGCCTGAACACGCGATTACAGGCTCACACACTCACATACATCAACTTCAATGGCACAAATACCCAGCAAATACACACACGTGTATGCAGAAGTTCAAAGCGTGCTTCAAGGCTCTCGTTTATATGTGAAATACTTTTCTTATTTGCATTGCTGTCTCCCGAATCCCTCAGCTTTGGCTTTTGTCTCTTGACGCTTGTCAGCAGAACAGAAGGGAACAGTTTAGAACGCTGCCTAAATTGGCAATTACACTGCTGGCCTGCTAAACTTCCGGCCGGCAGCGAGCGGCACACACGAACACTTCATTACTTGGACACAGCCGTTGACAATTGTTGGGGTTGGATCGGGCAGACGGGCACTTCTGCAATTCCGCGCCAGTTATGGCAGCAGACAAACACAAGCGAACGCACACACACACACGCGCGCCACAAGCCGGTTCACTATTGCTGCCGCTTGTCCATGCAAAATGTGTCGCTACACTTATGGCAAATTTGCTGCTCACTTTGTTGCTGCTTTTCGCTGCGAACGCGCGCGCTTGCTTGTAACTACGTTGTGCACACTTTCAGCATCGCCAGTTGACTGGATGCTGTCCAAGTTCGAGTCTTCTTTTGGTTGCGGTCTGCTCGAATTTCGGCGGCGGGCCCACAGCTGCGAAGGCGCAACACATTTTCGCTTGCACTCCAGAAGTTCGAAAAGGATTTGGCGCCAGTCTCGCTTGTGGACTGCGATGCTGGAGCGCATGCGTGCTCATTTCATGCTCTTCGCCTCTTTTCGAATATGAGCGGCGTGTGGCACGTGCCACGGCTACGCACTGATAACAGCAGCAGCAACAGCAACAACAGTCGCTCATATTTTCGAGCTCGCAGCGTAGGCACCACATTCCAAGCCAGCTTGGCGGTCTGCGGGCTCTGACTCTGCCCGACTGCCACACAGTAGCTTGTAACATTTTTGTGGCACACTTTTGTTGCTGCTGTCGCAGCTGTGAGGCCACTGCTGCTGTTGTTGTAGGTTAGTAATTTATGTCAATTTTCGAAAATACATTAAAGCCTTCTCGACACAAGCGAACGAGCGATTCCTTATTTGTATGCCTGTGCTTTGATGTGCTGTGATTGCAACTGCGTGTGAGTGTGTGTGTGTGTGTGTTCACCTGTGGCTATGTTGACGCGCCTGTAACTGTGTGTATGTGTGCCAGACACATCAATGATGCGTATTAGGTTATACATATTTAAGGCACACACTCATTTATGCTCGAACAGATTTGTTGTCTGCCTCCATTTTTTACGGTGGACTCGTAAGAGCAGCGCCATGTCGGGTCATTGGGGTCTGTCTGCTGCGCTTCGGTGGCAATTTTGCCATTCAGTTGTCGTGCGTGATAAACGAATTGGCTTAATTTCGCCGACAGCTGCAAATTTATGGCGGTGGTCGTAGTAAATTCTCGTCGCATGTAAAATTAATTTAAAAAAAACGTTTTTAAATATTTTTGCGCTTTTGGCGTTATTTTCAATTTTAATGGAGGTCGGCGGCTGTTGGGGCGTATAGGTAACTTGCAATTAGATATGCTGCAGTTGCTACATTTAAAATTTTGTATTGGTATGTATACGCTTTAATTTCTGAAAAATGCGGAACTAAAAGAAATATTTCAGGGTTCAATTAAAGCTATTGTCAAAAGTTTTGTGGAGGAAAATTAAAATTCATGTACGGCAAAGTTGGTGTTCGTTTCCGACTTGGGCGAATTTAGTGAGCGAACCTTGTCCCTTTTTCACTGGCACATGGCCCTCTGGGCAACCGATTAGCATCCTGCAGTCAGTGAGCGAACAGTGTGTTGAGCGCTGTTCATCGAATGAAAGTTAAACTGGCTCTATATTGCGGTTCAGAACCACCACGTAGAACCATAATTCAGTAAAGACACGAGTGAGGTCTCGGCTACGGACCACCTATTAAGTTGACGACCTAGGCAAACGTTTACAGAACCATGATTTACGCAATGCATATGAAAGAATTCAGACCCACTATAGAGCAGATGCTTCCAACAAACTTGCATGCATGCGATATATATTACCGCTGCCATGTGGAGAAGCAGCGATTCGGATGCGGGCTTGTGGTCCGAAGGAGACTAAGACATCTTGTCTGCAGATTCACAGCCATGAATAAACGACTCGACACTGTCCTTATCAGGCAAAATACTACCGCATCAGTCTTATTTGCACCACGCTTCGACGCAGGAGTAAGTTTATGAAGTTGAAGATATAAAGTGATTCAAATCATTTCTCTATACTTTTCTACATACCTTCGATGGCTCTTTTAAAGCATTACAAATTTGTCACAAACTTTGTATATCCTACTACAAAAAGTTTAGGATACAATAAGAGAAACTATTATACGAGTTTAGAAAATATGTATTTACATTTTTTCAAATGTATTTTTTGCTGTTGATTATTAAAAATCTGATTTCAAGAGCTCGAATTCACTTTTATATAATCACTAGTATCTATCGCCGAAGTCCCAATGTTTTGAAGTTTGACAACTTTGCAGTGGCACTTCTTTTAGGCCTGAAAAATAATTAAAAGTTTTATTAAATAATAGGAAAAGCTGACAAATGTAAATAGATAAGAAAGCGAAAAACATTTGATCACATCACGAATTTTCATTACCAGTGATCCCGTTGCAGATGGCGGAAACAAGCCAGCAACTGTTATTAAACTGGATCAGGCGCTCGCCATTGGAAGTACATACTGGAGCATATGTAGTGGGACAATTGGTGAAACAACTTTTTGCTTGCACCTTGCAGATCAGCAGCAGGGCTGTAAAGTTCAAAAGTTTTAAAGTATATTAAAGAGACCAGATTAATAACACTATGTCTGGCAATAAACAAATGCATATAGCATGCTGCGGTAGATAGTGCATGCTGTAGGGCTATAGTCAAATAATAGAAAAAATGAAAACAAACAAATTCTAATTCATCATTCTAATTTCCGAGTGTAGGATATAATAAGGACCCGTATTATACGAGCATAAAAATACGTATATACATCTTGTCAATTTTATTTTTGGCTCTTATTTATAAAACCTATAATTCTAAACAGTTGCATTTACATTAGTCCTGCAACTTTAGGACCAGGGCCATTGTCATCATAACGATCGTAGCCTTGCTTTGGGGTGTATTAATTTTCTAAAGATACTTGTTTAAGTCCTGAAATGTAACGAAAAATTTTATTAAATAAGTGAAAAGCAAAGAAATTAAAATTCCGTCCAATTTTACTTACTTTCATAACGATAATCACACATGGCCTTATGCGTCCAGCAACTATTACTGAACCGCATCACGCAATCGTCAAAGGACGTACACACGGGGTCATATTTAAAGGCACAATTTGTAGGACACTTTTTGACTTGCACCATGCAGATCAGCAGCAGGGCTGTATTAAAGTTAAGTATTACTTTTTACAAACTTCTTTTCAAATCTCTGCTTCTTTCTCTCTCTCTTGCGTCCACGGATAGACGAACATACGTCAATCAGGGCAGAGAGAGCGTGATTCTGTTGATTTCTAAATGCTTTTTCCAGTAGTGAGGACGCCACATACCCTATTACCATTGGTGAGTGACATATATATAGGCTGATACCACTTTTTGGTCCTTTTCAATTTGATCTACTACTTCAAGCACAATGTCCGATACTTTTCAGCGTAACGTAGTCCAATGAGACTTACCTAAAGCAATATACGCGAAAAATTTCATCTTGCTCGAATGGCCACACTTCTGCAACTGCAACTGTATGAAATGAGCTGCGACTGCTGTCTACCGTGAATATATATATTTTCATCGGTTATTTTCAATACAACGTTTATATGTACGACTTCTAACAAATATTATATAATATGGCACTCATATAATATAAGGTCTCTATTCATAAACAAATTGCGTATTTTTTTATATCTGAATTTAAATCATTAACAGGTGCTATACTTATGATATATGATTTATTGTTTAAAAATATAATCGTTTTCTACACTTATACTAGAGTTCTATGGCTCAATGGTTCAGTGGATTACAGATCGGTCTCTAATGTGGAAAGCCCAGGCTCGAACAGTGGTCGACTAGAGAATGTGATATTTTTGGCATATTTAAATTCACGTATGGAACCTTACGTATAACTTTATTCAATTGGTTGGAAGTTCACGTGTACTAAATATACCCGAACACATCAAATATATATAAATACACCTTGTCGTAACGCTTTCGTCTGTGAATGAACTATAAAATACGTCAGTAAAATCAGTAAATGGTTTGTTACGCTTTAATTTCATAAAAATGCGAAACTAGAGAAGATATTTCTATATTTAATAAAAGCTATTGTCAAGAGTTTAATTGTTTTTCTTAAGAGAAAATAAAAAATCGTTCATATAAACAAATACTATAACTAATTCATATAACTAAATACTATCAAATATGTACATTATTTATATATATTTATAGCAGGCCGCGAACGAGGTTTGGGCCTAGCTATAGAATTTAAATCTGCAGACGACGTCCTTGAACAGCGAAAAAAGCAGAGGGTTTGACAGCGGCAACCGAAATACTTAAGTACGAATTGACGAAGTTCAGTGCATGCTAACTGCAGTTTACAAGCGCCAAATAGCAACAACAACAACAAACAGTTGCTACTGCAACAACAACAAAACAAAACAAAACAAAACAAAACAAACCAGAACCAAACCGAAAATCTTTTATGGCAACTGCAAGAGTACAGTTCCGCAACACGTGCGCATTTGTATTTGATTTGATTTTTTGCCTTCCAAGCGATGTTCGTGTAGCTTTGCCCTTTTTGTTGCCGTTGTTGTTGTTGCGGGTTGTTGCATGAACTCTCGTATTTGTGCAGTCGTGCCGTAGCTCTGCGGTCATATTGACTTTTAACTGCGCTCAATAATGCAGCGAGTTTAACTAAGATAAATGAAGTTTCGTTGCACGAACGGTTGACGTATGTTTGGACGCTCGCAAGGCTGCAGGAGTGAACAGTGGAATGATTGCGCGGAGATTGCTGTAAGCTAGCTGCCCGGGTTGGCTACAGGTTGGCATACTTGTGATATGTCTGAGCGACAGTTGCTGGCAATGCACAACTGTCCAGCTCCCTCCGTTCCTGCCATCCTGCCAAGCCGAGCGCGCCAGTTCATTTGTTATTGTCACAGGATTTTTTTCGTGATATTTTGCATGCCATTGCACGAACACAGAAGCCACTAAATTGAAAAAACGCTCCACGCTTTCTGACAGCTGCAACAAATTGTATTGTGCTGCACAGACAACAGCAACTGTTTGGTGATTGCTTTAAGGACTAGATAGAAGTGCTTTCCATTTGTCCTTGCTAAACAGTTGCACATGGACTTAACGTTTTGACATGTGCTCTTGATGCCATTGACTACTTCAGTTATACTTCTCTTCCTTTGCGCTACTCCTACAAAGCTCATTGTCAATCTACACTTTTCATCTTCATTAAAGTAACAGCTAAAATAGGCTGCTTGCAAAAAGCAACTCAGGCCGCCCACTACCATTGAACGTCCAAGGAAGATGAACAGCGATAAGCTGACTATTCAGTCCAATGAAGCGTTCTTTCGAGCTTGCTTGAGTTTCCTTCAATGTGCCGGCACATCCTAAATCACTCAGCCCTCACGCTGAAAGCAGCAAGCAATGAGGCGTCAGTGCGACAACAACCAGCATTCAACCAACACTTGCCTTTCCCCTGCTCCCCTTAGCAATACTACAGCTCTGTACAGCCTCTCTGCAAATGGCAGTCGAACAGAAATTTGTAAAATTCTTATCCCTTGCAGGCCATAAAAGAGAGGCCAGCAAAGCTGTTATGCAAATTAAAAAATACCCTTATAAGTTTAATGCTTATCAGTGCCAAAAGTATGCAATAACAACAACAACAGAAAGAAGAAAAAGAAAGAACAAAACACAACAACAACATTTTAACGAAATCCAAAAATGCAGGCAGGCTCCGAAGAGTATAAAAACTGCAAAGAAGAATTAAAACAGCGCCAACCTTCTACTTTATAGCAGTAAAGCGCTTATTCGTTTATGCTGCTTGAAATAACAGTAACAACAACATTAACCTGGCAAGGCCGCACCGGAAGTCCGTGCGCCATGAGCGCCATCAGTAAAATGTAAATACGTAAAAATGCCGAATAAAAATAAAAACAAGAAAAATGCAAAAAATCAGAAAATTGAAGTGAAGTGAGAATCAAGCGCTTGAGAGTAGCTACCTTTCACTCGGTGGCCACCATACCACCATACCTGCCAAAGTGATGATAGCACTTAAGTTATGAAGATAGCATTTTACCAATGTACGAGTAACAGCAACAACTTAGTAACGACAGCAACAACAACAATCACACAAACATAGCAAAAAGTTAAAGCAATGCAAAAAAGGGAATTACCGAAAATAAGATAAAAATCCGGTGAGCGAATTTGTTCACACTTTTGGCGTACTCTTTCACGAAAGGACTTGTGTTTTACATACTACTTATCCGCTGATCTTCCTCTTACAGCGGAGTGTCTGCAGATTGGACTGGTCGTCTACACTCAAGTGATTTCAAATCTATCAGTTGGCAACAAGAATTATATGGAGGCAATGGTCGACTAAATTTAATTAAACGGAGAGCAAAATTAATAATCTTTTTTTTTGGAACCGCTCAATTCGACTAATCTGAGTAACATGAAAAAGATTCCAATAAAAGAATAAAAATATTCAATTCTGGAACGGAAAAATAATGAGAAGAGTAAGAAAAAGTCCAACTGGGTAATAGCCCGCCTTCTTTCTGACTATTTTGCACTTCAATCTCTCTACCCTCTCTTGCACCCTCTACCCTCTTTATCTCTTTCACGCTTAACAGTTTTTTCTAATTCTTATGACTGACCGACTCGCGTTTTCAGCTCCCCTTTTCACAACAATCCCATTGCCGCGTCGCACTATGGGGCAGATGGTAGAAAAAGTCGGAATTAATTCAATTTTTGAAAATGGTTGTAGAAACTTTTTTGTTGTTGTTTCTTAATCTCTAATATCCCACCAATCATATTCAAATCGGTTTTAGACGTCATTTACATTTCTCTTCCCCTCACACCTTCTCAAAGAGAAGGAATATTTTGCGCAAAAAGTTTAGCTTGCATTTTCGCAATCAGTGTCAAGAGTTTTAAATTCAATAAAAAAAAAACAAAGAAGAACTCTATTTTTCTAATGATGGAACCATCAACATCTGGTAATTTTAAAGACGGTTGCATAGCGGGTTTTTGTATTTTGATCATCCGGGTTTTTTTTTTAATTTTATAGGTAGTGATCTTTTATCACTGGAAATTTTTTTTTTTTTTTTGCAAGTTGAAAACGTTAAAGAGTCTGCCTAGGTCGGGCTGATTTGATCATTTCATATTAATTAGTGCCTTTTTCACATATCATATCAAAAAAAAAAGTCTGCGGATTTTTTGCGTTTTGGGAGTAATTCAGAGTTTTATGTACCTACATGTGAAAGCTTGTGGTTATAGCTTGCAATTTAATTGAAGATAACGGGACTTTTTTAAGTTTTTTTTATAACAAATTTGGTAAATGTCAAGGCGTAAAACAGTGTTAGAAAATTTCCAAAAAAACATTAACCCATTGATGACCAAACCGACATAAATGCATATATAGACCTAATTTTTTAATAGAAATGAGGGGAATATTTGGAGTGGGAAAAAGTTTAACAAAATTAATAACTAGTATTTACTGCTGTTGATACACTATTAAAAATTATGTGTGAGAAGAGAATTTTGCTGTCCGACATGTCAGATGTTGCGCATTTCATGCAGTTGATCATCCATTGAGCTTTAAACTTTTATTCTTGTTTCAGGTGCTAGGCTACTATTTCTATTGCACAAAAGAGATCTATTCGAGTGAAGACAGCTACATATGCATATTGATAGCGATATTAACTAACAACAATATTTAAAATTTTTGCATTTTATATCTTATTTTGAATAAATTTTGAGTTTTTTGAATGGGTATATGTTTTTGCCAGTTTTTGCACTGAAAGTGTTTTGATAAAATCGCTGTCTTTCGATCCATAATAGATATCGTTATGAAATTTCGCACAGTTTGCGCTAATATCAGTAGAAATGAGTGTAAGAAAGAAGAGCTTGTGGGTACAACTGGCCTAACTTAAAAATTATTTTTTATTGAGTAAGCCCCGATTTGGCAATTTTTTAAAATCGATATAACTTTCGACCCATAAAAGATATTCTTCAGAAATTTTACTCAATTATGTATATTATCAGTCAAAAGGAGTATATGGAAAAACGGCCTATGGGTCCAACTTATTTAGCGTATAATCCATTTTTAATAAAATGGAGCAAGTTTTGGCGTACTGAGAGTACTTTAATAAACTCGCTATATCTTTCGATCCATAAGAGATATCATTATGAAATTTCGCAAATTAATTGCTAATATTAGTAAGAATGAGTGTACCAAAGAAGAGCTTGTAGGCTCCATTGACTTAATTTAGAGATAATTTTAAGTTGAATAAACCCAGTTTTGGCAATTTGTTAAAATCGATATAACTTTCGATCCATGAAAGATATTTCTCTGAAATTGCACCCAATTAAGCCTATTATTGGTGGAAATAAGTGTACCAAAAATCATTTTTCTAGCTCTCACCGTTTATTCGCTATTAATTAATTTCGTGTTTACCCCTATTCTGCCCCACTGTGCGTCGGTGTAAAACGTAACGCGCTGCGGCACAAACAGCAAACGACGTAGATAATGGCTTAAAATATTCAATTAGTTTATGGTGTTGGCCAAAAGCTTTAATGTGAATTTCGCGGCGTCTGCCCGAGGTGAGTTTCCACCTTTACGCAGGCTATGTTGCCTGTTGTGCTGCAGTTTGTTTTTGTTTTGTTTCTTTTTATATTCCCCCCAAATTCGGTTGTTTTTGACGTGGCTGCTACAAAAAAAGTTTACTTTAAAATATTTTTATTGCCTTTTGTGCGATGTGGCGTGTTGATTGGTTTGCCCAACGCGAGTGCCGCAGCGAAAATTATATTTTTCTGCAATGTTTTGAAATGAAATAAAAAGAAGGGAGAAATGCCGGGCAAGCACGATTTCACAACCATTGAGAGAGATCTCAATGTCGGACAACATAAAATGGCATGAAATATAAAATCAATTAACCAAGGGCCATAAGAAAGCGGAATCGTGACTGTAACTGACGTTAAAACCCATTCAGTTTGTATAAGATGAGTAGGAGTCGAATACCAATCAATCAATAACAATGATCGATTTGAAGTTTCGTTTTGCTAGAAATTTTCAATTATTATTCTAAGAAATTCCATACCTATGGAAGTTACTTTCGAATCATTTTACAGATCTTCGAATGCGAATAAAACTGTTTACGCTAATACAAGTACGAATTTTGAAAACAAACGTAAAATTTCCCATAATTTATTAGTTTTTCAAATTGGAAATCAGCGTTGATGGCTAAAAATTTAAAAAATAAACAACTGAAACTAAAGCAAAATTGAGTAGAGGCCTGCATGCGGGATTTTAATAAGTATTCGTACTTCTTAAAATTTGAAATTCGGTTATTTTGAAGGTGTACTGGTTTCTCTTTAAGATAGTTCTTATAGCAACTGCTTTCAAATAGAAGCACTTAAAAATGTATAATGTCAAAAATGGTATGCATATTAACAAAAATTAATTGGAGAAGAAACATCGAAGCCAAATGAAAATTCTTTACTTTAGTCCTTGCAATTAACATGCACCGAAAAAGGACATCCTTCTGTGCCACGCTCTTGCTTTACGCTTGCCGCTTGCCACAATGTGCCACACCAATTTAGCCATTAAACAAGGCATTCCTAGCATGCCTCAAATGCGCTCTAATTTGTGGCATTATAAACTCCCATGTGGCACGTTGATTTAGTTGCGCGCCTCACCCACTCATTTGCACGCCTTTTCCCCATCGCTGCACAGCTGCTTTGCTGCTTTGTTGCTTTAATGGCGCGCGCATCTGAACTTGCCACATGCTGCCATTTCGCGAGCGCACTTTAGCCTCATTTTGTTGGCAGGATTGCCGTCGTGCCACTCACTGGTGCCTGGGGTCGCTTGTGCCGTCACTGCATCCATGAAAGTAAAAGGTGTGCAGGCAAAAAATTACAAAAGCGCCAAGCGCCGTGCTTACACCTGAGCGCATTGTTGCGCTTTCGTTGATGCCGCGCTGCTGAAGCGCAGGCCGGAGCCGAGCAGGTGTTGCAGCAATGCTTGCCTCGTGCATTTCACTGCGAATCTCAAGCGGCAGCTTAGCGCACTGGCATGGCTCCATTTGTACTCTCTTTGGCATGGCAAATGAGTGTGTTTCTGGTGCAAGCATGTGTGTGTGTATGTGTGTGATAATATAATTGCGTATGTGTACAAGAGCAGTGCCGTCTTTGGGTGCTTGGAGGCTCCGAAAAAATTTGGTTTACATTGAAAAATTTTTTCAATAGAATTAGCAAAAACTTTTTGAAAATGTAAGATTTTGTGTTGGAAAAAATTCTTCCAAATTGGTAATAAGAGAAATATTTAAGAAAAAGCTTTACAGCGAAATATATTGCTTAAACGTCCGCGTACTTTACTTTGAATTCAGTTCTCAGTCAAGTTTCGGTACTGAGAAAATACCAAAATTTTTAAAATTTAATAACTGATTTCAGAAATTCTTTCCCATATTTTAGCATACATAAGATACAGTTAGAAAATCTTGAGCAAGATAACAAAATGTAAAGTAAGGCCTAGCCAAGCCTTTATGATGGAAATTTACAAATCTGGCAATATCACAATTATCAAGCGGTTTTATAATTCGTTAAATACGAATATTCAAAAACGATCCTTCTATGTGGCTGTACTCTAACTAAGGGGCCCGAATTGCACAAATGCTGAACTGAATATCAAGACGGCATTGCGCAAGTGTATGTGTTTTACATACAAGATAACTCTGACAGTCATTTGATGAACCCCGAAGCAGGGCGAACTTTTAAGTAGCAGATCTTTCTTTTCCAGCTGGCCAGGCGATTTTTGTCCATATAAAAAATTCGAATTTTTCTTCGCTTTAAATAACAGAAAGTTGCATAATTGAAATTTCCTTCTTCGCAATTTCTTTTCAATGTTTTCCTTATTTCTTTAGGTGGCAAGTTTTAATTGAGAAAAATCATTTTTGTAATACAAAAAATTGAGAGGCTTTATTGCAGCCCCTGCTGTTGGCAGCAAACGTGCAAGCAACTTAACACTTCTGTTGTCTGTGTCTTTTCACAAAGACCCCCTCCCGCGCTGGCAAGCTGCATTCTTTTAATGAGCCCTTTGTCCTTGCTAAATAAATAAGTTAATCCGCTGGGGCGGCACGCCTGTTGGCTCTTTTTTGTTCTCTGTCGCGCTTTGTTTTCGCTGCTTTTCATGCGCATTTCATTTTTTTTGCTATATGTATCTCTGCATAAACACCAACACACACGGATACACGGACACACACTTGCGCAATTTTTACGCTCTTTTCTGTGCTTTTCTTTCGCTTTGTTTTCGTTTTATGTCATTTTCCGCACTGAAAGTGCTTTTAATTTCTTTCATTTGCGTGTTTGTCTTTTTGTGTGCTTGTTGCTGTTGGTGTATGTGTGTGTGTGTGTGTGTGATTGCCAGTGAGCGAGTGACTGAATGACTGCCTGCCGCGCCGGATGTGAAATTGCTAACAGAATTAGCACACCAACACAAATGTTGTTGGCTTTTGCCATTACACCCGCTGGCAATGCTGCTGTCGCACACTCGCACAAACACACACACACTTACCCAGGTTACACTATTTGAAAAATATTTAAAAAAAATCATATTTCATATTATACAAATTTTAAAATCAGCAACGATCTTAAATTGTTTGCCTTAATTGCCTTAATTTGCGTTTCATTTTTGTCCGTCACTTGAAAAATTGCCAAAAATCTTTTTTGAAACATAGTCCCAATATTATACTAAACCAATGTAACGTCCTTTTTTATGAAATATGTATGTATTTAAAAAATTGTAGCTTTCTCTCAGAGTATGCTAAGTCTGAAATTATTTGCTTTCATACAATTAAGTGGTCAATCGTAAAGTACATGATTCTTTATGCCTTTATTATGGAAACACGGTTTTATATAAAATTTCAATATGAGTTTGTATTGTCAAAAGATAAAAAGGCTGGTGACAAACTTAAAACAACTCTCCTCGACCAGGAAATATACACATCGAATTTTGTTTAGCCGTAATTATATGGTAAAATTTGCTCAGTGAAATGAAAAAAGAACCCAAGCAACGACAAAAATAATATATTCACATCTGTATAAATTTTTTAAACACTCAACGATGTTTAAGTATAAATCTGTTATTCATAAGAAAGCTTCTAAGAGCTGAATATTAATTTATTAAAGCCTTGAAAATTGAGATGCAAAGCCGCCAGTGTTGCTTCTTGCTTTATTATTATGATAACTTACTGTTGTTTGTAAATTATATTTAATAAAAAGAAGATGAATAATTGAGTTTAAATTAATATTTAAATGAAAATCTAATATTTGAGATGGAAGATGCTTATTGGGTATGCGCTGCTCATTCGCAGTCTGTTCATTCGTTTAGCGCCTGCTCGTCCACTGCCATCTACTTCTTCTTTTTGCCGCCATTATTATTTTTTTAATTTCCGGGGCATGCCGAGCCCCTGCAACGCAACAGGACCAACTCAAACAGCAGCGCGCTTTTTAACTAGCGACACTCATTCTGACAGGATATCTGCAATCTAAATGTCTGTAGTCGCAGCAGAGCATCGTAGCTTTTGCCCTCGCTGTTGTTGTTGCTGTTGCGTGCTTGTGTCCACTTTTCCACTCACATCCTTCACGTTCTGCATGTCCTTAGCTTGTCCTTTTGTGGAACTGACGGTTGGTTTTAACTGTGTACCTACTTGCCGCAGTGCCGCAGCCCAAGCAGCAGTAGCAGCATTCGTGTCAACAGCTGCCAACTCTCATATACCCCTTCCCCCCTAACCATACTGTTTCCTCTCCTGTGTTGGTGTGCATGGCAAGCGCAAATAACTGTGTGTGTTTGTTCTATGCGTAGTTCTGGTGCATGTCTAGTGTTACTGTCCTGTGCTGTCCATCCTGTCATCCTGCGCTGCTGCTGCTGTTTCTTCTCGTTCGTATTCTGCTCGCTTATTTAACTTTGATGAAAACAATATTTTATAACAGCAGACGTATAGTTATGCTAGTTACTTTGCTATTATACTCTGTAAATAATGTGCACAGACACACATACATTATGCTATCATACAGAAGAGGGACAATATTCAGCGGCCGTGTTTAAACAAGCAGACAAAATTTTGCGTGTCATATTAATTTTGTTTGTTTGTAGAGTAATTTTCTCACTTCCCCTTCTTCTTCTTTCGCGCTGGTATGAAAAACTTAAGAAAAAATTTAAGAAAATTTATTATTAGTGCATTGTTTCGAAATTGCCCACTTTTTGCCTTACAATGTAGAGCTGCAATAAGTTGGTCTTGTCTAGTATGCGCAATTTTGAGGAATCTTGGAGCAGTTCCAAAATATTATGGCTTTTAATTATTTTCATTTAATTACCTGTAAATTGCATCATATTTGTGTTCTTCATAGTAGGTACGCGTGGCATGTGCTGGTATGTGTAATGTGTGCTTAAGCTTCTCGCCATGTTATGCAAAATTTGAAGAACAAAGTCAAGCACTTTTAAGGGTAGCAGCTCAAGATCATCCGGCTTCATTTCCTCACCGCTTTGTTCATTGTGATTAAGAGATAATGCTCCTAAATGGCTTAAGTTTTTTGCTTTAACAATAAATTTCCTAAATTTTTGCATACTAAAGAACTCACTAAAGAACTGAAGACAAATAAACATAGCAGAAAGTAGAAGTGGTTTACATGAAGAGCGGATCGAGAAAGACTGAATACAAAAATGAATGGTATGGTTTTATTGTTATTGATGTTATACTAATATTGTTGCGAAAAAGGAGCAAGCTAGCCGAAAAATAAAGCCTTATATTTATATCTAACATACAATTCAGCACATAATCAATAACCTGCAAGCTGAATACAAAAAGCTGGCATTTTTATTAAGAAAAAAAAATTGTGTAACAAATAAAATACATATATGAAATATAATTTACTCAAATGCATTGTCTACGCTTTACCGAAATCATTAATAATATAATGGCTCATACCCTCGGTATAGAAAGAAAGACCTTACTAATGCCAAACAAAGCACTACAAAGGAATTTTATCAGCGGCAAACGTTGATGGAAAAATGCACTAATCCACTCAATCCGACACACACATCTACATACATACAATCATGCATATAGAGAATATACAACAAAAGAGCTCTTCTTGCCAAAGCAGACACGGCAAATTACAATTACGCAAACACACACTAAAGCACAAATTAAGAGCAATAAAAATTTTTTTATTTCACAGCACATTAAATGTGTGCGTGTGTGTGTGTGCGTGAGTGAGAGTGTGTCTGCTGTACGCAAGTGCAGAATGCTTAAGTTTAGCGAGCAAAAAGGCAAAGAGCAACAAAACGTGTGCAAAATTCCATAGAAAACTACGTGAAGAATTTTAATTTGCGTTTGTATATAATAAAACTGCCACAGTGCTAGCCACACACACACACACACACACACATGGAGGCGTATGAAAATGAGGGCTGCAAACGAATACCTCCAGACTATGCGATTTTCCTTACTACATTCCCACAGTTGCAATCGTATTCTCTGTGTTCGTAAAAATTACTATAAAACAGTGAAGAAATATTTGAATGTGATTTTTATAAGAAGTTTTAGGGTAGACTTGTTTGGATAGAACTGTAAATCTTCAAAAGATGCCGAAGATATAGGCTCTATAGCACCCTGAGATTTTTTCCGATTAAACCCACTTCTATTTGGGAATATCGAATCTCAACCGCATTCTTTTTTCTTACATAAATATATGACAGACATTTTTTTAAATTATTCTACACTAGTGATAACTCCCGATTATCGGGTGTGCCCTATGACATAGCTAAATAAAATTTTTTTTTAAATCTACTTAATATTGTTGCCAAGTTTTCCAAATCTATTCAGCAGGCAATAACCCAATACAAAACTTTCGAAATTAAAAACTCTATTATTTTAGAACATTTTCAAACAATCTTCGAGAACTTATGCCTGAAAATTCATTTTGAAGCTTTCAAAATGGTGTATCATTCAATATTGTGCAATTCTTAAACCGTCTAGAAAAGCCCATTCTTAGAATAATAGCATGTCTGTCAAATAATAGACCTCAAAATCTTTAAAATGATATATAATTTATCATGCAACTCTCTCTAGATCTTCTGAACTAAGCGCCGGTCTTCAAATAAATAATATATAATTGTTTAGATAGTTTGTAAAATTTTTATTACGATTTTCCTAAACAAAGTTTATGTACAAGATCAAAATGATATTCATAATAATAGGTTTATATTTAGTTATAAACTACTCTTAATTTGTTACATGCTGACTTTATATAAAAATTCTTGCAGCTGATTTTGCAATTCTACAACTTGAATTTCTGCTCTCAAAAGCAGTCATCGAAGTCTTTTTTGGGCCGAAAAAATGTTGCATCTGAATTCTGCGCAAATCATGGAATTCGTCTTAAGCTTGATATCCTTGAAACAGGCGAATCAGCTGCAAAGATTCCCACTCATGTGGCAAGCACTAAAAACAGCAAGGCGCACTGAAAGACTTATAAAAGCCCCGTCTAGTTATAATTAAAGGCAGCTCGGAACAGTCGTGGCCAACATGAGGCACGACTTTGAAGTCGTTACCAGCGAAAATCACAAATATTTGGCATTGTCCTAAGTTCATTTTATGGGAGAAGCCATTACCAGCCGCGCCATTACACCCACACTTGCGTACTATGTACTTGCCTGCTTGCCACACGCGCCTCTGCCTCGACCGCTACGAGTTGGCAGCTTTTTTAACAGGCCATCTGTAAAATTTTGATGTCTGAATTAAATGGTGTAATTCACTAGAAACACTTTGGCCACCTGAAAGGAAACTGGAGTGAGTTGGCAGCCGGGAAGGAGAAGTAGAGCGGAGCAGGCTGCAAAAAGTGGCCACATAAATATGCCGCGGCGGAAATAATGCCAGCAACTTTACTTTGTTATGCAAATGATTTCTGCATTCCCGTTTTTTTTTACTTACGCACGCAACGGAAGCGGAAGTTAACATCAACAGCAGCGTAGGCGGCGACGCCGTCAAGGGCAACCACGCATTCGCACGGCTCATTTCTGAGTGCCACGTCGTATTGCCTTCAATGTGGCAAGTTGCTTAATTTCAATGCAAAGACGTCGGCGCCTCTGCCAGCGTCGACGACTTGCCGTCGTAAATATCATTAACGTGATTTTAAAGTTGCCTCATAAAATCCGCGAAATGTTGGCAGGTGAAATCTTGCTTCTTTTTACCGCCGACATTTGCCACATGCCCTGCAGTGTTTTATTGCTGCGCTGATTTTATGCGTTCCCTTCGTGTGTTGGCGCTTGCATTTGCAGGCATTTACCCCACTCCCATGGCCGAATTTTTTTTACGACGCGGCTAGATTATGTCGTATTAATGGCGCGCTTTTAAATCAATTTAACTGCAAGGGCATGTGCCCTTAAGGCCGCCGGTTGTTCACGGGGGGTGCGGGGTGTTTTACTTAGCGGCACATTCTTGCGTTTGCTTTTATGCGCCATAATAATACTAGAATGTTGGCCAGATTTACATGATTTTGAGCCTCATCAATCAACTGAGCTGAACAGGTAGCTCATTTTTATAATCCCAAATTAAGTGGTTAATAAAAATGCGCATGAACATGTTTATTTTAAAGTGTACTTAAAGGCACAAAGGCCAAGTTATAGACGTTGCTAGTTGAGTACTACTCTCAACTTATAAGAGCGAAATATTTTCTTTACACTGACATTCTCATATTTGAAATATGTAATGAAGGTGATATACAAGAAAATATTTTATTTCTTTATTTCTACAACTTTTCCATATCGCTCCCCTACTCTTTGCTTTAATTGTCTTTCGATTGATTATTTTCTACATTTCTTTTTCTTTTGTTCTTTCTTCTTTTCGTTCTAATTCTTATTTACAAGTATGCTCTACAAGTCTAGACTACGTCATCTACTTACTGTCTTTCATCCTTAATTTTCTTCGTTCTTTCTTATAATCTTTAATTCGTTTTCAAAACATTGCGTTTTCTTGCCTTCTCTTTATCTTAATTTCATTAAAATTTTTTTCTCAATTCTTCTTTGTTTCTTTTCTGTTCCTTGCATTCCTTACTTGTTTGAATTCCTAATTTTTTCCTTCTCTTAATTTTTCAATGTCATACTTTCTTTGTACCTCTCTCGTCTGAGAAATTTCCCTCTATTCCATTTTTTTAAATTTTGCTTTTTATTCATCAATACAGATAGTTTTAAGCTTTTGAAACACGATATTTAAGGAATTCTTATTTAATGCCACGTATTTAAAACTCTGCTATCAATGAAGATTTATCATTTGCATGGACGAACAGACGGAAAAGACTCCGATTGAAAAGCAACAAGAAATATGCACTTAATTCAATTAAATGCAAGTGCAAAATCAAATCAGATTTCCCTACAAATCAAATCCATGCAAAAAGGATTTGCCTCCAGTCAACTTGAGTAACTCCGCTTGAGAGAGTGTACAAATGCACGGCTGTGTCCTAGCACTTTAAAGCATGTTCCATAAGTGGAAAGCGGCTATACTTCAGCACGGCTCATTTCTCACGCCACGCTCCGAAGCAATATCGAATATAAGCCATGGAAGCACTTTTCCGACGTGGCACTACATAAAAAGCGGTTTAATGCAATTTAAAGCGGAAAGGGGGAAACAAAAATGTAAGAAGACGCTGGGGCAGGCAATCTTGAAAATTTGCTTTTGCATTTATCTTTTGGCAGCAGTGAGTGCATTGCGATGCGAGCTTGAGTGAGTGACTGGAAAGTGGCGCTCAGTGCTGATATTCGATATTAAAATGCAGCCCAAGTGTAATACTGTCACATGCAGCGGCACACACACACATAGGACAGAAAATGGCGCTACAGTCTGCTGGAATGCCGCACTTCGCCACGCCGCATTTGAACGCTCGGAAAGTTGCACTTCGCGTGCCGCACGAGCATAAAATAATAAATGCCAAACAGTGGCAAGGCCGGCAGAAATGTAGCAGCATACCATTGCTAGAAAAATAGACTATGGAAGAATGCGTGGAAAAGCAAGAAATCTTGAAGAAAATGCAAGCAATAAGAGAACTGTAGGCGCTGCGGGCGGTAGGCAGGTCTCATGGCTCATAGCTCAAACTCATCCGCCGAAAGTATCAGAATAAAAGATTTTTCTATGTGCAGTGAGCGTAAGTAAGTTTTTTTTTGAATTTTTTTTAAACGAGAAGGAAAGCATCGAAAGCCGCTCAGTCAGTATGAGACTTCAACCCGCTAAAACAACCTCACGCCCATAGCTCCCAGGACTATTGTTAAGTAATACGTCGGAAGGTCGTGTGAGCATAGCGGCTCAAGCGCCTGTTTTCTAAAAGTAGTCCCCAGTCCCATCAATTCGGATTGCCCCTCTTATCACTGCTGGACGTCTGATGGAAGGCGAAACGGACGAGGTCTCGCCCCACCTGCATCACTTCGACCAATTGTGGGGCACCTATTCGCTGAGTGTGTGTGAGTGAGCGAGTGCGTGTATAAAATGGTGCGTCAATAAATCTGGGGTTAAGTGTGTGTGTGTACGGTTTTGTTTGTGTAATCAAACACTAATGGGCAGAGCAGAGCTGCCAAGGTGTCACACTCAACCGATTTTTATAACTTCTTATCATGCTAAAAATTATGAATGCCAGCCGACACAATGAAATAATAATAAAATGTTCACAAAAGTGTAATAAAACGCAGTGGCACAAAGCAAATCCGCAGCTCCTGTCCAACCGCTGTGCAACTCTGCGCTGATAATAGCTACTCCTTTCACTGGCTGCCGTCTGCGCTGGCTCGCGGCTGCTGGCTGTGTGAGTAATTAATTTAATGTCAACGTGCAACAATGGCCAAAGCTTTGATTTACTATGTGCCACCGCTGCAGTCATTAAATCTCACGCACACGACGACACCATAACCAATACATATAAAAGCTGTGCAGCTTTTGTTTGGTTACGTAGCGAAAGCCGCACTGAAAAGCGGAATTTATGAGCCATCTCTGCTATCGCTGATTCACACGAACTATTATTATTAGGCAAGCGTGCTGGCAAGCAACAAAGTGGCAGGGCACTGACATGCAAGAGGGGAGGAGGAGCACCACAGGCAATAGCAGCGATGGCTGAGTGTGCCTCTGGGAGGTGCTGTGCAAGCGGAAGCAACCGAAAATGGTCGCGCTGTGGTTATTACTTATTTGCAGTCAATAAAACGCATGCCAGAGCACAAGCACACACACACTCACATTCATATACGCACACGCATATCACGCAAATGCCAAGCACAAGGCATATACACCCTATGGAGGAGTTTTAGAGCAGAGCTACGGTGGTTTTGCGACATTCCAAAAAAACTGAAAACATTTCTTGCAGCTTGGTGAGATTAAAAGCTAAGCTTTTTTGATTTATTTCATTGATTTGATATTTGCAGCTGTCCCACTTTGTACCTATTCGAATAACAGTTCGCTTTTCTCTTGTAGCTTTTAATTGGCCGATGCCTCTATGAATAAATCTGCTTATCTTGTGTTAAAGCGATTGCTTCGTCTGTTATACCTCCTTTTCGTCAACTATTTCTTTTCATTTTTCAGATAAGCCATGCCTGTATATCTGTGGTTGCTCCCTATATATGTAAAGGTGAAAGTATAATATGTTCTTGGAAAAGAGCAAAGTAGAGTAGTTTTGTATTTTCATTATCCATTATTGTTTTTTTGGCTCCTGATTATTGCTCAACATTTTCTTCATGAAATGTGCTTAACTTTGTATCGATGTAATAATCTTTATCTTCTCTTTATGTCATTAACGATCACTCTTCATTTGATCTCCATTTCTCTTGATTTTGTTCTCCTGCTTTACACACAGTGATCTTCTCCATCCGTCTTTTCATTAACTTATTTATCATACCTTCTTTCATTAAATTATTTATTATACTTTCTCTAATATCTAATATAGCCAAAGAAAATATTTTATCAACTGTGCATACTTTCATCTACTTTACTAAGCAATCTTCCCTTTGCTTTGAGTTTTAAATCAACGAATTTCACATTAAATATTTCAACTAAGCTCATTGAAATTGAAAATCTACGCTGCTAATATTTTAGTACGCTTTGCGGCTTGTTACATTGTGTGTGTTTATATGCTGGTATGCGAAAGTGTGCATGTATGTGGGCATTCGCGCTTACGTTTATATACATATACATATGTATGTATGTTCATGTTTGTGCGAATAAAGTCATTGTTGCTGCCAGCCAGCATAGATTTTGTAACATACACGTTCATACAAGGAGACTTACATTTACACACACACACACACGCATCAACAAGAAACTGCCGTTATATGTGGCACAAAGTTCCTGTAACGTATCAACGTGAAAGCAACGTATAAAAAGGATATTGATGTTATGTTTACGCAGGCAGACGGAAACAGAGCAAAGAAGGAAGAAAGAGTATGTGTAATATTGGAATGTATGTCTATGTATATATTTTGTATATGTATGTGTTTGATATATAATAATGCTGAAAGAGGATATCAAAGTGCGATTTATTTTTATTGCTTTCGGATGTCAATGTGCGGAAAATTTGTGAAATTAGGAAATACAATACAATCTCAGCTGTTTGTTGGTTTGTTGGTTTATGTGTCTGTTTGGCTGGCTAGCTGGCTGTGTGCATGCGGTGCGGTCAGTTGCGTTTTTCTCGACATATGTGTGAGTGTGTGTGCGTGTGCATGGATATGTTTTTGGCTGGTTTAAGTATTGTTGAGCTCGTGCCAGCGCAGAAACATGTGCTCCAATAATTTGATTATTATGTTGGTGTATATGTGTGTGTGTGTGTGTTGGAGCATTCATGCATGTGTTTGTGTATATTTAATGACACACTCTTTTGTTATTGTTTTTGTTATGGGTACAGCGAAATGCACGTTATACTTTTGTTGCCGTATTCCGCTTGTTGCTTTGTTGTTGTTGTTGTTGCTTCTCTACGCAACTATAAATATCGCTAATTGCTGACAAATATAATGCAGAATATGTTCTGTCTGCGCATAAATATAAATAATCATAATTAGTGCCGTTATAATTAAGTATATACGCCGCCGTCCCGTGTACGTGTATGTGTATGTGTACGTAAACAAAATATGCTTCCGAAATTCGCCGCACGCAGCGTTGAAGCCATTTTCAATTATCTACCCATTCATTCTGAATTTATTATCGCACATTTGTTCGTTTCTGTTATTTTGGCTAACAGTTTTTTGCTAAGGAAAACAACAAAATCAGTTTCCTATTACAGATTTTTTTAAATGTAAAACCGGTATAGTCGTTCTCGCTAACAAATTTTATGAAATTTCGCTCTATAAAATGTAGAGAAATTTTTAAATCGCATAAATTAATTTTCTATATTAGATTTGGTATCTAAAAATATAAAAATTTTTAACTTTAAAATTTTTTCTTATAAGGTCGATAGTTTACTATGGACACAGCAATTTGAAACTATGATGATATCGTTGATAGTCTAGTCTCTACAGTGTTATCTGTGCATGTGGATTATTCCATTTCTAAAAAGCCTAAGTTTAAGTAACGAACTGCTTTTATGAGATCCACTATTGTGGACCTCCATTTAAATATTACGGAACATACATTTTTTCCGCTGTTATGGAGCCCTGGGGATTCACATAGACGAGTTTGGGAGTCAGTCGTCTAGTGCGTTAGACAGAATCGCTTAATTACTTTAGACGGTTGGTAAAAAAACACTTGCAGATAACACTTCACCAACAAAATTTTCTATTTGCTAAAGCAGCTTGCAAATACTAAAGATTGAAAACATATTACTCTTCCATTGAGAAATGTGATTTATGTAGAAATCATTGAATTTAATTTTCACAGCTTATCCACTTCTATTGTAACGATTGTCATGTCTGCAACTCAATGCAAACATAACCAACTCTTCCTTCCAAAAATATTTGGAAACAAGAAGCCAAGGTAAATAACAACAATGACAGCAGCAATATCAGCAGCAGCAAACTTTTGAATTTTGGAACAAGCCCATAAATCGTGTAGCGAGAATGACATCTCGCAAACAAACTCAGCCGAACCGAACCGAAGCAAATTCAACTCAACTGAACTGAAACAAAACCCAACGAAAACGGTAACAAACTAAACCGTACCGAACTGCTGAGCTGAACAGCTGAACTGCCTGAAGGAAGTTTCCAGCACGCGAGCGTACCTCACCGGAAGTGCACCGAACTACAGCTGCCGTATTGTCTTTGCTGTCCAGGCGGGCGGCGGAAAATTTATGGCAACGCCAAAAAAGCCTCATAGCCGAGCAAGCGAACGCCAAAGCTAGGTAACACACACACACATGCAGCGCACACAATGAGCTTTCTTTGTCGACGCTGTGCAGTTGTCCGAAATTGCAGCACTTTAATGCACACTTTTTGCCAGGCGGTCGCACTGCAAAGCGCTTAACACAAAGGAACCCGCCGCCATTTTGAACCGCTTCCACGCGCTCCCCTTCCGTTATCGCCCAAAAAAAGTTACCAGCAATCGCTTTTGCTGTTCGAAATACGCGCGGTACAGCAATATTGCAACGACAACCGCATTCATGCTCTCACACACACACGCACGCACACATAGAAAAAGCAGGATATATGAGGCAGCGCTGGGAAACGTGCACATATGCAGACGGACGCATTGGCGTTTCATTGTTTTGGAGTTGGGTGGAACAGGCGAAGGGGCAGCATAGGAAAAAGGCACAGGTGAAGTTGCACGGCATTTTGGCGCACTTCCCCGGGCCATTTTTTTCATTGTTTGCAATTTTGGGAGCAACGGACAACGGACAGAGCAAAGGGGCAGGCGGTTAAGCGGAAGTGAAGTGCGCTAAATTACAGTGAGCTCCAGTTGCTTTTTTATTGTTAGTGCGGTGGCTACTGTGCAGTCGCTTAAGTGAAGTGCCAATAAAAGCAATTCGATACCTTTGTTTGAGCACTGCTGCGGACACCTTGACCGGATGTGTAATAAAGTCGATGACAAGTTGGGCATGCAAGAGAGCGGGCGCCCACATTTGTGAAGTGCTAAAGAGAGGATTAAGGGATTTGTGCGCGAAATGAAATTAAAGGCACTTGCAAAAAGCGTTAATGACAACTGTTGCGGTGTGTGCGTGCATGAATGCGGAGAGTCCTTTGTGGTTTGAGCGTGTAAGTACACTTGGATGACAGCATACAAAATATCGGAGCAAATAATAAATTTTTCGAGATCTTGTCTTTACTATTTCATCGATCTATAACTGCGTTACCATACTAATCAGATTTAGTCAGATTCAGACAGGTTTTACAGAATTAAGTCAAAAATTACAGGAAAGCGTTCTTTTACTCGAAAACTTTGTAAATGAAACAAAGAGAAAGAGAGAGAGCGGACAGAGTAGCTGAGCGTCTTTCTAATTAAGAAGCTACAGTATCATGTCAGAAAAATAACATGAAAAGTATAAAACTATAAAACTATAAGCTGTTCTGTATAGAAATCGAACATATAAACATGTTTTCCTTATTCACACAAGTTTATTTTTATGAAAATTTAATATAAACATGCTGAGCAGGTTAGAGATACAAATTTGTAAACACAAACTACGCTTGCAGCGAGCAAGCTGGTGTTGGAGTTGCTGCTGCCAACAAACAACATATTTCGCGGAATTCCTACAACTGGCGACTTCAGCTTCTTGGTAACAGCGGCCCTTGGAACAAATCTGGCTTGACGAGTAGGAGCTACGCCTGAAGTAGTATCTACGCAAAGTACTTGACTGCAGTTCGTTAGTGTAAGTTGCGCTTGTTGTTGCTGCCATTACTGTGCATATTCACATACATATTGTTGTTGTTTGTATGCTTTAAGTTGTTGCTGTAATTGTGCTTACGAAAAACCCACTGAAGCTCAAATTAACTTAATTATGAGAAAAATATGGGAAAAGTTTACGCTTGAATGTTGAAAGAGTTTGCACTTGCACTCTGCGGCGGCAACAATAAAGCGTTGTTGCGTTAATATTCGCACAAAAGCAACAAAATGAATAATATAAAGGAAGAGGTTCTGCTGTCGTTTATTTTCACTGCCAAGCTTCGGGTAGGAGTGAGAAGGAGAGAGAGAAAGAGTAGATTTGAAAGGCTGAAATTGTTTACTGAAAAAGCCAGAGGAAGTTCCTCTCTAGATACACTTACTAAGAACATATGAACACAAATATAGTACTGCTGTTAAGCTAACTTATGCAGATAGGCTAACAAACAGACAGACGGACAGACGGACAGACAGACGAAGGGAAGACGAACGAGAGGCATCGAGACGAGCAAACGATCTAAATAACAGTGAAGAAGGCAGATACAGAAGGCAGATATAGAAGGCAACAGATATGACATACAAAAAGTGTGTTTAAAGCAAATACTATCTGAAAGCAAAATTAAAAGGAAAGACAAAATTTTATGTTGGAAATAAATTATAACTTTATTTTCGCTGTGTGATTATTTGCATTTGCTTGTGTTTTACTTGTAGTGTCCGACCGAACCCGAAATTTTGGCCGAAACCGAGACCGAGACCGAGCGTTCGGCCTTTTTTTAATGTTCGGCCGAGACCGAGACCGAGACCGAACCTTTCGATTACATATGCAAAAAAAAGAAGAAGAATTTTAATTTAAAAAAATTTATACATTTTTAGGAAAAAATACATCATATACATAAAAGGCAAGCGTGCCCCATATCTACTGTAATTGCTCGAAATATTTTTATTTCAAACTTTTCAAACTTTAAAAAATAAAGTGACAATTATCAAGAAAACGGAAAATGAGTTTTGGAAAAATGGCTCCAAAAAGAAAGAGCCCAGCCAGGGCCAGAGGAGGTCTCGGCTGCGCAGAGAAAATACCAGCGAAGCCGAGCTGTGGAACGCGTTGTTGTTAGTTTCGCAACGTTTTGTTTTTTTCGCAACCGCCTTTGCCTCTATTGGAAATTTTACAAAACTGTTTAAAAATCCATTTCATTTCCACATTTTCCTTGCCCGTCTGGTCGTTGCTACGTAATGCAGATGAAATGACGTAACGAAAAATGCGAAAATCCCAAAATTATAACGGCAAAATTTTTGCATACAAAAATGGGCAAAAAACGCGTGCAAAAAACTACGTAAGGCGGGGGATTACGTCTTCGCCGAAATGTGTCGCAAATTGCCGGGATGCGTTTCGCTGCATTCCTTAACCCTTAACCCTACTACGTAGAGCAGAAAAATCCTGAAATTTTCCGGATTGCGGCGAAAATTGCGATTTTTCCTTTTTCGTTACGTTAGAAAAACCGCGCGATTTCAATTGAATTTTCTTGCTGCACTGTATTGAATTTCATTTGTTGCGCACGAAAATATGCTAGGGAAATAATAAAATTCGCGCGGTTTTTCTGTTTTGTTCGAAGTGTACCACAATTTTCGCAAGGCAACAGAACCCAGCAAGCATTTGTGTTCGGTATCATATTGTTAGCAACTGGTTTTCAAGTGTCTTTTTGAAAGCTTTCTTCCATGAAACCTTTTAAGGAAAAGGGGTTCTTTTTGAAAAGCTTTTTTATTTAATTAGAAACATGAGTGATGTAATAAGTGTTATGTAGTTTTATCTTTAGAGGAATGGCACCCTAAAAATTTAAGTCTTACTTTAATGAAATATTTTATAGACTTCAATCCTTTTTAAAAATTTAAAAAGAACAAAAGTGTAAATTTAAGGCATTTCCATGAAATATTCAATTAAAAGCAGTGCTTTAATTCAATATCACCACCTCGAAGATTTCTACTCATTTTCCAGCGCTAATGGAAAACTTTTTTCCACAACAGCGCCGCACAACTTTTGTGGTTAATTATTGTTAACATTATTTTCAAAGCATTTGCTTCTGCTTCAATCTCTGGCATTGTCTCTAGTGGCTGCCTCTGCCGCTTCCATGCCGCGTTGCCTACATATATCATTAGTTTTAGTAAATTTTGCGTGTGTTTTTAAGTTATTTTTTGCTAGCTTATATCATTTGAAATAAAGCAGTTAGTGGGCATACGAAGTTAGATGCTTCCTTTCTATGAATGTTATGGCAGTGGATCTGGCAGCCAAACTTTTACAGTCCTTGCGTTTTCCTTAGAGGCAGCTTATTCCACGCTGTCTTCATTCAGCACTCAAGAAAAGTTCGTGAGCAAATGTATGATTGATTGTATAGATTTTCCAATAAATTAAGTAAACATTAATAAAATACGTTTCAGTGAAGTTCAAAGCTTTAAAATAGTTGCCACAGCTGATTTAGAAAGAAGAAAACGATTTTATTGTGATCTCGCTCTGGAGAAAAATAGTGCATGTATACGAGCATCATAATATTGTTACGTAATTCCGCTGAAGTACTCCGCTACTTCGGTTCGGATCACTGGATTGTGTAATCGTCAAGAATAATGCACAAAAAGCTCAATGCTTGTAACGGTTTTATTGATTCCAATAACAGATTGACTATTCCAATCCTTTTGTTACAAAGATTTGCACTATTTTGCAGTTGCAGTTGAATTGTCCTCGGTTGTGATTGCGATGCTTCACGTTCACTCGTTCGGAATCGATGTTGCACGTTCACTTGATACTCGGTAACTGACTCGATGTTGCACGTTCAATTATTACTCAAAGACTGACTCTCGACACTGCCGGCGGCCGCTTTTTATACCTGTTACTGTTTCTCGCCAGCTACTGTCGAACATTCTACAACTTCTCGCTCGCCCTGTTTCTGGATTGTACGAGAAAATTCCAATACACAATATTTGTCAGAACTTCAAAACACTTTCGAATCAGAGGTGCTGATATTTGCTAAAGCTTTTGTTTTGCGTATGCTTGTTCAACTGTAACCGTGCACAGGGTGTCCTTTTCCTTAGCTGCCGTAGTATAACCCCCATATTCGTCACACTGCCCTCCTCTTAAACTTGTTCGTCCCGAACAAGGATAGCTTCTTTAGCCTTATTGGGTGCCAGTCTCTCCAAATGGACTACTTTAAGTTTAACTCTCTTCTTGCCATTCAACGGTATTCGATATACGACGTCATTTGATCGCTTGATCACGCAGTCTGGCTCCTCCCAATGCGTTTGTAACTTCGGACACAGCCCCTTCTTGCGCTGTGGGTTGTAAAGCATCACTAGTTGTCCTTCTTCGAAGCCTTCGGAATTTGCCCTCAAATCGTATCTGGCCTTCATCTTGTCACTCATCAACCGCATGCGTTTCCGCATATATTGGTGCATCGCATCCAATTCCTTCCGCTTATTGCTCGCCAAGTCCTCATTGTTATCGTAGGTGGGCTCGCGTGTTTTGGGTTCTTTAGCGGTGACGCATTTGTCACATGTCTTAATCCATTCCGCAACAGATTGCTTACATCCTACCCAGTAGAACCATTTATTTATCTTCTCCACCGTCTTGGTGATTCCCAGATGACCGTCACCCGAACCATTGTGACATGCTGACACAATGTCCGTTACTCGCACTTTAGGAACGACAATTAAGTTTCTATGTGCTGTTCCGTCCTCGCTTTCCCATCTTCGATGCAAGCACCCGTCGCGTAGTTGTAAGCTCTGCCACTGTGCCCAGTATGCTTTAGTGATGGCGCTTTCACACGCTATTTCTTTGAATCTTGGCCGTACACCTCTTTCTTTGCAGTCCACTATTTTCGTCAGATCTGAATCATTTCTTTGCTCGGTTTTTATTCGCTCTGCTGTCCATTGTTCTTCCGGCAAGACACTAAGCAACCGAATATCGATTCGTCCTTCTTCTTCCTCTGCTCTGGAGCAATGCCTGCATTCTGTATTGCAGGGACGTCTGGATAGCGCATCGGCGTTGCCATGTAGTCTTACTTCAGGATACTCTATTTCGAAATCGTACCTCTGCAATCGTTCGAACCATCGAGCAATTTGGCCTTCGGAGTTCTTGAGTTGTAATAGCCACCTGAGTGCCGCATGATCCGTTCTTAACAGGAACGGCTGCCCGAAGAGATATTTGTGAAAATGTGTAACACTGTTCACCACGGCCAGCAGCGCTCTTTTAGTGACGCAGTATTTTCTCTCCGGTTTTGCTAAAGAAGTGCCATAGTAGCCAATTACTTTTTCCTCGCCTTTAATGACTTGTGAAAGGACTCCTCCGATTCCAGTAGCACTTGCATCCGTGCGCAGTATGAATTTTTCACCAGGAACCGGATATGCTAGTACAGGTACTGCGTAAATTCGTTCCTCCAGATTGCTGGATGCCTCTTCCTGCTTGTTCGCCAGCTTCTTGTTTGATTCTATCACGACTCCCTTGTCGCCGTTGCTGCTCTGCTCTTTTCTTTCGCCATACCTCCGTTCTGGTATACGCCATCTGGAACGTTTCCGACGCAGGTGGCACTCCCTCGCCATGTGTCCTGTTTTGTCGCAATATAAGCATTTTCCTGTAAATTTCTTCATCGTCCGATCCGCTGGCGAGTGTTCTGTTTTGATTGCTTGACACAGAACATCGTCATCGGCTTTCATCCTGCGAAATTTGGGCGCAGAATATTGCATAGTGCTGGTCCATGCTGCCTCGTAGGTAAGTGCACTGGTAACCGTCTCGGTAAATGTCGGTTTGCTCATCATTATTGCGCTGCGTCGAATTTCTGGATCGCGAATTCCTTCGATGAATGCTTGTGTCTTCATCTTTTCTAAGTGCTCACTGCCCAGGTCAGAGTGGGCTAAATGCGCCAGCCGCTCAATGTCCGCTGCGTAGACCTGCAAGCTCTCCCCGCTCCTTTGCCTGCGATTCTTCAGCTCGATGTAGTACAGCTGCTTCATGTGCTCGCTACCGTACTTCCTTCCTACCGCACTTATTATGGCCTCATAGCTGCATCTTAGTATTGGTGGAATCGTCTGTAACACCTCGGCTGCTGCTCCTTTCAATGCCACTATCAGAGCCGCTGCCTTTTCTGCGTCGCCCCACCGATTCTGGGCGGCCGTCGTTTCAAACTGCAGTTGGAAGATGTTAAACGCCGTTGTCCCATCGTAGGTAGGTGCTTTGAGTTTCGTACCACTGAATTCTCTTATTTGCGGCAGTGGGCTTTGCAATTGCAGCTCTTGCAGTTGCTCTTGCAATTGTTCTTGCAGTTGCTCTTGCAGCTGCTTTTCCAGATCTGCTTGTATTTTTGCCACTTTTTCATCTAGTGTACAGTCTCTGCCTGATCTTCATCACTCTCTCGTCTAGCGCGTTGAATTTTCCCTGGAGCTCGTCCACCTTTCCAGTCAAAGTCTCAGAAATCTCTCGTAGTTGTGTAGAATTTTCTTGGAGTTCTTTCTTTATGATCACAGAGTTTTCTTCCATCTTTTTCTCGACTCGTGTAGAATTTTCTTGTAGTTTCTGCCCCATACTCTGTTCAACTCTTGTAGAATTCTCGGCCATCATGCCTTGCATTGCAGCGAGCAACTGGCTCATGTCCATACTCACTGGAGCGATGTCTTTCTCTGACATCTCAGCCACTTTTGAGTCGCACTCAAACTCATGCTCTGCCAGATTAAAGCCTCTCGCCTCCAATGGCTCTCGTAGTCGACGCTGCAATTCGGTCTTTGAGCCTGTTGTCTGCAACCCTAGCTGGGCCAGCTCATTCTTAAGTTGCTCCACTTTCAACTGGTCGAACTTCACCATTATTCTGGATTAGCACAATCCCACTTCTGACACCAATTGTTACGTAATTCCGCTGAAGTACTCCGCTACTTCGGTTCGGATCACTGGATTGTGTAATCGTCAAGAATAATGCACAAAAAGCTCAATGCTTGTAACGGTTTTATTGATTCCAATAACAGATTGACTATTCCAATCCTTTTGTTACAAAGATTTGCACTATTTTGCAGTTGCAGTTGAATTGTCCTCGGTTGTGATTGCGATGCTTCACGTTCACTCGTTCGGAATCGATGTTGCACGTTCACTTGATACTCGGTAACTGACTCGATGTTGCACGTTCAATTATTACTCAAAGACTGACTCTCGACACTGCCGGCGGCCGCTTTTTATACCTGTTACTGTTTCTCGCCAGCTACTGTCGAACATTCTACAACTTCTCGCTCGCCCTGTTTCTGGATTGTACGAGAAAATTCCAATACACAATATTTGTCAGAACTTCAAAACACTTTCGAATCAGAGGTGCTGATATTTGCTAAAGCTTTTGTTTTGCGTATGCTTGTTCAACTGTAACCGTGCACAGGGTGTCCTTTTCCTTAGCTGCCGTAGTATAACCCCCATATTCGTCACAATATGCTAATTGATTAATTTATGAGATGTTTACGGAAAGAAATGCATGATCCGAAATCATGAAACGATTGAAAAAATTTCGTAATAATTTCAAAATGACAGCTTAGCACATTGAAACCTTAGAAAGTTGTTAGATTTTTATTAAGTAAGATTTTGGTATATCAGTTTTCATATTATATGCCAAAATTTGCAAAAGAAAACTATTTCCCAGCACGCACACACATACAAGCACATTTAGCATAATTATTATGCAACGAAACTTGCTTCAGCAGTGTTAAGCCGAAGGATAAAGAACTTGTTCAGAAACGCAATTGGCAATAAAATATAACAAAAGTTTCTGCTTTGCTCTTCACTTGCTATTGAAGTATTTTACATACACATACACATGCACACACACACACACACACACACACACACACACACACACACACACACACACACACACACACACACACACACACACACACACACACACACACACACACACACACATGCACACAAGCACATGTATACAAAACATTCATTAATAAAGTACGTGCTCGGCATGTGTTTTAGTGATTTGAATAAATTGTTTCGACTATTGAATTGCATACATTTAGCTATTGTATGGCAGCAGCGCGTGCGCCAAAGAACATTTATATTGGCCCAGGCCTTTTGTGGCCTTAATGAAGATTGTATGCCAAGCGCCTGCTGAACCGAGAATTAGTTGCGAATTCGATGAAGTCTTGAGTAATTTACTGATTGAAGAGGAAGGGCTTAAGAGTGCAATTAGAGTGTTGCGTTGCATATTCTCGTCAGAGGATGCCTAAAGAGTAATCGAATATATTGTCATTCTCCTCCAAAAAAAAATCATTTTCCCCACAACGCTCTGAACGCTCCTTACCATATTTTTTCTTATCTCCCAGAAATCAGCCGAAGTAGCATGCTTCATAATGTGAGCCAAATGTACTACAACCTTTCGAATTCCGCGACTTAAAGCAATTCTTCCATAAAAACTTTTTGATTGGCAGCTTCAAACCAATTTTCAAGATGTTGCTCTGCCAGTTTTGAATTTTTATCCAGCAACGCTTAAACTCATCCTAGCCACATTTCAACGCATTACCACTTTTTCACAAACCAGCCTCGTTGGAATGCCACTGTTATATTCGTTCACCGTTGTTGATTAAAAATAAGCATTTTCAATTTGAGTAGTGGCTTTAATATTTCAATGTTGGACTTTGAAATGTGCTGTTTCAACAAAATTGCTTTTTGACCCATGAAAATAAAAATGAATGCACGTTTCGGGCTTTTTCTCTCATACGCTGAATTTGTTCGCAAATTTATTTGTTCACTTTTCATGTGACATTTTGAGCTGTTTCCGTGGTTGTTGTAATATTTCTCTTTAATTGCAAGTGTATATACCCAATATACAACGCACCGAACCACAGTGGCGTATCCAGAAAAAGAATTATTGGACGAGACCGATTTTAGAAAATAGACAAAACAGTTTTTATGATATCAAAATATATTATCTGTTTTGTTAACTTAAATGAATTATACCTCGTTTTTTAAGGCGGATTTATCAATGATCGAATAAGCTTCACATAGCCATTTGCGAGATTATTTTAAATGAGAATTTACAGGAAGCTATATGAAGCTGGCGCTGTGCTGACGCTGTGCTGACTCAGTGGACAAGTGTTTGGTCGCTGATGCGGAAGACCTGGGTTCAAGACCGGCCTCAAACCATCTAAGAAAAAAAATTATTTGTTTTTCAAATTGCTTCTTTGCTTCTTTGATTCTCCAAGAATATTCTTTGCCACGAAAAGTTTCTGAATCCGTTTTTTTCGCAATGCATCCCCCTGCATTTTTACCCCGCATTCGACAAGTTAATGTACGAGCTGTAGCTAAAATCCGCCCGGTCCGACAAATTATTTCCGGAATGCGCTACTATCCCTCCTCTGCCGCTTCACGCTTACTACTGAAATTTACGTGCGGCGTCCCATTTTTATACAGTTGCTGTTGCACATTGATTACTTTAATATGCGTTGGTGCACATGCAACAGCAGCATTTTTCATTTTTTCTTAAATTTATTATTAGCCACAAACATTTTTTCTCATTTTTTAATTTTCTATTATTTTTTGCTATGCTTTGGCATTCGCAAGCAAACCTACTTCACTTTTATGCCAAAAAGATACGGCTGCAACAATTCCACTGGGGGCACACACACACTCATGCAATATAGCATGCAAATACACACATGCAAATATATCATACAGACACGTAGTTAGCAAATGAACTTTAGCAGGGGGCAAACACTGGCTCAATTCGAAAAGTTGCTCGAAGTGATAGGTCCCACCAACAACAAACAAGCGTTTCCGTATTTATCTTCAGTATGTAAAGTTCTTCCCTATCACTTTTCTTGCCATTAAACTTTATTAATGCCTTGTCGCTTGACCTGCCCCCTTTACGGCATGCTTGCTCCGCCCGCTGTGCCAAAGCATTCTGAGCGACCGTTCGAGTGGCTGCCACAGCTCGATTTGGGATTCCAATTGTAGTTTGTTACTTTTGTGACTATTATTTTTGTTGTTATTGTTGCAACTCTGGTGCTTGTTGCCATTTGTGTTGCTCTGTAATGCTCTCATGCTTGCTGGCAACATTTGCTACTCTAATCGCAGCACATGCCTCACTACGCGCGCACAACTACACAACTACAACTATCACTACACACATGCAGACAAACACATACACATAGGACTGAAATTCTAAAATTCTATTAACCGGAAATGCCAGCATTGGCACCAACAAAGCCGCACCGCAACATCAGCACTTTTTTCAGTTTGCTATCTTAGCAGCAATAACAACAACAGCAACAATATAGGTAACAACTAGCCTCTCTGTACAACGCGTCCGGCCATGTAAGCTACACTTTGGCTTGCCGGGGGTGGGAAGGGATTTTCTGCATTTTGCATGCCAAGTCAGCGCCAAAAACAACACATTTTCATTACTGCCGCTGTCACTGCCGGCAACGTTTGTTGCTTGTTGTTGCTGTTGCTGGTGATGCTGGCTGCGAGTGTTGCCAATTCGGGTGTTAATCCAAAATCCCAGCAGTAATTGCGTTCGTCTACGGCTGCCGGCGCGTGGCCAAGAACGCGTGGGTGAGGTTGCAAGTGCTGCTGCTGCTGTGTATGTGTAGATGTTGTGTGGCACGGCTGGTGTTGCTACTGCCGTTGGAGTGGCTGGTGACGCTGATGCTGTTGGTGGCAGTGGTGTCGTTTCCACCGCCGCCTGCTTCCGGCTTGCTATTGTTGCAGTTTCAATATTGATAGTTGGCACACATGCGAGCGTGTTCCAATTTGCCAGTTTGCATGTCTATGGCATAAATGTTTGTACATGTGTGTGTGTATGGCATAGGAAGCTGTGCTTGCATGCCAGTAGGAACGTTTTTTAATAGCAAAATCTAGTCAAAGAATTTGAATGAAAAGCTACAGAAATACTCTTGTACTACATGGAGGGAAAATAGTATTTAATGGAAGAGCAGAAAATATACAATTGCTAATAGTAATATACTTATGTATATAGTATATACAGACGAAAAATTTCAAATCGGTTGAAAAATAATGTACGGCAACACTCAAAGCCTTAATATTATGTTATGAATTTGGTTTTATGTTATAGTCTAAAGTCGTTTGTATGCTATTGCACTGAGAATTGTCGTATTAAAAATGGTCGTGGCTCAATTATTGTAGCATAATAGTTTACTTTTTTTCCTTATATAAATAATAATAATAATAGAATGCCTCAGTGAAGGTAATACACAGCTGTGCAGTCCTTGCATTACCCTTAAATTAAACAATTGCCACTTTTCTTTCTGGGCTGCTCACGCTCTGTGTAGGCGGATGTGCATGCATACTTTATATAAGAGCCATCCTAGCAGCGCAAGCCTGCGAGTTTTCAGTTATTCCAAGGTCAGTTCATTTAAAATATATTTGTGGAAGGCCACAATTTGTTGAAATTTTGCGTTGAGTTTATCTCTTTTTTGCACATTACGTAAGTACCACACTTAATTAAAAGTGCACTCAAAATAGTCATCCAAAATAATAATAATGGAAATGTAAAATAAGAAACCAAGCTGCAGTTGATTAAAATGTTTTCAATTTTGAAGCAGCTTAAAGAAATACGCATTTATGAGGCTCTAAATGTAGGGAGATATGTCACAATATGCCGCCGTTACCAGAAGACTAGATCGCTACTCCAAACACAATCTATATCTATGTAAGCCTAAAGTGTAAAATAAATCAACTTGAATTATGACACAAACGAATAAAAGAAAGGAATAGGAATATGAAATGCTATAGTACGAAATTTGATGAATCTATTTATTAATTAATTTATTGAAAATTATTTCCAAAAACTCCACACCTAAAATTTGTTCTAAACTTTCCTCTATAAATAAAGCATTCTTCACTTCAAGATACAAATTGCACAGAAATCGATACCTGCCAAAACTGGCACTCACACATATGCCCGTGTTACACTTACGTTTCACTTTAAATTATCTGTGTGTACGAATGTGTACTCAATGTAATGAAAAAGCAAACGACACATTTAATTAAAATAAAATATTATGCTTAAATTTAATTTGTAGAAGCATACAGACACAGCACTAACACTGACAGATGCACACATTGCTTGGAGAAATGAGAAACTGTGAGAGAATGCGAAGAGGGCAGAGCAACAGACACAAGACAGCATTTATATGATATACTCTCAAAGTATGCGTGTAATGAAATTTTCAAGAATTAATATCATTCCGGAAATGAATTAGAGTGCTATATAGCTTGATATGTATATCTGTGTATTTGTTGACTGGCTGTTGTATATGCGCCTATTGCGTAGACAAAATTATTTGAAAGCATTTGCCTTAATTTGCATCAAGTGCAAAATTTAATTATGACAAAGCGATTTTTTGTACAGAGCGCACACACACACAGCCAAGAATGTGCTCCATTTGCGTGTCTGGCAAGCGTTCAATTATCAGTGAAGTGGCAGGGATGAAGACGTGGGCTATGCACTGCATAAAAGCCTGATAATTATGGCGTAGACAACCAAACTTGCCAGAAATATTAATTTGTGAGCCAGCCAACACTCAAAGAATAATTAAGTTCTATTTCGATCAATTGAAAAAATGGAAAATTGCGTGCTTTTTATAGATATTCTTTAGAGCTGCTCAAAAATAGAATGATTAATAGTTACATTTGCAAACGTTCTATGCCGCTATTTTATTTTAGTATATCATTATTTTACACCCAATTTTTGATATATTAATGCACTAACTACATGTCATTATATGCGCTTGTGTATGTGCATATATGTGCAATGATAAAATTTTTCGAAGAAGTTGGTTTTTGATATTCAAAATCGAAAAAGATTTGTATACCTTTTTCAAACTTATGGTTTTTGCAGTAGCGATGGAAAAAATGTACTAATAATTCTTCTTGAACTTGCAATTCAAAGTCTGCGAAATATACTGATGCTCGACATTTCAACAAGACAGCTCAGCAGGCGGAAACGGAAGTATGGCCACGGATTGACGCTCCAGCTGAAAGAACGCAGCAGCGCCAGTCTTCAACGTCTCCTACACAAGCAGAAGCAGAAGTAAGCTTCTCTAAATTATAATAATAAAGAAATAAGTTGGTCGGCACCCAACGAGCCTTGTAAGTGTTTTTGAGGCAAATTTTGTTTTGCTATTCAATTTACAACATCTCAGCGTAACTCGCCATCTACTTCCGCTGGCATATAATAACAAGAAACAGCAGCCAAAAAGAGCACAACAAAAACAACAAGACAGCAGCAGCAGCGAATTTTTGATATTTTTCCAAATATGCAATTAAATTTGTTGCTCTAATCTGCAGCAGCACTCCATCCACTGCCAGAGCCACAGCTCAAGAAGACTGCTTCTTCTTCTTCTTTGTTATTATACATTTTTTGTAGCATAGTTAGAGGCGCGCACGCCAAGTGCTTCAGCATTATACGCATTTTGTGTTTCCATATGTATGCCACTCGGCCAATTCTGCTATGCATATTACTTAAGTCTGCCCAACGCTCTCTTCCAACGCTCCTTCCGCTGCACACAAGCACAAGGAAATTCATACACTTTTCAGAGATAGCATAAAAAAGAAGAAGCGACAAACACAATTTTTGGCTTGAATCCAAGCAGTTTTGAGCGCAATGATTTTTAATTATCTCTTGTTGTGCGTGTGCCTGTGTGTGTATATATGTATGTGTTTGTCTATGCAAGTGGCAGTGTAAATTTAGGTGCGAGTGTGAGTGAATGCTGGCGTCTATTTGCCAAAAGACGGAAGCATCGTCTTGACAAAAGTAAACGCGCTGGAAATTTAGCGGAAGCAGTCGCGCTCCGGAAGGGGCGGCTCTGCTTTTTGCAGGCGAATGCATTGGAAATGGAAAATGGGCGCTCGGTAATTTACTGCACAACTGTGGATGTGACTGCCACTTCGACTGCAGAATTTCTCATTCGTGTCTTGCCTTCTCCGCCGCTGGGATGCTTTCTTAATAGCGAGCGCATTGTCGCCTTTGGTATTATTTTTGCGCTATGAATGAATAATTTTATAATCTTATTATATATCTTAATGTGGCCGCCGGCAGACATTGTCAAGGCATCGTGCTGTGGGTGTGGGATGCGCGGGTGGCGCCCACAAACTGAGGCGCCATTAGCTGATATTCTAATTATTTATTAAGCATGATACGTCTGCAATGCCTTAATATTTCAAAATGTATGCGGGAAATCATTAAACCATAACAAAGCAAGTGTGTGTGAGTTCAGACCCTATAAGATATAATTGTACACTACACCAGTCCCCTTATGTCCCCTTCTAAAAGACAATAAATTACTGTTTTGTCAACTTTGCTCATAAATTCAATTCATTGCCCGAAAAATACTAGAATATTTAAATTAAAAGGAAAATTTTATGAATCATATTTATATTTTTATATCAATGTGATTTGATTGCGCTACATATCTGTTTGGACCATGCTACTCGCAGACTCGCGGGTCATTGGAGAACTAAAATTCAAATAAAATTTTATTTTATTTTATTCATATAAAGATTCCCACGAAATATTTGGATTAATAATTAAATGAAGATCATGAAAATTGAATAAGTTGCTATAAAAAAGAAGCTGGCGATACTGGCATAGTTAACTTTTATGCTAAATAACGTGTAACTAGTAGGACCCTTTTATGCCTAACTTTAAATTTGAGGCATCCATATGCTTCAATTGAAGTTATTTAATTATGGAATTGAAATTGTGCAAATTTCTGCGTTTCTGTCTTGCCTATATATACTTACATAGTGGCAATTACTAGCTTCTTCCAATAATTGGCAGTTTTATCGAATTTCTAGTAATTTACGCAACATAAAACAATTGACAATATCATCATGCATTGCAGATTAAATGAAATAGAATCGATTGTATTATATTGCACAAATGAAGTGAAGTGAAGCGAAGCAAAATATGCAAAGTGGCATTAGCCTGTGGCAAGGCACTCAAGCAGTGACAAGAGCAGTGTACAATCACAACAACACGAACAACAACAACAGTCAGTAATACTACTACAAGGTACGGGTATTCAAATGTTTGCCTGCAAGCCTGCGCACACACACACACACGAAGTTTCCCCACCAATACAAAAACTCGTGATTAGAGAAGAAAAGGTTATTTGCGTAAAAGCAACTCGAAACATTATCTACATTAGTGAGGCATACAATCAAAGGAATACAACGATAATAACAACAGCAACAACAAGAACAACAGCAAGAGGAGCATTATGAACAGCAGGAACAGGAGTAAAAGGACTGAGCAGAAACACGCAAACATTTCCTACAGATCAATGAAAGAGTGAGTGTAAAAGTGAATGGGTGTATGAGTGTGAGGGTCGCTATACCTTGCGAACTGAGTTCTGTGTGTGTGTGAATACGTGGGGGCTGTCAATGATGAAGCAACGGCATTCGAAATGGAAGCGCCAGCAAGGAATACCAGCAACTTGGATTCTGCGGTGAAGCGCTGGAAAGCTCTGCCTGCTGTCATTGAGGCAGTTGTGCGAAAAGATGAATAGCTGGCAGGGTTTGGAGTTGTTGGTTAACCAGCAACAGCATCAGCATCAGCAAGAACAATCGCCAAACCAGCAATAGCACTAGCAAAGGCAACCAAGCCAGCAGTCACCTCAACAACAACAAAAAATTCTTAAGCAACAGCCACAAAAAGGAGTAGTCAGATGAAGGGTTGCCACAAAGGCGCGCTCGCCCTGAGTGTCATTAACAGGCAGCGTTGCCAGAATAGTTCTCATGGCACGCACTTATAAATAGCAACGGGAGCAGGCGCAGCGTCAATGAAGTAGTTTTGCAGATGGAGACAATCGAAATTACAATGAAAGCGAGTAGTCCATACAATAAGGCTGAGTGGGTTGGCAATTAGTGGGACTGTGGAGCATGATTTAAGGCGCTACGCCATCAATTTAAAGCTTCTGACAAATGTCAAAACTTAAAGTATTTAAAATGTTAATTTCGGAATGAAATGAACTGCAATATTCAGTCTATTAGGCAGAGAGCTACAAGCTAGCAGCTCGAGAGTGTAAGTAGTAGCAAGGTGAATCAGAATATGAGTTTAGAAGGTATTGAAAAGTTAAAGCTGACCTGTCTCCAATTTCGTTTACTGTTTATAAAAGCTAAAAAGTCAATTTGCAAAAATTCTACCTGAAAATTTCTTTGAAAAGGTTCCATATATTGAACTGCAAGAAAATATGCATGTCGAAGTCATATACATATATCTTCATATATAATCATATATCATACTCCGAATGTACCAATTTATTAAATTCGCAATTTTATAATTGAGAATTCTCTCCAACGAATTATAAAAATTTGAAATTTGCCTTGCAGTCTACAGTTTTTAGCCAAACCAATTCTTTTGGCTTGCTTCGAAGGAATAACTGCGCCAGTAAACTGGTCCTTAAATATTAATAACATACTCGTATGTGCCGGCATGCAAGCTTTTGACAAAATTTCACAACTCATATAAAATAGCATAGCCAAATTTGTACAAACCACAAACATTTATGCAAATCGAATGCATTTCTTGAACTGGAATAAATTTGAGAAGAAGTAAAATTGAATTGAAATTACTTTTGCATAGCAAATGAACGGTCAAGAAAGCTCGTATGTACGGCAGGGAAATGCGAAACAAATTTGCAAAGACAAACACATAAATGTGTGCACATACTAGTATATGTGTGTGTGTGTGTGTAAGAGGGAGTACCTACTTTTGCAAATTTAAATCTTCATCAAGGCAAAACAAATTTTCACTAAAATCAAGGCAATTGCTCACTCATGCAATTGCCTTGTGAGAATTCTTGAAAATAAAAGCGGTTAATTAATTTCGTAAAAAATTAATTGCTTGTAAAAAATTATTTTGTCTTGCAGAAATCTTAGGAAAATGCAATTTTGATAAGCCATTTGCTTTGAGATGCCACAACAGCAATATATGGCCATGATTTTAAAAGTGTTCTCATATACGAGTATCATTTTAATAAAAACCTCAGCTTTTGAAATGACTTCTACATTACTTTAGAAAGATATTCGTAGCATGCCGCTAGATGGCGACACATGCTCGTTAGAGCACATGCAGAAAAAACACTTGAAAACTGCAATAAAAGATAATAAGCAACAACAACGCATTTCGTCAAGTCAATTCAAATCTCGGGTACCTTTCCGAAAAATTTTTGTTTTAAGTAATTAAAAAGTTTTGCAGCGGAAATTCAAGCTATTTTGGAATAATATAATAATATCGTATGCTGTAAACAATGGCAGGCGCTGTTGATAATGTCATTGTTGTTGTTGTTGTTATTATTGTTGATACCTGGTGCCTGGTGATGTTGATGATGCTGTTGTCATGCTGATGGTTCGAATGTCCCTATGAATGTCAACATAATGTACAAATATGTGTTAGACACACATCAACAACCACATTACCAACAACAACAATAACAGCAATTACAAGCACGTTACAAAAACAAAAACAACAACATCAACTACCACGGCAACTGTATTTACATACATAAATGCAACAACACGACACCACCACAAATGTTATGGCATATGCCTTCAATAGCTTTTGCATATGAATTGTAGTAAATTTGCAAAGTATGCGAATGCAAATAAAGCACACACACATACACTCAGTCACGCCTACACTGCCGTCACATGCTTATATACACTCATACCTATGCATAAATATATACATAATTGTAGTGAAATTTTTGGTAAATGACGAAGACAGCTTCCGGCCAGCACTAACACATGCGCATGCCAAAACACACACTAACATGCTTCAACACATACACACAAACAATGTGAATACAATTTGTTGCAGCATTGCGCATGCAATACACAAGTAAATTATGGGATTTTTAAGCGTAACTTTTTTAATAAATTTCTTAATTTGGCAAACTTTGGCCATTTACAAGACTCATCTCCCTTCCACTCGCCACTGTCCCCTTAAGGAAAGAAAAACAGACAACGAAACTCTATTAACCACAGAACCGTGCGGCTGAATAAAAAATGGCAGCGACGGCTTGAGTGAGCGCGTGTGTGTGTGTGTGTATGCGCGTTCACATGCTGTGCTTATTTGCCGACAAGCTTTCTTTTTATAAGCTTTATTTTATTAATAAATACAAACTGGTAAAGTTTTTCCCTGTTGGGAAATGCGAACGTTGGCTGTCAAAAAAGGGCCACTCCAGCAAGCGGAGGGGTTCATCACAAATTGTGGCGTTCCAAGCAATTTGCTGCGGAGCAAGCAGAAATGGTGGAGCGCGGCGGCAGAGCAGAGCAGAGACACACACACGCATAGATACAAAAGTGAGCGGCGGCAAGCAAACAAATTAGCAGCAAAAGTTTCGACAGCTGCAGCAGCAGTAATTGTGCCAGCGACGAGCAACCGCGAAAACGGAAGCGGAAGCAGTTGGGGAACATAAGGAAGCAGCAACGGAAGCGGCGGCCATATTCAATTTCACGAAGCTTTTAATTTTAATTATAAGCAATTAAACTCAATGACGATAAAATGCACACTCTTCATCACACACTAACACATATACGCACACACAGTCAGGCAGAGACGCACACACATACGTGCATGTCTAGCGCAAAATAGCAACGCATTCGGCACAAAGCTTCCGTTGCTGTGCCGGCAGCAGCAATGCCTTCAGGCATTCTAACGGCAATGGCAACAACAACCAAAGCAACAAATACCAAAACAGCAACACCGAAACAACAACACTGCACACACGCAGCACCTCTTCCTTGCCTTTTAGCGGCAAACTCGAAAGAAATTGAGTTGCAAGCAAAATGCTCTGAAGAAAAATTAAAAGGCATTTCATTGAAAGTGTGAGTGCGCACACACTCACATACACATAAAGCAGCACTTGCGCATGTGTTTCCGTGCAGCTGCTTGTGCTTTCACTGCTGTCGGAGCAGCGCATAAATTCACAGCAGCGCTGCAGAGAAATTGTGCCTTATAAAAAAAAATACGCTCATAAAATTAAACATGTTTTCGCTTGATCTTAATGTGACATAATTAAAACGGGCATAAACTGCAATGAAGTGTTATTATGTTAATTTTAAATATTTTAAGAAAATGTTTAACAAGTGTTAAGCTAAGTTGATCGAGCTGATAAGAGAATTCGACTGCTTTTGGTAATAAGATGGATATTGAAGCGGCATTATAAAGGACTTAGTTGGACTATTAGTTGATTTATGTGTGTAAATCAATGGTTTTTGTTGAAAAGTTTTTTGTTAAATTTATGATGGAAAATTCAAAAAGTGAAATATGAATCCATCTTTTTAGCTAGCCATAAAACTGATAGCTCAGTTATGGACCAATATTTCCAGAGCCTATCACGAATGCATTAAAAACCAGATTTGCTGAAGTTGAAATGAATTCGACAGCCAATCCTCTAGCCAATAATTTCATTAATACGCTGCTATTAATACAATTCTCTGAAGTGCCAGCAAATTTCCCCTCCCCCGCTCCCCTCTTACGCTATGCTATTTTCAATCCCACATGTCGCAGCTTGCATGCAAATGAAAGCATTTACAAAAAAAGTGACTCAATTTTCAATGAAACACATGTTACCGTAGAAACACACTCTCAATACACGCACACACACATTCAAACACACTACATACAAATATGCAAGAATATTGACATTCGCTAGCAATTGATAGCACATGAAGCCAAATGAAACACTTCATTTGAGCACGGGTAAAACCGAAGCAGACGTGAAAGGTAGTAAACAGGAAATTCCATATCAAAAGGATATATGTACCACGCTTTCGCTTATGAATGAATGTGTGGGAGTAGCATATCAAAGAGCGTCATTTCTAAGCATACAAACAGTCTTCGCATAAAAGATAGCAGTAGGTATAGTTGAGTTGAAATGCTTGCCACAAAAATTTTATTAAATAGAAAACGCATATTTTTATTAAGTTTTGAATTTTTTGAAGGAACGCAGGAAAAATTAAAAGTAAAAAAATGTAGTTGGAAAGATATATTTATATTCTCTCTAATAAGAAATGCTGGTATTTTTTGCACACAGCTGTAGCTGCTTGACAATTGCGCGTGTATTTGTGTGCATGGCTGAGCATGTGTTAAGAATTTAAAAGCAATTTAAAGTTCACACAGGCGACACGCACAAGAACAAAAACAAAAACAACAAGGGGCATGAGAAAAATAAAACAATAAAAAGCACACACCTACAGCTGGAAAAGCAACTGAGCAGCGTATCGACGCAAAATGTCGACAATTGACAGTTTGGACGTACATTGCTTTAATATGCGTTCACGCACACACGCTGACATGCACACGCACAAGCACTAACATAAACGGCAGACAAAACACACGCGCGCCAAACTCTGCTAAACAGATTCACATACACTCACACACACATATGTACATGGAAGCACGCACTGAAAATTGCCATGGCATAAATGAAATCGAAACTGCTCTAGCTGTCAATAATGGCGCTTCGGCTGCCATTTTGTGCGCCATTTTCAGAAAGATTCACCAAAGCGAAAAAGCAGCAGCCAACAACAACACCGATACACTCAGTCACAGAACGTTAGACATTGCGAAGACATTGACTGGTACACTCACACACACACACACACACACACACACACACACATGCGCACTTATATCGCTGGATTTGATCTTATGCGTTAAAAGACATGAAAATCAACGCGCATTAAAAATCGCACGACCTGTGATTTCGGTGGCGTGGTAATGTGGCTGCCTGAAAAGCTTAACCCATTAAAGAGTTTCTGTTTGTACTCACGTTTAACAGTGCCTGCTCTACTTGATATTTTCTTCAGAGACACGGCCTAAGAAGAGCTTGCAGAGTGACTTTCACTCGAGCACTCCAAGAGAGGTTCTCAAGAGAGGTTAGAAAAAAAGTTAAATAAAAAGAATTGTATGTGCAACCGAGCAGTTATAAATACAGTTCTTATTCTGATTCAATTTCGCTCCAAATTTGGCTGCTTTAGATCGATTAAGGTTAGTCTTCAAAGTAATTCGTAGCACCGATATTTTATGCTCACTTATGTCGCTTGAACTTTAAATTAAGACAGCAACTGGATTAGAGATGTACTACCTTCACAAAGTACTCTTTTTTCTTGGCACCTCTTTGTGGGGTCTTATAATACCCAAGAGACTGCATGTACTTAAAAAAGTTGACAGTGCAGCTGACATTGGCGGCGCTATTTAGACGTGCCACTGACGTAAATTCGATTAAGCAATATGGAACGCGTCGCTTGTTCGCAGCTGAAAGTAAGCACTAGAACAACAGCAACAACAACAACAACAGCAGTTGACAGCTCATAGTAGAACGGGGTGTGGCATAATACTGACAAGTTCAACAGCAACAACAGAAGCAAAATCGGCAGCAATAACAAAGCGTTTGTTTAAATTTGACTTGCATTGCAGGAAGGCAGGCAGACTGCCAGAGCGATAACAATGTTTATTATGATGTGCTGCAAGTACACTCAAAAGCACTTCAATACACAACAACTCGCACTTAGCGGCCCTCCACCCCTAGGCCACCCCCGCAATGTTAAGGGTTCACCATTGTATTGCCTTTGCATAGACAAGTTAATTATCTAGAACGCTGCTATCTGCAGATAAAAGTGGAATTTTAATGCGTTCTCGAAATTTGCGGCCACTTGCTGGAATTTCAATAAAACGACCCCCTCCCCCCAAATCGCCCCTCACATAGTTATAAAAATATTGTTGCATGAAGCGTGCCATCGAGGCAGCCAATTTGCAATTAATCAATTATTTAAACATTAAAGCGTGCTTATTAGCGATAATGCGAAGCAAAATCAGATTACCACTACAGCAACAACAATCATAAGCTTTGAAGAACAAGCAAAAAAATAATCGTTAGATTTTGATGTTGGCTGCTTTCATGAGCAGCGCTCCTGCGGCAGACGTGTTCGATTACGACATTAGCCATATGCCAGCTGGCAGCTGCCACAGCAGCAGCATAGTAGAGCAGCGGAAAAATCAAATTTGTCTGATGTTATAAATGAATTTAATATATTTTACGTGAGACAAATAACAAGCGTAGACAATGACACTGAAGATGCCAGCACATCAAGTGTGCGCTGGAACGACTCAATTTTTTGTCAGCGCGGTGGACAGAGGGCGGAATTTGAAAACTGCTGATTATCTAATGAAATGTGAACTTTTTTCAGTTTAATGGGAAACAAATTTGTTATTCTATGCCAACAATAAGAACTCATAATTTAAGTAAGAAAGAAAATTTTAAAGTAACTTTGGTATTACGCATACGCAGTGTAGTACCAAGAATTTGTCTAAGATAAATGGCTCTGTCTTATAAATTACACTTTTCACTGTAGGTAAACTTCAACTGCATTTTATATATTGTGGATTTGCATTCGTTCTGTAAGTAATAAATTCGAATAATTTCAGACATATTCTATTTCATTAAAAATTAGTCGAATAATATTTGAGGGATTCATTTATAATTTAAACTTAGTCAACAAATTAAAATGAATTCAATTTCATTTTAGATTAAAATATAAGAAATATGCTTACAAAATTCATGAACAACTTTTACAAAACTTTGATACGAATATTAAATTGATTTGAATTCTTCGCTTGAACGAAATTCCGAAATAAATGTTTGACAAAATTTACATACAAATATTAAAATAATATGAATTCTACCCTTGCACAAATTCGATTTAATAAATTAAAGCATGAATTCAAGTGAGAAAAAAGCTTACAATTAAGGGAAATACTCTGGGTATGTTGCATTTATCAACTCTTTTCAAGCATATAGAAAGTACATATATTAGTTGACGGTAAGTGGCAAGTGCCTGCCTGTTGCTTCAACAAATTTACAACACTTCCAAGTATCTTTGATCAACATTTATAAATGTTAAACAAACATGCCATTCATTCACTAATTATTAATTGGTAGTGCAAAGAATAATTGATATTTGACGACAGTGGCATAATTACCAGACTACAGTCTCAACTGAAACAAGTCAGCTTACATTACGCACTCTCGTAGCTTGCCAGCAATTGCTACTCACCTGCGATACAAGCTCAGCTACCAAACTGACAGAGCTGACAAAATAATTTACAGCCAATTAACCTGCTGAGCACAATGTCTGCCTAAGAACAGCGCATAAATTTTGTACATAAGCACGTCTGCCAGGAGCTGGCCCAGATGCCCAAATGCAGGCAACGTTTTAATTAAGGCGAACAACATATGCCGGAGTGGGAGTGGCAAAAACAGCAAGCCAGGCACATTTCGACATAAATTACAATTTACGATATTCAAGGTGCAATTATGGACAGCAACGGCAATAGCAAATAATGCACTAAATCTGCTTAATTATAAAAGACTAACTGGCCCTCGTTTCCTCTGTTGCTGGTTTCCTCTTTTCATCTTTCTTCCCTGCTGCTGCTCAGCTGGAGGCATTAAGCGTAAGTACGTGCCTGCGTGGGCGTTGATAACGTGAGCGGCAGTAATTGAAATTCCACAAGAAGTCAATTAAAATTGAACAGACAGTAATAGCAATATGTATTATAAGACAAAGTGGGGGATGGGGGAGGAATAGGAATTACAGAAAAAGGCGACAGCAACAACATTACTTGCACTAATCCAAAATGATTACTGATTGTGCGCTTACACGCGCAGCGCTATAAATGCCATTCTTAGCACACACACACAAGCATATAAATACACATACACACACACATGCATAAACAACTACGCAAAAACACACACAGAATGTTTGTTAAATATTACGCAACTGCTTAAGCATTGCAGACTGCTGCTATTTGCCAGCACGTGCATATGTGTTTGTGCGAATGTTTGTGCATGTATGCATGTATGTGTTGTATGTGCTTGTGTTTGTTTGTATGTGTGCGTAAGTGAGTGCTAGCAACACTTTTCGGAATTCAATAAAAATTCTAATGAGATTCTGATGATAATCTTATGGCTGAAAATCAACAACAACAACAACGACAACAATAGCTAAAGCAATAACAGCAACACTCAAAACAAAAGCATAATGCCACAGTGTACAATGGCAGCCGCCAGCAACAGCAGCCAGCAACAGCCGCCAGCAACAGCAGCAGTTAACATTGTTTTGTGAGCTGTAAAAAAAGAAAACGACTCCTGCCATTTTTATTGTATTTCCTTTTTTCTCCTTTTTTGTGAGCCCAACATTGCAAGCAGGTAGTAGCTGCAGCAATAAAAAAAATCAACAAGCAGACTGTAGCAACAATAACAAAAGGCAGCATAAATAATAACAACAACAACAAAAGAGTAGCACAGCAAGTTATATGCTTCGTTAACCTGATATGCCATTGATATTTTTCAATATTTAAGTGCATGTGTGTGAGTGAGATAGCTGTTGCTGTTGCTACTGTTGCTGACTGTTGTTGTTGCCATGTTTGTTGTGCTGCTTGACGTTAAGCTAGTTTAACGTATTTACCACTTGGTTTACTGCCTCGGTCAGGCAACGCGCTGGCTGGCATCTTGTGTGAAATTGAATTCTGTCTCGTTGACATTTGATTGACATAAGCACAGCAGCAGCAGCAACAACAACAACAAGAATATGTTGCTAAATTGATTTGATGTTGCAGCTTACTTTTTACAAATCAAGAAATACATTTCATAAGAAGGTACGTGTGTGTGTGTTCGTTTTAAATCTGCCAAATGAGACTTTATTCAATCACGGCTTAAGAGGCGTATGAGTGACTTGGATTTGCTGGCTAAAATGCTTGTTAAAAAGAGTCGAGGTTTTTATAATTGTATGCACTAATACATATAATACGTACACACATGTCTTCGGCTTATTGCTGTGTAGTTGCCAACTTCTTGGCAACTTGTCGTAGCAGCAGCAGCGCAAATTCAATTTGGCCTGTCACTGTGTGCGAACTTGAGCAATTAAAGTTCTGTTTTTTTGTTGTGCTGCAAAAGTAATTTGTCAAAATCAAATGGAACAACAACAAAAAATGCGATTTACTTGCTGTGAGTGATTTGAGCGATATACAGTGACTGCATGATACGCTGCAAATGTGATGGGTGCCAATAAGCAGGGGGTGTGGCATGGAATGACGTCGCTAGTTATTAGCTTCGAATATTAGAAAGTAATGTAAGACTTTCCAACTAACTTGCGTAAAAAATTAAATTGCATGAGAAAAACTTAAATGGTAAAGAAACCAAAAAATGTATTAATCTTGTCCGATGTTTCGAAATTTTCGTTTCATTTTTCAGTGTTTATTGTAATTTCAAGCCTTGAAGTAGAGCAAATTCTTCAAATTTTTAAGAGTGAAGTTGTTAAAATTTTAGCCAAAGTAGCATTTTGCATTCATTCTTCGCAAATAAAGTCGATGTTTTATATTCGCAATTGCTAAATTAATAAAAAGCTCTTAATAATAGGAAAGATTAACTTAGTAGTAACTTAAGAATCGACTCACAGTTATGCGACAACTAAGCTATATCCTCTTCCATATGCGCCAGTGACAATAAGTGTCGATTATTGCTGCCAATTAAAAATTTGTTGTCGACTTTGAACTTCCTTATTACTATATGCCTATAGAAAGGGCAATATTATTGAAGGCATATCTTACAGAAAACAGGAGCTAATCAATAGCACGCATTGTGTGTAGCGTGCAGTTAGATGAAAAAGTTTAATTGACACATTTGCTACCGCCAGGACGTCGAGATGAGAGTGACTTAAACACTTTGGCAGTGCAAAACAACAAAAAATTAATTACTATTTACATTGAGATGCTGACAAATGGCTACATATGTACATATGTATATATTGTATATCTGTAGGTGGACGCGGACAATATTTGTTGTCAAACAAATGCGCACAGCGGGAACGTTGTCAACAACAGCAGCAGCAACAACAACGGCTTTTATTGAATGGCATGCTACCTAGAGGACAAAAACAAACAAACACACTCACACACGCATACACTGAGTAAACAGAAATAGTTAAGTTAAATGAAAAAGTTTTCAATTCAAATAAAAACTCCAATAAAAGTTGCGTATAATCCAAATTAGTTGAAATTAGAGAAAATACAAGCAGTTTATATACGAAATTGTTCAAAATGAGTACGTAATCGTTTTAATTTCTAATTAAATTTTGGTTTGAGAATAATATTTATTTAATACGAAATCATTTAAAACTACGCATTTTATAGCTCAGTGTAGACAAACACAAAACCGGAACATACAAAACGCACAGATACGCATACGCACTGCCACGCGGCGGAGTCAGTCGAAAATTGTTGCCAACATATGAGCTGTGTTGTTGTTGTTGTTGTTGTTGCTGTTGCTGTCGCATGCCGCGTTGTTAGCCAAAGACTAAACGAACGAACGAACGAGTGGTTGAGTGAGGTAGTGGGTGAGTGAGTGGGTGAGTGAGAGAGTGACAGCAATGATTTTTCTTTTGGTGCGTTTCATCAGCTGCCATGGCCACACAAACACACGCACAAAGAAAAAGCGCGTGAATCGAGCAGCACACTTCCTGTTCTAATATATCAAACATCAACGGCAGTGACAGTGGCAACAGCAGCAACAACAACAGCAGTAGCAGCAGATATGGCGGATAAGTAAGCTGCTTTCATCATTTCAATTTTCACATTATACCCATCAGCTTTTTGTTGACGCGCTTGTTGTTTTTGTTGTTGTTGTTGCTGTTACTGCTTTGCTGGCGAGTGAAAACAAATAGGCGTGTGTGTATACATATGTGTGTTTTTGTGCGTGTCATGTGAACTCAAATTACCGGAAAGAATTTGCCGCGTACGTTGGTACTTTCACACAGCCGCTGGCAGGCTTGTGTTGGTGCTGTTGTTGCTGCTGCTGCTATATTTGTGTGGGTGTGAGCATGAGTGTTGATGTGGGTGTTGCTATGCGGTGGCATTGATTAAATATTTTATGTTCAGGCTATTGAGCGCACACAAGAAGACACCCACACAGACACATACATACACAAATACGCACACACATTATGCTTCGGCCTTGGGGAACACTTTGCGTGAGTGTATGTGTGCGCATTTTATGAAATTCATATGTAAATTCTAATTGATATGATCATCAGCTAAAGAGCAAAAGAGAAAAGAGGAGCAGCTAAGTAAATGAAATTTTGCCATTTTTAGCATTATTTACTACATCACTTCCGCTGCTCAGCTCCGCTCCGCTCTCTTCAACTTGCCAGCATGCCCATTTCCATTGGGCATACTTGCCGCTAACTTTCTGCAGTCGATTGTTGTTGTTGTTGTAGCATTTTGCTCGTTCTACGCTCATATCCCGTTTTGTGTTTGAAATGTTGACTGCTGCTGTTGTTGCTACTGCTGTTGTTGTTGCTTTGGTTGCAAGCAGGCATGTCCGGACTCTTGTTGCCAATCTGGAAATTTGCATTTCGTGCAACATGCCGCAACTCATTTTGCCGCCAAAAGCAACAACATCAAACTGGCATTTAAATGCAAGATTATTTATGCACACACAGACAGACATACCAACACACTCACAGCACACTCACAGCACACTCGCTCGCCTCGCTCTCCGCTTAGACAGCTCCCAAACTCGCATATGCTGTCTTCTGTCACACGCACACTCTCGCAATTTATGTTAAACAATGCATTCAATCAAGGCATCTGCATAAATTCATCATGCGCCTTCGTCATCGTCCTTGTCATCCTTTTCATACGCTTTGTTGTGTTCGTCATTCGGCAGATGTGCATTTGTCTGCTGCCACCACTCATAGTACAAATTAATAGCGCTCAAAAATGCCGCCTTCATTTTAAAATATGCCATTTTCAATTTGATATTTTTCCAAGGAAATTTCGTTTGATTTTTCAAGTAAATTTTAGCTGCTTTTAGAATATATTTTAAAAATTTCACTCCGCCAGCTGTTTTCTTATCTTACAAAAATATGGCTTTTTAGCTTATTTTTCCTTGAGTTGATTAAAATATACAACGCTCATTTCTCTGCTATATATTAAGAGCTGAAAAACATGCTTGACAAAACGCACCAAGATAAAATTTAGGTAAAGATAATTTTGAGGAAAATCGTGTATAGTTAGTTCAATTTTTCCAGTCACAATCTGTTGAAATTTCTGATTGCAGCATTTCTGTATACAATTGTTGGTTGGTAAAATTTGTATAAATTTTTTCACGTACATATATGTAAAGTTTTTGTGGCAAAAAGTTTGAAAATATGAAAATAACATTCCGTATATATTCCGTGTATCAGCGTGTCTAGATAGATTTTACAGATCTTCGAGCTCCTTCGAAAACGGTAGTCTTCGCTTTTGACAATTATACTGTATCCCTGGTGCAGCAGCTTTCCATAGAGCACATCAAACGGGTTCCTATATGAATGTATTGTATTCTTTAAATCAAACTGTACGAATTATTATGAAACCTTCAATTTTTATTGTTGTTATATTTATTTCAGAATTGGTAGAGTTTAGGCAACAGAGACCTTAAAACCTATGGCATTTTAAATCGCATTTCTGCCGGTCCTCTAACTTATTAAATAGGGGCTATTTTACCAGCCAAAGAGCTTCCATCTCTTGTTATCATCAAAAATATTACACATACTTCAAGCAGATGTTCTTAATGCCATAAACAAGCTTTTACTCAGCACTAATTGCACCTCTTCAACAGAACATTAAACATATTAAAACATTTAAACTTTAATTTATGAATATGCTCACGAAAAGCACAAACTTTTTGAAACTATTAAACTTTTATAAGCGTTGTTGGTTTTTGGGGCTACTCAAACTTGTGCACCCTTTTGCCTAGCACTCGTCCTCTTCTCAAAGTAGTCCTAATTCTCGCTCTATTACAAAATGATCCACAGCCCACATCGTCGCATCGCAATGTGAAGGGCAACGCTTATAAACTGCATGTTTATCATGCACACAACATGTTCAAGTGTTAAAAAGGTCCTTTTTCCCTTTGTTGTTGTGTTGTTGCTGGGGAAATGAAATGCCGCAATTTACATAAAATAGACGCAAACGGAAGGAAGGAACGAAATGCAAGCAGAAAAAATGAGCAAAAAGGAAACTTTTTACCAAAAACCACACGCACACACACACACACACACATACTCGCATGTAGGCACACACAAAACTAATTTCCCAAAGGAAAGGCACGCGGCAGCAGCAGCAGACAGGCAGCAGCAGCAACAGCCTCAATGCCAGCAACAACAATAATAAACAATTTTTGCAAGTGTGTATAGCACAAGCAGCACACACTGATTGCGTATAAAGTGCTTGAGTAGCGCAGGAAGGAAATGTGTTTTTGTGTGATTCTCTGTGCGTATGTGTGCGTGCGCTTGTGTTAGTTTGCTTTGGTAACACGTTGAGTAATTGCCTTCTTGAAACGCATAAAAGCAAATACACTAAGCATACGCATGACTGCGAATGTATTGGTATATTCGAACGTGCGCACATTGTATACATGCGTACGAGTTTATGCACATGCATTTGTATGTGTGTGTCAATTATTTTGTTGTCAACGCTCGCAAACGCGCCACAATGAATAAATTCGTCCCAATTCGTCACTTTGGCATTTTTTCAGGCTGCTCACATACGAATTGTGGCCTGCTTATTTGTATATGTACATATGTATATGCGTGCAAGTGTGTGCGTGTGCTGTTGCTGAAAGGTCGTTCCATCTTTTCTTACTTTTATGCCGAAATAACGTTTTTCACTTAAGTGACACTGAAGGTCGGCTTTCCGCTTTTGTCGTCGTGCTTGTTAAGCATAATTGTTGCATTACTTTTCACAGTCTGATTTTCTGCGCCCACACCTTCCACTTCTCTACCCCGCTACCGCTGCCTATCACATTTTCTGTTGCTTGACACTTTTGGCTTCTTTTTTCACTTTGTTGCGTATACGCTCTTCTTTTTATGAGTTTTGCCTTAAGTGGCTTCTTAAGATGCCCAAAGTGAATTGGCTCGTCGCTGTGACTTTGTTGGCGCATGTGATGAGGGGGCTCCGACGTGGGCGGAGCTGCTCTGTTGTGACGCTGTGCCTATGCAGTGGGCAATAATTTTAATGAAATACATACACTTGAAGCTCATAAACACCTTGAGCCTGATGCTTTAGGCAAGCGCCTGTCAACGCCACAAAACACTTTCACAAATGCATACACACTTACCCCCACACCCACCTACGCTTATACATACATGCATATGGACACTCACAGAAATTAATGAGTTATGCTAAGCAGAAAGTTAATTGTTATACCTAATTATTTAGTATAAAATTAACTTATTTATTAATTAGGAAGTTATCTTTCCGCTGCGCTGGCTGACTTAGAATAGGCTACGCATACACTCCGATGGGTGCTTAGCGATGCCAGGTGGCGATCCCTTTAAGAGTCCGAGCAAAAGTGATATTTTCGAATACGAGAGTTTCCATGAAAGAGATTCTCTCTCTCTTTATAATAAGGTTAAACTTCTAATACTTCTACCGAGAAATTTTTATGAGTGTATAACTTTGGCTTTTACAGAGTGAGTGGGGGAGTGCGTATAGCTGTCTCAAGCGCACAACGTCTCCAGACGCTTATAAGGCAAATTATTATTTATTTGCCTGAGGTTTTGACAAATTTCACTTGCAGCATTTTTTCTTTTCTTTGGGATTATTTGCAACAGCAGCAATGACAGCAAAATAAGAAGCCAAGGGCAGAGTCAAGTGCTTATTTTTAAACCGCCAGCAATATGAGGTGAAACTTGTTAAAAGTTTTTCTATTAATGTTTTATTAGCTTAACGAAAAAGAGCAGGAGAGAAATATTTCATACATATTTTGTTCTTTTCTAGAAATTGAGAAAAGCATTTTATATAGCAAAAATAGCACAGCAGCATAAGCATAAACAATAACAACAAATAGTCCAAGTCAACAAGCCACTCTCAGACGCCAGCCTTAAAGAGCACAGTTCACAGAAATAAATAGCCCAAAGAGCAAACAAAATTCCACTAAAAATTTTAAATATTATTTTTGCATGCAAAAAAATTCAATCACTTCACCCACACACACACATACATACATATATAGAGTGGAGAGCACTACAGCCACACCAGCAAGTCAAGAGCCAACAGTGCGTGCTTTTGGCCGCTTGAGGAGTTGCTACTCACTGCTGTTGTACGTAAGTATTTATGGCATGGCATTTGTTTGCATCATTACATTCCTCCATAATCGCCTCGATGCCGCTCGTATCTGCGCTTCCAATCATTCGGACAGACGATATCGCAAATTGCTGCCAATCTCGCTCAAGTTGCTGGGCTCCTCCTCTGCGAGCTTCTAATAAACAGTCCGAGGTTTGTCTGCCTTCAACTGAAGAATGTCGGCGCATATTTATGCCAAATTTAGTCCTGCGCCATGCCGAACAGTCCGACAGTCGGTGAGAGTGTGTGCGTGAGCTATGCTGCGAATGTATTTGGCGCATTTGCGCAAATTCGTAACAACAAGATTTGCGGCATGACGGTCTTTGAGTTTTCTAGCGCTCTTCATTGTTATTTATCGCTTTAGCGTATTTTGTGCCATTTCATTTTATATTCTCATCTTTCTGTTCATCTTTTTCATTCTAGAGCTTTGAGTGCTGGGTTTTGTGCATATATGTAAATAATGATTTGTTTCGCATTTATTCCAGAAAGAGCTACAATCGCAAGATCAATCAAGATTAAGCTTGGTTGCAGCTCCAAACGGAAAAAAATTTTATACCAATGCCGAACGTATATGGTACATATAAAATTTTAAATTAAATTATGCCTATCTACTTCCTTAAGGAATTGTTTTGAAAACAACTGGGCTATTGAAATGTATTATATTACTGACACTAATTAAATATGTTGGTGCTCGTTTTTGTTAAGGATCGAATAATTCATATATTAAATATATAAAATTCGAACAAACTTTGAGAAGGAGAGGGGTCCGATGTATCAATATAAATTCTAAAAAATTCCATAACATATTTTGAACCACACTTCTAATATACCTCACAACTACAAGAATAAATCCGAATCAATTCACTGTCCACTATACGCCAAAACACCACTCTAAGCTTTCAGTGTTTTGTAGTGACTACCACAAATTCCACCCAACCGTCCCTGCACACACAAATCGCCAACACTCGACTCAAGCGATTTTCTTGCCGCCCGCGCAGCCTGCCATGCCTGCACATTGGTGTATGCCATATTTATGACTTGTTTCCGATTTTTATTTTTATGTCTTCATGTTGCCCATAATGCGTATCAATATGGCAATAAATTTGTGCAGCAAATATTGTCGACTGCTGTTGCCCACACCCAGCATCTTATTGCATGACGTTGCCATTGTGAAAACAAAAACAATGCCAGACGCCGCTCCAGAAATAATGGCAAAAACGACGAAAGCCAAAGCCAAGAAAAACAAACACAATTTAATTTCATATGCCATGCGCTTTTAAACGTTGACTCAACGAAATGATTTCATTATGTGCGCACGTCTTCAGGAATTGCTGCCATTTCCACATTTTCGCATTTCCCATTAAGTGCGCACATAGCTGACCAGCAAGCGAGGAGTAGCTTGAAACAATACTTCTAGACAGGCTCTATAACAAGAACAACAAGAACGCGTTCAAGTGTTCCAAATTGATGCTGGTATTTGTCGCTCACGCAATGCTTATGGAATGCGTGCTCACGCCACAGCCGACACCCAGCCAGCCACTCAGCCAGCCACTCAGCCAGCCAGCAGCGACAATCAAGCTACACGTGTTTGGATTTTTTTCCATAGCTTTCAAACTGTGAATTTTTTTAAAAATCCGTGGCAAATTTTCCATAAACAAATCGTTGATATTTGCCTGAAAATATGAGTGCCTGCCCGGCCAGACCGAAATATGGCTTCGAATATGAGCCAAAGAAGTCAACAGCGTCTGCTGTCAGGGCAAATCCCAGTCACTTGACTTCGACTAGCACTTCGAATTTGCGCTCTTGCCGCAAAAGTTGTCTGAAATCTATTTAAATCCTTTTATGCTCACACTGCATCGATGGCACTTTTCCATGGTAAGGAGAGCAAAAAGGCAGCACTGACCTGGGCATGTCCTTCTGCTCACAACACAACAACTACACCCACAAGTTCTGCCTTCATGAGCAACGCAACCAGACGAAACCGAAACCGAGCGAGCAGGACTTAAAAATAAGCTTTACAAGTCTGCGATACTTTTGCTTGAGTCTGTGTGCGTTAAGGCCCTTGCTGCTGGCAGATTTTTGGCTCGGAATTATGAGCAAGAGTTGATGTGATTTCTGCTGCTTTTAACGGCTCAGTTTTTATGGCTTTACTGTGAATGCTTTAGAAAGCCATTTCGCATGTATGAAACGTGTGTGTGTGTGTGTTTGTCTAAGATTGCATGCTGAGCTGCGTGCGAATTTAAAAAGTCTTCTTCTTTTCCTCAGCTGAAAATTCCACTTCTTATTCATGAAAACGTTCTAAAAAATTTGCTGACATTTGAAATGCATGTTCTTTTGGCAATCGCCCTGCAGTTTGTACAGTTTCGCTTTTAATTGCTTGCCGGCAAGGCTTGTCCTTAAAGTGGCCGCCCAAAAATAGGCTAATAAAGTGACCAATATTTATGGCCAATGACAGCGACAACACAAGCGCTGCGGCAGCATATCTTTGGCGGTCACCACAAACCGCAAGTAAGTAAGTGTATCTTGTATCTGTGCTCATAATTCAAAGCGCTTTTATCTGCGCCGCCAATGTCGTAACACAGTTTGGAGCGCGCTCAATACAAAAGTGGCGCTAGTTTTCTGTCAAGTCTGTTTTACTTGCACAAAAAAATAGAACAGCAACACAAGCGAGAGCATAAATAAGAAAAGTAGAAAGAAAGCCACGATTCCAATGGCAACAGTTCAAGTGCGATAAGAAGCAGCATCCAAGTCTCACTCAATATATTTTGCAAATTTTCTTTTTTCCACACTATTAAATTTGTTTTCTTCTGCACTTCTAAGCATTGTTTTTGTTTACATTTTTTCAACTGTCTCAAGTCTTGAACTCTTTTCAGCGCCGCCACCGCCAAGTTCTATTTATGCAAATTTCATTTGCATTTATCTTTATAATAGATTAGTTTTTTCTAAGTCCAAAAGAACCGACGACCTCATTATCCCCTGTTACAATTTCCTCAACTCGTCAAGACTATTTTTCGTTAGCCTAGCCTAGCGGTTCTGGAATTTATTGCCAACTAACATTAGGAGAATAACAAGCGGGGGTGACTTCAAACGCCTAATATTTCAGCATTTCGGCAATCGCTAGGGAAAAAGCAGACATTTATAGTTTGTAAGTTACTGTCACATATCCTGTTAGTTCAAGCTTTAGTTATAAGAACTTCATTTTACTGTGTCTCTGATACGTTTTCTTTAATATTCTTCTTTTCTTTTCTTTCCTTTTTCACTTCTTCTCTAACTTTTCTTTTCTGTTCCTTCCTTAGTCTTAAGAGATATTTATTTTAGTCTTAAGAGATATTTCTTTAGTTATGTTTATGTATGTATATGTGTCTAAATTTTTGCTGTTGTACTGTAAAAGAACTTGTTTCTTGTTGTACTAATGTTTAAGTCCTCAATAAATACAAATACAAAAAATGTACTCTTGTTTATGCCTCAAAAATGTGCAAGTGCATGAGATTTCGTTATCGGTGGCAAGCTCAACAACGAAAACAATTTCAGGATTTCCAATCCGCCTACTTCTAGTAGAATCCCTTTCTACTCAAATACTCTACGTTGAAAATCACAACCCACAGTTTGCTTTGCGGCAACTTTGTCACAGTCATTTTCACTTAACGTTGTAAAATACCAGCTACCTTCCACCTCTTCTACACCTAACCATGATTCGGATTTTTTCGCGCGCGGCCCCGCTGGAACCTTTTTGTGCAGCGCTCATAAAGCTTGAAAAATGAAGGAAATGACAATTTCACTGTACCGCCCGCCCGTCCCGCTTTAGCTTCTACTTGAGAATTTTTATTTCGTGGCTTACTATTACGCCATGGCTTGGCTGAGCGGTGGTGGTGCAGGCGAAGAGGAGTGGGTGGCTGCCGGCTGGGAGCAGCTTTATCAGGCAGCGTAATGGCCATGTGCACAGCGCCCCACAGCGACTGTCGCGGATAAACAATTTGTACATGCCTTGGTATTTGTGTTTATCTGCATATGTATAGCTTTCTGTATGTGTGTGTGTGTACATGTACGTGAGGAGTTTAGTGTGTTTGCGCAGCGATTACAAACATAAACAAATGTTACCGCATGTACGCATACACACAAACTAACGTAGAGATTTGTATGTATGTGTGTTTGTTTGTTTGTTTCTGTTATGAGCGCCACTAAGAGCAACACTACTACACACACAAACAGCGACACCGCAAACACACAAATGGGGTCACGCCCAAAAGCGATTTGCATGAATTTCCTGCTACTCATATACGCATATGTATGAGTATCTGTGTTAGTGTGTGTGTGTGTGTGCGCTGCACTGTTGCTGAGTGTCACGCTTTCATTCCGGCCCTTGACTGCGTTTCAAGCTACACACTCTCACGCGCACACAAGCAGACATGTGTCTGTGTATTGGTACCGCCTCGAGTGCTCGACGTTGTGCGGCTGCCTTTGTCTTCATTTCGTGCCAGTGTAAAGGCAAAAATGTGTCAAGGTGTATATTCTGTATTGAATTAAGGGCTTGGGCTTCACATTTGGCAGACGCAATAACAGGCAGAAATTTCATTTCGTATCTGATTAGCTGTGAACGAACTGACAAAAGCATGCGTTTTCCATCCCTCGTTTTTCTTCTTTCCCAGCCGACATGGCATAAGCCAAGTTGGCGAAGGTTTTACGAGATTCAACAAAAGGCATGTAAGGCTCTTCTGCCGGGAAGTGGGGATGAGCTGACAGTTGTGAGATTTAAAATGATTTAAGCAGCTATCCTCGCAATGTAGAAGGCGAAAGCGAAGGAGGGCGCGACAGACAGCTGGCGCTGCCTACAAGCTTGCAATTGGCAATGGGGTAAATGGAACTACTTCGCTCTAAACAAAAGTGAGCGCAAGACAAATGAACGGAATTGAGAATGACTTAGTTTCTTCTGTTAGCGCTGTATGTAGTCTATTAGGGCCCGCACTCGCCGACTGTGACCAAAAAAAATTCCTGATTAGGGTAGAGTTTTTGGAGCCGACTCAATTTATTAGCATATTTTAAAGAATTGACAACAAGACAATTTGCTTGTTTTGGAATAAGTATCTAAAATGTATTCCATTCCAAAATTCTTGAAACTATATTGTATATTATTTATTCGCCATCATATCCAAATGTAAACGATCTTAAATATATGTATTTTTATTTTGAAGAAATTTCTACGTATAAATGTACAATACGCATAGCAAAATATGCATGCAGAACACATACAAAGTCAAGTCAGCATGAGCTATGAGAACAGACTAAGAGCAGGAAGTCAAAGTGTGAGTTTCTAAAAAGTGACTATCGACGGAGTCGAGGGGGTTTGGCGCATGTGACGTCAAACAAAATAGATTTAAAAATTGCGGGTTCAATCGGCGTCGGAAGGGCAGGATTTAAAAGAACGAAAAAGATAGAAACGCAAAGCGAATTAGTGAAATAATAAAAACAGCCAGAATTCAATATTTCGTTATAAAACGTATAACGATAAATTTAATGAATTATAGAAAATTTACTGGCTAAGCAAATATCAACGAAATGGTCTCCTCATATGGAGGAGATGGCAGAAACTTATATGAAGTTAAGAAAAATATGCAAATATTGAAATATGTCCTCATATGGAGGCACAGCTACAAATTTCGTTACCTGGTTCGCTGGAGTGGTCAATCGCAAGTGTCCGAGCGCAGCTTACCGCCACCGGCTTGCAGCACTCGGGCCCAGGCGACACTTAGCAGCAAGTTGCCACCTCGCTCCAGCCGAACCGGTACAAATGGCACTAGGGGCGTTCGGCCTAAACATTGCCGCCCGCCTTGCAGCACCACTGCAATAACGTTAAAAATATATAAAATGCAATTCAAAATTCAAACTTATAACTAAGCATAATACATATAAAATGTTCAAAAGTTCAAAAATATGTGCGCAATTATTGGTGATAGGTGAAGTAAAATTAAAAAAATGGGGGTTTTGAGGGGGCAGTTGCCATATATATATACCAGTTCAAATGTGGTTTTTTTTTGTCAGCTTTCGCGCACTTCCGGTATTAGGGCCGGCGCGAAATATCCGGGCATGGATCAGGATCAGGCCGGCTGGCTCGTGGAACCGGCGATCAGTCAGCGGGAAATCATAGGGGCGCTAATCTAACGTTAGCCATGGGTTGCTGCCGCTCCATAAATAGCGGCGCGTGTTCGACGAGTTGCAGGCGCGCGTCATATGGAGCGAGCTGCTGTCGGTTCTCCGCTACGCGTGGGCGCGACGGTCGAGGACGAGCTCCAGCGCGAGGGAGTTCCGGTCGGTGGCCTTGCTCGACGCGTGGGCGCGACGGTCGAGGACGAGGACGAGCTCCAGCGTGAGCGGGCCCCGGTTTGCAACGCTGCTCTGCACGTGGGCGCGACGGACGAGGACGAGCTCCAGCGTGAGGCAGGTTGGATTGGCCGTTATCAGCACAGTGTGTGCCACCTCTCGATGGTCGCGATCTGCGCGACGTACCTTTCTGTGGCGGTGGCCGTAATGGATGGGTGTGGTCCGTAGTTTGGCATGGCAGACGTGATCCACCAACGCCATGCATAGCGCCTTGCTTCCGGTGGTGAACTGCCTCCAGCGATAGCCTCGACGGACTGGGACGCGGTCTATCGCGAGGGAGTTCGGGTCGGTGGCCCTGCTCGATGCGTGGGCGCGACGGTCGAGGACGAGCTCCAGCATGAGCGGGCCTCATTCTGCGACGCTGCTCAGCACGAGGGCGCGACGGTCGAGGACGAGCTCCAGCGTGTGGCAGGTCGACTTCGCAGCTACGCACATTTTGCGTGCCGCCTATCGAATGTCGCGATCTGCGCGACGTATTTTGTCGTAGTGGGAGCTGGAACTGATGAGCGCGGACGACGTTCCGGCCGTTCTCCTGACGGCGAGCTGGTTCTTTTCTGAAATTCTGGCAGAACTGCCCCTCCCCCGACAAAAAACTCCGTTTTGAAAAATCCTCTTGTTTCCCTACGCATGTCTTCTGGTCTGAGGTGACTAAATTATGGTGCACAGAATTTGTCTGTGCCTCTGGTTCTATAACAGGGTGGGTGATTGCTGCGAACCCAGCGTGGACTTGCCTTATCGAGGGCTCGCAACTGGGGCTAGATGGCGGATTTATAGATTGGGATGGCAGATGAGATACTGGGACATTGGCTGGGCTAGTTCTAGAGGTACTAGAAAACGCTTGATTCGACTCTGTTCGGTGCAGCAGAGTATGATGCCTAGCCGTGCAAGTGTTGCACGAGAATGTGCTCCTGCAATCCCATATTTCGTGGGAACTGGCCAGGCAGTTGATGCAGAGATGATGCTTTTTCACGGCATGCAATCTCTGCTTGGGGCTAAGTTCTATGAACCGTGCACAATTACGCAACACATGTTGCTTCGACGAACATACTTGGCACCCGAACTTGTTGTGGGCCTCTGCTATGTTCGCATGATGCACACGAATATGTCTTTGCGCTCCCCCTACTGGGCGCGGATGCGAGCGATTGTTGCTCGCCGAATGGCTGCTCGATGGCATGCCCGTGCGGATATCCGCTACGGTTTCCAGCGTTTGGAACCTGCTGGTCAAAAACCGATCCAGGTCTTCCCACTTTGGGATCTCCGTTTTCTGAACTATGGTTTGCTCCCACAGTGTCAGGGTGGTTTCGGGTAACCGGGTTGAGCATAGATATGTAAATATCGCATCCCAATTGCGTATATCTACGCCGTGCAGCTCCAAGGCTGATATGCAGTTGTTAATGTCTCTCTGCAATTTTTTGAGTCCTGCACCGGACTCAGAGGTGACTTTCCCAAGATTAAATAACATCTTTAGTTGGGTATTAACGAGAATCCGACGATTCTCATACCGATCAACTAGATTCTTCCATGCGGTCGTAAAACCTTCATGGGTAAGGGGGGATTTCCTCACAATTTCGTTTGCTTCCCCACGAGTCTTTTGATTGAGGTGGAACAGCTTCTCCACCGGGCTCAATCGAGAGTTGTTAACATATATGGCCGTGAACAAATCCCTAAAGGATGGCCATGTCGTGTAATCTCCGTGGAAAACCTGGGTATCACACGGCGGAAGATTCACGTGGAAAGTGGCAGCTGCCTCAACAGGCCTTTCCCCTGCCAGCATAGTAGAGCTAGCCGGTCGGACGGACGAAAGATTATGGGCAAATTCGCCCATGATAGCTGCGCATGCTACATATGCAGCGTAACACTCTTTGTATTTGGACTTCATTACGTCCAACCCCATTTCTGTGGTAGTCACTGGAATGGTGGCTGCATAAGCAGACTTCACGGACTGCCATATGGCATTCAATTCCGCCCTTTGCACCTCGATAGAGAACACCGAATGTTGCTCTATCGAGTCATTGAACTCGCTTTCGAATTCGAGTAGCTCTTCGGCTACGCGGTTAAACTCTTGAATTGCTGCCATTTTTTTAGACAGGCGAGATTAAACTTCGGACTAACAGACTAAATAGAAAACCGCCCAACTTAAGAAGCGACACTTCAGCTTCAACAGAACTTATACTAACCCCGTACCGAAAAAAAGGGGTGAAATTCGTTAATCAGCGGGCTCTTACACCGTTCCCGAAAATCGGTGTGAAATGATAAAATCTTTCGGAAAATAGAGCAACTTGAAAAGGAAATTCAATAATTTCCACCTTTAACAAAGTTAAATCCGAAAAAGAAAACACGAAAAAAAAATCGTTGAACAAATCGAATATAAAATAACGATGCAGCTCGGCAAAGGCCCACGGTGCGCACAAATTGTTTGCAAAAATTATGAAACAAAATTAAATTTCAACCGCTCGAACTGTTGCAGCAAACAATTGTGCAACGAAAGATCGAACAACACTTGCACCGTGACCGTGAAATTATAGATAAATTCAAAGATACTTTATCTGATATTATTAGAAGATCGCGCCGACAAATGACGAAATATATTATAAGTGCCGTTCGTGTCCAACTCAATTTGAACCAAGATTTGACCAAAACGCAGGAAAAAATTTAAATTTATTGCAATTGGTAATTTCGGAAATTACGACCAAAAAGCAAATCCGCCAAACTGGGATTTAACCTTTATTTGAAGTCCACCGAACGATACCAAGGTAAATCTTAAAGATCGCCGAACACCGATCGAAAACTTTTCAATGTGGTTGAAAATGTCCACTAAATATGGCCAACAGCCCAACGCGTACGTGCAAACAACTTAACTGCACAAAAAATTCCCACAAATTCCCGATCAGATTTGGGTATTCTTATAAAAATAATCAATATTTCTAATATTAATAAAGTATATAAATTTATACTATAATTTGTTGCTCACTCACTTGTGGTGCACTCGCGTTTGGGAACCACTGTATGGGTATTTCACACGCTTTTGGCACACTGTTTTGTTGTTGCCGCTGGCTCACTTGTCACACTTTATAGATGTATTCCGATTGACTAAAAAGGGATTAAGGAAAGACGGCGCGGATTATATGTTCCGTAAAAAGTTGTCCGGAACGACAAACCTGTAGCACGGAATACCGAATTCCGTGCTTGGAGCCCTTTACACTTGTTTGTCCCACGTTGTTTGGCTGCCGGCTTGTCGGACTTCCTTCCTTCTTGTGCACTTGTCGGTTATTTACGTTGCGTGAATTGAAATGAATTTACTTTCACTTTACTTTTACGTTAAATTCACGTTTATTATCTTGATTTCCTTTGAATTGCACTTTATTATATTAAAAAAATCAAAATCAAAATAGACTGGACTTGTGTCCGTCTCTTTTTCCAAGCAAAATATGGCAGCTGTGCTCACGAAACTCAGGGTTGGTGTACTTTTTCGATTTTCGCTAATGAGCGAAATCGTGCCAAACGATCCCTGACCTACTGACCGACGGTAGGGGTGTGAGAGCGAGGCAAGTGGGAACAGTGTGCGAGCAGTGTGTGTGAGAGTGTGTATGTGAGCTTCTTGCTCTTGCATAGGCAAGTGTGACTGGTGTGTAAGTGAGCAGTGAATGGGAATGATACGTATGAATTGGCAATGAGTGAGTGAGGGAAATATATTTGATGGATATATATATAAGTGTGGCGCTAAATTTGAGAACGAAGTTTTGTTTCGTTTTCAAACTTCTTGTTGGACAGGGAAGTCTACCTAAAGAGATGTGCTGTTTAGGCAGAGTACATAGGAACATATGATTCCTATGTACTTTTCTTCCAAGAGACTGCGAGGCCAACGCCCGGGACTATGTGGAAACGAAGTGCACTAATATTTTTGCAACTCGTTCCCATATGAAAACGACGGAAGGAATTCGAATTTATATGATAAGAAAAAATGCACCTTTTTTGAATTTATTTTTTAAATGGCAAATTATAAAAACACGCACTTCTATCACCAATAATTGTACGCACCTGTGACAAAGCAGCAAATTGTTGAAAGTGTTGCGCAAAAATGTTGCGATTTAAAAATTTGCTGATGGCTGAATTTCGATGCGTTTTAACGTTGTGATATGCACTTTCCGTAGTGATAGCCGGTGATATGCACTGGTTGTGGATCGTTAGAGTTGAAACTTTTTGACTTTAAAGTTGTAAGTTTGTTGCTTGTAATAAAATGGATGTCTTCACTATAAAGCTCGTTCGTACACTTTTCGATGTTGAAATTCCGCTTTCCAAAAAAGCCGAGATCCGCGGCTCGAAGGACCAAATATCGACGGAGTCGAGGGGGTTTGGCGCATGTGACGTCAAACAAAATAGATTTAAAAATTGCGGGTTCAATCGGCGTCGGAAGGGCAGGATTTAAAAGAACGAAAAAGATAGAAACGCAAAGCGAATTAGTGAAATAATAAAAACAGCCAGAATTCAATATTTCGTTATAAAACGTATAACGATAAATTTAATGAATTATAGAAAATTTACTGGCTAAGCAAATATCAACGAAATGGTCTCCTCATATGGAGGAGATGGCAGAAACTTATATGAAGTTAAGAAAAATATGCAAATATTGAAATATGTCCTCATATGGAGGCACAGCTACAAATTTCGTTACCTGGTTCGCTGGAGTGGTCAATCGCAAGTGTCCGAGCGCAGCTTACCGCCACCGGCTTGCAGCACTCGGGCCCAGGCGACACTTAGCAGCAAGTTGCCACCTCGCTCCAGCCGAACCGGTACAAATGGCACTAGGGGCGTTCGGCCTAAACAGTGACCGTCGTTGTGGAACGCAAATTTTTCGATAACAGTTTCGAGGCAGCGTTACAGGCAAACAGTTTTCGAGAGCAAAATAAAATGTGTATGCCAGGAAATGTTTATAGATACAATCCAAATGGCATAACATTTCAGTGAGGAGAGTTTTCGAATAAGCTATGAGCTATTGATGAGCATGCGGTGTTCTCCTTCATAAGCTGGTAGTTCATTCGAAAATTCTCCTTACAAATATGTTATGCCAAGGGGATTGTATGGAGCTAAAAGCTGATTCGAAATTTCTCCTGACTAAAATGTTATGCCATGTGGATTGTATGGCCAATCATTTTAATTCATGTAAATGATAATTTTCTACTATCAAATTAAATAGTGTTTTTAAAAATTAAAATTAGAAATTGAATTAAATTTTGAAATTTCTAATAAAATATTTTCATTGCATTAAAGCGCAAACAGCATTATCAGAAACCAAGACGTCATGTTAAGAAGTAAAAACATTTTTTTTATAAATCTTTCAACTTCCGCTACTTTGTTAGAAGTGATCTACGACACTGTTCCAGACATAAGCACCCCAAACCAATTGCGTCTAGGCAACTTGAGTTGCCTTTAATCTTTAAATTAGATTTCCCGCCCCCGTGCCCAATAAGCAGGCAAGCAAAATTACAGGAAATCAATACACTCAAAATCAGCATTAGACATTCACGGGCGTCATCTTCATCTGCGGCCGTATCTTCATCTTCATCACGCTCAGCATCCGCAGCACATTTCTCACTTTCAATTTCGCACGGAAATCACGATACCCAAGCACTGGCGATAAAGCAGCGCCAGCAGACGGGCAGGCACGCCAGGTCGACAGGCAGACAAATAGACAGACACAGAGACATAGAGACAGACAAACCAGGCAACCCAGCAGTAGCAATCGACAAATGCCAGTTTTACATATGCCGCACCATTCCCCACCATTCCCCAGATACACATTTATTTGGGAGTGTGTTCATATGGATGTGAGCTTGTGAGTGTATGTGCTTGTATGAGGGTGCGGCACAACTCATAAAACAAGGAGACAATTGAAATGTAAAATATTTTTTGGTAGCTGCAAAATACATTTTGGAAGGAAATGAAATTTCAGCGTTGATTGTGAAAGCGTTAAGCGCCAAGCAGGTGCACATAAAAGCTAGCGGGGGCGCGAGGGGTGCCGTGGCAACTTGCAAATGGCGCATATTATGCGGAAAAAAGAGCTGAACGCGCACACGGCGTCTAAATTTGCTTTGTCTAAATTTGACACTTTGCATGCCGCGGAGCCGTTACACATACACACACATTCAGGCGCATAAAAAAAAGCTGTCAATAAATTGAAAGCGCAAATTCAGGTGTAAGCAAAGTGCTTTGAAGCTGTTGCCACTAGAAAATTGTGCGCAATAAATTTGGCGAAAGAAAATGATTTGCACTTTGTTTGTGAGCGCACCTCGCGTAAGCAAGTGCGACAATTTACAACAATTGATTTGCTTCAGACGCCCTCAAGCACATAGCATATGGGGGAGGGAAGTTTGTCTTATGCCAATAAACATTCTAGTGCTTTATTGCTTTATTAATTGGATGGATGTAGCAACGTTTGATATTGAGCATTGCTATCAATTCGATATCAAAAGAAAATTTGCTTTTGACTTTGCTTTAAAATGGAAATCGAATGGAATGCTTATAACAATTTTGCTTGCTTTTAATTTTGTTATGAAATTAAGAGCAGGGCTGGCTATTAAATCTTCTCTTTTTACTGAAGGCGCTATTTCTTTTCAAAATGTTATCGACTCCCATCAAAGCTTTATATGAATGATAAACCTTTATAAAAATACTTGTAAACAAGATGTTAATGTTTAATATGTAAATACTCTCCAGCCAAGGTATAATTTTCAAGCAACTATTTGTTTCAAATCTCTTTTTTTTGGCTATTTAGAAATGAAATATAATGTTTCTTCTTCGACGTTGCCTTTTCATTGGAGTCGCTTTATTTTATCAAAGTGTTAGTAGCCCATATTATTTACAAGCTAAGTTTGAAAGGTAAGTCTTGGTAAAAACACTTGCATGTAAGTTTTTGAAAAATTGTTAATACATGCAAATGCTTATTGGGATGTACATATGTGTGTGTTAAGTTCACGTGTTTGAGTGTGTGTGTAAGTTTGCAGCTTTATTTATGGCAAATTGATTGTGGGAACAGCGCGTCGCATGAGCAACTTTAAATTTATGTCAAAGCCAAAGGCAGCACTCATACGACACGTTTGCCGGAGCGCTGGCTAGCGACACTGTCGCTCATCTTGAGTGAGTAGGGTTGCGCCTGTGGCTGCGTCTGCGTCTGCGTGTGCATCTAAATAAATTGTTTACACTTGCGTTTATATCACGTAATATTTTATTTCATTTTGAGCACATCCTGCGCTCAGTCTAACAATATGTGCTCTAAGCCGACATGTAGTATAGCCACACATACAGTCACACCAGCGCAATAGTAACAACTACATTTGCATTTTGGAGGATTTAATTCTTTACCGCTCTGCTTAGCCTAGAAATGTGGCTCTGGATGAGGGCAAGTTGCAAAATTTGTTGGCCTTTTGATGTGATTGTGACTTGTGTTGTTTGTTTGCGCACTTGAATGGCCTACAACAACAGCAAGAATAACAACAATCAGCTAGGGCTAAAGCGGCAACAGCGGCAGCAAAAAATAAATTTTGACATAAATACCAAAAATAAGAGCCAGCGAGGGATTATCGCCCGGTCCCAGTTGAGCTTTTCTTGTTGATTTCTTTGCTCCATTATGTTGTTGTTTTTTTGTTGGCATATCCCGTTTTCATTTTGCTGCCGGCTTCGCTCATTTCGTTTCGCTCATGCGGCAACTCGACTCGGGTTCATTGCGACTATTTTGGCAAGCGCACATTCTCACACAGATACATATACAATACATAAATATATATATTCACATATATATTCATATGAATAATAACATTCTTGCAGGGGTTTTTATGTTTATCATTTGCCATTATTATGGTTGTTGTTGTTGTTTGATTGCGTGCGCTTATGTTATGGGGCAAGTTTTTTGCTTGCTTTTCTGCGCCTCTCAGCTTAGCTTAGCTCTCGGCTTGCCTCAGCGTGAATAGGCGGCAATTTATTATGATTATTGTTATTGCATAAATTTGGTTGCTCAATTGGACATAAAGCAATCGATTCAAGTGGGAAATGATAAATACGCATAAAGCGCAGAACAGTTTGTTGTGCTTTTGCAGAAAAGCAGCAACAACAAATCGCACTGACTTTGATAGCACGAAAAAGGCAAAATATAAGGAAACCAGCTGAAAATGTTAACTTAAATTGCAACTGTACAGATACGTGTGTGTGTGTAGGTTCGTGTTTTACTTTAATATTTCACTACGCTCTGTCGGCTAACCCTTTTGCGGCGCCAAGCAGCTAGGCAGCTCTTCGGGAAATCACCCGTTGGTGAGCAACCTCGTTCGCAGAAGGCCCTAAGTTTTTACCGCTCTCTGCCTTCATGAATAAAAAATGTGCCCACATGCCACATGAGCAGCCAACATCAGGCCACGCTCGTCTGCACACATGGCCGCAGCTGCTTAAGCGCCTCAACATTCTCGTTCCCTTGCCGTCTGCCACAGGCAACAAGCGGAAAGATGACAGCAGCAGGCAGCGCGCAGAGCTCTTGACCGAGAAAGTGTGCTGCAGTTGAAGCGGAGGGGCGGCAAGAAAACAGCAGCTGAAATAGTTTGTCAACATCATGAAACAGCTTTTCCGCATCTTTTATTCAGTCAGTCCGTCGCCGAAATCTTCTAATAACATTGACAAATACACTTCTGCGCGCGCACACACACACACACACATATATATAACGCTCAGCTCGTTGTGCATGCTGACATTTTTCACAGACATTTTACGCTTCAAGAATCCGCTTCTGCTGCGCTTAGCGTGTTTTAAGTTTTGCTTAAAACATAAAAATCTGTTCCACTTTTTTTCTACTTTCAACAACTTTACTATTTTTTTCACTTTCTGTTGTTTGTTTGTAGCTTGAGGGGACTTTGCTACAAAGTAAGCTTTTTAAAGTTGTGGTTTACATAGAAGCAAAAAACATTAAACATTTGGATTAAGAAAGCTGATTTATTTTAGTATGAGAAGCTTTAACCTGAAAGCATAGCTTAAGATTTCCTCAAGCTCCTTCTGTGCTTATTTAAAAAAAGTAGTACACGAATTCATTGTATTTACTTTTACTAATCTTTGATGTAGGTTAAGATATAATAAGAAATAAATAACAAGATAATTTAAAAGTGGAGACCCACTTGCTGTCAATAAGAACAAGACGAATATGTTAGTTATTATAGTAAGTAAAAGTAATTTTTGACAAATGTTCATTGTTTTACAGCTACCGCTATAATTAATATGTAACTGTATTTCAGCTGAAGAGTGCTATTAATTCAGCATCAGTATAGTATAAGACTTCAAAGATTGGAATTGGAAGGAATATCTATTAAATCACCCACCCTTTTAATATTATAACTGGAATGACATTCACAAGCAAATCAATTGCAAATTGAATTCCATCAAACAGCATAAAAAAAGCATTTAAATTGCAGGATGCATCTTACCTTGCCATTGTTCAACAAATTAAATTGATGGTGATTTACCAAAACAAAAACCGCAACAATGAAATCAACAGCCAGCAAAATAAATAAACCGCAAACTAACTTGCTGTCAAAACCGCAAATACAAAAACAACACACTGACACAAACACAGTACACTTGCTCATTTTCCTTGAGTGCGCGCGAAACTGACGGAGATCAAAGGAAGACCACTCACACCGTTAACATTAACATGGCAAGCAACAAGCTTAGAAAAGGAATTTTAAATGGTTGAGAAAATTTTAATAGGAAAATAATTAAAGCCCGAAATAAATTATCATGCCATATAAAAGTTGCCTACCCTGCGATTAAATAACTTAGCTGTTAGTATAACAGGTAAACGCTTACCAGTGGACAGCTGGAGAGAGCTTTTAGAAGAAGAAAAATGTCACACTATTGAAGGAGCAACTGGTGCCTTAAGAAGTGTTTGCTCCTCCAACAAAAGCAAAAGGAACAAGTAAGGAAGTATCAGTCGGGTTTCACCGACAGAGTAATACCCTACACCATGTTCCCAAGTAGGGTGATAATTCACTGAAATTGTGGGTGCATTTGATTTACAACCCACATAGTGGGCGGACCGCGCCCATTTTTGGCAGACTACAAGATATACCTAATAGGACTATACATGCCAAATATTGATGCTCTGACAGGTGTACACCAGATGTTATCGGCATATTTATTTTACTGCCCCCACGGTGGGCGGACCATGCCCCTTTCTGGATAATAAAAAGATACTCCTACCAGGAACGAAGTAACCAAATCTAGATGCTCTGGTGTATATATTATGGAAGTTAAGAGGATTTTTCGTTTATCGCCTATATAGTGGGCGGACCACGCCCATTTTCTTGTATCGTATCTAAGACGTATATATCAACTTGGGAACCGAATTTCATTCATTTATATTCGTAACTAGTCAATTGGGAGCCATTTTACCGGCACAATTTTACCGCCTATATAGTGGGCGGACCACGCCCATTTTTTGGTATTTTACACAGGGTCTACACCTTGTCTTAAATACCAAGTATTATTCTTTTCAATGAGTAATTAGACAAATTACAGGAATTTGATCGCAAAAAATCCGAGGTAGAGGGGCTTATAGGTCCATTGGGGGCGTATCCTTCGACCGATTTGAATAATTTTAACACTTTACCTAACCCAAGGTTCACTGTGACTGTGTACCAAATTTGGTCTAAATCGGACAACTCCTTCTTTCTTTTTTTGCGTACACGCAGACAGACAGACGGACGGACGGACAGACGGACAACCGGAAATGAAAACAGAAAGTGTTTCTGATAATTTCTATATACTTATGTCTATACCTAGGAAGGCTTCTTTAATGCGTTACAATTTTGGCACAAAGTTATTATACCCTATTACCATAGGTGTAGGGTATAAAAATCAGTATCAGGTACAGTAATTTCAAATGAAATACACACTCACTCGTTTAATATCCCAACCCTCCCCTCTCCCTCTACCCTTTCTTCCTGAAACTCGACTGCTGCATAAAAAAAGCTATTCAGGCACTACGGTAAAAACTACTGATGTAACTCTTTAGTCTTACCTTCTAGCTGCCTTCCTCCCGCTCCCTCTGCCACATCACATATATCACAGTGCTCAGCGCGAAACGAAGGAACAAAGCAGATGTCAGTAGGAAGCAGTCAAAGCAAATGCAGAAAACTGCAGCGAAAAGAGACAAAAGGAACAGATATTTACCCACAAGAATAAAAGAGCGCTTGACATGTATCCCTGTATGTGAGGGTGTGGGTGGGTGAGTGTGTGTATTCTAACTGAAAAGAAATGCATGCAAATTTGCGCAAAAAATTGGAAACCACTCCACGTGCTGCTGGCAAATTGAGATATTTCCGGTATTTGCGCGCTATGTAAAAATTGACTGCCGCTGCAATTGCGCGATTCGCACACATACACACACACACATGTGTATAGGCATGCATACTCAACGTTCGCAAAAGTGAATTGAAACATTTCTGTCTGAAACAGACTTGCCACTGCTTAATATGAAAATTCCTCAAAGTAGTTTTAAATTCCCAACTTAATCAAATTTCTCTCAATTAAAGCTTTATGCTTTATGATAATTTTATAAACCTGCAATTTTAAATTTGTATATAATTTTTTTAAATTTTATTAGTTTGACGCATATATCCTCCTTCTCAGAGTTTTAATTGTGAAATTTCCCAACAACATGAATCAACAAATCTTCTAACAAAATTTCAATAAAAATTTGCTTATCTAAGAAATTTTCAAAAATTTATAAAATTAAACGCAAATACCTTCTGTGCCAAAAAGAAATTTCCAACCAAGTGGCAGCATTAATATGTATGTGTGTGTGTTTGTGTATGCGTGAGACTTCGTCTGTGTGAGTGCTGACAGTTGAAAAATGTGAACTCTTTTATTGTCAGAGGCATGTCAATTGCATTGCGACAATTGTTACGATCTACTCGTACATGCATATGTGCTTGTGTGAGTGTGTGTATGTGCTTTTGTGTGTTTGCATGTATGTTGACGCGAAGTCAGTGCTTAAAAGTTTAGTGGGAGTTTGTTGAAAGAACTTTTGACTTGACTTTCTTTATACGCAAAAATACTATTGACTATCGAAAGGTTTTTGGAAACTATTGCAAAGAAAAAAGCATCTGCGTTTTACGCGCAGAGCGCACGAAAAATTTTAAATTTTATTTTAAAACAATTTAATTTTAATTTTAAGTAATTCTGCTGAAAACAGAAAGTGCAATAAATCTTGTTTGCAATGGCCTCAACTTGTCTGCATATGTACATATGTATATTTTTCTCTCCATTATTTTAATTCGCATTTGCAGCAAATGAGCTCTTCATGCATGCAGCAGACCAATTGAAGCCATTAAAAAAATGCAATTAAAAAAATAGTTTGATAATCATAAAATATGAATTTTCCCACATATTTCACACATTATAAAGATAATTGTTTTCTACTTCATCAGGCGTAAGCAATTTGCTGTTCAATGCAGTCGAAAACATGCACAACGAAATACATACACATACACGCACATGTACATATATGTATTTCATTCTACACACACGAACACGGGAAAATGTGCAAGCGTGAATAATGCACTTTATATATATGAAATAATCGCTCTGCATTTTTCTATTAATGCTGTATGTTACAAACACAAAAATACATTCGAAACAACAACTACACATACCTTGATACTCATACAACTACACAACAGTTTAAAACAACAGCAAATGTAGAACTATAGAGAGCAATATCAAAAACAGCAGTATTAGCACAAAATAGTACACAGAATAATACAATCATAACTACAGATACATATTTATTTACAGCTACAAAATATGCTCACTCTAGTATTAAGAATAGCAATTATAGCTGTATGCATATATATGCATATGGTGTGCACAGGCTGCATTTAATTTTAACACCCACACAAATGCAATTGTATTGTATTTCTCTTAGGCCGACAAAATGTTTTCATACCTTTTTTGTGCATTTATTGCAAATCCCAAATGGCAAAAATTGCTTTTTGTTAAATCGAACTGCATGTGTGGAGAATCTGCTAATTATAGTGAAAAACTATTTTGTAGTAGCTGAGAGTTGGGTTGAGTGTTTGAGAATGCAAGGAATAAATTGAGGAATTTAGTTTTGGAAATTTCATTTCCACATTTCTCATGCTCTCACAAACAAAATCTGCATCAAATTTTAGAGGTATTTGCATCTATAGCGAAGCACAATAACTAAAGATACCATATACATATGTACATACATATGTACATATATTATATTGTATATTATGATATGCTAAACTTGCATGCGAACTTAAACAAAATTTTCGAGCATTCTTCAACCATTAATTTATATATTGGTGGCTTAAGATTAATCCTATAACTGCTAAGGTAGTTATTCTCGTTTTTCCATCAATATTTCAATAATTCTGAGAAAACCTATTCTCTGTAAATTGTAAAACTGAAAAGCAAGAGTCAATTAAACCGCGTTTTTTTAAATTTTTTTTTTTTTATAAAACCAACACAGGGGATGCCCCCTATACATGCAAAGCACTTGTGGATTTAGAAAGGATCATAGGTTAGTGGGTGGGGGGAAAGTGAAGTAAAGTTTTTTTCGGGATTTGCTCTTATATCGTAAAATGACTAGCAATTAACTGATAACTGACTTCGTCCTTGACACAAGAAAAGGACTTTTTTATTTAAGCAAACTTAAACTTCTCTTCGAACAGTTTGATAGCTGCTAATTAACGACGACGGATCTTGCACGAGTTTAAATTAGTTTTATAACTTTAAGAAGCATTTTCCTTACCACGCGATTAAGTGCCGCAACTAGAAATGTACCAAGCAAAGAATACGTTCAGGTGCAATCCTTGTCAACTGGCCATGCACTGCAGCTAAGCTGCCACGAAGTGCCAAGCAAGCATTAATTAAATTATTAAGTCGCTCGCTCTCTTGCGTAAGCACTTTAAACGCAGGCATTGACTGACTTAGAGGTTGACGGGAGCGCCAGCTGCAGGTAGCTGCTTGTAGCTACGGATATGCAGCCGTGGCATGCTGCTGCACAAGCAGCAGAAAGTGGCGAAGACAAGCGCAGCAGAAATAACAAAAACGCTCCAACTGAATCGTCTGCTAGTAGCTCGAGGGCTCAAAGAGCGGGAGCAAAGCAAAATCGTAAAAAAATTTAATATTTATGCAGCAACAGCTGCCAACAACAACAAGAACAATAGCAACAATGCTACTAGTGCAACGGCAGCAACAGCAGTCAACCGAAGTTGTTGTGCTGGCGTTTGGGGCTACAGCAGCAGCAGGAGCACCAACAGCAGCTGTTCACTTTTGCATGCGCTGTTGGCGGATGCTCGTGCTGGCATGCATGCAACGGCAAGCAGCAACAGCCGTTGCAACAACTACGTCTCTTGATATTGATGCTGTTGCTGCTGTTGCTGCCGTGTCCACAACAATAGCAACAACAAATGAAGCAATCCAGTTTGGTGGCATTTTGCATTCGTTGCTGACACTTTGGTTAGCAGCTGCCGCTGCGGATGCTCGTGCACTGGCTGCTGATACCTTACAATGACATTGTTGCTGTTGCCCTCGTTTCCTCTTTGCCCCTTTGCCTATTCCCATTGCTGCTGCTCTTGTTGCAGGTAACACAAATTTCGTCTAATCTTGTTAGATAATTATTGAACGGTATTCTTGTTTGCTGCAGCAATATTTGTTGTTGTTGCTGTGGACGCTGTCATTTTCTTGTTAGTCACGTTTCCATTACTGTTGCTATTGTTGCTCTTGTTCTTAGTTATTACAGAGCAACATGTCAGCTGCAGCTTACACTGACACTGAATTTCTACAAATGACTTTTGACGAGCCGGACTCTGCTCTGGCATTGCGAATTAAGCAGTGCCAAAGTAGAAAGCGGAAGGGTGAAAAAAGGTGTTTCATTTGCATAAAGAAATTGCGCAGGTGAAACAAAACAAATTTGTAAAATATAGTAAGCAAACTGGAAATATGAAAAAGGAAAGAAGGAATAGGGAAATTCATAAATAGAGCAGTGCGACAACATGCTGACTACTCCGAGATATGTAAATGTGAATCATTGCCATCGAAACAAATTGCTCAATGTATATAAAATAGCATTGGAAACAAAGATTGGTTTTTCATAATTTTATATATCCGCTAATAATTGCTTAAAATTGCTTATTAAAATTTCAATCCCGCTTTTCATGTCCCCATGAATTAGGGCACCGATTCTGTTTGCTCACTTCGAAATCATAAGAGGTTTAAGTTATATTTCTTTATATTTAGTTGGTGTTCTCGGTTCTATCCACGAAAATCAAGAGTCCCACGATCCACTGGCCATTGCATAGAAGGCTCTATCGAGCACATTTTGCCAACAATGTGGTTGGGCCTTTTCAGTGTGGATGCAGACTTGTTATTATTATTTTATTATTTATAATTTAAGTTTTCAAATTTGATTATTTTGACTACTGAATATCAAACCGATAATTTTGACCGGGTTCCTATAAATACCTATATGACAATTATTTGTAGTTCCTTTGTTAACTGAATATTCACATTGCGCCAAATCCTGCGAGAGGCTCTTGAAAAACAGATCGACACGCAACAACTTTTCAAAGACTACAAGGCTGTATTCTAATAGATCAGTTATATGTCGCTATCTCTGATTCCGGTATCCCATGCTAAGCTGGTCCCGTTGTACAGAATAACGTTGAGAAGCTAACGAGCTTAACGAGCTACTCCATCAAAGTTGGAAAAGACCTCTCCCAGCCAAACCTCTAATACCAAACGAGATTTCGGACAAGCTTACTCATACTACCCGCAGTAGATTTGCCTGAAGTGCAAAGCCACAACTCAACGTGCTTTCTGTCAACTGCCTGCGCTGCTGAATGGCACGAACTGCTTGGAATCACCTGCGGCAAGCAGAAGCAATTCGCATTAATGCACACACTCTCAGGCATGAAATGCAGATGCAGGTAACGACGTCGGACAAAACGGCACCGCAGATCTGGCATTCTCAGTTTAGCCCTGATTTGATAAGCAATCAATCGAGCAACGGCCAAATTTCATAGTCATATATGTATACACTCATACACGTACACATGTACGCCTCAAGCTTACATATAGGCTCTCCATATTTGTGACCTTCTGCAAGACTTAGGAAACATATGTTGTTGTCATATGACGAGCTGCTGCTATGGCCTTTCCCTTCCAGCAACGTTTAACTGCATTTTTGACAACAACAACAACAAATAGCAACAAATAGTAACAACAACAAAAGCAATGTGTGTCCAGTGTTGCTGCGAAATCTGTTGATCCCATTGAATTTTGCATGTGCTCAGCTGGCATTGGCAAGGGACGAGAGACGAGTGACAGGACTACTCAGTTTTGTGTTTGCCTGCAAAGTGTTGCATTGCAGATAGCAGCACTGAACGCAGGAGCTGGGACTCCCATCACCCAACGGACAATACAAACACATTGTTGTCACAACTTACTCGTGAGAACTTAACGCGCATATGCAAGCACAAGCACACCCACACGCACATAAGCTCATCAAAATTGCTCTTTAACGAAATTTAAAAAATTTGTATTTGAACAAATTTGCTAATTCTTAACAAATTAATCTGTTAAGCACACGAGTTTAACTAATTTTTTCAACTAAGAGCTTTGTATATAATTGCAAATACATAGATAAGGTTCCTCATAAGCCCTTGTGGCTCCTTAGTCGTGGGATTCATTTAATAGTTCGGCAAATAGTGATCTGTTAGAAGACAAGAATTTCGAGCGAGTTTTAGTAGAGTGCGGACTTCCAGCTTTGATGCCTTATCCAGCGCAGCAAGCCATGGGGTAATCATTCCAAGTAGTTTTGGCAAGATCTAGAGATGGCAGATACGCAGGAGATTCTTGAGAGTTTTCGTTGATCTGGATATCCTGCATTTCCAGCACTCTTCGCTTTCGGGCCGCGATGGTTAGGAGACTAGATCCCTACTCCAAATACAATCAAAACTAATGGTTAAGTGGGCATTGCTAATTAATATTTGTACATACACGTAGTGGAAAAACTGAACTTCGAGCGGCATGCTTTAAAACTGGCCTTCCCTTTTGTCTTTTTTGAACATTTCACATTGACGAAGTTAGAAAATCAGGGATGACAACTGCCAAAGGAACATAAATCTGCTTTCATAGAACTTTTCGTGATGAATACAAATCGAACAGACGAGCTCCGCACGCAACCGATTCTATTGAGCAAAGGCAATTTGACTCTTGTTGCACGCCCACAAACTGCACCCACAAGCTGCAGCAGCAAGATGTGGCAATTTTGAATTTCCATTCGAACGCGTGCCCAGTGGCGTACACGCCGCACAGCAGCGACACGAGCGGCTTTGAATGATGCAGAAGGGAAACTGCTGTCAATACTGCTAGTGTTGCTGCCGTTGCTACATGCAGCGGGCGGAAGTGGTGGCGGGTCAGAGCGCAGCTGCAATAGCAGAAAACTTGCCTCGGCAGCACGTTCTGTGAGTTATTGAAATGCAGCGCTGCTCTGCTTCAGGCTATGCAACACTGAAAAGCCGCAAACTATTTATAAACTGTCATCTGATTTTTTTCCATATAGTGTTTTATGTGCATTTTTTTAATAAAGTGTAAAGTGACTGTAGCTTCAAATCGATGCAGCAGATATTTATGGTTGATAAAGTTTGAGTTTGATGGTTTGGGTTAATTTTTCAAGAAATTTTAAAACAAAAGTTTTATTTTTAATTGCGCGATATCTAAAAGCAAACTAATTAATTGTTAAAAATCTAACAAAAAATGTGTTATCGATTTTCTTAAATAAACTAATATGGACTTGATAAAACTTTCTAGACCATTCGAATTCTGCCACAGGAATAAATATTCGTAACCTAGGATGAAGTCGCTCACACTACAGGAGAGATCACATGTCTACTTTAAGAAAGAATTCTGGCCTGACTAATATATAAGTCGAAAATATTTGGCAGGAGAAAACAAGCAAATTCGAATTAAGAGCTAGCGATGCAAAATATTGCGTATATTTCAATGATATTAAATATTCAACATTAATTATATCTTAACTTTTGTTATTAATGGTGCTTTTAGTGGACACGTATTTTCTTTTTCTGTTTCGAAAGCAAGTATTTTCTTGTCTTTGTAATAGTTGCGCTATAAAAATTTGTGGTAATTTGCATGTCATTGTCAACCCTCTAATCCTTTATAATAATTTATGCAGCCAAATACATAAATCACATTTTGTAATATTTATCATTAGTGAGAATGAGGCAACAAACTCTGTTTTGGAACCAAAAACCATGGCGCAAGCTCAAAGAATTTTCGAGAGGAAAATTTTGTTCCAAATACCCAAATTTTAAATGTTTTTATTTTATTTTAAAGAGTTGTATGAATAAATAAATACAGCTATTAAATTGTTTTTGAAAACTGCATAAGTTCTGATGCTTTCATCCATCATAGGGAGGCCTTGTGCCCCTACATCTCCCACTTTCACTAGTGCTTAATACAGAAGGAGCAAAAAAGCGCATTCACACATACATACGCATACACATTTGCATGCAAAAGTTTGCAGTGGGCAGCAGCAGCAGTGCCACATGCCATTTTACATGCTTCTCTGACAAATGCATGTCATACATTTTAAGCAAGAAACGAACGAGCGCTGCTGCCTCAACTCTGACGATGCATACGCACAACTTATCAACTTCTGCATGCGTTAACTGTCTGCGGCGCTGTTGTTGTTGTCGTTGTTGCTGTCAGTGTCGCCACTACCACGACAGCAGCAGCAGCAAAAGACAAATGCTGCCCGCCTGCATGGAAGCAACTGCCTTGCCAACGCTTATTGCCACAATTGCGGGGCTTGTTGCTGCTTGCTTACTTTCAAACGCTGACGTTGTGGCGCTCGTCATTGTTGTTGTTGTTGTTGTTGGTATACATGATAAATTTGCTTTTAATGAATAAAATGTAAATTTATGCCATGGCTGCAGCAGGCACGATCACTGTCAACAAGGCACAGTGGAGTGTCGAGCAATTTTCAATCGAATTTCTTTAAATATTTCATTTCTTTGAAACAAAAATTCAATTTAAAATCTTGTTATTAGCTATTAACTATGATGGGCTACTAAGTGCCAGACTTAGTTACCTTGCTAAAATATATATTCAGGCTGCTCTGACTAGAATACATTATAGCTCCCTCAAATACAATCTAAATTGAAATCTACGAACTTAAAAATATATGGAAATAAATGTTGCTCAAAATCTCCCGAAGCCAACACTCGGCCCGTGCGTATGAGCAACCAAGCGCAAGCAACGTCAAAAAATTGCATGCAATAACTTTTTGCATGTATTTTTAAGCTTGTGCGCGTTTTTGTATGACAACAATTTGTTGCAGTCATTTTCATTCCCATGCACACACTCACCAGCCAGACACACACTTACGTACTGCTGTGTGTGATTGTATGCTGCGGCATATGTGCTCTGTCTGCAAGCTAACGTGCATGTATTTGTGTGTGTGCATGTTGTGAGATAGTGTGGTTTTACTTTTTCATAAATTTATTTTGCATTTTTAATTCGCCAATGGAATTACAAAACTTTTGCATGTGGTTGTAAATTCATATTAAACAAAGTCTGCGTTACATGCATGCACCCTTGCCTTCTTCTGCCGCAACACACACATGCATCACCCTCATGAATCACCAAAATTTTAACATAAAAAATCCTTTTCTGAATTTCGTATGACCTCAAAAACAGCAGCAACAAGCAAATTCGTATTACATATAAAAGCGGTATTCACGAAGCTGGAACAACTTTTTCGTAAAGTGGTTATTGGACGAAATTCAGATTGGGTGCAGGGAAAATATTGCATATAATATTAAATATTGAAAAGCACTTGTAAAGCCTTTGAGTCGCATAAAACGGAATCTCATACATTAGCTACGAAAAATTTTCAGTTTTTTTCAAATTATATGTATGCGACTCAAAGACTTAAGAAAAGTAATAATTGACAAAGTAGTTTTCACCTTGTCTGCCTCACTTTCGACTTTATTTCACAACATTTACTTTAAAAGAAAACTTTCTCTTCACTTTGAAAATGTAAAATCTTTTGCAATGGAAAACATTTGATTCTAAGAGGCTCTTCTGGATTTTTATACACTTTCACAAAACAATTTTTGAGCGGGTTTAAATCCCTTTCCATAAGCAACTAAAAATGTGGTAGAAAATTCAAACTTGTAGCAAGATATGTAATTCAACTTAAAAACTCGAGCATACTTATGGATCCCGAAGATAATAAGAGATTCCGATATCTTACCTGCAAATCGAGAAAGGCAGAGAGAACTATTAACTATGAAAACGTCGCTCGTCTGGCAACGCGAAATGTTTCTGCCACCGAAACAGGGGATTCCATTTGAAAATGATCACTGTTCAAATCCGTCACCTTCTTTTGCGCTTTCAATTTCGACCATGAAATATTATCAGTGATTCTTTCTGTGGTGTATTACGAATGCAATTTCGGCAATATTCAACCACAACAATTACAGCAATTAACTTTCTTACATTCTTCAGTACTGCTGACGTCATTTGGACGCTTCCATCTTCATGCACATGCATGTGTGTGTGTTTGCATATATTTTGGTGTATGTTCTGTGTGCGCTTGTGTGTGTGTGTGCAGCAAGCAATCAATTACCATAATCTGCAAGCAAATCAAGCGGAATGTAACATTTGTATAAATTAAATTCCGTTGCATACTTCTCAGCGCCCGCTCGCTCATTGCTGCCCAATCTCTGCGATGCTGCTGAGCTGTGGGCCATGTCGGCCATGTCTACAATGGCAGCATGTTTGCTTGTAGATACAAACATACGGTAATGTCCTGTGTGTGTGTGTGTGTGTCGATTTGTATGTCACAGTGAAGCGCTGGTGTCTTGTTTGCAAATATATCATTTGCTGCCAATGACAACACAAGGACACTCCTGCTAAATATTTTGCCACTTATTGTTGGACACCCACACTCAAACATGCACACGCACACTCTCTGCCCGCATGCACTAGTGTCTGTTAAAATAAATAGTAGCACAAATGTAAGGCTACTCAACGCAAGCGTTTGCAAGCACACACACACAGACTGTCGCTCTCACGCAAAGCTTTGTAGTGAAATGGTGTGAAGTGAAGTGTGCGAAATAGCAAAAGCAAAACCAAAGCCACAGGCTGGCTAACACAGCAAAACAACAAAACTATCGGTGACAACTTCAAGTGGTAACTACGCTACTACGCAAAATAAATACTTAATGTATAATCACATTAGTTCTAAAAAATTGTTCGAGATGCATATAGTGTTTGAAATCATCTTCTGTCTTGCTCCTGCAGCTCTATAATTAGAAACAACTTTTTCTTTAAATTTTTGGAAAATATTTGCGTTAATTCAAATAACTTAAAATAGTAGAAGACATTTTGAAAAGACTTTAAAAAGATTTTCTTTAATATACTGATATTTTGCATAAATGTTTTTCTAAACACTATTAAGAATCACACGGTAATTGAGGTAAATACTAACAATTTCCTTAGAGTTCCTGTGTATTTTAAGCATAAAGCGTACACAACAAATAGTAAACTGTCTTAATTTGCACAAAATGTGACAAAGAAAACTACATTTCACTATAATTATAATAAAAGCAACAACAATAAAACCAACAACTTACAAAAATAATAAAAGCAAACAATTACTAAACTTTGATGGCTGCTGTCAATGTATTGGTGTTTCCTATTGATGTGATAGTTCAACAGCGATATACACACAAAGTAACATACATATACCTACATTGCCATGCTAAGTGTATGGGTGTGTTTATGTACCGTTGCATATGCGAATATCAACTGTCGAATAAACTTTTATTATTGTTATTTGAGATAGTTTATTTGCTTTACTAGCAGTTCTCCATTTATTGCAGCTATGTTAATTAAAATACGTTAACGGCTCAATGACCATGACTTCTGAGTAGATATATAGATATACATACATACATATATGTCACACACACATTACAGATAATTGCAAAAGTTTGCATGGCAAGCGTCTTTGAAGTTTGTACATGTAACTTGAGACTTGAGATCGAGCCACTTCAAAAGCGAGGAAATCGAGGATGTAGCATTTCGCCCGTGGCACTTTATTGAGGGAAAATTGAGTCCTGGCAAATGCTTTGCGGGCCAAAGAACTTTTAGTTGGACACATCAAATGTAGCCGAGCAGAGAAGCTAGTCGTAACACGCAGGCGGCAGCAGGCGGAAGAACGCTGCCTGCTTTTTGTCATTCGATTTATTGTTGACGTGTGCGCAATGTCCTTAATTTGAATGCGCTCAAGTTACTCGGAAATTCTACGCATTATGTATTTGTGTAATTTTGTGTTTGTGTGTGGGTGTGACGCTTCAGATACAGAGTATCTGAGCCTCCCATGCGATGCTTGCTACTGCCCTGACTGGCGAGAAACCGTCCAAACTTTGTATAGAGGGGCAAGTGTGTGTTTTGTTGTTTACGCTGTTATTTGCTAAATAACTCCCACACACACAAATAGCGGCACTCATGCATACACACATGCACATTAGCGCCGCTGTCACAAGGATTTGATATCATGCCCTTTTTCCCGTTTCAGCTGCGCGTCGCTTTTGTTTTGTAATCTTGTTCGCTGTTGACTGCGTTGCCGTTTTGGATAATTGATTATTTCGCCTCAGTCCTTAGCCAATCTGCTCATAGCAATACACACAGACACATGTATATATGTATGTGCAAAAACATACGCATACTTTCGCCCTCATAATAGCAGCTCTAACTGTTACGCATGTTGTCCTTCTGCTTTCATTTGTTTGCCGTTTTGTTCAGTTGCCTCTACATGTATGTTTAAGATGTGTGTGTGTGTTTATGTTTACATGTGTATGTATTTGATCGCGCTGCTGTCATGTTACATTCTGTTTCATTTGCTTGCGATTTTACATTCTTTTTCTTTCTTTTATGTTTGTTTGCCCTTTTGTATTTTTGTTTTCATTGTAATATTTTTGCTTGTTGTTTTTGTTGCTTTTGTTGTTATTGTTACTTATTTTGAGTCTAATTTATTTCAGGCTTAGATAATAAATTTTATATTTCAAACACTCACACACAGACTAACACTTCCAGAGCAGCATATGTTTGCAAGCTAGAGCGCATATGTGCCTGCTTGTATGCGTTTGTCAGTGTATGTGTGCGTGTGCTCATTTCCATGCGTATGCGTCAGTTTGTCGGCGCGTAAACGTAAATCACAACAAGTCGTTTGTATTCATTTTTTTGCAATTTTATTTGTTATCGTCTCTCGTCGCACTGTGATAAATGTCCTTTGACGGCGCAGGCTCACTCACACAGCCAGCAGGCAGGCAAGCAGGCATGCGGGCAGCATACACAAGCAAAAACCCAAATGTTTATTGTAATTTGCACATTTTCACAAATTTTTCCATTTGCTCATAACTTTAAACACTTCGTCATTATGAAAAATGCTTATTTAATAAATGCCAACAAAACAACACACACCAAAGTTTTCACAAATGTGGCAAATATTTTGTTTGGCCTTTTAAGTTTTTGCACTTTTGTTTTTTCCAAACAAAAACTAAGATTTATGTGAAAATTTGTGCATGCCGTAAGTGAAAGGAAAAAGAGTTAAAAAATTGTTGCAGGTTTGTGGATTTGTGAAGCTAATAAAACGCATACAAATTATGCGCACTTACTCAGCCTGATTCACCTGCCTATCGTACGTGCCTACTCTGCCTTTGCAACGCCCCCTCCCCGTTTCGCCAATGCTACCAAATTGCTGATTGCATTTTCCACTTCAATGTGATTCAGCGCATGCAAATATTAAAAGCGACGAGCGAGCTGACGAAAAAGCGCTGCAATAATATAGAGGGAAGAGGAAGGGGGTCAAAGAAGTGAGTTGGAAATAGGCATGGAGCTGTACTTTTCAGTGTTACCAGACAAATGTGCATTTTTCTGATGTTCTAAATAAATTCAGAATGTAGAACTTTTGCTTAACAAACTAACCTCTGTTTTAAATTGTTTGGAATGCGCTTTTATTAAATCCACAACTATATTTTCCACTAATTTAAAGAAATTGCCAAACCATTTTGGAAATATCAATCTATAACGGTAGACAAATATGAGTGGATTTCAAAGCAACTATTTAAATAGTTGAACTTCTCTGCCAGTCTGAGTAACAAAATTCAGCAGCCTTTAGCAAATGTACGTTTTTTCAGCTTGCTTTTTTAACATTCGCAAAACTACAACTTCTGACAAAATCGGCCACAATCTGGCAACGGTGGAACTTTGTGACAAAACAAATGCAATTTATGTTAAAGCCTTTTGCTTCTAGCTCCATCACGTACAATAGCTAACAACCGGAAACATGAAACACCCGCACAGAAAAACACTTTTGCGCTTTGGTAAAGCGGGAATTTAAATATTTTTTTGCGCAACCTTCTTCACCCGCATACCCTGCAGGTAACTGTTATTTATGGAAATATAAAAGCATAAAAAAGAAGATTAGGCATGTTCGCTGTGAAAAAGAAGTGAATAGCATGCAACAACCAAAACGCCCAACCGCCGCCAACCCACTCCTGCACCCCACCCCGTCACCCCTTCACCATTAAAAGAAAATATCACATTCTAGCGTACACTCTCCTATAGCCTGGCGGTATGGATGTGGGACGGCACGACATGGCGAGAATACCAAAAATGACAGCACGTTTTTGCAAAAAACTAAACAACAACACAACAAGCCAAATATGACAGCAGCTAATAGATAAAAAGGCAAAAATTGTGTGTAAAAAATGAAATTTATATTTATGAAGTCAAAATGGCCACTTTGAAATTGATATGCAAATGCCGTTACTTTCCGTTGCCACTGCCACTTCTAAGTTGTGTGTGTGTGAGTGTGTTTGTGTGTTTCGAACCCTTTGGCAAATTGGCTCACAAGCATTAAAATGTAAATTGATAGGCAGCTTGCTAAAGCAAGTAACAACAACAGCAGCAGCAGTTTCAAATTACCCTACCGAATTAAGCGCGCATATCCTGCGTCCAAAATGCAGAAAAACGGCTAATTCATTTATCGCTATTATCCCGAAAACACACACGCATGCAAGTGCACACGCACACACGTGCGCTCTTTTCGTCCCCGCATTTTATTTACAGGAAATTTTATTTTAAATTGTTTTCGATAATGCCAACGTGATGTAAATTCAAATGTGGCCTGCACCTGCGGGAATATCGGTTTATATATTGCGGGGGAATTGGCATTGCGGCGTGGCGTCAGCGATGTAGTCACAGGAGTAGTCGGAAAATTGCATACGAGTATTTACAAAGCTGAAAGAAATTATAAATTCTTTTAGGTGTAAATTTCTTCGATTTAAAAATATTTTTTTTTAATATGTAACCCTCGACTGTATATATTCACGAATATTATCGGCAGTGGCTATGAATTCGTACTAGCGGCGCGTATCCTTCGCACTTACCCCCTCGCCTGCGCTCTTGCCGACAGTCAATAATTTTTGCAAGTGCTTTAATTAACCCAAAAACACAAACGCACGAAATACCTGCACAGACAGATACATATACATTCATACAGTTGTAATTGTAATTGCATGAAGATTTAGCATGAAGATTTATTAAAATATTTACATTTGTATTTACAAATTGTTTTTCGCTGTTTTGTCGCATTTAATTAAGCCATTTAAAAATGCAGATACAAGTAAAATTGCTGCATATCACCGCAAAAAGCAATAATATAATGATTTATATAATTGTCGACCAGTTTTTATGCATATTTTTTCTATAAAAAACAAAATATTTATATCATATACAAGTATAAACCATATTTTACAAAGAAAGCATTGTAGGCCGCAAAATTAGTTCATTACACGTTAATTAGGCAGATTACAATTATTGAGCTAACAAAGCTAAACAAATTTGTTATAATATGCAGTTCAAATTGTTTTTATAATTATTTAATTGTGATTATTTTTATTAGCAATTGACTGCCTGGTTTTAATTTGCAGCTAATAAAGGGATCCAATGTTGTGAGGTAGTTAGTTACTTAATCAGTTAGTTAGATACCCAGAGCATTAAGATGATTAAATATAAAACTTATATAAGAGCAAAGGCAATCTAAATACGATCTATACTTAGCACAAGCTGATGGGACCTTACATTTTTCTTGTTGTCAAATATGAGTGCTTCGAGAGAGAGCAAGAGATGGAAGAGAATTCTCTCGAATAAGTGCCAGTTCATCGCAAAAGCGAGAAGAGAAATTTCATGAAATAGTTAAAAATAAAAATTCCTTAATTTTTATGAAATGCAATTGAAATCTATGAATTTCTATCCAATAAGGACCTTTGATAACATTCAGAGTTGAACGATCTGCCGAATTTCAGAAAATATACAAATGCATTTAGAAAATTTTGAAATTTCGTTCAGACTTTATCAGCTTGGCCACGCTTCAAGCCGGGAAACTTGCTTTATAAACTTTATGTCAACATCTGCTAACTATTCTGAACTTTTTAGGAATGAACTATTTACATTTATCCTTTCTTCGAAATGCAAATCGTTGACAAAATTCAATAGCAAAGTTAAGCATTCACTTTCAAAATGTGGCACGTATTAATCACTCCTTGCCAAAGTACAAGTAAGAGCTTCGACAATTTGGCAAATGACTTTACTCCGAATAATCACTGCTAAATGAGAATGATTACTTGCGTGCGTTGCATACGAAAGTGAGTGACGTTTCTTTGTCCTGGCTTCGCCTTGAACGTTGCAAATTGCAGTGGCAGAATGGCAAGTGAAGTCCTCTAATTGCGTCCGCGGCAGCCGTCAGAGCGCATGGCTTAATTTGTCAACTCGGTCAGTGGTATCGAATGGCTGTGGCTGAAGCGCCATTGTAAGCCACAAACAGTCACATGCACGCACACATTCATGGACACACATGTACATCACAAGGCAAATGCAAACGCATACCATGTGCATGTGTGCATGCAAGCGAACTGGGAGCTTCGCTCTAATTAATTTCTAATCCGCACTGGCAAAACAGCATTATTAGTGACGCCAGCAGCCCCAACGCTCGCGGTCGCAGTGGAAGGGGGCGTGGCATATGTCAGCAGTCAGCATTCAGGCAAACAGCATCAGCAACATCAATAACTGCCAAGTCATTTGTCGAAGCAATCAAATCCCTGTGCACTTACCACGCCCAACAAATGTCCTTTTGCGTATGCATATATGTGCATACATATGTGAATATGTGCTTGTATGTGTGTGCAACTATTAAATTCAAATTACACACATTCGACGGCGCTGGCCTCATCAAAATTTCGAAAATGGCCAAATGTGATTATACCCTGTTTAAATTTATATTATGAATATTGCACAAGTGTGTGTGAGTGTGTGTGTTTGTTTTGTGTCCAAAATTTGCATTAATGCGTTGCAAGCTGCATGCACAAATTTGTCGATGTGTGTATAGGTGTTTGTGGCTGCACACAGGCTCACCACTAATTATAACTACTGCTGCTCAAATTAAGCAATCCCATTCAAGGCTTAACCCGGCAAAAGGCTTAATTTAATACCATTTGGGAATTCATCGCTTTGCTCAAGATTAATCCTGCATTTTATAGCAAAGCATCGATATGTGCAATGTTCAATGTTATGTAACTAGTTTTCTATTTCAAGGAATAAATACAACCAAAATATTCAACCAAGCACACAGAAAATATGATTATACTAAAATGGACTCCATAATTGAAAAATCAGTTGATATATGAAACCGAGTTCGAGTTAAACAAAACTTTAAAAGGCCAGCTGAATTAAGTTTATTAATTTATCAAATATTTGCTTTGTTAATCTGAAATGATTCTCTTTAATTAGCTTTTGACACAACTTCTCAAGATTGCTAGGCTAAGCTAAACAGCATAGTCTTTTACAAAATCCATTATCTTCCTCTGTGTGCCGAAGCAGCACGTAAATTCTAGAAAGGAAAGAAAGAGAAGTGTCAAGGAGGTTCTAAAAATCTCTTTTTGGAATCGAAGCTAGACTTGGGCCTGACCTCAAGCACTTTCAAAATGTTCATCAATAAATTGCCTTGGAACATAATTTTTATTGGGCCAGTGTTGTCGGATGCAGTCAGACTTGGCGACTGTTTCCAACAGACGATAAAATGAAATCGATTCTTGGGATGTTCAACCGAATGAGAGCAAAGAATTTATCAACGTACAGATCTGTTCTTCTTCTGTTCCTAGTACTTTAATGTGATGGGTCGAAGCGACGGCAAGATCTGTGATTCTGTCTGAAGCACGAGAATATGCTACTCGCCTTCCATGCAAGTAGTTTGCTCGCGATTATAGCAGCTCAAATCTGATATGGTGTGCAGACACCAGCTTTGTTCTCTGGCACCTTGTGAGATTCTCTGACTTTTGAAAAGCTCGAAAAGATGTCAATAAAAAAACTCACTTTCGGTGATGATCAGTTGAATTTTATGGGGATATGCAAACTTGTTTGGCAGTCCGCCAGAGAAAAGAGCTATCAATATCGAACTTGCTATTGTAATTTGCTTGCAAATATATCTATCAAGAAAGCTGACCGTGAGCATCCCTTTAGTCGTCAAAGTGCTAAACAGAAATGCTTTGTAATTTCAAAATAATTTAATCAAGCGTTTCTCTTTGCTGACAGTTCAAGCCGTTTGAAATCCGAGCCATCGAACTCACGTTCCAGAAACTCTTTAGACGAGTTATGAGTCTCCGTTCATGTCCTCATTTCCCCCTCAAGGGATGGCAAGTATAATTAATTTAAGGGTGGCTCTCAACAGTCTCTCTTGTGGTACTTCATAATATGGCATCAAATCACTGAAATTAAATTAAACGGTACTTGCTTCCCTTCAGAGTCCTTTCCGCTAGGTTTATGTTGAATAAACTTGGATTAGTTAAGTTCAAGAGCATATTTCAATCAGACTTTGGCTTTCCTCCTCTTCCCTCTCTCTCACCCTCTCTCCTTCACGTTAATTATTAATTTAAATCATATTGCTTCATTGTGAATGCTTCCCTTGAGTGTAATCCCCAAACCATTGCGCGGGAATTCTGGGAAACCACAAAAGCCAAATGCTCTTTTCGACCACATTTCATAATTACACCAATACAAACATAAACTGAAAAGTGGAAAGTGAAATGGCGTGTGTGGATGTGGGAGATTTAGTGGGAAGTGAAGCAACTCTAAATTTGGCTCACTAATACGAAATGCCTTTTGCATTGTTTTGTTGGTTTTGCAACTGATTTTATTGTTGTTGTGGAATTCTGTTGTTGAGTTGTTGTGGTTATTTGCAATAAGTTCTCTCACAGAATACGCAATAAAGCGTAAAGTGGAGCGCAGGAAATTTTAGCAATTTGGTTTTTGTTTATGTGTATGATTGTTTGTGTGAGTGTGTGGTTTCTATGCTACATTAACTCTGAATGCAAAAGCAGGCCATTTTGCACACACACACACACATGCTCACAAACCGCATGCATATATGTTTGTACGAGTATTTACACACAATGATAGGAATTTCATAATTTGTTCTAAAAGGTTTCGAATATCCTGGCGCTTGAGCCTTTCAGGCAAATGTAATTATGGCATCAAGCAGCAGGCTCAACCGCTCAACCCCCACCTATAAATGGCCAAAACTTGAAACCAAAGTGTGGCATTTTAATGGGTCAGCAGGAGTAGCAAGGAGCCATAGAAGTGCCAACTTTCGCAGTAGGGGCAAAGAGGGGGGCAATTATCATTTTGTGAGCATTATTGACGGCCCAAGCGTGACCGCACAACCGCATCGAAATGTGGAACTGTTAATTGAATTTGATTTTAATTAGTACAAAGGAATTTCTTCGTCGTTGTTGTTGTTGCACTTGCGTTTATTGTTGTGTTGATTTTGAGCTTATGTTTTGATTTTCCAATTAGTGCAAAGGATTTTGTAGGATTTGCTAAAAGATACGATATTATGAAATGGTTGTGTTCTTTTTTATGGCACGCATATATTTGCATAAATTTACGGGATTTAAATGGGCAAGATTTAAGCATGCATTGTTTGCATATAGCTGAAAACTTATGCCTAGACCCTTTAGGTAGTGCAAGCAGGCGGGGAACTATGATAATCTGATGTGGGTGTGGCGATTATGAAAAACCAATTATGTTTGCTACTTAAGTTTGTTGTTGTCTCAATTAATAACGAATAACATGAAAAAATTCAATGAAATCTTCAATGAAATTTAAAGTTAGTTAATAATATGTCGAGATTAACAAAAAAGTTTATCTGTTAAGCTCACTAATTAACAAAATTTGTTGGCTACTGCTTTATTTTTGTAATATTTATATGCTGGCAAAAATCGAGTGCTTCTTTTTTAAAGCTTCGTTATAATTAAAATTGAACAGCATTCTGCACAAACATAATTTAAATGGGTTAAAAAAATTTGCGCACAAAAATCTCACAAACTCCAAAACGCATAAATCTGCATAAAAGCGACAAAAAATGTCGTTTCATAAGCCGCGAATTAATTTCAATTTAGCAATTAATATAAAAACACATATGCATACACAAAAAAATCACACAAACAAATAAACGGAAAAAGGGAATGAAATTGACTGCACTCGAAGGCTCGCAGCTAATTCATATATTACAGCTCAGGTAAAAAGTTGGTATACTGCTAAGGGAAAATTTTTAAAAATAAAACAAATATTTGGCGCTGCGTTTGAGAGTACAGCCAAGCAGATATGTTAGTAGTACTAGGCTGACATTTGGCAAAACTTGCAGCTTCAACGGAGTACTAATATTTTTTGACGGCTGTGTGCTAATACGCATAGCTGCCCCGCTAAATTAGCGGGAGCGCTTGCGTGAGTTAGTGTGTGAGTGAGTATGTGTGCCTTTTTAATGACTTCAAATAAACACACAACAACATTCAAATTAATTTCGCATACACACACAAATACATGCAAACATCAATTTTCGGCAGGTAATGCAGCAGCAACTCCGCGTTTCAGGCACAACAAATTTATGTGTTTTCATCTGTATGTGTGTGTGTATAAATGAGTGTGTTATTTTTAAAATTTATCTTGCAATTAATTATGACAGCGCCAACGACGACAGCGCACGAAATTCCATTTGCCAGCGCTTATAACCACTCCAGCTTCAGCTGCAAAAGGCACACCCCTCCCCCGCCCCAGCGTGCACACCTGCTGCTCTGCTGCGGCAGGCTGCACGCTATCATTGGCCGCAGCCGCTGTTGTTCATAAACTCCAACTCAGCGGCTCCGCCATTTTAAATTCATGCCGCCCAAAATCGCATCATAACAACAATTTATAAATACGCCACGTGGGTCAACAGCACTGCAGCAACAACAATGACCACCATCAGCCGCAGCGCCACAAGCCGCTAATGACCTCATTAGCTGGAGAGCTGGTGGGCGTTGCGGTCGGGAGGCGGCGAATATGAATATGCAAAACGGATATGAGCGGTAATTGCGAATGCCACTTGCAATCAACACTCGACAATGCTTTTATGATGTTGTTGTTGTGCTGGTGACATTGGCACCAGTTGCTAAATACATATTGTTGCGGTTGTTGCCATTATGATTGCGCCAACAGAGGCGATTTTTGATGAAAATTCAAATGCTGCCAATTTATTTGTGGCCAACTAATGAAGCCGCCGACGCAATTATTTGATGCGCATGCGGCGCTTTTCATAGAAATTTCGAAAACTTGCGTAAATAAATTTAGAAAATTTTTTTAAAGTAAGAAAATTTCTGATTCGTTTGGAATTTACAAGAAAAATGGCACAATTGGCCAGAAGCTACTCTGCAGTGAAAACTCGCTGTCGATTCGTATATTCAAGTTTTGTTGTAATTTTCACTGTTAAATATTTTTAAAGTTTTTGCAAAAATTTTCCAATTTTTCACTTGAACATTTTCTAGCAGTAGAATTAAAAATTCTCTCTATCTTCTTCAGCCATGCTTCTTCTTTTGCTGTTTTGCTGTGGCAAGCATTCGGCTTTCTAAATTCACCGCGAGAAATTCTTACTATTGTGAATGGATGTCTATTCGCATTTTAGTTTAGCTCAAAACCTGAAATTGCATTCGCTGAATAATTGTATTGTTGAAAAAATGTCGGCATTTATTCACCAAATTTCCTCTGAAATCGAGTTGAATTTTTCATAGAAAACCATATTAATTTTACGATATTCCAAACACTGTCAAAAACTTTTCGTTGAAAATGCTTTATGACGATTGTCACAATTGCAAAGCTTTCGGAATGGAGCAAAAACAATCTAATATATAAATTTTTAAATTGCTGGGCACACCATATTATTTGCAGTACTTTATAAAAAAAAAGAGTTTCCAAAAATTTTATTTTGATTTCTTGTCTTGTTGTCTTATTTTTATGCTGCTTTCACTGAAATTTATTTTTGAAGTTATAGTGTGAAAGTGCAATAAAATATTTTCGTAATCTTCAAATTCGATGCCGCTTTCAGTTCAAGTTCGCAAATTGATCTGTTACAGAACATTTAACAAAATTTTGTCCACTTACAATTTTATATTTTGCAACTTTTATATTTAAAAAAAATATTACTTGAGCTGCGAACTTTAATGTTATATATATTATGTCCTTTTAATACTTTTTTAAAAATCAGGCACAATAAGCGCAGCTCCGGACAAAAGCACCGTATCTGCCTTCTCTGCAGTTGGCAATTCTAGCTCACAAATAAGTTTCTCACGACTGATATTTGTGTACAACGGCAAGGACAAATTTGCAGCTGTAGAAGAGCTACTCGCACTTTTCTTTATTGCTTCGTCAGCTAACGGCTTAAATGTGATGAAAAGTTCCGGCGTTTTAGCTTCCTGCGAGCGTGAATCTAGACTGCTGAAGAATATTTGCAATTTACCGTTCGTCAAAGTGGCGCCATTTAACTGTAAAGAAAAGGGATAGTGACATAGAGTGACCAGATTTTCAGAATCTCAATGCTGGACGCTGTACAAACGCGTTGCTGGACGCGTTGCCAGATCCCAATATTTTCTCTCTTAGTCCGCTTTTACACGATCCAAATTGTCGCTTTCAACACGGAGTAATGTAGGAAAGAGGGTAAAAACTACAGGGGAACAGGCAGTCGCTCGGGAAGCATTGAAGTGCGATTTTTTGACGTTTCGCTTTGCTCGCCTATGATTATAATGGGGAATCGCATACTTCGAGTCGCCTCGTGTAAAAGCTATGCGCGACTTCAAAGCGGAATGTCAAAATGTTGAAAGTGACGAGTTGAATCGTGTAAAAGCGGGTTAGGTTTACATTTTTTCATGTCAGGGCTGCTATACAGTAAATGGTTTTTTTAATGGTTGTATCTTTAAAGATACAGTGAGCATTTAAGGGTTAAGGCTCAAGACTCAGTTAGTAATGACGTATCGTATTTATTCGTATCGCAGACAAAACCTAATTTACCCGAGCTCTACACAATTATTCGCTCTTGGCGTATTTATTCGGATCGTAACGCATACTACGTTTATACGACACTTCAAATCGGTTTGAGTAAGTCCTCTTTTAATTACATCATGTGTATGAAAATGGTTGTCACACACATTGGTTTCGTACGTTGCAGGCAATCCAAGGCGCTCTAAAATGTGGCATGGTGAACAACAAGCAGGCATGGTGAACAACAAGCGGCGCGAGGAAAACCAAATATTTTCCTGTTGGTGGCATATTCCAGACATTTCGACGCGCTACACTTTTTGTAGCTTTTTTGGCGATATTTGTGTATTTTTTTCACTTTAGAAACTTTTGTGTATTTTTTTCACTTTAGAAACTTTATATGTAATCACTTAAATCACATAAATATCAATTACTTTCGAACTTCCGAAAAAATTTCACAGTTTGTCAAATTTGTAATAGCTGTAAATTTGAAAACGCCTGGCCTGCTAATGGTAATATTGGTGCAAGTACTTAATCACTTTTATCGATAATGCGGTAATACGGGGTTGGGGCATGCGCTGTGTGCTAAATAAAGTACTAATGGAAGGAAGAAAGTTCTAATGGAAAGAAGAAAGTAAAAGATTTCGAATTTCTTTTCACCATACTAATTGAAGCGCCACCTATTCTCTGTTCGCCTTTTTTCCGAAGTTATCGAAAATGTAAAAGATTGCTGTTTACGCTCAGCTATTACAATAGTTGTCAGAGCCGCTGTCAAAATGTCAATCAAAAACAAAAATTTTACACGGGCAGCGAGACTACAGCGAATTTCGTGAAAATTTTCAATAAATTACTTTTAAAATTTAAAGCAACCGCAAATAAGTGTCAAGAGAAGTTCTGCGTGAACAAGCTGGAGCATCATTTTATGGCAAGGATGGGAAAGGTAAGTGCACAATGGGCAACAAAGATATCTTCGCATCTTCTTGGGTATTGAGACAGAACTCTAGAACTCTGGCGCCGCCAGGGAAATGAGCTTGGGAATTATCTCGATTGATTCGAAATAAACAAATTGCGTTTGCTTACCAGAAGTGGCGCCACCCGTACGCATACGCAATTGCGTGTTTCGCTGCTGCTCCCAGTGCATTCCAAGCGCAAATCTTTGCAGGATACTTGCATTTTGTCCGAGTTGATCAGCTTGAGGCAGGACAAAAATGTGTCGCAGTTGAATACATTGACAAGGTTGATTTGCTCTGCAAACTGCAGCTGTAAATCCGAGCGGAAACGCGCTTCTGCTGCCTGAACACGCACTATCAAACCTTTTAGGTAGTCCACAGCGGCTTGCGGACCAGACCACAACTTACGCCAGTTCAGTGGAACCTTTGAAAGAAGTACTTCTTATTTGTTTGTTCAATTTACAGCTGAAACTTTCAACTGACCTGGTTTTCCGCCAAAGTATGTAACAAATCGCCATCAATGTTTGTCTTCAAGTGACCCTGCGACTCCTTCAGCCAACCATGCACTTGGGCGAGTGTAACGTGCACCTCCTGAAAGCATTTCGCAGCAATCTTCAGTTCCGCGACTACGAATACTGACCAAGGACTTATTGAGGATCCTGACTCCGACATTTCCTTAACAGTTTGGAGCACTGTGCATTTCTGGAAAAAAAAACCTCATATTGAGTAGAGCGCCTACTATACAAGCATTTGCTATATTGCATACCCCTGCCAGTTTCCGCCAAAGCGTCAATATGGGCTTTACTTGTTTTTCCACTTTGTTGGCCACTACGCCGTCCGAAGATGCTTCTTCTTCAACTGTTTCAGTATCTCTTCTATAGTAAGCAGCGCGCAGTGCCTTTACGATTTCGCGAGAATGCTCAATCTCACGACTCACATTCGAGTGCTTGGACAAGCCAAAAGTGTCCGGCTCATCGACATCTGGAAACTTGGCAACGGCGTTTATGTAATCCTGCATCTGAGTTGTAGTTGGCACAACGACTCTCAAATTCAATGGACTCCAGCGATTGCCCAGAACTTCTGTGTTACAAAATTCTTCCAAGTATCGTTGCAGTACTTGCAAGTCCCTCTGATTGTTGATGCGTCCACCGTAGGCCACATTTTCGCAAAGACGCTGCATGATTTTCCAGTCGCAGCGGCCACTCGCAACCATTGCGTCTAACCAGTGTAAAATCTCTAAGGCTGCTTTCAAATCCGACTCGCCGAACTCGTAATAGTTGGACCAGCCCTGCGGTATGAACTTGCGACGCTCCTGTAGCACAGCTGTGGCTATGAAGAGCACAATGCGCATCTTTACCAATTTTGCATCCTTGGGTGGTGTACGACGCTCCGCAGCGGCATAGTTCTGTATGTTCTGTACCATGCGCTGCACTTTGCGCTTCAAGCCTACTGGGAACTCGTAGAGCACCTTTACGAATTTATACATCGCTGCCTCGCTGAAGCCTTGCGTCGACTCGCATATTAACCAAAGCCGAAAATCGTTCGCCTTCTTTGCCACGCCCAATTCACGCTCCAATTCCGGCAGCCAATTGGGCACCAAGTGCACATTCTTGATGCAAATCCATTTGCCCATTTCTGCTGCCTGTTTGATGGCCTCCGAAGCGCGTCGCTCCATGCCTTTGCCAATGGAGAGCTCCTGGTATTTGTCCTTGCCGACTCTCTTCAGTGCTACGCTATGGATTTCCGTGGCTGGGTCATTCTCGGTTTGTGTTATAACCAGAATGGGCCTTTCGCTGCTGCTCTCTTCCGCCAATTGCTCCACGGTGGGCTGCACTATGGAGTCTGGAGATATCTTTAATATCTCGGAGGCTGTCTGCCGCAGTTGGTATGTGAGCAGGTCGGGCCGAAAGATTTGCATGATTAAAACGCGATGGAACGAGGACGCTATTTCGCCTGTTTAGAATGGTTTACTTTTTATTTAAAATAATTTTTATTCATTTTTTCACAATCTTACCCGGCAGCTCCTGCTGATTTTGCTCAACAAAGCTACGCCAATGCTGCGTCTTTTGCAGCTGCAATTGCTGTTCCAGCTCGGGCGCCTGAGCCAGCAATATTTGGAGCTTCAAGGCAGCTTCCTTGCTCATGCAATCCGGTAGTGGCATTCCGACCGAGCTAATGCTGCCAATACTGGCGTCCGCGCTGGACATGAAATTCGTTACAAACAACTCCCACTCCATCGCTCGAATCAGTTCGGGGTAGGCATTCTTGCAGATGAACAGCGCCAATGTTAGGTGACTAGAACGCGCAGTCGAACGCGCCAAATACTGAAAGGTAGCACGCACAAGCTGCTCATAAATGGTATGCTCAGTTTGCACGGTGATGCTGTCGAACGCCTCCAGCGCGTGCAGAAACAGTTTGATGAATATGAGCGCCGATATCTCATAGCACACAGTCAAGCCCATGTAGAAGTGCGCAGCCTTGGTACACAACTCGCGCAATTGCGTGTACTCCGCCAGCAAGGTCTGCTTGACCAGCGCACTCTCCTTCAAGGATTTGTCGATGAAGCTGCTGCTCTCCTTCACCTCGTTCAGCGTCTGCAAAAGCTTCTCATTCTTCAGTATATCGCCCTGTGCTGACGATAGCTCCTCCAGCAGTTTGTCCTCTAATTCGATACGCTGCTTCAACAGTACACCTTCATTTTTCAGCAGATCAATGCGTTTCTGCTCCAGCTCGGGGTTCTTGAGCACAATGGCCTTTGACATGAGCTGGTCCGACAATCCGACCGCCGTCACGGTAAACGGTATGCAAGTCAAGTACGTGCGGCACTCCGCCTCGATGCTCAGCTTGTTTGTTTTGGTGCAGAGCACCAATTGGAACTGCTCATGCAAGTCCACCAATTTGCTGCCCACCTCTAACTGCCGCTTATTGAATTTCACATGTATTCTGCCGGCAACTAGCTGCAGCAGTGGCGGTCGTAGATGCTGACAATCCTGCACTATTAAAACCTTGCCGAAGCGCACAGCCAATTCCAGCGAGTAGCTCAGGCGCTCGTGGTTTTGTGTGGTTACTTCGCAGGCCGTGCCTTTGGAGCGCAGGTATTCTTCCAGCCAGTTTAGGGCTGTCTGCGTGGGATCGAGTACGAGTGGTATCGGATAACTGCCGAAGGGCAGCGCCAGCATTTGTCTGAGCAGCGCTGCGTTCTCGATGATCTGCGCATCGCGCGCCAAACCCATGCTCTCCCAAATAATCTGTTCCTGTTCAGTGAGCAGTTTCTTCGCGACCTCGAATGTCTGCGGAATTTGTAGCTCCACTGTGAGTTGTTGTATGGCGGAGCTGCAAGCAAGATTTAATTTAAGAAATCGCTTTTAGCCTGGCTTGTAGTCTTGGCATACTTACACTCGTCGCTCCAGCGGCAGCTGAGAGAAGAAATTAATGGTCAGCGCTATGAATAGGGATTTCGTGTCCAACGTCTTGTGCGCCAACTTGTACTCATCCAATTGCATGCTCCAAGTGTGGAACTCTGAGCTCAGCTTCTCCACCAAAATCTCGGCTGCTTGCAAGACATTGCTGGCCTCCTCCAACTTGAGCTCCAGCACAGCAGCCTCCTGTGTGTACGCATTCAATTTGCCAGACAACTGCTTGACACGATTGTCCACATCGTCCAAGCCGCTCATGAGTGTCTGCAACTCGTTCTCGGCCACATCCAAATTTCGTTGCAATTCCTGCTGCTCGCGCTCCAGCGGCTTGATGCTTTGTATGACCTTTGAGTATCTGACGCTGGCTTTTACCCAAGCGGCCAAAGGCGCTGCCGCCGCCGAAGCACGTTTCGCATTTTTCATCTCGAAGGAGTCTGCTTTAGCTACCAGCAGCTTTTCAACAGCTTCGCAATGCTCCGGACTAATGCGTGCCGGGTCCAGGGAGCGTATGTCCTCCTTGACGCCGCGCTTCGCCAGAAAGGTCTTCATGCTGTTCCACGAGGTGTCGCGTATGCCCATCAAACGCAGCACGCCCTCGAGTATGTCGCGTATGGCCTCGGGCGGCGCACGCAGTGAGCGTATTTCCGACAGCGCTTCCGACTTGATCTGTCCCACCGCTGCGCTGGCTTCGGCCAGTATGGGCTCGACCTCGCTGAGCTCCAGTTGTATCTCTTTCTGGCGTTGCTTCAGCTGCTCGCTACTTACCTGCGCTTGCTGCTTCAATTCGAGCATGCTGGTTTTCTGATCATTGGCGCTGCGCATTGTAGACGAGATCATTTGCAGCGCATCATTGGCAAGCTTGCGTTTTTCGGCGAGTGCCTCCTCCTGCTTAACAGCATTGGATTTGAGCGTGTCGACCACAGCATGTGCTGCAGCGAGCTTGTCCACTCCGTGCTGTAAGAAGTGTGCTTTAATTATTTTTTATATATATTCCAACAGACCTACATATATATATATATTCTTTTCTGTAGTATAGTAGAAGCGTCTGTAATAGGGACTATCGAGTTCACTTAAATTAGTTTGACCTACTTTCAAACGCTTGTCTCTAAGTCTAACCTGTAGCTTCTCCAAACGCTTATCAATGTCCATCGAGAAATTGCAGTATATATAATAGTAGGAGCGTATTAATTGGTAAAAACGCATTGGCGCCTGCTGCGGTATTAGAGTCTCCAAGGCGTCCGAGAAGTACGAACAGACTGGCACTTTGCCCTTGCTGCCAGCGCTCTCGCCAAGCATTTCGATGAATTTCTTCGGCAGTATGGCCTGCGTTTCATTTGAAGCCGCACGCACACACAGGAACTCTGTGTTGCGATGCAATGCCGGATATTTGTTGAAATAACCATTGACTTTTGTGCTTGTGGAATCCAGTGAAATTACTAAATGCAAATTCTTGCTGGCGCCTGCAAAAACAACAATTCACATTAAGCCATTTGCCTGTGCCTATGCAATTTATTATTACGCTTCATGAAATATGAGCCTATGGACTCCTGATAGCCCTCCAATTGCGCTACATGCTTTAGCGAACTGGCGACCGATTCCAAATCATCGCCGAATAGATCCAATATTTCGCTGCCCTCCAGTATCGCTTCTATGGGCTTCATAATGTCCGGCACGCAGCTGAGCCAGCAATGCTCGATTAGCAGGCAAGTGCATTGGTCCTCCAAAGCGGCTGCTTGCATAGCCTAAAACAAAGCGTGTAAGTGCATGCTTTTAGGCATTAAACTTATTATGTGCGTTACAAGTTTTAATTCATTGTAGAAATCCATTAGTCCGAAGTCCTTGCCTCCCTGCAGGATTTGTATTTTGGCCTGCTGCAGTGTGGCGGCCGTATACAACGCATGCAGCTGTCTGCCTCCAGCCGGCCCTAAAAGCAGCAGATGAGTGCCGTCGCGCGCCAGTATGCGCGCCACTTTTGCCGTTTGCTCCAGCTGCTCTTTGGTTATGGGCTCATCGATAATGTAGCTCTCGGAGTCTGCATGGAAGAGTGTACTTTTAGCTTGTTTCGTTTTTGCACTGCTCGCTACTTACTGCAAATGGTGAGCTGCTTCTGCACCTCCTCCAGCCACTCATCATGCTGCAGTGCATGCAACTCCACATTGTGTTTGGGCGCCTTTGGCACAAAATATATTTTCTACAATTAAGCAAAGATTAGCTAATATGTGAACGTTTAGCCTTGTGCCATCACAGCACCTCCTTGCCACAGAATTTGCGCAGCGTGTGCTTCAGTATCGCCTCGAATCGCTCCACATGCGCCTCCGAGACCAAGCGGTCCTTATACAGGGACAAAAGCTCGCAGTGCAGCGCCTTTAATGAAACGAAATGAACGCATTAACTTGCAATTAAAAGAGATGTGTACTTGCCTCATTGAAAGCATTTTCCGGATAGTGCTGCAGTCCTTGCAAAAGTTGCATTATGCTCTTGGGGCTGAACTGATAGTGCGCCTGTGCTTGGGCGGCAGGCGTGAAAGTAGCTTGCAGCTGTGAGTGTGAGTGCAAGTAATATGCAATTAAGCGGGCTGTTCACTTTAGTTACTGTTTACAGTCGGCTGCGGTAACTCACCTCTCGGAAGAACTCCATTAAACCCTCGCTCACGTATTGCACATTGGACGCGTTGCCTCTGAAGCGTCCGCCCAGCAGCAGCGGCTCCAGACGGCTCTGCACAATACTCAGCATATCAGCGTCCGTCGGATAGCTCACACGCACGCACTGATTTATGGCCAAATAACGTGCTGCGATTTTCAGCAGACCGGCGTTAGGAGCCGCCGCCTGCTGCGAAACTGAACCGCATATTTGCAAACCACTCACATTAATCCATTCCAAATTGTCTGCGTAGAAGCCGTGTCGCTGCACCAGTTGCAGCAATAACTCAACAATTTCGCTGGCGCCCCATGCGTCCACATAGCACAGGTCGAGGTTCTTCAGGAAGAGCACGAGGCGCAGCTGCTTCGGCTTGTATTCGCGGCCGCGCAATCCGCTCACGGTGACGCAACTCTGCTTGAGGCAGTGCACAATGTAGGCGGGTGTTAGCTGCGTGGAGCAATTGATCACTAGCAAGTCGTAGCCGGACTGCTCCTGCACGGCCTGTTGCAGCAGCAACGTTTTCGCGGCGCCCGTGGGCCCGACCAACAGAAAGGGCGTGTTGGCTGGAGCCGCCAGTAAGCAGTGCAGCGCATCCACATACGCCTTCACCGCTGCCGTTTGTATCAAGTTAATCTCGCTATCGCCGGTGTTGCTGTGGCGGTTGTGGCTGGCATCTGCCTCGTGCAACTCGATAGCGCCGCGTTGCGCATCGAAATACGCCAGTTCCGCGTGATTGGGATTGGCCACGTAAATGTTGGCGCCCTGAAACACTAAATTGGCCAGCTCATTGTGCCGTTCGCTGGGCAGAAAGCCGAAAAGCGCCCGACAAGTGGCCACGCAGAACTCCTCGCGACTTTGTATGCCACGCAGCTGCAGCAGCAGCGCGCGTTGTAGGCTCACGCAGCTGTACGCCGGCAGTGTGCTGTGGGAAAGTGACGTTTGAAATTTAAAAAAAAACGTTTTCAATGTTTGAATTTTGCCTGAAGTACTCAACTCACTGCAAGTACTCCTTTTCCACCCATTCGGCTGCCGGCTTGAAGTTCTGCTCGATGTAGCTCTGCAGCAAGTCGCAGAATTCCTCTTTGCTTAGCAGAAACTCCAAAATTTGCTTCTGTGGCAAGTCCTCATGGCTGTGCGGTATATATAGTATATTGTAATCTATATCTTAAGTACAAGCAAATTGCAGCACTCACTTCATATTGACAATGCCCATGCGGGAAATCGTTGCTGGCGATGCGTGCCGCACGTCGTCCGTCTCAAATATGAAATTCACATTGTTGCCGAATTGTATGCGCCAACCGGAGGGCAGCGTCAGCAGCCTGAAATATTTGCACAATTTTCAATAATCCCAAAAACTGTAATCTTTATAAATTGTTCATTAAATTTCGTATTCGAACTAATCTCTTTGTTTTTTGCCCCCGTTTCCAGCTGACCCCTGAGGAAGAGGCCCGCAACAAGATGCTGATGCGCGAAAGAGACCGCGAGCGCAAGCGCATGAAGCGCATGAATCCAGAGTACCGCCGCATGGAACAAGAACGTGACCGGGACCGCAAGAAGGCACGCCGTGCCAATGAAGCCTTTAGACAATTGGAGAAGTTGCGCGATAAAATACGCAAGGAACGCAAAAAAGGCATCATCGTGAATGATGCGGTGCCATCTGAATTTGTGTCCATACCACCAGTGCCTGTGGAGCCTGAAGTAATAATCTCGGACGCGCTGCCGATTCAGCAGCAGCAGCAGGGCAACAGTCGCCATCGAGCAAGTGGCGGCGGCAATAACTCTGCGCAGCAAGTGGGCAATGCGTCCACGACGGCCACCACAACAATAACAAGCGCAACGACCAGCGGCAATGCAACAGCTGCCACGGCAGCTGCTTCCACCGTCGCGCATCCTATACAAATCAACAGCAACAAAGGCATTCTGTATCCGCCTGTCAGTTTCCCGCACCATCCGCTGCCCATAGCCAGCGTGGCACTAATGCCGCAGCTGTGCCACCCCATACTGCATCAGAACCTGAGCACCGCGCTATATCCACCGAACGGCATTAAGCAGGAGTACTGCGGCAACGAGTCGGTGTCCACGTCGTCATCGTCCACTGCGGCTACCAACAGCGGCACCTCAACGCAGGCGGGCATGTCGCCGAATGGTGGCGGCGGCGGCAACAACACTGTAGCCGGCGCTTCCAACGCTGGCAATAATGGAGCGGATCAAGATATCGCGCTCATTGAGCCCGAAATAATACTGCAAACCTCGTCCGATGTCATAGCAGCGCCCCACCACTTTCACAATCACGCGCACACCCACCATCTGCATCAGCAGCAGTGCAGCATGTTTCAGCACATGACTTCGCAGGCGCACATGTCACATATGCGTGCGCATGCGTCATTGCCACCGCCGCCTCCTGCTACGCACGCACAACAACAACAACAGCAGCAGCAACAACAACAGCAGCAGCAGCACCAGCAAGCACAGCAGCAACGACAACAAATGCAACACTACGCCGCCAACAAGGGCACTTAGTAGCATGCGCCGACATCCAAGCGGAGTCCTTCAATGCAACACAAGCGCAGCGTGTTTATTTTTAAGCCGTGATTCTGAGCTGATCCTAAGTGCTAGCTTTTAAGACTCATACTGCAGCGTGAGCTACTCTCTTTTTGTTACCAAAATTAATTCGATTCGAAAGTCAAATTGAAGCAAGTCAAGCTTAAAATCTAGTTGGCAATTTCCGAAAGCTGCTTCGATAATTGAAAGTTTTCTTGGAAACAAACATTTCGTAGTTTCCTTTTTCCTTTTTCCATTTTCGAATCGTTTTATATTTGGCACGAAATACAAAGTAGCTCCACTGCAAACACAATACAAACAGAGCTCATCTTTTGCACACGCATGCCTACCATTTAAGTTTTTACCTTATTTACCTTATTATGTGAAATTAGTAACTTAAAATTATTTTCGGTAAAATTGTGTTTACTTTTAAGTGCATTTCATTTCATGTGTTTTTTTGCATTTTGTGCATTTTCGCTTAAGCAGTTTATTTGTTAGAAGAAATGAGTAGCACTTCGCAGCCGCTGTAGTAGCTAAGCAATATTTTTCACACACAAACACAAGTACACATTATTAAAATTGAAATCTATATATAATATTATACATAATACTAAACAATATGATGCAATTAAATGATTACGATTACGAATTTACGCAAACGAATTTTCTAATATACTGAATACCTGAATGCCATGGGAAAAGGGAAAGGGAAGTACAATCTAATTTTTAAATCATATACATAAAAGGCAAGCGTCACCCCTCCGTGCCCCATATCTACTGTATTGCTCGAAATATTTTTATTTCAAACTTTTCAAACTTTCAAAAATTATCAAGAAAACGGAAAATGAGTTTTGGAAAAATGGCTCCAAAAAGAAAGAGCAGGGCCAGGGGAGGTCTCGGCTGCGCAGAGAAAATACCAGCGAAGCCGAGCTGGAACGCGTTGTTGTTAGTTTCGCAACGTTTTGTTTTTTTCGCAACCAACCGCCTATTGGAGCTCTATTGGAAATTTTACAAAACTGTTTAAAAATCCATTTCATTTCCACATTTCCTTGCCCGTCTGGTCGTTGCAGATGAAATTATAAATTAGAATAAACGAACGATCCGGAAAAAAAAGAAATGCAAGCGCACAAAATGCCTAAAGTATGCAAAACTATACCCACACGCTGCAGTGGGAAAACAAGCGTGCAATTGATTTTTGCGGCTGGTCGGGAGGGGATTGATTAGGCGTGTCATGTTTTGATTCAATTTTGCAAATTTTCGCTGAAATTGCTGGTCATGCATGTGTATGTGATTCTATAGTGCTGTTTGTGTGAGTGTGCACAAATAAGAAATGAACGCAAATCGAAATTTGGAATTGAGTGAGTTACCCGACTGCTGGGCCGCTGGGCCACCCCATCGGCAGCGGCAGTGGCAAAAATCACAAACAACTTCTGTCCAAATTTCAAAAACTGCCAAGGGGCGTGTGTATGTGTGTGTGGTCGCATGGTCGTATACTCACTTGTTGTCGTCCAGCACCGAATTCAATGCCTCAATCCATTCCGGATCGATGCTGCCGTCGCACACAATCCACGAACGCACATGCGGCGCTTCCGCGTTCACCGCTACAGCGGTGTTGGTCAACACGCCGTCCATCCATTGGCGCGTGTCCGGGTCGAGGCGACCGAGCAGCTGCGTGCGACTCATTGACTTCGGACTGATGGTGTGCTGACGTATGTGGGACGTTGCCGTCGCGCCGGCCAGCGCCTGTCGCAGCAAAGCAATTACCGTGGATTTGCCGCAGCCCGGCGGCCCCACCACCACCACGCCCATGCGCTTCTGCAGCTGCTTGTGCAATTGCAGCGCCTTCTCCGTCTGCGCCTCGTTCGCGCACAGGCCGAGCACCGGGAAGGCTTGCTGCAGCGCCTTTTGCAGCGGCGTTTCCCGTTCGGCTGCCACTTCAATTTCCGGGTACACATTCCGCAGCAGCATCTCGAAGCGCGCCACATCGTGCAGCACCAATTTGGACATGGTCGACGTGCGTAGGCACTGCACAACGACGCACATTTCCGTGTTGTCGCTGCCATCCGAGGCGGCAACCGCATCATTATCCGCGCTCCGCCGGCGGTCACGCAAACATTCACCACAGCCCAGCAAAATCGTTTTCAGCTCGCGCAGTCCCCAGTCGTAATGCCGCTGCACCGACAGCACTTTGGCGCACAGCTCGAAGAGCTCGACTATGCGTTCGGCGATTTCGGACGCCTGTTGAAATCCCTCGACGAACAGCATGACGCGTGCGATTTCGCGCGGCTCCGGCTGCTGCATGACAATGGGCCGAAAGAGCGCCTGTATATTGCCGGGCAGCTTCTGTCGGCCGCCGTACTCCGCGCCCGCTGGATTTAAGGTGACGAAAATGCCACAATGTTGATTCAGTTTAATCTGCAAATGAAAGGATGCGTAGTAATTGATGGCCGAAGAGAGTCGCATTTGAAATTGGCCAACATGTGATGTGGACATTGGGTGACAGGAGTAACAATATTTAGATAACATGGGTCTAGGAATATTTTGTATTGCTACAGACATTATCTACATATGGCTTATAGGCCTTCCAAGGTCACGGTGACTTAAGGTCTGGGTCGCTACTTCAAAAAATGTAATTAAATCATTGCTGCTCCCAATTCTTACTTTTAAAAACCTAAAACAGTTTCGGCCCCTGTAATATTTTATTTCATCACAGACTTCCTTAATTTTCAGCTGAAGAGTGCTAATCTGATATTACATAGTTTCCCGTAAGAGTATCATTTTTTATATAAAAAAATTTAAGCATAGCAACCGCTTTCAATGTATGATATGCAAATGGAGCTGCCAAGCCAATGCCTATTGCTGATTTCGACCATGAGTGTTCTTATCGAGCTGAAGCTCATGTAAATCCCTCTGCAAGAGCCGTTAGCATTGGAATGAATTCAAAAATGAATTGCCTTGGCAAGCCCTGATGACTGCTCCGTACAAGCGTAATCAGGAGTAACTACAGCGGATCAAGTATCCCACACTTGACAGCAATTTCGCTGCTCACTCTTCCGCATATTGTCTTTTCCTCTGCGCACTTGTAGCACATGTACCTACTTACACTCTTGTCAGCTATCTGCACCACATCGGCCTTATCCTTCAATGCTGTCTGTATGGGTTGAATTAGCATGGAAATGGCCGAGAGTGTGGCCTCCTGCAGGCGATTGAATTCATCAAAGCAGCCCCAAGCGCCGCAGCGCGCCAATCCGGTCAGAATTAAGCCCATCGATTCGGTATCCACATTCTGGCCAAAACGAAAAAAGAGCAGCAGAGCCAGTGCCAGCGGAAGTGGCAATGCAAAGAAAGAGCAATTGGGAATTGCTTGTTAGTGGAACGGGTGGGTGTTACTTCCAGCTGCCCCAAACAACTCACCTCATCGCAATTGAATACCAGCACCAGACGTCCCAGCAGCGCGCCCAACGCCTTCACACACTCCGTTTTGCCGGTGCCGGCCGGGCCGAAGGGGTTGCCACTCAGACCCATGTGCATCGCCTGCGTCAGTATGAGGTAGCACTTGTGCGTGAGGCTGGTGCTCACCAGCTTGTTGGGATTGCCGAGAAACTCGTACGAGTACTCAAACTCGGCATACACCATGCGCACCAGCACGCCGCGTCCGTCCGCGCCGCCCGGCAGGTAAAACTTCAGCTGGCACAGCCAGTGCCAGTCGCTGGCATGCACCACGTTCTGCTGCAACAGCTGTTCCAGCACTGTGACGTAGTGCACCAGGTCGAGCAGCAGTGCGCGCAGCTTGGCCTGCAGCAGCGCTTCGCTGCCGTTGCGGCTCTTCAGCGCGGCATACTGAGCGATTTCGGCGTTCAGCGTGGCCAGCAGCTTCTGCAGCGACATGGACGCAATCGACTTCTCCGCTTGACGCGTGAAGTGCACGGCACGTGCAGTGGAGAGCACCTGCACCGGGTATTTGCGCAAAATAGACTCGTCGTAGTTGTCTGCTGTGGCGGCGCAGCACTCCCAAATCTGCTCCTTCAGTGTGTGTTGTATGGAACTAACCAGATTGTTGAGCCAACTCTGTCGGAAGAAATAAAGCAGAAGCAATGCCGTTCACTCGAGCGCAGTCACATTTTATTGCTGCACACTCACCTCAATGGCGCCAGACATTTCAACCGGCCGCTGCAGCTTCAGCACATCCCCCTCCGCGCTGTGCACGGCATGTATACTATACATGTTGTTGCTGCCTCGCACAATGCCCAGGCTGTGGCAACCGGGAAACAGTTTCTTGATGTGCTTCTGTATGATGTCGGCATCTTTGGCGGCTTGTCCCAAGATTTCCAGCAAGTCGTCGTCGCCCAGAAAGTAGAAACGTGGAAAGGAGTTGCGCTTTTCCTAAGAAATAACATAAGCCGAAATTACGGAACTACTGTGCAATACGTCCACATAATAAAAGACTACGTTACGTTAGAGTGGAAGAAATATTTTGTCTAGTTTTGGAGTTCTTAGAAGTAGCTCTTTCAACTAAATATTTAGGTTCGTTGAGTGTATATATTCGAACATCCCAACGAACTAACCTAACTATAATTCTTATGAAAGTTCTCTAAGTTTGTTAGGGATCCAGTCTCATAGTCTTTTTTTGACCTGTTAATAGACCCATTGTGCTGACGACTCTAGAAAATACTTGTTAATTCCAGTTAGGTCAGTTCGTCATATGAATGAAGATATGCCCAACAGAAGCTTACCATAATGTAGGACATGAGATTGTTCTGGCAACGCGCCAATTGCATTTCCAGGGAGTTCACAATGGTGGTTATGTTGTTAATCTTGACGAGCGATATGACTCTGGGATCGGCCTGTATCTCACGCATTACATAGCGAAAGTCCTTATCGATGCGCTTGAAGAGCGCCTCCTCGTTCTTCAAAGTGCCAGCGCCGAACACGGGTTCCAAGTACACCCAACTACATGCAGAGAAGTCAATATATGAAGAAAAGAGTATGCCTTAAATTTAAGCAAACTGTCCAACCGTCTCTGTGATTGACTCAAGCTCATCAGCAAGCTGTCCAGCGTATTCAAGCGACTCTCCCACAATTCGGCCTGATCTGAGAACGCATCGAAGGCGGCTGAGTTCTTGGCCGACTGCAGCAGAGATTGATTGTCACCAATCTTGTTGAGCACGTCCTGATAGTCCTTGATCAATGCCACAGTTTGACCAGTTGAGTCATGATGGTTAATCAATTTCAAATTCGCCGTTACAGACCACTGATCCAGCTCAGTCAAAGCCTGACGCACAACCTGCTCCGAGGCGGCTTGCTTCACTACGTTCGATATCTCGGCTGAGTTCTGCTGCAAAATGTTGGTGTCCTGCAGCAGATCGCGCACTGTGATGCTGTGCATGGGCTTGGGCGCGGGCTGCTGCAGCAGCACAAATATTCGTGCCCAGTGACGCTCGTTAACGGCATCCGATTGCAGCTGCTGCAGCACGGGCAGAATGCTCTGTAGACGTTCGACACTCTGTCGTATGCGCTTGGCGGGCAAATCGATGGACGAGTGCACCGAACCCTCCCACTTGCCAATGAACTCGTTCAGCACGTAGGGACGCCTGCGATAAATGGCCCACTCCTCGTTCAAAATGACGTCCAACTCACTCTGGTAAGCGTCGTACTCCTGCCATTGCTGGGACTGCGTTTGCATTTTGGTCTCGATTTCCATGAATGGTTCCAACACCTCCGCCGAGAATTCCATATTGAATTTGGCGCACTCCTGCAGCAGCTGTGTCTTCTTCTCCTGTATGTGCTTCCAATGTGCCTGCCGCTCTTTGAAAAGTTCCAGCGTGGCGTGCTCATTCGCCTCCAGTTCGGCAATGGTGGACTCCCAGCGCAGAAAGAACTTCTCCGCTTCGTTGCTCAGATTTTGTATGCGTGAGTGCGCCTGATCCTTGATCACATCAACTTGCCGTTGCAGTATGACTGCATGATTCTCAATGAGAGGTTGCAATTTCTCCCATTGCAGTAGCAGACCCGTCAGTGCGGAGACACGTTCCTTGCACCAGCCAGCCAGGCAAGTGTCCTTGCTCTTTACCAGCGTCAGTGTCTCGGAAATCTGTAATTCAAAGTCAAAAAAGTTTGTATGAAGTGTGTTAGTATTTCTTTAGGAGCACATACATTGGGCAGCTGCGACATCATTTTCTCATACTTCATGCCCGACTCGGTAATCGAAGCTTCATCCATGGGCACATTTTGCAGAAACTGCAGTGAAGTGTGCAGAAATTCCTGTATTACGGCTACATCATTCAAAATGGATGTTCTCAAGCTATTCGACAAAGCCTCCCAGTAGCGACGACTTATGAACTCAATGTCGGTGCGCAGCGGTGAGATATTGATGACAATGCAATCAATGGACTCCTCAGTGCTAAGGATATATTATACAAAATTAAACAAGACCAAGTTAAGTTCTACACCCCTCACTCACTTCTGTATTTTAGCAATTTTCTGACTGAAATTCTTGCATGAACGGAAATTGCGATCCCAGTCCTCGGCGGCGTTCAGATGTATGCCACAAAGCTGCTCCACATCCACACAACCCAAAGCAACAAAAGGCAACCAGAGCTGCTTGAAGCGTTCCAACTTCTCGAACAGCTCCTCCGCTTTGCTGAAGAGAGGTCCAAAATGATGACGGTTTACTTCGACCATGGACTTGAACAGCTCGGCGCCCTTCTCTGAGAGACCGCGAAAACTGCAGGGACGTTCGATGAAACGACGTAATTGCGTAAAGTACTTGTCGCGTATTTCCTCCTCCGGTGGACGATAGCAGAGTTGACGTTGACTAAGAAAGCGACAACTACTTATAAAAATATGCGCTACTAAGAAAAGAGCTCGCTTACCGAAAGCTGATGTCCACATGTATGTCGGGCAATTTATTGTTCATATCCACCAGGCCAATGATGTACTGATACTCCAGCACTTTGTACAGCTGATGGTCCCAGTGCAATTTGAAGGCATCCAAATTGTTAAAGCCCTGACGCTCAAGCGTGGCAACCAGCTCACGCAAGTGACGCATTTCATCCTTCCATACTTGGCTTTGCGTAAATAGATCCGTATTCATTAGCTTCATTACCTGTTAAAAAAAAAAGGCTTAAGTTCCATAGAAAAATCCATTCAATTCACTCCGCACCGTTCTCTTGGCCTGCTCATGGTAGCCCACCAGTAGTGTATTATCGGCAGACAGCTTGGAAACGGCCGCCTGCAACATGCTCACATAACGCTGCACCGATTCCTCGTCATTCCAAGCGACCGTCTCGCTCTGCACCAACTTGGACAACTCCATGGCGTTCTTCAGCATGATGGGACGTTGGCAAGGGATCATGCGATCACCGATGGTGTTGTGAAAGGTGGCAATCTGTTGCAAGCGTCGCGCATAGCTGATGAACTTGGAGGCGTGTGTGGCAGCAGCGCGCAGCTCCTGTGGCACATTATAGCCCAAATTCTCGAACTCGCGTACGTCTTGGCAGAAAGTTACCAGCTTCGGATTGAAGGTGACGCGCATCAGCTGACGACCCTCTTTCTCGAACTTCACCACCGGCTGATCGTCGCGCAGTCTTAAAGAGAGATGTTATTGACTACTACGTAGTAGTGGATTAATTGAAGTGTATTTACCTCAGTTCGCCGCTCTTGACGGCAGTGGAGCACTGGCCACACCATATCTCGAAGTTGGTGCGCAGCAGAGACTCCGTTTCCTCCTTGATCTCCAAGACGGCTTTATTGATCTTGTCGAAACCCTCACGACCACTGATCAAATGGCTTACCTTTTCGATTTCCTGTATCTGTTAAGTGTACAAATTTTTTCCTAAGAGTAGGCCTTTCCAATTATCAAAAAAGTTTAAAGTTGCTAACTAACCAATCAATTTCCTGTGGCAAAAGAAATTTTTAAAAATTATAGCCTAAGCTAAATTCCATGAGAAATTTGAAACAATTTCAAAACTTGCCCCTCTGATCTGAATGATTTTTAGAAAGAGAATTTGAGATATTTACATATTCTTGTAAGAAAGAAATTCTCTTTTATAAGCATATATACATATCTCTAAGGAATAGATACTTTACCTTTATAAGCCAAATTTGATAAAAATCTGTTGGGTTTATCGAAAGATATTAACACTTTAAATGTAAACTTCTCATATTTTTCGGCAATTTAAAAAAATTCAATAGCTTCTACACAGAAAATATGGAGGATAATGCCAAAAATTTTAACCCTGTTCCTCAGTGTTTCTATAATCCCTAGTAATGTGCCAACGAAGAATCAGCTTGGAGAGGGGTGTGAGAAGGTGTTCCTTGATTTTTCATGAAATCTCCCCTAACAAAAAGTCATTATTACTATTATCTAAACACCAAACTCACCTGGTGCTGCACTATTTTCAACCAGCGGCATTCATTGCAAATCACCGAAAGATGTCCTGCATCCGGTTCCATATTCGTATCGCTCATGGCGTTGCGCAAATCATGCAGCAGTATATGCAGGGATTGCAGAAATTGCTCGCGTTCGATGGTGAGCAGCTCCAGCACAGTGGGCCGCTGTATTAGAGTCTCATACTTGGAGAAAATGAATATAACCTGTCGTGGATTGCTCAAATGATGATGCAGTTGCGCCTTCAAGGCGGCGGCTATGCGCTCGTCAATCGGCTGCAATAGTTGCTCGAACTGCTGCAAGGCTTTGTTCCACTTGTTCTGGCCCAAAGTGGTAGTGTCGAATATATTAATTTCTGGCAAAATATAAATAATAGATATGGAATATAGAATCCATATGAAGAATATAGAATATAGATAAAGCAGTACTTCTGAATGGCGTGTTTCTTATTTCATCATCGTCCAACAGCGTGGTTATTTGCTTGAATAGATTCTTTATATTGCGTATCTCGGCCAAGCGCTCCTTCAGCAACTGACCACGCTTCGGTATGTGAGGCTCCCCCAACCAGGCATGTTCCACGTAGTTGGGCCAAAAGAGGCGCGTCAACGAGTCACACAACTGCAGCCACGAATCGATGGTGTCAATGCATTGACTCATCAAGCTGTTGACATGATACGAACTCAGACTCCAAATGTCCTCGTTGAGCAGGTGCTCAATGCAAAGTTCCAAAAGGCGATTGCCTAAAACAATTAGAGCGGATCTTTGTTAGTAATGAGTAGACAGGTGCTATGCTGCTTCGCTAGTCATGCCTATAATATCCAAAATGTCGCGCATGCGACTCTGCGGATACTGATACGGCAAACGCCAGAGCTCGTCCAAGTTATTATGTGCGGTGTCCAGAAATTCCTCGATGCTGGTGCCGCTGTTGCCATCATTAATGGAGCTACAAACCGATGCATTTTGAAAAGGAAGATTATGTAGTTTTATTGCTTGTTGACAATTACCTCAACTGCTTGGCTATGTTTTCCAGCACTCCAATGAACAACTGCGACATCTCGCGTTCGACTCTGGTGCTGGACTTTTGATTCAGCTTTTGTCTCCAGTGCTTAATCTCATCCTTAACGGAAATGATGCCTTTGGAGCATATAAGAAGAAAATGCATCACAAGCATAAAAAATAGTTAATTTTATATACACACACACATGCACACGCACACACTTACCACTTTGTGGCAGACCCAAAGTAGAGCCAAGGGAAACATGCAAGTTTTCCAGTAGACCACTCAATTCCGAACTGTATTCGGTCTTCTGCAATGTCAAATCAGGAAAAGTACGCAAAAAGGAAAGGGATTAGATGGAGCGAAGCAAAAGTGACTAATTAAGCATGCTTTGAGGGAAGCGACTGCGTTAGAGTTAACAGCGGCGTAGAGGGGAGCATTGCAACTGGCACACATATGGTTTTCGCAAAAGATAACATTCAGGGGATGCCTCCAAATAAGCAAAGCTATACAAAGCATTTGTGGTTTTTGAAAAACTTAATTTTTTCTCACCAAAATTTCACTTTTCTCTTTAACGTTCGGATTTTTCCTAATGTTTAAGAACTTTGGAGGATATGTAAGATTTTATATACATTATATACATATTAGGTTTTTATAGATTTGACTAAAGAATGCTGTCGCACGGTGTTATAGCCACTTTCTATTTACTAACTTCCAGTGCTTGAAGTGTTTATAGTGCCTTCCCCAAGAACTCTCCACATCGTTCCCCTCTTCTACGCTCTTGGCTCACGCTGCCCTTGCTAGTAGCAGGAATCATTAATGCAAAACAGTGCCCTACCCTGGCCTCAGCTTGCGGTGAGAATACACGCGAAACGGAATTGTAAATGGATTTAACCAAGCCGCCCTCCAGCGTCAGTATGCCAAGTGGCTGGCTGTCCGCCAACGACGAGGCTGCACCATGACTTCTGCTGCCGCCCACTTGTGGTATCTTGTAGAAGAGCAAACACACCTCATCATTCGGTATGCGATGATGAAATTTGATTTTGCCATTGGATTTGTTATGCACGGCCGAGATAACGGTGAGCTCCTCATTTTCTAGAAACTCCAAAATGGCTGCCATCTCCTCATGCTGCTCGGCGCTGGACAAAGTCGCCGCAAAATATTCAACTGTGAATTATTAAAGATGAAATTAGATGAAATATGCAGCAGTAGTAGTGCATCACATTTGAGAATAGTTATCTACGAAGCTAAGTGCTACATTTTTGATGGATTCCGGTGCGTTGCAATTAATTTCATCATAATTATGTTATACTTTACCCGAGGTGTTCATGATGAATTTACTTTTGTTGGCCATTTTGTTGACGCTTTGCTAAAAGTTGCTCAACTTTTGCAAGAATTTATTATACGGAACTAAAATGTTTTGGAATACAACTTTTAATAAACTCGATTACTCCACTGCGTAGTGTTTTTGTTTGTTGGTGCCTGCTGTTGCCAGTGGTAATGCTGTTGCCATATTTACCAGAAACTGACACTTGGTGCCGCTCACACTTTGAAACTTCCAGCGCTTGTTGATTTGTTTACCTTTCAGCTTGTTTATCGAATCCGTGGGCACGTGAACGCTTGCCGGTTGGGTTGTTTTTCCAAAAAAAATATATATTTTTGTTGATTGTTTTGGTTGAGGTTTTGTTTTGATGCGTCGCTTCGGTTGTGGTTGCATTTCCAATTTTGTTGCGTTGACAACGTTAATGTTGTAGAGTATGGAAATTGAATACGTCCAAAAAGCATACCGGGAACCAAAAAGAAACCCGGAAGTAACTGGTACTTTAAGCTCTAAAGCAGATAAGAGACTAAAAACCGTTTACAATTTTGCTATACATATTTCTTTTACTTAGGAAATATTTCAAGATCTTAATTATGTATGTATTTTTGCTCTGTTATACGAAATTTATCGAAAATAATATTTGATATTTCAGCGCAGCAACAGAGTGTTCGGAATATCAACCTGGAGTATAGAGGCAGATTCTAGCTGAATCAAGAAACAAATAAATTAATTATTTTTGAATACATTTTTTATATTTTATTGTTATTAATTTTCATTGAAAAATTGAGCAATTTCGTTTTTACGGAATTCAAATTCGCATATGCCTTCCAGCAAAGCACTGCCAAATTTTACAAATGCAATAAAGGTAGGCGATGTTTTGTGCGCAATAAAGCGCAATTAAATGTAAACGAAGAACGAAACGTACCCCATAATGACTTTTTCTCATGCAATATAAATACAGCGATATTCGCAGGCACATGGGCGCAGCTAAGGGGGTGATTTAAATGTCAAAAGTGTGAATATTTTGAATTTATTATATTAAATTGAATATTTGATTGAATTTAAGCTTTTAACATATTTTGAATTTTTGCTTGAATTAAAAATTTTTAAAAGTGCAAAATATTCGTTTTTGTGTAAATTTGTGAAAGTTTCTCAACTAAGGAATAATGCTGAAAATATAAGTGTTATTCACGTTGTTGCATCGAATTTTTTAGAGATGTAGAATACTTATTCATGAAAAAATACTTGAGAAGTTTGGCGTCCCTACAGAAAATTTTGCTAGCTATTTTCACCAATTTTTTGTCTTTGAATTGCGAATTTTAACTGACTTATTCTATGTGCCCCTTGCCTGTTGCAAGAAAGATATATGAGCACGCCACTGCGCATCTATGCTAAAAATACAACAAAATAAATAAAATAATATATAAACTAAACTAAACGCCTGCTCTCAATTTCAAATTCAATTTCTGTTCCATGCCTGCAACAACAAAAAGGGAAAGCAAAAAACCAAATGATGGCAGTAACTCTTTTTGGCGGTGACTGCAAAGCAGGCCACAAAACTGCGGTGGCAGTGCGGCACACAGGCTGCAGCAGCAGTTGCAGTGGCAGCAAATTCGAAAACAATGCTGTCAATTGAAAGTTTTTGCTGCAGTTGCTGCCACTGTCATTGCTACCACTATAGTTGTTGTTGTTGTTCGGGCAGCATATGTGGCTTTAAATGCAGCTAAGCTGAACTTTTTTCTATGCCCCTTTCGCAGGCATTTTATAGGCACAAAAGGCAGCAATAGAGAATTTCGCTAAATTGCCAACACATAACCGTAAATTGCAGCGCAAGCGGATATGCCACCTGCGTTCTGTGCGCGACAAAGGAAGCGGCTGTGGCTGCCGGAAGTGCGCGCCTTTACGAAATATCATTGACAGTCGAAATTGCCACATATTTTTGCCACTCTAATAACAGCAATAAAGGCTGCCAATATGGCGCATCCTTTCAACGCTCTAATTGAGGCAAATGGCAAATGCGGCTGATGGCAAGCACTGCCGTGACCGTCACCGTCGCCGCCGAGCCCAAAATCAAAATCAGCCCTGCAGCGTCCACCACTTTTATCCGCGTTTAGCTAAAGCTGATAGCATTAAATATCGCTTTTGAATGGCACTGAGCTATGAAGTTGCTTTAGCCCTTGGCCGCTCGGCGTTATGAGCCGCTTCAACTCATATACGACCCAAAATGCTTTCACAGAACATAGATACATGGATACATGTGTGTAGGTATATGTTTGCATTTTGCCACTGTGTGTGGCAATTGATCCCAGAAGGAAAACGAGCAAGACACTTACTAGTAACTATGATTTCCTATTATACCGATAGTTTTTGTTAGGGCCCACAGCAAGGGATCGAAGGATCGAAGCTCATGTAGGTGAGCTTTTCCAACTCCATTCGTTTACTAGGTAATGCATGATTCAACGGAACCAACAAATTTTTTCTATGGCCGTATCTGAATGGAATTGAGATATGTATGTACTTTATTTCCATGGCAAGGAACATTTATTCTTGGAGAGTTGCCAACGAGTTGCGAGTGAGAAACGAAGTTTCATTTTTATTAGCTTGTATGATTCGGCTGGGATTTGAACCAGGGACTCCATCCATTAATCCATTAGGAACCGAGCACTTATACAACAAGCCACGACGGCGCTAAATGATACAAATGTTCATCCGGTGATTTATTCATAATATTGTACTGTTTAAACACTTTCCTATCAGCTGTCCAATTGGAAACCTTCCTGAATTTATTGGGGTAAATTCTACGATACAAAAACGATTGTCGCCTAAAAGATAAGAACCTACCATTATCAAGACAATGTTAACGATTCTTGTTTGTATCGCTGGCATCTAAATTTCAAATAATATCGCATTTTTAAAATGCATCCATTGATCTTGCATTGCTACTTAGCTTACCACTTGCAATCCTTTCCTTCTGGGATACGGAGTCTCGCTCAAGCGGCTTTATTAAAAGCCAAAATAGTGTTCTGTCTCAAATTGCTCCCAGCAATGTGCGTGTGCGTGCGTGCTGCTGCCATATGAATTTGATTATCTGCCAATGAAACAAAATTGTGTAGTAAGCTCATGGGGGTAGAGGGGTTGCAACAGCAAGGCATAATGAGGGAATTTCGTTTCATGCAAATTGCACATAAACGCGCTGCAGACATGTTATAGTTGTATGTGCGTGTGCGCTTGTGTGTGTGTATGCGTGAGGATGCTCTATTGTCTCCCGCTGTGCAGCACCACAGCGTACATTCGCGACAAAGACAAGATTAAAATTTCCAAAAGGCTGCCGGAAGTAATACCCTTAATAATTCAAATCAAAATGAAAGACAAAATGAAAGGGCTGAAGGGAAGACCAAAATAGCGTTAATAATGAAGCTCAAATTGAAGTCCAAAATTGAGGTTGAAATGAAGGCTAAAATAAATTTAAAGGACTGCTTCAAAATTTAAGTAAAAATAAGTAAAAACCAAATTCAATTGGCAAATTAATTACAAATAAATTCTGCGAATATATTTAAAGCCTTGCAATGCCATTAATTAACTTTGGTATTTATGCTATCAATGCGTACAATAATTTCATCTATTACGCTTCTATGTGTTTGTGTAACACACACATATACACTTTCATATATGTATATGTGACCGGCGAGTTTCATCGTGACATGCGGGCGCACCGAATGAAATGAATTGCCACGAAGCACGAATTTAATCAAATTAGTTTCATCACTCTCACACATTCATGCAAGCATACAAATACGCTTGCATACATACAGTCGCACACACACACACTCACACAAACACACGTACAAAAGCATATATTAGACAATTACTTACATAAGAAAAAATCACAGCATGCACGAAATTTATGTCAAAAAATAAGAAAATTCGATTTGTAATTAGAGAAAGCGGGAAAGGGAGAGAGAAAGGGGGCATGGATATGATTATCCTTATATATAAAGCAACACTTTTCTGCTTCAACTTTCTGCTGTAGAACGAAGAGAAGCCATTTAAGGCAGCTGCTGTCCTTACTTGCTGCCAGAGCAGCTGCAACTTTCAGCTTAAACGCCTGCAAATATGCCATGGAATTTCAGGCAAAGTGAAAGCTAACGCCAGTATAACTAAGCCCCAGTGAAGGTGCATGAGAAGCAAAAGGAAAGGTGGCATGCATAGGCTCCAGCACAACAACAAAAGTGCACATCATTTAAAGGCAATTAATTGAATTGTATGGGCGTGCTAAGAGGCGTAAATGACATATTCCGGGTGACCGGCATGGCGCCGCTTGACCCGGACAACAGGAAACAAAATTGTAGTTTTTATTGTTGCTTGCTGTTGGCTGTACAAGAAGTAGCACGGATTAGAGATGCGCAATGTAAGGAGAAGTTTCGATATCTTAATATATAAAAACGTTTGTGCGTATGTATGTCGCAGCATCACGGCTGAACCACAGAAGCGATCGACCTTATACTTACAACATATGTTCGTGTGGTGCTCTGAATGGTTTGTTTTCATGTTAGACCTTCCTAAGTGTTGCCACGGTGGCGTTTTTTCGAAAATTCTTATTTAAGGACCGATCTGGCTCAAATTCACACCATATAATACTAAAGTTGACAGAATGTCGTCGACAAAATTTGAATCCGGCAGCTGATGTCGGGGTGGAAATATTCACCAAAACCTATTCTTCCTGTGCATAATTTTCATATTTTTAAAAAAATTCCTACCATAATTGATATACTTTCAAAACAAATCTTAGAATAAAATAATTATTTTAGGCTGAACAACGTTTGCCGGAACAGCTAGTTGAGATATAAATCTGTTTCTCGTCTTATACGAAAAAAATTTATATTTTATATAATATCGGTGCCTGTAAAGTCGGTACGAAATTAATCTATATAAAATTTATCATTTAGATATTGTCGCCTGGGTAAATTATTGTTGCAAGGACCATTCCTTTCATATATTGTATCTTGTGCGTAAATAAGAAAAAATCGAGTCGAAAGGATCTTATATCGCCACAAAATGAATCGATATAAAATTTACCATTTATGTAGATATTGTTGTGATTAGGTACCTTGTGCTCAAATAAGGAAAAATCGAGTAGAAACTAACTGAAAGCATATATTATATTTCATCCGATTTAATATTTTTATTATGTTCAACCTTCATGAATGCAGAAAATCAGCGATATTCGATAAAATGTTGAAAAAGATATTGTTCATCTCTAGTGCATATGTGGAAGGTGCTTTAGCAAATGGGCCAAGGAGTAGAAAGGAAGAACAAATATAGTGTGCGTCTACACCAAACGAAGGACAGTAGAACGGACGGATGGGGCGAACGGACGCAGAGGTCAACGGATTGGACGACAGTCACGCAGCAGCAAGTGTCGAATGCTGAGTGTTACGTGCCATTTTAGCGTTTTTTGCAAGCACACGTGCATGTGTGGGTGCATGTGTGCGTGTGTTGGCTACGCCTAAATGTAGGCAAAGACTTTGATATTTATGCGCAATATGTGCGCTCGCATATAGCGTTGACCTTTTACTTGCCATTTCTGCCACTGCTGCCATTTTCTTGGCCCAGACATAATTTCGTTTTGACATTCATGAAGTGAATTCTGTGCTGTAATCAAATTTTTTGCGCTCGCTTGTGAGATTTATGGGATTAATACAATTTGTTGCTTCCAATATTATTCCACGTGTGTAGAAAAGTTGAGCTAGAAATCAATTGCAAGCTCCTCCTCGATTTGCTGTGTAAGGGGAAATGCGCACTATTTGCTTTACTTGTTATTCAACTTTAAAATAAATAATAAAATTTTTTGACACATTTTCGTCGCTATCATTCATCCTTTAGCTCCCTACGGCGCGATTATTCAACGTAATTTCACTTTTATGACAATTCGTAAACATTTTCGCCAACATAAACATTTACGCGGCGCTATTTTTACGCGTGCGCGCCTAAAAGTAAACAAATAAAAAATAAGTTAGATACGAAAGCACACATTAAGCGCACACAAACACACATTACACGCATTTACCCCAACACAAACACATCAGAGTGTAATTTCCGTTTAAGCATACAAACAAAAGACACGACGACAACGAAACACACGCACAGCCTCCCACACACACACACACACACACAATCAATGACATGTACATGCATACTGGGTACGGCTTACACACATTGTCAAACGTTTACATGCTCAATGGCACAAAAGAAGACTAAAATCACGCACAAACACCCACACACATACACATGCTTCCATATAAATAAAGACAAAAGCGATCAAGCGCAAGTGTCTAGTGCCAAGGGGAAACGCGGCGTTGCGCAGGGGCACAAACACAAAACAGCAATTTAGCAAAAACAGAAAGCAATAAACCATAATTTTTCTTCGTTTTCTCATACATTTGCTTGCTGTAATCGCAGGCAATAAAAACCAAATCACAACTACTCACCAAGATGGTGTTGCCAACTGTCGAGCTACATACATACATACATACACATATGCACACAAATCTGTGCAATGCGTTGATTTCAAATTGCAGTGCTGTAAAAATGGCAACCCTGTTTTTACCGATTCAATTGGCAATTAAAGCCTGTCAAATCTTAAAATTTTCTTGTAATCTGGCAGCTCCGTCAGACTTGTTTTCTTTTGAGGCTCGCTTGCAAAACATGGCTTACTTGCATGGTTACAGGGTGGCAGAGTGACAGGAGGCCAGACAGAAATACCAAAACAAATAAATTTCCGCCTTCCCCCCTTAGAAATAGAAGACATTGTGCGACAGAGTGTGGCATACATTTAGGCTGTTGGAGCTTGTTTTGGCGCTGCTGCACGTGTTTACAAAAGGATAATGCAATAATTTTTAGCGCTTTAGGCTTTTGTCTGTGCATGACTAAAATTGTTGTTGTAGTTTCTTTATTGCTTTTCTGTATTCTTAGACGAAATTTGATATTATAACACCAGAAGGAGCTATTATAGTCAAAAGCATGTTGTAAATAAAACTATATTTTTCTAAGCTGATTTTCTGTTGATCCTCTTTTACAAGTTGCAAGACTGCGAGAATGGGTTAATATTTAAAAACCAAATTGGTTTATTAAAGCACCTACATTTGTCATCGAAACTTCGATATAATTCCAATTGGATCCCAGACATTTTTGCATAAGAAAATTTTATTTTGGTTAGTTGAATCCGGCAAGTTTTTCTAGTTACACATACAACCAAGATAATATAATAGGATGCTATATATGACGCGCCCAGAGCAAAAACGACTTTTATACCTGCACAGCGCATGTGCGCAATGAGGCGAAAATTGACACTCGAAGCGTTTTTGCTCTGTGCGCGTCATATGTAGATACCAGTAGTCTTTTATATCGGTAACTTCTTGAAAGTTAAGAAGCAATGTGAATTTTAAAGAAAAAATAATTTCTACCACACCAAAAAATCATACAGAAAATGTATGCTTATGATATTTTATTTGGAACAAATTGTTGGTTAGAATTTGTTGGATATGATGTTTCCTTCAAGAACATGTTGAAGAGAATGAAGAGAAGAAAATGTTGCTTATATTTCCGGACATGAAGATTATAATGACGTTTAATTACAAGAGTAGACTATGCAGGAAAAATTACTGTAAATTTCTCTTCATAACTTGGGACGAAATAAGTGGATTTGCATGCCAGTTTATGGAATACATGGTTAACGTGTTCACATCACCATGTAAAAACATAAAATCGGCATTAGCCGACTTATCCTGGATTTAACCGGAGGCGTTGAATTAAAATAAATAGATAAAAGAAACACATTGCGTCATATGCACAACAGAGCATTTGTATTTGTGAAATTAGGCCTGCCTCCCATCACAATATATCTTCGTATATGTATACGCCAAAATTCATTGCCTGATTTAAGGATTTTCGTTTGTTAGTGAAACCCCATTAGAACTTTCTCATTTTGTGCTATTCATTTTAGTAACTTGCACAGAAATGCAATTGGCCTATTCGTGTATTGGTGAACCTTAAATAATAGTGCTGCCTTGTTGTTGTCATTTTTTCGTCGTCTGTGCTTAGTGGCCAGCTCCAGGAAATAAAGTCAGAGACAATGGGCGGTCCGTTTTATGTGCTGCCGGCAGTGCATTATAATTTATGATATCAGAATTTGTTGTGTATTTGTTTGCTGTGGTGTTGTGAAATATTGCTGCCAGAGCTACCAAGTCTAGGGAGTAGTGAGCTGGGCGAAAACTGCTTGCCTTTGGCACTGAATTTTGTGGCATCAGCTTGATCATAAAATTCTAATAGCTGGTATGACACTTTCTGGCTTTGTCGTCAGTAGGTTTGAGAGCATCTAAGCGCTTGCATTTGTGTCAGTGAAAGTGTTCAAATTCGCTCGTAGAGAATTTGCTTAAGTGAACAGAGGGAAGGGAATGTTGATATGAAATTGAAGATGCCTTCGGCTGTTTGTCTGCCATAAACACATGGGAATCAGGGCAGTAAAGCTCAAAGGAATTACATGAAAATTGTGAAATTTTAACTGACCTTCTTCACAACTCAAGCTTCAAATTCAATTCAAGTGTAAGCAGTTGGGAAAAAATATCAATGGAAAATACAGCAGCTTGAATTTCCAGTGTCTCGGACTTTAAATAAACTAAGCTAAATCTTATTTTGTCCTTCTGCGGGCAGCAACTATTGCACAAACTGTCAGCAGCAATTATATTTAGAATGAATAGAATAGAGAGAGAGAGATAGATAGAAACAATTTAAATTATATGGCAACACAACTGACAACAATAGAACAACAATAAAATTTATGACAGCACTTGCTGACAATTGCATATGTCTTTGTATTTTATGCGGGAGCAACAAAGACATTAACTTCTAAAATGCAAAAGGGAAATACGAAAAAAGTATTTAAAAAAAGATACAGAAGTCGAAAGGCAAAAATTGTCAACCATAAAAAACCGGTTAACAGCAGCAGCATGAACAACAGTTACAACAATAAAACAACATGATCTACGGACCTGACGCTGTTGACACTGGCATGTGCTGGAAGCTGGCAGCAGCAAATGCAATGGCAACCGACAGCCGACAGCAATTGCTGCTGCCGCGACTCACCAAGAAGTGAACTTGCAAACAGCGCATAAATAAAGCAGCAACACACAAATGGCAACGCCAACAACAGCGAAAACAACAACGAACAATGTAACAACACTGCCACAACATTGCAACAAAAGCCACAGCACAAAGCAGGCAACCAGTCAGCAACAAAAAAAAATACAGCGAAAGCGCAACAACAACAACCAACCAAAGGAAGTTTAAAAGCCATTAGCAGCATTTTTGGCCACCGCCGAACTGGCAACGCTGCCAACTCTACTGACAATTGCTATTTTAATTTCTTCTTCTACTGCTGCTGCTGCTGCTGTTCTTTTCTCGGTTAAGCTGATTTTGTTGAAGTTGAGTCCTTTTTACGCTTGCACCTTAAACTCGTGTTTCTATCTTTTTGTTGCTGTTACGCCTTGCTGCTCGTTAGTTGCATTGTTTGAATTCTCCATTGACGAGGCTATAAATTTTTGTTAACATTTTAAGTAAGCGATAAGATGGAATTACCAGCGTGAATAGGGAAAAGTGGAAAGAGGATGAATGTTGATATTATAAAGGGATAATAAAGTCGATAGTGCAGCGAGATAGTGAAGAGAGAAAATACTTTTGGAAGAAGAAAGCAATCCACGCACAAAAGGGAGTTTAAGAAAAAGCGCACAATTAGTCGTACATTATTTATAGCACTGGTTCAAGCACTCTTTGTAGGCTGATATATTTTGGAGTATGCTACATACATATAAACATAATCACAATAGATTTTTGAGTCGAAATACAAATATTCCTCTCTCTGTTATGACTGTTTTGTTACAGTGCAACAAATTGATTAAAATTAAGGTGACTCAGGTTATCGAGGCATATCGCATTCGATCGAGGACATCAATATATGATGAAGTTCTTAAGGATTTTCGAAATTGATCATTCGAGTTTTCTAATAGCGGTATAAAAAGGAAGAAATTTTTATTTAGTTATCTTGACATTCTTTTGATAAAATATTGTTAGAAAGTGTAAATTTTTATGAGAACTACAGTTTTCAACTAATATAAAAATCAACTTTCTGCAATAAAAAAGATTTAATGTTCTGAAAATACCACTTGAAAGCACTAAAAATCAAAGCTTGAACCGCTTTAAAAAAATTTTACGAAGTGTGAAGAATATTTCTTCATGTTTTTACGTACTTTATCGAATGCGATATGCCGGAGCTCGATCTTTTTCTTGCGCTTCATCATATTATTATATCATACACCTTTTGCTTGTTGCACATTTTCAAGTTTGTTTTGGTTTGCTTCTGTAAAGAAAAATATTAAAAAGTTTTGTTTTCATAAAATACAATTTTTCTTAAATATTTGACTATTTTCTGTGAAAATAACAATATCTGGCAGCATTGCAAGTAATTTCACTTCCAAACGCAAATATTTAACCACAAAAACCACTGAAATTGTATACACTCAAAGTGAACATGTTGCTAACACACACACACACACACTTACACAGCCACGCATGCAAGCATACACACTTTGCAAATCAAAAAAAAAGCAAGCAACAACAAAATGGCAACAAAAAATGTGGCAATGAAAAATGCAAGCATTTGAGCCAATTTTGCGCTTGTTTTACGGTTTTAATACTTTTTCAGCAATTACGAAAAAAAAATGAAATGAAAGTGTTGCAATTTAAGTGTAACCCTTTGGAAGTAGCCAATCTGCTTGTTTCTAGGCTTACTTGCAGGCTAACTGCTTTAGAGCGGGCATTTCAGTTTTTATTATATTTTTTTGACATTTCAAAAATTGCCACCATACAAATGCGACATGTGGCATGGATTGATACCATTACATTAGTAAATTAAGGGCTCTTCTTGCAGTGGTTTGACTGTGCGTATGAGTGCTTTAATAAGAGCTTTAATCAAAAGTAGCTCATACACACCGAAGACCTATTGAGAAGGAGACATATTGTCAAAATTTTGTCAAAATGTAAAAGAGGTTAAACTCTTATTTAAATGCAAAACTTGCTTATGTCATGCCACTTCCACTTGGCCACTTAAAGTGACCCTCGAGAATTGCAACATGACAGCAAAAATGCAAGACTTCAGCTTGAAAATTAAATAACAAGCGAAGGTTCTAACGCTCAGTTCTCCATTTCAACGATTATGACTGCACTGAAAGAAGCACATCAACAACAACAACAAAAATAACAACTAAAACCGAGAATGCCACAAACGCATTACAAGCCACAGTTCAGTGGCGAAGGATTCTGCCGGTTCAGAAAGGAAAAGTGCAGCAAAATAGGAAATATGCTTTGTCAGTGCATGAGGCAAGTGAGTGCCACAACATTAGCAATAACAGCAAAGAAATTGAGAAAACAGGAAAAATGGCAAAAAAATTTTTGTTAAAAGAGCTGCTGCGAATACCGCCAGGTATTATAAGAAGAAGAACGTGGCAACTACAGGCACTACTACAGTGGAGCCAAATATGGGTGTATTTGAAACGGATATGACAATGCGAACAATTGCTACAAATAAAAATTTATTTACTACAACAAATTTGATATAAAATTTGCTTGTCCAATCGTTCGGGCGAACCCATAACATCGCCGCATTTAACTGCTGCTGCTACTGCTCATAAAAAGAAACTGAACTAGAAATTGACAATTTTCAGCACTGCCAATTGCAATTTTAGCCAATTTCCAATTTGGCCAGTTAAATGTGTTTACTATTCCCCCACGAACATTTTGCCACACTTGCACATACAAGCTAGCCCATGCAAATGGTGTGTGTGTGTGTGTGTGAGTGGGAGCGTAAAGTGTTCAAAACGAGCAAAAAGACGCATCATGTCCTTTGCCAGTCATAAATGTTTTTCCTTTGGCATTCATTACTCGACCATCAGCTGCGCAAGGACATGCTGTGGACATGTCCTTGCCTGGCATTAACATTTGAGCCATTCAAAGCGCATTGAGTAGCGCAATCGGAGGACATGTTTTTGCCCAAGCGCATGTTTGCATAATAGCTGCAGCTTTGAATGGTATTTATGCAAAAAAGCAACTCATTAAAGTGGCAGAAAAGCGATAAGTTCCTTCAGATTTTGGTATTAATGAGGAGAATTGTGGAATATACCAACAAACAAACGCACAAGCTCATATGGTTTTTCATCATCATGTTAAATTGAAAATGCTCAAGGTTAATCTTGTATTCCTTATGCTCTTTGTGCACATTATCAAAACATATAAAGGATTGTAATTCAAAATTGACAAAAATTACTTTATGATCTGTAAATTTTTTCATGAGTAATTCTTTTAAGATTTATTACCATTCAATTGCCGAAACTGGTCAAAAAAGGAATCATATATTCCTTGAAAGAAGTATATACCAATGCTTAAAAGTATGCTTCGGTAATATACAAGTACACTGAGTCTAATTTTTATTCTAAATGAAATTTGCTTAAAGTGTAATAACCTCACATTTGTTAAATTTATGCCAGAGATCATCAAATGTTTTGAAATTTTGCAACAATCTTACAAATTCATTCACAAGTCTGTCCTTTAAGTGCTCAAAAGTATGCTACAGCACATAAATCTTATTTCGCCCTCTTTTTTCCGAACAAGTTCATATACAACTTCATTACCTCAGCAACAGCAAAAGGGAAAGCAGAACAAATTACTACAAGCTTTTTTCATTCGCTGGCCGTGAGTGCTTAAAAAGTTTCCTTTTATTCTTTTGCACATAAATTCAACATTTCCTTTTGTAGTCTGATAGTAGCGTACTTTTAGGCTGCCATGCAGTTGTTTACTTAATGCACGAAAGTTTGTGCCAATTAAAAAAATCATTGCTCTTTGGGGATTCGTGAAAAATCACTTGCCAGTGAAAGAGTGAGCATTGAAAAGAGTATCCTTTGGTGTGCTGGAACCTTTTTTTCCATTTGTTAGGCAAATTTGTTACGCTCAGGCAGACTTGCTGCTGAGCATGCTGCTCAGTTTGTGCGCTTCTTGCTACCATTTTCTTTGTTTTCCCACTGGCATTATATCTTTGGATCGCTTTCGCCTTCAACGCCTGCAGGGTTTGACCCTTTTTGCGCTGCGGCTCGCAGCTGCTAATAAAGCTGGCACAGATTTATGAAGTGTTACCGAGCAGATTTGGGCATGTTCGGACAAAGTTAATTGTTATGCTGCTATTTTTTGCGCTCCTTATTCCCAGCTCAATTGTTAGCTACTAAAGTTCCAGACACTTGCCTGAAAGAGTTAATTTACTGGAATTGTGATAGGAATCAGCGTGTCCACTTCAACTTACAAAGAAGTGCTTAAATGCTGATAAAAAAGATATGCCAAAAAATTCTAAAAAATTGTTCGCTTTGAAAATTGGATTTTCCCAGCTGATGCCTTCTACTTTGCCTAGTTTAATACAGAACTTTTTCCTTTTGTTGTTTTTCAGGCTGACATTTCAACAAGCACAAGTTCCCAGGAATCGTGGCTTACCACTGTGAAACTTTGGCTTACATGGCAACAATTTCTATCAGCCGCCATGCCAAAAGTTGCACTTGCTGCAAGCTGTCGCCATATTTTCTCAATTTTACAAATTTCTACTTACTACACTTAAACGGCAACAACAACAAGAAAAAGTTGGCGCAGCTATCAAGAGCGAGCGTGGCTACTAAGTGGCGCGTTGACGCTTTAAGCGTTTCACGCAAGTGACTTTTTGTTGCTTTTGGAAGCACGTCTCCAAAATGGGCTTTGCGGCATAGCGACACTGCTGAAAGTTGCGGTAGCAAGCAAGAGAGGGGGAGGCATTTCAATGGAAAAGTTCAAAGTTGCTACAAAGACAAACAAGCCAGCATAAAAACATATGCAAGCGTATTGAAAAGTGCAGCAGCCGCAGCAGCAGAAAGTTTGAATTTTTTGACGAATGTGCCACATGCCGCCAGTGTTGCCAACGCACTAGTGTGCAATATTTCGGCTGCCACATTGCTGCATTTCGTGATGCGTTCGTGCTCGTTGCTTCTTCTTCTATTTACGCTCTGCTTTCGTCTGCAACTTATTCAAAGCAAACTTGCCACAATCGGAAGTAGCAACGCGTGCTATCGCTGTTGTTTTTGTTTTTTTCTCCCCCCTAAATTTTTTGTCGCATTTCGCCTTCTCAGCTCCTGCTGCAATCTTCATATTTACCAATTTCTTTGCGCTTTTGCATTGGCAAAAGTTTCAGCATTTTCCAGCAATTTTGATTTTTTTGCCATTGTCGTTGTCTCTGTTGGCGTAGTACTTATGTATGTATGTGTGTGCGTGTGAATATGTGTGTTCGCTTTTATAAACTTTATTTCTTTGAGTAAAGTAAGTAGTTTCGAAAAATATACTCGCGCTCTTTTGCCTGATAATGCTGTAATTTGTTTGTGTGCTCTTTTGCATGCAATAACAATAATAACAACAACAGCAAACGCCAACAGCATCAAATTTAGCTTCATGCATTCTAATTTTTTTCCTTTGTTGTTTTTATTTCTTGACTCGCTTTTTATTTGCTTTCAGTTTATTTTGTTCTGTTTCCTTTGAATTTTACGTGGTAAGTGACTTTCTCTCAGCAAAGGAAAGCAAAAGTTTCGGAATGTGCTAAAAGCTTCAGCAATGTTTTTCTTCAACTTTTTATATGTTGAACATATCGTTTGATTTTGAAAATTGCGAGTGGGAATATAATTTGCTTTCAAATGATAAGAATAACAAAAGAATTATCTATTTTCTTGGTACACTGATCGACCAACGAAAACTCTGTGTTTTAATTCAATATCTATGATTTTAAAGTTAATTCGTTCGCTGCTTCTGAATCTGAAGTTAGATATTTCCAATTCGTAAACGAAAATATTTTTATGTAAATTTTATTTTCTTCCCCTTTTGCTCTTTTCCTACGCACTTGAGCACAGAAACTTTGCTTTGACAAATTCGGTATCTTTAGTATCAATGTTGTTGTTGCAAATGACAAAAATGTGTGATAGCGAAAAGGTGAAAATATAAATTAACAGTTCGATAAATCTGTACTTGAAATGTTGCATAAATAAGAGCCTTATATTTCCGAAAAGCGCAGCTGTTTACCAAATATCGACACTGGCTCCGCGCCACCGCGCCACATCAAGCGATTGAACCAAGTGCAATTGGGCTCGACAACACTCCGCGCGATTCGACTACACTTCAAGCTATTGTTGTAACTTCTGAATGACGTGTAGTTGTGTACAGTGGGAGAACGGGGTGTGCCAAGCAGGGCGGGACTGACAAGTACACGGCTTGCGTTGACATGTGGAATGCGCACTTGGACGTGTGGTCGACTCATAATTTGACACTGAATTGCATTGAAGTGTTGGCGTCGACTGGAGGCGTCTGCTGCTGTTGTTCAATGTTAACAAATCAAATACAGTTCAAGTACGACAATATGTCACACATGTACGTATGCATGGACGTACGCAGAATATTTTAAAAGAGGAGAAAACAACGCAACCAAAAGATTGTAATTCGATTGGGGCTGTAATTGATTTTTAGTATTTTTATTAATGGTCTTTTATGCAACTCACGATTTTATTTAGGAAAATAGGAAGTGTAATTGAACTTTCCTGGTGTGCAGAGGGAGGGAGGGGGTTGAAAAAATACAAATTTTAGCAGACTTCTTTCGATGATGCTTCCAAATGTATGCCATTCGTTGGTTGCCACTGTTGGATTGCAGGTGTATTCTATAAATGCAGTATTTTAAAGCTTTCGAAAATTTTGAAATTTAGTCTGAATCAATTTTTCTTTAATCACAGAACACACTCAACAATCAATTTGTATAAAAGCGACTCTCAGTTGAAGAATGTATATCCGATTTTCTGTTTTGTTTTTCATGGCTTCTCTCTTGCACAGCGTGCAAGTATCCTGGGCGAGGATTCCTGACTCGCTTGCTGTTTGCTGATCCTTTTTTGTTCTGTATTCTGCAATTTTTCATAAATTGCATGCATCTGCATTTTCTTGACGCAATTTTGCAGCAATTTTCCAAGCGTTTTTGCAGGCACCTCGAATAAAACTCATAGAGATAAAATGCTTCTCTTTCTTTTTGTAAATAAGGAAGCAGTGGAAGCAATTGAAAAACTGCATTGCTGAAGCAGCTGCAAGCAATGGCCCCACCTACACACACATACACTTGCAGCAACGTTAAAAAAATTTAAAGGGACGCCAAGTGTTATGCAAATGATATGACACGCCCAAGTGCAATTCACTTGCCACAGCGGGGATGCGTCGCGTAGCATGTTCAGCAGATAATATCATTACTGCAGCCGCATTGCACGCAAGTGTGTGTCTGAGCAGCAGCGTGTGTGTGTGTGTGTGTGTGCAAAGCGTCGATTGCCGGAGATCATCGAGTTGCCTCATGATACGACCATGCCATGCCAGCCCGAGTCAGTGTTGCCAGCTGCCTGGATGGCACTTGCATAAATGACGCATAATGTGCGCCTCAAAGTGGAAGGAAGCACAACACAAATAACCGTTAAATTTGTAATCATACGCAGAGCAGCACTCCAAACGCCAGCCTCAAGCAGACAATTTTTAAGTCGCCGCAGGTCGAGCGCTTCAATGAGTGCATTATAAAATGGAAATTGGCAATGAACTCAAAGCACATCTTACCTTGGGATACTTCCAGCTGCTTTTCCAATTACCCCAAATTATTACCCAATGCTTCACTTTCCATGCGTAGCCATTGAAATCTGCTTCAGCGTAATGTGACATTCGCTCGAATATGCTTTCAGCTCTCCTTCACAGCTACTCCTAATTTAATTTTGCCCAGATTTGGTCAGCTCGAAAGTGGATTTGTTGGCATTACGCACTCTTTCGCATTTGATGCCGTCCCTGTCCCTGCCCCCACCTGCATGCGCTTATGTATTTCTGCTGCTTGCCTTCATTCCATTTCAATCCAATTCAATAAAATTATTCAATGCGCAAAGATTTTGATAGATTCCTCTGCTGTGCTACAGCTACATTTTTTATTGCGTCGTGTTTTTCACTACTTTGGCAGCAGTGTTGATGTTGCCCTTCATTTTCGCTGTTGTGGCAACAGGAATTACGAGTATTGCAGGCACGTAGAGGCATGGTGTTTTTGAGGGGTTCCATAATATTAGCCAGAGATGTAAGAAATGTTGGCATTGGAATAAGTTTATTCTGATCATTTTCTTAATTCCAAGATATATATTCGCTAAATTCAAGCCTCAATTATATGCATTCTTATCTGCTCTTACATATCCAAATGTTTTAGAAATAACTCACACTAAATGTAGGCAACACTTTCTGCGTCAGTTACCCGGATTCATAATCAAATTACGAGTTAATAACAACGCTACGTCGGATGCTGGCAAAGGGTTGCGTTTCATTATTATATTCAATATCGATATTTTTCGTATAGTTTGAATTCCTAACATTTCTAATTATTATACTAAAGTTTCACGGTTAGACAACAATAAATATGGAATATCTCTCCTAACTCTACACTAACTTCTCCTTGCTATTGCCTGTGTATTGACGATAACCATCATTGCAATTCTCTCTCCACTTCCAATTCTTTCATCACTTCATAAGACCTTTTAATCACATCATGTGGTAATTTTGAATAATGTTTAAGACGTTCATTAGTTAAGGCACTCACTTTAATAACATAATGATCTCTGATATTCATTTTATGATGTTATGCTTCGAGATTTGCTTCGATCTCAGGAAATATTGTATAATAGCTCCTAGTAGTCAATTGCCGTTTCCAGTAGCAATATATTTCTGTAGCACAAACGCCTTAAAGGCTAACCCCTCCGCCTGTGCACGTCACTTTGTCATTGCCAAATCTCGTATAATTTTATGGCATGACCAGCGCATGTGGAAAACGAAAGAAATCGGAATAAAAGCCAATGTACAGACGTCAGAAGTGAAGTTGGAAGGGAAAAGGGAAGCCAGCAGCGTAACATTTCATCATTGAATTGCTTGCTGAACGGAAGATGAATAGAAAGTTGCTGCTGCTGTGCTCAACACAAGTAAATAAGGCAAATAAAAAGGAGAAAAAAAGCAAGCAAACATTCCTCCAGCAATGTGCCAAAGTACTACTTACATATCTCCTTGCTGTGCTCGAGCTATAGTCACAGCGATCAGCGCTCAAGACAGCCTGTCTTTCTGCTCCTTGTCTGTTTGTTTGCGAGTAGGTACTTTGGTCGGTCTGTTTGTGTGATTGTGTTTGACAGCTGAAATATTTTTCAATTTATTTAAAATGCATTTAATGCAATAACACACACAAGAAAAAGGCAGCAGAACATAAGACGAAAAGGGAGCCGTACTCATTCATGCCTTTGGAAGGGATAAAAATGCAGCTGTTGTTGTTTTTGTTGCTGTTGTTATTTGGCATGCGATGTGTAAAACACATTTGACAGACACACACAAATGAAAATTGTTATTGAATTGAAAAATTTATGAAGCGCATTGGCAAGGAAAAGGGAAATGATTTATATTCACAAACACACACACACACGCACACGCACACAAATGAGCTGCTTGAGTATGTTGTTTACACGTTATTGAAATGCGATTGTGACATGTCTTATTTGTAGATGAAGATGACTTCTGTTAAAAAAAATATAGAATTTATGCAGAAGGCAGACGATTTGCATAAATTAGGCCAGTTCAATAGCCTTGTTGTGGTCGGTGGTGCAAAGGTTAAGTCATCTATGAAGAAAAGGACGATTTTCAAAGGAATACTTAAATCGAAAGCAACTCAAAGCACTGCATTAAGGTTCGTAGCAGTTGCAGCTGTTTTTTTCTTATGTGGCGATATTTGAGACCTTTTTGGAAGTTACTTATTAACAAGCGCTTTATCAGTAAGCTTTTTTTACCCATAAAAGGATTGAACTCCTCCTACGGCTTATGTATGTTTTGATTAAATGAATATTTTTAGGCAGTACCTTTTCATTTTCCGCAAGATGTTTGATTTTATGATTCATGTACACTTTTACTTATTTTTTTTTGGTAAACCAAAATTCAGGGGTGCCTCCTATATCTGCAAAGCACTTGTTGTTGTTTAAAGGATTATTTATTGGTGGGAGGGGTACATTTGCTTTGAATCCGCTAAGAACTTTAAGAAGTGGCCTGCTACTTATAACTTTTTAATTTTTCTCAGTTACAGGTTAATTTGCTTTGACTACACATTCAAAAAATCAACTTGCTTTTGTCCTTTTACATTAAGTTTTGTGGAGCAACCATTTTCTTTTTTAGTACATTCTTCGCCTGCATCTTGACAGTGACAACAAATGACCAACGAAATCTCAGTAAATCCGCAGCTCATGAACATAATCATGATAATTTACTCATAAAATTGCTCGACAAAAAGCAAAAAAGTATTACAGAACGAGCGAAAAATTGAAAGCACAAAGAGCAAAGTGGAATAAAAGAAAACCAATAAAATATTTACATCCTTCGCACATAATGGCGAAATGAAGAGAAAGACTGTCATGCGGGGAGGGTGGTATGAATAAATGAGAGAATGAACGAATGAATGTCAATAGATAAAAGTCAAAATGCGACGCTAAAAACTTTCTCCCCAAAAACTCGCAACAGCGACAGCAACGAAATGGGAGCAAGTTCATTGAACAGCGCGCGGCATTGACGTCTGTTAAGAAGGCGAAGCGTCAGTTGGCTTATTTCCACATGGCCGCAGGGCCAGGAACAGAAACAGGAACCGGGACAAGGCAAGTGGAAATGGAAGTTAAAGTAACGGCAATGTTGACAACGCTTATTTTATTGACACTTCTTAAGCGAGGTGCGCGACGTTGCTGCTGTCGCTGTCGTCTTTGCTGTTGTTGTTGCCTTAGGCAAAGTATGCGCTTATTTTATAGCTGCAGGAGATAATGGAATGGCGGAAATATGTATCTTTACTTCTATTCATCTATCTATGAGCTCAAATAGCTGACAAAGAGCCTGGCGGCGAGTTGGTTGTCGCTTTTGGAGGTGTTTTATGTTGGAGAAGCTTATTTTGGCGCGTAATTCGCCAAGTGATTTATGAATGAGCCCTAGTGATATAACCAAAAATTATGGGCCATTTATGATGTCTTAAATGGTTTGCCGATTTGTATAGCAAAAAGGATGTGATAAAAATGTTATGGCAAAGAAATGTGTGTGCAGCGTGGCCCAGGAATGTTTGCCGGAAACTTCTTTGTGGAATTGCGGAAAAAGGCTGATGGGAAACAAAGCAAATTAAAAAAATTAGAAAAAAAACAAAGTCAAATGCGTATTCGAGAATGATCTATCAGAATAAGTGAAAAACTGGACACTCTTTTAAACTTTAAACATCTTTAATCTTTTCGACTAATATTGAAACCTTTGAAATTTATAGAAATACAAATATTATTTCATATTGAACTCGCTCTTAGATGTTCCGTAAATTTTCTCTAAATTTCTGTTTCAACTTTAAATGCATGATTTAAGATATCGCTCATAAAATAATGTCGAAATTCAGCTGTAATTTCTCACTTATCCATTCTCGCTTATCTCCGTCGCGCCAACTTTTGTGAAAGAGCAGGGCATTGGAAAGCATTTGGAAGCTGTTGGATGTGCTGGGTGCCACCAAGCCACCAGCCAGTAATGATGATAAATAAGCCATAATGAGCGAATTCGTTTAGGATTAAATTTTTCGAATTGAATTTTACGTTTTTTCCCCCTGTGGCAAACGCTTTGGTTTTTATTCCTTTCATTCCTGTGCTCTGGGTTCACTTGATGTTTTTGTAGGAAAGTGAATTTATTAAATTGTTTACGTTTGCTCAGCGTTAATGGCCGTAATGGCAGACGATTGAATTTGCATTGATTTGATGCGAAATGATTTAATGTGCATTGTAAATTGATCTGGCACATTCGCAGCCGCTAAAGTGTAACAATTTCATTTGGTGGAGTCAAAAAGTAAAAGTGCTTAGATGCTTCGATAATGTGCCTGAAAACGGTGTATGCGACTCAAAGGCTTAAGAAGGAGAATCTAGATGAAAGTAATTTTTACTACTATTGAGTGGCAATTGCTTAAATTATATTTTGCAGCTGTTTAAATCAATGAAATTGATTTTCCAGATTTTTGCAAAGTATGCTACGATAAGTGTAGCTTAAAGCTTGCTTAGCCCTAGAAAATATCCCCAAAAAATATGAAACAAAATCAAAAATTGCATTAACAGTCTACGACAACTTTTTTTCTTTTTGCGATTGAAACATAAAAACATAGAAAAACGGCTCTTTGGCCAAATGCGGCCGCCTAGAAGCACTCAACAAAAATCACATACGCTCACACACACTCACACACACACTCACACACGAAATGACAGATGTACTGTTATAAGTAACACTCGCCCTAGCCGTTTGACTTATTGCCTCAGCTCATTACAGCATAAATTACATTTATAACTGCTGTAACGCTTGATTACGAGCTTGCAAAGGACACTGCTCCGGCGTACAATGGAAGCAGGCGCGCGCTTGGTGTGCGCCCTCAGGCGTTGAACCTGCAGACGCATGTTTTAAAATATGGCCTGATTTTTCAAAGCATATTCCACACACACACACACACACACTTTTTATAAACATTATTACAACGCACGAATGCAGTGGAGCGTGCTTAATCGCGTCCATGAATACAATAATCCTGCTCCTGGCAGCCCACAGCTATGCTATGATATTGCGCTAATGCGCCTTTAAGAAGCACTTTAATTTTGCTACGAAGCCGGCTCATGGTAGCTAGAAATTTGGCCATCGAAATGCACCCTTGACCCGACCGAAGAGAAACGTTTTGAAAATTTATTTTTCTGCCAAAAAAGAATGGCATAAATTCATTTTTCGTCGTTACTCATTTTTGCTATGCTTTGCATGAGAGCTTTTGATGCTTGCCATTTGCTTGTTTGTGTGTGTGCATGTATGTGTGTGTTGGCTTGTTGGTTGGCAAATAATGTCAGTTAGCATGCAAATGCTAGGCAATGCCGTTGAAGGACATGAATATGACACGATCCTCATTCTGGCGTTAAGTTTTTGAATTTACTTTCAGCGCCAGCGATGCGAATTTGAGCTGTAATGCTAAAGCTGTGGCAAGGGGCAGCGCAGGAAGGCTGAAATATGCATGTATGCGTAACTTTTGTTCTGCTACTTTTAGCGCGTTCAAGGCTCTGTTGCCGTCGCCTGCTCTCTTGCTGATGAATTTATGGCCAAGCGGGATTTATTAGCAGCCTTGAATTATAGCATTTTTCATAAAAAAAATTTATTAATGAGTTCAGAATATTGTGCACTTGGAAGGCATAGCGGAAGCAAAGTTGTAATTTACATATTGTTTTGAAAAATCGGCAATTGAATGTTTAATTTAATTTAATAGCTGTGAAGGAAGTAAGCTTGTATTTTGTGGTAAGCCAATTGATTTTAAATCAAAGGACACTGCTTCATTTGTGAAAGTGTTGTCAGAAATTGAGTATAAAACATCCTGACAAATGTATTAGATACGCTCTATTAAAGCCGCTTGATAAATTCAATATTGCTTTTTCCAAACAATTGAATTAATACAGATTCTCTTTTCCCTTCCCGCGGCGGTTCTTCGCTGTTTCATAATGCCACAGCAGTAGCAACTAATTGACTTTCACAATTGTTGGCCACATAATTGCCACAGAGCATTGATGAGTCTTTCCATTTCAGGCGCAATCAATGCGTCAAAGCCAACAAAAGCGCTTAAAACCGAAACTAATTAGTGAAACCGCGCAACAGGCTAATAGGATGTCCTGCCGCGCATTGGTATTTGTGCGTAAGGGAGCGCATTGCGGGCGGCGTTGATAAGACAAACTGACCGCACCCACACAAACATACTCGCACACAAATACATTGCCAGCTTTTGTTGATTAAAGGCCGCCTATGCTCTATTTACTTTTGATGGTCAGCCAGCCAATGCAAGCCAAATTTACACACACACTCACACTAGCAACCAACGAAACAAAGCAAGCACGCTTAAATGCTGAAAGGCTACAAGCCGCCACGCTAATTTGTGTGCGTGTAAAATGGCCGCAGCAACGTAAACAAACGTCACTGCCATTTAAGTGCAAAGCTTTACTTGCCACATGCAACCAATTAACTTTGTACCCGTGCTTTTGTAGCAATTTTGCATGCAGCCATTTAAATGCGCACACATTTGTTTGTAAGTGTGTGCGTGTGCGTGTGTGAAGCAGCTCATTTTATGCAATGTGGCAGGCGTGTTCGTTGCGGCATGCCACAAATTTGACTTTGAAAGTAGCAATCAAAGTTATTTTTAATCATCAATTGCATAAAATCATCATATTTTATATAAATTTTATACAAATATTTTTTAAGGTTTTTAAAGATAGAAAGAATAGTTTTTTTATTCGGACTGACTTGCCAAAGAGAAATGACAATACTTAGTTGTCTATTTCTGTTCTGAAACAAAGCAATTTTAAGTGTACAACAACAAAGAATTAGAATTATTGCTCACATGGGCAGGTCATATAGCTATTTCGGTTTTTGCCAGAAAACCTCATCAGTGACTTTTAATGTGAATTCTAATAATTTCTAAACGACTAATTACTCGAAATAGAAGCATTAATGGTAAAGTCTGTGAAACGTAGGAGTTGAACCATGAACCTATGACGTAGTAAGCGAATGCGCTAACCATCACACCATCGGACTGGACGACTCTGCGCTGGCAAACATCCCAGTTACCTGCTGTCTATATCAAACGCATAGTGTAAGATATTTTTTTTAAAACATATCTGTCAATATGCAGGCAATTATTCAACTTAAATCGGTTCATAGCAATTGACATGTCGTTTTGTCATTTTTTGTCAGAAGAAGAAGTAGAATATGTTAAAAAATTCGGGTAAATTATTTTCGTTTTGAAAAGATTCATAATTGTTTAAATTCCATCTTAGCGCGAAATGACTATCACATAACTCGCTTATACGAATATGCTGCTTCAGCCTATTCTTTCCGCCCACCGACAGCCAATTTCCTAATGTAGGTATGCATTTTATTTCACTTTTCGCCATTTTTATTGCAATATTTTTACTGCCAATAAAATGTCTTAATAGTATCAAATGTGCATTAAAAGGTAATATTTCAAAAAAGTATCTACGAGCGCATATGAATAAACATAAAACGCACACGCACACACTCACCCACACATTGGACATGTAACAACACCTGCACAAAAGCGATTATTAAAATATGAGAGTAAATTTTATGAGTTTTCACTACAACACGCACATGCACACATGCACTCCTACACGCACACATAATATATTTCAGCTTGAATAGCTTTTATGACATTTGTGCGAAATTGAATTTAATACGGCAGCTCTAGCTCCAACACCAAGTTCTTCATTTTATTTTAAGCCATGCAATTTAAATGTATGTATGTCTAGCAATGTGCTTGTAGATATGTATGTATGCCCGGTAGAGCTGTTTCAAATTTGCTGGTTGATGGTCGCAGGTACCTGTATGTGTGTGTGTATGTAGCTGCTGTAATAAATGTTTAAAATTATTTGAATTTAATTCACATCTTTTGCGTTTTTATTCGGCTTTGGCTAAGCTTGTGTGCCGCAAAGTATGCCTGGCGTTTGCTTGACCTCATTTCCGATGAGTCCTTAATTTCCAGACTCGTCCTAAAAGCTTAGCTGCAGTTTTAATTTGTATTTTAGGCCAGTGGTCTTAAACGCATGGTAAATGGAAAACCAATTATAAGAACAGACGGGCAAGGAAAAAAACGTTGACCGGTCCGAGGCGACAACGAGGTTGAGGACCATTGTTTTAGGCAACGTTCTTTGCTGCACGAGCTCTTCGCATGTTATGTTCACCTAAAAGCATGCAACATTTTCAGCCTTACTTAAAATAAAAACGTGCCTAAAGGCGAACTTGGTTTATGTGCCTTTATTAATATGTGCTTCAGCTGTTGTTTCTTGCCATTTATCGTCATCATTTAAAGTTTTAAGACAGAAATTATAAATTTATGTTCAGACTATTCATTTTTATAATCTGTGAGATAACATTTCGTGTTATGTACTTTTGAAAAAAATGCAATATTTTTTCCTCTTCAATTTACAAAGCTCCAAAACGACATCAAAACAAAGCTTCCAGCTGCCAGCTGCACACGCTTCCTTCCTCCAAAACTTTGCACATTTATTTTAATTAGAATATTATTCACAGTTTTCCATTTAAATCTCAGCAAACACACACACAAACAGACACACACACATAATCGTAAATCCCTTCCCAGCTGACCGCTTTGCGTATTGTAACAAATAATTTGCATATAAACAGCCTACGAAAATAGCTGCCAACACTAAAACAGCAACAACAACAAGCAACAATAAAAAACCCACATTGCAATAAAGCAACAACAAAATTATAAAGGAAGATTTAAAACGTTCGAAAGCAAAACCCAAATGGGAATTATGGCAATGAAATCAAATCAGCGCGTCCTAACCTTGAGCAATTTGAGGCTAATGTAGTTACACGCAGCGGCAGCAGCAGCAGACGCATTTAACAGCACATCCTGCTCTTCATTCATTCATTCACGGCTGGTCAGTTACATTCATATTCGTTTTTGCTGTTGTTGTTGTTGTTGCTGTTGTTATCGCCAAATGGCAGCGAAGTACGTGTATCTGCCAGCTGCGCTTAGCGCTCAGAACACACGTACATACACCTACACATTGATAGCACATGCACAGAGTGGCAGTAGTATGAGGAAAGATGGCAGACGGGCGGGCGGTCAAAGGTTCTGCAAGATTGACAGGCAATAAATGCCATGAATCTTGGCCCAAATTGAAGGTAATAAATTTTAATGGATTCAAGTGCTTAGCTTAGCCCTTAGCTCGGCCATGCCGCTGGCCCAAAGGGCGCACATTCGAGCCTCTGTGTCTGTGTATGTGTGTATTTGAGAGTTTTGTGGCAAATGTTGGCTAATAATTTCCTTGGTCAGTTTGGTTGAATGCACCTTTTTTGGCCTTTCGGTGGGTTATTTCAAGCGAAATAACAAAACGGATTGACCATTGTGCGGCGTATTTGAAATGTTTTGGATAGTCGTCAATGCGTTGAGGGGCCGGAGAAGGCACCACAAAGGTTAAATCTGCCTGCCATATTCAAGCATAGTGACACACAATGATCGCAACGTCAATCAACCATTTGCAACAACAACAACAATTAAAGTCAGCAGCAGATATTTTTGGTTAACATTTTGCGGCAGAATTGTAGACGAATTCAGCATGCGGTTACGTTTATTTGTCAATTGCTTGAGTGTGGTTGGATTCTGACAATGCGTTGAGCTGATGAAAGGGATGAAAAGCTGCGCAGGGGAAAGAGTTGAAATGCGACAGCTTGTTGTGTTCAATGGTTTGGTGTTCCTGGTATGGTGCGTTTGAGGTTTCGCATGCCACTGTGACACTCGGCCTAAACTTTAGGCACGCACACGCACCAAAACTAAAAACACACACACACACACAAACGTATAAGTAGGTACATATATTTATATATTTGTATTTTAAAACATTTTGGGTTAATGCAAAAGCACGGATTTGTAATGAAATTTATTTGTAAATTGATTTCTATTTATGCCTTTCTGGAGAACCAAGAACATACACATACACACACACATATTTGTGCTTGTGTGTGTGCCATGCGGAAGCCACAAGCATTTGCTTTATGCGTATCCCAATGACCTCAATAAAACTAGTCCCAACTACACTCAGCCGCTTGTGGCGCTGACAGGCCCACAGAGCAGGGCTAACCTTTATGGCAGCATTTCTCTAAGGACAGCGCACAGAGCTATTGAAATTTTTTATATTTGTGTGTGTGCGTGGAACATTTTGCAAAAGGTAAACTTGACATTTGGGGTTAAGTAGCAGCACAATTTATCTGTGCAGGTATCCCTGTATAAGTGCGTGCTAGCGTTGCCAAGTTGCTTTGAAGCCTTCTAAGAATCGGGAATTGGCAATTTCCGCAGGAGATTCAATTTATGAGTGGTTTGTTTATTGAACAATTATAATTAATAAACAATTTACTTAGTCCTTTAAGGACCATAGGGAAGCAAGCTTGGCAGACTGTCAAATGGCGAGAAATTTGTTAGCTCACCAAATTTACAAGGTCATAGACTACTTAGAAATTGGTAAGACAAAGGTCTAATAGTATTCAAAAATGGTTAGTTTATAATGCGACTGGCATATGCTTTTCTGTGTAGTTCGAAGGCTTTTATGCCTCATCTCATATACAGAATTTTTTCAACACGCACCATTTTTATAAAAGAGGAAATTGACTTTCACAGATTTGTGTAATGCGCAAGTTCAAAATACATTTTCCTCAATACTAAAATATGTACGTAAAATTATTGAAAATGTATTGTGATGACCGGAATTTGTGGCCAAATCCGGCCTCACATGCAAGAAACACCGCACCCACATCCCTTGCATTGGGCATGGCATAGGCATTTGTATTATTCTAATATACCTAAGTTCCAAAACATGTTATTGCATTAAGTTCAATTTGAAATAAGACGTTAGGTTCTAAACGGACAAAAGTGCCGCCCTCCAACCGACGATCAAGCATAAAAGGAAAAGAAAACCCAACAACAACATACATGGCACCAGATGGCCGGTCGCTGACGCCAGCCATACGCAGTCACTCGCGCCGGCGAAGTCCCGTTAGGTCGCGCGCAGTGGCAACAGAGGCGTAAAGCACAGGAGCGCACAGGGCAAACCGCGAAAATATGTAAGCAAACCCTACGCTGCTGACATTGCGCGGCGCTAGTGCAAAGGCGACCGAGCCGTGCCAGGCCTATAAAAGGCGGACTGAAATCGGACAAGACACAGTCGATCGCGGGCCGCGGACCAGGCAACATCGAGCGCAGCATACCGGGAAGAAAACCTCGCAGTAAGTACAAACTCTTGTCTTTAATAATACTTCTTGGGCAGTCTCACGCTTTGTGGTTTCGAGCGGTGAGACCTTGCCATCTTCGGTACATCTGCTTTGCGGTTTCGAGCAGAGTGTAACCTTCCCCTGGCAGATTCCCCTTGCCAAAGTAGTTTGTTAGGCATCCTCACGCTTTGTGGTTTCGAGCTGTGAGCCAGTGCCATCTTCGGGACGTCTGCTTTGTGGTTTCGAGCAGAGCGTCACCTTCCTTGGGCAATCCTTGCCAGATCCCTTGGGCATCCTCACGCTTTGTGGTTTCGAGCTGTGAGCCAGTGCCATCTTCGGGACGTCTGCTTTGTGGTTTCGAGCAGAGCGTCACCTTCCCTGGGCAATCCTTGCCAGAATTCCCTGGGCATCCTCACGCTTTGTGGTTTCGAGCTGTGAGCCATTGCCATCTTCGGGACGTCTGCTTTGTGGTTTCGAGCAGAGCGTCACCTTCCTTGGGCAATCCTTGCCAGATCCCTTGGGCATCCTCACGCTTTGTGGTTTCGAGCTGTGAGCCAGTGCCATCTTCGGTACATCTGCTTTGCGGTTTCGAGCAGAGTGTAACCTTCCCCTGGCAGATTCCCCTTGCCAAAGTAGTTTGTTAGGCATCCTCACGCTTTGTGGTTTCGAGCTGTGAGCCAGTGCCATCTTCGGGACGTCTGCTTTGTGGTTTCGAGCAGAGCGTCACCTTCCTTGGGCAATCCTTGCCAGATCCCTTGGGCATCCTCACGCTTTGTGGTTTCGAGCTGTGAGCCAGTGCCATCTTCGGGACGTCTGCTTTGTGGTTTCGAGCAGAGCGTCACCTCCTTGGGCAATCCTTGCCAGATCCATTGGACATCCTCACGCTTTGTGGTTTCGAGCTGTGAGCCAGTGTCATCTTCGGGACGTCTGCTGTGTGGTTTCGAGCAGAGCGTTATTTTCTGTGAGCATTCCCCGCTTTGTGGTTTCGAGCGGTGGGACTGCTGTATTCTTAGACGTCTGCTTTGTGGTTTCGAGCAGAGCGTTCCTTTCTGTGAGCATTCCCCGCTTTGTGGCTTCGAGCGGCGGGGAGACTGCCAACTGGTAGCAGGGCGTACATACCCTCTTCCAACGACGTTGTGGATACCACCGCGACTAGCACTGTCACCGGAGATCCTGCCCTCGTGAGGTTTAATTTAACAGCCTAGGGCGCTATAGTCTTAAGGATCTACACCTTGTATTAAGCTAGATTAAGAAACTGTATAATAAAGCTCCAACGTTCTCGGAACAAGGCTCTTGTGTTCTTTCCTTTATTTCTCCCAAATATAAATAGTGTTGTAGCGAACCCTGGACAGCCGGTGAGGATACCCCGGCTTTAATTGTCGTCCGCCCCTGTGCGGAGACAACGCGACGTAAACGTCTCGTTACAAATGGCGCCCGAGCAGGGACCCTAAGGAAAGAAACTGTGATTACACCAGAGAACGCTAAGGCGGTTACAACAGAGAAGATAGTGACAGTGAAACAAAAAAAAGACAAAAAAAAAAAAGAGAGAAAACAGTGAAACTAGACAACGAAGAATAGAGATTACAACTGCGATTTACAACTGAATTGCAACGAAGGTTACGACTAACATCGATAACGAAGAATAGGATCAACGAGCGAGATGGGGAAAAAGACTTGGATCTACCTCCTAAATAAGGAAGAGCTCCTCAAGCTGACGGAAGAGTTTGGCCTGGACACGTCCGGAAATGCGGAAGATCTTCGGAAGCAACTCTCCAAATTTGTTGACAGGGGAGAACATGCACCCGAAATCCTGGCCCGTCTACAGGAGCTAGAACGCATTGGGCAATCAGCCGCGTCGCCTGATCCGACGATCCGAGCGACCACGTCACAATTAGAATTGCCGCAGGGAGCCACAGCCCAGCGACCGGCAAGGCCACCCGTCATCCCACCCAACCTTACCACACCATTCCTGGAGGTACCGCAGGGATACACAGCACAACCACCCGCGAGACCATCCGATATCCCATCCAGCATGACCGCGCCAGGTATCAGTACGGGAATGACGCCGACAGCGATGTCATATGCAACGGTCATCGACCACGTGCGTAAATGGTCCGTTAAGTACGAGGGCGGACCAGACCCCGTGGCTTTTATAGAGCGTCTGGAGGAGTTGGCAGACGTCTATAGCGTGCCCAGGGACCAACTGGCGAGAACCATGCCCGAGTTACTCCGCGGGAACGCCCTCATATGGTTCCGGAACAACAACCGCAACTGGGCGGAGTGGCGGTCGTTCAAGGCAGATTTCCTCCGGTTTCACCTGCCGGCGCGCTACTTTGAGCGGCTGGAGGATGAAATCCGGCAGAGAACGCAGCGACCACAGGAAGCGTTCAAGGAATATATGCTGGCCCTACAAAACATCATGCGGCACGCCGGTTTTTCAGACGAGCAACAGCTAGAGCGGATATTCCGGAACTGTCAACAGGAGTACAAGCTGTACATACGCCGGAAAGATTTCAGTACCCTAGAGGAACTGGTGGCCCTGGCAGAAGACCTGGAAGATATCCGGGGAGAGCAACGGCAGGTAGCGGCACCTCCACGGGCCCGGGTAGAGCGGCATCGGATGATAACGCAAGAGATAGAGGAGAGATTCAACCCTCGTACAGCATGCCGGAGGTGCGGACAGGACGGACATTTTGCCCGCGAGTGCAGGAACCCACGGATCGTGTTCTGCTGGGAGTGTGGCCTCCGAGGCGTTAAAACTTACGAGTGCTGTCGCCGGAGGGCGGGAAACGTAAGCGGACCCCGGCAGGAACGAGGACTGACGGGCCCGAACAACCCCCCACCTCGTACCCAATAAGCCCCCTCGACTACGATAGCCACCACGTTTTCGCCACTGTCGCCGTGGGAGACGTGCTGATCGAGGCCACCATCGACACCGGAGCCACCCGAAGCTTCATAAGCGAGGGTTTTGCAAGGGACATAGAGGGACGAAAGGGCGTGCGGAGGGTAGCAGCGAGGACGGAAATACAGTTGGCGGATGGCAGCTCTCGAGAAGTCGTGGAAGCACTGACGGCGGAAGTCCGCCTGGGGAATCAGACTTGCCGGTTGCAACTATTGATATTGCCAGAGGTGCTGGATGACTTACTCCTGGGGATGGACTTCTTACAGCAGGCCAACGCGACGCTGACGATTGGTGGAAGTACCATAACGCTGCAGGACTACAAGGACAAGGACCACCGGACCCAGGGAACCCGCTGCACCATGGCACGGGAGGACAACCATTATAGAGAGCAAGAGGACATCGACGCTTTCCTCGAAACCGAACTCCGAGGAATGGAGGAGCTGGCGGGAGTGTCGAACATCACCGAACACAAGATTGTAATGAAGGACGACCGCCCCATCAAGCAGATATACTTTCCGCGAAACCCAGCCATGAGTGATATCATTAACAAGGAGGTCGACGAGCTTCTGGCAAGGAACTGCATCGAATCGTCCCGGAGCCCACATAGCGCACCGATTGTCCTGGTGAGAAAGAAGAATGACAAGTGGCGATTGTGCGTCGACTACCGGCAACTCAACGCACGTTCCGTGCCAGACGCTTACCCGCTTCCCCGTATTCATCACATCCTGGACCGGCTACGGGCGGCGAAATATATAAGCAGCCTGGACTTGAAGAATGGCTACTGGCAGATCCCAATGGAGGAGAGCAGCAAACAGTACACGGCGTTCACCGTGCCCGGACGGGGGCTCTTCCAGTGGCGGGTCATGCCGTTCGGCCTCCACTCCGCACCAGCCACATTCCAACGAGCGCTAGACCGCGTCATAGGAGCAGACCTGGAGCCCTACGCGTTCGCCTATCTGGATGACATCATCGTAACCGGAACCTCGGTAGAAGAACATAAGAGGAACCTACGGGAGGTCTTCCAACGCCTGAAAGCGGCCAACCTGCGACTAAACCCAGAGAAATGCGAATTCTTCAAGCGGGAAATCAAGTACCTCGGACACATGGTGAGCGAACGGGGGATCCACACAGACCCGGAGAAAATCGTGGCAATCAAGGGATTGCAGCCACCCACTAACACGAAGGAACTCCGTCGGTGTCTGGGGATAGCGTCGTGGTACCGACGATTCGTACCAGAATTTTCCAACATCGTGCTGCCGATGACTGCGCTCTTGAGGAAAGGAAAACGGTGGAAGTGGGGACCGGAACAGGATGAGGCGTTTGAGGACCTGAAGACCAAACTGACCAAGGCACCCATCCTGGCTTGCCCGGACTTCACGCAGCGGTTCGTCTTGCAGACGGACGCCAGTGAGTACGGTCTTGGGGCCGTATTGACACAAGCAATCGAAGGCCAGGAAAGGGTCATCGCGTACGCCAGCCGACACCTAAACCCAGCGGAGAGGAACTATTCGGCGACGGAAAAGGAATGCCTCGCGATCGTCTGGGGCATAAGGAAGATGCGACAGTACCTGGAGGGATATACTTTTACTGTTATCACAGACCATCTAGCGCTCAAATGGCTCAACGCCATCGAGAGCCCGTCAGGACGCATCGCCAGGTGGGCCCTCGAACTGCAGCAATACTCGTTCGACATCCAGTACCGGAAGGGTAAGTTAAACGTGGTCGCCGACGCACTCTCGCGTCAACCACAGGAGGCCCTCCGGATAAGCACGATCGTCGAGGACCCACCCGCAAAGTGCAAGTGGCTCCAGAAGCGGATGGACGAGGTGCGCAGCGATCCGGCCAAATTCCCGGACTACAGCATCGAACGAGGACAGTTGTACCGGCACATTCCCCGACAGCCCGGTGACGAGGATAGCGCGCCATGGAAACTATGCGTGCCCAGCGACCTCCGAGACCGAGTGATGAAGGAGAACCACGACGAGCCCAGCGCTGGCCATATGGGGATCAGGAAGACCATCGAACGGATAACCAGCAGGTATTACTGGCCGGGGATGTCCCGTGACATTAGCAAGTATGTCCGCCGATGCGCATCCTGCCAGAAATACAAGCCGAGCCAGCAGAAACCGGCCGGACCGATGCTAAGCAAGGTGGCTGACGAACCATGGACAACAGTGTGCGCGGACTTCGTGGGTCCCCTACCCCGTTCGAAGCATGGTAATAATATGCTGCTGGTTTTCCACGACAAGTTCTCGAAGTGGACGGAAGTGGTGCCGCTCAGGAGAGCTACAGGAGAAACGCTGAAGAAGGCATTCCGGGAACGCGTCTTGGCCCACTACGGTACCCCGAAGATACTGCTGTCGGATAATGGGGCACAATTTACAAGCAGGATGTTCCAGCGTTATATGACGGAGCTAGGAGTGCGACAGCAATTTACTGCGCCCTACACGCCCCAGGAGAACCCCACGGAGCGGGCGAATCGTACAGTCAAACGAATTATATCGCAATACACTAAGGAAAAGCAGAACACATGGGACGAGCTACTGCCGGAGATAAGCCTGGCCATCAACAGCTGTCGTTCCGAGTCAACGGGTTATAGCCCCGCGTTTCTCACACAGGGGCGCGAGCTACGTCTACCCAAGGCGCTCTATGACGAGCAGAACATCGTGACCGGGGAGACAGGACAAACGCCGGATGAACGTGCAGAGAGACTCAGGGAGGTCTTCCAACTGGTGCGCCGGAACATGGCCAAGGCGGCACAGGACCAAGCACGCCACTACAACCTGCGACGGCGGAAGTGGACACCCGGGATCGGGGACGAAGTGTTGGTGAGGCAACACCACCTGTCGAAGGCAGCGGAAAACTTCGCCGCGAAGTTGGCACCACGCTATGATAGCCCGTATAGGGTCGTAGGCTTCACGTCACCTGTCATTGTCCAAATACAATCAGCTGGGGACAAGCGGATCAGGAACGCCCACCTCGGAGAGCTGAAGCCTTTCACCGGCGATGCCTCGGCCTAAGCACCGAGCTCCACGCGTTATCATTCTCACCCATACCCTATCTCCTTATGCTCCGTACCCAACACTTGTAAGACGGCCTGGCGACAACGCGCACCAGGACGACGGTATGGAGATCGATGCGTTGTAGAAGGGAAGACTTATCGCATCCGGATACACAAGTCGGACCGGGCAACAGTCTCCCTCGCCCCGGAAGTATAAGGGGGGTGTGATGACCGGAATTTGTGGCCAAATCCGGCCTCACATGCAAGAAACACCGCACCCACATCCCTTGCATTGGGCATGGCATAGGCATTTGTATTATTCTAATATACCTAAGTTCCAAAACATGTTATTGCATTAAGTTCAATTTGAAATAAGACGTTAGGTTCTAAACGGACAAAAGTGCCGCCCTCCAACCGACGATCAAGCATAAAAGGAAAAGAAAACCCAACAACAACATACATGGCACCAGATGGCCGGTCGCTGACGCCAGCCATACGCAGTCACTCGCGCCGGCGAAGTCCCGTTAGGTCGCGCGCAGTGGCAACAGAGGCGTAAAGCACAGGAGCGCACAGGGCAAACCGCGAAAATATGTAAGCAAACCCTACGCTGCTGACATTGCGCGGCGCTAGTGCAAAGGCGACCGAGCCGTGCCAGGCCTATAAAAGGCGGACTGAAATCGGACAAGACACAGTCGATCGCGGGCCGCGGACCAGGCAACATCGAGCGCAGCATACCGGGAAGAAAACCTCGCAGTAAGTACAAACTCTTGTCTTTAATAATACTTCTTGGGCAGTCTCACGCTTTGTGGTTTCGAGCGGTGAGACCTTGCCATCTTCGGTACATCTGCTTTGCGGTTTCGAGCAGAGTGTAACCTTCCCCTGGCAGATTCCCCTTGCCAAAGTAGTTTGTTAGGCATCCTCACGCTTTGTGGTTTCGAGCTGTGAGCCAGTGCCATCTTCGGGACGTCTGCTTTGTGGTTTCGAGCAGAGCGTCACCTTCCTTGGGCAATCCTTGCCAGATCCCTTGGGCATCCTCACGCTTTGTGGTTTCGAGCTGTGAGCCAGTGCCATCTTCGGGACGTCTGCTTTGTGGTTTCGAGCAGAGCGTCACCTTCCCTGGGCAATCCTTGCCAGAATTCCCTGGGCATCCTCACGCTTTGTGGTTTCGAGCTGTGAGCCATTGCCATCTTCGGGACGTCTGCTTTGTGGTTTCGAGCAGAGCGTCACCTTCCTTGGGCAATCCTTGCCAGATCCCTTGGGCATCCTCACGCTTTGTGGTTTCGAGCTGTGAGCCAGTGCCATCTTCGGTACATCTGCTTTGCGGTTTCGAGCAGAGTGTAACCTTCCCCTGGCAGATTCCCCTTGCCAAAGTAGTTTGTTAGGCATCCTCACGCTTTGTGGTTTCGAGCTGTGAGCCAGTGCCATCTTCGGGACGTCTGCTTTGTGGTTTCGAGCAGAGCGTCACCTTCCTTGGGCAATCCTTGCCAGATCCCTTGGGCATCCTCACGCTTTGTGGTTTCGAGCTGTGAGCCAGTGCCATCTTCGGGACGTCTGCTTTGTGGTTTCGAGCAGAGCGTCACCTCCTTGGGCAGTCCTTGCCAGATCCATTGGACATCCTCACGCTTTGTGGTTTCGAGCTGTGAGCCAGTGTCATCTTCGGGACGTCTGCTGTGTGGTTTCGAGCAGAGCGTTATTTTCTGTGAGCATTCCCCGCTTTGTGGTTTCGAGCGGCGGGACTGCTGTATTCTTAGACGTCTGCTTTGTGGTTTCGAGCAGAGCGTTCTTTTCTGTGAGCATTCCCCGCTTTGTGGTTTCGAGCGGCGGGACTGCTGTATTCTTAGACGTCTGCTTTGTGGTTTCGAGCAGAGCGTTCTTTTCTGTGAGCATTCCCCGCTTTGTGGTTTCGAGCGGCGGGACTGCTGTATTCTTAGACGTCTGCTTTGTGGTTTCGAGCAGAGCGTCCCTTTCTGTGAGCATTCCCCGCTTTGTGGTTTCGAGCGGCGGGACTGCTGTATTCTTAGACGTCTGCTGTGTGGTTTCGAGCAGAGCGTTATTTTCTGTGAGCATTCCCCGCTTTGTGGTTTCGAGCGGCGGGACTGCTGTATTCTTAGACGTCTGCTTTGTGGTTTCGAGCAGAGCGTTCTTTTCTGTGAGCATTCCCCGCTTTGTGGTTTCGAGCGGCGGGACTGCTGTATTCTTAGACGTCTGCTTTGTGGTTTCGAGCAGAGCGTTCCTTTTCTGTGAGCATTCCCCGCTTTGTGGTTTCGAGCGGCGAGACTGCCAACTGGTAGCAGGGCGTACATACCCTCTTCCAACGACGTTGTGGATACCACCGCGACTAGCACTGTCACCGGAGATCCTGCCCTCATGAGGTTTAATTTAACAGCCTAGGGCGCTATAGTCTTAAGGATCTACACCTTGTATTAAGCTAGATTAAGAAACTGTATAATAAAGCTCCAACGTTCTCGAAACAAGGCTCTTGTGTTCTTTCCTTTATTTCTCCCAAATATAAATAGTGTTGTAGCGAACCCTGGACAGCCGGTGAGGATACCCCGGCTTTAATTGTCGTCCGCCCCTGTGCGGAGACAACGCGACGTAAACGTCTCGTTACAGTATTTACAAAATATTTCCAATATTTTCGATAATTGCGCCAAAATTCTTAAACAGCTGAGTAATTCCTTTTTTATATAAATTCAATATCCTTACAAAGCTGTTTTTGAAACTTGAACAGATAGTTCTGCAATTGTTAGTTTTATATTTATCTGGTGCGGCAAATTTTATGGAAAATGAGTAGATATAAAAAAAAATTGCGTGGCATCTCTGGTGCATGCCTTTTACTATGCAAACATATAATGTGTGAGTGTATTTCATTGGGCTATATAAAATCAGTTGTATGTGTGTTTGGTCAGTGTTCAGCTGCAGTTATTAAAAGAGTGAAAAAAGTTTATGAATTGTATGGGAAATGCTTTGCAAGTGGCAGCACTTGGGAACGTATGCGGAAGTGCTGCGGCAATGCAAATCTATTGATTATATAGCCAAACAAATCAAGAACACATGCACATTGTGTGTATGTGTCCGGCTCATGCAACTTGGTCTCTGGCTAAGATGTTGGAAGCAAGATATTCTTTGTACCCTAATTCAGAATATGCCGCATCTGAATCGACTTAAACCAACTCCCTTTTGTGTGGATGTTTCTTTTTAAATGAGTATGGAAACATTGCATCTTTGCTTTAGGACAGCAACATTTTGGACAATATAATCTACGGATTAAAAAGAAACTCTTAACGTACTCTTACGTACAATACTGAGATATTACTTTTTATATGTAAGTACAGTAACAACTTACTTAAGCGCTTGTGCTAACTACATATTACTACGAACATGCATAATCAACTGATTCTCATGTAGTTCACACACACACGCACCCTCCTCTGTTTGGCGAAGCTCGCCTTTTTGGTGTGCGCATTAAGTCGTAATATGCTTTTAAACATGTCCTGGCCGTCTGCTTAAATTATGTGCCGCCGTGTTGCAGGCTGAGCAGTGGCGGCCACGTACACATGCGCTGCACTTATACAGAGACACTAAATACACTCGCCGCACAACCAGCACGATCTGCACTTTGCTGCCCCGCTCTCTTCCCCAGCGAGCAAGCAAACTTTTAATGCGGCATTTGTGAGTGCGCGAAAATAAAGTTTTAAGGCCAATTTGTGAAAGCGTGGCTGCGGCAGCCACAACAACAACAACAGCCAACTGCAAGCAAACAATATCTTGTGTAAATTTTACCTGCATTTTCAAGCAATTTGCTTTTGCTTTGTTGTTGCCGTGGATTAGTCGCTGCCACTGCTCACTACTGTCGCTGCTGCAGGTCTGCCTTTCAGCTGTGCATGTGCATTTAGCTTTTCAGTCTGTGTTAGCAAATGCACGCGTATGTGTTTTATTTGCTCAACAGCTTAAATGCTTATTTATAGTTCTTCTTTTTTATAGCGTACGCTAATTATAAAGTTGTTCCACATTGCCCGGCCTGCTTGCGCTTTTGCATTATTTACAATACACACTAAATACAAAAGCTAATGTGTTTTCATATATACGTGTATACAAAATGTGTGTGTGTGTGTGTTGAGCTAAAAGTATAATTGAAGAGAACTTAGTTTCAGACCTTTAGAATATTTTTGAAAAGCAGCCCCTCCCCCGGCAACTTTTAAAACTAACATGTATAAATATAAGGCATGTTCTGTAAATATTTGGAATATAATATTAAGACAAGCCTGAAAAATCTGTGCAGATGTGGATGCAGAAACTGTTGAGATTCGGAAACTGCTTCAACAAACTTTTGAAGCTTCAGATTCCAAACTCTTGGTCGGTTTAGTAAAGACTATCTGAAATCTAAAGTTTTATCCGGATCCTGCCTAAAGTTTTATGTTTAATGCTTATAATTTTTCAAAGGAATTTGGCTTTCTAGAGCTGACAGTTTTGCATTGTATCTAAATTTAAGTATGCCTGAAAGTAAGAAAATTTAAAATTAAAGCATTTTGTAGAGAATTTTTCAGAAAATATGTGAATTTTTTTCTACATTTGAGGACACTTTTCTTTATTGCAATATATCGAAACTATAGCCGAATCTGCTCCAATACAAGAACAACTATTTCCTGTGTCAGTACAACTATTTTCCGCAATACAACAAGCTGAACAAAAGTTTACTAACACCAAGAACAACAACAATAAGTTGTTGTAAATTTGCTAAAAGGCTTGTCAAATTAAGGCAGGAACAAAGCGACAAACAAAGCACACAGGAGGCAGGAAACTAACGCAGCTCGCTGTTAACATTTTCAATAAAAGCAACAACTTACACACACACTCATGCGTATGTGTATATATTTATATTTTCTTGTATGTGCATGCCTGCTCGTTTCCATGCATGTGTGTGTGTGTATGCGCCATGTTTCGCACCAACGTCAAATGTATGTAAATGTGAGTAACATTGCATAAGTTCAGACAACAGACAACAAGGTAACGCTATGTATGCATGGCAATGCCAAACTAAAATGCTATGCACACACACACTAGCAGACATACTTTCGTGTATTCTCGTATAGGTAGGTACATAACATAAAGCAAGAACGCCTAAGAGCATGTCGACGGCGACATCAGCACGTATTAGTGTTGCCTTAATTATTTGTGACGGAGACGACTGGCAACACTGGCGCCAAAATGGTTGGCGGCCGGGAAAGGTAACAAAACAGGAACAGCCACGATGGCAGCAGCAACGGTACCCAGCCGCTAATGCCATTTACCTTTTCGTCATTAAAGTTTGTATTAAAATTGCATGAGGCTGACGAGCGCGGTAGTAGGCTTGTAGTAAACTAAATTAGGGTGTGTGTGTGGGTATGTGAGTGTTAGGGAAGTCAAGTCCGACGGGTTTTGGGCACTACCGAGACTTAGAGATTCCGCAGTTCCCAAAGAATTTTCGAGTTTCTTGAAATCCATTGCTTCTTCTTATATTTAATCAAAATATATTGGAAAACAAATGAAATGGCAAATATTGGAATTTTTCGAAATATTTCATGATTCTGGACGTGAACACGCATTCAGTAACCTCCCAGAATTTCGGCATTTTTCAATAACACGCTGGCAGGCCTGGATTTAGAGCATCCTTATGCATATAGGTACACCACATGAAAGTATAAGAATAATAAATTCACATTTAATGTGCAATAAGACGCCACTAAAAGGTCTAACCGAAGCCGGCGTCAGCGGCAGAATTTTAGAGTTATTTTATATGTAGTTCTCAGCTGAAGAGAAAATACAAATCATATGAAATGCTGCCAGAGGTTATGTTGCTGCTACATTATGGTACTTTATAATGTTTGAAGTAAGTTTGTAATACAAACAAAATACGAAATTGTATTCGTTATTTTTTGTTTAATTATCTTAACTTAAAGTTTGAAAGCAGGTACCCAAATATGAGGATAATGTATGCTCTAGTTTTTCAGTTGCAAATCTTATGGTAATATTATAATTATGTTTACAATAATGGAAATCATTACTTTTACCTAGCCTGTCTATAGGCGCTGATAGTCAGTTGTGGATTAAATGATGCATGCACCGAATATGAATGGCAGTTGTTAAAATATTTTTGCTAAAACTTTACACATTTTTCGTTATTTCATTCACTTGCATTGAGCCGGTTCAGATTCTGTTTTCGAATGGCTCTTAATTAAAAATCTTATTCCTCACTGGAGAACAGCCACACACATTCCATTGAACTCGTGCAAATAACAGCTGCCTGTGCAATTCGAAATGCCATCATAAAAGTATGCCACAAAATTTGAAAGGAGCAGCTCACGCACACTCAAATATCCACTTACGCACTACAAAAACAAATTCTTTGCATTCACATTGACTTACGCACTCATATGCACTCATTCGAAAGCACTTGACCGCACTCACAGTCTCACACGCACATATTCACCCACTTCACATGCACACAGAGAATCACTTAATTTATTATGGCCACACGGAAACGCCTCTTGTGCTCAGTTTTTTATTTCTTTCCACTGCAATTGTTGTTATATTGGCCACAGCAAAAATAATTGGCCTGCGCTTGTCTGAATTACTTAACCGAAATGCGCACTTGATGGCCTCATTTCTGCAGTGACGTACACATACACACACACATATATGCAATTTGCACACTCCTGCAGTCAGGCACATCTCATATGAAGAGCCTTCCACTTGCAATTCAGTTTAATGAGGCAGGACAGAATCATGTACGGAAATAAACCACGGGGAGGCGCTTTAAAAATATGCTTGGGAAAAGAGACAGAGAGAGAGAAGAGATGTACTTAAAAGATATATATAAAAAATTAAGAGCTTTGGGAGAGATTGAGAACACTCTTTGCCTTTAGAATGTGATTAAATTTATTATTATATTATGGGCAGTTCAACAGTTTAAAATTTATAGAAGAATCTCTTGGTCACACAGACATGTGTGACTTAAAAATTTTCTCTAACACACGCTCATGATTGAAATCAAATGATTGACCGTGCAAGGGCCACATTAGAAAGACAACAGTACATTCCTTTATGAAACTAAGCTTTATAATTCCAAAGCTTTGAGCGGTTAGAACCCCATAACTGCACCCCTTCACACCTTCACTATAAAATATAAAGAGCAAACAAACAAAGTGCTCAATAAATTATTTTTATTTTTATTTTAATTTTCGTTTTTTTATGATCTGATTTTAAATTTTCTTGTTAAGTGCACTCCATTATTGAGTGATTTGCAATAAATAAAAGTCACGTGCATTGAGAGGATGGCATTTCGGTTGCTTCAGGGTTCTCGATATAATTAACCTATGCTGATAATTAAATTTGACAATTGTGTAGTAAGCATTTTAATTGATTAATTACTATTGTGTTCGAAATCGTTGTTTCACAAGAAGGAAGACACTAGAGATCAATGGATCACGCTAGTCTCTACGGCGTAGAATCTACGCTATCGAACGTGAATCAGCCAAAGTGGATCTATCAGTATTTGGAACCCGATTTCTAGCGTTTGTGGCAATTTAGAAAAATTTGGTTTCGCAACTTTTAACTATAATCTTTAGGTTTTCGACTAAAGCTCAACGAAAATTGTACTAGCAAGCTTTCTTTGCTAATTCTAAATGAAATCAGTAATAATATTACGTTTTAAAATTATTTCTTTTTTCTACTTCTTTTAATTCGTAGTAACAGCATTTCAACTACTTCCACATCACCAACTATTAAAAAAATAGACACAGAAAACGGGAAAGAACAGAAACAACAGATTGCAGATGCGCCTGAAAGTATGCCTCAATGTGGCATGAGGATGAGCAGCAAGTGCAACAAACTTTTCTCGCTTCTGCGTCGCTGTTGTCACTTTTACACTCAAAAACTCACACACATCCACATGACAAAATACTCATACAAAGACACATATGCATATGCATGTATTTATGCCGCATTGCAAATATGTTGCATGATGCCGTATTTGCATTTGTATTGCAGCGCATCACTCACGAGACGTACGTTGCGTTTCTTACTACTCTCCCCTTCCCCACTTCCCAATCTGATTCATCATATTTTCCTATCTACTCTTCCGATCTACCCTCCCCACACTCTGTTGCCGCCCCCAGAGCAGCAGACGCCACTCTGCTTGGTTGTATGCATGTCATTTGTGGTACACAGAATGTATGTGTGTATTCGTCTGCGTGTGTGTGTGTGTGTGTCTGCTCAAGTTGCAGCGGAAATACAGCGTACTTGATTAATCTGTACAAAATGTAAGCAATAAATTATGATTTTCAATGCGAGCATGTTTGACATTTACTAATTGCGTGATTATGCGGCGATGTTGCTGATGATACTACGGCTGCAGTTGTTGTTGCTGGCACAGTTACTGCTACTCTTGTTGTTGTTGCAGCTATTATTGTGTAGCAAGCATTTAACTTAGCTTTATTTCATGTACTTTGATGGCGCTACGATACTCCCCGCAGCACTTCTCATCTTAAAAGATATATTCACATTTCCGATATCGGTTTACTTTTATTTATTAGTCTACATACATTTTTGCATATGACTCGTCTAAAGGCACTCTCTCCACCACCCCACCACACCCAAATTTAAATTAACGATGAGCGTTATATTGAATATACATTTTTAAGGCAAAAGTACTAAATATTTGTATTCAATAATTCCACGAGCGATATCTAAAATACAATATCTTTTTATAAAAACTCAACGAAATAAAGCATGTCAATTAATTAACATAGCTATTTTCGAGAGAGAGATTCAAAGCTCAAAATCTTCTCAAGCTTTGGAAATGACATAAACGAATCAAATTTATTTTCTTGCGAAACCATTTGAATTTGAAAAAGTTTTTTAATCAACGAAGATGATTCAAAAATAAAACTATTAATTTCCAATCAAAGTTGTGTATATAAAGAGAGGCAGACGCTTTGTAGTTTTCAAAGCACACTATTGATATATAATTTATTATAATATGCATGCCGATATTTTTTTTTATTAAAAGGGAGGACAACAATTTTGGTGACTCAATATAGAGAGTAGTCGCTCACCACAAGCTTACCCGAAGCACTTTCATTAATTGTTTTTGTTTTCATAAACGTTTACAAGTAAGCCATAAAAGATTTTTGCAGCTTTTCTGTGGCCTCTTGTTGTCTCTTGTTGTCTTTGTATGCGGCTGCATATGCTCCACGGACCGTCTGAATATGCATTGTCTGCCGCGAATATAGCTCAAATATTCCCTGATCGTTGTCTGTGCCACAACGAAGTGCATTGCCACACAGGCCATTGTGGCTCTTCCGAGAAAATGTCAGCGGCTGAAACATTAAGAAAATTGTTGAGCGTATAAAAATCATTATCCTTTTCTGCCTTTTCAAACTGATATAAACAATTGAAACTACTCGTTACTAAGCCGCCATTCCAACCGCGTGCCTCGGACGCTGTACATAAGTACTTCACATTTCGCTTTTAGTTCAGATTGCTCTTGTCTTTCTTTGTTTGCAATTACTTTCTTTTATTTAACAAACAATTGCAATGGTTTTACCTTGGCTTTGTGGAATTCAACAATAAAAATTTTTATTAAAACTTTCCATTAAATAAATGTTGAAAGAAATGCTGTCAACTGCCAAGCATAAACCAAGCTTCCTGGAAATTTTGAGGTCACGCAGAAATTAATTGCTTGTACTTGCCTATCGCTTTCGGTAAAATGCCTGTACTTAATAATAATTGATTGATCACTTTTATGCATTGTGCGCATAGCTGAAACCTAAGCGCGTGCGGTACGCCACCATTTTGGCCACAAATTATTTTCTTTGGCCAGTTTTCAATCTAATTAAATCAAAATTATCAGCATGATGATTTAGTGTCGATGGGTCTACGTGCCTGGTGAACACTCGAACACTAACCTAAATCGATTACGTATGCAGGAACCGTGCGCAGCAATAAATAACAAGTGTTTTCGCAGCCATTGTAGAACAACACTCGAGGGAAAAAGTTGTTCAAATTGGTGGAATATCCGAATTTTGATTGCATTTGCTTCAGTCGAATTTTGGCAGCGCTAAGTTTCAGTTATTCCATTTAATGCAATCGTCAACGTCGAACTGGTTCGTTCAACTCTTTCGTTGGCTTGGTCGTTTTCCTAAGGATCCATTTACAAGTTATTACTGATAATCGATAAAGAAAGTTTAGCTGCTTTCGGTGTACAATTCACCTTAAGTCTAGCAATTGTGCAGCTAAGCGGGTTAACTTAAAACCACCGAGTTATGTTCGCATGCGCACTTAACATATAAAATTGGCCTGCCAAATGCCTTTTGAGGTTATAAACAAGCCACACAATGGAGAGGGCTGGCATTATGGTCCTCCCCCCGCACAGCTTTAGTGGCACGGCATTGCAATGCAAACCACATCTTAATTATCAAGCTAGTACTTCGCTTGCTCCTTGTTAGCTGCTTGCACAGAGAATTATTTCTTGCTATTTACTTTTCATTTGATTTTATGGCATAAACTGCAAAATGGCGGCGCTTTAGTGTCAGTTGTTGTTGTTGTCGTGTTGGCAGCTCTACGCCTCAACTACTTTTAGCAACAAATAAATATTAAGTGCGGTTGGCTTTCATCTTTGCAGCAAGTTTTTAAGTTTCTTGTCATTTTCGAAAAGACATAAAAGCAACAACAACAAAAGCGTCAATGACAATAATGGGAAAATAATGAAGTTTACAAGAAGTTTTGCTGCAATTATGACAAAAGTTTTAAAATAATTTTAATGCACTTAACTGAACTTCGCTGCAAAAAAATATGGCAAAGTTTTTTCAAAAGGCAAATCCGAAGTCTTTAAATGCAGTTATTTTATTTTGATTTAGTGAATGCTATATTAACTAATTTCGAAAATTTAGCTAAGAAAATATAAATAGCATATAAATTTATCAGAATTTAACATGGAAATATATAGCATTTTAAGGTTGAATTATTGAAACTCCATTAAAGTATATATTTTTCCACCAATTGAAAAAAACTATATGTTAAAATTTTAATCAGCCAAAATCGATCTAGGCCGCTCGTGAATGAAGCTGTCGATACATCAGATAATTGTTGTTATAAATAAAAATATATTCCCTGAATAGTATACCACACTTGTGCCTCCTTTTATTTAAAAGTTTCAGGAAAATTTTTTAATTTTAATCGGTTTAAAAGATTTCTTTGATATGCAATTAAGCTGCAATTTTGCTCTGTGAAAAGCTTTTATTGCTGCCGCTTCAGCCGTTTGCAACGAATTGCAGCAGGCAAACATTATTTCCCACCCTCTCTGCATCTACTAGCCAACAGTAGTGAACAATGCCGCCACTTGAGGCGCTTGTTTAGCAGCTTAGACTGCAATTATTTGTCGCAATTACATGCTTGCATACCACAAGCCGCATGCTCCAGGCAGCACTTGATTGTTGCCGCTTGCAGTGAGCGGAGCAAATCGGGTCTTTGCGAATCTGGCGTGGCCGATGCCAAGCTGGAAAAATATATAACGAGATGCTGCTTTCCACTGGAGCTTCGTTAGCCTAAGCTTGTGTGAAATCTAGTTGAGTGACACTCAACGAAAAGTATTGTTATTAGTAGTAATAATTGTTCGCTCTGATTTGAGTCTTAAAATGGGAAAAGAGTATTGCAAATAAGTGAAAGCTCTATTTAGGAAAAATATAATCAAATAAAGAAGCCTTCTTCTGAGATAACAACAAGTCACGAGAAAGATGGAATGCTGATGGTAGGTTTGCCATACTAAAGGAGCAGCTAGCGTCGTTTGACTTCCTCTATGCTTTCCCAACACTCGCTTAAACCCGTTCGATTGGTAAAACTTGGAATTCATATCCAGGTTGAATATTACTCCTACCTACATCTCATATACATGTCTGCTAGTTAGTCAGGCTAAATTTATGTTTGCTTTAAAACAGTCTACCAATTAAAAAGTTTTTTCTATCTTTCACGATACCAACAACAATCGTAGAATGAGCCCGTTTTTAAGAAAATCTATTGGTGCAACAAGTTCATTATTATCAATTCATATTTCAATTTCTCAAATTATGCTGTGAAAAGGAAGCATTTACGGCAGATTAAGTCGGCACAAGGATTTCTCACACAGACACACTTACACTTACATGCCAGCAACGTAATTACACAGCGTGGCAGATTTGTCTTGCCAGAAGTAGCCCGGAACGAAGTGGAGTAGGAGTGGCGCACTCCGCTGCAGCACCCTAGCGCCAAGTGGCAAGATGCCTTGCATACATGTGGCAAAAGTGGCAGCCGGAAAAAACCAGTTTAAATGAAGAAACATCTGCACGCGCAAGGAGCATCGACAGCAGCAGGCATCTGAGAAGTAGCAGCATCCAAAATGCATGAAGAGCAACTCGAAGAAGAGCTGCAAAAACAAGAATAAGAAGGCACGTTGCAAATCTTTGAAAAATAATTACTATACTAAGCGCACAGGTGCACGCACACCGCCAGGCGTTCAAGCGGATGGATGTTGGAATGGGTGGATGCAGGGGAAGATGAATGAAGGAAGCATGAGCTGATATATGGAGAAGACGCTAGGAGGCACGGATGCTGGAACGAACGAGTGAATGGGGTATGGTTGGATGGACGGATGAGGAGATGGGGAGATGCGGAGAGGGAGGCATGGAACTATTAGTGGAACCGGAACGATGGAGCATCTGCCTGCCAGGCATTTGTGTTACTCTGCTGTCCGCTGGCCACTGCTGCTGCTTCTTCTTCCTGACGTTCGACACTTGCCATGAACGACGTGCCACACTTGTGGAAGCAGCAGCAACTTCTTATAACTGGGCAGCACAGGAAATTACTGCATGCTAAGCGCTGCTGTGGCAATAAAACTTAAGTGAATGGCTACGAGGAGCTGACGACGCTGAACTGCAATTGGCGCTTGCTTGGTTACAATGGCCGGGTTGGTTCGGGCGAGCTCGAGAGCGTGTTTAGTTCAGTTGAATTGCTTGTTTGTGTGTGCGTACTTTGCCTGATTTAATGACTGAGCGATCAGTGTGGAGTGAGGAGAGAGCTGGACAATGTTGTTGATAAGGAAGTCACTTTTGGTGGGATAGCGGCTTGGAGCAGTTTTAAACACATGTGAGTGAGGCGCAAAGTGGAATAAGCAGCGTCATGATATGCAAATTAATTGGCACATATTTTGCTGGCCAACGAGCAAGAAAGGAGCACATAGGTGTAAGCTATAGCCCCAGTTACTCAGTTCACAGCCAGTTTGAGCGGAAGCGCGTATTTACTTAAAAATGAGAAAGAAATTCACAATAAAATAAAAGTGTTCGAAAAATTGCAAGTGAAATTTTCCCAGCAATCCTTCCCTTTTTTGTAACCGTCCACTTTCGACAGTATCATTTCATTTGTCGCCCCATGACACTCGCTGGGGAAGCCTTTTTCGTTTGTGCAGGAAATGCACGCCAGCAGCGAGAGGGCGGAAGTACAAATGCGCTTAAGCGTAAAAAGTCGTTGACTACGTTACTTCTGCCATTAAAGGGGGAGAAAAGTTAAATAAAATAAGCAGCCGACTCTTTACAAAGCAGAAGTAGCACTCGTGCTACTCCAGCGCAATGCGAGTGCTCCTCCCGCCTTTGCTCTGACAGGGGCATGTCGTATCTGTTTCATCGCACCGCAAGCACCCAAGGCAGAGGAAGCAGTCGCAGCAGCAGCAGGAAATAAGCACAAATAAAAGGGGATCTACATGATATGATGATACGGCAGGGCTGCAACTACACACGCAAAAACACGCACACACTCGCACATGCAGTCGTTTGCATGTGCATGTCGCTGCAGCATTTTTGCCTTAATCCTAGGGCGTTCAATTCAGGAATCTTGACTGCCCACCGATTTTTCTAGTTCTAGTTTAAGTTCTGAATGTTTCTAAATTCGCTCTCTCGCATTTTTGTGATATAATTTTTTATTATTCTGTTGTTCATTCTTATTTAGGTAAATATAACTTAAAAAAGAAATTTCGTTTCTTTCTCTCGCGACGATTTGACCATTCTCTGAGAGAATACTTTGCCATGATAATCAAGTAAGGAAGCATCAGTCAGCATTCCTATAAATGAGTAATTAAACAAATCACAGCCATTTTACTGAAAAAACTATGAGGTCGTTGGACTTGCATGCCCATTCTGGGCGTGTCCTTTGGCCGATTTCGTTTATCTCAGAGCTTGAACTAAGCTAAGAATCGCTGTGATGGTGTACCAAATTTGGTTCAAATTGGAAAACTAGTTCGATCTCTCCTGCGACCACAGACGGACAGACAGTGATTCTGATCATTTCTATATACTTAGTATGTCTATACCTAAGACGGCTTCTTTAAAATTCTTATTGTACTGTGGTATAAAAGCTTACTAAAACCATAAAAATTTCTCCATTTTTGTCTCTTTCTTTCTTTTCTTTTTAATGTAATTTAAAATTTGTCTAACATTCCGGCATTGCACGCCCTGCTTCATTCAAACACTTAAAACGCTTACGCGCACATAACAAGATAATTACAATGAAATAAAAATACGCAAAATAATTGAGAAGCTTGCCACGGTGCCGCACTCCTTGCCACAAATTGAGCTGCAGGAAACGCTGCTTGGGTAGTTATAAGCAGCTAGAGTGCCGCTTTAGTAATTCAAGTGCAACCAGTCAAGAGCGACGTCGCAGAGTGCACGACTGAGAGGGGAGCAACAATATGCCGAGGGACATATTTAGATGCACTTACGAATCAGCTAAAAAAATGTGCTAAATTGGACTAGTTTTCCAGATAAATGCAATTCATTGCATTTCTTCTTGCTATTCTTCTTCTTCTTACAATCTAATTAAAGCCCTGAATCATGCACTACAAAACACACACAAACACAAACAAAACATTGAAATAAATGCGCATTTTATAGTCTCGCTTCATTTTCAATTTATATAAATTAGCGGCCTTCGTCAGCGCCTAACAGCCGTCGCCCCCTAACTAGAAGCTGCCATTTTAATTGTCCCTTTTGGCTTCTGCTGTTCAGCTCGCTTTAGCTTTGGCGCGCACTCCCAATAAATTGCGCCATAAACCCAGTCATTCACTTGCTATGGTTCAGATCGTTTATCATGTCGCTTGCAAATTGACAGCGTAATCCCTTCGCAGTTGCCATTTATTTTGTCGCTCGCCTGCACTGACTCGGCTCCCTGACTGCTGACTGTGACACTGTCCAATTTGACTGGTCGCTTCTGTGCTCCGGCGTGGTTCAGCATTTTATGGCGGATTTATGTGTTGTGGCGGCGGTTCTTGTGGCGTGAGCGTATTTAAATGCGGCTGCTCGACAATCGCAACAACTAAAAGAAATTTTAATTATTTGTGTGTGTGTGAGTTTGTGTGTGTGTGAGTTTGTGTGCGAGGAGACTAGAAATTCATCCTAAAATGTTAGATATCGGGCCGGAAGAGGCGGAGAAATGAGCTCGCATAAAAAGGGAATATATAAGAATCTTATGAAACATATATCACACAGTGATGAAAAAAAAATTAGACCATATTGAATATATTTGATGTGATGGGTTAATAAGGACCAAACTCCGTAGCCTAGGTCATATATCTGTGGTCATATGCAATAACGACTTAAGTCGACTTAAGACGAAATTGAGTTGACGTTACCACTGTATTCCTGACGTTGATGCGCATATTTTGTTCAAACCCCGGTATCTGTACCCATCTCAGAAAAAAAGTTATTTAAAAAAAACACATGCACTTATGTTGATGTGCACACTGCATTTTCAAATTTCGAATTGCATTTTCTCGAAACAGTTGTTTTCGACTTAAGTCGTTATTGCATATGACCACAGATATATCTACAAGCGCAGAACATAGCAGACAGCATCCCAAAGAAAATTTCTTTATACCTTTTAAAGCTACGCGAGGATCCGCAAATACATACATACATACATGTAAGCTATCAAAATAGATATTTAAGGTCGTGCTAGTAAACACTGGGTCCCTTCTTCAAGTACAATCGAATCTAAGCGAAGCCCCAGGATTCGTTTTTGAATACAGTTGTGCAGGATAGTCAAAGAAGGGGAGGCGTGGTGGATTTAAATACTTGTTAAATGTATTTCCGGGGGGATAAAAATCGGAAAAATAGAATGTCTACGAGTATCAAAATTTTGAACAATTACTCTTTTACATACGACATGGGACAGCGTATACCCTTCTACTTCAAAGCCTTCAAAGAATTTTAAACACTCCAACTACACTCTTAATTTAGAAATTGCAAAATACTACAAGAAAGAATTTAAGAAAATCATTGACTTGTATAAATTAGTTCAATGTATTTACAATAATTTCGAAACCAAACACTTCTTGAGCATTTCAGCTTATACTTGCAGTTACCAAAGCAAATAATTTCGAATGAGAGGGCTTCAGACTGGAACCAATGATTAAAAGTGCTTTCGACGAAGCTTTTCGAGTGTCAGTTTCAAAGCACGCTACGTTTATTTAAAGCTATCAGTTCCATCGCTGTCCATTTTCCTTTTGGTGCGGCGTGCGGAAGCGTACCGTACAACAACTGCCATAAACAATTGCAAATGGTTTCTAAATATTGTTGAAATGAAATTGAAATAGAAATGCGACCAAACATGGCATATTTGTTTTAGCCTTAACATTGCCAATTTCAGAGGGGCACAAACAAACAAAGCACATATGCCAAAAAAGTGGCTATTTTCAGCACACACGTTCCATGCCCGCTTGCTCCAGCACATTTACTATTTATTTTAGTAGCATCTTCCGGTCACTTAGCTAAGCTGCCACAACATAATTCAAACGCAGCGCGGCGCACTTCGAGTCAGCGTCAGCAGCGAAATGGAATGGAGAGAGCAGCACGCAAGCAAACGGCGGGGCAGCGGCTGTGGAGCAGTCACTAAAAGCGAAGTGAAGAAGCCACCGGAAGTTGAATAGACACGAGCGCTACTTTGAACGGTGGTGGCGTGCAGCGAGTGAAGCTTGAGTGGCGGAGCGTGCTGTCCATTGCCGTTGTCCAAGCCGCCATAAAAGTTGAGCAACGGGGGGCGGCGGCTGCGCTGGCCTGCGAACAAGTTCAATTAAAAGTTGCGCGCTTTTTTTCATTGCAGCAGCGACGAGCGGTCGGCATTTACATGCAAGGCAGCAAAGAGTGAGGCGTAAAAAAGTATTCTTTCTCTATCAGTTTTGCTTTCTTCTATGCATTTGCTGCTGGCCTGACGTGTGAGGTCGCTCTGTGGTCAGCGGCGGGGGGCGACTTTGCACGCGTGCGACATTCAAAGCGACGAAGTGATGGTGGCGCGGAAGGGTGCGCGGTTGTACTTTGTTGTTGTTGTTGTTGTTAGTGGTGTTAGATTGCGTGCTGTGACAGGCGCTGCATATGACGGCTTGACTTACTTACTTTGCTTTTTTTTTATACAAAAACAACTAAAGCGCTTCCCAGTTGGAAATCGAAAACTAGATTCCAAATATAATCGTCCTCGTCCCAGATTCTCGTCTCTCGGATTCTGACCTAGCGTAAATCTGGCTGCAGAATTCAGTTCGTAAGAATACGTTAAGAAATTATCTGTTCTACTCGGCTACAAAAGTTGATCCGATTACAACTAAATTAATAGTAATAAAAACCGGATCACTGCTCAAAATCAGACTAATAAAACAGAACGCATTAAGTCAATGAGTGCCTAATTTAAGTTATTGGTTCTGAATAATATAGCAATTGAATTGATAACAAAAATATAGGCTTCTAAAAATAGACACACACATAAATAAATAAAACTTTGATAAATTAAATTTGTATGACAATGTCAACAATATTCATTTAATAATAAACATCTTTAAGATGTCATCGTTACATTCCAACTGGGCGCTATTGCAGCGCGTGCCAAACGCCCCATTGCTGTTAATTGAATGTAGGTGCATGTGTTTGTATGTACCTATGTGTCCACTGCGATTACTGGCAACTGCTGTTGGCATGTGCCTAATATGGCAGCATGTGCGCTATGTTGCACTGAACATCATTGACGCCCCCAAGGGGGAGTGAGTGTTGATCCATTGGAACAATGTTTAAAAAAATGGGAATAATTCGAAATCACTTGTAAATGCTGGAAAATATACACCTTGCTTACCTCTTAGATCTTTGCAAAAAGATCCGGAGATTCTACATTACACACTAATTGACGAATATTTTTTGAGAAAAGAAAAAATTACGATTATAAAAAATTTTTAGTCTTAGTTCTGAATTTCGTTTAAAAAATCGATGCCAATTAAAGCCTCTTCCCATTATAAAATGTTCTGCTGCGCCACTGCCTGAATATGTTGTTTCCGTAAGTTGTGCATCATCTTTTGTGTAACGTTGATTGTTGGTATTGTCGTTGTCGTTGTTGGTGTTGTTATTGTTGTCAGCATGTTATTGATTGATTAATTGACAATGGACAGAAGCCGTTAGTGTTGAATTATGGCATGTGCCCGACATTTCCATGCCAAATGCTAGCAACATTCGCCCACTTACAGACTTTGCGGAGCTGCATAAAGTTGCAGTTAGCTATGCTAGTTAATTGTGTTCGAAGTCTCATACACTCACACTCACTCACACAAACACACTCATTCATATGTAAATATGCTGTTTCCGCAATTGGAAACAATGCGCGCGCGCATAATTATTCATTAATTTTGTCTAATATAAGGTCGACTGTGTTTTGTGGCTGTGTGTTTTTTTTTTTTTTTTTTTTTTTTTTTTTTTTTTAGCAGGTGGAAAGCGCTCGAAAACCTCATTGTAGTGCGGGGCCCGAACCCGCTAAAACCACCTCGTGTCCGTACGGATAGATCCTCCCGGAACCACCGTTAGGTATTTCGTCGGAAGGCCGTAGTGAGTATAATTACTCAAGCGTCAGTCTGTCGGTCAGTTCGTTGACTGTCCATTCGAGGTCGCCGGTGTGTGCGGCTGCGTCGCGAGAGTGGATGCGTTCCATGTTACGCCCACGTTCAATGCGTCGAAGCGCTGTCATCATCTTCGCTGCTACTGCCTGAAAGGCTTGCCACTTCTGGTATGTGTCACAGATGTGTGTGACTGTGTTCGCCGTTGTTGGGGTCTCTCCAAAGGCCTCTCTGATCTCGGCTCGCTCGGCGTTGAAGCGCGGGCAATAGAACAGGATGTGCCTGGCGTCTTCAATTTCCTCTGGGCAGTTGGGGCAAAACGGGTCTTCCTCATATTTGAAGCGATGCAGGTACTGCTTAAAGCAGCCATGTCCACTAATCAGCTGCGTGACGTGAAAATCCAGCTCTCCGTGTTTGCGGTTTATCCAGCTTTCAATATTTGGGATGAGAGAGAAAGTCCATCTTCCTTTGTCGGAACGTTCCCAGCGGCGCTGCCATTCCCGGATGCTGCGGCTTCGCTCTTGCGTCTTTGATTTGGTTCCCCTTGTTGCATATAAGCGCTGTAGTTCGCACGCCAAGATGTCTATTGGGGGCATTGCTGCGATGACACCAATCGCCTCATCCGACACAGTACGAAAAGCACTAGCGACTCTGAGGGCACTCAGGCGGTATGTTGAGCGAATACCTGTCATGTATGCCTTTACTTGTGTCGCTTCCGACCATATCGGTGCGGCATATAGCATGATCGAGCTCGTGACTCCAGCTAGCAGCTTTCTCCGGCTTGAGCGTGGTCCACCGATGTTCGCCATGATACGCGAGAGCGCGCCGTTGACCTTTTCTGCTTTATCGCTAACTGCAGCTAGGTGATCTTTGAATGACATCCTTGTATCGATGAGGACTCCCAGGTACCGTAGGTGTGGACTGGAGACGATGTTGTTCTGGCCCACTCTAAACGTGAAGACCTCGCGCACTTTCCTCGAGCTCAGGAGTACTGCCTCGGTTTTTTGTGCCGCCAGCTCTAGGCCTGCTCTGTCCAACCATTTGGTTATTCTGCAGACTGCGTCACTACACAATGCCTCTAGGGTATTGAGGTGCTTCGCTACCACCACCAGTGCGATGTCATCCGCGTAGCCAATTAGGGAAGAGCCCGTTGGGAGGTCAATTCTCAAGACCCCATCGTACATGATGTTCCATAGTGTGGGCCCAAGTACTGAGCCCTGCGGAACGCCTCGGGACACTTTGTATTGCTTGAAGCCTTCATCGGTGTCATACAGCAGGATACGATCCTCAAAGTAGTTTCCAATGATTCGTTGCAGGTACCTCGGTGCATTTAGACTGTTCAGCGCCATCAGGATTCTCGACCAACTTGCCGAGTTGAACGCATTCTTTATATCAAGCGTTACCACTGCGCAGTACTGCTTGTCGCCGCCTTTCCACCTTTCGCCGCTTGTCGCTTCTCGGGCGATATCCATTACCGTTTGGATGGCGTCAATGGTTGACTTGCCACGGCGGAACCCGAATTGAAATGGTGATAATCCTTCAGGCCTTTCCAGAGTTGGTCGTAGGCGCTCAACTATGATGCTTTCCAGGATTTTTCCCAGTGTGTCGAGCATACATAGTGGCCGGTACGACGCTGGCTGCTCCGGTTGCTTGCCAGGTTTCAGGAGCAGCACGAGTCTCTGACACTTCCATAAGGTCGGGAAGACCCCTTCATTTAGACACGCTGTGTACATTCTGGCGAATACACTGGGGTCTGCTCTGATAGCAGTCTTGATGGCCACGTTGGGAATGCCGTCTAACCCTGGTGCCTTGTTGTCCGCCACCTTTCTCAATGTTAGCAGTACCTCTTCCGCTGTAACAGCAGGGATTTCGCTAATGTCTTGTGGCTGTGTGTGTGTGTGTGTGTGTGTCAGTGTGTTGCTCGCAAGTCTGTTGATTTGGTATTTTGCCCCTTTACATGCATTTGTGCGTCTGCCTGTTACTCGGTATATATGCATGTGTCTGTTTGTATGCGTGTGTGTGCTACTAAATGCGCCTCTTTGCATTGTTTTTGTATTTGGGTGAATTATTGTCATGCAATTTGCTGCCCTTTTCGGAGTGTGCTCGATGGTTGTTGTTGTTGTTCATTTCATTGTTGTTATTGTTGTATTGTTGTTGCCACCATTCGTGCCATGTGTAATGTAATTACTTAATAATTATGCACATTGCAAATGCATTGCATAGACATGTGCATATGTATGTATGTATGTGTGTATCTATGAAGTGAACAGACCCACATGCACTAACGCACTGAAACGGTATAGCAACTGCTGCCGGGTTAAGCTGCAGTGTCATGCTTTATGTTTTCTGCGCTGTGGCGTGGAAACCACCGTTGTTAAACCTTACTGGCACATTTACTCGGTTGTTTCTCGTTTAGATTTGCTCAGTAACCCGAAAACCCATTAAATTCTTCAACGGCTTGTACGAATATGTGTTTAGTATGTTAGTAGCTACGAAAATATGTGCGCCCAATTATGTGACCCAGTAAGCCACACATGGTTGCACATGCTGGGAGTTCGTAAATCCATATTTGAAGTAGCCTAAATATGCTGTTTTATATTAAATACAATTTGGAGTTGCGACTTACTGTACTTGCTATAGGATAGGCAAATTATGCTCTCAATTTGCTTGATTCAAAAGATTTGGATAGAAAGACTGGATCCAACATATATTCCATCTTATTTCTGTTGCTTCTATTACGGTCGTATTTAGCTCATGTACATTTTTTTGTGTACCTCATGCATTTAAATCTAGTTATATAGTTTGTCTGGCTATTTTAATAGCTAGGTAGGTATAGACCAGCAAGCCTCAGACCATTGACGAGCTCAAGGCAAACATTCTATACCACCTGAGCTGCTCGAAAAAGTGATGGAAAGCGAAGCAAAATGAGCATATTTTGCTTTGGTCAATAGATCCGATCACTTAATTGATGTTGTATTCAAAAACTATTTCAATTGAATTGTAAAGAATCAAATTAAATAAAACTGGCTCATATATGGAAATCGCAAATCAGCAAATAAGCTTGTTGAAATAATAAATATTTCTAAAAAAAACTCCTTTGATGACAGCAGCTTTCATGATGCGATCATTACTTTAGAGGAAAAGGAATATAATTCTATGCCTTGTTGTTACTATCAAAGGAAACTAAATATTTTGCGTACTAGAAATATAGTAGGATAATTTAAAAATTTTAACAATTACTTGAAAATGAATCCTACTACTACTACTACTACTACTACTACTACTACTACTACTACTACTATAAACGATTGTTTAATTTGTATTTACATGCAATATTCTGGCGTTAAATATATTGTCACTTCACTTTAAAATTCGACAGCTGTAAGTGTTTTCCAATTCAATGTGCACAAAAACAATTTACCCCAACAATAAACGTAATGCCTTTAATTTTCATTTGCAAGATTTAGTTGTCTGCTTAAGGTGATAAAGCAATTTGCATAAGAGCTGCTCTCTACCCTCGCTCTCTCTCTCACTGTCTGCGTATGCAACGAAAATGTGAAATTTATGTTCCCATAAAATGTGAACGCAATTTCAAAAACACATTGCAGCAATCACAAATATTGGCAGAGGAGGTAATGCAATCAAGTGCAAAGCCACAAACTGCAAACCGAAAGGATATGAACGCTCTAATGAAATACGCTGCCAAGCTTATAAAAATAAAAATAATGAAAGCGTAAACAGTTTTGCGAAATGCAATAAGTAGAGGAATGCAGAAAGCGTGGCTAAGTAGAGCGATGTAAGAAGAGGAAATTGTAAGCAACTAGCCGCAGGATGCAAACCAAGCCAATTAACATGCAACAGGACGAAATGAAATGGAAGCCAATGCGAAAGGATGCGAGCGCAAGCAATAGAAATTACGAGGCATTCTGCAGCATGCAGAGCACGAAAGTACAGCGTAAACAACGCAAACATGTCCTGCAGCCAGTAATTTAGAGCGATGCGAAGGAGCGCGAAAGAGTGTGTAGGTGTGTGTGTGTGAATGCATTCTGCTTCTGTTCGCCTGCAGTCAGCTGCTTGGGCAGTGCAGGCGCCTGGTCAAGAATACTATGAAGAGATGCACCGTGGCAAGCATAACAGCTGATGCTGTGGCGGTCAGTGGGTGGCAGTGTGGGTGCTTCAAACAAGGAGCGCGCCAAATTGACTTCCACAAAATGTCGCGCAGGCGCCTCTCAAACTCGCTCTCTCAAATACTCTCTTTCGCACTTTCGTGAGAAAACATCGCAAACATCGTAAGTGGAGCATTGTGTCAGGTCAGCGTATTGCCTAGCTTACTTTCCGCATTCCACGTTCCGCTTCCGTTGCTGCCGCTAGTCATGCCCCCACTCTGCCATCATCATCGTTTTCATCATGCTGCCATCCTCCTTCGCTGTTGGATTTTGTAACTTTTCAGTTGGAATTTATTGCGGTAGGTCGGAATTTGGGCTATGTTCGTTTTGGGTTCGTGCTTTGTTTCCGTTGGCAGCAGCCAGCAGCATGCCTCAAATTCATCCAACAGTTGCAAGTTGTTGCTCGCCGTGAAAGTTTATGTTGCAGCGTTGATGCTTTTATGTGGCCCTAAATGCATTTCAAATTCACGTGCATAAAAACGCTCGAAATGTTTGTGAGGCGAATGGTATCTGCCACCGAGTGAGAAGCCGCTAGAGGCGCTTGTGGCGAGAATTCACGAACTTTTCGATTTTATATCGTAATGAAATGACATACGAGCAGCTCCTTCAAGCGTCTGTTGAGATTTTGTATTACAACAAGGAAGCGTTCTCTCACTCCATGAGGGAGTAACACGAACTGACCATATAGTTTTTAAAGTGTCATTAAGGCCAGTCGTTTAGTTCGTACTTAAAATGGTTATAGCATCACAAAGGAGGAAATGGCGCTATCCTTCCCATCCAACATGCTCCTACTTGATGTGCTCATAAAACGTTGCACTTTTCTGCCAATCGTAAATTTACTTTTGTAAGGTTTAATTTTTTAATTAGTTTCATGTTCCATGCTTATATTATTTCTTTTTAAGATGTATCGTTAATGACTTTGGATGCCTTGTTAATGAAATTTACAGTAGGCTTTCTCCAAAAAAGATTTTAAGAAATTTTGTAGATTTTAAAATTCATAAAATATTTTGCAATATTCTTTGCTTTTCTCTCGTCGTTTTTAAAGTTACAACAACGCAATATCATAACGTTTTATTTAACTTTGCCACGCTAAAAAATTCCTTAAGCCCATCTTTCAAGCGGCCTGCCTTTTTAATAAGCTTCCAGCGGCAAATTGTGTAAAGGCCTTGAAATGTTTTGGTCTGACTTCATGCAGCCTGCCTCCAACCGGCGCCAACAACAACAAGTTCGTGCTATGTTTTCTATGTTTCGCACTCACTCGCTGTGGAACTCAAAAATGTTGCAAGTGGAACGTAAAAGGCAAAACATTGCCACGCAAGAAGCACACCAAACAACGAAGCAACCAAGCGTAGAGGCAAGAAGACGGCTTGGCAAGCGGACAGGCCGACAGTCGGTTAGGGCACTCGCTCCATTCTTAACGTGTATTTTGCGTTTATCAGCAGCTTCGCAGCCAACAGCGGATTCAGTACTTAACGTCGGTTTAAAGCGTGCGGTACGTGAACGGATGACGGCGGCATGCGGCGCTAAAATTGTGGCAAACACAAAAAAGAACACAGCGAAGCGCTTTGATTTATTAATGTTTAATATTTACGCGGTTGTTTTTGTCGCTGAACAGTGACGTGCAGACTGACTGACTGGCAGTGTTCGCCACAATCATTTCAAGTGTATAAGCCGTGTGCACACACACACACACACACACATCTTAAGAATAATTAATGTGAAATTTCTAATCGTTACTAAAAAGTGCGCGAAAAATATTCCAAAGGTTGGAACAGCGAAACAATTCAAACAATTTCGACAACTTTAAAAAGTTCTTAACCCGCATCCGACGCGAGTGATTCTATAATCCTGCAGACGGCTGCTTCTAATTAAAGCTAACCACAAACGCACTTTCACGCATCCGCACATAAACACACAGATTACAGCAGCGATTGTATCTGTATTTGTGTCACCGTTGTTGAATTTGGTGGCCCTTTGTTGTTGTGCGCGCACATGAGTGGAAACCCTTTTGCGGTTTTGAATTCATTCCCTTTGCTGCGTAATTAAGCGTCAATGCTGCGCAGCGAAAGTAGGCAAAGTTGCCACACACACACATGCCTACGCACGAATTTCATGGTATTTATGAATGATATAAAGTAATTTGGCAGAAGATGGTCAAAAGCACAAAAACGCTGTGTCACCAACGAAAACTGAAAAACAAAAACAAAAGTGATATTTGAAAAATACACGCCAGCCTCCCTTCAGCCGACCGCCCGCACATAATTTGGTTTTTGCAAAAATCCTTGCCGCAAGTTCAGCGCTTATCTGCAATTTATGAGCACGGCAGCTTGCGATTTATATGTGTCAGTGTAGTGGTGCGCGTTCCTTATGAATACGATAACGTTTATTGCGTACTTTCAAAGCAATAGAAAAAAACCTGCTGAATTCATATAAATTTTTGTGTAAACAAGTAAAAAGCAAACAAAATCATAAGTAAGAAGAAAGTCAACAACAAAAATTTTAAAACAAAAGGCCAACAATTAAAGCTCTGCACGCCCCGAAGGTAGGCAACTAAGTTTCAGCAATTATCTAGGATTAACGCCCACTCAAATTTGTAGCCTTCAAATATTTTAAATGCTGCCAGAATTCAAGGGCGGGAAAGTTAAGCTGCTACTTACAAAATGCTTGACAATTTCCGCGAATTTCAGCTGCTGAGAAAAATTTGAAATTCGTTGGTATATAGCATATATGCTAATAATAAGTTGAAAATATACCCTAAAATGAATTGAACATTATTTAAGAGAGAAGTTCAGTTTCTTCTGAAAACGAACTCTTGTTTTTGACTAGTATAAAATTGTTGATATTTTTGTCTAAAGCTAACGAAATAAAAATCATAAAAAACACAGAAAAATTGAGGTCAATATCTTATGAAAATAGAAATTAAACCGAATATATAAAGAACTGCTAAAGTCTTTCTTCGATGGCATATAGTCAGTATCAGGGTTTGGAATATAAACGTTGTTCAAGTTTGCCACGATTTTCAGTCTCTTTACCGTTTTCTTTTGTTTAGTTATTAGCGTCATCATCAAATAACATCATCAAGGCTATTTCGTCAATCGATTATCAAAATTGTTGGGAAGACTTATTTAAGCCTTTCAACTTCTTTCATATATGTTTACCTTCATCGAGTTTTGGAGTAGCCAGCTTTTATTAACACTTCTTTCACAAGAATTAATATTTTTGATTTGCAAGAAATTCCAGTAATACTTGACAAACATACTATTCTGGCCATGTTTTAGACAATATCTTTAAATTACATTATTGTCCTTGTTATAAGTTAACATAAGTTGTAAATACAATCAGAAAATTGTTTATTGACCCAGCTCATATTTGTAGCTGTCATTTCGTTCGATTCCCAAGGAATGTCGCAAAAGGCACATTTTTACTTTAATACACATGAAATCGATAGTAACTACCCCAATTTTCTCAATATACTAATGCATTGATCACAGCGCTGTCAATTAAATTGTGCGCTCAAAACGGGTAATTATTTTATTAAAACATAGCCCAGACGTCAGCTGTTCAACATTTTTATATCAATTTTAATTAAAGACTTTCCTGCAGCCGCTTTCTCGTACTAGCTGCTTCTTCTTTATTATATGTACACTTAGGACAACAAATACGAAATGCGATTTTAATTCACATAATTGTGCCACATTGAGTCAAGCATTGTGCACGAGAAGTTGGCCTGATGTGCCAAAACAAAATCAACGAAGCTTGAAATTTTCCAAAACTTCAACAACGCACCACCAAAACAATTGACAATTGAGAAAGAGAGACACTCGACGCGGCCAACTCGCCTCACTCAATTGCCTGTAAAGTACCCTTTTTTCAATTGAAGGGAATACATACATATATGGGCATTTTGTGGCCAGCAGAGGAAGGGGTGAATGAAGCGCTGTGCAAACCTGTTCAAAATGCGCAGTCAGAAACACTCGCTTTTGCGTTGTTAACAGCTTTGCCCATTTGCATTGCACGGCGGTGTGAACCTTTTGTAATTGGATATATAAAAGAGAATCAGCTGAAAAATGTAGCATGTCACCCCAAAACAATACTGCCAAATAATGGAACTATAAACATAAAGTGCGCATTTATAATTATGAGTACCTACTTCCACTCTGAATTGACTGTCTTGTACACTGTGAAAAGTGGGAACCCAGGAATGCTGCGATCCCAACTTTCGAAAAATTTTATAAAATGTTTGATTAAATTCTTCACTGCTTTATTATCATCTTATAGTTTGACTATTTTTGCCTAATGAAAAATCGAGGCTTTACTGTACCATAATACCCCTTTTTTATTTTCGCGGGAAATTCAATAAATACGCTACCTTGCATTACAATAAAAGTGTAAAAGTATTAAAAGTTTGCGAGTGTTTTTTACACACACACACACACTCGCAAACAATCACACTTCAGCGAAAAAAAGACCGAGTGACAGGCATTCAAAATAACAAAAAGCGTATTAACGTGACTTAATACCCCCAGAGATGGAATGTTGAGTGTGTTTTTGTATGTGTGTAATTGTATGTGTGTGTGTGTGTGTGTGTGTACGCGTTGAGTTTTTGTGCTCTGCAGCAGGAGAATTTATTGAACGGCTTACATACAATGGCGCCTCGGTGCATAAACAAAATCTGGCGACGTGCCAGGCGCGTAGTTCAACAGTTTTTGCAAAGCTACTTCCGAGTGTGGCCGTAGCTCAATGGATGATTGCTCATTCGCTGGATCGAATTCCATGCGATTCATACCATCTACAAAAAAACTTCCGTTTTCTACGCGAGACGCCACGAAGTAGGCAACTCTTTGAGAGTATACTTTACAATGAGAAAAAGCTTCCAGGCTGATAGCCTTAGTAGCTACTGGCTTTTAAGTATTATGTATGCTGCGATGAGAATTGGATGAGATTGTTCAGATAAGGGTACCCTCTGTTGCCTCAATACCCTCTAATTGCCACGCCACTGCAATTTGCATTGGGAATTAACATTTAAGCGCTTATTTCATTGAATGTTAAAATGTATTTATGATTCAACAAGGACTGAAGGACTTATCCCTGCACAGCGCTGTGTCTGTCATATTGTAGAAAAACGACAAAAGGAATTCAGGCGAAATGTGGCTATGATAATAATGCAACTGTCAACGAATGCCACGCACTCAATTATATGCGCTGATTAATTACGGGCATGAGTTTATATTTTACAAGAACATAGGCGGCATGACAGGACAATGCGCGGCAGGTGCTTAGGAATTTAGATTTATAAGCGGCAGCGCCGCAATGTGGCAAGTCATATTGGTAAGCATATTGCCATTTGTATTCGCTTTCTTGTACTCAACTTCGCCCCACTCATCAAACAAATGATAGCTGACATATTTCATTCAGCTCCCCCCTACTGCATCCCTGCTAATGAGCAGCAGAAATGCAGAGCAGAATCGCTCACATTCATAATCCCAACCAAATTCGTATTTCAGACGCAAATAAGCTCATTTTTTGCATATCATTAAAGTAGCTGTCAAAAGGACTCGTACACAAGTGACAGCCAGCAGAAACAAAGGCGCTGCAGGAGAAGCGCTGATTTGCCGACAAGGACATTCCGGCGAAAATAATGCCGAAAATGTCGAAAATGTGCGCCACACCGTTAAATAAACATTTCGTTTCACTTTGTCGGCGGCGGCGCTTCTTTGCTGGTGTGCGTAGATTTGCATTTGCTATGAGTTATCTTTTCATTTTCCGCTAGCTGCGCTACACTTGGCGCTATTTCGTGCTCGCCCAAGTTCAAAAAGGAAACTTTTCATGGCACAAACTGCCACCTTGCCTGCTCCTCTGCCGGCTGCTCTTGGCGTGCATCTCGCTTGGCTGCGATTGCTCCAGACCCACTTCACTGCTCAGCTCCTAAGCAGCTTTTGCAGGAGCAGCCAGCTCACACAAATGTTGTCTCTAGAATTATGCTAAAAAGATTAATGATGAAATAGTGCCGGCGCGTGCTATTCGAGGCAACGTCGCCTTCCTGTAGTGCGCCGCCTAGACAGCAACTATGCGCCTGCCGCTGTATAAGCCTCGCTGATGGTGCTGCTATCGCTGATTTTGCTCCTTCTCGATTTCCTTGAAAATGTCTAAATTATAAACAAAAATTAGTTCGTCCTTTTTTCTGCTTTCGCAAAATCTGCCACTGTGTCGCCAATACGCCGAGCATCTTCTCAGCAGCCCGTAAAGCTCTGCAGCGCAAATAAAGTTTGTTTAGTTCCTTTGAAAATTCGTCAAGTGTGAGATGATTGCATGTACTTATGTGTGTATGTGTGCGAATTGTTGCTGCACAGCAAGCAGCATTGAAAGATTGCTCTGAAGAGCTTGTCATTAGCAGCTCGCAAGCTTTTTTTTTACACAGCAGGAAACACTCCTTTTAGCATTCACGCCGACAGCTCGCTGATTGACATCATTTGTTGTTGTGTAGCTGAAGCTTTTAAAGCTGGTTAGAAGTGAAAATTAGCCTGATTAGCCAATACAATCAAAAGAAAGTGTCAGTTTCTGAAATTTTTTAAACTTCGATTAAAGTTATGTGAGAACATTTGAAAGGAATTTTACCTTATACAATATTTTATGTTTAATTTTTATCTGAAACATCTTGTCGATGAAATACCAAAACTCTATCGATTAAACAGGAAATGTTCTTATTTAAATAAATTCATATGTATATGTCGATATAAACGAATCATTTTTTGCATTTCTCGGTATTTAAGAAATAATTTACAAAATAAACATAATTGCTTAACGAATATTATTAGTTACAAATTTTGTGCCTGAATTAGGATCTTCGCCAGAAACCTAATTCACGCAAGAAGATTTCTTCAAAACTAGCATGACTTTTTAAATAAAGAAATTGTGAAGTTTTGGAACAAAACTCCACTATAAAAGTAGCTTTTATTGAAAAAAGACGATAAAATATACATTTTTTAGCGAACTTTAACAAAGGGTAATTTTTGAGATATATTCCTAATAAATAATTAACTCGAAATTTGCAGGTAACTTTAAAAAATATGACTTTTCTCCAGTAACTTTTTTGCATAATTATGCTAGTTTTGAAGAGAACTTCCCACGAATTACTCACTGCTTCCTGCGTGAATAAAGTTTCTGCCTATGGCACTCTTTTTTTCTAGTCTTCGAGTATTTTTATTATTACCAAATATTAGTAAAAGTAATGAAATTTTTTACTAAATTCAACTTTAATTTATTAACTAAATGAAAGCCAAAGACTGCAAGAAATATGCATATAATTTACAGAATAAGCCAAGAGAAATCTTAATATTTATTTCTCTTCATTGGCGAACTGACGACTAGTCACGAGGTTGACGTGAAACTGATCATCTACTTTTTCTGAATGTGATGAGATTTCTCATGATCGCTCACTTGTTATGCACAGACTTATTTTGCACTTCGAAGTTATATGTAAATTTGTTTCTATTAGCAGCTAAAATAAGTGGAGCATGACAGAAAAAAATGAAAAACTCTGCCAAGATCAATCGCTGTGAATGCAAACTCATTGCAAGTCATTCAGCCAGGGAGTTAGATTTTGAGAGCATCTTACTTTTTGCTTAAGCTTAAGCCATTTAATATTTGTTGATCGAAAAAGTGGGGATAAAATAGACGCATCGGCAAATTTAAAAAAACAACAAAATTAAAATAGACAATTGCAATTCGTGTTTGTTTCTGTTCGATTGAACAAAACAACTTTTTGAACAAATAAACCGAGCTACTGTTCAATATCTACGATTGCACAAAAGTACACATTTCGATGCTTCTTTATTTCTTTATATGTTGTTTTCTTTCTTTTCTTTATTAATAAGCATAAAAGCCTCTTTGCTGCCGTTCCACTGGAAATGGCAATACACAGAAATTGCGCGCTGCCCAGGAGGCGGCTGAGGGATGCTGCTGCGTTGTTGTGCCTGAGCTCAGCGCTGCCAGACGATTTTCTAAACGTCTATTGATTTGAAATTTAAGAACCAGCGATTTTGTTTCGAGAAAGTTTTAAGTGTTTCATGCATAAACTTCCATAAAAAATTTGAAATTTATTAACTTACAGTTTGCCTATTTTTTTTAATCAGAAGTTGTTAAATAATAACAATGTTAAAAAATTTTTCATTTATTTATCTTTACGACTTCGATAGTGCCTTTTTATACCCTACACCTATGGTAATAGGGTATAATAACTTTGTGCCAAAATTGTAACGCATTAAAGCAGCCTTCCTAGTTATAGACATAAGTATATAGAAATGATCAGAAACACTTTCTCTTTTCATTTCCGGTTGTCCGTCTGTCCGTCTGTCCGTCTGTCCGTCTGTCCGTCCGTCTGTCTGTCTGTCTGCGTGTACGCAAAAAAAAGAAAGAAGGAGTTACCCGATTTGGACCAAATTTGGTACACAGTGACAGTGAACTTCGGGTTAGATAAAGTGTTAAAATTATTCAAATCGGTCGATGGATACGCCCCCAATGGACCTATAAGTCCCTCTACCTCGGGTTTTTTGCGATCAAATTGCTGTAATTTGTCTAATTAATCATTGAAAAGAATAATACTTGGTATTCAAGTTAAGGGGGCGGTTATCTATGTCATACGAAAAAATGGGCGTGGTCCGCCCACTATATAGGCGGCAAACTTTTTCCGGTAAAATGGCTCCCAATTGACTAGTTACGAATATAAATGAATGAAATTCGGTTCCCAAGTTGATATATAGGTCTTAGATGCCATAGAAGAAAATGGGCGTGGTGCGCCCACTATATAGGCGATAAACGAAAAACCCTCTTAACTTCCATAATATATACACCAGAGCGTCTAGATTTGGTTACTTCGTTCCTGGTAAGAATATCTTTTAATTCTCCAAAAATGGGCATGGTCCGCCCACCATGGGGGCAGTAAAATAAATATACCGATAACATCTGTTGTACACCTGCCAGAGCATCAATATTTGGCATGTATAGTCCTATTAGGTATATCTTGTAGTCTGCCAAAAATGGGCGTGGTCCGCCCACTATGTGGGTTGTAAATCAAATGCACCCACAATTTCAGTGAATTATCACCCCACTTGGGAACATGGTGTAGGGTATTACTCTGTCGGTGAAACCCGACTGATTGCTTCCTTACTTGTCAATCTTAGGGATTTTTGGATATTTTAAGAAGCTCTACTCTGAACAATTTAACTGGCACCTCTGCTTGAGTTTCGAACTGAGTCTTTAACTCAAATAAAGATGTTTAGAAGGCAGCTGCGGCAGCAATTGTAATTTCGTTTTATGTAAATATAAAAATAAGCAGAAACAGCAACACAAATAAATAAATATAATAAAAGGAGCACAATGAAAAATCACCAATTTAAGCAAGAGCAGCAACACTGGTAGCTACACAAATTTTGATTTCTGCGCCACACTCCCTCCTTTCTTTGCTTCCTTACTGCCGCAGTTCGCTCACCGGTTGCCACCTTCTCTGCTTCTCTCCTTCTCACTTCGTACAATTTGTATTTACATCTCATTTTGTAGCAATAACGTAATTTTTATTTACACTTTATTATGTAGCAACATTTGTATATGTGTGAATGTGTGTGTGTTTGTTTGGGTGTGAGTTAGTGTGGCACATGGCATTGCATCTTTATTTGGGGCTACAAAAATTATGGCAATTTCATTATGCTCGCTAAACAGAGCAAATAAAGCGAATTTGCTTTCCGCCATGCAATAAAGTTGATTTAGTGGCAAGTGGGCGGGGCAATGGCACTGGCATGAGGGTGATAATTATGTGTGTGCAAATGCTTAAGCATTCATGTTTCATGTTCTTAGTGTTTTCCTTATCGCTTTTGTTGCATTGTTGTTTATTTTTCTTGTTGATGTTGGCAAAGAGCAAGAACTTCAAAATTTTAAAAGATACAAATTTCTGTGTTGGTATCGTTGTCGCTGTTATTGGTAGTAGTAGCAGCAGTATTGTTGGCTACTCAACAAACTTTTTGAGCACTTTCCCGCAAAATTCTTTAAAAGTAAAACACGCTGCCATATTTAGAACAAGTCAAAACTGAAAAGAGATCGCTGTCAGACAAGTATTCGCATTAAGTGGCTTAAGAGAGAAGTTCGCCAATTAGTTGTCTAAGTTGTCAGCTTGATACAATTTGCAAAAGAAAAAATTTGTACGAATTTCGAGTTTTGCAAAGTATCTTTTAAATCACACGAAAGTAAAAAAAATCTTAATTTAGAAATATACTGAAATTTTGTGGCAGAAGCATGAGTCCTTTGTTGGATAAGAATTTTTTCTACGAATTTTTTCGAGTGCTTTCTATAGCTTTTAAGATACTTTCCTAAACTCGAATTTCGTTCACATTTTTTTCATTGATAAATAAATAAATAACTGGCACAACCGCCCGCGAACGAGGCTTAGGCATAACTTTCTCGCATTAACTTGTGTGTGCTTGTCATTTTTTCATTGATACTATCATTTATTCTTTGATATATCATATGTGCATATATCATAGTGTATATCATGTAGCTTGAATTGTCTGAGTACAAAAGTTTTCGAAACTTTCGAAAGTTCATCTTTCTTAATCGTTTACTTTAACTTTATAGTTTATAGTCTCCTATAACACATTCAAAGCCGGATTTATAAGCTGGGAATTTTCTTACAGCCCCTAGAGTAACCCTTCAATTTAATACTTGAATGAATTCAAATAAAACTGCTTACATACATACATACATTACATACATTCATACATTAATTGGCAATCGGTTGCTTCTAATTATGACATATCATGTGACAGTATTGTAATGCAAATAAATATCGTTAACCTCAACCCCAATTTTGCACAATTCGCAATAAATCTAAATTTATAAGAAAAAAAATAAATATATTTGGCAAATGAGGTGGAAACACGATTTTGTCACGCTTGATATAATTCTCTTATGGCATCGACCAAACATCAGAGCAACACCCCCGTTGTCACAACAATAACAAACAACAACAACAGCAGTCACAACTCCAATAAAAGTATTATGTATATGTATATTGCAGGATATATGATACTCGTCACTTTGTTACGGAGTACATCAATATTACACACGCACATACACATCCGCATACAGAGCCATATATCTGCCAGATACTCTGCACTCATTTCATTTGAAAAGGCATCGATGCGACTCGAGTTGACAGTTCACATTTCAAAATAAATATTTCGGAACTCAACAGCAACAAACAGACATAGATACAGCCACACACACGCATACAGTCGTCACACACAGATAGACACGACCGCACGCACTTATGTATGTATTGCCGAATAAAATGTTGCGTCGTGTGTGGCGGGCAGACATAGGCGTGGAGTAACTGAGCGGTAAGGGTAGAGTATCAGGCGGCATCCCTTTTCCCGCGCAAAGTGTCAAAACCCAACGCCAAAAGGCCAACGATGCTATTTGTCACTGGAGCGCGGTTGCCGCCACTGATAATAATCGGAAGCTGGAGTTGGCGCTGATGTTTTTGTTATGCTGCTGTCCTTATGTTGCTGTTTTGCTACTGCTCTTCGGCAGGGCTGCTGTTGTGCCAAAAAAATTACAGTTAAGCTCAACGTTAGGAAAGTACCAAAATTGTATGCTTTTTTGGAAAATTCGATATTACTTCTTTCTCAAAATAGCACCTCGATTATGAGCTTATATTTCATTCTTTTAAGGACTATTTCTCAAAAAGCTTGACCACTTTTTCAACTAATCTAAAAACTTTTCCAAACTTTTTTTGTCGTAATAAGAAAATTTATATTTCATCCTTTAAAGGACTATTTCCCAGAAATACTTGACCACCTTTTTATGTGAGATTTTGAAAGTGAAAAATCTTTAACTCATTTAAATCCTCTTCAGACGTTTTTGTTTTGTTGGAATAAGAAAATTTACCAGGACTCAGACGAGTTTTGTCCAATGCACTGTTAAGCGAGTTTTCGTTTACTGAAATCTTCCTAATTTTCACAACCTGCTAAAAAATTTTAGTACTGTTTAAGCGATTCATTTTGGTAAATTATTATACTATATACTAGCAACGGCAGCCCTGGCACTTTGTTGTGCTGCTGTCGTTGGCGGCGGCAGAATATATCTTCTTGCTTTGCTGGCCTTGTTGTGGCGCTGGCGCAACGCCGTGTTGACAGTTATCAATTCGTATGCACACACACACTCAAACATAGCAAAAATATAACTAACACACTCACATGCACATGCACGCAGCGCTTTGGCAGTGATGGAAATCAAGCGTCTGTCTGAGTGTCGCTCTCTCTGTCTGTCTGTCGGTATTTTTGTTTTGATGTGTGCCTGTGTGACAGAATACAAATTTCATTTTCATGTCCTTTTCGCCGCAACGCTTCTATGTTAGCAACAGCGCCTGCACGCCCTAGAGCACAGGTTAGTAGTGACTGCAAATAAAAAGAGACGAATTTTTATATTAAGCAAAATTGTTGCACAAAAGAGCTTGTCAAGCAAAACCAATATTTTGTGGCATGCCACATAAATTCACTGTAAGTGTTGCATGAGTGTGTGTGACACGTACTTGCAGCGTTTCTTTGCAACGTATTTGACTAGCGTCTAAAAAGGGTTTTGTATATTTGCTTTTGTTGACTCGTTAAACTCTAACGCAAATCGCTTGTTTATGCCTTGTCTTATCGCTCGCAAATAAAGCAGTGACTTTTAAAGTGTAGCATTTCAAAATAAATTATACGCATTTGTCAGAAAAATAAATAGGAAAATTTGCTGCTGTGTAGCAAAATTCGCGGAGAGAAATGCAATATTTTAGGCAAGCAAAGAAATCCATTTTTTTCTAATAAAAGGCAACAGAAAAGTACTTTGCTTGAAATGGCTTTGGGAAGTCGTTTACGATCTGCCAACATCGCATTCATTACAAAGTGATTTTATGTTGCTTCAATTTACGCCCCTCAAGCTTGCATATTTAAAATTTGCATAATTCGATTGTGACCTTAAACCAGGACATCTAAAAGGGTAAAAGTATAAAAAATAGTCAGGTATATTTTTTTTTATGCTCTGGTTTTTATTGAAAACAATCTAAGAAAATCATATAATACAAAACTGCAGAAAATATAAGTAGTTTATTTGCTTCGATGATCATCTTTGATACCAGTTGCTGCCTCCGATGAGAAAATTCAATGAAAATGCTTTGCTCGAAATATTTATGACCAAAATTCTATGTATATAAATTGGTGACAATATATTTAGTCCAAAATTCTTATTTCAAGCAAACAAGTTTATAAGTTTCAAAGCGATTCTTAGATAAAAACCAATTAAATTCAAAAATGTCCTTAAAGTCGAAGAATTAGATAAATTGCGCTGTGGAAATGCTTCAAATGGGCACGCTACAATTCACAGCAAACTAGAGGCGAACGATGCTCGAAAGCAGAAGCTGCTGCTCAAGTTGTGTCTGTTTGTGCTGCGGCTGCCGTGCTCGCTGCCTCAGTGACTGACATGCCGCTGCCTCTGCTGCTGCCATGCATCGTTAAGCAATTCACTGGCATTGGCGGCAGTGGCAAGTTAAAGTTCAACGACTGCCGCAGCCGCACTAATTGCCGAAAGAGTTGCAAATGGCATAACTCTATTTGCTAATTGCTATCAAAATAATTGCGGCAGCTGTCAGCCGTCCATCCCCACTCGCACGTCCACCCGCTCGCTTGTGCTTCCCCGTTCGTTTGCAGTCCATTGGTCAGTCAGCCAGCACATCATGAAGCATCATTACGCTTAGTTACTTAAAATTCTCGAGCAGACACTTCTCCGGGTGCAAAACACACAAACTGAAATTGAATTTGTTGCACTTGAGCTGCTGCAGCAGACCAGCAAAGCAGCCTTGCCGCAGTGGCAAGCACTTGCGTAAAATCTAGTGCAATTCGCCTGCTCTTTGCACTTACAATTTTGTCTGTGTGTGTGTGTGTGCGTGTGAATTGTATTTGCACAGCATACAAATACACAGAATCAACGTCTAAGCAATTTCGTGGCAACCCGTACCGCAGTCGCCCGCCATGGCAAGACAGAGACAGAGAAAGAGAGAGAGAGAATTTTGAGGGGGTTTGGTTTACGTCTAAAAGGGTTTCGATGTTTCGGTCGTAAGTATTTAATCGATTTTCTAAAAAGTTTACACAAGCCCACACACACACACTAACACCTAAACTCACTCAGTTACACATCAACAAACAAATGTATTTACAACTACAAATGAGATTTTCAATACTCAGCTGCAATTCATATTGCCTGCTTATTTCTGCCTTAAAATGTGGCTATATAATTATATATGTATGTGTGATATTGTGTACACTAACACTCTAACGAGCTGTGTTATTTTCGAAGTAACTTTATGCAGAACCAAGGCGGGAGTCGACTTAAGGCCATTATAGTAAATCGTCCTGGAATTGAATGTTGTTACTGAAAATTTTTAAGCTATTAATGCAGATATTTTTAGGATATTATAATCATTTATAGTTTTAAGTTATAACGGTATTCTCGTAAATAATCGTTTTATATAGCAACAGAGCTCTATAGATTGGTACTCATAGTGTCTTCCCTCTTGTTCTATAAACAAGCTTTAATTTAAATAAAGATCTTAAAATGCATGTTAGGTTAGGTTAGGTTATAATCCATATTTGTCGTATGTTTTTTCGCACACAACTTACGAAAGTCTTTTATCTCCGTGAATTACACTTTGAAATGGAACATATAAATTTCTTTTTACTTGCAATTACTTACAGAATCCTGGCTCAATTATAGCTGCACATTACTTTCCAACACAATAACATGCACATAAAGTGCCACATGTCCACCTTACGGAAAAATCTCATAAAGCTTGATGCTGTTTTAAAATCTGCAAAACTTTTTTAAAACACACTTAAAATAGTTTGCTCAGCCACTGGCGTCGTCCATTCGCTGCTGCTTATAATAAACAACACAGCCTTGCTGCTTAACCCTTTCCACTTCACTCCACTCGTCATTCCCCGACTCACTCACAGTCGACTCAAATATGCATATAAAATATTAATGCTATTTGTTCGACCCAGATTTTCTCGACTAAGTACAAAAAAACCACTTCCATCTTGGCACTTTCTGACGTCTCTACCCAATCTCCGCTACAGTCGGCATATGCAAACGCCGACGCCTGTGGCTGCTGCAACGGCTGTGGCAGTAGTTTGTGCTGTGGCAGTAGTTTGTGGTGCAGCTGTGAATTATGCCTCGCAGCTCTACTCACACACACACACGCATGCAATCTTGCATCCTTGTATCGTTGCCGTCTAGCTGGAATATAATGTGCCAAGGTGTGAGTATGCAAGGATGCAACTCATAGTTCACACTTGCCGCCTGGAGTTGCACTTGCCTGTGACCTTAATTGTAATATTGTGTTAATGTATTCTGACATCTGTGTGTGTGTGTTTCAGGTTTTTGCTCTGCAAAACACTTCATTCTTAATGCATAAAAGCATATGGCATTGAACTACTTCCACAGGCGTGCCTCATCCATTATTCACGTGCCATAAAATATACAGTTCGAATATTTGTTTATGATAGACTTCGCAAATATTACACTGAAAATCAAATTTATGGTAATTTTTTTTTATAAAAAGTGGTATTTCGATTTTTGCTGCAGCGAGGTTACTTTAACCTTAACCATCAATGAAAATGGTTTCAAAGTTCCGTTTGCTAAAAAGAAAGCTTTGTCTGAATCAGCACCGAAAAAATTGAGCCTCTAAAATTTTACAAACCATTGGTATTTGTACTGAAAAGGATCGTAAAATTCTATCGAAATATAGTATGTATAAACGCTGCTGTAATGGTGAACTGGAAAAGTAGGTACACACGCATGGTTGACGAGCATTAATTGTGCAAGAAATTTTATGACAAAATACAGAACTACAAATGGTAACGACCTGGCAAATTGTCGAATGATAATAAAATGTCTTCAATACAAGACTATTTTGTTAAAAATCAATAGTGCAAATAATTGTAAACAAAATGTAATAAAGGCAAAAGGATTATTGTCAACAAGTTGTCACTTTAAACTATTTGGCTATTAAGCAATTATGTACAATAAAAAAAAGCTTCTATGAGTTTTGAAAAGTTTAAAAAAAGGTACACTAGTTTACTTTGATTTCTAAAATTGTTTTGTTCAATCTGATCTGTTCTCTTTCCTTTGCGCTTCTTGATCTTTCTTTTCTAATCTATTTCCAAATAGTTCAGAATGAGGCTTGATTTTAGTTCTTTAATTTTGAGGCACTAAATTTTATATACAATACTTTATTTAGTACCATTTCTGTAAGGTTTTCTTAAAGCGTGTTTTGAAGACCAGAACATTTTCCTTGCCAGCGAATTATTTGCATTTTATAAATTTCGCATATTTTACATTTCTACTACTTTCCAGTAAACATATATCAATTTTCAATTTCAATTTTATTTATTTACGTCTTTGGTTTACTTGAACCTGAATACTTAAAACTTAAAGATAACTTATAGTAGCTACACTATAAGCTGGCAAAAGCCAGAATATACAAGATGTGATTTCATATCTGACATTTACAAATCGATAATAATTCTAACGGACAAATTTTGTATTTCTAAGAGAGAGAGAGCGAGCTATTGGCTCATCTCTTCTGCTGCAAAGTAAGAGAGAATTTGCTTCAGCTGCCGCCCACAATACGTCGAATTTCTTCATGTGTATTTCTGCATTAACATAAGGAATTTTGCGAGGTATTTCCATGTGAGTGTTGGTATGTTCGGCCTGCGCACCTAAATAAAGCCCATCATTAGTGCTATAATTGTTAGCTTTAAGCTGGGCATTAGCCTAAAAGTATGCTTAATTTCGCTTTGATGGCGGCCATTTGGCATTGCGCGGACAAAGTTGCCTGGTGACACTCGAAATAACTACCTGCATTAAGCTGCCATTTGTGCATAATTAATAAGTGGAATTAAGTCATAAAAGCCACTAAAGGAAATGCAAAGCAAAGCAAGCAAAAAATTAAAGAAGAAAATAAAAGAAAAGCTGAAGAACTCGAATTAAGCTAATAGCTTTGACGCGGCGTGCATACATAAAACGCCAGCCAGCTGGAATGGAATGAAAATTGACGGAAATTGCGGGGGTGGGGGTGCGCAAGTTTTAAAGCGTGCGGAAGAGCGCATAAAAATTGGTATGGAAGCACATTTCAGCTTTGCTGGCAGCGACATAGCTCGCAAGTTTATGAGATGGCAAGCGCTCAAAGGCGTTTTTAGCATTTCTGCGCACAGCGTTCAAGCCATATACATATATATGAGTAACGTAGACTTAAGCAATGTAAGCAACATTATAAATATACCTTGAAATTCCGTTCCCACCGAAACTGCTGACGCTATGTCTAGACTGCGCGCACCTTGCGATTATAAAAAACGATAGCAGTAGGAACATAGCTGCAGCAACGGTTTCGCCGGGAACGACTCAAATTGATAAAAACAGAATAAAGCCAGATTTCAACAAAGCAAGTCGTGTGCATTCTCATTGGCGCAGTCGTTTTAAAAGAGCGTACCTTCCAAATATACCGCGCAAAGGTATTAATAATTGGTGCAAAATAAAAGTGCACGTATAAACACTGCAGAACCTGAAGTTTAGTGAACGTATAAACACTGCAGAACCTGAAGTTTAGTGAACGTATAAACACTGCAGAACCTGAAATTTAATGCACGTATAAACACTGCAGAACCTGAAGTTTAGTGAACGTATAAACACTGCAGAACCTAAAGTTTAGTGCACGTATGAACACCGCAGAACCTGGAATTTCACAATTGGAAAACTTGTTACAAGCCATGTCACTTCAACAAGGCCAACAACCAGCCACAGCCACTAGCATGCTACTGCAAAATATAAACAGTATCGAACGCTTTGATGGCGATAAGCGCAACTTGGCTTTCTACATCACTAGTGTGGAAGCTGTAATACCAACTATAGCCACATTGCCAGCAAACGAGAGGCAGCTGTATTTTATGGCAATTCTAAGGACGGTTACCGGAGAAGCAGCGCAAGCAGTACGGCGCGAGCAACCAGCAGATTGGACGCAACTGAAGACACTATTAATAGACGAATTCGGGGAGACAACGCCGACACCGATGCTAATTCTAAACATAAACAGCATCAAAGGTAAGAACGGGGTTAAAAATTTATGTGACACCATAAACAGTGAAATTTGTAGGATTAAGGACAAGATTAAATTAAGTGACAACAATACCTCAGAGAAACAGTTACTCGAACAGACCTTAGAGAAAACCTGTCTAGACGTACTAAAAAGGGAATTGCCAAATCACTTAACAAGTCTCCTAAATGCAAATTTAGTGCTCGATTTTCGATCTGCACTACGCGTATTGCGCAACAATGGCGCATATGACATCCGTACCAATAACGAAGTTAGATATAGAAATGCTTTTGCTAATAATGAGTTTAGGGAATTCACACGGCCTAACAGGAATTTCCAGCAATTCAGAAATTTCCAAAACCAATTGGACATCCAAAATCAATCAAATTTCCCCAACCGAACCAATTTCCAAACTCATCCAAATTTTTTCAATCGAACAAATTTTCATAATCAGCCAAATTCCTTCAACCAAACAAATTTCCAGAACGAAAATACTGATAACAGGAATTTTTATCCGCATGCACAGACTCAAAATTTCAACAACGCTCCAAGACAAAACCAGAATTTTAAAAGGCAACGAAGTTATGATTCAAACCAGAGTAGATTACGTAGGTTTGGGGTTCCGCAGCCAATGGACTTGGATGAAAATTTTCATCTAATTGCCTCGGACCCTCACACTTACCAATCCTTGAATTAAACACTGAAGTCGGTCAACTAAAATTTTTAATTGATTCCGGATCTTCTGTAAGTTTGATAAACCCCAATATTTTCCCAACTACAGTAAGGAAGGCAGATACAAAAATAATTAGCACAATAAAGGGCACCGTTGAGTTAAATTTAGTACAACTGTTAAACTTACCACAATTAGTTGAAGGTAACTTAAAATTTTATATTTTTCCTTTTTCGAAAAGATATGACGCACTCTTGGGAAGCGATATTCTAAAAGTCCTTAAAGCAAAATTAGACTTTAGCAACAACACTGTAACTCTTAACAATAAGATATATGAAATATCAATTAACAACAAAGTGAACGACTACAATTACGTAATAGAACAGGAAGATTTTGAGCTAGGAAAGGAAGAAAATAAGTTTAGAATTGACCACTTAAATCACGAAGAAAAAAAAGAACTAACCAAAATTCTAGGAAAATACAGCAAATTATTTTATAAAAAAGGAGACGTTCTCAGTTTTACCAACAAATTTAAACATAAAATAAAGACCAGTCACGAAGATCCAATTTATGTAAAATCATACAGATACCCGGAAATACACAAAGTAGAAGTTGACAAACAAATCAACGAAATGTTAGAGCAACAAATCATTTGCCATAGTAATTCCCCATACTCTGCACCAATTTGGGTAGTACCAAAGAAAAAGGATGCCTCTGGTAAAGATAAATGGAGAATAGTGGTTGATTACCGAAAGCTTAACAACATCACTGTAGACGACAGGTATCCTATTCCGAATATGGATGATATCCTCGACAAGCTAGGTCGATGTATGTATTTCACGACTATCGATTTGGCACAGGGATTCCACCAAATTGAAGTGGATCCCGCTGATAGGCAAAAAACGGCATTTTCAACTCAAAACGGCCACTTTGAATTTTTAAGAATGCCTTTTGGGCTTAAAAATGCCCCAGCCACTTTTCAAAGGCTGATGAATACGGTGTTAAGCGGATTAATCGGACAAGACTGCATGGTGTATTTAGATGATATAGTTGTTTTTAGCACTTCTTTGCAGGAGCATATCGAATCGCTCGATAGAGTTCTCCAACGATTAGCAGACGCGAATCTTAAAATACAGTCAGATAAAACGGAGTTCCTGAAAAGAGAAACCGAATTTCTCGGACACGTTATCACTCCAGAAAGGGTAAAAGCAAACCCAAACAAAATTAAAGCTATATTAGATTATCCAGTCCCCAAAACAGAGAAGGAAATCAAGCAATTTTTAGGTTTAGCAGGCTTCTACCGAAAATTCATTAAAGATTTTTCTAAAATAACCAAGCCAATGACAGAGTGCTTAAAAAAGGGTAATAAAATAAATCCTTTAGACAAGGAATACCTTAAAGCTATAGACACAATTAAAATCTTAGTAACAAAAGATCCGATTTTGGCATACCCGAATTACGAGAAACCATTTATTCTGACCACTGATGCCTCCAATGTAGCATTAGGAGCTGTATTGAGCCAACAAGGGCATCCGATTTGTTTTGCAAGCCGTACGTTGAATGAGCATGAACTTCACTACTCTACGACAGAAAAAGAGTTGTTGGCAATGGTGTGGGCCACAAAATATTTCAGGCCTTATTTGTACGGCAGAAAGTTCGTCATAAATAGTGACCACAGACCATTGCAATGGCTTCATAATCTCAAAGAGCCAAATGCTAAACTCCAAAGGTGGAAAATTAGACTCAACGAGTACGATTTTGACGTAAAATATATTCCCGGCAGAGAAAACCACGTAGCGGATGCTCTGTCGCGAATTAGAATTGAAGAATGCAACGTCAACGACGAAATCGCATCAGATATGGCCACAATTCATTCAGCCGACGAAGATTGTGACGATTTTATTAGAATAACAGAACGACCCCTTAATTTGTTCAAAAATCAATTTAAAATAATAAGAGGCGAAGAGAACAACTCCCACTTAAATAAAATTTTTAATAAAAATATTATGACAATCACGTATAACGATTTGAATACCGAACTTATAAAAGATATAATCAAAACACACTTATTAAATAAGGTTGGGGCAATATTTATGCCTATAGATGAAGATTTCATTGCTTTTCAAAATATCTATTCTAAATTGATCAAAACCGGGAAAAATAAAATAGTGCGAGCGACTAACATTCTAGAAAATATCGAAAGCTATCCTGACCTTAAAACGAAAATCTTAGAAATACATTTGGAAGGACTACACCAGGGAATCGAAAAGGTAGTCAAAATATTCAAAAAGAAATTCTACTACCCCAATTACGTCAAGGAAATAACGAACGTTATCAACGAATGCGAATTGTGTAATAGATGCAAAACGGACCACATACCGTATAAAATTCCTTTTAAAATTACACCTCCTGTATACGAAACCCGCGAAAAATACGTTATTGACTTTTGGAAATGGGACAAAAAATCCTACTTAACATGTATCGATCTCTACTCAAAATTTGCATCACTAGAAGAAGTTAACTCACTAAACTGGTTAGAAACCAAAAGAGCTCTATTGAAAATTTTTAATAGTTTAGGCCCGCCTAAAACTTTGAAAATCGATCAGGACCAAGGCATGAATAATGTTAATATAAAAAACTGGTGTGACCAACTTAACATAAACCTTGAAATAACAACTGGAAAAACAGGTATAGCAGACATAGAGCGACTTCATAAAACTTTTAATGAAAAATTAAGAATTATCAACACTTCAGGCGACAAAGAATTAGATTACTTGAAAATTGAACAAACCCTCTTCACGTACAATCACTCAATAGTTCATTCTACTACCGGAGAAACACCGTATAATACTTTTTTTAATAAAAGAAATCCTCAAACGAATCCTCAAACTGTCAAAGAACTTCGATTTGGACCAAAAACAACTTAATTTATTTCATTTTAACTATACCCACTGAATTTGAATCGTACGACAAGTTAAAGATTTTGGCAATACCCGACGATAATCAACAAGAACTAGACATTAAGGAAATTAAAGATTTTATAAGAATAAATCACACTATATTTGAACTGAAAAATAAAAAGATCTTCCCCATTGAAGAAAAATGTTTGAGTAATTTACTGAATAACAAAAAAGTAAACTGTACAACATTAAAAAACACTGAAGAGAGTATAAACTTCTTCCCCCCAAATGTCATAGTAACCAAAAATCTCAAAGAAACTTACCTCGATCAAAATTGTAATCAACTTAAAATAAAAATTAAAGGAAATAATGTTATCAATTTTAATAAGTGTAAAATTAAGATAAATACTTTCGAAGTTTCAATCATGGAAGATTACATTAACCCTAATATTGTACCATTTATAAAAGATTTAGAAAACTTAGTTAAAATCAACAAAAATTTGGTTACACTCCCAGAACTCAAGCAACACTTCGTAACAATTCAAGATAATAAAAAACATTTGAGCTTAGGATTCACAACAATCTTATTAATCATTACTATTGTATTTACCATCTTAGTGTTAAGAAAATATCTTAAATGTCAACAAAAAGTTGTAAAAAACGTTGGAGAAATTTCTGGAGATGGGAGGAGTAACGTAGACTTAAGCAATGTAAGCAACATTATAAATATACCTTGAAATTCCGTTCCCACCGAAACTGCTGACGCTATGTCTAGACTGCGCGCACCTTGCGATTATAAAAAACGATAGCAGTAGGAACATAGCTGCAGCAACGGTTTCGCCGGGAACGACTCAAATTGATAAAAACAGAATAAAGCCAGATTTCAACAAAGCAAGTCGTGTGCATTCTCATTTATGTATATGTTTATATATGCAGCCCTTTGACCTTTTACGTGCCGCTATTCGCAGCAACGTCTTAATAAGAAGCTATGAATTTTTGCGCAATTATGTGAGCAGCAGCGGCACTTTTTTTACGCCCCTTTTTTATGGCATATGCTGTCGCACGTGTCATTTATTCAAAACGTGAAACGATTTTAAGCTAATTTCCAAGTGCTGGCCACTCAGAAGGAATCTAGGAATGCGGCTGCTTATTGACCATGCTGGAATACGGTATGGCAAGCATAAGTTTTGCTGACCAACAACAACAAAAATCTCAACCCAATTGAAAGCTAATGTTTGCCTTTTACAAATCTTTTTCATATGTTCGACTCAAATTTCAATTCTCGTTTGCTCTTGCCAAAAATGCAATTCAATTAACGTCAAAAAAGCGTACAATCGTTGCTATTGCCTCGGCTGCTTTCACTTCCTCTTCCGTTTCAGCGAATTTTGTTTACTTTGCTGCTTTTTGTTGTATGCTACTGCACTTGGCATTGCAACGCGTCACACACACATGCACATATGTACACACACATATACAGTTTTAAGTGCTTGCACGCTTCTTTCCTGTATGCCTGACCTCAATTTCGCCTCGCTCTTGCGTGTTTTTGGCACAAGCGCCATACAATGCCCAAGTAAAATGCGCTTCCTTCGGTTTCGGAGAGGCGCCAGCGGCAGCGGGGCGCTCTTAATCGAAAGTGCACTGCTGCCTGCGGCAAGTGACAATAATTCAAAAAATTGCCAAGTCCCTGAAATGCAACTAATTTATGTTTTTGTGTCAAGCGGCGTGAACACGCTTGAGTGCGTAGAGCATTTGTGAATTATGGTTGTGTGTGTGCGTGGTTGTGTGTGTGTGCAGCCACATATGCACACATGCCAAGTATGCCAGCGCAAAAATATTTACTTAAGTGCCCGGACTTGAGATAATTCCATCGCATTTCCTTTTCTTTCTTCTTCTGTATTTTTCTTATCGCCGCAATCCCCGCTGGCTTATTCGTCCGAAGTACCTTTATGTAGTTAAGTATAATCCGATTGGCATCGCTGTCAGTTGAGAGTTTTTGTGATGATGCTCTCAACCCGCTGTCCATATTCCAGCGTCCATTCCTCCATCACTGCTTCCAGCTGTCCACACCAATTTCAAACGTAAAATATTGCTCTCTCTCCTTGTCTTTGCTGACCCATTAATCTATATTGCCACTAAAACCGACAGTAGTGGCAATGATAACTGCTGCGCTTTTATCCGCTAGCCTCACCATCCATACATAGACACCAGAGCACACATGGAGCTGGAACAGCACACTATCATTCCCCTTGATTTGCTTGATCTCCTGACAGCCATGCCACTCCAAGCCTTCGATACACTTTCATTTCAACCAACTGACGTTATCAGCCAATTTAATTTGCCATTGACAGTGCAACTTGATAGATCGGAATTTTTAATCAAGCATTTCCGCTCAACCCATTTCAAACTCAACTAAACTGGAAGCTCAACAGCAGCTCATTGCAAAGAGGTGTTGCCTGCTTTTAGTAGCAGGCAAGACTTCCTTTGGCTGGGAAGCGGGCGCACGCGTGGGCAGCATGGTCACTGACAGACGAAGGCTGCTTGTATGCTCACCGGTTGTGGTTTCGGTTACAGCTCACCAACTCAAAATATATAGTGTGATATATGCAGCAATTGTGTGCATGCGTTGATGTGTTGGTAACGCCTGAGTGTATGCACACGAAAATATTATGCAAATTTAACTAGGCAAAGCGGAAAATTCTGTGTATGTGTGTGTGCAATAGTATAAACATGCGCATGTTTTTTTATTAATCATTAATTTTTAATCAAGATACTCGCTCATACGATTAAAAATGCAAGAAATTCAACTAAGAGCTCAAATATAATTATAAAGCACTTTTCAAATGAAAATTGTTCAGCCTTCTCTTTCTTCTCTGTTATCAGAAAATTAGTCTAATTAAATTAAGCCAGCAACAAATTATGTCAATTTAATGTTTTAAATTTATTACATTTGTGATCTAAATTGTAGCACTTCATAAACTTTATAAATATTAGAAATTCTTATTGGAATTTATATTCAATTGAATTCATATGTATTAGGCTATAATATTGCATATAATTTAACTAAATTTTAAATTAGATTAGTAGAATGTGCCAAAGGTTTTTGAATATATTTTAAAAAGAACAATACATGAAAAATATTATTAAATTAGATTTTTCGTTCTATCAAAATTAATTTGACAAATTTTTTAAACAATTAGTCTCAAACTTGTGTGTATCGTTTAATGTAACGATGTCTATAAATGCTTTTAAGGGGTTGGAATTCCAAGCAATTTTCCATGTCGAAAATTATGAAAGCAACTAAATTCTTAATACACTCGAAATTTTAGTTTGAAAATGGCGATCCTAAAAGATCTGGTAAATTATCTACTAATTCCGTAATATAATAACTTAGTAATATCAACTTGAATTTACCTAAACAAATTAGCAATTAAGAGCGACTAATTTTGTATTAATGCAATGCATGCAAATTGAATTTTCTTTTTTATTTATGCTGAAATTGCATGTCAATTGAAATTGGCAGTCATCTGCACTCAAATTTAATCATATAAATTTTTCTTATATTTCTAAATGCAATTTTTGTTAAACTGTACACTGCTGTAAATACTCAACAACGTGAACTAAAAATTTTTAGCACACTTTGTAGAGCGAATTAAACAGTTAAGCTTTTGGTAAACTTTGAGCAAGGCTCAAATCCTTCTGCAAAACGCCGCAGCAGACCACGAGACTTTATGAGACCGCAAGCAATTTTGTGGCGAACTTTTATTAAAATGCATTTAATCCGCTGTAGCTCAAACACACAACCCAACAAAAGCGCTGCCAACCCGTCATGCTCTTTAACCCTCTTCTAGCCTGGAGTACGCTTGCTGTCTGTGGAGGCGATTTGGATGATGGGAGTGGACTGGCGTTCTTCCACTCGGAAGGTCAGCAATATGGCGAGTCATTAGTCATTTTAGCAACAACAAGAAATGTGTGCATCGTACATCTGACGTTTATGTGTATTTGCGAGCTGTTTTTAATTGAAATTAAATTTGCGCGGTTTAAAAAACACCCAACATTTTTTGCTTGCTTTGAAATACCAAAAGTGCATCAAGGGAGACACAAAATGGCAGCTAACTTTTTTGAAGGCTCAAAGCAAGTGGGCCTGCCTAAAAGTGTACCACACTTTATGGCACACACACACACACATGCAAAGAGCTGATGTGCACTCGCTGCTCGCATTAAATGCAATTTTCAATAGTTTGTCTGCCCAAAAAGTTTTTTTATGAAATTTGCTCATATTGCTTCTGACAACGCACACATGCACATAGGCGTTTCTTATCATTGCTTTGAGCTTTGAACTCTGCTCTGCGTGAATTGCTTCGTGTTCAGGCCAGAGTTCGCCTCAGTTTGGCAGCAAAATATAAGCCAAAAATGGAAAAATAATATAAACTTTTCGTGTTCGAAGTGTGCGAAGCAGCGCGCTTTCGAAAATTGCCAAAATGCAATTTAGCAAAACTTTTGTCGTTGCAGTTATCTTTGTCCACTGCAGGCGTCCCTCGCTGCAGCAGTCAGTTTGCTGCCATCTCGATATCGGCGCTGTCACATGCTACGCTTTTGATATGACGGCCACTGCCACTGCCACTGCCACTTGCAATACCAACGCTTGCGGCGCTCGCCACTGCCAATGCTTTATCTTCAAGCGCCTTTCAGTTCGAAAAAATATTTTTGTACATAAAACGCCAGCAGGGACATCAGCAGGCATATTCAGAGCGGGTGTTTTCTAAAATCTGTGCAATTTTGTTTTTTACGAAAATGAAGGACATTTTTTCTGTTGGGATTCCAGTGATCAAGATGGATTGAAATAAGAAGGCTCGTTTGAATATTGTTTTTCTAATTATGAACTTTATTAAAGCTCGTGTTACATAAAGAACGAGTGACAAGTTATTGAGAGATTTTAAGAAGAAGGAAAAAGAAAAATACAAAATAGGAATACCAAATTGAAAGAAAGTGATACTTTCTCCAACATTTTCGAAGGCATTTTTTCAAGTAATCTTATGGATTTCGTGCTTTGATTACTTTAAATATGCTTAAAATATTTTCATATTTTTAAACAAAAGAGCAGATGCATTTAATCACCGAAAGACACGCTTTTACATGCCATGTCGCACTACATCACTGAGCTGAGCTGAGATGAAAGGCAGCCGCCGCCTGACATTTAAACTTTTTTTGTCAGCTTTAAATGCATTTATTTTACTTTACAACTTTTGTAAAAATTACAAACTTTTCGGTCTGCTTTCTCTGCTTTGCTGCTGTTGTAAGCTTACGCTAAGCAAGCTGTTTGCTTTGCTGTGTTTGTCTTGCCACTCTGTCCTCTCCCCCCATCCACTTCCTCCTCTTCCTATACGCGCAAGTGCAAAGCGCAGAAGTTGTATGCGACAATTTTTGTTCCGTCGCCCGGCTGCAATTTCAAAGCGGAAACTTTTTAAATGCTGACACTAATGGCTTAAATTGAAATGGAGTTTATATTGCTGTTGTTGTTATTATTCTTGTTGTCCTGTGCCGCTGCTTTCACTATGCTGCTGCACATTTGCACAAATACGTTAAATAATTCGCAGATTTGAACAACATTCATAAAAGTTCAGCATATGCGCAATAACAATATAAAGTAGTATGCATATGTTGAAAAAATGTTGCGCTGTTTGAGGATTTAAAAAATGCACAACTGTCATCATAAAGCATAATGAGTTTTTGAGCGTTTCAGTTGCAAGCTTTTAAGCACTCAAAGTAAGGCTTTAACTTGTTCGTCTTCTCTGCTCTTTGTTTCTATATATGTACATAGATTTAATGTCCAGCAAAGCAAAATAAATAAAATTATATAAAAAACAAGTAAGGAAGTATCAGTCGGGTTTCACCGACAGAGTAATACCCTACACCATGATCCCAAATGGGGTGATAATTCACTGAAATTGTGGGTGCATTTGATTTACAACCTACATAGTGGGCGGACCACGCCCATTTTTGGCAGACTACAAGAGTACATAATAGGACTATATATGACAAATATTGATGCTCTGACAGGTGTACAACAGATGTTATCGGCATATTTATTTTACTGCCCCCATGGTGGGCGGACCACGCCCATTTCTGGAGAATTAAAAGATATTAATACCAGGAACGAAGTAACCAAATCTGGACTCTCTGGTGTATATATGTGGGAATGGCAAACCCAGAGACAGACGGACGGACTACTAGGAGCGGACATATTTACTAGACAGCACAACCCTGGCAGTAACCATGGGAACAGACGAACGGACTTGACGAAACAAAAGCGACGCGCTGACTATTCAAAAAGGCGGACGAGAAACGGACAGTCGACATTAATCACTCAAACAGTACGGAAGTGGCGCGCACAATATCATTTCACCTCAATAAAACTGTATGAACCTACATAGCTGAATTGTAGTGTTTTATTAATTGTTGTACGGATTTCTCGGAATGGCTAAGTAAAAGCCGACGCTTCTCGTTCAATGAGAACGGGAAGCTCTACATGGGGACTCGTCCGGGATAGGTGCTGCAATTGTTGGAGCTTGAAGGGAAGCTCTACATGGGGGCTCAACCAAAGTTTTTTTTAAATGAAGCAGTGCAAAAGTGAAATGCAGTGGCGTCAGTTTGGCGAAAAGTTTTAAAAAAATGCAAAAAGGACAATTTGAAATATCTATTTGGAGACCAAAGCGCATAGTAGTGATAGAAAGCAAAAATTTTAAAAGAAACAAAGATGGTGAAATTAGATTGAGCAGAAAAAGTTCGAGAAAACATAGAAAATAGAAGTGAAAAGTACAGCCAAAAAGTGCAAACTGTACTATGTAGAAAATGCGCTCTACCAGCAACGAACGTGTAAAGAAAAAAAAAAGGACGCCACCACAAAACTACAAAAGTGCCAAAGAATGTGAAAAGAAATGGAAGAGGGTACAGTGTTTAAATAAAACGAAAAACAGCGAGAATGCCAATAAGCATTAAGGAGAAAAGAAAAGGAAACAGAAAGGAGGACAGTGTTTAAATAAAACGAAAAACAGCGAGAATGCCAATAAACATTAAGGAGAAAAGAAAAGGAAACAGAAAGGAGGACAGTGTTTAAATAAAACGAAAAACAGCGAGAATGCCAATATGCATTAAGGAGAAAAAGCAAGAACAGAAAAAAATAGTGTACAGTGCTAAATTGACACAACAGTAAAAGAGAGAGAATGCCAAGAAGCATTGAAAACCAAAGGAAAGAACAGACAAATAGAGTGCTAAAATAAAACAACAGTACGACAGAGAGAATGCCAACAAGCATTGAGAAAGAAAGGAAGAGAACAGATAGTGTAAAGTGATAAAATAAAACAACAGAAAAACAGAAAGAATGCCAACAAGCATTGACAACGAACGGCAAGAACAGAAAAGACGGTACAGTGTTTAAATAAAACGAAAAACAGCGAGAATGCCAATAAGCATTAAGGAGAAAAAGCAAGAACAGACAAGCAGTGTACAGTGCTAAACTAAAATAACAGCAAGAGAGAGAGAATGCCAAAAAGCATTGAAAACCAAAGGAAAGAACAGACAAAATCGTATACAGTGCTAAAATAAAACAGCAGTACGACAGAGAGAATGCCAACAAGCATTGAGAACGAGAGGAAGAGAACAGATAGTGTAAAGTGCTAAAATAAAACAACAGGAAAACAGAAAGAATGCCAACAAGCATTGAGAACGAACGGCAAGAACAGAAAAGACAGATACAGTGCTAAAATAAATCAACAGCAAAAAGAGAGAGAATGCCAACAAGCATCAAGCAGAAAGTGCGCATACATACAAACATCGGCAACAAACAGGAGTAAAGAGAAAGAACCGAGTAGCTGCGCAGTAGATGTACGCAGCGTGAAGTGAGCAGAGTAAGCGGAGACAACGAAGAAAGCAGAGGCGAAGAAAGCAAGCAAATACAAAAAGCAGCGACGACCGTCAAGTCAAAAGCTGATCAACATACACACACATGAAAGGAGAGCATATCAGCGCGAAAGAGAAAGAAAGCAAGCGAATACGATTAACAGCGGGGACCGTCATGTCAAAAGCTGAAGTATACACACGCACACACGAAAGGAGAGGCAGCGGCAAACAAGAGCAGCAAGTAACATAAGGATTGAAACAACAGCAAAAAGCCAAAAGCGAGTACAGAGTCGAGAATAGTTGCAGCATAAGAGCAGTGAGATGGCAAAAGAAATTGAGCAGTGTAGCAGATAGTACAATTGTTGTGGAAGAAATGCATTAGAGAAGCTCGGTTGTGAAGAGTTTGCATTTGAAGTAATGGTGAAGACGAGTTTGAACGTAGGAAACAAACGAGAGGAAGAGAGAGAAGCAAGGAGTAGCATCAGCCGTTGGTTACACTTGTAGGAAAAAGCGAGAGGAAGAGAGAGAAGCAAGGAGTAGCATCAGCCGTTGGTTACACTTGTAGGAAAAGCGAGAGGAAGAGAGAGAAGCAAGGAGTAGCATCAGCCGTTGGTTACACTTGGGGAAATTGAGAAGAGAGGGGTTTCAGAATAGGAAAAAGCGAGAGGAAGAGAGAGAAGCAAGGAGTAGCATCAGCCGTTGGTTACACTTGTGGAAATTGAGTAGAGAGGAGAGTTTTAGGAAGAAAATGAACGAAGTGAAATTAGATAGAAATCGCTGGAAAAGGAATTTGTGAGGATCTCAGCTCTGAATATGTAATGCTGTCTTTGTTTTTCTAATGTTGAAAAAAATTGTTGTATAGCTTGCGCTTTTCGGTGTAGGTGTGTGAAGAGTAAAAGCAGATAGGAGTTCGAAATAAAGAGTTGCAGTATAGCAAACAACTAAGATTAAAAATTGTATGACCTTATGCCAATGAAAATTGCAAACAAACAGAGACGAATATGTTAACAAAAATTCAAACGAAAACAAACTGTAACAATATAATTAAACTTTATGAACAATTATTTATGGTATATTGCACTTATATTTTTTTAATAATTAATTTGAAGTTCCTTATGTTCAATAATTTAATTTTTGTAAAACTTTAATTAATATTTAACCTAATAATTTGTAAAATTTAAAATGTACATTTCGACAATTTTAAGTGAGACAGTTGAAAACATTTCGGTCATTCGGGTCGAATGACGGGTCAGGAGGGCCGAATGTGGGAATGGCAAACCCAGAGACAGACGGACGGACTACTAGGAGCGGACATATTTACTAGACAGCACAACCCTGGCAGTAACCATGGGAACAGACGAACGGACTTGACGAAACAAAAGCGACGCGCTGACTATTCAAAAAGGCGGACGAGAAACGGACAGTCGACATTAATCACTCAAACAGTACGGAAGTGGCGCGCACAATATCATTTCACCTCAATAAAACTGTATGAACCTACATAGCTGAATTGTAGTGTTTTATTAATTGTTGTACGGATTTCTCGGAATGGCTAAGTAAAAGCCGACGCTTCTCGTTCAATGAGAACGGGAAGCTCTACATATATTATGGAAGTTAAGAGGATTTTTTGTTTGTCGCCTATATAGTGGGCGGACCACGCCCATTTTCTTGTATGGCATCTAAGACCTATATATCAACTTGGGAACCGAATTTCATTCATTTATATTCGTAACTAGTCAATTGGGAGCCATTTTACCGAAAAAATTTTGCCGCCTATATAGTGGGCGGACCACGCCCATTTTTTCGTGAGATATAGAAGACCTTTCTCTTAACTTTAATACCAAGTATTATTATTTTCCATGAGTAATTACACAAATTATAGCAATTTAATCGAAAAAAAACCCGAGGTAGTGGGACTTACAGGCCCATTGTGGGCGTGTCCTTTAACCGATATGACTAATTTTAACACTTTACCTAACCCGAGGTTCACTGTGACTGTGTACCAAATTTGGTCCAAATCGGACAACTCCTTCTTTCTTTTTTTTGCGTACACGCAGACGGACGGACAGACAGACAGACAGACAGACGGACAGACGGACAACCGGAAATCAAAAGAGAAAGTGATTCTGATCATTTCTATATACTTATGTCTATACCTAGGAAGGCTCCTTTAATGCGTTACAATTTTGGCACAAAGTTATTATACCCTATTACCATAGGTGTAGGGTATAAAAACTTTTTAAAAATAAGCTTTAATGTACTTAAAAGTAGAAAATAAGTTGTTTCCAAGTCACCTGTATCTTACTATCCCTAAAAGCTTGGGGCGCTCATGTGTTCAATATTTGTCAAACAGTTACCACAATATTTTATTTAAATAATTTTTTGCAAATAGATTCTAGTAATGAAAGATATTTTGAATATGGATATTGAGCGCACAAGCTTTTATTAATAGTAAGATACAGGTGACTTGGAAACAACTTATTTTCTACTTTTTAGTACATTAAAGCTTATTTTTAAAAAGTTTTTTTTATATAATTTTATTTTCTACTTTTTAGTCTTCCATAAATTAAATTTTAGAGCTCTGAAATTTTTCACAAAAAGAATTTAAAACTTGCAGAGCAGTACACAATATTTAGGGTATTCACAGTGTTTCCTATCGTCATATGTCATATCCTCAATTTAACAAATAATACGGCAGTGATCGACCCTAATATTCGTGGCATATTTGTGACGCGGTGAGTTGTTGCTATTTTGTCAGCAGGGCGCGGCAAGTAAGTTCCTATCGTTTTTCATTCATGTGTGGTGTACCTATAATTATAAACTGAAGCCCAAGTGTGTAGTTGCTTGAAAAGTGCCACGCCCCTTGTCCTACGCCCATAAAATTTACCAGTGGGACGAAGCATCCAAGAGGCGACTGCCTACGAAACTTCAATGCTGCACGACCTTTAGTTCCAAAGCTATTCTATTTAAACGATTTTGTTTGTATGGGCGGTGCCACGCCCCCTTATCCAGTGCCCGCCTTATTTTCTCAGTAGAAGGATATGGATATGTAGTAAGTTCCTACCGATTTTCATTGATGTGTGATGTGTAGTTCTAAAGTTATACACGAATCTGGAGTTGATAAAAAAGTGCCACGCCCCTTATCCTACGCCCATAAAATTTTACCAGTGGGACGACACATCCAAGAGGCGACTGCATACGAAATTTCAATGCTGCACGACCTTTAGTTCCAAAGCAAATCGAGATCAAAAATTTTGTTTGTATGGGGGGTGCAACGTCCCCTTATCCTACGCCCATAAAATTTTACCAGTGGGACGACACATCCAAGAGGCGATTGCATACGAAATTTCAATGCTGCACGACCTTTAGTTCCAAAGCCAATCGAGATCAAAAATTTTGTTTGTATGGGGGGTGCCACGCCCCCTTATCCAGTGCCCCCCTTATTTTCTCAGTAGAAGGATATGGATATGTAGTAAGTTCCTACCGACTTTCATTGATGTGTGATGTGTAGTTCTAAAGTTATACACGAATCTGGAGTTGATAAAAAAGTGCCACGCCCCTTATCCTACGCCCATAAAATTTTACCAGTGGGACGACACATCCAAGAGGCGATTGCATACGAAATTTCAATGCTGCACGACCTTTAGTTCCAAAGCCAATCGAGATCAAAAATTTTGTTTGTATGGGGGGTGCCACGCCCCCTTATCCAGTGCCCCCCTTATTTTCTCAGTAGAAGGATATGGATATGTAGTAAGTTCCTACCGACTTTCATTGATGTGTGATGTGTAGTTCTAAAGTTATACACAAATCTGGAGTTGATAAAAACGAAATTCTATTATATATGCATGTGTATTTGCATACACAATATACATATGTGTCAATTCGCCCTTTGCAAACATATGTACATGTATATTTTTGACTATTTCTAAAATTTTGTCAGTACATATTTTACTGTTTGATTAATATGAATGCCTTTGTTGAAGAGCAATTTTCTTGTAAAGCAATGCTACAAGTAAAACAATATACCTCCTCATCGCGGGTGCAGAAATACATACTTCATTTTGCAATGAAAGTAAATGAAGACTGACTACAGATTGATCCTATGAAGTATAGTCTTAACTTGAACACAAGAAAGTAGGGTGTAATCGCCGTCCAACTATAAAGCAAACGAGAATTACAAACCACCATCTGCAATGAAAGTAAATGAAGACTGACTACAGAACTGTATAAAGCAAACGAGAATTACAAACCACCATCAACCAAACAACTACGTCTGTCCCTACGTGCTTCTTCTTCTATCTGTGCTCTGATTGGCTATTGCAGTTTCGCTAATAACTTTGTTTAAAGTTATAATTTTTATATTTTTATGATTGATTCATGTATTGTCATCGTGTTTACGTATGTATGCAAAGTTTCAGATCTGTAAGTAGTCGGGAAGTGGGTGAAAAATTGATTACTAGATTCCACTACATACCTGAAGTGAAGTTAATATAAAGCTTATAAAAATGGCGCCATGGTGGCTCAGTGGACAAGTGCTTGGTCGCTGAGACCTGAGTTCAAGACTGGTCTCAACCCATGTAAATAAAGGATAATAATAAATTTTAAAATTGTTTCTTTGCGCGGCGCGATGAATTGCCAATTCTCTGAGAATATTCTTTGCCATGAAAAGCTTCTCAACCCGTTCGGATTCGGTTAATGTTGGTCCCGTTAATTTGTGAAAAATATAACAAACACACACAAGTTAATGCGAAGAAGCTAGACCTAAGCCGACACTGGCTGTTGTGCCAATCAATTATTTATGATTATTATTCTTTGCAATGAAAAAGCTTCTCAATCCGTTCGGACACGGCTATTCGTAGGTCCCGTATTAAGGATTATAATATCTCTATTTATTGCATTGTTTAGGGTGAATAATAAACTATGAATCCAACAGATATTAATTTCCAGAAGACTTCAAGTTATGGAAGGTCCCGTTTGAAAGATTCAGCGTAATTTTCTGGTCACAATTTAGCTTTGAAATATTTTAGAAGAGCTCGACAAAATTTCAAATTGGCATTCTCACCTCAAGGATTTGGAGGAAGGAAAAAATCTCCTCTCATAGTTTTTTCTTTAAGAAATACCCTCCAGTTTATTTGCTCTCATAAAAAACATCGTTCTTGCAGTAAGAGAATATTAAGTCAAAGCCTTCGCTATGCATTTCAGTTAATTATTAATAATTATTAATTGTGAAAATTATAAAAGCAATTCTTTAACAGAAGCCATGGAAGGTCATTCACGATGTTATTTATGTAGTCACTTACGCGTTGTAGAGTGCAATAATTTATGGCGTTTTAAATAATGATACAATATTCAATAATGCTTTGCTTTTAAAAAATGTCAATACTTCCATAGCAACTTTTTGTTAACTCTTTAATTATTTCGACACTATGAAAACACGCTCAAACAAGCTGCAGCATGCTTAATTAATTATTCACGCAATTAATTTTTTAAATGGCCTTACCCGTTTATTGAAAATTCTCTTTTTTGAAATTAAATGCAAACATTGAGAAATCTTTTGCTTTATTCACACGCTCGCTGGCAATAATTGTCATTTACGCTTGAATTGTAGATAAGAGCAATCGATTAGAAAAAAATCAGCAGCAAAGTGTACAAAGTGCGGGTTTTATATAAAAATGTTGAAATATATTTCATTAATGCTGCACTAATGTGTGGGGGAAGGGGGTGGTGTGTGATAAAGCATTAACCATTTTTTTTAGCGAGCAGATAAACAAAATGATAAATTTTAATGCCGGCTATAAATTTCTGATTGAAATGCACTAACACCAGTCGAGTCAGGCACCACACACAAAAGACACACTCACACACATATCGATTAACACATACAACCCAACAGTCCCACATGCTTATGCGTATTTTTGGTATTTGACATTTATTTTCATTATTTCACTATTTGCCTACATTTCTGGCAGTTTTCTCATATATTTCTATTTGTGCGTTTTATTGTTTTGCCTTTATTGCTGGCTCGTTGTGGCGTGAGTCATCTCGTGTGCGCTCAGCCTGGCACAGCACGCCACTGCACTCACTCCTGCGCCATAAGCATGAAGATACGACCCGTAGTATGATGAATATTTTCCACATTTTTTTATGAAAATAAAATATTCTGCTTTAGTCTACGCCACTTGAGGTGAGACAATGGCGCCTGGCAGAATTTGCTCATTTGCTGCGCTGCTGGCTCAAGGACGCGTCAGAATAAACACGCAACATAGCAACAACAATAACACCATCAACTACTCTTCTCTTGTTCTTATGACATCCGCTTGCTTTTGCTTAGCGGGTATCATAATAATTATTGCTGTTGTTGTTGTTATGCCATTCTGTTGTTATCTTAATATTCACTTTCGTTTGTGTGCGCTCAGCTTGCGCCTGCACTTCCGTTGATTTCCTGCCTGTATTTCCTAACCGGAATCTTATTTCCGTTGCTGCCCATTGTGGTTTATGGTCGAAGTCGTTGTTGTTGTTGTAGGTTTCCTTGCAACATTCAAGTGTATTTTCGTCGAAAGCTTCCTGCAGTATCGAGAAGTCCAACAACAAGCTTTAAACTTTGGCTTCATATAATTTTATTTATCTTATTTTTTTGCGTTTTATTCTTGCAAAAAGTTATCCGTGCATTTGTTCGCATTTGCCGCGCTCACGTTTGCTCCACATGCAAATGCGTATTGTGGCGCGCATGCACACACACACAAGCACGAAAAGCACATTCACCCGCACGCATATTCATTGACTTTAAATGTATATGATAGTGTATGTGATATTTTTGCAATGTTTTAAAACTATTCATTGAAAACCGAAGTTCATAATCGTAGTAGAAAGTACAGGGGGTCGCTGCATCTAAATGTAGGCTGTTGTTTCTAAACACTGAAAAGGTTGGAGTTACATGAAATAGAGCATAAAGGAAAGAGTAAAACCGCACTTCATTTCTAAATTTTGATATTTTATTGAATTGAAAATGGCTATAAATAAACGAAAATTGCAAAAAATATCTATTTCAATTATCTCGAAAAACTAGGAAAACGAACTCCAGATTCGAAGTAACATATAAGGACAACAACATAATTGCCAGGATTATATATTTTTAATGTGAAAAGTATTACAAATTCTATGAATATTCACTCGAATTTTGTTCTACTATTGTTCTCTCACTTCATCATAGCAATAGCTTAAAATCAAGTGCATTGAGCGAAGGAAGGAGAGAAGGCAACAGTAATGACTTAAATCTAATACAATTGAGTAAGCTTACAATCTAGTTAAATTAAAGATACTACTACACATGCAGCATGTTGTTGTTGTCATTTTGGGTGTTCAGTTTAAAGAAAATTCCACAAGGAAAGCGGAAATTATGAATGCGCTCTATCGCTTTCTTTGGTTTACTATCACACTCCGCCGATTATGCTGCTGCCGTATGCTACTTCCGTTTGGCATTAATATGACGCTGTCGAAAATAAACTTTGTTTTTAATTAATAGGTACATTTCCGGAAGCGCGCGTGTGTGCATGTGTCTGTCTGTCTTTGCCTTTGTAAGTGTGTGGTTTCGTGTGCACACATGCATGTGTATGTGGCGCAAATCTGTCATTCCTCATGTTGCTTACATATACCCAGCATCCGGCCTTCCCAAACATTGGGCTGAGTGTGCAAATCAAATCTTTGAAAGGGGTCCAGAGCCGCTTTTCTCTGTCTAGATTGTCAGTAGTAGCAAAAAAGTTTAAAGTTCTTGCAGACAATTGCTCCAGCTGCAGAAAAGCAGTTTTACTACAATAAAATTGTGCACAACAGTTTGGGTAACGCTGCGCTCCGCCGTATGTTAACCACTGTTTAACCTAGTTTGCTGGCATTTGTGTTTGTGCTTGCAAACTTGCCACGCTGCGGCATGTACTTGCATGTAACTTTTTGTGGCATCTTTATGCTTGTATTTGTAGTTGGCTTATACACACACATATATATACATTACACATGTACACACGATAGCGCGCGTATGCGCCTGCACTTGATGCTCACGTTGATGTGCTCACTTCAGTGTCTGCATGTGTGTGTGTGTATTTTACTCACATTATCAGCAAGTATTATTTTAATTAAGAGTTTGAATTTGTGTCGTTGGGTTTTTTGCGCTTCAGGTCACTTTCATCACCGCTGCTGGTAATTAAGTTATTACCCTACTCACTTGCGCTCGAATGGCTGACAGATTCCAGATTTGATTTCCGCCACATTCTGTTTCAAGTTGTTACGCTCGATGGCGCTTTCAGTGAAGCTCATTTGTTGGCTTTATCTTTAAAGATGAAAGTTCCATCAATAACTACAAATTTTCTAAGTTCAAGCATTAGTCTTTTATACGAAGTAGAGCAAATATCAGTAAAAAAAATCTTCAAGCCATATCGCATCGTTTTGTTATTGTTTGTCCAGTTTTTTTTACTAAGCAAAAAATTAAAATGTTTAAACTGCAGCAGAAATTCAAATTTATTATGTTGAATTTAATTTTGCTTAAAGCGCTCAAACGAACCCGCCGCTGCCCTCGCCTCTCCGCCCTAACTTTTTTATACTCATTTCAACAACTCTGACAACATCTCTTAATCATATTTTTCACCTCATGCAAGAAAAATTCTTTGTACATATATCAAATCAGCTTTTTTCATATGTATTTCAGAAAATTCAAATTTAAAGCAATTTGCATGACAATCAATCAAACTCTCTAACCAGAAAGTCTATTTTGGACAAGCACTGAATTTTGTATTATAAAAAATTATCATTTGCTTTTTAACGAATTTATATTCTTTGGTTTTACAGACAAAAAGACTGGATTGCTTCTGCTGCTACAAAGAAAAGAACTTTCTAAGGTAATTCCAAACAGCTGAGCTTCCATTCTCTATTCAATCAGTCTATTTATTGGACAAGCTCGGTTGCTTTTAATAATTCATTTGCAGCAAACTGAAGACAATCAATCAAATTTCGTTGTCTTGTCACTGTGCATGGCAATGACAGCGACTAGAACAACTGCGACATTAGCAACTACAGTGGCAACAAAGGCGATAGCAACAACTACAAGATAATCCAATTTATACGCAAACAACTGGCATATTCAACAACAACAATTTATTCAAATATTTTGATAAACACACAAAGGCGCGCACACGCATACATACACACGCTTGTATTTTTTGAAACAGAGAGTTTACAAAAAAGATGTTATAAAAACTTGTGTGAAACAAGTTGTCAACTCACTGCTACACGCTTTGTTTGTGTGGCATGTAGGGTGGAGGGTGGTAATACACACAGACTCACACACACACAACAACGTGGTGGATACTGCCAGACGCTGGTATTGAGCGTATGCCACTCTTTCACTATGTCACTGTGACACATCAAAAATCTGGTTTGAATTATTTTTTTATTTTCTTTTCAAAAACACAGCAAATTCGCGATTGTTGTGAGTGATTTTCGCTGAATTTCACGTGAGATTTTTGCACTTTCGTTGCATGCAATTTTTTTTCAGCTTGCATTTAAAAGCGTAAATAATTGATACATACATATGTCAACACTGACAGTTCATAGTTGACAGTTTTTTGGAATATTTACAGTTGATGCCAAAATGACAATCATTATTATAGTACAATAATATAAGCAATTGTTCAGAGTTGTAGCATGTGAAGCAAGGAAGAGGGATAAATTAGATGAGCTGACACTGGTTTGCCAAATTGGCCACGCACAGGTCGTAATGGAAGCTCATTGATACCAGATGATGATGAATTTATCTGTTCGGCAAGTAGTAAAAAAGGGAGTAGTAAAAAACGAGAGAATAAAGCGAACTCCAGTGTAGTGCTGACTGCCAGCAAATAAGCAACATTTATTGTATGGAATCCTATTGAAAATGGCTCAAGGATGCTCACAAAAAATGCTCAAGGAGTGTATAACACTCGAAATGTTCAAAGCAGAAAAGGCGGAAGAGCTATTGCTGGAAAAAATAGAAAGATGCGCAAAATAAAAACGAACCTTTTATGTTCCAAAACGAAAATAACCCACACTTCACACACACACTTACACAAAAATACTCTGAGGCAGAAAAGATCAACAAGCGCTAAGTACTTGCTTGGAGCCTTGGAGCCTTTCCCTGCAAAAGGTGCCAAAGGCTGTAAGTGGCTGCAATTAATACCGAACACGTTTCGTTTTCGCTTTGTTTTCGCCCGTTTGTAGTCACTAATATTCTCTCTCACACACGCGCACATTTATATGCACAATCATACACACACACCGTTATGAAGGCGCATTTTAATTTAGCCATTTTGTGCATTTTTGCGAGCGAACATAAAAGAAACGCGCGTTTTCATTGCGCAATCTGCGCTTCGAACCAAGATTGGCGAGCTCGTTATCCTTTTTTAGGTGCCGCGCTGCGTTGCTGTTTTGTTGAGCACGTACAAGTGCGTCTGCTGCTGTGGCGGCATTTCTTGCATGTCTGTGTGCGTGCAGCTGTGCGCTCGTCTTTCGGTAATAATGACGATAGTTAATGTCGGTTGCGGTGTGGCATTAAACAGGTTACTTTCATTGTCCGGCGAAATGACAGGAATTCGTCTTAAAGCGCGCATTCCTTTTCAAGTAAAAGGTCGTACCATAGCATGAGTATAAATCCCGAAGTTCGCAAATCGCTCGGTGGTAAAATTTTTTATTTGTGTATTGCATAATTAAAGCTGAAGACGACTACTTGGAAACTGGTGAAATGGATACTCAATTCATTTACGAATCGATTAGCAAATTAACGAATATTAATTTATCACCTGTCAGCATCTTTTGGCTCAACTCTAAATCAACTAACTAAATTGTGTTCCGCCTCAAAAAAATTGCACAATAGTGCATTCAATCTCAATTAACATACGCTATTTCTATAAAAATGCGTTGTAGCTTCAAAAGGCAGCCTGGCTAATTGATACGTTTCAACACTTCAGTTGATTGAGCATTCATCGATAATCATCTTCCCCTTAGTACTGTTCTTTTGAAAGAAAATTTACGCTTTATAGCATTGCCACTGCTTTACAGCTGTGCTTCACTGCGTTTCCGGCTTCAATCCACCCTACGCACACAATTAGCGAACATAATCCGACCACTTCCGGGCACAAGTCAAGCCCACAGACAAACATTTCCATTCAAAACGGGAAATCGAATTATGCGCCTTGCATGTGAGCAAAGCCACGCGGCGGAAGACACTCGATTTCCGCGTATCAGCGCGTCTGGGCCACTTCAGGTTTTGCATGGAAATGCTCATAGTAGGCGAGAGCAGGCGGATAGCTTTTGAGCGAGGTGTTATCTACACTGCCATCGGCGGCAGCGGCAGAAGTTATAGGAGCACTCGTCAAGTGGAACAACAGGATAACGGTTGCAAATATGGGAAACATTTGAGTGGTGCTTCTCGATTGCCCGCCTTCCTCACTCACACGTTGGCGCATAAGTCTGAATAGAATACTGTTGATTGAACTCTGCTGATGTTGACAATGATGTACCTTTTTGTATTGCGGTTGGTGATGCTAGTAACGTAGTTTTTGTTCCCGTTTCGAACTGCACTTTTTTATGCATGTGGACATATTAGCAATATAATCTTTTTGCATCGCCCTTAACTGTATTTATTATTTACCAAATTAATCAAGTAAAGTTGGGAAAGCAACAAGACGGGAGCTAGAATGGGAGGGGAAACTGTTAACGTGCGCCATTACAGTTGCATGAGCAGATCATTGAGACCTTTGACATGCACTGAAGCATCCTTGGCATAGATACACTCGCACACTGCTTTGACAAATTATTAATAAGCTGGAGGGCAGCAGAGCTCGAGCATAGCAAAATATGTTGACATGTTGCTACTTTTTGGCATTTTCTTCCCAAATAATAAAAACAGGGCAATTCCATACATTAGCAAGTGTTAAGGAAAAAATTGTATCTGCAGCCTTTGTTCAATAAGAATTGGTATATTTTTTGGGGATTCCAAAAATATTTCGGCCCCAGCAGAAACCAACCGCACGCTTCAGCGTTTAAAAAAACGTTTAAAAAATTTGGTTTGCTCGATCATCAGAAGTTCTTATAAAAATGCCATGCAATTTGAAAATGTTCTTTCAAAGTGACCCATCTTACGGGTAGATATCACTAGAATCGAAATATTTTGAGAATCATTTTAAAAAATTTTCTTGTGTGTGCACGTTCTATTTAAGGACGCCCTATTAAATGGCCAACTGTAAGAAACAGCTTAGCTTACTATAAAACTTCAGTCTCAAAACGTTGACCAAATTTAGTCAGCGAAAATGCTGACACTTTAAAATATAATTTGCTAGTGCTCCTTGCAATTCGTCAGGCAGAGGAGTGCAGAAAAATGCAGTAACTTAAACGCAGCGTTGTGTAAAAAAATTGTGCTCCTTTAACGAAAATGCTATCAACGCACACCCATTCACACACACACACATTTATGCACAAGTGCAATAGTTACGAAATCAAATTATTGCGACATGCCAGAGCTGCTCGTTATGCTATTGTTGTAGTTGTTGGTGTGTGCATCTGCATAGACAAGCTCTCGAGTCGAAAAAAGAAGGATGTGCACTCTCGGAATTTGCTTGCGTGAGGCATCTACAACGCCGCATATTTAATTACGGCGGCAGTGCGGAACGCATGCTCACGTTCCGAGCCGCCACAGCCACTAGCTGCCGCCACTGCTGTCGAATGCACACACCAACCCTTCCAGGCACCCAAAGGCATTAGCATGAGTTGCATTAAAAATTGCAAAATTTGCACAAAACCTTCAACTGCGTTTGAGAGGGGGGGTCGGCTACCGTCGGGAAGAAGGGCGACTGCGTTTGCTACCTTAAGCTGGCCTAAATTAGTTTTTGATGCTGCAGCACTGCCTCCGCGTGCGTTAAGCAGGTGCGCCGTAGCAGTGCTAAATTTTACAGGAAACCACAAGCCGGGGCAGAGCAAAGCGGCACGGCGAAGGGTGAGGACAGCAGGACCAGTGCAATAAAGACAGAGAAGCCAAGGAAATTAACGCACAGAAAAGAAGCGCAAATTGCTTTAAAATCGCACTCCCTTAGTTTTTAAGGCAAACCTTCAGGATGGCCCATGGAAGATCATCGACCTAAAGTATTCGAATACACAAGTACAAACAAACACTCGCCTAGTTGTGAATACTATTGAGATCGGCGCAAAGCTTGCCTGTGTACTCTTCGATAGATTTAATGTACAATTTGACGTCAACAGCGTAAAAATGAATATTTCAGTGTTGTGGTGCTTTAACTATGTCGTTGACGGAACACCTCTTGGCATACACATAAAGTCTTAAGCTTTATCACTGACGTATACAGCTTATCTTCTGTTATATAGATAAGATTTCAAAAGTCTCACAGCCTTGTCGGAAAAATTTAACAAGTTTTTAAATTTTAAACACATTTGCTTGTGATCTAGAGAATCCAAGGCCTTGGACTGGTCCAGGAGAGTTTAAAAGTAGCATTGTTTCAAAGGCTTCTTTAATTTCCATCTTCTAATCTAATTTAGTCCTATCTTATGTCGCTCTCTCACAACGTAGAAGCTTCTTCTATCGATAAAATTTATAATCTAAACTAATTTATTAGTCACACATAAGTAAAGTTATATTAATGGACAAAATTATGAGTTAAACAGTTATGAAATTTGTATGAGTGCATTTTAATGGGCAGCGGAATTGCGCTCTAACTTTCTCTTATACTCCTCTCTTTCACACAACAGCAGTTGATCATTTGATGTTGCTTGCATGCATGTGTAAATGCACTACAGCACATACATAAGTGCATATGTATGTGTGTGCCGCACAACTTTTGACAATTAGTCAAAACGAGCTCAAGTTATGCAGTTTAAATTCCATTGTGCAACTGCTTTTTGTTGCAACAACTATGAATGCCTGCCTCTGTGGCTGTTGCCAGTTGGCAGTTGCTCGTTTTGGCAGAATTTTGAGCAGCAGCGTGCACTCTTGGTTGCGCACGGCTGCACTGCATGCGCTGAAAGCGGCCGTGATGACAGCAGCGGGTGGTGGGGCAGGGTTGGCTGCGACACCATGCGTCATTTTGCGGCCTCAGCCATTGTTGTGTAGATATTCAACTGTGTGTGTGTGTGTGTAATATAACAAAGGAGCTCGGGCTGTATATGAGCAGCCAGTGCGTCGGCCAGCGGACAGGTGAGTGCCGGCAGCGGTTCTGTGCCTTTCCGCATGTGGGTGCATATATCAGATTATCGCGAGTGGCATTTCTGAGAGGCAGTGTGCGAATGAGTGAAGGGTTCGCTGCTTCTGCATTAAAGTGTCAGTTTTTGCTTTGTGCAATGCAATGTGAGTTCTGCAAAATATCGTCTTTCAAAAGAGCATCAAAGGCGCGTAAGCAAACAAAAGGGAATCGTTGCCAACTTCCATCCCTTTCCAAGTGTACAGTCTCCTTTGTTGAAGACATCAAAGCTGCAACTTTCAGCGCAATTAATGCTATTAAATTATAATTATATAATAAAATTAAAATATAATAAAATGCATGTTATTGTATTTTATTCAAAATATTGTACTTCGAGACGAATTCTGCACTTTAACATGCACTTTTTTTCGTAAATGGAATGTTAGAAATGTAAAATTGCATTACTATATTTTTGAATACTTGATACAATTAAACAAGTGTTATTATCTTGAAACTTATTATTATTATTGTAAAATTTTTGACAATTTAAGATAAGAACCTCCTAATCTGATCTAGTTAAACGTATGCACTGTAAATCTACATAAATTATAAATAACTCTCTGTCTACCAAATTAATTAACGTACAATAATTTATCGAACACAAATACACATGCACACATAAACACACTTTCAACAAAACACGACTACTAACGTCGACGAAACAGATATCAAATGTCCTTGAACTCATTCAACTACAACCTGATTCCATGTCCAGCTACAATAAAAGGACATTATAGCAACAAAAAACGATATTTCCGCTAAAGCAATGTGCATTGTTTATTTGAACTATGCCTCCTCTGTCTACACTGCTACCAGTCAATATGTATTCCACATCGTGGACTCGCACATGAATCAGAGCGGTCAGGCTGAAGCAGAGAACAAAAAAAAAACAGAGTCAGTTCCAATGACAGTTCGACAGCGTTAAGAGAATTCACGCAAAAAGTCAAGTGTCAAACGAAATGAAATAAAAGTTGCCACCACTTATACATGCATACATACAAACATACATACGCCACTGCCGCTGATGAGGCCGGATGTGAAATAGGCGCGCATATGACGAAATCTTTTTTGTGTACATGTGACGGAGCAGAGTTACCAGTTCTTGCCAAAAAAGCAGAGAAAAGTGCGATTTCAATTTTCGCGTTCACAGCTCACAACCACAACAACACACACTCACACCCACATACACACATTTCTGAGAGGCAGTGTGCGAATGAGTGAAGGGTTCGCTGCTTCTGCATTAAAGTGTCAGTTTTTGCTTTGTGCAATGCAATGTGAGTTCTGCAAAATATCGTCTTTCAAAAGAGCATCAAAGGCGCGTAAGCAAACAAAAGGGAATCGTTGCCAACTTCCATCCCTTTCCAAGTGTACAGTCTCCTTTGTTGAAGACATCAAAGCTGCAACTTTCAGCGCAATTAATGCTATTAAATTATAATTATATAATAAAATTAAAATATAATAAAATGCATGTTATTGTATTTTATTCAAAATATTGTACTTCGAGACGAATTCTGCACTTTAACATGCACTTTTTTTCGTAAATGGAATGTTAGAAATGTAAAATTGCATTACTATATTTTTGAATACTTGATACAATTAAACAAGTGTTATTATCTTGAAACTTATTATTATTATTGTAAAATTTTTGACAATTTAAGATAAGAACCTCCTAATCTGATCTAGTTAAACGTATGCACTGTAAATCTACATAAATTATAAATAACTCTCTGTCTACCAAATTAATTAACGTACAATAATTTATCGAACACAAATACACATGCACACATAAACACACTTTCAACAAAACACGACTACTAACGTCGACGAAACAGATATCAAATGTCCTTGAACTCATTCAACTACAACCTGATTCCATGTCCAGCTACAATAAAAGGACATTATAGCAACAAAAAACGATATTTCCGCTAAAGCAATGTGCATTGTTTATTTGAACTATGCCTCCTCTGTCTACACTGCTACCAGTCAATATGTATTCCACATCGTGGACTCGCACATGAATCAGAGCGGTCAGGCTGAAGCAGAGAACAAAAAAAAAACAGAGTCAGTTCCAATGACAGTTCGACAGCGTTAAGAGAATTCACGCAAAAAGTCAAGTGTCAAACGAAATGAAATAAAAGTTGCCACCACTTATACATGCATACATACAAACATACATACGCCACTGCCGCTGATGAGGCCGGATGTGAAATAGGCGCGCATATGACGAAATCTTTTTTGTGTACATGTGACGGAGCAGAGTTACCAGTTCTTGCCAAAAAAGCAGAGAAAAGTGCGATTTCAATTTTCGCGTTCACAGCTCACAACCACAACAACACACACTCACACCCACATACACACAAATACTAAGTACAGTTTGTTTCGAATTTCATTTTTGCCATTTGCGTTTACGCTTCGTTACTTTTGAATACACACATACAAAAACCATAGTGTGCGCGTGTGTGTGCGCCTCTGCAACTTTTAACAACTTTTCACCGAAAAAACGCTACCAAAAACTACAACAAAAAGTAGCGAAAAACAGCAAATGAGCCTGGCCGAATTAAACTTACATTAACATTAGCACTCGTCACTTCCGCCACTGCACTCTTCTATTACAGTTCTCATTGCCACAGTCGCCCCTTCGCAAGTGGCAGCCACAGTTTGGCCGGCGTAGCTGCTCGCTTGAGTGCACACAGCCCGTGCACCTGTGCCACGACTGCGGTTCCCACTCTCCCTCAGTGACAGTCCTGCCAATTGCTTTTGTGCAATTGAGGTACGCCCTTCCGACCGGTGGCAGTACGGCCTTCGCCTTCCCCATTCCGCAAGCTGCTGCCATTTTGCGGTTGCCGGCATATCAAGCAAATCATTTCCGTTGTTTTCATATTATTTCATTGGTCAACACGAGGGATGTTAATTCCAAAAGGGTTTGCCAAAGGGTCCTAAGGGTTCGGGATTAAAAATTCGTTATTTCGAGGTGAGTATCATTTTCTATTTTTCTGATGGATGTAGCTCATATTCATTGAAATTGAAGGCTCCATTTAAGGCTGGACGATTTTTTTTATTTTACTTGTAACTGGTAAATTGTTATCAAGCCTTTAGAGTGCTAGCATACCTTATAGCCAAAAGCATCTTAGCGCTTCATAAACCTCTTAATATTAAGAATTTTTCATTTTACCTAGAAATATTAAAAATATTTATACTCAATTTGTAAGTAGAAGTATTCTAAAAGTTTCAGATGTTTCATACAATTTTAAGCTCGGTATTCCAAGTCTCCAGCATGCTGAGAATTGGATACCGGCCTTAAAATCCCTAGCTAACATTGTCGCTCACTAATGCCCTGAGTTTTTTGTGTATATGTCTATGTCTGTGTGTGTGTGTGTGTGTGTGTGTATGTTGAGGTGTGGCACTGCAATTTGCACAAATCGTCTGCCAACTTGCAAACACTAAACGAAAGTCACTGACCAAGTCAACTCAAGCGTAACGCTTCATGTGGCAAGCATAGTCGCCCATTTCCTTTTCCCTTTTTTTACTAACTACACCGACTTGTATGTGTGTTGGTCAGGGAGTGTGTGAAGGCTTATCGTTTTGGTTTGGTGTGGCAAAACTTTTAATAGACTTGTTGACGTCATGCTGCAAAATTTATTAAGTGATTTCGTTCAAATTGCAGGGAGCTGGACTCATTGCCATTCTAAAGGCGTGAAATGGCTTTATTGAATTTGATTTGCTACTTAATTTTAAAAATAAACATACATTTTTGCTAAAAGCAGATGCGTGTTACTCTTCACATGAGTGCACAAGATTCGGCAGAGGGTTGCAATTTAAACCAGAAAAAAGATATATGAATGTGGGGCTTAAAGAACTAAAAAGCGAAAAGAGAGTTGAGTGAGTGTGTCTTTTTTAATATCGTGTTAGCAATATGTAGACAATTATAGAGAAAATGTACAAAATCGAATTCTTATTATTTGTCAAAGGCTATTGCTATAGAAAAACTATGTCAGTTGATAGCCAAACTTTATTAAAGTTAGCCATCCTCCAGCTTGATGTACCATTTATTACGAAATCTAAAATTTTCCTATCATAAATTGTATTTCATAAGAGATGAATCATTTTGAGTAATTTAAATGGTTTTGTAAAACAACAATGAAACAAAATTAGAATATCAAATGATATTATATGCTCCATTTTCAAAGTTATAACAAGAATTTCAATAGCCCTATACATGAAAGGATGACAGCATTTAGCTCGATTTAAATCAACAAAACACTTCTCCTAATTTGCATACCGTTTAATTGCTTTAGTGTTCTACCTTCTTTGAATAAAATACAGAAATCTAGAATTGCGAAGCAAAATATGTACGTTGAAACAAATGGGCAACAACAAAGCAGAATCTAAAATTCTTCCTAAGCTATTGCAGGTAGAAGCACATGATGCTAACCTTATAAAATGGCTTATAAAATAATAACAATTGCCGGAAAAAGATAGCAATTATTGCACTTTAAAGCTATTAAAAAGAAATATTTGCAGGTTGTTTAAAAGATAGCACAGGATACTGCCATGAAAATGTAACAACAAATTGCACCGCCAGGCATGCTTGTAAGGTAATATGCAAAGCCAGAGGAGAGATTATATAGAGTTATAGCATGAGCAGCGCAAAGGAGAGCGCGGTGCTAAGTCGAACAAAAGAAAACGTTGCCCGAAAAGAATTTCGGTTCAAAAGTTGGAGAATTTATGAAGAGCATCAATTTAAGTGACACTTTTTGGTAAGGAAATATGTCAGTTTCAGCCCACAGCAGCAACAACAACAACAACAGCTGGAGCAGGAACAACGCCAGCTTACCACACCAAGGCAGCATTTTGTCAAGTGTCTACTATAAACAAGCGCCAATTTGCATATGGATTTAGTGGAAGGATCATCAGGGCCGCGGTTGAAAATGACAGTGATTGGATGTGTCACATAAATAATGAGCGCTCGCTTTAATGCCAAGCAAAGAAACAAATAAACATGGCGGAAACAGCAGACTAATCGCTGGGATAACAGCACAAAAGCAAACACAAACACACCCACACAGAAATTAGACAAAGCTGGACCACAGAACACGAGCAATGTCAGCAATATGAGTGTTGGCAGCAGCAGTTCAGCTGCTTCTGTGTGCTAGACAGCAACATCAAGCAATAACTAGTGTTTGCGTGTGTGTTTGCGTGTGTGTGTGAGCATTTGTGGCCTAAAGCGAATAAGGTGCGATAAAACAGCGAAAAGAACAGTGTAAACTAGAAAAGTCACCTTTAAAGTGCCATTTTTACTTAATTCGATCTTACTAGCGCCTGCCGCCAGGTGGCGCTACCAACGCTCTAAGTATGCGCTAAGTTCCTCTACTCAAAGGCGTAAATCACTTTTAAATTCCGCGCTTTGACAATAGGGAAATGAGCGAGCTGACAAAGCTGCCTTCCAACATGCTGCCAATAGAATGCCGTGAAATAGGACCAACTCGCTGTAAAAATATTGAAATTCCCTACAAAAACGCGGCCAATTTAAATTTAATTAAATTTTCGCACACTAATTAGACTTAGTAGCTGCTGCTTGACTGGGAGGTGAGTGAAAGGCAGGAGTAAGGGAGTAAGGGCAGGCAGCGCTGCAATAAAAGATTGTTGCATGGCTTGCATTTGCTGCCAGCAAAGACGCAGCAATATGCCGCCGGCGCTGTTAATGAGTTTAGCAACTTCATTTTGCACATCATCCTTATTAATGCTGTATACTTTTACGACGTCCGCCGCCTCTTGCTTTCTAAGGACTTCAGCTAAAATGTTGTGCGGCATGGCATGTCTATCCGATGCGAGATTACAGTGGCATAAGTCTGAGTTAGAGGCTTTATTAAATTTGTATCAAAAAACATATCAAATGAGAAAAATATATATCAAATAAATAAATTAGGCCGAAAAGCAAATAATGCGGAACGCTTTAACTGTAGTGAAAAGAGAGCAACGATTTTTCAAAGATATAGTAAAAATTTACAAAGTGACTAAAATAGAAATATTGCAATCCTTAATATTTGAAATTTAATAAATTCAAAAGAAAAATCGGAAGCAAACGTTCCGGGAGTAAAGGGTTTTAAACGCCACTTCACGGTAATTCATAAAAAACTCCAAGCTACAAAAACGTAAATATAAAATTCTCGCGAGAATCCACATTTCAAGGTTTCCGTTACTAATTTCTACAACTAAAAAATCAAATATAGAGCCGCCAGTTTAATAGTAAAACATTAAGCTGCATAATTTTAGGCAAAACATATGTAGAAATGCGGGCATTTTGCGCAATTTGCTCCACTGTGTTTGCTGAATAAAGCGGCATACTTTGACAGCTGAAAGGAAATATCAGCTGCTCGACAGCATTTCCCGTCAAACAATGGCACACACACATAAGCTTACTAAATAAGACATACATGCACATTCACACATACGCGCATATAAGCGAGAAAGCGTACACCCATAGCAAATTATTAGTAAAAATGATAAAAGTGCCAACACTCAAGCAGGAAGAAGAAAACTGCTAAATCGTAGCGAAATGACGAAATTAACAATATCTTTGTCTAGGTGTATGTGTATGTGTGCATGTGTATGCGTGCTTCAACCTACGATATGCGCGACGGCAAAACTTTGTCCTCACACTGCTTGCCAGAGTTAAATAATGAAATCAGACGCGTGTGGCAAGTGGCAGGATGAGAGCAAGACGCAGCAGCAGCAATAACAACAACAAAATGCCACTCTTCAAGTGGCAGGCGCGCTTTGATGAAAGTCAAGTGGCATATTACGCAAATTCATTCGGAATTTAGAAAATAGCACAATGATAACAGATTCTAGGCAGAGCGTAAGAGAGGGGAAAGCAGCATTATATAACACTTAAAAGCGCATATGTATGCGGCAGACGTGAGCAATTTATGTGGCAGCAAATTTATATATAGGTAAAATAAATATAGCATATACGAGTATGAAAAAGGCAAATATCATGCAGAAATGCTTGAGTAATGCTGATGCGGCAACTGAAAAGGCATTTTTTGGCAGCTTAAAGCTCAAAAATGCAACAAAAATTTGGCTGAGAATTTAAATATTGCTCGAAATATTATCATATGAACTTTATTTATTAAATGAAATTGAAAATTTTTAAATATTTAGCTAAATTTGCTTTATATAAATATGTTTAAAATAAAAAAGATAAATTAAGCTTCACTCATTTCAAAATAATGAAACAGTAACTAAAGAAATCCGATTTAATTAGCAGTCCCTTCCCACTTTTAGTTTCCCAAAGTAGCTTCTGTCAGGCTCTGCTGTTTTGTCTTTTATGCAAGCAATACAAAAAGTCGACAATGAAATATTTACGACTACAGCTGCACTTTGGCTTCCACAGATTGACTCCAATTAATACAAGACAAGAAACAGAAACAGAGTTATTACGACCTTCCGCCCGGATTGAATTTGCCAAGTTGCACTTTTATACACTTTTGCTATATATCTGCAATTTTGTTGTTTTATGTGTTCACACTTCTTCACTTTCTACTTTTCATCGTTTTGATATTTTGCTACTTAATAAATAAGTTGAATATGCCAAAGTGTAAATGCTATTTTTAACTGAAAGTAGACTGCGGGTGACGGCCCACCAACTGCGCACGCTTTTACAGTCAACTCATTGTGGCATGCAGCTGCGCAGCGCAGGCATACTTTTAGGCGCTGTAGTGTAAAAATGTTTTCATTTTATTAAGGCAAAGAAAGTGGCAAAGGAGCGCGAGGAGGGGCTGAAAAATTAATTTCACTTTTGTTGCGAAATTAAATATGCTAAAATTTGCAAATTTACAAGGGATTGGGGCAAGTGGCAGCAGGGAAGGTGGCAAATCAAAAGCAAAAGCGAAAGCACCTGCTTCATAAATTTAAATTGGAAAAGTATTTGAAATCCGGCTGCGGCTGCTACAGCTCATCTCATTCGCTAGCTGTTGCCAATGGGAATGATGGGAATGACTGCGGGGGAAATTAACATTTTACACATCTTTGTTCTGTACTTCTGAGGTAAAAGCAAACAAGACAATGAAACATGATATTTCAGTAAATAAAATGCAGAGAAAAGACAAAATATTCAACTGCTTGCCCGGCGTTGCTGCTCTTCCACTGCCTCCGTCAGCTGTATTTGTGTATTTAAACACGCTATATGTGCTTCTTCTTTTCCATATTACATATGCATTTTACTTGCATAATCCTTTACACGCGTTTATTACGCTAATTAAATGCTTACCCCTTTTTTATGTCCTTTTACAATGCAAGATTTATGCCTTGCCACTGCTCAGCTGCTCCTCACTTAGCGCTCCACATGTCAACATTTCATGCATGCCAAATTTACTTGCATAAGCTTTACGATTTTTAGATTATGCTCATACAAATTCATAGAATTTTGTATTTTACAACGCCCAAAAGCAGGCCATCCTTTTTCAGTCTGCTTGTATAACGCGCATTTATGAGTGCTTGCGGCCATTTTAAGCTTTACAACTTACAAATTATTGCGCCCGAAAGTGCGAGTAGTTATTTCTGGGATGCCGAAAGGCCGTTTGCTGAAATACTTGATAGAAATAATGGTGCATGTGTTGGTGTGGCCAATCCCTCTAAGCACGAGATCCCACATTCCAGTACCCGATGCTGTGTCGAAAATTCTGGCAATACAGAGGAAAATGTCTGTGAGTCCGTGTGCTTTTTCAACAAAATATAGGGAGAATTAAAAAATTATCAAAACTCGGTGCATTATCAACACCACAGTAAAATATAAAGATTTTAATAAGGGTCCTATAGATAGGTTAAACAAATTTAAAAAAGCAACTAGGAAAAATTAAATAAGTTCATGAATGAACCTCTCGCCTTTATATATTTTAATATATTATGTATTATTTTACTTCAATATATGTATTTTAAATTTTTGCATATCAATAATTTTTTGGGAAGTGTTGCACTAAAGAAATCTTTTACCCACTTTCGAGGATCTAGAATCTATTGCTTTGGAATATGCTACCTAATAGCATGTAAATATTGTCGAAGCATATAAAATATCTCAGTGCCAAAACTGTCGAGAGCATGGTATAAATATATTGTACCCCTTAAATCCGGAACTACAAAAATGTTGAGGGATTGCCAGCCCTAGTTCCGGCACAGCGTGAACAAGGCCCAAATTAAAGTTAACCACAGCAAATAAAATGCATAAAAAAGAATTACAATAAAAATATATTTAATGACGCTGGCTTGCTTTTATTGGGCTTTGTGCAAATCTCAGAAGATGCACGTCAAGCCTTTTTATGATTTCCAACGCTGGAGCAAGGATACGTGTATAAGATGGATACGAGAGTGAACGTTCATAAACAAAAATAATTAAATATGTTGTTATGAAACGGAAGGGGGCATATTAATTATGATCATTAAAAAATGTTAATTTGTTTAAAATAATGAACATAAAAGAAATTTATTTCCATGATAACATTGTAGCATATTAAAATGCAATGCAATCTGAATGCGCCTTTCACATGCTCAAAACATTATGAATTGTTTACCTTTTATGACATCCTTTTTACACCTAACATACATCATATTGTTGAATGTGAAAGCCAGGCACTTTCAGAGGTACGGGCTTCTGAATGTCCTCTGAAGACTTCCCACTTCCTGCCTAAAACAAAACAAATAGATAGTTTTATTTAGCTCTGCTTACATGCTTTTATAACACAAATATGTAGAAGGTGTATGCCTCGCTGGTGGAACATGTCTTCTGCTTCATCCTTCAGCTCTTAGAAATACGCATACACACAAAAACAACCAAAAATTGTATGCAAACTATTTTTGTCAAATTGTTTAAGCACATTTTTGCGACCAGGAACTGTTTTCAGCAGTGGCGCATCAAAGCGACTCGTGAATGCTTGTGGTAAAAATGTTTATGAAATAGTTTTGCATGTGGAAATTATTTTAGTTATTTGCATGCAAAAATAACTGCAAAAATTCAGCTACTGGTTAACCCCCTAAAATAAATTGCAAATGGGCGCCACTGCACAACCGAAACATATTTCGCTGCTTTGTGTAAAATTCTTATAAATTTTCAAACAATTTCTCATCTCTGCTACCCACACACACACACAGGAAAACAAAGAATAGCACACTCTGCCAGCCACAGGAAATTTCATCAAATAAATCGCCTGCAAGGAAAAAGGTGCCATGTGTAAACATAAAAAATATACGTAACGCTGTCAAAAGGACCAAAGCAGAATGGCAAAAATCGAAAGCATAAAAATGCCACAAATTGATTGAGATATCAGCGCACGGCGACAAAGGACGAGGCGCCGCTGTTGGCGCTCGCAGCACGCGTTCAACTTCAATTTCAATTGAGCACGAGTGCGCAATGAAATGGGGTAACGACATAAAAAAATGGCTGCCAGACGATGAGAAAAAAACTTAAAAAAGAAAAAGCGGAGACGAGCGGAAGAACGCGCAAGAAAACAGCTGGAAAGCAAACTTATTACGGCTTATAATCGTGTTGGAATGCTCGGCTTTTTCTTCCTTCAGCAAGCATAATGATGGCAGCAAATTGAAGTTGTGCCAGAGACGATAGAAAACGGCGGCGCGGCAGCAGAAGTGAAGAATGCCAGCATGAGTTCAATAGAGAATAGTGCAAAGGCAACAGCATTGCAGCGCCGCAGTCAAGAGTTCAATATCGATGCATTTGCTTTGATATTGGTTTGAATCAATGCAATTGCATGTAAAAAGGTTTGACCGCAGGCTTTTGAAAAAAAGTTTGGTTTTATGCCATTTAAGAATGTTTTGAACTGCCAACCATCATAGTTTTTCATAGTTCTAAAACTTCGAGAAATTAACGAAAATTTCGATAAATTCATCGTCGAGTCCGACCGTCCTGTAAGCACTGTTTCGATAGCCAAGGAGGACATAAATTTAATTATTCTAACTATCATAAGTAAAGCTTTCAGTTTCATGCGAAAATAATGGATTTCTTGTAACTATACCGAAGCCTTGACTGTTCAATAGTCAGGTATATTTTGATGCATCTTTACTCTGATAGAAAATTACAAGAAAGTTCTGATGCTTTCTTTTTTTTTTTTTTTATAAACCGACACTCAGGGGATGCCCCCTATACTTGAACGAGTTCAAGTGAAAAAAAGTTTTTAGAATTTCAACTTATTTGAAATATCTGTTAAATAACACCTTAGCTCATCAAGCATTAAGAAGTCAAACGCTCAATAATTATTTAAAAATTTAAAAAAATGTTATTATATTTTACAGTCACATTAAAATATTTTACGAGTTCTTTAAGATGTTTTATTTCTATTTTGAACCTCGTTGCTCCATTCTTCTCTAAAATCAAGCTGGCCATGAAGCTGCACAGCAGCTCCAACATTTCATGCTGTGAATGAGTCACACAAATTACTTACGGCATTGTGACAAATTGACCCATGAATAACGGCATCCAATTGTAAATGCGTGTTTGTGTATGTGTGAGTAAATTTCTTGCAGCGGATTTCTGCCCTACTAAAGCAGAACACAGCCAAAGACAAAAGCACACATACACACATACACCCACAATGACAACAAAAGAAACTGTTACAAATTTATGAGATTTCTTATGAGCAGGCATCAACTTTGCTTGCATTGCCGGCGTTCTGACTTGCTCGTGTTTTGTGTGCTTGTCTGACAGACGAGCATAAAAAGTTCTATAGTGCGAAAAAAGGTCAAAAAGTGATAAAAGCCACTCACACACACAACATCACTGCAAGTACCGAATTAATAAAAAAATATGAAAGTTTTGTCCGATGCACAACATGACGCCCATCTTTTATTATTTTATTCCCAAAACCAGTTTGAAAAAAAGGCAAAACTTTTTAATTTGACGCACAGGAAGCAACAACTCGGAGCCGTCTTTAAATAAAACTTCAACAATTTAAATCGGAACTAAGAAGTAAAGAGTGTCACAAGCAAAACATATTGCTCATACGACATGGCAAACCAACAGCAAGGAAATCGCTTGCAAGCTCGCTCCTCAGAGAACACTACCACGTGTGCACTCGCCGCAGGACACACTCTCTCAAAATAGAAACAGTCTGAATGCTGCTCATTTTGCGCTCATTAATATTAAATTGCAAGTGTGTGTGTATAACAAGTCAAATGTTTGCCTCAAAAGATGGCTTCAACAATTTCATTTCATTTGCCTGTTCCTGTGCCTTTTGTTGGCAAATGGGGAAATGCTGCTGTGCCCTGCGGAAAATTCACTGGTCCGAAAAAAGGTCAAAGGAAGTGGGGCCGAATTTATGACTCTACCAACGTGGGTTAACTTTATAATTTATGCTTATCCAACTAAAATGAAGTGACTTTCCCATTCTATGCATTTCCTTCACTCTCGCCTTGCCTGTCCAATAATCTCTACTCAAGGAATGTCGCAATGTCAGCTTGGAAGGTCTGCCTGTTTGCTTGTTTGCTTGTTAAATTGGGCTTTCTGCTAAATCCTTCGTATTGAGCTGTAAAATGCTGCGTTGAAATTTGCTCTTTTGTCTTTCGCTTGAGGTACGCTTTAAGGCCAGCATTTACTTTTCCATACACGAGCAGGTATGTAAGTGGGTGGGTGTGTGTATTGGTTTCTAACTTCTAATGTTAATTTTTAGCAAGGTGATACTATTACCATAGAATTTTTAAAATTGATAACTGAATTTCGGCATTCCAAAGTTCATGTAGTATCTAAACCTAGTCTTTTAAAATTGGGTTTAAAATGCATATATTAAAATACAAATATAGCGGATGATATTTAAAATTGAATATTAAATTCTTATGAAAAATTATTTCTGTAGTTATATCATAAAGGAATATTTGAAAAAAATTACTCGGGTTATCATATACTATTATTTAAATGGTAGCCACGCTTGTCGTCAGCATTCCCTTTAAAGATTTCTGAACTCTTCTGAGTTGCAGTGATGTTGAAGAAAAGAAGACTTGCTCTATGCAATCTGAAGTGATTTTTAAAAAAATGCAATTCCGATCTGAATTTGAAAGATATTGATGATGGATGCAGATTCTTAACTAGAAATTCAAATTCAATTTTGCCTTCTTTGAAATATTGCTTCAATTGAAAAGGAAAATAAACATAGTACTTTATGCTCTGGCCAAAATCCTGCTCGCAATCCAATTAGAAATTTCACTTTGCAATATTCCAACGAATGCCACAAACAGACTCAGTCGAAAATACGCATCGACCAAATGCCAATTAGCAGCAAACCAGACACACAAACAAACAACAACAACAATGTTGACGACTTTCAGCTATTGCTACCAAAACCACATACTAGAAACTTAAATACTTGAGCAGAGGAAAGCAGACCAAAGCAGAGAGGCGCACTCAACTTCCAACGTCGCCTGCCTACGACACGCCCATAAAATGCTAAGAATTATGCAATTTCTGCTGGAAAATCTAAGAACTCTGTAAATTTTAGAGAGCGTCAGTTAAGGGTTGGGGACAAAAACGTCATACGAGTTTCTACCTTTGATGCTTCTGAGTGCACCAGGAACACATAGCTCTGCATTTTACTGCCTCAATGAGAGTGTGTGTGCATGAAGGGTGCTTAGCTGAAGGGAGGCCAACTAAAAGGCGCGTTGCTGCTCAAAAGAATGTTAAAGTGTGCATCCGCCACAAAGCAACAACAATGAAACGCGGCTTCTGATGACTTTTTCGCTTTTTATGCGCGTCTTTTTGCGAATTTTAATGGCGTCAACAAGGACTACATATTTATAAGTATGGCTTTGTGCAGGCTCACTCAAATCTTTAGCAAGAAAAAGGCGCGTAATTAAAGACAAGAAAATTAGAGAAGCCTTTCCATACTTTCTATTTTTTACAGCGCACTTTTGTGGCAATTTCTGTTATGGCAATTTGCTGGCAAATATAGTTCAAAATTAAATTTTGCAAACTTTAAAATGCAATTATATTATATTACTTTCAAGCTAAAAACAATAGAAAACTGCATTCAACAGAAAATTACATTCATCAGGAAAATTGCATAATTTTCAAGAAGGTTTATATCCGTTTCCGGCAAGCAGTTTACTTCGCAGCCCCTTCTCTTGCTATTCGCTACATTCCAACAATATTTTTCCACTCACATGTGCGCTACTCCTTTACAATTGTATGTCATGCATATAATAATATATTGCTAGTAATCCTACCTTAAGCACGCCCTATTACAACTACTATGTGTGTGCGTTAAGTTAACATGTGAGTGCGAGTGTGTGCATGTGCATGGTCCATTTGTAGGAATTGCTACTACGTACATTTTAATATTATATAGAGAGGATATATATTTTTGCGAAATCTCCCCTTATATTTTTTACGCAGACAGCAACATTTATATACACACACTAACACACTTACATGCATGTATGTCAGTTGCACAAACCCTGTAGAAAATCTGGCACCAATGCGCTTTCCTTATCGATTCTTTTAGTGTTTGAATAAAAGTAAACCAAATTATTTGAAGTTGAGGGAGGATTTAAAGTTGCACGCGGTTGTTTACCTTACACTCTACATTACTGGTAATTGTATTTGTAATACCTTAATTCCTCTATTATATTTTTAAAAGAGTAGCCACATTCCAAGCATACCAAATTTTGATTTAATGTAAAATTCATGCCGTTGTTTAGCAAGGACCTGACCTCGTTACCTACGCAATATATATCTACAACTACAGGTTACTTATTGCGTGCAAAACCCTAAACCAAATTGCTTCATACCGTTTGAAGGTACGCATCCATAATTATCTTTAAATATAATACATGGAAAACTGTCGCAACAGGCCTTTCAGGAATCTGGATGCCTAATTCAGAAATAGTCTAAATCTAAGCTAAGCGCTTACAATCTGCATTACTTGTAATAATTTTTTTCATATCTGCATTCCTCTATCTTCCAAACGGCATACACAAAAAGAGTAATAAAATGTTTGGTCTGTAACAAAAGCGGTTGGTTTTTTGGTTTAAGTGGCTTGTCAGTCTGACTATCAATTAGCAAGGAGTGCCGTTTTGTTACCATGCCTCGATCAACATACAGCCATTTGTGTCGCGTTCGAATCGCAGCCAAGTAGGAATGGGCTAGCTTCTCATACAGGAATTTCATTTCTTCTGGCGCTGAAGGGCCATCATGCGCCATGTAGGATGAGCCAATGTAATAGCTTCTCCTTCTTTATTACGTTTAGATCTACAGTACTGTATTACTGTTGTAGTAGAGGTTAAAGTGGTCGTCCTTAGGACCCTTTACTTACAGATCACTGACCCTGAGGTTCTGTAGGATGGCGATGTCGATATCTTCCTTCCTTATGAAGACTAGAGGTTATCCGAAGTGGTAATAAATAAAATTAATTTATTTTCCACAATAGAGTGATCGTCGTTATTGAAGGCTTCTTCTGCTTCTCATACAAATGCCAAACATTGATTGTCTGTAAAATAAAATCAACGTTTTTCTGTTTGTAAAAGTTAAATAAAAGATGAACATTTTTTGTATGGTTTAAAAAGTTTAATTCAAAATATACTTACCTACTTGCGGCTTAGAATGTTGAAATGAAAACAAAACTTTTATGCTAAGCTGCCTAATACTGAACACACACACTCATACTCTTCTAAGCGAGCAATTTTTTGTGGGGCAGCATGTGCACACACTCGCACGCGCACACATCCTACATACACATCTCACATACAATGTGTGAAAACACATGGCAACGCTTATCTGGCGATATGATCCTCTTTATTTTATAACTTCGTGCTCAAGCAGATAACACTGTTTCCGGCATTGCAGCCAAATGTTCACACATACACCTACAACATACATATGTGTGTGCTAGTATGTGTGAATGTGATTTGGCATGCCAACTGCTTAAATTCCTACACACACACATACATACATTGAGACTTTCGCAGCAGCAGGCAGGACAGTGTGCTCGTAGTACTAACTGACAATATGCTATTAAATGAATTCCATTTCCTTAGCTACTGCTACTGCTGCTCTTCGTACGAGTACTCCCTTCCGCAAATCCCTCTCCAACTCTGCCAGTCTAAAGCTGTGCTTTCATTCGGCTTGTTTCTGCTACACTGGCATTCTGGCACACCTGCAATTTATAATGTTACGATTTAATGGGCGAGTGCATTGGTTATATTTTCAAGAATTGCATTTGGAAAAGTGGTATTGCTTTTGCTCTCACTGCCTCCGAAGCAGATAAAATTTCAGCACATTTCACTGCTTGTGTAGGTTGTGTGAGATGAACAGCATGGATGCAGTTTTGGCACAAGCTCACAAAATTTTATTAGAAAATTAAATAGAAATTGAAAGTGGGAAGCTCGAACTGGCATGTCGAAACTGCTAATTGACAGGCGATATGATGCGATAGATACAGAGGTTTTTGTATCTATGTGAGTGCATTTGGTAGTTTCCAAACATAAATTTGATTGAATTTCTAAATAGTTAGCTTTTGCATATGTATGTGTGTGCAATACAGGCAAATCTAGTTATGTTACTTTAATTGAATTTATGCGGCTCTAAAATATATTGGTGGGTACTATTAATTTGAGCTAAAATAAAACTATCTCAAGACGAAGTTAATGCGATAAGAATAGGCCTAAGCCCCGATGAGATGAGCTACATATATCACCAATGATTTATATTAATGAAAGCAGTTTAAATAGCGTTGATTTGTTTCATCTCCCGCTCGTTTGAAAATATATCAAACACATGCAAGATGCAAAGCAGACAAGTTGTCTCCCGATTTCAACTGCAAATTTTATACAAAACTTCTTATAAACTGCAGATGCATGATGCAGATAACACAGGCACTCTCACAATTTCCAAGTTCACTGAGTTTTTCATATACCTGCGAGCAACTTTCAGCAACAGCAATAAGAAGAACAACAACATCAACGTGCACAGGAGCAACACAAAAACACAAATATTTATTTTTAAAGGGAAAAATTAAATTATCCAAGCTGAGGATTTTCTTTTGTGACTGTGGTGGTTGATTTAGGCGTAGCGACGCAAGATTCTTTGGAAGCGCGCCGAAATGTATGCTTTGTATTGTTGGTTCGGAGTTCATTTGCAAGAAGTACATGCATGAAGCTGCACTTACTTTTTTTATATTTGTGTTATAGCTGCAAAACAAAAATTATAAAGCAAATTTTTAGGCTGCATAAATGTAACTTACGATATAAGTAATTGAATTACGACTTTTCCAATTCACAAATAAAACCAACAGCAACTCTTTGAGCTCAAAGTGGGTCTCTTACAAAGTAGTCTTGTCCATGCAAAAGTTCAAAATCGTAGCATGTTCTTGAGCGCCAAAAAGTATGCACACAATTTTACAGTTGCTAGTGGAATGAGTAAATACTAGCCATAATATTTAGACTTCAAAGTTAAATATAATAAAATTCAAAGAGTGCATTTTACAGTCAAAGCGTGCTTCTGTTTTTTGACATAATTAAAAGTAAAACATGTTTTTAGGCGCTTTGACTGAACCGCATAATTATTACCGTTCCAGTAAAAAAAATTTTAATTGCTTCGCCAGCTCTTCATGAAGCCTCATTTATCTGCACCATTACGCATCAGCCCATACACATGCATACAAACCCATTCACACGCACATACCTACACACATACACCACAATGCAGGCCATGAGCTTTAACGACTTATCTTATCCTATCTTAAATCTAAAGAGACAGAAAATGGCTTCGTCCAAGTGAATAGTTTTTAATTAGAAAATATTTAATCCCCTTGCATAAGAGACACTAACACTAACACAAGCACACACATTCACACATATACTATGCGTGCCAGCAGCGCTTGCTCTTGTAACCCAGCACACCATGGGAAACAGTGTTAAAAAGTGTTAATAGTTTCGATTTATGCAACTAATGCCAACACGAGTGTGTACGCCAGAGTCAGAGCGCCAGCAGCAAACTCCCATGGAGCAAGCAAGTCGACGAGCAGTTTAACTTGCCAGCACAGCGCTTATACAGTGTCAATGTGTTTGTGCAGGTATGGCATAGCTAGTAGTGGAGCAGAGCGCTGGTCCGTGGCTGCTTCGTATACGCTGTGGAAAATCGTGCGACAAGGGTCAGGCTTATGGCAAATATGACCAATATGTATGCGTGCAGGGATTCTCGTAGCAAAACAATATAAAAGAAGCTGAGGAAGAGAGCTAACGGAGAATATTTGCAGTGAAAATAATAGAATTTTTAGGATTAGCCTGACTTAAAGCATACCCGCCATGTGCTCATATGCGTGGGTGTGCGTCAATATTAATACCTTTCATATATGCACAAGTGTGTAGGTGTGTGCACATTTATGAGTGTATGTGTTGGCGATGGATTTGAGCGCTTTACTGGGCTTAGGCGACGCTGCTGATTATTTTGTCGTCTTTGCTGTTATCTGCACAGCAGCAGTGCTTTAAGTTGTTTAGCCAACCAGTCCTACACCCCCTTTCCCCTTTCAATGTCGACAAATGTGCGCAAATAAGTCATAAAAGCAATATTTATATAGGTAGCTATACTGTCATTATGTTTTAATCAGAAAGCTTAATTAATATCACTCATACCACAGGGCGTTCATAACGGCGCACTGGGGCAATGTGGCACTTCTTCCATTAAGCCGGCTTAAGCTAAAGAGCTTAAGTGTTTATTTTAACAAAATTTAGATAGATTATGAAGGAATGGAAGGAGCGCACATAGTAATGTAAATAATGCGCCACAAGCCGAAACCTTTTTCGAAGATAGATATTTTATGATTTTGTAGCTCATGTTTCTCACTTGAATTGCCATATTTTGGTCCTTTATTCCAAAAAAATTTGCATATATTGTAAAATCTTTTTTATTTTTTCATTTTTTCCATATTTCACTTCGTTCATAAAGAAGCTTTCGTTACTACTAATATGCATCAATACGCAAGTTCAAGAATAACTCTAATATTCTATAACTCTATAGGCCTAGGCTGCCTTTCAACAATTTCTTAAATATGTTCCAGCTCTGTCTCAGTGCTCTCTCAGCTCTATGTTTTGCTTACCATGCGATTGCAAGTAAATGAACTCTCATACACTAATACATACAAATACCCATACATACAGCCGTGCCAACAGCAATGGCTACAATGGCATAGCATAAAAAGACTATACAGAAATACAACAAAAACAACAGAAACCATAAACCAAATAAAAACAAAAACCAAAACCAAAGCCGGAATAAAAAGCAGGAGCAAGAGAATAGCAGAAATCTGTATGCAGTCTTTAAATCTTTCAAATAGCCGACAAGGGATTTGTGTGGTATTTGGCATAAAGATAAGCCGCTGTAGTTGGCTTATCTAAATTTTGCTGTGCTTACGCCGGTCTCCTGCTATCTTCATGCTCAAATGCTTGTTCTACTGCTTCATTACAGGCACTGTTCTCGCTTTCGAAAAGATTTATTCAGTGCGCTTTCGGCTTATCGCTCGATTTCGTTGCTTTGAAATGCTCAGCCTCTTTTATTCAGCACAGGCGCATCGAATATTGCTTCAAATTTAATAATAATGTTGGCTTTATGTAAAGGCAACGATTAAATATAATTACGAATATACTTGTATTGCTAAAAATTTTACAGAAGCAACTTAAAAGTATGCTATGAAAACAGCAAAGTTCTGCTTTGAACTACAAGGAAAAAGTCTATCTGTTTTAAGATAATATTAAAATTTTCTTAAATCAAAAGCCATATTCTTACTCAAGTCAGGAAGAGCGCTTGCGTGTGCGCCAGATTACACTATGTTACATAACGCCTTTACTTGCGCCTAAAAATTGGCGCTGCTTTCTCAACTGCTCGCACTCTGTTAGATTGAAACATAAATTGTTATTAGTTCAGCCCGCAACTGCTAATTGCTTGAAATAGTCTCAACTAAATTCCAATTTAGCGATTTAGGCTTAGGTGCAATACTTTCGGCAGGTACACCAAGCAAGTGATGGCAATTTTCGTATGAATATTTATGTGCACATGCCAAATAAACTTGTCTATAATAACTTCAGTTATAATATCTTCAGTGGCTGTTTACGCGGTGCTAAAATATGCCATCAAACTAAAATTGCTAAATTCCCAAAGAGCTCATTTCTTCATAACTTTAACAAGTATTTCATGTTAGCGAACTTAAAAATGTTACGTGTTCGCGAAAACGGTTCACTCGCATTGCTGGATTTTTAATTTTATAGCGCACTTGGACTGCACTCAAATGAAAATCTAAATTTTATGCCATTTCACTGATGTCATTCTCGAAATCGCGCGTTTATTCCTTTTCTCTTTAATAAGTTCAGAATGAATAGCAAGTACTTTGCCACAATTCTCAAAAACTTATGAAGTTTTATCATCTAAAATAAACAGTGTTATAAAAATGACGCGCTTTTATTGAGAATGAGCTTAGGTGAAATTTATAGGGCGCTTATTTGACTACAACTGCAGTTATATCAAATTTGATGATGGAGTAGGGGCTCAGGAATTAGAACTCTGATAAATTGGTAGACATTTTTTATTTCAAGTTTTTAAACACTTTTTATGGGAATAAAAAAAGTTCAGATATTAGAACTTTTCGCAAAATCGAACTATCCGCAAAACCAACTGGTACGCTTTGTGCGCTTTTACTGTAACTTGAAATTTAACAACTACAACTAAGGCGACACTACCTTGTAGTGACGCACACATGCACACGATTGCCGAAACCCACACAGATGCAAAGCGGCACATATCAAAATGTATGGCATTGCAACAAAGAAGCATTGTAGGTAGTATAGCATATTTGCAGGCGCACGCATACACTGTCACCAACACACACACACACACATGCGCACACAGCAGTCAAACGCAACTTTGCATGCTCACTTCAGTGCCTTGCGTCATGCCCCGAGAAATCGTAAAAGCAGAAAAGTGGCAGAGCAGGAATTTTACGCATCCTCTGGGAAAGCAGCGAAATCGGCAAATGGCAAAAGCGTGTTCCTATGTCTGAGTGACGTTGCAGCTGCTTCGCATGCGGCACTAGGCAAACAATGTTACGTCTGTAGCGAGTGCAAGATAAGTGCAGCTACGCAGCGGGGGGTGGAAGTACATATGCGATTTCGCTGCTGGAATGCGTAAAGCTTCGTTAAGATATGCATGCAATACATTCTCACACACACATAAACACGCACGTCAGGGCAAGCACACATACACGTAAGCGGCAGGCAGCCAGCAGTCGTTCATATTTAGCACATCATGTTTGTGTCTGCTGCGTGATGTAGCCGTTTTGCTTGCCTTCGCTGCTCTGAGCTTCTCCTCTACCACGGTCCCCTTCACCATCAACCATATCAATGCAATTGCAATGTTGCTTCGTGCTGCTGCAGCGCGTTGCCATTCACCATGACAATCAGCATTGCATTGAGACAGGACTTGTCGCTTCCTGTTTCCCTCCTCTCGCTCTTCTTCTCTTCTCTCATACACACAACTCACATCTCTCACATTTGCTTTATTATTTTCACTAATTTACCAAAGTCTGCTAAGCTTTAGTTTGCTTTATTTTTTTTAGAGATTGGCGATTTTTTAAACAAAATGCATGTTCTAAAAAGCATCTCTTAAATCTCAAGCGGAAAACTTTGCAATTTATATCTAGCACGTTTCAACTTTATCTTTGTCCTTGCAGACCCTTTCCCTGCCTTGCGTGCACTTTAAGTGCTTTCTCCATTTCTCTTGCCGCTACGTCCTTGTCTTTTTTATTAACGCTTTGCAATTAATTACAAACTATTGTCTCCTTCAATTCATTGTTCCACAGTTCTGCTTATATCCTTCTACACTTTTCTTCTTTACCTTCCGCTCGTAAGCTACGATTTTCCTTTCCACGCCACTTAACCCGTAGCTGTGAGCTCTTGGCCTACAACCTTTATGCCTTCTAATTACGCAGTCGTTCCTTGGCAGTCATTATGCAAATTTCCTTTATCAATTCAACTGTCAAGCATTCATAATAATAAAATTTGCTGTCAAAGTGCTGCCTAATTAATCACTTAAAATATCTCGCAATTACAAATTTCCGTCGACCAACAACAGCTCAGCTCAAGAGTGACCTCACTTCACCAGAAAACACACGCGCTCTCCCACTTGTCACCCGCAAAATAAGCACTTTATACATTTCACACAAATTTATCAATTTCCCCTAATGCTGAACGACCATGCCTTTTGTTGTGTCCTTGCTCCTTATTATGGCATTCAATTGGGTTGACCCCTGAAATAATAACTGCGGAAAAGGAAACGAAGTAGCAGCAGAGCAGCAGCGGTTGAAGATAACTGAAGTGCAGCGCATGAAATGTGAATGCGAATCTACAAAGTGTATGAGGGCGTGGATAGTTCGGGGGAAGCGGACGAAATCCGTGCATACATATTCCATGCTTAACAAAGCAATTTATCAATTCAGCGCACAAATATTCTAAAATATAATTTTTCATAGATGGCAGACGTTCTTTTCAGCAATGGTGGGGGGAGGGAGGGTGCTGTCGAAAATCTTGACAGGGTATTCCATTTAATTTGCTTGTGCATTTGTGTGACACAATGTCTGTAGCCGCCTGAAGGGGTGCGCCTGATGGGAAGCACATTTTGTAATCAACTTTTAATATTTATGGGAAAATGTCAGCGGCGTTCATAATTTATGTGTCGGTTAGTGGTGTATTGTGCCAACTAGGTGGCAACCTTCGTTGCGTTAAAGTGAACGTTTTTAAAGCGTTATTATGATATCAATCCAAAGCATCAAATAACCAAACGAGTGTTTTGAGATAATTACGACAAGTAGTCTTTAACATTTGTCATGAAAAAAAAATTTCATCAACTCATTTTGCCAAGTGAGGGGTCTTCAAAACTCAGTTCAAATTCTGAACTCTTCGGAGTTATAATTATCGAAGGTATGCGAATTCAGAGCCACATCACTGTGACAACTTCGTTAAGCAGGAATTCAGCACATGAATTTTTTTCGCACTTTCGTGCAAGCTGATGAAATGTCCTTGACAACCTACACTCGCCTCTATACTACCCATCTCCTCTCCACTGCTGCTACTACAGTTACCATATATGTAAATATTAATTTCGGCGTGATATGAGATGCGTGCCAGTGCACAGCAACCGAATCGTTTTTATGGCATCATCAGCACGTTGAATCGATCACCACGCTCCACCACTCCCCTACACATGAACGCGCAAAATACACAGGCAGACACACACACACACACAGTCGCAGAGAGCGTTAAATGTCAACCGTTGGCATTGGTTACACTGCACTGATATACGGTTAAGCTATACGTTCTTCTATCTCCTTCCCCTTTCCACTCTCCTTGCGAGCTTACCGCCCTACTCTTCCACCATGTCAATATAAATATGTAGTGATTGCGAGTTTTCCTTTTGCAACTGACAAAACGAAAAGGGATATGATAAATTATTCCCACCATGGCGGAATCAGGCTAGATGCGCGACACGCTGCTCACTCGCTCAGTTGGCCTAGCGCGTATGCCAAGGCGCTGTCATTCGGGGTTGCCATATCAATGCAGCCGCAGCAGCGTTTCGGCGTTAATTAATGAGCCCGTTGGTTGGTTTATGACAGAAATCGATTTGCATTGGCATTGGTATTGATATTGCGTTCTATATACATACATACGCCATAAATGCATGTGTGTGAGTGTTTGTGTATATGTGAGTGGTATAAAATTTGCAATTAAACTGAAAGGGTTGCCATTCCAGGCGCTTGTATGCTTTCGAGCGTGTGTTTATTTCGAGGGCAAATAATTTCAGTCGCAATATTTACTTTAAATTAACAATCATACGCTCGATGCACTGACAAATATTGACGAATGTTGCCAGTTTAGCGGTTGCATTGAAAACTCTTTCAGCCAATATTAAATTAATTAATTTGTTCATTGACCAATTGAGCTTTTCGGCTATTAGCTTTGGCATTGTAAATGAAATGAAGCTAATAGCAAAAGTTTTAGTTAAATCAAATATTTACATTTTAATTTAAGCAATTACAAGTTCAAAGTTGATGTACTTACTGTGAAAAAAAAATTTACAGTAGTTGAGAGCATGCAAGTGTTAGTTTAGTGCTAATGCTTTGAGCTATGCTATTACTATGGCAAAAATTGGAAAATATTTGAAAAAATGCAAAAATAAACTGGCAGCAAAAGTCAACAGAATTTATCAAGCTTTTTTGACCTTGCATATACTATTTGGGCAATGTAAATCAAATTAAAGCTTTGAAAGCTTAATTTTCAATTACCAATGTAAACATGAATTTTTTTTAAATGGAATTATAAACATTTAATTTTTTGAGAATTAGATAAAGCGACTTAAACGTGTCACAAATTTGCTCTAGCAATTAAAGCATTCGACGGCTTGCAAAGAATACTTGCATAATTTCTAAAGAACTAATGAAACATTTTATTTGAACTGCGATAATTTATTTAATAAAATGCAGAATTGGCATGGCTAGAGAATCTGCCTGTTGAGCTGGCAAGCCCTCAAGCACTAAGGGTGATGTCATTATTACTCCATTTCATCAAGGAAGTTCATCAAATATGAAAAGGTCGAAATAAATAAAGACTATACATAATACATTCTCCATACGAATGCCCAAAAGTATGCTTCCAAATTTTGTTTCCAACAGTTTTACAAAAAATTTATTAAGGTACAAATACTTGAGCTAACCTTAATATCTATGCATATTTGCATGTAAACATGCCAAAGCTCTTGAGAATGTGTAGAATTTGTGCGCTTTATAAATACAAATAACAAGCATGAAAGCAACTTTTATGCTTGCCCCAAGAAGTATGCTTTAATTATTTGCCTTCAGCTATGTACAAAGTTTACATTTATGCAGATTCCATGTCGAAAAGTTGTTTTGTTGCTATTGATTGATTGGTTTGTGATTATCGAATTTTGAGCATTCTTCCGATAAGCGTTTTGTGCCGAGTGCTGCGCAAATAAAGCAAATAAAATTATGTAAATTTAAGATTAAGTGCGCCATTGAATCAAAGTCCCTCGAGCGACAGCAGCAAATAACGCAAATTTGTTAGTGGCTGCCGAAGAAAGTTCAAAGCATTTCCAGAATTTATTTATAGCAGATTTAAGAACGTCGCCTTATTTAAAGCGCCTGAAATTAGGCTAAACATTGCATTTCAAATATTTTTAAGGCACGAAGAAGAAGAGAAGCAAGCAAATCTCCTCCAAAATATATTTATAGCAGATTTAAGAACGTCGCCTTATTTAAGGCGCCTGAAATTAGGCTAAACATTGCCTTGCAAATATTTTAAAGGCACGAAGAAGAAGAAGAAGAAGCAAGCAAATCTGCTCATGCCTGTGGCTTGCGCTTATGTGCATGTATGTGTGCAGACATTAAGCCTAAGGAAGCACGCTTTCTGGTTTTTTTGTATTTCTTGGGCGGCTTACACAATCTCAAGAGCGCGCTAAAATTAAATTAAAAGCAAATAATGAAGAGTGATAAATGCGCGCACGTTGCCAGACAGACGGAGAGACAGGCACACACACACACACAAGTGCACGGGCTCCTTCCGGCTGCGGGCTGCCTTCGCGGTCTTGCCGTCATGCACGCTTCTTGCGGTTGAGTTGTACATTTTTAACAAAGTGGCATGCCTCGTATCTCGTAGCGTGGCAGTTCCAGGGCGCTTTGCCTTGTCGCTTGGTGGTGGTGGTTGTGCTTCGAGTGCCGTTTTAATGTCTTCGCGCTCCAAAAGGGCGGGCACTTCGCTGCCACGCTTAATGAACACCGGAAACAATTAGCGACGTGTCGTCGTTTCCTTTCCTTTCCTTCATTATGTTGGCTGGTTGCTCCTTGTTCCTTTGGCAACGGACGAATGCGCAAGCAACTGCTGCCGTCGCAAATGGCTACAATAATGTGGCAGATTTTTGGGCGCCTAATTAAAAGTATTTATGATTGCTTGCGGCTTCTGTAGGCTCAATATTTTAACGACCGGAATTATTTGTTGTGCGCCGCCAGCGCAATTTATTAAAGCATTAAAATGGCACAGATTTTCCAGCACATAATGTCGTCTAATTAAAGGGACATTTCAAGGTCACAATCGATTAACGCCACATTGACACAGCTGTACTTCGTCTCTTCCTGCTTCTTGAAATTGCCGCAGGTATTTTGCATGCCAACGAATATGGGAAAAAAAATATGAATCCCAAAAATTTCAACAATCTCCAATGCAAAGCAGAAAATGGAAATTCTCGCCGGTGTTTTTGCTGGTCAGAGTGGCGCCTCGCACTCGCTTTCGTCTGTGGCAAACTTTTACGCACACATTTAGAAAAGGCACAGGAACTTTGAACATTTTGGAAAATTCGAAAATTGCTACGAAAAATTGATTGAACTTTCTGCTTTCATTTGGACATTGTTTTTGCTCGCCTCGCCCTACCATTTAAGCAATTTTTTTCTTCGTCCAAGGCAAGGCAAAATGCCGTAAGAAAAACTTTTGCACTCAAACGGAAAGTCCGCAAATGGCGCAGCAGTTGCTAAAAGGATTCCAGCAACACACACGCACAAATGCAAGCACGCACGCACGCACACTTCTACTCACTCTCTCGCATATCATTACCTAAGCACATTCCGAAAACTTTAAATGAGTCAAATGCGTAGCGGCACGAGCGTAAGCACGAGATCGAGCAGCTCCTGTACGTGTAAAACTGGTATGTGTGTGTGTGTGTGCGTACAGTGCCGTCTTTTAAAACCCGGCAGCCGCAGCATTCACTCCAATTTATAAAACCTTTTATAGAAAAAGTTTGGAAAAAACTTTACAACAACTTCGCTTCAATGTTCATGGGTAGGTGGAAACCTTATTGCACTGATGCCTCACCAATTTAAAAAATAAGCGTAAGAAAAATTATATTTCTTGAAAAGCCCTATATTGGACCTTATACAATATAAAGACGCCACTGCTTGTGTTTGTTTGTGTAGCAGTTTGTGTAAAAATCTTTTATTTTCTTAATGCTTGACTCAAAGCTGAACATTTCGGGCTGTTTTTCTTGTTTGAAAAGTGATTGATTTGCAAGATTTGTATTGTTTTCTCGTTCGTTTGTGGAACCTTTTCGACTTTTAATGGTCAAAAATGAGAACAACCCTGTAACCCTTTTAGAAAGGCAGAAATTTGCCTCTGGGAAAAGTGGCGAATTTTTTTGCAATCACGTACACGTTGCCTCTTTGTTGCCCTTTCGTTTCTTTATGCTTCACTTCCGTTTGCCGTATTATTTCTCAAGCATATTAAATTGCCCCAAGGCACTTTAGTGGTCACTTTAAGGTTGAACAAAAGACAAGGGACACAGGCCTAATGTGTGCAAGCTGGCGCACAAGCTGGTGGCTGCTTTTAATAAAGAGTTAAAGTGTAGCCGAAATTCTTGATTCTATTTTTGTTGCAAAAGGAAATTTCATTGTTGCCTAAGTTTGCACATGCTTAGGCATCAGGGTGAAGTCTTTGCTGTTTGAAGGAAGCAAAGCTTTTATTTATTTATAATAGTATCCATATATTATTCAATTCAAATATAATGCAATGCTTAACTTAGTAGTATTGAGCTTAGAATGTTTCCTCAAAATATGAATGTTAAAAATCACAATTCTGTAACGTAAAATGGCAAGCAAACTACTCTGGCTTCATACAATTTTGAAAAACCCGCACGTACGCCCACAAATTCACATTTTTATGAATACGTGTGCGCACACACTTCAACCGTGCAAACTACAAAGTGCCAACTAAAGAACACGTTTGGATTGCCCTTCCGCTTCCCGGTGCCTTCATTCATAGTGCCTGCAACCGCTCATTTGTTGTTGTAGACTTGAGCGATTACTTAAGGATCCTGTGAGAGCAACTCCTACATTCAATTCCAACTGCATGTGTGTATGTAACACATGGAGGGGCGCATCTGGCCATAAGCACCTTGCACACGCAATGCAGTGTAGGGCGCGCATTTAACTGAACTCCAGACCGCAACCACTGCGGATTGCGGACTGCGGATTGCACGCTCTATGCATGCAGCGAGTGAGTGGCCAGAAAAATGTTGTAAACACGCATACATATGCATGTATATGGATGAAAGTGTTGCTCGCGCCGCAATGTTAAGCATAAATTACCTGCCACTTTTCCCCCTAATCGCGCACACACACATACATGCAAGGTCACAGTGATAGCTACTCGTGTACGTTAGTACACCTACAAAAGTAAGTTAATCGAGCTGACTTAATAGAAAGTTACAACAATTATTCAGTTAAAATTGTGCCAGCTAATTAATTAGTTGTCTTGACTATAACTTTATTATTGTTACAATAAAATTGACAAACAAATTTGCAATAATAACTAAAAAAAGTAATATTTATTGTACTTTACTTTATAATGTTTTCTACATTTCCACAATTTTACTCAAATTAAATGTAACTTTAAATGCGATTACTTAAATAGCTTTACCAATGTTTTTCCAAACTGTCTACATTTGATTATATTGTGGAATAAGAATATAAGACTTTATACACATAGGTTAGGAAATTTATACAAGCATTTTTATTATGTAGACCAAGTAAAAAAGAAAAGTAAAATGTACAAAATATTGACAAAATTATTCCATTTACTTAGTCACGAAGCTATCCCTAAATCTTGCTTTCTTCTAGACTCTTGTATTCTAAAAGACTACTGGTTCCCAGACTCTTATACGGAGCACAATTTGTTATAGCTAAAGACCCAGTAAGGTCTATGAATGGCCTATTTAAATAACTTGACTTTTAGCGTAATCAAATAAATTACAAGAACAATTTACGTAAAATCCTCTTTACAAATTTGTTTACTTAAAATTTTTTATACGCATCCCTTGTATGTGTGTGTGTATGCAGTCGTGTGATTTCAACAAATCGGGGCAAATGGCAGGCATGAAAATTATTAGATAGTAGGGTGCTTACAAATCCTCAGGCAAATGCAGATTTATGTGGCCAGAGCATGCTCGTGGAGCTGCTCTCATCTTAAAGCAATTTACTTAAAGAAATATCAGTGCGGCTGTCAGGCCAATATAAAAATGGCTTACTACAAAATCCGCTGTCAACTTAATTCGCTCGGACAAGGGACATGTTTATTGGCTCGACTGCTTGCCACTCAAGCATATAAAATACGCATTCGTGCCACAGCAAATAAATTTCAATTTATATGAGAGCAATATTTTATTTGTGTTGTTTTTTTTTTTGTTATGATGCAGACTTGCTGACAAAATGTTTGGAGGTCCAATTCGAAATCGAAATATGAATTATGCTTGCCGATTGCCGAGTTTTGTGGCCAACATCAAAATTTAAGGGGCATTTGCGATTTCCTTTATTTCGCCTTCCTTATAGCAGCTCTTCCTCCAAAAAGTGCTTCCAGACTTTGACACTTTTGCGCAAATTCCAGCCCGACCACAGTTCGTGTTGATAAAAAAATACAGCGGGGGAGCAAGGGAAGCGGTGATATTTTACAACGCATAATAAATTTCTGCGCAAAATGCATACAAATTTTGCAAATAAAAGTTATAATAAATCGCATTGGAATGCGTCTAAAAGAAGAGCGTTAACCTTGGTGGTTTGGTTGTTTGCGTCGCGTGCGCCTAAAATTATGCTACAAAATTACGAATATACGTGATTTGTAGCCATAGCCAAAATGTGCAGCTCAACGTTTTGGTGGAACAGACACGTTTTGCGGTTAATCTTTGCATATGCACAGGCGCTTAGGCTAGAAATAAATTCAAATTATGAAAATTGATGAAGCGATTTCTGTTTAGCGCGGCTTAAACTTGCCAAGTAATTCAATTACGAGCCGCAAATTGAATGCTCCCACTTCGAGCAAGTTGCGTAGTAAATCCTTCTAACTTGTAGGATCAACTCAAACGCACACACACACGCACACTCACACGCTGACGCGCCAAAGCAGCGTGCCTCCGACAGCCAACGCTCGCTCTAAGCTGTCACACGCATTGTTATATTAAAGCTTAAACTGCTCACTTTGCCGCACACACTCCCCTCCCAACCCATCCCTTTCCACTTCACTCCACTCCACTTCTCTCTCAGCACACGCACGCCTATTTTTCACACGATTTGCACAATTTCAATTCAAGACGCTTTTTTCCGGATTTTAAGCCGCAAGGCAAACAGCAAAATGCGTGACTAGAAAAGGCAAAATTTAATTTTTGTGCTCAAGCAAAAGGGCACGAAGCAGACTGACGAAAGGAAGCAGACCAAAAGTATAGGAACACAAAATAGCCGACAGCTTATGAGGAGCGAGCAAAATGTCAAGCGATAAAGCAGAAAGGTGCTGAAAATGAATTGAAAAGCGTGCAAGATAAACAAAAAGGAGCAGTAGTAAAGGCGGCAAGCTTCGCACATGCACATACGCAATAAATATGCATGCTTTTGTTTATATCTGTTTAAAGGGAAGTTGAAAGGGCGGCTTTAAATGGCAGCAAGTCAAGTTAAGGCAGACGAAGATGAAGATTAAGATGAAGATGAAAACAAAACAAGAACCTTTTCCAAAATATTCGTGATAGGCAGGTAACTCAATATGAGCAATGGCTGAGGCGGCATGTGAGAAGACGAAAACAAAAGTGACCTTCTAGGGTTACCGTTTTATCCCTTTAGGGGAACCGAACCCTAACAAGTAAGGAAGTATCAGTCGGGTTTCACCGACAGAGTAATACCCTACACGATGCTCCCAAGTGGGGTGATAATTCACTGAAATTGTGGGTGCATTTGATTTACAACCTACATAGTGGGGGACCACGCCCATTTTTGGCAGACTACAAGATATACCTAATAGGATATAGTCCTAATGCCAAATATTGATGCTCTGACAGGTGTACAACAGATGTGATCGGCATATTTATTTTAGTGCCCCCATGGTGGGCGCACCACGCCCATTTTTTCGTATGACATAGATGACCGACCCCTTAACTTGAATACCAAGTTTTATTCTTATCACTGAGTAATTAGACAAATTACAGCAATTTGATCGCAAAAAACCTGAGGTAGTGGGACTTACAGGCCTATAGTGGGCGTGTCCTTCAACCGATTCAGCTCATCACGGAACTTGAACTAGGGTAAGGTTCACTGCGACTGTATACCAAATTTTGTCCAAATCCGACAACTCCTTATTTCTCTCCTGCACGGACGGACAGACGGACAGACAGACAGACGGACAGACGGACAGACGGACAGACGGACAACCGGAAATCAACACAGAAAGTGATTCTAAGCATTCCTATATACTTATGTCTATACCTAGGACGGCTCCTTTAATGCGTTACAATTTTCGTACAAAGTTATTATACCCTATTACCATAGGTGTAGGGTATAAAAATGGGACAACCATAACCATTATCTCAAAAAGTAATTGATAACAATAGCTTAAATATTAGTTGCTATAATTAACTTGATTTTCTAGAACGATAGTTTGATTTTCAAATTTCTTCATTTGTATTTTTCACAGAAAATCTATCTTCTGAATTTGCTAAGCAAATTTGTGTTAGCGTTGCCACGTTTTTGTGTATTTATGTGTATTTGGCATCAAGTTGCAGCCGACTGCACATTACGCTTTCCATTCAAATACGCACACATTGCCAGGCAGCATGCCACAAAGTGTAACTGCAGTGCACTCTCGTTGGTTAGGTGCTGCTCCAGCTCCTGCTCCCTTTGCCAGTTTTACAGCTGCTGCCTTTGAGTGTGTTTCTGTCATGCTTGTTTGCTTTGGCGCTTTTGTTAGCCTGTGCCTGTGACTGTGCCTCTTAACCATTATGCACTCCCCTTTCCGCTCTACGGCGCTTCGCTCAACCATTCATTTTTGGCCAACGCATGCGACTGATTCCGAACAAAGGACTTCGTTGGCAATGTGAACGCTGAAGTCTGGCTGAAATCTAATTTCAACTGGCACAACATTTTGGCAGCAACGTGAGACGGTGGTGACTGTAGGGGGCAGCGGCTTTGTGCGTGCAGTTGTAAATTAATATCACCGCATAAAAGGCGTGTCGTACACAACAGTCACTCACTCACGCACACTCACTCACTCATGCCGCCAAAGCTGCTGCTTGTGTGGCATTGCAAGGTAATACGAGCCTGAGTGTCTGTCTGTCTGTCTGCCGCCGCCACTGTCGCTTCTGCTCCGCTGCACTTAGCGCGATTCTTTCCATTTAATTACTTTACAAATGAGACTTCCTCATTACATGACAGCAGTGTAAATTACAGACTGGCAGCTTTTAGCTTACTTTCATTTAATGCATTGACATGTTCATGTCCTGTCTCTTTCGTTTTATTATTCCTGCACTCTAGTATGCCATAGACAGGATCAGTGTGGCATCAACAGAACGGCTGTTGAAAGTTCTCTTTGATTTTTAGTCTGTAATTAGAATGACAATTTTTGCCAAAATCTGCATGGCAGCAATCCGCATCTACTTAATATAAAATTTTTACAAAATGAAAATATGCAAATTAGAAGTAGAATTTTTGTTCATTTGCTTGCTTATTATAAATTTTTGTCTGAAAGTTGTTAATGCAACAAGTGTAATCGTACAGGCATTGCAGCAACCCTTGAAGCACCAAACACAATATTGTAAACATTACGTAATAATCATAAAAATCGATGTTCAGTTAAAGTTTGCATGCCGGAAGTTGTTGTATTTAATTACTGCTGAAAGTTAAATTTAATGGTAATGCGAAAACAAAGAAAGGCAAAAGAAAATAAAAGGAAGGCAATACAAAAAGAGAAGTTTCAAAAGTTGTTGAAAGAAGGTTGAAGTAGCATGTAAATAGCAAAAACAGCAATGAAGAAGCGGAGGAAGGAGTATAAGAAAACACGCATGTGAAGACTCATTAGACGTTCCTTAAAAGTGAAGTTGCTGAAAATGTCTCGAATTAATTGAAGGAAGAAAAAAGCGAGCGAGTACGCTGACTGCCTTGCCTGCACAAATCTTGATTTATCATATTCAACAACAAAAACAAACACACTCAAACATATGCATAAGTATGTATAGTTCTGTTTCGAATTCGTTCTTTTTTGTGTCAAAATAATAACAAAGCAAAAATAAAATCACTGCAGGCTACTTTCAGGCAAACATTATTGAAATACCCAAAAAAGCAAGTGGTTGCAAGAGTGAGGAGGCAAGCATATGCCCAGCAGGAAAAAATTTTGATATGTTGGAGTTGTGGGCAGACTACATATGCTTACCATAGTGTAATAAATATCAAGTGAACCAGATAGCTTGACGTACCCCAGCTTGTCAAAAAATATTTTGATTTTTCTTTTCTCCTTCTTCGTTATATATCTTAACCCATCCGAGACATTAGTACAAAAAAGTTACTCAACATTTTTACGTACCAAACAATTTTTATTTTCAGTAATGAACCAGCACGTGTGTTACATTTTTTATAACAAATAGCGTTTATAAACCAATTGTTAATATTTGTTTGTCTCGTTAAGACCACCTGAACTTCGCATTCCCCCAAAGAAATTTTCTAATACGTCTTGATTTAGTCTACTAGTCAAAAGGTAGGACATTCCAAACTTTTCTTGCAAATATTTATACAGCAAATTTAGAGAGGTATTCGTTATTACCACAAGAGTTAGCCATTGATGTTTTTTCTTTTTACTTTTTTCTTCAAACGCAAACTCAAACTGAAAACGGGTTAATATTTTTGACAACGCAACTGACAAGCAAGGGTATGAGAATAGAATGTCATTGCTATTTGGTTCACTTGATATTATTACACTATGATGCTTACAATATATTTCTGATGTTCCCTTTTTCACATACAAATAGCATATGTGCCTCTAAGCTTCTATGTTATTTTCCTGCTGGGTGCCGTCTGCTTTGTTTTAGGCATATACATACACATATAAGCACACAGACTCTTTCATTGGCATATAGGTACTCACTGTGAAGATAAGGAATTTTGTGGCTCGCTGTTGCCAAAAGCAGATGAGCTTGATAAACTTTTGAATGCCTATTGGCTTAAATGCGACTCAGCGCTGACAGCATGTCTTTTTATACACACACATGCATGTGTATGTATACATGTATGTGTATATGCAAATGATGCTTTGGTTTGTGCAATTTTTTGTTACTTTAAAGAAAATTACACACAAAGGCGTTTCTGCTTGATGTGTCACCTTTGTCAAAGAGGCTTCATTTCTGCTTTAGTCTCCTACAAACTACAATATTTGCCTTCTCCAGCCGCCTGCGCTTCTTTCTTACTTCCGTTCGTCTCTTCAACTGCAGCAAAAAGTTTTGCTTGACAATGTGTGTATTAGCGTGTATATGTGTGTGTGTGTGTGTGTGTGTGTGTGTGTAAGAGAAAAATCATTTATATGATGGCGTTTAATGAGGGTAAGGTTAATTTAAAATCGTTGCGGTTGCCTTCCAATGGGATTCTCCTTTGTGTATGTGTGCATGCGTGTGTGTTGGCTGTGGAATTTGCCAGCGTATGTGAAAATGTGACGCCGCCTGTGAAGTGCTCATTTGAATTTCCGACAAGGCCCGACTCAATTTGTGGCAAGTATGCAAGCCTCATTTGTGGCATACAAAAATATTCACAGGCAACTTAAACACTTTTGAGCCACTTTTCGCTGCCGCTTTATTAGACATTTTTCCTTTGATCAGCTTTTGTGGTGGCATTCGCATGAGCTGTCGCTGTATTTATCATTATGGCACGTTGTTTACATGCCGCCACGTCATAAAGGAAATTCCAGCAGTAGCGTAATTAAATGTTTACCTTGTGGTTGTTGCCGTTGTTGCTGATGTTGCAGTTGTCAGTTAGTCAGTCAGTCAGTCTGGCAGTTTGTGGTGTTAATTAAATTGCCAAATACGCGCAAATGTCTTACTAATTAATTTCATTAGCTAATATCAGTCGAAACTGTTGAAAGTAGACGACAGGCACGTAGTAACTAATTTTCAGCTGTAGGCAGTCGTAAAGCAGATATTCAAGTTACGTAGCATTAAATTTTGAGCATATTGAAACTATTTTTAGAATTATTTGCATTACGCTTTTTAAGTTAGCTCTTTTAAAATGTGTGCCTCTCACAATAAAATGTTATTTATTGTACATAATTTTCATCTTTAAGTGTGCAAATTTAGTCTAAGCTTAGTCTAGATTATGTAAATTTAAGCCCTTCATTTACTTAGTGATTAATTAATCCCGCCCAGTAGCCACATTCAACAATTCCCATTTTTGCAACATTTTATTTTGCAAAATTTTATAGCTATATTAAACAATTTTCCATAAAATTTGCTGCAGTATTATCTTTCATTATAAAATGTTGCTATTTTTTGTTCGATTTTGGAATATCTACTGATAAAATTTCTTTACAAAACTCGTTAGCTATATATTGTTACTAAGTTGGATTTCAGCTGTAGCATAACTTTCGATTATTAAATTTTGCTATTCTTTGCATTCAATATACAAAAATTATTTCACAAATCAAAACAAAATTAAATTTAATATTTCAATTGTTATTTTTTTCATTTAAATTTCGTAAATGCTACAAAAGCAGAGCACGTTCAAAGCGAATTTGCAGTGTTTGCTTTGCGAATGTTTTCATTTTGAGTGAAAATAAGCAAACCAAAAAGCACACTTGCACATTTGAGAGTACAAGTGTGCGTTCGCATTCGCACGCGCCACACCAACACGATAACGTGCCACGGTCAGCGTGCGGCTGCGGCTGGAATGCATGAATAGGCCATAAACTTGTGGCTTGCTACGTTTGTGGCGTGCATAAAACAAACTGAAAGGATGATGAGAGAGAGATGAGGGGAAAAGGTGCAAAAATGGGTAAAGCGGAAAGAATAGAAGCTGCAAGCAGGTCAAGAGTGCACGGCTGCAACTTATTTGTGTCTGTGCGCTGTGGAAGCATGAGTAGCTGAGATTTATTGGCCAAAGTCAAAACAATAACCTGGAAAACTTTTGTTGTGATTTTTAACGGAATCATAATACATAAACACACACACACCTGTACAGATTTAAGCCACTCAAATGCTGCAGCTGAGATTTATGAGCAGCAAGTGTCGTTCATCGCTGCACTGATACTGCAACCGCCATTTTGTTAGTGTAGTTGCAGCAAACAAAGAAATACCGCCATGAAGTTAAGTCTTTTTGTTGCATGCAACGTGCGGCATCGAAATGAGGAATGGCCGTTGTAAAAGCATGCCATCTTTTATAGCATTTGACGCTATATTATTCACAGGCGGCGGCACATTTGAGTGCATATTGAGGCAACAGAAAAGGGCAGAGAATGTGGCATTAATAGAGTCTATCTGCGACAAATATTACTAAGGTTCTTTAAACAAAATTCAAATTTAAGACAAAGGTCAAAATTTTTTGCACTAAAAAACTTTGCCGAAAAAAGAAAAAATATCTGAAATCCGTTGGTGAACCATGCTCTCTCCGATTCCCACCCCTCTCCCCCATTAACCCACACTCAGGGAATGCCCCATGCAAAGCACTTGTTGGTTTCGAAACGATTTTCGGTAAGTGAGTGAGGGAAACTGAAGTAGTGGAGGTGAACAGAGGTAGGCTGTATAGTCTAATATCTTTTTGCCGAATTTCTCACAGCAAATGCGCAACAACTAACAATCCTGCAGATCGGCGAAGGAGGGTTTTCTCAGTCTGTCAGCAGTGAAGTTTGAACAAGAAATTTTGGATACGTGAAAATGCCAGATGATAGATGAATGCTTCACTTGCCAAATCTGAATTTGATAAAATTTATCTTTTAGAACACTCTACTGATTCCTTATTGTATAATATTAAAAACAAATTTCTCTAATAATTAGGCTTAGTCCTTCACATATTTCCGACAATTGTATTTTCGTTACAATTTGAAATTTCTTTAAGAAAACTTTAAGAAACCAATGAAAATTTAAAATAGCAAGGTTCAAAAAAGTCACTAAAATTATTTGATTTGCACTCAAATCGATACCTTTATTGAATATACAATATGCAGCTTAAGGTTAAGCAGACAATTGCTTACTATTAGGCACACTATTTAAAGACTAGTAACTTCTTCCAGCAACTATCTTCTGTACATGTATTAACTAATTAAAAATTTCAAATTTCCTACATTCCAACAAACATATTAATTTTAATATACTAACTAACTCTATTTTTGTTGTGTTGCAGATGCTGCTCAAATGGTTTGTCCTTTGCCTCTGCGCAATGCCAGTGCTGACCGGCAACGACCGGAAATGCCCCACGGAATGCACTTGCAGCGTAGACGAGCAGAATCGCTACCAGGCCATCTGCACAAAAGGTAAGACAAGAGGAAATGTGTGGAAATTAAAAGAGTACAGCGCGATGAAGGAAGGAAGATAGCAAACGGCGTACCGCGATAAGCACGAATCTGCACGAATGTTAATGTGTGTGTGTGTATGAGTGTGAGTGTGACTAGGAAAAGCATACAAATTAAAGGCAATGAGCAGCGCGGAAAACGAGTGCAGAAGTGCACACAGTGTTTTTTTCCTATGCTTTTGGCGGAAATGCGCCATGTTGAATTTTTAAATTGTGCAGGTCGAACGGAAATGGCGCGCACAACACGACTACCTAAGGGCATTTCCCTCTTAAATGGACGATTGTGGCAATTTCTATTAGGAAAGTGTGCAGTTGCAGCAGTGCAGTATGCAAATTTGAGAGCGCTTACTAAACAGAAACTATGTTTTCTTTATGTGCTAGGTGGCAAGTTGCCAAGAATTATTGAGGTGGACGCTAAGATGGGTAGAAATTAAATCTAATTAAATTCTGGAAAATCGCAAAACATGCTGACCTATAAAGAAATGTGAAAGCACTTAACAAGTTTGCAGATAAATGACAATAGATATTCAACAAACCTACATCTCATATAAAATAATATAGTAGATCTCATGTCTTCAGTACTTTTTGATTCTGAAAAAAAAATATAAAGAAAAGATTTGTAGCAAAAAATTTAACTAAATTCTATGAAACTATATTTTGGCAAAAACTCGAGTTATGTGTGCTCCAATTCAAAGCAATTCAAAGGAGCTATAGAAAATCAATTATTGCACTCGCGTGTGCACTCTCCGGCCAAGAGTTCGATGTTGTCAATGTGTGCACTGCCACCACCAACAACAGCTATTTGCTGCCTGCAACAACAAAAACGACCAATGTGCGACATGTTTCTCCTACGCTCGTGAGCAGCAGCAATGCAAACACACTTGCCAACAAGCCTCCGCCGTGCTGCTGCTGTGGACTGGCAATGCCATTCTAAGCTACGACTTACAGTGTACGACCGGCACTTAAGTGTTGCAAATTGAATTTGGCTGCAATTGCTTTTGTTGTTGCTGGCGTTTTTGTTGTTGATGCTGCCACTGTCGCCTGCGCCATATTGCATTCTTAAGTGCTTTTCAGGCACGCAATTAAAATTTATTTCAAATAAATTGAATAAAGCGCTGACAAGCAGCCATTTGGTGGGAGAGAGGGAACATCCGAAGAAGAGGTGTGAAGGAAAATATTCAAGGATACAGCTACCGACTGCGTGGCCTACATAGCAAACGGCCCTTGTGAATGGCGGAGGGCGTCGTTGAGACGCCTTGAATAAATATTAAAAAATTTGTTATTCTTAAAACTTGCAACAGCAGAGAAATGCGTTGCATAATGCGCGCATTTTATGCAACAAACTCAGCACAGCGTGCAATTGTAAATTCGTGCATACACATAATAACAACAACAACGTTAACAACAGCAGCAAACAGCAGCAGCAGCAGTAAAAAAACATACCGAAATCTGTGTTAATCCTTTGCATTTTTATGCAAATCTGCCATTTTTATTACCAGCAACAAAGAAGGAAGCAGCGCGGCAGTCGGCAACACCAACACAACAACAACAACAAAAACAAGTGCAATAGTAAAATGCCAGAGCTGCAACTTTCGGTATGGTTTTCCACATTTCACGCGCGAGCGCGTTGTAAAAAATCAGCCAAGCCAAAGAAAATATTGCGAATGCTAAAATTAAGCGTAAAAAAGTGAATGAATGCTATGAACTGCTGCACTTATGCAAGGATAACAATGCGCAGCGAGCAGCTGCAATGCAACAACAACATGCACAAAAACAACAACCAGAGCGATGGAGGTGAAGGTAGCATCGCATGCTGTGGTGCATTGTTTGCATACGGAATGTGCCATGCTGCGTGTCATATCATAAGGAGGAGGGGAAGGGGGAAGGGGGGAAAGGGGGGAAGCAGTAAAGGGTAGCGGGCGGTATGACAGCACTGTCATCTGCTTATAAGTGCTGTTGGCGGTTCTGAAATTTTAAGCCATAAACCATGAATAGTACACGTAAGAAATGAAAGAGAACAAAGGGGTTGGGGAGAGGGAGGGGAAGGGTTGCGTTTGCAGAGAAATGATAGCCAGCGCGCAATCTGTCAGAGATTCGCACGCAAAACAATGCTGTCCTTCTTCTTGCCTTGCGTGTTTATTATGCGTCGAGCGAGCTTGCTGTGAAACCGCTGACAGGCACAGAAGCACCCAGAGCTTGGCGATAGGAGGCGCCCATATTTTTTAATACAAAAATATATTCAAGCATATAAATTATTGCATATCATGGCAGCATATCTGCCCAACTACATTTGCATTGGCAATAAGCATAACAACAACAAATAGAATAGACTTTATGATTTCCAAGTTTAGGGCTAAGCTCGACTTTGTAATGAGAAATTCAAGTTAGTTCCAGAATCTTGCTACTTTTAAGAGATTGTACTTCGCATTTGAAAGATTATACCTGAAATATTGGAGCAACATTTGGGATGAATTTTATCCTTAAAGATTGGGAAGGTTCAGGAACGTTTTAGCCGATATGCCATTCACTTCCTCCGTTGGTATGGTAGCATGCCTGAATATAAAAGTAGATGCCTTATACTGACACTGCCAATACTGGAAATGCGATGTAAAGTTTCTCGGTAATCTTTATTATAGATAAAATTACGAGCCATATAAAATGGCACGTATTGCTTGAGCTAATAATTTTCAATTATTCTGCTCGTGGGCACAGATTTAGCAACATGTTTTACTTAACTTCCCATAGGACTATCTCTACTTATAGCCTTAATGAACCACTTGTACGACGTCTAAGGCAGACTAACCAGTTTTGTAAAAATTTTGATATATTTAGGGTTTTCACAGTCTCTCATATTTGTCGTATATGTTATTTGAAATAACAATATACAACAGTCATAAAAATAAGTTTGCTTTTCCCATACAAAAATCAAATACGACAAATACAACACGGCAGCATATGTATTTCAAAAGTCATATTCAATTTCATTGGAAATTTCCATGCATGGACCGAGCTCGCCACGCCGTGCACGCAAAATAGCAACAACTCACCGCGTTGTTAAATTGTTATACGACATAAGAGATATGAGACACTGTGAATACCCTAATTATATAATTCTAGGAAGAGTTTTAAGTCTAAACAAAAGCTGCTGTTACACTTGTCGAATTGTGATTGATTTATCATAAATATTGTTGTTGCATAATAATTGTATATGTATAGTATTTATACCCTAGTTTAAAGTCATCTATTTGAGTTGTACTCTAATTGATGAATTTGAATATCTGCATACATTTTTCCCACGTGCCTTTGAATTTCACTCAATTTCCTTTTGCTTTTTTTCTTTGCTTGATTCACTTTTTGCAGGTGGCCTCAGCTCCTTTCCCGCCAACCAGCTGGATGCGGACGTGAAGGTTATCATAATACGCGGACCACGCAATGCCATCACAATCGGACCATCATTCCGCAACTTTCCGCAGCTGCAAGTGCTGCGCATTACGGAATCGAATATACCCGCCATTGGCGCTGAGTCCTTTTGGGGAAACATATATCTGCGCATTTTGGGTGAGTGTGTTGTAAAAGAGTAGCAGAGAAAAGGACAAAGCCAAATGATATCGTTAAAAAGCAGCGCAAGGCGTAAGCACGTGCTTATAGGAAAAGCGTCAAGCAATCAATCAGAAATGCACGCACACGCACACACACATGCACGCAATCATGCAAAAAATCAATTTGATGTGACGCTATAAAAGCAGAAGAAATCGGTAGCATAAAATTGGCATATGCGCAACCACAAAGCAGCATAACATTACATACATACACGCAGCCTAACTGCTCACACATACATACATATCCTACAGAAAGTGTCAGGCCCTCATGCAAATAGTTAGACCTATCGTTTTCTTAAAATAATTTTCAATATTTGCCCAAAAAAGCTCACTAAAGCTTTGGAGTATAAATCTCCTTATGAAGATATATTCCTTCAATATTTAAATGTAAGGTACAGTAAACCCTCCGATAGCGTGGTTGTTTCGTATCGAGAGTTCAATAAGAGATTCAGAAATCAGCCAAGTGACTAAAACCACCTCCGAAAGCTAAAGTGACCTTATAAGAGTTCTTTGGTTTTTTCTCTTTGAGGGAACGGACCCCTAAAAATGGCCTGAACTTTAAATAGACGTTCCGTTGTCTGCTGCTTTGCCATTCTGTGAAGATTGCAGTTGGAAATTGGGAAATATTTTCCAAACTGGCAACGCTGCCTTACGCACACAAGCAGAGATGCTCGTCAGTTTTATGTTGTGACATCGATTTGCAAGATTTCAATTTTATCAAGCGTAAGCAGTTAAAAAGGCAGTCACACACAAACAAAACATATACACACATACATATATGTACATTACATGCAAATCATACGCGCTGCAAAGCAGGCATACAATGAAAATCGTAAATTTAAGGGTTTTCCATTTGCCAAAAATAAAAACGGGCAGCGCCTCTCAGTGCTCAATTGTCAATAAAATTAAATGAGTGCGTAAAGCAAAAGCGGAAAAGCACACACACACACTATATAAGAACACATAAAAACCAAAAGCAAAACAAAGGCAATAGCAACAACACAGACAATAACAATAGCAAAAGCAATAACAAACGAAATAAATGGAATAGATGTGAATAAGCAGAGAGAGAGTGAGAGAGATAGCAGTGCTTTTAAATATTCTGGCACAATTTTAAATAAGTCACCCCTCTAGAAAAAGCCGCTGCACCCACAGCTGAGCCCCCTGCTATTGCTGCTCTGCTACCCGCTGGCAAGTGGACCCCATTTACCTCTACCATTCGCATTCGCATTCGCTCCGCCATTTGTCGAAAACCAAAGTTAAAAACCAGTCAGCAAATAAAGAAATGAAAATGTAAACTTTACGAGCTACGCGCAAGCAGAAACAAAAACTGAACAAATGAAGAGGAAAATGAAAATCAAATGCAGGAGAAAAAAATAGAAGCAATACGTGAACAAGTTGGAAACTGAAATAAAATGGCGCTGGAAGTAGCGCATCCTTTTTGCTGTTATTGCGTGAATTTAATAGAAATTTAACTGATACTAAATGACATTTGCAAAGTGAAGAGCGAAAGAAGGGCTGCAAAATGTGCAGAAGGAATTGAAGGGTTGCAGAGTTTTGTTGCATTTCCGGACTGGCTCGACTGCGAATAAAATTAAAATGTGGGTGTGTGTGTGTGATTTGAGATAGCAACCAAACGCCAAACGATGCTGGTGAAGAGGCGACGCACACGGCGTATGCGTAACATTAAAGAAGCGCGTGTTAACTGAAAAACTGAACAAATTCAAAAATATTAACCAACTCTTGAAATCTGGGAGTTGAAGCTTTGTTCAATGTATTGTCTTCACTTCAAAAACAACAACAATCATGGTATACAGCTTCATGAAGTTCAACTGAATACATGCTAGTTTAAAAAAACTGTTACAAATCTTGAAAAATTAAGCTAAATCATTTCTTTCAAATTTTAGCTTTATCTTTAACTAATTTTTAAAGTGAGACTTAAAAGAAAAAATAATCTACTTATAAGTTCCACAGTGGGTATACGTAACTCCGTCAATTGTGAGCGCAAACATCGCTGCTCTACAATTGAAATTGATAAAGCCTGCGCGTGCCATTTAAAATATTTATTTCACGCAATTCCGCGCCTTTTTAAATAATTTATTAACATATTTTTCTCTTCATTCTTTGCAATCGCACTATCATTTCATGCATAAATCTGCGCATTCACGCGAACGAACTGCCTGCCCACTGCGCGCCTGCCACTGCCACTACCACTACCGGATTCCATGCTACCGCTCATTAATGGTCACATTTGCGCTGCTTGCTGGCGTATTCTTGTCGCAATCGCACACACATACACGCGCACATCTCTCTACTCATGCTGCTTCTCTCTCTGGCAGATCTGTCCAAGAACAATATAACAAACATTACCGAGAATAATTTCCGAGGCCAGGACAATTTGCATGAATTGGATTTATCGAAAAATAAAATACTGAGCATGGCCAGCAGCGTATTCCGCCATTTAACGGTAAGTACTTACAGAGAAAAACAACAACAACAACAATGTAAAGCGTAATATTCATGTGGTTGGTATCGCATTTTTGAGTGCGCAATTATTTTAAAGAAATTCAAATTGTTTAAGATAAATCGCGAAGGCTGCTTGTTGAAGTTCTTATAAAACATTATAAAATTATTTTTCTGTTTTCTTGCTTTTGTTATTTCATTAAAATATATCAACGAAATCTTAATACTGCCCTAACGAGATCATGTAGTAGCTATAAAGAAATCTTTAAGAAAAAAACATTCACTAAAATATGCATATAAAATTCAATTAATTCATTATTTAGAAGGTTAAATAAAGTTTTAAAACCCCTAATAAATAAATGCTGTTACGTAAATCGCTTTTGAGTGCTCTGCTTCTCTTGTTCGAATCACTGCATAGATCTAAAAATGCAGTTGCTTTGGTTTCCGCTCACGTTTTAATGCTTCAAGAGACCTTGCCACATCCTTCCAAAAAAATTTGTTTATTTCAAAAAATCAAAAGGTCAAGCAACTTTGTGGGACTACGAGTATATTGAAGTTGTCGAGATTGTTGTGAGTTTCATTCACAAAACTTCTTTCATTATGTTCTGATAATCAACTTGAATCAAAAGTTTTACAACGAAGCTTTATTTCATATGTGTCAGTTAACTGCAAAACTTCACATCTACTCTTTTCTTTACAAATAAAACAACTGTTTATTTGTTCTTTCAACACACACATAAAAGAAATTCTTTCATTATGAATTTGAAAACATTTTGTTGCATAAAAATGCATAGAACTTAGTTAAAGTTCTGTTTGCATGCGCGCTACTTCATTCCGTTCCGCATACACACACAGCTCATAAAACTGAACAGGATAATAAATTTCATACTTGCACTCTTGGTTGGACTGCATGCTCTCCAGCTTCAGCTTCGCCATTCGCTTTTATTAGTTTTCGTAATTTGGTTTTTCATTTTCTCATTTCGTTCGCATTTTATCATTTTTTGCATTTTACTGAAGTGGCAGAAGAAGCCCAACAGACATTGGAAGGGAAAGGCAAAGGCATGCCTTTAATTTGCCTTGAGATTTTTGGTATTCTTCGCCTGCTATCCCGGGAAGCTTCAACTAAATAGTATATCTAGCAGAAATTTATCGCGACTGAATTATAAATTGATTCCTACTTTTGTCTTGATTGCTCAATAGCAACCCTTTAACGGATTAGCATCTAACGACTTAAGTACACTACTAAAAGGATTTGTCAAGGAAAAAATAATCCAATTTTTGCAGTTCTGATTCAGTTCTCTTACTCAGCTGATATTTTTAATAAACTTCCGACTTGTTGTAAACTTTTTATAACATCCAATTGCCAACTGGCCATACGCCCTTTATGATTTTTCTAAAGCCTCAAATCATTAAAACTTTTTTACTGTGATTTGCTGCAGGATTTGCGTCGCCTCAATTTAGCGGATAACTCTATCGTGGAATTGCTGCGTCGCAATTTCTTCATGCTCAACAAGCTGAAGTATCTGGACTTGAGTGGCAATCCCTTGCAGGACTTACAGCCGGATGTATTTCGCGATGTGCCGGTAAGCTTCAAATGGCACTGTCTGCTGCCATGCACACACACACACACATACTCAACGCTTCTGCCGCACAAATCAAATTAAGTATGCGCAGTGCTTTGCGTGTGTGGGTGTATGTGTGTGAGTATTCACACAATAATAAATTACCGTATATTTGCAGGAGCTGAAAGTATTCAAATGCCGTAATTGTCAATTGAAGAAAATCAATCCGCAAATGTACAATTTGCTGCCGCTGCTCAGCGAATTGGATTTGGGACGCAATGAGGTAAGCACAACAACAACAATGCCACAATAAAAGCAACCCAACAGTAGCAACAAATAACACGCCTATAGCAAGCGTCACACTGTATCCTTCTCTTTTTTGCTTTCTTTACTTCAATTTAAACGAATTAAATTAAAGCGCGTTGCGCTCAACTTTAAAGGCGAAATTTCCTTTTGCCAATTTTGACAACTTTTTTTCTGCGCAGCCACTCCCCTCCCTCCCCCCTTTTATTGCCGCTTGACTTGCCTCAAATTAAAACTTTTACATTTTCTTGCCACAACTTCTTTCTCATGCTTCCTGCCTGCTGCGCTAACGCCGGCCGCTTTTTTCAACAGTTCAAATTCCTTGACAAGGATGAATTTCGTGATGTCAAGCGTCTCACCAAAGTGCTGCTCGATGGCAATCAATTGCCCGTGGTGGTGGATGAGCTCTTTCGCATGCAGAAAAGTCTGAAGCATTTGGGTAAATAACTTTCGCAAATTTAAGAGTCAAGTATATGTAATTTAACTCAATATGCCGCACGTACTCTTCTTTCTCTAAACGTCTGTTTCCGATTTGCATTTCAGATTTATCCTACAATCGTCTGGCCAAAGTGCCGAACGACTCTTTCCAACATTTGAGCAATTTAACTTTTCTCGATTTGTCCTACAACAAATTGGTGCGTCTGGAACCGCAGTCCGTGCGCAATTTGAGCAGTTTGCGTGTGCTGAATATCAGCGGCAATACGCAAATGGATCTGACTGAGATACGAGAAACTTTTGAGGTGAGTTTAACATTTCTATATCTTTTTGTAATATGCGAACGAAAATGCCGAAATAGTAAAAGTACGAAAATAATGTTAAATCTCAATTACTTAATTGACGATGACGAGCCATTACCCATTAGGGTGTAGGTAGTATTTAAATGAGAACCTCACTTGAATTCCTTTTCAAATATCCTTCACATTAATTTTATAAAAAAAAAGATTTTAAAATATTTTTCATTTAGTAGTACTAGACGCAAATTCGACGTTTCTTTTGAAAAAACATAGATTCCAACATTTCAGTGGCAACTATGCTTGAAAATAAACGACTGAGAAGGCAGCCCTCGATATACACTTTTATGGCATTCAAACATTTTCCACGATATCAGAGAACTCAAACTGACTGACAAGCCTACCTTCTTCCCTGTTTGCATTATTGATTTTTCAAAAAAATATACGTCAAAATAAAGTACAACATGTCGAAAATTTCGTTGATGTTTGCAAACTTGAAGGAAATATTATAAAAGCATTTGCATAATATCATAGTATCAATTTCTAAATTGTTCTAAGGAATTTCTGCTATACAATAACTTTACCTTCTATTTACAGTTCATATCGCACTTGACACACCTCGCCATTGCTGACATGGGCGTATTGCCTGTCGGTCTGTTGGTGCCTTTCAAGCAATTGCGCTATTTGAATATATCCGGCAATCATTTGGACAACATGTCACTGCAAGTGATAGATCCCTGTCGTGCGTTGGAGGTAAGTGTACACTCAGCTTCTTCACCCCACTCTCTCGATCTGCCCCACCGCACTCAAATAACAAAATGCATAAAGGGTGAAAGAATAAAAGCCAACAATGATTGGCATTAGACATGTTGGCAAATGTCCACACTAGCAGCAGCGGGAGCAGCAACAACAATGAGCGCAAGATGTTGAAGTGTTACAAATTGCTACAAATACAAAACAAATACAACAATGGGCAGCCCTACAACACACACACACACTCATTTAGAGGCAATAGCAAGGACAAACTGCTATCAACACTGTGGCAACAACGTAGCAGAATGACAGCAACTGCTGTTTTTGCTGTTGTTGTTGTGTGTTAACATTTTGGTCAACTGCAAACGCTTTGTTACCCCTTCCTACACACACACTTATAAGCACGCCACTCACACTCATATATGTTGACAATACTAATACAACAAATAAAATGTTGTTGTCAACAGCAAAGCGAAAGAAATCAACTATGCACACATACACACACACACACACACACACAAAGAGGCATATATCCATATATGCGAGCAGCAACCAAATGTAAGAAATTGCACTTATTGCCAACAGCGGCTGCCAAAGTGTCGCTGTGTGTGAGTTTTTTTTTTCATATGCGCCTTGTTAGCCAGCAATAAATTCTGAATTTCCATTTAGCCAAAACACAAAATCGAAATTGCTTTGGTTTAATATGTCAGCCCTCTGGACACAAACAAACCCCTTTCCCAACAAACCCCCTTGCAACCAAAAGCACAGCCAGAACAATGCAATTTTGTAGCGCGCTGCTGTTCATTTTTGTGGCAAGGCACGCACGCGCTGTGCTGCAGGCCAAATTGCAATTTTAAGCCATTTTATTTAATTGAATTGAATTTGTATGCATGCAACTCTTCTATTATGTGCCAAATTACCGAAAATACTTTGTGGCTTCGCTCGTTGCAGTTGCAATGCATTTAATTATATGCTCTCTTTACTCTGTCAGTGTTTGTATGTGTGTGCGTGCTGCAGCACTGCATTGTAGCATGGTGGCAAGCAGCAAATGTGGCAACATTGGCCCTTAGACAAGAAGAAACCAATTCCAATTTCAGCTGAATCCTTGCAATGTCTCAAGCTGAAATTACTTCCAATGCTATTTTGTGTTATTTATTATCAATAAGACAAGTTAATTTTGAGAATCAGGTGACCACAATATCTACATTTTAAAAACGAATGTATGCTACAATAATTGTATTCAAATATATATATCTTGAAATCGGCTAGAAAATTTCAATAGCTCTGTTAATCCACAAATGAATAGAGATTCGACAGATTTTGGTTCATAGCAAGAAATTAGAATCGCTTAAAAATTTCGAGTTCAGTTTATATTTAAACAAATTTTTTGCCTAAAATACTCGTATATTAAAATCTATACATATTATAAATTCTGATTAGAAATTCTAATAGTTGAGCTTAGGTGCTGTTGAACATATGTAGATCCCAATGATTGAATACGAAAATATCATAGAAAAGTTTATTTGATATTTCCTGTTGCTTTTCGCTCTCTTTAGAAGCTAATTAGTACATTTGAAAGGCTTTCCTAATATTGGCACTCCCCTCAAAGTGTGCACTAGCAACATGGCAACAATGATATGATCCCTGACATTATAGCATACACAAATGCAACTGCACACACACACACACACACACACACACACACGCATGTCTGCAAATATTGATGCATTTGTATAGAAGAGCATGGATGCATAAAATCCAACACTGGCAATCAAGCCGTATCAACTGTCAGCACATTCACAGCAGCTTCACGTAACAGGCACGTTACCTGAACAAGAGCTCATGGGAAAACAACAACAACAAACTATTTTTAGCGCCAATTGATACCTCTGCAATTCAATCAAACAATTAGCAGCTGTCTATGGCATTTGTCTGATACTGCCCCCCCCCCCTCCCCGCCCCCCCTCCGTCCACCCACAACAGCTCTGCCCCTTTAAGCCTTTCATTGAATGAATTTAAGCTCAGCTGCCTGCCTGCGCACGCTCACTAACAATAAATGTTTGAAAATTTGCTCAATGCTTTTGATAGTTTCTGGATTTATCGCGCAATCAATTGTACGGCATCAACGAGGACACCGCGCTGCGCATACAGGGCATACGGAATGTGCGGCTGGACAACAATCCGCTCATATGCGACGAGTGCCACATGGGCAAGCTGATAAACGTCGTGCGACATGTAAGTAACCAACTACAAAAAAAACAACTACTCCCGATTTATGCACTCCTCTTTCCCGGCATACACTTCCACACTTCCATGTGTGTCCATTGTGTGTGACCGCTGGCAAATTCACAAATTCACGAGCTCACTCGACAAGCACAACAAAAGCTCTTTTCGCATTTTTGTTTGTTTGTTTTTTTATACGCTTCTGCTTTCGAAACTAATTGCTAAATTCAAATGAAATTCGTGTCACCTCTCCCTTCCCCTCCCTACCACCCCTAGCGCCTGCTGCAGAGTGATGAGCACAGCAGCTGCTCGCGGGGCCCAGCAACAATAGCGGCTCACTCGCACTCCCCCTCCCCCTCTCTCACAGTTACTTGTGGTGCATACATTTTTTCGGTGCCGCCGCCGCCGCGCCGCGGGAATAAAAGGACATTTGCATGCAAATGCGTGCGGACGTTGGCGGCAACATCGAAAGTTGTTTGTCATTTTGTCAGCATCAAATTGCATTATTGCCCTCCTACTTTTCAGCCACTCCCTCATTCTCTTTGTGCTGATTTTTGTTCTCTTCCTTCTCCACTTCTCTTTCATTGTTATTGTTACATTGTTATTGTCCTTGTAGCTGCAATGGAAATGGGAAACGTATCCGATTTGTTTTTTGCCAAAAAGTTTGCGCGGAGCCGAAATAACTGATTTGGATGTCGGTGGCCTGGATTCGTGCCTAGAGTACATCACCGATGAGGAGCAGAATGCTGCAAGCACTTCGCATAATTTTCTTGAACGCGGATTTCTTGGTGAGTGATGGCATTTTGACGAGCTGTTCTTTAGACAAAAGGTTTAGAAGTTAAAGTCAAAAGTCTACTTTCACTTAAATTACATATGAAATAGTCATTAAGCTATGGGTATATTTTATTATATTCGCATATTTCCAAGTTTTCATCTCTGCTTCAAATACTACTGAAGTTCTATGTAAAATATAAAAAATTGCCCTATTATTCGCTATAAGGACAGGCACATGTAGTTTACTTTAAAACGAAAACTCGATTATTGATTTATATGAAATACTCGTACTAAACAGAAAGTACTTTGAAGATTATTATTTTCTTATGAATTTTATATACAAACTTATATCTAACTATCAATAGCTAGCATTCTAATACGCACACCTCTCTTTCATGCTCTCTTTCTTCGCAGGTGATCTTAATACTCTCGCCATTTTGGGTGGCATCATTTTCGTGCTGATTGCCATCATTATTCTAGCCATGATTGTTTGCTTCTCCAAGCGACGTGCCCGATACTATACGCGCGAAGATCGACTCAGTGCAAGTAAGCATAAGAAATCCAGCGTAAAATACTTTAATACAAAAACTCATTCGACCTCTTAAAAAAATTCATAACAAAGTGGATTGATTTAGTATTTACAGCGCTATTCTGGCGAACCAGTCACAATTGGTGCTTTTTCATAGAAAAAATGTCAACTGAAATTTTTAACTCCAACTTATTTGACTCTGGTCAGAATAGAGCTGTAAATTAATACAATGACAAGGTTTTAATTATAAATGGATTTAGCTGAAAAATATGGCCACACTCTTGCACTCGCAATGTTCATAGCAAAGTTGTAGTTAGCACTTAAAAAATATTTGGGAAATATTTAACTAAGAAAAGAAAGCACGCACACAAAACAGCAACAACAAACGGAATATAAACAATGCCAACAACAACGCACACAAAATGCTGCCGCTTATCAGTGTTGCCACACTGTCAGCGCGTGTTGCATATAAGCACATGTGCTAATGTGGCAAGTATGCATGTATGTGATTATTTGTATATGTCAGCATGTCTACAATAAAACTTTGGCACTCACAGGACACGCCAGGAAGCACAGCAGGAAATTCCGTGAAAAAATGGCAGGCAGAAATTCTGCAGCACTTTTGTTGTTGCTGTCTTGGCAGTTGCAGCTTAAGCGTTTAAAGAGTTATGCGGCCCACACACGTCCTTGAATGCCAGCCAAATATGTTGCGTTTCCTGCTTCCTGCTTTCTTCGGAGCCAACGGAGCGCGCAGCGAATAAATTAACTTAACAAAGTTGTAAATGGCAAAGCGGAAAGCGCCACGCCACATTAAGTCAAACAAATTAAAATACTCGTGCTTAATTACGAGTTCGCGCAGCCTTCAAACGCAGGCGGCCGAAAGAAAAATGGCTGCTGCGAAAATTTCAAATAGTACCTACAAAAATGGAGCGAGCACCGAAAATGTTGCCTTAACCCCTTTGGGCATTAGGCCAACACTTTTGGGAGCCCCACAGCAATGTGGGCCAAATTGAAAAGAATGCGAGCAAAGTGGGTGTATACAGACGCATTGGGAATTGCAAGACGCGGTAGAAAAGAATGAAAATGAAAAACGTGGCACTTAATTAGAGCTGCTGGGATCAAGTGGGCACATAAAGAAAGGAGGAACGGAAATTCGCAGCTAACTTGAGAAACTTGAGAAATGAGTGTGAGGGTAGAGAAGCAAAGGTGAGAACAATTGCGAAGTAGTGCAGGTAGTGAAAGGCTTTTTATAAAGCGAGTTAAACAAAACAACATAAAGCAGGCACTCGAAATAACTCTTAGGATACCTGACCAAAAATGTCACTGGCAGACATGTCAATCGTTTTAACCAATATAATAAAATAATTCTGATTCAACAGTTAGCAGCAGTCAATCATTTACAACTCCAGCCCATCCAAACAGCAGAGGAAGACTGTGCAATTTTATATCTTCTTGTAATTATCTACATAGAAAAGGCAGCAAAATAAGTGTACCTTAGTAGAGGAACGGGGTTTACTCCTTTTCAAACTTTTTAGTACGTCCAGAAAAATGAAATAAACTTTGCCCTATAGGAAGCCTTCAATCGATGACTAATGCTTGAGTAGGCAGCACAGCGGCAGAGAAATTAACTAAGAGCCCAAGGTGGGAAACAAGAGTTACAAACTACAGCTTATATAAATTTGGAGATTGCTGAACTGATCATAATGCTTATAAAATGGAGCTCATTTGGACCTACTAATATCTTCTTCTAAATATTTTGCTCAATACAACTTAACCTATGCTAATATAATCTAAGGTTATACCAACCAATTATTTGTGTATACCATGAATCTTATCATTACGTTAGAATAGGTCAGACTATAGTAGCTGTCCAGGGCACGGATGGTCTGCCAGATAGACAAATTAAGGCCATGTGTAGGCCCGTTGTAATTCTCGGGAGGAGTTTAGCGTAATTTTTGAAAGCGAAAATGGGCTTAAGCCTTTTGGAAAGTTCGATGAACCTCAGAAGGTTGTTGATATTGACCGATTTAAGGTAATCTTGCTATAGAAAAAGGGTAAACCAAGGTGTTGCTCAAGCGTCTCTTCAGCCCAGAAGGCTTGTCGTTAGAACTAGTGTAGAGTTTCCCAAATTTGCTGCCATAACTCCTTCGAAGCCCATAAATAGTTTGGACTAACAAGACTACAAACTTTTTTTATAAAACCACAAACTTTCCACAAACTTACTCAACGGAATGGCTGTATGTCGATCTTAAGCACCCACTCAGCACTTTAAGTGCACTGCGGAAAAGCACTGTCCACGCATTTCCGCTACCGCCGCCATTTTTAAAATAAATTTTATACAACGCCCAGCGCAAGAAAAGTTGAGCAAGAGGAAACTTTTGAAAATTTCGCAGTTGAGACATTTCCACAGACAATTAAACAAAAATACAAGCAAATAAATAAACATGCGAGCCACAGGCGCACCCACCAAGCAAAGAAAAAGTACCCCCTTAAGCACGCTTCGTGTTTTTCTTGTAGGAGTACTTGCTGTGTTGTTGTTGTTATTGCACACAGCGCAGCAAAACTTTTCGTTACAAATTCCCGTGATAAATCTTCAAGCGCGCAGAATTGGCAAAAAAAACTATAAAAAGAGTAAGTAAAAATCAGCAGTAGAAACGGAAACGGAACTGGCACAAGCTCCAATCTACACTCTTTCCCACTCTTAGCTATTTGTTGTCTCCTTTGCTCACACTCTGCACATTAATCTTTCATTCCGCAGGCGAAGGCAAATGTTTGGAAAAGAATTTGGAGGCGGCCGCCATCATAGTGCCCAGCAGCAATGGCAACCCGCACAACAATGGCGGCACGCCCAACATCAATAATGGCGGCAGCAACAACAGCAGCAACAGCAACGGAAATGGCGGCAATGGCAGCAGCAGCGCCAACAATGAAATAAATTTCAAATTTCCCATTGATGATCGAGTTTGTACAATTGATGAGCTGCTGTTGCCGCCACCACCGCCGCCGCCAGCCAAGGAGCCGCCCACCAGCAGCAGCAACAACTTGAACAGCGTCGCCACCAGCAGCTGCCCAGCTGCTGCCAACATGTATAATATTGCCTCCCCCGGCGCCACTGCCACTGCAAGAGCCGCTGCGGCGGCCGCCGCCACCGTTCTACCGCCAGGCGCACCCTCGGCCGCGTCAGTGACGGTCTCGCCCGCACGTGCAACGCTGCCGCCCGAGGCTGTGGTGGTGGTGCTGCCGTCGCCGCTGCCCGCCGCTGGACAATCTGAGCAGCAGCTACTGCATTTGACCGCACTCGAGCCTTTGGTCAGTGTGAACTGACCTCGGCGCTTTGTGGGTCACACTGCCGCTCCCGCTCCAAATGCCAGCAACAACACAGCGACAGCAGCAGCAGCAGCAGCGGCAGCAACAACAACAGCAAGCAGAGCAACAGCATCATAGGTCAATTGTTACCCCGCACATTCAGACTCACACTTGCAGTAGGTAAACAATTAATTGCCAACTCACCCAAAAGGAGAAGAAGAAGACGCAGCATCATCCTGCTACACATAGCGTAGTGCAGGAAGCAGCCAACAGCAGGCAGCGGAAGCAGCAGCAAACATGCTCGGCATTTATTGCGAATATCGAGTAAAATATTTGCTCCGCTCTCCTCTTCTCTCCCGGCAGACTTTTGAATTTCGCTTGGAATTTCTGTTAATTTACGTTTTGTGGTTTTTCGGTTTGCCCCTTCCGACATCTATAGAAATGTGTGTATGTGTGCGTGTGTATATAGAGGGTGAAGCGTTAGTGTAGTTAAATAGCGCAAGGCGCATATTTGAAGACGGAATTCGAACTCAGAGGCGTAGCATTTAAATATTTTTTCAATGATCTTCAAAAAATAGCATAATTTCTGGTTTCCGATTTTCCGTTTTCAGAAATTATTTAATAAAAACTGTTTATTTTCATGTTTATTTTTTCATGAAATAAATATCATAAATAAGCAAAAAAATTTAAGTCAAATTTGAGGGGATGCCTCCTTTTCAGCAAAGCACTTCTTGGTTTCGAAAGAATTATAGGTTAGTGGAAGGAGAAAAGTGGAAGAGGGGCAGTGGAACCTTGCCTTGAATTCGCTAGTACTAATGGAATATTTAATGACATGGGAAGACTGCACCTAACTTTTTATTTACCATTAAAAACTTGGCATCATGAAATTATTTCTTGCAGTTAGAAATGCTGGATTTAGTATAAGTAAATGCATGCAAGCATATTTCTCTTTTCCTGCATAATTTCCAATATGCTTCATTTTACTTAATCAAATCACTCTCTTCTTCTCTTCATCAACTTTCAATACACTTTCCAAGTTGCAAAATGAAGCATGTTCTACCAGCTATTTCCTCTTTCATCAATCAAGCAAGCAATCCTGAATATTCATTTAACTGCAATCAATAGAATTTCCTTGCTCCTTCATTCAACAAGTTCTTAACATAGAAATAAATTCCTGCTTTGCCGCTGCAGCTGCAAGCTTTTTTCATGCTTTGCTGTGAATGCATTTTTTAAGGCAAGACATCATAAAAATTCTGATATGTGCTTCAGAAAAGGTTGTGGTATTTGGATCATTCGAATCAATCGTTTAATTTAAATTTGTTTTATAAGCTTTAAATTTTAGCCTACAATAGACAAAGCATGGAAACGCTAAAGAAATCAAAACCTTCCCCCAAAAACGTCCACGCAACTAAGGTACACATTTTAATTGACTCCATAAATGCTTGTTTCAATAAAAATTCACTTGGCTTGCAAGTAGTATTCCATGTAGCAACAACATATGCAGACATAAACAAAGTACACTACCAAAGGGTGAATGAGATACAATTTTTCCTGCAATTCTTTTCCATGCACTCTTCAAATAAGATACTAATTATAGCAAGCAAAAAAGCGCACACTTTCAAAATTTTTAATCAGAGAGAAAGCAGATTCTTTTAGCAAATTAAATTTTTCTCATACGTTTTCGTATAAGCTTACAAAAATGGCAACCATGAAATTTTCGAGTACTTTCAATGGCATGGCATAGAAAAAGTTATTAGTTTCGCGCATGATTGCACACGCTGAGCACAAAAAAAGGAAGCTTAAACAAAATTATTGAATGTTGTAGCAGCAACAGCAGCAGCCATTAGCTAGTAGTACTACTTCAACAAGTCGCAAAGGATCTTGCAATATTTTCCAAAAGCAATTTTTTTTCCTGTTTACTTATGCTTCAAAAAAAGCAATGCACAGCAATGTAACAAAATCTAACAGACTAAAGATTTTCGATCCCTCTCCGCTCTGAGTTCCCGCTTCACCCGTTCACACAAACACTCATACACACACACACACACACACACACACACACACACACACGCCTTAAATCAAACTAAGCGTGAGTCTTGCAACAGTGCAGAAAAAATTGCTATTCCTTGAAATAGTGATAAAAGCGCTGCCACTCGTTTTGTGCACACATGCACACGCACTCACACGCACACTGATAAAGGATGACTTACGTGCTTTTAAGCGCCATTCGAACTCATGCATTATGCATGGCCGACGTGCAGCAACTTTTTCAGCTGTATTCGCCCGAGTATAATTGAATCATTAGCATTGATTTAGCAGCGGATATCGCGCGATTAAAAGCTGTGCACAAATTGCAGTTGCTCTTCAGTGACTGTTCTGGAGTGTGTTGGGAACAACAGTGGCGTAGAGACGGCAGTAAACACTACCATTACTTTAACACTAGAACTACCAACTTTTGTCATATACCTATTTATATTAACCCGATCAAAATGATCGGTTTCTTGTTTAGTTGTCAAAATAATTAAATTTAAAGAATTAAATTATTCATTCATAAGATAAATTCATTCCAAAATATATTTCATTTAAATATTGAAAGTATAATAATTGATGCAACCGGTCATTTTGTTAAAGCTATCGGCTTTCGGCTATAAATGGATTCTTAAAAAGTCAGATAAGCTGTGCATAACTATCGATCAATAAATTTAGAGCACTTTTTATGTGAAGTTGCAGAAAGTTATATGCTTGATAGCCAGCTGAAACTTATTTGAATGTTCAAAAATTCCCATAACAAAATGTCGACAATTAATTTTAAAAATTATTTCTACTGTGAAAACGAATTTTTACTTAAGTTAATGATTTCAATTTATATGAGAAGCGTTATAATATATCTCGTATAGAAACTGAGCAATCAAAGTTTTACATCTCAAATATGCTCGTTTTCATATTTTTCACATTTTTCGTTTAATTGCTTTCAAGTTTGCATATTTTCAGCAAAATTTTTATTCGAGTAATACATATATATCTATGTATATATAATTTATTAATCATACATATTAATTTTTTTATTCAAAAGTCAAGTGAAGTTTTCTTCAAAATCAAAAGCAAAAAAGCACACATTCGAAATGTGATATTTAAGCAAATGTAAATACTCAGTGTAAAACAAAGAACAAAAACAAAAAGCACAGCATAAAAATATTAAAGTAAAATAAAATAGATTTTTTGTTGCATGCAAATGAAATTTGTAAAATAAAAAACCAAACCACTGTCAAATGCAAGAAAAAACTTAAAATTTAAAAGAAAAAATACACTCTAACTTAATGCTTAAGTACGCAGCAGTCTAGACCTAAGTGAGCCTAGCATTAGCCATAAGCGAGCAATTGTTTAGTTAGTAGTTAGGTTTAAATATATCAAAAAACAGAATCAACTGAAATTGTAAGCACCAAATGAAAGTCTAATAAAATGTTGAAAAAGAAAGATTTTTTTATACGTAAAGAGAAGTATAATTTAAATAACAAATTATGAATTCATTTATACGAAAATTTCAAAGTATAACTAATATTAAATTATTTTTCAATCACTAATATCTCATTAGTTTTACTTAATTATGTCTTCTGCTTAAGAATTCGTTTATATAAATCTTATTCCACATACTTTTGTAACGTATTTTCCATAAAAACTAATTTGTATGATTTAATGCAGAAAATGTGTAAAATTGCACGTGCTCAAAATTTCAACATGTTCAATAGAAACATAAAGTTGTAAAAACGAGATTCTGTAAGAAACAACAACAATTTTATCACAAATAAAAATCTACACATAAAATTTATGATTTTTATTATTCCATGGTTTCAAGTAAGTATCAGAGATTAATAACAGGGCACTGCTATTTCCAAAGACAATGCACAATTCTGCCATATTCATAGTTTAATACATACATCGATCGTATACGATGTAGTAAGTATGTCAAAGGTTGGACTATGGAACAAAGAGAAAGCAATAATTTTAAACACAGTCACAACAAACATTTTTTGTCATTTCTGTCAAATTTAGAAAGTGCGTTTTAAAGCCTTTTTAAATAAGCCCGATTCTAAGCTTCGAGAGGCCGAAGGTCAGGTTGTTCTGACCAACTTAAATAAATAAAAAAGTAAAATTCTAAGCTTCATATTCAACTGCTATATTTCAAACAGCAATTTCCAAGTCTGGCAACTTCCCTACCAAGCAGCAGATAATATCAATTTATTTTCTTGACCTTCCTTTTGTTTATTACAACAGGGCTTCGAGCTCGAACGAAATATTTTCGTGGTTTGAAGTTAATTCTTATATTCGTATGAAAATGCAATATTAACTTCAAAAATGGTTATAAAAATATCAAAAGATGATCAAAAGCGTTGACTTGAAATTAATGAAATCGATTTCATTAAATCAATGTCACTTTACCTATAACTACGGTGACCATATTTTTTTAATGAAAATAGAGAACACACCCACCAGCATACCTTTTTTTTGCTATAAATTTTTAATTAGCAAAAGTCAATTTTAAAAATGTATTTTTTATTCAAACATATGAGATCGTGTTGCAAAATAACTTAAATAATATTTAAAAAAAATCAATTTACTGAGTAAACTGTATACAGGGTGGTAATGGTGATGGGTTAAAAATGGACCCTATATTAAGGCAAGCTTTTTTCATGGTTTGAACCAAGAAACCATCAAATCAGCATCCTTAATGGCAACTACCCTGTATACCATATATTCTTAACATAACATACAAGACGTTTTAGCTCTAATTGCTTTGATATTTTTCTGTGGAATGAATTTTTTTTATCAAATTGTGGTTTTCATCTAAGTACTCACTCCTTAAATTCCAAGCAAGAAAGTTCATAATTGCATTTTGTAATTAAAAAGGATTTAATTGTGTTAATTTGCATTTGCGATTTTTTCGCAGTCTAAATATTGTTCATAAGAGAGAAAACCCTTTTTGTAGGAGCATTTGACCCTGGTAATCAAAGACTGAATTCCACAATTTTTACAAGGTAAACTATTTTCTCAAAGTGATTAAAAATCTCATTTTACATGAGCTCGTAATTCATGTTTGGTATTTATATTTTTATACGATATTAATGCGCTTTGTATCAAATATAGAACAAATATAGAACACATTATAAAATAGAGAACATTTCCATGGTTTTATTAACAAAATATATCATATAGAACATCGGCTTAAAATAGAGTACCTACTGTCCTATATAATATAGTACGGTTGGTCACCGTACCTATAACCAACATAGCTCAACACATACTTACTTAAGTTCAGTGTAGGTGATTGTATTTAAAAACCGCCAACCCTTTCGACAAATTTTAAATGCCTCTGACACAAGCTAAAAGAGGCTATAATATTGAATTAAATGCCACAATGAAATGCTTGCAAACAACTGTCTGCAATACACATACCCACACATGCACACGCACAAACACATACAATGAACTATCCGTACAATGAAGCGAAATTCGGCAGCGCGAAATTGCAAGAAAATTGCAAAATGTTGTCAGCACTCAAGCTCAGCAGCTGCCGACGACATACTTGATCCTGTAGAGCACTCCTCCCCTCATATGCCACACATACTCGTAGATGGGAAATCGTAAGCAGGCCACAATAGCCACAGCGCTTATTGTAAATGTCACTGCCGCCTGCCAGCGCAATAAATTGTCTGTCGTGCTGCACTTGATCGGCAATGAGTGCAGTGCAGCCCCGTCTCTCCCCTTGGCCAAACGTGCCGCTGCTTTGCGGCCGTTAACTGCAAGAGTATGGCTTACGCTGTGCCGCACTATTGTTTGCATTTGCGCTTGGCGTTGAGTACTCACAGTTGGCGGTAACAGGCACAACAAGAACAAGAACAACAACAGCCAGCAGCTATCAGGCTATCAGGCACGCGCGCGCTTAGCGAGCGACAACAGCAACGCACCAAACGGAAACGGAAGCAATTTCCCTTCAGAAGAATTGCAAATGCCTTCGCTGCCGCACAAAGCGTTGTGCGTCTCTTTTGTCCCTCCCCTCCCCTACATTGCATCGTGTTGCCATAAGCCACAGCGTGCCGCTGTGCCGCATGTGCAACTTGCCACAGTGCCCCAGCAAAGCCACGCCTTGTAGTCGTATTAATTTGCAATAAACTTTTAATGTGCACGTGAGCACTTCGCACTTACGTTTCCATCTTCCGCTAACCCGCCGACCCGCACGTCCGCTGCTGGCTTCTGTGCAACTTCCTTCCAATTGCGCTCTGCTCTATTTAGCCATTCTCTTCTGCCGCGCTGCCAACTCACTTTGAGCTACCACAGCACAGCTGGGCTTAGAACTGCTGCTGGCCCTCAACTGCTATTCCAACTGCCGCACTTCCTCTCACCCACTTCCTGGCAATAATTCAACTTTTACTTGCTCTTCTTATTTGCGGTATTTTTATCACGTTCTCCGCGGTTTTCTTTTTTTCCTTTCATTCCCATAGAAATCGCCATTACTCCACAGCGTTGCATTTCAGCTCGTATCGAATTTAACCCATTTTTGCAGCTGCTGTTTCCGCTCTTCCAGTGTGATCTAGTTTGACCATCGCCATGCTGCCATTGCTGCTGCAGTTGTGGCACATGGTTCCGTTGGAATATTTGCCACACATTTTTGTCTGCTCCTGCACTTTTAGTCATGTTTAATTTTGTATGTCACCACTTCACAATTTCCTACGCTACTCACAGCTGCGGACGTGGCACGTCTTTGTTCGCTTAGCACATCCTTCAGCAATTGAATTTGCTACAATTACAAAATGACTGTGGCATTTCAAAAATATCAAATTTCTTTTTGTGTGGTGAGGCAAAAACGTGCGCTCTTTTAAAGGGTTAAGTACACGCTATTAGAAATAAAAAGAAAATTTTTTTAAATTTTTGTAATGTTCATATATTTATATAAGTATACAGTATACTATATATGAAAATAGAATGGTATGTCAATCCGAAACTGGTTGAATACCCAAACTGGAAAATGTTAAAGAAGAGTCAGTCGAAGCATCAAGGCCGACTAAAACTTAAATGCGATTTTCTGAAAGCTGTGATTTCAAATCGTTTATAAAGATTTCTCGAACGGCTGAACCGATGTCTCAAATTTTTACACAAGCTACTGAAATATATATCTTAATAAGTGATCGAGGGTTTTTCCCTTTAATAAATCTTTACTGTTTCATAAACAAAAACATACATTTTGTTTAAAAAGGTGCCATTTTGCTCAAAATAATTATTTCACTTATTCCTTCCTTAAGTTACTGGGTAATATCCTTAACTAGCGAAATTCTTTTACTTTTCCATTTTGAATGATCCAATTTAGAGATTAGGCTTCCGGGCTGTGGTTACTAGAAGACTTCATGTCTACTTCAAAAATAATCCACTCGACTTACTTAGATAACAATCAGAAGCCACAACAGCTTTCTGCCTTTCGAAATATCTCTCAGCAGTCGCCCATGCTCTTCCCACCTTCTCCGTTTTGCTACCAATTGAAGTGCAAATCATTAATTCCGCCCCAACGCCGCTGCAAATCATCTCTTCAAACTAACAGCTATATGCCACCTTACAATTACCAACACATGCATGCTGTTGATTGCTGCCACTGCCGTTTCACATCCTTCATATCCTGCATAAATTACATTTCTAGCTGCTACGCTTCCTCGGCTGAGCGCAGCTTCAATTGTAAATTGATATCAAATCGAGCTGCAATTGATTTACGCTCTCAATTACTAATGCATTTTCACTTTATGCTCCGCATCCCTCGAACAAATACGAGTAGTAGCGTCTGACCACTCAGCTGTCATTAGAAAGCTGATACGCGATTTGCGCACGGCTGCTGACCAGGCGATCGGCCGCTAAAATGTTCATAATTACTTCCACTTTGGCCCAGCTGCGCATCGACCCACGCAAAATATCATAATCGACGCACATAATGAGGAGCTATACAACACACGCACATATTGCTACACTTTGTGCCGCACACATTTACACGAGCATCAGCAAATTAAATATGTACACTCAGCGTAGCTGTATGGGAATTCAGTTGAAGAGAACCCAGTGAGAAAATTATGCTCCCATAACAAATGGTCCTTGATCTGACTGAAGTAAGTAGAACAACCTAAAAAATATTGAAAATATTTGAATTTCGAATCTTCAATTTATTTATGTATTCGTAAAAATTCATATCAATTGCAGGCGCTGCTATCGTACCTCAAAACTTTGCATCTCACTCCGTTTTCGCCAGATGTCTCTGTGGATGCCCTAGTTACTTTCGTTGCCAGCCGGACAGGAATTGAGAGACAGCATTTCTCCTGTCAGAGGCTGGTTAAAAAAGATTTTCCCAATGATTCTCTTAAGTACGTCAACTTTAAGTTGGGTGTCACCCCATCACACTATGATAAATTGCTCGATCACACTGTGTGGCCAATTGATCTCAAGATTCGTTCTTGCTCGGATTTTCGGAAAACAAAGTCAAACCCGAAGAATGCCTAGCATACTCACCGGCCTTGTCTACCCTTTGTTTTTAAGTTCTATTATGTTATGTCATTGAACTAGTCTGTAAGGATATATTGTCCATAGACTTAAATTGAATAAACTAAACTAAACTAGAACTCTTTCGAAAACCTCGGCTCCTACTGTGTCCAAACTACCAACTCTCTATACTAGCTATAATCTAAATTACTGATAATGTGTAAGGTAAAAGAAGTTCCAGCTCAGTGTTGTGAAAGTTCCGCCTGCTTGTCATACCAATGCAAAAAATGTTTGTATTTCAGTGAACACAATCGATTACTGAGCACTTTACCCATGAACTATTTCCAAAATGCAATCACATTTTACAAATTTGGCGCCTGTAATTATGTAAAACTAAAGAAGCTCGTTAGTGCTTTTTTTATAAAAAGTAACTAGCGTCGGAGACAAATTTTTGCACGCATGTCTATCAAATGGCTAACACTATTTTAAAGTCTTCTAAAGATTCCTGAGAAAATAATATCTTGGTTAAAATATCGCCGTCGATAATAATTGCTACCAAAAAAAGCCAACGAAGGCACTTATCTTAAATTTCCCGAACAACAGAGAGATGAAAATTTCTGCATGGTCATTGGAGAAAATAAAGAAAAATCGCAAAAAATGCGTGGCAAATAAAGCTAACCAAATTTTGGCACATTTGCTAATGGCACCCAAATTGTGGCAGCCGCATTCGATTTCAGTTGTAACTGAGTTGAGTGCATTTCGCCAACCAATCCATTGGTAAGTCAATAAACTGCGAGTGTATGCATATATGTATTTGTCTGTTCAATTGTGGCAATACATATATATGTATATAGGCAAGTATGTGTATTGTGTTCACTCATTAAGAGCGAACTAGAACAAATTGTGCTTAAATTAATTGATAGAATGCATGTGTTAAATGAGAAAGGCAAGTTAGTTTAACTCAAGCATACCAAGCTTTTTTTCACAGAGAAACCCCCTATAGATATTTGAATTTTCAGTATGAAAAGTGGTATGATTCTTAATCTGTACGCTTAAAGTATAGTGCAGCTGAAGACTCAAAAATAGTAACTAGTAAATTTTAACTGCCTTGCTTAGAATAGAGCTAAAACAGGCTTGGAAATTGTCGCAAAAATTTTTTGGAAAATAGACGTTAGTCGTCAAATTAATAAATAAAATTCAATTGATATATCAAGTGATTGGTAACTGGTACTTAGAGTTTTTATATTTACATTTGGAATTATGTATTCAAACACAACTGCTCAAGAAAATTATTTCTTATCAATTTTAATCGACTGCATAATATTATAAATATTCTTCGTACATTTTTCGAAAATTCTTCTATAATTTTAAGCAACATTAAGCTGAATAAAACTTGCTTTTAAATATTCTTATAACCCAAAATACTTCTGACTTATTTAACTGCATATATTTTAGAAAAAAAGTATTTAAGAAATATTGATTTAATTGATTCCACTTTAGACACGGAAATTTTAACTGCAACTCTTCTCCAAGCTTTAAACGGTTTAAGACCATAATTTAAAACACGAAAAAGCCAAAATCGAAACGTTATAACGTTATGTGCAGCAGCAATATTTGATTTTGATGCGCACAACAACTGCAAAAAAGTTTGCTGTTACAGCAGCAGCAGAAATAGCCGAAAGCGCTTAACAACATAAAAGCACTCTAATCAGAGTAGTTGGCTACAAAAACGGCGTGCCTGTCGCACATCCTTATTCGCATGGCAATATTTTTTGTGGCTCTCAACTACACAAGAGACCTGCAGCAGTCAAAGCCTTCTGCCAATTCGGTTTTTTTTTCAAGCAGAAACTTTTCAGAACCGCGAAGCATAACGCTGGAGTTAGAGAAGGTGGCCAAAAAAATTTAGGGAAGCAGACGGGCAACAATATTTGCACTGGCACAAAAAAGCGCTGTTAAGCTGCCACAAGAGAGTCGTAGACTAGCACATGTAAAGCAGCTTTGATTTTTTTCTTTACTTTCCATTCAATGTCGCTCTGCGTGCTGCCGGAAGTCATGTCCTGTGAATTGCATGAATATATTTGACACTTGCAATTTTAACCTATTTCTCGCCGCTGCAGCCTAAAATGTTGCCAACAATATTACACATTTCATAATGCATATTTAAATTTCAAGCTCACATGCTGACGTCAGCCAGCAACAGGAGCATGTTTATATGCTATAATATCTGTGATCATATGCAATAACGACTTAAGTCGACTTAAGACGAAATTGAGTTGACGTTACCACTGTATTCCTGACGTTGATGCGCATATTTTGTTCAAACCCCGGTATCTGTACCCATCTCAGAAAAAAAGTTATTTAAAAAAAACAGATGCACTTATGTACATGCACTTATGTGCATTTCAAATTTCAAATTGCATTTTCTCGAAACAGTTGTTTTCGACTTAAGTCGTTATTGCATATGACCACAGATATATGTTGTAGTGAGGGGCAACACGAATGAGGCAGCATTGATTGCACGCTCGCACGCGCGCGCCAAGAAAACATGCATAAGCAGATACAAGATACAAATTGGCAGCTCACATTCGCCATATTTATATATTTTTTCTGGCCGAGCGCATCTAACCAACGATATTGATAACACTCTCTCTCGCTCTCTCTCTCTCTCTTTGCTCACTGACACCGGAAGTGCCTGCCAGCACAAGCATAACAAATTATAATCCAATTTCAATTTTTATGAATATATAAATATTGCATTACTGTGCGATATCTCAATTGCAGCACACACACACACACACACACAAACGGCGTATGAGTAATATGCAATTTGACCTGCAGCCAACATTGCTCATACGCTGTGGGGTGGCAGCACTGGCAAAGTAAATATTTTATGCTGCTGCTGCTTTTATGCGCAGCTAAAATAAATCGATTGAAATCTGCAATATTTGTATGCATGCCCCGCTACCGCCCGCCCTGCCGACTACACCAACGCGCGCGCACATCCCTTGACTGTGTCAAGCAGCACAAAATTGATGACCCAATTCCAAGTAAATCACACAAAGATCACAAATCGCCTGTCGCATCGGCAATATATGCATGTCGTATGTGTGTGAGTGTGTGTCTGTGCAGCTGCATCCTTGCGCTCAGCCCAGCGCAGTTACGTTTTAGTTAATTTTTCTTGCTGCTTCCTCCATTGCTGCAGTGTGGCTGCCAATAGCTGGCGCATTTTCGAGCTGCACTTCGTGTATGTTTCCTTCCTTCCTTCCTCATTCAGCCGCTCTGCGCACCCGCTCGAAACGTTTGCATAAATTCAAATGTCGCTTCTTCGTTTTTTCATTTCTTTTTTGTCTTTTTGGTTTGTACGACAAAAGATCGAAATTGGAAAGGAATTGCTGGGAGTTTGGTTGCTCATAAGCTGTGGCTTAGTTGAAGTCCCGCTTGTATTGTATAAACACACATACACACACACATACATGCACATTTATAGCAACTCGCTTTTACTTTACTTGTAGCGGTTTTCATTTTCGCCTTCGTGTAAAGGTAAATAAATTGCTGTAGTTCTTTGGCAATCCTTTCGCTTCTTTATCTCTAGCAATGTTTTGCAGCTGCGGCTGCTTGCTAAAACAAAAAATTAAACTTCTTTTATCTGTAATCGATTTTGAAAAATCTTGCGGCTCTACGACTTTTATAGTTTCGAATACCAGCTGTATCAAAAATATAAAGCCATTTATATATCTGCATTATGTGTATATGTACTATATGCATTTCTACTTGCTATATTGTTAGGAATTCAAAAAAAATGGAGATAGTGAATAGTAAAGTGAGAAATAAAGTTAAATGATATACGATACATTATTGGCTGTTGATAATTATTTATATAAGATTCGCCAAGCTCGATATCAGAAGCTAGCAATTCTGATATTTGTACCGATCGAATTAATCTTCACTAAAATCTGCCAAGTAAATAAAATACAGAACTCGCATGGACATGTATTATAATAGTAATGTTCTTTAGTAACTTTAGATCCATGCATATTTTTAAGAAGATAAATTAACCTAATTTGTATTATAATGCAGCCCAATTTCCAATATGTGCTTAACTTAACTTTCTCAAATATATAGTCGAAGTTGCTTATCGAAAGCACCCAACATCATCTCGTAGTTCTTTAATAATGTTCTATATTAACAGCAATTTATTTCAAGACTAGAGAGTATCATTAACTATAAAAAGCAAAGACACAATTTTCAATAAAAAATTTTAGTAGGAAAAAATTTAAAAAAACAGCTTACTTTTTGGCCAGACTGTACGCTTTATATAGCCCAAAAAGCAATGACAAAGCAATCTTTTGCATAAGAGGCATATTCATTTTAATGCCTTCGAATTTTTTGGTGTATAATTCCTTTTGTGCATGGCGCACTGAGACCACTCCTAGCTTTACAACAAAATTTACACATTCGATTTGCCAAGAAGCAGCTACGGCTTCTCTGCCCGCCGCTTCGTCTGCACCGTCTTCCCATGCCTTTTCTGAGCATGATTGCAGCCGGATTTAGCGTCGTCAATCCGCAAGCCAAACCAAGTCGAGCGGCGCATGTCTGCAATATTACAAAATGTTATGTTTCCCTGCCTTTGGATGACATTTTTTTTAGCACATCCGCACACAAGCATGTGCACCCTCTTGCACGTCGGCTATGCACTGCAGCTCACTGTGGAAGCGGCTACAACAACATTTTGGCCTTAAGACAGGAAATATCCTTACACGCTGGCTTACCACTGGCATATTGCAAGAGTACCCAGCATTCAAATTGAAAAAAGGCAAAAACGTGGCAACTCTCTTGCAGCGCCGTGTGACATGTCGATGGCGAAAGTGTGCTCTGTGCATTGTTAAAATTGTAACAAGTGAGGCAAGGATTTTACGACTTGCGTGCAACAGTCAGCGTGACAAATCCTCGCGGGTATGACGCGCTAAACCAGCAGCGCACAGCAGTAAATCAGGATACGCCAGCCGGAAAAAATGTGTCAGCTTCGGCAGGCAATTTAGTCGCTCTGAGCAGCTGGATACAGACAGTGGCACTTTTGGACTACTGAGAGGCTCCTATCAAAGCGGGTTGCCGCACTGCTGAAGCGCTCACTTTTTGGCATAATTTCAGAAATTGCAAAAACGCAATTTTCAGCGGCCGCAGGAATATTAAACGCTTAAATGGCCACCTTGCAATTGCCTACAAAAAGCCTTAACCGCTTTTACCTGCCGCAAGGATTTATGTTCTTAAATGTATAGCATAGCTATGCAGGGTGTGTGAGATTTGTGTTCATATCATAAGTCATTTGAATTTTGACATGTCTTTACCTCCATATTTTAGTCGATGAAAGCTTTCTGCCATGATATCCCTTGAATCTCTAAGAAAAATGTTTGCAATTTATTTTTTTTACAATGTAATCTGTAGATATATTGATTGCCCGAATTTACTGAAGCTCATAAAATATAATGTTCCATTGAAATCTCTTTGGCATGCTATAATCTACATATTTGAGTCAAACTATGCTAAGACTGAGCCTATTACTAGATCTCTCTAGACAAATAGGTACATAACTTTATTGCTAGATTTAATGTCGATTTTTCAATGGCTAGAAATTAAATCGTCTTCACCCTTTTTCTTTTTCTGCATAATAGTAGATCTATATAAGTTAATCTGTTTAATATCTTAGTTATATATTATAGTTCCGCTTTCAATAAAAATAATTAAGTGGGTCAGATATTTCAGAACACCCCCCAAAAATTTTTTTCATATTCCAAACATTTATATTTGATCTGAAATAATTTCTAATTCTAAAAGCGCTGGTGTAACTAAATTAATATCAGACTCCTAATGAGTCTTCTTCTAATCCTCTTCTCCTTCTTCTTTTTGAACCCTGCATCCAAAATTTATATTCTGGTAAAAAGGCAAACAAAAATTCACCCGTGTTATTAACGGCTTCTGTCCACTATCCGCCATTAAGAGGTTGCCAATCACAGATGCTATACCCTGTATATGTGTGTGTTTGTGCTACCACAATTTCGCGGCTAATTTGCCACTAATGCTGGCATTTTCGAAAATGCTCCCGCGGGACGTGCTCGTAAAATGTGGAAAAACTCAAAAACGCATAAATTTCAAAACGGCGCATGCACAAGGCACGTACTCCTACCTCCGAATTAACCCAATACAACTGCAGTTCGTTCAGTTTAGACACCATCAGGCTACACCGCATCCACCAGCACGGAGGAGCGCACGCACGCACACTGCGACGTGTCGGACGCCTTTTTATGTCTTTGCCAGCCTATTTATATTTTACGCTTTCATATTTTTATGGCCTTTATTATTTTCGTGTTGCCACTGTTTTCGCAATACACAGCCTCTGCTGCCCCTGCATCCCCTTCCCTCATGTCAGTTTCATTATTTTATTTTATTGTTTCAATTGCCGAAACTTTTTCTTGCTGCACGAAAGTGGTTAACTTCAGGCGTAAACTTTTAACTTCCCAGCGCGGCGCTGCACTTGGGACTTTGCGCCGCCGCGCCGAGCCGAGCACTCCGGCGAATCCATTGGGCACAATGGGCGCCTTGCCTGCTCCTGTTTGCACACTTTCATACACTCGTAAAGTGGAAGTTTTCTCGTAAAACGTTTAAATTATCGACATTTAAAAATCTTTACTTCCAGCACCGTGCGCCGCAGCCATGTAGGGGAGGGGGAGGAGGGGCAGTAGACGTGCATGTTAATGAGCAACAGTGCAGGCGCATGCATATACAAGCGACGTGCTCTCGATATGATTGTGCCTCGCAGGCAAGCATTGCGACTGCCAAAGCACTTCCTCTGCTGTGGCTTATAATTTTTGAGGAGCGGAATCGATACAGCCTACGATACGCCTACGGCTGCAGTAGCTTGAAATTGAGTTTGTTTGGCTTACACTTAACCCATTTGCTGCCAGGTAGCTTGTGCCTCTGCTACTTTATGCAGCAGCAACGTTTGGAAGAGAGCGCAAAAGTTAGGCAAAAGAGGAAGAAGACTTAATCTTTTGCATCTGCTGAATTGTCTCTTGTTTCTAAGCGCCAAGCTCGAATTCTTTGCAAATCGTTTTTTAATTCAAAATATTGAGTTTAGGTTAGGTTAGGTTTATCTGGCTGCCTAAGAAAGGCCACGCATAGACCCTGTTGGCTCCTTAGCAATGCCAGTTAGGGTTCCGTTTTAGGAGTTCTCGAAGTACTGATCTGTCAGAATTTAGGTGCGTTTCGCAAATTTCCAAAGAGGCTTGATACCTAGTTCCGAGATCCGTTCGAGCCCTGAAAAGAACGGCGCTATATTGAGTTTAAATTTTAATTAAATATTCACCATCGAATAAATTTATAAGAAATTAAAATGTGACAGTTATCTACTTTATTAGATCTAAAATACAATATTTTACAATTTTCAATTTTTAATGGCCCATAAACAGAACCCATGGATCCTAATGACAAAACTTTTAGTATATTTCTTAATGTTCAATCATCTCTAATAATGTACCAAAACTTATTCAGATCGTAGAGGGTCAGTCCGAACTTTTTTGCTTTCTTGCATATGCTTTATGCATATATAAATATTTATGTCAAATCGTAAATAGAAAATGCTATGTCAAGAAAATTAAAATGTCATGGAGTAATTATGAGAAAAGTCACTTTTAGCCATGCTATCAACCTCTTTCATAATGGCTTTGTACATATTTAGAACCTTTCAGTAGCAAAAGTAGTAGGATTTTTCCTTTAAAATAATCTAATAATTAATACATAAATAAATGATGCAGGTAAAAATAGATTGTAAATAGATGAAGTTTTCTGAAAACGGTTGAGCTTCCAAAAAAATATAACAGATGAGCCAAATGAATGACAAAAGGTATGAATGAATTTGAAATTGCTATACGAGTCAGTAGCGGCATATAAAAGCAGTGAATTCGGTTTCTAAATTATTTAAGAAATCCTTTTCTTCTCAGTTGCTGACTATAAGGAAAATATATGTGTTTTTCCATAAATATGCGAAACATAAAATTTGTCAGAGCTTAAATTGTAACGCTAAGACAATAGCTTCTTATTTATGCGGCTTGCAAGCAAAACAGTCGGAAGCATGCTGTCATCTATTAAGGGAATATAGTGCGTACCATTCCTGATACGAACCTGCGATGTCAAGCGGAAGAGAGAATACATGAGGCACATAAATCATATGAGCGAGGCTTTTAATTGCAGTCTGGTCATATCATAAATTCTTATGCAGGCAAGTAATTAATGGGTTAAATTTATTACAACAAAACTCATGCCGCTGCAGCTTCAAGTGACTGAAATTCAGCGAGAAAAATAATTTCGTTGAACTTAAACAAAAGCCAGTGGAAGGGATGCTACAGCGGCATGTGAAATCATTGAAACTGCTTATCGCTTTCAAGTTGCTCTGCACTTTTCAATAAATTCTCGCAAATGATTGAGCCAACTTTGGAGGAGCGCCAAAACTTTAGCTTTCACACTTGTCGACTAACGGCGCCCGACAGCGGCAGCGGCAGACGCAAGCAAGGAATCGCTTGTTGTAACGCCAGACCATGCCACGCGGTGCCGTCGTGCCTGTCGCGGCCGCCACACCACAAACAAGCACAAAAAACCAGCTCTCACCGCAGCAGCAAGTGCAAAATTATGACTCCAGCGACGCAAATTAGAAAGTTTACGCACTTCAACGGTGTGCGGACAAGTGGGACGCTGGCCAAAAGCTGAACGGAGCGCGGCGTTGTGTCAACACAGCGCCAGAAGTTTGGACTGCGCTGCTGTTATGCCAGAGCAGTCTCGCTCTTCCCCGACTCGCGCAGCGACAAAGGCAGGCCAGCTTGGAGTTGCCAACAAGCATGGGTATGAACGCCAGCAAGGAAGAGGGGGATGCGTTAATAGCATAAAGACTTTAATTTAATGCTTTTATTTCTAGCACTTATAATTTTTCATGACATTTTTTCTTGCAGATTCCAATTTTTCTCTTCCTTCTTGATAAGCAAAGAAATGTACAAATTTCGCTGCCGCTGCTGTCAAAGGAAAAAGAAGTTTTTAATGAACTGCCAGTGGCGCGCTGTATTAAAAGCTTACTTAATTATATGACGACATTTGATTTACAAATTGTGGCAGTTGCAAAGAACATGCCACAGCTGGACATCTGGTGTATTTAGCTATTGTGACAGCATCCGTGCAGCTGCACAACTTTTCATTCTTGAAGATGTTGCTTTTGTAATAAATTAAACTGAAAGAAATCGTAACAAAACACGCTGACACACAAAACATGTCAGTGCGGTTGGCCATGCCGTGAAATTTCGGCAGCTGTCAAAAATATGTCAATGAGAAGCGCAACAGAGAAAGTGAATTGGCAGCAGCTTTACTTGTTGAAGTAGCCAGCGGTTGGAGAGGCTGTAAGCTGGAAATTGTATAAATCAAACAAGCGGCACGGCTCAAACAATGCCAACCCCACTGCTGCCACATAACATTATTGGGCCTGCCGGCGATGAAGTAGTGTCGCAACAACAACAAACAAGCGCATGCACACAAACACATGCATACCTGTTAACGAAATAAACTACGCCGCACACACACACGCTTACAAAAATAAGAAAAGGCTCAAGGGAAATTAGCGCTGAATTCATGACAACCAAAAACAGGCACAGGTAAGCAGGCACACACATGCACATATAACACACACAAGCATATATAAATTTAGATTATTTACTTTGAATTGTGCAGGCATGGGCAATATCACAGAGTTTATAATGGAGCAGCAGCACATTCCAAAAGCTGACGCAGATCAGATACTTTAAGAGAATTTCAAAACAAATTCAAAAGATTTTAATGTAAATGAAAATTTTTAGTTTTATGACTACTTCTCAGATATGAACATAAAGCTGCAATTAGACAATAGGTTTCTCTATCAAAAAATACTAGCGTGATTTTAAAAAATTCTCAAAATATTATTCCGATTGCCAGAAATCTACTCATGGCCCAAAACAAAGCTTCCTGTTTTCCTACACTGCACTGTACTAGACTGAAAGTATCCGATCGAATTAAAAATTTGCAGCAAAGCAACAAAGCAATAAATGCATAGCAGGAGCAAAAACAGGTCCAATGGGAATTGCTAAAAAATTATTAAAAATGTGAGATGAATTCAACGAAGACAAAATAAAAATGGAAAAAGCACTATTTTAAATGCATATCATAAATCGAGAAAGCCCACGGAAACTACAAAAGGACTACGGAAAATAAAAGAAAAATTGCTGCCGATAAAAAGGGCAAGATAGAAAGCCAATACGAAGAAAGCAACACATCGTTACGCATAGGTAAAGCCGTTGTAATAGCAGCAGCAAGGCGAGCAGAGAAGGTGGCAAGGCAGCGCCATTGATTAATGCTATTCCCTGCCGCCAACGGCGTTGAGAGCGTGTTCATAAATCTTGCATAAATCGCCACAACATATTTCACGCCATGACAAACATGAAGAAGATTTGGATAAAAGAAAATATTGAAGAAGGGGTGTTCACAGTATTTTACAACATAATTTGCAATCAGCAAATTGCATGTAAAATTCTTGTGACACACAAAAAAGCCCGAAGATTTTCATGCTTGCAGAAATGCAGCAACGCAGCTCACATCGCTCCCCCCACACTCCACGCTTCCGCTTGGCAGCTCGCGCACACTTTCCAGACCATTTGCTGCCAGTTGCTGTTAGTTTGCACATCGTCATCGTTGTTGCCGGTGTGCGCTCATGCGGCACATACTTTGGCTGAACTTGTGGCAGTTTCCCAATCGCATGTCCTTCCCCGCCTGCCGACAGCCAACAGCAGCAGCAGCCACACTAACATTTGCTTGCTGGACGCTTTCACTTGACGGCATTGGCAAAGAGCAGCAAGCAGCAAAGAGCACGACCAACAACAGCCAAAGCAACAGCAACAAAACAAAATAGTAACAAGTGCCATTGGCATTGCGGCGGCGGCGGCGGCGAAGCTGGCGACAACTACTAAACAAGCGCTAAGTTCAGTTACGCGAGCGTGTTGCGCCAACGCTGCTGCTGCTGCCCATTTGCTTGCTGTCACTTTCAGAGCAAGCGGTGAGCAGCAAAAAAATTTTGTTGCAATTTTGTGGAAAATTGGCAGCGCTATCAAATGTTATATCCCCAACGAATGTGTCAATGGCAACACACCGATAACAAGAACAAGAACAACAACGACAAAATAACGGCAGCAACATATTAACCTAAATGGCTTTGTGCGTTTGTGTATGTGTGTGCTTTAGGGCTGTCAATGCCGAAAGTTTGAAAGAAACTAGCTACTTTTCTAACTGAAATTTTCAATCTCTCTATGTCCGGATATTTGAGTGAGAATGATGAGTTGGAAATCTTAATTAAATCGATTCAATCGAGTCCGTCGAATTTTTTATATTTGACAGACACTTTAAAAAACATGTAAACATTTGACAATAGCACCGATTTTCTGCAATTTATATGTACACAGTACGAAGACAACACCTTTGAACTAGTTGGAGGAGACTGTAGCCTTTGTCAGCTTTTCTATCAAATAAAAATAAAAAAGAAATATAAGTTCATATATTTTCAATTAACTATGAATAACTTTTAGTTGTAGTAAGTAGTTAGGTTTTGCACTATTACGATTTTTCCCACATTTTATTAAATTGTTGAATGGTCTGTTATTCTGCAATTCGGAATTCAGTGCCGACGGCCCCAGTATATGTGTGTGTGGCAAGCACATGAACAAACGCGACAACAGCACGTTGGCACGTTGGTAACCCCTTGTTGTTGTTGTTGTCGTTGTTTTATGTGTGGGCTTTCAAAAAGCCTTTACTTTTACGATCTTCCTTGAACTGCACACCGCCATGCATCTTTTTCGGCAGTAAATTCCACAGCACAAAATACGAGCCGGCAAGCGTGACAGGTACGTGCGTCACAGGCAAAACAAGTACTGCAACAACAACAACAAAAGCAAGAGTAACAGCAACAACCACGACAAGCGGGCAAGTTGTTGTTTACACAAAGCGACAAAACAGCAAATTGAGTTGCTGCGGCTGTTCCCATTGCTGCTGCACTTGTAGTTGTAGTTGTTTTTGTGCTCATGTGTGTGTGTGTTTGTGTGTAGGTGAGTAGATGTAGGTGTAGCCTGAGCTTCTTTTGTGTCGTTGAAACGCATGAGCCAATTTCCGCTCAAAGAACAAAGCAATGCGTGGCATATTGGCAAAGCTTGCACTCAATACACACACACACATACAAGCACGCATATATGCAGACAATAGCGTGTGCCTGTTGTGAGCATGTGCGTGCATAAGGCGCATTCATTTCGGTCAGGCACGCACAAAGCTTTACAATTTCTCCTATCCTGTGATCGAGCAAGCTTTGTTGTAATGGCAAGAAGCTGCCAGCTGAGTTTTGAAAATCATATTCAAATTAATGAGGAGTGCCTCAAATTGAGCAAATATTCAAATTAACTTGGTTTTTTTTTTTTAATTAAGCTCATAACAACATTCCGCAATAGTATCTAGAAATGTCCTTGAAGCCTTTGAACAACGTTATACAAATTGTTGTGCAACAATAAATTGCTACCTTACTCGCACATGGCAGCAGTGCACACTTTACCTTCGCCTCACTTCCCTCCGCGCGTGCAACAAATTAAACGTAACTACAAACAAATTGTTACATGAGTTATTTTTGTGCATTTCATGCAATGAAACTCAATTTGGGAGGCACACAAAAACATTATTCTTTGTTAGGACATGACTGCGAGGTATGCTCATGTGGTACCTGCATTTTCCATATATACATACATATACATTAATATGCACATGTTCATGTATTGCGCTTATATTTCATAAGCCAATAGAAATGGTACAGCTATTCCAAAAAAAAAACAGCTATTCCAAAGCTAATGTGTGGAGCGGCTGGTTCAAATCCCAGCCGACTCATACCGTGCAAAATAAGAGACGTCGTTGCTTTCGCGATGAAGTTAGCAACTCTTCGAGAGTACCTATACTTGGCTTTTATAAAAACTCTCATCACAAAACAAAGCTTAATAAAGAACGTTCCGTCAGAAAATGGCTATAGAATAATAGTGTAGCTCCCGTAAACCTTGGCTTAAAGCAGAACGTGTACACATAAGTTAATACAAGTCTACGCCTCAGTTTAAAGGCATGCGCAGTTCAGGACTGTTAAAAAGCTCGTGTTTCTTCAAGTTCCTTTACACAAATGAGCGCCTTGTTTTAGGCGGGAAATATGTGTTGAGAACCCCTTCCGATTGTATTTAAAAAATTTTTTCCATATCCCATGGAGCCCCTGAGCGTTAGCTTATAACAAATACGAAAAATTTCAAAAGCTGATATTTTTCATCAAAAATATATGATGTATCTTATACAGCTCGCATTTGCCTCGTTTCGCACTTTAAAATATAATTGCTAAAAATGCTAGATACTTTAAATTCATACTCCTACTACTGGCTCCGGAATCTCACAGAACTGCTTCTAGCAGCGAGCAACACACTAACTTCACATAATTGCTAAAAAATTTTCATATGGAACACTTTCACTGGCTGCATATGATACCGGCTGATACTCATGTTGCACATACGCCCCGTGGCACAACATCCGTTCATTATTAATTGCCTGTTGGGCGCTGCCATAACCACTACATGCACACAACAAAGACGAGCAAAAAACTTACTTAAATTGAAATGAAAAAAAATGAACAACTTCATTTCACAGTTTCACAGCAAAATGAGTATGTGTGTGTGTGTGTGTGAGCGGGCATAAATTGTATGCCGTGCGCCATTGTAGCACATTAAGGCAAACTTATTTCAATTAAACGTGCCATTCCCGCACTAAAACTAGCTCTCCCCCTCCCCCTCACTTCCTTACTCTGTCTATAGACGCCGTATACCCAAAAACTTGCTCTGCCTCGACGGCCATTAGCATGAAGTATGCTACTTAACAAAGTCAATGAACATCATAATTATTGCTACTCACTACTACTACGGCACTACGGCACCGCAGGGTCGTGCCATTCACGCACACACTCATACATATACTGATGTAAAAAAAATATGAACAAAAGTTGTATCGTACTTTGCCGTTGTTGCTGTTGTTGCTGTTACTCATGCAAGTATGAGCTGTTAATATGCTACGCGTGCGCTACACTCATACTTACATGCTTGTGTGCTTATATGAATGTGTGTGTCTGCTAGAATTATATACCTCAATGAGGCTGCTGGGACCAACAAAACTGACAATGAAACTCGTAATGGCAAAAAGTTTTAAGTCATCTTCACTTTTGCACATCAGCACATAAGAGTGTGTCTTCTGCAAATGAGCTTAAATACACACACAAGCTCACATACATATGTAATTCAATAGCTTAGAATATGTGTTGTAATTAGACGACATTAGAATTCAAGCAAAATTTAAAGTGTGCTACGGCATCTAAAGATGAGTTATATTTAAAGTTTCCAACTTAACATGTCAGGAAAAGGGATGCAGAAATCTAAAATTAGAGCTTCCTAATTTAGAGCAGGCATCAGATAGCATTTCAATCCTTGCCAGAAACTAAAACGAAGCACATTTCATTCGAGTTAACTTAGATACAGCTAAAAAATGCAGCAAAATATACATCGAATTTAATAGTTTTTAAGTGTTTCAACTTGTGCTAAAAAAAAGGACGAGCACAAATACTAGAGCTGGATATAAGCCTTGGTTACACAGTGCTTTTGCGCCTTTTGTGTTCTTTTAAGTGCATAATCTATTATTTATTTGAAGACCGGCGCTTAGTTCAGACGATCTAGAGAGAGTTGCATGATAAATAATATATATCATTTTAAAGATTTCGAAGAGTACATTTGCACAAAAATATCAGATCAAAGATTGGTCCAGTCATTTTCGAAATAATTGCGTTTAAAGATTGCCCATATTCCCTATAGAGCAAAGCATTATAGCATTGAACATGAAAAGCAGCGCGCTAGCGGGAAAATGGAAACAAGAGAATGGAAAAATCACCCACTTTCCTTTCCCATAGTTTGCTGAAGGGCCACAGTTGTGCTTGCACTGCATTTATTTCATACATTAAAGAATGCTACATCTATTATTTATTTGAAGACCGGCGCTTAGTTCAGACGATCTAGAGAGAGTTGCATGATAAATAATATATATCATTTTAAAGATTTCGAGGTATATTATTTGACAGACATGCTATTATTCTAAGAATGGGCTTTTCTAGACGGTTTTAGAATTGCACAATATTGAATGATACACAATTTTGAAAGTTTCACCATGAATTTTCAGGCATAAGTTCTCGAAGATGGTTTAAAAATGTTCTAATTTATTAGAGTTTCTAATTTCGAAAGTTTTGTATTGGGTTATTTCCTTTCGAGATAAAGCCTGCTGAATAGATTTGGAAAACTTTGGCAACAATATTAAGTAAATTTTTTTTAAATTTAATTTACCTATGTCATAGGGCAAACCCGATAATCGGGAGTTATTACTAGTCAATTATAATTGGTAACAAACATATAAAATATGCATCAGCGAAACAAAGATACTCAATCAATCTCTTTCTCAAGCAATTTTATGGCGCAGTAATCGGATTCGTGGAAGTATACGATTTCTACATACAAGCAGGAAAACATAGCCAAGACTCCCATTTTGCAACTGGAAACTAAACCTTCGAAGCTGTCGAAGTGTTTACATATCTTGGCACCGCCAATACCACAAGTAATAATGCCTGCTCGGATATAAAGCGAAGAATAGCTCTTGCCAATAGGTGCTACTACGGACACGGTAAGCAATTGAGATGTCTGTTAAATTTAAAGATTTCAATAGAACACTAAAATGTCCACTAGAACTTGGCGCATTCTTCGCAACCACAGCTCATACGCCCATCATAACGAACTTAATCGATTTTTCTGCTATTTTTTATTATATTTCTTTATCACATTTTCAAGCAACTATTTTTAGCTGCTGAACTATGCCCTAGACTCAGCGTTCCATGAGCTATGAGCCACATTATGCTAACACCATATCGATTCCAGCCGTAAATTGCAGCGAATGTCATTATCAATGTCGCTGTAGAATTCGAGCTGGTAGCAATCATACTGACATATGAGTCATGTTCTGCCATATAGACGCTTGCTAACTTGCCTATGCCAGCGAAATCGATAAATGAACAAGTGTCTGAAGCCTTAGAAAAGGAAAGTTTATAAAGCGTGTTGCAAGAAAGGCCTGAAATTTAAACAAAATTTGCTTTCAACATGTCCAACTGCACAGCGCACTAATTAGATAAGAGCCACAGCACAGAGAAGCACTGGCTATAAAGCCCACGTCCAGCGGCAATGCTAATTCAAAGTATTGCCAAGCGCGCGTCGAGCAAGTGGCACGACCAATTCGGAGCAGGAGAAGCAATTCGAACGAGCTGCAGTTGGAAATATTAACAAAGACAAAATTCAGCATTTTTAAATATTTTATAATACCAACAAAATTTGCTGTGATCTAAAACAAAAACAATCAAAATGGTTGTCAATTTTAAAGTCTTCAAGAAGGCCTCACCGAACAACATGGTCACGCTGTACATGAGCAAGCGTGAATTTGTGGACTCGGTGACAATTGTGGAGCCAATTGGTAGGTGCCTTCTTAGGTGCTGTGTTTGTATGTGAGAGTGCTACGCTGTTGTTGGCTTCAAAGCTGGGAGTCAGCTCTCTGCTGAGCTTTTTTATTATTTTATTTTCTTTGTGCAATTCCTCTCACCAATTTCCCGCAGATGGCATTGTGGTGCTCGACGATGAGTACGTGCGTCAAAATCGTAACATTTGGGTGCAGCTCATCTGTAATTTTCGCTACGGACGCGAAGACGACGAAATGATTGGCTTGCGTTTCCAGAAGGAACTCACGCTGGTGTCCACGCAAGTGTACCCTGAACAGAAGGTGGACATGCAGCTGAGCAAGATGCAGGAGCGTTTGCTCAAGAAGCTCGGCCCCAACGCCTTCCCCTTTGTGCTGCAAATGCCGGCGAGCTCACCCGCTTCGGTGATGCTACAACAGAAGGCCAACGATGACACGCAACCTTGCGGAGTGCAGTACTTCGTCAAGATCTTTGCGGGCGAGAACGACTGCGATCGCTCCCATCGTCGCAGCACTGTGAATCTTGGCATACGCAAGGTGCAGTACGCGCCCACCAAGCAGGGCATACAACCCTGCACTGTGGTGCGCAAGGACTTTCTGCTCTCGCCCGGCGAGCTCGAGCTGGAGGTGACGCTCGACAAGCAATTGTATCATCATGGCGAAAAGATTGCCATCAACATTTGTGTGCGCAACAACTCCAACAAAGTGGTGAAGAAGATCAAGGCCATGGTGCAGCAGGGCGTCGACGTGGTGCTCTTCCAGAATGGACAGTTTCGCAACACAATTGCCTTTGCGGAAACCAGCGAGGGTTGTCCACTGAATCCGGGCTCCAGTCTGCAGAAGGTCATGTATCTGGTGCCGAATTTGGTCTCCAATTGCGATCGTGCGGGTGTAGCCGTCGAGGGTGACATCAAACACAAGGACACTTCATTGGCATCCACTACACTGTAATGCTACCTTGGCAATCGGCCAGCGGCTGTTGTTACATTGTGAATGATCGAAGATATCTCTTTTACAGCATTGCCAGTCAGGATACACGCGATGCCTTCGGCATTATAGTCTCGTATGCGGTCAAGGTGAAGCTCTTTCTGGGCGCATTGGGCGGTGAGCTATGCGCTGAATTGCCCTTCATACTGATGCATCCAAAGGTGAGGAGTCAGGCGGATAACGCGTAGAATATTTCTTTCTGGTAAACCATGATAGCCAAGAGCTTCTAGAATACGACGCCATTATTTTTAACAAACAACTTCGAAACCAACAAATTTCATCACAATTTTTTTCTTATATGTATAGAGTAAAAATGTAAGCATAACTTTTCTATTTATCAGCCCAGCCGCAAGGTCCAGCAGGAGAATGACGCTGATGAGGCTTAAATGGTGAATAGGTTACCAGAAAGCGCTCGTTTCTGATGTTGCTGATATTTACCCGTACCTACTTACAAACATATTCGTGCCTTTTTCTAAATGTACCACCATTAAAAAAAGGAAGAAGAGCTGATCGTCATATTGATTTTCTTATTGTATGTATATGGTTTTAATTGCAATTACTAGCACAGACCATTTTAATCTATTTATAAGCTATTTTTAAATGAGATTCTCTAAAGCTGAAAATGTTTTTGGAACTGATGCAAGATATGCAGCTGCATTAGAATGGAAATGTAAAGATTATAATTTTGAATAAATGGAAATGTAAGTGCCCATGAGAGAACATAATTTTTATTCCAATAAAATCCTGACATGAAAACCATAATAGAAATTTAAATTTAAATTGCTGTGGTTTTTATTGAGAACAATTTATGAAAACAAGAGAATATAAAACTGAAGAAGAAAGAATTTCTTTAACGATTATTCTCGATACCAGTTTTTGCGTTCGAGCTTTCATCAAGCATTGGGATGCCACGCAGTTTACGCCACAAATATTATAGCTGCGAAATGGTTGAGTATTTCTTTATCAGGGCCGCCTTTCCGGTGAGAGGGCTATAGGCAGTTTTGTAGATTTCTTGGAACCATTGGCCTAGAGTACCAAATCGAATGCAAAATTCAATGAAAACGTTTACACACATTTCATTTCCCGTAGATACACTTAAGAGATACACGTTCATCAGATGTCACAAAAACTGTGTTCAAGAACATGCTCTTCGTCCAAGCAAAATCTAAAAACACCAGAATGTAGCCTCTGCGCAGATGCAAGATTCCTGAGGAGGATGCTTCATTTTTCTCCAAGATAAACTTGTGCAAACAGAAATATTCCACCTGCAAAAAAAACATCTTTTAAAATTGTATATGTTTTCGATCAACACATACAAACCTGTTTCATTGGCAGTGTCACCTCGTGGACATCATCAAAAGTCAGCAAATCCTTGCCGAACGTTCGCTGCACTTGGCAAATATCATGCGAGAAATTCGCTAGACTGATCGGATGTAATAGACACATGTAACCACCTGCGAACACTGCCGACACTTTCCTGTTCAACTCATACATATGCAGCGTCAATGTGAGAGAGCAGACATCGAGAAGCAGCTCAGCTGCCAGCAGAGGCTGCACATATGACTCCAACTGGAGGCGTAAATGCATTAAACTGTCGAAGAACTGCAAAATGGCTGCAATCTGTTGGGATGTCAAGGATCGCCGCCATTGACGATCCTTCATGGCTTGTTCCACGCCACGGTAGAGCGCATGCAACAGCGTCACAGCGAAGCATGCCACCCACGTGAGCACCAGTGGTTGCCAGGAGAATGCATAGTATATAACTCGCGGTGTGAAGAGTAACTTCGATGAACCGTGTATCCTTCCAACTGACATATCAAATAAAAGTACTTTAAGGCACATTGCACTCAGCCTGCCCCACTTCAGGCGCACTCGGCCTCCGAAGAGCTGAACGTAAAGTTGGTAAGTGCGCACGAAAGCGTCCAAAATGCGCTGAATCTTCGAGAGACGATAGTTGAGCAGAAAGAGTATGTAAATGGTGGAGCCAATCTTGATATCGATCAGCAGCTCCATGCTCAGCGCGTAGATATCGGACATTGTGCTGGATGCCTGCAGACCTTCACCTGTAAGACGCAGCAACGTTCTGTAAGTCATTATCGCCGTCGTCACACCGAATATAATCAGCAGCGGCATGATCAGCAGATATTGCAGCGTACGGACGTAGCGCAGCAAAACGCCGCTGCGCTTGAATTTGCCTCTCTCGCGATCGAAGGTGAACACATTGACGCAGATAGCCTGTGTAAGTACTTGCAACACAAACGATATGCAGCTCAGTGTTGTCATTTTGCAACTGACCATGAGTGTGAGTGGCAACATACCACTTTCACACTCCTAACGTCTGTGCAAATTAGTTGTCTTCGCCTTTCTGGTCGTCCTTCTACGTCATCAGGCTCGGCAAAGGAATGAAAGTTAGGTTGGGAGAGTGACTGACTCTCCTTAATTACTGGCCTTGTGGCGCAGCAATGAAACAAAGCAATTGATATTTGTTGGAGCACGAAGGGCCATATCATGACCATGCACCCTATCACTTTTCGTTTGTCGCTCATTCTCTATGCACTCGCCAGATCTTCTATTATTGAGGTCTCTCATCGTAATTTCTTCACCACCCACATTCTTCGTTGTCTTCGCCATCGCTCACACATCTTCGTCTTCGTCGTCATCGTCTTCGTTTCACCTTCGTCATTGCAACTCCCACTGGAATGGTCTAAGCAAGACCACCTGCTGCAGCAGATCACAACAACAACAATGCATAGAGCCAAACCGCTACGAAGTACAACTATTACACTTCCAATGCAAATCACGCCACCTCAACAGACACTTCATGTCGTCGCAACAAAGTACACTCTACACTGTCCACTTTTAGTCATCGTCGTCATCAGTCGTCATCGTCGGTCATATCAATTCACACATTGTAATCTATCCACTTATATATAATTCAATTAATCTCAATAAATATTCAGCAAACCCAAATCTTCGCTAATTCACTTGCACAAAGTTGATGCAAAAACGCTTGCACAACCATAAAAAGGTCCTTCGAGCCGGATCTAGAGCCGCGATCGCTGATAATCAAATTGAAATTTAAAGTCATTTATAACCCTACTTGTCTGTGCCTACATAATCAATCAATTCTTCGATAATAACCATGAGCTCAGAAGAGTCCGGAAGCGGTTCGTTACCTGTGGAGGTGCAAACTCCTCCACTTCGCGAGGGCAGTACCCCTAATCTTCGAGCGAAAATCGCGCAACGTGATCACATTATCGCGCGCGTGCAATCTCTTCGTACCACATCGGCTATCGACAGCATGACCGCTGTGCAATTGGAGGTCAAGCTTTCCATGCTTGATCGGCAGTACGACAACTTCGAACAACTCCAATCGCAGTTGGAAACAGCAGATGAGAGTCAGCTCGACCTCGACACTCGCACAACATTTGAAGAATCTTTCTTCGAATCAAAATCGTTGCTTACCGAAAGGCTTGTCGCTATCAGAGCGCACGAGACGGAACATACACTCAGCAGCACTAGGATGACGTCACAACCTTCAAGTCGTCAAGGTCATTTGCCGAAACTTCAACTAAGCAAATTCAGCGGGTCGCATAACGAGTGGCTTGACTTCTACAACATGTTCTCCGTGCTAGTGCATCAAAGTGCTGACCTGACAAGCATTGAGAAATTTCAGTATCTACGCTCATGCCTAACAGGAAATGCTGCAAAATTGATCCAGTCTCTAGAAGTCACAGACAGCAATTACGCAAAGGCTATGGAGCTACTGAAATCAAGGTACGATCACAAGCGCTACATCTTTCAATCGCACTTGCAGAACATTTTCGAGCTGAAGCAAATTCATCAGGCTGATGTGTCATTATTGCGCAATTTCATTGACACAATCAATGCAAATTTGCGCGCGTTGCAATCGATAGCATCTCAACTACAAATCGGAGATGGCATTCTCCTACATCTAGTAACTTCGAAATTGGATCAAGACACTTGTACAAAATGGGAAGAAGAAGTTGCCAGCAGGTGGGACCGCACTCCATCGTTATCGCCCTTTGTTCTACCTGGTTGGGACGAGTTAGCTCGATTCTTGGAACGTCGTTGTCAAACGTACACACTGGTCGAATCAAATTTGACCAACTGGAAACACACATCACCAAAGCCAATTTCATCGCCAAGGGCTCGCGCTTCTCAACCACAATCATCGTTTGTATCTTCGCAACAAACGTCCAAGTGCCCACTTTGTGATGAAGCAGTTACGCATAATGCCTTCAAATGCATTAAATTCATCGCATTACAACCACTGGCACGATATGATCTAGCCAAGCGCAAGAACTTGTGCTTGAACTGCTTGGGACCGAATCACACATCAAGCTCGTGCCCCTCGAGCAATAGGTGTCAACACTGCAAGGTCAGCCACCACACCTTACTTCATCGCAATCAGGCTCCACCGCCAGTCACGGTTCCTGACGACAATTATCATCGCTCTTCGTCTTCGTCCGCTGCAATGCAAGCTTCACACGCACAAAACAGTGACGTCATCATCGCTACTGCTCTTGTGCAGCTACACACCACCGAAGGGAAAACAACAATTGCTCGCGCACTTCTTGATTCGGCCTCTCAACTTAATTTTGTCACTGAGCATATCGCTCAGCTGTTGAAGCTACAAAGAAAACGGCAAAATGTGGAAATTTCTGGAATTGGGTGCATCACAGCCAAATCACATCAAACAGGCATAATTAGAATGAAGTCACTGCACTCTGGATTCTCTGCAACTTACGATGCCGTCATCATGCCGTCAATATCTTCGTGTCAACCACAAAACTTCATCGATACCTCAAGCTGGAATATTCCCAAAAACATAAATCTGGCTGACAGCACATTCAACAAGCCAGGCCAGGTTGATATGCTCATTGGAGCCTCTCTATTCTTCGATATGCTAATTGTTGGGCAAATAAAGCTGAATGAAAATCTTCCAGTACTTCAAAAAACCAAGCTGGGCTGGGTCGTATCTGGTGCCATCACGTCGTGCCCGCTATTGTCGTTCTCGCTCGTTTCTACTTCGTCGTCGTCGCTAACAAAATTATCACCACCGCCAACACCTCTCTCACTGGACGTCATATTGGAACGGTTCTGGAAAATTGAAGACAACTATCATCAAACTAATCCAGCTCTCAGCGTTGAAGAGAGTGAATGCGAGCGATTCTTCCATGAAACAACTCATCGCTGCCCAAACACAAACAAATTCATCGTTCGTTTGCCATTTCGTGAAAGCCCAAATTCACTGGGCCAATCATTTGAAACTGCTCATAAAAGATTTTTGTCGCTTGAGTCAAAACTACACCGCAACACCGCCCTTCTCAAGGAATATAAATGCTTCGTCAACGAGTACATCGATCTTGGACACATGGTTTGCGTGCCAGCAAATGAAGTCGCATCAAGGGCCCGAAATTATATACCTCATCATTGCGTTGTAAAACCGGACAGTTCCAGCACCAAACTTCGAGTTGTGTTTGACGCGTCATGTCACACAACAAATGGAAAATCATTGAACGATATACTGCGTGTTGGACCCACTCTTCAAGACGACATTTTCACAATATTGCTACGTTATCGTACTCATCGCTACGTTTTGATGGCAGATATCACTAAAATGTATCGCCAAATCATTGTTGATGAAAGAGATGCAAAATGGCAATGCATCTTGTGGCGAAACGCACCAGACGAGGTGCTCAAAACATATCAACTGCAAACCGTAACATATGGCACTGCATGTGCACCCTACCTCGCTGTGAAATCTCTACTACAATTAGCCAACAACAACTTGGATCAGTTTCCAATTGGTGCACGGACAGTTCTTCGAGATTTTTATGTAGACAATCTCATGACAGGCGGAGCAACATTGCAGGAAATCATCGAAGCAAAACGTCAAGTAATCGAACTGCTGTTAAGTGGAGGATTTCCTTTGAAGAAATTCGCTGCCAACCACCCGTCGCTGATTGCTGATATACCAGAGGAAGACAAGGAGAAAATAGTTCATGTAGGCGACGTGGCCTTCATCAAAGCGCTAGGCCTCAAGTGGTCGCCGGCAAGTGATTGCTTCGTTTTTTCGTACACTGCGCCAAATACAAATTCATCGAAGGCAACAAAGCGTAGTATTCTTTCTCACATAGCAAGCTTCTTCGATCCATTGGGGCTGCTAAATCCAATCATCGTCTCTTGCAAAATTCTAATGCAGCAGTTGTGGAAGCTGCGCGTTCACTGGGATGAAAGCGTGCCTCTTCAAATTCACACGCAGTGGATCGAAATCTGTCACCAACTCGTCGCCATCGACTCAATCCAAATTCCAAGGTATGTAAGGTTTCAAACAGTTTCTCACCTTCATGCCTTTGCAGACGCCAGCACGAAAGCATATGGTACATGCGTCTACGCAGTCTCCATCGATCAAGGTTCATCATTCTCATCACTCATTTGTGCAAAATCCAGAGTTGCGCCAGTTCGCGCAATTAGTTTGCCAAAACTTGAGCTCTGCGCTGCTTTGCTGTTGGCGGAACTACTGGATGCAGTGGTTCAGACATTTACAGCAAAACCAAACAACATTCACTGCTGGTCTGACTCAACATCTCATCACATTGGCCTGGATACAAGGCGATTCATCGCGCTGGGCCACTTTCGTTGCGAACAGGGTAACGAAAATTCAGCAACTCACATCCAACTACCAGTGGCATTATGTGCCCACTTCAATGAATCCTGCTGACATAGTTTCTCGTGGAGTTAGCGCACAAGGACTAATTGACAACACTCTTTGGTTTAATGGGCCAGAATTTGTGCAGCTGGATCCTGACCACTGGCCCCACTCACCCATCGCAGCAAATACGGACGTACCAGAGCAGCGCCGAACAAAGCAGGTGCTTCTGGTAGCCAACCAGCCTGACGTCATAGCTGAACACAAGCACATAAACAGCTTCAACAAGCTGCTTCGAATATTTGCGTACGCTAATCGTTTCATCAAATCGCTACGCCATACATCAGTGAGCAATTCGTTGACCATATCACCTGACGAATTGGACGAAAGCCTACTGCTTATTTGTCGTTACATTCAACATCGCACATTCCCCGATGACATCAAATCATTGCAACAAAATCGAGCTAGCCGGCAATCCACTTTAAGCCAATTATCACCGTTTCTACACAACAATCTAATTCGAGTTGGAGGAAGGCTACAAAACTCATCGCTTCCATTTGACGCGAAGCATCCTATATTGCTTCCCAAGGCACATCCCTTTGTGCGCACACTCATCGAACACCTTCATCGTCACCACCTACATGCTGGGTGTCAAACTGTACTCAGCATTCTTCGAGACCGCTTTTGGGTCATAAACGCGCGTAGCATCATAAAGCAAGTAATTCATCAATGCATTATGTGTTACCGCTGTAAGCCGCTTCTTGCTGGCCAAATAATGGGTGCGTTGCCACAAGCACGAGTCGAGCAGTCATTTCCATTCAGCACAACAGGTGTCGACTACTGTGGCCCCTTCCTAATCACACAACGGATTCGAGGTAGAAGCCCACTTAAAGTCTATATTGCTGTGTTTATCTGTTTCAGCACTAAGGCAGTACACATGGAACTAGTACCAGATCTAAGCACAGCAGCATTCATCGCATCACTTAAACGATTCATCGCCCGTCGTGGAAAATGCTGTACAATTTTCTCCGACAATGCAACCAATTTCGTTGGAGCCAATAGAGAGCTACGCGAATTGTTGCAAGCATTCAAGTCGCAAACCCACATCGATGCCGTTCAACAAGCTTGCCGTACAGAAGGCATTTCATGGAAATTTATCCCCCCTCGGTCGCCGCACTTTGGAGGGCTTTGGGAGAGCGCAGTGAAACAAGCCAAACACTACTTGCGTCGCACAATCGGAAATCACATATTGACATACGACGACTTGCATACTGTGACTTGCCAAGCTGAAGCAATGATCAACAGTCGTCCGCTCACCCCATTATCAAGCAGCCCGGATGATCTCCGGGCACTGACTCCAGCACACTTCTTAATTGGTCGCACCATGTCCACCATAGCAGAACCGCCACTATCACAAGATCAGATGAGTTTGCTTCACCGATTCCAGATTGTGCATTGGATCCAGCAACAATTTTGGGATCGATGGCGCTCTGAATATTTGACGGAGCTGCAACAAAGAACGAAGTGGAAGTCGTCGAAACCCAACATTCAACCAAATGACTTGGTGCTACTCAAAGATGAAAACACCCCACCACTCAAGTGGCCCTTAGGCCGTGTCATCGACACCATCGCAGGCAGCGATGGACAAGTTCGTGTCGTTTTAGTAAAAACAGCAAATGGAACTCACAAGCGAGCAGTGGCAAAAATCTGCAAGCTACCAGTCGAATCACAAGAACACCACTAATATTTTATTGGAAGCTCCGCTCCCAACGGCGGGAGGATGTTGGAGCACGAAGGGCCATATCATGACCATGCACCCTATCACTTTTCGTTTGTCGCTCATTCTCTATGCACTCGCCAGATCTTCTATTATTGAGGTCTCTCATCGTAATTTCTTCACCACCCACATTCTTCGTTGTCTTCGCCATCGCTCACACATCTTCGTCTTCGTCGTCATCGTCTTCGTTTCACCTTCGTCATTGCAACTCCCACTGGAATGGTCTAAGCAAGACCACCTGCTGCAGCAGATCACAACAACAACAATGCATAGAGCCAAACCGCTACGAAGTACAACTATTACACTTCCAATGCAAATCACGCCACCTCAACAGACACTTCATGTCGTCGCAACAAAGTACACTCTACACTGTCCACTTTTAGTCATCGTCGTCATCAGTCGTCATCGTCGGTCATATCAATTCACACATTGTAATCTATCCACTTATATATAATTCAATTAATCTCAATAAATATTCAGCAAACCCAAATCTTCGCTAATTCACTTGCACAAAGTTGATGCAAAAACGCTTGCACAACCAATATTTTACGGCTGGTGCCGGAGTGATTTATTCATGAAGCGGTGCTTCCAAGTAGAGCTAAAATCGAACTGACTTAAAAATATTTCCCAACTTAAGCTAACTGTGCAATCCAGTGCTACCGCGGAGTCGCCGTCGCTGCCCCAAAAGCGCAGCGTTTGCGCCTCGTGCATGGTGTCGGATGACCGTCGCGGCTGGCAACGTACTTGCGACACATCCGCCGCGCGCATGACTCCGGTCATCAGCCTCGAAGAAATGCTGGATCAGCAGATGCCGGGAGTCAGTGGTTAACTGCCCCCCCTCTTGAAGACCGACCGTCCTCGGTCGCGTTGTAGTCCTTCACAATTTCCGCGACCTTCCGTGCGTTTCGATGCTTCCTTGAAAGCCGGTGGAGCCAGTAGACTATCGCTCCCATGGCACAAATCAATAACGCTGCGCCGAGAGCTATCGTCGATCTTATTCCAACTGCGGCATTTTCTCTAACTTCTCTTATGAAGTGCAGATTAGCCTCACTCAGCCGATGGATGTACGGAAGGCTGAGTATCGTGTCGTGCCCGCTGATGTTGAGTAGCGGGGATGCTGCCACTGCCGGGAATCGACTTTGTATGCTGTTGCGGTTCAGGTATCGCGTGCCGTTAATGATGGCGTATGCGCTGAACGTGACGAGGTTCGTCCCGCTGATGTTTATAGCAGCACAGTCGTCATGGGCGAGGGTGGCGCTGCGATCGTTTACGATGATGATGCCGTCATCTACTATAGTCACTGGGTCGAGATGGCTCGGTTGCGTCAAACAATGCGCCGTGCCTCCAGAGTGAAGGCCTTGCGCACAGGTGTTGTCTCTGGATTGCCTGCAGAACGTGGCGGTTGCCGTCAGCGAGCAGTTCGCCACGGCCAACACTTGGCCATCGCAAACGGCCACAAGGTTGTCACGGAGTTGGAGTGTTGACCCGTTGTGGGAGACTGGGAAGATGGTTATTTTCCTGCACAGCTTGCTTATAATAGGGAATTGGATCATATAACTTATTACATTATCCTTACGGTCTACCTTAATACTAGACACTTTCAATATGTCAGTAATTGAAGTCCCTGTGACTTGGTCAGTGAGAATTGTTATAAGATCAGAGTGATCTACAATGGCTGGATTTATTACGTTAACTTTTTCAAGGGTCAAAGTGAGCATGAGATTTCCTATTTCTGTGGTTAACATTCTATTGCGAGTTGCAAGGACTTCAAAAAGGTGGCCGGTATCGGCCTGTTTGTTTTTCGAAATTTGGAAGATCTTATTAACGGTCTCGGTAAGCTGATTGATTTTCTGTTGGGTCTTCGAGTTTATGTCAATTTGTCTATTGTTTGCAGAGACCAGCTGTGCCTGCGTCAGTTCTATGTTCCTAAAGTCATTTGCGTCCGGAGTGCCCGCCACAACCTTAAGGGCTGTTCCCAGAAAGTCAAGGCTTCTCACCTTACGATGGTGTACATCGAGGGCGGTCAGCATGTCTCGTACGTGTCCTGTGTCAATTTCCAACAGTTTCCTCATATGGGACTGCGGGAACATGTCCATCAACTTCATTGTCTCGCTGGTCATTGTCCAGTAGTCCGTGAGGTTAGTCATGTGGCGTAGGTAACCGTACTGGTCCCAGAGTAAAACGTGTCCGTCCACTATCGGTATGTAGTCCGCGTGAGTGTAGTCCGTTACTCGTGCTGTCGTTGCGGTCAGCATTGAAAGTATCGTGAGCGCAATCCTAAAATTACAAATAGAATGAAAAAAGGCGTTATAAAAAACTGTCGGCACTGTCAACGGAGGTTGTCCTTGTGGACCACCCTCCCCTCAATGAGGACCGTTGTCCCCAGGTCCGCTTGAACCTTTTTTTCGATGCAAAGGGGAGACAGCTTGTTGCCCAACCTGCGGTTTGTTTTTACTAAAACCTTTTCTCCTACTTCAAAGACCATATTCCTTCGTTTCTGGTTGATTCTTGCGTTTTGCTCTATCTGGGCCCCCTCTATTTTTTCCCTGACACTGCGGATGCATTCCGGTGAAGTGGTGTGCAGAATATCTTTAGGCTTTTTTTTCACTACCGAGTGGATAGAGCCGTTATACTCAATTGTGGCCTGTAGAATGAGATCTACTGTATCTGAGATTCCCCTTTGAAGCTTCAAGCACCTGGCTATCTCTAAAAGGGTGCCATGAAACCGTTCCACCTGGCCGTTTGATGTGCTGTGAAGGGGTGGCGCATTTACAATGTTTACGCCGTAATTGTTCAACAGCATAGACCTGATAGTCTCTGACTTGAATGCGAGCTCGTTATCGCAATATATTTGTTTGGCCCCAGGGAAGATGTTCATTAACACCGACGATGGGGGTCTCGTGTCTACTATCGTGCGGGACGCGATAGGTGGCACTACCGCAAACTTAGAAAGCTTGTCTACGCAAGTGAGAAAAAATTCCATGTCCTGCCTTAAGCAAGCTTCTCTTTTACTGAATTCTTGCGCTTGTGCCGCGAGTGCGCCCTGCACCGCGGCGTCAACAATCGCGCGCACCTGCGCTGGATCCATAATTGAGTTTGTTTTTTTTTTTAATTTAAAGCTGACGGGACAGCGCCCTCTGACACTTGCAATGTATTAAAGCCCCCTATTAAGCTCGATAAAACACCACCGTCACTGTCGTAGTGCAGTTGTCTGTTCCCGTCGGAATCGCTGTCACTCATTCGACCGTGAAAACCAAGCTAAAGCTAAACCATACACTTCACTAACGGTTTAATTGTATTCTTTTTATATTATTATTATTACTCAACCTGATAGAAGAGAGGAAAAAAAAATTCCAATAATCTTGCCAGAAATAAGCTCCCTCTTGCTCACAACCAAAAAATAATTGAAAATTATGACTTGCTTCCACTCACTTCTCACTTCACAAGATCACTTACATTTCTCTGATTTTTCCAATAGCTCTCCGCTGGTAATGTCCCTCGCTGCAGTCGCTGCTACGTACGGCCGTGTCGTTCCTCAGTAACACACTGTTTTTGGTGTGTGGGTTGCTTTAGTTGGGCGCCAATTAGTTGTCTTCGCCTTTCTGGTCGTCCTTCTACGTCGTCAGGCTCGGCAAAGGAATGAAAGTTAGGTTGGGAGAGTGACTGACTCTCCTTAATTACTGGCCTTGTGGCGCAGCAATGAAACAAAGCAATTGATATTTTACGGCTGGTGCCGGAGTGATTTATTCATGAAGCGGTGCTTCCAAGTAGAGCTAAAATCGAACTGACTTAAAAATATTTCCCAACTTAAGCTAACTGTGCAATCCAGTGCTGCCGCGGAGTCGCCGTCGCTGCCCCAAAAGCGCAGCGTTTGCGCCTCGTGCATGGTGTCGGATGACCGTCGCGGCTGGCAACGTACTTGCGACACATCCGCCGCGCGCATGACTCCGGCCATCAGCCTCGAAGAAATGCTGGATCAGCAGATGCCGGGAGTCAGTGGTTAACTTGCATAAGTGTCGAGTGTTCGAATTAATATTGCCCATTAAGCTCAATTGATGAGGAGTAGCAAGGCATACAAACGTTGCTTCGTGCAACATTAACATAATGTGGCATTTAATGAGGCATGTTAAAAATATTCTACGCAACGCCCTTCTGAACTCATTCTCTTAATGGTTATTGGCAACATTTCAGAAAGTAATACATCATTTAAACTTCGAACTATAGAAAAGCATTTAATTCATTCAAAAAGTTTATTTAAAAATTTTTAGTTCATTCCTACTAAATTTATATATGCGATATTTTTTTATACAGCGATATTTTTTGCAAGAAAATTTATATACGTATTGAGACTTTAGCTAATTGATATTGAAAAGCTTTATAAAGACAAAGCATACTCTCGTTATTTAGTATGTATTTCAGTAACTAAAAAAAGCAGTCAATTGCGAGTTGGGCTCGCTCACTGAGGGTTCCGTACCAGAAATACCCTTTTTAGCGTTCGAATTTAGTTTCTCTTTGCCCGTCTGGCCACACAATTCTCGACATTTTGGCCTACATCTTCGAAACCAATTCACCTAAAAATATGAAAAAAACATTTTAGGAATCCACGGACGTAGCCCTTTCTAACGATACCCCACAATATGTAAACAACCAAAATTTTTCGCTAAGGAAATTTTTTACTATGGTAATCTTAAATAAAATTTAAAATAATAGAAAAACAAATAAATCGGAAAAAGCTGCAGTTTTCCAGTAATCTATGACTAAAGACCTACTAACTCTAGCTTAAGAAATGTAGAAAGGCAAGGGGGGTGTGGTCATTTTTTCGACATTTTGTCCTATATCTTCGAAACCACTTCAACGAAAATTATAAAAAAAATGTTGGAATCCATGGATGTACCTCTTTCTAATAATACCCCACTCGATATAAACAACAACAATTTTTTTCGGAGGGGGTCATCTTAAATTTAAAAAAATTTTCAAAATTAAAAATTCGAAAAAACCGGCAGCCACTCAGTCATGCGTGATCAAATACCTAGTAAGCCTGATTTCATAAAATCTTTCGGTTCAGAAATGGCGTGCGCAGATGTGATCATGTGGGGACAGGTCTGTTTTTACCACATTTTTAACTATATCTTTCTAACCCGTTTACATAAAATTTAAAAAAAATACATTCTATAATCTATGGTTATAGCCCTTTCTAACGATACCCCACACGATACGATTTAAAAATATTTTTATTTTTTTTTGCCCCACCCGAAAACCTTTAAAAATTATAAAAAAATACTTATAAAAATATTTCTTAACTTTTTATAGTGAAAATGTGTTTAGGTTATTAAGACCTAACATTGTGCCAAATTTCAGGTTTCTACGATTAAAAAAAGGTCGTTTTATATACACACTCCCAAAACAAAAGTGACCTTATAAGTGTTCCCGTTTTTTCCCTTTTAGGGGAACGGAACCCTAAAAAGGAACAAAAGAAATGCTTGCATATGCTTTCAAAGCTGTTTTAATTGCAAACTGCATCAGAAACACTCGAAGTGTTCGAAAATTATTTCACATAATAAAGTTTATACTTAATTTTTCAGATTTGCACACTTTCGTGTTTACAAGTATTTTGAGTTTTTATTAATCGTCAGCATAGCTGAACATACTTAAAAAAATATTAAGCTTTTGTACTAGCATTTTGAAAGCATTAAATATTTTGCAAAGTGCGCTACTTTAGTCATCTCTCATGTCATACAAATAAACAATCAAGCTAAATTAGAAAATTCTTCTGTGTTGATATTCATCGGAAGTCACAAAAATTGCATTCAACATCATGCTCTGCGTAAAGACATAATCCATAAATACCAAAAGGAAGCCCCTGCCCAAGTGCAACGCACTCGAGTAAGATGCTTCGTTGCGATCCAAAAGAACTTTATACAAACAGAAGAACTCAAGCTGTAAGTAGAGAAAGCAATAGATGACATTACATAAGACGGCTGCAATAATTTTTTGCTGGCTACTCACTTTTTGTAATGTGGCAGCCGCCATATCGCCAGCATCGTCAAAGCGCAACAAATCATTGCCGAGTGATTGCTGCACTCTGCAAATATCATGCGATAAATTTGCCAGAATCTTGGCACAAAAGAATAGCATGAAATATATGAAGCCAGCAGCTAAAACTGAGCCATCCTTTGCGAACGTGTGCAATGCCATGATCAAGGTGCAATTATCTAGAAATAGCTCAACTGCCAACAAAGGCTGCACAAAGGTCTCCAGCTGCAGGCGCAAGTACATCAGTTTGCCAAATAGCATCAACACTTCATCAACTTGTTGTCCCACCTTCAAGCCCTTTGCTGAAGCAAATCCTCTCAGCAGGAAAACAAAATTGAAGTGAAAAATTTCTGACCAAAAGAAGAGCATTTTGGCCCATCTAAGACGAATTTCGCCACCGAACAGCTTCACGTACTGATCGTAGCAGTGCACAAAGTCGTTCAGCAGCCGCCTCAGCTGCGTCAAGCGAGAGCTGCACAACCACAAAATATATATGCAAGTGGCCATTCTGGCATAGAGAATCGTCATGAGGAAGATCGCGCTTATCGCGTAAACAGCTTTCGAGCCCTGCATGCTCTCGCTGGCGATGCGTAGTAGTATATTCGCGCTCCGATGAATCGTCAATGCCGTCACTATGATCAGTAGGGGTAAGATCAGTGAATATTGCACGAGCAGTGCACACCAGTACCGCTGCCTGCTGCCCTGGAATTTACGTCTCTTCTGGTCGAATGTGAAGATGTTGACACACGCCAGTGACGTAATGACTTGCAACACCCGCAATATGTTGCCCAGAGCTGCCATGATACTCGTATCACTGAATGCTAGAAAACGATTCGACTTGCTTTTATTGCGTATATATAAAAGTGCATATGTACGTGCATAAGCACGGGCTCAGCTAATGAAGGACACTTGCATTGATGTGTCAAATTATTCTTCAATCAGTTGATTGGATATGAAGGGTAGCAGAATGCAGTAGCAATTCGAAATTAAGAGCCCAAAATTGCTATTTCATTAAGACAATGGCCCGATATAGACTTCCTAGATATGCCAGTTTTCCGCTAATAAATTCTAATATGACAAGGCAGGCATGTGAGCGCACGCTATCCCTTTCATTTTATCTAGTATCGCTTCATCGCTCTCCGAATTTCCGTTCGCCACTTTTGTAACGCCAAATTTACGTTTACACCGTGCGCAAAGAAATTTTTCTTTAAATAAAATTATATAAAAAAAAACTTTTTAAAAATAAGCTTTAATTTATTTAATGTACTAAAAAGTAGAAAATAAATTGTTTCCAAGTCACCTGTATCTTACTATCAATAAAAGCTTGGGGCGCTCATATGTTCAATATTTGTCAACCAGTTACCACAATATTCGATTTAAATAATTTTTTGCAAATAGATTCTAGTAATGAAAGATATTTTGAATATGGATATTGAGCGCACAAGCTTTTATTAATAGTAAGATACAGGTGACTTGGAAACAATTTATTTTCTACTTTTTAGTACATTAAATAAATTAAAGCTTATTTTTAAAAAGTTTTTTTTTATATAATTTTATTTTCTACTTTTTAGTCTTCCATAAATTCAATTTTAGAGCTATGAAATTTTTCGCAAAAAGAATTTAAAACTTGCAGAGCAGTACACAATATTTAGGGTATTCACAGTGTTTCATATCGTCATATGTCATATCCTCAATTTAACAAATAATACGGCTGTGATCGACCCTAATATTCATGGCATATTTGTGGCGCGATGAGTTGTTGTTGTTTTGCTTGCAAGGCGCGGCGAGTTCCTATCGTTTTTCATTGATGTGTGGTGTACCTATAATTATAAACTGAAGCCCAAGTGTGTAGTTGCTTGAAAAGTGCCACGCCCCTTGTCCTACGCCTATAAAATTTTACCAGTGGGACGACACATCCAAGAGGCGACTGCATACGAAATTTCAATGATGCACGACCTTTAGTTCCAAAGCTAATCGAGATCAAAAATGTTGTTTGTATGGGGGTGCCACGCCCCCTTATCCAGTGCCCGCCTTATTTTCTCAGTAGAAGGATATCGATATGTAGTAAGTTCTTACCGAGTTTCATTGATGTGTGATGTGTAGTTCTAAAGTTATACGCAAATCTGGAGTTTATAAAAAAGTGCCACGCCCCTTATCCTACGCCCATAAAATTGATTCGTGTATTGGGCTCTAGATTAGGCATGTATGCAAAGTTTCAGATCTCTAAGTAGTCGGGAAGTGGGTGAAAAATTTATTACTAGATTTGACGACATACCGCGGACATACCGACAGAAAGTGAAGTTAATATAAAGCTTATAATAAAATACATACATATTTAACATTTAACCGTTGAAACTTTGATATTTCTTTTCAGAATCATCGAAATTTTCTAAACTTAGACATAAAATGTGATGTAATGCTCTTCAAAAATACAGATCTAGCTCATTAGCTACCCAAGCCAAATTGGAACAGCTAGTAGCACCCCTTTTACCCCTTGCCCTTACATTATCGCCGCATTACTTGACGTATCTATATTCAGCAGTTGTCACGAAAACTGCATTCAAGAACATGCTCCTCGTCCAGGCGTAATGCAGAAACGCTAGAATGAAGCCTCGACGTAAATGTAAGACCCTCGAAGAGGATGGCTCGTTTTTGTCCACAAATCCACGGTACAAGCAAAAGAGTTGCGCCTGCAAATTATTTACCGGAAGCTATTAATATCTTGCAGATGATTGTGGAATCATGCTCACTTGTTGTGCGGCAGAGGCCAGCTCCTCACCATCAACAAATGTCAGAAAATCATTGCCGAGGGATTGCTGTACGTGGCAAATGTCATCGGACAAATAGGTCAAGCTCATTGGATAGAGTAGGATCACCATAAACGTTGCGATTGCGCTCAAGGGGCTGCCGTGCATTGCATGCACATGCAACGCAAGAACGAAGTTAAAAGCATCCAGTGCCAGCTCCAAAGAAAGAAATGGCTGAACATATGCCTCCAGCTCCAAGCGCAAGTGCATCAACTCGTCCAAAAACCGTAAGAGCTCTTCAATCTGTGCGGCTGTCAAAGATTCTCGCCATTCGCGATGCTGCATGGCTTGCTGTACGCCGCAGTAGAGCGCATGCAACAGGATCACACCGAACAGAGCCAGCCAGGTGAGCACCATCGGCTGCAGTGAGAACACGTTGTACATGAAGGCCGCCCAGAAATTCACCACTGAAGTAAAGCCTCTCCAAAAGAAGAGGAAATTATAGTACAACATTTTGATGCACACCGCAATTAGCTTGCCCCACTTGAGACGAACTGGGCTGCCGAATAGCTTCACATACTGATCGCGGATGCGCACAAAGGAGTTCAACAGTTGCTGCACCTGGGACAGCCTGAAGTTGTACAAGCCAACAATGTAAATGCTGCTGCAGATCTTCAGCGTGGTCAGCAGCATAACAAAGAGTGCATACATCTCCGCCATTGATTTGGAGCCTTGCATATTTTCGCCGCTAATGTTTAGTAGCATGAGCCCGATCAAGTGCCCGCTGGCCGCCACTGCCACCAATAGCAAGGGTATGATCAGCAAGCACTGCATCATGAGCACGAAGATCGCCCGCTTCCGCCTAAATTTACGCCTTCCAGCATCGAATTGCAAAGTATTTATGAGCACCAGTTTCGTGAGTACCTGTAGCAAGCGTAGTATAATGCTTAAAGCGGCCATTTTGACACTGACCAACTGCAGACTGTCGGCGTTTGCCGTTAGCTTAGCAGCGTAATATTTTTCTATATGCTTTCAGCATATTAAAAGTCATTTGCTTTTGTTACGCCAATAATGTATTTAATGCTTGGGAACTAGTACAATATTGGAAAATAATGGCTCAGTTACGTAACGTGTCTTTTCGTATCAGCTGACACAACCTGCTTTACTCGAGCTCTTTGCATGCCTTTACTCTAAACGTATTTTTACGTAAATTGGTCGTAGAAACCTGACATAATTGCATATATATACGTAAACATATCGGAATAAACCTAATCAAATCAAATTTTTACGAAAAATGTACGTATAAACATTTCAGCTGATTGCATTGTTGCAGAACAGTGCTGCCACTGCTCTTCGAATTTAGTTTAACAAAAATAGTGGAAGGAGCATTTGAAATTGATATCGGCTCAACTTCCTTTTGTTCCACAAAACCAACACTCAGAGGATGCCTCCTATACATGTAAAGCACTTGTTGGCTTGGAAAGGATTATAAATTAGTGGGTAGGGAAGTGCTGTAAATTGCATTCATAATTAAGAGGCGATTGATTAGCTGGTGTCTCTGTCGTATTTTCCACCAATTGTGATCCTGCGATGCACAAATACAACCATCAGGGAAATTGATTTGCATTTACCGCTCTCAAATTATGCTTGCAGTTTGTGTTGGCCATTTCTCGCATGTGTGCGTGCTGCGCACAATTATTACGTAAATACACTCCCCTCTGTTACTACTAAACACGACGGTTCGACGCTACCATGTTCTACTCATTAGTGCAGGTACTTGATATGTTGTTGTTGTATATACAATGCAAAGTTATTGCAGTTATGCATAATTCAGAATACAGAGAGATTGTGCACATGTGCTGAAAATTGGTTGGAATGCAGGATTGGATGAGCAACTGCATCGAAATATATGTTAGCTAATAACAAAATGCCTACTTCTTCAAGCACTGTAGATGATAGAATTAGAATCAGGATTCGGAAAGCACGAATACTTCTTCACTCGCACTGTGTAGAAAGTACTAGTGTCTTAGAATTATGCATTTATTTTTCTACCAGCAGTATCGCGCCACTTCGTGGCGACTCTCCTACTTTTCCTTCGCCGATACGGAGAAGTCGTCTTAATTTTTTTGTAATTTTAAAACCAAAATTTTATAAATCTGTATTACCTGTATTAATCCTGTACTATGTATTCTGGAAATTAAGAGCAACAGAGAAATGTTGGTTACCCGAACGAACGTAACAAAGCCGTCAGCTCTGCTGTCACCTTTAACCAAAACTTTAATTAAAGGAAGTAAGCTCATTTTGCTGGTTGATAACGTACATACTTCGTTACCTTATTCAATCTGGATAAATAATTAAAGGAGGTAGTAGTAGTGATCCGGGAGGGAATAAATAAAGGAGAAAATATATAATTGTTACTATCAGTATCACAAAATTCGGTGTTTAGTGGAAAATAATAAGTAAAAATTGTGTGAGGTTGGTTTTCCAAAAAGATTTTTATCCAATCTCTTTCCCTCCAGATTTTTCTAAAGTTGCAATTTTTCATGAAACATGTGTAATTCCTATACATATTCTTAGTATTCCACCTTAATACAACGTCAGTCCCACCTACTTTTGCTACATATGTACATATATAAAAATTAGGCATATTTTTATTCTTTTGTAGTTAAGTCACCTATATGGGAATATATGTATGTATGTATGCACATATGCAAACATATGTCATTAACATTTTGTTTGATTCCCAATCCAAAGTTAGAAAGAAATAAAGCTTATAAAATTGATTTTACTAACAGACCAAATACCAAAAAAATAACTTAAACTCGTCTTGTGAAAAAAAAGAATCAGACGTAGCCTACTCTTGAAAAGAGTGTCTACATTTTCTTATATACATACATACATACATGCATATGTATGCAGCTACTCAAATTTTGACTTCAATTAAAAACTTGCTTAGATACTAGTTGAACTTATTTTGATTTCCCATGAAACCTAACCGAACAGTAAAAATCTCCGGTCATTTACACTGTCTAATGTTCAGTAGCACGGCTTCTGTTCACATCTGCCAATGTGTCTATTTTTATTAGTTTTGTTTTTTATCCCTGTAATCTTAAATTTGGTACAAACTTCTCTTTCGGTGAAAAAATTACTAAATAGTCGAAAAACCGAGGCCATACGGCAAGAAGTGTTAGCTGTAAGTCAAAATGTAACATTTTTTAAATGAAAGTGGAATGAAAGGCATTACTGTTGCTGTGCAGAGAACAACACGACAACATTGCAAGTCTATGCTAACATACTCTCTCACTCTCATCAAATGTTGCCCAAAACAATGCTGTCCAAAAACAATGTGCAAAAACAATGCTACACTTAATGTTAAATAAACAGAGTAACGGTAACTGAACCATAACATTGCGCACGCAATAGCGTTTTATATAATAGTATGATGATCCTTTTCATCATTCATGTGAAGTTTCATTAAATTCTATACGTTCATTAGTTTGTAATATACTAAATTCCAAAATGAGCCTAAAAACAAAAGAGCAAAAAATTCAGCTTTTACAAACCAAACTTATTCCAATAGTTTATTTTAACCAAAGAAATATTGAGCATAATTTATGAAATCCTGAATGAGTATTTAGTGGCATTACCTTTATTTGCGACGGCTGCTCGTAGTCTAGCGTGCATGGAGTCAACTAGAGCGATTATTGCCCCTTTGTACATTAAAACTGTTTACTAAAGCCAAAATTAGTAATCTCAAATGCGCATTATTATAAACGAGGCTATCTGTTTTTTCGAACCTTAAAATTCCCCAATTATCGCACTTATATCAGCAGATATGTATATGTAAGTTGCCTGGTCAAGTTGTGTAGACTTCTAAATGTTCAAGTCACAATGGCATAACAACAAATTGCAGCCGATTTGATATTGACCTTGACAGACATACACACACTCACTCAACCAGAGCAAGAACAAAGCTTGCAAAATTTTTGCAAGCACCCGTTTGTATGCGAAAATCGTAAACTTGCGTTTTATGAGACTGATTGGGAGCCAAGCCACTTTGCAATGATTAGATTATCTGCCGACCATGTTGATGGCTGGTAACTGACGTTATCAGCGCGACGAGTACTGAAGTGCATACTGCTCTTTTGGCTTTGTGTAACGCTTGCAAGCGCCGACGGGAACAGCGGCTAATCACCAGTCAGAATCGTGTATCGCTTAATCGTTGCGATTTCTATTGCTTAGGAATATCCGATGTTCTGTTCGAAGTTGGTCGTTGGTGCCAGGTTTGCGTCTGCCTAGCGGCGCCTTCACTTGAGTGCAATTGCGCTGCCACAAACAGTGCGATTGTCGTGCCAGGAGGATGTGTTGCCGCTGCTGCAGTGTGACCCAACAGAAGGTTTGGGTATTTGGTTTGGGTGTTCTAACATTTGCCTTTGGAATTGTTGCCGTCATTTGTTGGCCGTCTTATATAGAGAATGCAGTGGCTAAGGTAAGTTATGTGCAAAATGACAGGAAGGAAGAAGACTTTGTGCATGTGTCTTGTGTATGTCATAGGAGCTGCCACTTTCGCCATGCTCGCGCACTTACGAGCCATGGGCAGTGACGCCCATACCGGTTTACAACAACATGTACCTCTTCAACTGGACCAATCCGGAAGAGGTGCGCACTGCCAATGTTAAGCCAAACTTTGAGCGACTGGGACCTTATGTGTTTCGCGAGGAAAAGGCCAAGGAGGACATCACATGGCACACGAACAAAACCGTTACTTTTTACAGCAATCGCACTTGGTATTTTGAGCCCGAAATGTCAGGCGGCAGTCTGCAGGATCTAGTCACCTGCCCACATCTGCCTTCGATTGTGAGTTTGGCATTGGCCCTTTTTCCAGCTCACTACCTCCAACGAATTCGCATTAAAGCACGCACAATCCATCCACACATAGGCCGCTGCCAACGCTGTGCGTGACGAGTCCAAGCTCATCAAAATCTTCTTCAACAACGCATTGAACAGCAATGGTGGCGCACTCTACCAGACGCACACCGCCATCGAGTGGCTGTTCGACGGCTTCTACGATGAGTTCCTCGACTACGCCATGAAACTGAACAATTCGATGACTGGCGATATAGAAAGCAATGAGTTCGCTTGGTTCCTCAATCGCAACGGTAGCAAGAACTCTGAGGGCTCCTTCACCATACACACCGGTCAGGGAGATCTGCGCGAGATGGGCGAACTGAAGTTCTGGAATGGCCTCAACCATACCGGCTACTATGAGGGCGATTGTGGACGCATCAATGGCAGCACCGCCGACTTGTTTGTGCCCAATCGTGAGCCGCATGAGTATATTACAGTCTACATTACGGATACCTGTCGCATCATAAATCTGGCGCCCACTGGCGAAAAGATAGTGATAGAGGGTATTGAGGGTCTTAAGTATGAGACCAAGCCAGATACCTTCGACAATGGACAGCTCAATTCGGATATGCAGTGCTACTGTCCGGCAGAGCTGAGGCCGGACAATTGCCCCAAGTCGGGCGCCACTCATTTGGGCGCATGCGCAGAAGGTGTTCCCATGTACATGTCACATGCGAATTTCATGTGGGCTGATCCGCATTACGCCGACACCATAACCGGCATGAATCCCAACTACGAGACCGATAACTTTTTCATTATCATGGAGCGCAAGATGGGCATACCGCTGCAGGTGAATGCTGTTGTGCAAGTGAGTTTGCTGGTGCAGAGGGACGATGATATAACGTAAGTAGGAAGTAGCGCGGCAAAGAGGTTGCTATTTTGGTAATGACTAAATTTCTCTTTTGTAGTATTTTGCGAGATATACCCGATTTCTATGCGCCACTCTTTGTAACAGCGAGCCAGGGTCGAGTCACGCCAGAATTGGCTAAGGATATTAGGGTTTGTTTTGCCATTGTTGCTTATCACTTCCACTCCACCTCTCTTTTTCTCCCTCCCTCTCTCTCTCTCTCTCTCCCTGGTTTAGCTAGTGCTGATGCTGCCAGATTTGGGTTTTTATATTGGCATTGCGCTAATTGTTATCGGTGCTGTTATGCTATTTGTTGGCATATACCTTACCTTTACTCACAACTGGCATGGTCAGGAAAAGAAGGACAGCCATGAAGCCACCACCGAGGACCCATTGCCCACTGATTCTCATGAGCCACGTACTCCACTATGAAATTATAGCGTTTTGCTTGACAAAAAATTTTACGAAATTGTTAATCTATATATGCTTAAGTTTAGTAAATAATTAGAACAAATTGTGAATGCAATCACTGACAAGCAATCAAAGCACAAAAAAATCGGAAATGTTTTTCTAGCAAACTGATAAATAAGTAGGGGAGAGGGGGGTACCTTCGTCCTTGGGGCACATTCGTCAATGGCGATTTCGGTATGAAGGAGTCATCGGACATAACTGTTTATTAGTAAAAACTAACCCATAACTAGCATAAATATCCCTCACAAAGTTTGCCATCTCTATCTGAACAGCTGATTTTACATTTGATTTTGTGTTTTCGCGCTTCGTTCCCGAATATTCAGGTCGGTAACGTAAGAAGTTTGTGCTGTATTTATACCATTATTTCGAACAAAATTGTATTAGTATTACTTTAATACTAATTATTTTGTAAATAAAAGTGTATTAAGTGAAAATAAAGCACTGAAATTAGAAGTAAAAAAATAAAAAGAAAAAGTGACACCAGGACTCGTCTTTTTTTCATGGGGCACATTCGTCAATATAACTTCACAGGTATTAAAAATCGAAATCGAGTTGAAGCTTCCAAGACCCTCGACCCTAGTTTAAACCTCCCGTAACCACACGAAATTAATATTAAGGTCGATCTCAGCACTTTAAACATTATATATAACAAATAATTTATTAAAAAATTTGATAATAACTACCTTTTTTTAAAGCTCTTAAACATGATTTTTTTATTATTTTTTTAATGAAAAATATAATAAATACGTGTTGTGTAACCAAAAACATGTCTTTTCTAGTTTAAACCAGATTTTGTATCACCTTATGGTACTTTAAAGTGTGAATGCCGAAAGTGCCCCGCCAAATGCCGAAGCTACCCTGGCATGGGGGCACATTCATCGAAAAGACTTTTTTTACTAATCATGAAACAAATAATACAAACGGAACTTTTTAAAGAAATTTTTTTATAACATTTTATTGTTAAATAATGAGGTATTGTAACAGTCTAATCGGTTTTTAAATATATTGATTACCTTCTGAAATATAGGCCTTCAAAAAAAACGAGACGAAGGTACCCCCCTCTCCCCTATTCCCGAAGGCGACACGGTGCACACTGGCTCGTTTGGCCGAATCACGGGGCAAAAATGGCAAAAATGGCAAAAATGGCAAAAATCAATTTTTTTGTAGAAATATTTAGGAAAACTATTATATGTATTGGATAAGGAATTGATTGTACTTTAAGAAAGTGAAAATTTCAACATATTTGGTCATCATGGTCAAAGTTTACTGATTTTTCAAACACAGCAAAAAAAACAAATTTGGGAAAAAATTTCCATGTTTGAGGTAAAAAAACTGTGATACGACTGCGCAAAAATTAGATTTTTTAAAAAGAATTAAATAAATTCGTCAATTTCAACAGAATCAAAATATTTTTAAAAAAATTTGGAAATTTATTTTTTTTATAAATTGCATTTTTAATAACCCCCTTTTTACCATTGATTTTGAACTTTGCGTTGAGTTTAAAAAAAAACTTCATATTTCTTCAGATTATGTTTACCAGGAGACTAATAACCGATTATTTCTAAGAATATATCAAAAAAATTGGCTGCGGATAATTGTGGACTTTTGTGCTAGAGCGATTTTTGTCTAGAGGTCTTTAGATCAGTTAAGTCCGTCCGACTGCATTTTACAACTATTTAACCTTAAACTTTGAGCTAGAAAGTTGAAATTTGGTCTACGACTCCCATTAATGTCGTTATATTTAAAAATTAATACTTTTTCGGATCAGCCTCCTGCCACGCCCACTTTTTAAAAAATCACATTTTCTGTTTTTTTTTATATGAAAATGGGGAAATAATCGATCTTATTCAAATATGAAGGTAATCCAATTAACTTAAATGCTTTTATATTAATTTTAGACCACGCCCACTTTCTTGTTTTTCTTTAAAAAAGATTATTTTTCGCTTCTGGAGCTTCACGAATATTTTTATTTTGTAAAAAAAAATTTTAACAATGCAATTATTAAGAAAAAAGGAAGGTTTCTATTAAATTAGTTATTAAAATTTTTATTAAAATATTTAAAAAATCGTTTTAACTTATTTTATCCCTATTGAAATTTTGACACCTTATAAATAATCAAAAATTTTACGATCTTAAAAACTCCACTTCTTTATATTATATGTTCGCCATATGACACCCTGTATATATTTTTGCCATTATAAATGCAAAATCTTTCTAAATTTTGAATATTTCCGCATAATTTTTTGTATTAAATGTGCGATTTATTCAACCTGCATAAAGGCGCAATTTAACAACAGATTCCGTCGCACCCTGTATATCCACACAAACTAATTTTGGTGTCGGTAAAGCTATGACAATTTTCTGTAGAATGCGAAAAAAATTATTCTGATATCTTTATCCGTTCAAAAGTTATGATTTTTGCAACGTGAGATGACAAATCGAGCCACTGTGCGGTGGCTCAGTGAACAAGTGCTTAGTCGCTGATATGGGGGGCCTGGGTTTAGGATTAATCTCATACCTTGAAATTTGCAATTTTCTGGGATTATTCCTTGCCATGAAAAGCTTCTAAATCTGCTCGGATATAAAGCTAAGAACTTCATTTTGCACTTTAAAAATAAAATTCACAAATTAAACGGCAATTACAAATTGAATAGGCGCTGTGAATTCCCCCAATTAACGACTTAATCAATCAATCTGTAGATTATTTTTAGAAAATTCAAATGATAATTCAGCTGATAATTTCAATAAAATCCACACTTGATTAAGTGCTGCATTTTTTTCATCCTTCAGCTATAGCTCAATTATTTCGCACTCAGTCAGCCCAATAATCTTAATGCCACTATAAATGAACTCAATCAAGAGATTCCTATCTCAACTTCAGACATGTTTTGCTGATAGCACACTTTCAGCACCAGGTGCAATATTATTCAAGCAATTAATAACACTTAACTTTTATAAACTTCTATAAAGCAGCATCTAATAATAATAATAATTTACTGGCGCAATTTGGTGTTGGCTTAGGCTAAGCCTTCTCGCGTTTATTTGTGTGTGCTTGTTATATTTTGCACAAATTAAAGGGACCTACATATAACCGAATCCGTACGGGCTGCGAAGCTTTTCATGGCAAAGAATATTCTCGGAGAATTGCAACTTCATCGCGAGAAGTGGCGCCGCGCAAAGGAAAAAGTTGAAAAATTATTCTTTTTATTTGATGGTTCTCCCGCATCAGCGTCCAAGTACTTGTCCACTGAGCCACCGCACGGACAGCATCTATGTACATATATTTTAATATAAACTAAGCATCAAAGATCTGCAATCTAAGCAAACTGAATCCCTTTCTTTAAATAATAACAAGTGTTTTCATATAAAATTCTCAATACGCACAAAGAAGCGCATCTTTTTTCTTTTTTTATAATATGAGTCGATTAGGAGTTGAAAACTTCTGCTACAATTATAATGCTATTTTCAAGTAGGTGAGTGCTGTATATTTATTATTGCCCCCACCTTCTTTATAGACATTTTATCTTATTTTGCCCGCTGTTTAGTTTCTCGTTCTGCGGAAATTTCCTTTCCTTCTTGTATTTTCTATTGCCGTTGAGCAACATTTGTGGCACAGTTTTCAAACTAAGTTGGCCGTTAATCTGTAGCGATTATCACTAAATGTGGGCGATTTAATACACACACTACATGCAATTTGTTATCAGCACTAAAGTGTTCGTCTCAAGTGGCCATCAACTTGCTGATATACGGAGCTTTGTGTGGGCTTATAACTGACCACATGGATTGTAAGTGCAGACTTCTTTGGGGGCTGCATTGTACTGCGTAATCGGTAAAGGTTTAAGTTAACTATGCTAAAAATTTTATGTTTAAACAATTATTGAAAAATGACATTGAAATTCCTATAAACCAATTCTTTCATCGATCATATCTTGCTTTCATGCAATCAAATCAATTAACTGTTTCATCGAATTGGCGAACTATCATAAATCGCAATCAAATCATTAGACTATGACAACAAGTATGCCCTTCCATATATAATTTTATCGCTCTGAAATCGAACAATTACAATGTATCATGACCACTATAAACAACAATAACAAAAGCGTATTTTAAGCGCAACAACAACTTGCAATAATAATAAGGTCTTAATCTCAACTCTCCATCAACGATTAGCCTTAAAAAACAACCGAAATAGTATTTGTATCTAATCGGTTTGTTGAGAAATATTTGCTATTTCGGAATGCTTCAGCTGGCGTACGCAGTGAACTGCTTCAGTACTCATGCTCAGAGTACTAACAACAGCGAAAGCGTTAGCAGCATATCATCAGCAGAACGGAACGGCATAGCTCGAAGAAAATACCGGTGAAATGTGTTGCAATTGTTGCAGTGGCAAGACGCAGAAAATCACACTCTTCAGCATATCCACAGTGCTGCTTGTGCTAGGCATAATACTGGTGGCAGCATGGCGTGGCGTAGCTGATAGGATTATACGAGCCGTAGGTGCAAGTGAACAACTCATGTGTCACTCTTAAACAAGCAATATTTTTCGTGTATTATCAGAGGCTGCCGCTGACGCCTACCTCGTACATCTACAACCAATGGGTAGATACGCCCATGCCAGTTTACACCACCTTCTATCTGTACAACTGGACCAATGCACATCAGGTCGCTGATCCCAACATCAAGCCACATTTCGAGGAGCTGGGACCGTACGCTTTCCGCGATGTCAAGCACAAGGAGGATCTCATTTGGAATGATAGAAACAGCACGGTTACTTTCTATGGACGCCGCACCTGGTATTTCGATCCGGAACGCTCCAATGGCACGCTCGACGACATTGTTATATCGCCGCACTTTCCCTCAGTGGTGCGTTGTTATTGCAGAGCAATTTATCGATAAATCGTATTCTATATCCCATTGACATTTCTTGTTACTTGCAGGCCGCTTCGAAAAACTCGCGAAATCTCGGCAAGAGCATGCGCAAAATAGTAAATTTTACATTGAATCGTGAGGGTGGCTCGCTGACTTCCACACACACCGCCATCGAATGGCTCTTTCAAGGCTTCTACGACGATCTCTTTGACTTTGCGGAACGCCTGCACTCACCGCGCATTCCCATCTACACGGACCATTTTGCCTGGTTCTATGCGCGCAACGGTTCCAAAGATGCCGAAGGCACTTACACTATACACACCGGCAAAGCGGATCTCTCACAAATGGGTGATCTGAAATTTTGGAATGGCAGCGACCATACCGGCTACTGGCAGGATGACTGCGGCAAAGTGAATGGCAGCACAGGCGAGTTGTGGGCACCCGGCAACAGCTGGGGTGAATCAGTCACTATTTTCATATCGGATGCGGCTCGCTACTTTAATCTCTTTCCAAAAGAGAAGGTTGATTACAAGGGCGTGGAGGGTTGGTTGTATACCTCTACCAATCAGACGCTCGATAGTGGCTACATTGCGCCGGACACCAGTTGTTTTTGTGTGCCTGGTAATGAGTGCCCCAAAAACGGCATGATTGATTTCTCGCCCGTTGCATACCGAACTCCCGTCTATCTGTCGCATCCACATTTCTACATGACTGATCCGATGTATTTGGAAAATACGACGGGTCTGAAACCCGATCCGGAGAAACATAACATTTATGTGTTGTTGGAACCCAAGCTGGCGGCACCACTCAAAGTGCATGGACAGGTTATGATCAGTTTGCTTGTCGAGCAGGATGAAGCCATTGAGTGAGTAGTTCATTAAAATCTGTGGGATAAAAACCAAGATCGAATAACAATTTTATGGCTATGAAAATGAGCAGAAGCTTACCTAAAAAATAGAAAAGTGCACGTTGTTGTACAGTGTAGTATTTGCTAGTCTTTAAGTCTAAAGTTTCATGCTATGAGAATACCAATAAAGCATTTCCCTAAATGACGGTACCTACATGAACAGCATTTACAGTTATTTAAAAACCTTTCTTCCTGATTGTGTGTTCATTCTCTGGTGTTAGGAGTTTCAGTTTAAATTCATTGTAGGAACATAAAACTAAGAGCATTTACTTTAAATTATTCTTTTTATGGCACTATCTGTCGAGTCACATTGCGAGAGTATTCTTTGTATGTACAAGTACAAACCTACCTATCCTTTACATGATAAATCGACTATATAGTAAACATTGTTTATAAGATTGGAATCTTATAGGCTTGTGTCTTCAAAACTGGAAGCAAAAGCCACTGTGGTTTAACACTAGAACGACCAACATTTGTCATGTATATATATTTTATACTAACCCGGCCAAAATCAACTTTTTAATGATATGTTGTCTGTTAAGCTGTGCGCTTGCAGGGGGATGGCAATATGTGCCTCTTGCAGCAAGATGAGCAGTGGGGTTCCGCGCGGAAGAGTGAACCGAAGAAAACACTAAATATCCAAAGGAAAAGGCAGAGAAATTTGGGGGCAGAAATATGTTCTGAAAATATATTGTTTTATTTTTTCTTACCAAATGTTCGCATATGACGAACGATCGTAGATGATGGTGTGGAGTTGCTGCTTGCTGAAATTCAAGTGTCTGTTCGTATATATGCCAAGGCGATCGCTACCCGATTTCAAATGCAGCGAGTAGCGAGTGCACCTACAGCACAGCTAACTCCAGCGCCATCTCTACGTGAGAATGTACAAATAAAAGCTTATATCTACTGCGTTTGGCCTAAACATTGCCGCCCGCCTTGCAGCCTTACTGCAAAAAACTAAGACTACTATTTAGGAATTCAATTAACGGAGTAACATCATTTAAATAAATTTATAATTCAAATATTTCAGTGTTCTTAAATCTACTTCTCCATCTCCTTATATGGCAGGCAGTCTTCTTATAAGCTCCTGCTTTCGCTGCACACATTCGTCACCTGGGAAAGATACTTGAAAAAAAGAGAAAAGGGGTATAGGAAATTTCCAAAGGCAACCGAAAACGGGGGGAGTACTTTCTTCACATTGGGCACAAGCCCGACAGGACCGATCCGAACACCGGGCATTGGGCCGTCAGCTGTCCAATTGACAGGGGCGCCACGCCGGGTTGCAGGATTCGGCCGTATATGTCCACTCCCAAGACCAGGTCAACCGATGCCGATCGATAGCATTCGCGGTCCGTCAGAGTGATGTGATGGCAATGCTCGATGGCTCGAGGATCGATAGATCAAGCGGGCGGTTTTTCTCCAACGCTGCGCTTCACCAGGGCGCACACACTTACTTCCGTGTTGCCACCACCCAAAACGGCCTCGAAACGTAATCCTGTATGTGCTGTCCGCTCCCATTCTAAGTCTCACCAGGCCGCACCGCCGAACAAGACTCTCCGACACGGTGGATACGGGCGCGCCTGGGTTTAGAAGAGCTCTAGCCGTCTGGGAACCACCACTTGCGAGGATCTTCACTCGTGCCGTGGGGAACAGGGCTAGCATCTGCTGGGACACTGCAGTGGTAGTGCGATGGCCCGAAATCATAGAGCGGGCATCAAGGCTCGCTTGTGAGCGACGCTGTCGTGGGTTCGGTCGGGACTGACGAGTCCGCGTTCCCGATTGCAGAGCGGGACGAAATGCGCGGGATACCTCGAACCTGCGTCTGGCATCTGACGGCAAGCCTGCGTTGTTGACGAAAGTCTGGCTGCCGGAGGGGGGAATCGAGTCTTGCTCTTCCCTGGACCGATGAAGCACGGTGTGGTGGCGCAACTGGCAGTGCCGACACCGCACCTCGTCGTGGCATCTTCTTATTTCGTGATCGGCAGACAGGCAGTTGGAGCAGTATTTATGGGTGCGGACTGCATTCCATTTCTCTGCCAACTCCATCACTCGGAACTTGGGGCAGAATCCAAGGGGATGCATCTCTCTGCAGAGGCTACAGGCGCTTCTCTCCGGCGACGTACACTTTTGTTCCGAACTCCAGTGATACCGACCCATTTTTTACGTTTGCGCTGTAAGAAAAGTGAGATGGAGAGAACAAAAACAAATAATGAGGACTAGGCATGTGGACGAACCACAAGCTCCGCTATGGGAGGTTGGACCTGGGTTATTCGACCAGGGCGCCAACCGTTGGGCGGGAGATTTTCCCTGCGTATGACAACCGAATTGTTTGTCTCGCGATTCTGTTGGGGATGCTGCCGCTTAGATCGCTTGCGTTTTCGTTTCGCAGGGCAATCTGACTTGAATGGCCGTCTGACAACGTACCGCTCTTCGTCTGTGCGACGACTCGTCTGCACGAAGTGTTCTTTGCTGGATTTCTTGCCTGCAGTCCGAAATCTTCTCTTTGGAAGATCTTTCCGTTCACAAACCCGTGCGGCCTGTGCGTTGTAATAAACGGCACACGTACTCGGCTCTTTGATTGTGTTTTCCGGGAGCGGGCCGGTTATGACCCATCCGAATACGGTCTCTTGTGCTATTAAGGTTCCCAGAACCTGACGACGGACTCCCTCAAGGACTACACTAGGATACAGGTCGCCTCCAATGAGGACATCTACCTGCTCGCTTTGGTAGAAGTTTGAGTCCGCGAGCGGGATCTCCGGGATCCTACCGAGTAAAGATTTCTCCACGAAATCTGATGGCAGGTTCCCAGTCAGCTGTGGGAGCACCAGGGCTCTCGCTTCCAGCTTCCATTCCGAATTCCGTGGGGATCCCAATACAATGTTGCACACTTTTCGGGTGGTTGCAGAGACTGCATTGTTCAAGCCTGAAACCTGAGCTTGCGTGGGAAGAGTAGGGAGACGAAGGCGCTTCTGAAGCCGCTCCGAGATAAAAGTTCCCTCGGACCCGGGATCCAACAAGGCCCGCGCCGTAAACATAGTGCCCAAGTGACATATGGTCACCCTGGCTGTACCTAGTAATACCTTTTTACTAGTTGTGGCAAAGCATGAATGAATTTGACCGGTGGCGGCCTGAGATGTAGAAGGACGGGGGGACTCCAATTCCCTGCTAGGAGAATAGTGGGTAGTTATCGCTGGCGTTGGGGTGTTGGGCCTAAATGATTCTTCCAGATGAAGAAGAGAGTGATGGCGTTGTCTGCATGTGGCACATGAAAATGGGCTTCTACAATCCTTTATCTCATGAGAACTTGCCAAGCAATTAATGCACATGTGATATCTCCTCACTGTTGCCAGTCTTTGGGTTGCATCCATGCCCAGAAATTTAGGACAGGTTTGCAAAACGTGGGTTTGAGACATGCACAGCCTACAGCTTGGACCCGCTGTATTCGCATGATGAGCTCGCACTCTCCTTGGTGGATTTGTTTCCATTCTTGGTTGCGTCCTGCTGACGTTAACGGAAGATGAATGTCCACTACAAAGGTCCGATACGGTCTCCAGTGTTTGAAATCGGTTGGTCAAAAACTGGTTTAAATTTTCCCATCGTGGAATCTCGGTTTTTCGTTCCACGGTCTGCTCCCACAGCGCCAGTGTATTTTCGGGTAATCGAGTGGAGCAGAGATATGTAAAGATGGCATCCCAACTACTGACGTCCACTCCATGTAATTTCAACGCAGAGATACAATTATTTATATCTCGCTGGAGCTTTTTTATGCCGGTGCCTGATTCTAACGGAACCGTAGGCATGTTGAAGAGAATCTTCAATTGGCTATTTACGAGAATGCGCTTGTTCTCGTATCGATCCACCAAGTTCTTCCACGCTACCGCGAAACCCTCATGGGTGAGTGGGGACTTTCGAACTATCTCATTCGCTTCCCCTCTCGTCTTCTGATTGAGATGAAATAATCTCTCGACTGGGCTCAATCTGGAGTTATTAATATATATCGCGGTGAATAAATCCCTGAAAGAGGGCCACGACATATAATCCCCGTAAAACAATTGCGTATCGCAGGGGGGTAAATTGAAATTTATGTTGGGAGGCGCTTCTGTCGCTCTCTCCCCGGCCACTATTGGAGAACTACAAGGGCGAGCCGTGAGATTGTGGGCATATTCACCCATTAGTGCAGCACAGGTAACATATGCCCCATAGCATTCTTTATATTTCGCTTTAATGACTCCCTCTCCTATTTCTGGGGGGTCCACGGAAGCAGATATGGCCTGAAGACATTCTTCGTAACCGGTTTTTATCGCTTGCCACTGCGCTTTCAATTCCTCCCGCTGCACTTCGAGCGAAAATACAGAATTTTGATCTGCAGATGCGTTAAAATCTTTCTCAAATTCGAGCAGTTCATCTGCAACACGGACAAACTTGGCTACTGCTGCCATGGTGAAGCTAATAGTGGACTTTAGTTAAATGTAGAATGCAGAAACGGAAACGGAAACCAAGTGTAATTTGTTGTTTGTTTCTCAAGAGATAAGGGAAAATTATTCTCTCTATTTATGTATTTTATTACCCAATGTTAGGAATTTAAATCGGACTTAATTGCGTACGGTAATGAAAATTCTGAAATCAAATCTAATTCCAAATCAAAATGTGCCAAATTAAATCCCGGAATCAAAATTAATTCCCGTTTTGTGCTGGACCCAGATTAAATCCAGAAATCTAATATAATTAGCTTAAATAGATACGGTGAAATCCCTGAAAGGTATTTCCCTCTGGCTGATCTATTTCGAAGAACTATTCCCGTTTTATTCGCGGAATGAAGCAACGCAAGACGAGGGAGCCTTAGATTTTGATATAAGTGGTTTAACAACACTTACTCAGAATGATCTAGTTCCCTAGTTCGATCGTTTACTTCATTCAAACTCTTGTCGTTTCGATATATAATAAATTTTACGCAAAATATATATATTTATTTTAGGGTTTAAATATGGTAGAATGAAATGTTTAGTAAGTTTTGGTGTGTATTTTATTAAATATATAAAATTTCAAATAAATTGCAAATTTGTAATATATAATATGTAAATAATATCATTAAATATGGGCAGATATTAAATTTTGGGAGCGATATTGCTGAATTCCGAATTTTTTTGGGAATTTTGAATTATGGGATTTTTTGTGGGATTTTTTACGAGATTTTTTTTTTTTTTTTTTTTTATTTTTTTATTTATTTACTCGTATAAATTATGGAAACGATAGAGCAGTTCAGCTTTGGTTTCACGCAATATTTTGAAATTATTTTATTGTCGCGGTATAAATTTGCATATTGGTCTCAACGGCCCTGCTTGAATTTGGCTTGACCGTGACCCACTTTCGCTATGAAACAGCTGTAGTGCAATACCAACAACAACAATGGGAGACTGCACTATGTATTGCTCTTTGTGCTTGGTTCTCACAGCATGAACGGTACACTCGAAATAATCACTTTATAAATTTATGGTGAATGGAAAATAATTTAAGTTTTCGAATTAGAATTTATTTGTTAAAAAGTAAATCAAAGCAACGCAAGACGAAAGCAGACGATTGCCTAAAGGTTAATCTAAAATAAAACTCACCGGCAAATCAGCAAAGTTGCCGAATATTTTTTAAGTGTATTTTTCCGCACCTGCCTTATGCTGTGTGCTTGTTATATTGTATTGTTCTCTTGCACTGTATGTTGTTGTTGGTAATTTTTTGGGCATTCATGTACAATTCGAATAGAATTTTGCAAATGAAAAATATCACTAATTTAATATTTATTTCCGCACTTTCACTCAATGTATTTCTTACGATTTTCGGGGTTCGGCGTTTAAATTTTCAATAAATAATTTGCAAATAATTTAAGGCGGGTAGACAATTTTCTACAAAAAATCTGCGGTACAAATTTACCTTTTTTAACTTTCTTTCTTTGCAGATTTCACTTTATTCATTTAATTTCACTTTAATATTTAAAAACGCCTTTATTTTTAGTTTATCTTCTTAAGTTTTCAAACTAATTTGTATTAATTTACTTTACTTTAAAATCACTCCGCACTGTGCCGTCCGTCTGCGACTTAAAACCCGTGGAACTGACACTACATAGGAAGAGCGGGAGAACCACCAAAAATTGCAATGGCAAATGTGTTTGTATGTAAAACTTTACCAGAGAGTGAAAGCGTAAGAAGTGATGAGTAGGGGAGCAGAGTTAGCTGGTAACCGAAGTGTTACTGCAGCTTACAGCGCTGAATAAGTGAGAGGCTGTGGGGCTCGCAATATGTGTGAGCGGGGATATGTGCTCAAGTGAGGAATTGCCGAAAGGGGGAAACTAAGCAGATATGCTGCTTAGCCCGAAACTATGCACATATGGTGCAGTTGGGCAAGATTCTCTCACTTGTGCTCACGTATGTATATGAGTATTGTTTTCGGCAATCGGCCGTTGAACTAATCGTGCACTTATATGTATATTTTTATGTGCATATATATATTTTAAAACGCAACTGCCTCTACCCGCGAACTTTATTAATTTTAATATTTTTTTTCAAAATTTTTTCAACAAATTTCGGGTTTGAGTATTTAAATTTTCACAAAATCACTCACAGCACTCACGTACCTTTGGTTAAATGTAGATCTGCTGATGAATTTGTTGAAATTTTTGTGATTTTTGATGCAGCTTGCGGTTAATGGCGTTGAATCTTCCTTGCGTTTATTCTCTTTCCTGTAGATTTAGGAAAATTAGTTGCAATTTTTTCCGGCTCTTCCGCGATCGGCGCCGAAGGACCAAATGTTAAGCTGTGCGCTTGCAGGGGGATGGCAATATGTGCCTCTTGCAGCAAGATGAGCAGTGGGGTTCCGCGCGGAAGAGTGAACCGAAGAAAACACTAAATATCCAAAGGAAAAGGCAGAGAAATTTGGGGGCAGAAATATGTTCTGAAAATATATTGTTTTATTTTTTCTTACCAAATGTTCGCATATGACGAACGATCGTAGATGATGGTGTGGAGTTGCTGCTTGCTGAAATTCAAGTGTCTGTTCGTATATATGCCAAGGCGATCGCTACCCGATTTCAAATGCAGCGAGTAGCGAGTGCACCTACAGCACAGCTAACTCCAGCGCCATCTCTACGTGAGAATGTACAAATAAAAGCTTATATCTACTGCGTTTGGCCTAAACATTGTCAAAATAATTAAATTTGAAAAATCAAATTATAAATTTATAAGAAAAATTAGTTTCAAAGAAATTAAAATATATTTAATTTAAATATTGAAAGTATAATTATTACTGCAAGCGGTCGCTAGTTCTAGTGTTAGTAGCTTTTGCTAAGCATTTTTCCTGGCTCTTGTCTCGTCATGCCTTTTGACAAACCGTCTAATTTTGTTCTTTCCATCCATTCCAGCATTTTTCGCGATTTGGCTCACAACTTTTATGCGCCGCTGTTTGTCATACAAATGTCAGCTGAGATTACGGATGACATACTGTACTTTGTTAAGGTAAAAGCGAAGCACAAATTTTTCAAAAAATCCCTACACTAATACAACAACATACTTGCAGTTAGCGCTGAGCGTGCCCGATATAGGCCAGTATATTGGCATTGGTTTCACTGTGCTGGGTGTCATTTTGATTGGACTCGGCGTGTGGCTTACGCTGACACACAGATGGCGTAGCGATGAAGTCGAAGAGGAGACTGATGCCGAGGAAACTGCAAGTAAACAGCTGGAGTCACACTAGCTGGAGATAAGACTTTCATATTAGCATGTTAAGTAGCTACTAAATTTTGTATAGTGTTGATTTTTAATGCGATATGAATTTATGAGCAACTGGCGGCGGCGATGCCGCTCTGCCTGCTGTGTGTTAGCTTAATTAGGGTAAATTTGGCCTAGTAAAAATTTTTTATTTGCAAAATAAAATGCTTTTGTTATGAGTGCGCTACCAAGCGCTGCCTTGGTTCTGCCTGCTCGGCCACGCGAAATGGCAAAATATATGAGCCTGCAATTTCTTGCATTTGCAATAGTGTGGGTGTTGACTGCTGCCTGCCAGCTGAAATATGAGCAGGTCACTACAACAACAACAACAACAATAACAACAGCACATTGCAGTTTGCACGTCAGCCCCAAAGTATAACCTTTCAAAACGTTAAAATTTATTAATATGTTAATAATACGACGCTGTGTGGCATTATTTCAGCGAGCCACGCCCAACACTTGTACACACACATACATAAGTTGATTTTCCTAGCAGGCAACTTCAAAAATGCCATAGCGAGTTAAATTTATACGTGCTGAGCACGCAAACTTACGTTTTTACGCGAAACGTAGCATTTTACTAAAATGTCAAAACAAAAATTAAAATATTAAAAATTTTGTGTAGGCTGTTATGCACACATGCATATTGTACAGATACAGCTGCAGTTATTGTAGTGTGCAGGCAGGCAAGCACTTTTAACTGCTCAACATATTAAATAATTTTATGTGGCTATTTAGCAGCAAATCTGCTGCTTTGTGTATGTGTGTGTGTGTGTGTGTGTGTTTGTTTTTATGAATTATGTGCCTCAAGTTGTACATGCTTGAAATATGGCACTTTTTTGCATGAAGTTGTAAAAATCACATTAAAGCCGTTACCCCTCTCCCCCCTCAACAGAGCATGCCACAAAATGCAGGCAGCTCAAAGTGTACGGCCCACTTTCCAGCTAAATAAATCACATTTGCAACAAAGGGCTGCAAAATCGCATAAATCTGTAATTTTATTTTAAAATTGATTTTGTAAGCATTACACACACACAAACACGCGCACTAATTCACATATTGCAACAATTTCCGTTGGTTGCAATGTCAAATTTGTATCACATTGTTATGCTTGCATGTACCTACTTACTTATGCATGAATTAATTAAACGATTTTTAATTTGCCTGAAGTGCCGGTCTACCTATGGACGGTGCAACTTCAACTGACTTTATTATTTGATTTTTCTACCTAAGATTACATTTTTGTTTGCGTTGCATTTTTCGAATTTCCTTTCGTCGCATATTCTTTGGGAAACCGACAATTTTGGTTTCTCACGAATTATGCTTATATGGCAAATTTGCAAAAGTATTCTGGATTTTAATTTTAAGAATTTGGAAAAAGCACATTGAAGTGCAGAGTAAAATTACATGCCAGACAGTGAACTATTTCAAGGTTATTGCTAACTTCTCCCCCCCTTAAACAGATTCGTCCCGAATTTGCTGACGATTTTCCAATTTCTTCATGATTTCTGTAAACAGAATTTCATCATGCAAATTTGAACTATTTGGAACGGGAGCAGTAACTGTGGTGATAACTGGAATGTTCCTGCGACATCGAAGATATATTACAATTACTACCACCATTGTTGCTATTACTGTTAAAAGAACATACCAGTAAACGTTTTGAGAGTTAAAATTGCCGTCAAATTCTTTAATTTTTTTTAAATTTTGAATATGAAGTTGGTGAAGATACGGTAATGTCACTTTGGGCGAGTGTTTAATAATATTTAATGAAACGCTTTGCGATTGTTCTGGTAACATTACCGGTTGCTTACTGGATGCCAAAAATAAAGACTTGTTAATGAATATATCTTCTGAATGCGTAACAAGAAACGTTCCATTTAAGCTTATGGTTCTATTCTTTTCTGTAATAGTTACATATTGATCGTTCACAAGTATTGTATTTTCATCTATCTCTTGAACCGGATTTACGTGATGGGCTGAAGTTGTTGAGCAATTGGCAGAGTTTTCGTTAAGAAGTTGTATCAAACACAAATCGGAATTGTCATGCCGACAGAAAGTTACATCCAGAGTACTTTTGCAATCACATAATGGAGTATATACAGAATCACAAACTGACGCATATTCATTTCTTAAATCTAGCATTATACCATTTCGAATAACAGGATATATTTGTAATAATTTGCACATTTTCGTAATATTTGGAATTTTAATAATGTATTTAATAATATCAATGTTTGCGTAAACTTTTACATTTGATGCGATCAACAAATCATTTATTTGAACTTTATAGTTTTCTAAATTTAAAATATTTGTTAATTCAACATCACTTAATATGGTAGGGTTCACCATGTTTAAACGAGCGAGAGTTATAGAGTTAACAACGTTAGCTAGAAAAATTATTACTTTTTGACTTCTTAGAGCAACGAGCTGAAATACAGTAGATGATTCTTGTCGAACTTTTGATAACGAGTTTTCTTTAAAATTGTTAATTTGTTCAGTAATTTCGTTAATTTTTTGTGACAGTTGCTCATTAATTTCCACCTGTTGGTTTTCTGCCTCAATTAATCTATTTTCTCTCTCCCCAAGAAGTACAAAGTCATCGTGATCTGGGGTACCGGCAATGAATTTTAGATACGATCCCAAAAAGTTAATGGATCTGGTATATCTCGCTGGCGTACGCAGGATTCTTAACATACGAAGTATCTCATCATGATCTGTTTCAATTAAATTTTTTTGCTCTGTCTGTTGAACTGTTTCTTTAAAATCCTCTAGGTCCATTGCTATACTTTCGAATTCTGATAAATTAACTGTATGGACGAGGTAAATGTAGGAGTCGTAAATTGCAACATTCCCTTTCTGTAAAGGGATATAATGGGCCGAAGAATAATCCAAAAATTTCGCGCTGGAACATGTCAGGGACAGAAATCTGAAATAATAATACATTTTATCTAATATTGTCTTTATGAATATGTTTCCCGTCTGCTAGCAGAACTGTTGAGCCTAAATCTTCCTGAACTATTTTCTTGACATAAGTGCTTGAAACCTTGGTTCCTCTACGCTTATCTACCTTTACGAAAATTTCTTGGCCTTTTTGGTATTGTTTGTTACGACGGTTTTTATTATGAAATGTGTTCTGTTTACACTGATTGTTTTTTAAAATTTCGCAAATAATTTTGATTTCTGCATTCGGTAATCCAAAAATAATGTCAATAGGTTTCCGTTTGGTCACTGAGTGAATAGAATTATTATATTTGCTTGCTGCGATAATTATTATTTGCTTGGTGTCCGACACACCCTTTTCCTGTTTTATTGCTCTAGCAATTTCACTAAGAGTTGAGTGAAATCTCTCAATTTGTCCGTTGCTTTCGCTATGCATTGTGGGAACAGTGTGATGGGACATACTAAAATTATCTCGCAATAATGACCTAATTGTTTGGGAACAGAGAGCTGGTTCATTATCTGTTACCAGAATTTTCGGATTTTTGAAAAGGGCTATTATCTTAAGCAGTGCAATTTTTATATCTACAATTGATCGGGACGGTATTGGTTCTATAACCACAAATTTGGAAAATTTATCTATGCAGGTTAGGAAATGTTGTTTGTCGGTATTGTAAATATCCATATGAAGAATTTCTCCTGGATAAGTAGGAAGGGGGGTGTTTGTCAAGATATGCCTTTGTGGATGACGAACGTATTTGGATTGGGCACATATTTTACAGTTTCTTGCGAATTCGGTTGCCATTTTTCGCATTTTGGGAAAAAAATATCCCTCGATAAGCTGAAGAATGTTTTCTCCTGCTGATCGATGGGCTCTGTTGTGTTCCGTTGCTATTGTTTCTACTTGATCATCACGGTTGGGTAAATCGATAACAAAATTTTTGGTGTGCTTAAATCGGACGGATGGAAACAATTCCACCATGTCATGTTGTATTTTCCCTAGTACTTCGAGCGGACAATAAATACCATTAACAATATCTGCATCAATAGCTACCTTCAGGAGCGGATATAGTGCCTGAAAATCAGTAAAATTAATAGTGTGACGAATATAGCCAGGAAATGGTCTAGATGATTTTGCCTCCGTAGATTGACTTTCGGATAAAAAAATTTGATTTTTGAAGCTGTTAATTGAAGTGGGAACTGTTTGAATTATTTTTGAAAAGGAAATTTCGCTATGTTCACATGTCATTGAATCAGCAGAGGACGTGATTTCCTCTGAGACATGCTGAATATACTGACGTGATAATGCGTCAGCAACTCGGTTTCGGGCACCCGGCTTGTAATGAAATTTTGGAGAGAACTCCTCAATAAAACTTCTCCACCTTTTTAGCTTAGTATTTGAATTGCGATCAGAAATCGCGAAAATAAGTGGCTGGTGATCTGTGAAAATGTGGAGATTGTTCACTCCGTACAGATAATTTCTCAAGGCTTGAAGAGACCAAACAATGGCAAGCATTTCACGCTCGTTTGTTGCGTAATTTTGTTCGGTTTGACTAAGTGTCCGAGAAATGAAAGTTATAGGTTTACCTTCCTGAGAAAGTACATCACCTACAGCCACTGAGGATGCGTCGGTAGTTAGCTCGAAAGGTTTGCTAAAATCTGGAAATACCAATGTGACATCTTCTGATGCAAGTATTTCTTTCAATTTATTGAAAGCTTCTTTTGCCTCGGTGCTCATTAAAATGCTTTTATTTTTTGATTGTCTAGCTCCTATGTGACCATTTTCACCACGCAATAATTCCGTAAGAGGTTTGGCAATTTTAGCATAGTCACGAATAAACCGTCTGTAGTACCCTGAAAGACCTAAAAATGAGCGTAGTGATCGAAGTGTAGTAGGTTCCTGATAAGCTAATATAGACCTAACTTTATCTTCTGCCGTTTCCAAGCCGTTTTGTGACACAACAAATCCTAAAAATTCAACGCTTGTTTTGAAGAACTTACTTTTTTCCAACGAGATCTTCATGTTGGCATGTGCTAATTTTTTTATGACACTTTCGATATCCCTGAGATGAGTGGCAGCGTCCGGTGAAAAGATGATGACGTCATCAATGTAGACATGACATCGAATACCAATATCGCTTCGGAGAACATCATCGATTGCTCGTTGAAAAATGCTGGGCGCATTTTTCAAACCAAACGGAAGTCGACAAAACTCGTATTTTCCATTATTTACGGAAAATGCGGTTTTCTCTCGATCCTTCTCGTGGAGAAAAATTTGGTGAAATCCCGACTTTAAGTCAATGGTGGTAAAATATTTAGACTTTCCAAGGTTAGAAAGAATAACAGACGTGTCTGGGATGGGATAGCGATCAGCGATTGTTCTCTCATTGAGTTTTCGGAAGTCGATAACAAGACGTAGCTTTTGCTTTCCAAACTCATCAATGCCCTTTTTATTAACAACCCAGATTGGATTGTTAAAGGGAGATCGACTTTCTCTGATAATGCCATCCTTGAGCATCGCTTTAATTTCCTTTTCCACAAAGTCTTTTGCAGACATTTGGTAAGGATAACTCCTGGAATATATTGGTTCATCGGTGGATGTCCTGATAGTTGCCACAACCTCGGTGTTGTATGGCAGTGACTCGTTCGGATCAGCAAATGCTGCTTCATTTTCTTCTATCATGGACTTAAATTCTGTTTTAATAGGGTTTGGGATGCCGTCATAGCTAATTTGTAAGCTATTGACAATAGAACACGGCTCAAAGAGAAGAGATTCTGTACCGCCTGTATATTGAATATTATTGGACACTGTGTCGATAATTGCATTAATTTGGTTCATGAAATCATACCCAATAATTGCGTCAAATGCATTTAAATTCGGAAGGACAAAAAATTCGGATGTTTTACCAAGAACATTTATTAAGCATTTCTGAGTAATACGTGTTACTCCATTTATGGAAGAAACCCTAAAAGGATTTTGAACTGATTTAAAATTAAAACATGGCAAATTCTTAACATAATTCTTTGCTGCGCCGGTGTCTATTAGCATTTTTATATCCTGACCATTACCCGCCCTCTTTGAAATGTAAGGAAGACGGGAATCTATCCTAAAAAATGAATTTGGTCATATTCCTGACCGAAATAGGGTTCTGATCGTGTTGATTCAGAGTACGAATATTGATCAGTCGCATTTTCAGGGTGATTATTTTCAGGAGGAGTTTGTTCAGACAGATGATTTATCCTCTGCAGCTTCCTGTCTCTAAAATTATGCTGAGACTGATGCTCCCTTTTTACTGCATTTGAATTGAAATTTGGTCGGCTATTATAATTGGTTTCTAATCGAAAATTGTTACTAGGTCTTCTATATCGTGAAGAAGTCGGGTCAACATCCATAGGTTCGCTTTGCTGTCGTTCCCTATGAAACGAGGGATGATTATTGTTTTGAGCCGAATAATTTTGCCATGGCTTATTCTGCAGGTTATTGGGTCGAGTGGCAGAGTTATTAACGTAACGTGGAGTTTGCGGAACAAGGTTGCTTCTTTCAGAAAAAAATGATGCGAAGGAGGATCTTTGTCGATTCATCTCCAGTTCTTGGGCAAGTGCCAATGCATTTGGAAGATCACGGGGTCGACAAGAAAAAAGAATGTCGCACATGGGGCGGTTCAAACCTGAAATAAAAACATTTAAAGCAGCATCGCGATATCTTTCACTCAGCGACGCAAACGTTTCCGACCTATCGGAGTATTCCATAACTAATTTGTTAATTATATTAGTCAACTTTTGCTCGACCCGATCATAATATTCCGTTATGGACGATCGTCCTTGTCTCAATATTGAGAGTTCCTGTTCCAATAGCGTAATTGGTTTTTTATCGGAATATGCATGATCGAGTCGTGCCAAAATTGCGTCTAAATTTAGAGGCGTACTGAAAGAGGCTAAAACCGTATCTGCAGAACCTATTACTTTGTTCCTGAGTATTGCGACCGCCTGATAATGGCGATCAGAGCCAACATATTTCTCATAAGGTTTCATAGCAGCCTTCGCTGCTTGTCGCCATGAAGGATATTTCTCAATTGAGCCTGAAAATTCAGGAACAGTTTTAACGACATCTAGGCTGATATCGCAACGAACCCCGTCAGTAATGCTCACGTCCCTATAAGGCTCTACAGATCTTTGTGGTGCAGTCAAACCTGCCACTGCAGAGCTAATTTCATCGAATCGACCTGTTACCTGACCAAGTTGTTCAGATACAAGTGATTTTATTTCTTTTAACTTTTCGTCGATAACTCGCACGATAAGATCCTGCGTGGCTTCAGCTGTGAGCGACATTGTTTTTAAAATTTAATAAAAAGGAAAAAAGAATTGCAACTGGGTTAAGACAAAAATACGAATAAAAATTATGTGAAAGTAAATTAAAAATATAGCTCACAATAATATAAATTTGTAAAACATATTGCTGCTGCTGCTGTTCATTTTATGCCTTCTCTGTTGAAATATTATAAATGTTCTCGATGCTGCTAGTTTGATGTCTTCTTTATAGATGTTATCGATGCTGCTAGTTTGGTGTCTTCTTTGATTTCCGAATGGTGATTTTAATCAATCGATTCCGGTTTAGTTTTCCGAAATCATACGATCCGCATATACCGCTTAAGTTTTGATACTTTTATAGCTTCTGCGGTTTAGTAATTTAACCACATCAGCGTATTATAGTTTATTACTTTTTTCACAGTTTTTATGCCGTCAAATAGTTTCTGTAGTTGATTTTTATGACGTAAAATTAGCATTTCTGTCTTTACTAGTTGGAGTAGCTTTAGTTTTTAAGACACTAGCATTTATTAGTTTATGCTTTTTCTACAGTATTTATATTTAACAATTGTTTCGATTAAGTGTATCCACAGTTTTTATGCCGTCAAATAGTTTCTGTAGTTAATTTTTATGACGTAAAATTAACATTTCTGTCTTTTACACTAGTTTGAGTAGTTTTAGTTTTTAAGACGCTAGCATTTATTCATTTATGCTTTTTCCACAGTATTTATATTTAACAATTGTTTCGATTAAGTGTATCTACTTTTATTCCACAGTTTTTATAATCTCGCGGGATCGAGCCTTTTGGCAGCGACTTTATATTTTATTTATCCTTTACAAGGATTTTTTTCACTGCCCCACGTTGGGCGCCAATTAATTAAACGATTTTTAATTTGCCTGAAGTGCCGGTCTACCTATGGACGGTGCAACTTCAACTGACTTTATTATTTGATTTTTCTACCTAAGATTACATTTTTGTTTGCGTTGCATTTTTCGAATTTCCTTTCGTCGCATATTCTTTGGGAAACCGACAATTTTGGTTTCTCACGAATTATGCTTATATGGCAAATTTGCAAAAGTATTCTGGATTTTAATTTTAAGAATTTGGAAAAAGCACATTGAAGTGCAGAGTAAAATTACATGCCAGACAGTGAACTATTTCAAGGTTATTGCTAACTCATGCCTGCGTGTGTGTGTTGGCTGGCGTTGCAATATTATTTTTATGCTACCATTTATATGCAATAAATTATGCCAGTTTTTGTTGTTGTTGTTGTCAGTGCAACATGTCATTTTGCAATAAAAACGAAATTTCACATCAACATTTATTATTGAAACATGGCTTCCACATCTGTGGCTCAATACTATGCCACTTATGAACAAACTTTGTTCAGTAGCCAGAAATGTAACTTTTTAGTTTACCGCTATTAATTTAACTTTATAGCAGAGATTTTGCCAGTGTTAAAAAGTAATTATTTTATAAAAACGAAATTGAACATATTTAAATATTTGGTTCTTTTATAGAATGCGGCGAAAATATTTCAAAACCATAACTTTAGCGTGCATAGCAAATTGTCTTATACCTGTATCCCAATTGATCCGATTTTTGTACTACTTATTCGATTTCAGACAGGAATTGCCAATGAAATGGTAGTTAGAGATCAAGTCAGAGCAAATTGTAATAGCTATTCTCTTATGTTCTGCATGGACGCGATTTTTGAATTATTATATTTCAGATACGAATATAGATGACGGTTAGAGATGGGAGTTAGAGATCAGAGTGTGAGATTCTGCAAAACAAAATGTAAAAGTACTTCACGATATTTAGAAATGAATTAGTCTGTGACTGTTGCCATTAATCTTACCTTTACAAACGAATATTGTCATTTAGGTAAGGGAAACCACTTTCTAAGTAGTAATAGCTCTTATTGATATTTATGAAAATCATTCATCAAATTTAATTGCGATTGCAAAGGTTTTAGGCTAGAAATTACTAAAGATACTATTGCAATTTGTTTAGCTAAAGTCCTTTCTGTTATTTCTAAACAACTTTTGCAGCATTTTCTTTGAATTTTGTAAAAGTAAAACAAAAAATAGAGCAGCAACAATAACAATTCATCATACTTTGTACAATAAATACCACAAACGTGCCTTGGCTATAATTCTATGAAGTTGCTGTTATCAATAAAAATGCACGTGTTGCCTGTAGCGACTTACAGTTCCGCCAAATTTTTACTATGACATTATAAAAAATTACAAATCATTTGTTAATGCCCACAAAAAACTCACTTACATATATGATAGCATCGAAAAATTCAAATTTTGTTGCAAAAAGGAAAATTCACGTAAATTGCCAACAAAACAACTGCAAAAAAAGTTGAAATAATTTGTAAAAAAGAACAGCCTAAAGCCTCTCTCTCTGTCACGCGCAGGCAATCGCTATAAAATGTGAAAATTGAAAGTTGTCGCTGACGCGTGTCAGTTTTCGGTAGCTGCTGGCAACACTGCCACATGCAGTTGGCATGTCCGTTTGACGCAGAAGCGTCCTTGTCGGAGTTACTGCCGCGACTACTGGCACAGCCGCTGCCGCCACATACCACAATCAGTCAAAAGTCATGAACAAGCAATGCAATAATAACTGAAAAACAACAACAACATGAGTTCTGCATGATATTGCAGCCATTCATGCGCCTTCACTTTACAAAAGCATGATTTATATGCTCATCAAATCATTTGAGGCCATTGCAGAAGCACGCTGTTAGCGGGCCCCGGCGGCACTGGCAGGGAGAGATGTGGTAGCATGATTGCCAGCGGCACATATTCAACGGTCCCAGCCGACAGCTGGGAAACTGCATGGAACATGAAGCCACACATACACCAGCAATAACAGTTTGACTCCTTAATTTTATGAAGTATGTAAAGAATCGAAGATAAATAAATCAATGAAATTGTTAAATACTTATCAAATAGACGAAATTCTAAAAATTCCAAATGAAGATATTAAATGAAAACTATACGCTTTTTTAGAAAGAAGAACCTTTTCCAGATCCCAGACAGATATTTATAGAATGTATTGATAAAAAATTCTCTTTTATTGAAATCTTCCTAATAATATTGCACAGCGAAGGTTTTTGGATGGTGGCCAGGAACAACGTTGACCTATGCTCAGCACGTCTGACCTTCAAGATATGAGACACTTGCATTGAAAGTGAGTAGCGGTGCCATCGTCTTCCCGACAGTGCTCACAGGTGCTGTCGTCAATCAGGCCAATCACACTCAACAGTTAAGCACAGGCCAATCGTTAAGTGACAACCTAGCGCATTCTAACACACATATGCATACACACATAAACACATACATAGCAGCTTAAAATGGAAAGCAGACGCCACATTTACGCTACTTTACGTTCCTCTGGCTTGCTGTGATCTTTCCACTGTCCGACAATTTCCGCGCTTTCGGAAGCTTGCTCGTTGCTCTCAGCTGTCGCACATAAATGCGGTTGCTTAAGTGGCATGTGCTGTCGGTCTGGCCGTAATGAATGCATATTCGAGCAGACTGTCAGGCAGTAGGGGAGGCGGGCAATCCAGAACACAGACTCAAGCAAGAAACTCTTAAGTGCATTTGTGCAGCCTTCTCTTTCTTCTCTGTAAAGAAAGTGGAGAAAATGTGTATGTTCTGGTTATTATTGCTATATTGCAGCAACAATTATTTCTTTTGTAAAACATAGGACCTCAATAAATTAGCTTAAAGGAACAGGAATACGATATAAGTGAAAAAGCAAAAAATTCCATTGAAGTGCATGCCGAATTTCTTATATTTGTATTTATAATACATACTATCAAAAGTTAGTTTCCATAATTTTGCTTGCCATGTTTATTCCCAGTAATGCATGCAGACATACTGTAAGGAGCCTAAATTTACACCAAATTTAACCCCTTACAACATAGGCATGTTGCCATTCCGGACGTAGGCCCTGGCGGCCACCCACCCACAACAGACAACGTCAACTTTCTCAACATCAGTTTGTTATTTACATTTTTTCTTACCTATTACTTATACACTATTGAATGCAAAGTACTTACATACATATAGGCCCTATTATTGCTGGCATGGAGCCGAACATAGTCATTAATTTACCACTTGCGTTTTCTTGCATATTGCTTATGTACTATCGAATGCGAAGTACCTATATACATATACTACTTATATTATCTGCACCCTTATTGTTGGCATGAAGCCGAATATAGTTTAAAACATACAAAGCAGCGGTTATATTTTGAATTTGAATGATAAAACGACAACAAAGTCTCGCACTATAAGATTTAGCACGGAGCCATGCACGAGAAAACAACAACAACGTCGCGCGCCGCAAGCATTGGACAGCTGCAGTTGGCGACAGCCGTACGCAGTCACGCGAGATGACAAAGGAATCCCGTTAGGTCGCGAAGCGTAGAGACAGAGGCAGCGCTTATGGGTAAGCGCAGGGCACACGGCGAAAACACATACGAGCGAGCCTCGCGCTGGGAAATTTTACGACGCCAGCGCAGGGCAGGCGAGCAGAGCTCGCACTATAAAAGAGCGCGCATCAGCTCGATCTGGACAGTCTTCCGCTGGTCGCGAACCAGCACACTTGGGTCGAGCCAAGTAGTCAGCAGCAGCACAAGCCGTGACGCAGACAGGGTAAGTTCTTCTAGTAGTTAGCCTCCGTAGTGACTAGTCTCCTTAGTTTCGTGGGATTTTGCTCAGAGTCGAGTATTCACTCGGGTAAAATCGCCGCATACCGTGTAGGAGGTATACCGCTCAGAGTCGAGTATTCACTCGAGTGGGGTTACCACATCCTTGTGCCATAGGTCCACTGCTCAGAGTCGAGTATTCACTCGAGTGGGAATACCTTGTCTTCCGTAGCCTTCGTGGGATTTGCTCAGAGTCGAGTATTCACTCGAGTAAAGTCGCCACATCCTTGTGCCATAGGTTCACTGCTCAGAGTCGAGTATTCACTCGAGTGGGAATACCTTGTCTTCCGTAGCTTTCGTGGGATTTGCTCAGAGTCGAGTATTCACTCGAGTAAAGTCGTCACATCCTTGTGCCGTGGGTTTACCGCTCAGAGTCGAGTATTCACTCGAGTGGGGTTACCACATCCTTGTGCCCTAGGTCCACTGCTCAGAGTCGAGTATTCACTCGAGTGGGAATACCTTGTCTTCCGTAGCTTTCGTGGGATTTGCTCAGAGTCGAGTATTCACTCGAGTAAAGTCGTCACATCCTTGTGCCGTGGGTTTACCGCTCAGAGTCGAGTATTCACTCGAGTGGGGTTACCACATCCTTGTGCCCTAGGTCCACTGCTCAGAGTCGAGTATTCACTCGAGTGGGGATACCTTGTCTTCCGTAGCTTTCGTGGGATTTGCTCAGAGTCGAGTATTCACTCGAGTAAAGTCGCCACATCCTTGTGCCGTGGGTTACCGCTCAGAGTCGAGTATTCACTCGAGTGGGGTTACCACATCCTTGTGCCATAGGTCCACTGCTCAGAGTCGAGTATTCACTCGAGTGGAAATACCTTGTCTTCCGTAGCCTTCGTGGGATTTGCTCAGAGTCGAGTATTCACTCGAGTAAAGTCGCCACATCCTTGTGCCATAGGTTCACTGCTCAGAGTCGAGTATTCACTCGAGTGGGGATACCTTGTCTTCCGTAGCTCTCGTGGGATTTGCTCAGAGTCGAGTATTCACTCGAGTAAAGTCGCCACATCCTTGTGCCGTGGGTTTACCACTCAGAGTCGAGTATTCACTCGAGTGGGGTCACCACATCCTTGTGCCATAGGTTCACTGCTCAGAGTCGAGTATTCACTCGAGCAGGAGTATCTTGCCTTCCGTAGCTCTCGTGGGATTTGCTCAGAGTCGAGTATTCACTCGAGTGAAGCCCCGCAGTGCCTTTAGACCCCGCGATTTAAAACCCCCGCCTTAGACTGGGTAAACCCTGGAACCGGATCAACAAACCGACTCGGAGTATACGACCGGCGCGCGCGTGTGTTGTTCCTGTGACGAAGCAGGGGCGTTGAGTCCCCCCAAAGTACTTTAGTTATTGTGAAGTGTTACGTAGTGTTTAAGAAAGACATTGAAAATAAAGCAGCTAAATCACTGCATCCGCGTGAGAGGGTTTCTTTTCCTTTTCTTCCCAACAAATAAATATTTTGTAGCGAACCCTGGACGGCCGGTGAGGATACCCCGGCTCTAATTGTCGTCCGCCACAGTGCGGAGACTCGACGTAAGGAAAACGTCTCGTTACAAATGGCGCCCGAGCAGGGACCTTAAGGAAGAGAACATCACGCGGAAAGACTAGTAGCAGAGACAACAGCGGAAGCAGAGACAACAGCGGAAAGCAGAGACAACAGCGGAAAGCAGAGACAACAGCGGAAAGCAGAGACAACAGCGGAAAGCAGAGACAACAACAGAAGCCGAGACAACAGCGAAACAGAGATTTCAGCAGAGACCACGACGGAGATCACGGCAGAGATTACATTAAACAACATTGACAAGATAACAGTGACAACAAAAGAGGAATTTCAACGGATAAGATGGGGAAGAAGACTTGGATCTACCTCCTGAATAAGGAAGAGCTTCTCAAGCTCGCGGAAGAGTTTGGCCTAGACCCGTCTGGAAATGCGGAAGATCTACGGAAGCAGCTCTCCAAATTTGTTGACAGGGGAGAACACGCACCCGAGATCCTGGCCCGTCTACAGGAGCTAGAACGCATCGGACAACCAGCCGCGTCGCCTGAGCCCACGATTCGGGCGACCACGTCACAATCCGAATTGCCGCAGGGGGCCACAGCCCAGCGGCCGGTGAGGCCACCCGTCATCCCACCCAACCTTACCACACCAAGCGCACCATTCCTGGAGGTGCCGCAGGAATACCCAGCACAACCACCCGCAAGACCATCCGACATCCCATCCAGCATGACCGCGCCAGGTATCACTACGGGAAGGGCGCCGACAGCGATGTCATACACAGCGGTCATAGACCACGTGCGGAAATGGTCCGTCAAGTACGAGGGCGGACCGGACCCCGTGGCTTTCATTGAGCGCCTGGAGGAACTGGCCGACGTGTATAGTGTACCCAGGGACCAACTGGCGAGAACCATGCCCGAATTACTCCGCGGGAACGCTCTCATATGGTTCCGGAACAACAACCGCAACTGGGCGGAATGGCGGTCATTCAAGGCAGACTTCCTCCGGTTTCACCTGCCGGCACGCTACTTTGAGCGGCTGGAGGACGAGATCCGGCAGAGAACGCAAAGACCACAGGAGACGTTTAAGGAGTACATGCTGGCCCTGCAAAATATCATGCGGCACGCCGGTTTCTCAGACGTCCAGAAGATAGAGCGTATATTCAGGAACTGCCAGCAGGAATACAAGCTATACATACGCCGTAACGATTTCAACACCCTGGAGGAGCTGGTGGCCCTAGCAGAAGACTATGAAGATATCCGCGGAGAGCAGCAGGCAGCGGCACCCCCACGGGCCCGGGTAGAGCGGCACCGGATGGTAACACAAGAGGAGGAGCAGAGGATCGACCCTCGCACAGCATGCCGGAGGTGCGGACAGGACGGACACTTTGCCCGGGAGTGCAGGAATCCACGGATCTTGTTCTGTTGGCAGTGCGGCCTCCGAGGAGTGAGAACGGTCGAGTGCTGCAGACGGAGAGCGGGAAACGCGGACGGACCCCGGCAGGAACGAGGACTGACGGGCCCGAGCAACCTCCCACCTCGTACCCAATAAGCCCTCTCGACTACGATGGCCACCACGTTTTCGCCAGCGTCGCCGTGGGAGATGTCCTGATCGAGGCTACCATCGACACCGGAGCCACCCGAAGCTTTATAAGCGAGGGTTTTGCGAGGGAAATAACAGGACGAAGGAACGTGCGGAGAGTGGCAGCCAAGACGGAAATCCAGCTGGCAGATGGCAGCTCGCGAGGGGTCGAGGAAGCGCTGATGGCGGAAGTCCGCCTGGGAAATCGGACCTGCCGGCTGCAACTCCTGATATTGCCAGAGGTGCTAGATGACCTACTCCTTGGAATGGACTTCTTAATGCAGGCCAATGCTACGCTAACGATTGGTGGAAGTACCATCACACTTCGGGACCACGAGGACAAGGATAACCGGATCCAGGGGGCTCGCTGCACCATGGCACGGGAAGACGACCACCATAGCGAACAAGAGGATATCGACGCATTCATCGAGGCGGAACTGCGAGGACTGGAGGGGTTGTCGGGAGTGTCCAACATCACCAAACACAAAATCGTGATGAAGGACGACCGTCCCATTAAGCAGAGGTACTTCCCGCGAAACCCAGCCATGAGTGACATCATCAACAAGGAGATCGACGAGCTCCTGGAAAAGAATTGCATCGAACCGTCCCGGAGCCCACATAGTGCACCAATTGTCCTGGTGAGGAAAAAGAACGACCAGTGGCGGCTGTGCGTCGACTACCGACAACTTAACGCACACTCCGTGCCAGACGCCTACCCGCTCCCTCGTATTCATCACATCCTGGACCGGCTCCGGGCAGCAAAGTACATAAGCAGTCTGGATTTGAAGAATGGATACTGGCAGATCCCAATGGAGGAGAGCAGCAAGCAGTACACGGCGTTCACCGTGCCCGGACGTGGGCTCTTCCAGTGGCGGGTCATGCCTTTCGGCCTCCACTCCGCTCCAGCAACGTTCCAGCGAGCCCTAGATCAAGTTATTGGAGCCGACCTCGAACCCCACGCGTTTGCTTACTTGGACGACATCATAGTCACCGGGACGTCGCTCGAGGACCACAAGCGAAACTTAAGGGAAGTTTTCCGGCGGCTAAAGGCGGCAAATCTTCGACTCAACCCGGAGAAGTGCGAGTTCTTCAAGAAGCAGATTAAGTACCTTGGTCACGTGGTGAGTAACGAGGGTATCCACACCGATCCGGATAAGGTAGCCGCCATAAAAAACCTCAAGCCGCCGACCAACACCAAGGAGCTTCGCCGCTGCTTAGGAGTAGCCTCCTGGTATCGCCGTTTCGTCCCGGAGTTCTCCAACACAGCCCTACCAATGACAGCGCTGCTACGCAAAGGAAAGCGTTGGAAGTGGGGCCCGGAGCAACAGGCCGCATTTGAGTGTCTGATAAGCAAGTTGACCGAGGCGCCCATCCTAGCCTGTCCGGACTTCACGCAGCGATTTGTCCTGCAGACGGATGCCAGCGAGTACGGCCTGGGAGCAGTGTTAACGCAGACCATCGACGGACAAGAGCGGGTGATCGCCTATGCCAGCCGGCACCTGAACCAGGCAGAGCGGAACTATTCGGCCACGGAGAAGGAGTGCCTCGCGATCATCTGGGGCATCCGGAAGATGCGGCAGTACCTCGAGGGATACACCTTCACGGTCATCACGGACCACTTAGCGCTCAAGTGGCTCAACGCCATTGAGAGCCCGTCGGGACGCATCGCCAGGTGGGCGCTCGAACTGCAACAATATTCGTTCGAGATCCAGTACCGGAAGGGTAAGTTAAACGTGGTCGCCGACGCACTTTCGCGTCAACCACAGGAGACCCTCCGGCAGGCCACGGTCGTCGAGGACCCACCACCGCAATGCAAATGGCTCCAGAAGCGAATGAACGAGGTTCGCAGCGACCCTGCTAAATTCCCGGACTATAACATCGAACAAGGCCAACTGTACCGGCACATTCCCCGGCAGCCCGGTGACGAGGATAGCGCGCCATGGAAACTGTGCGTGCCCAGCGACCTCCGAGACCGAGTGATGAGGGAGAATCACGACGAACCCAGCGCTGGCCATATGGGGATAAGGAAGACCATCGAGCGGATAACCAGTAGGTACTACTGGCCGGGAATGTCCCGCGACATTAGCAGGTATGTCCGCCGATGTACATCCTGCCAGAAATACAAGCCGAGCCAGCAGAAACCCGCCGGACCAATGCTCAGCAAGGTTGCTGACGAACCATGGACTACGGTGTGTGCGGACTTCGTGGGGCCACTACCCCGGTCCAAGCACGGAAATAATATGCTGTTGGTATTCCATGACAAGTTCTCGAAGTGGACGGAGGTAGTGCCCCTTAGGAGGGCTACCGGGGAAACGCTGAAGAAGGCGTTCCGGGAGCGCATCTTGGCCCATTACGGTACCCCGAAGATACTGCTGTCGGACAATGGGGCCCAATTTACAAGCAAGGCGTTCCAGCGGTATATGACGGAGCTAGGAGTACGGCAGAAATTTACTGCGCCCTACACCCCCCAGGAGAACCCCACGGAGCGGGCGAATCGCACAGTCAAAAGGATTATATCGCAATATACTAAGGAGAAACAGAACACATGGGACGAGCTACTGCCGGAAATAAGCCTGGCCATCAACAGCTGTCGTTCCGAGTCCACGGGGTATAGCCCGGCATTTCTCACGCAGGGACGCGAGCTACGTCTACCCAAAGCGCTCTATGATGAACCGAACTTCGCGACCGGGGAGACAGAACAAACGCCAAATGAACGTGCAGACAGACTCAGGGAGGTCTTCCAGCTGGTGCGCCGGAACATGGCCAAGGCGGCACAGGACCAGGCCCGTCACTACAATCTGCGACGGCGGAAGTGGACACCTGAGATCGGGGACAAAGTATTGGTAAAACAGCACCACCTATCGAATGCAGCAGAGAACTTCGCCGCGAAACTAGCACCACGCTACGATGGGCCATATCGGATTGTTGGCTTCACGTCTCCCGTAATAGTACAAGTGCAAGCAGCAGGAGACAAGCGTATTCGGAACGCTCACCTCGGAGAGCTAAAGCCTTTCATCGGCGAGACCTCGGCCTAAGCACCGAACGTCACGCACGAACATTTACCATCCATCCTTATCTCCTTATGCACAGTATCCAGCACTTGTAAAAACAAATTTTCTTTTCTATCCTCTAGAGACTCAAGTCCGCCGCCACGAGCACAATCAATGGATAAACGGTTCGAAGCAGCAAAGTCCCGATATCGGGCGCGGTTGGAGCAACTGCAAAAAGCCCAGCGACGCACAACCAGTCCAGGGGACGGGTTACAGGAGGTCCTCGCCCGGCCACCCGGAAGTCGACAGCCCATCGTGCGACTAGTCCGCGTGCAGCCAAATTCGACCGGCACCACAGAGATGGGACCACCACTGAAGCGTAACCGGCCAACGGCCCAGACCTCGCAGCCACCTGCGCCTGAGGACAAGCGCCGTTCTGCAAGCAGCAGCCAACGCAAGGACCGACGCGAGGGCCAACACCGACCGGCCAACACCGACCGACACGGGCCCAACCATCGACAAGCAGACAGCCACAACAGACGGGTAGCCCATCACGCTGACCAGCGCCGAGCGCCAAGCACACACGCGCGTGGGAGCCGACCCACTAGCCAACACCGGTCGCGCAGTCCCCACCGCCGTCCGTCGAGCAAGGCGTCCCGAGAGAGAGAAGGCGGTCCGAAGCAGCGCCGCCCCGCCAGCCCCAGAGGTGGCCCGAAGAAGCGCCGCCCCGTCAGCCCCAAAGGCGGTCCGAAACAGCGCCGCCCCGTCGGCCCCAAAACCAGCCTGACGCAGCACTGCACGGCTCACGGGGAACGGCAGCCCAAACCGACCCATCGCCGCCCCACGATGCGGCAAGGGAAACAGGATGAAGTAGGAATTAGCACAGTGCCAGGCCGCCCGGAGACCCGGACGCCCGACACCACCCGACGCCGGCGCACTGCACCAGCGCGCATGCCGACAGTACGGCAGGGCAGAAGTCCATCCCCGTTCGCGATCGCAGTGGGTTGGGCGCCCCACCTCGAGCCGGAGGTAATCCCGACACAACAGCCCAGATACCGTGCACCCAGGAGGGCCCACCAGCGTACAGACACCCACAGCGGCCCCGGCGACCAAGACCCCCGCCAGGAATTGCTGCGGCGAACGGCCAACGTGCCTTGCGCCACGACCATGGGGGACAGCATCGCGGAAGGCCCAGAGGTACACCCGGAATCGGTGGCCGAGACCCCAGCCTCACGAACCCGGGGCCCACAACAAGACTGGGAGGACGGCGTCGTGACGATAGAGTTAGACAGTGACGACAGCAGCAGTTCGTCCAGTAGTGATTCGTCCAGCAGCAGCTCCTCCAGTAGTGACTCGTCCAACAGCAGAAGCACGGTGCCGAGAAACCGATCCCCGGAGGTCTGCCCAGGAAGTGCGGCAGCGTTGAGAGTAACACCCCCGGAGCCCGACGCCCAGCCGCCGGAAGAAGAGCCCGAAACCGCAGAAGAGCCCGAAACCACAGAGGAGCCCGCCAACCGCAACGAAACGCCAGATAAGCAACCACAGCCCGAGGAAGAGCCGGATAACGGGCCCGCAGAACCGGAGGTAATTGTGGTAAGCGATGACGAGGCAGCACCACTGAGGAGCCAACGTATAATACAGCGGGAGTTCGATGAGGTATGCTGGGCAGGAACCCGGAAACGGACGGCGACGATACGGCTCATCCTCCTCGAGCACGGGCCTAACTTCAGTGCAGAGGACGCAGCACCAACCCCACCACGAACCGGCCCGCCAACCAGGGGCGAGTTCGAGCACGCAGCAGCCGACATCCCGCAAAGCGACCCGCCAACCAGGGGCGAGTTCGCGATAGCGGCGCCAGACACCCCGCAGAACAGCCCACCAGCCAGGCGCAAACCCGAAGACGAAGCCCCAGGGGCGAGACCGGCAGATGAGGACATTCCCCAACTGGACCACCCCGATGATGTTCTGTCCATCGGCGAGGACGCAGAATAGCTTGGGCCGACTCGAGTCATCAACAACACCCACGGACCTCTACCGGAGGCCGTGACGGCAGCTGTACGGAGCGCATGGGCGCAACGTCCACCGTGGCAGCGATACGTGGTCCGCTGCGTGGTCGGCGATCAAGCCTACCGCATCCGGATCTCGTTGACTGGCACCGTGAGCATCACGCTTGCCCCGGGAAGTACAGGGGGGGTGTAAGGAGCCTAAATTTACACCAAATTTAACCCCTTACAACATAGGCATGTTGCCATTCCGGACGTAGGCCCTGGCGGCCACCCACCCACAACAGACAACGTCAACTTTCTCAACATCAGTTTGTTATTTACATTTTTTCTTACCTATTACTTATACACTATTGAATGCAAAGTACTTATATACATATAGGCCCTATTATTGCTGGCATGGAGCCGAACATAGTTATTAATTTACCACTTGCGTTTTCTTGCATATTGCTTATGTACTATCGAATGCGAAGTACCTATATACATATACTACTTATATTATCTGCACCCTTATAGTTGGCATGAAGCCGAATATAGTTTAAAACATACAAAGCAGCGGTTATATTTTGAATTTGAATGATAAAACGACAACAAAGTCTCGCACTATAAGATTTAGCACGGAGCCATGCACGAGAAAACAACAACAACGTCGCGCGCCGCAAGCATTGGACAGCTGCAGTTGGCGACAGCCGTACGCAGTCACGCGAGATGACAAAGGAATCCCGTTAGGTCGCGAAGCGTAGAGACAGAGGCAGCGCTTATGGGTAAGCGCAGGGCACACGGCGAAAACACATACGAGCGAGCCTCGCGCTGGGAAATTTTACGACGCCAGCGCAGGGCAGGCGAGCAGAGCTCGCACTATAAAAGAGCGCGCATCAGCTCGATCTGGACAGTCTTCCGCTGGTCGCGAACCAGCACACTTGGGTCGAGCCAAGTAGTCAGCAGCAGCACAAGCCGTGACGCAGACAGGGTAAGTTCTTCTAGTAGTTAGCCTCCGTAGTGACTAGTCTCCTTAGTTTCGTGGGATTTTGCTCAGAGTCGAGTATTCACTCGGGTAAAATCGCCGCATACCGTGTAGGAGGTATACCGCTCAGAGTCGAGTATTCACTCGAGTGGGGTTACCACATCCTTGTGCCATAGGTCCACTGCTCAGAGTCGAGTATTCACTCGAGTGGGAATACCTTGTCTTCCGTAGCCTTCGTGGGATTTGCTCAGAGTCGAGTATTCACTCGAGTAAAGTCGCCACATCCTTGTGCCATAGGTTCACTGCTCAGAGTCGAGTATTCACTCGAGTGGGAATACCTTGTCTTCCGTAGCTTTCGTGGGATTTGCTCAGAGTCGAGTATTCACTCGAGTAAAGTCGTCACATCCTTGTGCCGTGGGTTTACCGCTCAGAGTCGAGTATTCACTCGAGTGGGGTTACCACATCCTTGTGCCCTAGGTCCACTGCTCAGAGTCGAGTATTCACTCGAGTGGGAATACCTTGTCTTCCGTAGCTTTCGTGGGATTTGCTCAGAGTCGAGTATTCACTCGAGTAAAGTCGTCACATCCTTGTGCCGTGGGTTTACCGCTCAGAGTCGAGTATTCACTCGAGTGGGGTTACCACATCCTTGTGCCCTAGGTCCACTGCTCAGAGTCGAGTATTCACTCGAGTGGGGATACCTTGTCTTCCGTAGCTTTCGTGGGATTTGCTCAGAGTCGAGTATTCACTCGAGTAAAGTCGCCACATCCTTGTGCCGTGGGTTACCGCTCAGAGTCGAGTATTCACTCGAGTGGGGTTACCACATCCTTGTGCCATAGGTCCACTGCTCAGAGTCGAGTATTCACTCGAGTGGAAATACCTTGTCTTCCGTAGCCTTCGTGGGATTTGCTCAGAGTCGAGTATTCACTCGAGTAAAGTCGCCACATCCTTGTGCCATAGGTTCACTGCTCAGAGTCGAGTATTCACTCGAGTGGGGATACCTTGTCTTCCGTAGCTCTCGTGGGATTTGCTCAGAGTCGAGTATTCACTCGAGTAAAGTCGCCACATCCTTGTGCCGTGGGTTTACCACTCAGAGTCGAGTATTCACTCGAGTGGGGTCACCACATCCTTGTGCCATAGGTTCACTGCTCAGAGTCGAGTATTCACTCGAGCAGGAGTATCTTGCCTTCCGTAGCTCTCGTGGGATTTGCTCAGAGTCGAGTATTCACTCGAGTGAAGCCCCGCAGTGCCTTTAGACCCCGCGATTTAAAACCCCCGCCTTAGACTGGGTAAACCCTGGAACCGGATCAACAAACCGACTCGGAGTATACGACCGGCGCGCGCGTGTGTTGTTCCTGTGACGAAGCAGGGGCGTTGAGTCCCCCCAAAGTACTTTAGTTATTGTGAAGTGTTACGTAGTGTTTAAGAAAGACATTGAAAATAAAGCAGCTAAATCACTGCATCCGCGTGAGAGGGTTTCTTTTCCTTTTCTTCCCAACAAATAAATATTTTGTAGCGAACCCTGGACGGCCGGTGAGGATACCCCGGCTCTAATTGTCGTCCGCCACAGTGCGGAGACTCGACGTAAGGAAAACGTCTCGTTACAAATGGCGCCCGAGCAGGGACCTTAAGGAAGAGAACATCACGCGGAAAGACTAGTAGCAGAGACAACAGCGGAAGCAGAGACAACAGCGGAAAGCAGAGACAACAGCGGAAAGCAGAGACAACAGCGGAAAGCAGAGACAACAGCGGAAAGCAGAGACAACAACAGAAGCCGAGACAACAGCGAAACAGAGATTTCAGCAGAGACCACGACGGAGATCACGGCAGAGATTACATTAAACAACATTGACAAGATAACAGTGACAACAAAAGAGGAATTTCAACGGATAAGATGGGGAAGAAGACTTGGATCTACCTCCTGAATAAGGAAGAGCTTCTCAAGCTCGCGGAAGAGTTTGGCCTAGACCCGTCTGGAAATGCGGAAGATCTACGGAAGCAGCTCTCCAAATTTGTTGACAGGGGAGAACACGCACCCGAGATCCTGGCCCGTCTACAGGAGCTAGAACGCATCGGACAACCAGCCGCGTCGCCTGAGCCCACGATTCGGGCGACCACGTCACAATCCGAATTGCCGCAGGGGGCCACAGCCCAGCGGCCGGTGAGGCCACCCGTCATCCCACCCAACCTTACCACACCAAGCGCACCATTCCTGGAGGTGCCGCAGGAATACCCAGCACAACCACCCGCAAGACCATCCGACATCCCATCCAGCATGACCGCGCCAGGTATCACTACGGGAAGGGCGCCGACAGCGATGTCATACACAGCGGTCATAGACCACGTGCGGAAATGGTCCGTCAAGTACGAGGGCGGACCGGACCCCGTGGCTTTCATTGAGCGCCTGGAGGAACTGGCCGACGTGTATAGTGTACCCAGGGACCAACTGGCGAGAACCATGCCCGAATTACTCCGCGGGAACGCTCTCATATGGTTCCGGAACAACAACCGCAACTGGGCGGAATGGCGGTCATTCAAGGCAGACTTCCTCCGGTTTCACCTGCCGGCACGCTACTTTGAGCGGCTGGAGGACGAGATCCGGCAGAGAACGCAAAGACCACAGGAGACGTTTAAGGAGTACATGCTGGCCCTGCAAAATATCATGCGGCACGCCGGTTTCTCAGACGTCCAGAAGATAGAGCGTATATTCAGGAACTGCCAGCAGGAATACAAGCTATACATACGCCGTAACGATTTCAACACCCTGGAGGAGCTGGTGGCCCTAGCAGAAGACTATGAAGATATCCGCGGAGAGCAGCAGGCAGCGGCACCCCCACGGGCCCGGGTAGAGCGGCACCGGATGGTAACACAAGAGGAGGAGCAGAGGATCGACCCTCGCACAGCATGCCGGAGGTGCGGACAGGACGGACACTTTGCCCGGGAGTGCAGGAATCCACGGATCTTGTTCTGTTGGCAGTGCGGCCTCCGAGGAGTGAGAACGGTCGAGTGCTGCAGACGGAGAGCGGGAAACGCGGACGGACCCCGGCAGGAACGAGGACTGACGGGCCCGAGCAACCTCCCACCTCGTACCCAATAAGCCCTCTCGACTACGATGGCCACCACGTTTTCGCCAGCGTCGCCGTGGGAGATGTCCTGATCGAGGCTACCATCGACACCGGAGCCACCCGAAGCTTTATAAGCGAGGGTTTTGCGAGGGAAATAACAGGACGAAGGAACGTGCGGAGAGTGGCAGCCAAGACGGAAATCCAGCTGGCAGATGGCAGCTCGCGAGGGGTCGAGGAAGCGCTGATGGCGGAAGTCCGCCTGGGAAATCGGACCTGCCGGCTGCAACTCCTGATATTGCCAGAGGTGCTAGATGACCTACTCCTTGGAATGGACTTCTTAATGCAGGCCAATGCTACGCTAACGATTGGTGGAAGTACCATCACACTTCGGGACCACGAGGACAAGGATAACCGGATCCAGGGGGCTCGCTGCACCATGGCACGGGAAGACGACCACCATAGCGAACAAGAGGATATCGACGCATTCATCGAGGCGGAACTGCGAGGACTGGAGGGGTTGTCGGGAGTGTCCAACATCACCAAACACAAAATCGTGATGAAGGACGACCGTCCCATTAAGCAGAGGTACTTCCCGCGAAACCCAGCCATGAGTGACATCATCAACAAGGAGATCGACGAGCTCCTGGAAAAGAATTGCATCGAACCGTCCCGGAGCCCACATAGTGCACCAATTGTCCTGGTGAGGAAAAAGAACGACCAGTGGCGGCTGTGCGTCGACTACCGACAACTTAACGCACACTCCGTGCCAGACGCCTACCCGCTCCCTCGTATTCATCACATCCTGGACCGGCTCCGGGCAGCAAAGTACATAAGCAGTCTGGATTTGAAGAATGGATACTGGCAGATCCCAATGGAGGAGAGCAGCAAGCAGTACACGGCGTTCACCGTGCCCGGACGTGGGCTCTTCCAGTGGCGGGTCATGCCTTTCGGCCTCCACTCCGCTCCAGCAACGTTCCAGCGAGCCCTAGATCAAGTTATTGGAGCCGACCTCGAACCCCACGCGTTTGCTTACTTGGACGACATCATAGTCACCGGGACGTCGCTCGAGGACCACAAGCGAAACTTAAGGGAAGTTTTCCGGCGGCTAAAGGCGGCAAATCTTCGACTCAACCCGGAGAAGTGCGAGTTCTTCAAGAAGCAGATTAAGTACCTTGGTCACGTGGTGAGTAACGAGGGTATCCACACCGATCCGGATAAGGTAGCCGCCATAAAAAACCTCAAGCCGCCGACCAACACCAAGGAGCTTCGCCGCTGCTTAGGAGTAGCCTCCTGGTATCGCCGTTTCGTCCCGGAGTTCTCCAACACAGCCCTACCAATGACAGCGCTGCTACGCAAAGGAAAGCGTTGGAAGTGGGGCCCGGAGCAACAGGCCGCATTTGAGTGTCTGATAAGCAAGTTGACCGAGGCGCCCATCCTAGCCTGTCCGGACTTCACGCAGCGATTTGTCCTGCAGACGGATGCCAGCGAGTACGGCCTGGGAGCAGTGTTAACGCAGACCATCGACGGACAAGAGCGGGTGATCGCCTATGCCAGCCGGCACCTGAACCAGGCAGAGCGGAACTATTCGGCCACGGAGAAGGAGTGCCTCGCGATCATCTGGGGCATCCGGAAGATGCGGCAGTACCTCGAGGGATACACCTTCACGGTCATCACGGACCACTTAGCGCTCAAGTGGCTCAACGCCATTGAGAGCCCGTCGGGACGCATCGCCAGGTGGGCGCTCGAACTGCAACAATATTCGTTCGAGATCCAGTACCGGAAGGGTAAGTTAAACGTGGTCGCCGACGCACTTTCGCGTCAACCACAGGAGACCCTCCGGCAGGCCACGGTCGTCGAGGACCCACCACCGCAATGCAAATGGCTCCAGAAGCGAATGAACGAGGTTCGCAGCGACCCTGCTAAATTCCCGGACTATAACATCGAACAAGGCCAACTGTACCGGCACATTCCCCGGCAGCCCGGTGACGAGGATAGCGCGCCATGGAAACTGTGCGTGCCCAGCGACCTCCGAGACCGAGTGATGAGGGAGAATCACGACGAACCCAGCGCTGGCCATATGGGGATAAGGAAGACCATCGAGCGGATAACCAGTAGGTACTACTGGCCGGGAATGTCCCGCGACATTAGCAGGTATGTCCGCCGATGTACATCCTGCCAGAAATACAAGCCGAGCCAGCAGAAACCCGCCGGACCAATGCTCAGCAAGGTTGCTGACGAACCATGGACTACGGTGTGTGCGGACTTCGTGGGGCCACTACCCCGGTCCAAGCACGGAAATAATATGCTGTTGGTATTCCATGACAAGTTCTCGAAGTGGACGGAGGTAGTGCCCCTTAGGAGGGCTACCGGGGAAACGCTGAAGAAGGCGTTCCGGGAGCGCATCTTGGCCCATTACGGTACCCCGAAGATACTGCTGTCGGACAATGGGGCCCAATTTACAAGCAAGGCGTTCCAGCGGTATATGACGGAGCTAGGAGTACGGCAGAAATTTACTGCGCCCTACACCCCCCAGGAGAACCCCACGGAGCGGGCGAATCGCACAGTCAAAAGGATTATATCGCAATATACTAAGGAGAAACAGAACACATGGGACGAGCTACTGCCGGAAATAAGCCTGGCCATCAACAGCTGTCGTTCCGAGTCCACGGGGTATAGCCCGGCATTTCTCACGCAGGGACGCGAGCTACGTCTACCCAAAGCGCTCTATGATGAACCGAACTTCGCGACCGGGGAGACAGAACAAACGCCAAATGAACGTGCAGACAGACTCAGGGAGGTCTTCCAGCTGGTGCGCCGGAACATGGCCAAGGCGGCACAGGACCAGGCCCGTCACTACAATCTGCGACGGCGGAAGTGGACACCTGAGATCGGGGACAAAGTATTGGTAAAACAGCACCACCTATCGAATGCAGCAGAGAACTTCGCCGCGAAACTAGCACCACGCTACGATGGGCCATATCGGATTGTTGGCTTCACGTCTCCCGTAATAGTACAAGTGCAAGCAGCAGGAGACAAGCGTATTCGGAACGCTCACCTCGGAGAGCTAAAGCCTTTCATCGGCGAGACCTCGGCCTAAGCACCGAACGTCACGCACGAACATTTACCATCCATCCTTATCTCCTTATGCACAGTATCCAGCACTTGTAAAAACAAATTTTCTTTTCTATCCTCTAGAGACTCAAGTCCGCCGCCACGAGCACAATCAATGGATAAACGGTTCGAAGCAGCAAAGTCCCGATATCGGGCGCGGTTGGAGCAACTGCAAAAAGCCCAGCGACGCACAACCAGTCCAGGGGACGGGTTACAGGAGGTCCTCGCCCGGCCACCCGGAAGTCGACAGCCCATCGTGCGACTAGTCCGCGTGCAGCCAAATTCGACCGGCACCACAGAGATGGGACCACCACTGAAGCGTAACCGGCCAACGGCCCAGACCTCGCAGCCACCTGCGCCTGAGGACAAGCGCCGTTCTGCAAGCAGCAGCCAACGCAAGGACCGACGCGAGGGCCAACACCGACCGGCCAACACCGACCGACACGGGCCCAACCATCGACAAGCAGACAGCCACAACAGACGGGTAGCCCATCACGCTGACCAGCGCCGAGCGCCAAGCACACACGCGCGTGGGAGCCGACCCACTAGCCAACACCGGTCGCGCAGTCCCCACCGCCGTCCGTCGAGCAAGGCGTCCCGAGAGAGAGAAGGCGGTCCGAAGCAGCGCCGCCCCGCCAGCCCCAGAGGTGGCCCGAAGAAGCGCCGCCCCGTCAGCCCCAAAGGCGGTCCGAAACAGCGCCGCCCCGTCGGCCCCAAAACCAGCCTGACGCAGCACTGCACGGCTCACGGGGAACGGCAGCCCAAACCGACCCATCGCCGCCCCACGATGCGGCAAGGGAAACAGGATGAAGTAGGAATTAGCACAGTGCCAGGCCGCCCGGAGACCCGGACGCCCGACACCACCCGACGCCGGCGCACTGCACCAGCGCGCATGCCGACAGTACGGCAGGGCAGAAGTCCATCCCCGTTCGCGATCGCAGTGGGTTGGGCGCCCCACCTCGAGCCGGAGGTAATCCCGACACAACAGCCCAGATACCGTGCACCCAGGAGGGCCCACCAGCGTACAGACACCCACAGCGGCCCCGGCGACCAAGACCCCCGCCAGGAATTGCTGCGGCGAACGGCCAACGTGCCTTGCGCCACGACCATGGGGGACAGCATCGCGGAAGGCCCAGAGGTACACCCGGAATCGGTGGCCGAGACCCCAGCCTCACGAACCCGGGGCCCACAACAAGACTGGGAGGACGGCGTCGTGACGATAGAGTTAGACAGTGACGACAGCAGCAGTTCGTCCAGTAGTGATTCGTCCAGCAGCAGCTCCTCCAGTAGTGACTCGTCCAACAGCAGAAGCACGGTGCCGAGAAACCGATCCCCGGAGGTCTGCCCAGGAAGTGCGGCAGCGTTGAGAGTAACACCCCCGGAGCCCGACGCCCAGCCGCCGGAAGAAGAGCCCGAAACCGCAGAAGAGCCCGAAACCACAGAGGAGCCCGCCAACCGCAACGAAACGCCAGATAAGCAACCACAGCCCGAGGAAGAGCCGGATAACGGGCCCGCAGAACCGGAGGTAATTGTGGTAAGCGATGACGAGGCAGCACCACTGAGGAGCCAACGTATAATACAGCGGGAGTTCGATGAGGTATGCTGGGCAGGAACCCGGAAACGGACGGCGACGATACGGCTCATCCTCCTCGAGCACGGGCCTAACTTCAGTGCAGAGGACGCAGCACCAACCCCACCACGAACCGGCCCGCCAACCAGGGGCGAGTTCGAGCACGCAGCAGCCGACATCCCGCAAAGCGACCCGCCAACCAGGGGCGAGTTCGCGATAGCGGCGCCAGACACCCCGCAGAACAGCCCACCAGCCAGGCGCAAACCCGAAGACGAAGCCCCAGGGGCGAGACCGGCAGATGAGGACATTCCCCAACTGGACCACCCCGATGATGTTCTGTCCATCGGCGAGGACGCAGAATAGCTTGGGCCGACTCGAGTCATCAACAACACCCACGGACCTCTACCGGAGGCCGTGACGGCAGCTGTACGGAGCGCATGGGCGCAACGTCCACCGTGGCAGCGATACGTGGTCCGCTGCGTGGTCGGCGATCAAGCCTACCGCATCCGGATCTCGTTGACTGGCACCGTGAGCATCACGCTTGCCCCGGGAAGTACAGGGGGGGTGTAAGGAGCCTAAATTTACACCAAATTTAACCCCTTACAACATAGGCATGTTGCCATTCCGGACGTAGGCCCTGGCGGCCACCCACCCACAACAGACAACGTCAACTTTCTCAACATCAGTTTGTTATTTACATTTTTTCTTACCTATTACTTATACACTATTGAATGCAAAGTACTTATATACATATAGGCCCTATTATTGCTGGCATGGAGCCGAACATAGTTATTAATTTACCACTTGCGTTTTCTTGCATATTGCTTATGTACTATCGAATGCGAAGTACCTATATACATATACTACTTATATTATCTGCACCCTTATAGTTGGCATGAAGCCGAATATAGTTTAAAACATACAAAGCAGCGGTTATATTTTGAATTTGAATGATAAAACGACAACAAAGTCTCGCACTATAAGATTTAGCACGGAGCCATGCACGAGAAAACAACAACAACGTCGCGCGCCGCAAGCATTGGACAGCTGCAGTTGGCGACAGCCGTACGCAGTCACGCGAGATGACAAAGGAATCCCGTTAGGTCGCGAAGCGTAGAGACAGAGGCAGCGCTTATGGGTAAGCGCAGGGCACACGGCGAAAACACATACGAGCGAGCCTCGCGCTGGGAAATTTTACGACGCCAGCGCAGGGCAGGCGAGCAGAGCTCGCACTATAAAAGAGCGCGCATCAGCTCGATCTGGACAGTCTTCCGCTGGTCGCGAACCAGCACACTTGGGTCGAGCCAAGTAGTCAGCAGCAGCACAAGCCGTGACGCAGACAGGGTAAGTTCTTCTAGTAGTTAGCCTCCGTAGTGACTAGTCTCCTTAGTTTCGTGGGATTTTCCTCAGAGTCGAGTATTCACTCGGGTAAAATCGCCGCATACCGTGTAGGAGGTATACCGCTCAGAGTCGAGTATTCACTCGAGTGGGGTTACCACATCCTTGTGCCATAGGTCCACTGCTCAGAGTCGAGTATTCACTCGAGTGGGAATACCTTGTCTTCCGTAGCCTTCGTGGGATTTGCTCAGAGTCGAGTATTCACTCGAGTGGGAATACCTTGTCTTCCGTAGCTTTCGTGGGATTTGCTCAGAGTCGAGTATTCACTCGAGTAAAGTCGTCACATCCTTGTGCCGTGGGTTTACCGCTCAGAGTCGAGTATTCACTCGAGTGGGGTTACCACATCCTTGTGCCCTAGGTCCACTGCTCAGAGTCGAGTATTCACTCGAGTGGGAATACCTTGTCTTCCGTAGCTTTCGTGGGATTTGCTCAGAGTCGAGTATTCACTCGAGTAAAGTCGTCACATCCTTGTGCCGTGGGTTTACCGCTCAGAGTCGAGTATTCACTCGAGTGGGGTTACCACATCCTTGTGCCCTAGGTCCACTGCTCAGAGTCGAGTATTCACTCGAGTGGGGATACCTTGTCTTCCGTAGCCTTCGTGGGATTTGCTCAGAGTCGAGTATTCACTCGAGTAAAGTCGCCACATCCTTGTGCCATAGGTTCACTGCTCAGAGTCGAGTATTCACTCGAGTGGGGATACCTTGTCTTCCGTAGCTCTCGTGGGATTTGCTCAGAGTCGAGTATTCACTCGAGTAAAGTCGCCACATCCTTGTGCCGTGGGTTTACCACTCAGAGTCGAGTATTCACTCGAGTGGGGTCACCACATCCTTGTGCCATAGGTTCACTGCTCAGAGTCGAGTATTCACTCGAGCAGGAGTATCTTGCCTTCCGTAGCTCTCGTGGGATTTGCTCAGAGTCGAGTATTCACTCGAGTGAAGCCCCGCAGTGCCTTTAGACCCCGCGATTTAAAACCCCCGCCTTAGACTGGGTAAACCCTGGAACCGGATCAACAAACCGACTCGGAGTATACGACCGGCGCGCGCGTGTGTTGTTCCTGTGACGAAGCAGGGGCGTTGAGTCCCCCCAAAGTACTTTAGTTATTGTGAAGTGTTACGTAGTGTTTAAGAAAGACATTGAAAATAAAGCAGCTAAATCACTGCATCCGCGTGAGAGGGTTTCTTTTCCTTTTCTTCCCAACAAATAAATATTTTGTAGCGAACCCTGGACGGCCGGTGAGGATACCCCGGCTCTAATTGTCGTCCGCCACAGTGCGGAGACTCGACGTAAGGAAAACGTCTCGTTACAATACATGCAAGCACACACTAATGCACAAACAAACAAAATGAATTCAAAAGTATATTCCACAGAACGAAAAAAGAAGAGCAACAAAAACAAATAAAAATATGCAATCTCTTGTCAAATATTGCAAAAGCACATACACTAACGAATGTATGCATGTATGTATAAATACATGCACAAATACAAATACATGCAGCGCATATGAATATCCTTGTTGCCATTTGCATGAGATGTATGAGAATATATGTGTGTGTGTGGTCAATAATCCACAAAGCATATTTGCTCTCAGAAATTTCTATTAAAATGCGTCTTACATTTCTTTTGCATAAACTTTTGCTGGCACTTCGTTACTGCACAAAATATTTACAAATTTTTGGATTTTTATTAAAATCAAATAACTACAATTAGCAAAAGCAAGTGATAGTAGCAATAGAAGACTTCTTCAATAATTTTCAGCTGCATTTTATTCTGCAAAATTCAGTTTATTTATTTTTCATATTTGCCTGAAAAATGTTATTACGCAAATTAGCTCAACATAACTGAAAATTATTAAAAGGCAGCTTTTTCTTTTGTTACTATTTGCTGCTAGTAGTTTAATTTGTTGGCATAAACATTTCAGTTTTGTTCGTTCTTTTGTATGCTTATATTTGCAAAGAATTTGTCTCTATTAAAAGCTCGCCATAGTTGTGCGCTTAACTGGAATGTTTGTTTGTAAGTCTGTGTAGATAACATCCTTGTTCTTATTTTAATATTTGTGAAATTTTCACATTTTTCAACTGAAAACAAATCAATTTAAATTTACTGGATTCAACACTTTTCCTTTCCATTTATTGATGATTTCGAAAAACAAAAGTGGACTCATGGAGATTCAATTTAACCGGCATAAGGACGGAACAAAATTGTTCAACAAAATGCAATAGGGGCTATTCCTCCTGGTATGGCAGTACTATTTTAAAGGAATTCAATTAAGTAAAGAGTAAAATGGAAAATGGAATAAGAAGTGTTACACACGCTAGAAACTTTTTACACTTGAATTTAGCCTTCCAGCGCTACAAAAACTGTGAAAATGTGTGTTGTTGTTTTTTACAGAAGTAAGCTGAATTTGCAAACACCGACTTACACACACACACACACACACACACACACATTTAAATTGATATGCACGTATACAATACGCTGTAGCATTTAATACCTTTTTGTCACATACAAAATTCACTACTTTTCTTGCATTGTTTTTTTAACAACTTTTACTTGTAATAGTCAAAAAGGAAGGGGAGCAAAGACAAGAGCTGCCTCGTCTTCTTAAAGAAGCAAATTGCATTTTGCCTTTTTGCCTTTTTGCAATCAACGCTTTGACGTAGCAAAGTAAGCAACAAAAATCGCTCGAAAACACGGAAACTCACTTTTAGTGCAGTGAGGTGCCAATTAGAACCCTCTAAAATAGCTTTTTCGACTGAATCGGTATCGAGTCGCCCGAAAGCCGAACCAAATAATCAAGTTTATAGAGGAGATTGAAATGAATGCAACTGAATCGGACTGGCTTGGAAAGTGATTTGAGTCAATATGATATGACTTGAGTCGTTAAGCAGTGAGAGTCGAGTCATTACGTACTTGCCATAGGCATCACCTAAAGCTCTGGCTAGTGCATAAATTCTACTAATTAAAATTCTTTCTCTTTACTATCTTATATGTGCGATGTATGAAATACATCATTCAAATTCGTATAATCAAAAACTATTATATGTACACGGTTACCGTTCAAACCCGGGTTTCATAGCCGTTCTTGATACTAAAAGCTACTATATGCAACGTCTTACCAACTTTGATTGTTGCTGTTGTTGTTGTTTTTTTAGAATTTGTGTATATGTATGTAGGACTACGCCCTTTTCCTTTAACAACGCATGCAGTCAGAAAAATCCCCGGAAAATATGTTTTGTGATTTTCATTTTAGATGACGATACAGCGACTCGTTTTATGACGAAATGTCATGCTATGGAAAAGAGCAGCAGAAAGTTGCAATGGGGGAACTGCAGCAGCAAGGGGAACTACAACGTTGTATTCGTGCTATGCAAAACACGCGCCATTTGCCAGTGCTGCTTTAGAAGGTGTAATGTCAGCGCTATAAAAAAAAGTAGTGTGAAATAGTAGCAAAAGGGGCCAAAAAATAAAGTGCCGTAATTGCATAAGAATGGCAAGTTGATTTATTAAGCAAGCGAATACGCACTGAGCGCGAGCTTAAGTTCAGTTTAAGTGAATTTCAAGCTAGCCTTACAAATTGTAGAGAATTTATTGCAATTAACATTGCACTGCAATCTGCAAGGGAGCGCTTTCAATTTCCACACAGCGTTGCAACAAAGTTTACGCCCAGCAGCTTCAGCATGGCAACAAAAGGCCACTTTCACAGCGCAAGTTAGCTTCTCCTTCCTCTTCCATTTCCTTTTCCGCTGGTATGCAAAATTTTGCGCAACAAAAACATTGAAAGAATGCGCTGCCGCCGCACAGGACATCGCACCTTGCCACTGCTGCTTTTGTTTTTGTGCAGCGCAAGATGGCGACAAGTTTCGTTTCAGCTGTTACTTTTTTGCACGCCACTGTGCCACTTGCCAGTGTATGCAAAATGCCCTTTCCAGTGTTGTAGTTCAAAACAAAACAGCTTCTCAAAATTACAAACTAAAACAACAAAAACAAGAGCAAAAAGCAAAAAGGCTCGCACATTTTCACTTATATTGCTTGTTGTTGTTGTTGCTGCTATCAGCATTGCATGTTGCAAGCGGCAACTGCCTGCTAGCCGTAGCAACATTTTCATAATTTTTTACTTGTTGTGCAAGAACAACAACAACAAACAGAAAGGTACTTCTTTCATAGCCTTGCAAGTTTTGTCATGCATAGCACCTTTCACTGGCGGCGCTACTTCCTCAACGCTGCTCGAGGCTGCACTCGTTGCGCCTTCCGTCTCGTTCGTTTTTAGTATTTTTGCTCCAATTATTGTTGTTGTTTTCGTTTTTGTTGTATGTTGAAATTGTTTACTTTTTGCGCTCATAAATTTTGCAGCGACTCACAACTTCGAGCACAAACAAAAACATAGGCAAAAGGTGCCTTCAGTTTGTTGAAGCACATGGCAACAATGGTAAGTGGCGCCAATGGCCAACAGTGCTGCCACTTTCCTTCGGTGGCATGCAAATTGATATCGACGCCCCTTCCTCTTCGCCCTTCGGCAATAGCTAAGTATGTGTTGCACATTTTACACTGCAATCAAGCTGGCTTTTATCCTTAACACGCTCCATTCATAAATATTTTGTTCAACATGCGATTTTCCTATTATTTTGCCATTTGTTAATTCACGCAATTTCATCATGAGCATTTTTTACAGTTATGTGTTTCTTTAGCATTACTGTAAATGTCCCGATTGCGCATGCAAAATATCCTGTCACAAATGAGTGCACACACACATACACACTCCTGGCCGTTAATTACGGATAGAGCAGCCGTAGACATGAGCAGTACAACACTTTATGCGATATGATTTGCTTTTGATACACACGCACATGCACACGCACACTACATGTAGGTACTACATATACATAAGTAAATATAAACAGAGGCAACACTTCCAAGTGATGCTATCAACTTCATATCGAGCACATATACACATACAACTGTGAATTATATGAAATGAACACAAACATGGTATCAAAACACTTTATTAAGTAAATTACTTTGAATTTTTTCAGTTGCCGAAATAAATATAAAGAAGGAGTAAAGATCGACTCGCACACAGACCGTATCAGAAATACCGTCTTTAGCTTCGAATTAATTATCCCCTTGCCCGCCTATCCTTCGCTTTGTTTTGGTTGGTTTCTGTGAACAGCAGCGCTTCTACTTGTCTGTCTGTCCATAAACTTCTTAACATTTTGAGCTATATCTTCGAAGTCAATTCACCGAAAATGATGAAAAGAAACTTTTTGGAATCCATGGGCGTAGTCCAACGATACCCTATAAGGTATAAACAACAAGAACAATTTCTAAGGGCAACTATATATAGTTTTCATCTTAAAGCTTAAAGCTTACATAAAAATGTAATTTTTTTCCGCACTCATAATTCAATTATTTCAACACATCTGAAATTCTGCGCTGTTGAAAATGCATTGCCAATGATTTGGCAGTCTTGTACTAATAAACCATAAAAAGAGAGACAAAAGAAATAAGGACTACAACATCCATAACAACAATCACGAAAGAAAAATTAATAACTGCATTAAAAATAAACAAAATTGTCAAGCGGCGCGTTGCAGTTACTAATTATGAATGTATCCTTAACCCTTACAATGCACAGCACAATTGTGAATTAATTCACTTTGCTTTACGTTGGATGCTTTTAATTAAATAAATTTCAACGTGCAGCATTAAAAGATTTAATATTTAATACGCTGGCACCGCAAGCGTTGAGAGTGCGTGTGTGCATGTCAGAGAGTGGGGGCGTGTGAGTGAGTGGGGGCGTGTTTTGTCATGTGTAAAGCGCACATCATCAGCAGCACTGAAACATGACAAACAAATTGAATAATCGTGTGAGTATCATAAGTACAGTTATATTTAACTATATACATTACATATACATACATACATACATACATACATGCATATATACAGCTTATATATCTGTAGACATATACAGTCATGGGCGTGCTTCGAAAGCGTTTACTTATGACTTGAGGAAATTATGGATAAGGTGTAACAATCGACCGACCGAATATTTCTCTTTCATTAAAAATTTACTCTGTTATTGGAATGCTTCCTAATTTAACAGTTATATAAGTACAAAAAAATGCAGTGCATTGTTTTTCGGTTTCGACATTGGCCTCAAAATTCTGCAGATTTCTCAGCAAAATTATATTTTTGGCTTCGGCCATAAAAACAAGCTTGGTTATGTCTTTTGCTCTGGAGAAAATTTCCATTATATTTCCGCTACTACCAACAATTTTCTATACTAAAGACTGTCCATGGTTTGTTCTAGCATGCAATTCTTTTTTTAATTCACTCCCTCAAGAAACAAATTTTTGCGGATATGATATCATCCAATACCCCCCACTACCCTGTCTGTACCTAGATACGCCCATGCTCGCATTTTACGAGTTGCTAGCATTTTGCACGAAAAATTTATACAAGCTCATTTTTTAAATAAAATTTCATAAGTTTGCAGCAGGCGACGACCAAATTGATACCCACTTGCGACAACAACAACAATGAAGAAGTACAACCGAAACGGCCATAATGTTGGACATGAACGCAGCCACACGCACTTAATTACAAGGCCAATGACAAAATGAACAACAATTCACACGCACGCACACACATGTATCAAATATACACACATGCGCAAGCAAGCAGATCGTACTGCTGTCACGCCAAGCAAACGGAAACGGATACGGAAAAAGGATACGGATGTAAAATTTGCGCAAATTATTGAAATTACGAAATGGCGAGCAGCCAGCTTTGACTGAAGGGCAATACTGGCGAGTGGGTAGAGGGGTAGGGGAGTCCGTGAACCCAATCGCTTTTGAGTCAACAAGCAGGCAAAAAAGCGACGCACAGACGGAGAAATTTAAATATTTGTTCTCCTATTTTTTAAATGCAATAAAATTCTTTAAAAAAATGTTTTTCTAAAAAACATACACTTTAAATATCCTCTCATAGCAGCAAAGTGTAGCACGGCAGTAAGTGTGAAGCATGAAGAAGCCGCAGAAAATGCAGCAGCAGACAAAATTGAGCTTGCTTCGATGCGCTCGCACTTGAGCATCGAAATTGCTTTTCAAACATGCGAGAAAATTGAAAATGTGCGACATATGCCAAATACACGCACACATGTGCTACACTGCAGCTGTTAAGTCGCCTGCTGCTTGCTGCATTGCTTCCACTTTTATGACTCTATTACTGATGCTCACCATCACCCCTTCACTTCCTCCTCCCACTTCGCCATAACCTCAACTATGCTCTGCGCCAGCTTCTCTGCCACTATTTTAACCAGCTTTTGCATATATCTCATCCCAAGCACTCATCCTTGCGCTCTGCATATAAACACACATACACTTAAAATGTGTGTGTAATGGCGGTATTCCTTACAGGACATTTGTGTGCACGCTTCACGTTTCACACTCAACGCTCGTCGCACAGCGCTTCACTTGCCTTCATCCCTCCTCGACTTTTTCATCTTCTTGTAATTTTTCTCTTGCACCGCTTCTTGCTCCTTGCTGCTTTCTGATGTTATCCCTAAAGTCTCTCTATCTGCTGGGAATTGTTTTCTTGCATGGCCTCAACTAACATCCAGCTCCTTCAGCTCTTCCTCTACTCTCAGCCAGTTCATCTCTCCAACGGTCTTCCAACGCCTTTTTCTGCATGATGATTTTTTTCCACTTTCCATTTTTCACACTTTCTTACAATGCAATGCTCCCTATATCCTGCATGTTCTAACCTCATGCCAATGCATCCTTACACTGTCATATTGACATTGTTGGCTTTGTTAGCATTCATAGCTGAATTCCCTGTCGGAGCATGTGTTTGGCTACGTGGCACTCTGGAAATAAACAAAAATGCAGTTCGTGCGTTGCTGACACACACAACTTAATTCCCAAATGATGTTCCCTCCTGTTTTTGTTCCAGAGTTTATACTTTCTTGCTGAAACTGACCAGAGCAAAATTTTCAGGAATTACTGAAGCCATATGAGTACGCTTCAAGGTGAAAAAAGTTAAATATTTTTCCAAAGAGTTTAAAGATGCTGTTATTTGGAATAAGAGCATCATTATCTTTAATTTAAGAGCTAATCACTTCACTAGTGCTTCTTTTATATTAGGAAGGAAATAATCAGCAAATCCTTGTCAGTGTTCCGTAAGGTTTAGTTAGACGAAGAACTAAGAGCGGTCGTCCCTGTTTTAGCGAAAGTCGGCTAAGTCTCGCGGGCTAGTTGGCAACTCTCCGAAAGTTTACCTTGCCAGGTAAATAAAAAACTTCTCAATTCCCGTTTGGACACGGCCACAGGACCTACATCCTATTATCTCTGCTAAATGTACGAGCACACACAAGATTATGCGAGAAAACTAAGGCCTAAGCCCACAAGGGCTGTTATTTATTATTATTATTTAATTCCTTCCGATTTCAATACAGAAGTTATGTATCAGACTATATATACATATGTATGCACATTGCTGCACACATATGCACATATGTATGAAAATGCTTACATGTATGCAGCGAGCAATTTAAAAGCGAAAAAATTACAAAAGGCACAAGTAGTCGGAATGGAAAAATAATAAGTACTATCTCTGCTTTTGTAGAGAAATATGAAATATGCATTTTATGATGCTGCTGCGGCAAAATGCCCCCAAATAAGGGAAAAAACAAACTAGCAACAAACTGAAAGCAATTATTAGAACTGCAATAACAGCTGAAACTGAAAGTAGTGCTGCAGCATATATAATAGATAGATACATACGTATGTATCTATTGACATGCAAAAAATATTCAACTCGAAATGTAGCTGAGTGAAGTTTTTAATAAAAGCAGCAAAGAGCACAGCAATTTTCGCGTGAAAATCCCAAGCAAACATAAGCACTTTTTTCAATTCAATACACTCTCAAATACACATGCATTCATATGTATGTGTGCGTAGTAATTTCACTATGCTACACACACATGCAGCCCCAAAAACAGAGCATACACGCCGGCGCTTGCCAACGCTTGCTTACTACTAACCAATACAAATACAAATACATGCAAGCGTGCATCGTGATATGCATGTATGCATTTGCAACTACACGCACAGAAACAAGTTAGTGAAACCAACGGAATATTTGTTAAAATAACCAACTTGTTAGTAAAAAAAAGAGAAAACTGTAAAATTGATTATCGTAACAGTTAAAATTATTCCACTAAAATTACTGAAATCATTGCTGCAAATCCGTTGGTTTGGTTTTAATGTCGATTTATAAATTGTTGAAACATGAACTTAAGTCAAAAAAAATATTAATCATTGCTAGCTCATCTATGTAGTTTTTTCTTTCGTTTTCAAGACTGATGAACGCTTGTCAGTTTTCGTTATTCTATGTGCGAGTTGTAGCTAACTCTCAGTAATGTCACCCAGTCCTCGTCCGCCTCCCTGGCCCTTCTTCTGCCAATGCCACTCTTACATACATTTCGCATACATTTCTTACTATATTCATCTCATATTGAGTAAAAAGTTATACTCAAAAATTAGTAGAAATATGAAAATTTAACAAGAATTGAACAAGAAATAAAATATGATCCGTCGAGAATTATGAATCCGAAAGATAAAACTTTAAGTAAAAGGTTTCCGAACTGGTGAATGGTTTGCGGAAATTTGACAAAAGTTATCTTTGAAGCAAATTTTTAATGAAATGGGGTGTTTACATTTTTTTCAAAATTTTAGTCAAAAATAAATAAACTTACTTAAAATAAAAATCTAACAAAACCAAAGTTATTGAAGCATTTTTAAGTGCAGAAAAATAACATCAGGCTGGCTGCCTACGTAGCTGCCACACACACATGCACACACAAGCTGCATAACAGAGCAGCAACAACAAAAGCGAAAAAGTTTAAAACATTGGCGATTCTAAATAATTACTATCGCGCATATTCTCATTTCGCGTACTTTTTTTGTTGCTCTTTTTTGTGACATAACTTTTTACTATCTATTTATATGCTTTACATTCCTCATCACACACACGCATGCAACTCTCACGATGGAAAGAGCCGTTCTTATATTTGTAAATAACTTTTTATACTTTAACTTTTTTTCTCTTTACAAAAAGGCAACGACTGAAATGTGAGAAAAAATTCAACTTTTACTTTCAAATTAAAAACACAGTCGAAGCAGAACTGAACTGAATTGAACTGCAAAAAAGTTCGCGCACTAACATCAGCAAATATGAAAAAAAAATTGTATTTTTATATTTTGCAATTTTAATGAAACAATGCTATAAGCCATAAGCGCTAACAACAACAACACCAAGAGCGATTTTAAACGAGACAAAGTTAATATGAAGCCAGTGCATAGTATGGCAAAGTTTTGTGGAATTTCGGCGAGCGAGCAGCAGCAACAGCAGCAGCTGTTTCTATTGCTATTGCTGATTAAGCGCGGCAGCAGCAATGCGCCATTTTGAAGCCCGCTCTCTGCCCTTCCGCTGGCATTTGCGCTGCAGGCGAAGCGGGTCCTGGCAAACGCCTGGCGAAATTGCAGTCAGGCAGACAAGCAAACAGATGAGTGCATACATACACACACACACACCCACACACACACACACAAACACACAGAAAGGCTCGTATGCCTCTAATGTGCAGCACTTATTGGAAAAGTCCTTTTAGCGCGTCACGCAATTTCGAAATTATTTCGATGCTTTGACACTGCAGGCACGGCAAATAACACGCACGCATACTAACATGTACGCACTTAATTACTGCACGCATACACTCACACACTCACACATGCGACTACAAATGCAGCGCATTAATGTTTTGGCGCAGTGTTAAATTTTTCGAGTGCCAAAGTTCATAAACTCGCCGCGAGTTGCGTGTTGGTTTTGGATTCTGAATGCGAATTTTGTGCTTTGCTGGCAATTTGTGTGTGTGTGTGTGTGTGTGTGTGTGTGTGTGCATTTGTAACGCGATTCAATGCAAGCACAGGCATCGCAATATGCGGCAAATGCCAATTAAGTACTACACGACGTATGCGTAATATTACGCAAAATGTTACTCATACGTGCCGTACTCTTAGAAGCTTGATTTTATGTTAACCGAATCCTAATAGCAAACAATCGATATTTTAGGAATGTTAATATTCTTGATTGAAATTATTTTCCACAGACTTGCTCTTGCACGATAATTGTTGAGCGCAATCGATAACTTTTGAAAATAATCGCGTATAATTTCTTAAAAGCTCAAAATATACAACAGCTAGTAACGTTAGTTCAAATATTCAAGTAGAACGTTTTGAATTTATGAAAATTTTGAATTAAATTCAAATCAAAAATGTTGTTCACTTGATCAAATGTGCCACTTTTTTTTGCCCGTTTTTAGTATTTGCCTCCTTCAGCAGGCTGTTTTAATAAATTGATTTTTCGAAATTAAATTATTTTATTTATTCTTATTATTCAAACGCAGCTTGTCATTTCTAGCAGACGCCTTCACTTCAAGCGTGCAAGCAAATCATTCTGCAATAGTCACATGCAAACACTCACTTAAATATCAATAAAATGTGCACGCCACATAAATTACAACGCACACATACACATACATGCACACGCACACACCACGCCCAGCCACAGTCTCATACAAAATAAACCCCGAAAATCCCAGTGAAGTGCTGTCAATATGACAAAGCAAAGCCTGAACGCATACAAGCTCAAGCTCTCTTCTCCCCCTTCTCAGTCACGCCATAAAGTAGCCTGCCAACAAAAGACAGCCTCCCATACAAACAAACAGCCAAAGGAAATAAATATAATAAACAGCCAGCCAACAAAAAAAAACGTGGTCGAGCACAAGGACAACAGGGACTACAACAACAAACAGCAACAGTACGTATCTGCAAAATGTCAACGCAATTTTTGGAGCACAGCGGAAGCTGTTATCCTTTTCAGAGAAATACTCAAATTAGTATGCAAGACATGCAGCAGATTAGGACACGAAAGTTGCCGCTGATGATGATGATGCTATGCTGATGGCTAGCGCCAGTGGAAGGCGACCGACCACTGAAGCCGGAATATGAGTAAGTGGGAGCTCATGTTTGCCCTGCTCTGGTAAATGACAAAAGAATGAGGCGACAGTGAATGACTTCATGAAGAGCGAAGTGTTATGTTTCTTGCTTGTGGCAATCATTTTTCTTATTTCCAGCAAAATGGCACATAATAAAATACGCATTTTTTTTAGAGGTTTGTCAGAAAGGAATGATGAAATACTTACTCGGTTTTTGATAGTGGCAAGATTTGAGCAAGTGAAGAAGCTTTGTATATAATAGAAAATGTTCAACCCCTCTCATTTTAATACTAATTCCGGTCACAGCTATTTACAGGACTAACAGAACACTTTGCCGCAATGCAGATAGCCACATTTAGAGCAAAAAAAGGACTAAGCCACCAAAAACACAGACACACAAAAGTAAGCAGCACAGGAGCAGGCAGACGAGCTGATGACAAACAAAAGCCGCACACATTTTAATATTCAAAACAGATAAATGCCACCACGGACTTAGGCCTGTAATCCCGCACTAAGTAGTCATCGCGCTTACCCCCACTCTCCCCCCCCCCCCCCCCCCTCCCCTTCCACCTCGCTGAAAGTAAAGCAGAGCGACATGCATAAAATGCACAATAGCAAAAGTGGTTAAATGTGCTGGTAGCATTTCACCACTTTGCCAGCAAAAAAGGTTGAAGGACGACGATGACCAGTGAACGCAGCATGACATAAACATGAATGTGTGTGTGCAAGAAAAGAAAGTGTTTAATATGAGCTGAAAAACGAACTGACATAGGCTATTGCTTTGAAATGTATACCAGCAGATATGACAACTTATGCGCACATATTCATCAAGAGTATACTAATATGCAGTAAGTCATAGCAGGTAAATTTTACCTATTTTGGTTAGTTGATACCAATACAAAAACTTCAAATTCTAGCAAAATATTTCTTATCAAATTGTGTAGAAGAAATGTACTTGCTTGAAACTCAAAAAGACAAAAAGAACTATTCTTGAACGAAGCTGTCATAAATTTTGGTATGTCGCCTCTCTAAGATGTCAAACTAGTACGTAAGAAAATTATATTAAAATTGTGAATCGATTGAACAAAAGAGAGAAACGTTGTCGCGTTTAAGTCAAGTGGAAATATCGTTTTCTGCAGAAAAATAATTTTATTCAGAGTTTTGTCCATTCAACAATTTTTCACTATGGATTCCTATTTATATAGTCATATTAAGTAGTTTAACTATAAAGAGTGATCTAAAAATAATTTCAGTCAAAATCAAAATGAAATTTCTTAGATATGAATTTCTAAACCTGTGTACTCAAATTAAATAGTACTAAGAGTCAGGATGATATTCTCAACTAGGCTTACGACAGCCCATTGTATTTAAATCCGAGTGTTTTTTGGTGTATCATAACTTCGAAATTTCTTTTATAAAATGGCGTACGAATATCAGTTCTTTCGTTAAAACTACATAATTAAATTATACAGACTGATGCACATTTTCAATTGACACAATTCATATGCACACGTGTGTTATTTGATCATGCACATCAGTTACTGAATTATTTCATTGAAGTCTACTTTAATTTTCTACAAATTGCTCATTTCTCTGAGAAATATCAACAAAATTTTAATTTAATTAAGAAAACAAATAAAACCGAAACCAATTATTAACACAATTTGGAAATATTATAATTGCAGAATAGCTCCAGCAAATATTTGCACTTGCGTCAGCACAACTCAGCAGCAGCAGTAGATACAGCTCCCTGAAGCTGCCGCATTATCTGCCACAGGCAAAGCCACTGCAGTATTTGCGGCTGCAACTTATGCTAATGCTGCAAGAATATTTCAATGTGAGCTTTCAGGCTAAATGCAGCAGGCTGAATTTTGTTTGACTGCTAGCAAAATTATTTTGGCAGATATTTATATTATGTAATGTGTTGCACATGCATCGACATGTTGTTTGTGCAACAAGAATGTAAGCACCTTCTATCTGATAACAGAAGACGTCTTCTACTTGACCACATGAGTACTAAGGGCTTCGATCCTGAAATAAGGAACACCGAAATCCTTAAATTCGGTTGCTTTTTTTGTTCAAAAAAATGGCGGAATTCAGACTCTGAAACCACAGAAGAAGAAGCTTCTTCCAGCGATGGGCCAACACAGCGGAAATATTAACATTTTTTTAATGTTCTCGTTTTTCATTTTAATCTGATATTGAGAACCTAAGATGAACAGCAGAAATTACAAAATTTTGTTAATCTTACATATCCTTTAAAGCATCAAAGTCCTCTAGAAAAATATGCTGACGTTCTAGAGAAAAACTAAGAAGTTTTAATTTTATTACATTTAGAAGAAAGATTCATATTTCGATTTAAGAGGAAAAAACTATAATTTTCCATTCCGAAAATCCCAGTACGATCAAAATCATTCAGAGTCGAAGCTCTGATTAAAGACTTAGAGCCATCTTGAAAATTGCCCATATTGGTAATATTACCAATAGTACATGCACATTTACATATATGTATGTATGTGTGTGCGAGTGCATTTCATCTGAAGTGAATCAAAGCCGATGAGCTTCGGATTTATGCCTACTGCTTGTGGTCAGTTGAGTTTACCAAGCTCGTCCGTTCGCTTTTGCTGTAGAATATTACTGTTGTTGTTGTTGCTTTGTTTGTTCAGCTGCTGTATTTGCACTTGCTATTGCTGCAACTTGCAGCAGCAATAATTGATTTCCGATTATTTGCTGCAACTTCGCTTTGGCAGCTGGTTCGCTCTCCTTCATGCTCGCCTGCAGCTTCTTTGCATAATTACAGCAATTAAGTTCAGTTTTTGGAGCTGGCAATTTCAAAATTAATTTAATTTTAAACGTAGCTGAAATTGGCAGCCATTTTGGAAGCGCAAATGTAAATATGGCCTTTGCCATATTTGCTTAAATGCTTATATTTGCCTTTAAGCAGCTAAAAGATTAAGCTCATTGCATTTAAGGTGCCAACTAAACATGTGCCAAATATGAGCCCAACCAACCTCTTGATATGCCGCCAGACAATCATTTGGCCACACAGAGTCTCTTTAGCGCTGATCCGTGCGCACGTCTGTGCCATAAAAACGCCTTCGTGTGTGTTTTTGGCAGTGTGTGACTATTTGCTTGTGGACGTCTTGAATTAGCGCACACATTCGAAATCTGCCCACTCACACATGCACATAAGTTGAATTGCGTGACTGTGCCGTGGCGGCGCTGTGTACCTGACATGCTCCAAATGAAATACATGCATGCAGAACGAGCATTGCTCCAGAGGGTCAAGTGAGATAAATTCGCAAAAAATATTTATTTCATTTCTTCGCTTCTGCGTGCTCCTTTGTATCCTTTGTGTGTGTGTTTCTATGAAAACACCGAGTAGCACTCGACTTGATGTTTGCAAATTGTTTGAGATTATTTCAAAACACAAACACGAGTGCTGCAGTGGTGGTGTTTTGTTGTTGTTGCTTATGCTGCTGCTGTTGAAGCCGTGTTGTTGTTGTTGCTTGTGTTGTGTTCAAGCAGAACAAGATTAATGACGCTGACGCCTGGCATGGACGAAAAACATATTTCAGCAGCAACAGCAGCAACAACAGCAGACAAGCAGACAAGCGGACATGCGGACAGGAAGGCAGGCAACATATTTCAGTTATCCTTTGAGGCAAGTGTTTTGCATAAATTTGCCTGCACATGGCAACATTTTATATTTATGCATGCCACATGAAAGGCAAATGTAATATTGTACTTAGCTGTAAATGCAGATTTCAATTTTTCACAAGAAATTTCATTTGAAAGGGGGAAAATTTAGTCCAAAAAAATATAATTTTCCATTACTTATTACAAAATGAAAGAAATGTTTAAGTGAATAATGTGAGAATTTTATAAGAGAAGTGCAAATGGAATGCAAATTAAATTATATAAACAAAATGGGATTTAGACAGTGATTAATGTGTTGTTTTCCTTAATATGACTTAACATGTAGATTCTTAAAGCTATCGATTCTATAAAATAATGCGTAGTTCCATATTTGTAGAGATAAATTTTTGGATCATTTAAAATTTGGAGAGGCGAAAGTCACAAGAACCACAATTCCATATTTTGCATCAGTTGATACCATTTTCTATACAAATATAACCTCGGAATTCAACAGCTATATTCAAGTCATCAAGAGATTATATATATCTTTTTGATTACATATATCTTTATATAAGTGCTGAAACTACAAAAATATCACGAGCTCTTTAATGAGTTTTATAATCAAAAGTTCGTTAGCAATCTTAACAAAACTAATGAAAACTTTGAAGCTCAGATTTATGCCTGCTATTTTTATTGTAGTCTGCTACAATTTCCAACACCTTGAAAGAGCACATCCCATTGGAAAGTCTGTTGAAATTCACTATGCTCTGACGGTGGTGTTGCCACTGCAGTCCTTAATCTTGAGCGCACTTCGGGCCATTTGATTTATCTCTTCGTTAAGTATTAATTAACAGCATGCCACGACTTTTGCCGCAGCAGCAACAACAACAAAGAGCTGCACGTTGCAACTTTCACTAAGTAACTGCTTCTGCAACATTACGCAATGAGCTCATCTGTGTGTGTGTGTGTAGCACAGTGTAACTCACACTGGCACGCAATACGCGTTGCGCAGCGTGGCAAGCCTGGCAGCAATGAAAATAAATTGCCTTTTAATGAGCTGCATTGACAGGTGTTCGGTGCTGCTGCAAGAAGAGAAGGGGAAGAAGAGAACAAAATACCTGCCAAATGGCAGAAAAATTGCAGCGTAGTGTAAAATATATTACATCGTCTGAGAGTCTCCTCAGCAACAACCAAAATTGCTCACATTTCGAAATCATACATTTTTTTAAATTAATTTTATATAGGCGAAAACAATAAAGGCTACAAAAAACTCACATACAGCTCGCATCCTTTATGCTCATTTATAAGCGGCCGCCAAAAAGCATGCTACACTTTTGCCATGTAAAACTTTTCAAAGCCGAAGCTCATTTCGAAAAAGCGCGCGCGAACGCTTCAATTTCAAATTAGTTGCAAACGTTTTATATGTTTACGTGCGAAAATTTTCACGCTGCTTGCTACTTATGACAACCATAACAACAACAAAGTGTGCATTGTGCGCGCAGCGATTGCAACCGGAACCGGAACAGGAAGAAATCGCATGGCACGCAATTACGAAATTGTCATTATAAATTTGAGCGCTGCCGTGCGTGCGCCAGCAATTGTGAGCGCGTTTCTGTGTCAGTGGGCACATGTGTGTGTTTGTGTGTGTGTGCCTATAAATGCGTGCTTGTTTGTGTAAGTGCGTATGCATGTTTTCCACGCGCAATTGAAACGTGCTCGGTAATCTAAAAAGCAAATTAAAGCAAAAAATACTTTCCGAAATTTTCGACACTATTGCAGCATGTTCCCCCTTCTCCCTCTCTAATTTCGGTGCGTCTGTGATTGTTATGAAACTAAGCACAACCATTGAGCTGCACCAGCTGTCAGGCAGAAGTGGAAGGCATGGTTCAATTTAATTGACTATAGAAATTTTCACAGAAGTATAGTCTTTAAAAAATTGTGTTGTTTTTCTGCGGTTGTAATATTGGCTTTAAAATTATTTATCTGGCGAAAGTTTTTGATGTTATAAATACAAATATTTATACTGTTAGAAAGCAGTTGAAAAACAATGTTGCTTTGTATTAAAAATTCTAAATCTTATCAACTTAGTTTTAGCTAGTGATTTTAAGATCATACTAATTTAGCACGTCTAACAAAATCGAATTCCATAAACTTGTACAAACTTCGTTGCTTAGAGCTTGCATATATCTGTAGTCACAACCCATAACAGCATAACTCGAGTTAGGACAAAATTGAGTTCTTAATGTCAGCATGATTTTATTGTTCAGCGTATCCAAATCTATATGCTATAAACTTTTCATATTTGTATCTTGTGATGCGATTAATGTACAAGTTGCAATATTCCAGCCCCCACTTCAACAAAGAAGCTCTCTTAAAACAAATGCGAACTGTTAAGTCTCCCCAGCAGCAAATATAATCTTCGAACGGCCACTTTGACGCTCATCATATTATCAGAGTGCTACAATCTAACAACGTTTTGCATCTATTATCCTAACACGCAGAAATAATCGTCATAATCACTCCACAGACAATCGTTAGGATAAGTGTTGAGGCAAAATGCGACGCTGCGATGGTAGGAAAACGATTCATAGGCGCAGATAACAGTTAAGGAGCAAATAAAAATGAAAATAAAGACAACAACAACAACAATGACTAACTGCAATAAAAGCGTACAACTTTCTTGGCAAAGTCTAGGCAAAGGTGTGTGTGGCGGCAGAGGGGAAGCAGAGCGAGCGTTTGTAGAAAAGGGAATTGCGTGCAAAGTTTCCCAAAGGAGCTGCTCTGAGTGTGCTGAGCTGCCGCCGCCGCACAATTCAACTGAATTTACTGCGAAGTAATAAGTGTGGCGTGGGAAAACGCGACATTCACAACGCCACACACACACACACTCATAGGCACTTTCGCAGGCAACTCACCTACAGATATACGCGCGCTCGAGCCACACCAAAGCGGCGACACAAGACAAACAACAAAGACACTTTTAGTACGCGCCCAAGCACTCATTTGTGTTTGTGTGCTAATATGAGTAGTATGGTTGTGTGAGTGCGTATACGCTGCTTGTTCTATAGCATTACCAGCAACACACTACGGTCGTGCAATTCCACTACAATAGCATTTTATTCCTTGCCGCGCTAACTGCTCTCTAAGGACGAGATTTATGCGATTTGCGATAACAAAGACGCTTTGTCTTTGCTGCCACTACTCGACAGTTGCACTTGCATATACACCGACAGTCACACACATACACACACACAGATCTAAAGTAATTGTTCCAACAATGAGCTACAGCATTGTGTACTCCGTTCGCCTTCGTTTTAGCTGTTGTTTGTTAGATACTTTCTTGTTATACCCTACACTAATACGCTGGGTGCGTATCTAGCTGGCAACTTCCTGCTAAGAACAGTTATTTCAAAAAGGACCTTCTAAGATGAAACACTGGGCATTTGAATTTGAAACATGATGCAATTCATTAATCATAATTCAGGAAGAAACTGTTTGTTCTTTTCTTTACAGACTAACTTTTTGTTTTTAGAAACATAAATTAAATTAAGATTGTATTAAACTTTTAAACACATCTTCATAAAATTCCTTGGGTGAGAAAGAGCTTAAATAGCGACACTGTACAGCTATCAGATCCGTGACAGTACCAGAGAAAAGCAATACACCTAAAACAAAATGCGCCCGTCCAAAAATCGCTGCTCTGGTTTCGTCGCCAAATGTGGTTATATACTAGTGATGAAATGAAAGCAACTGAAAGTGCCACCAGCTTTCGACAGATTCCGGGCATAGTAGAATATCCAAACAGTAGCGCACTCAGCTGTCGCTATAACCCAACGGAAGTTTACACTCGCTTGTTCCGCTTTTTTGTATTATAATTTATTTGCTTCTGGTTTGAAATGTAGTGTATTCAATTAAAAGCAACAACAATCACAACAACAAACATCATTTCATTATTAATAATTTATGTTAATGTTTTCCATAGACTACTTTTAGGCGTTGCTCTGTGCGCTCGGTCTTAAAAACATTTCAATTTCAAGGCTTTTTGATTTTGCCAGTGGCTTTTGCGCTTGTAATTGCTCCGGTTAAATGTGCCATAGTATTAGCGTACTTTATGCACGAGTTGCTTTGCTGTTGTTGTTGTAGAATATAATTTGCTGAAATTTGTCTTTAAGTGCGGCGAGCATAATGCGCCTTAAACGCTGCCAGTTGCCTTGTAATGGGCTCTCCTTTGTTTGCACAATTTACCTCATTGTTTTGTCATTAATCTGACCCTTGAAAGGGTGCGTGATGCACGTGTGCAGTTGTTGTTGTTATTCAGTGCCAACTGAAAGCAGCGCGTGGTGGTTGAAGAGGGGAAAACTGGCAAGCATGCTTTAAGGCTAACAGAGCTTTGAGTGATTACGTTCGGACATGAAGCGAGTAAGAGGCGGCTACAGTAGAGGAAGCAGTAGAGAAGTAAGCGATTGAAAGCAGAATGCAGAGTGTCAATAAAATTCAATTTTCAATCTCATTGATCGTGTATAATGGGAATTCTCAAAGACAGTCTTTAACTTACTTTTCGTTATCTGTTGCTTATTTTCACTTATGATTTCTTAAGGAATTATATTTTTCAAATCAGTTTTAAGTAAACTTGCATATCGCGTGCTTATATATACATATATCGTATATGTACCAATTTCACCTCTCATGGCAAATTCTTCACTATATTAAAGATTGCGTTTAGAGTAGCGAATCAGTCTCCTAGTCATCGCGAGCTGAAATTCTATTTCTTCTGTTTTTGCTGTCATCTATGATATTTATTTCGAAAGACAAATTCGTTTCTAATGCTCTATTTTAATTAATATTGCAGTACTTTGATTCATCAACTCTTTTCGATATCGCTACTGGTATTTTCGATTTCTGGTTTTGCAGAATGTCAAACTGTCAGAAAAATATTGATATAAATATATATTAGTTTCTCAATTTAGAAAGGTTTCTTATGTCATTTAATTATCACATGAATTAAATAATAAGCGTCTTTCGTAACTGTCGAATTAAAGCTAATAATTTCAATTAAGTATAGCTGTTCTACAACAAAATGTCTTACTCTTTTGGATGTAAACAAATTGTTTGCCGATAATTAGTACAAAATTTTAATTAGCAGAGACTTTAAGAGAAACCAGAATTTAAATTACTTTATTACTAACAATAAGGTGTTATTTCTTCTCAAAAACAAAAAACTGGAATGTAAAACTCATAACTTGTTCGTCAATATTTACTACCAAATTTCATTTACTGGAGCCTTTAAGAGAAACCGGAATCAAAATTATTTTATTACTAACGAAATGTGCAATTTTTTTCAAAAGCCTTTTTTAGTTAATTAAGAAAGATTAAGTGGCATGAAATTCTGGCATTTGCTAAGCAGTAAACACGCACACACAAGCAACTTGCAATATTTGGAAATCTATGTTTCGTGTAACGTGTTTCTTTATTTTCTGATCAAAACTTGTTGTTGCTTGGCCTAGTTAAATTCATAAAATATGCAGCTCAATTGTACAACATCGACATTTCGTCGGCCATGTCTAGCAACGAAGAGTGAAGGAAAATAGGCTGGATTTAAAAAACTTTTATTATCGCACCACACACAAACAACAACATCGACGCTGCTGTAGGCAACGAAAATAGAATCCTTTGTAAGAGCAGCAAACAGTAATCAAAGTCACTATGCGCCACCACCACATTTGAGCTCAGCTCACAGATCTACAGACACCAACAGCACGTCAGCATGCAGTGACAGTGGCAACAACAACAACGACAACAATCGTTAGAATGCAAATTTCATTAAGACGCGGATAAATGCAAATGTTCGCGCTCAATTACAAAGCAGCAAGGGAGCTACGAGCTGCATCACTTGAGGCTACGGGCTCGAGCTGTTATCCAAAAGTGAAGTAGTAACTGTAACTGGGATGAAATTAGAATTTGAATTTTGAATCAGTAGCGCAGCGCAGTTTACGTCATGGCTTTTTCCTGATGTTCGTGATTTTATTTTTGTGAGAGCAAAAGCTAAAGAAAAACAATGAAAATAGAATAAAATAAAATCACATCAAATAAAAAAGTAAGCGCTAAGCTGTTGTTAGAAGTGTTACTGTAAATTGCAACAACAACAAAGAATAAGAGAGTATTACATGGAACAAAGGAAAACAAAAGAGAATAAATTCGATAAAACGCGCGCTGGCTTAAAAATGCACACACAAAAAATCAGAGCATAAATTTGCACTAAACTGGGACTTCAAATGGGATTTGAGCAGCTCTTAAAGACTGCAGCGCTTTTGCTGACATGAGAAGAGGGTGAGTAGAGAGGAGGAGAGGAGCTTGAGCTTCGCTGGCAATGATTGCGAGATTGTAATTCGCTTTTGTTGTTTGAGATGTAAGATTTCGAGTGTGAGATTGTGTTTATAGAGCGCGAAAGCAAAACATATTATTGTTTTAATTTTTGTTGTAGTTCTTGTTGTAGTTATGGTGTTTTCTTTTGCTGTGAACAGCTGGGAAAGTGATATTTTTCAATGCCAATTCGCTGGCTGTCAAATGCTTGAAATAAAGATAAATAGTTTGAGAGTCTGGCAACTTCGCTAATGTTGCAATGTTTTAATGTTTTCAGCAGTTGGCGACATTCAAACAGAATCATTACCACAACTACAAAAATGCACTTACAGAACAATAAATAAAGAGGACAGAGACATAACCAACAAAACGAAAATTGTAAAATTTATTATGATATTTTTTATTCAATGGAAAATACCGTTTGCATTTATATAAACCATGCTCTAAACAAGGCAATACAAATTCATGTATATGTTAACACACACACACATAGTCATACATCAGCAGCGAATAGCGCACATGCCAGCGCTATTGAAACGATTAAAAGCTTAAGTTGCACTTGCATAGACATAGCTTCAATTTCTCATACGCACACAAGCACAGTGATATAGAATATTCTGGCAACACACGTACGTAGTACACATACATACATGCACTAATAGGCCGCATTTTTGTACGTACAAGCGACAACGACTAAAAGTGCTCAAATTCGCTTGCAAGGCGCAAACTACCAAGATTTATGCGCACATAAATCCCAGCACCTGCTCCTTCCTATCACACACACACACATACACCCACACATGCACTTGCTGTCTCTGTGCGCTTCTAAACATGCTTATATGGCGTTTATTGCTTTAGTACAGATTTCCAAATTTCTTTGAGGGCAAAACTTTCACTGCATTTGAGATTTTGTGCCCTCCCTCTTCCCCCTCTCCATGCGATCAAGATCTCATGGCATGCTTAAGCTTACCGAGCGATGCAGTGACTTTAGTGGCATGTACTAAAACATTCTTTGCATTTTCTAAAACTTTAAATTCAAGCAAAAATGGAATGCTCTTGCCAAGCATGAAATCAGTGTGTGTGTGTATGTGTGTGAATCAGCTTAGCTACCAAAAATAGTTTTAAAGAATTTGATGTTGCTTCTATTGATGCCAAAAAAAATTTGCTAACTTGTTTATGGGAAATTAATAGTTAATATTAATCGAGTAGACATTTGCTAAAGCAAAATTATTTTACATTACAAAACTTTTTCTCGTAGGCGCGATCAAATTGTGGAACTCACTACCACTTTAATGAAAACATGTTCCCAATATTAGAACATTTCCACACTAGAAATTTTATCTCATGCTTATCTTTCCTTCTTTTACTACCCCTTCTTATCTTCTTTTTCGTATTTCTGGTTTTAATTTTTTTTCTTATTATGTTTATACCATTTAGGATATTGTTATGTATTTTCTCTTTGCGCTTTTAAAAAGATGTAATAGCTCTTATTTTCCAAAATTGTATGTCATAAATAAATTTAAATTGAAATATCAAATAATTTTAGATGGGCTAATTAGGTGTGATTGGCGCGTTTAGAAACGCACTGAGTGCAATTAGGACCTTTGTGATACCGAATAGCCTACTAATGCAACCAGTTGAAGCGATCGCATAAAAATTGTTGACACTCTGGTTCAAATTATTGATATTTCATACAACGTGTTTATGCCAAAACCCCTCAGCCACTGCCCAGCTGCATTACACATACATAAATGCAGCTGGCAACCCGGGCCATGTTTCGGCTTTGATACAGCAAATACGCCGAACCTTGCACTTTGCACTGTGCTATCATTGGCCCGTGCCCCTGTAAAACGCACTTTGTGGCGAGTCACGGCAATTGCCGTTTGACCCCCGAAGCTGCTGCACCGTATATAGTGTAAGTTATATTGAATATTGAAAACATTGAATAAAAACATAACCCCCAAACTCGCAAACCACTAGTGTTTTTAATTCCTACCCCCCATTTTCCTACAAGCTTTCAGCCTTTGCTCCGCGAACCAGGATACTCCAGGCCTCATCGGCACCCGACTCGCGGAACTGACACCCCGGTCATTTCCCGCGAAAACATTTTGGTCCTTCGAGCCGGATCAGGCTCTGGAGTGACGTCGTCGTAGAATACCCCGACTTTTTATAAAAAAAAAGCAAACTAATTCGTATCTTTTTTCTTTTATTTCATGGTATAATGCGTTGCACTGCACAAACACATACCTGCCGGAGCGCCTAACTTCGTTCGACACACCGAAACTTTGTGCCAGCAAAAACTTTGCAATCATCGCAACAAGCTCAGCGCTGTCCTCCTGCAGCTCCAGCCTACCTTTGTGCGAGAGAACCAAGAAACAGTCGCTTCATCTTCGCCATTGAGCACCATCAGCTACATTTTGTGCCAGTAACAGCAGCCTCAACCAGTGCAATTGCAACAATAAGTGCATCGCAAGCCGCCTGCAACTACTACAGCTAACCTCCGTGCTCCAGTAAGCGCTGCGAGTTTATGCATTAGCAACACCAGCTATTCCTTTGGTATCCCGAAGTGAATTCTCCTAGTGCAACAGTACAGCTCTTAATCTATCCCGCGCCGAACTGCTATAATCTGCCGTTTCGCCAACGGTGGACAAAAAACCACACACAACTCTGCACAGGAATATTTATAGAAACTTATAACCCGGTGAGTTGCTTTCCCGTTGTTATTCAGTGCGATAGTGTAGCGTTTTTAAGTATTTTAATAAGATCAAAATCACTTTTTCTATAAAACTTTATCAAATATAACACGCGCGTCGCGTTTGTGCAATTTTCAAACCTATTTATCGCTCCTTTTGTTTTGTGCCTTTATTCGTGATCAACGTCAAACAAGTAGTGCTCTGTTGGGTTCTTCTTCTTCTCACATTAGAGGTGGGGGATTTTTGACGTTGCCACCGCGGCGAAGTTTATTTTATCCCTGCAATTTACTCTCGCTTAACATAAAGTGATAATTTATTGCCAAAAGAGCATTACATAATTAATATCACGGCAAAATTAAATCGAATAAAGGTAATATTGTCACGAAACTAACTATTACCGTATACGTACAAGAAACTTGGCTCTTGTATCGTGCGAATTTTTAGAAAAAAATCGGTCGCCTTTCCGCCTTGCAATTGGGCAAGTAAAATTTATAGATCAATATTGTACAGTCAGTGAAAAATATTAGTACGCTTAAAAGATTTTTGACATTTTTCTTTTATATTGATTTTTCTTAATCCGCTTTTCGTTGGGAATTTAAATCAACTCGTTTGAATTAATTTGTGCGCGTACATTTTCAAGCCAATTTTAAAATGAATAACCTTAAAGTTGAATTAAATTAAACATTTCTTTTTTCAAAGTATTATTGCGTTATTTTTTACATCGAAAATTTTCTCGTCCATGGCTTCCTTTAATCGTTTTGCTCGCTTGACTGACGAACTCCTTGAGTTCGAGGCAAGCTTTAGCCAAAACCGAATCGATCACACGTTTCATTCGCTCGAAATAGAGAAGGAAGAAATAGAAGCCCTGTGGAGCAAAGTTCGGGCTTCGTACGATGAATGCCTGGATTCAATTCCGAACTCAGCGTCTGACGATCAAGAAAGCGTTGACGTCATTAAAGGCAAATATAGAGCTTGCAACACCGCTTACGTTCGGTGTGCGGCGAAAATGAGCGAGTTAGCGCTCTTATGCCGCTCGTTTGTACCCCCGCCCCCGACTCATTCCACGACGATGCAGTCCAATACCCCCGGTAGTTCAGAATCAACTGTACTCTCTTTGTCAAGGGGACCTGTAGCTCACATTTCGAAACCTCGCCTGGCGGATAGGCTCCAAATCTTATGCCGATCCTGCTCTTCCACACGGCATGTCCTGAAAACTTGTCCGCAATTTTTAGGCATGTCTGTGGAAGCTCGTTTGAAAGAAGTGAACCGACTTCTTTTATGTCATAATTGTTTGTTGCATTCGCATGAGCCTCCGAAGTGCAACAGTCCTTTCAATTGTCACAAATGTAAGCAGCGTCACCATCCGCTGCTACATATCGAGAATACGTCCCCGCCCAAGAGTAGCTTGGAAAGTTCATCAGACCCCGCGCCTGCATCCGTTTTCCCAAATCAGGCAAATTCTTCTCGACAAGAATCTGATGAACTCCTTTTGCACATATCCCGATTAAATTTTTCGAGCGCTAGTCACAGCGCAGTAATTTCACCCCACGTGTCCTTTAAACCAGCTTACACCACGGCCTTTGGCCTCCGTCCGCAAGTCGATACAAATATTTTTAAACGCGGAATAAAATTAAATTTTTGCGGGTCATGGGTTCCCACGCGCCACCTGGCAGCACATCAATCTCCAACCTCGACGGCGATTGCCATGTACAAAGGCGGTATTCCCCGGTGCCCGACCGATAATTCCTCCCGTATGTGCTCTAGGAAGCAACCCTTGCGATTTTGCCCCAAATTTCGTAATCAGGAGGTCGTTGAGCGCATGAGAACCGTGTTGCTTCACCGGTTCTGTCCGAATTGCCTATCGCCCTACTACCAGACGCAGTTATGCGACAGCGAATTTCGCTGCAAATACTGCACGCATCAGCACGATAGTGAGTCGGTGGTAGGGGGTGATATCGTTATTCGCCTAGACCGGATGTTCGAGGAGGACCGGTACGGAGCAGGGCCCGGCCCGCGCTGCCCGGCTAAGGAATCCTCGTACGAAGTACGGAGGGTTTCGCCTGGAGCGGTGTCTCGACCACGCCGCCCACGCGAAACCTCTCCGGACTCGGATGCGATGACCCTAGCGGGAGTGGTGTCTCGACCACGCCACCCGGCTGTGGAGTCGCTTCGGCGGAACCATGACGGTCAGCGTGGAGCATCACCACGACCGTGGTGCCCACGGCCAAGCGTCAACCCGTTCCGCCCACCTTTGCGCTCCGACCGCACGACACGAGCTGAGCGCAACCAACAGCGCTCAGCAAACACAAGGCGAAATATGCGCATACAAAAAAAGCGCGCGCGACACTATGATCGCCCCCGACGCAAAGCTGAACCAAGGCGACCCCGTGATGCACGGCATCCCATCGTGCAACCTGCCCCATCTGCCTTTTTGCGTCCAACGATGTACATAGCCGGAGTGATATCACGCCCATGTCACCCGGCCGTGGAGTCGCTGCGGCGGAAAAACGATGGCTGGCGTGGAGCATCGCCTCGACCGTGGTGCCCACCGCTCCGCGGCCATCCCTTCCGCCAGCCCCCACGCCCTGACCACGCTGCAAGAGTCGGCCGACCGCACATGAAATGGTGCTGGAAATATCGGCGCAAAAACCCGCCGATGGAGACGCTCGAGCTACGCCCTGCAGCAGGCCCCGTAGCTTCTGAGCAATTGACTGCGCAAGGCATCATTGGGTGCATTCAGGTGTGCGCCATACGTGAAGACCCTAACAACCCCTGAAGTGTTTCCCATTTATAAATTAATTTATATTTATCTATACAATCGCACTGAAGTCAAACTGAATACAACGGAAATGCAACTCTTTGTATATATGTATCTCTAGGTGGTATTTAAGAATTAAATGTGCATGTTGCAGTGACGCTGCAAGGGGGGCGGTAATGTTCACGCCAAGCCCCTTCGCGCTGCATCATTTCCTGAAAGCAGTTGGCAACCCAGGCCAGGATGACAAACTTTGTAACAGGCCTAGCTGTCAACTGGCTTGAGGGCATTGTTAGTAGATGAAAGCTGTGACTTTCTCTACGACCTTACACTTTTGACACTATTCAAAGTGACCCCGAACCCGGAAGCCACATCCGCAGCTGCCAGACAATTTTAACATTGTAAGTTCATTAAACCCCGAAAATAAATACCTAAATTGAATAAAACCTACCCGAATTGTATTGCTTTTTTACCCCGGAATATCCCCCTTACTAATCCACTTCCGCATTCCAAGCGACGACCCCAAGACCTGACCGGCCCCCGGCAAACATAACCTGCGTGGTCACCCCGGACCACCGCAAGGGTTTTTTGCAAAAACATTTTGGTCCTTCGAGCCGGATGAGGCTCTGGAGTCCGGAAGCGGCGGAGCACCCCGATATACACACACACACACTAATATATTCTTTTCGCTATTCTTTTTCATTTTTGGAGCCGCACGCACACGCCATCACAATAATTACACTGCGCAGTTCTGCGCCAGCGGAGTACCTGTAGCAGCAACCGCACATTGCGTCTAGCGTAACATCAAGCGCATCAAGCGCTCCGCCAACTGCAACTATATTCATCACCGTGCAGCTTTGCAAAAACCGGAGCACTCCGTCCACCAAGAACTTTCTTGTTGAAGTGCGGCAGCCTGCTGCTGTTACCAGCCACTTCGGAGCGGGATTTCCAACGCCTGTACAGTGGCCACCAATAGGCTGCACAAACAACATCCCGACCCTACTCTTCACAACTTGACCGAACGTACACGGCTGTACATTTGACTCTCGGTGAGTTGTAGCCTACTTAATATTTGGTGCGAGCGTAATTCTTAATTGAATTTAATACAAACTTTTCACTTTATATTAAAAATCTTATTACCCGCGAAACCCCGCCAAATCAAACACGCGAAATCTTTTGTGTTTTTATTGCGCTTTCTGCTTTGTGTGGTTATTCGTTCACCTGTCAAAGCAGCGCTCGTGGCTCACTATTACAAACCGTTGTAATTTGGCATTGCCACCTCGTTAGAATTTTGTTTCCGTATTTAAGGTCAAACATTTTTGGGAGTTAAGATTTTCGGTAAATTTTTTCTAATTGATTAAATTAATCGAAAGAAGGTGGTCGCGTGATGGTTCGTATTAGTGTAGCAAAAGTGACGCAAACTTAAATTTATTTTAATCCTATTTAATATTCGTGGGCCTTTTATTTGAACTACTTCCGCAGTCACAACCACAATTTGCTGAATTTATTTTAATTTTAATTCGCACAAATTCCGACTCTGTTATTCCAATATTTTGTTGTCCTTTTCCACTTGCCAATTAAATCTTTGATTTAAATTATGGCTCTCTTGGCGAGATTTGAGCGATTGACAAACGAATTGGTGGAATTCTGTGTCACGTTCAGCCAAGATCAAGGGCATAACACGTTTAAATCTCTCGAGGCCCACAGGGAATGTTTTAAATCGCTGTGGATACAGGTCAGGGCTTCGTATGACGAATGCCTTGATGCAATTCCGATTCCCGTGGTTGATGCTCAACACGCTGGTGACGTCATAAAAGCAAGGTATAAATATTGCTACACCGCCTACGTTCGGTGTGCGGCGCAAATGGCCGAATTAGCGCAGTTGCAGCGCTCTTTTGCACCCTCGTCCACGGCTAGCTCCATGATGATGCAGCCCAACCCCCCGGTTCGTACAGAATTAACTGCACCCCCTTTGCCAAGTGGCACCCGACAGTTTAAACCTTACCCCGCGGATGGCCCCAAAATCTTGTGCATATCTTGCTCTTCCACACGGCATGTTCTTAAAACTTGCCCGACGTTTTTGAGCATGGCTGTGAAAGATCGATTGTCTGAAGTAAGCCGACTTCAGTTATGTTGTAATTGCCTGTCACATGCGCATGAGGTCGGGAATTGTAACAGCCCTTTCAATTGCTACAAATGTAAGCAACGTCACCATCCGCTGCTACATTTCGAGAATACGTCCCCGCCGAAAAATAATTTAAAAAATAATTCAGATCCCGCACCCGTACTTTCGTTCCCAGATCAGGTGAATTCTTCGCGAACCCGAGAAGAATCGGAAGAACCCGTTTTGAGCATGCCACTTCCAACTTTTCCGACCGCTGATAACAGCGAATTAATTACCCCCCGCGATTCATTTCACCCCGTACAAACGACAGCTCTGTGTGCTAGGAAGCACCCCATGCGATATTGCCCCGAATTTCTCAATCAGGAGGTCGTTGAGCGCATATCGCCCTACAACAAGCATCAGCACGATGAAGAGTCGGCGGTAGGGGGCGATTGCGTGATTCGCCCAGACCGGATGTTCGAGAAGGACCGGTACGGAGCAGGGCCCGGCCCGCGCTGCCCGGCTGATGAATCCTCGGACGAAGTACGGAGGGTTTCGCCTGGAGCGGTGTCTCGACCATGCCGCCCACGCGAAACCTCTTCGGACTCGGTTGCGATGTACCTAGCGGGAGTGGTGTCTCGACCATGCCACCCGGCTGTGGAGTCGCCGCGGCGGGACTATGACGGCCGACGTGGAGCATCACCGCGACCGCTCAAGCGTCAACCCGTTCCGCCCACCTTTGCGCTCCGACCGCACTATACGAGCTGATTGCAACCATCCGCACTCACAAAACACAAGGCGAAATGCGCCCGATGCCCGTGCGTGCCTACAAGAGAGGCGCGCGCGGCACCATGATCGCCCCCGACGCAACGCTGAACCGAGGCGACCCCGTGATGCACGACATCGCATCGTGCAACGTGCCGAATCTGCCTCTTTGCTTCCAGCGATGTACCTAGCCGGAGTGATGTCACGCCCATGTCACCCGGCCGTGGAGTCGCTGCGGCGGAAAAACGATGGCTGGCGTGGAGCATCGCCTCGACCGTGGTGCCCACCACTAAGCAGCCATCTCTTCCGCCTGCCCTCTCGCCCTGACCGCCCTGCAAGGGCCGGCCGACCGCGCATGAAACGGTGCTATAAATATCGGCGCAAAAACGTGCCGATTGAGACGCTCGAGTTACGCCCCCGTAATTTCGGAGCACTTAACGGCACAGGGCACCGTCTTTGGTTAGGTGGTTCAGGTGTGCGCCGCGTCTGAAGTTCCTATTGACCCCGGAAAAACTTTAGAATTTTTGAATTTTAAACAAAACCTCGCACTAAGTATAAGTAGGATACAACTCTTATATTTTATGAATTACATTTCTTTATGATTTATGAGTTCGAGCTTGTTGCAGTGACGCTGCAAGGGTGGCGGAATGTTTATGCCAAAACCCCTCAGCCACTGCCCAGCTGCATTACACATACATAAATGCAGCTGGCAACCCGGGCCATGTTTCGGCTTTGATACAGCAAATACGCCGAACCTTGCACTTTGCACTGTGCTATCATTGGCCCGTGCCCCTGTAAAACGCACTTTGTGGCGAGTCACGGCAATTGCCGTTTGACCCCCGAAGCTGCTGCACCGTATATAGTGTAAGTTATATTGAAAACATTGAATAAAAACATAACCCCCAAACTCGCAAACCACTAGTGTTTTTAATTCCTACCCCCCATTTTCCTACAAGCTTTCAGCCTTTGCTCCGCGAACCAGGATACTCCAGGCCTCATCGGCACCCGACTCGCGGAACTGACACCCCGGTCATTTCCCGCGAAAACACAACGACCGATATATTTTCGACACGTAGTCATGGAACGTAGCGATGCATATGTTGGATTAAATTGTAAAACTTATTTTGATCAAATATTAAATATTTTTTAAAAACTAGGAAATAAGTGCAACAAAGCCAACAATTGGCAGCATGGAAAGCACACACACAAACAGACAACAGACACATGCTCGCTGGCTGCATGAAAGTATTCGTAATCAATAATGGAAATGCCGCGAAGCTGCGACAAACGCACACAACTGCAAGCCGCGCAAATGCAGCGTTAGAGTGTGTGGCTTAGTTGTGGCTGCTTTAGTTGTTGTTGCTGTTGTTGCACGTGCAGTTGCAACATTTTAAAGTGCAATGCGTAGCGGTGATTTCACTATTGTTGCTGTTATTGTTTGTAGCTGCGTTTGTTTGCATTGCACACACACACACATACAATAAGCCCGCATGTGAAGTGAAAGCATCGCATCGATTGCAATTGTAGCGCGACAAAGCAACGCCTGAGCAGCAGTACCCACTACAACAACAATGCAAAACCAGCAATTCATTGCTGTTTACATTTTACATTTGAAGTGCCAAGTGCTTAACGGTAAATGTCGGTAATGCAGTGCGAATTCCTTGTCACTTGATTTTCACCCGCACAAATGCCAACAAGCCTTTGAGTGTGTAAGCAAATATATACATATGTATGTAAGTATATACCTATAGAGAAACTATTTTGATAATAAACGATTTAGTATGTTAAAAAAGTATTGTTGATGCTGTTATAAAGTATTAAATCAATTAGAATAGAAAAAGGTAGATTGTGAACTAAAATCAAGGGGGAAAAACTAAAGGATAGGAAAAGAAACTATAGTGAAAGAATGTAAACGAATAAAATGGCAATGAAACGGACAAAAATTAAAGGGAAAAGGAAGAAAGTATTATACTATTTAATGGAGCCCAAGAGCGATCTGTATATAAGAATACTCTTATAAGTAGCGTGGCTTATTGTAGTCATACTTCTCGCAAACTGCGCTACTTAAACATTTTTTGAAAAATATTCTTCACAAACGTTTAGCTGCACTTCAAATGCTAATAATCTTAAAAATAAATTCTCTTTGATTTGCACAATTGAACAGCACTCGACTTTCTTTGTGCAATTCATAAAACACTTCAAAGTGCATTTTTCCACTGTGAGTTTGTGCTTTTTTCGCTGTTAAGACTGAAAAATCTACTGACAGCGCCGTTTTGCTTCAATAAGAAAGGCAAGACTGCAAGCGAAGAAGAGATGAACACACACAAACATGCAGTGCAACCACATGCAACTGTGCATGTGTGTGAGTGTGCGGGATTTATCAGCTTCTGTGCAGCCACAGCAGCATCAAAGGCAGCGACGTCAAGTTGTGCGGCAGCAGGAAATCGCATCACCGGAAACCGGAAATAGTTCCAACTCACTCAGCAGGCAGCTCCACAAAAACTGGCAAACAACTGCTGCCTGCCACAGAGTGGCAAAGCTGCTGCTGCCGCATGCAAACTATTCGCTTCAAAAAAGAAACAAAAAACTCGATAAATTTAAAATGTTTCTTCTTTTTGTTGTTTTTGCTGTTTGATTGAGTGTTGAGCTTTGCTGCTGGGCGATATAAATAAATGAATGAAATTCGCCAAGGCATCAAAGTGGCAAAATTTTGGAAAACTCATGCAGCACCTTGGTGGATTCAGTGCATGCCACAGACCACATGCAGCATGCTGCTCTCTGCATTAAGCTTCCTTGCTGTCAGTCAATTCCCGTCAGCAGCGTGTGAGTGTGTGTGTGTGAACCGTCACAGACATTTGCATGTTGCCAGAGTGCGGCAAATCGTTGCTATATGGCTGCTGCTTTCAGGTCAATCTGCTGCATGTTCACATTGGAAATGCGTAGCCAAGCATCTGGCTTCTTGGAAAATCCTTGATGATTTTATTATGCAAGGATTTTTGAATGAAAGCAAGTTCGAGAGAAATATTCGAAATGCATTAAATTACATTTTTATGCGCGATCGTAAGAAATCACATGGACCAAGAATAAAAAGCAGAAAACAGAAAAATTATGCATATAATTTTTAGAAATCTCTCAGTGGGACAAAATCTACATTTTGATGTGTTATATGTATTAGTTACAAGTAAAAGCTAGCTCATTGTACCGTGGCTAAAAGATTAATTCGCGGAGGATACCATGGATAAAATTTTGGCAAGACCTCTGAAAAGCAAGCGCTTTTTATAAGCTTTATATTAACTTCAAATCAGGTATGTATGTCGTCAAATCTAGTAATCAATTTTTCACCCACTTCCCGACTACTTAGAGATCTGAAACTTTGCATACATGCCTAATCTAGAGCCCAATACATGAATCAATAATTTTTATGGGCGTAGGATAAGGGGCGTGGCACTTTTTTATAAACTCCAGATTTGTGTATAACTTTAGAACTACACATCACACATCAATGAAACTCGGTAGGAACTTACTACATATCAATATCCTTCTACTGAGAAAATAAGGGGGGCACTGGATAAGGGGGCGTGGCACCCCCCATACAAACAAAATTTTTGATCTCGATTAGCTTTGGAACTAAAGGTCGTGCAGCATTGAAATTTCGTATGCAGGCGCCTCTTGGATGTGTCGTCCCACTGGTAAAATTTTATGGGCGTAGGATAAGGGGCGTGGCACTTTTTTATCAACTCCAGATTTGTGTATAACTTTAGAACTACACATCACACATCAATGAAACTCGGTAGGAACTTACTACATATCCATATCCTTCTACTGAGAAAATAAGGCGTGCACTGGATAAGGGGGCGTGGCACCGCCCATACAAACCAAATTTTTGATCTCGATTAGCTTTGGAACTAAAGGTCGTGCAGCATTGAAATTTCGTATGCAGTCGCCTCTTGGATGTGTCGTCCCACTGGTAAAAATTTATGGGCGTAGGACAAGGGGCGTGGCACTTTTCAAGCAACTACACACTTGGGCTTCAGTTTATAATTATAGGTACACCACACATGAATGAAAAACGATAGGAACTTACTTGCCGCGCCCTGCTGGCAAAATAGCAACAACTCACCGCGTCACAAATATGCCACGAATATTAGGGTCGATCACTGCCGTATTATTTGTTAAATTGAGGATATGACATATGACGATAGGAAACACTGTGAATACCCTAAATATTGTGTACTGCTCTGCAAGTTTAAAATTCTTTTTGCGAAAAATTTCAGAGCTCTAAAATTGAATTTATGGAAGACTAAAAAGTAGAAAATAAAATTATATAAAAAAAAACTTTTTAAAAATAAGCTTTAATGTACTAAAAAGAAGAAAATAAATTGTTTCGAAGTCACCTGTATCTTACTATTAATAAAAGCTTGTGCGCTCAATATCCATATTCAAAATATCTTTCATTACTAGAATCTATTTGCAAAAAATTATTTAAATAAAATATTGTGGTAACTGTTTGACAAATATTGAACACATGAGCGCCCCAAGCTTTTATGGATAGTAAGATACAGGTGACTTGGAAACAACTTATTTTCTACTTTTTAGTACATTAAAGCTTATTTTTAAAAAGTTTTTTTTTATATAATTTTATTTTCCTTTTAAACTTCATTTAGGCTCATTCTGTTTTCCTGGACGAACCTCACAATTTTATCAAAGAAACTAAGAAGTTTGAAATAGAGTAAACTCCATTGCTCTTCTAAATCACACTGTGTGCCCTTACTTTCTTTTTCAAAATCCAAGCATCAAGCCTGTCACCGCTTTCAAATATCAGTGTACAGAAATCATAACGGCATAACTCGAGTTAGAATAAAATCGAGTTCCTTATGCCATCGTTTTAAGCCTATCTAAATTTATTTGCAATCAATTTTTCATATTTGTTCCTTTTCGGACTTCAATTATCTATCAAAAACTTCATAGCTTATGTTACTTTGCTGTGCGAATTTGGAACTTTAAACTGCTCTGCTAAAAAAAATTTAAAAACAGACAGGCGGTTATGACTTGTTACCACTGCAATTCTCTATACTAAGCCATCTACCCTTCATACACATACAATGCAAGCTTATGTTTTTATATCATATCTCACTTGCTCTTTCTAATATATTTCTTGAAATTACAGATTTTTATTAATATCACTCATACGAAACGCCGTACCATCCATTGAGTAGCTTCTTCAACTCCGCGCGGTTTTGTCATAAATTAGCAAATTTGCAGCTTCGCTATTGATTCAATAACATAAGCTCAATACAAGCAACTCAATCAATTAGTCCCTTCCCTGCTGCCCTTCCTCTGCGGGTTGCTTGCAACTTTGCACGTATTCATCAACATCAGCAACATCAACGTTAAATCCAGCTTCCAGCAAATTATGCCAAAGTGATAGCCATTTCAATCACTCACTCATTTCCCCACTTAGCCCACTTCCCCACTCTGGCACTCAACAACGCCACTTCATTAACGAATTAACAAGTGATTTGCCAACCGCGCTTCACTAATTACAAAACGTGCAATTCCATCCTTGCAAATCCACATAAAACCGAAATTAATTTGCGCTTCAAACTGCTCAATGAAACGTTTGCATTGAAAGCTGCTACTAATAATTCTAAATGGAAAATTGTAAATTGGCAATAATTATAATAAAATAAAAAAACAAAGCAATTCAAATACAAAATGAAATTATTTTAAGCCAACTGCAAAATATTTGTGCATTTTTTTGCAAATGCCAGAGAGCATTTCACTTCAATTGCCATTGGCATGGCAAATTGCTAAATAACAACAAAATCAATAACTTTTTTAATTTTACTTAAATAAATGCCAGCTGAAAAGTAAAAAATTATATAAAAAAAAACTTTTTAAAAATAAGCTTTAATTTATTTAATGTACTAAAAAGTAGAAAATAAGTTGTTTCCAAGTCACCTGTATCTTACTATCCATAAAAGCTTGGGGCGCTCATGTGTTCAATATTTGTCAAACAGTTACCACAATATTTTATTTAAATAATTTTTTGCAAATAGATTCTAGTAATGAAAGATATTTTGAATATGGATATTGAGCGCACAAGCTTTTATTGATAGTAAGATACAGGTGACTTAAAAACCATTTATTTTCTACTTTTTAGTACATTAAATAAATTAAAGCTTATTTTTAAAAAGTTTTTTTTTATATAATTTTATTTTCTACTTTTTAGTCTTCCATAAATTCAATTTTAGAGCTCTGAAATTTTTCACAAAAAGAATTTAAAACTTGCAGAGCAGTACACAATATTTAGGGTATTCACAGTGTCTCCTATCGTCATATCCTCAATTTAACAAATAATACGGCTGTGATCGACCCTAATATTCGTGGCATATTTGTGACGCGGTGAGTTGTTGCTATTTTGCCAGCAGGGCGCGGCAAGTAAGTTCCTATCGTTTTTCATTGATGTGTGGTGTACCTATAATTATAAACTGAAGCCCAAGTGTGTAGTTGCTTGAAAAGTGCCATGCCCCTTGTCCTACGCCCATAAATTTTTCCAGTGGAACGACACATCCAAGAGGCGACTGCATACGAAATTTCAATGCTGCACGACCTTTAGTTCCAAAGCTATTCTATATAAACGATTTTGTTTGTATGGGCGGTGCCACGCCCCCTTATCCAGTGCCCGCCTTATTTTCTCAGTAGAAGGATATGGATATGTAGTAAGTTCCTACCGAGTTTCATTGATGTGTGATTTGTAGTTCTAAAGTTATACACACGCCCCTTATCCTACGCCCATAAAATTTTACCAGTGGGACGACACATCCAAGAGGCGACTGCATACGAAATTTCAATGCTGCACGACCTTTAGTTCCAAAGCTAATCGAGATCAAAAATTTTGTTTGTATGGGGGGTGCCACGCCCCCTTATCCTACGCCCATACAATTTTACCAGTGGGACAACACATCCAAGAGGCGACTGCATACGAAATTTCAATACTGCACGACCTTTAGTTCCAAAGCTAATCGAGATCAAAAATTTTGTTTGTATGGAGGGTGCCACGCCCCCTCATCCTACGCCCATAAAATTTTACCAGTGGGACAACACATCCAAGAGGCGACTGCATACGAAATTTCAATGCTGCTCGACCTTTAGTTCCAAAGCTAATCGAGATCAAAAATTTTGTTTGTATGGGGGGTGCCACGCCTCCTCATCCTACGCCCATAAAATTTTACCAGTGGGACAACACATCCAAGAGGCGACTGCATACGAAATTTCAATGCTGCACGACCTTTAGTTCCAAAGCTAATCGAGATCAAATATTTTGTTTGTATGGGGGGTGCCACGCCCCCTCATCCTACGCCAATAAAATTTTACCAGTGGGACAACACATCCAAGAGGCGACTGCATACGAAATTTCAATGCTGCACGACCTTTAGTTCCAAAGCTAATCGAGATCAAAAATTTTGTTTGTATGGGGGGTGCCACGCCCTTTCATCCTACGCCCATAAAATTTTACCAGTGGGACAACACATCCAAGAGGCGACTGCATACGAAATTTCAATGCTGCACGACATTTAGTTCCAAAGCTAATCGAGATCAAAAATTTTGTTTGTATGGGGGGTGCCACGCCCCCTTATCCAGTGCTCCCCTTATTTTCTCAGTAGAAGGATAGGGATATGTAGTAAGTTCCTACCGAGTTTCATTGATGTGTGATGTGTAGTTCTTAAGTTATACACAAATCTGGAGTTTATAAAAAAGTGCCACGCCCCTTATCCTACGCCCATAAAATTTATTGATTCATGTATTGGGCTCTAGATTAGGCATGTATGCAAAGTTTCAGATCTCTAAGTAGTCGGGAAGTGGGTGAAAAATTGATTACTAGATTTGACGACATACATACCGGATGTGAACCTAATATAAAGCTTATAAAAAGCAGACGCGCCTTAACCGGACACTTGGCGCTTATCTGCTGAGGTACACACACACCTACAATATATACATAGGTAATAGCACACACACGGCTACTTGTAAGTGCTAACAACTTTCGAGTGCATTAATTAAAATTAATTAAATTGTTGCATAATTTACGGCATTCGCAAATTGTAGACGCCCGCTTCCGCCCATCTCTGGGGCATTTCCAGCGTGTTTATTAAGTGCCGCATCAGCAGCGCAAACCAACCGCTTCAACTCGTAATAACCGAAAGTTCCTTAACCACCAACACATGCAAATGTGCATGCATGTGTGTTCAATAGCACACATCCATACAAGTGTGTGTGCATGTGTATGCCAGGCATGATTATTGCCACCAAATATGCGAGCAGCAAGCTCGCATTGCACATGCTTATGCAACCCCAAGCACAAAAGTGCATCGATTACAATGTCAGCCATAAATTCATCAATCTGAAAAGAATGCAAATTTTAAAATGCATGCAAATATTTTTTGGGTTCTTTTAGCGAGAGAAAACCTTTCATATTCGAGCTCAAAAATAAAAAATTATATTAAAATCGTTGGAATATTTTATAGGAAATTTTCATTTGTCGTACTTGGAAAAAATTATTCAATTGCTAAATTTTTCAATTACAAATTTTTCCAAAAAATGTTCATCTATTGGTTGGCTCAGTTGACCATTTTCTGGGCCCTGAGACTGCCCTTGACCTGCCATCTTCCACGTTCAAAACCTCTTTCAAAGACTAGGTTGTTTCTCAACATGCTCAGAGATGGGCCAGTCTGGCTAGATGTAGACAGACGAAGCTGCTGCTTCCAACCATCGACAAAAGAAAAACTTCTTTCTTTAGCTCCCTAAACCAACTGTAGACTTGTAAACACTTGTGTGCGAAGGGTCTGACCGACGACAGCAAGTGTGAGAGTTTTCTAAAGCAACTACCCACTACTTCTGCGAGTGTTCCGCCTTTTCCAGTTCACGATTGCAGTTGCTGAAGTCAGACGTGGCAAAAACACGGACCAACTACGGTCCTAACCACCATCCAAAAGCCTCCGTTTGGCAAAAAGTTCAGCAAGATTTCTGTAAAAGAAATTTACATATCAGTGCAATGAACGAACGCCTGTCTGCGTGCTGGTTAATTTTTTTTATTCCGCCATAAAAAAAACTAAATTTATTGGTTCTAACCCAAAAAAGTGGCATTTGTAAGAAATTGTGAGCAATTCCTTAACTCTGATCCTAAGGTTATTACCGAAAAGAATTATATGATTATTGGTTGTAATCGTTCCATTTCCAACTGAGCATGCATGTGCCGCACATGCAATATGAATATCTGAGTATCTGAGTATGAGTGTGCATGCTAGTGTGTGTGATGTGGTAACACGAACATTGTGCGACCGCTACCAATTGCACACAAACAACCGCACGGTAATTTTCAGTTTATGGCTGTAAAATTATTATTATGCCACTTGGCAGCAATGCTTGTTCTGGCGCACGCCACCGAATATTGTTGTTGTTGTTATAGCTGTTACTATATGTTGTTGTCGATATGAAGTGAGGCGTGAAGTAGCATTTGGATTAATTTGCCCACATGCCGCCAGTTTACATGCACACAGCTACAGCCGGCTGTCGCATAATGCAGCGACTGTCTTGTCGCTGTTGTTGTTGTTGCCGTTGTTGTCGATAATCACATTGCCACCAGTGTTGCTGCTTATTGCAACTTCAGCAATTGTTAGCGCTGTTTGCAATATTAATGCAACATAGTTGCTGTTGCTCTGGTTGTAAGTAGTATTGCTATTGCTGCCACTGCGTTTATTGCTGTTGCTGTGTTGGAATGCGCCACATTCCCGTGGTGGCTGTTGCTCAATAATGTACGCGGTCTTCTCACAGCATTTGCATACGAACAAGGATAACGTGCTGTAGCAAGGTACTATAAGTAGAGCAGTTGAAGCAACATAATAAATACATCATTTACATTTATGAAAGACGATTTTTCGAAAGAAATTTAAAAGTAAGCATTTTAAGGCTTTTTGAATATGCTTCAAATTAATTCGAAAACTATAAGAAATATAATTTAACTATTTTTACAATAAAAATTTTTTTAATTAGTAATTTTATAGTAGTGCATAGAAATACAATGTTAAACAAATATATGCAAAAATATGCAAAAACTTTTTGCGAGCAAATATGCATGGGAAAACAGTTCTTCGTTATTTTGTTAGAAATAGTAGGTACGTATTCGTCTAGACTCTAGAGAATATTTAAAATTTTGCTAGGATAGCAGGATGGCTTTTTATAAGCTTTATTTATATTTTATCATGATAGTAATAACTAGTGACTGTGGGCTAATAAGAACCAGTCTTCATTGTCTAGGTAATATAAGTTTATATAAAACTGCAGTATATTGGGGACATATACTCAAAGAAAATTGCTTTACACATATTCAAGCTACACATTCAGGTGCATCTGTCACAGGCGACTAAATCACTTACTTCGTAAACAATATGAAATGAATCCTAAGTACTTTTTTCATTTATACTACATTACCTACTGCCAAATTAATCGTATTACAAAAGGTGGCGTGCTGCACCTAAATCCCCACTTCCCATGCTTCTACTAACTCAAAAGCAATATACTCAACTCCTGTTAATAAAAATGATTTAAGCGCAATTAAAGCCACGAAATGAAATGGAATCTACTCCCAAATAGGCCAAACACAACGCGACAAAGCACACGCTTTCAAAATTCATCACAAAAGTCACGCCAAAATAGGCGCAAATAGACGTCATGGAAATTTAAATTGCATTAGACGCACTTATTGTCACACCCCGGACGACGCAGGAGCCGTGCCATGTGGCATGTGGCAGGCGGCAGGCAACAAAACGGCGGGAAGCCAAAAAGTAAGTGTGAAAGGCGGCACGGCACGGCGTATTTATAAAAGTAAAACGTAAATCCCGTTTGGTAAATGGAGAAAAATCACAAAATCAGCTGCTTATGCTCAAAGCACATACACACACGCACGCATCACATATAACGAAATACACACACACACGCGTCTGTAATAAAAGTCAACATGATAAAGTGCTTTTAATTTTGCAAGGGAGTGCTGTTGTTGTTGTTGTTATCCTTGAGATTGTTGTTGGAACTGTTGTTGGGTGTTGCTGCGGTTGGCAGACATGTTGGTGCTAGTGGTAGCGGTTGAGCTGGTGGCAGTAATGGTGGTAATGTTGGTGATGGCAGTGATTTCCCACGATGTTTGTCAAGCCAATGCAAGCAAGACGTATGAAGCAGCGTAAAGTAAGGCTTATGCACAAGTGTAGCAAATTGAAGAAGAAGAAGAAAGCAACAAGAAGAAAAACAATTGAAGCTGACATACAGCACACATATAGGTACAATTTCATGGAGCGCGAAATAAAAAACCTTGCAGATCTGAAAATGCCCATCCTCTGTTAAAAAAATACATATGTATGTATATGTTGTTTTTATTCGACCTATTTTTATAATTTATATTTATGATTTGAATTATTTATATTTTTGTTCAATATTTCGATATCGTTTGAATGACATCTTCAGGGACAATATACAATTAATTCAACACAAAAAAAGAGATATAATATTTGAATGATTTTTAACAAAAGTCGTCTGGTTTTGGTCCATTGATAATTTAAATATCGTTGAAATTCTAATTTAAAACTATAAACGGAATTTAAAATTAAACTAATTGAAGGTCTGAAGTGCTGCTGCAAGGCTTCAAATAGAATTTAAAAGGAGTGCATCAAAGGGTATTTAAGAGCAGCAAAATATAATCATAATTTCGTTACAAAAAAGATCGTCTATTACATATTTAATTTGTCACTTGGTTGCCAAATTTAAATTATCGATAACTATAGCGCGAACATCTATCTAAAGTTCGCTGGGATCTGTGTGAAGGTCCCAACATAAGACAATAATACTTGCCGAGACTGCAAGCACACATATACACTCATATTTAAAAAGTAATACACGGGCACATGTTGACGGTACGTGTGTGCGTATAAGTAGCACGCTTCCTGTTTGCCTGCCTGCCTTCCAGCAGCGCACTCGCAGCTGCTATAAGTAAGCAGGAAAACAATTTCTGAGATTGGCTCAAAAACGGCTGCGCTTTTGACATATAAACCCAGCCTTCCCTCCACCCTGCTGTCTGAGATCAACGCCAGCCGCAAGCATAAAGTACGTATGATGTCTTCACCGCAGCACTGCCACCGCTGTCACCCTCACCCTCAGCTTCGTAGCTACTGCTGTCGCATGGCATATGTTCTCAAATTCATCTCAGACTTGCTCACGCTCCACTCATATTTTCTTCATTTTCCTTTTTCTTTTCATAATTTACTTCAGATTTTCGCCTGCCTGTGTGGCTTATTGCTTTTATTTCTTTGCTTTTTGCTGCTGTATATGTGTATGTGTGTATGTTTGTATTTGCGCATATGACAAATACGCAAAATGACAGCGTGCGCCAACAGTGCTGCCAACCGCGACATTATTCAAATGTGCAAGTGTGCTAAGTGGCAGCAGGCCGCCTGCCAGCACCAACACCAATGCCAAAGTCAATGTGTGTAAGCAAATGTGCGCATGCCTGCTGGAAAAGTAGCCACTTCTAAGCACTTCACGGAACACATCTTTTAGAGCTGGAGTCTTTGGCCCTTGATAGGATACTTTTAGGTGAATCAAGCCAATCACTTTCAGCCTTTGTCCAAGGAAAGTGACTTTCGAGCTTGAAATATATGTTCAGCAGCCCGATAACTGTTACTTAACTTCTACCAAAAAAAAATCGTAGTCACTTTATTTGTTAATAAAGAAGTCTTTCCGTTAATTAAGAAATATTTAGACTACATACGTTGAATTGGGTTGAAATTGTATATGAAGCATACAGAGAATATATTAAACTAGCTGTCCCGGCAAACGTTGTTCTGCCCAAAATAATTATTTTATTCCAAGATTTGTTTTGAAATGTGTTTCAATGTATTTCAGGAAGAATATGCTTTCCTGAATATTTCTACCCCGACAACAGCTATCGGGCTCAAATTTTGTCGACCACTTTCTGTCAACCTTAGCATTATATGGTATAAATCTGAGCCAAATCAGTCGGTAAATAAGAATTTTCTAAAAAACGCCACCGTGGCAACACTTAGGAAGGTCTAACATGAAAACAAACCATTCAGAGCACCACACGAACATATGTTGTGAGTATAAGGTCGATCGCTTCTGTGGTTCAGCCGTGATGCTGCGACATACATACATACGCACAAACGTTTTTATATATTAAGATTTCTACTTCGACAACAGCTCTCGGCTTCAAATTTTGTCAACGACTTTCTGTCAACTTTAGTATTATATGGTATGAATCTGAGCCAAATCGGTCCATAAATAAGAATTTTCTAAAAAACTCCACCGTGGCAACACTTAGGAAGGTCTAACATGAAAACAAACCATTCAGAGCACCACACGAACATATGTTGTGAGTATAAGGTCGATCGCTTCTGTGGTTCAGCCGTGATGCTGCGACATACATACGCACAAACGTTTTTATATATTAAGATTTCTACTTCGACAACAGCTCTCGGCTTCAAATTTTGTCAACGACTTTCTGTCAACTTTAGTATTATATGGTATGAATCTGAGCCAAATCGGTCCATAAATAAGAATTTTCTAAAAAACGCCACCGTGGCAACACTTAGGAAGGTCTAACATGAAAACAAACCATTCAGAGCACCACACGAACATATGTTGTGAGTATAAGGTCGATCGCTTCTGTGGTTCAGCCGTGATGCTGCGACATACATACGCACAAACGTTTTTATATATTAAGATTAAGATGAAAATGAAAATTATGTACGGGAAGAATACGTTTTCGTGAATATTTCCACCTCGACAACAGCTATCAGGTTCAAATTTTGTCAACGACTTTCTGTCAACTTTAGTATTATATGGTGTGAATCTGAGCAAAATCGGTCCATAAATAAGAATTTTCGAAAAAACGCCACCGTGGCAACACTTAGGATGTTCTAACATGAAAACAAACCATTCAGAGCACCTCACGAACATATGTTGTGAGTATAAGGTTGATCGCTCCTGTAGTTCTTGAGTTACGGTGCAAAAACACAAAAATACTAAATATTGCGCCATCTGTCGGACGAACTTCAAACTACACAGAAACACTCCTCACGCCCCATAGAGCATGTATATAAAGTTTGGTCAAAATTGGTCCAGTAGTTTTAGAGTCTATAGAGCACAAACATACTATTGTATTTTATATATATAGATTTAATTAAAGCCGATATTTTTGGAATCTGTTACCGGTTTTATTCGCATGATCTGTTTAAAATTGCTAAATTATAAGAAACAGCTGATTTTCGAATTCGGCTCGACTTAGGCCAACCCACCCGGCACAATCTTCCTAATCTCAAAAGTTTGTCGTGAACGAACATTTCTCGGAGCTCGATTTCACTTATTTCTGTCATTTACCATAAATTCTTGTAAATTACACAAGACAGTCTCATCAACGGTATTGGACTTGAACATAAGCCGAACTGTCTCTGTAGAGCACATATTAGGAACTGAATTGGAGAACTGAGGAACGGCATATTTCTCGAGTAAAAAAATTAAAAGGCACAGTCCCTTCTTATTTAGTAGTTTCTACAAAACTTCTCATTCTCACCATATATCTTCTTACCCTTTAGAATTTTGCACAACTTAGCGGGTACTTTCAATAATCTCGACAGCCATTCCTTAAGACCTTCTCATTGGCTTCAATTTTCCTACATGGATGTTTGAGCGCATATGTGCGAGTATGTATGCATTTCACATTAAGCGTATTACTTACCCACACTAGCACAAGCAGTCGCACAAACATACAGCCCGGCAGGCTGCCAGACAGGCAGCCAGGCACATTCACGTCTTTCGGCGCTCAAAATCCTCGCCTGTGTTTCGTGTGGAGTAATCCTTTTAATGGTTTCTTCAAAATTTCGTTTCTTTATATTTCCGTTGTTGACATTTGCTTTTGCACGCCGGCTCCGTCTGCTGGCCTCCACCTGCCTGCCACATCGCACACACCTTTGCAGCAGTGCCAAGAATGTGCGTTATGCTTCATAAAAAAAATTTTTAAGCGTTTAAATATAATTTATGGCAAGCATTTCCCGCTTTGCACAGCACTCCAAAGCGCAGAAGTATTTGGAGCGAAATATTATTACTTGTCTGCCTTTATAGTTGAAGATATAAATGAGTTTAGATATTTTCGAACAATTTGAAAGAACTGCAAGATCGGTCTAGCAATATATATAGAGAATCCCTTTCGGACGACATTAAAATAAGATTATTTCGTTATCATGCTTTAAGAAATTATTTTTATCGCCATCGATACCTCGATCAATTGATCGGTTTTGATATCGAAACGATATTGATTTGTTTGCTAGTAGTAATATAATCGCATATTTCAAAATGCAGTATGGAAAAAAAATTTCGTAACTAAAATAGCAGTCTGATTTTGCTGTTGTTCTTTTATTATGCGAAAAAAATTCGCTATACAACTTTTTCTGAAAACAATTTGCGCTAACAACTATTTTTGCTAGAAAGTCACAAAGAAGGCTTATTACTGTGGGTATATATAAAGTAATTTCTTATCAAAAAGATTTAAAGCAACATTAAGATTATATTGGGTGTGAAAAATATATAATTCACGAAGTATGGTAACTGCTCTGATAGAAGAATAATAGTCCCATTAGTTATGATTTAGGAATAGCTTAACTTGACTTAAGCCAACCTGCCATACGGAAACTCTGTACATGCTGTTACTCATGAAATAGGAAATAGAAATAGAAATAGAGAACAGCAGGTTTCAGGTTTCTATGTTAAGTCGTTAAGTCAAAAGAGAGCGTGAGCGGATTGCTCTACAGAAGCAGCATTGCCAGTGCAATATTTTTCAGACTTGAAATAATTTCGATTGAAAACTTGGATATAAAACATGAAAAATATCGCTGTATCAGACGAAATAACTTTTAAAATTTAAAGTAATTTTTCGCCAATTCCGTAAAGTCATATTTCCATTACAAAACCAAATATAATTCTTGCGTTTTCAATTGAGTGGACCGCAATGGGAATCTTACTTTCATTCGTAAACAAAATGTCAAAACGTGTGAATATGGACGACGAGCAGCTTATAATTTTGCTACATTCAAATAGCGAATTAGCTGCTGTTGTCGTGTTTAATATATTTTATACATCTTGAGAAAGCTCAAGAACATTGCGCACAACTTTAGTTTAGACAGCATTTCAATTAAATGAAAGAATTTTGTTCTGCACTTTCAAAAAATAATTCAACTATCAACACAAAAACAGCTGATTTCAAAGTCATGAGTAACAGCTCCTAAGTTTCTACGGAAACTTAGCTAAGTTAAGTTATTCCTAAATCATAACTAATGGGACTATAAAAGAGCAGATTTGCCCTGAACGATAACAATTTATATAAAGTCAGCAAGTATCCAATTTATTTGGTTATTATTCAGAGCGTATTCACGCTCTTTAATCCTTCTACGAAGCCAGTTACCCACTCCACCAAATCGCATGGCATAGAAGAGCCGCAAGCGATACAAGACAGATGATGCATATTTCTAGTTCGAGTTTAATTGACATGCTATTAATAATAATAATAAATATTAACAGATGTCGACGAAATAAAATGTTGTATTTAAGTGTTGTAATTGTTTCTGCTTTTGCGTCTAACCGCAACAATTTTGAAGGCACTTTCAAAACTGATGTGGCAACATAACTCAAACACGACGACCCCAATGCCACCAACAATGTAGCACATTGCTGCAACATCACAACAATTTGTGACTAATTAAGCACTCAATCTCGCACACTCACTCACGCACCAATGCACACACATGCGCATTCCCGTAATCAGTCAAGCTGTCAATGTCATAAAATCAATAAATACTAATTTGGAGCATGTGGTTATGTGAACGTGTGTGTGTATGTGTTTGTGCCAAAATCAAATACCAAACATCTTTGAAATATTATGCTAATGTCAACACACTCACTCACTAACTCAGGATTAAATGAACTCTGACTGCTTTCAATTTATAACAAGTCAGTTAACAAGCTCTCACCGAGCTTTCAAGAAGGCGTTGCTAGTTTTGGGCGCATGGTCAAGAAGAGTGACGGCATTGCTGCGTTGATAATTATCGCAACTGTCAGCTGACTTATGGCCATGTCAGAAGTGCCACACTTGAGTGTCGTCAGTGATGCCATTGCTTTGTTGTCTATCTTTTCGTCGCAGCGTGGCAACGTCACGCTTAGTGGTGACTTTTTTGAAGTGTTAGGCAATTTGAGTAATAAATGAATATGACAATGAGCTTTCATATAAATTAATATGAAATTCGGCGTTAAGAAATAAGATGAGCTCATTTGTTCTTGCGCACACATGCTAGTGTGATGGTGGGAGTAAGCATATACTATGTATGTATGTATGTTTGCATATTCCTTGTAACACTAGTCAAGGACTTGTATATGGCATAATTAAATGAGAATGATAAGAAAAATTATAACAACTGCTAAGCCTTAATTAAAATAGACGGTTCCAAGGCAATAGTGATGTGTGTGTGTATGTGTGTGTCTCAATGTAGGCAACTACTTGTGTGCGTTTTTTGCTTGAATTTCATGCATAGCAGCCTACTAAATTTGTCACATAATTTCATTAATGTGCGCCGTGCTGTTTATAATTGCGAATATTTCACCGCACATTTCAAATATTTTGGAAATATTTACGCAACAATTTCAAAATTAATTTATGCCATTTAATAATAATGAAATTCAATTACTCCGCTTAACGAAATGAAATGTATTTAGGAAATTTAGTGTGTACGCTTGCGGCACATATCATGCCTATAAATCTATCTTTTAATTAACATTCCGCACTCACACTGATGCACAAACACCCCAAATGCACACGCACACACACACATATGTGCAAAAATGTGAGCATGCACGTATGAAGGCAGAGCAGCATATCGAGCCTTTCAAATTGCGCATTTCTCTTTGCCAGATGCATATTTTGTTGTTTCTTTTATTGTTGCAATACTTTTTTAATTTAATTTCATATGCAAAATTATAGCAAACCATCAGAGTATATGATGTCATTTGAAGTGGATATTTCATTTTCAACTTTATAAGAATTTATAACTTAATTAAAGTGGTATATTTAAGCTCGCTACAGAGAGAGAATAATATGCCATGAAGTTCTTAAGAAAATGCAATTTATTGATAGATTGCAAAAATGTATCTCAATACCATCCAAGTCGAAAAGTGCTACATTATGCCAAAGGCATATTAATTTTCCAACAGCTACGCTAAACTATCCCATTACCTTTTATTTCCCTTCATTTAGAATGGACTGTTCATGAGCTCTACCGCACAATTCAGCACTTAAAGTCTTCACTGCGATTAAAACTGAGCACAAAAGAGATACTGACTTACTATGCGTTAATAGAAGAACAACAAAAATGCAGCATGCTACACTGCTGACGCACATTTTCATCACAATTTCAATAATATTAATGCAGTCATTAAAAAAAAGGAAACAGTGAAGTCAGTTCTTCAATTTCGAAATGAATGGCATAATTAAAAGTTGAATACGCAAACGACACACACACACATAAAAAGAGAGCATGACCGTAACATTCAGCTTAAAAGAAACTTGATGATGGGCACACTAACGTAATGACCAACACTCTTTCGAGTGGGGGAGGGGATATAGAAAATCGATGGTACGAAAATTTATTGCTAATTTATTGTTATTTTAATTTTTAAGGCAATTTAATGTGGAATTCGAAGAATTCAAAATTGATTAATAAATTAAATAAATAGTAATATTGGTAGCAACAAGCATGCATTTGAATTTGAATCTTAGTTGTAGGCTCTCAGTGTAAATGTTTGGTGTTTGAGATTTACGGAGATGATTATTGAGCAATAGAAATATGGAATAATGTTACTTTAAAATTTTTCTTCCCTCAGATTTCGTTCTACTCAAGCCCTTATTATACAAAACTGATAAATATAGCATAGGTGGCCGATGCCCTAGCTAGACAGATAAGCTACATAACTAACGAATAAATGAATTTAAATTTTCACATAAAATAGTAATAAGGCTTTTAGATAGCTGGCTATTAAAAGCTTATCTGATATTTGAAAAATCGCAACTTGTTTAATAACATTGATTACAAATAATGACTCAGCAGAAATTTCGCAGATTCTATCGATATTATTTGTAGTTCATATTGTCCACTTGTTTTACGAGGTTTCTAATCTAAACTATATATAAAGCTTAATATGCTCAAAATATCAAGCAAATCATTTTTCATTTTAAGTATATAGTAAACTTTCCACATTTCAATTCTTCTATTTAATGGTCTCAATTCTAAAAAATTAAAGTAATCGGCTGGACAACTGAGCGCCACTGGTAGGTCATATGCTCATATAATGGCACAAAGCTACACACACACACACACACAAACATATGCAAACATATAATACCCTGTGCAATTTATGGCAGTGATTAAAAAATGTCATTACGCGGCCATAATTTTTTCCTTCTATGTGCATTTGTGTGCATTTGCAGCCAACCGTCAGGCTGCAGCTGAAGTGCCTGCACTAGTCGCTGCTCGCTTCGCCACACACACGCCGGCAACATTGGCGGCGCATAGTGGCCACTGTCGGCCATAACTATGGCATAATTTATGAGCGCCGCTGTCTAAACGCGAAATTAAGTTCAATTTCATTTTGGCTTCACTGCTGCTGCTGCTGCTATTGGCCAGACAAGCCTGCCACCCTGGCAATATCTTCTCCTACATAAATTACACGCTATCCAAGTGCACGCGCACTTTGTGATCCTTTGCGGCAGGGCACATGTGATCATGTGCCAGAGCGCGCTGCTAACTATGCTCTGCTCATTGCCAGCTGATTTATTCAATTTTTTAAGTTATGTTATTTTGGTGTTTACAAATTTAATGTTGCAAAATTGGTTCATCCCTGCTTTATTTATTGCTTTAATGCTAAATTGCATCTGAGTGAGTTATGATCCCCTTCCCGCTGCTCATGTTCACAGCCTTGTGCAGTTGCAATTCTCTTTCTCTATTTATTCTATTGGAGTAGTGAATTGTTTTGAAGTCGTATTTTGTAGGGTCGCTGGTTCAATTACTGGAAGGCTTTTACCGGTCTCGGTCTCCAGTGCTAGATCTCTTTAGCAGCACCAAGGTTCAGATAGGGCTTTTGCCATTTGGACCGCCCACCGTATAGGCAGACTCCTTCGTTCTAAAAAAAGGATAGTTTGCTTCTAAGTGGTTTCTTTACGCGGCGCCATCTCTCGCAAAGAATTGGCAACTCTCTGCGAGTACTCTTTTGGCTTGTTAAAAGCTTCTCAATCTCGGCTATGAAACAAATTTGTAGGTATAAAAATATAAACCAAAAAAAACACTAAACTTCATTTTAAACATCAATGGAAGAGTAGCACCATTCTCAGAGTAACCGTGCAACAAACCAACAAACGAGCTAACAATCAAGCCTAATTTTGTAATACACTTGGGTTGCCTTTAAGCTGCCATTATATAATTTATTTGCAAAATTAATACAAAATTTCATAAATGAAGAAAAATCTTTTGAAATTTCGTTACATTCAAATATTTACAGAGGAATTTCTAAAAAGATTAGTATAGCCTTTTTAATTGGTATTGAAGGTAAGCAAGGCTTTAACTAATATTATTTCAAAAAATTCCGCATAGTAAATTTGTGAATCTAAAAAAGTATTTAAAAGCATTAAAGCTAGCAGAACTAGCGGCGAACATGTGGGGGGAGTTTTTTTGAAAAGCGCATTAAAATGCACGCACACTTATGCATATGGTTATATGGTTGAAAGAGAGAGGTTACGACCACTTCAATGCCACATGAGCTGCACCGAACACTTTCAACTCTAATTTTAGGATATTTCATGCTCGGTTTTATTAAATTCGCCTCAAATGCAAATACGTCGGCATGTGTGTTAGTACATGAATGTATGTGTATATGTGCAGCTGTAAATTCGCGACCATTGACCAAATGAATATTTTATTTTTGTTCGGGCATTTCATGTGAATATTTCAATTTGATTCCCAATTTGGAAATCACACATTCATTACATTTTGGCATTTGCACATCAAATTGAGCCTGCAGCATAATAACTCACTAATTCCATGAATTCCCTCTGTGCATGTGTGTGTGTGTGTGTGTGTGTGCAATTACACATGCAAATAACCCAAATTATTTGGCATTGCAACAACAATTACGATTTCACTGATTTAGTTGAATTTTGTAGCTTTTGCTAAATTCAATGGAACTATTCCAAGTTTCAGCGGCAATTTGTTATTTATTTTACGCTTTATACTTTTTTACATATTTACATATTTACATCGAGCAATGCGTGCATCGTTCTGTATGCTTTTAATTGATTACTATCAATTACCAAATTTTTGTTTAAAATTTCATTATTAGTGCCACTTTTGTTCAAATTGTGCATTATAAATATTTGTCTGGTTTGCTCTCAGTGGGGTCATTTCACTTGACGTTTGCCATATTAATTTGTTGTTTTTGCGTTTGCGCTTTTTCACATGTCTGCATTATGAGGTGGCAACTCTGCTGAAGAGTGCTTATTTTCCCAAAATGTTTATAGTATAAAGCCTACTTTAAGCAAAAAAATTACCTCTTAAACAGTTGAACATAAATAAGTAGACAACTTTATTCTCGATTGATTGAACAGAATCTGTCTTTCTTATACACATTTTTAATGACTAACAAATTTTCCAAAGCTTGCCCTTAGTTGGTCGTTGTTGTGACTATTGGAGCCCTGTCTTTTATGTTATCAACGAATGTGGTCTTATATGTAAACTTTATTAATCTATTTCTTCAGCTATAAGTACAACTTATTGATACGTTGTTGTTTATCTTCCTAGCGTACTTATAACACAAGTATGATAATAAATTCAAATAACTGCCTAGTATATATATTTGAGTTGTTTAACATATTTCCTTAAACTCTGAGCATCTTTTCGTTTTTTCGTACAGCAGCTAACCAAACACATCAGTGAGGCAATATAAATGGAATATGTATTGAGTAAACTCAACAGAGACATGTAGAAAAAAATGGTGTTATAAAATAAGCACGTTCGGATGTGGGTTTACTTTTTATATAAACCTTTCTACTCGGCGACTACATTCAAAAGAAAACTAAAATGATCTAATATCTTTATTTTTATATTTTTACATAATTTATTCTAGCATGCAAGGAGTTAAATAATAAATATATAAATTTTCTTCGCTCTCAAGTTCTCTTGTATAATTTACATATTGATAACAAAACAATTAACTTTCGATCTCATGCTGAAATTCCCATACTAAGCTTGCCCTTGAGCAGAGCTGTCGATATATGAGAGTAAGTACGTACACTAGGGCTGTAAAACGCAAATGGGTTTTGTAATTCCTCAATGCTCAGGATTCAAAATTTCAATCACGGCATTCTGGAATATTTAGGCATAGCAATGAACTTTCGAAAAACTTCGAAAAAAAGGTGAAACTGATCTCAATATACATACATTGAAAACGGAAATTAATTGAAAACATAAATGCAACAAAGGCAGCAACACTAATTGCATGTGTTAAGTTTGTGTACGTTTCTAAATTTTTAACCAAACACACTGCCATTTAGCAGCTGACGAATCCACTTTACTTAAGTACAAACCGATCCATACAAAAACTTTTTTCTGGCAGTAATTCTGATGGCATGCCAAATTTCAGTAAATTGCGCAAAATTTTTACGAATTAATAAAAAAAAACTAACTCTTAAAATCCAGGGATTTTATGCCTAGCAATGCCGAGAGTAGTTTAGGAAAGTGTGCTCGCTTTCTGATGGTCAAGATCTCTGGTTCGATGTCTAAGAGACGCATACCTTCTTTATGAAAAAAGATAATTTCTTTATTCAAATGTTTCTTTGTGCGACACCATCTCTCGCGAAGAATTGGCAACTCTCCGAAAGCTTATGTGAGGAAGCTATACCTCGATTATATGCGCTATTACGCTAATTTTATACACAATTCCGAGATTTTCGGCATGGGATTCCAGTGTTTGCTTTCGAAATCCCGGAATCGACAGGCCTAATGTGGATATAAGTAAGAACTAAGGCACATGATCGCTGCCACTGATTGCAATATCAAAATAAACATTTAGAATCCAACTGCCCTCCCGCACTGCAAACCCATACAAACAGAAATTCTTATAAACAACTCTGCTCAGCGGCATTGCCAGTCATTGTTGCTGTTATGTTTTGTGGTCGTCAGCATAAAATGCACTCTTGAGTGGAACAACAATGTGTCGCATATATTGAACTGCAGTTGTTGTGCAACTCAGCATTTTTGGAGTTTATGCAGCCGGCAACAAACTTCATGCGCCTGAGGCAGTCACTTCCAAGGCTTACCGAAGTAGAGACGCTATAAAGAAGCTGAAGCAGAAATCGAAAATGCATATTTGGTATTGAAAAACTGTTGTGAAAAATTGTGTGAGAGTGAATTCCAATTGATAGCTCAAAATAATTCTTTAAGGAAATCGCGTACATCCCTGCTGAAGCAAGCGGAACCCATGGCTGCAAATGAATGCTCCCTGCTGCCAATTGTAGAAAATCGAGTGTCACCAATTTATGCCGAGACGACTGAAGCGCCGCTTGTCATGCTGGACGGCAACAACCCAGCGACGCATTCGGAGTGCGAAAATCTCGTTGCTAACAACAATTTCCTGGCTGAGAAAATGTGCAAGAACTGGTCCATTCGCATGTTCATAGCCTTTCACATAGGCATAGTGTTGTTTTTGATTTTGGGAGCATTGCTCATGTGTAAGAAATGCGCTTGGAAAAAATAAAGCACACACAAACAAAAACACCAAAACTTTTCCATTGCCAATGGCTGGAGCGAAAATATCACAAAATTTTATTTGAAATTCTTGAAAATTTTTACAGAGTACGAGTAACACTTTAACACGAAAATAGTGCGCCAATTAATAAATAGATTAAATAATAATAGCAGCCAATTTTGCTGGAAACAATTCTTTTTGTAATTTTAACAAACATTTCAACGATTGCCACTAACAAAACAAAAACAACACACTTACTAATTCTATCTCACATATTTAGACTGCACTTCCACATAGATCATCATCAGCGCCACAATAATATAAGCAGTCGTTATGAAGAGTACCTGCCAGGGATTCGTGGTAAAGACCAGTGTGATGAGCAATATGGTGCCGACCAGAAAGATAAGCAGCAGAAAGCCAATGATGACGATGGTGGTGAAATCACGCTGCCAGGACAGCTTCGGATCGACCGGCTGCACTTGCACCTTCTGCAATGGACTATACTCGGCAATGTACTGCGTTTCGTAGCCACTATGAAAATCGACATCATCCGGCGCTACTTTCTTCTCCTCTGCACTCTCAATGATTGTCTCCATGCTGACCGCTGGCCACTGGCGCGTTCAACTTGCAAACTAAAGATGCGTGGCAGTAAGCAAGGCTTCGAAACAGCTGACACGTTTACACTGAATAATGCTCAATATTTTTGATTGATTTTGCAGGCGTTAAGTTGGCCTCTTCAGCTTTACACAAAGGCGCAAGTGAAACTACTATGAAGAGCAACAGCAGCACCCGGCACGCCACAATATCTGTATCGCAAGCGGGCGTTGCTGCTACGTGCGATTAGATATGAAGACTGTGGCGAAATGTTCTCTTTCGCTGGTGTGAATTGCGTTTGAGCGTAGTCAATTGTGCATAAAATTTAAAAACCGGAATTCCATATAAATCTTTTTTAAATATTCATGCTTTAGTTGAATTCATTTAAATTTAAATTCGGATTACGGCTTAAAATTACGACAATTAAAATTAAGTGCATAACGGGTTTACAATGTCAAGCTGTAGCGTTTGGAAGACCTTGACCAGCCCAATATATTGTACCCTATTGATCACACAATTTGCTCTTCTTTTTCGTCTCATGCTGCTTCTTCTTCTTCTTCGGCTCGGCACTTTAATAATTGTTTTCGGTTTTTATTTTGTTCTGTGCTTCTTTTTTTGTTCTTCACGCTCAATCTTATCGATGAGTTTTTGATATAGTTCTTGTATGCGGCGTATGTGTGTGTGTGGTCTGAGTGCGGCTGCCCGTCTTTGTGACGGAGCATACATATATAACTGGAGCAATCATTTATGAATTTATAACGTCTCTGTTTATTGCTGTCGTGCTCACTTCATTATTTTTAGTCCGTCTATTCGAGACTCTTTAATTTTTAATTGCTTGGCAAATATAATACTATGAATTGCGTTGACTTTTCTTGGAACGTTCTTGTCGAAACAACTTCGCTGGCGATCGGAAACGTAAGCAGCAGTGAGTGAGTGGGCAGATATCCAAAGATAGCAGCTGCATGTGCTTCAAATGAATTCCGGTCACTTTACGATATATTAAAGCTATCGTTGAAAACGCCATCATAGAGATTTTCTAAAGAAATTCATCATACTCATATCAAAATGAAACCTTCATCACAGAAAACTGAGCACAGTTTTGATGACGTTGAACAATATATCAAATTTTATCAGACTGTCAGAATTACTCTTCAGTTATAATGCATAGCAATTCAACATGTTTCATTTTGATCAATTACCCACGTCTACAGACAACCTGTGCAGATAAGCAATCAAAACCAAAGCAACTTTTAATTAATGTTAACAATTAATTAAGATAATTTCAGTTGTAAGTGCTTACGCAATATCTGTTGACTCTGATCGAAATAGTTCAAGCTATAGGTAGTCCGAAAGTTAGCGCAGCTATTTGATGACGGTTTCTTTTTATTGTTACTTTTGTTGTCGCGAGGGAGGGTAAACGTTTGAATGAAAACCACAAAGGGCACTTGGAAAGAAGTAGAAGAAATGAAATAAAATCTTATTTAAAACGGAACAGAGTTTAATAAGAGAATTCGTTAATATCGATCAAGAAAATAGCCAATATTGAAACCAATATTGAGTTACAAAGTCACGATCCAACACTTTTTATCAATAGACATATTATCAATAGAATTAAATATTTTTTTAGAGAAAATATTACAACTGAAGCGGTAATCTATTGAGACTCTAACTGTAGAATAAGGCTGTTGATCCACGCATAAGAAATGCTTGCTTTAGAAATATTTGTAGACTCGTACATAGAGGCGTACCCAGGAAAAAATTTGAGCAACTGCTGTGAAAATTGTTTGCTCCAAATTTGTCTCAATCTCACTAGTCTAGGCATCTTCTTAGATGGCAAAATTATGCAAAACATTTAAGTTTATCGTCACGTTGACGCAAAAATTTTGCAACTCAAGTATTATGTACAAAACTTTTTACCCAAACAAATCTCAATTTGTTATCTTCAAGCTTAGCTAAATTTACAGCTGAAACTGAAAAGTAGACTGATTGCTGGAATGGCTGCAATTCCTGCCGCTGCAATGCCCAAAAGAGAAGTCAAAGTCGAAGTTTAAGCGCAGCTGCCCAAGCTGGGAATGGCAGTGAGTGGAAGTGGGCACGGAAGTCGCATTTTATTGCAGCCCAATCGCACCAACAAGCGTAAACGCACGCCGCCATCAGCGGCACCGGTCCCAACAGCAACACGAGCACACGCTCACCTGCAGTAAGCTACCAAAGATACCAGAAACTTTTGATGGGAAAAGTTTTTTCTACGGTATTAACAGTGGCGCAGGACGACGTGGGAAGAACGTCCCTCGTACTTCCAAGCAGGCCATGCTATGAATTTCAAATTATTTCTAAAGTAATGGCAAACATGAAGTTTATTTTAAAATTATGAACCGCCAGCTGCATTTATGTATGTGCATGTGTTTGTGTGTGTGTGTGTGTGTGTGTCGGTAAGTGCCTATGTTGCGAAGTACCGCAAAGATTTATGAGACGTAAACCGAAAGATTAAGCGGAAGTCGCTAAAAATTACGAACTTCACATACTAAAATGTCATTTTAGTCCATTAAATCAAAGACGTAGCAGCGGCGGGAAGCTGAAAAGTTTTAGTTTATAGCTCGAATAAAAAATTTTGCATGGCATGTTAATTTACCTCTAGGACTTTATTTAGGCAAGACTTCATAGGTGAGAAAGGAAACACGAAAGAGAATGGGGCAAGCGCAAAGTTGTTGCTGTTTGTGCAATTCTTTTTGTATCAATCATTTTGCTAGCAAGCTTCTTTGGAAAAAATGAAAGGTTTTGCAACTTGCCGAAGGAATTGTCGTGTACATATATAAAAGCTAGCTAGTTAGTCAACAGCAAAGGAAAACCAATGAAAATTCCTCGAATTTAAAATTTTATAATAATAGAAAGAATAGTTTTTATTCGGACTGACTTGCCAAAGAGAAATGACAATACTTAGTTGTCTATTTCTGTTCTGAAACAAAGCTATTTTAAGTGTACAACAACAAAGAATTAGAATTATTGCTCACATGGGCAGGTCATATAGCTATTTCGGTTTTTGCCAGAAAACCTCATCAGTGACTTTTTAATGTGAATTCTAATCATATCTAAACGACTAATTACTCGGAATAGAAGCATTAGTGGTAAAGTCTGTGAAACGCAAGAGTTGAACTATGAACCATGAACCTATGACGTAGTCAGCGAATGTGCTAACCATCACACCATCGGACTGGATAATAATTGATTGGCGCAAAAGCCCGTGTAGGCTTAGGCTAAGCCTTCTCGCGTTTATATGTGCGTGTTTGTCATATTTTTCACAAATTAACGGGACCTGCATTAACCGAGTCCGAACGGGTTGCGAAGCTTTTCATGGAACATAATATTCTCGGAGAATTGCCGCCGCGCAAAGAAACAATTTGAAAAGAAATTCTCTTTGTATTAGATGTTATGTGCCGGACTCTCAGTCCAGTTGAACCAAGACCCTCCCGCATCAGCGACCAAGCACTTAGTCCACTGAGCCATCGCGGCGCCAGAAGCTTCTGGGGTTCATCTGTCCTTTTCTTCCAAATCATTTTATTTCATTTCAGTGTGAGCAATGCTATTTCAAGCAATATTTTTAAGCATTTTATTTACTTCATTCATTTCCCACTTATTTCAGTATCAATATTTTTTTTAATTTTTGTGTGATCGTTAAAACTTTTAAATGAATAAAGCCTGCAGCACATTGGCGATGCTATAGCTTTCACTTGCCCATACTTTCTCCCTCCTTTTCGAACTCTCTTTGAAAAATGCAAAACAAAACTTTAAGAATGTAAGTGAGTGCCTTAGCTTATTGCAACTATAACAATAAAGCGCATAATTTTTGCCTAAAACTTTGTAAGTTGAATTTATTTAATTTGGCCAACATTTAACGGCACAGACATACACACACAAGCACAGAAGCAAGTAAAGCGCATGCGCAGCTTTTGTAACTAAAATTTCAAAGCAACTAAAAATGTGCGCATAATTTATTAAGGCTATTGTAGCCAGAGTTGCTACTTTGGCCGCTTTGCACAGTATTGTTGTTGCTGTTGCCAGTGGCTAGTTAACATAAGCAATTTGCAATTTTAGCAGCGTCAATCCAACGCCTTGCAGGATAGAAGCTTTGAAGCTTTCGCCATAGGCTACAATGGAAATTATTATGGCAGCTGCAGCCTGGCAACCCTACTGTCATTTTGCTTGTAATAGCGCGACATAATTTTTCACTTCACCTTGCTCTAGCTTGGTGATGCTCTTCAAAGTGCTTGCTTCAAGAGAGTAGAGAAACTTAAATGACTTTCAAAATGGTTGAAGTTTTTGCATATTTGTGGCATACAAGATGACACTCCTAGACTGCCTGCATTTTCAACTGAGAATTCGAGAAGTGGCCAGTGCGCGTTGTAAAAATGCTCTTCTTTCTCTTTGATAGACTGAACTGCTTCTATGCTTTCGTCTAGGCAGCAACACTGAAAGGCTAAATTAATTTATAATTAATTCAAGTTTGTCAGGCTCACCCAAGGACTCTTCGCACGTGCTGCCCGTTTGCTTCTGTGTGTATACAGTACCCTAATTTACAGCTGCTTGTACTAGTATGTATGTGTATGTAGTTTAATATTAAACGCCTGTGTGTTTGTGAAGCTTTGCTGTGGCATTTATCTCACTTGCTAGCTACGGCCTTTATTCATTTCATATGCTAATGCCTCTATCCTTAGACATAATTTTGCATAGCGAACATAACTTACTTTATTCTATTTATACTAGTTAGTTTTTCTTCCTTTTGACAGCTTTATTTTGTCACTGAAACTAAATCATCTTGATATTTTATTTAATATTTTGTTTAATATTTCCTTTTACTAAATTTTAACATAGCTCATAAGCAAACTGAATATAAGGAAAAAATAAGAGCAAGTGTTTGGCCAATTAAAATAGAGCTGCTCAAATTATGTTAATTTAGAAACTGAAAATATCTTTGACGTTGCATAAATGGCAATTAGTGGTAGAGCTGTTTAGTTAGATATTAGTAAACAGAAACATTTTTCTCTCGTACTTGGAAAAATTTGTTAGAGATATAATAAAAGTTGAAAAAAAAATTTCTATATAATTTTTTGAAGAATTTATTCGTACCTGCCATAAAAAATCATACCATATTTTTTATATGAAAATTGTTCTTGTGAATACGCCAGCAGAATCCTTCATTCCTTTACTTCCGGCTACTTACAATGACAACGGTATAATAAAAGTAAGTTCTAGCTAGCTTATATCTCGATCTATGCATCTTACAAGCTTAAATAAGAAATTTTCCTTCAAAAGCTTTGCCTTGGAACCAACCAAATTTCGAACTGGCGCATGTGTTGATCCGTCAGCTTAAATTATAAATTCCATTTTCAATGCTTTGCTCTTGGAACAGCCGAACTTCGAACTACATTGCACGCATTTTGCAGGCTTTAAGTCGGCCTCGCCAAGCGTTTAATTAGCATAAGGGATCGTGGCGCTGTTAATTATTTGCAGCTCTTGCCTGCTTCCGGTTTTTGCTTTTTTTTCCCTTTGTCATGCACAAGTAGCAGACATCGCCTCTGCCACAGCCGCCAGCTCTTACCTTCATTTTATACATAGTTGATTTAATAATGGCCGCACTTTTATCTTTTTTCACTTTTAACATTACTTCCGATGCTTCACACTTGGTGGCCACGGCGCTGCTGCTATCGTTGGCAGCTCTGGCGCTGCTGATGCGAATGCCCGTGTCAACATCAGCGCCACTAAAGTCACGAAAAATGTTTAACTGTACGCATGGAACGCGCGCCAGTAGCTCCTAGGGCAAGAGCGTGTGGGAAGCATAAGATAATTCATGGTAAACGCATTCATTAGCATGCAAGGGGGACGTTAGTTGGGAAGTGGTGCAGTGGGCGGGAAACATTTTTCAGCGAAGGGATTTTGTGATGCATAGAAATTTCATGCTGGAATTACGTACTCAGTTGAGAATTGGTGAAATATTGTATTTGTCAAGCTGGAATCGTGCGAGGGTGCGAGGTTGTGGGAAAAATATGAGCGCACTATTTTACGTTTCTTGGGGGATTTAAAGCGTGTTGATTTAAGAGCGCGCTGCTGGCGTGATATATTAAATTAAAGGTGCTGCCAGCAGCCACTTACTTTCGATTTAAGTTCCCTCTTCCAAAGAGGTGTGTGCCATTTTTGAGCAAGGGCAGAGTTCGCCTGAGGCTGAAGTTGAAAATGAGCACTTAAAGGGTGCATAAATTATTGCTCCCTAGTGTATTTTTACAACGCTCTTGTAAAGTGAGTATAATCCCATTAGCGCGCTTTGAAAAAAAATAACAACAAATAAATAAAAATCACTTGACCCCAAATATTGGAGTTTATATTGCCTTTAAGCGCATATGAAATGTAAAACCTGATTTTCTTGTGTATTTAAATTCTGCGCAAAACTAAATGTCCAACGCCACTACTCTACTTTACCCTCATCCACCAACCTATAATCCTTTCTAAACTAAAAAGTTATCTTTGCATGCACGAGAAGCTTCCCCTGAGTGTTGGCTCACCAAAAAATGGAGAAAAACTTTCTTAAACACGCGTAACAATCAAGCACAATAAAAAGGCATCAACAATTTCAGAAGGAGTAGTGCACATCAAAGTCCTTAACTTCAAGTTTTCTAGCTATCTTTTTACTTTCTTTCAAGTGCAGGCAACTGCTAGCCAGAAAGTCTGCTCGCTTCTGTTACCAACACAGGAAAGTAAAACAAACTTAAAACAAGTTAGGAAGTATCAGTCGGGTTTCACCGACAGAGTAATACCCTACACCATGTTCCCAAGTGGGGTGATAATTCACTGAAATTGTGGGCGTATTTGATTTACAATCTACATAGTGAGCGGACCACGCCCATTTTTGGCAGACTACAAGATATACCTAATAGGACTATACATGCCAAATATTGATGCTCTGACAGGTGTACAACAGATGTTATCGGCATATTTATTTTACTGCACCCATGGTGGGCGGACCATGCCCATTTTTGGAGAATTAAAAGATATTCTTACCAGGAACGAAGTAACCAAATCTAGACGCTCTGGTGTATATATTATGGAAGTTAAGAGGATTTTTCGTTTATCGCCTATATAGTGGGCGGACCACGCCCATTTTCTTCTTTGGCATCTAAGACCTATATATCAACTTGGGAACCGAATTTCATTCATTTATATTCGTAACTAGTCAATTGGGAGCCATTTTACCGGAAAAATTTTGCCGCCTATATAGTGGGCGGACCACGCCCATTTTTCCGTATAACATATATGACCGCCCCCTTAACATGAATACCAAGTATTATTCTTTTCAATGAGTAATTAGACAAATTACAGCAATTTGATCGCAAAAAACCCGAGGTAGAGGGACTTATAGGTCCATTGGGGGCGTATCCTTCGACCGATTTGAATAATTTTAACACTTTACCTAACCCGAGGTTCACTGTGACTGTGTACCAAATTTGGTCCAAATCGGACAACTCCTTCTTTCTTTTTTTTGCGTACACGCAGACGGACGGACAGACAGACGGACAGACGGACAGACGGACAACCGGAAATCAAAAGAGAAAGTGATTCTGATCATTTCTATATACTTATGTCTATACCTAGGACCGTTCCTTTAATGCGTTACAATTTTCGCACAAAGTTATTATACCCTATTACCATAGGTGTAGGGTATAAAAAGTGCATATTTAAATTTACCGAAAAAGCAGTCAACGAAAAAAGGATGTGTACTTTTTGTATGCCACATTGCCTTTTCTGCTGCACTCCTTTAGTTCTACTATTTTACATAAGAGGAACTTCTTACTTTGCTACTTTCAGTTGGAAAAATGCACTACATTTGGCTTCTTCACTTGCCACTGATGCGCAGTGAAAAGGAAACAAAAGCATATAATTCAAGTGTGGCAGCATAAGTAAAAGCAACAACTACAAGCGCACAAACAAAAATACACGCAACTAAACTTTTTTTGGTTCGTGAGCAGGCAAATTTGTGAAGCGGAACGCTTTTCATTAAGCCACTTATCATGTAGACAAGGAAATAGCGGATCTGGCTGTCTGCAAGTTCCCTAATGAAAGCATGCTAACTACACACACACACATTCACTCGTATGCATCTGTGTGTGTATATACATATGTATGCATGCAAAACTGTTTGCACGCCTGTTTTATAACAAAATGTTTGCCTTGAATTTGTTTATTAATGAAATTTAGATATATGTATGTAAAAATGTTTGCGTGTGTGTATGCATTTACATGCATGCATGTGTGTGTGTGTGTGTGTGTTATGGCATAGAAATCTGCGTAGCTGTGACAGCATGCGCATTTGAATAGTTATGCTGTCTCCTTCAGCAAGCGTATTCCATATCCTCCGTTTAGGACGACTGTTTACTCAACTCATTCACTTCATAGAAGAGCATTCAAAATCGGAGCATGTGTGTTGAGTGATTTGCATGCATATGCTCAATTATTGTCACTCTTCTCTCTCTACTATCAAGTAGTCACATACACCGATTTTCATTGCAAAATTGTGATCAATTCAATTTATGCCTGCATGTCCTTCGGCTGTCCACGCCTTCTTCATCTGCAGTCTCATGTGCGCAAATTGCATACTTATGTGTGTATGTATGTATGTGTGATTTGTAATAGCCATCGGACTGTGCAAATTTCTGCTCTGAGTATTTCTCATTCTATAATCAAGTAAATAATAAAATTTAAACTCACTTCAATATTAAGCGAAATGTCTATAAATCGAATGTTAGCCAAATCTTTTTACGAGTTAAGATAAGACGCACAAGAAAGAAAGAAATGCAACTGCTATTATCAAAGTAAAATAAATAATATGGAATGCTAAAAGTTTTGCAAAAACCACCAAGGTCAAGCGTACAAGCGATAACTATAGATAGCATGGCGCGTTTCTACATATTTTTAATATCAGAAAGGGGGGCTACCAGTTTTTATATTACCAAAACTGAAGCCTTTTTATCACAGTGAAGTTCACCAAGAAACAAAGAAAGGCTATATCCTTATAGTACCAAGCTCTTGATATTCCAGGAAACAAAATACTATATCGTTTCGACATTGAAGTAATACTCAGAAAATAGTCCCAATCGAAATTACCATTATATATTATATATATTTCTTAAAAAGAAAGCATCAAATAATAATTTATATTTTGGAAAGAATAGTTTTTATTCGGACTTACTTGCCAAAGAGAAATGACAATACTTAGTTGTCTATTTCTGTTCTGAAACAAAGCAATTTTAAGTGTACAACAACAAAGAATTAGAATTATTGCTCACATGGGCAGGTCATATAGCTATTTCGGTTTTTGCCAGAAAACCTCATCAGTGACTTTTAATGTGAATTCTAATAATTTCTAAACGACTAATTACTCGAAATAGAAGCATTAATGGTAAAGTCTGTGAAACGTAGGAGTTGAACCATGAACCTATGACGTAGTAAGCGAATGCGCTAACCATCACACCATCGGACTGGACGACTCTGCGCTGGCAAACATCCCAGTTACCTGCTGTCTATATCAAACGCATAGTGTTTGTTGTTATTGTACACTGTCTAATGCAATTGTTTTTGCCTTACTTGAGAGCTCCATCGGAGCACATACTTGAGGCAAATGAATGTATCAGTTTTTGTTTCTGTAAGAACATTTCTTCGTTTTTACATTATGTTTACTTTCTGATTTGGGTGTGTCCTCCCTATCATATTATACGAGTTTATGTTTATTCGGCAGCTTGAATGTTAGAAAGAATAGTTTTTATTCGGACTTACTTGCCAAAGAGAAATGACAATACTTAGTTGTCTATTTCTGTTCTGAAACAAAGCAATTTTAAGTGTACAACAACAAAGAATTAGAATTATTGCTCACATGGGCAGGTCATATAGCTATTTCGGTTTTTGCCAGAAAACCTCATCAGTGACTTTTAATGTGAATTCTAATAATTTCTAAACGACTAATTACTCGAAATAGAAGCATTAATGGTAAAGTCTGTGAAACGTAGGAGTTGAACCATGAACCTATGACGTAGTAAGCGAATGCGCTAACATCACACCATCGGACTGGACGACTCTGCGCTGGCAAACATCCCAGTTACCTGCTGTCTATATCAAACGCATAGTGTTTGTTGTTATTGTACACTGTCTAATGCAATTGTTTTTGCCTTACTTGAGAGCTCCATCGGAGCACATACTTGAGGCAAATGAATGTATCAGTTTTTGTTTCTGTAAGAACATTTCTTCGTTTTTACATTATGTTTACTTTCTGATTTGGGTGTGTCCTCCCTATCATATTATACGAGTTTATGTTTATTCGGCAGCTTGAATGTTAGAAAGAATAGTTTTTATTCGGACTTACTTGCCAAAGAGAAATGACAATACTTAGTTGTCTATTTCTGTTCTGAAACAAAGCAATTTTAAGTGTACAACAACAAAGAATTAGAATTATTGCTCACATGGGCAGGTCATATAGCTATTTCGGTTTTTGCCAGAAAACCTCATCAGTGACTTTTAATGTGAATTCTAATAATTTCTAAACGACTAATTACTCGAAATAGAAGCATTAATGGTAAAGTCTGTGAAACGTAGGAGTTGAACCATGAACCTATGACGTAGTAAGCGAATGCGCTAACCATCACACCATCGGACTGGACGACTCTGCGCTGGCAAACATCCCAGTTACCTGCTGTCTATATCAAACGCATAGTGTTTGTTGTTATTGTACACTGTCTAATGCAATTGTTTTTGCCTTACTTGAGAGCTCCATCGGAGCACATACTTGAGGCAAATGAATGTATCAGTTTTTGTTTCTGTAAGAACATTTCTTCGTTTTTACATTATGTTTACTTTCTGATTTGGGTGTGTCCTCCCTATCATATTATACGAGTTTATGTTTATTCGGCAGCTTGAATGTTAGAAAGAATAGTTTTTATTCGGACTTACTTGCCAAAGAGAAATGACAATACTTAGTTGTCTATTTCTGTTCTGAAACAAAGCAATTTTAAGTGTACAACAACAAAGAATTAGAATTATTGCTCACATGGGCAGGTCATATAGCTATTTCGGTTTTTGCCAGAAAACATCATCAGTGACTTTTAATGTGAATTCTAATAATTTCTAAACGACTAATTACTCGAAATAGAAGCATTAATGGTAAAGTCTGTGAAACGTAGGAGTTGAACCATGAACCTATGACGTAGTAAGCGAATGCGCTAACCATCACACCATCGGACTGGACGACTCTGCGCTGGCAAACATCCCAGTTACCTGCTGTCTATATCAAACGCATAGTGTTTGTTGTTATTGTACACTGTCTAATGCAATTGTTTTTGCCTTACTTGAGAGCTCCATCGGAGCACATACTTGAGGCAAATGAATGTATCAGTTTTTGTTTCTGTAAGAACATTTCTTCGTTTTTACATTATGTTTACTTTCTGATTTGGGTGTGTCCTCCCTATCATATTATACGAGTTTATGTTTATTCGGCAGCTTGAATGTTAGAAAGAATAGTTTTTATTCGGACTTACTTGCCAAAGAGAAATGACAATACTTAGTTGTCTATTTCTGTTCTGAAACAAAGCAATTTTAAGTGTACAACAACAAAGAATTAGAATTATTGCTCACATGGGCAGGTCATATAGCTATTTCGGTTTTTGCCAGAAAACCTCATCAGTGACTTTTAATGTGAATTCTAATAATTTCTAAACGACTAATTACTCGAAATAGAAGCATTAATGGTAAAGTCTGTGAAACGTAGGAGTTGAACCATGAACCTATGACGTAGTAAGCGAATGCGCTAACCATCACACCATCGGACTGGACGACTCTGCGCTGGCAAACATCCCAGTTACCTGCTGTCTATATCAAACGCATAGTGTTTGTTGTTATTGTACACTGTCTAATGCAATTGTTTTTGCCTTACTTGAGAGCTCCATCGGAGCACATACTTGAGGCAAATGAATGTATCAGTTTTTGTTTCTGTAAGAACATTTCTTCGTTTTTACATTATGTTTACTTTCTGATTTGGGTGTGTCCTCCCTATCATATTATACGAGTTTATGTTTATTCGGCAGCTTGAATGTTAGAAAGAATAGTTTTTATTCGGACTAGTATTGTATTGTCATTTCTCTTTGGCAAGTAAGTCCGAATAAAAACTATTCTTTCTAACATTCAAGCTGCCGAATAAACATAAACTCGTATAATTTATATTTTGTTTAAAAACTTGACTTGTTCTCTTTTACATAGTTTAAGCCCCAAAAGCATATCGACGATATTATATCAATAAAACAAATATAAAAAATACTTTGAAAGCGATTCTTTTTCTTGAGATTTTAAGAATAATATTGAACCAAGCTGAATGCATGAGCAGTAACTACGTATTCAATGGCAAATTTAAAATCATTAAGAAATGGATAAAACATAAGCTAGTGCGATAATTGGATTTTTTCTACAAAAGTGGAAATATAGAAAATATTTCAAGTTGATGCCAAAGTCGAACAGAATTTGAAAGTGCATTCAACTCAAATCGAACTGTTTAATCAAATTAGCACTCAAAGCGCTTTACAGAGTAGATACCACAACCGCTTTCAGCACATTTATTTTGATTAAATTTTCGAGCGTTCATTCAATGAGTTAAATATTCAAATGCACAATTATTGCAGCACTCCAACAGCGACAAAGACATATCAGAAATTCCATTTGCATAAATTTCCACTTTGCACAGTTTGCAGTGGCCGGAATCACAGAGATGCATTTAAAATATATTCAATTTTAAAAGACAACACAAAAGTCACACCAACAACAACAACAACAACTACAACACAATCACAATCAAGTCATACAGCACAGCAACAAAGAGCTGGGACGGCGCACAGCTTAGACTGCAAGTTACAAAAGACACCAACAATAAAGAAGAACAAAACAATTCGGTAACAAAAAAGTTTACGAGACAAACTAAAGTGGCCACGTCAAGTTGAAATTGACCAAATCTGGCTCTTACGAGCCTGGTCTGGCTTTATTTTTGGCAATTTGGCTTGTCGTCGGCAGTGCAAAAAAAACTAAACGGAAAAAGACCAGCAACAATGAAAAGTGAGCGCACACTGAAATCTGCATTGTAGAGAGACACCTGTACACAAAGGAACTCTCACACACACACATGCACATGCACATTGCCAAGCACATTGAAATTGAGACTGTGACAGGAGGCAGCTGCAGAGCCAAGGCTTTCAAGGCTTTGCTGTCTTGCAAATTTGGTTTTTTTTTTTCTTCTAAAGAGACCACTACAAGCAAATGATTTAATTTATTCATGACTCTGCTGTGACATAGCGCAATAAGTGTGACAGTTTGTGTGTGTGTGTGTGAAGGCTATATGCTATATACACAGATGGGCAGTGGCTTAAATTTTAAGCTGCCATCTGCCTTCAAACTGTTCTTTTCAGCTTTAAATGAAGACAAATTAAAAGCAACTTCACAATGACTTGACTTAAGCCACTCCAGAGGACGAAGTGGCGCACGAGGCATGAGTTTGATTATTTTATGCGACCGATTTTAATATAAATGACTTAAAAAAATTGCTGCACATCTAAACACTCTTTCTATGTAGCAAATACACATGCACAGCGAGCTGAAGATAAAACTGAATGGAAGCATAGACGAAACTAAAGGCTTTTGAAGAAGGCCAGGCTTTTGCCAAAAAAATTATGGAACATGATGGTAACTAGAGTCTGACCGAACCCGAAATTTAAATGTAACCGTCACAAATAATTGCTAACTTCGTATATGAACGCCAGCTACAAAGGCACTGCAGCCTCGCTCGCACTGACGGCCATTGTGCTATTATCTGGCATTGTGTTTGTGTGCGTGTGTATGTGTGTGAGCATGCCTGCTTCCATTTTCTGTGCCGATCTCCTGACAAAATCTGCCAAGGGCGCACAATGCTCGGCCAGGCTCAAGTCAAATTTAGTCGAAAGAAAACAGTTGAACTGCTGTTTACTTTCCCCAATTGGCTATCTAAAGCAAAGCATGCCTGCCTTGCTCTCCGCCTGCCCGCACTAACTGTCACAATTGTTTCAGCCACCATATCCGTTGCTGCTACCGCTGCTGCTGTTGAAAAACAAGCAAACATTATCAGAAAATGACACTTAATTCTTAATTGAAATTGAAATGTGTTATGCATCTCAATGGAATAGTGGCACACTGTGCAGCGGGTTGAGGGGAAAGAGTAGGGCCGAAGTAGCGTATAGGCGTCGTGCTGCCTGGCCTTGTTGTTGAGATAAAGTTATTATTGCTGCTGCTGCTGCCACCGACACAACAGTTGCAAAGTGTAGTACAAGCAGCAGATTGCTGCCACTGCCACTACCGTTCATGTTGCTGTTGTTGAAAATTTATTTTAATGATGGCAAACGTTGGGAAATTTACATTTCTGCCTGTCCGCCTGTTGGCCAGAAGCACGAAAATGACTGATAGCAAGCTTATTTAATGAAGCTTCCCCATTCGCTTGAGTAATGAAAATATTTTGCTGTAATTGTTAGTGTACTTCTTATTATTGCAGCTGGCATGGTTGTTGTAGTTGTTAATGAGTTATTTCTTGGCGCAATTAGAATAATTTAGTGTACCTGTAGGAGTGAGGTTTCTGTTGAAAACTTCCTTTTTAAGGAGCCAAGTTGAAGGTAAAGCAATTCATGCATAATTATTATTTAAATTATGACAAGGGAGTGGAATTGATGCCCCGGGAACTTGCTTAAAATTAGACAACAAAGGCGAGCATTGCCAAGAATTTCTCGATTTGTTCGAAATTGAAAAGCCCTCAAGGAAAAGTTTTCAACTCAAAAGTAGCTATCTTGAGTAATTCAAAGCATCTGACCCTTTTTCTAAATTTTTACATATTGCGCTTTACAAAAGAGAAATATGTACATATTTGGTTTGTTAAATTTAAAAAAATCTTCATGCAATATATATACATTATTATTATATATTATTATTTTTTATTTTGCTATCAAACATGCAGCTTTTTGCATTCGCCGGAAATTGTAATTAATCTGATTACATAAATTGCAAACTTAATTGTTTGCGCATGTATTGTATCTGTATATGTATATGTGTGTGTTTAAATATTTTGTAATTAATACTTGCAAGTGTTAACTAAAACTTTAAACTGCAACAACAACAACTGCAGCAGCAGTCACAGCAACTGCAACAATTATTTCAATTAGCCGCAATTGAGCAATACAAATGCTAATTACCATAATTGCCAACTGCAAACAATTTTATCTAAATGTTTTCAATATTAAAGGCGCGCATGTGTTTAAATTGTCAAATTAAAATTTTAAATGTTCAAAAACGCAAAACTGCGGTAGTTCCATTGCAAATTTTAGCGCAATCAATTACCACAGCCGAAATTCGGTCAATAAATCATATAAATAATGTTGTTGTTTTTCGGCATAAGCTCAACGGAAGAGTTTTAAAGGTTGTCAAAAATATTTTTGGAACTATGCCAAAATTGTTGGCTTTACTGAATTAAGTGCAATTTTAATTCACAATTTCACAACAATTCAATAGAGGAGAAATTTCAAATTTCCGTAAGTCCTTTGAGAATTGACAGCTTTTGCTGTAGTTGTAATAACTTGCCCGAAAATGTGAACGCAATTCTAGACTTCAAATTCTGTAAAATTTTCTGCTTTCATTGGAAACTGCCTGCTCGTTCATAGCTTGCACACACACACACACACAACCACAAGAAATCTCAAGGAGCAGCTGAGCAAAGCTGCCGCTAATGGCAAGCCAGGCGCATTGTGCCTGAAACATGAGATTTAATAGAGCGGAAATTAGTAACATAAAATTTCGTCGGTGAAAATTCAGATTAGAAAATGAGGTAGGAGGAAGCACCTGCACACCCAGAGCCAGCTAATTCACCATTCCGCTGCATGCCACATGCCACAATCGGGAATGTGCAGGGTAGTAAAAGCAGCAGCCTTGAACGAAGCAAAGGAAGCTTGAGGAATTTGGTTAAGCTGAATTTAAATTCACATCAGTTTGTGTGTGTGTGTGTATGTGTGTAAATGTGCATGCTTCTATTGAAATTCGGTTAAGCTAAATATGTCTTTGAATTTTTGTGCACCATATTTTGCAATTGGGATCACTTCAAGGTTGCCACGGCAAGATATACAAATTTTTCAAAAAGTTGTGAAATGGTATAATTTTAGACAGAAAGCGTTTCAAAACTTGAAATATTTTCAAAATTTAATTCTTTAAATAAGTAGTATAAGACACTAATACAATGTGCTTATTGCAATTATAAATTTAATTCAAGTATTTCAATTGCACAATGGAAAAAAAGTTATATTGAAATATTCAAATTTGGGCATTTAAGAGAAGCGCAGAGTTGCATTTGATGCATTTTTAATTGTCATTGAAATTTAATGAGCGCTATTAAATCGGGCTTAATAACGTTAAACCTAATTTAGATAGAATGTTGTTAAAATAATCATACTCGAACTATACAAAAATGATATACAATTTTCTTGTAACAAAATCCATGTTGGACGGTGTATTTAAAAAAATGAAGCCGATGGTAATAGCAGCGAATTATCGCAATTCCTCAGAGACTTCTTAAAGAAAACGAAAATCCTCTAATTTCAAACAATTGCTCACAGAGTGGCAACACGAAAGCCCTCTTAGAGCAGTTAAGTGCTGGAAATGTCCTTGCCCTTTGAGAGCTTGCTTTAGTTTAGGGTTTTCCTTAAGTATATAGTTTCTATTACGATATCGTTAAATACACGCCTCAATTAGCGAAATAACATAATTCCGTAGTGTTTGCGTGTATGTGTATGTGTGTATGTGTGCGTGACATGTTGCAGACTTGTACTCTTGCAGCTGGCAGCGCTGCCATTAGCATGCCACAAATAATCACTGGGATTAGGCGCATCCCGCTGCAGCAATGAATTCCCCAAAGTTGCCGCTTCCATTGTTAGCGCTGCCACTGTCAACACCCCGCCCGGCGGCAGGTGCATGCACGCGTATCTGCAACAAGGCAGCGCCACGGCATCTCCCGCCATAATTTGTTATGATTGCCTTTGTTTGCTTTCGTGTGCCTCAAATTCAGCAAGCAGCCAGCAGCAGGGCTGCCAACGAAGTGCAAATGCAGGAGACATGCAGCTCTCCGCGTGGAGGCATGCACCGCCGTAGTCACCTTATAGTTAATTGAGATGCAGCAGCGCATGCCAGTGGCAGGAACAGCAACATTTCATATTCAACTCGCCTGCCTAACAGCTACAACCTCCCCCCCCCCCCTCCCCCCCCCTCCCGAATCCTTCTATTCAGCTTCTTCTTGAGTTAATTAATTCAAAAGTTTTCATTTTCTTACGCAATAATTTGTTTATTCTTATGGTTTTCTCTTTATATATCTTTCTCCCTCTTTCCTATTGGCAATGGTATTGCTTTCTGCGGGTGCTCGTGTTATTGTTATTATTTCTGTTGTTGTTTTTGCCAAATTCGTGCGGCCCAAATGTTGGTTTCCTCAAGCACTTCCTGCAGTTTTTCAAGTAATTTCTCATCGCCGCTGCAGAGGCACAAATAATTACCGCACCTGTAAAGGACTTCAAGGATTGGCAAACACTTAAAAAATACTTCAATTGAATAAGAGTGAGAAGCCGACCTGGAAATCTTTGTTTAATTGGTTTGAGTGGCAACCTTGGTATCTGTAATAGTATATTGTTTAAGCTTTTTATAGAATTTTGACATATTTTTCTGTTGTTGTGAGGAAGTTTTTTTAAAGATAGTCAAATTTGAAAATTATAACAACTATAAAACAGTTCTAGAAATGTTTAGTTAATTAGTTTGAGCGTAAATGACAGATTTCTCTGCTGATCTTTTAACAAATTTTTCTGTTAAATTTGACAAAATATAATTTCTGCCAAAACAATTTTCGCGCGCTACTAAAGCAAGCAACTAATGCCTCATCGATTTTCTGCATTTGCACATGCACACACACTGATTGTGTATATATGTATGTGTGTGCGAACATGTTTGGTTTGCTTGTATTGTTGACTGCCATTTATGTACGTACACGACTTATTAGATCTTTGTTTAGCATTTATTTGCTTTAGCCTTTTTATTTCTTTTTATTTGCTTCTATGTCATACACACACACACAACCACGCACTCACGCATGCATATGCATATATTTCTTATAAGCACACACACAGCTAAGCATACATTTTGCCACTTTACCCACTTCTGTCGAGCACTTCAGACGATGATAAAGACGTCTTCAATGTCGGTTGACTGCTGCTCTTATCCTTTTAATTCGTTGTTGATTTCTAGCTTTCCATTTTTTTTCCCCCACTATTACACCCCATCCACTCTTTCGCACAATTATTTGCGTCTTTCGCAAATACAATAAAACATACAGAAAATCCCCAGACTAACTTATGCATAAAATACAAGCAAATAGAAATCAATTTGAGTGATTTTTTCCTCTGTTGCTGTTTACTTGAATTATCTGCAGACACTGACGAATTAAAGTCGTTTGTATAACTGTTTTTGCATTGCAGGCGAATAACTTTTATTTGCAGTTCAAATTTAATTCTGAACAATCATTTAGAAAGGAGAATGCAATCAGAGCTTGAAAGGTCAGTGCATACATGAAAATTATTCATGTGTTTATTTTCTTACAAATAATTTAAACTTCAAAATGACGAGTGAGTAAGTACAATATATAGCTAAAAAAAATTTCAAAGTAATGCAAATCTCTGACGAATTAAATGCCAGTCCAGTGGGCTTAGAAATACTCGTATGCATTCAAAATTTAAATGTGTTCAAGATATGAAAATAGCCATTTTCTCGGAGATTAAGTGAAAAGAAATCCATTATTTGTCCAAAAATGCTTTAGTAATCTGTTCTCGCGATGTGCCTATGTATATAAGAGCGATCGCGTTACGTTAGATGCCGTTCGAAAGATAAGAAAATATACTAAAAAAATGCTCAGGCATTTTTGTGATTGCTTGAATCAGCTTTGTTTAAATTTATGAACTATTTTCTCTTTTATTAAAATTCCCATTCCTCTTGTGAGTTAGTGTTTATGTTTTTTCTATCTGAAATTGATGTACAAGGTACTTCTGTAAAAATATCTAATGTATGCGAATTAAAAGACACACAAAATACAATTTCAAAAAATATCTATGCCAATTTTACTCTCAAGACATTAAGCTACTTCCATTACTACTCAATGTCGCTGCCCCACCCTAAAATTCCGGACATAAGTAGCGTGCAAATGCAGTCACCCTGACGTATGCGTAACTTTCAATTACAATCTTTCGCTTTTTAGTTCGCTGAGTGCTTGTCTTAACTCGCTACACGGAAAAAAAGCTTTCATTTATCAGCAGAAGCGAAATATTTCAACGCTGGTTTGAAACTAAGCTTAAAGCTTAAAAGCGCCAACAAATTTCGCTTAAGCGAGGCGTAGCATTGCACATGCCACAGCTGAGCTTGTCAGTCTGTCAGAAAAAGTTTTGTTAATCAATGAAATCGTGAATGCGCACACATTCTCAACGAGTAGCAAAGACAAAAGAGATAGCAGTTGCAGTGTTGCCAGAGGAAGCTTGCCAAAAATTGCAATAGCCATAAACATAATAGCACTCTTTGTTATAAATCTTTGAAATTTATAAGAAATTTTTAAATATAACCGCTGCTTTCCGAGTGTTATTCTTCAGCGCAAGAAATTAAATTCAATGCAAATTATTGCAGATGAAGACCGGCCTTTTCTCTTTCTCTCGGAAATTAGTCTCAGCAAAAATTACTTGGAACTTATTTCATGACATGAATTTCCACATGAAGACCGGGAATAGTAAAAGTGTGCACATTGAAACCACTCTAAAACCGCCATTGGCGGCGAATGCGACGAGGAACCGAAACACGAGCTGCCACTACTACGAGCCAAGCAACGAGTTGAAAGCTTCAATTCGTCGTAAATTTTCCGGCATAACAGACGCGACTTTTTCCCGTGCTTGTGCGTATTTTGCAGTGCTCCTTTACAACTTTACACACACACACACACATATTCAGCAAGGGAATATTTAGTGTATGTGTGCGCGTTGTCTGGTAATTAGTGCTTAAATTCACAAAATGCTTAGAAAGTAAATAAGCAGGCGCTTTAAAATTAGTGAAAATTTGAAGAAAAGAAACACGCCAGAAAAAAGTATGTCTTCATTTAAAAAAATAAAAGCTGCAGTCATCGCCTTCGACTTCGAATTAAGAAAAAAAGTTCATGCGCAAAAATTTGTATTACAGAATTAAAGCTTGTCTAATTGAATACTCTTTCAATGCATATTACTCAAATATGTTTTGAAGGGGGTCATAAAATCTATGCTACTTAATGTCACACGCTGCGAAAAAAGTTTACTTCCTTGTGCTGCTCAAACATGTATACACATTTGGATACTCTTTTGTCGCCGCCCCTTGCCTTTGCTAGTGCTCTGCGCTATAAAGCGTAGTAAAAACAAATACCAGTCATTTATCACGCAGCGCTGTGAGTATGTGTGTATGTGTGTGTGTGTGTGTGTGTGTCTGTGCGTAAGTGTGTGCGCTTTGTTTTACCGGCTTTTCGCCACTAATTGCAAGCGCACTGCTCTTTAATAAGAAATAAATCAAAATAACTTACTCAGCAGCGAGAAAGTGAGTGACTTCTGTTAAGTCATAAATATCGCTTAATCCGGAAATATGTGGCATTATCGTTGCGTGTAAAAAATGATAAAAAGATAAGTTGTTTTTTCTTCAAAAAATTGGCTCAACTTAAACAATAATTGAACAGATTAAAATTTAAAATTTACTAAGCTTGCGCAAACATACTTTCAGAAATTTCTTGCTCACATCATCTAATGATTTACGCTAGTTTCTACAACTCGTGCAGACTTTAAAATAAAATTCATTTTGCTTTGAAATTAGCGAACGAAAGAATAAGCGAAAAATAATTTCGTTGCTTGTTATTAGTTGACCTTTTTATGCATGGATAAAAAGCATGTTTGGTAATGAAAAAGGTTTGCATGTATAGGTACTTACATTTATAGAACCTTACAAAAGCGATTATTTTTTCTCGAATAGATTTTTTTACAGTATAAACTTACCGATTTCGCCTAAATATGCATTGCTATGAGAGGCATGTGGAGTCATCATGGCTTAATTCTTTCTTAAGCGGTTACTGTCTTGGTGTAGTATTAAGAAAAACCAATCAACCTTTGTCGGCCATTTAAGAATTTTTTTAAGAATAAATGCTATCGAATCTTAAGAGTTGAATCTACCTTACGTTTTAAGATAAACCGTGCCTGCTGATTAAGAAACTGAAGTCTGTTTTGTAGGAGCAACTGCTGTTAGCCAGCAATCGAAAGTTTATGTTTGAAATAAATTACTTATTAGTCATAGTAAAATTTATGAAAAATCATTTGTAATATTGCATTTTTGGTTTCACTGTGCTATTATTACTTTTTGGAAAAGCTGCTGGTTTTATCGCGCCACTGTATAAATTTTTGCTTCTTAGATTGTGCATATGATTTTATTTATATAAGTTACCAATATGTTGGTTAAAATGTTTTGCCGTAAAGGTATCGATACAATCAGCATGAGCTGCCTTCAGTTCTTTGAAGTAGTATCTTATTCGAATCATCCGCTTCTTTCTCAAACCGCAACGATCGAACAAAGGACTCTTGACTCAGTTAAATGAAAAAAAGGAAGCCTTTCAGAGCGCCCGCACATTCCAGCACTGCGCTGTTTAGCATGCGCCGCACACGGCTTACCTACCTCACTACATTCCTAATTGTTGCCTTGGAAATCTGACACTTCATTCTCTTGCTCAAAAGATATTCGATCTGCGATCTTCGATGTTCGATCTGGAATACCATCAAGAGCATAAATTAAAACTAGCGCTAAAAATAACAGACACCGCCGACTGCTCAAATTTCGAGCTACGCAATTGCGCAGCTCCTGCTACTGCCGCAATTCGTGAAGAGTAGATAAGAAAAAGCTTATAAAAAGAATAAACACTGAAGCCTGACAAGCATACATATTAAGCCGCCGCGCAGTCATTTCAAAGAATGTGATAAGAAGACCGGCATGAGAAAGAAGCGACGGCGACACAGGAACATGCAGCCAGCCTGAGATGCGCACTGATAAAACGGAAAAAAATCGAAGAAGAAGCAGTGAAGAAATGAAATCAATTTAAAATTCCCAAGCCGGAGCCGGAGCTGAACCAACGAACAGGCAGGCGGACTGAGCAATGAACAGATGAACAGACAGACAGAGCGATGGACCGTTGGGCAGACAAGCAGACAGACAGACAGACAGACACAAGACACAAGGTATGAGCTACAGATGTACTGAGTTTCCCCAGAGTCGCCGCATTCAGTTGCACAATTTCGCAAAAGCATAATCACGAATAATGAGCGACGAACGCTGTGTGAATGTGCTCCAACGATCCAGTTCAGCGCAGTTCAGTTCTGCTCTGCTCTGCTCAGCTCAGCTCAGCTCGAGCCACTGCCACTTGGGCGCACAAAATTCAGTTTTCCTGCAGTACGAAACGGGAATTCGCGCCGAACGGTCGACTTGTTACCGCTTCCAAATACCAACGGCACCAACGGCATCATTGCCGCTTCAGCTTCTCTTGTGAAAGATTTTAAATTTCAATTGCAATTTAAATTGAAGTTGAATGGAAATCAAAATTGATGGTAATTGGTGCACAAAACCGAGCGAAAGCAAGTGAACGGGCCAACGGGCAAAAGAATTAATATTGTCGCTGTCGCTGTTGTTGTTGTGAATGTGATTGTGGTTGTGATTGTTGCAAGACTACTGCGAAATGTTCAAGTGTTTTGCCAATTAATTGAAAGGAATTTAATTGAGTCAATTATGATTTAAAAACATGTATCGGAAGTGATTAGAGGAAGTGACGTTGCAAGAACGGAAGTTAGGCAAAAGTGTGCTTTCTTTTTTGCTAGTATGCAATTAGCAATATTAAAAAGCGTATTTACAGCGTGACTCACAGCGAGACTCACAGCGAAAGTTGGGCAGAAGTTCTTTAGCATTTCCTCAATGGTAATTGATAAAAATCAAAATCAAAAGTTAAATGTTTAAAGTGCATACAAATATGATGAATAAACATTATATTGCCAATAAACTATTCAAAAAAATTAATTTTAATTGGTTCGATTTTTTAAATCACAGAGGAAATGTTTAAGAAGGTCTGCCTGACGTTCGATACGAACTACTGACTGTGTAAATGAGCCCTAGGCCGGGCTTTCTCCCATTAGCTTGTGCGTGCTCGTTTGTTTAAGCACAAGTTAACGGGACCTAGTAAATATTCTCTTAAGCCATGTACTAACGGCTTTCAGGTTTTCTTCATGCCAAAGAATATTCTTAGAGAATTGCCGATTCTTCTCAAGAGATGGCGCTGCATAAAGAAACAATTTGAAACAAATTCCCTTTTTTAAGAAGACATCAGTCCATCTGGGATTGAACCTGACACCCTTCTCATCAGAGACCCGACACACATGCACATAACCACTGCGGCGCCTAAGCTTTAATTACTTTTCTAATACATATCTAATATTCGCCAATGTTCTACAGTCCGTTTTCGTTCGGACACGGAAGTCATAACTGGCCGATTTGTCCAAACTGTGCTACAATGCGAAGCGCAGTTAGCATTTTGAATTTTAACAATGAGTTATATTTCACTTCGGAAGCAATAACTTTCGATTGGAATGATATATACAACTCTTCAAATTCGGCTGGAATTTAAAATTGCTTTCCGAAAGAAGCAGTACTTATACTTTTGATCTCATGTGTATACGGTTATAGAATACATTTTGCAGATTCCGTTAGCTTGTAGTCAAAACATAATATGCTCAAGTTAAAGCGGGAAAGCTTCAAGTAGTCTACTTTGTGGGCTATGCCGGTAGTTATTTTTATATGTATACTACATATGAAGTCAGAGAACTATAACACAAGACCCTTTAGGCCACGATGTCAGTCTCCAGGATTCTTACGCCAAATACAGTCTTTTAATTGCAATGTACACTATAACAATTTTAGAAAACGTTCTCTTTTTTGTAAGAAATAAATTAAAGTTTATACAAAATATTAAATTACAAATTACGTGAGTTTCACCAGAATAGAGAATTCGAAACTTAACGCTATTAAATGTCAGCACCCTTAACTGAGCAGCTACTACGTTACTGACTTTGGTACACTCGAAAGTATTTACGCAGTTAATTTCTTTGAGTTGTCATCTTCCAATTGAATTTAATATAAGAGCAACGACGACAGATACTATATGCACAATTACCTAGTCATATGCTAATATCAATGGGGATGTACTAACATATACAATGTGTATGTATGTGTGTGTGTGTGTGCGTTCTATGCACAGCCTTGTTAGTGATCATATTAAGCTGCTCAACAGTTTGCATTCGTATGCAGGGGTCAACAATGTTTGTAGGTGCGAATATCTTCAAATTTGTTTACGAAATTTGGTTTTGAAAATACATAATGAAGAAAAGCCATGCAAAATTGAGTAGTGAAGTATATCGAATTTTTACTTTAAAATGCTACACTTTGAGATCAATATGCAGCAGCCGTCTAGAATTCCATGCGATTTTCCACTTCAAAATATTTCCTCAATCATCATAAATTGCAATGCGCATGCCTAGAGTGCAATGATTGCAGTCTTGTGCGCAGCTCGCGCTTGAAGTGCCCAGCAAAAGCAGCCATGAAGAAAGTTGCACTAACTACATAGAAGCAGCACACTTCAGCAAAAAGTAACAATGCCACATTTGCAACAAGTTTGTACAAATATGTACAAAGGAAATTATAACGTAACCGTCAAGTAAAACAACTTGTTCAGATTGCACAATGCTTGACGTGCGAGCAGACACCGCCAAAGAAGCCAAATGTGAAACACTTGCAGGGCACATAATAAGTCTCGATTTACACATGGAATTATTTTTATAAAATATTTTCTTTTTTCATCTTGCTCTTTCGCACAGAAATATTTCTTTGGAATTTCTTTTCTCTTGTCATGTCAACAATCTGGAAGAGTGAAAAGCACCAAAAAAAGTTCCCTTTCGCTTTACCTCTCCTGCCGATGAAATCGACTTTTAAGAAAGAAAACTAAGACTAAGCATTTCTTTTAGAAAATAGAAATGTTTATAAATGTATCCGAAGCTATCTGCCACACTTAAGTGCCGCTTATTTCAAGTAATCTTAAGTGTTGAATGATGCCAAAGCCCCATCTGCATGTTCTTTCAATTATCATGGGTACGCTTAAGGTAGCTTTGGATATTTTTGTTAAAATCGTGCAATTAATTAACAGTAAAGAAATATGTTTTGAAATTATAATGTACATTTTTTAACTAAACTGAAATATGGCAAATTTCCGTCAGAAGCGGCTGAAAGCTCGATTAGTTTTGAGAATTTTTTTCACTCATAAACAAGAGTATTCAGCTCAGGTCCTCACATGCAATTTTTCTTATAGAATTCATTTCATAAAATATCATGATAATTAACTTTTCTGAGATAACTCAGAGAGAGTGTCCTTCAACTAAAAATTTCGATCATCTTCAATCAATGAGCTTAAACTATAATAACTTGTTTTAAATCGCTTATCCAAAGACCGGCTTACATTTTTCACTATGAAACTGGCCCTGAATAACTCTAAAGCTTTCTCAATTTTAAAAAATTTGGTTCACTGTGCTACGCATAAACTGTGCTTAGCTAATTTCAGAAAATTTTATTGATTTCCTTAAACTGCAAACCGTTCGAAATGCAAGCATTTTGAATGAAACCTTTAAAATTAGGCGATTCGTATGCCAACTCACGTACACATGCACAAACACAAACACGCACACAATCATACAGAACAAAGTTAGAAGCATTCCGAATCGATTGATTCGACACACAAGCTGCATTCTAATGAGCACCGGTTTGCATTGTGTAACCCAATTATTAAAAATCTATTATAACAAATAATGTATCCGAATCACTTGCAGTGACTAATTGAATGAATGAGGCAAATAAATTTCACATTATTTGCAGCAATCGAAAAAAACTGTCAAACTAGACAAGAAAAAGAGTAGAACGACACTGAGCATAAATTAAATACGCCGACAGGTGAGCAGCGGCCCGCAATTTCAAGCACTTCGCGCTGCATTCAGATACAATCCGTCACACGCTTAAGAAATGTGAGAATCGTTCGTTGAATTCGTTTGAAAGCCACGCCTGCGCAATGAGTAGCCGACTTACTGTGCCATAAAAAAAGAGCGCCACAAAAGTGTATACGAAATTCCGCGCTGCCGTGTTGCAAAGTGTAGCACGCTAATAAAGAAGTGACCTCCCGAATAATAAAAAAACAACAAGAACAAAAACAGATACTGTGATTCGACAGCTGGCACACGCGACGCTTGCCGCCCCCACTAATTCCACCAACGACAACAACAGCAATCATGCTGGGTCTCGTGTCCCTGCTGTGGATTTCCGCCGCTGTGATGTTGACGGTTGACGCCGGTGACTCAACATCCGCCATGCAAATCGATCAGACTTTGAGAAATGCGAAACTCATCGAGGGCAAATTCATACCGGACGTCAGCGCATTGCCCAAGGAGTCCGAATCGAGTGAGGAGGACGAGCAGTGGCAGCAACTGCGCCGCTTCATGGAGGACGGTTTGCCGGTGCTCGAGCTGTACGGATACAATACGAAGAAGGGTAAGTGGCGAAATTGTGAAAGTAACCCAAGAAACCATGATCTTCTATTTGACTGTCGTTGAACCATTTTTTTTAATTACAAACCTGCAGAAAATTGCAATAAAGTAAAACTTTTCCAGTCCAAAGTTGCTTCGTTTCGCTTCTTATGAGCGCATGAGGATAATCTATTTTATAAGCTTTATATTAACTTCACTTTCCGCGGTATGTCGGTATGTATGTCGTCAAATCTAGTAATCCATTTTTCACCCACTTCCCGACTACTTAGAGATCTGAAACTTTGCATACATGCGTAAACACCAAGACAATGCATGAATCCATCAATTTTTCTGGGAAAATAAGACGGGCGGTGGACAAGTGGGCGTGGCACCGCCCATACAAACAAAATCGTTTATATAGAATAGCTTTGGAACTAACGGTCGTGCAGCATTGAAATTCCGTATACAGGCCCTTTTGGATGCTTCGTCCCACTGGTAAAATTTTATGGGCGTAGGACAGGGGGCGTGGCAGTTTTCAAGCAACTACACACTTGGGCTTCAGTTTATAATTATAGGTACACCACACATCAATGAAAAACGATAGGAACTCGCCGCGCCTTGCAAGCAAAACAACAACAACTCATCGCGCCACAAATATGCCACGAATATTAGGGTCGATCACAGCCGTATTATTTGTTAAATTGAGGATATGACATATGACGATAAGAAACACTGTGAATACCCTAAATATTTTGTACTGCTCTGCAAGTTTTAAATTCTTTTTGCGAAAAATTTCAGAGCTCTAAAATTGAATTTATGGAAGACTTAAAAGTAGAAAATAATATTATATAAAAAAAAATTTTTTTTTTAAATAAGCTTTAATGTACTAAAAAGAAGAAAATAAATTGTTTCGAAGTCACCAGTATCTTACTATCAATAAAAGCTTCTGCGCTCAATATCCATATTCACACTTATCTTTCATTACTAGAATCTATTTGCAAAACATAATTTAAATAAAATATTGTGGTAACTGGTTGACAAATATTGAACACATGAGCGCCCAAGCTTTTATTGATAGTAAGATACTGGTGACTTCGAAACAATTTATTTTCTACTTTTTAGTACATTAAAGCTTATTTTTAAAAAGTTTTTTTTTTATATAATATTATTTTATATCATAATAATTGAATAAATTGACTAATGCTAAATCTTCATATTCATTATATTCTACAATTTTTAGTTTTGTATACATACATACATATATATCTTCCTTACTTACTTATATGGCAACACAGCCTGTTGCAGGCCTCCGCCTTACGCACCAATTATCTCCAAGCGCCTCTGCTTTGCCCTCACCTTCTACAGTCCCTGGCTTTCCACTTGGTCCCTCCACCGGAGATTCGATCTTCCTCTTCTGCGACGACCTTCAAACCTCGCATCTTCTTCGCAAGGGGAATTGTCATTCAACATCTCTCTACATACTCGTATTTACTACGAAATTTCCAAATTGCTCCCCTCTTCAATTTTGTCGGCTTTTCCGTTTGTTTATGTTTTTTTTACGAAGTCAACAAAAATCAGCTCTGTTCGATTTTTGCCTTTCGATGCTCATCGCTTCGTTCTGGAACAGGTTAAGATGGCTTGGGTAGATTTTTCTTAGTATTAAATTTATTTAAATTATAATTTAGATCCATCCATCTAATCCAGAATTATAAAGAAAATTGTACTATGTTTACGAGAATATTTGGTATGTATAAAAAACCATCAAAATATTCTGTTGAAAAATTTAATTCCAGAGTAGGCTACTCTCGAATGAAATAAAGAAATTTACATTTCCAAAAGCTTTCATTTGGCAAACAAGAAAAGACAGACTGCGTGCGGAATGACAATTTCTCGCACTAAAAAAGGAGGGGGAGCCACCGAAAAAACTCAACTGGCCAAATGACTAAACACGCTCGTCGCTATTCAGAACAAAACTGCGCAGGCGGCGTGTGCGGCCTGACAATTACCTCATTAAATTGCGTTCCGCCGAATTTTTCGCCGCTTGTGGCACGCCAGTGACATAACATGACCAGGCCGGCACACGCTGAACACAACTGGACTGGCGTCGCCGCTGCCAAAATAAATTCCACAACTTAGAGCCATTAAAATTGTATAACCCTTCCACTTTGCACTTGCCCCTGGCAATAAAATGTCTGCTTCACTTGTCTCGTGCCTTCGATTTGTGCTGCCAATTAGCCTCGCACACTTGCTCATACACTCATGCACTCATGCACATCAGCGAGCTTGCTGCCATTTCCGATTGCTGTTTCCATTTCCTTGTTCACTCGCCTTTCCTCTTGCAGACCTGCCCTTCACACTGATTGTGCCGAAAATCGATGTGCGTACGATTGAGAAGCCGCGCCTTAAGGAGTTCATGCTGGAGCATCTGGTGCCGGGCAAGGCGTACGACAGCTACGTCGACGAGGAGTCTTATGGCAATGGCAACGGCCACAAAATCGTCTTCCGCAAGTTGGAGAAATCGCACAACAATTTGTGGCTGCTCAACGGCTTCCAAATCCTGCACAAAATGCGAATCAATGAGAACTTAATTGCCATCGCCATTGATGGGTACTTGGGCGACCGGAAGTCGCCATACTCGAAGCGCAACATACAGGAAACGAATAGGTGAGTGAGTGTGAGTGCCAGCGCCCATCTGCAGCGGGCTGTTCGCATGAAGGTGCACTTGCTCGAGTGCACTTTTGGCAAATTTATTTGGGTCATCTCATGCTTGGCTAGTGCTCGAGCCAGTGCTGCAGCTGGCAACCGCTAACAAAACGCTTACACACAAACACACATACACATCGGACATAAGTTTGTGAATAAATCTTGCACTCTCTTTCCGGTATTATCAACAACAAACTCTGCTCTCGCCTGCCCACACTCGCAATGCATGTTAGTCGTTACAATGAGCCACAGCCCTTGGAGATGCGCAATGCCACCGCCACCCATACGAAAAACGAACCCATACTCAAGGAGTCCAAAGCGAATCCACTCATGTCCTTCCTGGCTGCCATGAAGAGCAGCACAAAAGTTTTCCAGCATTTCCTGCTCAAGAGCAATCTTACGCACATTATGGACGCTGGCCCCTTCACCGTGCTCATACCGTACGACTTCGCCTTTCAGCGTTGGCATCCCATCGACTGGGGCTTCTACCCCTTCAGCGTGCAGGAATTCACCGAGAATGTGATGCGTAATCATTTTCTGCCCACCCAACATCCCATACGGCTGGCAGAGTTGAAGAATATGGATCAGATGATTGTGCGCACCATAGGCGGTGAAAATGTGGTCTTCCGCGGTCATCGTAAGTATATAGTTGGAACTGAACGCAGCAGCTGGAATTGCTTGCTTATATTTGTAATTATTCCAGCTTCGCCTACAGTCAATAATGTCAGCATACTATCGGATCTAACATTGTCCGATGGCAATCAAATACTCTTCATTACGGAAGTGCTTTTCGTGTCCGAGGCGGTGGTCTCCAAACTACACCAGGTTGGTGCTTACTAAGGCTGTTTTCTCGCACGCCTCTTTTATATGTTATTCTCAACTTTGCAGATGCATAAGGACAAAGAGACACCACCGTTGTTGGCCTTTCCCTGGTTTGGCGCGCAATTTCTATCGCATTCATTCTTGGCCTTGGAGCGTGATCCCAGATTCACGCAGATCACCAGGCAATTGCATATACAGTGCGTATACTAAACTATGCTTCTACAATGATTTCTTTTAATATTAAAGGTATCTGAACAATGCTGAGATAGCTCCACACGTATCCGGCGCCAATTACACTTTCTTCGTGCCGGAAGACAAGGCCTTCGAACGATTGGGATTTGACGCAATAAGTGATGATACATTGGTAAGTGCTAGGCATCGATTATCGGCCAGACTAGAGTATTTGTAATCCGAAAACCCGGTACCAAAAGCTTTGCCATACCGATATTTCGTTATTGGTTTTTGAATCGAAATACCAGTATTGATAATACCAGTATCGGGAACCTTATACAACACTAATTACTCCCACAAATCGCTCATTGTAGGCCTCCCAAAATGGCATCAAAATGCTGCTGAATCACTTCGTGCGCGGGCGTCTCTACGATCGCGATCTCAAGGACAATGAAGTGTTTGACACCATTGGCGGTGGCCACATAAAAATCACGCGCAATCCCGGCAGCAATGTGACCGGCGTGAACAACGCTCACATCACCGAGAGTCAAGTGTTCGTCTATAATCTGGGCACCATGTTCTACATCGATGAAATACTCTACTCGCATATGCTACGCGATCATGCCACCAAAACGAAGAAGACGAAATCAAACTCTGGACACGGCGAAGGCGGCGGCAGCTTGCTGGGCACTGCAGCGCCCACCGATGTGGAGATCGTGCCCAATGAGTTCTTCACCGCACACTCGGACGATATGCACGACGAGGATTTGGAGGATGAAATCATTACGCCCAAGGCGCTGCCCGTCCAAAGTTATGAGCTGCCGAAATAAGCGAAAGCAGCCGCCGAAGTGAATGTAGAAGTTGATTTCCATTTGAGATTATAGTTACATACATACCTTATGATTTATGATGAATGAGGTTCTGTGAGGGCTTGAAGCGTTGTGTATAGTTTGAGTTTTTTTCATGATTAAAATTAATTTTTACTATATTTAGTTGTATTTTTTATTTGGCCCCTTGAATTAGTTTTGTAATCTTAAGTTTATAAGTATTCATATTATATGTAGTTTTTATTTCAAAAGTGCTAAATTTGAAAGCAAACAACTGCATTAAGTACCCCCAGTATACTAAAGCAAAAACATACCTAAATACGCTAGAATGGCAAAAGTAGATCTAGAAATTAGTGGCAATTTATTCTGAATGTTGCTTGTAGCAGACAACAAACAACATAAACGTTTATTAGAAAATAATAATATTGTATGAAACAACAACACCTTGTGCGTCGCGTCGTCTCTTTCACGCGATGTGAAACGTATTTAAAATGTATTTGTTTAAATCCGATTGAAAGGAAGCATATTTAAAATTTTGCAGAAGGAAGCGAATTGCTTAGCATACATATCGCCGCATAACTTGTGCAAGCTCGCTGGTGGACTTGCGTGTGTATCTCTCCATGGTCAGACACCCTGTATTACTCTGTGTGTGGGCATTACACTAAAAGCTAGTAAACGATTTTATATTTAAACAAAAGAAATAACATAACAAAACATTGAAGTATGTATGCAATTTCAACAGTTTGTTAAAAATAAACAATGGTAAAACGAATGGCTGCAGTTTTAATTAAGGAATATAGATTTGAATTTTCTCATGTGACTTCTTAAATCTTGTAGAAATGTAGAAAAGCGCGGAAAATTTAAATCAGCAATCTACGCACAATTTATACATGGAAATTTTTATTTGCGGAGATTCGAATTCGGATGCAAGACAGAAATAAAACAAACTTGATGTGCTCTCGGCAGTTAGAAAAATCAAAAAACTAGAAATTGTAACGAAAAACTTTGTTCCCACTACGCGAAGATTTTATAGTCAGCGATTTGGGCATGTGTTTTGCAAGATAATATTTGGAGAGTGATTTTAGAAGAGTTTTCAGCACAAACAATTTTCCACTATTATGTACATATAGGGTATTCACAGTTTCATGCAATTTAGTTTGTTTGCCGCATATTAACTTTAAAACATTTTGCCATCTGGTAACTTCGCCATTCTTTCGTATTAAGCTGTCATCTCTCATCAGCTGTTTTATTCGCGAAAATGGAAACAGAGGTAGCACAAGATAAAGTGAGTAATTTTAAGATTTTGAAGAGAAAATAAAATGAACCAAGTGATATCTTTTTCAGGGGAAGCAGAAACGCATGCGTAAGACTCCTTATAGGAAATGGAGCGACTGGGAGCAGCAAATGTTGGCCAATTTCCTTGTCGAAAACAGGCCGATCGAAAAACCCACGGCACAAGTATATTATAGGCGCTTCTTGGCAAAAATCGACAGTAAAGTGGATTGGAGTTTAGTACGCTCTAAGGTGAAGAACTTGCGGAAAAACTATGGGAAAGCGAAGTCCTGGCTGAATGAAAGGGGCGCTGGCACCATGCAGGATGGTGAAACTACAAAAGGCAAATTCGAGATATAAATTTTTTTAAAGATTTTTGATCAATTATTAATTTCAGATTTGGTGGTAAGAATGTGCCCCCTTTATGATGAGCTGGAGGAAGTTTTTGGACATATGGAGTTCAAAGTAAAGGCGGCAAGCTTAGATACAGAAGACAGCAGCACTGCCGCTTCTCCTGGTGTTGCCATCCCAACCCCTGCGTTTGAGGTAGCCGAAATCTTTAACGAAGAAGAAAGTTCAAGTTCACCATTGCCAGAGACTCCTCCCACTGCATCAAAGGCAGCCCGCAAAAGAAGTCAGCTTGCAGACATGCTTGAAGTCCACTCTAGTTGGATCGATGTGAAGAAGAAGAAAATGAAAATGGATCTAGCTATAAAAGAGAAGGAGTTACTGATTAAGGAGAAAGAGTATGAACTGCAAGCGCAAATTTTTAGACTCAACAAGGAGAAATACAATGCCGAGTTGCAGAATAAAGAAATAGAAGTTAAGAGTGAAGAAAGGATTAAAATAATGGAAATAGAAATGAGGGAAAGGATTGCCCTGAAAGAATTGGAGATGAAAGAAAGGATTGAAATGGCAAAGCTTAAAATCAAAAAATAAAAATTAACATTCCTAGTAAGCCAAATATGTTTAGCAAATTTTATTTTAGTGTTTTTATTTCAAATAAAACAAAACTCAACCGAATTTATTCTTCGCTCCGCTATTCATAAAGTGCAGTCATTGTGAATAGCACTAAATTTTGCAATGCAACCCTGAGTTAGAAAACAACGAAACTGTGCCATTGTGACCATTCAGAAGAAGAAGCGCTAGGTAAAATATTTACATTGCTCTAGGTAAAATATTTACATTTGCCGAAAGTGACATTTATAACCATGACCCACCCACCCACCCCAACAGTATGACATAACCCCACTTTCTCAGCTGTTCTGCGGAAACTTTGACATTTTAATAGCAAAAAAAATTGATAATCATAAGTATGGTAGTAGTCGAGTTAATTTTGATTTAATAAGTTTAATAAGTTTATTATAGGTGCTGAATCGACACCGACTGGATAGTGCGCAGCGACGGCCTTTGTCTTTCCCGCAGAGAGTGTGCTGCTAACAAAAAACTGTCCAGTTTCAGCCAAAAAGTGATTTTGCACAATTGCTAATATTAAATTTTAAATAAATATGCCGCACGGTCACTCGCACGATCATGACCATGGCTGTGGCCACGAAGCCACAGATGTGGACCATGCCGAAATGGGCATAGAATACAGTTTGTATCAGAAAATAGACATGGAAAATGTGGAATGTTTGAATGAGGAAACGGAGGGGAGCGGAAAGACAGTATTCAAATCCTATGAAAATCGTCTAGACCTAACAAAAGTAAGTGCGCATATTCATGGGGCAGCTATTTAAAGCAGAAACCGCTAACATATTCTCATCTACAGTTCGTGCAAAGCGATGCCGACGAGGAGCTGCTCTTCAACATTCCTTTCGCCGGCAACATTAAGCTGAAAGGCATCATTGTATCGGGCGCCAACGATGAATCACATCCTAATAAAATGCGCATGTAATTGTGATATTTCCTATGCACACATATTCCTACCACCACATCTAATGCTCGCATTCACTACTCATTAGCTTCAAGAACCGCCCCAAAATGACCTTTGACGATGCGCGTAGTAAGGCGGATCAGGAATTTGAGCTTACACGCGATTGCCGTGGCGAAATTGAGTACTCACCCAAGTAAGTTGGCATGCGCAATTCTTTAAATTACTTCTTTCTAAATCAACTTTGCACTTCGCACAGAGTTGTCACCTTCTCCTCCGTGCATCATCTGTCGTTGCATTTTCCCAGCAACTATGGCAACGAGGACAACACGCGCATTTACTACATAGGCAAGTGTATGAATTTGCTGCAACTGTCATATATTTAGTCATATTTCTCTACGCAGGTCTGCGCGGCGAATTTAGTGAGGCTCACTATCACGGTGTTACGATTTGTAGTTACGAGGCGCGCCCAAATGTGACTGATCATAAGAACGAGCTCTTCGACTCTTCCAATCATACCGTGCAGTAATAACAGCAGAACTTGCTATTTATTTTTACTTTTTCTACTTTAAAGAATTAAATTGTGTACTACACAAAGAAAACACTCGACGAAAAGCTTCGTTATATTTCAATAATTTTTATTTTCAAGATAAATCTATTATTTCTTGCTCTTCTTTATCATCGATTTCATCATCTGCTCATATATTTTTTTTACCATTATAATTATTATCTTATTCATTTATGCTTATTTAATGGGGTATCGAATCACGTGTTTTACTTATGCATTTTTCCATCTTTAGTGTATATAACTAATTTCTTGTTGTGTTACTTTCATTTTGCTTTTGTTTTGTTTTAATAAATTATGTATTTTACAAAGCGCGTATTATGTTTTTTATGCGTTACTTTTGTGTTTGTTGAATTTCGCTATTTCTTTATTTTTGTATTGTATGTATGTATATATGCATTAGTAACATACGTCGTATGCATACGTATTATATACGTAGATGCTTCAAATGTTACTATTTTTGTTTGAAGTTGTTGTGGCTGCATTTTGTATTTATGTATGTATACATATATTTATTTTGTAGTAGTTAACAATTTTATTAATTTCATCAATTTGCCTAAGTATGTCGTTCTGCCTGTGTGCGTGCATGTGTATGCATGGTTGTGTGTGTACTTAGGTAAATACTGCACAATATGTATGTATGTATGTAATGCTCAAAAGTAAACATTGTATTTATTTATTTACATGTTTCTCTAATGCATAAAGCAAAACAAAATCGCACCGTCCCAAGCACTTCATTCACTATAGCATCTTTTCTATAAAATATTTCCTATTCGTATGGAATTGAGTATTTCCGTAATTCATCTTTTATTATATGCTTATTTTATTCATAGTATTATAGTTGGGGAAACGCCTAATGATCGCTGCGCTGGTTGGAAAAAGTTCATCAAATTTCACTAGAAAGTCGTATTCAATTTAAAAATGCGTGAAATCATTGTCGAGAATTCAAATTTATTTCTACTACGAATTTTGCGCTGAACTTTTGTACCTAACCAAAAGGAAAACTCGATAAAGGGCGGGCTACAATTAATTTTCATTTTAATGCGCAAATTCGAGACAATGTCGGTGCGTTGTGAGTAGGCATTTGTTTTGATGTGATGTGAATTGAGCGTTCCGGAAGTTGTAAGCTGCAGCGGAACTGTGTACATTTGAAAGATCGAGAATGCAGTTATTTGTTTTTCTAAATTGTTCGGGTTGCTTGCTTCTTATTGAGAATAGATTTGTGCTGTCGTTCACATTTTAAATTGCAAATGCTTAGAATTGTTCAAAATTAGAACTATGTATGTATTTTTATTTCGCATGTTGTTGTTGTTGTTTCGCTATTATTTGACTTTATCATATTTCATGCAGCATTCTGTCGACTGCTACTTTTTGTTTTACATTACTTTTTTATAGTTTAAAGTACGTTAGTAGTATAAAAAATCAATTATACATATTTCTTTTATTATTATTGGTTTTTATCGAAAGTATAAAAATTGCATTTATGTTTGCTGTTATCGCTTTTCTTTTTTTACTGCTTTCTACTCGCTGCAAATGTTCGTACATACATGTTTATGTGTGTGTGTGTGTGTGTGTGTGTGTGTGTGTGTATGCCTCGTGTGTTTGGTTGCATCGATAATAAACGCTGTGGTGTTTTGGTTGAGTAAAGAATTTTTTACTTAAAAATAAGTTCTCAATTGCAGTTTTTGCTAGTTTGCCTATTACTTCGCTCACAATATTTGCTTTTCAAGTATACTTTATCAAATATGCAAAAAAGTCTTCTTTTTTTGTATAGCATTTACCGTTAGTGTGTATGTGTACATCTAAACTATTTACTCGTTTTTCCTCAATATATATTTTTTACATTTCTGATTTTTTTTTTTAAATAAGCTTAGTTTTCATTTTAGCAAAAAGCGGGTGTTCTCTTTAAGCAGGTATTCAAATGTTACTTGGCAGGATTATTTTTTATGTATGTATTTACTTTTTGTTTTTCATACAATTCTCATAAAATAGTTTTATAAAAAGTCGAGCTGAGCTGAATTGAGTTGAGTAGAAGAGAGAGACTATGCGTGTGTGTGTGTGTGTGTGTGTGTGTGAGTGTGTAGGTGTGCCTGTAGCAAGAGCTTAAAAGAGGAATTGAAATAAATTTTTTTTCTTTGGAAAAGCAAGTTTTTGCCTTTGCCATTTTTATATTTTCTTTTTTTATTATTGCAAAAATGCACACAATTAGCGACAAAAATTAATTCAAATTTTCATTTATGTACATGCTTCTAGTTTGCTTGATTCTCACTGTGTTTGCTTTTTTTTGCATATCGAAAATTTTCAGCCATCGAAACTTTATTTTTATTCAAAAATTTGCAAAAATTAACTAATTCATTTCTTCTTCCGTTTCTGCAATAAACTTTTGTTTTAGCTTTTCTTTTTTACTAAATTGTTCTATGCTAAGTATGACATCGAATTTAACACTCGTAATTAAATTAATTAAAGCTTTTTAATTTCTTTACACTCAATTTTAATTTAGTTTATATTTTTCATTTATCCACGACTTTTCGCAGTTTTGTTTTGTTTCGCTTTCTTTGCTTTGCTTTGTACAAAAAATCACCAAAATTTAATACGCTAAAATCACGCGAGATAGCACAAGTTAACTGGAAGGGAGGCAGTAGCAAATCTCAAACCGAAATGAAATCTTCAAATTCGAATTGAGAGCAAGAACGTGTGGGCATATTTGATTCAAACTTTTTCGAAAACGAATTAGAATTGCTGCAAAGCTAATGCGCCTCACTTAATTTTGTACTGTGAAAACGAAGTTCCTTAATTAAATTTCAATTGCAATTTAAATGGGCACTGTAAACTCCACCATTAGTGACGTCATTAACCGGCACAGCGTGCGGCGTAGTTGTATATTTGCATTTCGCTTTTTCGCATTGAAAATGGCCAACGGAGTCTTTCACTGCCATTGTTGCTCCCGTCCCTACGCAGCTTCCCCGTTGCTTCAGCGCACGCCCATGGTGAGCTAACAATCAAAATTGCATTGACTTTAACAACTTTTTATGCTAATTTAGTACTTTGTCGTTTCCCTTTCTTTTTGCTATCGTTTTCTTACTTTCAAAAAAGTGTTCAGCAAAAATTCTTTCTTGTAGAAAATCTGCTTTTGTCTGTGTGTGTTTTGTTTTTTTCTAATTATGATTTACAACTAATTTTAGTTTTAGACTCGTTTTCTATTTTATTGGTATTACAAATTATTACAATGATTAACATAATCAATCAACTAAATTGATAGATATATATGTATATATTTCCCCGTTACCGCTTGCGTTTCGTTTCGTTTCTTTTGCTACGCTTTGTTCTTCTTTAACTAGATGCTTTAACTTGCAAAAACTGTTTTGCTTATACATTTTTTAGCTATATATTTGTCTTTGTTGTTGTGGTTATACATTTCACTATATAGTGTACGAATGTGTGTTGCTGTTCTTCCTCCTCTGCTGCTTCTGCTCTAGTTTTGTGGGCATGTAAAAGGCATTTGTTTGGTTTTCTTTTTCCTTACTTTGTTTGTGTTCTCTTTACATAGTTTCTTTGGTTTTCTTCTCTTGTGATTATTATTCTTTTGTAATTCAATATGTCATGTTTTTGAAAAATTGGAAGAACTGTGTTGACTTGTAATGCTTTCGAAAGTAGAAACTGAAGCAAAATGTCACCACTCTTTATAATAATAAAACGTAGATTTTAATGCAAGAAAGCGCAACTATTTTCAGGCACTTACCTCTACTAAGCGCAAAAGTCAGAAAATTTCAAAGAAAGGATTTTTAGCCAAAGCGAAATCTGCCAAAAAGCACCGCGTCTTCCCCGTGACACCCCTCCCAATGCCTTCGTTCACAAGTGCTACTGCCGGCACAGAAAAAATTTCGAATTTTCTTTTAGTTTTAATTTTAATTTTATTGCGTCATTTTTAGTTTTGAGTTGTTTTTGCATTTTTCTTGTGATTTTGCGCATTACAATTTTGTAAAGTGAGAGCGTTTGCTTGTGGAATTGGACTTTTAGCCTGCAGCCGCCTGCCTGAAGTGTGTTCTTGCCATAAGCCGCATATGTCATATAGAATATTAGGTATTTATTATACGCTTGAGTGTGAATGAAATCGTATTTGTATTTTATTTGCAATGTTTATAACAAAAATTGACAAGTGTTGTTTGATATTTTAGACTTAAGTATAGTGTTAAAGGGAAAACTATTGCCAAGGCGCGCTGTGAAGTTCAACCAAAAGCAATTCAAGAGCTTTGCTAGCTATAAAGTGCATAAACATAAAATAAATGTATATTTTTTAATAACAAGAAAGTAAATGGTGAAAAAGCAACCAAACAGCAGTAGAAACCCAAATTTCTTTACTTATTAAAGTGAATGCAACACGTCAAAAAAAGTGGTAAAACGCAAAAGCCTGAACAAAGCTCTTACAAAGTTTCAGACTGAGAACTAAGGTACGTTCGTAAATGCAACCCAGCGGTTGCACTGCAAAGCAACGCGTTCGTAAAAGCAAAATGGCGCAATACTGTTGCGTGCAACGCGTTCGTTAATGCAACGGCTTGGCACCGCAGTGACAAATTTCTACAGTTTTCGCAGTCATTATCCTACTGTTGCGGGTTGCAGAACACGAAATGGTAACGTAGAAAATGTATTATAAATGGATGAAAATTTGTTTGTTATCTTGTATAAAGATAGAATACATCATCTGGATAGGTTTTTATTGTTTTAAAGTAATTATTTACTTTTGGGATAGATCTTATTTTCTTCAACAAAATTTTTACCACGATATATCTTTATTTTACTCGATTTACTCTTTCTTTATCGAAATTTATTAAAAGACTCTCACTTCGAGTTTCACAACTATCAATTAATGCGTTAACCAAAATTTCCATCCTGAATCGCGTTCGTTAATGCAACAAAAGTATCTGCAACCAACCTGCAAACGAAATCAGCTGATCGGGTAGTGGCAACTGAAGTTGGCTGCACTGCTACTGTCACTGCACGAATTTACTGCATTTACGAACGTACCTCTATATTCAAAGTATAAGCCTGAAACTATGCAACAGATTTTTGAATTCTTTTAGCTTAAAAAATCTTAAGCGTTCCCAACTCACACGTCTAGGGAATTATGTATTATATTGGGTATAATTATTATTGAATATAGGTAGGTACATATGTAGAGTAATAAAAATTAAAAAATAAGGCGCGAAATATAGTAAAAGAAACAATGAGTTAAGTAGTAATAAAAAAAAGAAAGTTCAACAATTCCTGGCTGTACTAAGACTAACTAAGCATTAAGCTCTGCTCGTTCCCAACTTTCACCTCACTTTCGTTTTTTTAACATATGTATGTATTTTTTCTATCGTTTTATCAAAATTAATTGCTAAAAATAACAATGCCATTACCAAGAAAAATTACTTTCAAACTTAACAAATATAAAATTTTATATTTCTGCATATACTATATCAACATATGCATGTGTGTGTGAATGTGTTTACATATATTACATAACTGTTGCAAACTGAAAATAGTCATATTTTGTTTCTTGCAGAGTTGAAATTGTTGGAAAATCAAAATTTTCGAGTTTTTTCTAAATGTTTATTTGCTTACGTAACACGTTTACTTTGCTTTTGGTATTCATATTTATTCCTTTTCTTTTACTATACAAGCTCTCTAAGAAGTGTTTTACGTTTTATGTTTATGATTTCGTATGCGTTGCCAACTTATAATTATGCGTTTTTTTATTGTTTTCAGTTAAATATATATATTTATAGAAATGTTATTACGTTTAGCATATTATTAAATTAGCTTTTGTTTTTAACAATTATGCTTTTGTATGTGTGTAGGTGAAATCTTTTTATAATTTTTTGCTTTTTGTTACATGCTAAACCTAAACGCGCGTATTTCCTATTCAAATATTTTTTTATTTAATATTAGCTATATTATTTTTAAATGGTTTTTATATGCTTTATATTTAATATATATAAATATGCATTAATAAAAGTGTTGTTGCTTAAACTTCGTTTTGCAATTTTTTGTTTGCCTTCTATAACAGTGTTCATTTTCTTTCTTTTATGAAATTATTGCAATTGCTTTGAAACTTTGCTTTGCATGGCGCACAAAATTAAAAGGTGATTACGTGTGGGACAGTGTTGTATGCGTGTGCTTATGTATGCGTACGTATGTAGTGGTGTGTGAGTGTGAAGGTGACAGACAATTCGTTAGTGTGTTTATCGATAATCGAGAAAAACATGTTCGCTGTTGGTCGCAGTTGAGCATTAAAAGTAAAAGAAACATATAAAATCCAAAAGGCTTCTTAATGAAGCCAAGAAAAATGAAGAAAAAGAAGTGTCTATTTCTTACAGAAAAAAAACGAAATATTAATTCAAATTCGACAACAAACAAAAATGTTACGAACATTTCGTATAAATCAATTTTCGTTTTACAATGTCTCTTATAATGAGTAAAAGAAACTGAAAATGTCACGCTCAACTTACACGCTCGCGCATTTCGCCAACAGCTTCTTCAAACAAATGGAAACTCTACAAATAATTACCGTTTCGCTTGCCAGCAGTGTTTAGGAAATAGCAAAATTATTGATATCGCAAAGTGACAGCGGCACTGGCACGTATTCGAAGCGCATTTGCGTGCGTGAATTTGTGCGTGTAGTCGTAAAGTCGTAACTAGTGCTGGAGCTGCGTTCAACGGTATTGCCAAATGTTGCCAGCGCCACATGGGGGCGCGCGCCTGTTGACGATGAACTGCACAGCGGCACATTCGTCAAACTGCGTGACCATTTTTGTGCGTATGTCGCCGCTGTTGCTGCTGCTGCTGACGCTGTTGACTTGTGCCAGCACCAGCTCCACCACCATCTGCAGCAGCTATGTCGTTCTCCTCACCGACACCAGGGCCACTGCGCCGCTTCTGCCTCGCCAAGGCCACACGCTTCTCACGCCAGCGATCGATGGGCGTGTAGCAGCACTTGAAGAAGGGCGCACGTCGCCGCTGCTCCGTCGAGCTGGCCGAACTGCAGCTGCTCTTCGCGAGCGAGGCGTTCGTGGCTGCCGTCGACAGCGAACTGCCACTGAGCTCGGTTTGTACGCCGCTGCTGGTTACCCGCGTTTGCATGTTAAAACGCTGCGTGGTGGTCGTCGTCGCTGTCAACATCGCGGGCGGCGCCTTGTAAATGACACTGGGCGGTTCAGCTTCATGCAGCTCCAGCGAATGCGCTGAGCCAGAGCCAGAGGCGGCCGAGACCGAAGCCGAGGTGCCCGTCGTCGTCGAGGGCCGGAACTCGTGGGAGCTGCTCTCGACCATGGCAGTGCGGTAGTTTGCGGCAAAGTAGTTCGTCTCCAGATAATGGCAGGATTCAAAAATGTAATCGTCGAATTGGTGCAGCGTGCTGGCGCCGACATCCAGTGGATGCGCCTGATCGAACTGCCCGCCCGGCTGCTGGTGCAGCGACGCGTAACGACGTATGCCTTTGTGCGACTGTGACGAGGGCGAGATCAGCACCAGTGAAGTCGCCGTGGGCGAGTGTGCCGTGTGCTGATGGTGGTGTTTGTGGTGTGGCTGTTTATCTTTTTCTTCTTCTTGCTGCCGCTGTCTTTGCTTCATATCAACAATTTCTATTTCTTCAATATCACTAAAACTATTTAACTGTTTCAACAAATAATGCACATCATTTCGTTTCGTTTGATTATCGTCGTTTGATGTTATCAAATTGGCTACTGCCACTGCTGCCGTTGTTGTTATTGCTGTTGGTGGTGTTTCGGTAGTTGCTTCAATAGCAGCAGTTGCTGTTGCTCCTGTTGTGGTGGAAATAATTTTTTTCGTTCGCGAATCATGCGAGACAATGTCGGGATAGGCCAACGCTAAGCGTTGCTGCAAAGTGCTGCTCAATACTGGTGGCGCAACATGTTGCTGCTGCTGTGGCACATCGTGTTGATAGCAGTTTGATGCCGGCACTGTTCTGTCGATAATTCGATTAAATTTAGCTAATGCCGTTGGCGATGATTTCAACAATGACGATGATAATGATAACGATGTTGTGGTTGATGCTTCTGTTGTTTTTCTTGTTTCCGCTAATGTAGGCACAGCGCTTTTTGCTAGTTGCTGCTGTTGCTGTTGTTTCTTAAGATGTTGTTGTTGTTGTTGTGGTTTCTGAGGCACTGTTGTGACGGTTTCTACATTGACACCATCTCTTTTAACTTCTGCTGCTACTGCGGTCACTCCATCTACTACATCTCGTCTCATCGCACTATCATCATTAACAGCACTCCAAGGTTCAGACGTCGCATTCGAATTTTTCAAATTCAAATGCAATTGATTTTTTAATAATAATCTTCTACTACTATTATTTAAGAACGCATTATTCGTATTGTAATTCGAAATATTAGTAGCTGTGCTTGTATCCGTATTCGCACTAATATTACCACTAATAGTGTTTGTTGCTGCTGCGATTGCTGTTGTCTTGGTTGTTGCTGCTGCTGCTGTTGGTGTTGCTGCTCTTGCTGTTGTCGCTGTTGTTCTCGCACTCAATTTGGTATTAGCTAAATTTCTATTAAAAATTAATTTCCTCGACGAAATGATGTCATTATTGTCGCTCCCCCGCGATTACCGACTATCGCGGGCGGAGCGAGGCCTTCCCTAACTGGAGGTCGATGCGATTGGCGATACGGGCGACAGCGGGCTGCGCGCCATCTCGCGCGGACACCCAGTTAATGTGATGACCAGTTTGCGTGAGCCCGCCTGATCCCGATGCTCGCACAGCCAAACGCCCTGCCATGTGCCAAGCGATAATTTGCCATCGGTTATGGGGATTGTCAATGAACTACCGAGGAAGCAGGCTTTCACGTGCGCTGGCTGCAAACACACATGGATACACAAATCAAAAAGGAAAAAAAAAAAATAAAAAATTAGTATTAATGTCGATTGATGCCAGCTGAACGTAATGTTTATCATCGCTTACCATATCATCGGGTCCTTCGCATGAATGCCTATACGGTAAGCCTTCGGGAACTATTTTGTTTAACATCATTTCCATATCGTCTCTAAAGGATTCAATCATTATGTTTTGAATATAATACGATGCATAAAATGTTAGTGTATTTGAGTGTAAGATATGAAAAATGTATGCAAAATTATTTACCTAACGTCGGGATCCCAACTTTCGTTTAACGCTAAACTCGCTGATGTGTGAAGAACTGAAAAAAAGGCAGAACTTTTATTAGCGGAAGGTTGTTACAAAGAAGGGGTTCAAAGGGCTTAGAAATAGTTGTTGCGAAATATTGCGCTGAGAAGCTGCCTCTCGAAAAATTAGTATCAGTCGAAAAGATTTCAGGCGGATTACATTTTACATTTGATAGCTTGAAAATGAAAAATAAAACTAGAGCCCGACCGAACGCTCGGTCTCGGTTTCGGTCTCGGCTACAAAAGGCCGAGAATTTAACCGAACAGTTGAGAAAAAAATTTTATAGTTTTAATCAAAATTTAAATTTTTTAATGACTTTTTTTATTGATTTCATGATAAATCAGATGTTTAATGTAGGTATTTATACCTCAAATGAAGTGTTAATTGCAACAAAATGTATAGGTACTTTTCTAAAAATGTATGAATTTTTTTTTCATTAACATTCTTCTTCTTTTTTGCTTATACAGTAGACGCTCGCAAATTAGAACCACTTTGTTTTTAAGGTGATTCTAATTTCTGAAAAATTCAAATTTCTGGACAAATTTTTTTATTCGAATATAAATAAGAAATAGAGAAAACTTACTTAAAAAATACAACAGAATTCTTTTTTTACATTATTTTATTTAATAAAAATAAGTAAACGAAACCAAATAATCCAGTGCAATACATTTTACTTGTATTTTTAGCTATATGCAACAAAACTTAAAAATTCACTCATATTACATCACATGTACATATTATATTTTTTTAAATAAAAATGGAATGAATTAAAAAAAAATTAAAAATAATTGCGATAATGTTCAAAACTAAGAAATAAATTCAAAATTAATGGAGACGCAGACGGCACAATCAGCAAGGTTAAAATTAATCTTTCTGTGACATATATTCAGTTATATTTGTTTGCTTTTTTGGTTTTTTTAAATCAGAGACAACGATATCGGTGCGGAGAGCCAGCAAATTGCTTACGTGCTTAGTGGAAAACAATTCACTATTCAGCGCTGTGCAGGGATTTGTTCATTGCCTCATGGTAGGTGTTTGGAACAGCATTTAAAATTGCTGCTTTGTTTGATTTAATGTAGCTGATTGCAGATGGTGTAACATTAAAATCTAGGGCTAATCGCTTCCCTTGAACACCTTTGTCAAGTTTTTCTAAGATTTTAACTTTGGTTTCCAACGATAAAGTATTTTTTTTGCGTTTATTTAACATTTTCAATGATCTACTTTTACTTTTTCTATAGAGACTGCCAAAATATGTACACGCGTATCGAGTTTCACACACAAACTAGCTGAAAATGTAAATAAATGCTACGAAAAAATAATAAATAGCGAAAAAGGGGATTCCCCTTTTTCGTTCTACTTTGTTTAGAACAAAATAACGAATAACATAGACAAATCAAAACAAAAAAAAAACGCCCAGAAATTAGAATTTTTAATTCTAATTTTAGAGCGTGTAATGTTTCACAAACTTCAATTCTAATTTCTGGAAGATTCGAATTTCAGAGAGTTCTAATTTGTGAGCGTCTACTGTATATTTGAAAGGTTCGGTCTCTGTCTCGGTCTCGGCCGAAATTTCGGGTTCGGTCGGGCTCTAAATAAAACCATTTCAAAATCTCATATTCTTTTTCATAAAATGAACAATTAAACAACTAATATTGTATCGCAAAAGAAAGGATTGTCAACAAGTTTGCGGAAGCATTCCAACTATGCTTGGGCACTGTGATGTCAAGTTATTCAATAACTAATAAGTTAAGATTTCGATTTGGGATTGAAAAATCACGAAAACCCAAAATTCATTCCGATTTCAGTTGCATTCAGTTCGTGGCTTAAACTTTTTGACTTTTAGCCAATAAAACATTCTTATTGCTTCTTGCCCCTTTTCAAGCAACAGTCTCGTATCAGCATAAGATTCGCAAAACCAAACGGCACACTTAAAGAATGCTAGTGAAGTAGAGAAGAAAATTAACTGCGAAGTAGAGCAGAAAAAAATGCAATTTTGAAGACGGCGTATAATTTATGTTCCAAAGTCAGCTAATTGAGTGAAAAATTGTATGCTTTTTTACACATTTAGTAGAGGCATTCATTAAGAAAACGGCAGCAACACCATAGACCATACACAGCGACAACAAAAACTTCACAGGCGGCCGAGCAACATATGAATGCAGCAACCGCGAACAAGCAGCACCGGCACCGGCAACGGCAACAATAACGACAGCAGACCGCCACAATTGAGAGGCAGCCAACGAGCGAGACTGTTCAAAATTGTCAAACAAAGACAAGAACGAAAGTGGCTGGCAACGGAGGCAACGGCAGCAGGCGCGCAGTAGGCCAACATGGACTTTCTCCTGTGCACTTGTGAACGCATCAACAAAAGCTCAGGAAAGAATTTAAATGGAGGGAAACGCACAAAGTTAATAGTCGTATTGTGCCAAGGATTGCGTAGGTAAAAAGTTGGCTTTATTTAAAGTAGTCCACTGCAGGCAGCAGCGTAGGCAGGCCTTCGCAAAAGAGAGCACGCACCTAGGAATTTTGTAGAGACTTTGGTGCAAAAATAAATCCGGCCTTGCAGCCAAAGCGACCGCCGCTGGTAGATTCGTCAGAGCTTTCTTAACGCCTGGAACACTAATATGTGATTTTTTTTAATGAGATAAATATTAAATTATACCAAGCTATTTGCAAATTGATTTTTATAAACGCTCAAGCTGATTTCAAATTAGTAAAATTAATTTCAAAAGCTTTCACTGTGGTTTGATATTAGTCAAAATTATTTTAGAAACGATCAATTTGATATAAGGTTAGTTAGTTTGATTTCAGAAATGCTCAATTTGATTTCACAAGCAGTCCCTTTGTTTTGAGATTGTTATAAAAATTTATTGATTTCAAAAGCGGCCAAATTAAATTCAGAAGTGCCATATTTAAGAATTTTATGTACGTTACTGTGGAAAGTTTGTTTAATTTAAATACAACTTTTACCAAAATTTGCAAAATATGTCTTTCAAGAAAGCCCAGTTTTTCATTGCTTCGGAAAACATGAATAATCAAGGGTTAAACCCACTAAAGTCGTCTACGACCTAAGCTCTTGGCTACAAGCGAAAAAGTGATTGAAGGAAGAGCAAAGCGCAAAATTTCATTTTTCTTTGCTCGTTCGCTATTGAAATCAATTAAAGGTAATTCCGCTGGAAAAGCGCGGTGGGCGTTGCTTCTGCAATTTCCTGATTGCGGAGCTTACACTGCAAATACTTACATGCATTGAAATGAACAGTGAAATTAAAAGTGGCTCATTCAAGCTCAAATCCAAAGCAAAAGTTGAGCAAATCTTTTTGGACTCGATCCAATTTGCCTCTCAACGCCACCGCCGTACATGTGCGTGGATGTGTATGTGTGCATGGCGGATCTAATGACTTCAAAGGCATGCCACCAAGCCACCACAAGACTGCTCAAGACTCAGGTGGATAGCTTAAAATACGCCCTTTGCTAGCGCCACCGACACCCTGCACCCTCGTCTGTCTGCGTCACAGCGAGGATATTAAACAAAAGAGGACTTTGCAGCATATCCGCTTAAAGGGAGAACAGACAGAGGAAGTGCCGACGATGACGAGCACACAAACCGACCGAGCGACGGACACACACAGAGACGACAGCAGCAGGCCAAGAGCCGTGCGACTGAGCTAGACACAGACAACCGGACAGAAATAGCTGCAGGCAATGTCTTGTGCAGGAAAATAGCAGGAAATAATAGTGGAAAATAGAAGAATGCATTATATTAAATTAACAGAGAAATTATATGAGGACAATGCAGTGTGCCGAGTGCTGAAGCAAGCAGAAAAAAACATCAATTGAAGGTAAAATATTTTATGGATTTCGTTGGCCACAGAAAGAGGCAGCAGGGGAGGGGAAGTTGGCTTATTATGGCACACCAAAATTCAATGTTAAATTAATACATAAGCACACACACAAATGAAATGGCGAAAATATTAAAATACTGACAAGCGTGTTGGATAATGTGCGCCTGGAGAGAAGAAGGGGAGACTACTTTTAGCCGACCCGGTGGGAAGCAAAGCCAACAAGCGCCAGCGTAGACAACTGCTGCCACTGCCACTGTCGCTGCTGCTACTACAGCAGTGAAATGTCAAAAAGAAACAAAAACAAACGTATTTGTGTGCGTGTGTGTGAGTGTGTGGGCATGCGTGGGTGTGTGAACTACTATTAAAGTTGGCAGAACGATAGAAAAACGAAAAGGCGACATCATTTGTGGGAAATGCAGCGTATTCCATATGGAAAACTCATTTCTCGGAAGACACCCGCACACAAACACTGCGCCTTGGCGTATTTTATAACAGCCTGTCACGAGAAGGCGGTTGGCGCCTCTCGCCCGACAGCGCAGATCGACAGGAGAACACATGCACGCACTCAAGGACTTGAAGCGGGCGAATGAGGCAGAGATAAATACAGACCGCAGCCGCAGGAACAGACAGAATAACAGAACCGTAGGCATGCCGGGGCGGGAGGTTGAATGAATAAATGTGCGGTGGCACTACAAAAGCTGCTAATGTTTTTTAAAGATGCTGTTTTTTCTCTTGTTGTTTTGTTATACACAAAGTCAAACATCCTGACAGCAAGCTCACACACGCTCGCAGGCATAGGCAGGCTGTCTAGCTGCTGCTACTGCTGCTGCTGCTGCTAATGTATAACAATAGAAACTTATGCTAGTAAATTTGCGCTAGATGCATGCGTGTGTGTGTTTTTGTGTGTGTGTATGCAGCGGAATTACATAATTCATTGTTCGTCATAGCGGAATTTATAAACATTTAGAGCAACGAGAGCAACAGCAGAACAGGACTGATCCGACACACCGACGGACTTGTGAAGCATAATTTTACTACATAATTTAAGTACACTTCGAACAAAACAGAAAAACCGCGCGAATTTTATTATTTCCCTAGCATATTTTCGTGCGCAACAAATGAAATTCAAATACAGTACAGCAAGAAAATTCAATTGAAATCGCGCGGTTTTTCTAACGTAACGAAAAAGGAAAAATCGCAATTTTCGCCGCAATCCGGAAAATTTCAGGATTTTTCTGCTCTACGTAGTAGATTAAGGGTTAAGGAATGCAGCGAAACGCATCCCGGCAATTTGCGACGCATTTCGGCGAAGACGTAATCCCCCGCCTTACGTAGTTTTTTGCACGCGTTTTTTGCCCATTTTTGTATGCAAAAATTTTGCCGTTATAATTTTGGGATTTTCGCATTTTTCGTTACGTCATTTCATCTGCATTACGCAGCAACGACCAGACGGGCAAGGAAATGTGGAAATGAAATGGATTTTTAAACAGTTTTGTAAAATTTCCAATAGAGGCAAAGGCGGTTGCGAAAAAAACAAAACGTTGCGAAACTAACAACAACGCGTTCCACAGCTCGGCTTCGCTGGTATTTTCTCTGCGCAGCTGAGACCTCCTCTGCCCTGGCTCTTTCTTTTTGGAGCCATTTTTCCAAAACTCATTTTCCGTTTTCTTGATAATTATTGTCACTTTATTTTTGAAAGTTTGAAATAAAAATATTTCGAGCAATTACAGTAGATATGGGGCACGGAGGGTGACGCTTGCCTTTTATGTATATGATGATTTCTGCTTTGTATATCTTTTATTTAAAAAAACAGTTTTAATCAATGTGTTAATGCAGAATGAACGTGAAATTGTTGGGCTAAATTTCATAGCAAGAAAGTTCATCGACCCCTCTTACTTCGCTTAGATTTATGTACATTCGAATTTCTCCATAGCGAATCTTAAGCTACTAAAATAAGTAACCTCGATATAGACACAATTTCCTTTTTTAAAAGAAGTTCATTTTGTAGTACAATTAATTCGCAAGAGAGAGGTGCAACTGTAATTCCAAGAGTACATATTTAAATTTAAGAGTTCAGCGGAGTGATGAAAGTTAGCCACTAAAGGACGGAAAGAGTGCTCAGAGTTGCTTGACCTTGGCAACTGCCACATCAAAAGTCGCTGCCATGCCATGGTGAATAGTTCGTCGGAAACTAAATATAAATTAACCCCTGAGTACATGAATTATAGGCCAAGAGATAAACAAGTCAGCCAGCCAGCTCTCCCCCCACTGCTAATAGGTTGGTTGGTTGGCATTGATGGGGAGCGAAAGGAAGAAATATGCGTTGCCGAAAACGCTGTCAGAGTCGCGCAAGTGTCATGCAAACGTGAGGTTGTCGTTGTCATGTGTGGGGCGCTGTGAGTTGTGTTTATGTTGCAACATGACCCAAATTAAATCACCTTCGTTAGCAGAACCGACTACAGGCCACAGCGCTAAACAAATACACGCGTACTGCTCCTAAAATCAGTAGTAAAATGACAATTCAAAAGGAAGCGGGGAACAAGCTGAAAAGCACAAAAAACCTCAACAACATATGGAAATAATAAACTGACAATCAGAAATGGAGGATAACGCTGAATCAAATGTGTGCATGTAGTACATTGCAGCAACAACACAAATCCCACACGTTGATACAAAACGGTGGGGTGTACGACGCTGGCGTGTAATGTAGCAACGTTGCTGATGACGCTGAGGACGATGACGACTCAATTGTAAGGCACTTTTGTGCGAAATAAGAATGTATGTAAGTAGAAAAGTGCTAGGCTTCAAGTGATCCTTAATTGTCAGCACATAAAATTGAGGTCAAGTCTTGTTGTTTATTGATTAGTTCTCTTGCCACCTCTCCACAATTGTGAGAGCAAATATAATTACGAATTGGTTGCTTTTCAAGCAGAGAAAAGTACGATCAAATAACGGTTGTATCTTCAACGCAACTTCATTGCTTGTGTGTTTGCGCTAAGCAAACAAGGATACCGAAAACTTGCACCTTTCTCAGTTCCTTAAATCCCGGCATTGCTCCTTGGTACGATACCATACGACGACAAAATTAGAAGAAGAGCTCGATTTCTATAGAATTTTGTATGCTTGTAAATTTTGGGTTATAGAGTTGAAGATCCATGAAAGGGGGTACAACAGATCTTTAGGTCTCAGTGCTATGCTCCTCCAATTAATTATTATTAAATCTCCACAAAATTGAAAAATGCGACCACTAAACCTAAACCAGCCTCTTAATCGCTAAGGGACATCAAAAAATGTCAACACACGCAAGCACAAATAAATAAACCAACGCAAGTCAATTTAAAATTATTTCACAGTCGAGGTAGTTCGAGCCATATGCTGTCATTACGGCTTGACCTCAATCGAACGTCCATTTGGTGTGCTGGCAGTGCATTAAAGAAGCACTGCAGTAGAAACCATTAAATTAATATGAAGTTCTCCAATAACTAAAACAACAAAGACGGCCAGGCAAAAAGTAAATTAAAGTTCAAAAAAGAAACAAAAAATAATGTAAGAGGAAAAACTAAAAAAATCATCAAAACAATTTGAGCCGATATAATTGTTTGGCTCGCTGAAGCGCCAAAAAGCAAGCCATGCGCCTTCTGGCACACAACAATTCGACCAATCAAACAAAAGGCACTTTATGCCACATCGCAGTAAGGACTTGTCTTTTGTGCACGTGCTAACAAACAAAACTGTCTATTAAGGATTTTTCCGAAATGTTTAACTGCCAGCAAATCAATAATTCCTCACAACAACAAATCATGGCAAGCAAGAACAACTGTAGAGGCTGCCAAGGCCTGAAAATGAGAAATTTTAAAGCGGTGGATATTTTCAAGAAAATGACAAAGAGAGTCTATCGGAAAGCGTGTATTCAACGCTCAGAACGCAGCGATTGTGCTCTCAGCAGCTCTTTTTTAAGCTTGAATTTTTAGTTTTTTTGCTTCGAAACTAGCAACAAGTTTCATTTATTTTTTATTTTTAGACCACGATTGGTTATCTTTATCTTCGTAAATGCATTTTGACTTGCTGGGTATGCGAATTACCGGGTTATCGGAATACTGTCTGTTGGTTCAATGCAGCGAGTATGTACACTACTCGTATATACCAAAATGTATGTTTATTCTGAAACAAATGGGTTTCATCAATTATTTGGAATGTGAATAAATAAAAAATAAATAGAGTTGAAAAGAGATCAACTTGAATAAAACTATAGAAGTATCTAAAGTAGGAGCAGCAAAAAAAGCAAGCAATAACTCTTTCAATGTGGCGCATAGACAGACATCGACAACAGCTATGGGAAGAGCTCAAGATAGCAAAAATATGCAAGCGTTTTATTTTTCTGTTTGACGCAACGGCAACCAAGTGTCAGCAATTGTTGCTGGAAGAGTAACACAAAAGAACCGTGTGAAGCGTGAAGAGATTGTAAATTTTCTCACAGCAACATATATTATAAAAAAATTATTAATTTAAGTAAGATTAGTTGATTATCTATTGTAACTATGCGGCATGCAAAAGGCGAATGTCTTAAATGTTAACACCATATAATATAAATTGAAACAATTTGATATCTTTTGCAGTCTCGATAAATTGAGTTTAAAATATGTAGTGCGGAACTGCAAAAAAATTTATTTTAGCATGCATATCTACTCACTTTGCACATGACATAATCCCACGGAAAATTGCGCCAATTCGGGCATTTGTCGGAGTATCTCCTCCGTAACTAAATGAACACCTCGATGCTGTGGTCGTAGATTGATTTTGCGCTGAAACCACGCCGAGCCGATTTGCAGGCCCGAACCGGCGCCGCCGCCTCCTCTTCCCTCGCCGCCACCACCGCGATGGTTGGACGCCATTGTGCTGTTGGACGAAGAACTGCGAATGTTGCTGTTGCGGCTCGCGCTGTTCCTAATGTTGCCGCCGACGCCTTTGGCGTTCCGCTGCTGTTGGTGTGCGCTGCCGCTACCGCCACCACCACCACCGCCGCCGCCGCTGCTGCTGGTGACAAAACCTCCGCCGCCTCCACTTGCAATTCCACTCACAGCCGCAGCAGCAGCAACACTAGCTGACGTTGTTGCTTTCGTGGTCGACGTCGTGGCGGTTGTTCTTATCGGTTGCTGCTATGCCAGCTGTTCCAGCAATGCCAAAGATACCGTCCGTGCACTACGCTTGCACTAGATACCTAGCCTACTTCTCTTCCTCTTCCGGCTGCTACTCCTAATCTACGCTCTTTCGTGCGCTTGCCCTTTCTTTGCCTTTCCGTTTTCCTGCTACGTCACCCGCTCGCTGCTCCGCTGCGCTTCTATTTAGTACACGCTTAGCTTCGAAATGCCTTGCCGTGATTTGTGTTTGTATGCTGCTGCACTCTTGTTACGCTCCTGCGTCTGCTGCTGCTCTGCTTTGCTTCTGGCTCGTATTTTATTGGTTGTAATTGTTTTAATTTGTTGCTTTGCCGTTGTTATTGCTGCTGAATGGGGCTCCAGCGGCTGTCTATTCCAATTGCTGCAACATATTTTATCGCTCGCTTATTGCGCGCACGTTTTGTTTTGCTTTCAGCTTCTTTTCTTCTTGCACTTTGCGCTTTAATTTTATTTTCAAATTAATGCATTCATTCACACCTGCAATAATGAAGGGAAAGGGTCAAATACAAATCAAATACTTATTTTTGAAGGAAAGAAATTGCCTATATAGAAACCGAAGCAATTTTTCGAAAATATATCTAGCAAATTGAACTTTATACATAAAAAAAACACTTTAGGAAATATGCTAACGACGACTATGCTCCTGTTAGTTTATATACACTAATGTCGAATTGAAAAGTGGCAACGCCCGATTTCTGATAACCGTTAAATTATGTCGACTAGGCTTAGAACAAAATAACAACACCGAAAATAAGAGCTATTCGAAGCAAATAACAATAAACCATCGAGTAACGTTTAAGATCTAAACAAACCCAGCCGAACTAAAGTGATAAAACCACTAAACCTCAATGCTCAAGGCTGCTTCAAAGTGTGTGTGCTTTAAAAACGCAACTTAAAGCTAATGTGGAAAAAATAAACATAGAACGGCGACATACACGCCAACTAGTAAATTACCCAAACTGGCAATAAAACGAAGCAACACACCAGAAGGGCGTCGCTAATACCAGAAAGTGGGATGGGGAGAATGGGTGGGTGTCAGGCTGCTTGCTAATCGCAAGGTATAACCTTTTATGTCAAAATTTGAATTGACAATTGGATGAGGCAAAAAAGGTAAGTACAACAACAACACGAAAGCAGTGGACGAGGACAAGGAGGCCAAGACGTTTAGGGGCAGTTGCAGCGACTGGCGACATGGCTGAGGGTAGCCGTAGCATCGGCACACGCGAAAAGCGTTTGTCATGGAAGCAAGACATAAAAAACGAGCGTACGAAAAAGGCGAAAGGCGCATAACAGGCAAGACACAAACGCCCAATGTTGGTACTTGCCAAAGAGGTGGCGGAGGGCGCAGGTGTGGAACATGAAAGTTTCCAAAAGCGTAGAAGTGCACGTTTTATGAAAATGCATTTGGAAGCCAAAAACCAAGGAAAGAACAGAAAACGCAGAAGGGAGTTAGCCAAGTACAAAAATGGCAAATAAAAACCGAGACATTTTTTCACTGCTGCATAACAATTTCAACATTCACAGGCCCACAGCGCGCAATCTCTGGCGCAAAGACAGTCAACAGCAGCAAGACAACGCAAGGAAGCGGGCAGGGAGCAGGCACGCAGTCGGCAAACTGTAGCAGCCGCGGTGCTCTTCAAATTTGCATACGTTTTAAATTTTTAATAAATTCTAAGAGCCAACCGAACCGCATGGATTCGATTTTTGCCACTTGCTTTGCACTTTTCCTTTTTGTGGTTCTTGCTCCTATGATTGCGGTTATTGTTCTTACTGCTCCTATGCTACTTGCAATGTGTCCTAAATTCGCTTTCCGCAAGAATTGTGTGATGTACTTGAGTTGGAGTGTGGAGAGTAAGAACGAGTTGTGGGGATCGCCGATACTTTTTCACGATGCATATTGCACATTGTACATACTGGCCTCTTCAATAAAGAATCACTATTTTTCTTTAGTTTATTTCCGTTGAACGCCAAAGTCCAGCGTAGCTACCACAATACATGCAAACAAAAGGAAAAAATCAATTTTCCGTATGATTGGCAAATGCAGTTTTCTTCCTTTTTCCTTCCTATTTTTCACTCGTTCGCCAAGAAAAGAATGCTGTCATTTCTCCATATCCACTATATACAGGCTTCTCCTGCACGTATATTTCACCTTTGGCCTGAAACTGCGACAATTCCACAATTCCTAGTAAACTCCGATTTTCTGGTTAATTATTGACATAACAATGCAGCAATGGCAGAACACCGAATAAGAAGCAAAGGCAGTCAGTCCTAGCACTGGAGTTTAAGTTACTCCAAAGTTCTATTGCAGGCAAAGAAATGTAAGAAAACTTTTGTTTTCTCGACACACTCACTTCTTCACTGCACACGTTTCAGCGATTCCTTTTCCTTTATTTTATTCTATAAAAATTAGCTTAATAACCCCGTTTCGTTGTAGTTTTGCTCGTTTTCCAACTTCTCGCACGCTTTCCAACGATTTTCATTCAACTTGTCCCCGAGTGCGCTTTTCAGTTTCTACTAGGACGGTCTTCAAAACCAGGGTTCCGTGGTCTCGCAAAATAAAGGTACTCAAAAGCGGAAAATAATGTCGAATTTAGAGCTTAGAAGCTAGCAATTTTCAATTCTAATATGTAAATAAAGCAATATTTAAAATACACTAGATTATAAGAGTAGCAGCAAAAAGGTAGTATTAGCGCACCAGGCAAAATCATACGACGCTGCAGCCGCGACCGACTGACATAGTGATTTTGACAGTTGAAAGTGTGCAAATTTTTCGCACTATTTTGCTTTGTGCTATTATTCGTTATCTAGTGAAGTAACGAGCGAACAAAATTATCTAAAGAAATACTCGCTGGCCCAGTAACTAATGCCAAAGTAACGAATTTCATTCTCAGTTTTGAGCAGTTTTTAAAAAAATTGTACTCTCGAAAAAGTGGAATGACCAGCACTGTTTTTCCACCAGTGAAAATAATGTTAACCAAAATCCATGGATCCTCAGTTTTCATGTTTTTAGAGCCACCAGCAGCGGCTAGTCAGATCCGGGACATTATGACTTTCAATAATGAAATATTTCGTAACTTCGTCAAGCTGTCAATAATTGTGTACGAAAATATTTAGTAAAATTTTATCAAATTACACAATTCTATATGAATTCATTTCACTCTTCCAAAATAATCTCTCTCGCTTCTCCCTTTTAGCACACTGTCGTTATTCGCTATCTCTCAGAGAGGTATTTGTTTTATTTTACATCCTAAAATGACACTTTTTCACTCACGTTACGTTTGCGTTTTTCACCTCTCCGTTGCTGCTTGTCATTCATCCACAAGCAATTGATTGCCATTTGCTTTGCTATGAAAATTTTATCACACCCACCACCACATTTTCATTTTCACTCATTCACTATTCCACACTACACCACATACATTTTCACAATGCATTTTCCCCAATGTCTCGCCACTTCTACCCGCTGTTTTTCATTTGTCATCGTTACAACACATTCATTTTGAGATTTTTTTATAAGTCGTATGCTTTCAAGAAACTTGCACAATTTTTAACAATTTTCTTTTATGTACTCGGAAAATTTTCTACACCTCACAGCGAGCGAGCGAGCCGAACACAAAAACTATGCAGCAGCAACCAACGAGTCCTCCGCAATGGACTCTAGTTCAAAAGAGAATGTTAAAAAGGATTACTCTCTCTCCTCTGTGTTTGCTCTACAAATTAAAGAAAGAGAGAGTGTTTCGGCCAAAGTTGCTAACTCAGAGCCTTTCCCGCCAAATTTAGTACTTTTTTAAATTCACACAAAAGCGAACAAATTTGATGAAAATGTTTAAATGAAATTCTCTCGGTTTTTGGCATGAATTGTAAATAATGCGAGCCGTTCCAGGCGAAAATATGCGTGAATTTTGATTTGTTGATTTCATATTACATACATACTTGTATTGCATTTTTAATGTTTAATATTTTCAGAAGTCTTATCAAATTTTTGTATTTTAAAATTTTATGAATTACAGGAAAGAATTAATTTTACAATTATATAAATTTAAGATTCATATCAATTTTCAAAATTTTTCAATTTCAGATGCCATCTGCTATTTTAGCTGTAAGCGATTCTATAACAGTTGAAGTAATTTTATATAAGACCTTGGCTACGTAGGATCAGCTACTTCCTCCTTGAACTATTTTAATTACCTGTCGAATTTGTTCGCAGAATCATTTTGGACTACGGAGCCAGCGTCCACTCTTTTTTGTTTTGTTTTTCAATGTTAGTTAATTTTCTTTAGGTATGCATGTTATTATAAATTGATATATTTTTAAGAAATACATGCTTAAATATAATTTTGTTCATATATATTATGAAATTTATTTTATTTCGAAATTTAATACATACAACATAATCGTGATCATTAGAACAACATAATTGATAAATTGGAAAAATATATTTATTAGATATATATATATATATATAATATAATTTTATTTGCAGCAAATGTTCTAGAAAATTTCCAAATAAAAACAAAAAGGAATTTTATAAAATAATTTAATATTTTTAAATCCGAATTTCAAACAAAAATGTACATAATATGCATAATATGCATAATTTACATTATGTTGTTGTTGTTTTACTAATGCCACTTTACTAAAATCATACCTCCTCATGAAAATTCGTACCTCCTCATGCTAATATGCTAATAACATACCTCCTCGTGAAATTTCATACCTCCTCATCAAAAAAATCATACCTCCTCATCAAAATTCATACCTCCTCATCAAAAAAATCATACCTCCTCATCAAAATTCATACCTCCTCATGAAAAAAATCATACCTCCTCATGAAATTTCATACCTCCTCATCAAAAAAATCATACCTCCTCGTGAAATTTCATACCTCCTCATCAAAAAAATCATACCTCCTCATCAAAATTCATACCTCCTCATGAAAAAAATCATACCTCCTCATGAAATTTCATACCTCCTCATGAAAAAAAATTATACCTCCTCCTGAAAATGCATACCTCCTCATGAAATTTCATACCTCCTCATGAAAAAAATCATACCTCCTCATGACAAAAATCATGTATTACAATTTTACGCTAAACAGTGCTATCTGTAAATATTTCCATAACGAAAAACAATCCGTTCAAATTGAATTGCCATTTTAACGTGTACTTAAACTTAGTTTTGTATAAAAACATAAATTTCCTTTGTAATTTTCATGTACACACTTGTGTGTGTATCTTTTTGCTTAAACTGTACAGCGTTTTTTAAAGTACAAGTTGAAAATACATTATAACAATTTAAAACAAAGTTGAATTCATAGAGCAGCGTTTCTCGTTTAAACTTCATAAGCTAATGAATGAATTAAATGTATCAAATGAGCGCAAGATAATTTAGTTTGAATATAAATATATGAAAAGAATGTGCGTTATTAAATACGCTAGGGTGCATAACATTCATAAAGAATTAAGCAGCAGTAAAATTTTAAATGTTTATAAAAATTATCTTATCATAGACGAGGCAAATTGCAGGCCACTAAATTAAAATCTTTAAAACTTATTTTAAAATAAAATTATATAAAAAAAAACTTTTTAAAATAAGCTTTAATTTATTTAATGTACTAAAAAGTAGAAAATAAATTGTTTCCAAGTCACCTGTATCTTACTATTAATAAAAGCTTGGGGCGCTTATGTGTTCAAAATTTGTAAACCAGACCACAATATTTTATTTTATTTATTTTTTGTAAATAGATTGCAGTAATGAAAGGTAAGTATGAATATAGATTTTGATTGTCTCCAACGAGCTTATGTGCCGTTTGTGCTGTGTTTCAGCTTCAGAAATTGAGATTGTATGTAGGCGAAAATATTGTTGAAATCCTGAAATAGCATTATTTTGTTGTAATTATAGTTTTAGCAGATATGTCCCATCAATTACTTTTATGTAGTAGATTACAATTACTTTTATTGTATGCAGACAAGTGTTGCGCGCTGTGAATATTTCCGTGTTACCTTTATTCCTCCTTTTCTTGCCATCAGTAACATCTCGCGCATTTCGCGCCACAACATCTTGTGTTTCCAGCATCATGTGCCGCTCCAGCGCCTCTACATGATCGACAAGCAAACGCTTAGAGAAAAGGATCTTGCTTATAAGATCCTTGGTAACCGCCTGTAAAGCACAATTAAACGGCTCTAGTCACATAATTTGGAATTTTATTTTTTCCTATCTGTTTTCCGAGAATTTTTCTGCACTCACCTGTTTTTGCTTAAGCTCGTCCGTGAATTGTCGGCGATTGAGCTGCATCTAAAAATAGATTTTAACCGTAGTTGAGTAAATTTTTCATTTTTCGTGTTATATAAATTACAAACCTTGATTATTGTTTCTATCAGCTATGTTATGAATTATAGTATTGTATCATTTGTGGCTTTTTTATCTCCGTTTGGCTTTTATAAAATGTATGTATAAAAAAATATGTAAATATGTGTAAGTTATTGAGATCGGCAATTATTTCTGGTGTAATTGGTGGACCGATGAATGCTTTGTAGGGTGTCACACTGAATCAGAACGAGAACGTCAGAACGAGAACGTCAATCTGTCGGCGGAAATAGTCGATTTATTCCGCCGACAGATTGACGCTCTCGTTCTGATTTCGGTTCCTTCCATTTCGTCGCTTTTGAAAAATATACAATTATTATTATATATTATATGGTCGTAAATAAAGTTATTCGCTTATTATACTTACATTCTTTCGCTTCTTTCCAGCGACATGCTTCATCGCAACTTGGTTAGTGTTTTCTGGCGCCTCTCTTACGACGTCCAGCATTGCTGCAGCTACGGCTTTTTTAGCTCCTTGCCGTGTTCCTCCTCTTGCGCATGCCTTTAAATTCCTTACCTCGCACCGAGCTGTAAAGCTGGGGTATGGTAACTGGACTTCCGCAAGTATTTCGTATTGCGGCGCCGGCCAGCCGCGAAAAGCGCATAACTCTTGTAAGAAGTTGATGTTGTTGTCGCTCGGTCTTCCCTGTATTACAGCAGCGTTTGCGTACGCTACGTTTTGTTGTTGCTGGCTTGCAGCAGCGTTTGCGTACGCTACGTTTTGTTGTTGCTGGCTTGCAGCAGCGCTTGCGTACGCTACGTTTCGTCGCGTTGAAGTGGACGGTGTGGTGTCCAATGAACAATGCATACTTACGCTCGCTTGCTGTGGTATTCCGTTTGATGCTTGCGCAGTTGCGCTTGATGTCTGCACGTCCATCCCCTCCACCTTGTCTTCCAAGTGCAGGACTTCCTCTAGCTGCTTGTAGAAAGATGAAGTTCTTCGGTTTCTTGCTGGCGCTCCATATGAACATCTGAGACAAGATGACTTCTGTCGTTCACCTACGACAGAAAAAAGCTCTCCTGAAGTAGTCGTGCGACTGCAGGAAGAAAACGCAACTGAAGGAGAAAATCGCGCAGTTGGAGGCAGAAGCGTCGGCGTCGAAAGATCGATTGAGCCAAAACGCAAGGCTGCCGGTAATAACTTTACCAAGCTGCGGCATAAACAGCTAATGGATCAAAACGGTGGAAGAAATAGTTGACGATTGGCCGCTGAGCAAGCGTGAATGCGTACTTGTCCTAGACGAGGGCAAGGTGCATGCGCAACTACGCTACGATCGCGTTGCGGACCGAATAGACGGCGTTAGCGATCTCGGCGAAGTCGGCGGCCGAAATTGTGCCACATCTTCATATTGCTTAGTAGTCTTAGTGCAAGGACTACTAGACGAGTGGGATGTTATCTTGAGCCGATATTGCACGCCAAAGGATATAAGTTCCGATGAACTAAAAAAAATTTTAGAAAACAATTTAGAGGCGGCATTCGGTATTGGCTTGAATGTAAACGCAGTTATATGCGATCAACAGGCACAAAATCACGGCCTGATTACGAAGCTAGCAAGGGAAAAGAAATCCTTCAGCTTCGACGGGAAAAAAGTTTACTGCATGTTTGATTATATGCACCTGATGCATTCAATCAGGCGCACAATGTTAAAAACTAACCTGGACGGGACAAACACGAATGACTTTATAATCAGAAAAGATATACTCCCCTAACTGTGGAAGATAGACCTCAAAAGTGAATACCTGAGGTTGTTCGAAGAATTCGATGGATATGAAAATCTTAAAGATAAAGAACAACAACTCACCAACAAAACAACTATTACCTATTTAAGTTCATCGATGGCAGATGCTATCGAAGCCTGCCAAAAACTTAAAGGTTTTAGCCAAAAAGTCCCAGGTGAAGATATCGAATGGCACGCACGGTTTTACCGAGCAACTGAAAACAGTTGAAGTTCTGAAGTTCTGGCAAAAGAATCAATATTACGCGATGATATTGAAAGCCAAAGAACGTTAAGTGCGTACATAAAAATTTTAAGAGGATTAAAAGGTACAAAAGGTATCAGATGGATTAAGGGAATGATCCGCACTTTAGAAGGCATACTCGCCTTAAGTGCGGACATTTTCAAAAAATATCCCATTACGTACATTCATCTGTCCGCTTTAAATCAAGATAAGTTTGGAAACCGTATTCCAATCAACACGTCGTATTGGAGCACGGCACTGCGGCGCTGCTGAACCAATATTGCATGAGGAATTTCATGCAGGGCTCAACCGCCATAATGAAAAATTCATTATTAACAGGTTCGCCGCGATTTCACCATCTATAATCAACATAGACGATGAAATCGCGAAGTATATGTACGTAGCCGCAGAGGTAAGCGTTCCATCCCGTATCAGATGGCAGGATTTTTGTGGATATTTGCAAAACAAATCTAGAAAGACTAGCCGTCGCAATAAGTTTAGGTAAAAACTTGAATTTAATTCAAAGTTGTAGTAGTTGCAGGGCCAAACTTAGGAAAAGCGATGCCGAAGCCCATTCTCCATCGGAAACGGTGCTTCGGCTCAAAATTGAACGTGGAACACTACTTCCACTTACATTGGTAAATCCAACCAATAAATTTTTCCAAATTTGCCAACGCCTCCTAGCTGTATTTCGTAAACTTTCCGAAAGGATTTTTTATGTAAATGCAGTTTGGAATATAATCCTAGCAATTTTAAAACTAAAAATTAGAGGCAACTCAAATCTTCGGGAATGGTTTAGTGGTGGCTGTGAGGAGCACCGCTTCACCATTCTCGAAGACCTAATAGAATATAGTTTAGAGAGAGTAGCCAAATTCAAGAAAATTCAGCTTTCCAGATAAGAAACAAGGGGGTAAAGTACGGGAATGGAACGCTACCAAGTTAATATAAACTTAACATTTGAACATTTCTTTCTTTGATTCTTCTTCTTCTTGGCTTCTTTTAGGTAGACATACATGGCGGGGAAGGGCACTACGCCCATATGTAGCCAATAAGCAGTCACTTTAGAAATGCAGGAAGAAAGTAATAAAAGAGCAGATACCGCTGATCCTGGAAAAGAGAAAATCTTCGTTATGGATACCTGGGTGTTTCGGTGACGGATCACAGCTGCAAGCCAAACGCTGTGGCCACTTTTGAAGGCACCACGGTGCACATACATGCCACTGAGGACATGGAGTGCCTGGATTGGTCGAGGGTAAGAGGTGTACCACCCTTATTTAAGCAGCCTTATTTTAAAGGCTTTCAAATCAGCTGCAATTTCATTTCGGCCGTGCTACTTCTTATTTCTGTTTTTTGAACTGCGTTTTTTCAATTTCAAACTTTGTACAACAAGATTACTGGGGTTGTGAGCTATTTAACAAAATTAAATTTTGGTATGAACTCGAGACCGAAACTCAATTCAAGTGGGAACGATAACTCGAAGTGGTTTGCAAAAAATAGAAATAAAGACCTATTCAATCATATTCTTACATTCATTCATTTCCCCTAATTGTTCTCGACGAGCCAAGTACCATACTACGACGGCAAACAGCTAGCAAATACGCCTGGCAAACGTTTCATTGCCTGCGAAAAATCATAAAGTCAACAGCAATCACATGTGGCCCCGCAGAACACCCACCAAATCCGAACCATCGCATGAAGCAACTTTAAGATATGCAAAAAATGTTTTTAGTGTCTTTTCGCCTTCGTCATTACAGCGGGGAGCGCAGTAGGAGAATAAGAGCAAATTAGAAGCCACAGGGAGTGTCATTGTTGGCGGCAATGAGTGAACGATTCCTGAGGCGTTAGCGCTAACATTGGAACAGGGCGCAAGTCAGATGCCGCACAAGTATAAGGCGGGTAGCCGAGCAGTTGGGCCGGAGGGCGGGAAAGCGGCTCCAGTCAGCATGCAAAGGATATGTTTGCCTGTGGCTATGGGCACTCCTTGATTAAGTAAAGCGATGCGATGCGAGCGCGCAACTTGGTGTCACTTTGTTGTCGTGCCCCCGCTGGAAAAATAACTACATAAACATTTGCTATATTTCAAGTCGTGAGCCGCAGTGTGAAGTGTATGTGTTGGCCGTTTTGTGTTATGGAGTGGTAATATAAAACAGACTTATAAACAGGGTGTTGGAAACTGAAGATTGTTTGCGTGTAATTACTAGTGCCATTTCTAATCGAAGAAAATAACTTCCTTAAAAATATTTAAAACCAATTGTAAGAAATCTTTGATTAATCTGAGGTTATATGACGTTTATGTGGTTAAGTTGGCGTTCTCCTTTTGCACCCTTTATGCACACTTCCGTTCATTGGATCAGCTTGCTGAGAGTGGCCGTTAGACGTTAGGAAAATTCGAATTTCAGTATTCCGTCGACTCTCCTACTCGATGCTTCCATATACGCTAAAAACAATCGCACGAAAATTTTCACTTTACGCAAAGTGGAAAAAAACATAAATAAAATATAAACTTGTTGATTCGACTTACCGTTATTTAGTATTGCATAGCCATATATTGCATTTTTGTGAGTGTTTTTGTTTTGCGGTGTCTTCAACAATTCAACGATGGAAAACGACGACAGTGACATCTTCGAGGGAGGCTGGCTGGAGACCGTCGTCATTGGCGACTTTCGCGTGTGGCACATCATAGCCTCTTGCCTGGGCATACTACTCAGTATTCGTGGGTGTCACATATTCAGGCATGTTTTTTTACGAACTTTTGCTATAAAATTGTTTCGTTGCAGTGATTATGGTCTGCTGCTGCATACGCTTTCGCATTCCAAGAACCAAACAGGAAATCGAAGCTGACTTCCAACGGAAGCTGATCACAAAGAAATTTCGTGAGAAGCTGCTGCAAATCAAGAATTCCGAATTGGATGATATGGATTTGCAAAAGGGTAAGGCATCAGGTTACATGCTGCTGTTGGCGCAAGCCGCGAATGCGGGCAGCTGGAATGGACGTAAATCATTTTTGCATGATGTAAATAATTGCAAAGTGTTTGTTTTAGGACAAAAGCATTGCCACACACACACAAACACATGCACAAGTTCACGGTTTTCTTAATTATTTCAACATCCACTTCATGCAGACGCGCTACTGTAACTCCTTTCCATACAAAAGTCATGTGCACTAGGGCTGTTAATCCCGATAGGTTTCAGTAACCAGGCGATTTTCGCGACCAAAAATTTAATCCTGGGATTTCCTGCATCGGGAACATTCTTTTACATATTTTTCCTTCCTAGTATCCAAAATATTATATTTAAACTGGAGAGTTATTTCAGTTCAGTAGCCGTAATAAGATCAGAAGCACATTAATCGCGAAATGTCGCGAGTTGTTCAACAGCAATTTCTCCATTTTCTGCAGGAACAATGTTGCAGGATTCCGGAATTAACACGCCTAATGCGCACACATGCCATTACACAGTCTGCTGCTTCTTGCTGCCATGTCAATTTCCGTGGAACGTGGGAGCATACATACATTACAGCTAGTCCAGGCCGGGACGAGGCCAAGCCTTTTTTTCTTGGCTTGATAAATTAACTTTATTGGTGTAGGTGAGGTGTGTTTTACTTGCGGCGACTATGAGGAGGGTGCTTTAGGTCACTCTAACTCGCAATATTCAAAACTTATAAAACTTACAGATGGACTCTTAGAAATAAAAGATTATTAAACTTGTTTGTTTGAACCAACGTTTTGACAACAATTTTAAATTTTTTTCCAATATTTAAATAAACCTTGCAACCAGTATTTTATAAAATTTTGTATTTCTTCCATTTCATGTTCACAAAAAAACGTACACTGCATTTTGCCTCAACTCGACTGGCCACTCATAAATCATAATTTTGTGTCATCATTGCAAAAAACATACAACAAAAACAAAGCACTTTCCTCTATCAAAGGAGAGCACGATATTCCGCTGTAAATTCGCTTACTTTCTCTCTCTCTGCAGCATTTCTCAAATGGCAACTAAGGTAAGTCATCAATTTTGAAACCTTTATTAATTTGTGAACACGTATTCCTCATTGTCAAAATGGCATTTAATTTATTTTTTTCCCATCTTTTTTCTTGCATGTTTTTCTGCGTCCAGCCATTTCTCGCATACAAGCCGACCTCATCAACTCTTTGAGTGTTGAAAACTTGTCTAAGGAACAAAGTGCTAACTATAATTTTAAAAACAATATGCAAATGCCAGTTTGAGCGCCTGTTACTTATGCACTTAAGCGCGCTTGGAACAGTAATTGAACGTACACACACTCAAAGCAATTCAAATGAATGCCACACTAGAAAATAAAAACCAAGTGTATAAAAAAATAAACTGTGCAATTTCAATTTTTTTCCAACTATTTATTAAGTTCTTCATATAAAATGTCTGTTTGATTTTGTTTAATTTAATTTATTTGGGGCAGCATTTATTAGCGCGTGGTACAAGTCTCTGGAACCGAACCGTTCACATTCATACACAGTTTTCATTATACTTAGATATGAATTTAGTTAGTTTTTATTTTATTACAGGTTATACCGCATCTTTGTGTTCAATTGCTTTGTTTCTTCTGGTTTTATAATTATATTTTAACATAGCATTACAATTACAACATTTTTGAATACTTCATTAAATTACGTTACACATCATTTTTCTTAATTTGATTTTCTTTTGTCTGCTTTTCGCATAAAAATTTTCTTACGAATTTATTAAATTTCTTTTATTTTATTAATAATTAATACATTAAGATTAAAAAACAACTAGACATTGTCCACAAATCATTCCTTGCGTATAAATGTTCTCCCCCTGTAAAATCGAAAGCAGAAAGTTATAAAAGATAATTGTAAACGCTATCATACAGAGTTAACATACGTAATAGTTTTCTTTTCCGTAATTTTAGCTTCCGGTCGTGCACGATTGAGTACCTTCAAGAAATCAGAAGTTTTTGCACGCATTCTGGAGTGAATATAGGCTTTTGAACACTGCAAATGAATGAGAGTTAGTTGAGTACACTCGACAATTCAAGAACAAGAAGACACTGAGGAGTCCTTACCTTAATGTGATAATGTAAATAATCTCGGAACATGTGTATTAGATTGATGGTATTAGCTCTTGTTTCCTTGCTTGTATGTCTAGGGAAAAGCACTGCAACGGAAAGAAGTATTTTTTTTAAATCACATCCATTTCTGAGAATAAGGTAAACATTGGTGCATCTAATATATAAAAATCAATGTTTGTTTGTCTGTTTGTCTGTCCGGCTATACAAAGCTACATGCGATGACCGATTTCAGCCAAACTTTATACCAATATTGTTGAAGACCAAAGGAAGGCGACTGTATATAAAAATTTTCGATTCATCAAGAGGGCGTGGCACCTCCCATACAACTTAAATATTTGATTTGGCATATCTTTAAAACTACATGCCATACAACGTTAAAATTCTGTATTCTGTTAGTAATAAGTCGTGCCCTCTTGCTTAAAAAAATTTAGGGGCGTGGGACAAGGGGGAGTGGCACTCCTTACACAACATAAATATTTGATTTGGCATATCTTTAAAACTACAAGTCATACAACATTAAAATTTTGTATTCTGTTAGTATTTAGTCATGCATTCACGTAAAAATTTTTACATCATTTGGGTTTTATGTATGTATATAGATTTAGGCTCATGGGACAAGGTGGCGTGGCACACCTCGAATGTATGTAAAAAATTTGGGGTCCATGAGGAGTGAAGGGGGTCGTTACTTTAATTTTTGCCTTCCACCAAAGGAGTAATCTACTTACACAGATAATTCTGTAAGGACCTACATTTATGACTTCCCCGATTTAAACAAAACTTCACAAGCAAATAGGAAAGTCCTAAGCAAGGTCACTCAATATATCTTATTCCTTAAAACCACGCTAACAAATTACCCTTTACCATACCACTAACAATAATGTGGCTTTTAATACCATTTTTAAATTCAAATTTAGTTGTTATTCCCCGTATGATGTGGCACTCGGGTAAAGCCGGGTAAATCAGCTAGTAGTTCATATTATAAAAATTTATTTCAAATGTTCGCAAACACAAGTCATCTGATATAAAATAAAAATTTATTCAGGATGCCGTTTGCCAAATTTCATTTTGGAGTATTTGAGAGACACATCCCTTTATTAAAGAAATATCCCACTTTTAACTCCCACAGGCAGGTGCAGAGGTCATATTATAAGAGACATTTTCAAATGTTCGCAAACACAAGTCATCTGATATAAAATAAAAATTTATTCAGGATGCCGTTTGCCAAATTTCATTTTGGAGTATTTGAGAGACACATTTCTTTATTAAAGAAATATCCCACTTTTAACTCATATATGTGATTCTCATATCACATATTTTGTAGTATTTGAAATATAAATTTCTTAATTCATAAAATATCCAAATAACCGGATGTAAATTAGATTATTACGCGCAAAAGGGCAAAAACTCACCAAAAGTTACATATCCAATATTATCTCCGACTTTGGCGCCCGTATTCGCTAATTCCATTGGAGGCTCGCGATGCGAGAAGAGCACTTGCGGCGCCGTATGCGAAGCTCGACGGCCCTCTCTCAATTCCTGCATAAATACTTTACCTATAACCACATCATCCTCGTCGCGGAATATGGTGCTAAAGACGACGGTGACACGATCCGCCTTGGCTTCAACGTAACTGCAACAAGACAAAAATGCAACATTTGAATTTAAACAAATTTTCAAATATTCTAAAATATACTAACAGTGTCTCATCGTTGCGGTAATTGATGACTGCACGTTTTTGTCCTTCCTCGCCCTGTTCTTGAAAATCGAAATATTTCTCAAAAACGGAAGCGAAGCAATTGCGTTTCAAGAGCCCAACTTTCTTGGCCACCTCCTCCCATTCGGAAGGAATATCTTCCAAATTTATAAGTACGGATACATTGTAACCTGCAAAATAAAAATGCCAGCGCAATTGACAATCATATATTGGTAACATATTAATATAAGTATGTTGCAAATAGATACCATCTTCAGTGTCCGTAAGTAGACTGCCATATTCACGCTTTAGCAATTCGTCAGCGCCGTGTTCTTGCAGCTGTTTGTAGAATTTCAGTGAAATGCTAATCTATACGGAAGAAAAACACGTTGTTAATGACAACACATGGAAATGCCAATTTCTGTTTTATATATTGGTTTAAATACGTACTCTAACTTTAGTCTTATCACCGTTCACATTAGAAATATGGAACAGTACTCCATCAAAATCCGCAATTTTCACGTCAATCGATTCCGGTTTTAAACTGGAAAAAAATTCATGTTTAGAGACTTACAGGAGAGAGATTAATCATTTGTATAGCCTAAGAACATATATAAACAAGTAAGGAAGTATCAGTCGGGTTTCACCGACAGAGTAATACCCTACACCATGTTCCCAAGTAGGGTGATAATTCACTGAAATTGTGGGTGCATTTGATTTACAACCTACATAGTGGGCGGACCACGCCCATTTTTGGCAGACTATAAGATATAACTAATAGGACTATATATGCCAAATATTGATGCTCTGACAGGTGTATAACAGATGTTATCGGCATATTTATTTTACTGCCCCCACGGTGGGCGGACCACGCCCCTTTTAGGAGAATTAAAAGATACTCCTACCAGAAACGATGTAACCAAATCTAGTTGCTCTGGTGTATATATTATGGAAGTTATGAGAATTTTTCGTTTATCGCTTATATAGTGGGCGGACCACGCCCATTTTCTTGTATGGTATCTAAGACCTATATATTAACTTGGGAACCGAATTTCATTCATTTATATTCGTAACTAGTCAATTGGGAGCCATTTTACCGGAAAAATTTTGCCGCGGACCACGCCTATTTTTCCGTATGACATAGATGACCGACCCTTTAACTTGAATACCAAGTATTATTCTTTGCAATGAGTAATTAGACAAATTACAGCAATTTGATCGCAAAAAATCGAGGTAGTGGGACTTACAGGCCCATTGTAGGCGTGTCCTTCTACCGATTTGACTAATTTTAACACTTCACATAACGCGAAGTTCACTGTGACTGTGTACCAAATTTGGTCGAAATCGGACAACTCCTTCTTTCTTTTTTCCGGACACGCAGACAGACAGACGGACAACCGGAAACGAAAAGAGAAAGTGTTTCTGATCATTTCTATATACTTATGTCTATACCTAGGAAGGCTCCTTTAATGCGTTACAATTTTCGAACAAACTTATTATACCCTATTACCATAGGTGTAGGGTATAAAAAGGCTCGTACAAATGTTTGCAAACACAAGTCATCTGATATAAAAGAAGAATTTATTCAGGATGCCGTTTGAAAAATTTAATTTTGGAGTATTTGAGAGACACGTCTTTTGATTCAAGAAATATCCCACTTTTAACTCCCCTAATGTATACAACTTGATTCATGATAACAAATAGAAGATATACAAGTAATCAGCATTTTGTAAAGCCTTCAAACAAAAACTGTCAACATATATTCTGTTTCTTTAAAGAGCCAGTTCTTCATTTAATACATTAATCTCTATATGAGTAGAATGCAACTTAGTCATCAAAATTCTAGAATATTAATAAATATCGAATGCCAAAGCAAAGAACTGCTTATCGAACAGAATTTCTACTAAATAGGAATATGAGAAGGGGAGCAAAATACACTTATCAGAAGACTTTACCAAAAAATGCTATAAACGCGATAAAGCCATTTTGGAAAACCGATAACGGCAACTTCGAGCGGGAAATACAAGATAACGAAAGGTTTGAAACCAAAAGGAACTTAATCAAAACCAATATTCAGAGAGTATGATTTATAAGCTAAAGCAAAATTAAGCCCAACAATTGATAAATGATAAATCAAACTGCCAACTGCAGTTGCAATTGTTGCGAGGAACATGCGTAGCCATGAGTCAGTTATTAAAACCTCTGACTCTGACGGTGGGCACAAGTGTGCAAATTCAGTGTTGTGAATGATTAATCCCTGAATGGAGGGCGCTGGTCGAAGCACTTGCAGTGACAAAGGAGGAATAATTTACAGCGGAGTCGGTTAATCAATTCGAAGCAGCAATACAAAATGCACCACAAACACAAAATGAGAAGAGAAAACTTTCCGTACAACCGATATCAGATTTCAAATGTTATGTCTAAAAGGGAATGATAAAAAAACTGATAATGAAAATGGATTTTTGTAACACTTACCCAGCCAAGGCATTTTTAAACTTAACCAGGAGCGTCTCCTCCACAATGCGATTATTGATTTCCAGCAAAATCATTTTTCACCGGCTCTTCCAGATGGTCACTTTTCGTTTTTGTTTAAACTTTGAATTTTGCTTTTTGAGACAAAAAATAAGTTAACCGCTTGATAGCTGCTGCTCCCCAACTGAGCGTAATCGTCCGGCGCAAACGGTGCTCAGTTCCTCTGCCTTTGCTTTTGCCTCGACATACACAAACACACACAGGCACTACCTACTAATAATAAATTCCCCTCCGACGACGGCTGCCTTTAATGAATCAACCAAGCCAACAACAATTTACAACTCAAATGGAAGTGGACAGACAAAAACGCAAACGTCGAGCTGTCGGCTTTTTGCTCGCTAGCTTGCTTGATCTGAAATTCCAACACTTTTTCCTTGCCCTGCTCTGCTCCTCCGCTGCTCGTTTGACACTCCAAACCTATAAACGACCGACTTTTTTCCTCCTTCTTTTTTCCTCTACCAAGCAAATTTTCTAAATCACTACCGGGGTCAATTCACTTATTTTGTGCCTTTTTAATTAACAATCCACACTTGCGGTTTCTTTTTGACTAGTTTCTGCAAAGCTTTTCTTTAAAAAAGTGCACAAAATCGTGGAAAATGCTTTAATTTTGCGTGAATAATTCCATTAGCATTGCGTCGTCGTCGTCGTGCGTGCAATTCGTGCAGTTGACTCATGACAGGGTTGCAAAATATGCCATGTAGAATCGTCTTTATGTCTGAACTTACACATGGAGATTTTTCTCACCGATTTTACAAATTTCCATTCGTTCTTTTTTGAAAAGCGAATTTATTTTAGTCTTTTACTTCCTTATCTGGTGTGCGTCCTGCGCATAGTTTTACCCTCCATCGCAACAAGTAATAAATCAGCAAGAAACACTGCTTACGTACACCGTATGTAAATTGTAAGACATTTTAATAATTTTCCGGAACGAGCTACGACATAAATCTTTCATATAAAAAGGTTGACCTTATTTGCGCATATAAGTCATTAAATTTATTGCATTTGCCATATCATACGAAAAAAATTAATTCGATTTATTTATGAAATATGTAAATTTAAAAGTTCCTGGGATCTAAATTACGAAATAAAGTTGAAACATTTTATTCCACTATGAATTACAAAAAATTAAAACAAGGTGCACTTGGTTGATAACATTTATTATTGAAATAAATTTATTTGTATAAATAAATAATAAATTTGACAAGCAAATTACATTATATAATCATATAAATTCGTGGAACAAGGGATTTAATAAACTTGTTGGTTGTATATATATTTTGGTTCCTGTTGCGATTGGCTTGGCGCTTGTTGATTGGCTAACCAATCAAATTTGGAGATTTTGCGCTTGGTTTTTAAGCACATGTAACAATCTAAATGTAAAAATTGGTACTATTAAAGCAAATGGTTTTACAACGGGCATGGCTTTTAGTACATGTAACAACCTAAATGTCAAAATTGGTACTAATAAAGCAAATGAGGGAGATAGTATGTACTAATGCTAGGAACAGTATGTACTAATGCTAGGAATAGTATTAAGCGCCAATCAGTGACCGCGTATCGTATTTAATCGTATCGCAGACAAAGCCTGTTTTACCCGAGCTCTATACATGCGTTCGCTCATGACGTATTTATTCGGATCGTAACGCAGAAATTCTCATAGAAATAGGTCTCTCTCAGACATTTACGTCTGCTCTGATGCTCAGAGAGGATGAGAGAATGACATTGCTTTGTATTAAAAACAGTGCTGCCACTGCTCTTCGATTTAATTTAGAACAAAAACCGGATTATTATTGCTAACAATAATTTCACAAAGTACACCACAATAAATATATCTAAAAATTTAGATAATTCTGTGTCATAGATTTTATAAAGAATGTAAAATTTAACCTCAAAAACAAAATGAACAGCGTGCTTACTTTGTGCACGAAACTATATGGCAGCACGGCAGCAATAACCAAAACAGAAACCTGCAAAAGAGCGACCTGCGATACGATTTCCCTGAACGGCCCATAAAATCGTGCAAATAATTAAATTTCATATGTTTTTCCGTTGCAGGCACTTGCAAAATGAGTAGCCCGACCCTGTTCCGGCAATTGGAATCAACTTTAAATGCCACAGGAGGGAAGTGCATGGATAGGAGATGCCAAAACCACTCACATAATTACCAAAATGCGTAAGTTGCTCCAATTGGAGCCCGTTCCAAAATCCAATAAAATCGTGCAAATAATGAAATTTCACATGTTTTTCCGTTGCAGGCACTTGCAAAATGAGTAGCCCGACCCTGTTCCGGCAATTGGAATCAACTTTAAATGCCACAGGAGGGAAGTGCATGGATAGGAGATGCCAAATTTTGCCGTTACGATTAAATACGATACGCGGTGACTGATTGGCGCTTTATAGTTTAGCGGATTAAGTACGGGGATTTCCAACACTGGCGCGGCGACGACAAATTGAAAACCTGACATTTGCAACACGTTTACGTTTTCAAGTAAACGGCACAAATTTTACGTAAAGCTGTGAAAAGATACGTTGCGTCTGGACTAACTCGACCTTTAACGTTTTGAAGGTTCTACACTGCGAAGTTTTTGGAAACCATTATGAATCCTATCCTTACGTACATTTCGAGTAGGATTCCTTTTTGAGACAGAAATTAAACAACTAGATTTTATGTTTATGTAGTTAATGAGAAACCAAATATCAATCAGAGATTTAAGATTGTTTTTCAACTTTACCATGGTCTCTTGTTTTTGAACTTTAGCAATACGTTCGGTTTTAACACCTCGACTACACTGTCATTTCTAGAAATTCATGAAAAAATGTATTCACATATAATCTAACTCAATATATTTGTACATTGCAGACATCCTCGATGGTCTCATTGTTAAGTGCTTTTATCTGGCATTCGCAGAGGAATTGTAGAATTTTCCGTTCCGCTTTGTCCCGCTCCGTATTATTTAGTCCGTCCAATAGTAAATGCACTTTCTGCAGCATGGTCGGTTGGGTATGCCATGTTTTTGAATTGACCTGCTCTTTGTATAATTGTTTTTGTTGCTGCAGCGATTTGAGACAATCTTGTGACTGGCGGAGCACAGTTTCGATGTTGCAAATTACATTATTTAGTTTTTCTTCGGGCTCTGTTTCCATTTCCGGTGCCATAGGTTCTGTTGATACTGCCGACATGAATGAATTTTGTGAAACGGGGTTTCTTTCCGGCATTATGATTAGTTCATCCAGTGAGTTAAGTGTTTCAGTGTTCACCTCTGAATTCTCATCGTCTAGTTGCTCTTGAAAACTGTTGCTCTCGACCGAGTAATCATTGCCCCAAGGATTTTCCTCGATTGCAGGTTTACTCTGACGTTTTAATGTTGCAACATTCAGTGGAATCCTGTAAACAATATTGAGAGAAAAAAACTCTATTTCAATTAGCACATTAAAATCTAAAAGACTTACCCTTTCCTATAGTGTTCCTCCAAAAACATTAAATCATGAAAGTAAATCCACATTACTGGCTTATCCGGATTTACTTTTTTGTTACGATATTCGCGGGAAAAACGATCCCGTAACTTTTTCCAGCGCTTATAGCAGAGCTCCTCTAAAAAATAATTTACACAATATATTATCATCTGCCTCATCACATGATCAATGATTTGATTATGCTACCGGACATGTTAAGATTCTCCGATATATCCTTCCAAGCATCATTTTTCGCGGTCAGATTCTTCGAATCGCGTATTTTGTACCTGTCATACAAAACAGAATGCTCCTTCACCAACGCAATCAGTTGTTGAGTGATTAATAGTTCCTCTGAATTAATTTCGTCTTCGTACTGACTCTCTTCTCCCTGTGAGCCGTAGTCACCACTTGAACGAGCTTTCCGAGTTTTTCGCTCCTTTGGTGTATATTTAATTTCTATTAAAGGATCGTTGCGAGCGTGCCTAGAAAGTCCATGAAATAATAATTTACAGTGGTGGAAAAGGTTTAACTTCCGAATTTACCCATGTTTATAGTGGTCTTTAAGAAATAGCAAATGCGGAAACATATCCCAATTGGTGGGCTCCTCGGGGTGCTCCTGTACGCGCCGATACTCCTTACCGAAGCGGTCGCGTATGCTCTTCCACCGTGTTATGCAGGCCCGTTCTGAAAAGTCGAGGGCGTGTTATTTTGCTTTGAACCAAACTCTTTTTTCTATTTGACGCGCCTGATGCATTTAATTTTATTGACAACTCTTCCCAAGCTTTGTCCTTCATTTCCGCATTTCTTTGGCCCCGCGCCAGATCTTTGTCGTATAAAATAGGATACGATTCTACTAGTTTTATTAAAGCATGATCATTCACTATACCACTCATCTTCGGAGTTGCTTGGTTTCGTGCCATATGTTATTGTTTTATTTTTATTCTTGAACAAATTAAAAAATTCTATAATACTCCAAAACACCAAAACGCTTGTTTGACAGCGTTGACAGTTGACAGCTGGTACCAAGCAATTTTTATTTTCAGTAATGAACCAGCACGTGTGTTACATATTTTATAACAAATAGCGTTTATAAACCAATTGTTAATCTTTTTTTATCTCGTTAAGACGATCCTACATGTCGTCCAACATGGCTTGACGGCAGGAATAACTGTACACATGCCGCTACGTATACACGGTCCCACATGTCGTACAACATTACTTTCTTCAAATTGGAAAGCGAGACGTACGCATACAGCCAAAGCCTTTTTACAGACGGCAAACGAGACTTTTGAAAAAGAATGGGCGTTCTCAGCTCTCGTCGATAGCATTCGACTCAATTAGTTTTTTTAAAAGCGCTACGTACACTTTATTTTGTGCGTTTCTATTTTTATGAACTCCGCCATTAATTTTCCAAGTTTCAGGAAAATTATTTAATTTATCTCAACATGCCCAACATGCGCAACATTTTGTTTCGCTTCGCTTTCCTCGCGTTCTATTTAGCAAGCCTCTTATAAAAGCATGTATTGAACTTATCTGTCAAAGCGAAATCCTGAAGCAAAAGTCGAATGTGAACGAGGCTTTATGGTCTAATTAGTCCAGCGGTGTCGGATTCAATCGTGTCGGATAGCAATTTGCCCAGTTACTCTAACAGCTGATTGCAGCTGTCAGTCTATTCTTTTTGCTAGTGCTGCCGTATAGTTTTGTGCACAAAAGAAACACACTGTTTATTTTCTTCTGAGATGAAATTTTACATTCTTTATTAAATTTATGGCACAGAATTTTCATAATTGTTACTTCTTTATATTGTGTACTACTTTTTTTAACTAATTTCGTTAATAATATTCGTTTTCTTTTGTTGAACTGAAATCGAAGGTCAGTGGCAACACTTTTCTGCAACAACGTTCACAAGCAAAATATATCGTGAAAAATGGATTCAAACGACGAAATAATTGACTCAATGTGTTTAGTGTTGTGTAAAATGTACGATGTGTACAAATTTTAAGCAAACGAAAGCGCAGGTGGACTATATTTCCAAGAAATATTCCCTTGTTTTGACCAGTGTTGCCGTTTAAATTCATGCATAGGAAAAGCATTATTGCTATTTCATTTTCAAGTGAATTTTTTTTGGTGGCAACATTCTTTTCACAGCTGACACGACTTTTGCAGTAGTTTTCTAATCAACGCAGAAATTTCTACTACTCAATCCGGTCAGAGTAATAGCGAACATTGTGTTCGGGTAAGATAGATTGTGTCAGCTGACACGATTTCTAACCTTACCGCTAGGGTAATTCTACCATTACTGTCCGTCACAGATTACTACCAGATATCCAACTGTCCGTCCAGGGAACAAAAATTTCCATTTTTTTTTGAAACCTCCCTCACACTGATAGCGTACGTGTGATTCGCAATGTATTTTGTTTTTGTAATTCCTTACAGAGTTGCATTCACAAAAATTCCTTTGTTTACATTTCCGACCAACAACTGTCAAACCTCAAAAATTTGTTCGCAGTGGGTTGGGAATTCGACACAGCGGATAGCGCTTACTTTACAGCTGATCGGCATTTTATGGGGATACAAATAAATTGCACGACACGGCTATCGACTACTGACGCCTTCGAGTACTCGGTTCCCACGCGACAAAAGCAACAAAATAAAATATTTGATGAACACACAAAATATCAACACATATATTTAAACTGAAATAAGAACCAAATTGTTACAATTATACAAGTTTGGACGAGTACTGATGGAATACTTCAAAAAACCCGAATACCTGGCTACCCGTAACCAAATATGGATAAACTTTATCTTATTTTTGTGAATGTAGTGGTGATTTTTTAGCGCTAGTGTGAGAGTTGGATATCTGGTAGTAATCTGTGCTGTCCGTGATCATGTTCACAGCACGGACAATTTCTCAAAGTGCCAAAATACACTAGGCTTGACCAACATGCCAACATTGACAAGCGAGCAGAAATATCAAAAAATTTTGAAAACCATCCAACATGTGTGACAAACGGTTGTTTCTTGCGTATACACGATCCAACAATGCGGCTTGTCCTACATGTTGGACGACATGTAGGACCGTTTATACCCCGCTTTTGGTTGCAAATCAGCTGTTATGTTCATATGGGAATTTTCAGCGTAGAAATTCCCTTCTTTTCATTCACGCTGAACCAATTGTGTTGAATGGTGAATCGAATGCTACGCCGCGGAGAAAGTCTCTGATTCTCGCACATAATATTTTAAAACTTGGCGGACAGAGGTCAACACAAAGTTCCGACAAGTAATAAAGAGCAGTTAAAGTTCATCATAGTTGGAATTAGTGTCTCAAAGGTACAAAGATGGCACCCAAGACAGCGCAACCACCAGCCAAAGGCGGAAAGGCAGCGGCGGCTAAGGAACAAAGTATTTTGATCAAAGGTTATCTGTTCATCTACAATTCCGTACAGGTGGTCGGCTGGAGCTACATACTGTACCAATTACTCAACTACTACTTGCTGCAGGGGCCAGAATTTCGTGCTCAAATCACACTTTGGGATTACACGCGCCTATCGGTGATCGTTTTCCAAAACGCTGCCTTTTTTGAAATATTAAACGCGGCACTCGGTTTGGTAAAGTCGAATCCTGTGGTGACCACATTCCAAGTGCTGAGTCGCATGATGGTTGTGGTGGGCGTGGTAATGGCTACACCTACTGGCAAAGTGTCCCCCGGCCTACCTATTGCGCTCTTTGCCTGGGCAATTACGGAAATTATTCGCTACGGCTACTATGCTCTAAACATCGTCAAAATCGTGCCACACTTTGTGGTCTTTCTGCGCTACACCACCTTTATCGTTCTCTATCCGATCGGTGTGACCGGGGAACTGTTATGCTTCTGGTGGGCGCAGAGTTACGCCAAGCGACATTCAGTGTGGTCCATTGAGATGCCCAACAAATGGAATGCCACCTTCTCGTACTTCACGCTGCTTTGGATATCGATGCTGCTCTACATTCCACTTTTCCCGCAGCTGTACATGCATATGTTCGCCCAACGCAAGAAGATCCTGGGTGGTGGTATCAAGTCCTCGGCTGCCAGCGGCAAAAAATTAAATTAACCTACTCATTCAAAAGATTTTGCAAAATTTTTAAAACCATACAATTAAGAGCGAGAAAGTGAAAGCGCGTAGACGCGCAGATTGCGAAAGATTTAATTGTTAATATCAAGATTAATGGCTTCGTGGAGACGTTTTCACCCTAGAAAGTTGTATAATTCATGCGACTCCATTTTGCCGATCCGGTTGTCGATATTTTGATTTTGCTAATTTGCATATATTTATATGCTGCTTTCGCAGTTGCATTTACTTCTCTGTTGGTTTGCTGGGCACTTTTGTTTGTATATTAGCCGACGTGAAATATGTACATATATGCGTGCATGTATGTTTTTGCCTTTTTCAATAAGTAAATATTTACTGCTATTAAAGTCCAAATTTTGTACAACCTGTATAATTAGCTTTAAGTTGAACTGGTGTCATGAATAAACTCAAGCTTAGAGGTAAATAACATGAAATAGTTCTTTTATTGCAACTTACAACTTGAATTTCTCGTGGCTGCATTTAAAATGAAATAAAAATAAAATATGCACATCATTTGAGTGAGTGTTCATTCTTTTGCAATACATATTCAATACAGGCTGCAAAAATTTCAACTTATGACATATACAAAATTTAAAATAACAAGAGTTTAATAGATTTTAATCAAACAGAGCGCAAATAATGAGGCACATATGTACATAAGTGAAGAACATCGGGGGAAAAAAAAGGAATACATTTTAAGGATAATTCAATGGTGCAGAGTGAGTGTTTATAATATTTTCGCTTTAAGCTGAAAGGCGCCTCAAAATGTTTGTTTTAATCTCCAAAACGCTGTGGGCACCAGCAAATATCCTCGTGTGGTGTCTACTGTAATTCGTTATCGCTAAATTGCAAACGCACGCTATTAAAACATAATAACATAACATAGCAACAGTTCAATGCTGCGACCATTGAATATTCTTCAGATCGATGCCCTCCTGCACCATTTCCCACAGCGGTGACATTTCACGTAAACGCTCTACATGCTTGATGCACTTGTCGGCGGTGTAGTCCACCTCTTCAATAGTGGTGAAGCGACCAATGCCAAATCTGCGTGGAGTAGAAAAGTCATATACGCATTAAACAAAAGTGCCATAATACGCTTGCATATCCTATACCTTATGGAACTGTGCGCCAAATCCTCCTCAGTGCCGATGGCACGCAACACATATGACGGTTCCAAGGAGGCCGAAGTGCAAGCGGAACCACTCGACAGCGCCACATCCTTCAGCGCCATCAATAGCGATTCACCCTCCACGTAAGCAAAAGATAGATTCAGGCATCCGCTGTAGGTCTTATCCGGATCTCCGTTGCGTATGACATGCGGCAGTGCCTGTGTGATGCGTTCATGCAGACGACGTGAAAGAAAATCAATCCACTTTTTGTCGTAATCCATCTCCTGCAATGCTAAATCGCATGCGGCACCCAGGCCTACCACCAGCGGTGCGGGCACAGTTCCACTGCGCAGACCACGCTCTTGGCCGCCACCACTCTGAATAGGCTCAAGACGCACACGTGGCCTACGACGAACATAGAGCGCTCCAATGCCCTTGGGACCATATATTTTGTGGCCGGATATGGACATCAAATCGATGTTCATTCCATTTACATCGATTGGTATCTTGCCCACGGCCTGTGCGGCATCAGTGTGGAAGAATACCTTGTTGGAGCGGCAAATGGCACCAATCTCCGCTACGGGTTGTTGGACACCTGAACAGGGAGAAATCAGTCCTATTCGCAACAACTCTGTCACTCTTTAAGACTCACCTATTTCATTGTTAACTGTCATTATGGAGACCAGCGAAGTTTCCGGGGTCATTGCCTGCTCCAGTTCTTTTAAATCGATTATGCCATTTGTCTGGACGGGTAAGTATGTAACATGGAAGCCCTCATTTTCTAGGGCACGACAAGAGTCCAGCACGCACTTGTGCTCCGTTTGTGTGGTTATAACGTGCTTTTTCTTGGTGCCGTAGAATCTACATGCAAAAATATGTATCTGTTTATGAGAACACCTGCTAGGTTTTTGGTATGCTACTATTATTTACCTTGCCACGCCTTTTACAGCTAAATTATTCGATTCAGTGGCACCCGAGGTGAAGACAACTTCCTTGGCATCAGCGCCAATTAGTTTAGCAACTTGTTCACGAGCAATCTCCACCGCCTTCTCGGATTCCCAGCCATAAGCATGTGTGCGCGAATGTGGATTGCCGTAGTAGGTGGTTAAATATGGCATCATAGCATCCAATACGCGTGGGTCCTGTAAGATAATCAGATTGTCAACACTTGATCTGCGTGAAAAGCCCCTCAAAACAAACAAACACACTTACCAAAGGAGTAGTAGCTTGTGCATCCAAGTACAGTGGCCTGCCTGCCACATTATCCGCTTTAATATTGAACCTCGTTTGTTTTTTGCGAAATTCTGCATAGGAGTGTGAATTGTCAATAAGATCGGGGAACCACATAACCTCTAATTTGGTAGCCACTTACCATCCGACAATGACGTAGCCTTTGGTTGCGGCTGTGTGGAGGCCCTTTTCACTGATGCACTATCATTGCTGACATAAACAACAGCCACCATTCCATGTGCCGGCCGCACAAGAACATTTCTTGGTAACTTACCAAGCAATTGCAACATTTTTGCTATCAAACTCGAGAGTCTTACTCTCCGCCTTTTTCCTGATCAAGAGTAACGGATTAGAAAAACAAAAGATATGCGCGTTTAGATAATTTCACAAGCGTTCTACTGCATCACTTTCGTATCAAACGAGAATTTCTGAGTAGCACTGTCGGGAAATAAAAACAACATAAATAACAAGGTTGCACCTGAAGAAAACTGAATTGCTGCCACCTGAAAGATTGAAGTGATTTGGGATATGGGAATTTGGGAACTTGTTTGGTTTCAAACTAAACGCCTGTCCAAGTGCTTTCAAGAAAATCGGAAACTTCATAAAAAGTAATACTTCAGAAATTTAACACTATTCATGGTACAAATTTTTGAAATTTCACACTGCCATGTTCACCCTCCATGTACTTCGTTGGGGGCAATGTTGCCATATTCACAGTTTTAACTGTAAATTACAGTTCTTTAGACAAGCTTACAGTTTTTAAAATTACCTCCTAGTACAAATTCCAGTTTATTTTTAAATTTCAAATTTTCGGTTTTTTTATTACAATAAAAGTTTAATTTTTTCCACCTTAAAAAAAAACTCACGGTAACGCTGTGATTACAAATTCAGCCCTGCTTCGATACGGCAATTTTCTTGTAATTTATGACCGTAATTTCACAAAAATCTTTTCGTTTTTAAAGGTTACCGATTTTTGGTTGAAAATGCAGTTTTTTTGGGAATTTAGTTTTTTGAAAAAAAATCTGGCAGCATTGGTTGGTGACAGCACTGGCCACACATTGCTTTGACAGTTCCATGCGCACTCAGATTCTTATTAGATTTTCAGCCCGTCGTGTGGGATGGTCGGTGCGTGCGACAAGAAAGAATTGTTTCAATCTTTCAATAATATTGTTTAAGTAAAAAAAAAGCACAAGATAATGGCATCAATTCTGCGCACAGGAAAGTTTTTGCGTTATTTCGCAGGTTTCACGCGGAATGTGGTGGTAAATTCAGTGCGTGAAACCGACAGCGGAAATCTATTGCAGAACTCGGCATGCATGTGCGGCCAATTTCAGCAGTGAGTGTTGTCCGCCGGCATAAAAATTACGCAATACAAGCCACGAAATGATGAAATAAATGCAGCTAACTCACTATGAAGCGTTAATTTCACGATATTTTCACACGTTTCTTCTCGTTTAATTGACTGGATTCGGAAAATTCGACTGTGAAGCAAAGCCCAAGTGAAAAGTTTTGCGCTCTGTGCTTGCATAACCTTAAAATGTGACTGCATTTTTGAATGAGTGTATTTTTCTCTTTCAAATTTCAGTGGATTTGCTAACAGCGCTGCGCCCAAGACAGCTGACTTGAGTCTTGAGAAGCAACTTCGCCGCTTAGATCAGGATGTGCGTCGCATTGGGCGGATCTCACGCCGAGACATTGAGGACGTTCTGGAGGAGATACGTTCACAACGATCGGCCACCAGTTCGCAGTCGTTACTAGTCATACGTTGCTGTGGCAATCTCGTGCCCGAGGAAATGCCCGAAGTGCGCACCGCCCTGGTGCAGGAAATCTGGAAGACCTTGAATGCCCTAAACGTACCCATGGACATTTCACACTACAACGCGTTGCTGCGTGTGTACTTGGAAAATGAACATCCATTTTCACCAACAGAATTTCTTGCTGAAATCGAGTCCAAGTCGATCGAACCGAATCGCGTCACCTACCAGCGTCTTATTGCACGCTATTGCCAACAGGGTGACATCGATGGCGCTACACGCATCCTGGAATATATGCGGGAGAAAAAGTTGCCTGTAAACGAGAGCGTCTTCAATTCTCTGATACTGGGACACTCACAGGTGAGTTGGAAAGTGAAATTGCAAGAAAACAACTTGAAAATATTTTTCCATTGACAGGCCAATGACATGGAATCTGCAAAAGGCATTCTCTCTGTGATGAAACAAGCCGGTCTGGAAGCGAGCGCGGACACTTATGCGACCCTACTTTGCTGTTACGCACGTCATGGCGATGTCGATGCTATTCTCAGCACGTTACAAGAGTGCGAACAGAAGGATATATTCTTGCTAGACAAAGATCTACTCGACATTATGTATGCTTTAGCTATTAATGGACATGGTGAAAAAGCTGACGTTGTGTTGAGCAGGTTGCGCATTTCAATGGGCTTCAATCAGGATGCCGTGAACATCATTCTGCGTTTGGTGAACAAGGGCTGCGACGACGTGAGCCTGAAAATATTGCGGCTAATGCCACGTGGCATACGCACTGATGGCACACCTGTGGATGCCGGCACCTTCTTCATCAAACAACTCGTAAAAGTAAATCGACCAGTGGAGAAGATATTAAGCGTTTGTAAAATGTTGCAAGATGAAGGTAAGGCCCCTTCAATATTGTTCAAAAGACGTATTCAGCATATACCTTCCGTCCATATTTAGGTCTCAATCCCAAGGCTCTGCTTATTGCCACAGAAGCTGGCCTCATTAACGGCGTTGCGAATAACGCGCTACCTCTGCTGCAAGAAATGAAGAATGCAGGTTTCCCCATACGCCAACACTACTTTTGGCCTATTTTGTGTTCCGTGGAGTCCCACCAAATAATTGACATCGTCCGACGCATGCAGGAAGATTTCTCGCTAAATCCAAACTCGGAGACCATTCGCGATTATGTTATACCTAATTTGAGGGAGAAAAATTGGGAGAAAATTGTAACTTTGTTGCGTGATGCTGGCGTCTCTAACTCGACGGCTTCTACTTCAGCCGCGTATGCAGCGCTCAACATGCATCAGTTGAAAAGTGCTGCCGACATAATGGAGTCCTATCGGGCGTACTATATGCCGCAACTGTTCCGTCAGCCCCTCATTCAAGCTTTTGCCAAGACGGACGATGTCCCTAGTTTTATACGCGTTGTTCGGCAAATATATGAGGGCGTGCAGTATCGCCAGGGAAGTGCTTCCAACGATCAAAAATCTTCTGGTGTCGAACAAAGTGAAGCTGCTGAGGTGGAAGCGGACAGCACTGAGTTCACAGAAACAGTGGAGGAGACTGCTGGAAGCAGCAATGCGCCAGATATTGTTGGCACAGTTTTAATGGACGTTGTCTTGTACTTCCGTCGCAATGGAATAGACGTTTTAGAGCGTATACTGCCTGCTTTAGTTGCGGAAGGTCTCTCCATTAACAGTACAAATGCTACACGCGTTTCTGACCGTATAGGTTCAGAAATGACGCCCAAAATTTCGGAACTGCTGGGCAAGCTCAGCTCGGGCGAATTGGAACCTGTACCATTGAAGAATATCTCTCGAAAACGTACACTTGACTCAATGACCGTAGAAGGTAAGACGGGAAATTTAAAATTGTCTGAAAATTCTTCGTATTGTTTGTTTTTTCTTTCAGAATTAGAGCGCTTTATTGCGAACGTCGAGAACAAAAGCGAAAACACGAACAATTTAAAACGTTATCTACTTAGCGCCTGTTTCCGTTCTAAGAATTTAGAAAAAACTCTTAAGGTCATAGAAAAGTTGGAAGCCGAAAAGTTTGTCATCCCAACAGGTGCCTGGGCATTACTCATCGATCTATATGCCCAGCATTCCCGCACTGTCGACGCTTTAGCACTATACGAAAAGCTAAAGATTAGTGACCCAGACTTTCAGCTGGATAATTTGAAAACGATGTGCATTGTGGATGCGTTGCTGAAAGAAGAGCGCTTGGAAGATGCACTGAATTTTTTGGATCGCAACAAGAAGCCGCAACCTTTTTCAGAGGGCGAGGGATCCTTTAACTATGTGACGACGATTTGGCGCATTTTGAACTCACTGGCAGAAAGCGGTGATGCGCAAAAGTTGCAGCGTATATTTGACGCTTTGGTGGAGGGCAATTATATGTTGCCGACAAACGTTGTCTTGGGCCCCATGATTAAGGTAAAGTAACACTGGTTTTTAACATACCGTATACGAGTATGCAACTACTTTCCTTTTTAGGTACATCTTGTCAAGGATAACATCGAAAAGGCAATTGAAGCCTTCGAACAAATTTGCCAGAAATATAAATGCACACCCTGGAAAAATGAGTTAGCTTGCCGCCTCATACAGAAAGAAGATGCTGCCAATTTACAGAAACTGACCGACCTCAGCACCAACATTCATGGCGAAGTAAACAGTTTGTACGATTTGGTATTTTCGTTCGTGGAGTGCGGCCGCATACGGCAGGCCAGAAAAATACTGGAAACGCCCGGTCTGCGTACGCGGCCTCATCGCATTGATAACGCCTGTGAACGTTACAAGAACGAGGGCATGGTACAGCCGCTCGAAGGACTCGTAGAAGCCACTAAAGACCTCCACCACATCGATCGTAATAAGATATACTACAGCCTTTTGTTGAGCTATTTCAAGTCTGGGGAAGCTGAAAAGGCGCTAGGTCTGTGGACCAAGATGCAAGAGGAGTCTATAACGCCAAGTGATGTGTTCCTCATTAAGTTGGCTGAATTGTTGGAGACGCAAAATATGGAAGTGCCATTTATTGTGCCGCAAACCGGACGTCAGAAGGTCAGTATTGCTAAGTCAACGTCGTCTGTTGCAGCAGCTGTTGATAGCCAGGAGGCTGCTCCGAAAGTGGAAAAGTTAAAAAAAAACAAAACTGTACAAACTGGTCGGGGAACAGAAAATAAGCCACCCACTAATGTTTCGGTTTTCCGCAAAGCCATCAATGCCGGTGAAGTTGATACAGCAATCAATTGTAAAAAGCAGTTTTTGGCCGGTGAGACTGCAAGTTTACTTGACATGTCCCACTTGATCGAGCATTTGGTACGCGCAGAGCGCCTTACCGAAGCTACGAAGTACGTACAGGAGATGCTGGCAGATAAGCACTATCCTTTGCCGAAGATCTTCAAATATTACTTGAACAAAGTAGCAGCTTCCGGGGATGTAGATACATTAAATTATATTGGCGAGCAAATTAACGAAGAGCAAAAGAGAATCGTTTCTTTCGATAATCGCTTCTGTCATGCGAACATAATAGCCGGCAAAGTGGATCAGTATTTGAAGCATTTGGACGATGATATTTCCGCCGCTAAATCGACAGATGAAGTAGCCAAACTAGCTGAAAAGTTTCCACGTGGTGGTGCTCTAGGCATATTAGAGAAACACCCTGAGTTGGTGCCGCAATGTGAGTAACTGATTTGCCCACTAACTTTAATGACTTTTTAAATTTATTGGATTTCTTCCCACAGTTGAGAAAATTGCCGAAAAGTATGCCGAACATAATCAACTTGGTCCGGTGAATGTGCTCTGGATGCACTTGATATCGCAGGGCAATGAGGAAGCTTCGAAGATCATTTGGGATAAGTACCTGTCGAGTGCGCCGCGGCTCATGTTCCAACGTGTTTTGCAAACGGCGCGCGATCAAAAGGATGAGAAAATAGCTGAGGCGGTCATTGGACAATTGCGTCAATCTAAAATATCTGAAGGTGCTATTGGAAATGCCTATTCCTGTCTCATTGATATACACATTGTGAATGGCAGCCCAGATAAAGGCCTACTAACATTAGAGACAGCCATAAAGGATGTGTGCCTCGAAAATATCAATCGCACAGCTCTACTGCGTCTAAAGACAGCTTTGGAGGAGCAAAAGAGAGAATTTCCCTATACCATACCAGAGAAAAAGAGCAAGCAAGATGACACCAGCAGTTCTTCGCAAACTTCTGACGATGACATCACCCCGAAACGACCTGAAACTCGACCCACTAAACCAAGGAACAAAACTGAATGAATACGTTTTTTAGTTTTGTTTGTAGGCCTTAGCAGGAGTCATCGTTGTATAAGTAATTGTTAAGAATTTTTCGCCTTTTCTTTGATTAAAAAGAAGAAAGATCTACACAGTAATAAATATTACTTCTATATAATCTAACTATCGAAATAAAATTATTATGCTGTAAATCACTGTCCACAATTCTTTTTTCAAATCTCATCGGCAATTGGCGTTGCACATTCACCCTAAAAATGCAGGAACCGATCTGGCAACACAGCATCATCGAATTGCCATAATTTCTAAAGTTTTTAAGGGGTAGAGTGCCAGATAATTTTAATAATGCCCATCACCCAATTCTAATCTAGAACGGATTCATCATTTTACATGTTTCCCAATGTAAAATGATAATAAAAGCTTGCTTCGGAAAAACTAAACCTATAATTGTATACCTAAGGGCCAGTTTCACAGTGGATGTTTGAACTCTGATTGCAGTTTAAATAGGGAATTTCAGTTTCACAGTGGGAAGTTAATTACAATTTAAATGCCCGGTTGTGGGCATTTAAGTACGGCACAGAGTTGCAATCGAAAACAAATAAACAGCTGATTTCGGATGTGCAAGCAAGCTGCGTCGACAATATTGCAATTTATAAGAGATCAAATTAAACATAAAACTGCATGGTATAGCACATATAAATGATCCCGTAGTATTATAAATAATATAAACTGTGGATTCTTTGCACAATATCCAATAATTCACTTCTTTCGGCCGACGAAAAATTTTTAGCTCGCGCTGCCTCCATAATTGAACAATTGAACATATGTTTTTGGCAAGTTGTGCTGTGTTCAATTGTCAAATATTCGAAGTTGCCATTCATTATTCCGTATTTAAATAAATGCACTGTGAAACTCAAGATAATTTAAACTAGATTTAAACTCAATTCGCAAATTAGATTTAAACATCCACTGAGAAACTGGCCCTAAATGTGTTTAAAAAAAATTAACTAAATGATTGGCGCAACGTCGCGTAGGCTTAGTCCTGGCTTTATCCCATTACCTTGTGTGTTCACAAATTAACGGGACCTACAAATAATGGCAAAGAATACTCTCGGAGAATTGCCAATTCATCGTGAGAAGTGGCGCCGCGCTACAGTTTTTAATATCTTTGCATTTAGTAAATACGCCACTATGAACACCATTTTCAAGAATTTAATCTGTATGTATATGTTCAACATGAGTATTAGGTAACTTATATATTGTTTTACTATCTGGCAGCACAGTCAGCCAAAAGAGGCGAGTCGACAAATTTTTCCTCGCAGACGCATACGTTTCCATGAGATACGGATTTAAATTCGGATTTCGGATGTTAATAACTATTTGTTTAACATTAGATCAGTGAAATTGAAACTCAATGGCAGCCAGCGATTCCGAGAGTAGCTCCTCCTCGTCGTCCAGCAGCCATAGCAGCCGAAAAAATAATGGCGACAGTAGGAAAAACAATGTGGATATGGCAAAGGCCGCAAAGGCAAAACGCAGCCGAAAAGATTTGCAGACCAAGGTAAAAAGGGAAAAAGCCAAGGAAGAAAAAACTGATGTTAAAGTTAAGGCAGAAAAAGATGCAGGAGCTCAGCAGAATATCGCGACGGAAGCTATCGAACGGCAAGTGACTGAAGCAGTTAAGAAGAAGAGTAAGAACGAAAAAGAAACTAATCAGGGCAAAAGCAAGGACAAGGGCAAGAAAAAGAATGTTGGATCAGGGAATGTAGAATCGGAATCTTCCAGCTCGTCTACCACATCTAGCTCTTCAGACTCTTCCTCAAGCTCATCCGATAGCGAGTCTGAAAACGAACAATCTAATAAAAAGATGGAGCCAACTACGGCCAAGACACAAAACGAGGAGAAAAGAGAAAAAGTGGATGAGGAGGAAATTGGTGTTGAAGTACCAAAATGCGAGCAGTTGGGTCAAGAGAAAAATGAAGAGAAAACCAAAGAGACGGTAAGTTGAATCCGTTCAGCATTATAACTTCTGAATTAATTATATTTGATAGATATCAGAGCAGTCGAAGGAGAAAGAACAAGATGATGGAAAACCGGAGACCATGAACCCTACTGAAGGAGCTGATGATGTGTCTCAAAAGGCGTCAAAGTCAAACGACAATGCAGTGGAAAAGCCACACGAAAGCCCTAAGGAGAACACATCAGCAACGGAAGTAAAGGAACCTGGTTCCGAGTCAAAAGCACCGCACAGTCGTTCTGCTCGCTCTCCAGCCGAAGAAGTTGCACCATACAAAAAGCGTAGTCACAGTCGCAGTGTTTCGCATGGGCGGCGCTGTCCCTCTCGCAGCCGGCGGCACTCCAGTCGCTCACGGAAACGTTCACGCACACATTCGAGAAGCCGTTCTAGAGACCAGGAACGCCGCCGTCGTCGTTCACGATCGATTGAACGCCGTAGACGTTCGTCTTCTTTGGAGCGCAGAAGGGAAGAACGTAAACGACGACATGCGGAGCGAGAAAGAGAAGAAGCAGATAAGGCGGATAAAGGCAAGAGGAGCCGTCACGATGATAAGTCGATAAGCGATAATAGCAAAACATCTGGAATAAGCAAGGATGCCAAGGAAAATGATAACGAAACCGTGACCGACCCAAAGGCAAAAATTACTGAACGCCAGCGTCGGACGGTGGACCTTCTTACTTCACGTACAGGTGGCGCATACATACCTCCGGCCAAGCTACGCATGATGCAGGCCGAAATAACAGACAAGTCTTCGGCGGCATATCAGCGCATTGCCTGGGAGGCGCTGAAGAAATCGATCCACGGATACATTAACAAAGTGAATGTAGACAATATAGCCATCATAACGCGCGAGCTACTGAAAGAGAATATCGTACGTGGTCGTGGTCTACTGTGTCGTTCGATTATACAAGCCCAAGCGGCGTCGCCCACGTTTACTCATGTTTACGCAGCACTGGTATCCATAATCAACTCGAAATTTCCGAATATTGGTGAACTTCTGCTGAAGCGCTTGGTCATACAGTTTAAGCGCGCTTTCAGGCGTAATGATAAGGCGGTCTGCCTCTCCTCATCGCGCTTCGTTGCGCATTTGGTGAATCAGCGTGTGGCACATGAGATTCTTGCTTTGGAAATTCTCACACTACTCGTGGAGACACCTACCGATGACTCTGTCGAGGTGGCCATTGCTTTCCTTAAAGAGTGTGGCATGAAGTTGACAGAGGTGTCATCGAAAGGAATCGGTGCCATTTTCGAGATGTTAAAAAACATTCTACACGAGGGCAAACTGGATAAGCGTGTTCAGTACATGATTGAAGTGGTGTTTCAGGTGCGCAAGGACGGCTTCAAAGATCATCAGTCAGTCATAGAATCGCTGGAGCTTGTAGAGGAAGATGATCAATTCACCCATCTGATGATGCTGGACGAAGCCACCAACCCAGAGGATGCTTTAAGTGAGTAGATTAAAGTTTGTTTTTTTCACTCTTATTTCTTTATTTGAAATTTTTATGCAGATGCCTTCAAATTCGACGACAAATTCGAAGTAAATGAGGATAAGTACAAAGGACTTAGCAAGGAGATTTTAGGCAGTGATGCCAGCGATTCTGAAAATGGCTCTTCTGGCTCCGAATCCGACACAGAATCAGATAATTCGTCGAACTCTGAAGGCGATGGTGGGAATGCTGATGGTAAAACAACAGCGGGCGATATTATCGACAACACCGAAACCAATCTCATCGCTTTGCGGCGCACCATTTATCTTACCATAAACTCCAGTTTAGACTATGAGGAGTGCGCGCACAAATTGATGAAGATGCAGTTGAAGCCAGGGCAGGAAATTGAGCTGTGTCATATGTTCCTGGATTGTTGCGCCGAACAGCGCACTTATGAGAAGTTTTACGGATTGCTGGCGCAGCGTTTCTGTTCAATCAACAAAATCTATATCGAACCATTCGAGGAGATTTTCAGGGATACATACCAAACTACGCATCGCTTGGACACGAATCGTTTGCGCAACGTGAGCAAATTCTTTGCTCATCTCCTGTTCACCGACGCAATTAGCTGGGATGTTTTGGAATGCATTAAGCTGAATGAGGACGACACGACCTCGTCGAGTCGCATCTTTATAAAGATTCTCTTCCAGGAGCTGGCTGAATACATGGGCCTGGCCAAACTTAACAGCAAACTTAAGGATGAGGTTTTAATGGAGAGTTTGGCTGGCCTCTTTCCCAAAGATAATCCTCGTAATACACGCTTCGCCATAAATTTCTTCACTTCCATTGGCTTGGGAGGGCTCACTGATGATTTGCGGCAGTTCCTGAAAAACGCACCAAAATCCGTGCCTGCAATCAATGCTGAAATTCTTATCAACAATCCGATCGCTGTAGAGAGCAGTAGTTCTTCGACGAGTTCATCATCCTCTGCGTCGTCTTCATCGGAAACTCCATCTGAGAGCAGTACCTCGGCATCATCAACTTCAACATCTTCATCAAGCGATACGGAATCGAGTGATTCCGAGGAGGCGGAAAAGAAAAAACGTAATCAAAGGAAAAAGAAACGGTCCAAAAAGATTTCAAAAAATGATGACAAATTAAAAAAGACAAATGGAAAAAAGAAAATAACAGAAGCGATGCGAAAAAAGAAGCACAGAAATAAGAAAAGCAGCGAAGAGGAGAGTAAAAGCAGTAGTAGTTCCGATGAAAGTAAATCAGACATCGAAAGAAAGAAACGTGACAGAAAAAGAAAGTCGAAAGTTGATGGAAGAGAAAGACCGCCGGCGAAGAAATCTAAGCAATCAAAGGAAACGGATATATCCACTGATCGAGACAAGAATAAGAAAAAACATAGCGAAAACGGAGGATGATACGCAAAGATTCTACACGTCATAATGAGAGAGATACACGGAAAGATAGGCACAATCGGGACAAAACTGATCGAGATAATCGTGATAGAGAATACGAGAGGTATGATGACCGCAGTAAGGATAAGAAACGGGATCGTGAGTTGGATCGTTCCACAACAAGGTCGTCACGCAAAGCCTCCAAAGAGCGGGGCTAAACTTGATATTTATTAGGACAGTAAGCTTGTGTTCCCGCTTTCGACTATGTTTCTTGTATAAAGTATGTCGCTATCGTAGTAACGATTGCAATAAAACTTGTATTTCTTTATTTAACGTAAATAGAAGTTTTCGGTTCGAGAATTGTGGGTTTCAGAAACAAATCCACTGGGTGTGATTTGCGCTCAAGTGGCAACATTAATAAAAAATTTTCTTTTATTCTTGTCCAAGCAATGAGAACAAATTTAATTTGCTGGCAACCCTGTTTGTGTCGTGTGAGAAAAACAGTTTCACGAATCGATGTCGGCCAATTTGTGAAAAATTGTTTTTATGAAAAGCGGTCTGAAATTAAGCAGATAAAGTGTTGCAAAGGTCGTAGTGTTGTGCCGCCAGTACGAGCTGTCAAAGTCGAGAAGATAAGCTGCTAAGGTGAAGTGCATTTGGAAAAAAATTACAGATTGATAATTGGGTTCCTTGGTACATCGTCATTGCGAGGATAGTTGCCACCTTTTGAGTGCGTATTTTTGAGATTTGATCAGTTTTAAAGGGGGTTTAATCTAGAAACGACAACTAGCACGAAGATTTGTGAAAAATAATGTTTAATTTGTTTTTAAATTTTGTATAGACTTAATTGAGAGTGTAATTTTAATGAAATTATTTGGTTCATACACATCCCAAATCAGAAATCGCCTATTATGCAAACAGTGCTCCCAATTCTGACACTGGCAGCATGACGTTTGCACAGTGCTGCCAAGTTAGAGCTGTGAAAGTGCATTTATTCCAAGTTTCTCCGATTTTTAGCAAAAAAAAGTTTCACTGGAGAAAAAATTAAAATCACTGCGAAATATTTGTAGATACTCGTAATAAAACAATTCCTGAACTTTAAAGTGTAAGTCGAACATGGAGTTATGAGCAGCAGCGACATTTAAAGTAGGTAAAGTGCGATTTTCTTTGAGTCGGGCCCCGTTTTCAAGAGTTTTCTTTTGTTTAATTAAATTTATGATTTATTTTCTGCGGGGCGAATCACAACTTGCGTCGCAATTTCAAGACCAATATTTCACGCTGCAGCAAATTCGTGTAAATTAACTGCAAATTAATTGTGGTGCATTTTAAATACTTGTATTCCTGCAATGAGACTGCTAAATGAGTGCATTCCCGAGTGCTTCGAATTTTTTCTATTTTGCGTCGTGGGTATTCTGTGTCGCTAGTATTGTTTTTTTCTTTATCGACGTCTCCTATGGAGAAATATTTGAAATTTTATTTATGATCTTTGTACTCGCATTTTGCTACAATTGCTGTTATTTTTGCTTGTATTGCTAGAATTGTTCTTAGAGGTTTGCAAATTGAGGTAACCTGACAAAGGAGAAATTTACCGATTAGCCAACTTTACGCTATAGTGAGAGCACAAGGTGTGAGCCCATTTCTAGTGGCCCCTAATCACACTGTAACCGCCCAACCAACCAAGCACCCGCCCGCCCGCTTGACTGACCCACCGACTCCCAACTCTGTGTAACGTTGGTCGATGGTGACGCATCATCCATCATCCGTCGTCAGCTGTTTTACTTGAACTTGTCTCTGCTTCTCCACGGATGTGCTTTCTTTGCCGTTTGTTGCTATTCTTATGTGACTGTGTAATAGTAGTATGTATATTAAATTAAACAAAAAATATTGCCTATACGCTTTGGTAAACAATGGCGTGGCTGGCTGGCACTACTGAGTTGGTATTAATGAATGGTGAGCTGCAGAGTAGTGCTTATTTCTGTTAAAGTGAAAATCTTCAATATGTTATGAAAATACTCCACTTTAATTAACTAACTACATCAATATCCTTTTATTAATTTGTTTCTATTTGCAACTCATCATATTGCTGCACTTCTCACTTGTCAATTTGCACTTATCAGCTTTTTCTGTCCGAATTGCAGTTCTATTTAATTTGTCTTTCGGTATTGCGGCGCTTGCACTAAAAAACCTTGGCTGTGCATTCGCATTGCTTTTATTTTAATCTTTGTTGTTTCCCAATGCTCTCTCTTATCACATGATCGCTGGTCGGCTCACTGAAATAATAGCAGTTATGTTAAATTCTTCTCGTTGTGGTTTTCGTCAGTTGTGAATTAATATTTTTTACTATATTTTGCTTTATCTCTTAAAAATTCCAGTAAACTTCGACTTCAGAACGAAGTGAATGTCTAAATTTCAGAGAATCTAAGTACAAAATATATACACATACTTCGGCACAACAATACACACACGATCACAACCAATTCATACATAGCGAGAGGGCGTATACTTGTGTGGATTAGCAAGCGCGTGCCTCAAAGCGGGCTAACTGGATTTAGCGGAATTTTTTGAATTTGATATGGCCAGGAAAAGGTGCTTCTTAAGCCAAGCAAAAATTTTGCGACCTGTAATAATGCCGGCTTAGTTTAGATGCATATTTTCTTCTGTTGGGTCAGCATAATAACAGATATCTTAGGTCATAGAGGAATTGTGTTTGAGTTGGCATGCTTTGCCTTGGCGACGTCAACTTGAAAATCTCGCGAAGAGTATACACTCTAAAATTAGAAATCAGGCCTCTGCACTTGTAGTTGAAAAAAATTTGATGCATTTATCGCTTTATTTTGCTTCCGATACCTTTGGTTTAGTAATCAAGGCGAACAAATAGTCAAGACGACCTTGCCTACTCTCGTTCGCAATATTAGTTTTACAACTTTTATCAGCACTACTATTATCAGCAGTATTTGAAACGGTGCTTTATAGTATGTACATACATATGTATATACATATGTAGATTGTCGTTCCTTCACTGTCTCCCTCTCCTTTTCTCTTACTGATCGTTTCCTGTCTCTTTCTATCGCTGTAATAATTTGTTACTAGTTACATGCCATTATTATTGCAGTTGTTTGCTTTTTCTTTCAACAAATTTCTTTGTTAAATTTTTGCACATTAGCTGCGGTGTGTGTGTGTGCTTGCATTGTTTCCGTCTCACTGGCACTTTTTATTCCCATAGTTAACTGGCTTTTGTCTTTTGTTATTAAATTAAAGTTCGCTTGTATGCATTGTATATTGTGTGAAGTGAGTGGTGAGAGGTGAGAGGTGAAGAAGGTCGGAAGGGGAGAGGCGTTGCAAACTGCAGCGTGCAGGTGTAAGGAGACAGCGGCAGCAGTATCAGTCTTTGTGGCTGCATTTAAATTAATTGCAAATTCCGCTTTTTGTGCAATTGCAGCGTTTATGCGATTATAAACTACTCTCTTTGACTCTGATTGTTTTTACACTTATCGCTGAGAAAGCCAATCTTTGACGTTGTAACAGTGCCGTTCAATACTTCGTAAACTGGAGAATTTGTCCAGCAGCGAGCTCCCGATTACGATAACACTGCCAATGCAGCGTGTCAAGAGTCAGAGTACCACATGTCTTCGTCCAACATATCCGCTAGTGACTAAGTGCCCATATTTCAGTTGAAGGTCAATGCCGTGTCATAGCCGGCAGCTCTTGCCCATGCCAACTTGAGTTATGATTGCACTGCTGCAGCCGGCGGAGCGAGCAAGGCAGACGAGCAAGAGCAAGCACGGAATTGCACGAAGCAGACACGCGTTTGTTAATTACGTGCAATGATAAGGCAATATGTACAATGGAATAAACGTTGTTGTGTGGCTACGCTAATTCGTAATCTCGCACATACTAGCACAAAGCAACAATCATCATATTGCGCTCTTTCGCTCACCATACAGATGCATGTTTAGTAAAAAGGATTTAAAGAATTAAATAAACTTGCTGTAAAAAATTATTAATGAAAGCAAGTGGCGCTCCATTGATGCGCACTGGGTAGAAATGCAGCCTGCGACGTCAATTGCCGTGGCCGCCCACACTGCAGCCGTACTACACGACTGTTTCCCCCTTGAGCATTTACGCTGGCGTCAACATTCGATGTTTTGCTTGGTTTGCAGTCGACTTTTGTATATAGCATTTCTGCCTCCAGTTTACTCTTATTGCTGTTATTTGATTTTCGAATTTTTCGCTTGTTTTTGTTTACTTGTTGCTGATGTCAGTGAGACTCATACATGGTTTCAGCACTTTACTTTCGAGTCTAGACGCACAAGTCTCCACCGCACACACACACACTCACATAAATACTTTGTTCTTAACTTCACTATTTTCCATTACGTTTCTCTTTCAGGCTGCTATCTAATCGCGACTAAATCGTTGAACATGTGTGTTTTTTCTTGGTCGCCAATTCTAACTAAAATTTACTCATGAGTCATGCTTGCCTGCATGCCCTACATGCTTCGGCTTCCTGTCCAGTAACTATTCAAATGTCGTCGGTGTGTAGAGTTTAGACTCTGGTCTATGAATTTACTAGGTAACTGCCTGCCGCGATCGCCTCCAGCGGTATTGTAGGTATCCTTATCTCATGCTGTTTCGATGCCATTGCTAACGGAGCGCGTATTTGTGGCCGTAATATATCCGCTCGCTTATCCACTCTTAATACTCTCATGTGCGACTTGTTTCGGAGCGCCGAAGCAAACCAGAGAAGCGAGGGGCGTATCATCTGCCGCACTTCATTCATTTTATTGAAGGGCGCATTCTTTTGCTTTTATACGTGTTGCTGTTGCTCTAATGTTGTTCCGGTCAGTGTTACTCCCGCTATTGTGTGTGATTATTGTTATTGTGCGGGCGCTTCTGCATTGTTGAACAATGTGTTAATGTTAATTAAATTTCACTTTTAGTAGTGCCGGCAAGCACGTATTTGCGCTTTTTTTGATTCCGCATACGTTTTGTGTACTGCAATTGATTTTCCCGAATTGCTGGACATTTTCAAATCAATAAAGTGAGATTATTGTAATTTGCAGCATTAGTGTTGCTTTAAGCCTGAAATCTGAAAATGCCAACAAAGCGGACGTGTACTACTGCAGGTCTCATTTTAATGTCTCAAAGCTAATGTCACAAAGTCTAATTTTATTTATTTGCTTTTTTCCTTTATAGATTTTCTTTGAATTCCCAGCGCGACCGTCCCTTGAGCAGAAGCTTTGATTCGATAACTTGAAGACGTTTGCAGCAATCACTCAACAACGTAACATATTAAGCCAAGTTCTAAAGTAAAGTGCAACATAAGCACCAGCATCCACAAAAGCCACAGACAAAATAAACAAGCAGAAGCAAGGGACTACGCAGTAAGCAAAGAAAAGCACCGATAATGGCAACAACTCCACGCAGTGGCGGTGGCGGTACAGCTCAGCGTCCGAACGGCACATCCCAGAACAAGAGTTGCCAATTCAAATTGGTGTTGTTGGGCGAGTCGGCGGTGGGCAAGTCATCCCTGGTGCTGCGTTTTGTCAAAGGACAATTTCACGAGTACCAGGAGAGTACGATAGGCGCTGCATTCCTGACACAAACCATCTGCATAGAGGATACAGTGGTGAAATTTGAAATCTGGGACACGGCCGGACAGGAGCGGTAAGTTGCGGCAGTCTTAAAAATCGTATTGGTGATTATATTAATTTCGCTTCGCCGCTTACAGATATCACAGCTTAGCTCCCATGTACTATAGAGGCGCGCAGGCGGCCATTGTTGTGTACGACATACAAAATCAAGACAGTTTTCAGCGTGCAAAAACCTGGGTCAAGGAACTTCATAAACAAGTGAGTGCTGAGTGCGGCTGCTGTGTTTTAAGCGTGGCGTTCGTTAACATTTATCAAGCCAGCAAGTGCGATGCCTTTTATAATTTGGTGCTCTTATTTGTTTGCGCTTGCGAGTGCCAATGAAATTGTCAGTTTGGGTTTCTCTACACTCGCTCTCGTACATATGTATGTAAATATGTATATCATATTTAAAAATGTAATTAAATTTTTCACACACGATTTTCTGGGAGTAAACGTTGACCCAAAATATGTGCGCATAGATTCCTCTCCACAGTTGTGTCAATTTATTGCCATAAATTATGGTTCTTTAATGATGTGCAAGCCGATAAACAAAAATCGATTTTAAATGGTCTTCCTCCTTTTTGCACGTTGCCTCTACATATTTTTGTTTGCTATCTGTCCGCAGGCCTCACCGAACATTGTCATTGCGCTGGCTGGCAACAAAGCGGATTTGTCAAATATACGTGTCGTGGAGTATGAAGAAGCAAAGCAATATGCCGAAGATAATGGTTTACTCTTCATGGAGACATCAGCAAAAACCGGCATGAATGTGAACGATATTTTCTTGGCTATTGGTGAGTTGTGGACTGGACTCTCCCCTTTTTTTTGTTTGCAATTATTTGTATGACTTTTTGTCGTTTACAGCCAAGAAGTTACCTAAAAACGATGGAGCTAACAATCAAGGAGCTGCCGCTGGCAGAAGGCTAAACGAGAATGAAAGCCCTCGACAGACGAATAACTGTTGCAAGTGATGTCCTTTTGTAGGTAAGTGCTGGCTCGAGACTCGAGGTCACACGCAGTTTGTTGCGTGCGTGCAATCGTTAATTAAAAATTTTGCTGTTTTATTTTTTTGCAGAAAATAAAATTTCCAAGGCGAGATTTGAAAAAATTATGCTGATAATTATAAATGAAGTGAAAATATTTAAAATTTAAACCATGTTAAATTTTGCGAAAAACAAACAAATCAACCAACCAACAACAAAAGAAAGCAAAGGGAAGCCGATAATAATTATAATTATAAATTTAATTATGGAAAGATACGATGCAAACATAGAGAAATAAAACAATAAAGTCACATTATAAAAACCAAACGTCAGCAAGGAAGTTCAGCTCTACTCTGTATGTTGCTCTTTTTACTCCAGCCACCCTACACATGCACACACATACAGTAGCCAGGCACAAAAAAAAGAAAAGATAGGATTAAGAAGAGTAGTAATTTTTTGGTAACTTGCTCTTTTCAAAAAAAGCGAGCAGTGCCAAAACAATTTGTTCGGAATTCGTTCTAATTGTGTCGGCATGTCAGCATAGCGTACATAAATGAAGTAAGGCATACAATTTATGAAAAATAGTGTTTCTTCAACATATAGGCAAGTAAGGCTAAAATCAAGATGTCAACGAGGAGGTAATTCCAGTGTACGCTGATCGACGGCAGGCGGGCGGCAAGTGTGCTAGCCACTGTCACAAAGTGTGTTAGAAGCCGCGTTATAGTTTCCATTTTTCAACATTCACATTACTCTCTTTATAGTGTACGTGCTTGTGTCTGCTATTTGTTTATAAGTTAGCAGCCGAACAGAAATTAAAGTGGCATTAGTAAAACAACAACAACATAATGTAAATTATGCATATTATGTACTTTTTTGTTTGAAATTCGGATTTAAAAATATTTAATTATTTTATAAAATTCCTTTTTGTTTTTATTTGGAAATTTTCTAGAACATTTGCTGCAAATACAATTATATTATATATATACTATATATATATCTAATAAATATATTTTTCCAATTTATCAATTATGTTGTTCTAATGATCACGATTATGTTGTATGTATTAAATTTCGAAATAAAATAAATTTGATAATATATACGAACAAAATTATATTTAAGCATGTATTTCTTAAAAAATATATCAATTTATAATAACATGCATACCTAAAGAAAATTAACTAACATTGAAAAACAAAACAAAAAAGAGCGGACCGAGTTCAAACAAATAAAATTCATCAAAGAACAACAACAACAACAATCTTTCATGTTTAATTCTGCTTTTATATTAAAGTAACTATCAAATGGAAATTTCAGCAGCCGACTTAAACCTGCACTGTAACCAGTTTCAACAAAAAGAGAAGAGGAAATTCAGCCGGGCATTATAGGTACGTTCGTAAATGCAATCCAGCGGTTGCACTGCAAAGCAACGCGTTCGTAAAAGCAAAATGGCGCAATACTACTGGGTGCAACGCGTTCGTTAATGCAACGGCTTGGCACCGCAGTGACAAATTTCTGCAGTTTTCGCAGTCATTATCCTACTGTTGCCGGTTGCAGAACACGAAATAGAAACGTAGAAAATTTATTATAATGGATCAAAATTTGTTTTTTATCATGTATAAAGATGGAATACATCATCTGGATACGTTTTTATTGTTTTAAAGTAATTATTTACTTTCGGGATGGATATAATTCTCTTTTTCAACAAGGTTTTTACCACGACATATCTTTTTTTCACTCATTTTACTCTTTTTTTTTATTGAAATTCATTAAAAGACTCTCACTTCGAGTTTCACAACTATCAATTAATGCGTCAACCAAAATTTCCATCCGGAATCGTGTTCGTTAATGCAACAAAAGTTTCTGCAACCAACCTGCAAACGAAATCAGCTGATCGGGCAGTGACAACTGAAGTTGGCTGCATTGCTACAGTCACTGCACGAATTTACTGCATTTACGAACGTACTTTATGTTCCACGATAAATTACTAATACTAAAATAGTTTATGATAAAAAAATCAATTTTATATACATACATATATCTGTGTCATATCCGGTCCTGAACCAGGCCTCCCGCATCATCGTAAATTTATACTCAGCTTAGATTTTGTTATTGAGTATTACGGAAATTTGAGTAGGGTACGTAACTTTTACAGCGCCTGCCTGGCTATGATAAAAACTAAACTGGGAAGTGGATTCTTCCCAGACGACCAGAGCTGGTTTAATTCAATAACATTACAATTCCATGCTTTTATTTATTTTACCACGTTCAGCAGGATTCGGAATTTGGAATATCGATTTTACGGTTCGGAACGAATTTTCGATTTTAGGTGCCATTTCGTTCTTTTCAATTTAATATGCGAAACTTATATGTTTTAAACTTCGTATTCGTATTCGAGCTTGAAACTAATAAGTCTTTGCAAAGGTTTCTAGAATATTCACTTCTTGGATTCTTACCTTGATTGCATTCGCCGAAAAATTAAAACTAAACGAATTTGTACTTTTTTTTACTAACCATTTTTTATTTAATAAATTATAATTATCTCTTGAAGTTTCCTCTCAAAATAAACGGCTAAATTTTTTTAATATTGGTTTTGTTCGATTTGGATTTCGGTTTGGTTTTTTCTTTTGGTTACATTTGTCATTTATTTAAAATTGAATTGAATGTCTTAAAATTTTTGCTTTGTATGGTTTTCATGTAAATTCAATTGTTGCATTAATAATTGAGTTTGATTTTATAATGTTTTGCTACATAATTCCGTTTTTCACTTCTTGTTCTTTTATAAGAATAATATATGTATGTACTCATTTTATTTGGTTGGGTTTTTGAAATACAATATATATATATATATATGTGTATAAGTGTAGTAAATATTTTGGAATAGTCTAGAAATAACTAGTGGAGATATTTTAGACATTCCTTGCGTACTTTCGGTTTTACAGTGCGCACTCCCGCTTATCTCACAGTTGTTGTGTTTCTTTGCCTGCTCTTTGCTGGTTCAACTTTTTCTTTCGCAAAAGTCTTCTCTTTATTTATAATTTTCTTGTGTTTGCCATATAAATTAAATAATATTATATTGGAATTCTGTCAAAAGTATCTGGTGACAATTAATGACAAGTCAGTGGTGAACTCAAATTTGAGACGATTTAGTATTCTGATTTGATTTAGTACATATTCTGAATTTTAGTCTCTAATGACGGATCTCTGGTTTGTGACTCTTCGTTTCAGAATACCAAAAGAATCTGTAATCACAAGAGACAGAGTTCCCGTCTCCAAATTCTTTTGTTTAAATACAGCAGTGACAGCCAGAATTCCGATATAAAACAACAGTATAAAGCCGGTCAACAAAATGGTTTAAGTAGAAATAGCAAACTACTACAAATATAACAAATATAATAAAAAGAGGCAGAAAAACAAGTAAAAATACAACATTTTAATTAGTTTGCATATGCGTAGATACAGATTAGAAGTATGGCAGAAGTGGGGCAGTAATTGGTTGTAGTTTGATCATAATCATAATAGCTGTAATAATAGTTACTAATTATAATAAACCTTCTAATTATAACTTCAACAAATAAAATTCAACAAAATTTAAAATAGTTTCTTCTTTTTTCAGTTAACTTGCTATTTTAAAAGGATTCTTTTCAAGTTTGAATCATTTTACATTATTTTCGCCGCTTCGTTCAAAAAGTTCAAATTTTTTTTCAAAATCTTTTATTACATTGCTGCTACTTTTATTTAAATTTATTCATATTTTTATTATTAATCGCTTGTATCACTTAATGTAGAGGAGTTCTCTGCTAGTTTAGCTGCTAAAGACTTGCTCTTCTTCTTATTTTCCTCAGGGATGCTTTTTTTTGCTTCGATATATATGTATATGTATATATATATAACTTTTGTTTTTGTCTAGTTCAGCTTTTCCAAAAGTTTTTATTACAATTACTAAACGTACTAAAATTTCGTTTTTGTTTTGGTTTTTCTTTTGTCTTTTGTTTCTTTAAAAATTTACAAAATTATTTATTGTGTTTTTTGTTCTTTTGGTTGCGTCAAAATCTGCTTAGTATTTGAATATTTGGTTTCCAAAAATTTGCTGAAACAAATGCTTAATTTATGTTTTGGTTTTCAAGTAAATTTTTCAGTTTGCTCTTTTGCCGGAAACCAACCAGCAGTTATTTTCTGATTCCACGCTTAGACATAATTTATATAGCATCTGCTTGTTTATGAATTGTCCTCATTTTCACTGCACTGATCGCTAATTCTGCCGCGGGCACGTTTACACGACAATCGGCTCGTCGCCGTGCAGATCACACGAGCCAATATTTTCACCTTGATATGTTGAGAAATCGGTGATGACTGTGTTGGGCTCGGCGCCGAACTGTATGTCCTGCAGGCAGCCCTTGAAGGGTTCGTTGAAGCGTGCCTGGGTCCGTTTTGTCACCGATTCCAACTTCGGGAAGCCACCTGTTGTGAGAGAGCGACAATTACATTTATTAGAAACCATTAAAAGGACGATTGAAGGGCATTTACTGAGATTTTTGTTACTTTGCAGCAGAAGGAAAGAACTGAAACGCTTCGGGGAAATACATTCCTTTTAATTGCTTGTGAATACAATATTTTTGATCAAACCCAACGAACAATTTTGTTTAATTCAAATGCTTATTTAACACTTTGAATGTTTTTTTACAAGCATTTCAAAACTAATTTTTGCGATTTTAATATTTTGACGAAAACGTGTTTTATACAGGTACGTTTGTAAATATTTTTGAGCATTAAATCATCAACAAATGCTATTATTGACATTTATAAAATTGCTTGTTGGGTAGCGCAATGCATTTTTTAAGGTAAATGCATTTAAAGATCAACAAAAGAAAAATCAAAAAATTTTTAGTTAGAGCAGTTCTACATTACGTTTACGATATGTTATATTATTCTTATGTCATGCTTTTTGTAGCGTTCTAATAAGAAGCTAGTGTATGCACAAACCGTGCGCACTTGAAAATGGAGCCCATACATCGAGGCGGAGCCAAAGAGAGCGAAAGCGTTGGAGCTCGTAGAGAGAATTGCCACGAACCGATCAGCTGTTACGTGGCGCTGAGCTGGCCCAACTCTCTGGTGACTGCCTTCTGCCTGCCGAGAAGCTTCTCGGCGAATGCGGTGGCTTAAATGCTTCTACCGGTCTGTTCGTAGTCGAGTTGCGCCGCCTGTCTACCTGCCATTTTAAACTTTTATCACGAATTCTGTGTCATGTCATGATCGCATGATCGCGAGCGGAGCAGCGTCGAGTGGCGGGAAAGCAGCAGGCTGCCGCAAAAGTGGTAACCGCGTTCAGAGCCGTCAGTGCGGCAGTCAGTCTGTCGTCGGTCACTCTGCGTGAGTATTGTGTTTGCTTTCTTTGCAGAAACATTCGTCACGGCGATTAATAGAGAGAGAATGTGAAAAAGGGAAGCGGCAGAGAGGCAAAACAGGCTAACTAAGCTAACGTGTGAGTGTGTGTACGGCGGCAGCAAAGCAGACGAGCGGCAAAAAGACATAAAAAGAACAACATTAAAAACCAGCAAAAAGTTCAAGCGGCTCCGACAGAGACACAGTGCAAGTGCAGATCGCTCCAACGTTCGCGTTCGCATCGGTCGCTCGCAAAAGTTGGCCAAAGCCAAAGTCAGTTTCATGTTGCGTCCGAAGTCGTGCACAGATACTCGTACTCGCACGCGATGTAGCGCGCTGTCTGTCGGTCGGGTCAGCAGAGCAGCTTGCACTGAAAATTGAAACTCTGAAACTTTGAAATTGTTTTGTCTGGCGACGGCGGCGAGCGGCGCATACAAAGTATTAGCTCGCGGCTCGATCTGTGCGATCAGTGCGATCGTAGTGCAGTGAAAGACTTTTGACCTTTCATTTTGATGGCAGTGATAAAAATAATAGTATAAGGGGAAATAAGAAACAAATTGCAAAGAAGAAAGAAGCGACAAATTGTTGAAACTTTGCATGAAAAGTGAAAAGTGGCTGTCGAAATTGTGATAGTGTGTGAAATAGTTTTAAAACGTTGACGTGCCGGAATTCAAGCGGTAAGTTTGGCAATTAACTTGGCTTAGAGACGCACAGTGGAAATGGCTCAGCTGTGTGCACGTACGCATGCACTCTCTCTCTGCCGCTCTTGCCCTTTCTCAGCTATCAAAGAGCATTGCTCTTTTATTCTAGGGTACTTTTTTTATGAAGAATTCATACTCACCCAAGAAGAAGATGTCTTCGTAGGTGATAGAGGCCTCCTTGCCCCTGCGTACTGCCAGCGAGGATAATGCGGGCGTTGCTGAGGTCCTTGCACCCTTGAATTTTAACGTCGTCGTCGTTGTTGTTGTGGCTGTCGCCATTGTCGTCGCCGCCGCTGTCGTTTCGCCGCTCAGCCTCTCTGTGAATATCACTTCTCCGTCCAATTGTAATTCCAGACGCGCACGATCCAAGATCACTTTCGCCAAATGCCAAGCGCCGTCCGCAATGAAGCCGCTCGCTGCAGCCGACACGGTATCGTTGTTGCTACCCAGCAAATTGCTGGCGATCTTCAGATGGCCATTTTCGAGACCTAGACCGAGGAATTTCGCGCGATCATGTTCGCTCCAGAGCAGCAGACCGTCCGGTTCGATGGTTGAGAAATTGAGTGATATCTGCACGGCTTCTCGCGGTCGCAGATACATGGAGGGGCCCTTGCGTTTATCTTTGATGGGTATGCGCGGTGGTGGCAAGATCAAGTAACTGTTACCACGGAAACTTGGTGTTGTGGGTTTGCTCATGGCTGCATTCAGTTTTGTTGTTGTTGTTATGTTGCGCGAGAGAAATGTAAAAGAAGAAAAAGCAAAAGTCATAATTAAAATAAATTGTGTAAGTGCAATGCCTTGAAGGGCTTCCACAGCAGCATCGGAAGCCACAGTTAAGCAAGCAATTGAAGTGCTACAAGAGGGGTAAAAGGCTGATACCATTTAAAAAATTCATTTCATCAAGAAGTCGCTCTTTTGAAATGTTATTAAAATTAGTAAAGTAATTGCAATTTCTTTATGATTTATAGATATAGAAGAATAAGAACGTTGACCGACTTTTAGAAGGAGGCTTGAAGAGAGCAGAACAAAGCGAGTATTATGCTCTTCGGGCGGCCCCATCTTTGCGCCAGACTAATACTTTCTTAAAAGGGAATAGATACGAGTGCAAATAGAATAGAATTCAACGGTGTGCTTTCTTCTGACACAGACTGTACTATGCACAGCTGATGAGCAAATTTGATTAAATGACGCTTAGTACTCCCTTGAATCGAAAGTTATACTTGAAAGGAACTCTCTCTGCATAATAATTTCCAGCTTCCATGGACTTCACTGAGGCTATGAACTAAATTTAGGAATAAACACAAAGTCATTACTTTCAAAACTCAGCACTATCTTTAGTTAACCCTGAGCTAGTTTATGAGTTGCCAAACAGTTGAGTGGTTCCACCTCTCTGATAAGCCTGCCAGTCTTAACCAAAGAATTCTATTGTGCTTTTGTTGGATGCAGCGCGTTGATGCCAAGTGAGAAGTTGCAGAATTTTAATTGGCCACATCATTTCGTTACCTAAGCGCAGTGGCAGTGTCTAAGCCGCCGACAATGACACTTGCGCCGTCACATGCACAGCCACAGCGACAGCCTCGACTGGAGCGCCTGTCTCACTGAAATTTCATCACAGCTGCCGCTGCCACTGTTGGTCGCCGCGGCCGCAATTGCCGGTGCGTTTAATTTTCGCTGTAATGAATTCTGCGTTTTTCTTTTATTCTTCTGCTGTTCTTGCCCAAGTGCTCGTATTCTCTTTTCCTGCGCTGTTGAAATTCGAAACTTGTTCTTTATGGTCGTAACATTTTTACTTTTATTTTGTATTTTTTATTATCTCAACATTTAAAGCCGCCGCTGCTGCTGGTCATTGGCTTTAGTGCTTCTTTTCGACGCATGGCTCGAGTTTGACACAAATACGAGAATTAATATTTAACACTTCTCAGTCTCAGGCGAAAAATGATTTAGTGATTTCTTCTAGAAGCGTTCAGCGCTCGTGATTGTCTCACAATAAATTTTTCGGGTTTGTTTAATTTTTGTTAAATTGTAAAATGATTTATGTGTGATTTCGTGCAATTTCTGGGCCGAGCACGTAGCAAGAAATGGTCTCACAGGGAGGAGCAAAAACTCGAAGTATCAAGCACTTTAAAAGCTTGCACAGCATCGCTGCTTTTTGCTTTGTGTACTCTACATCAGGGGTAGCCAACCCAAATGATCTCGCGGGCCGCATACATATATGGAAAATTTTCGGAAATGGCCGGAAGATTGGCCTGAAAAAATGTTTAAGGCGGGCCGCAGGTTGGCCACTCCTGCTCTACATCTATGATCATAGGGTATATTAGCTTATAGCGGCTGTCTAGGGCACAGATGCTCTGCCAGAAGACAGGCCTAAGCCTGTGTAGACCCGTTGTGATACCCCAGAAGGGGATTTGGCGTGTTTCCTGGAAAACTAAGAAGAACCTAGCTCAAGCCGTTTGGGGAGTTGGATGAATGAACCTCAGCAAGTAATCGATATTGACCGATTTGAGGTCATTCAGGACATTGAAAAAGTAGGTGCACTGCTGTCTCCATTTCATTTTTTTTTAGATTAACCCAAGCTAAAATATTTAATATGTAGTATAGGAGTGTTCCTATTAGGATTACCCTGTATTTTCTAATAAATGGGCGTGGTCTATAACGCACTTTATCGACGCACTTCGTTTCGTGGTGTAGAGTATTTCTCCGGCGGGCAATTCTCCTCGCTTGATTTGAGAATTATATTTTTATTTCGGACGGTTTCAGGGCGGTTCGAAGGTCCCCCTAGCTGTGTGTCTGTTCTCAGCTAAGAGATTCTAATTGTTTAGTTTTTTATGATGCGGTCATACTGACTCAGTTGATTTATTTTCTCAAAATATATGCAGTATAGCCTTGTTGTTTTCTTTGTTTGTTTATGGCACTAAATGAACAAGATTTTATGCACCTTCTTCACACATCCCCTCTGACACTTACCAATTTCGCAATAGAATCCGCCCCAACCGTTCGGACACGAACAGCGTCCACTGCGCAGGCAGCGTCCATTGTTCTTGCACGGTACCAGCTTACAAGTTTCCGAGTATTCGCAACGATCCCCTTTGGCATATTCGGGGCATATGCAGTGCGGCTGCAGCTTCTCGTCCAGCCAACAGTGGCCGCCAGCTTCACAAGAATCGCCACCACAAGCGGTGCCATCACAGTCGCGTATATTGCGTGATTCTGGCGGCAGAAAAGTGAAGAAGGAGAAGCTATAATTCCAAAAAGGAGATAGTAGGCACTAGACATACGCACCCATAATGTTGGTCTCGTTGAGCACGATGCGCGAGCCACTAACCACCAAACCACGCACGCAGCCGCGGAATGGTATGGGGAAGCCGGATATCGCGTTGTAGGGCAAACGCGAGAGATCCTTCAAACCGCCAATGTACAGCAGTGAGTCTGGTTCCACGAGCACTTCCGCTGAAGGCGCCAATGCCGAGGAAGCGCTGCCCTCCACCCACAACGTCAACCAGCGACCTCGCTGCGCCATCTTAATCTTGTGCCACTCGCCTATGGCCAGCATGCGCACGCTGCGCACCACGGTCACGTGATTGCTGGGCCCGGAGATGCGGAACTCCACCACACCGCCCTGCAGCGACAGCGACACGAAGCCGATCTTCTTGTCCTGATTGTTCTTGAGCGTGCCGAAGTAGAGCAGCAGGCCGCGTTCGGATAGCGGGCGCAGTTGGAATTCGATGAAGAAGAACTGCACGCGATGGTGTTCCTCGAAGGACTTGGAGCCCATGAGCGGCACGGGCGAGAAGCTGCGTTGCTTCTCCACTTCATTGAGCAGCTTCATGACGAAATGCTGGCTGGGCGAGGAGATGGGCTTGGGTGGCATCAGCTTCTTGGTGAAGTTGCGATAGCTGACCATTTGCGAACGCTTGGAGCCGATCTTGTCGGCGCTGTCGTAGACGTAGGGCCAGCGCACGGCCAAATACGAGCGGCGGCCCGTCAGCGAAACATCGCTGAGGGAGCGTATGCCTGAAAAGTGGGCACAGGCAGTTGTACAAGGAATTATGTGGCGTGCCAAGATTTTACATACCCTCCTCGCAATTCTTGCCGGTCTTGCCCACCGGGCAATCACATTCATAACCATTTACTAAAGGCACGCAAGTGGAGTCCTCCGAACACTTGTTGTTGAAGGAATCGCAGGGATTCGTTGGCTGAGCGCAGAGCGGGCCGTACCAGCCCTCTTGGCAGATGCAACTGCAGCCGGAACGTGTGTAAATAAATATACAGTCAAAGATTAGAAGCAGCGCATACTCACGTGAATGTGGCGCCATGTTGCAGACAGGCGCCGTCGTGTTGGCAGGCATGTCGGTGACACTCTCTGGTGCCGCACTGGCCCACGCCACGTCCGCGCACGCCGCGCGTCTCCTGCAGCGGCACCGTGATCTGGCCTGCGCGCAAGTGCACATCGTAGATGCAACCCTGGAAGCCGGAATGCAAAGGCAGGTCATGCGGCAGCGTGTTGAAGTTGGCGATCTCATGGCCGCCCAGATACAGTATAGGCAGCACATCCATGCGATTGACACTGCCGGGCGAGCGGCCGGTGATGTTGAACTTGCCATCCACCGAGAGCCATGCTTGCCGCCCGATGCGTCCCACTTTGATCTCGTATGGCACGCGTGGCGCATCCAAGCGGAAGTCGATGGGCTTCTGCGTGAATATGCGACGTGGTCCGGCGCCCAAATTCCAGGTCAGCATTATGTAACCCTGTATGAAGCTGATGGCCAGATGATCGCTCTTCTCATCGTGGAAGCCAGATTGTCCGAGGAAGGCGAGCAGCGATATTTGCGACATGGTCTGCGGCAAGATCTTGAAACTCAACTCGATGGAATACTCCAGCGGTATGGGCACGGTGTATGCCACGAAGGAAGACAGTCCATTGACGCTGCCCGAAAACGAGGGCAGCGCAACTTCCAGATCTGTAAGATTTTTAGTTGTATCAAGGGATATAACTGAGGGATTATTGGCTTGTGGGAGCGATTGGAGGGGAGGGTTAGACACGGAAAGTTAAGATTATTAGACGTCTGCCCTTCACACGAAACATATTCTGATGACATCAGCGACGCTTACCAGTGATAGTGAAAGTGAGTCTAAGGTGTCTAGGAATGGCTTCAATTCAACTTTACCTTACAATGCAAATGCCTGAAGAGATGTGAGATACTAGTGAGCCATGCCTACTTACTGTGTTCGCAGTAGTGTCCATGCTTGCCCAGCGGACACAAGCAAAGGTAGCCGCTGCCCGGAAATTGTACACATGTGCCACCATATTGACAGGGATTATCCTCGCACACGGATATCTCACAGGTGGGTCCCATATAGCCGGTGGGACACTTACATTTCCACTTCTCCAGCTTGTCGCCATTCTCATCGACCTCGTTCGTTTCGATCTTAATGCAAGCGGCGCCATTGCGACAAGGACTCGAGAGACATGCCAACGAGCCGCATTCGGTGATGCCGAAGCCATCGAGTGCATCGCTGCAAGCAAGTAAAGCAACCAAATACCAACAACCGTCATTGTATTCATATGTGTACGAAGGATTTAATTTAGAAGGGGAGGAGGTAGGCAACCAAATATTTGTTTCGAAGGTTAGGTTAGGGCACCAGGTCATGCTCTACCAGAAGCACTCACACAGGCCATGTGAAGGCTCGTTTAATACCACAAAATGGGATTATAAATAGAAAGTTTTAACTTATAATTTTATAAAATAAAAACAATATTAGAATATTGTTTTTTTTTGCAAAGCTATGGTTAAGGTAATTTGCCTGTAAAATTTGGCTTTGGCTTCAAAACTAATTAAGCGGCTTCGTCTTGAAATCCGATGTTCGGCTTCGGCCATAGAAAACCTTGCTCTTTGGCCTCTTTTCTCTATTTCTTGATCTTCCAGAGTTGAATGACAACAATGAATTTTACATTGAAATCGTACTATTTTGTACGCTTTATTTTTTTGCATGGTTTTTGTTTGTTGGGTTTTTCAGCAGCAAATTGAATGAATGAATTAGCAAATTTCGCATGGAAAAGGAACTTTAATTGCACGATTTTTGTCCAGACTTTATTGGTCTCAATCACCTGTGTAAAATCAAGCATCATTTCGCAGCCTACTTGCATACGACCATGATCGTATCTATTTATGCAACTTTGTTGTTTCTTTTAACAACTACTAAAAGTCAATTAAAATTGTGTGCAAAGCATAGTTACAAATGATCGTTTGCCCAAAGAGAAAATGTTTTAAAATTAATTTACGAAATTTTCCAAAGTTTTCGATGAAGCTCAAAGTCTTTTGTGTTCTTTTACGCTATTCAATTAAAAACTAATTTCACTTGCAATTTTCAATTGTACTATTTGAGCTGCCCCCTCATGCCGTAGCAGAGCACATTATGTACGCTAATTTAAATGTCAATATTAACAGCATAAGTACAAAACACGTTGAAGCCAGTCATCCCTTGAAGAGCGCCGGCGTTCGGCATCCTGCCAGCAGCAACCCACAACTTCACCGTCCAACTAGCCAACTAGTGAAACAACCAAACGAACCAGCAAGCAGCAAAGCTCGTCCACAACTCACACACTCAATCACTGACGCAATGACTGTCGGTCGGTCGGTCAGTCAGTCAGCCTGTCTGTGTGAAGCATGGTATCCGTTTCCATTTCCGCTTGACGTAGAAATGTCGCCTGTATTATTAATTGGCTTTCGCGCTTTCAACCAGCTCCTCCCAACCCTTCGCTGGTCCAGCCTTGGCGCATGCACATTTTGGGAATTTCTGCACACAACTCAACCATTGCAGTTCGTCTTCATTCACATTGCCCTAATACCCTCCTTGCTCCCCTGCTCAGCAGCTCATCTCACTCCACTGCCTCCTCTTGTTGCTCAACAATCTCTCTGTCATTCAGTTCGAACCTCGTGCACAGCGCGACCCCCGTCCGCACGCGCTCTCCTCCATTCAAGCATGTTAAATGTAATTCCTCGATATGAAACTGACTGACTAAATGCGCTTTTAGCATTGTCAGTAAAAGGACACAGTTTTTAATGAAATTCTCTTATTTCTGCATTGGTGCCACGGCTGCTGTCGCTGTTGTTGCTGGTCTGTCGTTGCTGTTGGTAGCCGCTTTAGCTCGATTTCGACCTCGATTTCCTCATTTAAAATTGTCGAAAACTTGCTGCGCGTTTGCGCTCATTTCGCTTGTTCTTCCACTGTGCTGTAGTGTCGTGTCCTTCGATGCATTTGACGTTGAGGTTGTCCTGTACTTTTATGTTTCTTCAAGTTGCCGTGCGTTTATTTCATTCATTCCACTCGTTTTGTTCGTTTTCTTTCTGTCAATTGAAATGGAAATGGAAAGGGCTCCCTTTTGTTGCAGGACTCTGCTATTCGTGAGGTCCTGTAAGTTTATGGCGTTGGTCTTTTGTGTTTCGGTATCGCGTTTCGCAGTTACTGCATTTGCTCGTATTAATTTCACATTAATTTCATGCTATTTCGTTGCAGGGAAGTGAAGGAACTTTCGATATCTTTGTCTTCCAATTGAGTAATTACATGCAAATTACATGCATCAGCGTAAAGAGAATTGAAATGAAGTCTGAGAGTATGCTAACGAGTGAACTAAATCGATTCAGTAGAAACCATTTGACGAGGAGTTGTTGAACATTTCTAATTGAGTTTTACCAGGCATATAGCTCTACTTTACACATCTATGGTATATTAGCTTTGTGTGCAAATTGTAACCCTTTAAAGGATGCCTTTTAGGTTTCGACATAACAATAATAATAATTAATAATAACAAGAATCACAGTCAATTTCTGATTATCGATCTGCCTCTTAGTAGAGCAAGAATCAGTAGAGAAATTTGATACTCTTTGAAACTTTTCATGTTTTGCGAAGTTATGGACATGATCCGTCTGGTCCAAAACCTACTTCCCATATATTAATTCAGCTCGGCCACTTGTTGTAAAGTACTATGCTGTCGGTGCAACTCGACGGATAGTTCTTTACTTATTTCTGTTGTATTATTGTTCTGATATTTTAGTGAGTCCTGTTCTATTATACTAATTTTCCAACATACCTACTCGATTACAGTTTATCGTATCTATAATTTTCTTGATGCAAAATATTAGGAATACTCACTCTTCTGTGTAACTAAAACTGCACTATAGCATACTTCTATGCTCGAATACTTCAACAGATTATAGCCATATTATTATCAACCAAATTCATAACGATTTTTATTGTTTCTAGAAAATATTTTCAGAAAAATTTTTACAATTTGTAAAATTTTCTGCTTCCTCATAAATTCGCATTTTCTTGAAATCTATTTCACATCCGAAAGGAACCAAAAGAACGACTACACCGAAGCCTGATGCAATCTAATTGAGATTCTTCAATTTTGCAATAAATTAGTAACACAAAAAATTTAAGTTAATAATTAGCGAATCTAACTTTAAAATGTAACTTAATTTCTGGCTCAAGGACCAACACGACTTTCCGGCTTTCACGATTTACTGCAGCGGGGTGTGCCAAGCACTTTTAAGGGCATTCAATTAACATTTTGCACCATTCCAAAATAAAAAATGTAGCTGTGCTCTTAAATGCCCAGCCGCTTGTAAAAAGTGAACCCTTCGAATTTCCCGCGGAATATACTAAATCGCACATGCGACACCAATCCAATGAGTGCCACTTACCCGAATATCTCGCGCGTCTGCTCGTTTATGCGCAGCGAATGCAAACAGCCGGTAAATCCGCTGCCACTCTGCGCCGGCGGCAATTCGATGATTAGGCCAATCGGTGCCTGTGGTGCGCCACCCAAATGCAGCCAAGTATTGAGAATGGCCTCGGGGGTGTGCAGGCGCGCTGGCAGCAGCTTCAGCCAAGTGGGCTGGTCACCTGACATGGCCAGTGTGTCATTAACCAGTAGCGATGCATTGCAGTGTGTGTAATTGCGGCTGAAATCCAATCTGAAAGCAGGCACAAGATGCGAAGGGATGGAATGTACTCAACATGCTATACAAATATGATATATGCCAGTGTGCAATGTACAGTGTGTGTGTGTGTGTGTGTACAGTAACAGCGTACGAATATAGGTCAGTCAGTCAGGTAGTAAATATTGATTTTCTGCGGCAAACAACTTCATTTTGTTTTGGCCCACTTTGCAAGGATAACAAAGAGAACCCTTGCCCGAAAAGGAATGCATGGCAAACTGGAAGAAATTCAAAACCGAACTTAATTAACCGCAAATTTGTAAAAATACAATGCCACAAAAACAAAAAGTGCTGAAAATGCGGCAAATGGAGGGGGATGGGTGTGCGGTTCCACAAGGCAGAGCGATCCATTTGAGTGCGTTTGAAGTGTGCTGCCGTCGGAATTTAATGATGCTCTTTACGAGCGCCAGAACAATAACTTGCAAAATTTTATTTCGGTTCGAGCCACAAAAGCACACACACACAAACACCAGCGCGCTTGGGCTGTTGACTCAGATTTCCTAAAATCCCAGAAGCGCCGAAAATCTCTTGAAATAGACGTGGAGCAAATGGAATCGTTTTGTTTTAACAATACTACATAGATTTGATTTAAAATTGAATTAATTTAAATAAAAGTTTTCTATCATGAATTTATAATTTTATTCTATACTCGTATTCGAACAGAATTGAAAAGCTTTATTTTCATGGCATAGAATAGTCTCGAAGTGTTTCTTCGCAAGAGATGGTGCTCCACAAAAAACAATTTGAAAAACGATTCCTTGATTTTGATAATTTGATTAAGATTTGATAAAATATTAAATTTGCTATAGTATTAAAGGAATGTAAAGAAAAATCGAATTCTTTTGATTTTGATAAATTTGATTAAGAGTTGATATAAAATTTGTTTGAAGTATTAAAGGAAAGTAAATTATTAGACTCAATTTAACTTCATTATGTTTGTATGGTTGGTTTAAAAAAAAGTATGTACAGTTAATGTGTCGAAATAGCGGGCGATATTTCACGATTTAAATTTCTGATTAAACTTTCGAAAATAAAAATTCGAAGGAACTTTTGGCATTGACACCCCTCATATACACAGAACTACCCACAAGTGTATGAGTGTGTGTGATTGGAGCATAGGTGTTGCCCTCGGTATGCACACCTGCAGCGCCCTCTGGCCGAAAGGTGCAAGCAAGCATGACCAAACGCATAAAATACACTTTTTTGTGGCCATTGGCTATGAACGGGCACTAACTTGCGCCACATTGCTTCGAAGGACTGCGAGCAGAGTCCTTGAACAAAATACACTTACTACAGCTACAGTTATATGTAATGTACGAGTTGGAACGTGGAGGGTGCAGGGGAGTTGTGAAGTGCTGACACATGTGCGATGGCATGTGGCTGTGCCGGACTTTTAATATCAGAAATTCAATATGCTTCCAAGTGCTGTGCCAATACCAATCCGAGGGGACAATACGCAAGAGCGGCAGAGCCTTGCATACCTTTCGGCGCACAGGCAGACGCACGCACACACTCAATACAATACTTATGCTGAGTCGCGTTTATTGTTAGCGGGTAAAATGGCCAAATGGAATGAAAATGTCGCCAGCCAAGCGCTTGCAATCGCTGCCGCGCTTCCCAACCGACCAAATCAAGTCGCCATAATGTTGCTGGCGAAAATTTCGTTGCAACGTATGACATATTTCTGTTGTGTTGTTTTATTGCGCGTGCGTGTGTGTGTGTGTGTGTTTTGGCTCGCCAACTCCCTTTAGCTTTAAATGCCGCTGCCGACGCTTGCTTGCGTTCAGTGAAAAGCGAGTTTATTGGCAATACTTTTGTAACGTTTTGTAACTGTATATTGCTATATGACATTTTTCGTGTGCAATGTTGTTGTTATTGCTGCCCTTCGGTGTTATGTGCTGTTGGGCACTTTTAAGCATGCCTTGAGACCACAAAAGCTCCGGGGTTTTGACAAAAATAATGTTTTTTCTCCATGGCTTTTTCACGCACTCATATTTTTTGTTGTTGTTGTTGTGGCACTGTTCATTTTTCTTTATTTCGCTTATTCCTTTGCAAGTTGCTTTTTGACATTTTTATATGACTTTCGAGTGCAGCTCAGTGCGAGTTTGCCCCTTTTTTGTGTCGGCTTCGTGTCGTAAATCAACTTTTATTGTTTCTCGCCTGAATGTGTAAATGTGTCTGCGTGTGTGTGTGCATGTGACTAGTAGATTTTTGGGGGTGTGAAGTTGTATTTGAATGTGGGTGTGTAGTTGTATGGAATTTGAAAAATTGCTTTCATAACTAAAATTTGTAAGCGTTTCTTTATGCTGCAATCGAGCGCTGATTTTTTAGTGGAACTTAATCTGTTTTTGATGACGCTTCAGAACATCGATTGGTTTGATTGTGTTCGCAAGAGTGACCTTCTTTATTTATGTAATAATAATTTCTGATGCAATAAAAACTTTTCTTTTATAAGAAAATTTTTAAGGTAAAAGAGTTTATAATTCGCTGTTTTTTATTGTTCGCAGTATTGACTCATCATATAAAAAAGCTGTGCATTAATTCAACTTGAAAATATGTTTTCTTTTAAATGTAATCCTGACTATTTTATAAGATACAGCCGTTAATCTAAAACTTTGCAAGAAGAATATTTTTATTTGAAACATTTTTTTTTGGAAGAATGCAATCTCTGAACTCATCATAACAATGAAATTTTCCAAATTCTTATACTCTTAAACGCAGCTATAATTAGTTGCAACAACAACTCGGCACTATTTCTGCATTGGAATTTAGAAATAGCAAGAAAACAATTCAAACACACTCAAAGGAATTTAAAGCAACGCCAGTTAATATCCTGCCAACACTTCATAGCCGCACAGTTAAAATGAAATTAAAACTAACTGTAAGTGGCAGAGTGGCCAAGTGGTTGATTGTAGGGGTAGGGGGAAATAGAAAGCGAAAAAATAATGAGTAGCGCACTTTAATGCCATAATAACAACGCCTTCGTGCAATGCTCAACGCACCCAATGCAATCACCAAGTCCAGCACGCCAACATACACTAACACAAACGCAAACAGCAGAACCCATGGGCATGGGCAAGGATAACGCCAGCCTGCGCCTCACCGCGCCGCGCAAAATCAACACAATAAACATGTCAAAAACGAGCGCATTTGTGCACATTTCTTGGCCATTTAGACACATCGATTCGTTGGCTGAACATTTGCCGCCTATTTACTGCTGCCATATGCCGCTGCTGCCTCCTTGCCTACCAACCAAGCACAGCACAGCACCCCCACACACACACATACACGTGCATGTTGGCGTTTGTTGAGTGTGTGTTTTTTTATTTTCATCGATTTGACCACAAATTTACTTCAGCTTCGTGCCGCTGTTTGTGTGTGTGCGTGTGTATGTATGTACGAGTAAGACTGTGTGTGTCCACTGGCAGCAGCCGCAGGCAGCCACAAGCCAACACCGCAAGCGTTCAGTGGATTTACGAGCAACAAATTTATGTGCTTGCCCCCCTTCTACCGCATTCTTTTGCTATTTTTATTTGCGTTTCGTGTTTAATGGCTTATTTGTATGTGTGTATGTTAGTGCTTGTTTGCGTTGAGTGTTCGCCACCAACGTGTAAGTGTGTTAGTGCCTTTGGAGCGCGTTAAGTAAACAACATTCCACATGCACACACAAATATCGCCTTCCATACACACACATTTACAGTGACGCCACCATCTTGTCCACTTGGCGCGTTTGTGCTTGCCCCAAAGGCACACTACGAACATTTCCATTTCCGACTTTCGTGCTCGAATTCATCGATAATAACGACAGGGGAAATTGTCGCGCAAGCGGCAGTGCATCGTAAAGGGACGAAAGGGGCAGCGCGGCAGCTCAATAGCAATTATTGTTACACACTGCTTAACTGTGACATGCGGAAGCTAGCCCTGCGGATGGGCTACTGTATTATTTAAGCGCCTAAAAGCACTTCACATTATTGTGTCTCTGCTGCGCTGAGGGCGACTGTTGGACACTAGAGCCAAACCGGAAGTGGTGTACGCTTTCACGAAATTACCACCATTGGCCTTAATGAGCTTTTCACTGTGCAATGGCATCGCTTGAGGTGGTCAAAGCGGCAGCGGTCACTTACGTGGCAGCAATGCCAAGGGCGTATTGAGCAGCGGCACTCCGCAGCTATAGCTTACGACTTTGATAGCTTGCAATAAAAACTTAGTTATGACAACAAATTAATTAGTTAAAAAATGAATTAACTAATTTTTTGGTTAACGCGATTTCAATCAAAAATAATTCAACCAAAATCAACACAGAATTTAATAATTTACTAACAAGTTAGTTCAAAAATAGTTCGACTTTTAAATATAAAACATATCTGCTTTTAAAATAATTTTATACAAATGCTATTATATACTTAATGGTATCAGCTCTTTATAATATTGAAATGAAATCAGACGTTCAACTAACTAATAAGTTAATAATTAGTCAAAATATACGTTTTACTAATTCTGTTAAGCAAAAATTTCTATGAGTGTACATTATCATGTTTCCCCCTCAGTCCTGTTATAATTCTCTGCCTAAGATGTCGGCGTCGGCTTTGCTACCGACACTGACAGCCCGCAATTACGCTAATTACAAGACGATAACAATACTGTTAGCAGTTACCACACTCCCTCTATCTGTGAATGTGTGTGAGCATGTTTGTGTATGTTAAATTGTGTTTTGTTAAGCTGCTGATGTGCTCGTCTTGTCTGCATGTGTGCGTGTATATTATTACATGCAACTTTGGCTGGTAGTCTCTAAACTATAGGCTCGCCACTTGCACTCACTCTGCTCGTATGGTGATTTCGTTGCCTGTGTTCACCGGCGTCTCCAGCTCGCTGAGCAGCATCGTCTGCAGGCCGCAGGAGAATTGGAATTGCAGCAGACCCTTCTGCAGGAACAGCGCCATGTAGTGGCCACCCTTGGTGCCCTGGGCGGCGGCCAGCATGATGAGGCCGTTGGTGGCACGTGTGCGCACCTTCAGCTGCACGTGCATAGGCAGCACCGCATCCAGCGACTCATAGTGTGGAATGTCCTTGTGTATGCGATGCGAAACGTACGAGTCGCCGGAGAAGGCGGCATTCCTGATCACAATTGGAGATTCGCAGAGTGCACCCTGGCGGTCGAAACGGCAAACGCACTGCAAGAGGAGAAAAAAGAAGTAGAAACAAACGTATAATGAGTAAAAGTATGAAAAGAAAGAGAAGAAAAATACCAATAAAAACAAGTAAGGAAGTATCAGTCGGGTTTCACCGACAGAGTAATACCCTACACCATGTTCCCAAGTAGGGTGATGATTCACTGAAATTGTGGGTGCATTTGATTTACAACCCACGTAGTGGGCGGACCACGCCCATTTTTGGCAGACTACAAGATATGCCTAATAGGACTATACACGCCAAATATTGATGCTCTGACAGGTGTACAACAGATGTTATCGGCATATTTATTTTACTGCCCCCATGGTGGGCGGACCATGCCCATTTTTGGAGAATTAAAAGATATTCTTACCAGGAATGAAGTAACCAAATCTAGACGCTCTGGTGTATATATTATGGAAGTTAAGAGGATTTTTCGTTTATCGCCTATATAGTGGGCGGACCACGCCCATTTTCTTCTATGGCATCTAAGACCTATATATCAACTTCGGAACCGAATTTCATTCATTTATATTCGTAACTAGTCAATTGGGAGCCATTTTACCGGAAAAATGCTGCCGCCTATATAGTGGGTGGACCACGCCCATTTTTTCATATGACATAGATGACCGCCCCCTTAACTTGAATACCAAGTATTATTCTTTTCAATGAGTAATTAGACAAATTACAGCAATTTGATCGCAAAAGACCCGAGGTAGAGAGACTTATAGGTCCATTGGGGGCGTATCCTTCGACCAATTTGAATAATTTTAACACTCTACCTAACCCGAGGTTCACTGTGACTGTGTACCAAATTTGATCCAAATCGGACAACTCCTTCTTTCTTTTTTTTGCGTACACGCAGACAGACAGACGGACGGACAGACGGACAGACGGACAACCGGAAATGAAAAGAGAAAGTGTTTCTGATCATTTCTATATACTTATGTCTATACCTAGGAAGGCTCCTTTAATGCGTTACAATTTTGGCACAAAGTTATTATACCCTATTACCATAGGTGTAGGGTATAATGAACCTAAATTAAAAATTTTGTAATCAGTGAAAGGAACACACGATCTTGATGTATTGTAGTAATGCACAGATGGTCTGCCAGAAAGAGACATCGGCACTTAGCCCATATGTAGGCCGGAAGTGATACCAAAGGAGAAGATTTGGCGTACTTAGGATAACTTAGTTCAAGCCATTTGGAGAGTTCAATCGGTGTATAATGTAATATAATATAACCTATAATATATTGGTTAAACATAAAATTTTTCTCATTTGCTTTACGTTAAGTGAAAGAGAAGGAAAGAATTTTCATTAATTTGTTTTTCTTTTAGAACTTTTTTGAAGCTTTAATTGAATACTTAAAAAATGCAGCGTCATTTAATTTTATATGCTTGCATATAACTTCATTACGTTCGCGTTTCCGAAATGTCCTTGCGTCAAAACGGAAATTCAAATGTACGCGCTTTGCTGCAGCTGTGTCCTTCATCCTCTTCCCGTGTGCATATTATTTCACAAATTGTTTTCCAACGTGCTGCCCATAGCACGGACACACACTCTCACAAAAAGCGTATACACACAATTTTGTTCACTGCTGAAGAATTTAGAAAATTCGCTGCATTGGTGTGTTTGTGCATGCTTGAGTGCCTGCTGTGTGTATGTCTGTGTGAGGATGTCACTGTTCACGTGTGCGTTTATCATAGTTTTGTCATGTTTGGGCTTGTAACCTGTAACTAGTGTTGTCACTTTTAAATTTAGAATTGTTCCTAGATTGAAGCGGGAGAGAGTAGTCGATTAAGAGAAGGAGTGCCTAGCTAGGTTTTAAAATTTCAAATTAAAATAAATCATATAGATTTCGTTTCCTTTGCATAGTTTCAGGCTTACGCTTTGTGTTCTAAACGAACAACACTCTACGTTTAAGCCTGAAACTATGCAACAGTTATTTAAATGCATTTTGCTAAAAAGCTCTAGCGTTACCGACTCACATGTAAGTGGTCATGTTCATAATAGATTTTTTTAAATACATGCATTTCGCATAAGTGTTTTTTTTAACTGTTTGATATCACATCTTATAAAAAAGTTAATAAATCTTTTACCTTTGTTTTTCAATTATATGAATTCCAAAATTTCGAACAAAAAACCTGTAGATCTCCCCTAATAGCTGTAAATTGTCAACACTGTCTGCAACCCTCTGCACGTTGTACTTGCCAAGGCACGCAATTCCCTTTTGTGCGGAGCGTTGAATGTATTTGGGGCAAGCGTTTTGCTTATAAATTATATCAAATTGAAAACTAGCTAAAGTTCATATTGTGTTGAAATGTTTATTTAATTTTTTCCTTAAGCTTGCATAGCAGCAGCAAGTGGCTACATGTGAAAACAATAAATTCAAGTTTTCATTCGCTCTGTCTGTTTGTTCGTGCCTTGGTGGTGCCTCTTCCCGGTGCGTTTATGTTTTTGTTCGATTTTAGAATTTATTGAATTGGGTGCAAATTCAAACTTATTGCTTTCTTCTTGAAGTTTGTGGGAAGCAGTGGAGCGAAAGAGAGAGTGAGAGAGTTGGTGCGGTGGCAGGAAGTGCGGGTTCTCGAAAAGAAATTGAAAGAGCTTGCTCGTAAATTTTGTGCACATATCGCACATACTTTTCTGTTGTTGCACAAAACTGCAGACAATTGTTTAAATTTGTTGTCGTGCATGCAATGCCAAAGCAGAAGCAAAAGTTTTGCAGCGTTTTAGGAGCGCAACATCCTGCCGTGTTTGCTTACTGCACGTAAAGGGGAAAATGTGGAAAAGTGAGGCACGTAGCTTTACTCGGTTTAAAGTGACTTAGTTTTTATTCTATATGCTTGAAGCAAGTGAGACGTTGCGAGTTGGTATGAGCACTTTATTTTTCAAGAGTAAACGATTGTTGAATATGGAACATGTGCTGAAATTAAGTGAGGTTATTAGCCTTTGGATAACAACAAAAATTACATTCCGTTCCATGTTTTTAATCGAAGGGGATCTAGGTTGGATATCTAGTCAGGCCGAAGCACCTTGCTTGACGGTTCACCTACATAAGTGTCTAAGATCTCTGGTTCGTTCCCTTCCCTGGTCGATGTAATTAAGCAAAACGAAACAACAATTGCTTTTAATATGTCATAATCTATATAAATCTGATTTTTCTTCGATAGTATGCTTTCTTTCGAACAAAGCCTTTCAGTGCTATTAACTTTGACTTAAAAGAGAAGCGATCAGCGGAACTTAATGCATGAGCGTTCAATCGGCGCATTTGAAGGAAAATTTGGCCAAATTTTTTCATAAACAAATTCTTATTTAAAAAATAAATTTTCATTCAATTTCATTTCACAATCAAACTGTTGCTCAAAATAGCCAACTCGAGCTTTTAATTTTTATCTCGATGAAACCGTTTATGGGTTAAGCTATTGAATCGCACTTAATGATTGAATTCATTTACGAAAGTTAGTAGACTTTCTGCATTGTAATTGCTAAAGCATAAAAATTAGCTTTGACATACATAGTTTCCCTTTTACAAACTTATGAAATTTTTATCAAGCATTTGTAAACAAAGCGTTATGAAAATATATTTGTTACATGAAAAAAGTTTATCTGTCGAAATTTGTTACTAAATTCTTCATTTAAAGTTTGCAGAGCGTTGAGTGCAATCAAAATAGTGCAAGCTCATATTTTCACAATACATTGCAAAAAATATAGGGAAAACAAGCGGGCGATTGTATCTATGTGTGTGTATGTGCACAACTACATGCAGACGAACAATAAGAAAACTTGTGAACGAGAAACGCAGTCACGCGTATGTGGGGCGTAGGCGTCAAGTGGGCGTGGGCATTACAATACGCGCAAACCCTGAGCAAAAGGCACAGCGGAAATAGGCATAGTGCTTGTAGGGGGAATTCTTATTTCAACAACAACAACAACAGCAATTATGTTAGTTGGTTGCGCTTCTTTTCAACTACATTCACTCAAGCAAATGAAAAAAAAACAATAACTGGCGATGTAGAATGTCGAACATTTTTCTTTGTCTATATTATGCATGAGCATTGAAATCTTGTAATAAAAATGCAAACAGCGAATATTTTGACTAATTTACAAGTGCATATTTTTGTGCTATTCTGAATTTGCAAAGCATTGCAACAGTGTGTATGAAAGCGTGATTGCAATTTGCATTTGGCAAGAAAAACAGAATTTAATTTTAGAAAGTGAATAGGGAAACTCAAGGTTTTCCATAAAAGTATTTGAATTTCAAATGAACAGATTTAAAATAAATGAGCTGATTTAAATACGAATTACTTACTATACATATTTATATGTATATATAATATATGTATATTGTATATTGGTAAAATTTTCTATTTGGAAGATCAGAACTGGCTCTCAGAAAAAATAGAATGGTGGATTATAGGTCGAACTTTGAACACCATTAAATCTATATTCGCGAATATTTATGCTAGCAATAACTATTCCTAATATGCAGACATAGAAAGTACAGTATAACATGAGCTAATTATTGTAGGGTCATATTATGCTACCAAGGCTATTCAAGCTAACAAGGTGGACTAACATTTTCATATAAAATATCTCGGTGTTGCTCATTTAAGCACTTTAGCGAAAATTCTAAAATACTTTTTTTTTTTACAAATTTGAACATTTAAAACTCATGCCGCTGCAGACAGAAAACCTTTCCAGCAGCTGAATTGCGTTAAGCATTATGCGCTCTTTTCTTTGTCCCCTAAATACATGCACACACTCATACATACATGTGGGTTCATAAAGGCCAGTTGTTACGTATCAGTAACGTAACAATAGCATTGTTGTTGTACTAGTAGCAACGTTGCATAGTTTTTAATCACTTGACGTCAGCGTAACCCTAAAGTGAAAGGGCGCACGTGTAATAACAGTGACGCATGATGAGCAGCTGCTCTGACAGTGTGCGTGGGCTTGTGTACATGTGCCTAGAGCAAAAATTAAACTTGGCTTACAGCTTGAAAAAAGTAGCTGAAAAGGGAAAAACCATGCTTTAGGCCACTTTTCTTGCCGGTTCAAAGAAATATGAAAATGTAGAGTTGCTTTTCTGCTTTTGTCACTTCAAGCTCGTCTCAAGGGAGGAAGGGGGGTTGCTGCAGACTTAACCTTCTGCGACTGACGTGATTTAGTGTTCACAATTCTACTGACGTGTAGTACACCAGACACCAATTCGATTGCTTTCATTTTACATTATTTTGTTTTGTACACTTACAGTTATGATTTTTGTTTTTAAATTAGGGATAGAAGTTGTTGTTAACTATATTAAATTTATGATCCAAAAAGACATTGGTGTCTGTCAGACTACCACGTCAGTCGCAGAAGGTTAAGGCAAATGTGACAGCAGCGCATAATTGTTGAAGCCGGCGAAAAAGCCTAAAAGAATGCTGCTACGTGAGGGCATCATAGGCTTAACTGTCGCCGCTGTGCCGTTGCGTCAACAAACAAAATGGCGTGCTTGTATGGGCAAACGTGCGCAACACTCTTCCATGCCCACTTTCTTCCGCACCTCCCTCGCATACACGCAAGTCAGCGCATAATCATGGTGAAAATGTGCGCAGGTGAGCGAAGCGAGTGACGCAAACTTTTCCCTTGCACTTTGCACTTTGCGTGGGTGGGTGGCCAGCAGCAGCTGGCACAGTTGTGGAGTGAGAGAAAGGGCGAGGATGAGGGCAACATGCCATGCAGATAGTTTAATTACTTATGCACGATAAAGTGACACTTCGTGGCATTTTGCTTGTGTAAACGTGTACAACAATTTCAGCCTTAAACTATGCTGCCACGCCCACTATGCTCCACTTGTATGCATGACTGTCACATATGCGGCCTACTGGCAAGTAAACTATGAAAATTAAATTTTTATTTTACGCTGCTGTAGTGTGAGTGTGAGTGTGTCGCTGTGTGTGCGTGCGTGCCTATGCGTGTGTAGTGCAGACGCCATTTTGCGTTAGCATGGCATATGTTCCAGTTGGGTCTGTCAGTCTGTCTGTCATAAATTATGACATTACTCTAACCGAGTGACTCGTTTGTCTTTCGTGTGTGGCCCATTCATATCCTTTTACGCGCTGCTGAAGGGCACTTGAGCCTTTTCGCCTTTCACTCAAGTGACAAATGTGTTATGGCCGCTGTTGTGGTTGATCCTTCTGTTGCTGTTTTTGTTGTTAGGTGTATGTGCCAGTTTATGTTTAAGAGCTAATCTATCTTAAAATTCGGTAGAAATTTCATTGCAATTTTTTAAATAAACACTAGCTGTTACCCGCGGGTTTCACCCCGCGCTCTTATAAAAGTACGTAATGTGAAGAGGTGCTTGCATACGGAACTTCAATACTGCGCGACTTTTAGTTCCAAAGCTATTCGATATCAATGATTTGGTTTGTACGGGTGGTTCCACGCCTCTTATCCAATGCCCGTCCCATTTTCCCAGTTCAAGGATACGGATATGGTGTCAGTTCTTGCCGAGTTTCGTTTATGTATGATGTATAGTTCTAAAGTAATACCCAAATGTGAAGTTGATTGAAAAGTGCCACGCCCCTGTCCTACGCCCATAAAATTTTACCAGTGGGACGACACATCCAAGAGGCGACTGCATACGAAATTTCAATGCTGCACGACCTTTAGTTCCAAGGCTAATCGAGATCAAAAATTTTGTTTGTATGGGGGGTGCCACGCCCCCTTATTCAGTGCCCCCTTATTTTCTCAGTAGAAGGATATGGATATGTAGTAAGTTCCTACCGAGTTTCATTGATGTGTGATGTGTAGTTCTAAAGTTATACACGAATCTGTAGTTGATAAAATAGTGCCACGCCCCTTATCCTACGCCCATAAAATTTTACCAGTGGGACGACACATCCAAGAGGCGACTGCATACGAAATTTCAATGCTGCACGACCTTTAGTTCCAAGGCTAATCGAGATCAAAAATTTGGTTTGTATGGGGGGTGCCACGCCCCCTTATTCAGTGCCCCCTTATTTTCTCAGTAGAAGGATATGGATATGTAGTAAGTTCCTACCGAGTTTCATTGATGTGTGATGTGTAGTTCTAAAGTTATACACAAATCTGGAGTTGATAAAAAAGTGCCACGCCCCTTATCCTACGCCCATACAATTTTACCAGTGGGACGACACATCCAAGAGGCGACTGCATACGAAATTTCAATGCTGCACGACCTTTAGTTCCAAGGCTAATCGAGATCAAAAATTTTGTTTGTATGGGGGGTGCCACGCCCCCTTATCCAGTGCCCCTTATTTTTTCATTAGAAGGATATGGATATGTAGTAAGTTCCTACCGAGTTTCGTTTATGTATGATGTATAGTTCTAAAGTAATACCCAAATGTGAAGTTGATTGAAAAGTGCCACGCCCCTGTCCTACGCCCATAAAATTTTACCAGTGGGACGACACATCCAAGAGGCGACTGCATACGAAATTTCAATGCTGCACGACCTTTAGTTCCAAAGCTAATCGAGATCAAAAATTTTCTTTGTATGGGGGGTGCCACGCCCCCTTATCCAGTGCCCGTCTTATTTTCTCAGTAGAAGGATATGGATATGTAGTAAGTTCTTACCGAGTTTCATTGATGTGTGATGTGTAGTTCTAAAGTTATACACAAATCTGGAGTTGATAAAGAAAGGGCCACGCCCCTTATCCTACGCCCATAAAATTTTACCAGTGGGACGACACATCCAAGAGGCGACTGCATACGAAATTTCAATGCTGCACGACCTTTAGTTCCAAGGCTAATCGAGATCAAAAATATTGTTTGTATGGGGGGTGCCACGCCCCCTTATCCAGTGCCCCCTTATTTTTTCATTAGAAGGATATGGATATGTAGTAAGTTCCTACCGAGTTTCATTGATGTGTGATGTGTAGTTCTAAAGTTATACACAAATCTGGAGTTGATAAAAAAGTGCCACGCCCCTTATCCTACGCCCATAAAATTTTACCAGTGGGACGACACATCCAAGAGGCGACTGCATACGGAATTTCAATGCTACACGACTTTTAGTTCCAAAGCTATTCGATGTAAACAATTTGGTTTGTATGGGCGGTGCCACGCCCTCTTGATGTATCAAAATTTTTTATAGCCTATAACCATCCTTGGAACATCTATAGTCTATGTGCCAAATTTGGTTATGATCGATCAAGCGGTTTGGAACGCAACTCCGAACATACATACATACATACATACATACATACATACATACATACATATATACATACATTTTTTGATTTTTATATATATAGATTTGCCTTTCAAGCTGAATGAATAATTTCAAGCGGAATTTGTGAAAATACTTTATATGAAGATATTAAGCGATTTTTGATATTTTAATTTTGTGAATTCAAAATCAATATAACTCACTACTTTATTAAATTTTTGGATTCCTAAAGTCGAGGATAGTTTCCTTTAGTTCTGCTTTAAAAAAAATCCAATTTTCTTTTCTCAGGCAACAAATAAAACTGCCTCCGATTGAGCTATGTACATTCAAACCAATGTTCGTCGAATACCTCAGCAGATATTGAAGAACGAAGTATAGATAATTGTTAAGCCAACTTAAATTATCTACAAATCGTCACACATTTTTTTATTATAATTTTTTGACACTGCCTAATTTAATAACTTTTTTATTCCTTTTAAAATTTGGTTTTCTCATATCCTTTTTATTACTGTATGTAATTTTATATGATTGCAAATTGCCTAAATATTCTTACAATTGCTGTCTCTTTCTATTTTGCAAATTTATATTTTACATAATGAAAAACAATTTCAACTATTTCATGCAATCGAAATGCAAATTGTTTTATAGCTCTTTCGGTTGCTGCAAATTTTTTGTTGTTTGTTTTCTATTTGAATTTGTTGTAGGCAATTGCAGTGAATTATTGTGCATTGTTTTGGTTAGACCACTACAGCTGCAGTTTCCTTCCGCCTTTTCAACTACCACAACAACACAAAACAACAACAACAACAGAAGCACCAGCAATAACAATTGCCTCTATAACTGGCAAAGTTGCTCATACTCACAAACTATATGCCTTTGTGTGGCACATTTATACTTAACTGTATGTGTGTGTGTATGTGTGCATATTCTATTGTGCCTTACTTTGAGCTATGCCAGGTTCATTGTACTTCGGCTTGCCGATGTATGTGTATTTAGAAACGCATTTATTTCCAATAATATTCCGCTCATTTTCTGTTGCTGGCTCCTTTTCCGAATGACTACGTTTTCCGTTAGTTGGTGCGAAGGATTCACGATAAGTTTCATAATTAACAAGTTTCCATTTTGCACGAAACTTTTAATTGCATGTGCATTGGTTTTAATGTACATGTTTTGCTGATTTGTGTGTGTGTGTGTGATTGCATATCTTCAAGCGCTTACTTAGCAGTAATTATTTGTCTGCGGGAAATACACGAGTAATCAGTTTTTGTGCATCATTTTGCTCTGAAATGCATGTAATGCCTTGAATCCTTAATCGTACAGAAACTTGCAAATCATTCGGCATTTACCGTCTTGTTGCCATGCAACAATTACTTAGCTATGTTATTATTATGTATTGTAGAAAAGGAGCGTTTGTGTGTGTGTGTGTATGTATATTAGTATGTGTGCGTTTATTTGCAATGAATTGCACTAGAGTTTCAGAACAAAGTTATTGGCATTGCAAGTTCTTTGAAAAGCAGTGCAACGGAGGCAGTTTGAAGAGGAAATAACGTGAAAGTAATAATGGAAAGTTTCAAGTTGTATAAATCAAAATAGAAATAAATTGCACAAATCTATAAAATAATTGTTTGGTTGTTGTACATATTAATTGAAGACTTTCTGTTAACTTGAAGCTAAAGCATCAGATTTGTTCATAATTTCGCAAACATCACTTCTAGTAATTTAATATGTATACAAACAGCTGCAGTTGACAGGAGGCTTATATTACTAATTATGCATTGTATTGTAGTTACAATTGATTGTCATTTTAATTTCTGAATTTGCATAAGAAAAGGTAGCAACCTTTTCGAAGGCTAAACAAAATACATAATAGGCAAGTAGGCAATACGAATGAGCGCCCAGTAATAGAGCTTCGAACCAAAAGTTGTCTCTAACGCAAAAATGATCAATAAATTAATTAAATTAAATAAAAAGAAAAGTAAAAATGCAAATGAATGTATGAATTATATACGTATTATCTTTTTTTACATGCAAAAACGCATTTGAAAAACTTGCGCTGACATTTTTATGCGCCATTAACAGGTTTCCATTAGTCGATTTGATTTATGTGTCATAGATGGCGCTACTGTATAATTATGCCAGCCGAGAATGACCTTTAAAGTTGGTCGAGAATGTCCTTTAAAGTGTGCGATATGCGTAAGTACTTTAAAAAATGCCATCATAAAATGTTAATGCTTGCTTTAAATGTCATTAAGGCTTTATTGTCAGTGCACGTACACACATACTCTGATGCTAATTCGCACAAATACTCATAAAGTGAATTAAATAATGCATAACGTGTTCATTGTGTTCACTGCTTACGAAATAAATAAAATAAAATAAAAGTTGCAATAAAAATTGCAAAAACAACGTTAAATTGCAAACTCGTGTTGTTGTTGCAACCACGACAATGCGCGATTTCATGCAAATTACACACAGATAGGCGTGAAAATGATGTAAAGTCAGCAAGGCGGCTAATTAAATTTTCAACATGACTCGCTGTCACGCTCTCACATACGAACTTTGGAAATGCAACTCTGTATGTATGATACAATCGCCGTTGCCTGATTTCGACATTGCCAGATTATGGAAACAAAAGCTTTGAGCAGTTTTGAAATTATTCGCAAATATTTAATTGTTAGTTTAAATACTTTACATTGATTCGTAAAATTAAACAATTTGCGAATATTGCAAAATAAGTCAGCTGGAAAATGAATGAAATCGATTGGAAAATTTAAATGATTTGTGAATTTCGTGTCATTTGCTTTTGTACTCTTTTCAATCACATAAATGGCTCCTAGAAAATGTTTCAAAAGGTATATTTTCTCAAATAGAGGAACAAAATGCGAACGTACACTCAGAAAATTTAATTAATTTGACATAAAACTTACCCTCGATCCCTCTGAAGTGGTTACACAGGTGCCGCCATTGTAGCAACCCAACTTAAGGCAATCCACATCGGTGGCATTGTCTCCATCGCCTATGCTCACATCTTTGCCGCTGGGCACCGTGTTAGAGCCATACACTTCCTCGCTGCTGGCGGCGGTGCTTGTGATTGGTGGTCTGGTGATGATGGGTGGCATGTGTGTGCTATAGATCGTTGATGTTGTTTGTGGTGGCAGCGTTGGCGGCTGTGTTGGCGGCTGTGTTGGGGGTGCTGTGGCTGTATATATCGGTGGACGCGTTGCTGGCACATAAGTAATGCTCGGTCTACCTTCTGTTGTCGTTGGTAGCGCTGGCAATGGCAGCTCTGTTGGTAAGGCCGGACTAATCAAGTCATCGGTGCTCAACGGCGGCAGAGTGACTATGTCCAACGTGGTTGTTGGCAACGTGCTGTATTGATGTTGATGCGGCTGTGTGCTTGTATGATAATGATGATGCGGCCGCTCGGTGCTGTGCGATTCCTGCTGTGGGTTATAGGTGGTGGGATGGTGATATTGATGATAGTGTGTAGTTGCAGTGTAATTCGGCTGGTATGTGTGTGTGCTCTGCTCCGTTGTGGGTGCACCGGTTATTGTGTCCACCGTTTCGTAGTCGTGCGGCGATAGAGTGCTGGCATAATAGGGCGGTGTGAGCGGTGCGTGCTTGGTGAAGTGTTCAATGTCCGTGCTGATGAGATCTTTGCCGGTGAGATCATGGTAGCGTGTTGTAGAATACAACTCGGGATATTCCGTGAAGAATGGCGCTGCCGTAGTAGTCACACCTTCGTAGTCTGGATACTCGGTGGGTTGATGCGCACCGCCAGCGCCAGTGCCAGTGCCGATGTCTTCTGGCCTTATTGTACTTTCAGGTATGATGGATATTGTGGGATGGTAGGTGGGCGAGCTCCATCTAGACTTGGGTGTGGAATAATCGAAGAGAGAGCTGGTGTCGATGGTCGTCACGCTGTATGTGAAAGTGGGGCGTGGCGTGTAGGTAATAACAGGCTGTTCAGCTGAGTCACTTGCGCTCGTGGACAGCTCCACAGAATGCGAGACAGGTGTATAGCTCGAACCAGTAGCAATGCTCGTGGGTTTCGCAGTCGTCAGTTCCTGACTTGCGCTGGTATCAAAATGCGAAATTGTGGTATACTCGGCGGATGCGCTAACTTCGGCCGAACCACTGTCGCTGCGAGAGTACGTTGATTCCGAGCTGCCTGCGGAATACGAAACGGCGCGTTCAGTTGTGTGCGCGCCGCTCTCTTCTGAAACGGAAGCTGGTGTACCCGTGCTGGTCGTAGTGCTAACAACTTCCTTGGTAGCATCCTCGCCTGCTGCGCCACTGTGATCAGCCTCTTGCTCCTTGTCGTGCTCTTCCTTCTCTTCGGAGCCAGATGGCGTTGTCGTCGTAATTGCCGGCGCACGCGGCGTGGTAGCAACTGGCGTCACTGGCTTCGGTATGGGTGGCGGTCGAGTTTGTGGCGCGGTGTAGCTGCAGTCCAGCGAGTCCTCGCCAATCATCAGGCACTCGCACAGCATGCCTGTCAGCAGCGGCGGGCACGAGCACGAGAACGTGTCGACGCCATCAATGCAAACGCCGCCATTCATGCAACGCGGACCCAGCTGACACTCATCGTACTGGTACTCGCATTTCTCGCCGTGATAATCGGGCACGCAGTAGCACGTCGGCACGCCTTCCTCCATCAGGCACAGCGCATTGTTCTGGCACGGATTGTCAGCACAGATGAGTATCTCCTCCTCACAGTTGGTGCCCGTGTAGCCCATGGGGCAGGCGCAGACATACGCCGCCAATTTGTCCACGCACACGCCGCCATTCTGACAGGGTGCTGACTCGCATTCGTTGATTTCCTGCTGGCAGATGCGTCCCTGCCAGCCGGCCGTGCACTCGCAGGAGAACTCCAATCCGGGCCCCTCAATGCATTCGCCGCCGTTCTGACAGCGTGCACCAGTGCCTGAAAGATGAGCGGAAATGGGCAGGTGTTAAATTATATGACAATCTCACGCGCCATTACGGCGGCGTCGACAGATCTCAGCATCATAGGCGTTGCCTTCGTCTTGCCACCACTTACCCGTTTCGCAGACGGCCACGTCCACGTCGCAGTTGAGCCCCAGATAGCCGGGTTGACATGTGCAGGTGTAGCCATTGTTTCTGTCACGGCAATGTCCGCCATTTTGACATGGATTTGACATGCATTCGTCGACATTTTCCTCACAACTTGATCCTGCAGATTAAAAATGCCACGCGGAAGGATGTCGTTAGTGCTTTGTTTTTGTTGTAAATTGTACAGTAAAATATTTAACATTTCTGGATTGATATGCTGTAAAAGCAATTGGCCGTGCTACAAAATGGCGAAATTTTTTTTTTTTCCGCTTAAACCACACTCAGGGGATGCCCCCTATACACGCAAAGCACTTGGTTTAGAAAGGATCATAGATTAGTGGGTTGGGGGAAATTGAAATTGTCATATTTAAGAGAGCGTATGGCTTTAAAATTGCGCTAATGATAAAAGAATATTTTAGAGAGAATATTGAGTAGATAACAAGGGAAGGGCCCCAATCTAGAAAACATCAACTCCAGCGTCGGAGAAACTGTTTGGAAATCAATTGTGGCATCCAGTCAAATATCAAGGTTGAAGGTTTGAGAAATATATTTGTAGTACTCTCACTCGAAAAACTAACCAACACACGCAAAGTTTTGCTCCCTTTGTTCTCACAAACAGTATTCTTGTTGTTGTTTTGGATTAATAACTAGAAATTTGCTTAGCAATAAAAATTGTTGGGTTTTCAGCCAGCTGATTGAGATACAATTCGATTGATTATACTGTTATAAAAAATTTCAGTTCTTAATAAGTAATTGGCGCAACAGCCCGTGTGGGTGTAGGCCTAGCTTTCTCGCATAAACTTGTGTGTGCTTGTTATATATTTTACAAATTAACGGGAGCTACAAATAACCGTATCCGAACGAATTGAAAGCATATTATTTGTCATAAAAAAGCTTAATAGCTTATAGAAAAAAAGTGTAGGTCCCGTTAACTTGTGCCTGGACATATTAATGCGAGAAAGCTAGTAATGCTAATTATATACATATGTATATATATGTATATATTTTCCTTCACTTGTCATACAAACTTAATGAACAGACCGAGAATCACAGGTTTGAAATTTGCAGTAAAAAAATTTTTGGTAGATACGTTGAAATTAAGTCAGCGCATTTTCGCACATTTTCATTTAACCACACCCGGCACTCTGCATCAAGCCTAGAGACTTTGTTGTAGCATTTTGCAGTGTCTGCTTTTAGGTGCGCTAACAAATTAATGCCACAAAGTTGCGTTGACGGAGAGAATTGCGGAAGGAGGCAGCCGAGAGGCAAGCACAGTGCAAGTTGCAATTGTTAGGAAGCAAGTTTTCTTTTGCATGTTTTACAAAACTTTGTCCATAATTCATGCTCATTTGTCTGGAAAAGTTTTGCGTAGATTTATTTGCGTATTGATTTTGGGCAAAGTTTGCTGGGGGTGCCTTTAGGCGTTAGAAAGGAGAAAGCAAAAAATTTGTAGCTTAATTAAAACACGCTTGAAAATTGAAAAACACAAAAGCTGGCACCTTCTGCGAGGTTCTTTTTCTTCTAAGTTTTCTATGGGTGTCGCAATTTTGGGTCATTTACTTTGCTGGCCATTGAAGTGAGACAGCGTAGCAGGTTGGGTTGCTGACAGCCGCTCATGCTATGCTTCAGTGCAGCGGGCGGAAGGTTGGAGATTGGACTGTGGGTTAGCAGCAATTGTTTGCGTGCAGAAGTTGTCAGCAGCTGCAGCTGCAATTCAAAGCAAGTGAACTGGTCTGGTCACTCTATGCAGAATTAGAATTATACAATATTTGAAGTAACTTTTGAGAATGTAAAAGCATTTTTCCATTCTTTTTTTTTCGTTTTTTTTTGCGTAAGTTTTGAAATTTTATCCATTTACATTGCTAATAAAATTATATAAAAAAAAACTTTTTAAAAATAAGCTTTAATTTATTTAATGTACTAAAAAGTAGAAAATAAATGGTTTTTAAGTCACCTGTATCTTACTATCCATAAAAGCTTGGGGCGCTCATGTGTTCAATATTTGTCAAACAGTTACCACAATATTTTATTTAAATAATTTTTTGCAAATAGATTCTAGTAATGAAAGATATTTTGAATATGGATATTGAGCGCACAAGCTTTTATTGATAGTAAGATACAGGTGACTTAAAAACCATTTATTTTCTACTTTTTAGTACATTAAATAAATTAAAGCTTATTTTTAAAAAGTTTTTTTTTATATAATTTTATTTTCTACTTTTTAGTCTTCCATAAATTCAATTTTAGAGCTCTGAAATTTTTCACAAAAAGAATTTAAAACTTGCAGAGCAGTACACAATATTTAGGGTATTCACAGTGTCTCCTATCGTCATATCCTCAATTTAACAAATAATACGGCTGTGATCGACCCTAATATTCGTGGCATATTTGTGACGCGGTGAGTTGTTGCTATTTTGCCAGCAGGGCGCGGCAAGTAAGTTCCTATCGTTTTTCATTGATGTGTGGTGTACCTATAATTATAAACTGAAGCCCAAGTGTGTAGTTGCTTGAAAAGTGCCACGCCCCTTGTCCTACGCCCATAAATTTTTCCAGTGGAACGACACATCCAAGAGGCGACTGCATACGAAATTTCAATGCTGCACGACCTTTAGTTCCAAAGCTAATCGAGATCAAAAATTTTGTTTGTATGGGGGGTGCCACGCCCCCTTATCCTACGCCCATAAAATTTTACCAGTGGGACAACACATCCAAGAGGCGACTGCATACGAAATTTCAATACTGCACGACCTTTAGTTCCAAAGCTAATCGAGATCAAAAATTTTGTTTGTATGGGGGGTGCCACGCCCCCTTATCCAGTGCCCCCTTATTTTCTCAGTAGAAGGATATGGATATGTAGTAAGTTCCTACCGAGTTTCATTGATGTGTGATTTTTAGTTCTAAAGTTATACACAAATCTGGAGTTGATAAAAAAGTGCCACGCCCCTTATCCTACGCCCATAAAATTTTACCAGTGGGACAACACATCCAAGAGGCGACTGCATACGAAATTTCAATGCTGCACGACCTTTAGTTCCAAAGCTAATCGAGATCAAAAATTTTGTTTGTATGGGGGGTGCCACGCCCCCTTATCCTACGCCCATAAAATTTTACCAGTGGGACAACACATCCAAGAGGCGACTGCATACGAAATTTCAATACTGCACGACCTTTAGTTCCAAAGCTAATCGAGATCAAAAATTTTGTTTGTATGGGGGGTGCCACGCCCCCTTATCCAGTGCCCCCTTATTTTCTCAGTAGAAGGATATGGATATGTAGTAAGTTCCTACCGAGTTTCATTGATGTGTGATTTTTAGTTCTAAAGTTATACACAAATCTGGAGTTGATAAAAAAGTGCCACGCCCCTTATCCTACGCCCATAAAATTTTACCAGTGGGACAACACATCCAAGAGGCGACTGCATACGAAATTTCAATGCTGCACGACCTTTAGTTCCAAAGCTAATCGAGATCAAAAATTTTGTTTGTATGGGGGGTGCCACGCCCCCTCATCCTACGCCCATAAAATTTTACCAGTGGGACAACACATCCAAGAGGCGACTGCATACGAAATTTCAATGCTGCACGACATTTAGTTCCAAAGCTAATCGAGATCAAAAATTTTGTTTGTATGGGGGGTGCCACGCCCCCTTATCCAGTGCTCCCCTTATTTTCTCAGTAGAAGGATAGGGATATGTAGTAAGTTCCTACCGAGTTTCATTGATGTGTGATGTGTAGTTCTAAAGTTATACACAAATCTGGAGTTTATAAAAAAGTGCCACGCCCCTTATCCTACGCCCATAAAATTTATTGATTCATGTATTGGGCTCTAGATTAGGCATGTATGCAAAGTTTCAGATCTCTAAGTAGTCGGGAAGTGGGTGAAAAATTGATTGCTAGATTTGACGACATACATACCGGATGTGAACCTAATATAAAGCTTATAAAAATAGGGTTAAAGCGTGGCTTTGGAACGTTCGTACAACTCATCTTGTTCAATTGTTCAATTTTCTTCAAAGACTTGCCTACAAATTCTACTATGGCAAATTTTTATATTCACATTTTTGTAAAACTTTTTCTTCAAAAATGTCTTATTAAAGTAGTGGCAGAAATAATCGTCAATTTAAAGGCAGACTTATGTATGTAGTACTTATAATTTTCGTAAGAGGAAACGTCAAAACAACACGTCATTCTGACAACACTTTTCAGTTCATATTTATGTAGATTTGGGGCATTGCCTAGCTCGATTTCTCTTTTCATGTCGTTTGTGTATAAAAAGTGGCTTTTGTGCGTATTAGACCACATCCAAAAAGGCACACAAATTTCGTATTCTATATGCAACGCATGCTATACGTAATGGAAATAGGCACAATGTGTTTTTGCGGGAGGGGGAGGGGGGGGGGGGGGGGTTATATTTAGAGGCAAACTTGGCTTTTTTCGTGGGTGGAGGGAATTTATGGCATTGTTGCCCTTTGGCGTAAATAATTGCAATGAAAAGTTCATAGCATTGCTTTGTTTTCTTTTTGTTGTTGTTTCGTTTTTCTTTTATGTTGTTGTATGCGCCTGTGTGTGTGTGGGTGCGCACATACAAGAGCCGTCATTCACTTTTATTGCAGTTATTGACTTTTTCTGTGTATGCCAAAAAGTTTCGGCCGTTTGGCGTGCGCGCCATTGTTGTTGAGCCAACATACACATGTGCACCAGATGCTTGTGTGTGTGTTCGTGTCAGTTACACGCAATATTTTTGATGTGCGCGTGTGCATGTTTGGCTATAATTTACGATGCCAAGTGATAAATGGTGTGCTGCTGCTTCTTGCCCGAACTATGCGTTCCACGCTCGGTCTGTGTGTTGATCTTCTTTGTAGTTTGCTTTTGCTATATTCATATGAAACTGCCTGTATGTGTGTGTGTGTATATATGCACTTGCATGCCAGCCGTTTATATTATCAGTCAAAATGTATAAAAATCGAAAATTGATTTTCGATCTGAAGCTCATTTTTTGCCTTCATTCGGCGTGTTTTTATTTATGATGGCTGCTGCCACAGAATAGTGCTTTCCTCCTGTGAGGAAGGAGCGAAGGAGGCAGGTAAGTTTGACTTTCATGGCAGCGTTGACGATATAATTTTCAAAAAAAAGAAAGAAAACGAAAAACAGAAAATATTTGCATGCTCAAATTGAAATGGCACACACGGCAATGAAAAGAAAATATTCAAAAATTGATTTTGTTGTTTTTTCAACGTCAACACTTGAAGTTTGCTTGTTTGTATGCACTGCAAAGAAAAACACACACATACGCACAATAATACAGCTGCACTTATGCAGCATTGTTGTCAGCTGGCAATGTGGTAGCAAAAATTTGTTTAAGCTCAAGGCATAAAATCTGTTTCGGCAACGAAATTGAGAATTGAATTTTCATAATAAATTTGTATACATTTTCTTTAGTTGAATTTTAAGCTATTTAACACAGCTGTGACAAAATTTAACGGCCTCTTAAATTGTATACAAATTTCAAGCATTTAAGTTTCTCTCAATTTTCGCACCAACTTTTTAAAGTAACTTGATAATTGATTGTAGTATATCACTGGTTACAAAATAGAACAGCATAACTCAAGTTAGGACAAAATTTAGATTTTAATGCCATCGTGTTCAGTTTGTCCAAATCTATATGCTTTCAAATTTTTAGGTTTGTATCTTCTTTTTAAGACGGCAATTATACATGCAGTGAGAATTCGAAACCTTAAACCACTCTCCTGAAAAAATTGAATAATAGACTTAGGCGGTTATGACTTATGACCACAGTTATTGGTCTTTAAGCTTAAATTGATTTAATTTAATCTCAAAATTCGAGCATTTGTTTAAATTTCCTATACATTTTCACTAACTTGTATTTGTCTTTATAATTAAAATTGCTTAAATTTATGGTAAAACTTTAGAAAATTTTCAACTTCCATGGAAAAGAATTTGTCTTTAGTGTGCACATGTGTGTGGGTGCTCAAACTCAAACTGAAGGTAATCCGCAGCAAGAGCAGAAATCAATTCGCATTGGTCACTTTCAAAATACCACAAGCATTGCATAAATTGTTAGAATATGTACACACACACACACATGCACACGATTTCATTGAAAAGTGCCGCTTTGACGCTGCACTTTGAACTATATGCTCTGCTCTTTTTTGGCTTTCATTTCCATTTCCGCTTTTATGTCGCTGCTTTTCATTTGCCTCGCATGCATTTGTGCGCCACTTTTATATGCTCTTTATGCGTTGCTGCATGAGGATATGGCTGCTGGAAGCGGGGGGGGGGGGGGGGGGGGGGGCTTAGGGGCAGAGAAAGAAAAATTATAAGCCGCTGTGGCAGTCAGAGCAGTGCAAATGCGCGCACCTTGCCTTCTACCACGCACGGACTGAATGTGCAAATGGCATGCACATAGATACTACTTTAAATGTACATATGTGCTCGTGCAAGTGTGTGTGTGTGTGTGTGTGTGTGTGTGTGTGCGCGGTGGCTTTAAGTGTGAGTAGCCTTAAGTGCGCTACTTATGCGATCTGCAAATGCTCATTTTCATAACAGCTGCTTAGTGCATCAAGGGGAGAGTATGGCAGCCAGTGTGGAGACTCTTCAGTGGGTCGTTTTTGCAGAGCAATATTATATTTAGTTGGAAAATAAATTTGTTTACATTTTGACAAAAACAAAAATTGCAATTTTTTTACGCAGTATGCAAAACGAAATCAATATTTTCAAATACATACAATCAGAGCGCATCCGGAGCGTTCTAGAGATTTTCAGTTCAACTTCGTCATAATGAACTAATTTAAAGAAACCAGTTACATTTATTGCGGTTTTGAATTAATGTTCTTATAATGAAATTTCATACATACGAAATACTTTTCTACAGACCAGTTTGACTATAGTTTTGATTCGACAATACAGGCAATTTTTTGGTCCACCTTACTTCTTATATGTAAGAGGAAACGAATAAGTTACGAATGAAGAAAAGGCCTACGTCACTTATCCTAAATATAATATTTCTTACACATTTCACAATACATATGCTTTTATTAAAGCAATTCTTTAAGTTATTCCCGACTGATCAGATAGTCAAACTCTCGAAGCAACGATAATTGTCTTAAGACCAGCTGATAATTGCCTTACACTCTTAAATGAACTGTAGCAAAGAAACGCCCTATTATTTATTTGTTTAATCTACTGGGCTTAGCTCTTACAGATTAGTGATAAATTAAATCGAACAGAAACCTAAATCGCTTAATATTAAGTGAAATGCCAGGCTTTTTATTTTAGTGTCATTAGCTTGCTGAGTTTTATTATTGAAATGGCGATTCTATAGTTAAACACATAAAGTCATGAATATTTAAGAATGCACTTCAGAAATAATCTCTTCGAACTTTTGATCACAATAGCCCTTACAATTGATTGGATTACTCAGAATCCTTTTAAAGCTGCACTTAACTCCTTTGTGTGAAAGATTAATGCAAAATATGTTTTTAAAAATTTTAATTGACGTTTTTTCTTTACTTCTGCCCAACTAAATTACTTTTGCGTGCACTCTCTCTACTTTTATGTCAAGCAAACCTGCAATGCGCCATAAAAGAATTATTTGCATGCGCTGCAGGCAAAACGCGCCGCGCTGCCACAAACAGTGCGAATGCATTAAATTATCAACCCTTGCACTTCCGCCGAAACGCTTGAGGCTGTCTAAAACCTAAGCGGATCAGCGATTGTTAGTGCGATTGTGATTGCGGCAGCGACTGCGAATCTGCGAGAGCAGCGCGCACTAAAAGCGACGATTCGCTTGAATGCATTTTTGTGATGCGACTGCTCGACGCCGCTGCTGATTAAAAAAAGGCGCATTTCCGCGCGCAAAAATCAAAAGCGTCAAATAAAAGCGAATAGGAAAAAGGAAGGATTGAAATATGAGTGCGATGCCAGGAACTGAGAAGTTGCTGAACTCATAAAGCGGAAAATCACGGTGAAAGTGCGCTGCAGCAGCGACAGCAACAACAACAACACCAACAAAAACAACAGCAAAGCGGCTGTCATTCAAGAAAGGCGCGGCGTGAAAGGCACACACAATACCGCCATTGTTAATTTCCATTTGAAATTTGAATTTGAATGTGCTTGTTCTTAGCTGCGCTTCTTAGCTTTGCTGACTGCTTGACTGCTTGCACGAACATCGCTATTATTATTACTATTGTTGTTGTTGTTTTTGCCGCCACGCTGCAATTTCTGTTGCTGCTGCCGCGCAGAAAACAAGCAGATTCAGCACTCCAGTCCGGTGAAATCCAAGAAGCCAGCGAGTGAAACTGGCTGAGCAGGAGTCCAAAGGAAGAACAAGTGCGCGCGGGTAAATGCAAGAAGGTGTTGCCATGTTTGCATTTTTGGCCGCTAGCGTTTTCAAGTCCGAAAATCAATGGCAAAACTACGCAGTTTACAGTTGGCTTGCAGTGCGTATGAGTGAATTTTATTGCGCGCTCTTTGGCCGATGTTAATTATACGCACTTTAGTGCTGTTAAGCTGTGTTGATTTACTTAAAAGCTTTGCCAGCTTTTAATTTGTTAAATGAATCGAAAAAGAGTAATCGGCAAGCTGATTAGACGTCCTTTGTGAATCTCTCGCAATTTTTGTAAAATAAAAAGCAACTGGAAGTCGTAGTGCGTGGAAGACACTGTGCGAGCGTAGGAGCGCCCCGCCGAGTGGTCGAGCGTTTATGGTGAGAAGCCGCGACATTTTCCGCGTAAAATACAAAATATAAAAAGTCTTAAAATATAGAATAACACATCAAAAAAGTAAAAATCACTCAATTTACACAAACACACAACTGAAATCAACAGTAAAACATTAACACTTTGTTAAGTGGAACACAAATGCAGCTGATCGTGTTCAACAAAATACTGGTTTAGTGCTGTCAAACTGGCGGTATAAATCAGCGTTGCCACATTGCTGCAACCGTTATAAACCCATTACTTGATGGATTGTGACGATATCCCGCCTCCTGGAGGGGGGCTTAACCAAACACTAAAACAACAGCAAAAAGATTACCACCAACTAAAACAACAACAAATTCAACAACAACAGCCGCAAAACTCGAATTCGAAAGTCAACGACGAAAACAATTTACCCAATGCTCGTATACAGGAATTAGAATCCTTGTGTAATGAGCTAAAAAAAGAAATAAATAAACTTAAAGCTGAAAACATCAAACTTAAATTTCAAAATATTGAAAAAATCGAAAATGCAAAAACTACATCGGAAAGTACCTACCACTACGAAACCGATGAAGATGAACTAGCAAGGGAAACAGATTGGATACTTAAACAGAAGCGTCCGACCAAAAAAAGGAAAGCCAATACATCGCCTGAGCAACTAAAAAATGCAAACAGCCCCCAAAAACAACTCGAAAATAATCATACCGAAAAAAAAGAAAAACGCCCCCCGCCAATAATGGTCACGGGAGTCGGTGAGTACAAAGAAATACACAATTTGCTAAAGGAAAACATCACCAATGAATATACCCTAAAATTGTTAAATAATGGCATATATAAAATAAATGTTTTTAATAGCGATGACTATAGGTCAATTACAAAAAGGTTGTCCGATTCAAATACTTCGTGGCATACCTATGAAAACAAACAAGATCGCCCTATTAGAGTAATGGCGAAAAACCTGCACCACTCATGCGATCCAGACTTAATTGTTTCAGATCTTCGTGAGCAAGGATTTAATATTATTAGCGCTATCAACAAGCTAAAATTCAAGTCAAAAGAGCCATTAGACATGTTTCTTTTGACATTTAATGCAAATGAAGATAAAAAACATTATACCAACTCACCAATTTGGCTTTAGAAAACAGCACTCAACGGTCGATCAGGTGCATAGAATAACTCAAACAATTGAAAAGTCGCTCGAAGATAAAAAGGTTTGCTCTGCGGTGTTTTTGGACGTAGCGCAGGCGTTTGACAAAGTGTGGCATGAAGGGCTGCTACACAAACTAAAAATGCAACTTCCTTTGCAGCATTGTCAAATATTGGAATCGTACCTTACGAACAGGTTTTTTAGAATAAAACAAGAAGATGCGTACTCTGAGCTACGAGAAATTAAAGCTGGTGTACCTCAAGGAAGTATTCTAGGACCACTACTATATCTCCTATTCACGAGTGACCTACCGACACAATCCGATCAAATAACTGCAACATTTGCGGATGATACTGCGTTAATTGCAGTTGCTGACTCAGCAGAAGAATCGGTAAAAAAAATTACAAAAAGCAGTAAACGAAGTAGCAAAGTGGACAGCAAAGTGGCGAATTAAGCTAAACACCACAAAATCAGTTCACATCGATTTTACAAACAAAAAAATCCACCACAACCCCATCTATATGGACGGCCTTCAAGTTCCATATTCAAACAACGTGAAATACTTAGGTCTGACCCTAGATGCAAAGCTTCGATGGTGTGAGCACGTGAAGAAGAAAAGAGAAGAACTCGAAATCAAATACAACAAAATGTACTGGCTCATCGGGAGAACATCCCATCTCTCCATATACAACAAAGTATTGCTATACAACCAAATTTTGAAACCAGTTTGGGCTTATGGTATCCAACTTTGGGGATGCACAACACAAAACAACATCCAAAAAATCCAAAGATTTCAAAACAAAGTTCTGCGTAATATTGTCAAAGCACCTTGGTATATACGGACATCTGATCTTCATAGGGACCTTGGTGTGGAGATGGTAACAAGCCAAATCACGAAAGTGGCAAAATCCCATCATGAGCGACTCCGGCGACACGTAAACGAAGAAGCGTTGAAACTACACGACACAGATACAACAGAGCGGCGTCTAAAGCGGACTAAGCCCAGCGATCTCGTATGACAGATTACTAGCACTTTTCTGCACTGCTTAGTTTAACAATCAATTTTTAACTAAACAAAATCAAATTGCTCGTTAGTTTTACTTATATTAATGTTAACTAGTTGCAATACCATAGGCGTTAAATGTATTCAATATTTTGTAACGTTTAAATAAAAAAAAAAAAAAAAAAATGAATCGAAAAGATTTCCTGTATTACAGTTAGTGCCTACTGAGTAAAAGAGCACGAATTTCTGAATTGCAAGATATTACATTGTTTTTCATAATTTTGTACGGCGGATTTAAATATTCCAAATATTCCTAAGTGCCAGTTTTAATTATGCTTGAAGAATACCCAGAATTTTCGTTTTCTTTGTTTATATTTTTCGCATTAAATGATAACTGCTTTTAGTTAAAAAATATTTGGGTTTAGCATTTTTTTAATTGACGCTATTGAGATTTCTCAAAAATATTTATGAAATGTTGGTGTTCGGAGAAGCGCTTACAAACCTAGATTATTTAAATTCATAATTATCTCTTGTAAAATATTTGCTCTATCTTTTGTTTCGCATTTTAACTTTCTCTTTTTATTTGGTTTAAACTCTCTTAAATTGTGTTTCTTCTCACCTTGCTTTGCTTCGCACCTTGCTTTTCTTTATATTCTCATTTATATTCTTACGAAAATAACGGCTCTTAAAGCTCTTGTACATTTTTCTTTAACCTATGTTAAATTCTTACTTTTAAGATTGATTCATTGCCGAAAAAACAGCACGCGCAATTAGTCGTGCGTCTAATAAATTTTGTTTGATTTTGGAAAAATATATTTCGTTGGCAAAAAAGCTTGTCAATTATTCAGTTGGTTTTCAAAGTCATTAAAATGTATGGCATATCAACTGCGGCCCTGAATTTTCAAATTGTTGAAACAATTCCTTTTTTCAACATTTGCGAAAAAATTGAAGGTGCTTTCATTTTGTTTTGAATGCGCTTTGCGCTTTTTTTTTTTTAGCAAAAATATACAAACAGCAGCTCAAAGCGAATAAAAAAGCATACAAAAACGGAACGAAATCCCATAAAAATTGAATGGAAAATCACTTGAAATGTAATTAATTAAAAGGTTCTGCAAGCCATTGCAGATTTTGGGAATGAATGAATAAATGAAGGTGTGTGGCAACAACAACAGCAATAACAACAAAACAAAATGAATTGCCAATGGCTCAAATAAAAGCTAAGGACATGCGAATGGAGAATTGGCTGCTGCTGCAGAAGCAGACGTAAAATGATTTTGTAAGTGCTGCGTTTTAATGCCAAACTGGAAAGAGTAAGAGTGAGATTGTATGTGTGTGTGAGAGAGAAGGGGCAGGAGGAAAAAGCTAGTAGCTAATAGCTATCGAATCGTTAATACACTTTCCGCAATTGCATTCTGTTCAATCAATCAATCATGAAAAGCATGTCCAAGCGCTGCGGGCGAAGATGTGAGAGTATGAGCATAAGCGGAGCTGGTGCAATATGCTCGACATACATACACATGCAACGACAATCTTAAATATAGTAGTATGTATATTTACCGACTTTTTTGGGAACTTGAGAGTTCAAAGGATTTAAATGGACATTCGGGAATATTTTTTTTAATTTTAAAGTAAAACTTTTCGATGGCTCAACAGCCCACGAACGAGGCTTAGGCTTAGCTTTCTCACATTAACTTGAGTGGCTTCGTTCTATATAAGCACAAGATAACGGGACCTTAAAATTTATTCTATAGCCGTGTTCACACAGGAAGCTTTTATTAAGCCCTTATACTTACTCGCGAGAGAAAGAAAGGAGATCCTTTCTTATTAAATGGTATGAGTCGGTTGGGATTGGAACCAGCCACTGCACGCATTAGGGACCGATCACTTATTCACCGAGCCACGGCGGCGCAGAGAACTATGTACGTTGATATTTTACTAATTACAAATATTGGCTCTGAAATTTTGAATGATTTACAGGCAATAAAATCGATCAAGCCAATTTATAGATCTTTATTTAAATCTAGTTAATGCGCAATTAATCTTTCTTATAAGCTTTTTTATTTATTATTCATATCTAAGCTTTGTTTCTTATGAGTCATTGGAACACTCTGCTCCATGCTCATGCCGGCCCTTAAGCAGAAACGGCACTGGTTGTTGAGTAGTGTATGTACACAAGTGTTAATGTAAGTAGCTGTTGTTGCTGTTGGTCATTGAAGCATACTTTTAGGGGCGTATGGAACGAGTGCTTCTCTTCTACTTTCTCTGCTGCTGCTTTTCCATTTCTTTTGTGTTTGTGTGTAGGGGTAGTGCATAGCTTTTATTGCATTTTCTTATTCGAAATGCATTTGCACTTAACTGAATGGAGAACAATAAATCGAAGGTGCGCAAAAGTAGCCACTTTTAGTGTGAATGCTCAATTTTCCATTGTGGACCGGCATGATTTATTTGTTGAAATGTCACGTTGCAAACTGCATAAAAAGCAGGAAATATGTTCCTATTTTCGCGACGCCTTGATGAGAGCGCACAAAAAGTGTAAAAGCACACTAACTAAGACCAAACAATGGAAACTTTTGCTATTCGAACATTTTTATTATATACTTTTTTTTATAGGAAAGTATATTTAGAGCATGGAAAAGGAAATATATGCAGTTGATTATGTATTTCTGTAATAGAGCATGGAAAAGAAAATATGTATATGCAGTTGATTACGTACTTCATTAATTGATTTTAAAACTAAATTATGCACCAATCGATCCTCGCTTAAACGATCGAAGAAGCCATGCGCCTAACGATTTATCTTCAAATAGAAATTGGAAAATAACTGAATAAAAATATGGAGCAATTGAAAATATAATGTGTGGCTTACAAATAAAGCCTACATTTTATAATAGCAACTAAAAGTTTAAAAATTTTTGCCATTAAAATTATATTAAAGCGAAGACCTATCCATTAGCAAACACTACGAACTGTTTTATCTTTTGTCTACTTTTAGTTCCATAATATTGTAATTTCTGCCTTGCTTGTGAAAGGAAAAGTGGAAAAGTTTTCACTCTAGCAGCGTTCTTTATTTTCTTGGCGTTAAAGAACTCTCAGTTTTCTTCTTCTTCTTCTTGCAAGAGCCTGTTTTATAGTCGAATATCTTATAAATTACTGCGCTTGTAGAAAATTAAAATCTCTTAAATTTTTCAAATTTCTCTCTTTACAGCTTGCAGCCAAAATGTAATGCTATACATTTTCTGTGTAATTAGCCTGATTAGGAATAGCACACGCTCTCGCTTACAACCCCTGCCTCTAAAAAGAGAACGCACACAAAAAAGACGCAGCTTATTTTTACCGCAAAAGTTGCCACAAAGCTAAACCAGATTGTAGCAACAACTAAAACAACAACAACAACTAGAAAAGGGCACAAAGCTTTGCAACAAACGAGACCTGCCGCAATTCGTAACCAATTTCTGCAGTTTCTGAGGGAAACCCAGTCAAAAGAGGAAATTGGTGAGTTTACATAAAATTTTACTACACCTACAGTCAAAGTGTTCAGCTGTAAATTATGCCCAGAGAGGTAGAGAAAGAGAGAGAGAGAGAGAGGGAGCGAGCTCTTGTACCTTCTTCCTCCTGCTGCCCTTTGTTGCTAGTTATAATATATGCTTTTTAACGGCTTTACTTAATAACCAAAAAAAGTCTAAACAGAAAAAAGAAAAAACTATGCATGCAAATTTGTTTTTGTTGTTGCTGGCTGCCACAGTAGCTCAAAGTTCTCAAACAAATAAAAAAAATTTAAAAAATTCCATCAGCGTGGTTGGAGTACGCACAGCAAAGAGTATAAATTAATGAGATTCATTGCGTTGCATTGCGGCAATTGGCAGCGGAGGAATGCGGATGAATGCGGGCACAACGAATTGGGCAACTGAGGCTGACATGTACTTTCCCCATTTTATATCTTTATTTACTTGGCTCCATCCCAGTATAATGGGAGTGGAGTGAAGTGCGCGGTAGTGGAAGAGGAACATGTAAAGAGGCAGCGGCATGCCATGTAGTGGCAGCATTGAGTTCAATGAGTTGCACAAATGAATTTGCTGGTTTTTGGGCCATCAGGTAAAGCAGCAACCCAAAGGTGAAATGCTCTGACTACTTTCATGACAGCTTGAAATTCTTTTTGTGTTTTTCTTTTGAGTTGGAATCTTTGCATTTTCCATTTCTTTGTGAAATCTTTGAAGTGCTCCTCGCCCTCTTTGCTGTATTGCTTAATTTTCTGTTGCTTTTTAATTTGCATGTTGATTTACTTTTGTTTTTGCATTTTCAGTTTCCAGTTGATGCTTGTTTCCACTAAAGTACCGCTTTGGGAGCTATAATGAGCGTTTAAATAAAGATGCATGGGGCTTTGAGGTTTTCGAGGTCTTCAATGCTTTGAGGTTATGCATACAGGGTGTTCAGTAGGGCGACATTTCTTACATGCAAAATTAGAAACTTTAGCTTAATAAAGTTCGAAATTGAAAGACATTACATTAACATCAAAAAGATTCTATACAGTCGACATGCTCTGCTATCAATTGAAAATGCAAATCGTTCTAACAGCGTTCAGTATCGCATATATAAAAAATTTTTTACAAAATGCGTTTTTAGTTTTGCAGTTCCAACAAATTTTTCGGAGAGGACGAAAATTTATAGTACCTCACCAATATGCATTATTTTAATAAGCTCTTTTGGAAGATCGATACTTTAGATAAGAGTAACAAATGGCTCCACATTAGAACACTTTGAAAAGATTGAAAACCTGCCTGATTTGTCCAATCCATCACGAAAAATGGAAAATCATGTAAGGGAAGTAAGTAGAATATGGAAGTTTGGAAAGGTTCTTTTACATGTGAAATTGTTCTTTATAATGGATGCTTTTTACTTAGGCTCCATCTGCTTCCAACTGTCTGCATCTTTCTTTGCAGCTTTGCCTTATTTTAGCTTTTTCCCTTGTTCCCTCGCTTTTTCGCTTCAGCTCTCTTTGGAGCCCTTGAATTATGCATTTTAATGGAACAGCAAGCAACTTTTCGATTATTTAATCCATACACCACCATTGTGCCATGTCTGAGCCAAAGCCGCTGCTGCTTTTCCGGTCACTTGCAATGTGCACACCAGCACATACTAAACTTTTATGTCACCATTCTTTAAGCCATTGTCAACTTTAATTTTAATATTAAATGAAATTCAAGCCATAAATTGTTTTTGTTGCTCACCTGCCGACATGGTTTCTAAGTTTTTTCCGCGGCAATGCTTCAAGTTGAACGACTTAAATTGAGCCAAATAAAAAAATATTTATGTACGCCATTTTTTACATAAATACAATTGCGCCTGTTGGATTGTTGAGTTGCTGGCATGAAAAATTGTCGCCGAGATCGTTTAACGGCTGAGCGCCGCTGAGAATGCTGCCAGTGTGGGCAACAATATGCCGCGAGTTGAAACTTTCTCTGGCTTAGTGTTTTAATGTATTTTTTCGTATTTTGATGTGTTTATTTTGAGAAATCTTCAATCATCGGCCATTTGAAAATTATGAATAGAGGTGGACATTTTGTATAACAATTCAGTGAGCTTTCTTTAGAGTGTTATGGTAAACTTTTCACAAAGATAGTAAAAACTTGAAAAATTTAAGTGAATTGAGGATCATATTCTAATGACGTAAACATCAAAGAATAAATAAAAAGTAGACACAACAGCCCCCGTGTAATAGAGGCTTAATCGTAGCTTTCCCGCATTAAGTTGAGTGTACGTTTTTCCATTTTAGCGCAAGTTAATAGGACCTACAAATTTATTCTATAGCAGCTATTCATACTGAGAAACTCTATTTTGATACTAAAGAATACTCATTTTTCGTTAGAGATGTGCACAATCTTTTTTGCTTACCGGACTCTTAAACTAATCAACATTTGGCTTTATCAAGGACCCATTAAGGACTATTTAGCCAAGCTACGTAACCTAACCTTCTCATGCTAGCTTAGGAAAATCTCAATTTTTACTTATTTCTCATGCTTGAGTTCTCAGTGAAGTTTTTTTTAGAATGTGGCCATAAATTCAAATTGCTCCAAAAAAAGAAATGAACTTTTGGGCAAGTTCTTGAAAATAGCATTTAAATTACCAATTTGTTAACAAAATAGAGTGGCATTTTTTTTTTGCTCCGGAAAAGCTGAACTAGTGACACTCGTGCTATCGTCACTATAAATAAAATGTGTGTGGGTACACAACAACTACAACTGCACTATAAAAACAACAACAATAGCGACAGCGACAGCACAAAAACAATTTCCGAGTGAAGCGAAGAGAGTGGCGTGTATATTGTATTTGTTCCATTTCGGTTAAGTGCTTCACACGTAGTACAAAAAAGCACTTCCGCACACATTGACTACTTCAATTGCTGCCATTAGAGTGTGTAGATGTGTGTGTGTGTGTGTCTGCAAACAACAACAGCACCAACCAAAACAATTTTGCAAGGCACTACTAGTGTGGCCACACACACACACTCTCACCCATGCTAAAACAACGTGTTCCAATAAACTGTGCAGAGCGCACAGGGCGAAAAAGTGTAGCAAAATAAGTTGAAAAATGAAAAAATCAAAGCAAGAATATATAAAATACAATACAAAAGGCAGAACGCAGGAGTCTCACTCGCCTGCTTTATCTCAAACAAATACAACTGCACACAAACATGCTGTTGCGTGTATGCGTTTTGTTTCTGCTAATAAAAATACGTTTACCCTTACACATACACGATGCTATGCAATGTTTATGTGTGTGTGAAAAGTGCGCCAAAAGCTGGTATAGCTTAAAAATGAATCACACACACTCATACACATGCAGAAATACTTACTAATGCAAGGCAAACACAAGTAGAGAAGCTTTACTCCGATTTCGAAAACAGCGGAAGTACCCTACAGCAAGCAAACTAATTGCTGTGAGCTAGAAGAAGTCGAACTCAGTGAAAATCCATTTATGTAAAATCGAAGAAGAAACGTATGACATAAAATTATATAAAAAAAAAACTTTTTAAAAATAAGCTTTAATATATTTAATGTACTAAAAAGTAGAAAATCAATTGTTTCCACGTCACCTGTATCTTACTATCAATAAAAGCTTGGGGCGCTCATGTGTTCAATATTTGTCAAACAGTTACCACAATATTTTATTTAAATAATTTTTTGCAAATAGATTCTATTAATGAAAGATATTTTGAATATGGATATTGAGCGCACAAGCTTTTATTAATAGTAAGATACAGGTGACTTCGAAACAATTTATTTTCTTCTTTTTAGTACATTAAAGCTTATTTAAAAAAAATTTTTTTTTTATATAATATTATTTTCTACTTTTTAGTCTTCCATAAATTCAATTTTAGAGCTCTGAAATTTTTCGCAAAAAGAATTTAAAACTTGCAGAGCAGTACACAATATTTAGGGTATTCACAGTGTCTCCTATCGTCATATCCTCAATTTAACAAATAATACGGCTGTGATCGACCCTAATATTCGTGCCATATTTGTGGCGCGATGAGTTGTTGTTGTTTTGCTTGCAAGGCGCGGCGAGTAAGTTCCTATCGTGTTTCATTGATGTGACCTTTAGTTCAAAAGCTATTCTATATAAACGATTTTGTTTGTATTGGCGGTGCCACGCCCCCTTATCCTACGCCCATAAAAGTGGGACGACACATCCAAGAGGCGACTGCATACGAAATTTCAATGCTGCACGAGCTTTAGTTCCAAAGCTAATCGAGCTCAAAAATTTTGTTTGTATGGGGGGTGCCACGCCCCCTTATCCAGTGCCCCCCTTATTTTCTCAGTAGAAGGATATGGATATGTAGTAAGTTCCTACCGAGTTTCATTGATGTGTGATGTGTAGTTCTAAAGTTATACACAAATCTGTAGTTGATAAAAAAGTGCCACGCCCCTTATCCTACGCCCATAAAATTATTGATTATTGATTCATGTATTGGGCTCGTGTTTAGGCATGTATGAAAAGTTTCAGATCTCTTAGTAGTCGGGAAGTGGGTGAAAAATTGATTACTAGATTTGACGACATACTGACATACCGCGCAAAGTGAAGTTAATAGAAAGCTTATAAAATCAACTATTTTGCCCACCCATGAGAACATTAATAAACACGTGGAATTATAGAGCGATTATAGTATTTTTGTGCAAAGTTTTAAAGTCTGCCTTTTCCTTCAGGAGTAGGGTATAATAGAGCTAGCGTTAGCCACACAAAAAGGACACACACACACACATATATGCACAGAGTCGTACACTTACCAGAAAATCCATCCGGACACGTGCAATTGTAATAGGCAACACCATCCAAGCATGTGCCGCCGTTCTGGCAGGGCCCCGACCAGCACTCATCCCAGTTCGTTTGGCACTGTATCCCTGTGTAGCCGTCGATGCAGTAGCATGAGTACGAGCTGTGCGAAGGCATGCGCATGGGCGTGGGCGAGGACGTGGGCGTGGCAGTGGGCGTTGCGGTGCGGTGCAATATCGTCACAGTTGCATGAGAATGCCACAATATGGAAAAGAGAAACAAAAAGCACACAGATGAGTACATGTATGTATGTAAGTACACGATACGTTTACGTGTGTGCAGTAGTGTTCGTAGCTCACACATACATAGATACAGCGCCGCAATGGCTGTTGAAACCATTGGCAAGATGGACGCATCCGTATCTTATTTGTTACATCAGCATCTCTTAATGCACACACACACACACACACTCCCAGAGACAAACACATATATGTACAAGCAATTTCACAGGTAGCATGCACGCTTGCCTAACAAGCACAGCGATAGTTACACACATGCATGTGGGTATATGCTAGTGTGCGTGTATGTGTCTGGTTTGTTTGTATGTATTGTGATCTGCGCGAACTTTTTTTTACAAAATTTTTTATACTTTATTTTTACAAAAGAACATGGTTAGCATCAATGTTTGTGTGTATGTGTTGCCTTTTGTTTTTGACTCGAAAGAAATAGCAACCACTTTGCTTTTTGATGGTATTTCTTGTTACACTGGCAGTGTAGATGTATAAGTGCAACGTGCTTTGCAAGAGACTGTGAAGTGAAGCCACAAATCCACTTTTAGTATCGCGCACTCGTTAACAATATCACTTCTTGTGGCTTATTGTGAAACGGGAGGTATGGAGGTATGTTTCAATGCTTTTCTATACATTCTCTAATTGTATAGACGTTAGTTTATGAAGACCAAAGATTTTGAAAGTAGTTTGTTTTGCTTAAAAAATTGGAAAAAAGTGCTACATTTAAATCTTTTTAAAAAAGTATTCTTCTACTATGTAAAAGAGATGACTATATACATATATATATTTTTGTATATTTTTAAAATTCGAAGGGAGGAACATCTGACAGATTGTACAAAATATGCGCTTCTTCATATTTTAATTTGAGGGGAATCTTAGACTTGTATATGTGAGACTCAGATTTACCTAGTACTGTTGGTTTTTTGAGGCCATGACAGAATAATGATTTTTCGTCAGAATGGCATTATAAATATTGTATTTTTGTCGGTTATGGGGTGTAACTAGCTACAAGTTTGTCTAATGTGCGTGCGCGTCTGCATGTGACTATGAGTGCATGCCTGCGCCTTAGTATGCGTGCTGCAGAAATTCATATATACTCGAGTTCAGTTGCAAGTGGCGGAGGCCAGTGCAGATTGGTAGGGAAAATGGAGTGCAAAGGAAGAGAGGGGCTTGCACTAATAACTGCAGGCAAAACTTTGCTTTTGAGCTTGCCGCAAAAGTTACCACAAATACTCAAACAAATGCACATACAAACCCCGAAAGTCTTTGAATAAGTAATACCAACAAATCAAAGAAAAAAGTGAAAAAATGGGGAAGCATGGAGTAAGCTCGCATGCGAGCTAGTTACATGTGAATTGCAATGGTCACTGAGGGGGAGGCATGCCTAAATGCTACACTTTGCTCTGCTGTTGTTTTCGTAACTTCAAATTCGGAAGCAGCGAGCAGGCAACCAAAGAAATAGTGTAACGAAGAAGGTAAAAGCAGAAGACCAAACAGGAGCAGAAACGCAGGCTGGCTCACTCTGGGGCAAAGTAATCAAGAGCACTTTGGAAGAAAGCTTATTGCCACTCGTACGAGTCGATTGGTATTTGAGAAAAGTCACACTGGCCATTGCAATAATAGCAGCTGTAATACGCTCACTGAAATATGTTAGTAGTGCTGACTTAACTATCAGTTGCAAAAACTAAATGCTAATCTACGATCAAGAGTCAGAGCATTGGTTACTTGCGTTTAAAAATTTCTGATTCGTTCTCAAGCAACCGATTGTTTGGCTCAAGCCGAGTTCAAAGATTTCGATATTTGTTTACTTGGTTCTTTTTTTCGTGTTTTTGATTGCACAGACAAATTTAAATTTTGAAATTTAATTTTGAGATTTCTGCTCACTTTAGCTATTTTTCTACAACTAATAAAGTTTTAGGCAAAAAATTCAACTATAACTTCTAACGAAATAGAAGAAAATGAAAGTACACGAGAGAGACATTGTTGCAATAGACATTTTACTAAGCAATTTCTGTGAGTGTATTTGCAGTTAGAACGGCAACTGCACTGATCGTCGATAAGCCAAGGCCGAAGGACAATAGCTCGAAGCCAGGCAGGAGCGCTCATATATGAGCGTGCATTCACATATACATGTCTGCTATTATGTGTGTGTGTACGAGTGTTTATGCATATCTGTGTTGGAAGAGGGGGAGATAGGTGCCAATCAATCGTAGTGGCTAAAGGCACTTAAGTGCCAACCCACACACACACACTCACCTATTTAAGCCATCGATGCAAACGCCGAAAACGCAGGGATTGCTGAGGCAGGCAAAGCCGGCGTGTCCGCAACCGAATAAGGCGACAAGGCAGAGCAGCGGCAGCAGCCAAGCGCCGCCAGCGCCAGCAGCAACAGTGCTCGACGTCGTCGTGGCTGGGGCGAGTGATTTTTTTGATGTGGCGCTATTTGTTGTTGTTGTTGTTGCTGCTGCTGCTGTGCAGTGCAGCATGCTTGCACTGTTTGTTGTCACTTTGCTTGCATTTATTGTTGCTGCTAGCTCAATGCCATTAACTCTGTTTGTAACAGCAGCAGCAATTGCTGCTGTCGTCTGTGTTGCTGCCATGTTGCCGCCGCTGCTCAATGCATGTCTTTCAGGCAGCTTTCGGTTACGATTTCGTTGCGTTTTGGCAAACATTTCTGTTGCCGCCGACTCCGTTGCAGCCATTGGCGAGTCTGTTTCTGTTGTTGCTGTAAAAATTGCCGAGCTCTTCGTCGTCTCTTCTTCAATGTGGCGCCGCATGGCATGCCTGGTGGCATGTGGCAAGTGGCTGGCAAATAAGTTGCTCCGATATGTCAACAGCTGCTGGCAATAATGACGCCAATTGTTGCAGAGCTGCTGCCAGTCCACGGCCAATTGCAAACGCTGCTCGCCGTTTCGTCGTTTGCTCGCTGCATACGTCTCCAATTTTTTCTCCGTCTGTGCACACTTTTGCACCCCGCTGCTGCTGCTCTTCATTGCAACTCTGCGCTTTTTAATTAGCATTTCTGCAGTTCTACCCTGCCGTCGGCCGCGCTTGTCGCTGGCATGCGGAGGGGTGCGAAGGAAGGCAGTAGTTGCTATATTTCGTAGTTTCGTTCGTGCCTTTTTGCTTTCGCTTAAGTTAATATTTTTTACTTTGTATCGTTTTTTGTCTTTGCTTTATTAAGCTTTTTCGCCCTTTTGTTTATCTTTAAAAATTGTTTTCGCAAATAAAATCGTTCGCTGAATGCGCTTCTCAACGTTTACCTATCATTTGCTTCGTTGGCTGGCAACACTTATTGATTATCCTTGCAATGTTCGTTGCTGTTGGTTTGTTGTTGCTTTGGCTTATGTTGCTGCTGGTGCTGTTGTCGCTACTGGCAATGCGTTCGAAGAAATCCGCTTAAGTGCTTTATTAGCTTTCATTGCTTGTGTAAATTGTTTGTTGTTTCCTGTTGTTGTTGCTATTGATGCTGCTGTTGCACTTTTTATTCCTCGCTTTGTTGTTGTTTGTGTTGCTGCTGCTGTTGCTGCTGTATATCACTCGGATTTGCATCTCTGATTGTTGAAGTGATGAATTGATTTGGTTGTCGCTGCAAAAAATTTAGAACTTGTTAGTGTGTGTGTGTATAGTCAATTTGTTTAGAGTGATAAATGTTGCAGAAAGGGGGACGAGTGGGCGTGGCAGCCATTTAAAATGTTGACTATAAATAAACTGTGCCAACTGCTGTTAGCCACATTTCATGTTCGTATAACACATTAACCTTTCTGTCGTTGCTCAAGCAATATCCATTTGAATTTAAAGCTAATAAATCGCAATTGTTCACAACAGCAGAATATATCTATAACTGTCCGACGAAACAGTGTAGCCAACCAAATAGAAAAATGGCAAATAATGCTTAAAAGTATTTGCAGTTTTCGATGTTTTGTTTGGAGAAAAGGCGAAAAATGTAGCTGAACAATATGCAATTTATTCTCAATGGAGTTGAAAATGGATGGAGCTAGCTTTAAAAGGACATAAGCTGCTATACTATCAGCATTACAATAATGTACACAGAAGTTTCGTAAAATGTAAATTACGCTGTTTTTCCGGGAAGGTATCCATTTCAGTTTTTTTAAATAAAATTACTTGTCATATACATATGTATGTATATTAAAGGCAGATCAAAAAATGATAGCTTATATGAACACTAATATTTTTTATAAAAATTTTAGAAATTCCAAAACGAAAAAAGTATATCAATATAATGCTCGAATTGCATGAACAAAATCTCAAAATTACACAAATGCAAAGAGCTATCAGCGCTAAACGTAAACAGCATACTGAGCAATGCATATGAGATGAGCTGACAGCAACATCTGCAACAATAGCAACAACAATAGCATTCGGTACTGTCATGTTGTCAACACTAATGGCGAAATTAATAGCATCAGCCTGCAGCATATCAATAACGCCAATCAGCAACAACAACAACCACAACAACAACTTCATTATGCCGCACCTGCCGATGCATTGCTCAGTGTAAGCTGCAACGAAACATATTTGTGAGCTAACAATGGCGTTGCTGCTGATAGATCCATAACCACGTGTCGTGCTTGCAAGCCCTCCCCTCTGTACCCCCTATAGTTGTGCGATTCCCTATGCAAAGGTGCAACCTGCTTTTGTGGCTTTATTATGCTGTAAAAAAAGAGGCTTCTGGCCGCAAACTTTGCGAGGGGGTGGCAGTGGAAGCCGGCCTGCTAAGGGAACAATTGGTCGCTTTGCCATTGTCACTTCCGTTTCCGTTTTGAATTTCGATGGCCAGCGAGCGGTGTGCTGCGCTCCTTGTGGCTGTTATTATGTTTATTATTGTTGCTGCCATTGTTGTTGTTTTTGTCAGTGTTGCTGCTGACGTTGATGATGATGCAGCTGAATTTGTGGACACCATCTCGCTTTTGGTCCTTATGCGGCATTTGCAGTTAATAAGCATAGTCAATGGTCGTTCTGTGTTCTGGTAGCTGTTTGTTGTTGTTGCTGCTATTGCACATGCTAGTTACCTTATGCCAACAACCAATATGTCGTCCTCTCCATCAACATCATCAACTACGTCGGGACGAGGCAGCACTTTCTTTATGCTACTTAAGCGCTGATCAGTCACCGCGTATCGTATTTAATCGGAGCGCAGACAAAACCTACCCTACCCGAGCTCATACATGCGTTCGCTCATTGCGTATTTAATCGGCGCGTAACGCAGAAATTATAATCCAAATTGGTTTTTCTCACACGTTTACGTCTGCTCTGATGCTCAGAGAGGATGAGAGAATGACATTGCTTTGTACTAAAAACAGTGCTGCCACTGCTCTTCGATTTTAATTTAGAACTAAAACCGGGTTATTATTGCTATAATAAATTCTTAAAAGTAGACCACAATAAATATATCTAAAAATTTAGATAATTCTGTGTCATAAATTTTATAAAGAATGTAAAATTTAACCTCAAAAGCAAAATGAACAGCGTGCTTACTTTGTGCACGAAACTATATGGCAGCACGGCAGCAATAACCAAGACAGAAACCTGCAAAAGAGCCACAGCTGCGATACGATTTTCACTGAACGGCCCGAATTTTGCCGTTACGATTAATTCCGCTCACAAAAGATACGCGGTGACTGATCAGCGCTTTATGCTAGATACGCTCACATGTAACATACGCGTACATGCTTCACTCGAACTTGCACATACACACATACAAAGACATTTCATGTAGTAGAAACAGATACAAGGTTGCATTGTTGACGCCAATTTCATAGCAAAAACGTTGTCCCTTTGTGGCGACATCAAGAAGACGTAGCATGAAAAAGTGACAGCTTTGTTGTATCGCCAGATGACTGGTATACGAATACACCTCCACTTACCCACCCACACAATTTTTCGATGGTTTTTTTAGAATGTTAAAAAAAGCTCATTGTCAAGTTCGTCAATGGAAGGAAGAGAGTTTAAAAGTGCCAAGGAGCATATAAGCATACATATTCTCGTATAGAAATTTGCTATTATCTATGAGAGATTTTTTATAGGATATGTACACAGCCACTTGCAGAAGCAAGTTTGTATTTTAACTGGACAATTTTTGACGAATTCACCCACGTCATTTGTATTGAATGGAACAAGATTCAAACATATTGAGGTGGCAATTTTATAAACTTGATTTCTGCTCCTACTCCGCTAAAGCTATCAAAAAGTTCTATTGCTGGCTTTGTTAAATTATCAAAACTCCTCCTCTATCCCTTTGTGGCATTGTTTATTTTATTTGCAACTATTAAAGCTAACTCTTGCCAGTTCACTTTCCTTTGCCAAATCTCTGTAGTATTTGAAATTCTAAACATTTCCTGCTGCACTCATTCTTGGTCCTTGGAGTACATTTTACTCGAAATTTATTGATTCCATGCCACACATTTTCGTTGTACTCATTGAGCTGCGCCGCTGCGCCAACAACTGTCAGTGGTTGATTGTGTTGCGACGTGCGGCACTCCACCCCCGCAATATATCATGCTGCAGTGGCAGCCACAGCCCCGCACTGCAGGCTGCAGCCATTGTTTATACAGAGTGCGGCTGATTCTCCATTGGCGAAAAGAAGCTCGTCACATGATTTACGATCGTTTCAATTTGTGCTGGAACAATTTTTGTGTCACTGCAAAAATACTAGCGCTTATTTCATTTGACTCGCTTTGGAACTGCTGCAGCCCGTGCTCCGCCCGCCTGCCACAAATCAGCCGACCTACTAGCAGCGCTGATGAAAATCTGGCAGTTTTGCGTTTGCATGAATAATTTGTCAATAGCACAGCAGGCCACTAACACTTACAGCAATGGCAACAGTGGCAAGAAGAACAATGCCAGCATTTGCCGAAAGAACGGTAGAAATGTGAAAAATACAAAGAGAGAGAGGGCGAGAAAGAGAGATAGAGAGAGCGCTTCGGTAGATACATAGGTGCATTGTAAAATGATGCACTCATTGGTGTAGGTGTGTATGTGATGTGTGTGTTGCCGTGTACCTTTTGCCCATTTCCAGCAAACAAAATTTGTCCGATGGAATTCCTAAAAAGTTAGAAACTGACAATGTTAACGATATACATACATACATATGTATGTAGGTATAGAATATATAAAAATTTTCTCGGCATGTTTTTGATTTCGTTTTGAAATGATTAAAAACATATTCACAATTTAAAACTATGTTTTCCAAAGAAGTTTTGATATCGTGATGATATTGTTATCAAGAGAATTTTACACATCAAGACGACAGGTTTCCATTTGAATTAACAGTGCGCCATACCATGTTTAAAACTTTCAGATTCAATACGACTGTCGAGAAAATTCAAGCTATATCGAAGCAATAAACTTCTGCAGCTTTGAGCTAAATCTTTTTAATATATTTAACTATCATCGTAGTCTGTAAGTTAATATTAATAATAGATGAATAAATAGAAGAAATATCCTAAAACTTCCAACTCGAAAAATTGCTTGCAGGGGCTGTTCGAAAATTGTCTGCCCATTTACTGTTGCTGTGTATGTGCGCATTATAATATCAGTGTGTTGGTAACTTATGAGTTCGGTGTGAAGTGCAGCTCCGGCTGTTGTTGTCGTTGTTTTTGTTGGGCATTGGTCAAGTTTGAAGCTGCAAGTTAAGCGCCTCTGCACTTGCACTGGCCACATACAAAACGTTGGCTGAGCGGCAACTGCTGGCAGCAGTGCATGTCGTTGCTTTTGCAAGTGTATGGCAAATGTTGCTGTCACTGCTGCTGCTCATGACATTTGCCATTTTTGAGACTTTGCAGCTTCTGTGCTAAAGTGTCCATATGCCTATGTTTGTGTATGTGTGTGTATTTGTGCACAGGTTGCACAGATTAGCTGCAACAGCAAAAGCAATGGCAGCGATAGCAGCACCAGCAGCAACTGTGATGCCAGCTAACAGCAGAGGTGACTAATGTTAATCCTTGCCTGATGTCCATTCGTTCACACACAAGGCAACTGTGCTATTCTTTTTCTGCTTTCGAACATCAAATTGTGGCAAGAAGGTTTAGCCTGACAAGTGCAAGATATTGCAGTTGCCACCGCTTTCTTCAGCTGCTGCCATTCAAGTTTCGCAAAGCATTAGCAAAGTGCAAACTGTTTTTTGTTTTCTGTATATGAGACAGATTCTTCTGTGTGCATTTGTGTGTGTGCTTGCTTTTTTATATGAAAGAAAAAAGTGTCAGTTTAAAGTGTGGCTAATGTTGACCACTTTGCTTGTGAGATTAATAGACCGCAGCAGACTTGAAGAACGCTGTCTGCGAGTGACAGCATTACAATGGCGCTAAATTGTTGATAAAGAACAAAGAAAATATTCAGAAGGAAGAGAAAGAATGAAAGAAATAACGAGATAGCAAGAAATAAACTGGAAATCTTTAAGATTGATAGCATTTCTTAATACACATTTCTACTTTGTAATTATTGTTTCAACATTTTTCGTTTATACAAAAGCTACATATATAGGCTTCGCGTTCGCTCAGCGGACAAGCGCTTGGTCGCTGATGCGTGGAGGCCTGGGTTCAAGATCAGTCTCAGACCATCTAATAAAAGGAAATTTTGTTTTTCAAATTGTTTCTTTGCGCGGTGCCACTTCTCACGATGAATTGGCAATTCTTCGAGAATATTCTTTGCAATGAAAAGCTTCTCAACCCGTTCGGATTCAGTCAATCAATTATATATAGAAAAATTTATCTTTCTATAATATAACCGAATATTTTATGCTGCATGCCGAAATTAGTTTTGATCGAGAATTTCATTTTCTATCATCTTTAAAAGTTTATCTTGGTTATCCATGATGAAAGAAAATAGAATGATCGCCTTTCAATAGGAATATCGATTATATCGAGTATCGTTCTTTAAAACAACTATCGCACTCTCGATATTAAATCTAAATTGAAATCCTACCAGTTGGTTGCTCGGTTATATATAAAAATATTTTACGCTTAACACTCTCACTATGTAAGAGGCATTAATAATTCAACGCTGTGTCGCCTAAATGTATGCCACGAAAATTCAATTATTTTTTATGCTCGCTAACTGCATTTGCTTAACTGGCTTATAGCGCTGCCAATCACGCAAACACGTACATAAGCACTCACGCGATGTTTACACCACGAGTGACACACACACACACACACACACACACACACACACACAGCTACAATTACGCTTACTACATACACACACAGACATGTAGCTATGCATATGTACACTCACGTTGCGTTTGTTGTTTATATGTCTGAGCCCGTTAGAGCTGATTGCATAATTTAATTTCCAGCAAAAGCAACCCCTATTTTGGCTAGCGCCTAAAAGTAGACTAAGCAAACGACGCAATACAGCAAAATACAGCAATACAACAACAGCAGAGCACGTTTTAATTAATTGACTTAAATCAATTGCATACTTTGACGTATTGTTAACACAGCGTTAAGCGTTGCTGCCACTGCCACCATCGCCACTAGCTCCCACTTCCCACTTCCCACTTGCCAGATACCGCTGCCTTTGCTGCCCTAATCGCGCACATTATTGTTGTTGTTGTTTTGTGCCTATTTTCTCTTGCACTTTACGGCATTATTTGTTGTTACTTCTTAACGTGCGCTTAAAATTATGCACAGTAAATATTAATGTTGCTGTCATAAATTCCTTAATGTTCTCTCCTCTCACGCTCTCTGCCGACAACGCCACATGCTTTACATGCTGTTGTCTACCGCCAGCTCCACCATTTCAATTGCGTGTCTGCTCTGCTGCTCCTCGCCTCCGTTGCGGTTTAAAATGCACAGTGTTGCCGCACTTCGTCGCTTTTGTTGTCGCCTTTGTTGCTGACGTTTTATTTAATTCATGCATTAATACCAAAAGTAATTGCAAGTGATTTCGTTTTTATTACGCCCTATTCCCAAGCGTGCCATGTGCCATGTGCCTCTGCGTTCTGCGTACGAGCGATTTAGCTGCCAGGCAGCCTCCTCTGCTGTTCTTCCTTCACTTCCTTCTCCAGCTGCTCCACGGCTGTACGAGCACGAGTATTGGCAATGAATGCTTGAGCTTAGCTGGCGACTGCACTGTCATAAATTTCAGCCTCTTGCTGCTCGCTTTCGTACGCTTATAAACATTTTTTATGTTGTTTGCCACAGGTGGAGCCATGCGGACAGGTACATTAAAGTGCTGCTATCAGTTGGATGCTTCCTTTAACTTCGTTGAATTTCATTTGTCTGTCTACCCTGGGAGGCCGGTTTGTTGGATTTGCTGTATTTGGAAGGTGGCGTCAACTGAGCTCAGTCACTCAAACATTGCCTTCAGCGGGGTTTGGACTATTTGCTACTGATTTGAAAAGATATACATAATTTTTTTACGATTAGCCGTGGAACTGCAATATCTTCTTCTTTTGAATATTGGAAAGTCAATTTAATTTTACCTAAATTTTAGTCTTCCATCTTAGTTAGTTAGTTAGTTTCAACTTCGCACATTCCAATTTTTGAAAAAGTGATCCGAACACTCAACGATTCTTTGGAACTTTGCGTTTTAGGTTTAGAAAACCGGAGTTGCTGAGTCTTGCAACTCCACGTAATCCAATAATTTCGAGCCTAAACCAAAGTGCGATGGCTAGGTTATAAGCAGCGACAATGAAGAAGAAGCATAACACATATTGTGGCACTGTAATGAACTAGTATGAACAATAGTTTCTTACCAAGATCTCAGATCGGATATATCCCCAAACGGAAATTGCTCATACATATCTCTATTAGCTAGACTACTTGCAAAAAAAGTTCTATGGTGACAGCATCTCGAACTAGAGAACGCAAGAATGAGAGTAAAGTATCGTATTCACTCGATATATTTTTACGGTATTACAACTTAGATATCGATCTTAATGCTTTTATAGTCTTGTTATTTCAGCAATTTGAGCGCAAACTTTGTCTTGCTAAGCACTCATAAAGTATTGAGAGTATTATTGATGGAATTCATTAGGCATTGCCATTTCCAAAAAATCAGCGTTTACTCCACGTGTTTAAGGTGGCAACCCCTGCACACACTTGTCTGGTCCACAGCAGCACGATACGATCGTACGAGCTCAAGTGGTAGCGGCAGCTGAAGCTGTGTCAGAACTGATATTAGCAGATATTATTTAAGCATTAGGCGTGCGCACACACAAGGGATACGCGTTATGATATCGCGCAGGATGTGCGACGCAAGGCTGCTTCCCGACTGCCTGCGTGCTTCCATCCTGCCTTAGTTCCTTCCTGGCGCACAATTATGGCAGCAGCTACCTATCAGCTGCAATAATAAGATGTGGCGGAAGCGCACACACACACTTTAACGCTGAAGCACACACACACATATGCTCACTTGCTGGCTCACTCAGCGGCAAACGCAGGAAATTGTCTGAAGGACATAAGCAGCGCTCATTTTCCTTGCGCTGCTCTCAAGCTGCTCGCTGCCCTCATTCTGCTGCCCTACAAGCGTTTTTTCGTGCCGGCGCTTCCTTTGCCTTTGCCAGCATCTTTGCTTTTGCTTCCGTATTTGGAAAGCGTGGTGCTTGCAACTGTTACGCCTTTGAGTTTGTGTATCCTTTGGATTTAAGTTGTATTCTTGAACGTAGTTGGCATATGTGCGCGCACTGAGCATGCCGGAGAGTGCCTGGCTTCTCTGTACATACTACAAGTGTGTGTGTGTGTGTGCTCGTGATAAAGTGGACGCCGTATCCTTGTTAAGCTCGGCTCAGTTGCGCGCAATAGTTTCAACTCTTTGTTTTTGTTTAGTGCTCACGTTTATTGCTGCTGGTGCATGTGTGCGTGTGTGTGAGTGCGAGCATGTGTGCGCAATTTTCGAAGCGCGTTGCAGCTGGAAACTGGTCATTATTTGTCGCTTTGTTTTTTCCTTGCCGCTGTTTCGCTTGTGTACGTGTGTTTTGTTTTATTGTTTTTGTGTTTTATTATTTCTGCTTTATTTCAGTTTCATATTTGTATTCTGTTTGCTTTTTTGTTATTTTTACGCAAAGCTTTTATTCCGCTGCGTTGCGCAATTAAAATGCAATTCCTTTTTTGTTCTACACACACACACACACACACACACACACACACACACACACTTGCATACATTGTATTCTGGCTGTGTATGCATGCGCTCAGCTGTGAAGTTTGTGTGGCTGCATGTGTGCACACTTTTTGCTACCACTGTAGTTATGGTTAGTTGTATGGGCTTATGTTCCCGTTCCCGTTTTTGTTGTTGTTGCTGCTGCTATTGTTTTCATCCTTGTTTCAGTTCGTTTTATTTTTCTTTACAAATGCGGTAGCTACTGGGATGCTTTGCTTGTATTTATGAGAATAAGCTGCGGATACAAATGATTTAAGCTATGCGCTTTACTTTAAATAAATATTGTTCTCGAATACTTCAGCATATTTCATCTCTTTGTTTATTACTTCAGATGGTATGCTTTTGTTTACAATAAATGTACAGGAATATTGCATTAATTATGTTTTCATAGTAGGGCATTTCGAAAGAGCATAGATAAATAGCACTGTGCAACATATTTTCTACATTGAACTTCAATTATATTCGAGTCAGAGGTCAAAAGTTATTAAAACATTAATTGAGACAAGATTTTTATACTAAATGCTTGCGTTTCTCGAAGGTAGTTAACAAAGTGAGAAGAAGTGAATTTAAAAAGAAAGCTTCTATACTTCTATAAGAATTAGTAATAAGCTTTGGGGGCTGCGGTGGGTTATGACACAACTATGATTTCATTGTGTAAAGTTATACATAGATGAGCTTTTCCTACGACTTATAAATTGCATTAGAATTGATGTTACTCATACGACTATGCTATGAAAAAGTTTAGTACTATTTGAGCAAATGAAAAGTTTTCATTATATCTTGTTCTTCTAGTTTATATATACAAAGTTATTTCATTTGCGTGAAGAAAGGTAAAAGAAAATTAAATTAAAATTAAAAAAAAACGTACTTCAAATCGTATGTATATAGTAATGATGTAGAGTAACTTGTTATCTTCGACCTTTATTCAGTGGCTTCTTATTACAAACTGAAACTTAATAACTAAGAATGAATGTTAATAAGAGTAGAGTAAGAAGGCGATAGCTAGAAGGTGAGGTATGTGAAGGTGTAGGAGGTGTGGAGTAGGGTTAGAAGGTAATAGCTAGATGGTGAGGTATGTGAAGGTGTAGGAGGTGTGACTATGTGACTATATAAAAAAACACAACATGTTTAAGTTAATCTCAAATCATTTATTTCAAATAAGACAATTCACCAGAAAATAGAAAACTTGATTTTTATCAATCAGAAATTAATTAAGTTTAACAGCACTTTATTTCTCTAGAGCTAACAATCAAAAATAGCTGACACGGTTTTAGTATATAGTTCAAGTGAAGAGCTCGCATAGGACATTCTCTCAATGTGCAGTTTCCATGGCAACAGCATGCCAATATGTGCAGCCTGCAATTAATTGTAGCTGTATTAGTGTGACCTCATTTGCACACATACACTCATACATTATTTATAAGAAGCCACTGTTTTTTACAGTTTTTGCTTTCGTGCCTTTTTTGCCACTAATTAAATAAGCCATTGCTTCATATATTGCAATTATATAGCAGCTCTTTTGCACATAGTTGCATTTCATTGCACACAAAAGTGTAACAGTCAATGTCAACAATGTGGGCACACAACAACCACAGCCAATACAAAATCACTTGAGCAATTATGACGCTTCTGCTTTTTATTAACATTTGCTGTTGAGTGTAGTGTGCCTGCACCTCCATACAAAAGCAGCACTCGTTGCTCATTAAACTCGAGCCAATTGAAAGGTAAGCAAAGCAACAACAACAATAACTACAACAACTGCCGCAACTGCCACAACAGCAACTTTGCGTCGATCCTTTCAGTCATAAAATCAACATCAACCAACCGCTGTCAATGCGGCTGCGAGCAGTTCACTGCCGCTTGTGGCATGTGGCATGTGCCTGCAGTGGCGTACATGTGGGGCAGGGTGCTCGGCGGTTGAATGTATTTGTCGCGCAGCGACTTTGACAGTTTATTGGAGCATATCGTTTACAAGTGGTTGCTTGGCCGTATTTGCGTGAATTGGCCCACAGAAAGCGGCAGAGCAGGGGCAGCGAGGTCGAGCAGGTAAGCTGACATTCAAAGTAGGGGTGTGAATGGGGATAGGAGTTGGGTGAAGGTAACGGCGAGAAGTGAGGTACTCACTGAGAGAAATTTGCTGGCAACTGAATTAGTACTCGCACTTATTTTTAACTAACTCGTTAGTTAAATGCAAAGGTGGTACTATTTGCTTAGTAAAGAAATTTGTATGAAATTTGAAAAAAATAGAAAATATATTTTTCAAAATTAGAAAATAGCAAATTATGCATTTTTGTTGTCATTTTTCCAACCTTAGTTTTGCGCATTTCAAACAAATTTTGTAAATGTGCTTCAAAGTCTGAGTGCTTGCGACCTTTTCCTCCTTGAACTCTGAATTAAATTTGTCCTTTTTATAAGCTTTCTATTAACTTCACTTTGCAGATGTCGTCAAATCTAGTAATCAATTTTTCACCCACTTCCCGACTACTTAGAGATCTGAAACTTTGCATACATGCCTAAACTAGAGCCCAATACATGAATCAATATTCAATCAAATTTTATGGGCGTAGGATAAGGGGCGTGGCACTTTTTTATCAACTCCAGATTTGCGTATAACTTTAGAACTACAAATCACACATCAATGAAACTCGGTAGGAACTTACTACATATCCATATCCTTCTACTGAGAAAATAAGGCGGGCACTGGATAAGGGGGCGTGGCACCGCCCATACAAACAAAATCGTTTATATAGAATAGCTTTTGAACTAAAGGTCGCGCAGCATTGAAATTCCGTATACAGGCCCCTCTTGGATGCTTCGTCCCACTGGTAAAATTTTATGGGCGTAGGACAAGGGGCGTGGCACTTTTCACGCAACTACACACTTGGGCTTCAGTTTATAATTATAGGTACACCACACATCAATGAAAAACGATAGGAACTTACTCGCCGCGCCTTGCAAGCAAAACAACAACAAATCATCGCGCCACAAATATGCCACGAATATTAGGGTCGATCACAGCCGTATTATTTGTTAAATTGAGGATATGACGATAGGAGACACTGTGAATACCCTAAATATTGTGTACTGCTCTGCAAGTTTTAAATTCTTTTTGCGAAAAATTTCATAGCTCTAAAATTGAATTTATGGAAGACTAAAAAGTAGAAAATAAAATTATATAAAAAAAAACTTTTTAAAAATAAGCTTTAATGTACTAAAAAGTAGAAAATAAATTGTTTCGAAGTCACCAGTATCTTACTATCAATAAAAGCTTGTGCGCTCAAAACCTATATTCACACATATCTTTCATTACTAGAATCTATTTACAAAAAATAAATTAAATAAAATATTATATCAATTGGTTGACAAATTTTGAACAAATGAGCGCCCCAAGCTTTTATTAATAGTAAGATACAGGTGACTTGGAAACAATATATTTTCTACTTTTTAGTACATTAAATAAATTAAAGCTTATTTTTAAAAAGTTTTTTTTTATATAATTTTATTTAACAAATTAAGTAGTTATTGCAACAAACATTTTAGTAAACTTTACTAGCTTATTTCTGTGCATGCACGAATGTATTGCGTACGTGTTTATAGCCTTTATGCATTTCGTCATGCACTAACCGTGTTGCAGGTTTTAGGGTCGCTTTTGTATGGTCAATTGAGAGCCGGATTTTTATTGGACTCGTAAACTTCAAAATTGCATACTTTACGGCGTCAGTGAATACGAAGGGATTTGCATGTGTGTGCATTTGCTTATGCAATGCATACTTGTTGTTGTTGTGGCCTTTGTTCTCTTGTTGCCACAATGGTGTGAGTGCATATTTTATGAAAGTGCTTTGCTTGTTTCCTTTGCAGCAGCAAGCAACATGAAACGAAATTTAATGTAAAGTGTGTGCAAGTGCTGCACTCAACACACACACACACGCATGCACGCACGCATACACTTACAAGCACTTGTGCGCATTTGCATGCCACTTTTTCTTGTGGCTTAATTCAATGCACCGCAGTCAATATCTCGCATGAATACGATAGGGGCATGCTTCAGCTTATGGCAGGCATCATTGTCGCATGCGACACACACATACACGCACCTTTTGCCACATGTTGTATGGTGGTATCTTGCATGCAAGATGAACTCGTGTTGTTGTAGTGAGTGCACTTGCAGCTTACAGCTCAGCTGCCTGCAGGCGAAGGGAGCGGTAGGTGTGTCTTGTGGCACAAGTTGATTGCATGTGGCAGACACACACACAGACACACAAAAATACAGCTGCTCGACGAGTTCGACACAAATTTGCATTTTAATTGGGTTGCCGTTGCGCAGCGAAAGCACAGATCGCTTGCATCTGCCGCAGCTCTGCTCCTTGCCATTTCGAGATAAAGTCAAATATGGCAGATTTGCTGTTCTTGAACTTGCCTGGCATTGATTGTGCGGTCTGATGCAAATGAATGACTCTGAGCATTGCCTTTGGTAGATTTGCGGATTTCCGAATTTTCGAATCGGGCTGACACAATCAAGCATTAAAATGTAAAAACTGAAAGTAGTTCGTGCGTAAAGTGGAGTTCTATGTGGGTCATGTGTTGCACGGTCCTTGTATGACCTTCATAAATCGCTGCGCAACTGAAGAAAAATGAAAACTGCTCAAGAAAGAACTATTTTTCTCGTTTGTATTTTGATTATTTTTCATTGTGTATCATTTTTCAAGAAATGTGATTGAAAACTTAAAAACTTATTTATAACTATAGGAGTATACCAGCTTAAGAACGGTATTTATAACGGTCCATTGATATTATTTTTAGTATTAAAAATTTCGGTTTGCAATAAGACTTTGTCCTTTTAGGATTATAGTGGAATGAACACTGTTTTTTTTTTGAATGTGACTTTAAACTAACATTCGCTTTTAATTATTCGAATAAGAATTGTGTACATGAAATAAAAATACAACCATGGCAACTGATAAATTTCATATAATATTTAGATACAACTTATGATATTAATAACTATTAATGTAAAAAACTGTAAGCAATGTGAGTTAAGTTTTTAGATGAGTGTTTATAAACAACGATTGGGATGTTTATTTTGTAACTTGTGCTTTAATTTACTGAATTTTACATTTATGTATAAACGTGGCTGGTTGTTCGCCGTACAATTTGCTTAACACACTAATACAATTTTCAGGGTTACAGTTTGACATATTTTTGTGTTCACTCAGTGTTGCATTTTTTCTTAGTTTCTAAACAATGAGATAGAAATAAGATAAAGTAGAACATAGAAAATAGACAAATGGAGTTATTGATTTGAAGTAGTGTAATATTTATAGATGGCATGTTAAAAGCTGGCTCGTGAAGCTATATGCTCTAGAGAGCATAAAAATTAAAGTAGCAAATACAAAAGATACTTAAGTATCTAAGTATGAGTATGTAACTAAGAAATTATGATTGCTAAAAAGATAAAGTTAAGATTTTCAAAATATCTAATATATTCTAACAAAATGTTATTGATAAACTTAATAGAATGCCCTTTCTTTAATTTATAACAAAAAAAAATAACAGCAAACCTTCTTCAACCTTGCTAGAACACCTCAAAATACGCTTTTCAATATGAGAAGTTTTAAGTTGTGCCTATTTAAAAACTTTGTCTTAACTTTTGTAAAGCTCGATTTGCAATAGAACGCATTTTTCAAGAGCTATCAAAGCTGCACTGCCGCCGTTGAGCAGCTGAAATGCTTTCAGCAACTTTAAAAGTTTTTTGCAAAATTCCTAAGATACTTTTCGAAAATTTAGTGAGACGTTTTCAATGCAATTTTTACGAGCGTTGCTTTGGAGTTTGCATGCATGATTGGAAGCAAGCACCGAAGGTGGCAGGCATAGAGTTGGCTCCTAAGGTGTAAAGTGCAACAGAAGTGACGTCAGGCGAAAACTTATTGACGTGCTGCTAACACTTTGCAGTAATTGTGAAATCTTTCAACGTCAGGATGATACTAGTGCAGCAATGGGAAAACTTTTCCCAAGAGTATGCACTGCTCTGACACACACGCACACACGAACATGCAAGCCAAACTCAAACCCACATCGCCTCACAGTTTATATGACTTCTGAGCCAAAAGGCACTTCGGATTCTGGTAGTTCGCTGCTTCTTTCTGCCAACTAGCACAAACACGCCCACCCCAGCGCCCCTCGCTCTCACCAGCACTAACACAACTGCATTGCAGTGTTATCGAAATTGTGCGCTTGCTTTGTTTTCTGCTTGCATTCCCGCGCTCTTTCAGCGGGCGGCAGTGTCAGGCGCCGCAAAGTATGCTGCGGTTTCTAAGCTCTTTCCACTTCCTAAGCGACTCACGCGATTTTCATTTCGCTATTTAAATGCATGAGTGAGTGTGATTTTAAGCAATATTCAGGCATTGAAGTTTTTGCTGTATGCAATTGTATTCGTGTATATGTATTCCTCTTGCTTACTTTCTACACACACACACACTCACAAGCACTTAAATGTGTGCCCCCTCTTAATTTTGTTTAATCAATGTTTCCATGTGGAAGTTGCTGAACTCTCTTGCAGCGTAGGAACCTGCACCCCTTCACTCAACCGGAAACGACTTCTGTTTAACACTCTTTGTTATCTTTCGTTTCCACTTGCTTTCGGTTTAGTTGTTGTGGTTAGGCGTGATTTGCAGCCATATTTAGTTGGCCTGTTAACTAACAGAAACTTTCAACTGCCCTCTTCTTCTGCTTCTTCTTCTGCGTAGTACTCTAATGTGGTTGCTGGCTTTAACGTTATCGTTGTTTTTGTTTTGGATAGTAGTTGTTGTTGTTCTTATTTGTAGTAGTATTCGCTTTGGAATTTCAATTGACCTAACTTCATTGATTTTTGATGAGCGCCTGCGAAAAGTTTTGCTTTTCCTGCGAGTTGTATTTTCTAAATTTGTTGTTTTGTTGTTGTTGTGTAATGCCCGAACTTCACTTAGTTTTATCTACTTTTAACGTACAAGTTTTTGCATATAATTTGAGAGCTGATCTGTTGGCATTGCCATTGTGACGGAAGCAGGGAGTGAACACTTTAATTTTAAGCAAGCAATACAAAAGACCACGAGCACTCAAGCAAACATCTAATTTTTTCAAAAAGTTCCGTTTGTATTATTTTTTTCATGATTAGTAAAAAAAGTCAATTCGCTGAATGTGCCCCCATGCCAGGATAGCTTCGGCATTTGGCGGGGCACTTTCGGCATTTACACTTTAAAGTATCATAAGGTGATACAAAATCTTGTTTAGACTAAATAAGACATGTTTTTGGTTACACAATACGTTTTTATTATATTTTGCATTAAAAAAATAAAAAAACATCATGCTTAGGAGCCTCAAAAAAAGGTAGTTATTCAGGCATGTTCCAGAATCCGAATCGGAATCGCTTCGGAATCGGAATTGAAATCCGATTCGGATTTAAAATGGTGTTCCACAATCCGAGTGAAATTGCCTTTTTCGGAATGAATTTCGAATCCGAACCAAACCAAATTTCGTATCAGCTGTTATGTGTTGACACAAAATAAAAGCAGAAACAAAAATAATTCAAATTTGAAAATTTGTGCATTTTCTTGTAAACTATAGAAAATATAGATAAGTAAACCAAAATAAGTGCTGCTGTTTTGCTGGGTTCTGAAAAGTTGAAGCAGGAAATTCTGCGCGATCGCAGCAATACCATGAAATTGCCGGATTCTTCGTACGAAGTGTTCAAAATGTGTAGAATATGAATGTAATGACAGTATTCAGGCCGACGAAAAATAAATGGCTAGTGAAAATGTGCCAACTGAATCGTATCTCTACTAAATGAAGCGCAAAGAAAAATTAGGCGAAATATCAAATTGTATAAGTGTAAATATTTTAATTTCAGTCTCACGTAATTTCAACTTTATGCTACAATATAAAAATTGGCTCAAAATAAAAGAAATTAATTAAATTCAACAAAAAAAAGTATTATTGAATTATCTAAAGACTATCATAACCGATTTAAGTCTTTTTATTTCATTCTAATTCTAATTCCACTGGCAGTTAGGTCATCGGAATAAATCCGAGGAAAATTTCCGAAGTTCGGAATGTAGAACACCAAATTTCCGAACCAAATGCGTTCGAACTCATTCGGATTTTAGAACAGGGTTGCATCGGTGAAATATTTCCGATAATCGGAATGCAGAACACCAAACAGTGGAATCAAATCCACTTCCGAACCGAATCGGATTCTGAAACATGCCTGATTGTAAAATTTTTTTTATAAATTATTTTTTATATATAATGTTTAAAGTGCTGAGATCGACCGTAATATTCATTTTGTGTGGTTACGGGAGGTTTAAGCCAGGTTCGAAGGTCTTGGAAGCTTCAACTCGATTTCAATTTTTAGTACCTGTGAGGTTATATTGACGAATGCGCCCCATGAAAAAAAGACGAGTCCACCCTGGTGTCACTTTTTTTTATTTTTATTTTTTTACTTCTAATTTCAGTGCTTTATTTTCACTTAATACACTTTTATTTACAAAATAATTAGTATTAAAGTAATACTAATACAATTTTGTTCGAAATAATGGTATAAATACAGCACAAACTTCTTACGTTCCCGACTTGAATATTCGGGAACGAAGCGCGAAAACACAAAATCAAATGTAACTTTATCAGCTGTTCAGATAGAGATGGCAAACTTCGTTAGGGATATTTATGCTAGTTATGGGTTAGTTTTTACTAATAAACAGTTATGTCCGATGACTCCTTCAGACCGAAATCGCCTTTGACGAATGTGCCCCAAGGACGAAGGTACCCCCCTCTCCCCTACCTATAACTATAAACTGAAGCCCAAGTGTGTAGTTGCTTGAAAAGTGCCACGCCCCCTGTCCTACGCCCATAAAATTTTACCAGTGGGACGAAGCATCCAAGAGGGGCCTGTATACGGAATTTCAATGCTGCACGACCTTTAGTTCCAAAGCTATTCTATATAAGCGATTTTGGTTTGTATGGGCGGTGCCACGCCCACTTGTCCACCGCCCGTCTTATTTTCCCAGTAAAAGGATATGGATATGTAGTAAGTTCATACCGAGTTTCATTGATGTGTGATGTGTAGTTCTAAAGTTATACACAAATCTGGAGTTGATAAAAAAGTGCCACGCCCCTTATCCTACCCCCATAAAATTTATTGATTCATGCATTGTCTTGGTGTTTACGCATGTATGCAAAGTTTCAGATCTCTAAGTAGTCGGGAAGTGGGTGAAAAATTGATTACTAAATTTGATGACATACCGCTTGCGCAAAGTGAACCTAATATAAAGCTTATAAAAAGTTTAAGATCACACCCGTCAGTTAAAAACAAGTTGTCGAAAAATGTAGGGACAGGCGGGCAAGGTGAAGTGAAATTCGAACGCCTGGTACGAAACGCCGTTTGTGCCGTTTGGCCGATTCGCACTTTTATATGCTAATATATAAGCTTTTGTATAAGCAATAATCGATACTTTTGGCACTATCATTTTACCGGGAATGCGTCTTGCTCATTAGTGTTTTCAGCACAATTTTAATTAAATTTTTTTGCTCTGTGCATTCTTCATAAATGACGCCTTCATTTCTTGTGACCTTTTAAAGCAGCTTTAAAAATAATGATTTCGTTTCTTCAGCTCCTGCTTTTGCATAACCTACAACAAGCTCGGATGCATGCTTGCGTAGCATGAAACCAAGTTGCAATTTTTTCCGCTCTATCTTCCTCTACGACGCATTGTCCCGTTGCACGCATCTGTTGCAGCCTGTGCTGCGCAGCAAATTCACAGAATTCTTATATTGCCGTTGTTTATTTTTCTAACAAGTGACGGTGACGCTGAGGACGACAGCATTGGGCGGAAGCCCCTCAGGCGCCGCTTTCCATGCTGCTACAAGCAGCGCAATATCACAATTTCAGCAGCAGCACGCCCACAATTCGGAAATATGCAATGTGGCGTTGTCGAGCTTCTTCCAGCTGCAGGTGCTTCTGTCAGCGCTGCTCCCTCTACTCCGAGCTCATTCCTACGCTGTTTTTTCTTCTTTAAATTATGCAGTTTCCATGGCAAGTTTTGCATAATTAAAATAACTTATGCAATAGTTTGATTAAACAGGGCGACAGGGTTGCCAACTTTTATGTGCGAACTCTTGCAGTTGCTTTAAAATAAGCGCTGGCTTGATTTGTGCACCCTTTAACCCCATACAGCTCGCTCGCTTGCTAATTCTCACATATCCCGGCTTATCCGGTTTTTCCTTTCATACATTAAAATGCCAACTTTTCTTTCTAAAGAAAAGCAAAAGTCAACGAAATGCTTTGAGAAAAAATGCTCAAGTAACTTTTCTGGCGCTTCTTTTCTTTAATACTTTTTCTTTATGCTTGTTTGTCGTCCTTTTTGGGTATTACTTTCTGTCATAACAGCGGCAAACACACACACACACACATATAAATATATCACAGCAATCATTTTGCTCATACCAACACACATACACGCTATGATATGAGGACTGCACGTGTATGCGTGTTTATTTGTGTGCTAGTCTACTTATTTTCTTAGACTGTTGTTGCTTTCATAACTCTGTTATGGGTTGTGTTTTTGTTGTTCTTGCTTGCTTACTTATTCTCTTGTCGGTTTTTTGCATATGTATTAAGCATAAGCATGTATAAGTGTGTACAAAGTACTTGATTGCCTCGGGCTTCCTCATACATAAATACATGCATGCGTACATGCCACGATATAAAGGCACTTTTATACTTGTTCTTTTTATTATTTTGATTATTATTTCGCCGAATGAGGCATTCTATTAAGTGCTTACACGCTTACGCTCAAGCAAAATGCTCGCTTCATATGTTAAACATGTGCTTACATAAAGAAAAGATTTGTTTAATGCTACTCAAAGTGCTCAGAAAGAGTCTTCTTAGATTGTTGAATTTTATTTAGGTACTTTGATTTCAGACATTAAATATTAAACACTTGACTATGAAAACGTTCACTTACAATTTGAATAGAAAGCAAAGTTTTATTTCCTTATAAGATTACCAAATTCAAAAAATTATAATAGATTTTAGATTTAAATATGACAGATTGAAAGTTTTCCATGAACTAACAACCAGTTTAAGTAAACTTTGGGCCGTTTTCTAAACGTTTTGCTAGTTTCATTCTTAACCAGCGGATAACTAACAGCGTAATAATAGTTTACCTGTCGGGTTTCACTATGTGCTGGTTAACAATGTGTCGGTTATGTCTTAAAAGATCTGACATTTATTCTAATAGAATTCTTGTTAATATTATTATTTCGCTTTTCGGAGAAAAAATGTTTGGCAAAGCAGAAAATAGATGTTCAACACACGGGCGGCGCTCAGAGCAAAAAGATCACTGACAAAGTAGTGGAAAGGCTAGGCGTCCTCATGGCTATTTCTCCTTTCCATTTCCTCTCGTATAATCATTGTTCTTCACTTGAAAAAATGAGTTATCTCTTAACCAGACATTCAGAAAATGGCCCATAGACAACAGAGCCTTCAATATGACTTAGCTATTTATATTTGCTTGTCAGAAATTATTCCACTCTCAGAGCCTTGCTGCATAAGTCAAAGGAGTTATCATATTGAAGTTATGCGCTTCTGTGTTTGGCTGCTAAATATACATACATATTATTTTCAACTTTGACGTCCTTTTTTGTAAATAAATGAATAATTTTTGCCGACTGCTCGTTTATGTTTTCCTGCCTTTCCTCGCCATTTCTTGCCTTTTGCTTGCCTTTTGCTTGCCTTTTGCTTGCCTTTTGCTTACCTTTTCTTCTGCTCCATTTGCTTATCGCAACTCAAAAGCTGCTTATGTCGTTCTCTACTAATATTTTCGCAGGTGCGCATGCTTCATATTGGAAAATGCGCTTAAGCATGCGATTTTAGTGGCTCTTTCATGCACCCACACACATGCACACATAAACATAAACACCGTGATAGATATTTTAGTATATTTTAGCACATGAAATTTGATACTTTTGGCCCTAAGCTATAAAAATAAGAGGCAACAAATGCTTTCACTTTTCTTTGCTGTTGCTGTAGCTTTGGCTTCTGCTTGCTGTTGGCCTCTTTTAGGCGACAGTGCACTGCACACGTAAATAACAAAATGGAGTAGCCAAGTGCGCGCACACACTCACACATACACTGTACTATTGCTACCAGCGCTCCGAAGTAGTTACGTGGCTGCCATAAATATTGGGTTAGTAATGTCATTTGCCTTTATGTGTTATTTCTAGAGCTTATAGAAAAGCCATAAAGAATTTTATAAGCCTACAACGTAAATTTGAAAAAAAAGAAAAAATATTTGCGGAAAAATATACAACATATTTTAAAGTCGGCTACGCTTAAAGTGAAGAAGGCCGCTGTTTGTTGGTGTTGGTGTGCTGCTGTTACGGTGCGTTGTTGCGGCCCTCATGGCCAGCAGACGGTTTTGAATTGTCTTTAAACTGGCGGAATAAGCAAAAATTTGCTTAACTAACTGTGCATAATTCATAATTTAATTAAAAACCCAGCGAAATGAAAAAAAGCGGGCGCTGGAGGGAGCGCTGCCGGTACTGCTGCCACTGCAAAAGACCCACAACGTTTGGGAGCGCGAGATAGCTGGCTAAAGTATGCTCCGGGTGGGTTCGGCAAGGTGGACATTTTATTCGCAAACAGGCGCACACAATTTTTGCCCGAAGGCGCACAAAAAAACCATAAAACCGGAAGCATCGAGTAGAAAGAGTTGGAGAGCGTTCGTGCATGTCTGTCTGTCTGCCTGTTTTTATGTAATATGCTCATCTATGTGGTTGTCTTGTTGTTGTGTGTGTGTGTGTGCGCGCTTGAAAATTTTAATGCAAAACAAAGGAACTCAGCGCCACAAAGGCGCGCGGGCATGCAAGGCACACGTGAGTGCCGCTCCGCATGCCTTCGTGCGCTTGTCTCTGACACCAGCATGCGGCAGCACTGCTGGCTACTTCAAAAAAATACACATGCATACATACTCACATGCACAGACATATGCGCGAACAGAGCAATTTGCACGCGCTTGCCTTTGAAGGCAGCCAGCGCCACTGTTGCCAGATTCTGGCAAATTTAAATAAAAGTATTAAATTGTTTCAAATTTAAAGGAATGCAATAGCAAAAGGTTTCGACCTTTAATTCAAATGCGATAAAAATTTGGTCTATACCAGCAAATGAGAAATTCGTCAGAGGATTAAAGGATATCAAAATTTTCTCTGCCTTGTTTATGTTGCCCGTCGAAGGTCCAAGAAAGAATTATTTCGAAAAACTTGTGGTTTATGTTTGTTGCTTTAGATCAAATTTAACACTTGATAGTAGCGCTGGTTCGTTTCTTAAATCTGTTCACCAGGAGTTCCCTTCCAGTGGTTCGTTTCCTAAACAAGCTCGCCGAGGCTCTTGGCCCCCTGTTTCAATTGTCCATGAACCGATTTGGCCAATCTCTGAACTTGAACTAAGTAAGGTTCAGTGTGACCCTTTAGCAAATTTGTTTCAAATCGGATTTTGGTCATTTTAATCCTCCGGCAACACTGTTCAGCTCATGAGTTTTGTGGTTCATTTTGGAGTGCGCGAGTGTGTTTGTCTGAATGTATATGTGTTTCAGTGTGAGTGTCTGCCTGTCCATCCATCTGTACGTTCACACATAGATGCTTCCATGCTTCCGTTTGCTTGCCCATTCTTCTGTCTGTCCGCCGCTCCTTCTGTGCTGATGTTTGCCTGTGTCCTTGCATGTTTTTCACTTCAATCGTTTGTACGATTGTGTCTGCATGTGCTTTGCAGATAATATTGTAGCATATGTTTAGGCACGTTGGCATTGTCTGCGCGGAATTAATACGCATATCAAGTTAGCACGGGAATTTGCTTGACATTCCTTGGCTAAGCAATGTTTTCCTCTGCATTCCGACGTACATATGCATGTCCTTTTCATAATTTCAAAGAACTGACGCAATGTGCAGGCTCGCCTGCCCACACACAAACACACAAATACGTGTAGCTGTATGTGCGGCTTCTTTCTGCCTTGTTTGCACTTAGTCTGTTTAAAAATTGGTAGCGAGCTCCGCTTGGCATGTTGAATAAAATTAAAATTTTTACAGCTTTTGTGTGGGTAGTGCACAAAGCCGCTGTACTTGAGTGCAGCCGCAAAAGAGTTGCCACTTTCGGCATTAACTCTGCTTAAGCCTGTTACCGTTGGCTTGATTTAGACACCTAATGCTTTAAGTTGAGCGAAATTAAAGCGCTAACTAACTTAAACACTTCTGTGTGTTTGTAACTTTTCTTAATGTGGCAACACTGTCACACACATAAACATACATACATATATACATACATTTGGTTGCTATCATTTTCCATAAGCGCAAAGGCAGGAATTAAGCCGGTAAGGCAAACAACCGCCACACTTCACATGTGGTGCATCCTTTCCACACACTTCCGCTCAACTGCCGCACCCTTGCCTTTCAACGAATTTTGCTCTATTATTTTGTTTGCGAAAATTTGTTCAATGTTTGTATTTACACTGACAAACGACTCTTTTGAAGGTCCTTGTCGTACAGCATGCTGTGGCAGAGGAGTTGAGTGCTTGCCAAAAGGGATGCAAGGGCGTGAGAGGCAAGTGCCTATGCTGGTGTAGCTGTTTAAGCGGCAACTGCGGCGATGTTCATAGTTGGAGCAGATTTGTCTCTGTGCAGGCGTTAGTGCGTATGTGCTTGTTGACTGAAGCGAAATGTGTCTGTGTGTGTGCATTCGGTATGTGAAGGTTTAAACTATTTGTGTTATTTACGTTTTTGCTTGTGTTCACTTTTATGGCTTAAAAATGTGTGTGTGTGTGCTTTTCCAGTTATTTTTTTACATGCTCAGCGCTCTTGCATATTACTTTAATATAAAAAGAAACCTTTACGGATGCCAGTTATGGATTCTCGGCACTTTAGCCAAAATCATGCCAAGGGAATCTGTCGTAGTTTTCAAATGACGAATTTCCAATCATACGATTTTCACACAGCACAATCAGTATTTGTCTTTGCTTTGCCAACAACTTGAACCCGAACCCTTCGCTGTGAAATTTTAAAATAAAAAATAACTCCTTTCAACACGGTGTATGGACACTTTTTTCCTGCTTGTCATTTCAAGTAGTCACGGCTCTACAATCCGTATAATTATAGCCAAGAAATTTGCTCAGATTAGCACGTGAGCATTGTAGGCGACCCTACTTCCGACAACTGCTTTGAGAAGCAGGACATGACAGGAATTTACTCGGCTACTGTATCACCTTTTCGACTATCAGATGGCATTTGTTGGCTTGAAATATTCTGAGAATGGACTGAGCTTTTGCCCTAGATTGACTTTCGACTTTTATCTGGAGACCAGGCTGGATGAATTTTAATCAAGGAAGTCAAGAAATTGACGAAGGAAACTTTTCTCCATCTTTCAACCTATACTGTGTTTTTTAAATTAATTTTTAAGACAAGCCAATTTCGAACACTGTCTTTCTTTTCAAACATTTATGCTGGATCAACCAAGTACAATGAGCTTCACAGCTTGAGTGCTTGAGGGTTTGCCTGTCCAACAGGGAGATCCTAAATTGACCCCAAGTATTTTTATCTTTTTATCTATCTAGATTGAAGATATTATTTACTATTCGTAGCAATCTTCTCAGATTTTTTTACGGAAGGAAAAACAACTTAAACACTTTAATTCAGTCTGGTTGAGTTTTTATAAAATTATTCAAGAACATGTTAGTTATTGATTTATGGCCAAGTAATTTCAGATCGAGAGGTCTTTTGACGCAATTTAACACATTCAACTAAAAATGCAATTAATAAAAATTTCTTTATCGGGGTAGCTTTATACTTATTGCAATTATAGAATTTCTCAAAAACAACTCTAAATCAAGAAGGTTCCCATTTCGTAAAAAGAATTAATACAGATTCTAATATTCCGGAGATTTTAAAATCCCATCTAGCGAATGCGCTGCTTAAGAAATTCTTAAAAATGTTCACATCACATACATACATATGTGTGTAGGTATGTGTGTGAGTAGACGCAGGCATCTTGCCAGCAGATTCCGTAGTTGGAGGGCTGAGTTTGTTTATTATTTTGATTTGTGTTGTTTCATGGTGTGCCTGTGGTTGTGCACATATACAAGTATGCGTGCTTGTGTGCGTGTTGTTGTGGCTTTTGCTTTTTCGACATTTTGAAATGTACTTCCGCAGAAATTGATGCCTGCGGTGGCTTGTAAAATGTGATAGTGAAGTGATCGGGGTAGAGTGGAATGCAGAAGGGCTTCCGCTTTTTGTCTAGAGTGCATTCACTGCGCTTTTAAAAAGATTAAAGTGTGTGCTTTTGAAAGTAGCTTGATGTTTTTGGCATGTTATACAATTTTTCTATTAAAACTCATCTTGCTTTCATGCTGTCAGCGCTGAAAGGAAATCACTGAATAGCTGAAGAGCAGAGAGTAGGGATGTCAAGGGGAAATCTGCGTTGAAAAAAAGTTACAAGAATTGCAAAGATCATAAAATAATATATAACTTTTTTTGTACTATTAAAGCAGTGCTGGCATAAAATAAAGATGAGGGAAATATACATAGATTGAATTTTTTAACTGCTTAATGGATAAAATATTTTTGAATTTTAGTTTTTTAAACCGCGTATAAAATGTAGTTTATAAAAGTTATATAGATTGCACTAAAATATTTAAATTTTAAAGCAATTTGGCAATTGTGCAGTCGAAATTTAATGTTGTGGCGTAGACAGAATGTGCTTCTATTTGTTGCAAGCATATTTACAACAACTGTAAATTTAATACTTTTTTTAAAGACTTAAAGGCTCAGTTCGATTCAATTTGGCATGTAAACAACAACATGAAAGATCTGGAAGAACTTCACGCCTATTTAAGGAGCCCTAAAGTAGGCAATACCACTTTAAGCGCCTAGTCACATTTTATGTGTTCACTCTCTCACACACACACATACATACATATATGTATATTTCATACGCACATACTCCCACATCAATTGAGTTTATGCAGACATCATATTGAAAATGAGTGTGTCAGAAAAGCAAATGTCAAAAATTGTGCGAATCATGAAAGATAAACAGTGAATAAATTTTATAATCTTCGCTGCCATTTGACACTGCCTATGTGTGTGTGTTTGTGTGTTATGAGTAAGTTAGAGCTGGCGGCACTCAGTGTGCAGCATTTAGAGGAGTTTATTTATGTTTGGCAAAACGAAGCAAAAGCACTTGCAGAAATTGTTTGGCTGGAATGGCAAAATACAAGCAATTTTTTCTTGCAGGGGCCTTAAGCATAATGTAAACGATAAAAAAAATTGTAGACAAAATTATTGATGCTCAGAATTTCTAAATATATTTTATGAAATTTGTTTAAATCTTAGTTTATAAATATATATTTAAACAACAATATATTTTAGAAAGGCTAAAGCTAGTTCAAATAATACGCATTTTTTCTAATTGTAGAAAGACTTTATTTGAACTTACTCTGCCAAAGAAAAAGTGGGGAACTGCCCACTATAAAGAATCAGCATTAGATACTAATGTAGATACTAATTTGAAGCGGACACATTCATTGTCTTTATTGTAAGTACTTCAACGGCAAAAGTACTTGCAAGGCAAAAATATATTTCAGTGATGAATGGTTTTACTTGGCCTCACTGGTGTAATGGTTAACATTTTCGCCTACAAAGCCATGGATGGCTTCAGGGCTTTGCAGATTTCATCGAAAATGTTTATAAGAATTCATATTCAAAGTTACTGATGAGGCTTTCTCGGCAAAATCAATGTTTTTTTTCCTTTTACAGATCTAAAGGCAGTATCTTTCATTGACAAAGAATAATAAAATTTTCCATAAAAAGGTTTTATAAATAAAGCTCAACACAAAAAAATTTATAAATTATAGCAAATTATTTTTCATTTAATGTAAAATTTTGAAATTCTATCAGCATTTCTTTGTTCCTTCTTTCATTGCGACGCTCATGAGCAGCCACTTTTTTCAGGATATACTAATTTCATAGCAAAATGTTAACATTATCTAAAGCCAATATTTTTCAAATCTTAAAGTCACAATTACCAGCAAAAATCTTGTTAGCATGTGTAAGCATAACTAAAATATCAACAACAAAGCCTGAATTGCTGTGGTTTTAAAGTCACCCTCCCTTGAGTCCTTGCAGTGCCAACCACTTGGTAGGCCAAATGAGTTAAGCTTGCTACTCTGAACTGAAAATTTTGCTGCTTAAATTCTACGTTCAAGAAATTGGCAGTTTGCTACGCTTTTTTGGCAATAGCAATGGAATGCTCGACGTCTCTGCGTTTAGCTTGTTATTGGAACATACCTTCAACAGTTTGGGTCATTATCCTTCTGCTGTGTTGCTGCTGTTAAAGTTATCCTTTTGGCCTTATATTCAACACTTTACGCTGCTGCTGTTCAACATAAGCGTTGTCATGCTAACGCGCACATACACACACATTAAACACACACGCATGCAAATGTCATCGCTAGAGTAACCGCACTGACATAACAAACCCGAAAAGTGGAAAAACCGATAGCAGCATAGAAATTTCAATTGTTGTTTTGTTCAAGGAAGCTACTGCTTAGTTAGCATGTGTATGTAAAGGCAGCCAAGGATTGTGGTGTGCTTATAGGCGTAAGTGTAACGTCACTTAGCGACCGTAGCATAAATTCGATGATTAAGCAACCAACATGAATTTTCTATGAAGCAACGCAAGGATTTTTAAGTAGTTGGAATTTCTTGCAATTGATTTTATTCAAAATTTAATTTTTTAAATCTTTACTATTTTCATAATATTTATTTTTATTAAACTTATTTGCTCAATTTCTTTGCATATCGTTAGGCGCCGCAGCCGTTATAGCACAGCCCTATCTAGCTATTATCCTTTTTCGCTTTTTAATTGTCGTTCGGTCAACACTGGCACTGCCACTCGTTCTGCTGCTGCGACTGCTACTGCCAACTGCACTTGCTAAATTATTCAACTGGACTGAAGATTTGTGAGTTTAGTTTCCAACAGCGAAGAGAAGACTTGCCGCTCTGCTTTTCAACACAACCGTTTGCAACCGTGGCTCGCCGTCAACTAACGCCGCCAAGGGTGCAACGAGTTTTCAACCCCTGGCACTGTTGGCCAAGTTTTGTGTTGCTGCTGCTGCTGCTGCTAACGCCAGCATGGTCACCAGCACTACCACTATGCGGGCAGCAATGCCGTTATATAGCAGTTGTCAGTTGGCACTAGTATTTCAGTACTGCCGCCCAATCCGTACTGTCGTTCCCAATTGTACTTGGATTATATTTTATTAGCGCTGCTGCCACCCTTTGCTTGTAATATTAACCAATTTCTGTGTAAATTATGTGCGTACGATTTTCAGCCGTTGCGCGGTGAGTTTGTTGGCTTTGTCGTGTGGTGAAGAGCGCCCACAACATTTGCAAATGCAACTCTGTGCGCTGTGCCGTTAGTATTTTTACTATTCAACATTTCTGCTCGCACTCTGCGGGAAATTACTCTTGGCTGCGCTCTCGCTGTCACTCTCTTGCTGCTTTATAAAATGGCGCATGGTGAGTTTGGCTTTGCGCTCTCTCACCATCTTCGTGGCTGCATGTGTGTTTTGGTTTGTTTGTTTGGGTGTGTGCCTGCTGTTTGCCGGTCGCTTTGTTTACGTTTTGGTTATTTTATTTTTGCCGGCTTTTGCTTTTGCCTTTGCCTTTGGCTCTTTGCAGCGCTTTATCTGCAGAAACATATGATGCTGCTTAGCTTTCGCTGCTAACCAGTGTTGTTGTTTGTGTGTGACTGCTGTTGTTGTTGTAAAAGTTTATTGTATTTGTTGCCATTGTATGGCAGATAAGTGTTTCGCATTTCACATTTGAGATAAATTAAATTAGGCATTGAGTTTGTTTGTGTATGAGTGCTTGTGTAAATAGATGCATATGTATGTATTGCCTTAATTTGTTGCTGCTGCTGTTGTTGTTGATTGTGTTGCATGTTGCAATCACGTGGCTGCAATATTTCGCATAATGCTGCTACGGCCTCTTTCCGGCGGCAGCCATTTTGCACATTTTGTATGTTGTAATGCAATTTAACGGTTTCAATTCGTTTGGCAGCGTTTCGCCTACGCTTCAATGTGCAAATGGAACTAATTTCTGAAGATCGATATACACAGCCGCAAAACGATTGTTGTTATTTCCAAATAGATATTTTAGCTTGCAATAAAGTTATTGAAATTAAATTGAAATTACATTTCGCATTAAAAGTTGATTTATAATTTAATTTTGTAATGTTTTTGTTTGCATTTTGGCAAAGGCTCTTAAACCAAAGCAATCAAATATTAATGTGCAATTTATGCGGGCTTGCGCACAACTTTACATACCAACGCCAACAGAGTAAAGTTTGCTATGGCAAACATTTGAAAATGTGTTTCCTTTGCTTGGTCCATTAAAAATCCAACGCTCATTAAAATTTGTAATTCAATGGCGCTGGAAATCCGCAATGAGGTCAAATTCATTGTTGTGCATCTTTTATGAGTTCGACGAAATATGAGTTTTTTTGCCGCCCATCATGCCTGACGAGGGTAAACGCTTTTGATATGAGGTATGCTATATGTGCTCCCAACTTTTGAGCTTTAAATGGACGAACCGAATTGGTGACATCTTTGAATATTTTAAAAACTTAAACGTTTCAGCTAATCGTTCAAAAAAGTTCATCTCATAAAAAAAAGCTTTTTAAGCAAAATTCCGGCGAAAATTCACACTCATGCATGTTAATAAGTCTGTCACGAAAGGCCGTTCAGGTCGCGTTGAATAAGAGAGCGGATCTCATCTCCGAATACAAGCTATAGTAAAACGGTGGCTTGTTTTACTTATCTATTATTAGAACATACCTTATTTAATTCTAGAAATGTTCGAATTATTTGATTTGATGGTTAGAATTTTTATAGGTATTTTTTTCTTTCTTTAAATCAATCTTTCTTTAATTCTCTTGTTGTACATTTGTTTTGAAGGCATTCGATTATTTCTAAGAAATCTGTATGCATGTCAAATATTCAGTATACATATGTATGCATTTGTAGATAGTACATATTTTAGTAAAAGTTGGCAAGAATGACACTTGCAGAGTAGAGAGTTGACGATTGCTTGCATCTCCAATTGCAATCTAAATTAACAAAAGTTTGCCTAAACAAATAAAGCTCAAAGTCTGCTCAATGCATTTCTACAACAGTCAATTTATCCAAATACATACATATGTATAGTATACGAACCAGGGATGCAAATTACGTTTTTACAATTTCACTTGTAGGGTGCAATTAAGTATTATAGTTTTTCATCGCTATCTCTTCAGTACATTTTCATTTAGTAAAACTGTAAAATTGCTGCATTGCTTTAATTTTGAATTGTTTGTGTTCAAAAAAATTTCGATCAAACATTTCGATGCCACAACTATTCCAACTTTTTTGCTAGAGTCTGGCTCTGCGCTACAAACGAATTCGATTCAAAATTGGCATACATATTTTGCATCCCTGATATTTTTGTGTGTCTGTGTATGCACACAAAAGTGTTTGTAAAGATGCTTGAACTCTTCTTGCAATCATTCGCTGCTCAGACACATATATGCTTATGTATGTATGCGTTTGTAGCTTTGTATGTATGTCTGTGAGTTTGTTTGCATCTGTGCGTATAGCAGACAAAGTCGGTGCTTAACAACTTGATAACAACAACAACAAAAAACAAATGCACACTTTGCATACGAATGCTCGAATTTGAGCAAACTTAATCAGAAAATGCGGTCAGAAATTGGCTATAAACCAGCACAACTCCGCACGCCCACATTTTCAACTCACACAACTGCCTGCCTCCCTTTTCACACACACACACACACACATGCTTTAGGCACTCCGTTTGCCTGGCTACGTGGCATATGTAGTGCACCTTTTTGTATTGCCAGTCGAAACTAAGGAAGCAGACCCGCAGTGGAAGCGGCAGCATTGCACATGGGCGTATTAAGAAAAGCAGCTTAATATGCAACAGAAGCGGCTGGCTGGCAGCTCGGCTGCTGCTGCTTGAAACAAGCAACACCGATGTCAACTTTTATTTACAAGAATTCTACGTTTCATTGCAGGCACTGCGAAGCCACAGCAACAACTCGCAACTGCTCGAGGCAATCGAGTGGACCGCCGCCAGGAACAGGAGTAGTTATCCCACTGCGGATTAGTGCAGGCAGCCGAGGCCTGGGAGCAGCGGACTAAAAGAGGGCAGCGGAACGCAGTGTGAACATTGTGAACGATTCAGCAGCGCATAGCCACAGAGCAGCAGCACAGCAGCAGCAGTCATGTTAGCAACGACAACGACCACAATTACCTCAGATCCGGGCATTTTATGCTTTCATCATTGCAACGTGAAAGTTTTCTGCTTCACTTTGCCGCACATTTGTCCCAATTGCAATGCCGAATTGGATGCTGTGGGCGGCAGTGGTGCTGGGGCCAGTACGGATGATGCCGGCGTCGCTGCGCTCACCAAGCTGCTGCCCTTTCGTCTGCCGTATCCGTTCGTACGTGCCTCACAGTATCCGTGTGCGATTGTGCTGCGTCCGACGACCGGTGACTTTCTCAAGTGAGTACTTTGGCAGTGTTTGTTGTTGCCTTATATAACTATGTCTAAAAGGGTGACCAAGCGTTATCTTAAAAACGGACAAAAGGAATTTTTCAGCAGCATTTTAATTTCCTCATATGAAATTATTAACACTTCGTTCGCTTAATGATTTTTATAACTCTATTTGGCTATCAAGGCACCTTGGTTGGCTATGCTTTCAGAAATGAGAATTTCTGCATTACAAAGCGATTTTTAAAAAATCAGAAATAATTTAAAGGAATAACAACACTAACATCTGATGAGTTCGACAAATTTTTTTAAGTTCCAGACAAAGTGAGAGATAATGAATCCTTCTTATCTATAAATTTGGCATGTTAGGTGCTTTTTATCCTTTTTGGCATTTATATTGTTGTCTTCTGTTTTGGAAATATGGTCACCCTAAGCAACTGTGGTTGTTGTTGCAGTTGCAGCTGCACTGGATTTGAATTTTAATTTACATTTGTTTGTAGAGATTTTTCGTAAGCGTATTTTTTATGCTGTTTATTTGTATTTTTCTTAAATTTTTTTTCTGTCTCTTACTTTATATTCTTGCTTCAATTTGGCTGTCTTGCTTTTGTTTGCATATTCAACTTTCAAACTCACTACTGCTGTTGCTTTTGCATTTCCGTTTCCGTTTTCGTTTGCGCTGCTGCCTGCCTACCTGCCTGCATCTGAACCTGCAGCGACTACAACAACTCCACGGATTTGCATATCGCCGTAACCACGTCCACGGGCTGCATTGTGGAATTCGATCGCCACGGCCTGCGGCGCCATCGCGCCGACCACATGCCGGACTGGTGGCAGTGTCTGCTGGTGGGCGACGTGCCGGAGCCTTGGTACGACTACTGGGACGAGGTGCTGTTGCAGGTGAGTGCGCTGTCAATTTCGGCTTTTTTCTTCTTCTGTTTTTCAATTTATTTATGCTGGTAATTTTTTTGCTTCCTTCTGTTCTCTTTGCAGATTTGCAAACAGTCCGCCCGCTGGTCCGTCTCCCACTACCACGAGGACACGCACAACTGCTACACCTTCGTGCTGGCCTTTCTGCAGGCGCTCTCCTACGAGAAGCTGAGCGAGGCGGCGCGCAGCAAGACCAGCTTCTGCGAGCGGTACATAGTTCCTAGGACGACGACAGCCGGCAAGTACATATCGCTCTACCGCAAGCTGCGCGATGCGGGCATCTATGTGCACTCGCACAGCCACGGGCACGCGCATGCGCAGCATCGTCATCATGGCCGCGCGAAAAAGCACGGCAAAGGCTCGCCGCTCAGCGGCACACACACACACGCCGCCGCCGCAACGACCACGGGCAACATTCTGTCCTCCCGCACAGCCAAATTGTGCACCATCGAGGAGTGACTCTTGCCGCCGCATTGGCAATGTTCTCCATTATAAACTATTTATATTAATTTGTGATTCAATGTGACGTAGTGTTGCGGCCAGCTGTTACGTGACCGCGCAACGTAAAGTATTTCCGTGCGTCATCTGCGATGGGCATTGCATACTTTTCGCCTTGATTATTTTTTCTCAGCTATTTACTCTCAGTCCTTCGGCACTTTTGTTCTTCGTTCCTCACTAGCTCTTGTGATTTACAGCTTTCCCACTTGCAAGTCTCTTAGTTGTAAGTTAAATCGTATCATATTCAATAAAGTGGTATTTAAGTTGAAACTAGGTAAAATTTATTGTTTTTCCTTTTTAGGCAATCGATCTAGCTTAAATTAAAATTTTCGCTTTAAAAAAAAAATTTTAAGCAGAGCTTGAGTCATTCAACTTGATAGCAATAGTTTGAGAATTATAAGTAACTAATTGCCTTGTAAGGAATAATGACAACAATTGCATGGACAAAGGGCAAAGGCTGTCAGGCACAATTCCAGCCATATTTCTTTTCTGTGGGCACTGAAACGTATATTGCAGAAGTATCCTTTAAAAAAATTAAGCATTTGAGTATAAAAAAACCAGTATAAAAAGGAAGAAATTGTCACAGCTTGGCAAGGAAAAGGAAAGCATAGTTACCTCAATTTTTAACGAGTATCGGTATTTCTCGATATCGAAGTGGTATTAGGGGTAGATGAAATGAATCCAACTCCTCTCGCAGTATATCCGTAGAACCGCAAGAATAGTTTTAAACTGGAAGCAGCGATAGCTTAGTAAAGAAATTCACAATATTCTGCTTCAATCATTACACTGTCATTGTAGGCAAGATAAAATGCAGTCATGTCTGCTGCAAATGACAAGCCATGCCACACGTGCGTTGCATCTGCATTTAACAACTACGAGGTACTCTATGAACATGAAGCCAATAGCGAAAAAATGACATATCTCGGAAAAAAAGCAACACATTGTGAAAAATCAGCGTGGATATCACGGATATGGCATATGAGCTGCTGCTGCTGCTGCTGCTGCGCGTTGACAGACAGGATAATATAAAACAGGATAATATGGAAAGAAAAATCACTGCAAACTGTGGGTGTGCATGAACTGTTGTCAATGAGATTGTTGCCGCTAGTGCTGCTGCCGCTGCTGATGATGTTAATGTCGCTGCTGCTGATGACGCTAGTAATAACAATTTTTGCCACCTTTGAATATGCAAGGAAGCAGCGGCATGTGCGATAGCTGCCGCTGTTGATGACTTTGATGGATTCTAATGGCAGTGTGGCAAATGTGAGAATCTAATTACACTTCGTGTCTGATTACTCTTGCGCTGGAGTGTACATGTGTGTATAAGTGTAGTTGAGTAAAGTGCAGAGTGCCTGAAAGATACTTTTGACATTTCATGTGTAAATAAGATGCAAGCGAATGATAAGCAAAACGACAAGAAAGATGGCAATGATGAGGACGACGCTGAAGATGAAGATGACGTCGAAGGTGGCGGTGCCTTTGCCTGGCAAGGAACACGTAAATACGTAGCATATCATTTTGCCAACACGACAATTTGCGCTCGTCGCCTCCGACGACAAGGCGCTGCACCAGAATGAAGTCAATTTGAGGCAGCAGTGGCAGCGGCAGCAGCGACGAGAATGTGCAGGCGCGTACAAATAAATGAGTCTAGGCAAGGATGTCATTTTTGCCTGGAGCTGTTGACTGCTTTGGCATTGCTGGTGTTGTTGGTGTTGTTGTTCTTGTTGATTTATAATTTTTAATTTGCGCTGCTGATATGAGTGCACGTTCAGGCCGTAAATTATTTTTCGCACTTAGTTTTGCTGAAGAAAATTGCTTGTTGGGTGGTTTAGTGTGGGCTGTGGGTGCGCTCTGTTCTGCTGCTAAAGGGGTAGTGGGATTGAGGGAGTAGCACGTTGTTGAAATGTTACCTCATAACCTAGAAAACGCGTTTGCTTTTGGTATGTTTAAATAAATCCGATTTAAATGAAATGACAAAAGTGACTCACACAAACAAACCAGCACACATGCATACAAAGCACATTGTGCTAGAGCAGTGACATAAATGTCATCACTGAGCGGTGGATAGGAAGGGGTGGGGGGGTGGCTGTATGATATGGGTACTTGGCAAAAAAACGAAAGCAGAGCAACGCAGAAACTGCTGCAGTGACAGATAAATGAGTGCAATGCAAGAAAGTCAGCAAGCGAGCATATGAAAGAAGAAGAATGAAAGCGAAAATTGCAACAACAACAACAAACAACAAAACTAACAAGAAGATGAAGCACGAAAAAGCGCTGCGCATTAATTCAAAATTGCAGCTTTTCACTTTTGGCAATTCTCACTTCCCCCTCTGCCATTGCCACACACACACACACTGTAGACAGTGTTGCCATCTGCCACACACTACACTACTACCAAAGCATTTGACAGTGTTGCAATTGTGCTGTCAACACTTTTGCAGCAGCACTTTCCTTCGACTGTTGTTATTGTTGTTGTTGTTGCATGCATGCTGTTACCATTTGACATTAGAGTAACTGTGGCTTGGTTGAACGCTCACATGCGCACTGGCAGTGTGTGTGTGTGTGTGTTTTTTTTTTTTTTTTTTTAGTAGGTGGAAAGCGCTCGAAAACCTCATGTAGTGCGGGGCCCGAACCCGCTAAAACCACCTCATGTCCGGACGGATGTGCCCTCCCGGGACCACCGTTAAGTATTACGTCGGGAGGCCGTCAGAGCATTGCTGCTCAAGCGTCTGTTTAGTATGTTTACGTTTTCTGTCCGGTGATGGCATGGATCGCTGGGGGCCACTGTTCAGGCGAGGCGTACTGGATCATGCTATAGGGCGGCTCCAAACAGTCAGCATCTTCAACTTATGTTATGCTCCATTGCGCTGTAGTAGGCTTTATGCACCATTCCGCTTTACGAAATAACTGCAGCTGCTTCCGCCACTGTAGAAGGACGGGGTTTTTGCCTCAGTCGGCGCCTCTGGTTAGTGCACTGCGGTATCGCTCCGCTCTCCTAAGTTCCGTCATTATACTTGCGGCCATGTTGCAAACGGCAGTCCATTTGTCAGCATCTGATATCATGTGTGTCACCAGGTTTTCCACTGAAGGTTGTTCGCCAAAAATTCTGCGTAGTTGGTCCCTTTCCGCTGCGAAATGTATACAGTGGAAAAAGGCGTGCTCAGCATCCTCCGCCGCTAAATCCCTGCAATAATTGCAGTATGGTTCGCTTTCGTGTTTGAATCGGTGCAGATAGGCACGGAAGCATCCGTGACCGCTCAGTATCTGGGTTAAATAGAAATCTACTTCTCCATGCGCTCTCTCTATCCAGATCTTCAGGTTTGGAATTAGACGGTGCGTCCAACGTCCAGTGTTTGCGTCGTCCCATCGCTGTTGCCATTCATGGAGGCTATTCTGCCTTGCCGATTTGCGCATTATTTTACGCGCATCCACGTCCAATCCACTACCGGCTGGTTCCTTTGCTAGAATGTCGATCGGGTATAGTCCAGCGATGACAAGCGCGGCTTCTTCAGAAACGGTGCGGAATGCGCTGCACACTCTCAGGGCACAGTGTCGGTATACCGATCTGACTTCCTTTCCGTATGTCCATTTATTAAGGGCAATCGACCAGACCGAAGCGCCATACAATAGCACGCTCCTAATTACACCCGCCAGCAGCTGCCTTCGCCGTTGCTTTGGGCCTCTACCATTCAGCATCAATCTGTACAGCCCAGCTCCTATCCCAGCTGCTTTCTTGCTAGCATACTCTAAGTGGGCTTTGAAGGTAAGTCTTGTATCCAGCATAACTCCCAAGTATTTTATCGCTGCTTTCGAGACAATGGTATGCCCTCCGACGTTAAGCGTGGCTATTTCACGGATCTTCCGACTGCTTATGAGCACTGCCTCAGTCTTTTGCTCGGCCAACGCTAAGCCTGCCCCGCTGAGCCAGGACTGTATAGCTTGGATCGTGTAGTTTGCAATCTCGATCAATCTTGGAATATGCTTCGCAACCACTACTACTGCTACGTCGTCCGCAAAACCAATTATTTTTGCCTCCTTCTGCACATTTAGACGCAATAAGCCATCGTACATTGCATTCCAAAGTAGTGGGCCTAGCACAGAGCCTTGGGGTACACCACCTGTCACCTTGTGTTCTTTAACGCCATCCTCCGTTTCATATAATAGAAGTCTGTTTGCAAAATAACTTTCTACCATTCTTTGCAGGTATTTCGGTACTTCAAAATGTTTTAGTGCGCTCATTATTTGACACCAGTCTGCCGAGTTGAAAGCGTTTTTAACGTCTAGTAAAACGACCAGACAATACTCCTTCGTTCCGCCTTTCCATCGTTTACCACTGATTGCTTGCTCAGCCAGCTCCTTGACCACTTGGATAGCGTCGGTTGTAGAGCGCCCCTTTCGAAATCCAAACTGCATGTCTGAGAGTCCTCCTCCTGCCTCAATTGCTATCTCCAAACGGTTTACGATTAGTCGCTCTAGTAGCTTACCCGCCGTATCCAACAGGCAGATTGGACGATATGCCGATGGGTCGTCAGGGGGTTTGCCATGCTTGGGTAGAAGAACTAACCACTGTCGTTTCCAAATGTCCGGGAATATGCCTTCAGATAAACATGCGTTATACAGGCTAGCGAAGTCATCTATGCGCTGCTCGATGGCAATTTTAAGAGCTTGATTTGGAACGCCATCAGGTCCTGGCGCTTTCCTGTCTTTACATCGATGTACGGCTTGGCGTATCTCTTCAAGGCTTATCGATTGGAAGTCTACCTCCTCGGAGTGGTTAGTTTCTCTTTCAAAACTCGGCTTATCAGGAAATAGTGTCTGAACAATGTTTTTCAGCTGGATCGGGCATGTCGGCGTTGGCTGTTTTGAGCCCTGGAGCTTTTTTGTAACAACCTTATACGCCATACCCCACGGGTCTGTTTCAGCACTGTCGCATAATTCATCGAAACATTTCCGCTTGCTTTCGCGGATTGCCTTCTTCAGATCCTTTCGCATATGCTTGAAGACAGCCTGGAGCTCCTTAAAGTCTTGGTCTCCCCTGGATCTCTGGTATTCTCTTCTGGCGCGGTTGCAAGCCTTTCGCAGTCGTGCAATATCGTTGTTCCACCAGTAAACAGGGGCGTGCTTCCTCGCAGCTGATGGTTTCCTTTTCATTGCCGCATCGCAAGCATCTCTTACGCGCTTCATTAGTGTGTTCGCCATTTTTTCTGCTCCACCTGTGATCTCAAAGTCAGTCAGCATTTCAAGGAATACCTCGTGGTTGAGCGTGTTTAACTGCCATCCAGTTCGTCGTTTATTTGAGCCGCTTCGTGTATACTTTACTGCAGAACGTGCAACATTGCATACTATTGCGTGGTGGTCGCTATACGTAAAGCAATCACTGATCGATGTGTGTGTGTGTGTGTGTGTGTGTGTGTGTGTGTGTGTGTGTGTGTGTGTGTGTGTGATGATGGCGGAAAGAAAACGTGGCACACAAAAAATCAACGCAGCCATAGAAAAACCATCATCACAATGACGCCAAAAAAAGCAGCAACAACGCTCACACAGCAAAATTCATGCACATTCCTCCCCGCTACGCTGACACCACACCAACACCCACACCAGCCAACGACATTTGCGGTCCAGGGGCTGAAAATGCAGCAAATGCATTTATAAATGTTCCAATTCTTCATTAAGCGGCACACACAAAAAATGCCTGAAAGGTGAGTGTGTGGGTGTGGGTGGGTGTGGGTGGTTGGAATGGCTGCATGTTTCTGTGGCAGGTGGCCCTCGTTGTCAGGTCAGAGCTGAGCTGAGCGGAAAGCAAAGAATTTTAAATTCGATTCAAGGTCCTTTGCAAGCTTTTGTTGTTTCGAGTGGGTGCAGGTGTATGCCGTTGTTGTTGGCAGGTATTTGTTTGTTCGCTGGTGCCAAAATGCAGGGGTGCAGAGTGTGCTGTGGTGCATGCGGTTATGTTCGCCTTTCATTGCTCACGTTCCTTGCATTTTTTTGTAGCTCAGTTTTGTTTCATTTTTGCTTTTGTCAAATATAATTACAAAAGCGTGGCTTTTTTTGTATTGCTTGCAGTTGTTTTTGTGGTCGGTGCTAGTGTTGTTTGTTGTTGTTGTTGTTGTTGTGTGTTCGCTAGCGTGCAATGTGGCGTATTAGTGACACCCAATTTTATGCTGCACGTATTTGCTTTAGTATTGGTATATGGTAAATGGTTAAACTTTCAGCTCAACGCAACAAAATTGCCAAGAAAACCTAAAAATTTCCCGTATGTAATGACCGGAAAAAATGAGAGGTTTTTTTGCGAAGGTGAGGAAATGTGTCAGTCGCCACTTCGGCGCCATTTGAGTTGATAATATCGTTAAGAATGTCACATGCTTTCGGTGGCACAGTGGCACAGAAGAATGGTATAAGCCCGTAATGCAATAAAGTCCAACTATAGAAAATATATGCACAAGTCCGATTTCTCTCTCATACAGCTAATGTATATAATGAAGCTTAAAGCCATCTCTGCTATAATATTCAACTATATTTGAAGTAAAGCAAGAACAACATTTTTTTAAAAGACCGTAAAATGTTATGAATCCTCCTCCATGCTTTCCAGTACCAGACATATTGCTCGGACTTACTTCAGTATTTGCTTTTCATAACATTTTAGGGTGTATGGCGACAAATCGGATATGGGAATTATGTTATAGTTGAAAGTATAATGGATAGATTCGCATGTTTAAGTATTTACAAAAAAAAATCAAAGCAAAGCGCCAGAAATTTTGGCATTGAAAGGTCTTTTATCTTCCAGCGACATAATTTCCCCATACAAACTGCCCGTAATGTGTACTTACTTTTGCGAAGTAAATTTAGCACTTTTTCCATTTAAATTCGCAAAACTTTAAAAATAGTTTTGTAATTTAAAATATTGTTTTTGTTTACTTTAATTTGAAGTTTTCCTTGATAAAAATTCAAGTTATTTTGTTATTTTGTACGACATATTGCAAATTATTTCAGAACCAATAGGCATATGCTACGTGTGTGCATATTGAAATATTTCTGAATAGATGTGCGAATCTAATTTGCACACATTTATCAAACCAACATGTCGGAATTTCGTAATTAGTAGTGCCGTTGCATAATTAACCTAATTAATCTGTATAGAGCTATAAATAATTTCACTACAGATGCAGTTAAAGCAGCTTTCATGGCGATAAATAAGATAGGTCTACAGTGTGTGAGTGTGTGTGCGTGTGTGTACCCAACGAGTTTATGTGTGCAGCTAAATGCACTTCAAAAGATAGTGCCCATTTGATTTGCATGTGAATTTGCAATTTAAATAAAATGTGGCCAAAAGCCGCACTTGGCAGCGCTCTAAGAGATTTGTAAGCCTGCTACAAGACATGCCACATTACGAATGAGATTGCTGCTCGTGTGGTTGCCGCTCTATGCGAGGAAGAGCAGGTGAAGTGTTGTTGCTGCTGCATATACTTTTAAATAGATTTCCCCGGTGTATTGCAATCGAAATTCAACGCAAACTCTGCTCAACTGGATTGCAAGACGCAGCAGCAGCATAAGTTATATTGCTACATCCTCATAGACGTAGCCCATATTGGGCGTACAATAGGGGCTCCAGCTAAAAAAGAAAGCTCTAATGTGTTGCCGCAAGCATTAGCAAAGTGGTCCACTAATTCGGCGGACAAGAGTTGACTCTTAGGTACTGCCAACTCTTTTGCAACAATTTACTCTTTGTTATTTGAAAAAAATATCCAACAACACTACTTCACTTTCTCCTATAATCCTTTACAAACCAGAAAGCACATATAGTAAACAACCTCTGACCATTGGTTTATGAGAGTAAAAATATGTCAGAAGAGGTGTAGGCAACTCTCATCCCTGTGCATCGCAGCAGCTCACTAAGCCCGTGCGCTCTAATCTCAAAAGAAATAAAAACATATATCTACACATAAAAGCATGCTTATAAAAGCGAGCAAACCAAAGGAAAAGCAAATTTATGCAAACTTAAGAAATGTGTTGGTGCCACCTTTTAACTTCTTTATTCCCATAGTAGAAAAGGTAAGAGAAATGTTGACAACAAGCCTTAAATAACAACAAATAATATAGAATGAAAATAGAAATAGTAACAAGTATGTGAAAAACAACAAAAATGTAGAACATGTAGATTTGACGCAGATTATTGCAACTCCCAGCCTTGAGAAGCAATTTAACATTGGTTTATTACTTGCAATCTACTCATAAATTTAGCTTTTTTTGCTGTACTCACGGCGTGTAGCGGGGTATGTGTGCTTCTATGGGGGAACACTTGTACGCTGGTGCTGCCCCGATTAGCGATGCGTCAGCGTTCCGATAGCTTTAAGTGCCTTTGCCATGCTGTGCTGCTGCAGACTTCCAGTCTGGCGTACGGCGTCATTTCGCACGTGAATGAGTTGCTTTCGATTGCCTTAGCGCTGTGCGGAGTGGCTATCATAAAGTCAAGACATGCGCGCGATTATTCTTTTAAACTTAGCGCTTAAGTTAAGGAATTATGTTTGACATTAACTTTGTTTGTGTATCTTTTAGCAGGTGGAGTATAGCTTTATGATAAGCTTAAGACTTATTTATTTACAAAACTGACCGTGTTATCTGCCGACTTGCTGCCTTTGTTATGGTTGGCATTATAGGCTATAGGCAGAAGAATTAAAAACGAAAATAATGAACTGGCATGGGCAAACTCTATCCAATTTAAGAGTCATTACAGGTAACATGTCTTCTATTTTATTGCGTATAATTTTTTAGAATAGCCAGCTAATGGGAAAGGTGAATAGCTCAGCCAAGATTCGAATTGAAATGAATCCACTTTAAGTAAAGTTTCAAATTACATTAGCCCCTTGCCAATTTTTGCACTATAAGGGACTAAATATAAGATATAGCCATATACATATATGGACATACACATATAAAAAGGAAATGTTTATTGATACTCTAGAATTTTACTATAGGTAAAACATGCGCTATCTTGATTACTTGCGTTTAAAATATACATAATAAACTCTTGGAAATTTAAAGCTTGTATTTTTTTAACTAAATTTTAAACTTGTAAGACATAAGAGCTGCCCCTTTTGAAATAGGGGCAATTCGTACGATTTCATGTTCGAAAGTGAAAACGAAACACATCTAATGTAAAATCGGTTTTGCTTGCAATTTCATAAAAACGATTTCTATCACATAATAATATATAACTTATAATATATAAACAATAAAATTTTTGCAATTTGCGCAGTAGAAATTTGATGAAGTGTACTTGCCATTATTACTGCTATTCTTAGCGATTCAGAGAAATGTTTTTAGTTCGATCGTTTATTTATTAATCTAATTTCAATTGAAATTTATACAAGAATAAATTATTTCCTTTTAATAAAACAATTGATGAAATAAAACAATGGTTTTACTCGATTAGCAACATAGATTAAAACTGCAACAGAACCAAATCTAATATGTTTCTAAAAAGATTAACAAATTTTTATATAACACTTTGCACCAACAGCAGCGATTTTATCAGCGCGCTCTTCCCCGAATGCTGTGAAGTACCCGCCTGCAATTATTGTGGCAGCGTCATTGACCAAAGCTACCGAAAGCAATGACAAAGCGCTGGACATAGCAGCTAAAACGAAAAAGGAATTGGAATTTCTGAACATGTCTCAGAGCAGAGAACGAGACTAATCGGCGGCACGAGCCCCGATGAAAGCACCAAAGCTGACGCATTGCAAAGCGTAGCTGCCTGCAACGAAAAAGTCCCAACGAAGTTGATTAGGCTGGGAAGCTGAATGCATTAATTGAACTGCTCCACACACGACATGCGGATGCTGGTCGCTAGAGTTGCCTACTCGCATTCTGTGCAAATACGAAACCAGTTGGGGTTTAATACTGTTGATTGATAACAAGTTTTTTGTATAAATTTAAAACAGTTTTCAGCATATCGAGAGCTTATACCAAGCAAGCAAGGTATATTAGTTAATGTTAGTTAATTCGTCTAAAATAGCTTATTTTCAAATAATTTTATTAACAGCAATATCTTAAAATGTAATCATTACCAAAATTAATATGTTTATAAAAATTCCAAAAATTTTTTCAAGATTTCAAACTCATCAAAATATCAGTTATCACTAATAAATTTTCATAATTTCACTCAACTCATTTTACTCTGGCAAGCTTGCGATAGCTGCATTAATGTTTGTTTTTGAGTAGCGTTGGCAACCCGCTCCTTAAATGTAAGCGCATACATTTAGAATAGTTCTCATTGCAAAAAACATGATATGCCGCATTTTGGTGTGAAAAAAGCGCTTCGAATCAGAACAGAATTCATCATGCAATCATTAAATGTGCGGAATTCATATAAAAGTGGTGAGACGCACACGCCAAGGCAACAGAGTTCAATAGTACCCGTTCGTGGCATCAACATAAACAACAATTATTGTAGCTGTTATTTGAAATTGTATTTGAAAAAAAGCAGAAAAACTACCGAATTAAAGCAGTAATTTAATATAGGAAAAATTTTAATTCAAAGCAATTGTTCTAATATTCATCTCATATATCTCACGGTAGTACGTGCGCCAGCCGAGCATAACCAAAATCATTATAAAAGTGTCTGCATGTGGCAGCGATCATAATAAACAACAAACTTAGTTCAAATGGCCAACAACAATTTGGCAATCAAAATCATATGTGCGCTGATAGTAGTCGCATTCAGCTGTGAGTGGCGATTAAAAAAATTCAAAATTTTTCCTACTTTGAATTGTGTTAAATTGCTATTTCCTTTTCACCGCCAACAGACACACTCAACTGGCAGCCAGTTGCGGCAGCAGCTCTGGAGTCTGACGCATTCGAGATCCTCGACGAGTCTGCCGCCAACGCAGATCAGCGCTTGAGCGCCAACTTGCTGGAGCTGAGCGCCGATATTGTGGCCGATCTGGATGACGAGAGCGACACAGACGAGTATTGCGAGTGGTACAAGTGCGACAAGGATTTGCGACCTGCTCGCGGACTGGGCAAATTTCTGGATGTGCACTTTCTGCGAAAGCTGGTGCGAAACTTGAGCCCCTTCTCCGCGCCACGCATGCATATGCACTTCTATTTGTTTCGACGGGAGTTTCCGGATTGCGGACGTGCACTGAGGATCGACGATGACTCCATCTATACAGCCGGGCTCAATGCAACGCAACCAACCAGGTAGGAAGCTTGCCATGTAGTTGAAAGCGCTTTTATAGAGGGACAAGGCCAAATTGTCGTAACTGATATTTGATTCAAAAGTATTGTTGTTTCTTTGTGGTGCACGCTCATGACAAGCTTCATGACAAAAGAAGTGCGTTGTGATTTTTAAAAAAAGTTACAAAAAAGGTCAGCTTTTATAGTATTTATGTGAGAGCGCTTAAAGATTACATTGAAATCAGGCACAGGAAACTGGAACCCAATTCAAATTAATTTGTATTGAATATTATATCAAGTTCTTCTTTTGTCTGCTTCTTCCCAGAATCATCATACACGGCTGGATGAGTCAATCGCGTGGCTCCTTCAACAGAGACGTCAAGGACGCTTATCTCAGTCGCGGTGACTTCAATGTGATTGTGGCCGATTGGAGCGCCAGCGCCTCGAATTTCAATTACTTCTCGGTGGTGAAAATGATCGAAGGCTTCGGCGCGCAGTTGGCTCGCTTTACACAGAATTTGCACAAAAAGCTACGCATTTCCTACGATGATATGTACCTAATTGGACACTCACTGGGCGCGCAAATTGCAGGATCCGCCGGCAAGCGCATCAAGCCCGCACAGTATAACACTATATTCGCATTGGATCCGGCAGGTCCGAAGTTTCGCCAACGCACACCAGAGTTTCGCATTGATCCCACAGATGCCAAGTACGTGGAGTCCATACAGACTAGCGCCAATTTGGGTTTCCTGACACCCACTGGCAATGCGACATTCTACCCGAACTATGGAGTGTATCAGAAGAAATGCTTTTATGTGGGCTGCTCGCATATACGCGCTTACAAAATGTTCGCCGAGTCCATCACCTCGGATGTGGGCTTCTGGGGCACGCGCTGCGATCGACGCAGACCCAAATGGGAGTGCAACGAGTCGACGGTACGGGAACTGTATCAGATGGGCGGAGAGCCCTCAGTGCCAAAGAGTGGCATGTTCTATGTGAAGACGCGATCCAGCGAGCCATTTGCGTTGGGCAAAAAGTAGTTAAATTTGAAATAAGTGACTAACCAAGTTCCTGTGAATACTCTTAGGCCAATCTTGTACCTGCCGATTTCCATTGAATGCCTGTGTTATTTATTTTTAATACTAAGTTTATATACATTTTGTAGATTTAAACATGTTATGTAGTTAATAGCTAATCTCTCTTGTTGTTCTTGCGATTAGTTGTAAATTGAAAGTACTTTCCCCAAAATAAACTTCGAATGAAACGAAGCGCTTTTGTCACCTTTCTACTCAGTAGAGCCCGACCGAACCCGAAATTTTGGCCGAGACAGAGACCGAGAGTTCGGCCTTTTTTTAATGTTCGGCCGAGACCGAGACCGAACCTTTCGAATACATATGCAAAAAAAGAAGAAGAATTTTAATTTAAAAAAATTTATACATTTTTAGGAAAAAATACATTTTATTATAAAAACCAATTCTTTTGAGGTATAAATACCTACATTAAGCATCTGATGTATGAAAAATCAATAAAAAGTATTATTAAAAAATTTAAATTTTGTTTAAAACTATACAATTTGTTCCTCAACTGTTCGGCTAAATACTCGGCCTTTTTAAGCCGAGACCGAACCGAGACCGAACCCGAACCTTTTGGCCGAACTGTTCGGTAACCGAGACCGAGCGTTCGGTCGGGCTCTACTACTCAGTGTTAATGCCTGCTAAATACTTGCATTCTTCCCCTTGCCCAACAACAATGCTAGCTAATCGAATTTCACACCCACACATTTGCAAACCAACTCCAGCTCCTTCCTTCAATGCTTATGCGATAATTTTGCAAATGCGCACTCTTTTTGGTATGGAATTCAGTGCATGCTCACTACGCCCGCTTTTCCAGTTGGAACAACAGCTGGAAAATAAACCGTTGATGAGAATATGGAATTTGGAAAAATGTGTTTCGTTCTTTCATGATATCGATATGTAAGCTAAGTGTGAGAATAAAATTTTACAGCAATATTGTTCCACGTTTCTTTTTCATTCAATATTTACTATGAGCGAAGTTCAATATATTTTTTTGCCACTGCTCTATTAGGAATATATTGTAGTTTGTAAAGAATGGGTGTGTTCCGCCCACTGTGTAGGCGGCAAATTGAATGCCCCCACGATTTCATTTCTTTCAGTGGATTATCACCCCACTTGGTTATTGGGTGTATGGTAACGTGTTTAAAGCTTGCGTACGTTGCGTGTTGTACAAGGTGCAATAGTAATCAAAATTCTACGCAAATTTTTTATCGAAGTTTTCAAAAAAAACACAGATCTTTGTCGTTCCTAGAAGACACAAATTATTATATTATGTATTATTATTATAAAATATGATAAGAATTCACAGACTACTTCACTACTTATAAAGAGAGCTTCAGTTTTTCATTCAACTCAACGAAGTTGAAGTGGTCAGTCATAAGCTACCAGTATTTAACTTTAAATATCAGCGTAAGTGCAAGTGCAAAGTGTTGTAGCTGTATGAAGCTTTAAATTTTATATAAAATTGCTTCGAATATGTTGAAATTTTCTACTTCTTAATTACTTTTTTGTGCATGGTTAAGTTTTGCGTTGCATTGAACTAGTAGAACGTTTTATGCAGTGGTTCCATTAAATTTAAATAAATGACTCTATTAGTGGCTATGTCAGCTCTCGTTTGACTTTCGATACGGAAAACGCTAACGGAATGAAACAGATTCGAAATTTTTTTCTTTAAACTGCAATAAAATCATTTGTTGCAAGTGAAATTTTTAAAAGCGATAGATATCGCATAGTACAAGTATATATCGCACTTTAGATCAATATTTCTTTCATTCTTTCAATAATTGATAATTGCCTTAGTTTTGTTTTTTTTCTTATTATTTTTGAGCTACCGACAGCGTGCAACAACAAATGGAGCAGTGTACAGGCAAAAACTATAGACCGCAAAATATTTTGTTGAGGCTTATTGGAATAATCATTTCAATTTTAAATGTATTGAAAAACACTGTGCAACAAATTGCGGTAAAATACTTGACTTCGAATTCTAGCATAACGCATTCGATAAGGTACGTAAGTAATATATGACGAAATGCAAAAAAACAGTTAATTCGAAATTTTTACTGAGAGACGATTTAAAGATGGCTTTCAGTGCTCCTATGTGTTATTTTGAAAACATTCTATCTTTTATTTATCGTGTACGCTTGTTTTAGTTACTGTATTAAATACGTTCTGTTTTACTATGCCTTTTATTTATATATATATAAATCAATATTTATTTTTATTTAGTATTTCAGTCTACAGAAGTAAATTCTTACAGACTATATAAATAAGATAATTAATTGAAAATAGCATAAAGATTCAACTTAAATTTGTGAATGTTAACATCGAAGTCAATATATTTCTCATATATGTTGCATAATCTAAGGCAACGAGATATAGGCTCATTGCACGCATAATTGGTTTTGTGAGTAGCATCAATAAACAAGCGCTTGTTCCTTAAATTTTTCTCAGGAATATGAACATTGAAAAAATTGCATAGCTGTGGGCAGTTTATATTTTTATTTATCAGCCCAAAAACAAAGATTAAGGAAGAGTAAATTCTCCTGTCATGCAAGGATTGCAGACCCAACAGTTTTCTTCTGCCAATGTACGATGGTAGATCACACTGCCATTCTAATCTTCGCAAAGCAAATTTGGTAAAGATTTTTTGTACCTTTTCAATTTTGTTGGAATGGACCCCGTAGTAGGGATTCCAAATTAAAGAGCAGTAGTCCAAGCGACTTCTGACTAGGGAAACATAAAGTGATTTAAGAGTAGCGGGATCCTTGAAATCTTCAGTATTTCTTCTTATAAATCCCAGCAGAGTGAAGGACTTGCTGACAATATAGTCAATATGCTTAGAGAATGTAAGCTTATAGTCAAAAATAATACCTAAATCTTTGACTTCGCAGCAGCGGTGAAGAGAGCAACTTCCCAGGAGGTAGTTGTAGTCAATGCTTACAGGCTTTTTAGAGTAGGTTACCACGCAGCATTTGTTTAAATTTAAGAAAAGATGGTTTCCAGTACACCAGGCTTCAAATGCCAGTAAATCAGATTGAAGTTTAATGCAATCGGATATCTCACGGATTTTATAAAAAAGCTTGACATCGTCAGCGAACATTAAACAATTTGCAAATTTAAAGCGATTAGGCAGATCATTGATGAAGATTAGAAATAGAAGCGGACCGCAATGTGTCCCTTGCGGTATGCCTGAGCAAGCGTCTATTACGGTATTCGACTTGGTTGATTCAATCTTAACGTAGAGCTTTCTATCTCTAAGGAAACTAGAAAAAAATGCCAAGAGTTTTCCACTGACTCCTAGAATACGCAGTTTCTCCAGAAGGATCGAATGATCAACTTTATCAAACGCCTTGGAGAAGTCAGTATAGACAACGTCCATCTGAGAATGTTCTTCTAAAGCACTTATGATTTGTCTAGTGATCAGAGCTAAGTTGGTTAATGTTGATCTACCTGGGAAAAATCCATGCTGGTACGCCGAAATGGTGGTTTTCAAATAATCAAATAATTTATTTTTGATTATATGATCAAATAGTTTAGCTATAGTGCTTTGTTTCACAATTGGCAATAACATCGTATTCATGCAGAGATACTTCACGGATAAACTGGGAAGCTTTCGTTCGCATGCCACTAACGTTTTGGTAATACAAAGCATAGTTTGAGAGCGTGCGAAACGTTGGGACAGCGTCTACGCTATTGTTGGAGGCTGGGCACGGTTTCGGAAAAAACGAAAAGGGCGAACTTTAACATCAGCTGGCCAAACGGATGAAATGATAAGCTTGTCGTACGAAGACGCAGTAACACCCAGTTTGAAGTTCACATAATCAAGCGGTTTAGTAGTCACGCCTTTTTTTTTATAAGTTTTGAACAAGAGAGATGATGTTTTTCTACACCGGCCCTGTTGGAGATGTAATCGATAAGATACTCTTCCGTGACAGAGGGCGGGAATGGCGATACGTGCAGCCACTTCTTTCTAGAAGGGATACCGATACCAGAATCGGTGTTCGAGCCAACCACCACGACCTCTGCCCTCGGGCGTCTCGAACCAGCAACTGTGATCCATTCACTATTTGGTAGCGAAGGAGCGGCAGACAGGGTTGGCGGTGGAAGTGCTCATTGAGTTGAGCCAAAAGCAGTGGCAACTGGTGGATTTATTTTACAGGCAGTAGGTAGTGGCTGCGACATTGCACGAGCGGTCAAAGGCAGACCAACAGCAGTGGTGGAGGCGTAAGAAGAATGATCAGCAGCAGTAACGTAAGCATACGAAGCCGCGGCAACAGGAGCGCGGGGCTGGGGAGCCGCAGCATTGGGAAAGGGCGAGGCAGCAGCGATGGCAGCGGAGGCACCGTCAGGAACCGAAGTAGAGGCACCCGGCAGAGGTGCAATGGCGGTAGCAATAGCATTCGAAACAGCGGCAACGGAAGCACGAAGCTGAGGAACAGCAGCATTGTTAGCGGGCAAGGCTGCAGTGGAGGCATCTGGCATAGGTACAACGGCGGCATCAGGCAGCGGAGCAGCAGCAGCACCGGCAGACGGGATGGCTGCGACAGCGTCACCGTGCGAATCCGTTGTAGACATGAGCAATTTATTTATTGAGTTTGAAGTACATAGATGTTTTTGTGTTGATGCTGCTTTTAGCTCATTGATCTCAATAACAAGAGAAGATATAGCAGAAGCAACGTTTTTATGTAGGTTGCACTGCATGGAACGTAGATCAGCATGCAGAAGATCATTTTTTTCGATAAGGAGCTTTTTGTCATTTTGGAGAGAACTTATCAAAGCAGACGCACTGGCGATCTCGGACCTGAGAGCCGAAATTTCATTAAACACAGCTGGCAGTGATATTTGCTGATTATTTTCAATTTCTTTTTCTCTTGGTCCACTTCGCTGTTGCGGAAGAACCGGTTTGGGCAACTGCTGATGTTGTTGTTGCTTATTTGATGACTCGCTTGGAGTGGGACAGCTCGTACGAGGCGATGGCTGAGAGTTCGGCACGGCCGCGTCGACATTGATTTGTGCTGCTCCATTGTCCACTAGGGGAGCGGCAGGCGGAGGCGAACGAATAGAGTTGCGGCGAGCAGCAGTACACACTTTGCAAAAAAATTGCTTGTTGGATTTAAGCAGAAAATCATAATCTGCAGGCAAGAGATTGACACAATCCAAATGGAACAGCTTCATGCACTTGGCGCACTGGACCTTAGGACGAGCCCGATCGACTTTTAGCCCACAAACACACGGCATTATATTTGGATATATGGATCACAAGAGTCACTGTCTCGAAATATTAGGATAGATATATATTTTCTATATTTTCATAGCAATCGGAAGAGAGGCGAAATAGAGCACCGAAAACACGTCCGCTAGGCTTTGCGTTCACGAACTTATTATATTATATATATACATCAACACACAATAACGGCTTACCCCATATTCACAATGCTGCTCACATTCCAGCTCACCTCCAGCCATGGGAATCATACTTCCACGACTTTTGGTTATAGACGGTGGTTTCGGTACTCAACTAACAGTACACGTCGCAGACATCGTTGATGATCACCCACTGTGGAGCGCCCGCTTCAATCATATCAATCCGACCGCTGTTACTAAAACGCATATGGATTTTTTGCGAAGTGAGTACAATTTGGAGCTGAATGCGCTTGTATAATCACCTTATTCTGATCCCGTCAAGATGGCGCTGAGGCTATAGCCGCTAATACTTACCAAGCGAGCGTGGAGGGATATATGGAGCACTTGAATCTAAGTCGAGAAGAGAGTGTTGAGCTGATAAAAAGTACTGCGCGTCTGGCGCACAAAGCGAAGGAGAACTACTTGGCCGAATGCTCGGAGAAGAAGGCAAAAACACGAGAAGGTATGGAATTTCATTGCACATCCAGTAAGAAACCTACCTCAATTGGAATGTACTTGTAGGTTTTCCTTTGGTTTTGGCATCTATTGGTTCCTATGGTGCACATTTGCATGATAACTCCGAATACGGTGGCAAATATAAGGACGACGTCACGCCAGAAATAATCATAAATTGGCATCGGGTGCGCATCGATGCGTGTCTGGAAGCTGGTGTGGATGGACTGGCCATCGAAACAATACCATGCCAAATGGAAGCAGAAGCGCTGGTTAAAATGTTATGCGACGAGTACCCGGACCTTAAATTCTGGGTATCATTCCAATGTAAGGACGAAACTAGTCTGGCACATGGCCAGAAATTTTCCGAAGCAGCGCTCTCCGTTTGGAAGCTGCTCGAAGAGCGCGATGCACAGAACAATTGCTGGGCCATCGGCGTGAATTGTGTGAACCCGAGGGTAAATGCAAATAGTTAAAATTTACATTAACAGTAGCGGATTTTTAATAACGTCACGTTTCCCCAAAAGTTCGTGACGTCACTCTTCCACAGTTTGAATGGCGAACGTAAAGATGAGGACAAAATTCCACTAGTCGTGTATTCAAACAGCGGTGAAATATACGATACGGTCAAAGGTTGTTGGACAGGTCGGGAGCACTGTATTCCCTTGGAGAGTTATGTGCAGGAGTGGGTGCAAGAAGGTGCGAAAATCATCGGCGGCTGTTGTCGTACTTACGCAGAAGACATAAGCAGGATCGCGCAGACGGTAGCAGATTTAAATATCGAACAAATGTAAATACAACAACTTATAAGAATTCAGGGGCTAGATGAGAGGTTTACATTATATTCTATTTAACCGAAATTTAAGAAACTATACACCAAAAAAATGATATGCCATGTATGATGTCAAGGACGTGTTTCATTGTGTTGCACTTAAAATGTTTGATTTGTTTGTGTATGTTTATTTTTGTCAAAGAGCACTTTTATTAAAATTTAATGCCAAAGTTCCCACATGCACACACATGCTTGCACACTTTATAGTGGTATAGGCTCAACGTATACATTCAAATATATATTCCATACCTTTCGCAAGAGCCTAATATTAATGCCAAGCCATTCAGCAACATTCTCACCATCATCATTATCTAAAGGACGGGCACCTACAGACGAAGCGCAAAGCACTTGAGTGCCTCTTGCTTTGCATACACACACACAGACACACACATGCATTCGCTCAAATGCGAAACCATTGGCAGGAGCCAAGCAACTCAAATTGCCACAGCAACACGCAACCGGAGTGTGTGCGTGTGTGCGTGTGTGCGCGCCACAATGCGTGAACCCAGCCGCCTGTCGCCGTGTCTGCTGCCATCTTTTGCGGAAATTAGAATTAGTTGTGGTAATTAAGAGCAGCAAAAGTGCTTCGGCAAGCACAAAGCGCAAATGGAAATGATTATAAGGTGCGCACAGTGGCACACGCACACATTGACATGCCAATAAAATGACGGTGAGCACAATCTTCTTACCATATTTTACTGTTGATTGCGTTCAAGTTCGATGATGATTAAATAAGATAGTATTCTTCGAAGTATATCTGCGATTTTTTAATTTGACAGTTTCTGGAATGCACCTCAACTTTTTAATTCCACCTTACTCTTAAGTGGCCTTAATAGAAAAAAATATGTTCCCTCATAAATTGCATTTAAATTGTACTTCTTATTTCATTAACAATAAATTCTTCGAACTCAATCAAATGAGGTCGAGTTTTTATTTAAGGTGCATTATAAATGTCATCATATTTTGAAAATAAATCACTACAGGGTATATTATATATATATTTCCATTAGAAAGCGCCAGCTGAGAAATGGTATGTATTTTCTGTTGCATCACGGTTTGTCCGTGTTCACAGAGTATTAAGAATCAGTTAATCAATTTCAACCAAATTTAGCGGGCAGTACTGTAAACCCTCTTCGAGTTAAAGTTCTAAGATATTCTTATTCAGACAAGATGCATGCCCATCATTCAGCTGTTAGCACATGTGTCTCTGATTTAGCAATTAAATGGTCCCAAACATTTTTATTAAAACTATATTTCAAAATTTATGAAATTTTTCTTCTTCGGTCTTTAATGCATAAAATGGTCATGTGGCATCTAAAAAAAATTTTCGGCGGATTTTGGTTCAATACAAATTTTACAAATTACGTTTAGTTTAGGAGATCGTTTCATTTGATATTATAGCATAGTTTCTCATTTCAATAATTAATGAATATTTCATAAATAAGAACTTAAAATGAACTTTTATATAAATTCAAGAAATATACGTTTAATGTTTCTTTGTTCTAAGCGAAAAAACGAACCGCGAATTGTACGAGCTCTACGCCGATATTGTCATATCAGTTGCATCACCATCGAGGGGTTGAATCATGTCGCGTGTATGAACGAAGGAGCTCCTCATGCGTAGCAGGAGCGCCTGAAGAGAAGCCAGGTCGTAAACCCGTAACGCGTTGTGCTGGGCAATTAACTCTACCACTTGCTAGGATACTCATTGACTCTTTAAAAGGCTAAACCTCTCAGATATTATATCAACATGATTACTTGCTTTTAGCAATTATTCTAATTACTGAAACTCGAATAAATCTTTCCACTCGCAGAAGTTTTTCTTTGAAATGAAAATATGATGACATTTTGATGAATATATATATCACTCTGCGCCACTGTGCTACACGCAAATTCCTAAATATCTCGAAACAGCATTTGGCCTGAGAAGTCTCAAGAGGAGGGGTGAAGAGTTGAACAAACCACATTTAAGGTACGAAAGTGCACACATATGAACTCACATGCACTTTGAGCGTGTATGTGCTTATGCCAACCGCATATACGAAGCAAGCAAATTAGTAGGGGAAGCTGTGAGTTATGTACATACAGAAAAGGCAGCGGCGAGAAGGGGTTAACACGGGAGACCGAGCAGACACCTCAAATGTGACTGACAAGAATATTTGCTTGAAGTGCTGCAAATGAAACTGATTCCGGTTGGAATTTGAAGCACGTGTTGGTTGCGTGTGTGTGTGTGTGTGTGTGTGTGTGTGATTGTGTTAGAATGCGAGCGTGAATCTGCATCATTGTATGTGCGAGGCTTCACAATACACAAAACCATAATGTATTTCAATTGATGTAGCTATGTATGAGTGTGCATAATCAGAATGCGTGTGCTTCCCACATGCTACATACATACATACATGCGACCACATGAAGCCAGTGAGCTATTTATGTATATAGGTACGTCGTCTACTTTGCAATTGCAATCAAAGTAAAATATTTTCACACCAATTCCACCACAAATTGTTCGTGGTGAGCTTCGCACTTGCTCGCTTTTGACTCTATTTATGTGTGTGTGTAAATTCAAACTAATTTCGTTTGATGTGATTTCACTTTTCATTTGAGGCTTTCAACATACATGCATAGCAACATCGATGCCTTTCTAGATGCAAAGAAATCCATTCTTTTTGCATTCTATTGAAGGCTTCATTTAGCTTATTTACAATGATCCTACTTAGGTCCTACTGGGCAATCGAAACATGATGGCTTACATGATGATTGAACTAGACAATTTCTTTGATTGATCGAAAAATTCGATAATTGGTCTTCCAAAGTGTGGTGCATATTTGACATAAAAATTACGGGAACGGAATCCACGAAACCAAAATTGTCCCTGCTATTTGATAGCCTGCTACAGTATTATGGCCATAAACACTATTTACATTGCCCGCCCGGCTTGCGTTTTCGTCTTTATCGATGAAAAACTTTAAAATAGGGCCAATTTTCTCTTTTTTTAATCTTTTTGACGCACGCTCATACAAAACTGAGCTAACTTCTTCTACTTCAACTGATATATAAAATTTTATTGAATATACTTAAAAATGTAGTTTACAGGACTTTAACAGAATTTTAAGAGAATCGTAGCAGCCAATTTAAGCTTCTCAGAGACGCCGTCAAGTCTGCGATGCTGTAGCGAAAAGGGCGCAAATGCGTTACCAACATAACTGCCAACTCTCAACGACCTTGACATTTCTCTCTCTCTATCTCTCTCTCTCATATGCTGACAAGAATTCTGAGAGTGCGTGCAATATGCAGGCTCGCAGTTGGAAAATGTCAGTGAAGAAACGCACTACACAAGCTTTATGTGCAAATAAAAGTTGTAAAATATAAAGGATATGTGAATATTTTCAGTGATTTACGGTCTACGTGTCTGGCTGCCTCAAGAACTTGTAGACATATGCTATTGCGCTTTCACTTTCATTTATGTATCTCACTGAAAGATGAACTGCTTTGCGAAAATATTAAGATTCTCCTTTGCCAAAGTAATCTGCTACTGAAATGCAAATTAATTTGTTGGGATGATGAAATGAAAAAGGCCGCCTTTACAACGTAGTAGCATACCTTTCACTTTCATCGTTCAGCGTGGTGAATAGTGTCACCCATTTTCTTTGCAAACAGCAAAAGCGTTCGAGGTAAGTTATTATACGTGATACTGGTAAAATCAACTGATATAATATTCGAACTCATTTCCCTTCAAAATTCTGTCATCCAAAGAGAATTCCTTATATGCAAATATTTGAATAATAACTCCTAGTAGAGAGGCTAAAGTGATTTATTTATTTATTTATTTATTTCAATGTAGAAAAGCATGCATATAGGATGCTTATTACGAACGACGACAGCTGCAGGAAATACAAAGAAGCGGTAGGAGGGAGACCTTGGAACACATACTTTGCTCCTGTCCCGTCATATCTGACTTGTTTTGGAGCGCCTATTTTTTCAGGGCTCGAACAGATTTCGAAACTAGGCATCAAGCGTCTATGGAAATTTGTCAAACACACCCAAATTCCGACAGATCCTTAATTGACCATTCCTAAATTGTAACTGGCATTGCTAAGGACCCTTTTTAGCCATAAAAACAATTTTATCTGAGCAATTTTTAAATAAGCATATTTGATAATTTAAGAAAATTTTAGTTTAAATGTTACTTTTGGCATTTTTGTAATTTGGTATCATTCTTAGAATTTTGTCAAATATGGTATCTTGACTTCTGATCTATCTTTATTTGCAACGGGTATTTACATTTTGGTTGCATCGAATTTTTTTATTACATACCATTAAGTCATATATAAAATTTATGTAAGGTTAGGCTGTCGTTCTTAGTATGGCTTCGTTGCTAAAGATAGTGCACTCCAGCGTTAGGTGAGTGGAATATTAAAGTTATCGAACTTCTAAAGAAATGTTTTCCGATACATCCATGTACAAAGCCTGATATCCCAGAAAACATCAGACAGTTGTGCAATAATAGGCACTCTCGTTCCCAGAACAAATAAAACTCTATGCTGATAAGACTGCAGTAAAGACTGTATAAAAGCGTGAGCAATGAGCTGAATGTAAGAGAGTACGTCTTCGCCTCAACGAAGTTGATCGCAGTTGCCAGTAACGATACCGAAATTAATTTCAAATCAGTGTAAGTGCAAGTGCCAGTGAAGAAGGATATTTCTTGAAAGTGCTTCGAAAATGCTGGAAATGTTCTACTTCTTAAGTGCTTTTGTGAGAATGGTTTCAATTAGAACGTAGTGCCTTGAATTCAGTAATTCTATTAAATTTAAATTAAGGACTTGATCGCACTGTAGACACCATGTGAGCTTCCGTTCGATGTATGAAAAGGAAAACGCTATCTAAATGAAACCGATACGAATTGGTGCCGAGCCGAAATTTCTCTTTATTTATTGTAATTTCCCAAAAAAATATATGAATTGTAACCGAATTTTTTAAAACGATGGAAATGGTAAAGCATTAGTAACAGTCATATCAAAGTTGTATATAAACTAAAACGCAGATGGTTAATAACTACTTTCGATTACGGTCTCTGATAAATATCGCCGAAACGAAGTCAATGTACTACTTTGAGAATTTGCCTAATTGAGTATGGCTCTTGTTTGTGCTTTCACCGATCAACAAAATATATATATGTACATCTTGTCGCATTACTCTTAGACCGTTTATATGCTTCTTTTGTTCTTTTGTTCTGTTAAACTGCAAACAACAACAAAATGCTTGTGCTACAAAGCGTTTCGCCTTTTCAGCTCTTCGTAACTGATAAGAGATATTTGTAGAATATATAAGCACAAATGCATACAGAGTTGAGTAAAAATAACAACAAAGATGTAAACCAACTATCGCAAATACATATAAATTGATAGCTCCAATGCCGTAGCCAAAAACTGAATTCATGAAAATCACAGTGAGTCATTTTTTGAAAAGATTGTTTCTATAATTTTTTTCATCACTGTACATACACATTTTTGTGTGTACTTTGACTTACACATATCATGTTCTTACTCACCAACCGTTTAAAAAAAACTGCTTAACCCTTTCAATGCCAAATTCATTTTCGTGCTATGAAATTTCCTTTTTATACGTTTTTGTTTGAATCATAAAATACTTTATCAGCTTTAGTGCAAAATTTCAAGTCATCACGCGCCTACATTAGAGTGCTATTTTATGAAAATAATATTCAATGTTTTTAGATGAAAATGGCATGATCATTGATCACTTTGGAATTTTTAAAATCAGGAACTAAAGCAATACACTTTGATAAGACTACACCAATTAAGTTTAAAAATATGAAGATAATTTCACATAGCTTCACTGCGCTTTCTTGGTACTAACTTTTACAGTTAGAACAAGGTTTGCATGGTTTGTTGGTACTTCAGAATATATTAACCTGTTGGTGCTTTTAAAAATTAATGGCATAAATAAATTTTAGCTATCGCTATTCTAATGGTGCTGTTGACAATTATAAGGCGCTAGTCAATGTCTTGTGTAAGCAGCGCAAAGGCTTAAATATGATTCATTTTAATGCTAGGAGCTTAAATGGGTTAAAACTTGACTACGCTAGATATATTTTTGAAAACTCGTGTGTTGATGTCGTCTGTGTTTCGGAAACTTGGTTTAAGAGTGAAATTCCTGACTCACACTATGATTTTACCGGATTTAAACTTTTCCGTAGTGACAGGTGTGGTAGAAGAGGTGGTGGAGTGGCTATATATTGTAAGTCCAATCTAAATGTAAAGTTTGTCAATAAATGTAATGTTGTCTGCGAGTTCCTTAATGTCGAAATTTTTGATAAAAACTCTAAAATATTAGTGTCGTGTGTGTACAATCCTCATCGATGCCATAGCCTTGAACCATTTTTCTCCGACTTAACTAATAAAGTTATTGAATATGATTTCCTCTTTGTTTGTGGAGACTTTAACGTTAACCTGCTTCAAAATGATTCTGTAGCTGATAGCTTTCATTATCAGTCCTCAATGTGTGGATTAAAAATTGCGAACAATTACGTTCCCACTCGTTATATGCATGATTGTGAGCCTAGCCTACTCGATGTGTGTTTAGTTTCCGATATCTCTCTACTTCTTAAATTTGACCAAATTACTTTTTTGTCTGACCATGACTTACTTTTTTGTTGCCTTAATATTAATCTAGGTAGAAATGCTCCTGTTAGTTTTTCTTACCGTGACTATAAATCAATTGACTATTCCGCTCTACTTCAAAACTTATCTGACATAAATTGGACTGACTGCTGGTTTCATGATTCAGTTGACGAAAAACTTAAGGTATTTATGGAAAAACTAAATGTTATTTTTGAGTGTCATGTTCCGTTACGTACAGTAAAAGTCTCCAATACGTGTTGTCCCTGGTTTACTAATCGTGTATTAGCTGCTATTAGGCTCAGAAATAAACTTCATTCTAAATGGAAATCTAATCCCTCAAATGATAATTGGGATGGCTTCAAAAGAGCTCGAAATGCTGCTACAGCTATGGTTAAGCAAGCAAAGACTAACTTTTTTAATTCCAAGCTGAACCCAAACCTAAATTCCAAACAGCTATGGCAGAACATTAAAAAATACAGGGTTTTTGGCAAGAGTCCGAGTGAATGCCAGTTAGAACCTGATGAGCTTAATACCTTCTTCTTGGCAAGTGGAAACCTTAGTGTAACTAACACTTTTAGCAATGCTGAGTTGCCTGAACTGACTAGAAATTCTCCGTTTCCTCCCTTTGAATTTTCTTCTGTTAGTGAAGACTGCGTTGCTAACAGCATTATGAAAATTAGTTCAAATGCAGTAGGAATTGATGGAATGCCGATTAAGTTTATTAAATTAATACTGCCTTTTATTCTATCGCCTCTAACCCATATTATTAACCATTGCGTAACCTGCTCCCGGTTCCCTGATCTATGGAAGGTGGCCACGGTCTTGCCTGTGGCAAAATCTGTAGTTGCTTCTGTACCCAATGACTATAGACCGATAAGTATACTGCCTGCACTGGGAAAGGTTTTTGAGCGAGTTATGGCAAATCAAATTTCTGAATTCCTAAATACAAACAAGCTATTATCGCCGTTGCAGTCTGGTTTTAGGACTGGGCATAGTTGTTCGACGGCCGCAGTAAAAATTCTCGACGACATTCGAATTTCGTATGATCAGAACTTATTAACTCTACTCTGTCTTGTTGACTTCTCCAAAGCTTTTGACTCAGTTAACCACACCCTTCTCTGCTGTAAACTAGGAAATTATTTTAAGTTTAGTTCTAGCGCTGTAAATTTAATATCCAACTACCTGCAAGGAAGAATGCAACGTGTAAGAGTAGGAAATACTTATTCATCTCTTAGATCTGTTATGACTGGAGTTCCTCAAGGTTCCATATTGGGTCCACTCCTATTTTCTATGTTTATTAATGATGTATTTTCAGTCTGTAAATATTCAACTGTTCACGCCTACGCTGACGATATTCAACTCTATCTCTCTCGACCTACCGGACTCTTAGAAGACTTAGCCTTTAGACTTAACTACGACTTGACTTCATTAAATAATTGGGCTGCTACTAACTTACTTCTTATTAATCCCTTAAAATCTAAAGTACTCCCCATTGCTAGGAGTGAATCATGCTTTACTGACATCCCTCACCTGTCTATTGGACCTGACAAACTTGAATTTGTGTGTAAGGCGAAAAACCTTGGATTTATTATTAACTCGAAACTGACTTGTATTGACCATATTAACAGCACTATAGGTAAAATATACGGGACTCTACGTTACTTACGTACTTCCTCGGACTTCATGCCTATTGAGACGCGTCGCAGATTAGTCGTACAATTAATTATACCCCATATTACTTTCTTTGAAGTCGTATATAGTCAGCTTGACTCACAATCCCAGCATAAACTTCTTGTGGCATTCAATAACGCGGCTCGGTACGTATATGGAGTCAGTCGCTACGATCATATCTCTCAAACTAGCAAAGGCATTCTTGGCTGTGGTTTGGTTGAATATTTGAACATCCGCAACATTATATTTCTTCACAATCTTATGCACACTAAAAGCCCGGAATATCTTTATGAGAAACTGCAGTTTTTTAAGTCTCAGCGGTCAAATAACCTAGTCATTCCTAAGTGCAACTATCTCAACAGTTGCAGATTCTTTTTCATCAGCACTATTAGACTGTGGAACTCACTTCCCAACAGTTTAAAACTAATAACTCCACGAGCCAGCTTCAAACATGCCCTCTTTCAATACTTCACTACCTAATCTATTGAATCTATTTACCTTTCCTACTCTATATTCTACTTCATCCTAATTCTTTCTCCTCGCCTAATTCTACTTAGTTTTAATTTTTTACATTCTAAGTCATTAATGTCATTTATTGTATTGTACTTAAATATTGTATTAAGTTAATGTGAACAATTGTCATGTATTTAGTTTTAAGTGAATGTTAGCTTTAAGACATATTTGTGATAAATCCTGTGTATTCCTATGAGGTACTAAAAAAGACTAAGTCTTATTGTACACCACAATCTTAATAATAATAATAATAATAATAATAATAATAATAATAATAAAGTGTCAAAAATTGGAGGACAAAATCCTGAAGTTGCTCTCAAGCATCTTCGTTGTCGAAAGTGGCATTTCCAAATTTTTTTGCCGTATTACTCCACAATAGTGCAAAATATTTTGTAACAGCGGTTATATATTATTATTATTATCATTATATAAATATTTATCAATACTTCGATTCAAGTGAAAAGCAAACATATTATGTATATTAATCGCTCATCAAAAATTATTAGCACTCGAAATGACATATATAATAGCTCAGTTTCTTATCAGTTTTGTCTTTCATAAGCGAAGTAAGTACAGGGTAACTCCCTTGGAGTGCCCATTAACATGAAATATGAAAAGTAATTACACACTAATGACTTATGTTTTCTGCCGACACCCCACCTTAAATACTACAATTTGTAATAATCAATAACAATAAAATCCTTATCACGCAAATTCAATTTCAATCAGTGCAATTGTTGACATCATAAATCCAACACTATTCTTTTTTTTGATAAGAACAAATCGACAACCGTGATGAACAATTGATTTGAAAAAAAGGCAGCAGGAAGGCATTTTTTCTTCTCAACTAATTTTAACAGCCGGAATATGCTGGCTGATCTATTCTATTCTAGTGACATAAGCCATGCTAGATTTGAGGTATATAAGGCAACAAGTATATATCGCGCTTTATATCAATATTTCTTTCATTCTTTCAATAATCGATAATTGCCTTAGTTCCGTTGTTCTTCCGTGTAATTTTTGAGGGAAATGACTAAGAGCCTTCCTGAAGAACGACAGATAAACTGTGCACTTTAAATTCCGTGAGTGGTCATAAATCATGCTTCAATTTGACTGTATTCAAGGAATCTTATCAAAGTCAACTTTAAATAATATTGTATATATATATTATATATAACTACATATATAACTCGTCAAAAATGGCGTCCTACGTGATGATATTACCCGGAAACCTTGCTTCAGCATCATACATACACATACTTACATACTTATGCTATATGCATCATCTTCATGAAACAAACTTGTTTTTAATTCGATCAAAAAATGAGCATACCGCCATGCACAGCCACAATTTGAAATGTTGTTATGCTCGAGCTGCTAAAGTGCTAAAGTGGCTGAAGCGAGCACCATTCCTACAGCCACTTTACACAGGGCTGGGAATAGATCGGAAACTTGAGCGTGTGTTCGTGCCGCAATTAAACCGCAAACTAATCCCAAAGTGCCAATAAATATGTAAGCGTCGAACATACACGTACCCATGCAACCAAAACACACACACACACACTACAATGAGCAGGCACCTTATGACCCTGTATATGTGTGTTTGTGCATGTGTTGATGTTGCCGAGCACGCTGCACGCCGAAATATGCTATTAAAGTAGTTTATTTTGGCAATAAAAACCCCTTTTCGGGCACGTTGATGAACCGCCAATGATGAGAATTCGCCAAACAACAACAAAAGTGCTAACTGCGGCCAACCCCAGATAACAGCAACGAAACATAATCACTAACAACAAGAACAACAACGAACTCATTTGCATTTTAATTGATGTACGACGAGAAAATGATGAGCAAGCTGGAGCTGATAATAACGAAAGGCGCTTCAATAAAAGTGAATTGTGTAATTTGTGTGAAGTAAAAGGCAGAAAGACCGACCGACCGACCGACCGACACACAAACAAAAACTGCGAAAATAATTAAAATTGCACATATACTTGCTTTTCATAAAATCTAACAAATTTTTTATGAGCTGCTCTACTAGATTTGCGCTTCAGTCCTTCAGAAGAACTTTTATGGCCACAGCTGAAAGTGGCAATAAAACTAAAAACTAAAATTCAATGAATTAGAAATGTATTTTAGAGCACTCGACATGTCAATGCCGGGAAGCCATATTATAAAATCCGGGGTGGTGAACAACTTTCGGTTTCGAAAATTTGTGGATTTCTATGGAAAATGTTTCAGAATTTCAGGATTAGTGGATTTTATTGAAATTTCGTTAGTCATCAGTTTGTGAATAGAAGAGTTTTGCTCTAAAATATCTGGCATGTATGCAAATGCAGTTGGTTTTATTGCTCTGATTATATGCAGCGAAAATAATTATGCATCTGCTGCTTTGCAAGGCCATTTGCAACACATCGTGAATACCACTCAACTGAAATTCATTTTAGCCATTTAAATCTAAAGCAACTTTTCCTTTCACAGGAAACGCAGCACAGAGGAACAACAGTTAGCCAGCTATAACGAACAATGAGCATGAACAAATTCGAAGAGGAATGCCTGGAGGCACATAATGCATATCGCGCTAAGCACGGCTGTCCGCCATTACAGCTGAGCAGGCAGCTATGTGATTATGCTACACAATGGGCGCAGGTGGGGCAAACTAAAATGGCGCATGTCTGCAATGCACTCACACAAACATCTTTCACACATATCCATAATGCGATTCTGGCTGCGCTCTTGCTAACGGCCATCATAAAGCCAGCATCGAAAAAATCACATTCTCATTATTTTAGAATAGATACGATTTGCTTGCTTATAACGAAACATTACCCCCCTTCATCCAAAATCTCATTAAAAAAAGCACTTGGCAAGTACACGTAGTATGCAACATCGCACCAATAGAAAATATGGCGAAAACTTGTACATGGCCAGTGGACAGTCTGTCGATGGCGTAACCGCCGTTAAATCTTGGTACGATGAGATACGCGCATACAACTACGGCAATCCTACATTCAACATGAATACGGGACATTTCACGCAAGTGGTCTGGAAGAGCTCCACTCAGCTGGGCGTCGGCGTTGTCAGAAGGTAAACAAATATCTGTGCGCTCTGCAGAATTTGTAAGAAAAGTTTTTTATCTGCTTTTGTGTTTTATTCACAGCGGCGCATCTACATGGGTTGTGGCCAATTATGATCCGCCAGGCAACTTTATGGGACAATTCGGCCCGAATGTGCCACGGAAGATAATATAATGGACAAAATGTTGAGGCACTTAATGAGCTCGGCACAAAAAAAGCACTTAACATAACAAAAATGAACACTTCAAGCATTCGCAAATTCATGACCAAAGAACTTGTACAAATTTAAATAAAGACAAAGAAATGTATAACTTAAAAGTAGTATGATAAAAAAAAGTGTGTCAAATAAAGGAGAATTGTAAAAATTATAGCATGTTATCTTTTGGCATTTTTGAAATATGCGCGTACAAGGTTTTGTGTTGTGTTTTTTTACACTTTGAAATTCACAAATGTCTATTAAAAATGTCAAAAATGCGATTGGAATAATTAAAAAAATTAAATACACAGCATAAAAATTCAAAATTTCAGTTTTTATTCGGAAAATGTAGATTTCTTGAATTTTTACTACTTTAAAAAGAGAGGTGGTGATGGTGTACGGAACTTGTGGCCACCAACATGTCAGCCCGCAAAGGGACCGCAAGAAAAGCGTCAGCTCACGCAGCAGCTCCAGCAGCACCAGCAACAGCTCTCTCGCCTGCTGACGTCTTGAAATTTGTGCAGGAATGCCTGGAAGCGCACAACAAATATCGCGCCATGCACGGCTGTGCACCGCTCACGCAGGACGACAATATGAGCGCATACGCTGCGCAGTGGGCAAAGGTGACAATGCAATTGCCTGAGCTGCGAGCATTCTACTACTACTCTCTTCTACGCAGGAACTGCTCAAACGGAATAAAATGGAGCATCGCAAGAGTCCAAAGTACGGCGAGAATATTTACCAGGCTGGCGGCTTCAAAATCAACGGCGAGAATCCCGTCAAAATGTGGTATGATGAAATTTCGAAGTATAACTTTGCTGCGGCCAAATTCTCCATGGCTGCCGGCCACTTCACACAGCTCATTTGGAAGAGCACCAAAGTCGTCGGCATTGGCATAGCGAACAAGTTCAGTCTTATATAGCGCGAAAGGATGCAATGTCCTGTGCTTGTTCTGTCAAAAATTCACTCTTCTCTAATTTTTGTCATTTCATGCAGAGGCAATAACTATTTCGTGGTGGCCAATTACGATCCACCGGGCAATGTGCATGGCGAGTTCAAGGAGAATGTTCCAAAGAAGTCTACATGAAAAATGCATCATAAATCAATGACGGCCAGATAAATTTTTCATTTAAATATATTTCCCATTCGTTGGGAGTGTTTGCAATTGATGGGTATTTTAGTAAAGATTTCTAATTTTCAATAATAGAATAGTCTGGAAGAAGGACTTTAAAGGAGGCAATGCAAAAGAATTTCGCTAATGTAGTTAAATGTAGTTTTATTTTTCATTGTTGTTTTTTTTATGTTGTTGTTATTGTTTTTGTTGTTACTTTTCCTGCTGTTTCGTTGTGGTTGTTGATTCTGTTGGCATGTGCCTTCATTGTAACTGCTGTTGTTGTTCCTGTTGTTGGTTGTTGTTGTTGTTGTTATAATGGTTTTTATTGTTGTTGGCACATACGCCAGCAACTACGCGAATGCCAGCAGCTGTATTAAAACATCTGTGTATGTATGCTCGCTTGTGTGCTTTGGTATGGCCATCGGGATCAGCTTACAAGAACAACAACAACAACAGCAACAAGTGCATATTATATTTATGTTGCTACCACTGTTGTCCTTTTTATTTTGTTCTTGCAACAAAAGTGCGTAAGAAATTGTGCAAACTTTGTGTAGCGCTTTAAACTTGGCGCCTTAAAGTATGCAACTATATTAATAAAAATGTTAAATAAATTTACTTGCTCTTTTTTAAGGTGTGGGCGATTTTTTTAAGTGGCTTATTGCTGCTAATTTGTAAAATTTTGTATTTTTTTGTTGCTTTTCGCAAAGAAAGGAAAATAAAGCAAGCAAAGCAAGCGGAAAAGCGTACAGAGAGGCAGAAAAGAAAAGAGGCTGCTCGTTTTGTGTGTGTGTGTGTTTTTGTTGGGGTAATGCATTCAGCTTGTTATCAAAACTTTTTCTGCAAATGCCCTAAACTCACTTTTTGAATTTTTACGCCGAAGTCCATGCTGCTTTATTAGTGCGTCGGTGTGTATGTTTGTATATGTATGTGTGTATGTTAGACCAATCTATAAATTATTGCTGACATTGCGAAGCAAATCAAAGCAAACTTTTTTTTGCATTAACTTTTTAATTTATATCGAACTTGCGCAAACTTCACAGGCGACAATCACGCAAATAAACAACAACAACACGGATGCTAATGACACAACAACAACATTTTCGCCAACTTTACTTTTAATTTTTGCACATTTGCCAAATTAGCATGCCTCAATGATTTCGCACTGCTTCTGCCTGCCTCCGCTTGCCTTATTGCTGGAGCTACTATAAGCTAAGGGCCAGGAACTACGCTTTCTTCTTTTTGCATATTAATTTATTTTCTGCAATTTCTTTGTATTGCCGCTACAGCTTTTCGAAAGTATGAGGGCTGCCTTTGCATACTTTCGCCAATTGCGCTGGACACTCTGTGCTGTTGCTTGCTACAAAATTCCTTCCAGTGTTTCTTTGTAAAGTGCCACCCTGCCATACGCTCTCTGCAGTTTCTCTGTAGTCTGTAGATAAAGTTCATACCTTAAACTTGTTTCGTTGAAGAGCATCCTTTAGTATCCCTTTTCTAGCATTACAAATTCCAAATAAAAAAAGGCATTCCAAAAATAGTCATCCACTGGCTGCCCTCATATTCCTGCATTGCTGTCGCATAGACTTAATTGAACACAATTGCACAAATACACGTTTTTCCGAACAGACGCTTGATGAGCTATGCTCACACGGCCCTCCGACGTAATACTTAACAGTTGTACCGGTAGGGTTTATCCGAAAGGATATGAGGTGGTTTTAGCTGGTTGAAGTCTCGCACTGACAAAGGCTTTCGATACTTTCCAAAAACAAAAAAGCACTTTCTCAGCTATTTGTCTCACCTCACATCTCGATTTGCAACGCCTGCAAAGTAGCGGTGTATATGGCCCTCCTCCCCTTAGCTAGCTGTTAGCAGTTTGCAGGTTGTTGCGCCTCATTGAGCGCTGGTCACGTTATGTGGGCTGCAGGCACAGCTGCTTGAAAGCAATTTTCGCCAAAGACTAAAAGGATTGCTTATGAGTGGTACTGATCTGTGTGTGTGTGTGTCCCACGCTGTTGTGTGGCTTGTGTGCGTGGCAGACATGCCTGTGACACTCAACCAGCCACCACTTACACTGACACAAACAACAACAACGCACACACGCACTCACTGCAGATGTGTGCTTTTCAGAGCAAAGGCGCGTACATGCGGGAGTGTAAGTGTTGTGCATTTCATTAAATGCAAATTTACACCTCTCTGGAAGCACTCGCATTTTTGTATGCCTTTGAGCAATTTGCAGCTGCTGCTTTCAGCGCGCACATGCCAGCAGCGCAGCAGTCATGAAAACACAAAAATATGCAGCTCTTCTTGACTGGTAATGTTTGTTAGAAAATTTTTCCGGCTCATGAAAATGCAAAAGTTCTGCATTTTCTGTGTTATTTGCACTACAAAAACACGACTTTTCGCAAGTTGCGCTTAACTTTTGCATATTTTTGCATTTTTTTCTGTCAGACCACAACTTTTTATCTTTATTTAAGCATATTATTTTGAACAATTTTCAAAGAGAGAAGTTGTAAGTGGATAACAGCAGCAAAACAGAATAGAAAATAAGAAGAGTGAGCGAAAAGCTTGTGACGAACTTTTAAAGGGAATTGTTAAGCATTGCATAACATAGCGTATGAGTGGTTATACTGCGCATGAAATTTGATGTTACTCATACGCAATGATGCCATAAAGGCGGCTGCAACACTCATTAGTTCCCGAAAGATCCGAAAAAAATTTGTGCAGTAGTATAAAATATGATTCTAGGAACCATCTTTTTTCTTCAATTACTTTTTAGAAATAAAGATTAATAAAAAGAACATTAAATTATACCACTAAGTATGCTCTTAAATTTAGCTTTAGGAAAGGAAAAGTCTAGTGAGCTCGTTAAGGGCTCTCGCCGCAACTATGGTGAGTTCGAAGTATAATTCGTTCTGGAACGTCCTATAAAAAATACATCATGACTTCGAAGATCCTAGCCGAAATGAAATAATATATTCGCTCAAGTATAAATGGAAAATGTCAATGGCACCACGAATTATATCTGACATAAGTGATAGAAAGAATAGTTCTGCTACTTAGCCATCGTGGACAAAAAGGCCTATTGTGGCAGTACTCCATGTATTTAAAGATCCTTATAAGATATGAGGTATATATTTTGAGGTTCAGTTCGAGAACCCCAAGCCTCTTCATTTTAGTATCTACACTGAAATTTTCGTCTATTTTTTCTACGATATGTCGAAATGTATAAAAATTATGTATTTGGTTTTTGGTAGTAGGGGCCTTTTAAAATGTCTTCTTTCAATTTAAAATTCTCTTCAAAACTCCTTTAATATGTGACTCAGCAACTAGAGAAGATTACAACTATTTTCAATTTATTATCTACACAATGAAATGCTATTTTCACAACATTTTGCACAGCAATAACTCAAAGCGATGTTATGAAATTTACACAATGCAATTTGTGCTGCCACAGGTGCATTTTGTTAACAAAATGTTTTTTGAAAAGGTCCTAAAGCTGTGTATGCAATTTCAAGTTAAAACATACATACATGCATACACCTGCATGAAGACGAACACACACACACTAACATGCACAGCTACTGTTACGCCACACAAGTGCAGCTTGAAGAGAAGTCTTGCATGAAGCAAGCAATTTTAAAATCTGAATTGTTGTTATTTCTATTTCTGCGTCTATTGCCTCTCTCTCGTTTTTATTGCAATGCATGTTCACTCTTCACTCCCTCGCTATCAGCTCGTTCCCAAAAGTACTTTGCAACAAATTGAATTTCTGTATTTGCATGCACATTTCTTGAGAGTTTTGTGTGCGTGCAGTTAAAATGTTGTTTTGACGTAAACGTTGACGCAGCTGCATGTACAACACAAATACACAGACAGCATCTACAGACAGCTGCACACACACAGCCACCGACACAGATAAAGCCCAGTAGATATGCAGACATGGCAATAAATGCTTTGACATTTCTTTTGGAGCAGAAATATTGTACAATGCAACAATTTCGCAACAATTGCAAGCGTTTTGACATGCGCATAGACTACATACACCTACCAACACTTGCCCAAAAGGAAAAAGAATTGTTAACAATCCAGTCACAACAATCTTTGCTTAACTCTACTGCGCACTTTTCTCTATGCTCAATTTCGCTCTATTCCGCTGTTTATCGAAAATTCTGGTTAATTCCGCGAATCAGGCTCGAAAAGTTGTTTTCGAAAACAAACTCACAACGCCAAAATTTATATTTCCCATTTCCTTCTTTTACTCGTTAAGAGTAGTTTCTTTCGACAAATGTTTTAGAATTTTATCTTTTGCGATATTGTTATTTAATTACAAGCCGAATGAGGAAGTGGTTATACAAGATCCACCAGATCTCGTATCACTTATGCTTCAGTTGCTTTCCTAGTGGGGTTATACATACGAACATATGTACATATGTATCTAGGTGTATGGCTGTTTGTTGTAAAAAATTGATTTTCAATCTTTTTCAAATTGCCAGACGTTTTGGCTTTCGTGTTCTGATTTTAAAGTATTTCGTTTTGATTTTTTTCCCAGTGTTGGATGTGAAAAATCCCGATGAGTGCGGATGCGTGCATTTGATACAGACAGAGCTATGAAAGAGCTAAGCACTATGAAAGCTGCACACAGTGGCAGCATACACATACATATACTATGTATGTATATTAAGTGAAAGTCGATTAAATATTCGAAATTAAGCAGTCGATTGAATATTCAATAAAATTTTATGCAAAAGAGACAAACATGCATTGTTCTTTTTATTGCTAATGAAAGAGAAATATTGATGAAGCTTTAGTCAGTAAAGTATATTTCCAAACCTCGCCATAAACTATTCAATATTTGTGCCTTTCAAATTTATACAAGAAATAAAAAAGCTTTAAGAACTGATTTAATGAGCACACAAAACTCCAAACCAAAATGTGATATTTTTCTGTAATGACTTGACCGATCAAATTGCTCATACGCCATGTTTATGAACACAATTTTATGTCTTGACTAATATAAATTACACTATGTATTGAATGCAGCTCTACATGGCGTATGAGTAACATAAATGGCGCGTTATAATCAAATGTAACTCATACAAATAAAATTTGGATGCAATATTTCTCTTCTTATTGCAGTATAATTATATCAATCTGAATTTCAAGAATTGTCGGCAACAAATTCAAAATTAATTATTGCAAACTTTTAAATGCAAACTTTCAACCGCCGCCCGCTGCTTGCATTTTTTGTAGTTTTATAAGCTGCAACAATATATTTCTATTATGTTATTTAATTCGTTTAACTAACTGCAAGAGCAACATGATATGCGCGTGTGCTGGCTTTGCAGCGCTTTAAGCAACTGAGCGGCAAACACAAGCGCAGGCGGAAGCGGAAATATTGCCATAAATTAACATTAAGTTTTCATGCAACAAACAAAGCGCCATCGTCGCTGCGTGGGTATGCGCGCTCGTCCGCCTATGCGCCTATCCGTCCACGCAGCTATTCCAATGTGCTTGTGTGTGCGTCATGAAGAAGACACGCTGTTTAGTTCCACCAACTACTACCATACTCACACCCACCAACAAACTACTACTACGACAACACAAACAGATGCACATGGGCAGATTCAACAAGACAGTGCCAGTGCCAGGAAGCAGCAGTAATGTCAGCAGCGAGAAAGGAAGGCGGGTGCCAGCTCACACTCTAAGCACGTCGCCAGCATAAATATTTTAATTTTGCTCTAAAATTTGTTGAAAGTTTGCAGTTTTACTCATTGCCGTTTTTTCTCGCTGTTGTTGTCGTTATTGTTGTTGTTGTGCGAAAGACAATAGCGTTGAACGCGTGCGCGCGTGTGCGCTGAAAACTTTCTGCAGACTACTGCCAAAGCTCAAGAGCACTGAGTGAGCTATGACTGGAGTTGGGCCATCAAGTTGAAAGGTTTCACATGCGCAAAGGTTCCCATTAGCAAATGTACATAATTATGTAGACAATGTGGCATACAAACGTAGAAAGCTAACCCGAATTATGCCGAAAAATGCAACAGATTTAGGCAAATATTGTATTTAATTAAGCAATATTTTTCGAATTTCAAAAAAACGTAGACCCATACTTATATATTTTAATACATATTATATAGCAACACCTTTGAACTAACTAACAAAATCACCCGCATTATATTTCTTTGTTTATTTAAATATTTAAGCTATTGCTAATACGTTACGTTACTTACGTACTTCTGCGGATTTCACGCCTATTGAGACTCGTCGTAGACTCGTAATACAATTAATTATGCCACATATTCCGTTATCTGAAGTCGTATATAGCCAGCTTGACTCACAATCACAGCATAAACTTCTTGTGGCGTTCAATAATGCGGCTCGGTATGTATATGGAGTCAGACGCTATGATCACATATCTCTAAGGAGTAAAGGCATTCTCGGTTGTGGTTTGGTTGAGTATTTAGAAATCCGCAACATTATATTTCTACACAGACTTATACACACTCAAAGCCCCGAATATCTCTATGCTAAACTGCAGTTTTTGCAATCCCAGAGGTCAAATAACCTAATTGTTCCTTTATGTAAATATCTTAACAGTAGCCGATTCTTTTTCATCAGCGCCATTAGATCATGGAATTCTTTACCCAACTTTCTTAAACAAATTACCTCACGAGCCAGTTTCAAACATACCATCTTTAAATACTTCACCACCTCTAATCAATAAATCTACATATATGTCTTTCTTATTCAATCCTATATTTTACCTTAATTCTATCTCCTCTACTAACTATACTCATATTTTTAATTTTATATAATATAAGTCATTAATGTATTATTGTCATTGTAATCAAATTAAATATCATATAAATTTTATTTTTCCATTTGTCATGTATGTATGTTGTTGTATGTTTTTTTTAAATGTATTTAGTTGTTATTCCTAATAGTTATTAGTCTTAAGCGAATCTTAGTTTTAAGCTATATTGTTTATAAATCCTTTGTTATGAATAATTTATGTATATGAAGTACTAAAAAAGACTTAGTCTTATTGTACACCGCAATATATTTAATAATAATAATAATATATTATTACAAGTGCGCCGTTGAAGAAATTCGAAGAAATCCCTCAAATTCTCTCTCAGAGAGAGAAAAAGCTAAGTACAAGAACAGAATTGTTTAAAAAGGTTGCAAGTGTTATGCAAGAATTGTTATATCGACGGCCACAGACTGAGCTCGACCGATAAAATTCACTGAGAAACTGTAAAAATTATTAAGATTCGCCAATATATTTTATATATAATAAGCATTATCACAGTCTACTAATTTATGAGGATTTATAGAATTATCTACATTTTATTTCTACATGTAGAAATCGTGTTCTCTTTATATGACGAAACCTCGGCACAACTCCGGTTCTGATTTGTGAGAGTTGTGCGTGTCGTTTTGCTCGTCGAGTGCGCACGTACACCGCCTCTTGCTTACTTTTCAGTGTGTCAGTGTGTGTGTCGCTGCGTAATGGTAATCGTAAGTGATGCCAGTGAATGTCAGTGATGCCTTTTAATAACAGAAATTATCGCAAAGTTTCTGCAAAATTTATGAAAATTGCCATTGTTGAATGTTGTTGTTGTTGTCTATGCTGTTGTTATTGTCGCTGTACTTGCCATGCGTATATACTAAAACTGCCAATGTTTTTATTGTGCTCAGAGACGGTGGCTGCGAAAATTGCAGAGGGCGCTAAATTTCAGAAACAGTCTTGTATTTCGATTGTAAAATTTTAAGCAACTTGTATTCTTTACCGGTTCGATTGAATTTCTTGCGAAGTAATCGTTCAACTCAATTACCTCGATAGTATCCTTTGTGTTTGGAAATATTAGTCATCAAACATTTCCAATGCCTCTAAAATAAGAAGGTTTTCATTGAAAAAAGTATAGATGGGAGATTGCGGAATATGCGAATATGATAAAAAGCACAAACAATTGAAAGCTTTACAAGCCCAAATTTCAAACCCTTATCTTCTTCTTACATTGCACCACTCCTTCCGTTCTGTGGAACAAAGATTTTACACTCAACTTCAGCCATATTAGTGAACCAATTCTAGAGAGCAACGGAAAATATTTTTTTTTCATACCGTCACTGCTTAAACTTGTTGTTGTCGTCATAATGGCAATAGTTTTGCTTTCGGTTGTTGTTGTTGCTCGCTGCTCCTGCCATCGCCATTGCCGCTGCCACTACCAAGCCTTGCCACGAACATGCTCTGAATATAAAAATAACCTTGTGTGCCATTGTTATATGGCAGACGCAAAAAATAGATGCATGTAAGTGTGTGTGTGTGTGTGTGTGTTGAAGGATTTTAATGAGCGGGCGGTAATTTTCAATGTAATTACACAAGTTTCACATTGATAGCAAGTTTTCTGCGCTCTGTTGTAAGCAAACAATGCTCATGCAAATGGCACAGGGTGTGGCAAAAAAACACAGGGTGTGTGCATAAGCACAGGGCGTATTATTCGAGGCACTCGTAAATGTTTGTGCGTTTATTTGCTTAGCTGCCTTACAATTTAAATCACAAAAAGGAAGGAATTTGCACTGTCCTTCTGCACACATGCACACGCATGCACATAAGTGCATGCCTTATTTAAATGTCATAGTTTAATTAACCGAAATTCAATTATGCTGCAAATGAGCGTTGTCCTTTTTGAATTATTATTTTGTCAAAATTAAGCCAATCTAATAATAAATTACAATCAACATAAGTTACTCAAGCACACACACACACACACACACACACATTATATACATGCTCATTTATGCATGTACACATTGCAAACGCGCAAGTAAACAAATAAATTACTTGTTATACGCCAAAACCCAAGCAGACAGGCAGGCAAGCACTAATTGCACACTAAATCAATTTACTGCCGGCACACATATACATGCATACTTACATAGTTACAGTGTGTGTGTGTGTCTGCATGCGCGCGTGCTTATTTGTGTGTCTACCTTCATGGCAAGAAGTATGCCTTTGTCTGTCTTAAATCGCTGCGAAATTACATGTTGACTGTGGTATTTGTTTATGACATACACGCACACAAATACACACACTCACATATACATATCACATATACATATAAGTTGTTGCAAAATGGCAACATTTGCTTGTAATTAAAATTCTTCGCATTTCTACACGAATCCAGCGCAGCCGCACAGGCGCGTAACGTAAGCGCCGTAATTATGACGTTATAACGCGACTTTTCTGTTTCTATAATTGCCAAAATTGTATTTTTTTTTAATGTTGGACTTTACATTGTTTACAAATGCTAAAACACAAAAGTTGACTTTAAAATGTTTAACATGACAGACAAAATATTTGCATTGAATTCTATGAAAAAGAGTATTTTGAAAGTTGAATAAGTCATAAAAGACCGCAAATTTGTCTTCTAAACTTTTGTGCCCCTTTACTACTTTTACTCAAAACTTAAACTCTAGCCAGAATATCGGGTATAGCCTACTCCTGACTGGAGTAATCGATATATGCATCATCTTTCCATTTTTTCTTGCCTTTAAGTATTTAACACTAGTTTGCCCAAATGAAGCCATTTTGACTGCTTTTTATTTTTAACCAGAAACAAAACTATATTTTTATAATGATACAGTATCTTATGATTTTGAAACTATTTCCACATGATATACATAAAAGCATTTATTAATGGTTGTATTTACATCATACCACTCTGTTGCTGATATATGTGCATAAGAATGTGTGTGTTTGTCAGCGAAAATACTTACGCGCGCAATTAATTACTAAATATGCATTCAATTCTGTCAGTTAAATGACAGCAGCAGCTTTTTGCTGTTGACATTTCATGAGCTGGAATTCAATAAAGCACATCAGCAACTGTTGCTGACGTTGCTTTGATGGTGGTGCTGCTGCAGGCGCTGTCATTACCGCTGCCAATATAATGAAGTAGCCACATTTCATGCGCATATGAATTATTGCGACAGCAGCGGTTGGCGATTGCCGCGCGCCACATATTGCGGCATTCAACGTATGGCATATGCCACACACACACAAGTACAAACACACACGCACACACACAAGTAATTGAATTTTCAATGATATTTTGAATAATAACATTTTAGAGTAAGTACACGAATTTAAAGCATTTAAGAGTAAGTTGTAAAATTCGCCTGAAAGTTGGCATTCCATTTTCGCACTTCATGCAAATTTTATTGAAAGCAAATATTGCCACATCCCTGCCACACTTGAAATGCAACTACAGCAACAAAGCGTCCTCTATGTGCCTGACAATTGAACGGCCACAGGCCTACAAGCGACATCCGTACCTGTCGCTGTGTACGCGTTGCTGGCAATTAGCAACAAATTTACAGCATTGCAAATTGCTGGTCAGAATGTGGCCTGCTAAACACAACAACAAAAACAAAACCGCAACAAAAACAACAGGACTGTGCGCAACACAGTGAAATGGCGGCGTGTTTTTAGGCGCGTTGTGCCGTGTTGGCAACGTGACCAAACGACAATAATTAATAGCACACTACAATTTGCATGCTTGCATTGGAAATTTTGGGCCAATATTTTCGAAATTAAGTGGTCATTTCATCGCACAAATATTTGCATGAAATTGCATACTTTTTGGCCCATATCAGACACGTACGTTGCGAAATTTTCACATTAAAGCTGACAAACTTTGTCAAGAGCAGAGTGTGAGTGTGTGTAGAGTGGCCAAAATGCAAATGCGGCACACACACACAGTGACACACTCACACACATATACAGCGAAAAAATCTAATCTGTTGTAGAAATAACTTTGTCATAGCAGACTTTTTGGCACACAGTCACAATGTTTACTTTTCACAAACAAACGGCAGCGCACAAAAACAAAAAACAAGCCGCAAATAACAAGCAACAAAGTCGTCTTGAGTATAAGAGTCGGTCGTACCGACTATTGTCAATGCGCTACGTCTGAAATAAAAATAATAGTAAAGGTTCCGTATCACATAGTTTTTCATATTCATCTTCTAAGGGTTAGGTTAGGTTATGCTGGCTGTCTAAAAGGCCACGCATAGATCCTGTAGGGTCATTAGCGATGCCGGTTGGAGTTCCATTTAGGAATGGTCAAAGTAATTATCTGTCAGAATTTGGGTGTGTTTCACAAATTTCCAAAGAGACGATACCAAGTTCCAAAATCTTCTTAAGTATGCTTTATTATATCAAAAGCTTCATGTTTCCCATGCATTAATATAAAATTTATAATTGCTGTTGAGCCTTACCTGTTGCTCAAGAACTTCACAAAGAATTCCAAATTCTATCATAAAGAAGAAGATTAGCCTGCAAAGAAGAGTTTGCCCAGAGATGACGCTGCACAAACAGAACCTATTGAGCTTGTATATCCTGGCAACAGAACCGCGTTCCGGCTGAACTAATTTAGTATAATGACTTAATTTTGCGTATTCTCTCTGGATTTTACAAACAGCCACTCAAATGCAATATGCAACCACGTGATGTAATGCCACAAAGAAGAGATGCCAAGCAAACTGAATCCAGCTTTAAATAGTCTGGCAACTTGCTTATCGCAAAATGTCTGCAAACAAATAGCTGTATGTCTATTTTTTTTATTTGCCTGAGTGAGACAGGTGGGAAGGGGGAGGGGGAGGGGGGGAGGGGGGGAGGGGGGAGGGGGGGGGGAAGAGAAAGGGAAGTTCAAGTATCGCTGCCAAATCGCAATGCTAAGTCGTTTATGGCATTTGGATGAACGCAAATAAATGTTTAAAGCCATAGAAACAGCGGCAAGAGCGCCTGAAAATATGCACCAAAAATGTGAAGACAGTATCTCCAGAGTTTGCATACTTTTAGGCGTCACACCACTTGAGTGCATTTGATTAACGCGTTGCGCTGTAATTAAATTTTAGTTTATGGCAATTCTTCAGCGCTTTGCAAATTTCTCTTTTTTTCCCGATGCCCCTTTCAGATAAGCACGTGCACTGGAAGTGACCAACACAGCTGGAAATGATTAATACGCACCATAAGCGCAATAAACGCACGCATGGAAAAAAAATAATTGCATACTTTTGCACGCAATTTAATTTCATACTTAAAACTGCAATTGGCTGCGAAGCGTGCATAGTGGGGCGATTGATGGCGATGGCGCCGCCATTTGGGGGAGATAGCATGAGGGAGGCATAAGTTGCTCGCAGGGCCAAAAGTTGCCGTTGCATAAAAATGGCAGGAGAGTGTGCGGGGTAGAGGGTGTAAACACAGCGCAAAGTGGCATTGCACAGACAACTTCAAATTATGCGAATAAGCATGCGAATGAGAGGAAGAAGGAGGCGTGGGGCTGCTGAGGCGTGCTGAAAAGTTGGAAATGCATCAACATCATGTGGCTTACAGCTTTAATTAATGTGCATGGCTAGCGGCTGCTGCTGATCCGAGAGCTGCGAACTTGCACTGGGTGGTCAGGAAAGAGGCAAGAGGCAAGGATCAGGCAAGCGGCAGGTCAGCAGAACCAGATTGAGGCCTTCAGCGCTGCAGTGCATTGCAATAAAATTGCATTGCATTGAATAAACATAAATATAAATGAGATTTCACAATTTCGCAGTGCAGCAGTGGGCAACTGCCTGCAAAAACAGCAACAATAAAAATAAGAGCAACAACAGCAGCAGCAGCAATGCAAGCGGAAATGAAAGTGCTGAGCGAAAGCAAGCGCGTCGAAAAGTGTAATGTTGGATTTAATGATGGCGGGACTAGTTTTCTCACGCAATCTTGCCTTGTACATTGGCATTCCTGAGGGGGCTGTGGGGCGTGTTCAGCTTGAGCAGCAGCAATCAGCCATTAGGTAGGCATTCACGCTTGGCCTGTTGAAATCACAATGGCGACAAATGGATTTAAGAAATAAAGCAATAAATTATGATGTTCTTCCTGGTGGTTTCTGATATTTAAAAGAATGTATTTATGCACTATTTCGATTATTTTGCTAATTTTACTATAATTTAGAAGAATTGTGCTCTGTTCTAAGTATTTGAGGCTTCTGAATAACTACTGATGGTATGTTAACTGAAACACCATTACCAGAACAAATGTCTTAACATTAAAAGCATTAATTTATGTATATGTACATATGTACTTTTATTGATTTCGCTGCATACCTTCAGGCGTTATGACAAAAAGTTTTGCTTTTCAAATATCTATACCCATGTACTATATGCGGAAAAAAGAGTGAACAGCTGTATTGCCAGCTATGATTGATTGCTAATCAATAATTAGTTTGGCCCATATATTGTATTTATTCACTTCTTTCGATTGGACATTGTGTAATGAAAGGCTTCCGGGTTTTCTTGCTTTAGACGGAGCGCGTCCGCGTTTATTCAAATCTCTTCTTAGACTAAAACTTACAGTACTAACTTAAGCTACATAGGTGTACAAGATAAGCGCACCAGACATGCAGGCCGGCGATGCGTGGGAAAACGCTGACGCAGCGGAGTGCACGTCTGGTGCACGGAGCTAGTTGTGACGGGCGCTGGCTAAGCCCTGCCGTTATCGCGTAAGGCGATGTCGGCTAGCACTTCGGACTCAAGGCCATGGGAATATATAATTGGCCGAGCTCCCATCACAACACCTCCCTTTTTGGGAAAAAATCTGCAGCATCCAAAGTATTATTTGGATGCTGGAGATTTTTCTTTACATTTTATATATATATTTATAATTTTTTTTTTGTTTTAAATTATTCATTTAGCTGTATATAATTTTAACCTATCTTTTTGCACGGTTTGTGTTTTGTTGCTGTCTTGTCTAATCGTAATATTGTCATTATATTCTATTTTTTCTACTCTAAAGGGCCCTGTATATTTATTATCTAGTTTATGACCTATTTCATTTCTTAAAAGTACTAAATCTCCTACATGCAGTACAAAGTCCCTAGACTTTTTGTCGTAAGCTAATTTCTGTTTAAGTTTCCTATTTTCCTACATTACCCTAGCTCGTTTAAATGCTAATTCTAACCTATACTTTATTTCTTTTGCGTAGTCATCTATGTTGTAGAATGGCTCTATTCGGTCTATGCTATTGAACTCGTAAAAGTTTCTGGGTTTTTTTCCGAAAATAAGTTCATAGGGGCAGTAGTCATGAGCTATAGAAGGAGTTGTGTTAAAGCAGTACGTAAAATACTTGAGCCATACGTCCCAATCATCCTTTTTTACTGATATGTACGAACGGATATACTCATTGAATGTTCGGTGACTGCGTTCTACCGTTCCGAGTGATTGGTGGTGGTAGGCTGTTGACATGATTTTTTCAATTTTTAACAATTTACAAATGTCTGTTACAATAGAATTTTTATATTCGGTACCCATGTCCGAAATGAACGTCTTCATTGGACCGTACTTCAATATAAAATTTTCAAAAATTGCCTTTGCAATTGTTGTTGCGCTTTTGTTTTTGACTGGTATTGCTACCAGGTATTTGGTCAGATCGCATATCAGTGTGACGATGTATTCATTGCCATCTTCTGAACGTGGAAGTGGCCCTATTGTATCGACAAGCACAGTATCGAACGACGACGTAGGTGTGTTGGTCAATGTAAGTGGTGTCTTTGTGTGAGTTGTCGTTTTGGCTAATTGACAATTTGTACAATGTTTAACGTATTTTGTTATTGTTTTCGTCATATCGTTCCAATAGTAGTATTGTTTTATTTTCTTTAGAGTACGTGTAATTCCTGTATGACCTCCTTCTATGGGGTCGTCATGGTACTTTGAAAGGATTGCTTTAATTTTTGCATCGTCATTTTTATTTAATATGGTCACCTTTGGAAGTAGCGCTACTTCTGTATTTTTTAAATATTTATTGCCCATTTCTTTAAATAATTTAAGCGGAACGAATTCTAAAATTTGTTCGCTAGGTGCCATTTTTAATCGATCGATATTATGTACACCGGCTTCTGAATCAAGCCTTTGGAAGAACTGACCTAAGTCTAGACTACCATTAGTGTAAATATTCTAAATGATTCTTTTCCCATGTTTGAAATAACATTTTGTGGGGTTCAGTTTCATCTGCACTAATTTTTTCACGTCATTAGCGTTAATGACTTCATAAATTTTGGGCTTATTTTGATGCATTTCTGATTTCTCTTTAGCATTACCTGCGCAGGTTTTTTCCTTTCTAGTACTTGACCTAGTTTGTACTTTTAATATTGTAAAAATATTTCGATTTTGTTTTTTCAAATCTTGTATTGTAATTTGCGACAGCGCGTCTGCAGCATAATTGTTTTCCCCCCTGAGATGTTCCATTTCATTCTCGTATTCTATCTCTTTTATTTTGCTGAAGTCAATTCTAGACAGTGCATCGGCTCCGACGTTTTCTTTACCTCTTATGTATTCGACCACGAAATCGTATTCCTCGAGGTCTAGCCTCATTCGTGTTAGTTTGGACGATGGATTTTTCATTGAGAATAGGTAAGTGAGGGGTCGGTGATCACTTCTCACTAAAAATTTTGTGCCGTACACGTATGGTCGGAAGTAGTTTATTGCCCAGTGAATTGCGGTTAATTCCTGTTCTATGGTGGATTTGTTACTTTCCCCTTTTGTAAAGGCTCTTGACGCGTACGCTATTGGCAGTTGGATACCATCGTATTCCTGGCTTAGTATCGCGCCACAGGCGTCTTTGCTTGCGTCCGTAGTGATACAGAAGGGTTTTTTCAAATCTGGATATTGTAACAGGGATGGGTTTAGTAGTGCTTGTTTGAGGTATTGGAAAGCTTCTTCGCATTCTTTTGACCAACTGAATTCTACTTTTTTTCTGGTTAGTCTTGATAAATGTATTGAATAGTAAGCGAAATTTTTGATAAATCGCCTGTACATAATTACAAAAGGCGACGAACCGTCTGACTTCGTCGGCATTTTTCGGTCTCGGAAAATTTTTTATTGCATCATATTTTGACTCGTCAGGTAGTATGCCTTCAGATGTGCACTTATGACCCAGATATGTTACTTCGTGACAAAAGAAAGAACATTTATCGGGGTGAAGCTTCAGGTTGCATCGTCTGCATATTTTAAATATATCTTTCAAGTTTTCGAGCATGTGTCTCTCTGAACCTCCGATGACTACTAGGTCATCCATGTACAGAAAGGCTTGAGAAGGTGAAAGACCTGCAAACGCCAATGACATCATACGTTGAAATGAGTTTGGAGCTACCTTAATACCAAATGGCAATCGTTTGAATCTAAAAGAGCCCTGTGTTGTAGAGAATGATGTAATATCTCTTGAATTTTTTTCCAACTCGATTTGATGGAATCCGGACATTAGATCTAGACAAGAGAAATACTTTGCTCGTCCTAGCTGATCCAGGATATCATCAATTCTAGGTAGCGGATATTTATCGGCTACTAGCTTTTTGTTTATCTGCCTGTAGTCAATGACCAATCTCCATCGCTTGTCGGTTGAATTCGGTAGGGATTTTTTCGGAACTAAAAGAATTGGACTATTGTATTCTGAAGTGGATGGTTCAACTATGCCATCTGTTATTAATTTCTCCACTTGTCTATTGATTTCTTCCTTTTGTGTATGTGGAATTCTGTAATTTTTTATATAGACTGGTTTTTTATCTTTCAACATCAATTTTTGTTTATAAAAATTGTTTGAAGATATCTGATCCGAATCTAGCGCGAAAATGTCTATTCTTCGCATAATTTCCTTAGTTTTTCCTTAACGAATTTTGGAAAATTTTTGTCAAGTTTTGATAATATTTCTGCTTTCCTATTTGCTTGATCGTAACTTTTGTATTGTGCAATGGTATAATCAGACAGACTTTCAAATTTTAAATTGAATTTTTTTACTGATACTTCTTTGTTTGTTGTGTTAATAACCCTGACGAATGCGTTCTTTGTTGTTACTATTGTATTTGCTATAAAAATGCCTTTTTCAATTTCTTGATTTTGGATAAATAGGTCTTTTTCCGTTGCCTCAATTTCTATTTTTCGGATTACCTCCGATCTCGGTGGTACTGAAAAAATATAGTTTGGTGTGCTATTGTGTATGTCTACGCGAATTGGTTTTGAATTTATGGGATTTATAATTAGACAGCTTGGTTCACTTGAATAATCAAGTACACAGTTATAATGTTGTATGAAATCGATACCGAGTATTCCATCACCTGGTACTGGAAAGTTGTCTTCTACAATTCGGAATTTTTGACTTAGTAAATATTTTCCTATCGTTAGGTCACCATTAATGCTTCCTTTTGACATTGTTGAGCCTTCACCGATACCCCTTATAGTCGAATGATCGGTATTTACTACTGCATTTCTTTTTATTATTCTTTCTTTTACCAACGAAATATCAGCGCCTGTGTCTAGCAAAAAATTAACTTCCCCCTTGCTAAATGAAATTGGAATTTGGACAAAACTACTTAGACTAAGGGATAAATTGAAAATTCTGTGGCTCTCATTTAATAATTTAGTTCCCCCAGCGAGGTTTCTGGGGGAAGCTGCGAGTTTTCCGCCCCACTTACGGTAACTCGCACGTTGCCCCTTCCTCGATGGTTATAGTTTCGGCTGTTTCCACGGTATTGGTTATAGTTGCCTCGGTTGTAATTAGGGCTTCCATTGTACTGGCCACCACGACCACGCCCGCGACCGCGACCATATTGGCCACGGTTATAGGCATAGTTATGCTCTTGGCCTCTCTTTTGTCTGTAGTTATTTTGTCGATAGAAATATACTGTGTTAGTTTGGTTTTCTGTGGAAACGCTTATAAATTTCGCGGCGGCTTCCGTTCTATTAGTGAACTGTCCACTTTCCATGATTAATTTTATTTTTTCGTTGTTTGAATTTTTGGAAAGTGCTTTTACTGCTAATTGCGTGGTATATTTATTGGCAAGTTCACCAGGCAAGCCTTCAGACAAATATGCAGTTTCTAACTTGTTGCATAATTCCTCAATCTCTGTACTAAATTGATTGGCTGTTTTGCCACCCTGTTTAATGTTCATTATTTTTGCTGTTATCAGCTCCGTGGATTCGCCCTTGACACTCTTTTTCAGTTTCGCGAGCACTTCTGCTATGGTATTTTCCGTGGTGATTAATTTTCGTGCACCCCCGGCCAGCTTTGTTTTTATTAGCTGCAGAGCCACATTTTCAAATTCGCCTTTTAGTGAGTCTACCAGATTTACTGCGTCTAAGAATCGCTCCAGGTTTTCTGGCTTACCGTCAAACTCTGGGAGGATCTTTGCAGCTAGGCTAATGAATTTTTCGGCCATTTCGGACGTACTGATTTCGTCGTTTTCGTCTGCTCCTATTTCTTCCCGGTCGCTTTTTCTTCTAAACTTTGTCGAGTTGACCGGCCCTACTCAAATATCTTTTCTTTATTCTCTTGTTGTGCATACCGTAGATGGTTAAGAATAGCTGAATTATTAGGGTGCTGGCAATCACTATTAACAGCAGCCAGATAGAATTAAGGTTGTCTGTATGGTCTATAATTTCTACATTGTTGACGACGTTAGCTTTTGGGTTTTTTATTTTCGAGGTTTCTGAACCCATTTTCGAAGTTTCCTAGATAAGGAGCACTATCTGACTATTTAATTAATTTCCCAAAACTTCACTAGTCAGCTTCAATTTTGATCTCTTTCAAACTTTACTACTCCTATTCAATTTCTTTATATTTCTTATTCTAGATTCTGCTTTATGCTAATTCTTTTTCTTCTGTCAATTCCATTTAGCTTTAGTTTTATACATTCTAGTCATTAATGTCATTCACTGTATTTTAATATTTGTAATAATATACCATAATCTAAGTAATAACAAAAATGATAATAATCGTAATAATTATGATTGGTTATTAAATTCAAATATAAAGAAGAAAAATATTCAAAATTTTAAATGTCGTACGCGTCGCTGCATTCCTTGGCTTCTACCCTCATGTGCCGAGTTTGTCTGCTTGTAAGTTGCTTGATGTGTGTTGTTGTATGGTACGTTGGTTGATTGTTGCTTATTGGGGAGTTGCTTGTAGGCATTGTATGCTTCCGGGTTCCGGGCTTTCTTGCTTTGGATTTTCAGTTTATTTTCATTGAAAATATTGTTCACTTTTCCACCTTGGCTTTCATAAAACTTTATTTTTCAGTTTATTTTCGTTGAAAATATTATTCGCTTTTCCATTTTGCCTTTTTTTTAAAACTTTATTTTTCAGTTTATTTTCATTTGAAAATATTATTCACTGTTCCATTTTATTTTTCAGTTTATTTTTCGTTGAAAATATTATTCGCTTTTCCACTTTGGCTTTTATAAAACTTTATTTTTCAGTTTATTTCCATTTGAAAATATTATTCACTGTTCCATTTTATTTTTCAGTTTATTTTTCGTTGAAAATATTATTCGCTTTTCCACTTTGGCTTTTATAAAGCTTTATTTTTCAGTTTATTTCCATTTGAAAATATTATTCACTGTTCCATTTTATTTTTCAGTTTATTTTTCGTTGAAAATATTATTCGCTTTTCCACTTTGGCTTTTATAAAACTTTATTTTTCAGTTTATTTCCATTTGAAAATATTATTCACTGTTCCATTTTATTTTTCAGTTTATTTTTCGTTGAAAATATTATTCGCTTTTCCACTTTGGCTTTTATAAAGCTTTATTTTTCAGTTTATTTCCATTTGAAAATATTATTCACTGTTCCATTTTATTTTTCAGTTTATTTTTCGTTGAAAATATTATTCGCTTTTCCACTTTGGCTTTTATAAAACTTTATTTTTCAGTTTATTTCCATTTGAAAATATTATTCACTGTTCCATTTTATTTTTCAGTTTATTTTTCGTTGAAAATATTATTCGCTTTTCCGTTCGACGTCACGGTCGCCATGTAATGAAAGGCTTCCGGGTTTTCTTGCTTTAGACGGAGCGCGTCCGCGTTTATTCAAATCTCTTCTTAGACTAAAACTTACAGTACTAACTTAAGCTACATAGGTGTACAAGATAAGCGCACCAGACATGCAGGCCGGCGATGCGTGGGAAAACGCTGACGCAGCGGAGTGCACGTCTGGTGCACGGAGCTAGTTGTGACGGGCGCTGGCTAAGCCCTGCCGTTATCGCGTAAGGCGATGTCGGCTAGCACTTCGGACTCAAGGCCATGGGAATATATAATTGGCCGAGCTCCCATCACAACACACGGAAGCAGCATTTGAAACTACTAAATTAAGGACAAAAGATTCAATTTGCACTTTCGGAATTATAAAATTTACTACCAGGCAGATGGGCATATTTCTTTATAGTACTAATAAATAAATTTCCTTTCATTAAAATCGGTTTGTTTTCATAGCGTACTAATTTCTTTTGAAGAAATCCCTACCAAAGCAAAACTCTCGCACACTAAAACAAGTCTCCTTTCACATTTTACAATTAACACATTCTTTGTTGTTTGCTTTTCTGCTCAACAGTCAGCTTGTAAACAAATAATTTACTTATTTTTATGTGCAATAAGCGAATTAAAACTTGTTCTAATTTAAGTGAATTGTTGTTTGTGGTTTTCTATACACTTTTGCAATCTCTGTCTCTTTCTCGCCCACTCTAAAACAATAACGTAAAATCTCATTTTCATTTTGCAGCATTTCTAGCAAACATTTGCACTGCACACACACACACACACGCACACACACGCACACACATCCACATGAAAGCATTGGCACAGCTACACACATGCAAATGTCATGCAAACATACGCACATTGCCTGGCTGTTGGTATTGGTGGCTCTTTTCATTGCTCGCCAGCACCATATCCTTTTTGCCGCCGTGGCTCGCCTGCGGTCGCGCCCAACTACAAAGCAACCAACTAGCCAAATGCCAGCAAAGCAAAACAAAGTCATTTCTTAATTCAATTATTGCGTACATTATGGCCTGCAATTGTGGCTGTTTTGCCAGCATGCGGCTTACGATGCTGCGGTCGCGTTAGCAGCAGCGGCTCCTGCGCCCTCAACGGCACAGGCTCGTAACCAGTCGGTTGCTGCTAGGGATGTCAACGCCGAAAAGCCTCTTCGATTTAGAGATTTCGAAAGAGAAAATTTCCATCGCTGTATTCGTAAGATACTTTGGAGGTGCTACATATTAAAGGGTAGATATTCATTGTACTATGTTTACTCAAAACTGACAAGGGCCACTTTGGCTGTCGGAAGCAAGAAGAAGCAGGAAACGAAACCAAGAAATAAAAAAATTTTCGATTTAAGTTATGCCTATTTTTTATGCCTTAAGACCGGGATTGACCTGCTCTGTTCTTACAACAGGAGCAACAGAGTGGAATGGCCAGCAACGCCGCATGTGAATAAATTAAAAAGGTGCAATTTAAGCGCATCCCATTGCTGCCACACTTTGTTGTTGTTGTTGTCTGTCTGCTAAGTTTACGTTGCTTACAATAGCTACCTTCTGTTGCACTGACTGCTGCGTGCGATGTGGGCAGGACCGGCGGTCGTGCCATGTATGGACAACTATAAAAGCCCAACTGCAACAGCGGCCTGTCGTTTAAGAATATGAAAAAGTATAAATATGACAAAAAAATTAAATAAACTATGCTTCAAAAGAAACCCGACACAAGGTGCAACGATGCGATCTGAGACGCGTCCAGCAAAGCCTTTAGCAAATATTTATTCAACAAAGAGTCAGGAAATGGAAATAAGAGAAAAGAGAAAAAGCGTTGTAAAGTCAGAGCAAAGAGGCACAATACACTGACACAGCAGTGGCGAGTGCAAAGCACATAATTGGCAACTTAAAAGAAAGTGCTAAAAAAAAGTTGCTTTAATTCCGAATTTAATTGAAAAAGTTGGCTGTGCCGAAATTTTGCAAAGACAATGTTTCCATGTAATTTCAACTATGACTGAGCCTGAACGAAATTTAAAAACTTTATAAAAAGGGAGCTCTTTCGGAAGTTTGCCAATTAATTCATCGATAGAGATGTTTTGGAAATAAAATATTCTTTTTAGACTCTGTCTTATAGTGTATGAACTGTATTAAATATTAAATAAATTGAAATTGAAAATTGAATTCAGCCTGCCTGGGAATGAACCTGGCAACACTCTCAGCAAGGACTGAGCGCATATTCCGTATTACAAGTTCGGGTCAAGAAGAGAGTATTTCTTAACGTTTCTTTTACGGTTGCATCTAGATTTGCAGAGAATTGAGAGAAATCACAAAGGTTTCTGGAATGCCAATTACGTGACTTACAAGAATACAAACGAAAAAGTTACAGTTCTAAATTTTGATTTTTTACTAAATTAAATGGTCGAAAAGTGCAAAAAATCGTCATTTTAATTATTACGACGAACTTATGATTTGGAGATTTGTTGTGTTCTTGTGGTTTAAAAAGTTTCTGTAAAAAGGTAAAAATTTTGTAGTTGCAATAGAAATGGCGAAAAAGTCTGAAGTGCAGAGTACTTGAGTCTCTCAAAGGTTCATCAACAAAAGTAAGCATTGCAAGCTTTGCATTTTCTATATAAACCCGCTTGGACTGCAACAAAAACAACAACAACTAGTAACTAAAATCTGAAGTACCTTGCCTTTAAGCACTTCTCCTCTTTGTAGGCAATCAGCATCGCTGAGCTATGACTCCAAGCAAAAGCATGCTTCAGTCCTGGCACAAAGGCATCTGAATTAGCATGCAACGCAGAAGGGACATAAAGCACGTGTAAGAAAATATAAACACATTTTTTTTTGGCTAATTCAAAAATACTTGCGGATTAGCTAAATTTGTTGCTGTCCTTTTATATTTTCCTTTTCATTTGCAGTTTTTTGTGATGTTTGTTTGTTTTATTTTATTTTATTTCGCAGCTTTCAGCGCTTTCACGGCAAGAAGTAAACTACATGCAAGTTGGAAAATTCCTGTTGACTTTGTTGGCTGACTGGCGGACTTCTTTTATATTTTTTCGCTTTTTCCCTTTTTTTGTTGTAGTTGCTTTAATTTACTTAATGAAATTGTGTAAACAGCAAAAGTAGGAATTTTTGCAATTTAGCTGCTGCTGCTGCCTCTGCTACTTAGCAGCGTATGGCCACTGCAGCTGCTGCTGTTGGCGCTGCCACTGCCGTCGAATGGCAAACACGCGCAATCGCAAATGGTAGCAAATACTGGCAAACACTTGGCAACTTGGCAGCTCATTGAAGTGAACTCGAGCTGAAGTGTTGCGCCAAGTCATCGAGTCGAGTTAATGTCTTAAGCAAACGGCATGGACGGGCGCGCCACTCTAAAGCGCTGCTCGGAACACGCCGCTCTGTTTGTCGACGTTGCGAAGAAGTGTAGCAAGGAGCTGCTGGGATGCGAGGAACGTGTTGTGAAGTGGGCAATCATTTGGCGGAAGCAGCAAGTGGTGGCATCGATTTTGTTATTTTTGCTATGTACGAGTAGCAGCAGCCTGATTGTGGCATGGAATTCATGCAATCAGAGTAGCAAAAAAATGTGAACGAGGCTAATTTACAAAACGCTTAAACGCGCTCTGAAAGCAGCTGGCACTTTCATAATTTCCAAATTAGTGGCATAAACCCTTACAAATGACCTTGCCAGCAGTTTCAATTAAAACCGGTCGTGGCAATGTCAACAGAAGACACGTTTTTCAACCTTGCCCTACCCTGCCCTGCCCTGCTGTAGTTGAAAATTCATACAAAACCAAGCGCACTTACGCACCCTGACATTTTGGGCTGAGGTTGAGAGGTGGAGAGGGCAAGTTCGTTTAAGCCCTTGGCTTGGCATGTGACTTTGATTAATGTATAAAAGCGGCCATGTTTTTGTGCATGCACACACACACACACACATATGCGAAAACACGGCATTTAACATACACATACGTGCATACATCTAAAGTGGCACACTCACAAACACACCTTGACGCTGGCATATAGTTTCGGCGGAACAGTGGCATCGGCATGCAATTTTTCATAGGACAATCAAAAAATAATTGAAATTATCTAAAATTTTCCAATTGCTCATTTATTCGTCTAAAATTAATAGCTTTACTTAAACACCTTTTTTTGTTTAAAGCACAAAATTCCTTATTGAAATTCTTCAAGATTTTTGTTTGAAATTGCTCGAGAGTTGCCCTGTATCCAACGAGAAAATACTCCATATTTAACTTACTTCGATAAAGGCGAAAACTAAGCCCAGTGGCCCTGTAACAGGCAAATGCGTACAATTTTGGTTTCGTCGATTCCGTTCCGGTAATTTTGATGTCAATGATGCACCACGCCCTGGAAGCCAAACTGTCTAAGATGTCAATAAAATCATGGAAATCGTCGAATCCGACCGTCATGTAAGGGCAGACGGTTTTGATTGCCCAGCAGCTAAACATTGCCGGTCAAATCTTAGGCTTGACTCCGCTCATTCTGGCACGTAGGCTAATCTCCTATTAATTTCAAAACTTTCGTGGGAATTGTCGAGTACCGAGGCACTGAAGTCGCTTTCAAGAACCGCTCTTGCTGTTTCCCCAACTTCGACGCCACTGCGACTGCAGCACACACCCAAATGAGTTGCACGTTTGCTGCTTGATGAGACACGCTGAGGCGAAGTCATTGGGCGGTTACGTGCCGCAGCATAAAAATCACGCAATTAATTAAATTTTCTCATACTCGTCGTACACGTGTACATACACACATACACATACTTATAACAATGTTCCTTTGCATATGGCATACTCGTATGTGTGTGTGTGTGTGTGAGTATGAGTACAAATCATAATGCATTCAGGCGGCGCAACCATTGAGCCATGTCTGAAATGGATTCCTTTTTGCGGTGCAAGTATTTGTAAGCTTTGTGCAACATCAGCAGAAATGCTGTAGTCGAAGTTAAGTTAGCAGCAGCAGCAGCAGCACATGGCAGAGGCAGTGGCAGTGCAGGGAAAAGTAGCAACAGCAGGCAGCATAAAGAGCGGCAAGCAATTTAAGCAGCAGCAGCAGATGCGCCCGTTTTTCTTACAGCCACGTTGCTTAATGAATTGTGTTAGTATCTGTATGTATGTGTGTGTGTGTGTGTGTGCACTCGAGGCTCTGCAGCGGCACGTGGCCACGCCTTGCCGCTTTAATGTTGCACATTGCACATTTTAAAATTACTTTTAGCGCGCGTTGGCAACACTTCTGTGCGCCGGACGTGCTGCGGCTGTGCTGGCAAGCAATCGTTCGCTCTCTTACCCCGCCCCTGTGCCCTTGTGCCACTCACACAACATCGACACACACTCACACGCGCACAGGCACAAAGAGCCGAAGCAAGTACGTGACTACATGACTTTGGCAGAAAATTGTTTAAATATGCACAAGGGAATTGTTGTTAGTAGCTTCTTTTTGCTGCTGATGTAGCTGCACGCCCCTACCCCCTGCTCACTTTACCCCGCTTTCTTGTTATGTCATGAAATTAAATTTGAAATATTCAAAACTGCATGCAAAGAACACACAGCAAAGAGAAAAGTAATAGAAAAGTGCATGCGTTAGTTATGTCCTTGTTAGCTTGTTGATTGTGCAAGGCTATTTAAATCATATTTATTGTTGTTGTAACTTTCTCTTTTTTGTTGTTTTATTAAGAGTACGCTAATGCAGTGTGTCGATGATGTTGAAATTCGTTACTGGCATCAACCATACGCTCCGCTGTATGGCGATGTTAACAAGGATTAACATTGTACTTGGAACAAACCTACATACACATATATATGGATGTGTCCGTAATATTTACAAAAAATTTGTGTGCACAATTATATTATTTTTAATTTGCTTCAAATTTTATTTTTAGACAGTGGTGAAGGGATACCGGGAGAAGCTTAGCTAACTATGAACTTACTCATAGAATGCTCAAACGGATTTTTCGCAATAATTTTCAAAACATAATATTTCATGCTCATTTCAGACTTTTGATAAATACACGTACAAATTATTTATAAAAAAAGTATAAATTTTATAACCGAATAAAATCTATATATATAAAAATGGAGCGTGGTTTGTTCGGATGCTTAAAACTCCAGAACGGCTGAACCGATTTTGATGAAATTTAGTGTATGTGCTTCAGTGGGGTCTGGGATGGTTTTTATCTATAATTGGACCGGATTGGACAAGGGGGCGTGGCACCGCCCATACAAACCAAATTGTTTACATCGAATAGCTTTGGAACTAAAAGTCGTGTAGCATTGAAATTCCGTATGCAGTCGCCTCTTGGATGTGCCGTCCCACTGGAAAAATTTGTTGGGCGTAGGATAAGGGGCGTGGCACTTTTTTATCAACTCTAGATTTGTGTATAACTTTAGAACTACACATCACGCATCAATGAAACTTGGTAGGAACTTACTACATATCCATATCCTTCTACTGAGAAAATAAGGCGGGCACTGGATAAGGGGGCGTGGCACCGCCCATACAAACCAAATTTTTGATCTCGATTATCTTTGGAACTAAAGGTCGTGCAGCATTGAAATTTCTTATGCAGTCGCCTCTTGGATGTGTCGTCCCACTGATAAAATTTTACGGGCGTAGGACCGGGGGGTGGCACTTCAATCAAATCCTATACGGGTAAAACTTTAGAAATATACTTCATACATCAATGAGACTCGGTAGAAACATATTACATATCCGTATCATTGAACTGGGAAAATGGGATGGCCATTGGACAAGGGGCGTGGCACCGCTCATACAAACGAAATCATTGATATCGAATAGCTTTGGAACTAAAAGTCGCGCAGTATTGAAATTCCGTATGCAGGCACCTCTTGGATGAGTCGTCCCACTGATACAATTTTATGGGCGTAGGACAGAGGCGTGGCACTTTTCAATCAACTTCACATTTGGGTATTACTTTAGAACTATACATCATACATAAACGAAACTCGGCAAGAACTGACACCATATCCGTACTTTTCAATCAACTTCACATTTGGGTATTACTTTAGAACTATACATCATACATCAACGAAACTAGGCAAGAACTGACACCATATCCGTATCCTTGAACTGGGAAAATGGGATGGCCATTGGACAAGGGGCGTGGCACCGCTCATACAAACGAAATCATTGATATCGAATAGCTTTGGAACTAAAAGTCGCGCAGTATTGAAATTCCGTATGCAGGCACCTCTTGGATGAGTCGTCCCACTGATACAATTTTATGGTCGTAGGACAAGGGGCGTGGCAACTCCACATTTGGATATTACTTTAGAACTATATATCATACATAAATTAAACTCCGTATTCTTCAACTGGGAAAATGGAATGGGCATAGGACACGAGGCGTGACACCCCTCATACAACTTAAATCTTTTATTTGGTATATATTTAAAACTACAAGTCATTCAACATTGAAATTCTGTTTTGTTATTATTTAGTCATACATACATGTAAACATTTTTACATAATTTTGACATACAAAAAAACATACAAAAACTATGTAGAAATTGTTCGAAATTATGAAACTAAACGCCGAATCATTTTATATGTTGTATTAAGCGAAAAAGTTCGGGCATAAATCATCAAGCCGAGGCTGGCTCGTTGAACATTATATTTTTTCCTATATTTTGAGCTTTTTTTCCCACTAGCACAAAAGTTTGGGCATTCACAGCGATAAAGCGAAAATAGCACATTTCTCACTCGCTCTCACAGCTGAAAGCGGAACTTGATGCTCGCAGCGAGCGGAAATCAAATTTTAAAATATTATGCAAAAATGTGAACCAGCTATTTCGGCTGGGCGGCTGTGGGGCTAGCTGGCATGTCCAGCAGGAACATCAACATCAGCGACAGGGGAAACGGAAACGGATACGGTAAACAAAATGCGGTGGGGGTGCAGCAGCGGCAGGAGATGCAAGGCATTTCCTTTGTGCAGCCAGATTGCAACTGTTTCATGGCGCTTGGTTGGTATTTAACAATGTTGTGGTCACATGTGAGTATGTATGTGTGTGTGTGCTGCTGTGATAGACGCCTGCGTTTGTGTTTGTGGCCGCTTGCAGTCGCGATAAGCCCACATCAAATTAGTTTGGAATGCAACGATTCAAATTAAAATAAAATTATGCGCTTAATTTAATAAAATTGGACAATTTATACTTGTGTGCAGGCATGTAAATGTATATGTGTCGATTGGTTTTTGTGTGGGTGTGCTTTATGTTAGTGGCAAAGCTGAAAGCACAAACTAGCAGAGCTTCTCATACAACTTTGTTCACTTGCAAAACTGATATAGAAAATATAGAAAATGATGCTTTTAATAGAACTTATATTCTTATATACATAGATCATGCCTACATAATATATTCTACTATCGAAAAGAGGTTGGAAAAAAAGTCAAGTCAAGGTAAAATATATTCTTGGCGAGTTTTCACGTCATCGCTAATTATGACTCCACGAAAAGAAACAATTTTAAAAAAAATCTTTTTTTCATTCGATTCAATAGGGTCAAGGACCTCGGCTTGATACCCGTTACTCTTCGAATGATGGCATAATAAAAATAATTAGAGGAGCAAAAGTAATGAATGGAGTTTCTCCTCATAGAATAATTAGAAAATGTGGAAAACAAAGTTACATTTATAAAAAATTCGTTATAAGTTCAAAGTTCAATTGTTCATAAACGTATATAGATTTGACACATTGATATTTTTGGATCTGTGTATGCAGTCTCTGAAGTCTAATATTTAAAGTTAAATTCCCGCAATAAAAGGATCCGTAGTTTCCAATTACTCGCTGTTGTGTTCACCTCCGCTAACCTGCAACCATTTAAAATTTTATTGAAATTATTGATAATCATTGAACCGAAAAGAATACGTAAATCTTGTGCATTGATTTTGCTGTTCAATTATATTGATTATTTTGTAAAAGTATTAGTACTAAGCAGTTCCAATGTCGCTAGTGGAAACTCTGTTTGCCTTTTTCAAAACTGACTAATTGGCTATAGAATTTCACAAATTAGCGCCAACAGCCGCTATCTACGCATCATTGCCCCCAGCCTACGAGCACTCCTTCCATGTAGCTGGCCGCCATAAATTGCACTTGGTATGCATGTAACAAATCCGCGCGTTAAGTCGGCATGCGCTTGTCACCTGATAATGCCGACCCCTGCGCTGTGGTCCCTTCGGGGTCTCTGCGTGCCTGTGTGTGTGCCTGTGTGTGTTTGTCTGCGGCGTGGTGAGCGCATCTGTGCCACATGCCGCAGGCAGCATGCAACATGCAAGTGAGACTATCTGTTAACAACGCAGATTGAAAAACGTTTTGTACGTTACTAAACTGAAGTACGTGATTTGCATTTTGCTGGATGCATCCGCCACTCGCAGCGGAAAGCTGAACATGTTGAAAAGAAAACATAGCTTGTGTGTCATTTCGGTGTGAATTGCTGAATTTTATTTATTTTACTCAAAACAAATTTCACTTTGACTAACTTTGTAGGTGCTAATATGGATATTTGCCAGCTGATATTTTAATAATTGGCAAATTGAAAAATTGGAATATTGGGCTTTGAAACTTCGCTCGAAGCTGAATGTATTACTGTACTATAAAAAGAAAAGTAGATGAAGCTATGCTTACTTAAGCTGGATTAATGCAAAATGTACAACAATACCCGACTGGATTTATGCGCTTACTCATGAAAAATGCTATGCATCAAGATTAAGGCAACATTTTTACAGCATTTCTGTAAGCGATCAAATCGTAATAGCCGCGCCCAGTCAAGCCAAAAACCGAATGAACCGTTGCAGCCAGCTAGCTCAGCAAGCCAAAAATAGTTTTGGCCAAGTTTTAAGCGCACGTACATACAAATGCACACACACATACATACGCGCATAAATGCCAAATGCAGAGCAAGCTTATTGAGTGTGCGACTGCAGGCCAAGTCGAGCAGCCAAAGGATAGTATAAAACGAGCAAAGGACCAAATAAGCATCCTGCAATAAAATTAATGACGGCGATTTATTTAATACTTTGGTGTGACTGTGTGTGTGTCTGTGCTTGCCTTCGTGTGTGTGGCAATATTAAATACAAAAATGCCAGCGATTTACGCTAAGTAAAATGAAATCGCAGCTAGAAGCAGTCAGCCATTGTACTGCTATATACAAAATGTGGTTTCGACAGAGTTGCATTGCAGTGGCTACTCCTTACTGTTGTTTTTTGTCTGCTATTTGTCGTATTCGTAGCACTTGGCTTGTGTAGCAGAGCAGTGAATGAGGGCAAGAGGAAAAACTAGTGTGAAGTTGTTAGGAAGTTGATGGGTGGTTAGAATTAGCTTGGTAGAGGGATGATAGTGTTAAATGTTGGTGGTAAGTTCGTGTAACGCTAATAAAAGGTTGGTGACAGGTAGGGGCAGGAGGTTGGTGCTAAAGAAAAACCAAACAACGAAATAATGCTTAAGCTGATTGCAAAGGTTCAGAAAAATGTTCAGGAAAGATAAGAAAAGAAAAGGACACTACCCTATAATGTTCGTGGCTAAACTGAATGCATTGGTATAATCCTTGAAAATCCTTTTGCTCATAGTCTATAATTACGAGGAAGTGATCGGTCAAGAATGTGGTTGGAAATTTTACCAAATTATTGTTTCAAAATTAAGAAGATTTTTCCATATTGCACTGAAGTGCTGGGAGCGCCACAATGCGGACTGCTGTCTAACAAAATTGACTACCAAATAGTTCATTTTAAAAGTTCTTTAAATTGTGCATGCCAGCATTCTGTATAATTTAATATAATGAAGGGAAAAAGCTATTATGACTTGTTACAGAAAATGCTAACTTTAAAATGCATAAATTTTAGTCTGTTTATTTTACGTTTTAACAGCAGATTTTCAGCTGAAATATAAGATGAAACCTTGCATACATGTGCACAGACTCACGTGCTCATGTGTGTGTGTGTTGTGCATTCATCTCTTTTTATTGCACTGACAGCTGCACAAACACTCACACAGCCACATAGATGCGCGGCATAAAGGTTTGCCAACTTTATGCCAACAACTTGCACATCTCGTCTCACACATGAAAAGTTTGCACGTAGCATACTTCAAGGCGTATAACGCTTATTTGTAACCTTTAATCGAAAAATCAATTACCAAAAGGTGCTTCAGCCATTAACAAGTTTTGCTTGTAAGCACATATGCACATACAAACGAAAGCACGTGCAACTAAGCTGCATACAAACACAACTACACACGCACATGCATACGTTTTCCACGCACACACACACACACGCTGCCAAATACTTCATCACACACAATCAAAGTTTTCGAATGTAATTCACAGCAGACTTCTTGCCGCTGATCCTGCCCACCTCTTTGCCTATCTCGAAGCGCCACCAGCAGCCGCATCCTTGCGCACACAACTTTACCGTTGTTTTGTTTTTCTTTCTGCTTTCTTACAAGTTGATGAACTGCAAGAAGCTACGAACTTCATAACAATGGCGGATTTATGCTTTCATTCTTGGTATCGTCTTTCAAGTTGGCTAGAATATTAGAAAGTAGTGCTGCTTCCCCGCAAGCGTAGTAGCTTCCTGCAAGTATGTCTTACTTACCCTCGCGTGCTCTTTTGCGAGGTGTTACTTAAGAGCTAAGTGTGGTATTATACTGGCGTTAATTTCTAAAATAAAATTGAATTGAAACCGTAATAATTTGTTTTAACTATTTTGAAATTCGAAATGGGATCGTCATTTTCCAATTAATTTATGCATTTTCTTGCACTTTGGAAATTTTTCCATTGGGAATATAAAAACCTTTCAAATTCCCTTCTGGATTGTGGTTCTGATTTCCCTTTTCAAATGTAAGTTAGAGCAAGGGCTTATAAATTGGTTTTGCTATTTAAAAATTTGCCTCGATCTGTCGCTATAAAATTTGCATTTTCCTTATTAAAACAACGTAGTGCCAAAATATCTGCCCATGTAGTAACACCCTTATGTACAAGCCATGGCAATTCAGCGCTTCGAAACAAGCGACAGACACGTTGTTTCGTAGACTACACTCCACTGCACTCTTCGCAACCTTGTGCTGGACTACACTGTGCTCCCTTTGACTTCTGCTCGCTTTCTTTGAGCAATGTTTGGTTTATTAATTTGGCATGTCAAAAGTGCGGAAATTGAATTTTGGCACAAGTTTTTGCTGTTCTCTCATGACTTGACTGCTATTTTTCTAGGAAGCCTGCCGTTGCTGCTGGTGTGCAATTGCTTTCGCTTCACTTGTTGCAAGTCTAGTGCTTCGAGTTGGAAAAATTCGATTGCGCAGTCGAGTGGGTTTATATTGAAGGCTTTCCAATCTGAATATTTATAAGAAACAAGTGAGCTGATAAGAAAACAGTTAACTAAAGGAATTGGCCTTGTGAGCAGGCACTTCGTCAATAGAATCTGTTCTTCTGATAAGAGAGCATATAAAATAATTAAATTATTTGACAGAAGGATTCTTAGCTTCTGTAGATTATTGTAATTCGTTTCCCTTAACTCTCTAGCGAGCCAGTGCTGTGAGCTATAACACCGTATTTATTTATTTAAAAATTAACCTAACCTATAAAAAATTGTGTAAAAAAATCGATAGTCTTTTGTATTTTCTATATAATAAAATTCACTAACCACCAACTACCAATTTAGTCTAGTCACCAACTCCATTCAAAAACAGTGCCTTTTGTAGGCTATTTTTTGGTGAATGCCTTCTTAAAAGCTGAAAATTGGTAAACAAAAAAAACTGCCAAGACAGAAAGAGAGAGATATAGGGAGAAGAACGTGCAAATTCAAACAGGTGCAAATTTAAAAATTTTCTTCCAAACGGAAACTTGAGTGAGCCGCATTAATGCTAAGCACGTAGCGTGGCACAAATCACACACACTAACAAACGCGCACACGACACACACAAGAAAATGGAGAGGGAGCACAGAGCACGCTTGAAGTGCTTTAGGGATGCGCTGCAATGCTTGCTGTTGGCTTACTTTGCTGTGTATGAGTGCATGAGTGTTTGTGTGTGTGTGCAACTACGTATCAGTGTGACAAGCGTTTAACTGTGGTCTTCACTATCTTCGTGCATAAATCTCAAGAGACACACATACATGTAAATCTTAACATTTCTTGTTACAGCGGGCACATAAATTAAAGCATGTCAACGCTTGGCACAACCAGCTGAAACAACCGTTATTCCCGATGTCAAAATCTGGCTTGTGCACGTTGGGGAATTTTACGAAATGCCCAACTACGGATTATATCCTAATCATTAATTTTCTGTTTATATTTCATTATAAGCAACAATGCATGCAAAAAATTATATTTTTACAGCGCTACCATTTTATGGATGCGCAAGGAAGCTTCTTTAGTTGCTTAACGCTTAAAGAAAGCATGCCTTGCATATGTTCTTCTGCTGCCGCCCCTTCCATATCATATCTCTCTTTGTTTTCCCAACATATTCTGCCACAGCTGTGCTGTACATTCCTTTCTGACTCTGTCCTGTGTATGAATATGCAATTTGTGCATGGCCACTGCATACTTTTCGGCGCAATTCGTTGCATTTGCACTTCCTTTTTCTTTTTTCACATTATTTATATTTTTAAATTGCCCAATACATTTAAAATTACATATATCTTACTTTAAATATACATACTGAGAGCACTTTGTCGACAATGTTTACAAAGGGTAAGCATATGAAACGTATGCATTAAAATTATAGCATATTTTAAGGCTTTGAGTCTCACTTTTTTTTCTGTAGCTCTTAGAAAAACTTTTAAAAACAAGTACTTGCATAGAATTAAGCAAATTACTTGCTACAATTTACAACACTTTCAGACAAAAATTTGAACTCTCCAGTCCTGCATGCTTGGAGGCGTTTCATTTATGGCACAAGAAACATTGATAGCTTGCAATGATGCACGCTAATAAATTTTGAAATGGCAATTCCATTCACATAAATTGTGCACCATTACAAACACACACACACATTGCACACACACCAATAAAAACATTTCAAAGCAACACAAGCAAATGCCATAAAAAATATACAAAAATATAACAACAAGTTGGAACTAAAATCCTATCCTACAGAGCTCAGGCTCGTATATCCTGTGAGTGTGCCGTATAAGCACATGCTGTAGAAACAAGCGAGCGGAAAACGATGCGCATAAAAATATGTTATTGATAAAAAAAAATTTGAAAAAATGTATGGTACATTTCAATTGTACTAAACGTAAAAATATTTATTTGCTCTAATGTTACGCTATTTTTGTTTATGTATTGTAATTCCGTGATTGAGTGATATTGTGTGTTTGTGGCGCCGCTGTAAGTGCTGCGGCAAGGACTCGATGGCCGAACGCTTAATAGTATAAGCATGAAACAATCTTATGCGTAGTTGCAGGCTTGTACTTATGTATACTCAAAGTACGACTCAGGAGTATAAGCCTGAAAAATCTGTTGCACGATTCTAGACTTATACTTTTGGTTGATTTTTACAGGATTATAGTTTCAAAAGAATATATAGTTTCCAAGGAATTTTTTTAAGAAATTATTCTAAGGAATTTTTGTTTTTCGACAGAAAGGAGACCCCACTTTCTATAAAGGAATGCCTCATTTGCCAAATCAATTAACTCTAATTCCTGAACTTGATTAAATTTTAGTTTCAAGGCACTTCATTAACTCCTAACTGTAGAATAAAGTAACAAAAAAATATTATATTTTATATTACTCCCTGCAGACAAATTTTTTCCCAATTTTATATAAATTTAAACAACTGTCCTTAAATATGAAAAATATTTCGGTAGAAGAAAAAACAGGAATACAATTTTGATCGGTTACAATTTTTATAAGCTTTATATTAACTTGACTTTCTGTCGGTATGTGGGTCGTCAAATCTAGTAACCAATTTTTCACCCACTTCCCGACTACATAGAGATCTGTAACTTTGCATACATGCGTAAACACCAAGACAATGCATGAATCAATAAATTTTATGGGCGTAGGATAAGGGGCGTGGCACTTTTTTATAAACTCCAGATTTGCGTATAACTTTAGAACTACACATCACACATCAATGAAACTCGGTAGGAACTTACTACATATCCATATTCTTCTACTGAGAAAATAAGACGGGCACTGGATAAGGGGGCGTGGCACCCCCCATACAAACAAAATTTTTGATCTCGATTAGCTTTGGAACTAAAGGTCGTGCAGCATTGAAATTTCGTATGCAGTCGCCTCTTGGATGTGTCGTCCCACTGGTAAAATTTTATGGGCGTAGGAAAAGGGGCATGGCACTTTTTTATCAACTCCAGATTTGTGTATAACTTTAGAACTACACATCACACATCAATGAAACTCGGTAGGAACTTACTACATATCCATATCCTTCTACTGGGAAAATAAGACGGGCAGTGGACAAGTGGGCGTGGCACCGCCCATACAAACAAAATCGTTTATTTAGAATAGCTTTGGAACTAAAGGTCGTGCAGCATTGAAATTTCGTATTCAGTCGCCTCTTGGATGTGTCGTCCCACTGGTAAAATTGTATGGGCGTAGGACAGGGGGCGTGGCACTTTTCAAGCAACTACACACTTGGGCTTCAGTTTATAATTATAGGTACACCACACATAAATGAAAAACGATAGGAACTTACTTGCCGAGCCCTGCAGGCAAAATAGCAACAACTCACCGCGCCAAAAATATGCCACGAATATTAGGGTCGATCACTGCCGTATTATTTGTTAAATTGAGGATATGACATATGACGATAGGAAACACTGTGAATAACCTAAATATTGTGTACTGATCTGCAAGTTTTAAATTCTTTGTGTGAAAAATTTCAGAGCTCTAAAATTGAATTTATGGAAGACTAAAAAGTAGAAAATAAAATTATATAAAAAAAAACTTTTTAAAAATAAGCTTTAATTTATTTAATGTACTAAAAATTAGAAAATAAATTGTTTCCAAGTCACCTGTATCTTACTATTAATAAAAGCTTGTGCGCTCAATATCCATATTCAAAATATCTTTCATTACTAGAATCTATTTGCAAAAAATTATTTTAAAAAAATATTGTGGTAACTGGTTGACAAATATTGAACACATGAGCGCCCCAAGCGTTTATGGATAGTAAGATACAAGTGACTTAAAAACAATTTATTTTCTACTTTTTAGTACATTAAATAAATTAAAGCTTATTTTTAAAAAGTTTTTTTTTATATAATTTTATTTTTGTACCATATCATCGACCATTTATATCAAAAATTTCTATTACTGGTAGCATAGAACACTCAAGGGTATTGAAGTACCATGCAAATGAAACAATATACCAAAGAAAGAAGACAAGTTTTTTCTTTGTGCTTTTAATATATTTCCAACTCTGGCACATAAATCCTGCTGGCAAGGCATGCAATTGAATTGCATAAATAATTGCTGCCAAAAACACGCTGCAATTGCTCAATTTCTGCTTGTGTGAGCGTTCGAGCGGCTTCGATGCCACGTCAGGTTCTTATTAAAAAGCATTCGCGCCTAGCAGCAAATTTCTGCCTTGCGTTGCTCTTGCCAGGACGCGAATGATGCTTTGGCGCTAAAAAATGGCGCCAGCGATGTGAAAGCAGCCGAAGCACAGAACCGGAACAGCGAAGCGGAGAAGAAAAATAATCACGCCGCGCAACACTTAACTTTCATGTTTGAGCAATAAAATTCTATTTTTCCAGCATAAAATATTCAAAAGATATGCAAAACGAAGTGGCAGGATAAGGCGAAAAGCAGTGGCGATGGAGCAGGCGCAGGCGCAGCAAATTTCGCGTACTTTACAAGCAGCCGCTCACAAATTTCCAGCATAACAATGACACGAGGCAGTGCGGCAACAAGGCGTATCATGGCCGCGCGTTGCATGTGCAAGGAAAAATCTCCTGCGAAAATGTGCGAGAAGAGGCAGCAGTACGCAGCCTTACAAATACAAAAACTAAGTGCGCGCGCCTAAAAGCAGGCAACGGCATTTGGCAAGCCATAACGCTGCGCTTGCTGTGATTTCGATGTTGGCGCTGCTGCTGTTGGCTACTGCTGGCTGGCGGCGTCGCCTCCCACACGCGCCGCGCACCTCTAAGGCGCACTCGCACTGGCAATCGCTATCGCTCGACGGCGAGAATTATTACTTGGATGCAGGCCAAAATGTTTAAATTACAAATTTTTTGCTGTTGCTTCTCTTGCACTCTGCCAAATCGGCGAATTCGCGCGAAAATAGTGGCATTATAGCAGCGAACTCAGACAGGCACACAGCCTCACAAACAAGTGGCAAAAATCTGCGCACACCCAAAAAGGATGCGCCAGCAAGCAGGCATGAAATTCGCGCAGCTGAAAGCATTTATAACATTTTGGTGAGATACAAGATACGCGCGGAGATGTGCAACCTTAGCTACTAACCACTGTCTCCCACACACAGCTAATGCGCCCAGTTGGAAATGAAAGGTTTACCGTGCTACAAGTCAAGCCACTAACGGAATCTGCATTATAAGGCGATTCATCATATAAGGAGCATGCTCTTGATCCATAATTGAAGCTCGGAGATCATCTTCTGTTAAGAGAGAAAGTCTTCCACGCAAATGTAGCAAATTTCTTAGCAAACAGTTCCTTACGTTCATCAAATTGAAAGGACGTCGCCCGCTTCAAAGCATAAGTGCTCGGTCATTGTGGCCAAATATGACAACCACTAGCACCCCATTTCAATCTATAGAGATATATTTTTCAGTATTTCATCAATTGTCGAAACTCAATGTTAAACTATAAGAAATGGAGGAACAGTTTCACTCTTCGGTGTAGTAGTGAAAGATCAAAAACTTGATAAATAAATTGAAGTGCTACTGCAACGCTCAGAAGAGCCTTCCTCGATATTTTATGGAATTTTTAATACAAGTATCATATTTGCCATAACCCTCTGCTGTGCCATGAGCGAAGATATTGATACAATAACAGATAAATAAGCTAAGTTCCCCATATATGAAGGAAATTGTCATATATTTTCCATAACATATTAAAATTCCAGTAGCTTTGCTTTTTAAGACTTTTTTGTTTGGCATTTTCAACGATAGCATGATTTCCTGCTGGGTCATCATATATCTGAAAGATGCAAACTCATCTGCATTTGCATTGGAATCACAGCAAATGTTCGCCATGCCACATTTGCACATACACATGTAAGTATAAGACATATAACGTAAAGGATATGAGCTATAACGAAATGAGTTGCACGATAACAAAAAAGGCTGCCTGCTACCAATATCCTTAGCATGTTTGCACACATGGTAAAGAAACTGATTTGCTTGATATTGCATTTTCAAGCTAGGTAAATGTGTTTTGATTACTTGCAGAGAAATGTAATTGAAATAAAGTGCAGGAAGCAGAAAGCAGAATCGAAATTGCCAATGCAACGAGAATTGTTGAAATTAAAGTATTAGACATTTTATACAATTCACATAATTTCTCAAGAACATTCGACATTTCTTTGGTCATAACCGCCCTAAGTCTGTTTTTCAATTAATTCAGGAGAACATTTTAAAGTTTCAAATTCTCACTGCAATATATGTATGTATATAATATATGTAAAAGCTATTTGGGTTTTTATGTATAATTGCCGTCCTAAAAAAGATACAAACATGAAAAATTGCTAGCAAATAAATTTCGACACGCTCCGAACTCGAGTTATGACAATATGGTTTGAGGAATTAATTTAGAATTTATTTTGAAATAAAATGTTTTGCTTTCGACAGTCGAACTCGTAATGACAAATTGTTATTGCAAAAATCCAACAGCCTAATTTTTCCTATGATTAAAATTGCTCTTAACTTTACGCCCCGCTCACAGTGACCACAAGCCATTGTCATATCTGCCTGCAAAGCATACAAATTTATGTCAGGCAGAATGGGAACATAAAAAATCCCACCGCCACTCAACATTCACATACACTTCCCTACATCAGCGTCGCCGCATCGCAGCCAGAATAGCTACAACAATTTTACAACAGCGCGGCTCTTCCGCAACTTACAGTCCCAAGAACTTTGTCAGCATTCGACATTAACAAGTTTATGCGCATTTAAGTGCTTTTTGATAAGAATTTTACTGTCTGCAAAGTTTCGCGAGTTTTACAGAAAACTTTGCTACATACCAAAGAAATTTTTTAGATAGCAATTTAATTACTTAATTTCTGTGCTGGAAAGAAAATGAAACATTTTATTTTAATTATGAAGCTTAAGACAAAAGAAATTTTATGAAAAGCATTGCGAGTGTTTATATAGAATTTTTCTTCAAAATTCTGATTGGAATTCTTTTTACCAAACCATTCCATCTTTTCCTGTAGCTCATTCCTTATTGATTTCGCTGTTCATTTGCTTATTCTTTTACATATTCTTCAACTGCTTCAACCGCTAGAGAAATTGTAAAATATCCGCCGGCTTCCAATAAGGTTGCGATAATCCTTAGCATTCTATGCATGCCTGGCCCCACTTTAAAGGACACTTTAGTTTAAGTGGCGACAATATTTGGGGTAAATTTGGCCATATTAAACAACAAATGAGCAATAACACTCAGCGTTAATGCGAATGAAAGAACAGCCAAAAAAAGGCTGAGCACACAAAGATCATGACTCTGCAGTTATTCACAAATACACTCAAATAAACATGCATGTGTGTAGCGCTGTGCATTGATTAAAGTGCTTTTGATATGATTTCGAATCCTTTGGGGCGTTTGTGCTTTTGCAAGCCACAGCACTAGACCACTTAATTCTCAGCACTATAGCGAATTTTCATAAAAGATAAACTCAGCTGGAATTCCACACTTCAAAGTCTACTACCCTCTTTCCACTTATACTGTCTTGCTTTTCCTAGTCAATTCTTTTGATTTCAGAGCCAAAAGCCAAAAAGTAGGCAACACAAAAGAGTGCACTGCTTTTGAGCCTCCATTGGCAGCAGCTGAGTTGTTTACCTTTTTTTTGTCGGTATCTCTCTCTTAACCCCTTAACACTCGTCTGGCCTTCGCACTTCATTTATCAATTATGCTGTGTATACGCTTTAATAACTGCTTTCCTTACGTTTCAACGCCTCACATTTTTTCCTTTATTTTTTATGCTTTTCATTTGAGTTGAATTTTTTTGTGCGTTTTTATGGTCTGCCTTTGACGAGGGCAACACACAGAAGCAAGCTCCTGCACTGCCAACGAAGAGTGTGCAAAATAAAAGTAGGCTTTTTTTGTACCACACACAGACAGATAACATACAGCCTCACACATATATATGCTTCCCTGTCAGCTGTAAAAAACTAGCCACATTAAATTGTGAGGGCACGTCGAAGTTCTATAGCACTAGCTCCATCATACCGGAGCCTTTGAATGGCTTTCAATAGTTTAAATTTTGCCTGTATTTTTCTCCAACAGATTTGTTGGCAAATTCAATTTTCAGCTCGAATTTATCATAAATTTCAAATGTGCTCAAAAGTGAGAAAAGTTGTGTTTTGCTGTTCTGTTTTGTTTTGTTTTGTTTACACAACATTTTTGTCACTTTTCATTAAAAACGGAAATGCAAACAAATTGCCAACAGCTATACAATGCCCTTATGCATACAATTTATGGCAGCACTCAGTTCACATGCACACACTCACACGCACGCGCGCGCAAGCATAAAAAAATGCATGCCAACAAATACTCGCTTAAACACAAACACATTCGCACAACTTCTACTTTAATTTGGTCAGTTTGGAAAGTGTCAAATTGTTTGTTTTGCTGCCTGCTTTTTGTTTGTAATTTACCTGCACTCCATGAACTCCTGACATCCCAATACACAAACATAGAAAACATAATGTTTGCATATATCTGAGTTAAGTCCCCTCAGTGTTCATACATTGAACTCACATGCAAAAGTTTCTTTCGACGTGAGTCTCATTTAGTCGAATTCATGAAAGTGCATATTCTACAGCAAAATTATTTGAAATGAGATAACCTCTAACTGAAATACACTTATTTATATTTAAATTAAATTGATTTACATAATATTTACGAGAATATAGCATTTTAAGGAACAAACGAAATTTTGATCCAACATGAATATGAAGTCAGTTCCAAATTTTAAAGGAATTACATTTTTTAGCCCACAGCGTATCGCTGAAACGCGTTTTGAATACCAAATAAAAGCGGCAATCTTTTTGATTGCTGTTTAGAATATCTCAGGAAAATCTATACAAAAAAAGAGATCCTCGACAAACCCGAATTTTTTTTTCCATACGTATTGATACCAGGGTCCTTTATTATTCAATTCTCCATTTTTCTTGGTTTCAGCTCTCAAAATTTGCACCTAGACTGAAAACCGTTTCAATCGGTTACATTTAAACCGTTCGTGAATCAACAAAATGAAGTAATTATAATCGGGTTTGTCTTCGATTCCCGCTTCAAACACAGTTCAACCAATTTTCATCTTCTCTCTTCATCTTTTTTCTTTTAAAAGCGCTTTCTATTCAAGCGCAAAAATGAATACAATTTCCTACAGGGTCATCAGCACTTCAATTTAAATTTTTTCCATATTCACGAACCAGTCATTTCTAGTTGAGTTGCGCATGAATTGAAATTTATTGTACAACTTTCATATTTAAATGAATTCCCCGCAGTCCAAAAGGTAAACAAAAACCGGAATTCTCACGCTGATTTTAGTACTAATGCAATTAGCGGTTTTTTTGCTGCCGTGCGTTTGCTTTGGTGTCGACAGCTCGTGGGATGGAAGTTGAAGAGATATTGTATAGAAGATACAAAAGATATTATTGTGTACAATAATTTATGCTGTTTCAGATTTGCGCCTATTGAAAAATTTGTATTTCTACATTTCTTTGCAAAGCCAGAAGTTTGTTTGTTTTTGTTTTTCATTGCTCGAAAAAATTTTGCTTTTGTGTGTTTCGTGCGCTATTTTCAGTTAAATTTTTTTGTCATTATTTCGAGCAACAAAGGCTGTGAATCAATTTTATTAAAACGACATATCAATTGCATATTTTTTTCGAGCAATGAGAATGTTTCACTTTAATCAGTAGTTGGATTTTTTGTATAAATTCACATCGTATCGATATAATTGCTATTAGCGTGTTAATTTAATCCGCTCGGCAATGAAAAAATTCACAGTAATTTTTCATCTACATGCGCCGCGTGAATAAGCAGATGACAAAAAGAGTACAACAACAAGCAAACAAGCAGAAAAACGAAAATTTAAATTTTTGTATGCCGTCATGTCAAAAATTCACGTTTTTATTTTGGCAGTAAAAGCCAATGCTGAAGCTTGTATGTGTGTGTGTATGTCTGTGAAAGCAATTGAAATTGTTGGCATATGAAAATGTGACTGTGAGTGTATGTTTGTGTTAAAAAAGTGTTGCGCAATTGCAACAAATAATAAATGCCAAAAAAATGCGGTAGGGAGGGGCGAGCACAGTTATCAGGAACAATCAAATGCAAAACTGTATAATTTTTAAACAAATGCAACCGTGCAGCACTCGCATATGTGACAAGTTACATAACAACCATGGCATATTTCATATTTTCATGCTTTTTTAATTTTTTGGCATAAATTTTCTGAAATGCATATGTGCGCAAATTGAACCGATGGCAGTAGAAAATTTATTAAGAGGCAACATATTGAGCAATGTACATATAAAAATTGCTCTCGATTTTGCATATAGCAATGAAATGCACATGCAATAAGCAATACATTTTTGATACGCTTTGATATGCATTCAAATCAATTTAATTAAATTCTTTTATGAGCTTAACTCACTCAAAGTGGCAATTAGATTTGCATATGTGACCCGTAGAGCAAGTTCTCTGAGACACTGAGCAATGCATTCATTTGAATTTAAAAATCGTACAAGAAATTTCGGTATCTACTTCAAAGTTTGCGTATAGGAGGTGTATGGTGCCATTTTTTTGATTGATATTGTGCAGAGATGCCACTCTTTACAGCAATTAATTTGAAAATGTTCGTAACTAATTCGACGAGTATCATTTCAAATCGTTTTTATTCCATTTCAACAGATACTTACATAAAAATTTGGTGCAACTTTTTGACATGTAAGCGATCTGAAAAGTTTAAGTATATGGGCCATTAAAAATCAGCAGATCGAAATAAAGTTTATGCATTTACATTTTGTTAGTTTTGCAGTCGGCCAGAAAGTAGAAAGAAATAAACTTGAGCAGTTTTATGTACCTTGGCAAACTGCTGAAAGCTAGTTTTATGAAAACTCACACACACATAGAGCTGCATACATGTGCACATCACTGCATATGAACTATGCATGTAGTTGTGTAGTAATGGCTTACAAGCAATTCTAAAACATTTAAACAACTCGCAACGGCCCAAAACTCAACTAAACTTAAGTCGACGCCTACTCTTACTCACACTGATGCATACAAAACTTACACAATTTAACTTTGAACATAAAAAGATGCTAACACATTCACACATACATATACACAGATATGCGACCCGCAGGCACAGAAATAGTTTGGTAAGGCATACAACAACTTTACACAAATATTTCACACTTGAGCGTGCCGCAGTCAGCAGCCGAAATTCGTATTACAAAATGGAAGTCGCCAGCACCCAGTGGGAAATCATGTCATCAACGAGGTTGTTTAAGAAAAAAGGAAAATTTTCAATGGAGAGCTTGTATGATTCTTTTATATTAAGAATACATTTCGACAGTTGAAGAATTGAAGCATGTATTGTAAATTTTTCCACCACAATAACAATCTCTTTTGCCTTAACGAAAATAATTACTTTTGAATATAATAAAATACCACTTCTTTTCGGGGCACTGTATTTCTTTTGAAATACTTTGAAGAACAGTCAAATGTTTTGAAGAGCCCCTGTTATACCACCATGTCGGCATGGCATGCGCATGCTGGCATCGATCCATTTCCTACTGGGTGAAACTACTTACTCCAGGCACTACCACAACTAAAACTTGATTGCTTAAGATAGACCACAAGCATTTTTGTATACGAGCCTTTGGCCAAAAATAATAAAACAAAGCTCCGGTCAAGGATTTGCGCTGGAGTGAGCAAACAACAATTTACACATTGTTTGCATATGCATGTGTATGTGTATGTATATAGTTGTGTGTAGCCAGTGCACTTGGGACACATAAAGGCAACAACGCCTACCAATATGAGCTACTAATATGCATTTACATAGTAACTGCGTATCTGCTGTGTATGCGCGTATCTGTGAGATAAACACACTAACACTTTTATGACGTTCAAACTACTAAAAGAACGCTTTGTTGTTATAGCCTTACGAAACTGCCATGCTGCCGTCGCAGGGGACAGAACAGCAGCCAGGCTGCCTTGCAACTGCCTCGGCTGGCGTTCGGCGAATGTCTGTTAGGGCACACACACACTCACGCATGACTGACTGACTGGTGACGGGATTCAGCCGTCTTTGCTTTCGCCTTTGGTGCTGCTTTGCGCTTGGTTTTTTTTTTTGCTCGTCTTTTCCCATTGTGGCATGCTTCAGTGATGGCGTGGCTCGACGCGGCTTGACATGGTGTAAAGTGTTAACGCTTTTGTGGTTTTCCGCTTGCATGCGCTCGAGCCAAACTATCTCAAAGCCAGCTAATATCAGGCACAAGAAATGGGTTAAGTGCCGCTGCCACTGTCGCTTCTATCTAGATAATTTGGCTTTGATATAAATAAACATTTTTGGCAAATTTTCAACAACCTCAAAAGATTTCATGTTACGCCTCTACTCAGGCAACGTTTAAAAATGAGCATATCCAAATGAACAACAGAAGCGAGTATATGAAACAGAGAGAGAGAGAGAGAGAGAGAGAGAGAAAGAAGGTATTGTTTGGTTTCATTGGGAGAGCTATGTATGCTAGATACAATAATGCTACTCAGGAAGTGTGACAACTGGTCTGCCAGAAGGGTAAAAGTGCAGAGCTGGCAAATAGCAAATGAATAGTTAAAATTTTTGTTGTATCTGAAGCTTGCTGAAAAAGTAAGGACTTTAATGAAATAGAAATGACTACAAACTTTCGAAAGTACGCAAATATTTTTTCTTTTCGAAAAACATTGAAAGTTTAAAGCTAAACTGTCATTTTCATTATTCCCATGTAGAAAATCCCTTAATGAACATTTTGCTCAATTTGTGTCAATTTGTTGTAGAGGAACAGTTGCCAGAAACATGTATTCCTTCTTATACACGTATTCACAACATGCCACAAATACACACAAAAAACAACAACAACAGTCAACAGCTGAAATTTAATATTAATCAGAAACGGCAAGGGAAATAGCAAAAGCGTGCTCTAGAAGTAATCCTGCAAACGGAAATAAAGCGAATGACAAGTAGACTAACCGGAAGCAGTCGAGGAAATGAAGAAATATTCAAAATGTGCTGCTAACAGAAACGCGTCGCTGCTCTTCTTGTTGCTGTTTGTCTTGAAGCATACAAACTGTCAATAATGTCAAAACTTTTGGTATAAATTGGGTAAATGAAGTATGCAAATTTGGGAAATGAAATATTAAGGAAATTAATGACATAATGCCAAAATATTCAAGTTACTTTGGAGTGCTAGGTGAAAGCGGTGCAATATAATAGCAGTGCATCTTATTTTAGAGAAAATGTTAATTGATGGAGCAGGGGTGTAGCCGACAACTTAAAAGTTAGTGCCACTTTGCTTGTAAATTTACAGCAATTATCTTGATTCTAACTAATATTATTTTAATGTAAACTTTTAACATGTCAGCTGTGCATACGGCTATTACATATTTCATGCGTAGCTGAATGCTTGACATATTGGAAATTGAACATGCCGCTGAACCAACCAAATGATCTATTGCTGAACTGAATCCAAAACGAAACTAAATTAAAAGTTCCTTCTTCCCACATGTTGCCTCTTGCTAAAAGGCTCAAATATGTTCGCACTTTACCTGCTTGCCGGCTAGCATGGCCTCCTGTCATAACCAACTGGCATAACCCTTCACTCTACAGCATTCCTCATCCAAGCTGCTTGATGCCAACACTAATGGTGCATTTAATTTGAGTAAATTATAATCTCAAAGTGACAGCAATTTAGGCAAATATGTAAGATCTCACGGAGCTTTCAAGTGTCATTATGACAGCTCGATTGATTAGCTTACAAAATGCATTAGCTCGAAACACTTGCCATTCGCTCGTATGAGCTGCCACTCATGCTGCTCTTCGCTTCACTTCACAACTTGAGTGCTATTTACTAGCCTGTATACTAATTTACAAAGCGCAGATTAATTAAGTATTCAATACACATATTAAAGTGCATACAAGTTTTGCTATTCCGGTAGACATTTTCGTATTCAGCGTGAAATGTTATTAACTTACTTTGACATTTATGATATACTTAACATGCTTTATCAATACCGATTTTTTTTGTTATTAAATTTTTGTTTTTCCCTTTTTCCACATATTATGAGTTTCATTAAAATATTTAGAAAATGCAGTAAACATTTTATTAACTAAACCAAAAATTTGGATCATGCAATATGGGGTGGATGATTCTTCCACCATATGAACATATTAGGTGAGTATATAAAAAAGCCAACAGCTAATGAAATTTCCATAAACTATCTTGACTACAAGTTTATGAAATAACTAAATAGAAAAAGTGTGTACTAGAAATTCTTTGTTAAATTCTATGCTCAGGCGTATAAAGTGAAAATTTACGTGGAATTTCATTGACTAAGAGACTGGATTTCTATTTCAAATGCAATCTCTTTAGGAATCATGTAGAATTTCACCTTTTAATTTCCGGTATGGGAGCGACATTCTGTTCCAGCCCTGCAATAAAAGAGGTTTGTTATTTCAGGTTTTATTTCCCACGCTTGCTGAACATATTTCTTCTATTAAATTACAGCGGCGCGGCAATGAACTTAAAGTCACTCATACGAAATGTATAACCTGTCTTAGTATTAATATTGCAAGCACCAGCCCTTGGCCCCTGCAACTGCAAAACAGCGGCAATCGAGTGCCAACTGCAAATTACAATCACGCATACGACCTGTGCTACAACAACAACATATGTATGTATATAATGCAATTAAGTTATGAGAACGTATAAGTAATTTAATTTGGAATGCAAGATTTTTATTTGATTAAAAACAAGTTCATCATATTTTGCACAAATTGATATGCATACATACATGCACATAACGTAAGGTAAGGTAATAAAGGGGCCAGCTATTTTTTTTCCAACACGCTGCAATAAACCCAATCGCTGACGAAGCGGCAATGCACGCATAGATGCATACGCAATTGCTAGAGCAGCTGCTGCTGCCAGTGGCAAAAGTAGCAGCAGCAATCAAATTGAATTGTCTCAGCTCGACAATTGCAGCTACGGCCAGCGTTACGGCAACTATCTGCGGCAAGTTGCGCAGAACATTTGCAGCTGCGGCGATGCTGGCAATGACAACTGCGCCAACATGCTCAGCGCACCCGCAGGCAACAACAACAACCAACAACAGTAACAGATACAGCGACAACAGCGGCAACGATAGAACATCAAAAAACCCAACCAACAGCAACGAACATATGCGCTTTTGTTTCTATTTTCCGTTGCCGCTATCTGCTTGCATAATTTTTTTAGTGCTGTCCTGTCGAGGACGAACAATGGCAACTACAACAACACGGCGCAGCTGATGTGCAAGATACACGGCATGTCAGTCGATTTGATGAGAATAGAGCTGCGTTATATACACACACACACACATACATCAAAACACGCATACATAGACACAGCACAAGTTGGTAGGGAAGGAGATGTATGGATTACAGGGCGGACAAACTTCGGCATTTCGGGCATGTAGAAGATGAATATTTTTAATCTATTTAAATCCAAAATAAAGGGACCAACAGGGTAATATGAGTGGCCTTTTTGGGCAGTCAGTTTATCCCAACCGAAATCCAAAATTTGTCAATTTTGAATTTTTCACTAGCGTTCCCGACTCGATTGCCAAGGAAATTATTATATTGAATTACATAAAACGTAAAAAAATTAGCACATTTATTAAATTTTATATCAGATGAGATTTAGCTACAAAAGTCCTTGACATTTTAGCTCTTTGTTCTCGTTCTTTGGGATCTCATAATTGACAGCCCTAGTATGAGCGCGCCAGATGCCAGGGCACAAGCTGACGACCTGCCGAGCTGACAGGCATTGCAGGCCCGCCAGGCAGTTGTATAAATACTTGACATTTCCCACACACCCCCACAGACACATGCATAAATTTTTGGCGACTGCTTTACGTTGCTGCATTAATGGCGCAGCTGCCAGTCAAACTAGGGGAGCCGGTAGTTAGCATATTGAATTTTAGGAGGCAGAGCGCGTCGCTATTGCGAATTCATATGACTTTTTAAGAGAGGGATTTATTGCTCTCGATGTTTTGGCCATTTCTTGTTTATATGCTTGCACATGTTTGTGTATGTATGTGTGCGTGTTGCCTTTTGGGATTTTGCTGGTTAGTTTTTGCTGCCATAAAATGGTCAATTGAATACGTCAATTTATGAATTGCACATAAAGCATTGCACTCTTCCGCTGCCCGCCGGCCAGCTTCCTAAGCTTTCGTTGGCTGGCCTGTGCTGAATCGCCACAGCCGAAACTATTGCTATATCTACGAGCTTATAGTGGCAGTAAGAGTGGCAGTGCAGCGTTGCAGCATTAAATTCATTTCATGACGCACATGCATAAATTCATATTTTCACAGAGCTTCCAGTTGAATAGTCAAACGCGTTTCGGTTTCGATTACTGCTGCAACTGCTGCTCTGCACTTTTCATGTGCATGCACACATTCAAACGAATCAACTGCTATACATATGTGTGTGTCCCTTTATATCTGCTTACGCAAATACTTGAATTTTTATTCTTGAATTTCTTTGCAAGCCCAAGTTAAAAAATGCATTCATGCACGTACTTATCCCCCTTTCCCTCGAGAGACTGGTACTTTTTCTGTTCGTTACCACATTTTATATTGCCAATTTCTAGGCTTGTCAGCCATGTCAGTACTAATTTTTGAGCGGTCTTAAAAAATGCACATAAAATGAATTTTTGAAAAGTTATTTGTGGATTTGTTGAAGTACCTATGTATATTTTTAGAAGCATTTTGAAACGCTTTTACAAAAAAAGTAGCCAATGAAGTTGCAATTACAGTAGAACTTCTTTAATTCGAAGGCTTATAATGCTTCGACTTATAGAAATTTTTGTATTTGCTCCCTTAACGCTGATAGGGTTATAGAAGTTCGAGTTATGGAAGTTCGACTGTACTTATGTCTACATAAGTGTATTAAATTCAAAATACAACAATAAATTGATTAAAATACAGAACTAAATCAGCGTTGAATGAAACTGCAAAGTTCAAGCTTTTATTGCCTACTCTAAGGCGTCTACCAGCAATTTCTCTTTGAATTGCTCTTAATGGTAAGTTCATTTGTATGTTTAGCAATAACAAACATAGCAAATATTTATGATATTATTAACTATGTCAAATGTTGTAAAATATGCAAAATTAATATTTTGTTTTGCATACTTTCAGGCGCATGCCAACAATTTCCACTTAAATGTCTCTGAAATGTTGGCCTAGTCAATGTCAAATTAAGCATAATAGAAATACATAATTAAATATGCAGTTGTTAAATATTTGTAAACTTCGTTGTCTACGTTAAGAAAAATTTCAACTATATCTACGCCAATGTACACCAAACAGTTCACTTTCAACAATTTGCCGAAACTGTGTTTATTTTAATTTTCCACTGCAGTCTTTTATGACTTTTAAAACTACGCGCAACTTGGCGTGCATGCAACAACAGGCCGCGGCCACGAAGAAGCTGGCGGGCACGTTCAACACGCCTTTTAATTTCCCGTCAATTTGCGCATGCGGCCTAAACTTTTAATAGACTCTGTGGCTGCAAATGTCACACAAAATTAATAGGCATGCCGCTTATTATCTCGTCTTTGGCCAGGATGCAGTTCATTTCAGCTTTGGTGCACAAGCATGTTATCAAGGACATCTCGGTGTTTATAAAAGCAGCATAAAGCTATTCAAACTCGCACATATTTACTTGATATTTAGGTTGGTCATTCTTTGGAAAAAGAGATTCATCTTCGGGTTTCGTTGCTAAGATTGTGCCAATGATTTAAGGCATTTATACAAAATTATTTGTTGCAAGCTTTTATCACGGAATGAGACTACTTTCAAAAATCCACAACTGCTTATAGTACATATGTATGTTTATGCAAAAATTTATACAAGTACATTACAGTTTAGAAAATCTTTCAGCACAGGGTGGTGAATGTTTTCAGTAGTTTTTGCTAGTAATTATAATTGTTAAGCTAGCTGCAGCGGATAATCGAATAACCGATGATAATGGAAAAGTTTCTCTAATTAAATATTACATACAAATTATTCAAATTTTCTTTCAATACCTTGCCTCATGCCAAAACATTCCATTTTAATTGTTTTAACTCTTGAAAAAGATTAAAATTAATTACATATGCCCATAAATGCACTTAAATGCCAGTTTATGCCACTTTTCATAGTTGCCGCCAAGTACTATGACTGCATACGACAGCCTACTTCCCAGTGGCAAAATCTGAATAACTGTGTTCTCACATATACATGCAACGGCTTTTATGGGCACAATACTCATCTGACTGCCGCTCTCACAATAGAAATTCACCATTAGCGAGCTCGCTCTCGCTCCCCCACAGCGATTTACATAGGCACAGTATGTTTGGGAAATTTCCAACTGCCCACCATGTTGAGTTGGCGCATTGCATTGGTCTATTTGACTACAGAAAAATCTTGTCCTACCACAACAATTCCAATTACAAAAATAGCATTCTTAAATACGTGTAATTTTGGTTTAAAATTGCTATTTCTACGAAAAAGAACGCAATTCTAAAATATTGCTTTACAAATGAAATAAAGTCAAAATGGAATCAGATGAAAGGGATTCAAAATCAAAGTGGTCTGATTAAATAACTTGCTTTAGAAAATAGAATAATTTAAAGATTTAATGTCAAACAAAAAAATTATGGAAATGAAAATATATTTATGAATGCAGAAAAAAAGGACAATACAAAAGAGAAGCAGAAGAAAAAAATGTAATAAGGGATAGAGGAAATATAAAGTACTTTACTTTACTGAACAATAAAATCACTCAATAAGCGCATCAATGCAATTAAATTTGATTTGACTAAAAGTTTGGGTAAGAATGCACCAAGTTAAATTTCGTACAAAAAAGTTTATGTTCACTTCCGCAAAATTTGAAAATAATTCAGAACCAAATCAATCGCACTCAAGCAACAAATTGAGTTATTACGAGAGCCACCCATCAACGTCACAGCCACCAGCATCATAGCATCATGGCCGCCATGACTAACCTATAGCGCCAAATGCCAGACATTGCTTACAGCGGTCAACAACAACAACAAGAGGAAAACCGCAGCACCAGCAAATGGCGCCACTCCTAGGAATATTGAGACATACTCGTAGATGTCAAGATACGCGTTCAACAGCAGCAAAGGGGGACAGCTATGTATAAGCAGTAGGGATGTGAGATAGTCTTAGCCCCCTCACCGAAAGAGCAGATACCATCAAATTGCATGATAAATTTTGCATGGAACCTACCAAAAGAATTTTACGCTACGTCTTTGCGAAGTAGCACGGCAGGATTGGTAGGAGCATGGAAAAATGCTACTGAAAAATGGTTTTTTCATGCGCTCTCGCTCAGCCGGAGCCGAACATGAAACCTTTGAAATTTTATTCGAACTGAAATCACGCCTAACCCAGCGAGAGTTTTCCAATGTACCTTTTTTGTTGTTGCCGCCACATTTTTGGACGCGCCGTGCAGCAGCGTACACGGACGCCGATGATGGATGATAAAGCGAAATGGAGATTCACAGTGCATTATAGCAAAAATTTGGTGTAGTGCCCTTATGGCATGCTGAGACGTGGAGGACATGAAGTGGTAAGGCGTGATTTGGCTGCCGGATTGGCGTACAGAGGGGAATTGCGAGAGAAGAGCAAAGCGTGTAGGAGATACCACGGCCACTTTATGCGATTGAATTTTGCAATGCTTGCAGGCCAGCCACAACATTGCCACCCCCTCTCCCCTCTCCCCTACCTGTTCTGCCAACTGACACTGAAGCTTCAGCTCACGTGGCATGAACGAAGGCTAGAGGATATGGAAAAGTAAGTCAAATCCGAGTATGCCGACTATGGACTGTGGGTTGCTTGACTGTAGCCGCTCAGAATATCACGATAAACGGCTGATTGGGAGTGCACATGTAAGGCCAGCGCGGCATCAGATAAGCTGCCAACTTAGACAGGTGGAATTCGATTAAGTGCTGCACTAGTTTGCCATTTCCTGCTGTCTGAGGGTCTATGAGCATGAGTCTTTATCGGTGCGCCATCAACAGCCAATCGGCTGGTGGCTTAAAGAAGCTGCTCCAACATCATACTAACATAGTAACGGTTGTAAATCCAACAGCGTAATTGAGGCATTTTTCCAGTTGACTGCCTTATTTAATTACGGGTCATGGCTCCTTATATTTCGCTCCTTTCATTTTGTTTCAAACGTAAAAACGAACCCTGAATGCACTCCACATGGTCTGCTCTAATGCATGGTCTGTATATATAGCGCAACTAGACGACACTTGGAAACGATTTATGTAGCCTTATCACAGATATGCTACCTCATCGCAACTTGTAGTACCATAAAAAGAGCCATCTATTTTGTTGTTAGATGCTGCTGGTAAGCGAACGAAAGGGAAATCTCATGGTTTGACTGGTGAGTTAACATCTGAGGCGACAACAAAATCACTTTAAGTCTTACTCCCCCCAGTCACTACCACCTAGAACATGCATCAGTCCAAGAGTACAAGTCTAAGCTAACTCTAACACCTACTTATACTTAGGTATCGGAGTAGTGTTGCTAAGGCCTCTCAAGCGTAGAAATAAAGGACCTATGTTGGCATCCTGAGTAGTGCTACGTCCATGAATAAACACTTGTATGATGGATCTTAGTGCCGATAATAGATGTAACTATGTAAGGTTTTTGGCCACAACTATAGCTGCTGAAGTGAAATATGGTGGGAACAGACTGACTTATTTTCTAGTCGTCAAAAGGAAATTTTTTTATCAGTACAATGAACTGATAAAAGTCCAAGTTTTGAACAGTTTTCTTATACCAACCAAATAAAAAAGTATCCAACCGAAAACCTCTTTTAGCTCAGAAACCGAGCAGCTATTCACTGAACCTTGCAAGCATTTGAAAATCTTCATAATGGAGTAAAAATTTGCACAGCTACTTCGAACAATTTAGCAAGAATTAAACGTATTTTGCATTGCTCTAAATTTTGCTCTTCTTCCTTCTCATTTACCAGCAAATTTCATGCAAATTAAACAAATTTAAGCGCAGCTCATATACAAGTACACCCCACTCAGCCAGTTGGCGTCACCTTACACACTTCCTGCGGCAAGCTATCAACACCTGAGCGCATAATTAATAAAGTAAAGTGTTCAAATTGTATTACCACAGATGCATACACACATACTCATTTACACGGAGAGCCGCCACTATGTTATTGCCTCCCGCCAGTTGCCATAACAATGATCGTTTGCTTATCAACTTTGCGCGTAATTGGCTGCCATCGGCCACGGTGACTGCTTCGGAGCCTTATGGCGGCTGCTCGATGGCAGCGTTTAGGCACTATCAACGCTATTGGCGACAGTATCGCTGTGGCACGCTTTGTTTTGTCAGCCAACCAAGTGTAGTAGGCAGATGAGAGAAGGTGGCAGCAAGTGATTAGGGTCGCCGCGTGCCAAATAATGTGAAGCGATGAGTTCACGGGCTCACGGGGCGTATGCGTTTAATGAATTGCCTTTGGCATCTGCAAGGAGGTTTTAAATTATTAGCTCGTTTTTGGCGGCGAGAAGAAGGCAGACCAATTTAATGCAAGCGATTTATAAGCAAAATTCAAATGCCACATTTTGTAAAATTTTATGTGAAAATGTTGGCTAATTATTAAAGCCTTTAAATTTATATAATAATAGAAATAAAAGCAAAGGAGTTCGTGTTATGCATTTTAAAATGCATTTAATTTAAATATGCATAAATTTATTTATTAATCTGACAAATAATAAAACTAGCTCAATTGCAATTGTTTTGTGGGGTATAGAAGGCTTAAAGGAGCAGACGCACTAACAATAAATCTACACAATTAATACGCAATTTTCATATATGTATGGCAATATAACTGCAACACCTATAGACTATGCACACATATGTACACACACATACGCACTAATGACACACGAATGGCACACAAATAACACACAATTGGTAATAATCAATGGAAAAGCACGTTTAATTTTGAAATATTTATGCACAAAATGTCAGCTGTATCGATAAACAGCAAGAAAATTATTAATTTCGTGCATTAAGGTCAGCAACGACACAAACCACTAACGCCTAAATGTATGCTATAAAATACAATTGTATGGTAATAGTAAATTTAATAAAAGGCATTTGTGTGTGCAACAAACTAATTTCGCTTATTGTTCGAATAAACACACACACACACACAGGGACACATGCCATTATGGAAGTCAGAACTACTAAGCGCTCAAAATTCGATTCGACTTTGTAGTAGCTAATCCTGCTTAGCACATAGTCGATTCCACGTACACTATTGGGTATCGAATTATTCAACCTTTTCAAATACCTGGCAATCCATTAGTGCCTCTATTCGTAAATTAATCTATGGTAACAGTTGGAGAACAGTTGGAGTGCGCCGCGGTGGCTCAGTGGGCTAAGTGCTTTGGTCGCTGACGCGGAGGACCTGGGTTCATCTCCTGGTGATCCAGTTTTCTAGTCACCGCGGTTTGAAATTGATGCTATGATTTGATCAACCTAACAGTGAACCGAATCATGATCCGAACCATGAGCCCAACCATGAACCGAATACGTCGATGCAACATATAAGTTTTCTCTTACTTGTAAGCGTTTAACTACACTTTTCATATAATAATAGTTTCATCGCCAACGCGGATCGAGCCGAAGATCCTGCGCAGCACTTTTCTCTCGCAGACTTCAAGAGAAGCGAAATCACCCATGCTTCAGCGCCATAAAGCAAGGGGATGATGAGCGTCTTGCAGAGTGTCAGTTTTGTCGGTCGAGAGAGGACTCTACTTCTTAATTGCTTACCGAGCCCGTAGTAGTACCTATTGGCAAGAGCTATGGCTCATTTTACACAATGCTTACAATTAGTACATGCTATGTAACAATGTGCCGCACAATGTTGAGCCGCACCCTTTTTACCAAATCAGTGTTTAAAGATATCTGATGTCCAGTTGATTAAATAAATCGAGTGCCACCGGATTCTGGTGAATCGTTGCTCGAAATAAAACAGCTTTTGCAACAAGTCAACAAAAATTATTTCTTACCGTAAACTGGCTCAAAATTTTCTATAATGCAAGTCATCGACTAACACTTGTTACGATCGGACTGCTTCCTCTGCGCTCACGGGTTTTTGGTCTGCTTCTTACTTTAGTTTCGTACACTGTGCAAAACTTCTCTTAACTTCAATATAGTTTTTTGTGTGACAGTGCTAAGAAAATATAAAATACAGTATAGTGAAAAGTGACACTAACATGTTTGACGGATCTCCGTCACTTTCGGGGAACAGGTTCAGTGAGCTACAAGAAAGCTCACTAACCAGCCCCAGATCTAAAAGAAAAAAAAGGCTTAACATAACCAACCAAATCTTTCCAGCTTTGCCCATTGCTAGTGCTCCAATAAAAAACCCAAAATTCGTGGTCATAAAATCGGCAGATGAAAGCAAGCCACTGTCAAACTACAGCGTGTTTGCAAAAAAAAAAGCTTTAGACTCAGTCAGCACTGAGATTGAGAGCGTTAGTATGCTTCGGGACGGGAGTCTCCTAGTCTTAACAAAAAATCAAAAAGTTGCGGAAAAATTCATAAACACAAAAAATTTTGGCGGTCTATGCAAAGTCGTAGTTACCTTCCATGAAAATCTCAACTCCTGCAAAGGTACAATATTTGACAGGAACCTTGTTCCCACCCCAGAGGAAGAAATACTAGAAGACCTAAAACACCAAGGAGTCACAGCCGTTCACAAATTCACAAAGAAGGTTGATAACAATATAATTCATTCCGGTCTTATTCTCCTTACTTTCGACCTATACCAGATCCCCAAAAATATAGACATTGCTTGGTACAAGCTCGCTGTTAGGGAATATTTCCCTAATCCTATGCGGTGCAAAAGCTGCCAGAAATTAGGTCACACGATGAAACACTGCAAAAGCAACCCAATTTGTGTTAAGTGTAACTTCCCTCCACATGATCCAGCAGCTTGCACTCGCGAAATGTGTGCTAACTGTTTAGGCCCCCACTCTGCATCTTCCCCTTCATGCCCATCATTCCAACAGCAAAAAGAAGTTCTCATAATAAAAACCAAAAACAAATGCAGCATTTTTGATGCAAGGCGTATATACAGGGAACAGAATAATGTCACAAACAAGCAAAACACATATGCATCCACTTTAAAGTCAACCACTCAAACACAAAATGATAAATCCAAAAACGAAATCAGCAACAACTCAAACAATAAACCAGAACAAAAAACCGATACTCCCGCTACTTCTCTACAGCCGTGCACTTCTTCGGAATCTATTCGTCAATTAAATTTCTCTCTCCCACCTTCTTCTTCACACATTACTGCTTCTAATTTAACTCTCACTTCCACAAAATCAACTTCTAATACCAACAATAAAGAACTTATCCAAAAACCCACCACACTACCTGTCCCCAACTCTCTTCCACGATCTAATCTCAATGAACACACAGAATTTTATACATCCTCTCACCTCTCACAAAATGAACCCAATAACGTAAAACACATGGAATACTCTCATGACACTCCGTCCTCAACAGACTCTTTTTAACGAAGCTCTTTGCACAATATACCTCGGTGTATTGTCGTTAAGTGCAACTCTCTCTTTATATTTAAGTAGTTAGAGTGATGCTCAATATTCTGCAATGGAATATTCGCGGTTATCACAACAACTATTCTGACTTGGAAATCCTAATAAAAGAGCAAGACCCAAAAATTATTTGTCTCCAAGAGACTCACTGCAGATTCGATTCGAACCCAACTGCACCTCAACAATATAATGGACATTTTCACAACTTTAGCTACAACACAACCGCAAAGCAAGGCTCCGCCCTTCTGTTACACAAAACTATACCATACAAACTATTAAATATAAACTCAAATTTATCTATCATAGCAGCTGAAATAGAGCTTAACATAAGTTTTACAGTAGTCTCCATATACATACCACCTCAACAAAATATAACAATTTCAGATCTTCTCAATATAACGAATTCTATTAATGGCCCAATTCTCATTTTGGGCGACTTTAACGCCTGGAGCCCACTCTGGGGTTCTCCAAATAGCAATTCAAGAGGACAACTTATCGAAGATCTTATATTAGCATCAAACCTTTGCGTTCTAAACGATGGCTCTCCCACTCACCTTAGCACTCATAACTCTTTCACTCACATTGATTTGAGCTTGTGCTCACCTCCGCTAATACCTCTTTGCACCTGGCATACTATTAACGACCTCCACAACAGTGATCACTTTCCGACCATAACCTCTGTACAGCATAATCGCTATAAAGCATATCCAAAGATAGCCCAATACAACACCAAAAAAGCGAAATGGGATTTATACTGTAATAAGATACTCGACACACCACTAGAAACCACACCTGCTGATAACATCAACAGGGAGGCTGCGCTCATTACAAAAATTATACGTAGAGCAGCAAACGAATCTATACCTCGTACGGCGCATAGACAGGTCAGCAAAACCGTCCCATGGTGGTCTTCTGAGTTGAAAACTTTAAGAGATTCCAAACAAAACGCCTGGCATCAATTTCGGCGAAACCTCACTCTGAATAACCTCATAGCTTACAAAAGAGCAAATGCAATATTTAATAAAGCAAAGAAAGCTGCGAAACAACAAAGCTTCGCTGATTTTACAAGTAAGATTAACCCCTCAACTCCAACCAATCAGATATGGCAAAGCATCCGCATGTTGACCGGCACCTACAATCCTTCTACTATACCATCAATAACGACAGCATCTTCCAAAATATCCGACCCCAAAGAGATATCTTCTGCATTTGCTAAATACTGGTCCTCTAATTCACACGACAGCAACTTTCCCTCATCCTTTTGTGCAGCCAAAAACTCCGTTTTTAATATACCAACCAACACCACCTGTTCAACTAGAACTAATATGATGGAGATGCCATTTAACTTGAATGAAGTAGAAGCATGTTTAAAAACTCTAACCGGAACAACACCGGGACACGATAAAATCTCTTACCCTATGCTAAAAAATACACCCAGGGCCTTTAAAATGCGAATTCTTAACTTTTTCAATAATATTTTTGAGAGTGGAATTATACCACAAACGTACAAAACTGCAATCGTAGTACCAATAAAAAAACCAAACAAAACAATTACTCTACTAGAATCTTACCGCCCTATCTCATTGCTGCCTTGCATAAGTAAAGTCTTAGAAAAGATGGTCTCTAAGCGCTTAATGTGGTTTCTTACTTCTTCCAAACTAATTTCACCCAATCAATTCGGATTCAAAACTGGCTTAGGCACAATAGATGCCTTACTCTATCTTGACCACCTCATCTCCAAAAGTCTATCATCAAAGAACCACATATCAATTCTATCGATTGACTTCGAAAAAGCATTCGATAGGGTGGGTATACATGTTGTCTTAAAAAAACTCAATGAATGGGCGGTCGGCCCAAAAATGTTTAATTTTGTAAAATCTTTTTTATCAAATCGAAAGATACGTTGCAGAGTGAATAATGTGTTTTCACCAACATACTCGCTCTTCAACGGTATACCACAGGGTTCTCCCCTGTCAGTAACTCTGTTTTTAATAGCATTTGAAGACCTAAGTAAAAACCTGCTAAACCATAAATATATAGAACATTGCCTATATGCAGATGATCTCTACATAATATGTAACAAAAAAGACACCAATGAAATTACAAACAACTTTAATTCAGCAATAAGCTCAATAAATATTTGGTCAAAACAATCAGGTGCAAATATTTCTGTTGATAAAAGTAAGCATTTACATATTTGTCGAAAACATAATTGTAATACCATTAGAGTTAAGTACAATGCCTACACTATTGAAAATGTAAATAATCTAAAAATTCTGGGCCTTATCTTTGACAATAAAAATAGTTTTAAGATTCATTGCGATTATTTAAGAACTAGCCTAACTGCCAGATTAAATATTATTAAATTTCTCTCATCTAATAAAAGTCATGTCCATCCCAATTCTCTCCTTAACGCCACCAAACTAACCGTATTGTCAAAAATTGACTATGGCTTATCGATCTATGGAAAATGCACAACATCCGCACTGAACAGAATCAAAAGCCCTTACCACGCAGCCATCAGACGAAGCCTCAGAGCCTTTAGAAGCACCACTATTAAAAACTTGCTAGCGGAAAGTGGATTGCCCTCGATTGAAGATCGAGTGAAGTATCTTAGATGCCGCCAAATCCCAAAGATATACTGCAACAATAATTCAGTGCTTTGCAAAGAAGTAAAACTATTGAAAGCACGGAAACGCCCACTGAAAACAGCATCTGGACTGAGTGAAATACTCAACTTAGCTTTGGAGATACTACCAGGAATCACACCAATACCAACACCTGCAATGAAACACCCACCTTGGACACTCCCAACTAACTCCTTCATTAGCCGCCTCACCGCTTATCGGAAAGAACACACAGATGCTTCAATATATAGACGACTGTATGCCGAATCCGTTGAACCTCTAATACAAAAAAGTTGGAAAACGCTCTTCACCGATGGCTCCAAGTCAGCAGATGGCGTCGCATTCGCAGTTGTGGATGTAAATGGCACAGTGCAGGCACACGGTATACTCCCATTAGTCGCAAATGCTTTCGATGCTGAAGTCCAAGGAATCCTAGCTGCTCTTCTAATAGCAAAATCTGGAAAAGAAAAAACTTTAATATGCACTGACAGTCTGTCTGCATTTGAAGCCGCGAGAAACCTCACCAACAACTCCGAACCCATTAATACTATAAAGCAATTGTTGATCCAGCTAGAACACCAAGCTAAACTAATGTGGATACCCGGACATATTGGAATAAACGGCAACGAACTTGCGGATACAGCTGCTAAAGTAGCATCGAAATCTCCGCTTCACACCTTTATGCCCTTCACAAACAAAGCTATTGGGAAAATTGCCTCAAAATCTATCGTTTGCAAGTTAGACGAGAATTGGCTAAGCTACAACCATATGTACAAAGTCGTCAACCCCAAGCGAACTGCGATAACATTCCCAACAAGCACCTCGATAAGTATGAACAAGTGCTTCACTCGACTCCGACTAGGCCACACGTTATTGACACATGGGTATCTGATGGAAAAGAAGCCGCAACCATCTTGTCAATTTTGTCAAAACTCCTTATTAACCATTTCCCACCTTCTCTCAGATTGCCCGTCCCTCATTAACACCCGTTCTTCCATCTTCCAAAACCAAAATCCTTACGAACTCCTTCTCGATCCCACAGAACATAATATTAAAACAATTTACACTTTTCTAGAACAAATTAATGTTAACAAATTAATATAATTTTTAGAAATATATTTAAGCTTATTTCACCAAAATCATTTGTAACCGAAGCCGATAGCCCTGGCAGCTAGTGCTTCCTTAATTATAATTTGTAATTATAATTAAACTTAATAAATTAAAATTAAAATTTCTATAATGCAGTTAGATAACAGTTCTAGTAAAACGGATCTTAAACAAAAGCGAGGATAAAGAGAAAAGGTCAGCCTTTAACAAAAACAAATCACACATATTTCGGAGCTTTGTAAACCTGCATAACACACATACATATATAATATAAACTCATGCATGGACAAGAAGAATGCACCAAAAATTGATTAAAATTCAGTTTTCCGCTTAACTCCGAAAGGGATAATAACTTATTTAGGCAACCGATTCGATTACAATGATTACCTCCGCGTGTGTGTGTTCTCACACGTATGCCTCTCTACGTTGTATATGTGCAGACGTGCGTGTGTGAAACGCTCTAAAGTCTGCAAAATGCAGGCACGCATAATGGAGGCAGGCGGCAAACGGCAACAGCAACTCCACTCAAATTCAACACTTATGCGCCTAAAACTATGCTCGCTCGCTCATTGTATGGCAGTGGCAACAACAGCAGCCTGCTACTACTACAGCCGCATATCTGCTGGGTGTATTTGATTATTTAAATTTTATGCTTATTGCATATAAATAATTTATAAGAGCATAAAATAGCACAAAAGCACAGAGCAACACGCAAACGCACACGCACACGCACACGCACACGCATACACAACAGGACGATGTGCGGCAACCCTTGAAGCTGGCGACGCAAGCGACTGTATAATCCCCCAGTGATGCAGTGAGTGTGCATGAATATATGTACTATGTGCATGCGTGCATGTGTGTTGGATTGTTCGCATATCATCAAGTAGTGTTAGCAATTTGTATGTATATATGTATGTATGTGTATATGCGAATAGCTGAGTATGTATATGCGAGTGTGTGCCGTTTTGCATGCCAGCCTTCATAAATTTTTCATCTATTGGGCAAGTTTATGCATACACACATACAAAACACACACACACACAAACGCACTCAATTCACATATGAATAAAAAATTTTATTAGAAATTGCTAGTACAAGTGGCAGTTAGGCCAAACGCTTGCGGCATGCGTTTCCCATGGAGCCGGCGCGCCGCGGCGCCTCGTCGCTCCTCGTCTTTTTTCCAATTTTGTTATTTTGTTGCCGCTTTAATTTTTTTATTTTTGTCTGTGGGTCGCACATTTGGCATGCAATTGAAATAAATTGAGCGGATTTGTATGCACCACCAGAGGCATTTATTATTTACAGGCGATTTTGTGTGTTTGTGCTTAGCAATTTTTCATTTTTTAGTTGTTAACTTTTTTCATTATTTACTTTGGTGCATTCTGTCGGGAATAAAGAACAAATGCACAATATAAAATTTTTAACCTATCAAAAAGTCAAATTGATGCTTTAATACAAAATAAATCAGTTGGAAAAGTTTGGAAAGTAAAAATGCAATAGCATGATCCTTTAGTACCATTTAGAGCTGCACAACATTGTAATAATTTATATACTCTTTAGTAATAGAATATATTAACTTTGTTCGAAAATTGTAGCATATATGTATATATATAGAAATGATCAAAATCACTTTCTGTCTTCATTTCCGGTTGTCCGTCAGTCAATCTGTCTGACCGTCTGTGGCCACAGAACGAAAAGTATCAATTGTCCGAGTTGGACCAAATTTGGTATACAATGACAGTGAGCTTTATCTTAGTTCAAGTTGCGAGATTAGCAAAATCGGTCGAAGGACATGCCCACAGGGGGTCTATATGTGCACCTAACTCTAATTTGTCTAATTACTTATTTAACTTATTTAAAATAATGCTATTTTCTATTTAAGATAAAGTATCAGCCTCATATCTCGTGCGAATAAGTGAGTGAATCGTAAAATCATAACATTCATAATATGATTCATACACCAGAGCGTCCACATTTGGCCACTGCCTATCTATTGCAATCATTAGTGTAGTGATAGTTAGTCTGAGCAACTATAATCAAACTAACTAGTTAATAGATAAAATTAGTTAGGAGAAATAATTGATGAGTGTGTTCAGTTTAAGCTAATTAATGTCATAACCAATTTAAAGTTAGCATTACAACAATAATTCCCTGAGTGGGAACAAGCGACACCTCAATCCACTCGCCTTGGCAATTTTGGCCTTTAATCCCAGAGGAGCTTACATTTCATGCATACCAATAAAACAAAGTGGCAAGCAGCTTTCCAATCTTCCGCGTGTAATTCTCAAGGGCGCCAATCTTAATTAAACTCAAATTAAAACGCAAACATGCTAAAGCATTACAAGTACCCAATTTTCAATAAATACGCACATTTCCAGCTGACATTCAGCGGAAGCACATTTAAAGTGCGCTCGCCTGCCCGCATTGCGCAATGCGCAGCTTTCAATCAAATTAATTACGCTGGCGTATCGTGCATGGCCGTTGCGTGTCTTCATTCTGCGTCGCCATTTGCATAATGAATTTGTTAACACCAAAAAAAATGCGAAATAAAACGTTTTTATATCGTTCGCAGCGATTTGGTGTGAGTGTGAGGGTGAGGGTGGCGGAGCAGCTGGGAGGCGCACATTTATCACTCAACTGTCATTTGCAAATCCATCACATCGCTACGCATCGAATTGGATACATGCCAGCTCCACCAGCAGCAGCAGCATGAGCAGAGGCTGTCAGTGTGTGCCACTCAACGTTGCAGCACTCACATACATATATCACACACACGCACACCCGCCCACATGCTCGCATTCGCACATACTATAGATTTGACATTTAAAGTGTCAAATGCTAAATCTATTCACACGTTAAATGACAGCGCTGAGCAACGCACAACGTGGCAAATGGTATCAATCAAAAGACACAAATCCTCAGCGTCGAACGCCTGCCGTAGTCTATCTGTGCCTCTGTGCCTCTGCCCTTGCCACCTACACTGGCCCACCTATAAAAGCTGCGACGCTATCTGCCTGCCACCATCAGCCAGCAGTCTGCAGCCTGTGGCCGTTTCAACGCCTCTCTGCGCTTTTTGTAGCAGCATCCACGATGGCGAAGGCAACGGCGGCCTCTGCACATTTATTATGCGCAACTGAGGATTGTGTTTGTCTGTCTGCCTGTGTATGTGTAAGTGAGTGTGTAGGTGTACAGCATAATTTAGTGAAGTGCTCTTATGTTGCCGCAAAAATGTGCTTTTTTGAATAGTTTCCACGCCATTGAATTGAATTCCACTTTAAGCATTTTTGATTAAACATTTTTTTAAACAAACATGCAACACAGCAATTTTCGATTTTACTCAATTTCGACTGAGTGTTCACACTTAGCAATGTGAAATTCTCGCATGAAAACCTTTTTAAAATCTCGCCGCTCATTTCTAACCTAACAAAATTATGCAAAATTACAGGAGTATATATCTTATCTCACTTAATGCATATGTATGTTCCTATGTTGCCTGAAAAATCCTTCGCAATATCTATAACTCTATTCGCGTTACCAACAACTATCGTATTGCAAGGAAGCAGGGGCTATAGACGCTGTACGCCGATAAGAACATTGCCAGACGGGTTCCCATCCAGCGACTCTCTTGGCTTATGCACGTCGATCAAATTAACAATAATAACCCACCAAAAATTTAATTCAAAACGAAGGTTGAGCACCAATTGAGCTAGCATTACTATTTATTTTTCTATGATACTATGCCCAAACCAGTCGCTCTACTAAAAATCATCCAAATATTCGCACAGAATCAAGTACCTACCTGTTAAAGTTAGGTTAAGTAAGATTTTTATGATGATGTTAGGCAGGCAATGAAGCCTGTGAAAATGTGATATGAAAATTCAAAAAGAATTCCGAGACTTCCAAAGCCATTTCGGATTTGACAGCACTAATCCCTGCCATAATAAATTTCCTACAAGATCTACGCCTGCACATTTTTTACAGCTGAATATATGGTAGCTTTTCCGATCTCCGAGCTCTCTTACTAAGACTTGACTTGCTTATGCTCATATGCAATCCATTAGTTGCAAGCAAACCATATTTAATGGCAATGTTCAATGACAACTTATCTAAGATACACGCCAAGTGTAAACAATGCGGAATAAGTACACAACGTAGACAGAAAATCCCATTACACCGTGATTTAGAAAGCTCACATGCAGGAAAACAATGATGCCAAGACAAAATTCAAGAAGCCCAAGTACAAAATGCAGCTTTTAAAGGATAAGTATACAAATCTTAAGTGTCTGCGTGTGAATGTGGAGAAGTTTAGCAAGCAGCAGCTACACACATGCACACACACACATAAGCAACACGTTTCTGGCGCACACGCCTAAAAACACTTCATAAGGTATCTTGCCAAATCGCTGCAAAGGTAAAGTATACAGACGAAACAAAGCATACGCACACACACAGGCACACACATATGCACACGCACACTTACGTGCATGGCATTCGCAATTGTTGAGGGTTAAAATACGCCACATTTGCCACAATTTTATGGCGCGTTTTTACAATTTGCTGACATTTATGTGCATTGCCAGTGGAATGCCCGCCGGCGTAGAGGCCTTTGGGAAAATTATTAATGCGCGCATAAAAATAAGCAAAAATTTACATTGGTTCTGTATGAGTGTAAATGTGGGCAGGCACGTAGCTGGAATTTATATTCGATGGCGGAAGCTGCCGATCTCCCAAAGAAACAAAAAGAATTTTTCTTTGAAAAAGTCAGCTTTATAAGCACACTGTCGTTACTCCGAGCTGCGTTTCCTTATTTCCCCATGGCTTGGGCTCCGTTCTGCACCGCCCTTGCCCACAAGCCTGACGCCGAGTTTAAGTGCTGTAGCTGCTATGGCCACCTTTCGCTGAGCCCTTTTTCCGAGCGCAATCATAAAAGTAAATTCCGCTTGCCCGGCAGAAAACGACCCAAAATGGGTGAAGTTGCGATTGTGGTTCAATAAACTGGCGCCATGTCAATTTATTTAAAGTTTTAATTTTATTTCACTCCCAAGCCGCAAATCGTAAACGTTTATGCTTTTTGCTCCTACATACTTTAAAACTAATTTCAGCTTGGCACTTTCCCATTCCCCATTTTCATTGCAGGCATTCTTGAGGAGACGCTCCAGCAGCAGCAGACGAAAGTTTTTAATTTCATTTGGACTGCTCTGCTGCGCTGTGGCTTGGTTTGGTTTGGTTCAGTTTGGCTTGGTTTAGTTGGCTCTAACTAGCCGCTCTTTTCTGCTAGTTTTCATATATGTATTTCTTAACGGCAAATAAACGAAGAAACTGCCGCAATTCACTGGACACAAATTTTGGTTTTTATAAGCCATGCCACTTCCGTCCGGGGTTAAGCATGCGCTAATAAAAATTTCATAACGCTGTAATTACAGCAATCATGTTAAGTGTCCTGTGTCGTATGAGTAACATTTTATCTTGCTTCCTTTTGTTAAGATGCCGGTCAATGTTTAGAGGGTAGTTCAACTTAAAACTTGACTTTTAAATGTGCAATAATTGAAGTGAAGCATTCTTTTATCGCAGCGATTCCAACAATAATTCTGCGCTTTTGAAATTGCACATTTTTATTTATGAATAGTTCTTTATTTATGATGAATCTTGTACACTTGTAAGGCCACGCTTTCTAAAATTATATATAATTTACAGTATCATCCAACAGATCATAACAAAAGACTTAACTATACAAAACGAGTATCACACTGACGTATCTGAAGGTCTCAGCTGCTTCACATACCGACTTTTTTGAAAGAAGGCAATGGAAACGGCTATGCGTAAGGTTGCTCTACCGTACACATTTCACGGAAAGTTGCAAGAAAATTAACAATGTTGTGAAAAATTGTTTGCCAAAAGAATGACTTATTTCTTAAGCAAAACTTATTTGGAAAAAAAAATCGTATGAGATATATGAAATTATGCTTTTTTGCTACTTATTTTATGTTATTTCAGTCGGAATTCATGGCAGCTATGGCTCAATTAGTATCAAATAATAAATCTTTTATTTTTCGAAAAAATCCTTCACCATAGTTTTAAAATTTTTTAAAAAGTAGCTAGGTTTGGCCCACTTGCATCAAATTTCGAAAACGGTAATCCTTCCTAGATATTTTTTGAAATTGCAGGTAATATCAGAAAATAACTTTCAACTACGGTAATAAATGTTGTAGATTTTCAGATCAACAAAATTCGAGCTCAGCTCATTCAAATTTACATGAATTTTCATTTATGGGGTACACAAACATTCATGCTTCGACTATTGCCAGTACTTTTCTCATCAACATTTCGATTGGAAGTCAGCGCAGCTGCAATCCCGCAAAATTGTATTTGCCAAATTAAGTGCATTAATTTAATTATTTTACTGAGTTAAATTATAGCACGCACAGATACGCACACACATGCTTGTGGTGAAGTACATGTTTTGGCAAGTGTGTGTATGCTTCTGCCAGCCTACAGTATTTGTAAACTATGAGGCCAATCATTGTTAGTGCAGCACACATACAAAAGCATGCACTGCGCTACTACAAACACCCGCAGTACGTAGCTTGGCAATCTCAATAATGTTATTGTTGTAATTTGCAAAATATTTTCGAAATTACACGAAACAACAACGTGGAATGATAAGCTTTAAAAAATGTAAAATTGCAAAATGTTGAAACATTTTTTTGTTTCCCTCTGCCACTGGCCGCATCCACTCCGCTGCACACACTTCACCTGAGTTAAAAGCGAAAAACAACACTTTTCAATTAAAGCCGCTGAAATGAGCAATGAAAAGGTTTTAAGTTATGTTCATCCTGTGAAAATATTTTTATTTAATTAATTAATTTTATGGATGACGTACTTAAAACTGTGTGCAGACCCTTTGTTTTGTATGAGTGCTTGTGTAAGTAGGTATGCACATTGCAAAAAATACGAAATCTTTCAATTTGTGGGTTTTTTTCCAATTGTTGGCCGACCAAGCACGCATCAGTGTACTTTCAAACTTTTACGAGTAACTTTTATTTACATTTGTAAAATTTTTGCAGTTTTACAATTTTGCACTTGTTGCTGAAATGCATTCAAAGCATTGCAAATTTCGAATTAAATATTTATTTAATTATTTTAATAGCAATCAGCTTATCGGCAGTATGGTTGATTAATCTTTTATACGCACGCTTACATTTTTATACCCTACACCTATGGTAATAGGGTATAATAACTTTGTGCCAAAATTGTAACGCATTAAAGGAGCCGTCCTAGGTATAGACATAAGTATATAGAAATGATCAGAAACACTTTCTCTTTTAATTTCCGGTTGTCCGTCTGTCCGTCTGTCCGTCTGTCTGTCTGTCTGTCTGTCTGTCTGCGTGTATGCAAAAAAAAGAAAGAAGGAGTTGCTCGATTTGGACCAAATTTGGTATACAGTTACAGTGAACTTCGGGTTAGGTAAAGTGTTAAAATTATTCAAATCGGTCGAAGGATACGCCCCCAATGGACCTATAAGTCCCTCTACCTCGGGTTTTTTGCGATCAAATTGCTGTAATTTGTCTAATTAATCATTGAAAAGAATAATACTTGGTATTCAAGTTAAGGGGGCGGTTATCTATGTCATACGAAAAAATGGGCGTGGTCCGCCCACTATATAGGCGGCAAACTTTTTCCGGTAAAATGGCTCCCAATTGACTAGTTACGAATATAAATGAATGAAATTCGGTTCCCAAGTTGATATATAGGTCTTAGATGCCATAGAAGAAAATGGGCGTGGTGCGCCCACTATATAGGCGATAAACGAAAAACCCTCTTAACTTCCATAATATATACACCAGAGCGTCTAGATTTGGTTACTTCGTTCCTGGTAAGAATATCTTTTAATTCTCCAAAAATGGGCATGGTCCGCCCACCATGGGGGCAGTAAAATAAATATACCGATAACATCTGTTGTACACCTGCCAGAGCATCAATATTTGGCATGTATAGTCCTATTAGGTATATCTTGTAGTCTGCCAAAAATGGGCGTGGTCCGCCCACTATGTGGGTTGTAAATCAAATGCACCCACAATTTCAGTGAATTATCACCCTACTTGGGAACATGGTGTAGGGTATTACTCTGTCGGTGAAACCCGACTGATACTTCCTTACTTGTTTTACATTAAGTTTGGGATTCGCTGCACTACAGTGTGAAAGTGAAAAAATACACCAAGTTTCGGAAAAGAGAAAAAAAGCAAAGGGATATGAGCAGCGCAAAGGATCCAAAAGATACCATGCATATTCGGCTTGATACTTACTTAGCATAAGTTTGCTAGACCTACAAATTAATCTTCTATCGTTGAAACGTGATTGAAAAGCCCATATCATATACGATGACAGTAAAAATTTTAATTTTAGATTTAGTTGCGCAATTTATATTAATCTACAATAAGTATATTCTTTGATCAATCAAGATAAAAGAAATCCAAATCAAATTTATAATTTTGTTTCAAAATAGAATCTGAAAGTCTTTTACTAACGTTTCAGTGAAGGTGGGTAATATAATAATTCAATAAATAAAATAGAATCTTCGTAGATGCAATTCATAGAATATCATCTTAAGCAGCGATCTTTCATTAGTGTGAGCAGTTTCGCATGCATCTCATCTTTAACAGAATTAAGATAAATTACTTTATTTTATTAGGCAGAAAGCTAACTGAAACTTATCTGACTTTTGAAAAATCTGTCACTCTTCTACAAAAATTGAATGATTGCCACACATACTCGCATGCTCAAACAAATAAGACCTCCATATGCCTTTCTGCTTCCGCTTCCGCTTCTATATCTGCTATTTGCTCTATTACTTGCGTTCTCATTTCCTCCAACTTGACACTACGTCCCAAGGCATACGGCGACTTGCCGTTGGTCTTCACATAAAAAGTGCCACGCTTCGGTGACGAAGGTTCCCCGCCCATGCGAAACTCTACACCCGAACTCGACAAGATCCAAACATCTTCGGACTGCCGTCGACAAAGCGTGCCCCAGAAGCCATTCTTGCTCGCTATGGACTCGGCGAAGTAATGGTGTGCGCGCGTGTGTGAGCAGCCATAAATGTAGCACTTCTTCTGGTCGCGCCCGAAGTTCGGATAGAATGTGGCATGCCCCACGGGCTCCTGAAAGCCCAAACTGCTGCTGGTCTGTATGGACTCCACGTACTCGGCGTCTGTGGGATCAATGCGATACTCATCGCTGCGCTCACGAAACTTCGGACCCGCCGGGTCCAAGGCGAAGATCGTGTTGAAGCGAAAGGGCTGCGCCTGTTTGCCCGCGCTGCCTGCGATCTGAGCGCCCAGCGAGTGCCCAATCAGGTAGACGTCGTCGTAGTGCAGGCCGGTGCGCAGATGCAGATAGCGCACGAATTCGGACAGCAGAAAGCCCAGATCTTCGATCAGATCCACCACACCGAAATAGTTCACATTCGACGAAATGAAGCTCCAATCCACCACGATGACATTGTAGTCGATGTGTGTGTTATTGCTGTTGTTTTCAACATAATCATTATGATTATTATCGCTGCTCACATGGGCCTCGTTGTTTGCAGTAGTCGCCTCATTGTCTGCGTCTGACACTGCTACTGTTTTGGCTTTAGCTTCAGCTTCAGCTGCACCGTCGCTAGAGGGCACTTCAGTCGCTGCCTCTGTGCAGGCCGGCGGCGGCGATGTTAAGCTGAGATAAGCATTCTTGACGGCACGATTTAATGACCCTTTGCTCTGACTCATCCAGCCATGTATGATAATTCTGCGAAGACAAAAAGAGCAAAAGAAAAAGCTACAGCGAAGAGTGGAGGCAAAACGCACAGAAATGTTGGCTTAAGTTATGCTAAAATCGACATCGAAATTAGCGCATTTTATGCGTTTCCATATTGTTTGTCTTTTGTTGTTGTTTTTTGATTGTTGGTGAATGAATCATTGCCGCCAAACAACTGCGAATGAAAAGTTTTCAATGAAATGAGTTCGTTTCATTCATTTAATGGTTGACACATTGCATTGCATTATCATATTTTTTGTTTGCCTCTTGTTTGCAACAACAATACGAGTATAACGGTTTTATCAGTTAAGATACCGCTCAAGGGATTCCACAGTCATTGCGATTGCAATGTTGACGCAAATGTTCACATTGAAGTTGAGAGTTTCAATCGATTGAACAATTTGTTTGTTTGTTGTCGACACTTCAGCGCGAACATTGCTAATTCAATTTGCACTCTTGTCTATTCTACTTTTAATGTGAATGGCAAAGTACATATATTTTGCTCTATTTTACTTGAAAATCTGAGTGCTCCGCTTTTGCGTTTTTCTCGAATATATTAACTGAAAAAGTAGTAAATCAAGAAGGAATCTATACTGTAACTTGCCGGAAACATAGCTTCTACATATAATATAACATTATAAAAATATTGGTTTCTATAAAGCTATACAGTTTTGTAAAATTTCGAATTTCATTAAACCTGCTGATAAAAAAAAGTTGGCTAGAATCAAAAAATTTGGCTACCAATAGCAAGCTAGACAAACATCTAAATATGACGAAGAAAGGGCAGACTAAATGATGCCAGTCGCTCATAAAGAGAACAATGAGTAGGAACAAAATTTATAAATAGCGATTTGTTTACAATTGCGTGATACTTAAATTTGTCACATTTGGCACATTCACACAGACTTTACAAAAGCATCAAATTTTTACACTAAACTAATTGCACTAAAAGTGAAATTGTCGTGGTACGAACTTGATGAACTGGATTGAAACGACTTTATATAAAATTAAGTCTGTTTTGTTAACGCTGCGTAATAATCGATGTCGCATTTGGAAACAGCTGATTTGAGTTTACACTGACATGTTAAATTGTGTTCTCTGTACGCAGTGTAATGAAAGTTCATAAAGTACTTAATCTTCTTAAAGTGTAAATACGGTTTTGTTTGGCTTTGGCGAGTTTTACTTAAATTTGCTGTTAAATTTTTTTAAACTGAAATTAGTTAAATGCAGAAGATCATAGCACAAGTTCGAACTGGGATTTAATCAAAAACTCACAAAATTTTTAATTTAAATAGAATTTAGGAAAATTAAGATCGAAGATTTTGTATGACAAATTCGCCTATGCGTAGAATAGATCATAAAAACACAAGTTCAAGCTAGGAATTAAACAAAAATTCTCTAAATTATCATTTGAAGAATTTAAAAAACTAGATTCGGAGATTCAGTGTTGTGGCGAAATTAGCCAAAATGTGTAGAATTAAGTACGTAATTCGATTTATAGCTGAAAATTCAAACATAAGCGCTGCAGTGTGAGCAGCGCATAACCTACCTCGTTGGATGATCGGGATTGAAACCGGAACACTCCAGAGTAGCATCCTCATCGATGCGTATTTCACGTCCGCACTCCGGAAAGTCACGCTTGTACAAATAGAATTGCATTTTGACACGCGCTCGACTCGTAAACGGTATCCAATGCTTGAAGAACTTCTTGAGGAAGGGCCAATCGAAATGACGATCGAAGAAGCTGGTGGGCCGCGTCAGCGTATGGCCGCACTGATCGCGCAGCACTTCGGCTGCAGCATGCACGACGAGCACTACAACAACAACAAATGATAATTAAAACAAAGCGTAATAATAAAGAATTTCATTTCTAGTATTTACCATTTGCACAGATGATAGCGCAAAAAACGAAAGCAGCAGCCACGCGCGCTTTTATCCGCTTTGAGCTCATGTCGGTCAGATACGATCAAACTTAGAGTAGGAGCTGCACAAGCCGTGAACCAAACAAGCAGCGGTAACGCCAACGACAAACGTTCGACGCACAATGCCAGCAGCTCTCACGTTGACGCGCTAAGCCGCTCTATGCCGCGTTCCGTGCTGACAATGCTCGCGATCTGAAGTAACTGCCAAAACAGCGCGCCACTCCCGCCGTCAGATACACTAGCAGCGTATCTGCCGTAGGTACTCAGTGGCCTCTGCATATCTGTCTGCGTGTCGTCATCGTCGTCGTGCGGCGCATCGCTGAGACAACTGCAGCAGTGACCGCTCACTTTGATGACGCGCACTTCGTCGTGTTGGCACGTTTCTTTTCTTTGTTTACTTGCCACAGTTGCGAATCGTTAGTGGTGAGCAGTGAGCGTCATTTTCGGCATTAACATCTGATTTAATTGCTGAGTTCAGGCGATCGAAACACTCATCGGAAGCACTCATTATCCCTACGAGTGATATAATCGCAATTAATGATGACTATATAAATTGTTTCATTAGTAATTTTTTAAATTAATACATTTGGGGTATTCACACTCCCGCCTTATTTATTCTCATATATCGTATTCGCGTTAGAAAAGTTTTGTTGTTGCCTTTACATGCAAAAATTTGTACATGAGTCTATTACTACGTATATACGACACTTCAAATCGGTTTGAGTCAAATCGCATTGACACAAAACAGTCGTATAAACAAAATTTCAAATCGCTTTGAAAATTTTAAACGTATCTAGTCAAAGCGCTTTTCAAATGAGTTTCAAATTTTTGAGTCGATTTGAAAATGCGTATAAACGGGTGAAAATTTTCAAAGTGGTTTGAAAAACTAGTTATCTTTGCATTTTTATGCAAAAAGCAAGCTGATTTTCATCATAGTGTAATAATATCAAGTATACCAGATAGCAATGACATTCTATTCTCATACCCTTGCTTGTCAGTTGCGTTGTCAAAAATATTAACCCGTTTCCAGTTTGAGTTTGCGTTTGAAGAAAAAAGTAAAAAGAAAAAACATCAATGGCCAACTCTTGTGGTAATAACGAATACCTCCCTAAATTTGCTGTATAAATATCTGCAAGAAAAGTTTGGAATGTCCTACCTTTTGACTAGTAGACTAAATCAAGACGTATTAGAAAATTTCTTTGGGGCAATGCGAAGTTCAGGTGGTTTTAACGAGATAAAAAAATATTAACAATTGGTTTATAAACGCTATTTGTTAGAAAAAATGTAACACGTGCTGGTTCATTACTGAAAATAAAAATTGTTTGGTACGTAAAAATGTTGAGTAACTTTTTTGTACTAATGTCTCGGATGGGTTGACATATAACGAAGAAGGAGAAAAGAAAAATCAAAATATTTTTTGACAAGCTGGGGTACGTCAAGCTATCTGGTACACTTGATATTATTACACTGTGATTTTCATTAGATGCCAAAAATAAATTAAAAAAGAAAGCTTCAGAACGCGAAAAAAGTGGAAAGGGCAAAGAAAAGAGATTTATGTGTTAATTAATTTTTGAAAAGTGTAAAATTTTTTTAACCATATTCATTCGATTCGCTTCAAAAGTTAATGTATAAACATCTGGCTCGAAAACGTATCGAGTCAAAGCGAATCGACTGGGGCTGTCGTATAAACATGGTATATGTTAAATTGACATACAAGTTTCAATTGTCAACAAATTATTTCTGAATTTTATAGATTTTTTCCTAACGGTTTTCAGAAACGGGAAAATTTTATCCAAGTCAGGCAAGCTTATTTCAGAATTGCTTTGTTGTATGATCTATGCATATGGTTTCTGAAATCTAATTTCGCCTTTCTGAATTCTGTTTGAACGTTTCTTAAAAGAAATTAACGATATCTTTAAAAAAAAGTTACCTTATCTGAAATCAAATTGGCTGTATATGAAAGATGACATATTCGTCCGAAGCTGAAGTCGATGAAATGTTCGGCTATTAAGCCCAACTTCGGCCGAATCAAAAGCCAAAACTGAATGAGTTGCATGTAGTACTAAAATGGCCGAATTCCGAAAAAGCTGATGCCGATGCCAAAAGCCGAAGTACTATCGGACACTACGAGCTTTAACTTTAAACTCTTTTCAGAACAGAAGCAGAACGATGGCGAATTTCTTCAATGTGCCTGCAATTCAAACTGAAAATCAAAGTTCCATTAAATTCCCAAGTACCTCTTTTAACATACACATATAGCAATCCAATGGCAAGCATTCGCATAGGCATGTGTTTGTGTGTGCAAGTGAAATCCTTTTTCAGGCCGTGCAAATGCTGCCTACCTGATGACTTTTCAATTATGCAAGTTAAGTCGCACGATTTGCATTTCATGCCTACACATTCGTACAACACACATATGTACATGTACATACATATAAATCTGTGTGTGTGTGTATATCACATTGGCTTATAATGTGAAAAAAAACCATTTAAAAGTTCAACGAAGCATAGCAGCATTTCAGGCGCCAATCAATATAACGGCAAACTCAAACTCACAAGCTCAGTTGCACACACATACACACACACTTACGCACACAAGCGCTAATGAGCGAAACCACCAATTAGCGAAATTAAGCTGCATTTTTCTGTCTGCAGAGGTGAAACTGACCTTATTACACACGCTTTTACACACACATATTCAATAGTACATACATAGTTGTGTTAGTATATTTGTCTAAAACAAATATTATGCTGCATAATAAACACACACACATACACATAAATGCGTTTTAATTTCGCATTACAAAAACATTTTATGTTTGCATATGGAATTGGTTAATTAAGTTACATTTAAGTTGACTATGAATGGGCTGAAGGCCATGTTCACACTGCTCAAAAGTTCCGAATTTGCACACAAAAAAGTAAGCAATTTCTGATAAAAATTTGGTAATTATTTTAAAGTGTTCAATAGTGTAAGTAATAAGTTTCTGATTGCTTTCCGATGTGGATTAGCCAGAGCGATTCTTGTTACTCCATTTAATGGAGTCCGTTAGCAAGTTGACTTCACGTGGATCCTTCTAGGTAGTTGCTTGATATCCGTTGGACAGTGAGGTGCAATATGTGCAGCGAGGTCTCCCCTTGACTAGAAAGATGGGATCTACGCAGAGTATGGGACCCGGCCACATTAAAGCTTACCCAAAATTGTTGACGACCTCCGCAAGCATACTAAGGACCACGGTTTATGGATATGCACCTGGAATGTCCGGTCCCTCAATAGGGAAGGTGCCTCTATCCAACTGGCGAAAGCCCTCGTAAAATATAAGGCTGACATCACCACCTTTCAGAAAATGCGATGAACAGTGCAGGGATGCTCAAAAGAAGTAGCCTGCGGCATCTACTACAGCTGCCATGCAGAGAGGCGCGAATTCGGATGTGGATTCATGATTAGTCGGAGGGAACGCAACCTTGTCTCCCGGTTCACCCACCCCTGTGAACGAAAGACTAGCTGCAATTCGAATTTTTTCAAAATCAGCCTGATTTGCTTGCACGACCTGACAGAAGAACAGGGACAGGCGAGCAAATATGCATTCTATGCGAATAATTTTTTCAAATGTGAAGCGTATTTAAAATACCAAAAAATGGCTGTAGTTTAGTCAGTTCTATTTTGTTCAAGACGTGTGACCAACCAATTAAAATTTCTTAAAAAAATCTGTTTTTTTCTAAATGGCCGTTCGATTTTTAAACTTTGTACTATGTTGTATGAAAAATTTTATATACATACTATATGTACTTGCAAACATAAATCAGTCGGCAAAAGCTACTGTAGACGTGATTCACGTCTCAAAAATCAAAGCGACAAGAAAACGATAACAAAATAAAATTATATAAAAAAAACTTTTTAGAAATAAGCTTTAATTTATTTAATGTACTAACAAGTAGAAAATAAATTGTTTCCAAGTCACCTGTATCTTACTATTAATAAAAGCTTGGGGCGCTCATGTGTTCAATATCTGTCAACCAGTTACCACAATATTTTATTTAAATAATTTTTTGCAAATAGATTCTAGTAATGAAAGATTTTTGAATATGGATATTGAGCGCACAAGCTTTTATTGATAGTAAGATACAGGTGACTTAAAAACCATTTATTTTCTACTTTTTAGTACATTAAATAAATTAAAGCTTATTTTTAAAAAGTTTTTTTTTATATAATTTTATTTTCTACTTTTTAGTCTTCCATAAATTCAATTTTAGAGCTCTGAAATTTTTCACAAAAAGAATTTAAAACTTGCAGAGCAGTACACAATATTTAGGGTATTCACAGTGTCTCCTATCGTCATATCCTCAATTTAACAAATAATACGGCTGTGATCGACCCTAATATTCGTGGCATATTTGTGACGCGGTGAGTTGTTGCTATTTTGCCTGCCAGGCGCGGCGAATAAGTTCCTATCGTTTTTCATTGATGTGTGGTGTACCTATAATTATAAACTGAAGCCCAAGTGTGTAGTTGCTTGAAAAGTGCCACGCCCCCTGTCCTACGCCCATAAAATTTTACCAGTGGGACGACACATCCAAGAGGGGCCTGTATACGGAATTTCAATGCTGCACGACCTTTAATTCCAAAGCTATTCTATATAAACGATTTTGTTTGTATGGGCGGTGCCACGGCCCCTTATCCAGTGTCCGCCTTATTTTCTCAGTAGAAGGATATGGATATGTAGTAAGTTCCTACCGAGTTTCATTGATGTGTTATGTGTAGTTCTAAAGTTATACACAAATCTGGAGTTGATAAAAAAAAGTGCCACGCCCCTTATCCTACGCCCATTAAATTTTACCAGTGGGACGACACATCCAAGAGGCGACTGCATACGAAATTTCAATGCTGCACGACCTTTAGTTCCAAAGCTAATCGAGATCAAAAATTTTGTTTGTATGGGGGTGCCACGCCCCCTTATCCAGTGTCCGCCTTATTTTCTCAGTAGAAGGATATGGATATGTAGTAAGTTCCTACCGAGTTTCATTGATGTGTGATGTGTAGTTCTAAAGTTATACACAAATCTGGAGATGATAAAAAAGTGCCACGCCCCTTATCCTACGCCCATAAAATTTTACCAGTGGGACGATACATCCAAGAGGCGACTCCATACGAAATTTCAATGCTGCACGACCTTTAGTTCCAAAGCTAATCGAGATCAAAAATTTTGTTTGTATGGGGGTGCCACGCCCCCTTATCCAGTGTCCGCCTTATTTTCTCAGTAGAAGGATATGGATATGTAGTAAGTTCCTACCGAGTTTCATTGATGTGTTATGTGTAGTTCTAAAGTTGTACACAAATCTGGAGATGATAAAAAAGTGCCACGCCCCTTATCCTACGCCCATAAAATTTATTGATTTATGTATTGGGCTCGTGTTTAGGCATGTATGCAAAGTTTCAGATCTCTAAGTAGTCGGGAAGTGGGTGAAAAATTTATTACTAGATTTGACGACATACCGCTGACATACCGGATGTGAAGTTAATATAAAGCTTATAAAAAGGTTGACACTCCAATTGAATGTGTGCAATGCAAATGCGCAATGCCAACTTTGGAGCATGTACACTCAATTCGACGGGCCGAGCGGGCGCCGACAGGCAGTGGGAGAAGTAACTGCCAACTTAACGGCTTCTGACAAGCGCATTGTTTGCGCTGTCGCTGTCACATGCGGCGTTGCAAAATGCTGCCAAAATATGTCACATTGGTCATATAAATATATGCGATGCATTGCAGCCCAATTGATCAGACAGGCAACGATGCTGCAGTGCGACAAATGCCCAAAAAATAACACAATCTGAATATATAATATGCTTCAATTCGAGAGCATAATAACACGCTGATACAAATAAAAAATAAAGCAACACACTCGTGTTCCAACATCAGTGAGTGTCCTAGGCCCAATTGCGGATGTCATCGTGGTATACTCCGAATTTCAAAGGCACCCCCAAAATCTTGATATATGTAGGCTCAAGAAACTGTTGTTCACTAGGTGTGTGAATTTAAAAATTTACAAAAATACATATATCTCGAATCCAACATATAATTTCAAAAAAAGAATGTTTATCTCTTTTCAATCGAATGATTACTATCTCATTTCAGCTATAACCAATCGAATTCTAAATAAAACTTTGACCAAAATCGGAAAGTAATTGGCTGAGGTATGCATTTTTTAAACTCCTAGCATGTTAAAATAAGATTATATTTTCGAGCGTTTTCTTCGCGAAACAGTCACAAAAATTAACTTAAAATTTTTTGGAAAATTATTTGGCTGCGAAAGATGCTAGATTTTTTATACTTTATTCTTAAGCTCTTATGAAAAATCAGTTCGAAATTCTAAAATCGCTAGATTATCGTATTGAATTTGGTATTTATATTGAGGTTTTTACGAAAAATCACTACACGTAAAACCAGTGGTAACTCCACTTCCAAAATATGCATGCACTTTCTACCTCACTTCATTTTTAGAGCGTTATAAATTATTGCAATTGACAAAAAATGCAGAAAAGAAAGAAACGAAAGTTCTTGAATTTTGCAAGCGTGTAAAAACTTTCCCGCCCTCATCCACAAATGCAGTTTAACACTTACCAAACCGCTGCCCACTTTTCATTTCCGTCTGCCTCCTCGCAACCCGCACCCTTCAGCACTTTGTGCGCTGCAAACTTTTGCCAAATTCAAACTTGAAACTCATGAAAATAAAGAAAATCGTAGCGAAATTGTTGTAAATTTTTGCACAAAAGCGTTGAAAATTTTCAAATAAATCTTCTACGCCGTTTTTGCGTAACGGAACGTTATTTCGTGTTGTTTCATGCCTAAAGGGCACTATTTCATTCCCTTGGCAACTTTTCCATTGACTTGATGCAGTTTTAGAAGTTGTGTTGCCTTGTCGCACTGTGCCCCATTCAAAGTCTTAATAGTGTTTGCAAATATTGCGCGCTTTTGGGTGGGAGGAGGGAGGAGGGGGGTGGTACTTTTTGGTACTTTTCCTTGCCCATCTGTCTTTTTCTTGGTTTTGTTTGTTTTCTCCTTGCCCGTCTGACCATACATTTTTCGACATTTTGACCTATATTTTCGAAACCAATCCCCCGAAAATTATGAAAAAATCATTACTGAAAAATTACTGAAATTTTCTAAGGGGTCGTCGTAAATCAAAAGAATAGAAAAATAAAATAAATCTAACTGCTTTCGCTTTACAAATGCATACATAGACATAGTTTATTATATGTATTTGAATTTTACAAATCAACTGCAATTAATATGGTTACCGGAAATAAAGAAGAGTGATGCCAAATTCGTTAACCGGGTATGTTACAATAAGCATTTGAGATATGCCAAAATCATAGTTGCTTTCATTTAGGAACAAATTTCTGGTTGCAACGTTTAGTATATGTTCCCAATTAACAAAGCGAAAGAGTTGGGCAAGTGCAATGAATGAAAGTGAAGGGTTGTATTGAGCAGGTGAAAAGTGTAGAACATAGTTAGATATAATTATTCGAAATATAATATCATAATGTTCGTTGTAATCATGTTCCTCTTGTTGTTAAGCGCCAACTTGTTTTGGGTCTTCTCTAAAAACAGCCGAGTAGACCTTTTTGCTCGTATACCAGAAATTCATGCGTTTTCTCTCAAATTTTAATAATCAAGGAACGAAATATACGCGGAAGGTACGTTTTTATTTTTGCGCTGCCCAACCCTGGCCTCGCTTTACGTGGCAGGCAGAAATGTCAAAAGCCCAACAAGAGAAAAATCGAATCGACTTAAGTTTCTCTGACGTGGAAGAGTTTATTTTTTCCAATTTCTTTCGTGTCTGTGCGGATTTTTCATATAAAACTTCAACAGCTATTTTCCGGGGTCACAAGTGCGGAAAAGCACAACTCACGCTTTTGTAGTTGAGCCCAAAAAAAGTGTACAACAGATTCGTACAAAGTTCCCTCCGCACGAATTCGTTTTCTTGAGTGCGGTGACCGAGTTTTTCTGCAGCAACAATCTTGCTCTTGTGAAAGTTTGATTCCCTGTTTTCGTGGTTTATGTGCTTTGCAAATTAAGTGTGGACTATTGAATTGACTAGCGCCACCATGAATCCAAATACATATGCACCAATGCACCAGCAGCAACAGTTCCAGCCGCAGCCGACGGGCCAATACGGAGTAGCGCCTGGGCCCGGCGCTCCGCCGACAATGGGTGTGCCCGGCGGCATGTTACCACCGCCCATGTCGATGGCACAGCCCACTCCGCCGACATCGCAGAGCATGTTGAATGGCAACTACCAACAGCAGGTGAGAGACGGGAGGACAAATCCAGCGTGATGATGTGGAACAACTGCTGTGTTTCTTTATTTCGCGTTTATCATCTCTTGCGTTGACTCAATGTGTTACTATGTATACTCGCATAACTTCAACTCGCTTACTCTCTGTGCCTTGGCGGTGCTCAATATAGTGCAATTGCCTCGCTCAAAACTCTGAACACGTTTAACCAAATTCAAATAATGTTTACCCAGTTCATGCCAGAGTGCCAGAGTTCAAAACTACTGCTGTAATCGGACTTAATTTTTCAATTTTGATAACAAACAAACAAATTTAATAAACTAAAAAAGAATTATCAGTTTGCTTTAGTGCTGCCAAATGGGGTAAACGCGTATTACGAAATATACAGCAGAACAGCACAGCGATAAGAAATACAAATATGTATTAAAGGAATAAATTACATTGAATCTTTTGTTATTTTGCATACATTCTAGTTGGCCACTTCGATGAGCGGCCTGAACATGAATCCAATGAAACAGCAGTTGCCCCCTCAACCAACCCCACAGCACAACAATGCAGGAGCACAGTCACAAATGAATACCCCGTATGGAAATACTAACTTGGGCATGCCACCGTCCAGTATGGGACTGTCAAATGGACCACCACCAACACAGTTACAACAGCAGCAGCAGCAACAGCAACCTGGCGCGCCTAACAACAACAATTACAACATGGCTCCATACGCCAACGGACAGATGTCAAAGCCACCCACCCCAGCAGTGGGAGCAGTAGCACCACCATCCATGTATCCACCTACTTCGATGGCTCCCGGTGCGGGTCCAGGCGCGCCAGCACCAATTCAACAAGCACAATCCATACAAGGTGGAGCCAATCAAATGACGGTAAACAGTGCCAGTCTGCCCGGCATGCCACACATGCCGCCGCCAAGAACATCGGTACATTGCAGCCTGTGGTTTTTCGAATTGAGCTATAAAAGAAATTTTATTTGCAGACACCATCAGCATTCATGCCGCCAATGCCGGGGCAACCGCTTGCTGCGGCCCCTCCTCCCACGGCTGTACTTGGTGGCATGGCGGGAGCACAACCACCATATCCTGCTGCAAATCAGCCACCACGTCCCAGGCAAATGCCTCAAGTTCAACCACAACAACAGCCCATGATGCCACCATCTGGTCCTATGGGCGGCGCTATGCCACCACCTGGTCCTATGGGCGGCGCTATGCCACCACCTGGTCCTATGGGCGGCGCTATGCCACCACCACCAGGCAATATGCCACCAATGCCTGGAGCAATGGCCGGGCAAATGCCAGGCTACCCACCACAGCCGCAAATGCCTGGATATCCACCACAACAGCCACCGGGAACCTATCCGGGGCAAATGATGCCGCCACAACAGCCAGGACAGCAAATGCCCGGTTATAATGTAATACTGTTGCACTGAAAGGAATTGTATTTTGCATACTGATATTTTTTTTAATTAGCAACCACCGGGCGCAGGCCCCATGTATCAGCAACCCCAACAATATCAGCAAGCTCAACGACGACTTGACCCCGATCAGATGCCAAATCCCATACAGGTTATGGTTGAAAATCAGCGGAACGCTGGCGGCGCCTTTGTTACCAATCAACCAGGCCTGTTACCGCCCCTGGTCACCACAAAATACGTTGTACAGGACCAGGGCAACTCGTCGCCACGCTTTCTAAGGTATTTAAAGTTTTAACATTGCCTTTTTTAAAATACAAGTAAATAGAAAAATCTTTATCGTTACTGTCAGGTCTTCGCTCTACTGCATTCCAGCATCAGCAGATTTGCTGAAAACCACAGCATTGCCATTTACGCTCATTGTTTCGCCCTATGCGCGCACCGTAGAGGGCGAATATGAACCACCAATTGTGGATTTCGGTGAACTGGGACCAATACGTTGCAATCGCTGCAAAGCATACATGTCTCCTAATATGCAATTCGTGGACGCTGGTCGCCGCTTCCAGTGCCTAATGTGCAAAGTTTCTACGGAAGGTAAGCATTCCTGCTCTTCTTCAGTTCATAGGCATTGCAACGTTTGTTGATATTTGCAGTTCCCACGGAGTATTTCCAACATTTGGATCACACTGGTCAGCGTGTGGACAAATACGAGCGTCCTGAATTGGTGTTGGGCACTTATGAGTTTTTGGCTACTAAAGACTATTGCCGCGTATGTATAAAAAAATTAGTAGTAAAGTTCGAGTAGAATGATTCTTCTCATATTCTATGTTTTTGTCTGTTTTAGAATAATGTTCCACCAGAGATACCCGCTTTCGTGTTCGTCATCGATGTCTCCTACAACACCATCAAATCCGGCTTAGTGCATTTGCTATGCTCACAGGTGAAGCGCATTCTCAAGCACTTGCCCATTGATCAGGGCCAGGACAAGTCGAAGATGCGCGTCGGTTTTATCACGTACAACAGCACTGTACACTTCTATAATATTAAAAGCAACTTGGCGCAACCGCAAATGATGGTGGTAGGCGATGTGCAGGTGCGTAAATTGAAGACTTAAACTATCTGTAATACTCATTTTACTAAGCGCGTGCAATTCGCAGGATATGTTTATGCCACTGCTCGATGGTTTCCTATGTAATCCCGAGGAGTCTGAGGCCGTCATCGATGCGCTAATGGAACAAATTCCGAAAATGTTTGTGGATACGAAGGAAACGGAGACAATACTGTATCCTGCTATACAAGCGGGTCTAGAAGCACTCAAGGCTTCCAATTGCGCTGGAAAATTGTTAGTCTTCAATTCCACTCTGCCCATTGCTGAAGCGCCGGGCAAATTAAAAAATCGCGACGATCGTAAATTACTGGGCTCAGAGAAGGAAAAGACGGTGCTTACGCCGCAGTGTCTCTCATACAACCAGTTAGGACAAGATTGTGTACAGAACGGCTGTTCCGTGGATCTGTTTGTTTTCAATAATTCGTACATTGACATCGCTACCATTGGACAAGTAGCACATCTAACCGGAGGCGAGGTCTTCAAATACACATACTTCCAGGTTGGTTGTTTATTGATATCGTTTTTGCAAGCTGCTCCGCTATTCAATGGGTCAAAACTTTTAGGCGGACATCGATGGTAAACGTTTGATTGAGGACATAATCAAAAATGTGTCGCGTCCGATTGCTTTCGATGCGGTCATGCGCCTGCGGACATCGGCTGGCATACGCGCTACTGACTTCTACGGCCACTTCTTCATGAGCAACACCACGGACGTGGAGATGGCCAGTGTGGGTAGGTAGTCTATGAAACGAAATTTTTTTTTGGTTTCATTCAAAAATAATTACTCTTCTACAGATGCCACGAAAGCGGTGGCAATTGAAATTAAACACGACGACAAGCTGCCACCCGAGGAAAATGTCTACTTACAGATTGCGTTGCTCTACACCTCTTGTAGCGGCCAGAGACGCCTGCGTATACTCAATTTGGCGCTGTCTGCAACCAACACAATTGCTGAGGTCTTCAAATGCTGCGATCTGGACGCCATAATGTTGTTCTTTGCCAAGCAGGCCTGCTTCAAACTGATGGAACTCACGCCGAAGGCCGTCAAGGACAACCTTATACACCGCTCGGCACAGATTTTGGCTTGTTACCGAAAGCACTGCACCTCGCCGACATCAGCGGGTCAATTGATATTGCCCGAATGCCTGAAGGTGTTGCCGCTATACGTGTCGTGTCTGTTAAAGAACGACGCCATTTCCGGTGGCTCCGACATGACACTCGACGATCGTTCCTACGTCATACAATTCGTGCTGTCGATGGATCTAAACATGTCGGTCAACCACTTGTATCCCCGCTTCATTCCTATTCACAACGTAGACCCCGATGACAATGAACTGCCTATGTCTATACGTTGCACACACGAAAAAATGTCCGAGAACGGTGCTTACATACTGGAGAACGGCGTGCATCTATTCGTCTGGTTGGGTCAGTCGCTGCCGCAGGACTACATACAACCGCTTTTCGGGGTGCAGTGCACGCAACAGGTGAATGCGGAACGCTTCGTCATTGTTGGGGACTCGCCACTGGCGCAGCGGGTGCGCGGTATCATCGAAACGATTATGAGCGAGCGTAGCAGATACATGAGGGTAAGTGCGTAGCGGTTCTTACACACACTTTATTTTCACATCGTACCTTATCCTTTGCAGGTGACCTGCGTGCGACAAAACGACAAGCTCGAAAATGTGTTTCGGCATTTCCTCATCGAGGATCGCGGCACCGATGGTTCGGCTAGCTACGTGGACTTCTTGTGTCACATGCACAAGGAGATCAAAGATCTGTTAAGTTAGCTCGAAGGTCAACGCAATGCAAACAAGAGCGGCTCTTACGCCTCGACGGCTACGTGCCGCAGTTATTCACAGAATCGTTATTCACGTCTGCAACGGCTCTCGCGCAGAAGATGGTAGAATCAACTACTACAGACACAATATAACACCATTCGTTTAATTATGCAATTTACAATATAATTGTCTTTTATTCTTTATGCTAATCCATTATATTGTCATGTTTTTTCTCTTTGTTAAAATTAGGTGCATGTTCTATAAACGTACGCAAATATTTAATCTTATTTAATTGTATAAACCAGTAGCAGAAAATACCAGATTAAATGCATCAAAACTAATTAACTCCAAGATACATCAAATAAAGCTTAAATTATGATTTCATTAAGACAAAATTTTCTTAAATCAATCAAAACCACCTTTTTTTTTAAATTAATCTTCTTCGATTAGTTTTTCAAAGCAAAAAATAAAAAGCATAAAAGCACTAATACTTCTTCATCTATTTTTTGTGGGCTCGCCTTTTAGTTTTATTATATTGGTTGAACTTCTATTAAATATGTATGCACTTTCCAATTTATTTAATAAATATTTGTGTCAATTGTATTTAAGGTTATTTCAATTGTTTAGCTATGCATTTTCTATAAATTAATATTCATGTCATAAAATGAAAATATACATTTGAGTAAAATTAAACTACATGCAAACAAATATAAAAATTTATATGTATTTTATTAGTATCGTTAGCATATTAGCATATATAAATTGCAAAAATATATCAATACAATATAATCAAAAATATGATACTCATTATGAAGGGTTTTTAATGGTGATGATTTGTAAAGAAGTTTAGGACACTTTCTGGTGAAAAACAATCTGCAAATGCTGCTGGTGCCCGCTGATGGCACTGACATTTTTTGTAGAGAGTACAGCATTCAGGTGGAGTGAGTCTGGCTATGAACTCGGACAGGGTTCCGATGTCTTAAATACCACGTCTGTGTTGACTTTCAGAGCTTTGACATAGTCCAGCGCAGTCTATCCTGGTGCCAACATCAGCACCACTAATGACGCTTGCCAACAGCTAACAGTTAGGGCTGAGTAGCCAATGATGACTAATCACCAAACTAACAGTCTTAATGTCACATATCATGGTGGGAAGATCGCTTAACAATAATTTTTAGGCTGAAAATCATAGTTATTTTAGCCTAGATTAAGTTTATTACACAACTTTATTCTGTAAATAAACTGTTAATAATAATATTTACGATACGGATACGATACGTTTTTATTTTTGATTGAAAAACTAACAATCAAAATTAATAGTTATGAAGCGATTTTTATGATGAAAATCATATGTAATTCATTTCTCCCTGCAATAAATGGATTTAGCATGCTTCCAACTTCTTTAGGGCATTCAAAAAGGTAGGTACATCGATACAAGCAATGGCAAACAAAAATAAGAACAACAACAATTACAATACATACCACAGAACAAAAACAGCAAAACAATTGTGCAAACAGCAATCGAATTTCCTGAAATTCATTTCAAACAGCACACATTTGAACTCCATTTGGGATGCGAACAAATTGAAAAAATCTATGAACTTCAAAGCTACAATTGGCTACATAGGTAAATAAAATTATATAAAAAAAAACTTTTTAAAAATAAGCTTTAATTTATTTAATGTACTAAAAAGTAGAAAATAAATTGTTTCCAAGTCACCTGTATCTTACTATCCATAAAAGCTTGAGGCGCTCATGTGTTCAAAATTTGTCAACCAATTGATACAATATTCTATTTAATTTATTCTTTGTAATTAGATTCTAGTAATGAAAGATAAGTGTGAATATAGATTTTGAGCGCCCAAGCTTTTATTAATAGTAAGATACAGGTGACTTGGAAACAATTTATTTTCTACTTTTTAGTACATTAAATAAATTAAAGCTTATTTTTAAAAAGTTTTTTTTTATATAATTTTATTTTCTAATTTTTAGTCTTCCATAAATTCAATTTTAGAGCTCTGAAATTTTTCACAAAAAGAATTTAAAACTTTCAGAGCAGTACACAATATTTAGGGTATTCACAGTCTCTCCTATCGTCATATGTCATATCCTCAATTTAACAAATAATACGGCTGTGATCGACCCTAATATTCGTGGCATATTTGCCGTGTAGATGTTTAGTTCTAAAGTTATGCACAAATCTGGAGTTGATAAAAAAGCGCCACGCCCCTTATCCTACGCCCATTAAATTTTACCAGTACGACGACACATCCAAGAGGCGACTGCATACGAAATTTCAATGCTGCACGACCTTTAGTTCCAAAGCTATTCTATATAAACGATTTTGTTTGTATGGGCGGTGCCACGCCCACTTGTCCACTGCCCGTCTTATTTTCCCAGCAAAAGGATATGGATATGTAGTAAGTTCCTACCGAGTTTCATTGATGTGTAGTTCTAAAGTTATACACAAATCTGTAGTTGATAAAAAAAAAGTGCCACGCCCCTTATCCAACGCCCATAAAATTGATTGATTCATGTATTGTCATCGTGTTTACGCATGTATGCAAAGTTTCAGATCTCTAAGTAGTCGGGAAGTGGGTGAAAAATTGATTACTAGATTCCACTACATACATACCTGATGTGAACCTAATATAAAGCTTATAAAAACAACAAAAACGCATCTATATTTTCTGGTCTTTTGGTTACCATAAATTGGCAGGTTTTATTCTGTTATATTTTTTTTGTATGTGATAGTACAAGTTGTTTGCTTCATCTTTATTTTATCATATGCTAACGTATCGCGTACTTGCATTTATATATGTATGTGTGTATGCGCGTGTGTGTGTGTGTGTGTGTGCATGTTTCAACGCCTCTGTCAATTCTTTGCTTTTCACAATGAACAATTTTTTATGGCGCCATTTTTTGGCTTTTTTTATACAATTATATTTAAAAATCATATAACGAAAACAAATATGAAAAACTGTAATATAAATCAAAAATAGCTTTACAAGAGTGATCACATCATGTTCAAAACTCGGCTTAAAAATGCTCGAATTAACATCAAAAGACAATACAAAACAGAATTGAACAACTTGATATAAACTGCTGAGATAAATTTCAGCAAGAATCCTTGTCACTTCTTAAAAATTTAGATGTGATGTGGAAACTATGTTATTTACGCTCTGACACACACACACAAAATATTTGATTTTTATTATTCTTACGTCCTTACGCTCTTTTGCAGTTTGGAATAGTGTATTGTGTACTTAAATTATTTTCTGATTTTAAAGGTTATAAATTGATTTTAAAAATTTGCTTGCTTCATTTTATTACAAATTGGCTATACAAGTTTTAAAATTTAATATTTTGCATTGTCGTTTTCAAATTATGAAGTGTTCATATTATGTACTAAACTACAACAAATTTTTAAGGGTCAAATTATTTTTTTCGCCTTTTTCATTCTTTTTCACTTTGCAGATAAATGTAAAATACTTTTATTAAACTGTGAATGTGTTTTTTTTTTGCAAATTCTTTGCTCTGCACTTGCACTTTCAACCACATTAAATTTTATTTACTGTATGTGTTGTTTCTGTTTATCGTTTTATACAACAAAATCGTTTGCTTCAAAGTAAAATCAATAGTTTCATACATATAAATTTATTGTATTAATAACTATAATATTTAGCAAAAAAGTAAAATTATATATTTTGGGCTGTTAGTATAGTGACATTTACAATATTCTATACTCTAACTCTCATTTGGTAAAGGCCATGAACACAGCCCAAAGTATTTCGTTAGCATTCGGCTTGCCTGCTTCCACTTCAAAATCCAGATCGAGCAGCTCTCGTACACGTTTCATTGCCACTTCATAGTCGTCGTCGTTAAGGGGCGCGAACGCATTCTCGATAACGTCGCTGGCGTGCGCCAGAAAGATCAGCGCCAACATGCGCTTATCCATGCGCTGCGCATCATTTACCCATTTCGACAGTACAGCGTCTTGTATCTGCAGAAGAGACCGCATTGGTTCATAAATAAAAAGGAACTCTAATATTTTTCAACTAGTATATACCTTCTTAACCAAACGACACTTGACCACATTGTCGTTTAGCGGATGCGTAGTCATATCAAAAAGTAGAAAGTTTTGTTTTTCTGTTGTTAGCACACCCTTCTCCACCAAATTCTTGGCCAACCGCTCACGCACATTTTTCAGTTGATAGCGCAGCTTGAGTGGATTCCACGTTTCGCCTAAATTAGCGCAAAATAAAAACAGACCAGTAGCAATTAGTTGTGATAAGCGAATGAACGCATTGTATCCGGCATACTAGGTTCATTTAACAATGCGTGCTAATGACTCACCACTCAAGTATTCAATCCAACTTTGCACAGACTCTGGTGGATCGGTTTCCTTAATATGTTTCAGCGCTTCATCAAGCAAGACGTCTCCAGTGGGCTGATCCGATTTCAGTATAAGTTTTCTGTACAAAGACAAAGTGTAGAATTTATACGAGCTGAAAATCTTTTATTTTCGGCTCTCAGTGAAATATACCTTGAAACCAAGCCGCGTCTACGCATGCCGGACTTCTCCATCATAACACGCCCACGCAGTCCCAGCTCAATCAGTATACAACCGCGTAGACCACTCGATATGCAATCATTCCAAAATGATGTGTAGCCCTAAACAGCAAAAGGCCACGTTCATTTCATTTTATTTTAAAAGGAAAATTTAAATTCAAAATTTCAATAAGAAGTCATTGCGGTCAAGAGAAAGCAATCGGAATATAACTTATTTCTAGTGTGAATTTTTAAGCTTAATAATTATACATATTGTATTGGTAAATTTTCTAATTCAGTGTTATAAACACTTTCGTGTATCTTAACCTAAAGACTGAGTTCATATTGAGACTTCGTATACAAAGTACAAAGGTTGAAACTACAAGACTTTATCTTTGCCCTATAACCATACTGTTTCTAATCTTCGATTCCGTCAATTTAAAATTCTTAGTTGGCAATCAGTTAAAATACCACAAATATATCTTTCAAAGATACCTCAATGGCAAGCGACAGCGAGCAATTACTAAAATTAACTGATAAAAAACAAAACTAGACACTAGACTAGCTAGTGGTTGCGTACCACTGGAAGAGTAAAACATTTTCTGCGCAGAAAAAGACGAAGAAATAACCAAGCAGCTCAGCAACAAATGAGCACTGCTGGCACGAATATGCCAAGAAAGACGTCTTCAAACTATGCCACATACGAACACTGAAAACTTACTTCACCGCAAGCGATAAAGAAAAAAAGTAACAAAAATAACAACAACAACAATAAAAGAACAGCGGCCACAACAAATGTGGATAAATATTACGTATTGCCAACGAATGCAACAGCCACTATAGACGATAAGCAAACCCCAAAACGAAATTGAGAGATTGAAGCTGCGAGTGGCGTTCTTCTCTGTGTGCAGAAGCGAATTTTCTTGGTTTGTGAGACTGGCTTAAATGTCAGCAACCAACAATGCAGCAAAATGTTTTGTCGCAGCTCAGCTCTTTTTGCGCTGCGCAGGTGAATCACTGTGGAACAAAATTCACATGCCTTCAAGCAGCAGAAGCAATTCCACTCCACACTTCCTTCGCTACCAGCGCTGATATGAACACTTCCAAGCTTGACAGCTTCGTTGAGAGGGAGGGAGTACAAGTGTGAATGGTATTTCCCTTAGTTGTAGCGATAAAAGATTAAAATTCATATTTTTACGTTGTATCAACAAGAAGGAAGCAGTTCTATATGTAGCTTTTATAAAAGAAAACGTTTTTAAATAAAGATAAAATATAGTTTCGAAATTTTACTCATCGAATCGTAAATTATACATTAAAACTTATTGTATTTCACACAGCAAGGGCTTGACCCTACGTCAAGGTAATAGCAAGAAAAGTAACAACAATAAGGTAGGCACAACGTGTCAAAATTCGCTCGGTGGCCCAGTGGAATGAACTATTAAAAACATTTCAAAGCTACTAGCAGTATATGAGGAGTAAGAAAGAATTATAAAAAGGAGGATGGTATGTAAATAAATAAAACGAAATATTGAAATGCCCGCTGCCACCATAGTGTAATAATATCAAGTGAACCAGATAGCTTGAAGTACCCTAGCTTGTCAAAAAATTTTTTGATTTTTCTTTTCTCCTTCTTCGTTATATGTCTTAACCCATCCGAGACATTAGTACAAAAAAGCTACTCAACATTTTTACCATGCAATTTTTATTTTCAGTAATGAAAGTATTAATAACCAGCAATTGTTTTGAGGGAACCGCAAATGGTCCCAATCGCCTTTTCTTACTGCCTAATATCTCCTTCTCCTCAAAATGGTTAGCGCAAACACGCGCTGAGGATGAAAAAGTGGTATTGCATACTCTTAACCACTTTCGTCGCAAATCTTCATCCTTTGGCAGCGAAAACATCGGCACCGCTGCATCGTAAGTGCTTTTGCACAAATAGCAAGAGTTCGGCATTGATATTTTTTTCTTTTTACTTTTTTCTTCAAACGCAAACTCAAAACAAACTGAAAACGGGTTAATATTTTTGACAACGCAACTGACAAGCTAGGGTACGAGAATAGAATGTCATTGCTATCTGGTTCACTTGATATTATTACACTATGGCTGCCACCTGCTGCCAACAAACTTCGTCATCAAAATAAAGTTACCAAATGCTGTATGGTTGATTGGAAAACTAATGCAAAAAGATGGCTCGAAAAACAGCAGGCACAGCAAATGCTTTTAAATAGCAGAAGTTTATGCAAAAGGCACTTTTGGAGTTGGCGACAAGCTCAAAAGCCGATGACGCAGTTGAAGTGCAATGAATGCGAACGAAGCACCGCCCATGCAGTTTGCTGCGTTGCAATCATGCAGCGCTAAAAGAAGATCACAAATCAAAAGGCCCCTTTCTACCACCATAGCACACGCACCTCTTTGTCCTTCAAACCCAACAACAGCACTTCCTCCATGAGTGTGAGGCGTGTCTCTTTTGAATCAGTATCGCCGATATTGTCTTCCATATCCTTGCCATCGTCTAGCATGTCTTGGTTGTCGTCTGGTGAGTTTGCGTTCATGCCGGACGCAGTGGCACCGCCTTCGGCCCCGCCGTTATCACGGGTCTTGACGGCACGCCTAACCAAACCATCGGTCCGATTCATTTTCTATCCGCCTGGTCTACTACCCACTTATCCTTTGTAGAGGTGCTTGCTCACTGCTTCGCACAACACAATTTTCAGCTTTCCCTGCTGTTTTTCCTTTGTGTACAATGCAAAGATGCAAAGATCTCCTATTTGCTTATGCTCTTGTTAGCGTTTCTATCACAACACTTCAACCTGCTCTTTTCATTTATTGCTTTGCAACTTCTTTTTTAATACTTTGTCTTCCGATTTTTAATATTTTCAATAATGGAAAACTTCGATTCTTTTATTTCTCCAACTCAATTTTTTCGTATTTGTGGCAAACTAGAGCTGCAAAACTATCGATGGCACTATCGATAGTATCGAGAGATGGCTTTTTGGTAAGTTAAATTAATGATAATGAAATATGATAGGTATATAACAACAATTTCTTATTCTTTGTTTTTACTATGTATATTTAGGCATTTCTGGTGGTGTTGGTACCTTTGAAACTTTGAAATGGCAAGCCAAGGAAATTGTAACAACTGATGGCGGCAGTGATTGCGAATTGCGAAGAAAAAGTAAGGTAGCTCGGGAGGCTCGGAAGTATGGACATTTTTAAAACCTACGAATAATAGAAAGTAAGGGCCAGTTTCACAGTGGATGTTTAAATCTAATTTGCAAATTGAGTTTAAATCTAGTTTAACTTTCCTTGGGTTTCACAGTGCATTTATTTAAATACGGAATAATGAATGGCAACATCGAATATTTGACAGGTGAAGGTAGGCCCAACTTGCTAAAAACATATGTTTGATTGCTCAATTGTGGAGGCAGCAAAATTTTCGTTGACTAAAATAAGTGAATTGTTGGATATTGTGCAATGTATGCACAGTTTATTTTATTTATGTGCTACTGTGTTATTTATATGTGCTATTCCATGCAGTTTTATGCTTAATTTGAATCTTATAAATTTCACGCAGCTTGCTTGCACATCCCAAATCAGCGGTTCATAAATTCAACTCTGTGCCGTGCTTAAATATCCACAATCGCCATTTAAATATTTAAATTGTATTTAACTTCCAACTGTGAAACTGAAATTCCCTATTTAAACTGCAATCAGAGTTTAAATATCCACTGTGAAACTGGCCCTAAACGGTGTAGATCATTGTGCCATAACAGCAGATGGCTGGACATCGGGACATCGCGAGCAAATGAATATGTACTACCTTAAGGGCCAGTTTCACAGTGGATGTTTAAATCTAATTTGCGAATTGAGTTTAAATCTAGTTTAACTTTACTTGAGTTTCACAGTGCATTTATTTAAATACGGAATAATGAATGGCAACTTCGAATATTTGACAATTGAAGGTTGACACAACTTGCCAAAAACATATGTTCAATTGTTCAATTATGGAGGCAGCGCGAGCTAAAAATTTTTCGTCGGCCGAAAGAAGTGAATTATTGGATATTCTTCAAAGAATCCACAGTTTATATTATTTATAATACTACGGGATCATTTATATGTGCTACACCATGCAGTTGTATGTTTAATTTGGCCGCTTATAAATTGCAATATTGTCGACGCAGCTTGCCTGCACATCCGAAATCAGCTGTTTATTTGTTTTCGATTGCAACTCTGTGCCGTACTTAAATGCCCACAACCGGGCATTTAAATTGTATTTAACTTCAAACTGTGAAACTGAAATTCCCTATTTAAACTGCAATCAGAGTTTAAACATCCACTGTGAAACTGGCCCTCAAAATAAAAAAATTTTTGGATTCCAATGGGTTCGTCCGTTTGAATAGCAAAAAAAAAAGGTCACCTGAGAATAAAAAGCTTTGCAAACGTAGAACTTAAAACAACAAGATTTGCAAAAAAAAAAGGTCCTCTGAAAATAAAAACGCTTCCCACACGTAGAACTTAAGACAAACAACAACCATTACAACTTATTGATATTTCCTATTCCTTAATTTTAAGTGACTATCACAGTTTCCGCACCCTCAATACAACCATGCACTTTCATTCATTCCACTTTCCCACTTCTTTCCCTCCGAATCATGTCGAAAAAAATTAAATTTGAATGTTTAGATTAACGTTTTATCCAATATTTCTTTGTTTATTTTAAATAAATCACCGTTCTAATCATTTACTCTTCAAAAGAATGTATTTAATGTAAGAAAATATTAAATGAAAGTATTATTATAAATTGTGTACAGATCTACCTTGAGATAGTTATTTCAATAAAAGCATGCAACTGTCCGATATATTAAGTATTTTCAATTATTTCCAACGATTGTTAGCATAAGAATATCATTCTTCTTTGCTGGCAATACCTTGTATTGCAGCCCTTCCAGAAGCTGGAATTTGTCAAAAATGCAAATGGGTACCATGTTCACGCGAGAGAAAAAGAGATAAGATGTTTGGAGGCATGACTATGCATATGCTAAACAGAAACAACTAGTGTTTCATGCAGTCAAAGAACAAAATCTCGTGAACCATATGATCTCCTGGTTTTTAGCAACCAATCAAAGTGTTGTTGCGCTTGGGTTTGAGGCTAACCAATCAAATTTTGAGATTTTGCGCTTAGCTTTTAGCAACAAAAACAATGCGACAGCTGATTGATAAGAGCGTTGTAAGATCACAATAAATGGTGGCCAGATTGCTGATTGCAGCAATTATCATATTAATTGGATGGAAATGTAGCAACAATTTTTCTATCGGGTACGAAGTGGTACGTTTTCGAATAATTAAACAATCCGAAAGTGTCATGTCATCAAATTCTGAGGAAGTGAAGTTATATGTCTATATTTTATGTGTGTGCCTTTTATTTTATGTGAAAATTCTGCAATATGCAGTAAATATTAACGCAAAGTTGTGCTCTTTTTGGCGCAATTTTTTCAAGCGCATATAATTTGTTATTTAAGTAATGTCATGCACAGTTTTCTGCTGATTTTTAATGTCAAATGTGGTCACTACAAATGCATAACTAAAGATATGTGTATTTAATATTTTTATCAATAAAAATTTAACTTTGAAATTCTTTTTGGTTTTAATTTGATGGAAATGCAAGGGCAGAAGTTGACATCTTGACATCTGCAACACTTTATGCAGTTTTATTAGTTTTATTCATCTAAATGCAAATGCATTTCAAGTTGCACAAAAATCGTTCATTTTCATATAAAAATGATATTTGACTCATCTGAAATGTAAACAATAACAGTACGGGTACCAAAATTTTCGTACTCTTGTATCATATTTTCTATGGAGTTTTGTATGGCAAATCGAGTACCAAGGTACCAAAAATTTTTCGTACCTCCCACTTCGTATTCCTTACTAGCTTCTTAAGGGCCAGTTTCTCAGTGGATGTTTAACTCTAATTTGCGAATTGAGTTTAAATCTAGTTTAACTTTTCTTGAGTTTCACAGTGCATTTATTTAAATACGGAATAATGAATGGCAACTTCGAATATTTGACAATTGAACACAGCACAACTTGCCAAAAACATATGTTCAATTGTTCAATTATGGAGGCAGCGCGAGCTAAAAATTTTTCGTCGGCCGAAAGAAGTGAATTATTGGATATTCTTCAAAGAATCCACAGTTTATATTATTTATAATACTACGGGATCATTTATATGTACTACACCATGCAGTTGTATGTTTAATTTGGCCGCTTATAAATTGCAATATTGTCGACGCAGCTTGCTTGCTCATCCGAAATCAGCTGTTTATTTGTTTTCGATTGCAACTCTGTGCCGTACTTAAATGCCCACAACCGGGCATTTAAATTGTATTTAACTTCCCACTGTGAAACTGAAATTCCCTATTTAAACTGCAATCAGAGTTTAAACATCCACTGTGAAACTGGCCCTAAGGGAACATATGTTTTTGGCAAGTTGTGCTGTGTTCAATTGTCAAATATTCGAAGTTGCCATTCATTATTCCGTATTTAAATAAATGCACTGTGAAACTCAAGAAAAGTTAAACTAGATTTAAACTCAATTCGCAAATTAGATTTAAACATCCACTGAGAAACTGGCCCTAAAGGCCTTGTCACATAGAATCCGTTGCGTCCGTGAGAGCGTCGTTTTCAACTGACGGCGACGGACAGCCGGAGAGGGTCGGCACAATGAATACGCTGGCAGCGCATAGAAAATCAGCTGCTTCGTCTTCTGTATTAAAACATTTATATTGTTGCGCCAGCAGCAGAAACCCCAGCATTTTCCTTCAGAAGCTTCTTGCGGTACACCTGAGCCCGTTTGTCATAAAGGAAAATGTACTGTTGTACTGTTTCTATCAACTGTTCTTCGAAACAATTGCAAATACAGAAAATTTCAATGAAATAGAAAATATTACACAGAAAATTTCAAGTCGGCAAAACAATAAAAACAATCAGCTGGTATCTGTCAACGTTCTGCCGGACGGCAAAAGTTGAAAGTTGTTCAACTTTTTGCGTTGCGGCATCGCATCCGTTGCTTATGTGCCATGCTTCATATGATTTCATACATTTCAACTTTGCTGTCAGTTGAAAAATCGCTCTCACGGACGCAACGGATTCTATGTGACGAGGCCTTAAGTCTCGTCGTTCGCGTGCTCATTTTACAAGATTCGTTTGCTCCTGGCATTCGCCCCACAGTGTTGATATCTCAACGTACCCTGAGAAATGAAAAGCGTACCCAAAAAATAAAACGTACTCTGGGGCAATAAAACGCGTACCCAAAAAATAAATATGTACCCAAATCAGTACGAAAGTAAGGGGATTCCTACCCACAATGCTGCCAAGTCGAATAAAAATTCAAAAGTCTGTCAGCGGCAATCTGTAGCGAATACTTGTGCCAATAATTTTCTTCCACTTTGAAATTTATAAATTTTGGTTTGCAAAATGTATTTAGTTTCTACGGGTAAAAAGACCGTGCTCTCGAACTTTTTAGACTTGTGTACAGAGTCCGTCTATGAGCACGCAAATGGGGAGACTAGCGATTTTCAGTTTTACGAACAGAAGCCCATTTTTGTGGAGGTGAATAAGAAATCGGGCCTGGACATAATGCGTGTCAAAGAGAAGCCCCACCAAAGTGAGTATAAGTGCGTCTTAAATGAATTTTTATCACTAATGCACCTATCAGAAATGGAACTGCAGCGTGTGCGCAAGCTGAACATCGAGAATGTCTACTGTGTGGCTTGTGCCAAGAAATCGTTGGAGGAAATGGCGTTGGGACTTTCGAATGGTCAGGTGAAACTGTACAACTACAAGAATTCCGAGTTTGTCTACCGCTTCAATGCAGGTGCATTTCCAAATATCTCGCTTTTTAAAATTATGTATAAACTACCTTTACTTAACCAGATAACATCCGCAATAGTGTCTTGTATTTGGATTACAACGCATCCGATGAGTATGTGTCATCCGTCTTCGAGAACGGGCAAATCAATATTTACGGGATTAAAACGAAAACGAAGATCGATACACTCAACATTGATGGCTCGTAAGCTAGGCTGCTGTTATGCGTTTGCTTGTTTTTAACTATTTTCTATTCGTGTTCAGTTCCACGCTCGCGCGATTTCATCCGACAAAACGCCTCCAGCTCTCTATTGCCTCGTACAAAGGTGGTGTTACGATTTACGACATTCAGTCAAAACGAAAAATCTTCCACTCAAGTGTTGCGCATATGTCGCCCTGTCGCGATTTGTGCATGTGCGCCGCCGCACCAGATACGCTTATAAGCGTAGGCTTCGATTGTGTCATCAACATTTTCGACACGCGTCGTAAGACTCGACCCCTTCGTCTGACCTATTGTCATCCGCTATCCACGGTAGCTATGAGCGATTGTGGTACCTACTTCTGTGTGGGAAACTTGAAGGGCGAACTTACCACCTTCGATTTGCGCAATCCGGAGGTGTGTTTAAGCACAAAACTCGTGCACGATTCTCCTGTGACGCGCATTGCCTTCGTTCCACATGAGAAAGAGAGTGGCAGCGCCAGTTTTTCGAGCACGGGTAATCAGTCGTTGGGCACAACAACCGAGGATCGTTTACAACAGAATGTCTGTGGAGACGCAGGCGGTTGGCGTAAGTCGCTAACAGCAACAACAACGCGTGCACATCGTGACTCCTTCTGCGACTTTTTGGATTTTCAAGCTAATAAGAGTCACGAGAAAATGTCTTCTCGATTGACCACATGCCGCGACAGTTTCGATTGGGAGGCGCTAGCGCGTAAACCTAATAGTGATGAGAATCGCGGGATGGTATCTGGCTTTAATTCCGTTGGCAGCGCGAACAATTCAGGTGTAGCCTCAGCTGGCGACTCCTTCGACATCAAATTGAATAGCCCGGACTTGTTGAAAACACGACGTAAATAAATTCTTTTTTTTTTCATTTAATTTCATGCGTTGTGTGCATTATTGTTTCCTTTCTCTGTTGGTGTCTTCCACAGCACCACTGCGTGAACGCAACACCGCACCAAGACTTTCGCAATGTTTGAATGAGAAGCTAGTGAAAATCACGGAGGAGCAACCCCAGCTGTCGCAACAGCAGCTAAACATCAGCTCCAGCAGCGAAAAAGAGAACCCACCCATCGACCTGGAATTAAGTAATCGGTTGAACATTTCGCACGTTGACGGTAAAAGCAGCACCCCATATCGTGCAAGCAAAGACAGCCTGCCATTGCCCGTTAGTAAATGTGCCAGTGCCAATCAATCAACAGGTGGTGCTGGTACCGCTGCTTCCACATCCAATAGCGAGATTAGCAAAGAAATGGCCGCCTTACGTGCTGAGATGAATACACGCTTCGAGCAACTTGAATCCGAACTGAAATTCACAGCGGAAAAAAACAAATGGCAAATCTTTACGCAAGCCTTTAACCTATGGAGCAAAACAAACACTCACACTGAGGAAACACGCGATGCCCTGAGCATACTGCTGCAGACTGATCCATTTGTCAACGAATTTCTGCGATTGAAGGAAGAGAACGAAATGCTCAAGTCGCAGCTACAGCAATTACTACAGAAGAAGTGAAGCACATGTGATTCCACAACTTATTCGCCTTTTGTTAAACTATTTTGAATTTATTATTTATGTAACTACAGTTGCTATTTCTTTGGTATCTTACACTTGTAAAGCGTCTAATTGGCGGCTACTTATTTCTTTTGAATAATGATGTTTTCTACATTATATTAGTACTATATGGCACAAAATTATATTTAGTAAATCTTTAAACGCCATTAAATTCGTAAGCATTCATATATGTCACCTTTTGAGATAATTTCAATTACACAAAAATACTTTTGTAAATCAGAATCCACGCTCAAAGATCTTTGCCGCCATGATGCATCATATCCACCTGGAAATGTATGTATGTGTGCGGTTTGAGAAATCTTTGAAATCTACAATTTCTGGCGCCTCAAATTTACATACCGAAATTGTCGTATTGAAATTGCGATAATCGATCACGTAACGCTCATGCACGCTGTCGTAGTGTAGAATATTTATAAAGCGCTGACCCCAAAAAATCTCCCTGGGCACATACGAAGTGCGGGCTTCGGTAATTTGAGCCGTTGCAGGTGATACGCCCACAATTGACACATACAACTCAAATTGCGCCGCGTTGAACTCTCTGGCCGAGGTGAAGCAACACAAAGGACTTGATTTATCGATAACATGGCACACTATTTCGGGCCATATAATAATCTGTTGACCATTGCCCTGCAGTTTGAGTTCCGTGTGCGTCTTGATGACCTCTCCTTCGCGTGTGCTGCGCAGAATTAAAACTCATTTCAGTGCCTGATTGGGAAAGGAAGTGCATATTGCTGAATGATACATACGGCAAATCGAGCATCATGAACACGCGAATTTTCGATTCGATTGCCTGCTGCTGGCGTAAATCGCAAACACGGAAGAGCAAGCATAATTTGCCGTCACGGTAACAAATCTGCAACGAAACATTTTTAAATTTAACTGGAATACGAAATGTGCTGTTGGTCTACGCACCACAGCCTTATCGCTGAACTTCAATTTGGTAATTTGTTTGGCCGGCCGAGCAGTTTTAGCGTATATGATGCTTATCATGCCTCCTTCGATAGCGATAGAGCAAATGATTTGCATTATAAACAGGAAAATTGTTTCGGGGCACTCCTCGGTGGGGTACTTCTCTCCGAAACCGATTGTGGTCTGAGTCTCAATGGAATAGACGAGTATCGAAAGGAAATTATATACACCTACAATACAGAGCTCGCGGCCCTCGCCCAAACGAACACCCGTCTCCTCATCGTAGAGCAGATCACCATGATAGTAGGATACCATATAGCAGAGTACTGCGAAGAAGAACCAACTGAAGAAGTAACTGCCCACAAACATGCTCAACGTACACTTCCATTCCATTTCGATCTGCCAATAAAGATATCTCAAAGGTTTACAATATACATATGTACATATAGTAATCAGATCGAAGTAAGCTGCTTGCGCTTGATGGTGATTTTGCGACACGATTGTAGTAAAACAATATGATATGCAGCTGGAAGTGCGCGCTTTATTAAAATAAAATATGTTTTTAGTTGATCGATCTCGACTTATGTAAAATTAATCATTAATTATAATGAGTGTTAAAATAAATAGAAGGACGACAACAAAGAATATCACCGGCCACCTGCATACAGCTACATACTATAGCTTAAATGTCGCCCGTTGCGGACTTGGGGTGTCTTTTTTGAAAATTTCCGATTCGTTTGTTGCTGTTTTGGTGGCTGTGTCAGTTGTTTGCGAATGTTCAGTTGTTGTATGACAGGCTTTGGGACTCGCTGATTCATTAGTGCGTGTGATGAATTTCTTAGGTAGTAAATGCGTAAACGACCTTACCAAGGTGGTCACGAAATCCCTTATAAAGCGCCAGGACTTCTCCGGTATGCGTCGAAATATAACATTTTCTCGACCATTTTTCTCAATGACACGATATGAACGTTTCCTTTTCGTTACCGGATCGAATTCTAGAAGTAAAAGCGGATTGTTAATTGCCTTGATATGTTGATATGTGCGAGCAATACTGGGGATAGAACCCCATTCGAAAATATTTATATATGTATACCCTACCCAGCAAGTCGAACAATATCGATAAGGTTACAGATTTTTTTTCGTAAACGATTACAGTTGTAATTAATTCTTTTATTTGTATTATCTAATTATTTCTTGATTTTATTCTGGCACCAGAGATAATTGTTTGTCCCTCGTAATTTTTCAATAGGAAAAGTATCAATTGAAGCAAAATATTGAATTGTAAATTTTGACACTAGTCAAAAAAGGGCTATAATTATTAAATATCTCTGATTAAACACAACCTCGTTAAATAACTGATCGAAACTGCGGGATTTACGAGCAATTGAAATTATAATTTTTATATGTTTAAACTATGTTTTTTCTTCTATAAAGTTACAAAATTGTTATAGCCCTTTTTTGACTATTATTATAATTATTAAATATCTCTGGTTTAATTGTAATCTTTCAGAAACTGCAAAATACTTAATTTTGAAAATAAAACCTAGTTAGGACCTTTCTACATTAAGGAAACGATTTGAAAACCATTAATTCCGGTAAACAAAGACATTTTTAGAATATACACTTTCTTCTTCGTTATCATGTTTTTTGTTGGTAAATGTTTAAGTTTTCCAACTCCAAATGTCCAAATGTTGTATAAAAATATTGTTCTCGAATTAAAATTGAATCTTAATATTTTGTTTCGGGTATTTACCATTTCGTGGCATATCGGCATTCAGTTCAATTGTGCTGCCAGCCCAACGGTATGGAATGCTATAAAATATAAAATTATATATATAAAACTACAACATCCGCTGGCTTAAGCGCCAATCAGTCACCGCGTATCGTATTTAATCGTATCGCAGACAAAACCTGTTTTACCCGAGCTCTATACATGCGTTCGCTGATGACGTATTTATTCGGATCGTAACGCAGAAATTCTCATAGAAATAGGTATCTCTCAGACATTTACGATACGATTAAATACGATACGCGGTGACTGATTGGCGCTTTAGCGTAGAGGAATCCGGGGATTCCGCATAATTATCAAGCTTAAAATGTTCTTCCTCAAGCTCGTAAATCTAGCGAAATTCTTTTGCTCATTCGTATAATTTCCTCTTAGTTGAGGCATCAAGATAATAAGCAAACAAGCCAAATATCTAAAGATGCGGACGAAATTTTCAATTATCTTATCAACGGTGATATCTCGACGCATCCACGTATGCGCGCAGTAATCCATCAAATTCCTCAGATGCGTCAAGATGAAATACGATGCAAAGCGACTTTTTTTTTGGAGTTTTCGCTTTAGTTCATTTTTTTCAATTGTTCTCTTGTGATACGAAACTTACTCGTTAGAAGCTTGGCCGGACAAAACACTCGCATCATGATCTTCATGATTGGAAATATTGCGCCGTTCAAATTGCGAACTTCCTGCGGAATCGAGGGAATCGCGCTCCTCATAGACGATTTCCTTCTCCTCGGAACGTTGCAGGCCTTTGGTCTCCAGTTGCATGGGCTTCACTGGCATCGAAATGGAGCGATGCATTTGCGGACTGCTGCGTTCATCCATTGACAAAAATTCTGTCACAGCGCCAAAATCACACCCACTCGCCTTAATATGCGCCTTGTTTAAATAAATTTGCAAAATTAAATAACAATTGTTTAAACGCAATTAGTTTCGTTCCAATTAACTCTCGCAGCTGCTTGAGCTTCTGTTTGCGCTTTCTGTTTTTTACTTCTTCGCTTCGCCTCTTTTCCTCTTTTCCGGTTCTCAGCGCAAATGTCGCGCGCTTGAGCTACTCCCAACGACTGAATTGGATAAGTCGCTTATCCAGATACACATCTCAACGGTTCGTGCGCTTGAAGTTTTCTCCGGCTGGCTCTGGCTGAGTCTGAGCTCTACACTAGCTGCAAATAATGTTATCTTATTGTTATTGTGGCGGCTGCTGGACTCGTTCTGTGCGTTGTTGCCATTGTCACTGTTTGCAGTCTCTGATCTGCTTCATTTGATTCCAGTTTGCGTGCAGAGAATTGAACAAAATACTTTTTGCTGTGTCGTCGCTCAATCAAAACTCGCAATGGTGAACGAGAATGAAAAGACAACAATAGACGCTTTTAAAAAGCGTCGTCTGTATTTGTAATGCCGTGCCTGCATCAATATCACAAATCACAATGCTGATAAGTTGTAGTAATGATGTCATGTGATAAACGAATCTGAGAGCAAAGAGTTGAATAGCCAAGTTTAGATCAGATGTTGGCTTGTAACGTTCCAAATTCAGTGATAATAATTATATGCAGGTATCTCAAATATTGCCCGTGTCTCGATACAATTTTTTAGAATCATGTGGTATACTTTCAGTTAACCATGGAGCGTGAGTGATATAGAGAAAATCAAAAAATTGTAAGCTAGGAATTCAAATTGTTATACATACTATTATTTTATTAAATAAATACATACTCGTTTTAATTTTATATTAGCATTATATAGAATATTGCTTCAATATTGCAATTTTTCGATTCATAAGATTTCCGATTAATTATTCCATGGAGAGTAGGTATGTATGTACCATTAGTTCCGTATTTTTGGAAAAGTTCACTGTTCCTCTGGAACTTTGTTCTTCCTCCGAGAACTCTGTGAATGATCTTATGAAGAAATGCAATCCTATATATGGTTTGTATTCCGGCAGCGGAGCAAAACAATTTTGCAAGGCATTTCAATACAATGATTAATTTGTTCAATTTTATACAATTTTCCAAAGCAACTGACTGTATAGCCCCAATCGTCATACCTGCTGTACCAACTATGTACATACAACTTATCTACATACATCTCGTCTACAATTATACAATTAAACGGTATGTACCATCTTCTAGAAACTATTGTTTATTTACCTATAATTTTTCTACTACATAAATAAAATTTTAAAGAAGATATTTTAATTGAATTTTATATAAAATTTAAAATAAGATATTTTATTTATGTAAGTCACTGCCAGCGCAAATATGTAAGCAAGTTTAGACAAAATGCCGTCAGAGGGAGCGAAAAGGAAGCGAGGTTCCAAAAATTACCGCTGGGTGGCGAAATTAAGAAATTCTAAATCTTCCTTTCCATTAGTACTTTCTTCCTTTCCATTAGTACTTTCCGATTAGTACTTAAGTTATAGTACCAATTAAGGTTGTTACATGTGCTTAGGCAAGTCAATATGTTTTATTTTTTGGTATTTGGTTTGCAGTTTGGTTGTTGGAGTTGGTAGTTTTATGTGCACTGTGTTTCAATGCAACTCTGGATTGGTACGAAGACAAAGCAGACGTGCGTGTTTAGTCTTGAATAAAATAAGGTGGCAAATAGTAATCACGCGGAGGGTTAGGATAAATGTATCTGAAAGTTGTGAAACTCATACATTTCCTAAGAAAATTTAGCAAATGAGACAATTGAGAAAAGTGCATTAGTTATTATTGCAGCGAATCAGTGAACTTCAGGGCATAATGTTCAAGTGAAGTGTATATTGTGTGGGAAAAAGGAAGGCATCGGCCACGGATTACTGAAGTGTATTACGGAAATTAACAAACAGCACAGAGAGAAAATTCCAATAAAAGGTGAACAGAAACGCATAAAATATAATAGGCGTAATGCGAAATTCTTGGAAATCCCTCAATGAAACCACCTCCGCACCTCCATTTCTCCGTATTATCTTTTGGCAATACATATGTATTAAAATGTGCGTATGGGGGAAACAAATGCAAATTCCAAGAAATTCCACTATAGCCCGAAAATACACTCGCACGACGCGAAATTGTTGACGCACAAGAGATACGGTGTTCCGAGAAACACATTTCTAATTTAGACAGAATTCTCAGAAGTGACAGACATGAAGACAATACGAACAACACCAGCAATGTGAAGAGCACTATGTGCAGGGACACAACAACAACGTTTGGTACAAAACGTAGAGAAGAGCGCACCAGGCACAAGCCAGCATTCGTACCAGGGATACCAAGTTGATAGTATCTATAAGATAGAAAAGTACACAATTCTATTGTAGGATAATTCAGATATCCGAAAGCACTTTATCCTGTAATTCACCGAAACAACAGTGTGAAAAACGAAAACCAGGCAAAAATAAGTGAAGTAACGACGTGTTGGCAATCCTTAAAAATGCTACTCAATTTCGTTCGAAAGCTTCTATAAAATATGGTTGTATGTACTTGTACTAAAAATATAACAAGCTAACGGGATAAGGCTTGGCCTAATAATTGTTTACAACTGTTTATATACATAGATCACTTATATAAACAGTGGAATCTCTTGCCGGATTCCCTCACGCGACCTTTCTTTGCGCACATCTCCATTCCCTGGCCATAAACATTGATAAGGGTTATTCCACTGCTGGCCCGCGACCTTCGCATGCCTTTGGTGGATCGTTATTGTTCTTTCGCTCGCTATGTGTACATACGTACATATGTGCTTCATAATTTATTTAAACATTTTAAACAAACAAGATATGGGAGGACAATTTGGGACTAGCTCAACTCAAGCAAAATTTACTTACCAAAAACCAAAATGTTCAAATCCTGTGGCTTAAGAAAATTTGATGGAACATCAAGAAATTTTAACGGAATCGGGAAATGTGAAAACTAATTTGGCATCCCTGATTCATGTACCAAGAAGAGGAGGCAGCTGAAGCAATTTATTCACTTTGTTGTTGCCACCTTGTGAAATTTTTTTTGTTTTAATTTTATTATGCCTTTTTCTGCTTTTCTTCATTGCGTTTCACATTCATTCGTTTTATGGCGTTTCGTGGGAAATTTGTAATTGGTCACGTGAAATTTCCATTGAAGCGGAATTAAAGTGCGGCTACAGTCAAGTATCGTATGAATGAATACAAACAAACTCATGGTAGGGTGGCATATTCGGATGAATTCGTTTTTAGCGCTAATTAAATTGCTGATTATTTTTTGGTGTGGATTCTCTAAACTCTGATTCAAACTGCATATGTACATAGAAGTCTATCGTGCAGTCACATTTCATGGAAATTTTAATTTAACTGTGTTAAAATGCTACAAATTTCAAAATTACAATTCTAGTTTTCCTTTGAATTCCTGTTTCACTGTTAGGGCCAGTTTCACAGTGGATATTTAAACTCTGATTTCAGTTTAAATAGGGAATTTCAGTTTCACAGTTGGAAGTTAAATACGATTTAAATAGCCGACTGTGGATATTTAAGTACGGCACAGAGTTGCAATCGAAAACAAATAAACAGCTGATTTCGGATGTGCAAGCAAGCTGCGTCGACAATATTGCAATTTATAAGAGATCAAATTAAACATAAAACTGCATGGTATAGCACATATAAATGATCCCGTAGTATTATAAATAATATAAACTGTGGATTCTTTGCACAATATCCAATAATTCACTTCTTTCGGCCGACGAAAAATTTTTAGCTCGCGCTGCCTCCATAATTGAACAATTGAACATATGTTTTTGGCAAGTTGTGTCAACCTTCAATTGTCAAATATTCGAAGTTGCCATTCATTATTCCGTATTTAAATAAATGCACTGTGAAACTCAAGAAAAGTTAAACTAGATTTAAACTCAATTCGCAAATTAGATTTAAACATCCACTGTGAAACTGGCCCTTAGTGTGTTAGGAGCAGGCCGGTGTGTTCTAAGAACTTATCGCACAATCGTACATACAAACATACATGGTAAATAAATCTCTACTAATTTACTAATACATATGTATGTATTACAGAATGTACTGAATGTCTGTTTAGAACACGGATTTACAATAAAATGTGTTGAATGGACGTTTATTGGCAGGAAATGCTCACAAATTAGAATCAGCTATATGTCACAATATTTTAACGAACCCGATTATGTTTTGAATGATATTATTTAATAATTAATTTTCTTGGAGATATGAATGATAAGCAACTTCTCAAAATTCACTTACATACATACTTATGTATATGTTCAGTGTACACGCTGTCAATAAATAAATTTGATATGATATAACTTCTCGGAAATCAAATAAGAATGTCGAGCATGCGGGCTAGATAAGTTATTGCAGGGCATAGATAAGTTAACACGAGTCACTAACCTTATGCGAATATAAAAGAGAATTTTATGAATGATCGCATTATCGCCCTAGTTAAAATATCATATGAGATTAAAATACATATGTATATATGTACATACATACTTTTTAATTGCGTTTTTACTTAAACCATGTAATTTCTTATAGTACATACATACATACATACATATCTATAAATTTTGACGGGGACACTGCCTTGTAGCAGCGCATGCACAAAAGTAGGATGGGTATAACGAACGACGACAGCTGCAGGAAATGCAAAGAAGCGGGTAGCAGGGAGACCTTGGAACACATACTGTGCTCCTGCCCCGACATCGCTAGAACTCGTCTGACTTGTTTAGGAGCGCCTGTCTTCTCATTGCTCGAACAGATCACAAAACTACTTAGGTATCAAGCGTCTTTGGAAAATGTGAAACACACCCGTATTTTGACAGACCATAACTTTTACCATTCCTAAACGGAACTCTAACTGGCATCGCTAAGGACCCAACAGGGTCTATGTGTAGTTTTTTTAGGCAGCCAGCTTAACCCTCAAATGCCTTATTTTTCTATTGAGCTCATAAAATCATTTTAAACTAATTTTTGGTCAAAATGAACGAATTTGAAGTCGATTTTTTAATTAGACCCTTACTTTACCCGGTACAGGTGAAAATACCCACCCCGCCTTTTGGCAGGATTGGGCATTCCCGCTTAAATTTTTTGTAATGAATTATTTCTTGTTTTGGATATTGATTCATATTTTCTTCTTTATTTTTGATTGTGATACTCTAAGAAACAACTTTTTGTACTTAAATGAATGTTACATTTTGAACATAATGCCGAGTTTCAGATTTGTATCCGCTCATTTTGCATGTTTTTTTGCCATATCGGTCCACCAAAGACCAATCTGATCGTGGCGAACATCATAAGTTGGAAAATAGGATGTCTTCGGCAGTGATGAGTGGTCTCACTTTGAATAATCGATCATAACCAGGCTGATCTTTGTGATCTTCATCGTCATCTTCAGAATCAACTTTTTGTTCACCTTCTATATCTTCGTTATCAGTTGGAATTTTTTTCATCATTGCTAAAATCTCTTCCTAAGACAGATTTTAAATTTTTCGACGCGATATTTCTATGAAAAACGAAAAAACGGCGAAAAAACACAAAAACTTAAAAGCACACAATGATCAAAAATTTTGAACGGAATACCCAGTCCCGCCGTTAGGCGGTTTCACTTTCGGAGCGATTTTAATATATTTAATTCATTAAATGCCAGTATATTCTTACATCACTTAATCTATATACAGTAGAGTCGGGATATAGTGAACCCCCGGTATAGTGAACACTTCGATATAGTGAACACCTAAATTTTTACATGGAGTACTCTAAATAGTGAAAAATCGAAAACCTCTAAATAGTGAACCAAATTTTGAAAGCATTTTCAAGCAGAAACGAACGAAAAAATACAAAAAGGAATCAGAAACGAAAGCGGGTATCCCCTAAATTGTACTTTTGCTTTTTATTGCTGCAAAATCAGCTGTTTCTTGACGTTATTGCTTGTTTTGTTTTTTGTCGAGTGCATATTCTAATGATCTCTTGCACTTATATACACAAATGTCAATTTTGAACAAATAAAATGAGTTTTTGAACAAAAAATGTCAACCTTGATATAGTGAACAGCCTTGATACTGTGAACAGGCCTTGCAATAATTAGTTCACTATATCCCGACTCCACTGTATATAAAAATGGAGCGTGGTTTGTTCGGATGCTTAAAACTCCAGAACGGCTGAACCGATTTTGATGAAATTTAGTGTATTTGCTTCAGTGGGGTCTGGGATGGTTTTGATCTATAATTGGACCCGATTGGACAAGGGGGCGTGGCACCGCCCATACAAACCAAATTGTTTACATCGAATAGCTTTGGAACTAAAAGTCGTATAGCATTGAAATTCCGTATGCAGTCGCCTCTTGGATGTGTCGTCCCACTGGTAAAATTTTATGGGCGTAGGATAAGGGGCGTGGCACTTTTTTATCAACTCCAGATTTGTGTATAACTTTAGAACTACACATCACACATCAATGAAACACGGTAGGAACTTACTACATATCCATATCTTTCTACTGAGAAAATAAGGGGAGCACTGGATAAGGGGGCGTGGCACCCCCCATACAAACTAAATTTTTGATCTCGATTAGCTTTGGAACTAAAGGTCGCGCAGCATTGAAATTTCGTATGCAGTCGCCTCTTGGATGTGTCGTCCCACTGTTAAAATTTTATGGCCGTAGGTTAAGGGGCGTGGCACTTCAATCAAATCCTATACGGGTATAACTCTAGAAATATATTTCATACATCAATGAGACTCGGTAGAAACATATTACATATCCGTATCATTGAACTGGGAAAATGGGATGGCCATTGGACAAGGAGCGTGGCACCGCTCATACAAACCAAATCATTGATATCGAATAGATTTGGAACTAAAAGTCGCGCAGTATTGAAATTCCGTATGCAGGCACCTCTTGGATGAGTCGTCCCACTGATACAATTTTATGGGCGTAGGACAGGGGCGTGGCACTTTTCAATCAACTTCACATTTGGGTATTACTTTAGAACTATACATCATACATAAATGAAACTCCGTATTCTTCAACTGGGAAAATGGAATGGGCATTGGACACGAGGCGTGACACCCCTCATACAACTTAAATCTTTTATTTGGTATATATTTAAAACTACAAGTCATTCAACATTGAAATTCTGTGTTGTTATTATTTAGTCATACATAGTACATGTAAACATTTTTACATAATTTTGAGTTTTATATATATAGATTTAGGGTCATGGGACAAGGTGGCGTGGCACACCTTCAATGTATGTACCGTAAAAAAGTGGTGGTCCATGAGGAGTCACTTTAATTTTGGCCTTCCACCAAAGGAGTAATCTACATACACAGATAGTTTTGTAAGGACCTACATTTATGACTTCCCCTACAAGTATATAGACATCACAAGCATCAGCAAGGAGAAGCGCTGCTGTACAACAGAAAACAACAAAAACCAAGAAAAAGACAGACTGGCAAGCACTTCTATTAAATTAAATACAGCAACATCCAATCAGAGCATCATTCACATTACGTATTTTTATAAAAGCGCGGGGTGGAACCCGCGGGTAACAGCTAGTAAATATTTAAATTTCCTACTCACCAGTATTTTTTTTTAACTCTGTACGATGAAATTAACTATACTTTTTCTTTTTTTGAAAATCACTGATTGAACGAATATATTTATTTACGTCCGAGCACTGCCAAATTTGACTTTGAAATTAATTTTCTGCGAATCGAAATAAGCTATACCCATGCGCTACAAACAAACACATGCTAGCATATATTACTTAAGTTTTGGAAATCCCCTTATTCTGAATTTTTTATTTATGTTGCTTTTAGGGAACTTTTCGTTAAGCCCGCCTAAAGGCAGGCCTCGGAATTACAGGGTTAACCTAACCTATAATTTTTAAACGACTAAGCTAGGATAATCAAAAATTTATCTGCGCGGAATGAAGTATGTAAGTACATACAGTGAGTCACAGTGAAAGTGAGCCACGTCGCATGCCTCTTGCCAAAAATTCATATCCTTAAGAGCATATTTCTGCTCAAACTCTAGCCGGTTTTCACGGTTTCTCAGGCTGATAAATGGTATGTAACAATTGGCACATTGTAACCGTGATTTCTGAGGACCCTTCTTACTGTTCTGGGGTTGACGCGGATATTCAATTGATTTTCAGCCATTTCGGTCAGTTTTGGAGCACTGAGGCGACTTTTACTTTTACCATGACAATGATCCCAAACACTAATCTTATGGAGCGCGCGGGAATGGTTATTATCTAATTGCTCCCATGTACCAGAAGTATTACTGCAGCCTTCGGACTTAAATATAAATGAGAATTTGTGTGTCCATCTTAACCCAAATATGTATGAGCAAACACAGGATTTCGTCGGAACCTTTTAGTGCCTTACAAGCGAAATGGCGTGAAATTCCTTCTATATATATATGTAATTTGTTGGAATCGGTGCCCAGACGTCTGTTAGCACTAATTTCTGCAAAAAGTTGTCCAACAGAATATTAATAACTTATTTAATTAATTTTTATTCTAAGTTGCTCACTTTCACTGTGAGCTATATTTTTGAGTTTTTTCGGTTTTTGTTACTTTTTTTTATACTAAGCAAATAAACAATTTGAAAAACGTAGTGAATTACTGAAGTTTAATATCTAAGCAATAAAATCATGGAAAGGTTTTTTTGATCAGGATCATTTTTCAATATAAATAATTTCAATAGAAATAATTTTGCTAAGAACATAAGGTGGCTTACTTTCACTGTGACTCACTGTATGTAAGTATGTATGTACATACCTGTTTAAAATGGGTAAAAGGATATTACAGTAAAATTCGCTTAGCTGCATTCAATAAAATTCCAGAAATTTTGGGCACAGGCGAAAAATGCACTTAACCGAATTTTTTAGCTGAAATTGGTATTAAAAGCCAAAAATTAGAAGCTACTAAACCGAATGTGCAGCTAAGCGAATTCTATTGTATCTGATAACCAGTGGTATTTTAAACACTTATTTTAATCTGTCACTTCAATATTTTGTATTTGCATTCACACTGCATTTAGGAAACACACTTTTAAGTATGAAGTAATTCCTGTATTTCCCAGTACAGAATTGCAATTTGTAATTTTCATTGCATGCGTTGATAGAGCAAAATTAAAATGATGACAAACGAAGAAGATTGCAGAGACTTTTCAACGACGCTTCGAACTTGCCACTCCAAAAGCAAATTCGTCAGAATTTTTTGCAATTTAAAAATTCATGCGAAAAACCACAAAAAGACAAAAGAAAATAAAATTTTTCCATTGAAATAATTTTTTGTTGTTTTTCCTCGTTATTTCTTTCTCCTCCTTCGTGCGACCGCAGGCAGGCCTTTTTACAGTTCCTGCGAATTGAAATTGCTCGCGGCGCATTTGTAATCCCAGAAAGTGGCGGCAATTGAGGTAGACTTCGTTTTCTCATTTCATTGTTCGTTTTTGTTTTTGTAGCTTTTTTATTCAAGCTGATGAAGTAGCGTTTCGCATTTACTTCAAATTCACACATACTAGGGATGTTGCGAATACGACTTTTCAGCATTACCAAATTAATACGTTCATATTGGCGAATTTTGTTATGATTATCTCAATTTCATATTTAAAAATACACATTTCCTACATACCTAAACTGAAAACAAGATATTAAATTAGGCTTTTGGTTGTCTTTTATAACTTGTATATATATACAAATTGTCCGTGTAACCGAGGCTTAGGCCTAGCTATCTCGCATCGGCTAATTGTTTTCCGCGCATAACTGGTAAAACCTTGAGTTCTCTACCAGAACAAAGGAAATGATAAATACTGTTCCAAAAATTACTGCTGACTTCCAAAACATCTTACGAAAACAAAAACCTTTGTTTTATAAAAAGGCATTGTTAGTTAGAGTGCCTTGGTGTAAACAAATATAAGTATGCGTGCGAAAGGTGATAAGAATTTCGGAGAAAGATTACATACATACTTTAAATACTCCCAAATTCTTGCGAATATTCGCAACATCCCTAGCAGATGATGAAATTCTGCGGTGCTCACATCGACCAACATAGCGATTAACACCAGTTCCTTCTGCTCATACCCAATCTGTTTAAAGCAGCCAGTTTAGAATTGTCAAATAGCGCTACGAGGTGAGTCATTGAGCGTATTCCTTTTTTCGCACCAAAAAACCATAAGAAACGAAAGGGAGCGCACTTTGGTCTCACTTCACGTCAGGTCGTCGCAGCTCTCGTATTGGGCAAAATTATTCATTCTTCATTTCATTACGTATCCACCATTAGTACATATTGTTGTTGGTAGCATCGTCTGCGGTGGTTGTTAATTTTTGCGCGTAGGGAAACGTGAGGCACGCAATGACAGTACAATACGACTTATCGGAAGCATATGGGGAACACACCCCTCTACAATTACTCATCAGCCTAAGAATGTTTGTCGCTGTTGTTGATATTGCAGCTGCAAGAATTGTGTTGGTGTGGGTAGCAACACCACGTGCTTTGGGAAATTTCATTGAAACAACTGTTTTTCTTATCAGCGACTCTCTTGGTGCAGTGGCATGTCGTGTCATAGTTTTCTTCCCCGTTTGTATAGTGTTGCCTTGTGTTTGTATTTATAGGTGAGCGGTAACAAGGCGAACGGCGGGCACATTCAATGATCATAACAGCCGAAGTTATTACTTCCAATCATATCGCTACGCGCCATTTTTTCGTATAATAATTATAATAATTTATAACCGAAATCAAAGCAAACATATGTATTTGAAATTGAATACGTACTAAATTTAGTTGTGATCATATCGTCGTCCAGTTAGTCAGAGCCAAGTCGATAACATGCGATTCCGCTATGGGTATATTGATTAAGTGAGGCAGGAAATAGCAAGTAATCGCTAATCGAACGAATTCCGACGAATTCTTTTGTCTTATCAATGTTGGCGCAGTCATTCACACGAACATACATTTTGCATTGCCTATAAAACACCAATGTTCTAATATAACATTTTTCTTTTTAGTGAGAAAGCGCAACTGACAACACCTACATAAAAGCTAGTTGTTCTAATAGAAGACCGAAAGCGCTCTGAAATAATTATTTTCCGATGGGGGTTCGTAACAGCAAATCATCCTTGAGTACCACCGAATCCTCCCATTCTTGTGATAACATCGCAACAACAGCAACAAATAACATAAGTAGCAACAACGCCAACTGTTATAAGGCTGAAGAGCAGACCTTACCGATAGGTTCCGTTGCAGTGCTTGTAAGCGCGGATAGCAGTCAATTGGTGGAAAGTTCAAGCGTGTCAAACGCTCAGCTCAGTAATTGCAGCAGCAACAGTCTGACCTCTGACCATAGCAACTGCGCCAAACAGATCATCATCAAAATACAATACACCAAAATGGAAAATGATCAGAATGATGGTACAAATGAAGAGTCACAGGAGCAGCGACCACGATCGGAGAGGGAATGGGGGCAGGTTGAGCATACGCTTGCGGTTGTGGAGAGCTGCAACGGAGAAGCGCTGGACTCAAATGCGCAATTTTTAAACGTGAACCTCACTGCACGGGAAGTAGCGGGGGCTAGTGGAGCTGCGGGCAGTTCTACAGGATATAACCGCTCTTCCTCATCCGCAGCTTATAATAGACATTGGAGTCACAATACAGTTGATTCCGTGGAATACTGCGAAGTGCTTGAAGAAAATGCGGCAGAGCCGCAGTCATCAACCGGAGCAATTCCTAAGAAGAAGGAACGCAAGAGCGGCCAAAGTACGTTCAATACATTTTAGATGGAGCTCCTTTGCTAATGGTATATGTATTTATTTTTTCCGTCTCTATTTTGCAGCCAGATCCAATTCGAAGCAGGGCGCCATTCGCAATGCTATCAACCGTTGGCTGGAACCATCTTCGTCGAAATCGAACAAAAACAAAGAACGCAAAAGTGGCAAACATTCCAAGAATAATGAACAGCAAGTGGCGCGACATCCAACAGCGCAAGCTCAATTCAGTAGGCACTCCATGCCTATCCGACAGACTCCAAACAACTCACATTCCAACAGACCGATTTCGATTGCCGGCCTATCACCACGCTTCAATGACGAAGGGCCATGCTCAAACAATGGAAACGCCCCGGCCGCACATACAAATGGGAACCATTTCTTGTGGGCGCATATGAACGCGTCACCGCGTGTCGTAGTAATTCAGCCGAACATCTCGGTAATGTCATTGAGCTCCGATCATATTGTGCGTTGGATGACCGCGGATATGTCAGGAGTAAGAGTGGGCGTGGCCGACACGTCGGCATCCCAAGTTGTGGGTGGAACAGTCGCATCTGCTGCACGTGGGCCCATTGTGCACTCGCAGGTGGACTTTGTGCACAGCCTGGTACCGGACTTGCAGAAGATCTTCAACACGAGTTATTACTGGGGCAAAATGGATCGGTACGAAGCAGAGCGTCTGCTGGAGGGCAAGCCCGAGGGCACGTTTCTACTGCGCGACTCAGCGCAAGATGAATTTCTATTCTCTGTAACGTTTCGCAAGTATGGACGCTCGCTGCATGCGCGCATTGAGCAGAGTGAACGCAGGTTCAGGTAAGCGCATATACCGTACATCACTCGAACTAAGAGAAACTAAATTCATGTTCTTTCTATAGTTTTGACTCCCTGGATCCGGGCGTATTCACGGCGCCCACTGTCACCGGATTGTTGGACCATTACAAAGATCCGTCTTGCGTGATGTTCTACGAGCCTATGCTGACCATTCCACTGCATCGCAGGACGACATTTTCGTTGCAGGACTTGAGCCGGGCCACCATTGTATCCTGTACTTCGTATGACGGCATAAACGAGCTGGAGTTGCCGGCTCGTCTCTTGTCTTACCTGAAGGAGTACCATTATAAAGAAAAGTTGCGCGTCAAACAGTTGTAGTATTCACATAACTCCTAGTGTATAATGCCCTGGGGACACTGTAGACAAAGGAATGCTCGTTGCCGCTCTTGTGTTGCTGTCCATTTGCCGCCAGATTCCGGTGATCTGGAAGATTTGCAGCATGCAAATGCTGTAATCACTTATGTGCAGCACTCGGACGTGATTAAGCAATTCAATCGCGCATCTGGCAGTGGTCGTTTGCGTCAGCTGTGCAAATTGCCAAATCGTATGGCGGGAATACTTAGTCGAGTGTCGGGCAATTTGAACTGTTATCATCCACAGCAGCAGCGGCAGCAACAAGGATCCCCAGCGACCTCAGAGCACGAATAGAAAATAAATGGATGAACGAATAAAACAGAGACAGACAATCCCAGTGAAAAATAACAAATGAAAAAATTCGCTACTTACCTGCAAGGATGCAAGGAAGTAAAACATATTGTTGACAAGTGTGCGAAATTATCAAATAGTATTAAGCTTCAGACTGTGCAAGCTCCTATTTTAATTTGTTTAGAATAGGCTAATATATTGGATATATTTTGTCCCTAAATAGTATTTATATTTATACAATATAATGTACTTTTTCAGCTTAATTACTCGGCGCGATGTTTGCCTAAATCATGTCAATGAATCTTTTGCAACAAAAATATTTTATGCTTATACATACTAGTTAGTCGGAATATTTATTGTCTTAGTTTACTTTATTTTGTTGCATTTTATTATATATATAATAATCATGGTTTATTTTGAGCATCCGTTTAGAGAATTTCTAACGTTAAGTGTAAATATTACCGCATCATATTGTTACATATTTGTGCATTGTTCTTTGGTGATTGCTGTTACTCCCTTCGATATTAGAAAATGAATTTATGGATACTTAATGTTTACAAATGCATGAACTATGATATTGAATATCGAATTATGTACGTTTAGCTCGTATCTACATATCGCCCTATCGTATTAAATATTATGGAACTCGCAATGAAAATTGCTTAGTAGAATATAGAGTTAAATGAAAATACAAAATGAAACTTGCAACCTGAAACTTTGATTGAAATTATTTGGCGGAGATTAAAATGATTTTTAGGTCATGAATTATAAAAAACACATATTTGGATTAGACAACAATTTTATTCCGAAAAAAGTTAGAAATGTTTAATATTCTAGCTTTAAATAACCGAAAAATACGACCTGCTGGGGTAGTACTGAACGTCCCCAATACTTTTGACTTATCGCGAACTTTCAGTTGGATTATCTGCCTAAATTTACGGCAGGGGGGATACCTTTGTTCTACTCTCATGCAAAATTATCCGGGATTTATATCCATACATCAGGTGAACCCGCAGGTAATTTTTCTTTGAGAGAAGTTTATTTCATAAAATTTGTGGTTGTGATATTTATATGAGATAAATTTCAGGAAGAGAATAAAAGCGATTTTCATGTAAAATAATCTGCATTGAAATTTCTTGCACTTCGAACACGAAGAGGTTTTGTTGTGTGTTACAGAAAGAGCACCAGAAATAAGAAGTGTTTGTAAACGTGTTTGTTACAAATGTTTAAAAAGTTTAATGCTATGCTAGTAATACGAAATCCTATAATCAGACTTTTCACTTGTTTCATATGCACTAGTTATGTACATATGTATATAAAACAACAGGGACAGAAAAAAGCAATTACATTATGTATATAATTATCTCAGGCATAAAAAATTGTCAAAATATCAATAATTCCCAGATATGTTGTCAACAAATATTTAAATTTTGAATCCAGAAAATGTATAAGTGCTGCAAATAACTTTTATTTAAAAGCAAGAATTTTCTGTTCTTATGTCTGAGAAGTGTGTTGTTTCGAAAAAGTGAATAAATTTATAAATAAATAATAAATTTGACAAGGAAATTACATTATATATGTAATCATATAAATTCCTGGAACAAGGGATTTAAAAAACTTTTTGGTTGTATATATATTTTGGTTCCTGTTGCGCTTGGCTTGGCGCTTGTTGATTGGCTAATCAAATATGGAGATTTTGCGCTTGGTTTTTAAGCACATGTAACAACCTAAATGTAAAAATTAGTACTAATAACGCAAATGGTTTTACAACGGGATGGAGGAATAGTATGTACTAATAAGGAAATAGTATGGTTTTAGCGTTTTTCGTTTCATTGCCAACGTTCCCACAACTTGTCTAATTTGCCGAGCGCAAAACCAGAACGAGAAGAATTAAAGAATCTACCCTAATGCCCGTCGATCGTTGATAAAAATAAAATAAATTTTGTATTAATTAGTAATGGCTCAGAAATAAATTGATTTAACATATAGTGAAATTTGCGGATAAGAAATTGCGCGTTTCGTGTGTTGTGTGTAAAGAAGTGAAGAAGCGCGAACGTACGCTAGTAAATTGCGCCCTCCCTCTCCACCTGGTGGAAAGAAGCGAACAAATAAGCACTGCTGAGAGAAGGCACAAAACGCAAAATAGAAATTGTAGCTAAAGTAATTGAAAAATTGAAAGCAGTGCAAACATATAAGAAGTGCCATCCTTTTGGTTAAAGACTACGAAATACACAAAAAGGGAAATCGTAGGCTTTGATGCGGAAGCAGTGAAGTGCCGTTTTCGTATTTGTCTACGACGAGCTCACGGTAACCACACAATGAGTGGCACATTCGATGAGGATTTATTCGAGACACGGCTGGAGGCGCTGAAAGACACGCAGGAGGGCATTCAGCAGATGTCCTCGTGGTGTTTGCAGCAACGCGGCCATCATAAGAAAATCGTGACCTGCTGGCTAAACGTCTTTAAAAGAGGTAACGAATCGAATCCACTAACCAAATTCAAAAACCAATCTGGGAAATTTGAAATGTTTCACTTGTATGTATTTACAAATTGACGGCTCTTTCTAGTTGAAAAATATTGAAGATATTTATGGATGCATCATGAATTGTTTTTTAAAAAGTGTTGTGAATAGAAGGCGGGCTGTCCAAAATGTTTGTCTCTTATATGTACATAACCTCAAAAAAAATCAGAACGGGCGTAAGCCCGACTTCAATTCTTTCATTTATTGTTTCACTTCTCTTACAGTGCGCGTGGAGCATCGGTTGACACTGTTCTATCTGGCCAACGATGTCATTCAGTACAGCAAGCGTAAGCGATATGAATTTGTCGAGAGTTGGGCCACAGCACTGCAACGCGCAACTACAATGGTCAGGTAAGGAGCACATAAGGATGCTAACCTAACGTCCGTATAAATTGCAATTTGTTCGTTACCATTGCAGGGATGAAAAAGTCAAAGGCAGAATTTTGCGAATTTTCAAAATTTGGGAGCAACGCGAAATTTACAGTGAGGAATACTTGAGCGATTTGAGTGGTTTGCTGAATATAAATCCGCCAAAGAAGACACAAAACATTGTAGAAAGCTCCGATGATTTTCAGGTATACAAGGGGACTAGTTGTATGTCTAAACATGCTTACTTTTAATCTTGCTCTCTGCTGTTCATAGCATGGTACACTTATTTCCCATGTGCGCGAATGTGTGGAGCTTTCCAACTGTACAGACAAGAGCTTCAAAAAATTGCCCAAGATGCCTCATTGCGATATCGACAACATAAAACAGCAGCTAAAAGACAAAAGCCACTCGGAGGATGTAGAGAAAGAAATTGAACGATACATCACATATATTGAAGCATTCAATAAAAATATGCACGCTGAAATCAAGAGCCGGAAGCATGTGATCTCGAATCTTGACAAGGCAATTAAATTCTATGCGAACCAACGTGGCGAAGTGAAAGTGGTTGTCAGTGTAAGTGCCGATATAATGTTCTGCCCGATTTGAAAACTCCATATTTAAATAAGCCTTACTTTATTCTATATTGAATTAGGCATATAAGAACTTTGGTACTCGCATTAAGTTGGTAAAAAAGAAGCTAGACGAAATCACACCAAATTTACCAAGCCCCATACCTTCACCGGATATAAACGCGCCCTCTCCAGAGCCAGATACAGAATTGCAGTTGCCTGACGAACAATCGCCAATCTCACTTGTAAGCATTACTTTGCGTAGTCTATTGCGTATGGTTTTTAAAACACCACCACATTCTTCTTTGCAGAATTTATTCAAGAGCTCCATGAATGGCTATTCGAGTTACTTGGATGGAAATTTGCCCTTTGACATAAACGATTTCAAACGCGATGAAAGCACAGCAAAAGCTTCAAGTTATAAGCCTTAAAGTTTAATTACTTCTTAAGTTATTGATGCATTTGATTTATTCTTTCAGGTCAGCCCATTGAGGTAATTGGCTCGCGTTCGGATGAAGAGAACTACAACCCTGGCGTTGAGTACTACAAAACAGAGTCGATAAGCGTCTATTCAAGTAGTAGCAATATCTCTATACCCGGCCTGACGCCCATGCCTGTGCCGGCTGTGCAGTCTGGTTATACATCATTGGCACGTTCAGCGCAACAGTACAGTGGCATATTGCCGCCACCGAACCCGCCGATGTTTGGCGCGAATAATCACGGCAACAACGGTTACGCAGCCACGCTTATGTCGGGCTATGGGGCTGACGGAAACTATCACGGCAGTGCCGGCAGGAATAGCAGCACATACGACAGCCCTAACGCTGCTACCGGTGGAATGCAGTCAATTATGCCGCCGCCACCATTGCCACCATCTGTATTAGCTGGTGATGGCAATGGTGGTGGTGGAAGCGGCTCCGGCGCACAAACTCCCAACAGTGGCGACGACTTCAACTCTACTTGGAACATGAACATGTCGTGGACGCCGCTGGACACCTCGAATACCTCGTCCTCTGGATCGTACAGCCAGAACTCCATTGTCGACACACCCGTTTCTCCGCCACATTTTGAACGTGAGCCACACAGCGCTTCTTCTGCGGCGATCGAGTATTCCGAGCACGGCCAGAATTTGGTGGCGTCACAAGATGTGGACCATCGGCAGCTGCATCTTCCGCCAGCTTTCACTGTCGGTTCGAAGTTGGGTATAAGCAAAGGTACGAATGCACACTTAAAATGTATGTGCGAACATTAAGTTTCTTACTCTTGTAACCGGTGCTTATTTATCTTGCAGAGAAGACACGTCAGTTAGACATTGACCACAGAAACTTAATATCACTAACGGGTTCACCGGGTACAAACGATCAAGTAAGTCGCTCAAATATAATCGCAAGCAATGTTTACTAATTGCAAATTCCAAATCGCTCCTTCATTTTAGAGCTTCCTCACCAATAAATCTGGTGATGTTGATTATCGCACCATACCATTAACAACCGAACCAGCACCAGGAACAGAAGCTTCTTCCGCTGCGACCTCTGGTGTCAGTATTTACACACATTTAAAAGTTTTTTTTGCGAATTTGTATAATTTGGTAATTTATGTTTCAGTCAATGCTGCCGCCCAGTACCAACAAGAAGTCAAATTCGCCACAAAAAAGCAATGCCAGTAAGCTTTTAACTAACTTAAAGGTGTTATGTCTTTATCCCTTCTTTTTCTGCATAGGTTCGTCTTCCGAGTCACAGAAAGAAGATGTCAGTGGTGGTGGTACACGATATGATCCGACAGACATGGTTGTTGACATGGATATGTCTGATGAAGATTTGGATGATATCTTTAGAGGTTTGCTAAAGACGATATTACCATACCAAACTTACATATTTAAAAATTTGAGTTTTATTTAAAAAAATCTTAAATTGATTATATATCGACGGCTCCATTCGTTCAATTTCTCATTCAGAATTTTCGGACTTGTCCTTTTCTTGAATAGATCCGTCTATATATCTGAATATGACTAACTATCGAAACTATCTATGTGTGTGGCTCGCATTTCATAAATCGTTATTTGTTTTTCTTTCAACATTAGAGGTGAATGAGCAGCATGGCGACCCTTTGGACCACTCACAAGCTTCTACGACCAGCGAAGAAACACCGCAGCATAAATGCAACGAAAACGCAGACGAAAGTCATGCGACAGAAGTTACGAACAGTGCCAATAATCGACCAGCACTGCTAGACACGCCGGAAGAGTACCTGCCGTCGAACGTTTGGGGAGATAGCTCAATATCTCAAATGAATATGAATATGCCCCCAGCGGGAGGATATGCGGACCACGACGTTGGCATGAATATGCAGAGCCCACAACCACCGCAGCCACCACAAGCTTGGAATCAAATGCAAATGGCTTGGCAGAATGGTAGTGGAGGTGGTGGTGGTGGGGACGTTGCTGATGGTAGAGGCTTGTGTGTGCCGCCACCGCCGCGTCCACCATTCCCACTACCCTTTCAGTATCCCAATGAGTACGGTGGTGGCAATGAATATGGTGGTGGTCCAGGCGGTGGACGTGGCCGTGGACGTGGTTGGACACATTCACCACAAGGTCAATATCGCAATTTTGTACGACCGCCACGCGGTGCTGGTGGCGGCGGATATGGGTCTAGTCCGTATTTTAATCGCGGCGGGCGTGGTGGTGCAGGCATGCGCGGCCCATTTCGTGGCAACAGTTCATGGATTTAAATCGGTTATGGCTGCTCGTTCCTTCCGGCGAGAGCTATATATGCTGCTTTAAAACCAGTTCAGTTTATTTCGCAGCAACAAAAATCGGATGTAAATACGGAATGTATGCGAATGTTATGTCGCTGCTAAATACTAGTACATAACATTAGTAAATAATATAATTATTGTAATTTAATTATGACTATTCTATTTTAATGCTTTAACCTACCTAAGCAGGTGTTTTAGGGTAAAACAAAATCTTTGAGTTATAACAACCTTATTGCGAATTTTCTTGCAATATGCTGCTTGCATTACAGTTTCGTGTTATGCTTTTCTCAAGCTATTTTTGGCCTATTGAAACACCTAAGAATTTCTCTACGCATATGTGTGTTTAATATTATATGTTGCAAATTTTCTCGACTGCTTACATTTACAAAAAAATTAATAAATATTATTATTAATACAATGATTATGTTAGCCATTTGCCAGTTTTATGTTAAATTAGTTTATCACATGCAATTCCGATATTCGTTTAGTTTTACGAAAATTTGTCTTGGCAACTTGAAGAATTTTCATGTAACAATTCTAAAGTTTATTGCATACACTTTTTCCTTCCCTAGTTTATAGTCTAACTTGTTCTCTTTAAAATACTTCATAATTAATATAAATGCTATTAAAAAGAAAAACTGGATAAATATTAAAAAGAGTTTTATGCCTAAGTCATTCGCCTTAAACTCTGCTAATTGCGTTGTTGTGCATGCAAACAGTTTAAGCATGCACGCACACGCACACATACAAAACACATGCATAGAAATATATCCTTGAAATATAAATATTGCAAACGATAAAAAAGAAATAAAATATAACATTTACCAATTAAGGCGTTCAATTTATTGAAAACATTCTGATGAACAACTTTTACTTTCCCCTATTCCTTTTCGAAGGGAGCATATATTTCATTCCAGCATAAAATAATTGGGGCGATGCGGGTTTCAGCAATTGTCCGTTGTTTCTTGAGACTTACCGTTTGTACAATAATGTGCATTAGCAATTTTTAATATGATGAATTATCATCAAATCAAGTTAGACCAATTCGCATGAAAATTAAAAATCGTTTGGATTATATTCTGTTTAAGAACAGCATCAAAAATACAAACAAGATTTTGCTGGCGTTTAAGAATCGGATTTCTGTTAATTGTCCATAAGCGAGGTAAAGGGGATACCGTGGAAAAGATACTTCCATGTAGCAAAACTGCAATTTTTCAACTAAATAGTTGACTTCAATTCAAGCGATCTCAAGTGTTTATTAATTCATATACCGATTCCAAACAAGATTTCAGTTCCGTCAAGTATTCGAAAACACCGAGTGCATAGTTTAATGCTCTGATTTTGTGGAAGTCTTATAACTAAAAGCTTTGGCTTGGATGCATTTAAAGCGCAATGCATTTAAACGAATATCGGCATTGAAACATTATACAGCAACCACACATATTAGATTTAGTTTTTCGTAAGTAAGATATTCCACATATGTGTGTACTTTTCACGCAAATGTATATAATGTACAAATTCAAACTGTGTTCTTAATTGTAAATATTAAATTAAATTTAGGAAAGCGCAATATAGGCTATATGTATAAGTATTGTAAATGTTTGTATATTTAGAATTTAAAAACTAAAATGTTTTAGCAAAAAAAAAGCACCAATAAAAATACTCATTTGTGATATTAAATTAAAATTTGTGGTCTACAGCCTATTACTGCCACGCTCAACGACTAAGTACACCTAACTAGTTCGTTTATACAGTGGCTCACAGTGAAAGTCGCCCATGACAAATCAAATTCTTTCGGTGCAGAAATTTCTAACAAATCATTCATAGAAACGACGAAAACTATATATGTATTTCTTTAAGTGACTCTTTATTAAAAATACACATTATAAGGAATTTCGGAAACAAGAATATTCATAAAAACTTTCTTGTCCAAAAGTGTTGGTATCCATAATCAGTGTGAACCATTGTATATTAACTGATATCCTGAACATGAGCAGGATGGGAAGTATTTCAATCATTTTACCTGTTTGGAATATGGCAAGTCGGAAGTCATTTCTCGTGGGCAGCATTTGCGTCGCGGCCTTTGCTTTGTTTTGATTGCATCTTAAACGCCCACCACTTCATTGCTTTTCTATGGTAGCTACTCAAGTTGAGGATTGAGGATGTCATTAGTCATGTTGAGGAAAACAAGAAAGGAAACCGCCAAACGCTGACTATTTGTGTATTTTTCAGAGCGTTTGCGTTTAAACCACCACAATTTTCATTCAAAGATTGATGTTCCGACGAAGAGGATTTAATTTGAAACGCATTTTTGTACCTATGCAGCTATGTAATATAAGTATATTTTTTCATATGTATATACATACATATATATGTACAATAGTTTGTATCTAATTGCATGTGTTCTTGGTAATTTTCAGATTTAAAGGTTTAGTGCAACGGACAAACATGGCAGACTTTTAAAGTTCGGAGACGATATACATACACTAGCTGACTTTGCGACTACCGAAATCCATGTGTGAGTCATTTAAATTGTTTTCCATTTTACTCTACTTTATGTACATCGGTAGAATTATAATAAACAGATTTTTCGAATTCAGACCAAATACTCACCTCAACGAATTTGAAGATTCGTGTTCATACAATATATAACTTTTAGTTATAGATTACACTACTTTTAAACGCTTCAAGTTTATATTTTAATTTTGATTCACTTAAAACAAACAACTTTAGGAAATAACTTTTAAATAAAACTTATGCTTCTATTTAGGTGGGTGCGTATGTACAATTAAAATAAATAACGATCAGCCGATCAATAATCGCGCGTCAGCAGTTTAAGCAAATCGCCAATGTACGTCTGCGCCATTTGCAGCGTCTCGTACTTGGACAGTCGACGATCGCTGCCCAGGGAGGGCACCACATCGCGCAGCTTGTCGAAGGCATCATTCAGGCTATTCATGCGGCGACGTTCGCGCGCATTCGCCGCCAGCCGCCGCTTCCGGAGCACGTCCTGTGAGCAGGAATTGCTGACGAGCGTTTGGTTTATTGCGCCACAAGAGTAACGCTGCTGATCAGGATCTGACTTTTTAAGCGTTGTTACTGACTGCGGAGATGAATACGTTTGCAGTTGTCGCGAAGGTTTCTCATAGGGAGTCGACGATTTCGTTTTAACAGTGGCGAGACTTGGCCATAATTTTGCGCTGCTGCTGGAGCAAATCAATCGATTGTGCTCGCCGAAGATTTGCTTAAGTTCCTGCTGTGGTGTGGACATTTCATAGTACAGTTCCGAGGTGTTCGTATCCGACATGCTATCCGGCGCATGCACATCGAGATTGTACAGAGAGAAGTCCATGTTGGCATTTACGACGAGAGGACTACGACTTGTGCCGCTACTGCTCAGGCTGCTGTTTAGTTGGCAGGGCCCAAAGTAAAACTCCTCCGCAAAGTCACTTGTCGATATCATTTCTGTATAAATATTGTTCGCCTTTTAGAATTTTCGAAAACCGCTTGCCGTATTGAAGCGATAAAAGATCGTCTGGCACTGTTAAGCGCCCGATGTCCTCACAGCCTTTTTATACCAAGTGCTCTCTACGCACTGCTTCTCGTTGTCGCATCTGATTGGCTCATCCGGCTCATCCCATTGACTTGAAGCCATTTACCTGTGCGAGGGGCCTGCATTCGTCGTGCTGATTCGTTGCTTACCTAACTGTTCCCTCTTTGTCAGCGGTGCTCTGGAATGTAGGAGCATGCTTATTCTCTTTATCTCGTGCTGGTTCCCTGGCTTAGTGCAATGCCAGTGACTGTGCACGGGATCTGGCGCTCCAAATACTTTTTGTTATCATAACTCAAAATCAACAGCCGGCTGTTGTTGTTGTTGTTGCATATTCTTGTGTGCGGAGAGTTGGCCCAATTTGGCTTGCGGTCAAAACGTTTAATTGTTTCCTCACTTACTCGCTCGGCATGTGTTTTGTTGTTGCAGTTGCATTGTCCACAATTGTGGATCCACTATGTACGAGCACTTTTGCATATTCGCATTTATTGAACTCTTTGTGCCGATAATTCTGATAAGTGCTACTGTTGTTGTGCTTGTTGCTGTTGTAGATGTTGTGGCTGGCTGTCTTGCGGCTTTCAAAAATTCGAACTTTCGGTTTCTTACTTTTGTCCTTTTTCATATTCCAGCCACATATACAAAACACTACAAAATTACAGTGTCAGCCTTAATATTTATAAAAAAAAAATACAATAGCAAATGTCAAACATTTGTTCGCCGCATTTGTTTTGCGGCAAAGGCAAGGTCAATTCATGTTGTGCTTGACTTGAAGCTTCCGTGATTAGCTGTCCACTTCGACATCAATGGAAAACAGTGGCTTCTTCTCAGGCTACATTTTTTTCATTCTTTTGTTAAGCATAAAGATAAAGATTCAGTTTATTTACGAGTCTTATAAAGTGAAACTAAGATTTAACAATTGAGCCGTTTATTTTGAAAGTGGGGTAAGTCCACTTTCTGTTATTGCGAGATATTTCATTGTTTACATTTCACTCTCAGTGTCACTACTATGAAGAGTTAAAACTTCCATCTCCCAAATACAAAATTCTTAATTTTTTTTTACTATAAATTGTTTACCCATAGAAAGATGATAATTAGTTTTATCTAAAAATGCCATTATCTACCCCACTTTCAAAATAAACGGCTCAATTGGAAAGTGGAGTGGCAGGAAATGGGGATCAACGAGAAGTGGTCAAAAATTAAGTAATAGTTCCCACGATTTTCGTATTACAATTTCATGAATTTTATGAAATAAAAATCGTTCTTTAACGTTCTTAAACTTTTACTATTAGAATGAATCCCTACTCCAACTACAGGCTAAATTTAAGTCCAAGCCAATACAACCTTTTCAATAGTAGAGCGTTAACTATTGGAAAATTTTAGTAGTAAAAAATAATAAAGTTAAAATGTATAGTTCTTTTAAGAGATTCTTTTTAATACGCCACTTGCAAAAAAACGTTATTTCTTATCCATAAATTATTCCCGCTCCGCTCTAAATTTAATTTACTTTCTTTTCATTGGAACAGTTTGCCAGTTTGCAGCGCGGCTTAATTTTCAGACAAACCGATCTGCAGTTGAACGGAAAACTTAACGCCAACCAGAACTAAAATGAACAAATGGTTGCACATTTCACACGATTTGCTACGACAATAGAGCAGGGATCACACCTCTGACGAATGCCGCTGGTGTCGGCAACGTACTCAAAAGATCACAGGCAGAATTGGAGATCGGCGATATTGCTGTTGCCGCTGATGATGACGCTTGATCGATGGCTGATGTCAAAAATGCCACGCGACCGCAATGACCAATCTCGACGCGGACAATGAGCCGAAGAATTATGTTGCAACGGCAGCGCAAGTGTGCGAATTCAAACGAAATTTCCCAAGTGGTCAAAGGAAAGATCATGAAGAAGGCATGAGCGATAATTGTAGGGTTGCTAAAGATCGCTACGCCCCTACACAAGCGCACCATGCTCATGTCCATGAGCATGCAATGTGAATTTCTCATGCCCCAGAGTGCCTCTCTGGCTAATTAGGCTTCTCGCTCTGCAGAGAGGCAGAAACACGACTACAATGTATGTACATATGTATGTACCTGCACTGCGACGACTGCTCGAGGAGCTGCTCCAGTTTGGGTTCGTGCTTGATTATGTGAAAAATCTAGCATGTCAAAATAGTAACAAAAGAAGGACGGCGGTTTTGAGGGCGGACTTTCGATTTTCGTTGCGTGCTTTTTGCGAGTTGTGTGTCTTTTGACTTTCTTTTGTTCCACGCTGAACAATATGTAGTAATTCTGTTGTTCGCAATAATCCTCTAGCCTATAGAAAACTAATGATAATTTTCGCCATGCTGATTATACGATGGCGCTAAATTGCCGAAATGCGATTAGGCATTGCCTTTCTTTGTAGTCTCGCTTAGATTGTTGCTTGCCTTGTGAAATATTGTACTTTCGAGAATTGTTCCTTTGTTAAATATTTTCTATAGTTTTCCAAAAATTATTATATAACTTTACGCAAGATGTTTTGCAATATTGGTTCATATACTACCTTTTGCGACTTAGATTGCAGTTTTAATTTTCTGGGTAAATAAACAAGTTCTTAGCCAAATAAGCATGTAATGTTTTCTTATTATTGGCCATTATCCTTTCGAGGGTATATCCTGCGTATCCTGCGGTGAGCTGATTCAATACCAAACATTTCTGCGCAGGTGTGCAATTTTTTTTAGACCATCTGAGAAAGGCTCTTTCTTAGACATTGCGTCTGGGTTGGTTTGAGCTCGCTCGATGCACATGCTTCCGTTGTGGCTACTAAATCTACGATAGTACATATGACTTTTATGTGGTAACATCGGTTTTAGCTTTTACCATTAGAATCGAGCAAAAATCGTGATTGTGATACCACAAAAAAATGCATTAAGCCAATGAAAATATTCATATTATAGGTTATAATTGGTTTGAAGAAAATAGCAATGAAAATACATTAATTTAGTCAATGACGAAATAACTTTAGTTTTCCTGATAAATCTAAATATTTCATTAAGCCAACGAAGAAATGCCTTTCACTTTCACTATTTGAAATTCTTTCTAAATAGAATCGACTGTGAATAGCTTAAAAATAATGTAAATATTTTACTCGTAACAAAATATCATAACCAAAGAATGTTAATGCGATTTTTTTGTTTTAAATTAAAAAAAGTTTCGTTTGTTGAAAAGCTGTTGTGCTGTTGTTTACGCTTATTTCCTGGTAAGTTATCACTATGTACATTATTAAGATACCACGAAAATCAGGTTAAGAACAAAAATTGCTCTCGGGTTTGTATCGTTGTGAACAAACTATTAACTTTACCGACGGACCTATAATCAAGGTGAATGTGTCTAATACGAAATTGTTCCAGGAATAAAAAAGGATAAAACACATTTAAAAAACCAAAGCAAAATAGAGATATTAAGCGTCATTAAAGAAGTGTGACAAAGCCGATAGAGAGGCACAATTTGGGCGCATATCAAACTGGGAGCAGCAATAATAACGACAAAGGTATTAGTAGCACATCCGTTACAATTTCCCGAAAGAGCATGCTTCAACGAAGACATGAAATTCAATGGAAATCAAGCCTGATATGTACGTACGCCATCTAATTGCAGCCTTTATGAGAATTTATTGTGTCGCATAGCCAAGTAATCGAAGTCGAATCACATTGAAACGAAAAAGGATACACACGGTTCATTGTTCTTCCGCCTTGTTGCTGGTCAAAGTGTTAAGCAGCTCAGGTACTGATACGCGCCACTACAGACTGACTGATGAGTATCATAAATGGTCATCGCATAAATTGCAACAGCAGCAAAAGCAACAACAGTGTGGCACACGTACAAAACGAAGGAGCTCAGTGACAAAGTGACATTTATGAGTTTGCCGCTTATCTTAATGGGCGTATAATTTAGACGTTGTTAAGAAAAGGATAGCAAGAATGTGTGTCCCTGGCACGCACGTAGCTGGCAGAGTATAAGGGGTCAATATTTAAAAAATAAGTTTTCCAGATACCTGCCTGGTCCCTAGTTGCAGGTCCTGCTGCTTTTAACTAAATCAAAAAGTGCCAATAAGAAGTCGAGTCATCGAAATACTGTAGATACATATTAGAATTTATGATAGTTATTTATTAAAATATTTTATTTAGTTACTTCATAATACAAATTATATTTTATTACTCTACAAATGTGAAAAATCAAACTGTCATAATACTTGCATTAGATATAAAATAAAATCAAATCGCTTTTTTTTTAACAATAAACTTGTAAATACATTTGTTCATGTTCGATTTGACATCACAATTTAGTCAGAAAATATTCCGTTTAATTTAGACAATAACATATAAAGTGATGTGTATAAAATTGGAGTCAGCTTCTGCCGCCACTTGAATATGTTAACGATCACATGAATATATTTTTAAGCTTTGCTGTTTCTAGTTGTAAACAAGCTGGCAATTTAGCAGCTATTTACCTTTAAAAATATGTTGTCAGTACCAGATTAGTAGTTCCGGCAATCGCTGATATGCTTTCCAAATGCGTTCATCAAGCTCAATTTGAAATTTTTCACAGCAAACAATAAGCACCTTCACTCAGATTGGCTAAAAAAACTTTCTACACTTAAGTAAATCACAAGCAAAATATAAATTGTTCACGCAAATGAACTTTTAGAAATTAACATTAAAAGTAAATGTGTAAATAAAGTGGGAACAAATCTTTAATCATATTATTTTAAGCTCCGTTTAGTAGAAGCATAATTTTCATTTTCAGATTAAGGGTGTGAGCGCATATGCATATGGAAAAGCAATATTACATTTATTTAACTAACACTAAATATTTGTGAAGAGTGCACATTATATTTGGAAGGTTCGAGTTTCACATACAAGTAGATTCGCAGACAAAGCGCGCGCTGCTTGCACTGTACGTTGTCTGCCCGACAACTGGAACCTGGACGCCTGCTGCTTAAAGCGTAGTCGAGGTTACCGAGCTGACACCGTGCACCAGTATTGTGGGCGGCAGGTCAGCTGTCAGCTCTGTCAGTAAGTTAAGGTAGCGTTCGCTGCGTTCGCCAAAGCCAGCAGTGTCGAGTTTCGGTGGTGCCGCCAAGTACAAAAAGGCAACTGCTGTTTGATCGGAGCGCTCGCGTATAATTTGATTGGCCCTGCAAGCAAGCGAAGAAGCGCAACAAATGAGCAGGTAAGTGGAAATCGTAGCACACGCCAGCCAACTTACCTTTGCATGTACAGCAGCGAATGATTGATATTATCTGCGGTTGCTGTGCCCGTATCTGCGTCCGCTTGGCTGGTGAACTGTTTGAGCACGCGCGAGTGTCGCGTAAACTCTGTATCGCGGCTCCATTCTTGTATCTGTGGATAGAGAAATGCAAATGAGTTTATTGGTAATAGCTTCAGCTTCATCGGCTCATCTACCTCAATGATATCAGCAGCAATACGCAAGCTTTTTAGTGATTGCTCCAACCTCATTTTCGAAAAGATTTCCACTTGTGGCGCGTGAGTGTCGAAAGTGCTGAAAGTGATAAGTACACTGTTGAACGAAATTTACAGTTAAAAAGTTGTTAAAGCGTACCTGATGCTGGAATCACCATCGTTTATGGTTTCACAGAGGAAAATGCGAATACGCAAATGCTTCCACTTGGCCAGCATGTTAATGATAACTGCCAACTGCATCATGAACAGTGAGACCACATCGAAGGGATCACCCGTGTTCGGATTGAACACATTAATGGGCCATACATCAATGTATTTCATGTGATTGCTTCTGAAAAAGAGACCGTTCGAAAATACTATGAAGGGAGAAAGAACAGAAATGCGCATAATATTTCCACTCACTTTGCTATGAAGTTCTTATCCAGACGATGAAAATGCCGACACAAGCACAAATTCTTCTTCATGCGTAATATATCACACAACATGGCCACATATTCCCGCACGTAGACTTTCTTCTCCTCGCCATCGCGACGTATGGGGAAGTTCTGTATTTCATTGGTGTTGAACCCTTCGGTTTTGTAGGGTGAGGTGCCACTGGGAAAGTATTTAGTAACATTCGATCTATTGGATGCTGTGTTTTAAGACTCACGCTTCGAAGAAATCTTTAGGCGCCTCATCATCGTAAAAGCCCAAGATGATGGTGTTAGGCTTCATGGCGCCAATGCCCGACAGTCGTATCAGCTGTTGCACACCTTCTCTCACCGTTTTGGCCAGGGTCACTTCGACGAAAGCTTTCACCTTCATATGATCCACAAACGAGAGCCACTGCTTGTTGTCTTCGGCAGCCGCATCCTCCGAATCAGTATAATCGCCCACCTTCACATGTCCAATCACATAAAGGCCACTCTTCTTCAGGTCATTCACAAAGTCCACCAGTGGGCAGCACGAGCGTGGCGAGGAGACCAGTAAAAGCATTTGGGGACGCCAAAACTTCACGTGGTCCTTGCGCGCGTCCAGCATAAGCAGATATTTGCGTACTTGATGGAACATCAGCGCCTGCGATATGGAACCCCATTGCGCCGTGTTTATCGCCGGCGAAAACAGATGCAGCGCAATCACCAGTATTAGACATAAAATAATACTGGACGAGGCATATATGGGATTTATGACGAACATCATTACCAGCGTGCCTATGAGGCCAATCAGGCAGGTGTGCCAGGTGAAATACTTAAAGAGCGGCCGAAAGTTGGGCGCACCTGTCAACTCAATGCCCAAGCATGCCAGATTCGTCGCTAAGTACGATAGCATAAAGAGCACCGAATTAATCTGGGCGATCGCGTTCAAAGAGCCAATGAGCAGAACGCACTCGACCAGAACCCAGCTGGTTAGCACCGCTGCTATGGGATTGCCTTTCCAGGTGCCTCGCACCACGAAATTCAGCAGTGGCCCGAAAACGAGATCTTTGGAGAGGGCCTCAAGAATGCGACTCGAGCCTATCAGATTACTCAGGCCCGTGGAGAAGGTGGCCGTCAAAATCCCGATGGCGGTGAAGGGCGGCCAAAAGTTGGCCGGCATCAAGAAGAGATAGTTATTCTGCATTGTAAAGTAGGGCGTGGTCAGTGACATCAGGAAAGAGAGTATGATGTAGGAAATGAAGGTGAACGCCACGGCGGATAGCGTGCCAGTGGGTATGCTCTTTGCAGGATTCTTCAGCTCGCCTGACATGTTCGCTCCGGCCATGATGCCCGTTACACCTGCGAAGAGCACACCGAATGTAGTGGAGAAATCGGTAATTTTGCCTTTGGACGTGTAATCGGGGCCGTAATGCTCATACAAATTCTCCGATAGGGTTACTGTATTTAGACCTGTGTAGTTGAGAGTTGGGGTGTTGTTATAGAGAGCGGCGTTGTCTTCTGGTACAGGTATCTGGAAAGGGTAAGCAATTTAATGGGACGGTTATCACAGATTGCCTCGGGGTAAATGCTTTTAGTTAGTTAAGATGTTTTTGACTTCTCCGCTTTCGCTTTTTTATAAATTATTAGATGACCCGGTGAACTTCGTATCACCTAAACTTGATTTGGTTGTAACTCTTCATAAGCGTTTATTAATTGTAATCAACCCTCCAACTCCAATTTATTGAAGTAGATAATATTGGCCGCATCGTATACGGTTTGAGTTTCGTTTGGTTATTGAATAAAAATCATTTGTAATATTAATATCTTTTATTAACATGATGAAAGATAAATGCAGTTAACATTCAAGATAAAGCTTTCTGGTCAACTGTCCCGGAATGAAATTTTGAATGGTCGCATTGAGATCATCGACATCTTTGATTTTAGCCGCCAATATGGCCCGTTCGCTGAACCAACTATGGTTATTGAAGTTCTGCGCTACGTTGGGAAAAACGCCCTATGAGCTCCTCCTTCGACTCGGTCAACTGACAGAAATGTGATGAATCCGGTCGAGATATCAACTGCGACTTTCCGATTACCAATGTCCAACAATTGCTTTGAAAAAACATCGGTATTTTGATCTTGTTGCAAAAACACTCGTATGTTAGTTGTCAATCAGAGTGTCTTCACATGCCGCCATAAATTTGATGATTTTAAGCATGCGTTTAGCTCGTTAGCTACAGTTGATCGTGGAATAACTGGAAGAGTCTGAGGAAAATCACCGGACAACAGAATCATGGCTCCACCAAAAATATTTTGATTGTCACGAAGATCTTTCAACGTTCTGTCCAGTGCCTCCAGTGACCTCTTGTGGGCCATCGAGCATTCGTCCCAAACGATGTTTGTAGAACCTTTGCCATTGCGCTGTTTTTGGCGATGTTGCAAGCTGGTGTCTCGTAGATTTGTATGTTCAGGGGCAATTTCAAGGTAGAATGTGCAGTCCTTCTAACAGAGTCGCTGCTATTCCAGATGAAGCCAATGCTAAGGCTTCATTCTGCGATCGAATCCTTGCCAAAAGTAATGAAATTAAGAACGTTTTACCAATGCCTCCGAGAGCATCCAGGAAGTATACTCCTCCAGTTCCATTTTACACAGCTTCTATCAAACAGTCGTACGTACTTTTTTGTTGTTGATTTAATTGCGAAACATTTTTACGAACTGCTTCGGCTAACGCTTCGACGTCGTATTGTTGTTCTCTTTGTAACTCGTGGTTAAATGCATCGTGCATTGGACGATTGGGTAATATCATGACCAAATTCGACAACACTCTATTCGCCATCAATAAACACATGTCTACACTCACTAAATTTCATCAAAATCGGTTCAGCCGTTTTCGAGTTTTCGCCGGACTAACGCACGGCAATCCATTTTTATACTATATAAGAAGATGTATTTGGTACATTTTGAGCTATGCACATATATTTTTGTATACAATTCAACCAAAAAGTTGAAAAACATATTTTTTGGATCTTACGCCCCGTCGTTATCAAACAGACTGACTGTGACAGACAGACGGACGAACGCAAGAGTAATTTTATAAGGGTTTGTTATTTTTCTTTTTTATGAAGGTTGTCTGGTAAGGCTTCGGATAGGGAATTCCCTGAGACAAGTTCCGTGCAATCAGTGTTCGTTTAAAAAAGCTGCCACTTCTACATATAACTGATCACACACTTGCAAAAACACATATACATATTAGGCATTCAGTGGTTGCAATTATTTTCACATCTTTAAAGGTTAGGCAATCGAAGCTTAAACAAATTAGGGTGCTAATTACGGAATTTCAACTACAGATAACTAACAAAAGAAAGATAATAAAATCTTGAAAACGTGTACATATGTACATATATGCTCGCAAACTTGTGCGCCACATCGAAATTGCAGCCAGCTATGCGATTGATAATCATCGTTACAGGGCGGAAAATGCATTTAAGAATTTAAACGTACTTTGCTGGTGCTGATAAGAGCGCTTCGTTGATTCTGTGATTAATTGCGTATACTCGTACAATTTGTATGTGGCAACAACTTAAAGTATTCGAAGCGTAATATAAGGGCACATTAAGAGCTCACCGACTTCTCTCCTTCGGCTAGGAAACTTATGTACGTAGACAGCAGGCACACAGTCACCACGCCTAGAATAAGCACCGACATCTTGGCAAAGAGTGCCGCTCCAATAATGCAAACTAACAGCATAGAGGTGTTGATCACCGATGAGAAGAAGAAACGCCACCAGGCGCCGTCAGGCAGGAAGCCCTTCACAAAGAAGCCGCTGGGTCCGAAATTCTCCATAATTCCCTCGGTGCAACCAGATATGGCCATAGCACAGCCGACCACGTTTGCGAGGAAAAAAAGCGTGCCGATAGACCCGCCGAATTCCAAGCCCAAAGTACGGCTTATCATAACTGCAAAGCATCATGAGATCAGAGCTCGTATTTCTCTATTCGATTCAAGATTTTAACTTACAGTACACGCCGCCTCCCTCTATCGCACCATTTGTGGAAATTGCGCAGACCGAGGCGACTGTGAAGAGGAGTATGAGATAGGCTATGACGAACTGCAGCAGTGTGACATATAGACCGGCGTTGCCGACAATGAAACCTGAAATTTGAGAATGTAGTTATATGTTAGTTGTTGTTACTCATTAGCAAATCTAAAATCTTTTAGCATATGTGTATGTACTTAAATAAACTCGTATTGTACTCTTTCATTCAACCAATATGCACTTACCTACACGAATAAAGATCAGCGCACTGAACATGGACAGCGCCACGGGGCTGAAGACACCCGCAAACGTACCCAGAGTGCGTCCGCTGCGTTCCGGATCTTGCATGCCGAACTCTACGTAACCGTCATTTACTTGTGGAGTGGGTGGGCTATTCGAGCTGAAGAGCGAACCGAATGAACGAAACATAGAGGTACGCGGTGTGGTAATGGGCGCAGTCTCATCTACGACGGCTGCTGCTGCTCCGTCGCTGCCGTTAGTTCTGCGCCCATCCACCGGCTGTGAGATCATGTTGAGCGCGATTGAAGCGGAGGAATGGTGGTTGCTGCTAGGGTCCACAATGGACAACTATGCGACGCAACTATTGAACAAGTTTGAAAGACGCCCCCACTAGCGTTTTTTACAATTTGCCTACCAGATGCTGCAGTAAAAACCAGAACAATGAAAGTGAGGCTGTTCAATTTGACTTTTTGTGGAGAAAGCGAGGCTTAAATATGTTTTTCAGTGAATCGCTCAGCGCCACTGCCTAGTTATTTGTTTCAATCTGATTTTCCTCCGGGTTTACTGTTTCTGGTCTCTTTCCGCTGTTGCTTTTCGCAGTAAATGCGTCACTGATGAGTGAGTAAACTTCTATAAACCGCTGCCATGGGGTCTTGTGGCTCCCCGCGTAACAAACACCAAAAAGAAACTGAACGGAAATAATCGAGCAAAACAAATTGGGGCTGACGGAACAGGGTTGCACGAGCAAAAAATAAAGGCAAGTAAAAATCATAGTGTAATAATATCAAGTGAACCAGATAGCTTGACGTACCCCAGCTTGTCATAAATATTTTGATTTTTCTTTTCTCCTTCTTCGTTATATGTCTTAACCCATCCGAGGCATTAGTACAAAAAAGGTACTCAACGTTTTTACGTACCAAACAATTTTTATTTTCAATAATGAAAATATTAATAACCGCACGTGTGTTACATGTTTCTTTCCTTTTCTTACTGCCTAAGATCTCCTTCTCCTCAAAATGGTTAGCGCAAACATGCGCTGAGGAAGAAAAGGTGATATTGCAGGCTCTTGACCATTTTCGTCGCAAATCTTCATCGTTAGGCACAGAAAACATCGGCATCTCTTCATCGTAAGTGCCTTTGCACAAATTACAACAGTTGGGCATTGATATTTTTTTCATTTTACTTTTTTCTTCAAACGCAAACTCAAACACAAACTGAAAACGGGTTAATATTTTTGACAACGCAACTGACAAGCAAGGGTACGAGAATAGAATGTCATTGCTAACTGGTTCACTTGATATTATTACACTATGGCCCAACTCACTGGAATGAGTCACACAAGCCTTAGTGTAATAATATCAAGTGTGCCAGATAGCAATGACATTCTATTGTCATACCTGATAATTGTCAAAAATATTAACCCGTTTTCAGTTTGAGTTTGTGTTTGAAGTAAAAAGAAAAAAAGAAAAATGCCCAACTTTTGTGGTAATAACGAATCCCTCCCTAAATTTGCTGTATAAATATCTGCAAGAATGTCCTACCTTTTGACTAGTAGACTAAATCAAGACGTATTCGAAAATTTCTTTGGGGCAATGCGAAGTTTAGGTGGTCTTAACGAGATAAAAAAAATATTAACAATTGGTTTATAAACGCTATTTGTTATAAAAAATGTAACACACGTGCTGGTTCATTACTGAAAATAAAAATTGTTTGGCACGTAAAAATGTTGAGTAACTTTTTTGTACTAATGTCTCGGATGGGTTAAGACTATAACGAAGAAGGAGAAAAGAAAAATCTAAAATATTTTTTGACAAGCTGGGGTACGTCAAGCTATCTGGTACACTTGATATTATTACACTATGACACAAGCAACCGATTGAGGGAGTTGGTGTTTAACAAATTTCATTTTCTTCAGAAAAAATCTGATTTTCTTAAAAAGTGAAATGGTAAACGATAAAAAGCGTCGTTCACGTTCCCGTGAACGGCCACATGAAAGAGACCGTATCGACAGAGATCGTGTGGACAGAGAGCGGGAGCGCCGGGTAAGAAAGTCGCGCAGTCGTTCTAAGGACCGCAATCTACCAGGCAAGTCGAGCGACAGAGGGCGAGGCAGGTTCCCAGACTCTCGTCGAGAACGGTCGCGTTCGAGTGAATGGCCTAGAAACAAAGAAAAGGACAAAGATAAAGAAAAACCACCTGTCGAGAAGCGCCGGACTGAGGACAAGCTAAAGGAAGACCGAGACGAAAAGAAGTCGAGTGGGAAAACGGAGCAAAAATTGAAGTTGGATGCAGCGCAAGATGAAGAAGAGGAACAGAAATCAAAAGTCAAGAAAACGGAGCCCCTTTCTTTGGAGGAGTTGCTGGAGAAGAAAAAACGTGAGGAAGAGGCACGGAGTAAGCCGGTTTTTCTCACCAAAGAACAACGTGCAGTTGAGGCGCTAAAACGACGTCAGGAGGAGGTGGCTGTCATGAGAGCTGCACAGAGCGCACAAAGGGCAGCTTTTGCTGCCGATGCTGCTTCTGGAAGTTTGGGAAACACCACGGTTGCGCCTGTAAAATATGATCGGGAGCGTGATCGCGAAAGGGAACGTGAACGAGACCGTGAACGTGAGCGAAGGGAAAGGGAGCGGGAGTCGTTCGATAGACGTGATCGGGACAAAGAGCGCGACAAAGACCGCGATAAAGATCGTGACAAGGATCGCGATAAAGATCGCGACAGAGACAGTAAACGTGCAGAAGATCTGACACAGAAGGACAAAGAAAAGGAATTAGAAGCTATACGGGAACGTTACTTGGGCATTGTGAAGAAAAAGAGACGCGTGCGTCGGTTGAATGATAGGAAATTCGTGTTCGACTGGGATGCTGGAGAGGATACGTCTGTGGACTACAACAACCTTTATAAGGAGCGTCATCATGTGCAGTTCTTTGGGCGAGGAAATGTTGCGGGCATAGACATCAAGGAGCAGAAGCGCACGCAAAGCAAATTCTACGGTGATCTGTTGGAGAAACGCCGCACAGAAGCTGAAAAGGAACAAGAGAAGGTGCGCCTTAAGAAAGTAAAGCGCAAGGAGGATAAACAGAAATGGGATGATCGTCATTGGTCAGAAAAAGATGTTGATGAGATGACGGAACGAGATTGGCGCATTTTCCGCGAGGATTACAACATAACAATCAAGGGCGGCAAAATACCCAATCCCATACGCTGTTGGGGGGAGTCTGGTTTCCAAAAGGAAATCATTGAAATCATTGACAGTGTAGGATACAAGGAACCCACGCCTATTCAGCGACAAGCCATTCCGATCGGACTGCAGAATCGCGACATTATTGGCGTCGCCGAAACAGGCTCAGGTGAGTTTTTAATTTTTGTTTTTTTGCGCTTTTTCTAAGGTTTTACATTTTTTGTTCCTTACAGGTAAGACCTTGGCCTTCCTTATACCATTGCTTGTCTGGATACAATCGCTGCCGAAAATTGAGCGACTGGAGGATGTTGATCAGGGTCCCTATGCAATTATTATGGCACCGACGCGTGAGTTGGCGCAGCAAATCGAGGAGGAGACCATCAAGTTCGGCCAGCCCTTAGGAATACGTACGGTGGTCGTGGTGGGTGGTCTATCGCGCGAAGAGCAAGGCTTTCGCCTGCGTTTGGGTTGCGAAATTGTCATTGCCACACCGGGTCGTCTCATTGACGTGCTCGAAAATCGATATTTGGTGCTGAATCAGTGCACGTACATCGTGTTGGACGAAGCGGATCGTATGATTGACATGGGCTTTGAACCTGATGTGCAGAAGATTTTGGAATACATGCCGGTGACGAACCTCAAGCCCGACACGGATGAAGCTGAAGACGCCAGCAAGCTAATGGAGAATTTCTTTTCAAAGAAGAAGTACAGGTAGGTTTCGTTTGTTCGGTGTTTTTTGATAATGAGCACTATGTATCGGAACGTACTCTTGATTACAGGCAAACGGTGATGTTTACTGCCACAATGCCGCCCGCTGTCGAGCGCCTGGCCCGCTCCTATTTGCGTCGTCCCTCCACCGTGTATATCGGTTCCATTGGCAAACCCACGGAGCGTACAGAGCAAATTGTATACATGATGGGTGAACACGACAAGCGCAAGAAGCTCATGGAAATATTGTCACGCGGTATCGAACCACCTGTTATTATCTTTGTCAATCAGAAAAAGGGAGCCGATGTGTTGGCAAAGGGTCTAGAAAAGCTGGGCTACAACTCGTGCACCTTGCACGGCGGCAAAGGCCAAGAGCAGCGTGAATACGCCTTGGCAGCGCTCAAGTCGGGTGCTAAGGACATGTTGGTTGCTACCGATGTGGCTGGTCGTGGTATCGACATAAAGGATGTATCGTTGGTCATTAATTACGATATGGCGAAAACAATCGAGGATTACACACATCGTATTGGTCGTACAGGTCGTGCTGGCAAAAACGGCGTGGCCATTTCGTTTGTAACGAAGGATGATAGCGGCCTTTTCTACGACTTGAAGCAGGTTTTAATGTTGAGTCCGGTTTCAACGTGCCCCCCAGAATTGATGAATCACCCCGAAGCACAGCACAAGCCCGGCACAGTGGTCACAAAGAAACGACGAGAGGAGAAAATATTCGCTTAAGAGTGTAGTTTTCTTTAATTCGAAGTCAAGTCGAGGCATACTTTTAGGCGTTTGTAAAAGTTTTTATTCTGACCATTCGTTAGTCTATGTTAAAGTAAATTAAACATTGTCCAAGATTATCGCATTAGCCGCAGAAAGAACGCATGTCGACTGTGCTTGGAATCAAGGGGCAAATACTTATCATAGAAATCTAAAATTACTTCCTCAATTTTGAAACCAAATTTCTGATACAGCACAACTGCTGGATTCGTCGCTGACACATGCAGCGTTATATCTTTGCTCATGCAAGTCTGCAATAAAGATAATTCAATAATAATAACTATCAGTTTTATTTCTAAGTCGTCCTTAACCTGTATCAGATGGTAAAGCATGAATGTGGCTATGCCGCTGCGCTGCCAATTAGGTCTCACAGCCATAAATGAAATGTAGGCCTCATTAAAGCCCACATCAGGCACCAGAAAACCACATCCTACCACGAGTTTTTTGTACAAGGCAACAACACTGAAGTCCGGGTAACTCAAGGATTCGGACACTGCAAAAGAAGAGTAAAAATTATAACAAAATAAAAAAAAGGCTTTTTCGAATTCAAACTCACTGTCAATACCCGGCCAGAAAGCCGTCTGAAGCAGAGCATTTACGGCAGCAATATGATTTGGACGTACATAGCAAAAGTCTATAGGCGAACGATCAGGAATGGCGCCAGTCACAGCATGTTTAACCTCACACATGAGCTGCAAAGATGAGAGAGAGAGAGAGTCATAAACAATAAGTGAATGTTTTATTTGTAGCGTAGTAGAGGACATACCATAAGCCAAGGTGGAAAGCATTGTTTATTTCTATAGATGAAAGGATGCAGAACGCGTTGTGTGTAAGGCGACTGAAAGAGCTCGTAGTGAAAAGAACCTGCGATACGTGCATAAAACGACTTCCGAGCATTCGGTTCTGCCAAAGATATGAGCAGCTATGAGGGGAGATAAAGAAAAGTTTGAACACAAAGAAATGTACAAAAAATTCTCTTACCCTACATGATAACGGTCGATGATGTTGGATTTGTTGTCCTGGCTCGGTTCTAAATTATGGCCCTTCAACCGATTTAAATATTTGTCCAGGTTGAAAAGAGGCTTGCCATGCTCGCGTTTCCATTCGCGCACACACAGCTTACGATAGAAACGGCATATGTACGCGGGGATTTTTAGTTCGTACTTCTCCTCCAGGCCAAAAATTTGACGCATTTTGCGCAACAGTTGCCTCTCCTCGTATTCACTCATCATTACCAAACTGTGAACAGGCGGTAGGAGGGAATTACAAACTTGATTTTTACGGTCTTAATTGCAAAATACCTCTCATTTGGCTGAAGAACTACATCTTCTTTAATTAGCTGCTCCTTCTCTGATTCCTCCTTTTGATCCTGCACTAACCACGGCCACTTGCGACGCGGCTGTTTTGTAAAGAGGCTTTTCGTACAGGGTGCTAAGGGCGCTATACTCTCAACCTCTTGTTCACCTTCCGTTTGTTCCCCTTCAGATTGGACTTCTTTCTTGATTCTTTTGCCATTCGGTAAAGTAGCAACTGGCGTATCCTGGGGTGTATCCATCTGCTGGAAATTAGTAACCTGCACTATACGCGGCTGATATTCATCATCATCTTCTTCATCTTCGGAGTCTTCATTACTACGTTCTAAAGTGTCCGGCGCTGAATTATCCAGCAGACTTTTGAAAAAATATTCAATTAGAATTGAAATAACATTTTCTATTGTTTTGTTTATGGAAACTTACGATTTACCCATTTGCTTTCCGGGTGTTGCGCTGTAAGTATTCAACTTGCCAGTGACAGAGTCGGGACCAGCATTCTCTTTTAAATCGTTATTTGGTGAATTTAGATTCTCGCATTTGATTTCAGGTACATCAAAGAAGTTGACATTTTCGTTAGAACCCACATCCATCAGCGAAAGAAAGTCGTTTTTGCCACCGCCGTCCACCAGCGGCTCTGGCGCTATATTGGGCATATGATGGAACATTGACAAATCATCTCCGCCGAGATTTTCGGCCAGAAAATCCATCAGACTGGATTGTACAGTATTAAGAGACTGCTCTGGTTCTGGTTCGGGATCCTCTTCTGGATGTTGTGTTTGAAGATTGCGGCTGAGATCATCATCAACGATGTCCAGTTGCTTGGCGATTTTGGGCTTGCGGCCCATATAAGGGCTATTCAAAAATGCAGAGTATAAAATATACTAGTAGATTGGAGATGCATTTATGCTTACATGGTGCGACTGCACGAATCTGTTGGCAACAGTTCGTCGTCAGAAATTTTACGCCGCATGCGTTTGACTTCGGGTACATCTGGTACTGGGACAGCGTCGTCATTGTTGGCTTCTTCCAGTAGACGCCGATCGTTGCGCAGCTGTTGACGCTTTTGCGAAAGTTGTTCATCTGTTTTTTGTTGTATAACATTAAAAATGGCATATTCGTAAAGTTGTTGACATATTTTGTACTTACATAATTTGAAGATGAACTTTGGTGTTTGATTAGAGTAAGTAAGCTTCCACCAGCCCGCTTCATTGAAGACTTCCTGACCTGATTTGAAGAACTCCGGGCTGTAGTGAGATAAATTGCCTGAAATTGAACCAATCCAATTCTTGCGTCGCCGCCTAAAACGATAACAAAATCAGTTGTATCAAGCATATGAAAACAGCTTCCAAAAATTAACACCTACGTTCCCGCATCGAAGAGGTAATCCCAATTTTTCTCAATAAAATTGGCAATGTGACTGCGCCAATGAAAGTAACCCTGGCGGCTTAGACCTTTCGACTTGATGGACAAATTATACAAGGACAAAGTAATAACCATGAACCACGGCAGACGTTGTCGCACGAATTTTTCGCGTACTAATACCCCTGAGTTGGAGGCAGATGAGCAGGAGGAAGAAGGCGATGAACTCTCCAAATGCAATTGCATGCACTTGGCACAGGTAAACACAAAGAAGACGTCCCCAAAAAAGTCACCAGGAGTGCTAACATGACGCAGACATTTGACATGCACACAATCATGGCACTGGACACATAGCAAGAAATCGTCGCTGTCTATTTGCTGGTTACAATAACTGCAGCGTGAAGCTGTGCTGGGAATAGCACGTTCAGCTTTCGGCACAACTGTTGCTGCTGACGGTGACACTTCTCTGCCACTCATTGGTCCAATAATTCGTGAATTTCTTGTCCTATTTAAACTTTAAGGTGTTTATTTTGTAAATCCCAACGCCTCACTTCACCCTGCGTTCACTAATTTGGTATTTTGTAAAACGCATCACCTCACTCAGTGACCGCTCGCGTTGTCTTACGTAGTTTCATATGAAAATCGGTACCGCGTAAAACGCAACGCTGCGCATTCACTCACATGAACTGTCAAATCGTTCACTTGGGTTTGTGCTCGCGTTCAGTTTTTTAAACGCAAAATTTTTGGTAATTTCGAGTGAAAATTGATTTGTGGTAATTTGCAGAAGCAAATAATAAGTATTGTAATACTTTTTAAAGACAAATACTAAAGAAAAAAGTACAAAAAAAAGAAAATACTAGCACTGCGGTTGAGGGTCGAAATCACAATAAAAAAAGAAATGTATCGCGGTTGAGGATTGAAATCGCAACTTCTCGCGTGCTAGTCGAACGCTCTAACCACTAGGCTATGGGAGGTATGCAATGGAAGCAGCAAATTTTGTGTGTTTTGTATTTGGCTGATAAATTACGAAAAATACAACTCTTTTTCGTAAGAACTTGACAGCTCAAGTGATGCCGTAAGACAACGAATACAATTACGCCGTGATTTACAAAATGCCGTTTTTTGATCCCGGCGTTGGCTTCGTGTTCGCGTTGCGTACGATCACGGTGATTTATACGGTAATGCCTGAAACACAATTGCGACCACAACGCAGACCGCTGCGGTATTCCGCATTTTGGAACGAGTAGTCTTATGAGAACGTCAGGAATGGAACAGAACGGCCGACGACCATCGCAAAACGCAACGACCGACGATAGAACTGGTTCTAATTTCACGCTGCGTTCAATTTAGGGTTGCATTTTCCCAACAGCCGCAGTAATGATTTCATTGAATTTCATTACAGCTGCTTATAAGTTTTCTATTTTTAGAAATTTGAGAGACTTCCTCGTTATGGTTAATTTTAAGCGACCAAAGGAAACGCGACACGTTGGTCAAGTGGACAAACGCTTGGCTGCTGAAACGGAAGACCCGAGTTCAAATCTCAGGCGAGGCACATAACATCTGATAGAATAGAGTACAATTATTTTTTTTTATTATTATTTTTTGCATAACAGACCTGCCGAATCAGCATTGCTGCTACAACCGTCATTTGGCCGACATGCCGTCCTAGGACATGCCTACAGATAAAAGATACAAGCGGGTATGGAAGCGAGTCTGCTTGCTAAGCTTTGAAAGAATGCTGCCGGCAGGCATACAGGAGAACTTTTTTTCAACTCGGAAATTTAGTTTTTTAAGTTTTTTATATTTATTGTACTTTTATTGAATTTAAAATAAGTCAACGGCCGTGTGAGCGGGCTATGATTTGATAATTTTACGCCGATTTAATATCAAGGAATGAAAAAGTTTTAGTTTTTATTAATGAAAAGATTTGACGCAGTACAAAAGGAAATTCAAAGAGCAAGTGAACAGAAATTTCCCAAAGTAATTTCTCACATCAGTAGTGATGTCAGATATGCATATTGCTATCATTTACGGCCTTAGCGTATAAATCACCGTAATCGAACGCAACGCGAACACGAAGCCAACGCCGGGATCAAAAAACGGCATTTTGTAAATCACGGCGTAATTGCGTTCGTTGTCTTACGGCATCACTTGAGCTGTCAAGTTCTTACGAAAAAGAGTTGTATTTTTCGTAATTTATCAGCCAAATACAAAACACACAAAATTTGCTGCTTCCATTGCATACCTCCCATAGCCTAGTGGTTAGAGCGTTCGACTAGCACGCGAGAAGTTGCGATTTCAATCCTCAACCGCGATACATTTCTTTTTTTATTGTGATTTCGACCCTCAACCGCAGTGCTAGTATTTTCTTTTTTTTGTACTTTTTTCTTTAGTATTTGTCTTTAAGAAGTACTGCAATACTTATTATTTGCTTCTGCAGATTACCACAAATCAATTTTCACTCGAAATTACCAAAAATTTTGCGTTTAAAAAACTGAACGCGAGCACAAACCCAAGTGAACGATTTGACAGTTCAAGTGAGTGAATGCGCCGCGTTGCGTTTTACGCGGTACCGATTTTCATATGAAACTACGTAAGACAACGCGAGCAGTCACCGAGTGAGGTGATGCGTTTTACAAAATACCAAATTAGTGAACGCAGGGTGAAGTGAGGCGTTGGGATTTACAAAATAAGCACCTTAGGCTCAACAGGCCGTTTGCCGAATTTTGTTTACAGAGGCGTTAAATTGTATAGAGATTGAACTGCCGACGACCGTTGATTGCAGTTTGTTTACTGCGGCAGGCCAAAAAAACGCATAGTTCTGCGAACGTGGTCGGTGTTGTGTTTCAGGCATAATGCGGCCCCGAGACGGTCAAATGGTTTGAGTCAAACATGTGTCCGTGTAAACTGATGTTTATCCCTTACACAAAACAAACATTGCCATCAAATCTTCATAATTTCCGACTCTTTGTGGTGTGCAGACATACTATGAATGACACGGACGATTGTATCGCATATTTTGCACTGGCAAAGTGTGTTAAAAAGTGAAAAAATAAAGAGAAGAGCACTCGGATTAAACAGTGCTTAAGAAAAAGAAGTCAGTTATCGCATAAATTTCGCGACAAAAATAGTTTTTCCGCGTCGCTTGTTTGGTTTGCCGACATGCGCACGATGTTAACAACACGACGAACAAAACGAAATGGCAATTTTGCTTTGGCCCCTGCAGTGCATAACAAATATCTAAACCACTTTGATATTTGGTCAAACATTGTCTGTGTTACCATACATACAAATATTCTCCAACACATGCTCACATTTGACTCAAACCATTTGACCGTCTCGGGGCCGCATAAGGCCGTTAATGTTGGCACTTACAACGCTTTTCAAACTTTAGTCGTCACTTCAAGAAGCAAAACAGCTGATAATATATCCACGAATAGGGGGAACTACACATTTTTAATTAATTACGGATTTCAAAGAAATGGGTGGTAAAAGTTATTTTTGCGATTACTGTCGTTGTTACATGAAAAGCGATATCAATGTGCGCAAAAAGCACAACTCCGGTGTGACGCATACAATATGCAAAGTGTCCTACATGAGAAGATTTGAAGGTAAAGATTTAATGCCATACTAATTTGTGATTAAATCATAATTTTAATTATTTAGATCCACGACGCCTGTTGGCAGAGGAGAGTGCCAAAGTGCCTTGCACTCGCTATCTTAAGGGCTATTGCAAGTTTAATTTATATTGCCAGTTCAGCCATTTCAGTGAGAAGCAGTTGCAAGAATTGCGTAGAATTGGTATGTAACTACGATCATACAATTAGGCTTTCTGAATGTATCTGCATATATTTAATATTTCAGCTGGTAAGGTACAGCAATCAGAACAAGCACATGCCAAAAAGAAGCCCTCCGCATTAAGATGGAAGCAATTTCCCTGGCAGGGCGGTCGAAATGAGTTAAAGAATGGGAAGCGAAAGAAGATGCCTAAACGTTTGCCGCCTTCATTGCAACCCATAAATTTCAATAAATTAAACGATCAACTCTTTGAGTTGCAGTGGGGTTAATGTGTACATACATTTACAAACTTGGCAGTATTCACTCGACATTATTTTGTAAACTTAAAGAAACGTTCATTTACATAAAAGTCTACATACGTTTGATTAAAATACAAGCTACATATTACTTAATTAGATTAATAACCAGGTCCATGGCTTTATCTATTTTCAAACTCAAAGCAAGTATTTTACCAAATTCAGCAAAATATGATTTAGCATCCTGGCCGCCATGATTCTGCACTCGTGGATCCGTCAGATGCGCCAAAAGAAAATATATAAAGTGCTCTGTAAAAACAGAGCCATTTAATTTCGATTGCATTGCTCTAATCGTATGCCCACATACCCATTTTGTTCTCGATCGCGAAGAAGAGAGCCGTATTCCCACTACGCATCTCGCCGGCTTGGAGAAGCTTCCGCTTGACTTTAGCTACGGCAATTCTCGACCCCAGATTTTTGCATACATTTTCGTAGAACTTTATAAAGTCTGCTTGGTTGCTTTTGGGCTCTCGCTCATACAAGGCGCTGCCTAACAAACGCTCATCCATCACGTTTAACATGCGCTCCGCTAATAGAAAGCAGTTATAACGCACAGCTACGTGCAATGCCGTGTAGCCGTCATCGTTTAGTTTCAACAGCAATGATAAATCGATGTGTCGCATCAGGCGGTCGAACGAATCCATCTCAGCCTCGTTGATCAGCGCCAAGTGTATAATTGTGTTAGAATGAGCATCGACACAGTTGGCATTCAAGCCTGATTCAAGCAGTACTTTAACGATAGTGGGATAGCAGTTATTTAAAATGGCCAGTTGTAGACAGTCCTTGAAGATGGGTTTGAATGTTGAATGTAAATAATTAGTTGGTTTATCATGGCACAAATTGGTATATGTAGGTACTTAAGAATATCATCGAAATTCAAAATAAATAACTACCAAAATGATATTATTTCTTTACGATTAGGAATCAAGAGAAGCAATACGATGTACCCGTACTAAATTTCGATTTTGAGCTCAAGAAGAGCACAAGAACTTCTCAATGCTCTATAGAATGAAAAGATGTTTACTTAACGTACCGTATCGTTGTCAGTGAGAAGCTCATTTAAATCCGTTTTCTTGATTTCTTTCCAAACGTAGATTTGTCGTCTCAGCCAATTCAGTTCGTTGGTGATAATTGCGTCGTGGATTGGTCTAAGCAGGACAGAGGATAACAGAGAAACATAATTGTACCATGAATAACTTCCAATTTCTATGTGCGTGTACTCACAATAGACCAGCTTCCATCAAATCGGATTTGTTATATTCATCGGTGAACACGCGTTTTACATGATCTTCCTTCGATATATTTTCATCCGGTATACTTGAAAATTCTGAACTCGGCAGGGAGCCTATAGATCCCAGTGAGTCACTGCGTTCTCTCATTTGTGATTCGTAGACCCTGTCGGACTGTAAGATACAAAATATTAGTGTAAGGCAGCTTCCGAACTATATAACCACTAAAAAAATAAATAGTTGGCGCTACAGCCCGTGTGGAGTTAGGCATAGCTTTCTCGCAATTAACTTGTACGCGTGTGTTACATTTCAGCAAAAATTAACGGAGCCTAAAGAAACCATGTCCAAATGGATCGAGAAGCTTTTCATGAAAAAGAATACTTTCGTAGAATTATCAATTCATCGCAAGAAGTGGCGCCCCGCAAAGAAACGATTTGAAAAACAAATTTTCTTTAATTAAATGATATAAGAATTGTATTGAACCCAGGACTCCCGCATCAGCGACCAAGCAATTGCCTACTGACCCTAGCGGCGCCAATATATAACTACTTACCTTGTCTAATTCGGGCTTTTTCAGTTTTGGCTGCAATTTTTCTTGTGCCTCTTGCGCGTGTGATCTCTTTACAACTTGTGGCACGCGGACATTACGTTTACGTCGTTTACGTTTAGGTGCTGTTGAATGAGCTTCTCCCAATGCATTCTCAGGGGTGGGCGAAGGTGCGTCATCATTGTTTGTACAGCTGGTTGTAAAAGAACGTTTGCCATTATGTGTAATTTGATTGTTGTGTTTGGCTGGTGAAGTGCTGCCGTGTGTCGTTTTCTGCTCCACATCTTCTGCTGTTGACTCTAAAGTTTGTGTAGCCACATCAGTCAGGCGCTGCCGCTTTCGACTGCACTGTGGACATTTTATATGTGCTGCTATTGCTGATTGCGCTGACACTGGTACATCTAAGCCATTAATGGCGTTTATCACCCGATGAATTACTAGTTTGTCGGGGAAGCGGAAGAGGACCTGAAACAAATCCTGGTATGATGACTCCATCGATTTGCGCTGCTGGTACGTGTTTCTGCTTCCGTCTGAGTTGGTGCTTTCGGTCGTAGTGTTTTTATATTTGTGTATATTTGTGGAGATTTTCGTACATGCTGCTATTGTGTTCTTTGTCAACACCTTCTTCATTTTTCACTGCAGTCCACTTGAATGGAATATCGCTTAAATACTTTGACACGGAGCCACGCAACTTCAAAAGAATTTTGTTGGATAATGCTTATCGGGGGACAATTAGAATTTACCTTTTTATCGCGGTAAATCCCCAAATATAACCACAGCTGGTTCTTAAAGTTGGAAGGTTACTGGAAAAATTAGTTCAATGCGTCAACACAAGCAGGAGAAAAATAAAATTCACAAAACACTGCCATTTTCATTTCATGATATAAGTTTCTATTTAGTTGGCCATCAGCGGGGTTTAGACGATCCTACATGTCGTCCAACATGGTTTGACGGCGGGAATAACTGTACACCTGCCGCTGCGTATACACGGTCCCACATGTCGTACAACATCACTTTCTTCAAGTTGGCAAGCGAGACGCACGCATACAGCCAAACCAAAGAGTATCTTATATATAAAACGCAGAGTGACTAAAAAGTGTCTGCAGCCTGTCCACTTTCTTTCTTCTACAACTTTAGACAAACGAAATTAGTTCGCTGTGTAGCCCAGTGGGTAGAGCCGCGCGCTTGCACTCGGCAGGTCATGGGTTCGAATCCCACAGGTTTCAAATTTTTATTTTTATTTTTTACTTTGCTTTGCCTTTTATTGTTGCTAATTGTTTTACTAGCTGTCGTGTATACAGGCACACACGACAGGTGGCCCCACTTGTGTTAATATAATAGAGTGCGCATCTCATATAAAATTTTGGCAGTTATTGCAGTTATTGGTACGTGGGTATCAAGGTGATGAAGGTCATGGCTAACCAATTTGGCAAATTCGATGCCATTTTGCCCATTTTGCGAAGAACTAGCATTGTTTAGTTGTAAAAGTCTGACATATATGTGAATGTCCAGTGAAGAACGATGTATTTATATCGAAAATTTATACAAATTCACAAATCAGCAAGATGATAAGCAGTTATTCTTATTAAGTTATTCAATGCATTAAAATATACATAATTATAACATGAAGATGCGTACCTTCCTTGGTCCTTCGCATATACAGATTATTTAGTTGCTCGCAACACCAAATGCGACAAGTTCCTCGCAACACCGAATGCCACTTTTGTTGCTCGCAACACCGAATGCCACTTTTGTTGCTCGCAACACCGAATGCGACAATTTTTTGTTGCTCGCAACACCAAATGTGACAATTTTTCTAGATCCTGACCCGCCGTTCACTCAAATTTGTAGCTTTTTCCTCTCCGGCACTCATCCACTCAGAGAACCGCTCTGCAACATGAAATTCCAAACTCAAAGTAACTACATACAGGGCTGTCAACCGAGGGAAAATTTCACGATTTTATGGGAATTCGAACTCTTCTTTTACATATTCTTCACAAAATGCTGATACTTTTATATTACAGCATTTAGGAACTCAGCCATACTATTTTATTTATTGTTTTATGTTTTTTACTACCATTATTTTGAATGAAAATGTGGCTGAAGTGCCAATTCCCATGGGAGAATTTTTTAAGCATTTGAGAGAATTGGCTTTGACTGAGTTTGCACCCCTGATCGCACGACTCAATGGCTTGGTTCGTTCGGTTTTCGTACTCAAATGAGGCGAACGAGCATTTTTTGCGGCTGATTTTCGTATTTTCCATGGTGTTATGAAAGTCGTGTGCATGTGCTCTTCTTCTGCATGTCGGCAGCTCAGCCAACAAAATATACGAAGAACGTAGACGATATTCCCGACAGCGCTGCTGTTTGATTCTGTGTTGTTGTTGTTTTTCATATGAAATACAAAAAAATTCTTTGGCTCTGCTCTGCCATAAACGAACACAAGGAACTTCAATATACATACATATGTACATAAGCGTATGTCGAATTTCCTGGCATTTGCGTATGCTGTGTTATGAAAGAAATCTGCTTGCAGCTTCCAACTCGTTTTGAAATATCAAATCGAAGTTAAAATTTGTTGAAACATCGCAAACATTTTTCAAATGAGCGACATTTACAGAGATAATTCTAAAATTTAAAAGGCTTTTTATAGAATATTTATTCATTTTAATAAAGAATGAAATATGCACATATATTAATACATATTAGATATTTTTGTCAATATCACCTTAATAAAAGTGATGTTGGCAAATAAATAACTTCTTAATATAGTCATTGCCCTATAATAAGATCAGCAGAGGGAAACTGAAATAAATTTTAAATCGCCAAAATTAGCATTTGCTATGAACAAGAAATACACAACACAAAAACACAGAAACAACCAAACGCCTTTTTCGTGCTTTGAGCATACCCGAAATGCCAAATCAACGACTGTCAACGAAATTCTCTGAGCGGTTGGCGAATGGCCCTCACTTCGATTTGCCGAAAATTTTAGTGATGCGCACTCTATTATATTAACACAAGTGGGGCCACCTGTCGTGTGTGCCTGTATACACGACAGCTAGTAAAACAATTAGCAACAATAAAAAGCAAAGCAAAGTAAAAAATAAAAAATAAAAAAAAAAATTTGAAACCTGTGGGATTCGAACCCATGACCTGCCGAGTGCAAGCGCGCGGCTCTACCCACTGGGCTACACAGGGCACTGATTGCGTTCGTCTAAAGTCGTAGAAGAAAGAAAGTGGACAGGCTGCAGCAGGCTGCAGGCTGCAGACACTTTTTAGTCACTCTGCGTTTTATATATAAGATACTCAAACCCTTTTTACCGACGGCAAATGAGACTTTTGAAAAAGAATGGGCGTTCTCAGCTCTCGTCGATAGCACTCGACTCAATTCGTTTTTTTTAAAAGCGCTACGTACACTTTATTTTGTGCGTTTCTATTTTTATGAACTCCGCCATTAATTTTCCAAGTTTCAGGAAAATTATTTAATTTATCTCTCGGTTGACAGCCCTGTATGTAGTTACTTTGAGTTTGGAATTTCATGTTGCAGAGCGGTTCTCTGAGAGGATGAATGACGGAACACAAAAAGAGCGGAAATTGAGTGAGGTGGATGTTTTAATGGCTCTGCCGTAGCCAAAATTCTGCATGAGATGCGCACTCTATTATATTAACATACTCTTTGATACAACTCAGATCAACATTGAGTCATTAGGAATTATTGTTCAAAATCAATTGCTGGATTTGAAATACGAACATTTGTGGAGTGGCAAGTTCACAGAACTCACGAGCAAGTTAAAAGAGTTTGGGGTCCAGAAAAGCCTGCACGTCACGCTGCACAAGTGGAGAGCTCTAAAAGAAATGTCGCGAGTTGAGGAACTCATATTTGACGCATGGAATAGTCTTCCGGAATGCTACACTGAAGTGAAGAAGTTGGCTTTTGAGGTGCTGACGATCTTCGGGTCAACATAATCGTGCCAGCAAGCGTTATACTTAGAGCCCGACCGAACGCTCGGTCTCGGTTTCGGTTACGGAACAGTTCGGCCAAAAGGTTCGGGTTCGGACTCGGCTCCTAAACGGCCGAGTATTTAGCCGAACAGTTGAGGAAAAAATTGTATAGTTTTAAACAAAATTTAAATTTTTTAATAATACTTTTTATTGATTTTTCATAAATCAGATATTTATACCTCAAATGAATTTTTTTAAATAATAAAACGAATTTTTGGGTTCGGTCGGGCTTTAGTTATATTGTTATCTTCCATGAATATAATCAAAAGTAAAGTAAGAAGCCAACTAACAAATAAAAATCTAGAGGTGTGCTTGAAACTGAAAAGAACAACTTATGAGCAATATTTAACAAAAATTTCAAAAGGTATGCAAGCCCAACGCTCCCATTGATGCGTATTAATCTGGCAGAGCTAGCTAAAATTCTTTTTTAGGAGTATTCCCACCCGGTGCAAATGGTCATGCAAAAGAGCGAATGCAAAATATTTTTTCACCTTTTGTATACACAACAACAAAACACACTGGTTTGCATTTGCATTAAAGTCACTAGTTTCCTAGACTAAAATCCATTGCATTTAGTGCAAAATATTTGATGAAAACTTATGGCCATAGTTGCTAGCTTGAAAAGTCGCACTTATTGGTAATCTAAATTGACAACAAGAAGCATTAACAGAGACCAGCTAATCATTTGATTTTAATTTCACTTTTTTTTCTAAAAATGGTGTTTTAAATATGTACCCATGATTTCATTTGGTTCGTTTTCGATTAAGAAGTCGCAAAATTGTTGTTTTTCGCTCCTTCGTGGCATTTTGCTAAACTCTCAAATAAAAAAGCTGTTTGACAAAAGCATTTGCAAGGATTTGGCAATCGGTCGTTCCCGATTATAAAAATGCAAAATTTTGCATTTTCATTAAAACCGGGTCTCACATTTAAAGCTTATTATTTTTAATCAAAAATAAAATTTATATGCACAGTCCTAATCAAATACCATAATATTGAACCAAAAATATTAGTGGCTCTTTAAAAATTGGGAAATTTTGTAAATTGTAAATTTGGCTCTTCCGTCTCAAAGGGTTGCCGACATGTAGGACCGTCTAAACCCTGCTATTGGAATTTAATCCAGGGATAGTGAATTCAGGTTGAACGCCCCAGAATATCTGATCCAAATGCACAATATGTACAACCTTGCGTGTTTGCCACAAAGTTTTGGCATGTGTACACCACACTTTTCTGTAGTGTGCGCAAGTGAGATGCACGGTCAACTGTTTCCCTTTAGCAGAAAAATAAGTACAAAGAATGTGTAGAATTTTTTGGTGGAGGAAAAGCTGGACATTTTTATAGAAGAAAAACAGGAATAATAAAATATTCACATTTAAAAGACGGTGGAATAAGTTACAATCATTTTATACTTAGAGTTTCCTTAGTAGCTACACGGGAAGCATTTGTGCGTGCGTGTGCTGCTTTTGAAATGGATCGCCGTAAGTTCGCCATTTTTTCCCCTTAAAGATTAAATTATTAATTAATTGGCGTTATAAATTGCTTGAACTAAATCCTCAAATATAAATAAATTGCTTCTTTGGCACAGGCTCGCGAAGCATTGAATCCCCCAGACGCCAGCGACGCGATTATCGTCGTTACAGTCGCTCACGTTCACGTTCACCCCGGTAAGTTTGCCATGCAATATACACTTGTTCTTTCCTTCTTAGGAGCCGCAATGAAATATTTTTATTTTACATGCAGTGAGCGTAGCGGCCGAGATTTGAATTCGAGGCGTCGAAATTCCCGTTCACGCAGTCGTGACCACATGCCGGCCGGATACCATCGCCGGGGAGCCAGCGCCGAAAAAGATTTGTATCGAGACCTCATCTATGATGATTACCAAGAGGAAAAGAACTATAGACAAAACCGCGGCCGCGGTGAAGATGATTTCAATGAGGAGCGCGATCGCTTCTGGAATGACCGTGCGCGTGAAAAGGGGCGTGACTACGAACGTGAGCCGAGAGACCGGGACTTTGAACGGGGGGGAGATAGGGATAGGTAGTAAGTTTTACTTGTATCGTAAAATTGTAACTTGTACTTAATGTTGCCAAAAATTACAGTCGCCATAGCCGCCACGGTGGGGGCAACAACAACAGACGATACACTTCCTCTGAAAGAGATCGCGACAGTGATGACAGCGATGAAGTTTATAGCAGTCACTACTATGACAAGACACCCTCCAACACCATCATTGTGCTGGGTCTGCAGTCGCACATTACGGAGGCAGATGTGAGTGGAAAAAACAAAGTTTAAAAGCGTTATCTTTAACCAGAAATCTTGATCTTACAGATAATGAGCGCTTTGATTCAATTGAGTATGGCGCCCACTTCCATACGTCTCATACGCAAACGTAATACGGGTAGGTTTCTAAACACTTTTGCATTATAAAATATTTATAGTTTTAGGTTATATCTTAAGAATTATTATGCACGTAAGTATTATGCGAACAATTTGTGTCTAGACGATCGGAAGTGATACATACTCAGCGCTGATATTTCCCCCAAAAAGCAAAGTGTACAGATTGAGAAAATGTTTATTTTGTTCAACCAAAACAAAAAAAAAAAAAATTGAAAAGTAAAAATAAAAAATCAACCTCAACATCAATCACAAGAGAAGAAACATTATTTTTTGACCATAAACGTTTTGTGTTTGCTTCTATCTAAAATTTAGGTGCATCACGAGGTTTCGCTTTCGTCGAGTTTAATACCATTGATGAAGCTGCACATTGGATGGAGTTGACCCAGGTATCCACTTGTTGCTCAAACACATACAGACCGTGACCTGCCTATTTAATTATATTGACAACCGAAATTTCGAAATTACATAGCTACTCTATTTGATTGGCGAGCAGTTTAGCTTAAATGGCAGCAAAAATAATCTAAAGTGAAAAAAAGGTTTCAGATACTTAACATATTGAATCTTAAAAGACTGATTTCTGAAGACAATGCTGCATATTTATAATGCATGGTAATCTTTAAAAATGTGTACATGATGATAAATTTACACATTTTGAACATTACATTACATTTTAATAATTGAATACATCCAAACTTCATATTGAAATATTGGCTGCTTGCGTTGTACTCCTGAATATATTTATCTATTTTCAAAATGTTTGCTGCCATTTATAACAAAAACAAACTATTTGACTTAAATGTGGACAATACGACAAGCAACACAACACAAAATGGACAGAAGAAAATATACGGACAAAGAATGCAATTGTAAAAGTATGAGCTCAAAATGGCCCATCCATACATGGAAGTGCAACCAGCTAAGCGTGTCGGAGACGGTAAACCCAACGAAAACATGCCAAACTTAATCGAAACAAAAAGTGAAATGAAACGAAAACGAAATGATTCGAAAAATATGCGATGCTATACCAGAACCGGTGACTGAAGTAGTCTGTGGGAATGACCTGCTAAGATTGAAACTAATCTATTTCTTTTTTTCTCTGTTTCTTTTCGTTTGCGTTTAGGGCACGTTGCTGCTGCAGGATCAAACGCGGGCCTCGCTGCAGTACAGTCATTCGCGCGAGCAGCCGGGTAAATCGAAGCTGAATATTAGCGACTGGTACTGCGGAAAGGTAAGTTACAAAACTGAATTAATTGATGGTTTGTTTGGGTGCTTACTTGGTTCCGTTGCAGTGCGGCGTGTTCAACTTTAAGCGACGAGACAGTTGCTTCAAGTGCTACGCATCGCGCGAAGAGAGCGAAAAAGGCGGCGAGGGTAGCGATGAAGTTAGCAACATCCTTACGAAAAGTATATCAAAACCTAATTGCAAATTGCTATCATCTATCAAACTAAGCATTTACCTACACTCTTAAAAATGTGAAATTAAAATCCAATGAAATCATCCAATGCAGAGATCATGTTGCGCAATTTGGACGCACTTACAAATGAGGAGGGTGTGCTTACCGCCATGCAACAGCATGCGCCCGAATTGGCCCAGAAAATCAATAAAATACTCGTGAGCCGCGACACGCTGACGCAGACGTCGCGTGGCATTTGCTATTTGAATTTCGAGAGTCTAATCGATTCGATGAATTTGCACAATGAGTTGAATGCGCTGAATCCGTCGCTGAAAATAGACAACCGCGAAGGTAAGTGAAATAAATATTTAAATAAATTCTTTTTCATAATATTTTTTTGCTTGTTTGGTTCTTTGCAGTTATTGTTACCTATTGCATTGATCACGAGAATCGTCAGATTGTGCCGAAGAAAGTTTCCAGCGCGGATGCGGCTGCAGCTGCTGCTGCAGCATCAGGCGGTAATCTACATACAGCTGCTTCCACCGCTGTTGCTAGCGGCGCTGCTGCTTCAAATATGTCGCCTGCTGGTGCTGGTCAATATACGGTGGCTGACGTGCCACGCTTGGCTGAATATAGTGCCGCCGTATATGCCTCCACACCGGCCGAGCATACATACTACCTGCAGTACTACACGGAGTACTATATCAGCGAAATTAATAAAGGTCACTTTGGAAACTTGCCCACCGCCTCGCAAATATCTCAAGCATCGGCGAATTCTGGCGCTGCAGTGGCTCTCTCCGCCATCCAGCGTAAGCAGAAAAAGATGAACAGCATTGAGACGACGGCTACGCAAGCGGCAGCTGCAGCTGCTTCTGCTGCTGCGGCAGTCAAAGCTGCCATGGCTGCACAAACTGTCGTCACACCCAAGGGAAACGACGGCAAAACGTATTGTAAGTACTAATAGACATACGATTTGTTTTTCTGTCGGTTAACTCTTGATTTTTTTCCAACAGCCACGCCGGACGTGACGCTTTACCAGTACGACGATACTTCTGGCTATTATTACGATCCCACCACTGGTCTGTACTACGACGCACATTCGCAGTACTACTATAACAATGAAACCGGCGCGTATTTGTACTGGGATCAGCGTAAGAGTACATATGTCCTGGCAACGCCTGCGGCAGCAGCTGCAACTGTTCAAGATGCTCTGAAGCAAGAAACAAACGAAGATGGCAAATCTAGCGGTGGTGCAGCAACAGAAGATGAAACGAAAAAGGACAAGAAAGCTGATGGCTGCAACAAACACGACAAGGTTAAAGTGGCCAAGAAGATTGTGAAGGACATGGAGAAATGGGCGAAACAATTGAATCAGAAAAAAGACTACACGGTAGTTGCTACACCACAGCCCATATTGCCCTCCAAGGGCGACGAAGCAGTTAGTATGCGTGTGCAGCCTAGCGGTGCTGCTGGCTATGCTGATGTGGGCTTTTCTATACTCGAGAAGAAGGAACGTGCCAAACTAACAGATTACATGCCCAGTGGCGGCATCAGTGCCAGTAATAAACTGGTGTCTGCCTATGCATCAGATTCGGATGATGAACACGGCGCTGGACCCTCTACCTCGAACAGTGCGCGAGGTACTGTCAATAATTCAGCGGCAGTAACAGCAGGACCTAGTGAAAAGGATTACGTAGACTTTCAGAAACTCACTTGTCTGCTATGCAAACGCGCCTTCCAGTCCCTGGATATACTGCAGAAGCATTTGAAGATATCCAATTTGCACAAAGAAAATCTACAAAAGTACAATTTAGCGCGTGGCGCTTCAGACTCCGATGAGTCCAGCTTGGCATTATCGTAAGTGCCACTGGTGTACTGGTGTTGCAGAAACTGAAATTTCAAGTTGTGTTTTTTTGGATTTTAGCTATCGTGATCGAGCAAAAGAGCGTCGTCTCAAATACGGAGAAGGTGATCCACCGCCGCCAAATCGTAGTCGTGAGCGTTTTGAAAGTGAAATAAAAACTCTAACGTCGCGTCAAGCGGAAGCGCCTGCTATGCCCATTAGTTCGAATAATGTGGGAAATCGTCTGCTGCAGAAAATGGGCTGGTCTGAGGGACAAGGCTTGGGACGCAAAAACCAAGGACGCACCAACATCATTGAGGTAACCTACAAAATTTAATATCTGACGAAATTTACATTTGAGTATTGTATTAAATACAAATACTGTCCACCCCGACTCTAGGCTGATGCTCGTTCATCAACAGCTGGCTTAGGTTCTAAGGCTGGCATCAATCATGGTGACGACTACAAGACATATATTAAAAAGATGATGAAATCGCGTTATGAGTCTGTTTGATTTGCTGCTATTTATCTTAACTCTACTATTATTATAGCATGTTTTAAAGCTAAAAATATCTTGTAATTTTCGCTTATGACTACGTTAATGTCATTTAAGTTTAGTATATTACCTCAATTTGCTACTTTTTTGCTACATTGATTAGTACTGAATTTGAAGTACTCCAATTATTGTTATCACTGCAAATATGCACATTCTATAGTGCAACAATGAAATAAAATAGGATTGTAATGAATTAAAAGTAGTTTTTTGCATACTATTAGGCTTTTTGGTGGAATATAACTTTATATAGCAAAAAGCTTTTTATAGCATTTGATCTATTATTTTAACACACACATGTTAACCATGGGAATAAAGCTGCAAATGCTGCCGAAATTATTACGGAACGTGATCGGAAAGAAGAAATGACGCATTTGGTTGCAGAGAAGAGAGTTGCGATTCTACGCTTTGCGGTTGTGTGTCGGGAGGGGGAGGCAACGAAAAAGTTCAAAATCGTCAGCTTGCTCGCAGAAAGATACTGAAATCCGCGCGAGCAAAGCTTTTTCAGTTCAAAAACAGCTGCTGGTGGTGCTACAAGCTAAACCGACCACAACTTACCAACCAGCCGACCAACAGATCACGACGATCGCGATATCGCGATCAACACTCGTTTTTGCTGTGCTGTGTCAGAACGTCGCGTTTGAGTGGCTCACTTGCGGTCCCGCCCGGCTTGCCGTCGTCCACCGCCGCCCGTTACCGGTCCCGTTCGCAACAAAATAAGTCTATCTTTTCGGCTCTCTTACCTTGCGGCGAATCACGGATATCGTGGAACGCCTCCGTGTGAAAAATTAACAAAATAACACTTAGTTTACCACGTTATTAAATTTCGCCTGTGCATGTGCCTGTGTATGTGAAATTGAAACAAAAATTTTCTTCTACAGCACTACATTTGTATCGCAGCCGCGTTGGTTTCAGAAGCTGTGCACACCTTTCGAATTTCCACAATTTGAAGTAGAGGCAGAAAACGGCAGAAAATCGTTGCGACGTCACAGCGCGTAAATACATATACAGAAGAAGAGGTATACTGGTGTGGTGTGCTATGTGCTAGTGCCGATCGCTGTATCTCGTCGGTGTGTCTACCAAATGTGGTCAATATAAAGTCGGCAAAAAGTAATCAATTCAGGCGAGAAAAAGCCAAATCCAAATAAAAAGAAAACAAACCGAAAGCTACCAGCAAAAGAGTATCTCGCTGTGCGTGAGTGTAGTTGTATCTGTGTCTGCTGTCTGTCGATCATCGATCGTGAGCGTTCAGCTAAACTGAGCTGAGCTGAGATACCTCCATACAAAGCAAAGTGGCTGCAATTCGTGTGTGCGTGCCTGAGAAGTGCTTTTATGGCTTGGAGTTGGTGAATTTTTGTATTTGTTTGCTTCTCCGATTTGTTTGTGCTACCAAAAGCGCAACAACAAGAACAATCAAACAAACAAATAATTAAGTGCTACAAACAAACTTCCAACTGCAACCGCAACCCGCCGCACCAACCTCACCAAACTCAGGCAGTTCTTACATCTTTTGCGTAAAAAAAAATCAACCAGCTTTAAATAATTTCTCTGCTCTGCTCCGTTGGCGGCTAGTTTTTTGCCTCCACACTTAAATGAGGTAAAATCAATTACATTTGCTTCTTCTTAATTTAATGCACAAACGCTTTTAGAATTTTCACTTCTTTAAATATACATATGTACATACATACATACATACATATACGTTCACTTCTCTTTCACTTACTTTCAACGAATTTTCTTTAAATTTTTTCCTTCTTTTTGGTTTTTGAAATTTCATGGTTTCATTTCTTTAAATAAGTTTTATTTTTAGCAACTTTCTCAATTATTTCGGTGTGTTTATTTGTTCGTTTCGTGCTCTTCTACTTTATTTCGGAGATTTGTTGTTGCGTTTTTGAAGATTTCACTGAAATACCATGGAAAATTGTGGGTAGATATTTCTGAGCAAACATACAGGGTGGCAAGATCTTTATTCTCGTAGGTATAGCCGCGCAATTAGGAAACATTTAGGGGAAGGGGATGGATATGGTTTGGATTCGTGAGGGATCTGCCCATCCACACAGTTTTGTGCTTATCTCTATGCAACTCCTGATCTATAGACGCATCGATTAGTATCTTCCATTGCTTACGACTTTTTCAATATTTTTCTCATCTGATCAGAATTTTTCTTATTCTTTGAAATTTCTCTTTTATAAACCTTTGCTCCAATAGTTCATTAAATACAGCTATTTTATAGAAGATGAATTGGCGCTCCTATCTACCTGGATGTCTTCTGTGCTACTTTTGCGTTTGAATTATATTGGGCAAATTCTCTTACAAAGCTAACACTCATATTCTCACATTCAAGACACAGTTTATTGCTACTGCCAACTATTATTTTTCATAGGAAAAAAGTATGTATCGATATATGTAAATATAGGTATAGAAATTGGGCTCTTGTGAGTCTTGCCAGAATAGGGCTATAAACCTCCCAAAAAATGTACCTTATCTGCGTTTAAACGATGCGATATTTCATGCCTTTAGCGCTTTTATTAATTTTAGCTAGAAGAAAAGTTATGGTAAATTCTTTTAGTAAATAAGAAGTCTTATAACTGCAAAATATTGGATTTTAATGAAATGCCTAGAAGTGAACATGAGTTGCCATGTTAAAAAGCTGTTAAGATCATTGGCCTTTTAATTCAAAATTAACAACTCTGATAATACAACAGGAAAAAGATTTGTGCAGTAATTAAGCATATAATTCTCGATTTGCTGCTACACTCTTATCAAGTTTCTATAAATGTTTTATTAGATAATTTTAAAGCTTTTGAGCCACTTGAAGCCTTTTGCTAGCATTGCTTTCTGTTATGAAATTTTATTTTACAAAACCCAAAAATTATGCCACATCTGATAGATAATTAAGAAAATTACTTTTAAAATATGAACATTTTATTTCTAAGAGAAATCACATAGTACATATATATGTATGTACATATGTATTTCATAGAGCAAGAAGAATATAAACGAAATATTGAGTGGGCAAAAGTTTGCAAGCGACAAAATAACCAAGCGCAAAATTCGTACATACACGAAACAATATTTATAAACTAAACAAGCAATAATCATAATGAAAATAATGACAAAATTGAAACAGCAAAGAGACAAAATCGAGCCAAACAATAAAAGAGAAATACTTGACAAATGGCAAAAAAGTGAGCTGAAAGATTGTTGGCCTCCAACAGAAGAATTGACAACGTCGAAACTGGCAGCGATCTTTGATGCGACAGAGCAGGGAAGGGGATGGGATGGGGGCACATGTTGGGGCAGCCGAAGAGCGATCAAACGCGAGAGCGAGCAGTTAAACTTTTGCGCTCTTGTGCAATTCGCGGCGTAGTATTTTTAAATTATGACACATAGCCGCGCTCCGTGAATGAAAAGAGCCGACGTCAATGACAGCCAGAGAGCCCCCACCGTCGTCGGATTGGTGCGCTAGCGAGCAGGGGAGCGCGCACTTGTAGGCATACAATTTTCTCACAGTCGCGACTGAATTTCGCGAAGCCGTGTGCGTATCTGTAAGCAGCGACAAGTAAGCAATTTTAAGATACGGCTGGAATAAAGGCAACAAATAACGCAGCCGCATGGCGTTACGTTTTCATATTTAAAGAATGAAGCTCTGCGGAGGTGTTGAGAGCGCGTGCGAGTGTGCGTAGACGTTGGAGGCTAAAATGCAACAGAATTTATGAAAAATTCAAAATTACAAGAGCTAAAATGAATTAAAGTGTAAATTTGTGAAGAAGGAAATGAAAAGTGTTTCACTCGGATTTATGTGAGGTTGAACGAGTGCAAATTAAAAATTGCACACCTCCAGCTCACCCACCCACGCGCGTTGCACTCAAATTTATTCTTGAAATTAAAGCACGCCGCTAAAAGTGAACGAAATTTAAGGTCAATGATATGTGGCCAATGCCGAATAAACAACAATTTTAATGTGCATCGATAATGGAAAGAAATTCAGCAATTGCTTTTTCGCAAAATTCACGATATTCAAGTGCTGTTTAATGCAAAAAGTGCACATGTTAGAAAGTGATGAAACCTTCGAATTGCCGTTGCCAAAATTGAAATACACTCACATTTTTCCAGAAATCGTTAAACTTAGAAATTTCATCTTTTTGCTGTCAACACAAAGAAACTAAAATCATCACATATTCTTGTTCAACTTCGTCAGCAGTATAGAAATGCCTGCATCTAACAGCTGAAAATTTGTTTAAATAATAAAAAAATTTTGTTCAAACCGGTTCTGCAGTGAAGAATATTTTGAGCGTGTAACTAAGGCCAGGCTCTTTAACGAATTATGAGAAAAATGCAAATTCAAATACACGCAGCAAAATTTCATAAAAACTAGATGTCACACTTTTTTATTGCAAATTTAAAGTTTGGAAAATTGTACTAGTGAGCAAAATTTATTAAAAAATGTTTCGTTTATATTGAAAGGATATTGCGCAGCAGCGCAGCCTGAAACCGAATTCAGAGACATGTAGTGCTCGACTTTTTATAAAGATGTATCTCACCAAATTGACTTGATTATGGAAATAAGGGAGTGAGAGTTCTGAACAAAAGTTCTTTTGAATGACATTTTCTAAGCAAAACATTAATTTGATTATGGAAAATGCAAATTTTAGCGCAATCTTTTTTAGTGAATGTGACTTTTTCAGAGGAATTTTGTTCAAACCTTTCATCATTCTACAGCAATATTTTATTTGATAATCAAAATAACGAATTTTATTGTAATTTTTAACAACAGAGTTCTTTATAATAGTATAGACGTTATTTCTCGGAGTGTGCCTTTACGTTAACTTTTAGCGGAAATCACAGTGCGCTTGTTTTTTGTTGTTGCTTGTTTTGAGAGTTTTAAGCGATGAGTGTATGATCATATTTAAAGCTTTATTGATTATTAACACTGCGATCTGTGTGACTTGCAGTTGGCGAGGTCAAGGTGCATTGCGCTCGAACAGATACACATGAACCAATGTGTGTTATCATAATTATCCTCTAAAGGCAGGTACATTAAGCTTTAAGAAAATTCAGAAAAATCGAGGGCTATGTGCGTTTGTAGGCTATGGGCTGCATTACAAAATGGGCAACTAAATAGATTCCTCAAAAGATATCAAAAATAAACAATATGCTTGTATGCCATGAAAATGGCATTTTTGAAACAATAGAAAATATACCAAAATTCTTCTTAAAAATGAAAAATCGTAATCATTTACATTTATGAGCATTTTGTTGTGCATAAACTTGAACTGTACACGTTGCACGCATACTGATGCATTTTCAAGTTCAAATTGCACATTCAACTCAGTGCAACTTTTAAATAAAGTTGTTGTTGTTGTTATTGAAATTAACTTGACGCGGCCAGACATTTCAAATGCTTTTGCAATTTTTTGATGAATCATTTGCATAAATAAATGTTGTTGTTTTTGTTGTTATGCAAATAGTGAAAGTGTTTTGCATATTCATAAAAATAGTTGATAAAATTGCACATGCTTCAATTTGCAACTTTCAAAGTCGCGCTCTTTTTTTAGCTTAATGCTTAAAACTTTTGCTCTGTTTTTGCTGTTTTTTTAAATTTTGTGTAGGTTTTGAAAAATTTCCAGAAACATTGTTTTTGCGTTTGCGTTGAGTTACGTTTCGTATGCCGCTGTCTGTTTAGACATAAAACATTTTTTGAAAAAAATTTCATGACAAATGCAAAAACAGTGGCAATGTCGTTGCTTTAGGCTGTGCCATCCACGAATCTACACGCCTTGTCAAAATAGTCGAAATATAGGCTTATGAAATGAAATATTTTAAGCTAATACAGCTACTATGGCAAACTTGAATATTACATTCTTTTTTATTTTTTAATGTTTTATTTTTGTGAAAAATGAACTTCACAAATGATTCAGCCATGCAGTTCAATAAACTTTACAGCTCGCCGCATTTCCGAAACTGGCAAAACAATTCAACATTTCATACACATGAAATTACAGTTTTTTTAAAAGCTCACGTAGTGACCGTTAAATAGTCGCTGAAATTATATATATGTACGCATGCATGTGTATCTTGTAGGCACTTATGTATGAATCGTATATTCGTTGGGCTGCTGGGATTCGTAGTTGTAGTTCGAAAAATTGATTGATTCACGAATTACACAAATGGAAGAAAATTTAAAATAATCGAGGCAATAGCTAGAAATGGAAAAATAATAACACCGTTTGAATCATGACACGAATTCAAATGAAATAAAAATGCATTTTATTAAACCGAAATAAATTTGAACGTTTTTGAAATAAATTCTACAATACCTGAAGTTCAATTTAGCCATTAAAGAATCTTATATATCTAAACAAAAAATCTTTAGACTTTAGATCATTTTGAAGAATCTAATGTCAATATTTTTGAACCGAAATCACTTTGAAAGTTCATGAAATTAGTTTGACTACTTTGAAATCAATTTAAACTTATTTTAAATTAATTTGACTGTTTCAGAAATCAACTTAAACTTATTTTAAATTAATTTGACTGTTTCAGAAATTAATTCTACTCAACAGAAGAAATTTTCCTGCACTATTTGATTGTATTTGAAATCTATTTGAAAACTAAGGACAATTTGATCATTTCTAAGTTAAATTTTATCAATCTTAAACTCGATTGACTAGTCGTAAATCCAAAATGGCGTCTCTTTAAAACGATCTCTGCATATTTTTTTAGCGCAAATTCAAAATGTTTTTGCAAATTAAAATTTTAATTGCGTTCACTCAAAACCGAGGACATCAAACGCCACTAATGCATAATTTTCTAGAAATTTAGTTTCTCGGGATGCCTTTATATGCAGATTTCATTGATATATCACATTCAAATGCAAATGATGGCAGTACAATTATTATTATGTTATTTAACGTACATTTTTATTGTGCAATTTATTTGTTTACTTTAAAGGAGCTGCAATCAATCAATCAAAAGCACACGCTGCGAAAATCGCCGAGTGTAGACAATTGCGCTGAATGCCTGCCTCTCTTATCTCACTTTCATGCGCAGAGCGTTAATAATTTCAAATGTGGAGTAGCTATTTTATTTATAAATTTACATGACGTGTTTATAAATATTGACATGTGCTGGCAAAAGCGACAGAAAATAGTGGAGAAAACGTGATTTCAAGTTGTATATCATCTGTTCGGTAGATAACCAGAACTTAGCATGTATAACAACTTTTCATTATTTCGAGATATTTCAGTTGAAAGATTTTGTAGGCACGCTATGAAAATCTGGCAAATAGCACAACTTTAACTATGATATTTCATACTAACTGAAAAGTATTAGTATGATCAGAAGGAATAACATTACAACTGAAGTTATGTTTGATTGGAGATATTGTTACAAACGTTGTTTATACAAAATTGAGTGGCGCCGTTTTGAAATTTTTTAGTGAAGTATCTCAAAAATAGTCAAGTGAAACGAAGTGTTATTTTAATACGATTAAAATGCTTCTTTAAATCGCAGTGGTTTACTTAAAGTCAAGTCAAGTAGTAGAGTAGCGCTACTCTCAAAAAACTGGACTGAATTAATCGAAATGAAGCTTAGAAAACCGATGGACCTAATATAAATACACAAAATTTAATCAAATAAACGATATTGATAATATTTTGAGCAGTGATGTAAGGTAATGATAGGTCGTACTTCTCGAATATTTATATATTAATAATAATTTCTCTTTAAAAATGTTACTTAACGACTTTCGGAAATATAAAGAGAATAATTAAATATTGGATATTTGAAGCTGAGGCTGAAGCTTCCAAAGTGTTTTGGGGAAAAAGAAAAACATGCCTAAAATGAATGTTTCCGGTATCCTTAAAAAATGTTTCCCAAAAAATTTTAAAACAATTTGCATTACGGCTGCCATGCGAATTTTATTTATTGTTTTAATTTAAACTGTCAAAGCAAAAATGAATTAATCACGCAAGAAATCGTATCTACGTTGACATTGCGCTAAAGAGCGTGAAATTTATGGGCTTTAAGGCGTGTGCAGGAGGCGAAATGGCAGGATTTCACAAAAAATAACAGAAAAAAGCGGAAAAATTGAAATAAATATTAATAATGGAATAAAAGTGGCATGAGAATGCAGTTGAACCGCAGTTGAGCCGGAGCAGCAGCCAAGCTAATATATCGAAAACTGATCTGATAAATGATTTTTCAATTGAACGATGGCAAAGTGTAGACACAGCTATGGATACTCGCAGCTTTCATGAAACGAGATACAAATGTGTGCGTGTGTGTGCGTGCCTGTGGTGCACTTGGAAGTGGCGAGGGTGTTGGCTGCTCTGGCAGACTCCATAAATCATTTAAAACTTTAATGTCGTAATCGTATTTGCATGAATTGCACATAATTTAAATAATAAAGCCACTCGGTAGGCGTATACGTCGCCAAACTTGAAAGTAATGAGCCGCCAGCAATCGTGCTGCCAAACGTGCTTGGCTTACTTGATATCAACAAAGAACCAACAAAATTTTCAAGCAAATATTCTACGTAATTCACATGTTCATTTTGCGTTGTAATAATAATTGCAGAATCTAAAATGTGGCGATTTTACGCACTGAACTTGAAACTAGCCAAATGATAATTTCTGCTTGGCCATTCTCAGATTCTCAGTGTCGAAAATAACATTTCATATACTTGCGTAATAGTTTGCGATTTTCTCTGCTTGAACATTTTTGAAAAACTTTCGAAAAATCTTTCACTCATCAACGAAGAACTCATTCAGATTTCTGCAAATGCGCTTGTCTTGCGCTCGGAGCGCAGCGAGTGTGATATACATACATATGTATGCATATAAGCATGCTGCTGCTTAATTAAACGCTCATTGGACCTGGGTCGATGCGACGCGGCAGTGGCGTACAATGCCATCTATACACACCCACGCCCAAAAGGCCCCTACACCCGCGCAGTGGCGAATTGCATGAACGTAATCAGGAACATATTTTTTTGAGGGGGTGGTTCTTGATTCAGACTTTAAAAAAAGACAAAAGTAGTTGGGAGCGTTGGAAAAAAACATTGTGAGGGGGTGCAGAGCATGAGCAAGCAATGTTACAAAAGTCGTGCTAGAAACTATATTTTGAATTTGTGGTTCAAACTAAGAGTAATTTTCTGCAATATTTGTATGCCAATTTTTTATAATATCCGCCTCACTGTTTTTCTGAAAGAACATATTCGTTTCCAATTTGGACCAGAACTAGATTTCCACATACCTGCCATCTATACCCTAAAATTTTTATCTCGCTGAATCCAAAGATAAAGTCATTACCGCTAGCCATTTTTTTCGGCTACGTCCATGGCAAGTTGACATATGCTCGCTCGTTCGCGGCTTTATTTTTGTTGGGGTTTTTTGTATTCTTATTATAATTTTGTTTCGCCAAGATAAACAGCCTTTGGAGAATTCACAATTCAGTATTCAGAAAATAGAAATTTCAGTATACGCAATAACCTTGCAATTTTGCAAGCAAGCGACCGAAGAAATTGAGAAATTGTTACAAATTATGAAAATTTAAATGGCAGATTTTGTAAGATAAAACGAGATATTCTCGTGAACTTTGATATTAAAGAGGGAATCAAAAGAAAATTAATTTGTTAAGAAATGCTCATGAAATAATTAAATCATTCAAATAGTGTAAGCTTTTCACAGAAGGCATTGTGAGAAATGATAATATGAGTTGTGTTGAAAGAGCATGAATAAATATTTGCTTCACTTTTTTGTTGTGAAGTATTAAAGAGTGAGTTGTGTTCAGGAAACATGAATAAATATTTGCTTTGAATCTTGTTGTTTTGGCTTAAATTTATATATGTACATAAATATTTGGTTTAGCAATAATATAGCTAAGTTTCTCAATGAGCTATGCCTTTTTGTTTGAATTTAATCATCAAGAGCATTTTGTCAAGTAAAGTTTCTTTTTTGTTATTAAATAAAAAAATTTTGCTTAAGGATCATCTTTTGAGAGCAGTTGACTTGAATGACTCAATGGAAACTCGCATAAGAGAGGAAATTGTATTTCGCCAAAAAAGCTTGTAAAAGTGCGATGGCTAATAAAAAATCTATTTGCTCAATAATAAAGCAAAATTTAAATAATTCTACTACACACGCATTACAAATTCATATTAGAAATTTGGTGCAAATTCACTTCCTGTGTAAATGTGCTACTTTAGCGAGAGGAAGGCTACAAACACTTGGAAAGGCTTTTCTAGAGAACATCAATGACATCCAAAGTAAGAAAATTATTAATATTCTAAAATTTCAGAATTCCGCCAAATGGCTGTAGGGTGCATGGTAGCAAAAAGGCACTCAGTGCTAATTGATAGTGTGACTGAGTAGCCATTTAAACCAACCAAAGTAATCATTGGTGCATTTCATAAAATTTTCAACAGCGTTTCATTAGTTGTACCAATTTCACACAAGAATACTTATGTCTTTGCTAATTCTCAAAAAATATAATCGTACAGGCTTTAAGCCTTATATGAAAGATGACGTTTTTGAAACTTTTCAACATGATTTTTTTTAGCAGCGATGCTTCAACTTCTTTAACCTCGCCAAATACTAATTGGCTTCCAAAAAAGTCCGCAAAAGTCTGCTTTGCAGCTGATTGTCAACTGATCTCGTCTTTTTAAACATAATGCATCAATATCTTTTTGAAAGAAAAATGCCTTTTAGAACTAATTACTCACAAGTATTTTACAAGCCATTTCATTCAAATAAGTTGGAATCAACAGCCTTCCAATATTAGCATTCCGCACGGCATATGTACTTGAGAATCAATTCAAGTATCTGTCATGACATGTGTTTCTCATGCTATCGACTTCAGAGATTACAAAGCAGCTTTCAATTTCTTCAGCACTGAATCAATAAAGCCTCGTTCACATTCGACTTTCCTCGCTTTGCTTGACAGTTCGAGATTCAACAACAAAGCGTGAAAAGTAGAAGGTTTGCTACAATGAACGCTTTAACTTTGGATTTTACTGATATAATTGCAGTAGTAGTAGTTATGCTACTAATGTTTGAAATTCGCGAGTGTCTTAATTGAAAACGCAAACACACGAGAAAATGAAATCAACTGCAAGCGCACGAGAAAATGAAAAATATCACAAAAAATTTCAACAACTGATTGTCAAAGCGCAAAAAAGTTGAGAGTTGCCCAACATTTTGCGTCGCATTGCTTCGCTTCGCTTTCCTCGCGTTCTATTTAGCAAGCCTCATATAAAAGCATGTATTGAACTTATCTGTCAAAGTGAAATTCTGAAGCAAAGCGAAGCAAAAGTCGAATGTGAACGAAGCTTAAGTCTGTTGGCTGTTGTTGACTTTATAAATATGCAAACTGGCAACTAAAAGAGCCGAGAGTTAATGCACGACAATTGCCACACGTCTAGGAGCAATAAATCAATAGACAATGACAAATTGACGGTAGTTCGAAGAAATGCAACAAAGGCATAAGTCAGCGCTCGTAGAATGGTAACAATTGAAAATGTCAAAATGACAATTTAATTTGTTGAAATAACAAAACCAAATTGCAATGCATACAAATGAAGCAGAGGAAGGGCGAAAGCGAAAGCCGCAGGGGCTGCCATTTCAGCTGAGCAGAGAGTGGGAGAGGCTTTAATATGCGCTGGCAGCAGATGAATTACGTGTAAATCGCCTTAAGGGCAATTGCCAAAAAATACAAAAACAAGTTTCAAGTGCGGCCACATAATAAGCCATTTAATGCTTGGTTGCCAAAATCAATGCTGCTGTTTTGCTCTGCTGTTGGGCTTAGTCATATCGCAATGGGGCTTAGTGTTGCTGTAGTGCTGTTGTTGTGCCTGTTGTTGTTGTTGTTGACCCAATTTGGGAGACCTCAAAAAGTATGTTCCATGTGCGCTAATTTGCGCCTGTTTGTGTGTGTGTGCGCGCTGAAATAAATATGAAAAATCATTAACACGAGCATAAAAATAAATTTAACCCACAATTGTTGTAAACACACACACACACACACACACATAAGCATGCAAAATTTACTTTACCCACAAATGCTGCAATAAAAGCAAAAATTATTTAAATTATTTGCTGCCTTAACAATTTGAACTATTTTGAACGAGGCGTTGCGGCATTTGAGGCTTTCCATACACAATTTGAGGAAAATATACATTTATTTATTTTTAGCGCGCTTCGCGAAAAGAGCAGCTCGTATTCTTGCTACTGCTTGTTTTCAAATTTTCCAATACATTTTCAAATTTGCAATAGCCAACGGGGGGCAAAGCAAAGCAAAGCAAACGCAAAACCTGAAAACGAACAAAAAATCACTCAAATACGTAAACAATTTTTGAATGTTTTTTCACGAGCATTTCTAATTTTGTAGCGAGCGTGGGCCGGCAGCTTTGATGATGATCATGGTAACAATTTTTTTGACGCATATATTTTGTAGATATGTGTACTTTTGTTGTTCTGCTGGTGTTAGTGTTAGGGATTTATGCTCACTGCTTGTTAAATTATGGGCTACTCAAAGTTTGCTCAATTTTCAATTTAACGATTAATTAAAAATTATTGCGGAAAAAATTTCAATTCAACATGTGCACCTTGTTCTACTTTCTATTTCCTCTTGAAATTATGATTTCTTTAAAATTTTTGTTGTCACATTTGACTAAAATTTGAAATGTTGAAGTGTTTTGTTTTGATTTCGATATTTACTTGAATTTCTTTTTGTTTGTCTTAAAAAAATTTTAAGTTTGTAGCTTGATTTTATTATTGATAAAAAAAACTGTTTTCTTCAACTTGCAGTTGAAAATATTCGTTAAATGATTAATACAAAATGCTTGTATTGCCCCAAATACCCTGAATTGCTACTCCGAACGAAAAAGGTCTTTCATTTGTTTAGCTAATTTGTGAGTTTTTCCTTAAAATTTTTACTGACTTTTATTTTTGCATGTTTTTTGCAGATTAAAGACTTGATTTAGTTTAGAAAAAGAAGAAGAAAATTCGAAATCGCACCGCAAAACGTATTCAGCGCAAGCAATCACACATACAAGCACACATACACACGCACTATAGTTGCGCACAAAAATTAGGAACATGGGAAAGGACTACTACAAAATACTGGGCCTGCCCCGCACTGCCAACGACGCCGAAGTCAAAAAGGCCTATAGAAAACTGGCGCTGCGCTATCATCCGGACAAGAACAAAGCGGCGAATGCGGAGGAGAAGTTCAAGGAGGTGGCCGAGGCGTATGAGGTGCTGTCCGACAAGAACAAGCGCGAGGTCTACGACAAATACGGCGAGGAGGGTCTCAAGAACAGTGGTGAGTTGGGATTTGCGTGCAATGAAAGCCTTTCAATGTTCATATAATTAATCCTTTTGCTTCTCCCAGGCAAAAGCAATGGCACCGGCAACAGCTCATTTACATATCAGTTCCATGGCGATCCGCGAGCCACTTTCGCACAGTTCTTCGGCTCCAGCAACCCGTTTGCATCGTTCTTCGACATGGGCGACAATCTGTTCGATAAGAATGTGTTCGATCTTGATACCGAGCACGATTTCTTCTCATCACCCTTCGGCGGCCTGGGCTCGCGGCACGGACTGGGCAGCGCGTTTAGGTAAGTCGGCAGTTCATGGCTGTTGCAATCAGTGTTGCATTGACGCTTTGATGCTTAAGTAATAAAGCGAAGACCCTCGTTTAGGTCACACTCCTTCAATGTGCACACACCCTTCAAGAAGGAAACGCAACAGGATCCGCCCGTTGAGCATGATCTCTACGTGACGCTGGAGGAGATCTATAATGGATGTGTAAAGAAAATGAAAATCTCAAGGCGTGTTCAGCAGCCGGACGGCACGTCGAAGAAGGAGGACAAATACGTGAGCATATCCATAAAGCCGGGCTGGAAATCGGGCACAAAGGTGACGTTCCAGAAGGAGGGCGATCAGTCGGCCGGCAAAATACCAGCGGATATTGTATTCATCATTAGGGATAAGCCACATGCGATGTTCAAGCGTGAGGGAAGTGATTTGCGGTATACCGCGCGTTTGACGCTCAAGCAGGTGAGTGTGACAAAGGGGGTAGGCATGAGAGGGGAATAACGAATAGCAAATCTTTTATATAACAAAAGAATATAAAACTGGGAAGAGGCTAGGATTTTCGGAATAGGCTATTTTCTTATTACTACAGTGGACTTGGCTGGGAAATTTTCCTATAACAACAACGTTTGGTTTCTTTTATTTGTGTGCTATAATTAGAAACAAACCAAAGCGGCCTTTCAATTATAAAGTTCTGCTTTTCGCACTTGTACAATGCAATTAAGTGAAAAACACACTTACCAATTAGAGTAAAACCGCTTTGCACTGGCATTTTCTCACAGCTGACAGCTGACAGCAGCAGCGTGGACTAGACCAAAACATCAACAATGCGCCAAAATTTAAAGCAAATCAAATCAAATTAAACCGCCTACAAAAATGGCAATTTACCATTTAAGCGCTTGCACATATTAAGCGCAATATTTTTTGCGCATGATGCCCCCTCCAAAAGTGCTTGTGAGCATGACATTTTTCAATTGCCAAATAATTGGCTAAATCGAGATAAATGGAATTAAAAACGCAATTTTACACATTTTCCCAGGCACGCCTGCCTCGTTTGGGTGCGCTTGCACCGGTCACCATTTGTTGTTGTTGCAAAATTAATGAACAACGTGACAATAGAGCGCCGAAAAGGTGTTACATTTTTCACACATATGTTAGTGTTCACTATGTTACGCTCACACAAAAATGTTAGAATGCATTCTAAATAAGAAGCTACATAATTTGCTTTGAATCTGGAAACACTGTGGCTTACAAATTTATGCAGTTCAGTTTAAGAGATTAATAAGCATTTTTCTGTAAATATCTGAAATAAATCGGTACTCTTCATATATGTAGTTGCTTGAGCATTAGCACTTCCGTATGAGCTACACTTTACTAATTTTCTTTTCTTTTTTGACTCGTAAAAGAGAAATGCTGAAAAAATATAAATTCTTAAGAGACAAATATCTAAAAACAGCAACGAAGCTTTTCAAGTAAAAACATAGTATCAGCTGTTTGGATCAATGAAGATCCGATTATGCATACCTTTTTCTTTTGCTTCGGCCATTGCAATTGCAGAAAGAAATTAAATAGAAATCATTTAAGAAATTAGTTATTTTGCTCAGGCGCTGCTTCCTTTTACCGATCTTTTTGCACTTTTCATGACCGCGCAGATCTCTGATTTTTAAACAAAAACAACAACAAAAACATTCTGAAATTTTGGTAGCAGGCTAACTTGTTTATTGTTTTAAAACTCTGCCTTTCTCTACACGTGGAACAGACGTATCTTTTTTTAAACTACACTAACCTTTTTGCTTGGCCATTTCAAATACATGCACATGCTCGCCACACACTAAACTCTGACTATTATTACAGTCACGTTAGTTTGTAGTCATGTCAAAATTGTTAATTGGATTAACTAAAGTCGACAAGTGCATTAAATTAAGCCAACAACATTTCGCATCGTCGCCGCTTAATTTTGGTGCGTTGCGATTTGCTGCAGTTGCCGTTTGTTGTTGCTTTTATTGGTCATTGCTGCCAATTGTTGTTGCTTTCAACAATTTCAGCAATATTTCACAAGCTGCCTTTAGTATGATACAAACGAAATTTTAAGATTTTTAGGATTTTATTGCTTGTTAGCGAGTCACTTTGGCACGAAATGCATGTACGAGTACGCTTTTTGACTCGACTCGACTCGTCGCAAAGTTATGAATTCCGTTGAGCGCAAATTTGGCGAATTCGATTCATGATAAAACAAACTAAAAAAATAAAAATAAAAAAGAAGTTTTTGACACTGATTTGTAAGCGTACGCTTTAGCTTGCTGAAACGATTCGACTAGCTTGAAATTTCGCCAAGTGTGAGAATTTATTTTTGAGCTGAAAAGCTCGTTTTTTTTTCGAAAGTGTGTCAGCTTTAACAGTTGCTGTAAAACTTTCAAATGCTCCGCTGTTTCTCAACATTTGCTGCCTTCTCAAGCCTCGAAATAACAACAAGAAGAGTAATTGATAAAACTGACAACATTAACCCTTTCACCATCAGCGGCACATTATTACCCAGAATATCTTAAAATGAATAATGCAGATTTGACTAGTTGTTGTTTAAATTTTCTTCAGTAATTTCATACAAAGAACTTTTATGTTTTTGACGAATAAACCGTTAGCCTTTTCACATTATGGCTAGATCAAATTTGTAGATCCCGTTAGCTTATGTTAAAATATAACTATCACACACAAGTTAAGGCGAGAAAGCTAAGTCTCTAGGCTTAGTAACGCGGGCTGTTGCACCAAATATGTATATATAAACCTTTCACTACCGGCGGCAGTTTAGGTCATTGTATAAATTAATAAAAATAAAATAGCTTTGGTTACATAGCAAATAATCTTTACTTTTCCCTCTATTAATTTTTTATATACAACTTTTATTTTTTAACTAAAGCCAAAGGTTAACGCTTTTAATATATAATATAGTACACTTGTTTTTACATTTTTGACAAAAATTCAATCAAAAATTGTTAGTGTAAAGGGTTAAGCTTCACATGAAATCCAAAAGTTTAGAACGTTTTTATTGCCTGTGCCTTTGTTGTGTGTAGTTTTTAGCATCTTTTTTGTTTTGCTGTCAGCTATTCATTTTGCTGGTTCAGTTTGTTGACTCCAAAAATGGCAACGCACCACTCTTACCTGAGGTAATAAATTTCAGCTGCCCGAACATACTTTGAACTACATAAAAATTGTTCGTTTCGATCACGTCATCGGCGCTCATGGTCTGAATTTTTAAGCGAAATCTATGGCCGAGCATGAGCTTGAAGCTCATTCGCAGTTAAGGAGACGTCTATTGATATTCACTTGTGCTTTATGAATCTTTTAAGCTGAAATTGAGCGTAGACTCGCGGGCTCTACGTCGTAGATGGGCAGTTTGTGTGTGGAGCCTACAAATTGACTGGCTTGGAAAATTTATGCTCTTGGCGCAGTGCAAAAACGATCACTTTGATTTATTGTAACAAATTAAAGAGCAGACACTTGACAAAATTGGTGCTTTGATTGACAAAGATTAAAAAAACGCATGATTTTGCAAAATTATTAGCACTTTTTGTGAAACAGCTGTAGAGCGGTTTTTTGCTAATTTAGATTGCACGATCTGTCGAATTTATAATGAGCTGTTCTTCATAGTTTTTTATCCATACATACATAGTACTATTTATAAGTTGGGATCAATGCTTCCAAAAAAGAGTTTTAAAGCCAAATTTCGATCTCATGGCTTCGTGACTGTCTTCATCGCGTGACTTTGATGAATTCTCAGCTTTGAAAGCAAACATTTTTGCGCGAAAAATTCATTTTGGTAAATATTAAATCAATGAAAGGTGAATCATTTTGATTTGATACAGAAATTGCCTTGCTTTCCAGCTTAATGATGGCAGCAACTCATGCACGTGCACTGGCTGGCTTTGGTTTCAATAGCGTTCTGCATAAAATATCCTTTTTATGTACGTGATAGCTTAAGAGTAGCGCTTTAGTAGCTGCAGATTTGTTTAAAAAAAATAGTATCGAATTCAGCGCCATTTTAGAATTCGATTGGCATCTGAGTATATACGCACACAAATAAACAAATGAATCCTTGCCATTAGCAGTGCAAATATAAATACACTTACACTCGGCACACACGCACACACACATACAACCGCGCCAATATGCCAGCCGCCTGATGTTGCCAGTTTTGATTTGTGATATTTGCGTGCAGAACGCATAAGTGACGCATTTCATGGCCTGGCTGGCTGCTGCCGGCTGGCTTGGCCATAAGTACACTGAAAAGCCATTTGGCCAGCTTGATTGATACTCGTGCCTCTCCGTCTCGCGCGCGTCGCCAATATTGGCGCATCGAGTGAAGGAGTGAAGTGGCTCGAGTATGTAGGCGGAGTGGGTGTGATTCGCGTTTTATTGATGAGAAAGTATCGAGTACTGATATGATGCTTAGTGCTAGATGCTATTCTTTTTGGGTACTCGATCTTTTCAATTGGTACTTCATGCTTAAATAAGAAACATGTCAGAATTTTCTTAGATATATTGAAGTAAAATTATTTTTCATTTGGAACAAAACAATTTCGGATTTTTGTAGGTTCAGAGTCAGCTATATTTAATGATAAAAAATGTTCTTTTGAAAAAAATTTTGGTACTTGAGCCAAGCAGTCTTTTGATGCTGGATTACTGCAGAAGGAGCTCTCTGGCACGGCACCACGGACAAACCTGAAACGTGCATAAAATTTGCTGGATTTTGAGTTTGAAAATGTTATGAATACATATATCTCTAAGTACGAGTATCGGGTAGCCAACTGAAAACATTGCTTAATATAAAAGATTAAAAAATGCCAAAATTTCGCATCACTAGCGTAGCTTAAAATAACCCACTTTTTTGGCACTTTGTATTTTGCGTATCTCATGAATGCAGCTTGGAGTTCCTGATGTTTGTCATTGTTGCATTGTTGTTGTTGTTGCTGCTGCGGTGGTTGTATGCGTAGCTGTCAGTTGATGCTGGCTGGCATCCATTGCCGCGTAATTCATTGCCCAATTTTGGTAGCAAATGAAATTCCATTCGCCAACGTTGAAATGCTGACATTCGTTTTGCTTTTGGCTAAGTTGTGTGTGTGTGTGTACGTGTCTGTCTGTACGTGTATGTGCGTTGTTTGCAGTGCTGCCACTTTTTCATATTTTTACACTACTGTTACAAAATTCAGTTAGAGAAAATAAAGTTCTTTAAGAGAAAGGCTTCAAATGGGAAAAAAATTTGCCAACAGAAAATCACTTGGAAGTCTGTTAATAAATTTTCAGGTGGCAGCTCCGGTTGACTGCATGGAAGCGCATATTTTTTTAAGCAATGCAATTGCCTAGACGCTGTTTATTATTTATAACTGTGCGCATTTTGCTCATGCATTCGCAGGCTTGCTTAAAGGGCGTCAAAAAATAATAAAATTTAATATTCGACCGTTTCTATTTTTACCGCCAACGACTAATTTTTAAATATATGCGCTTTTGGCGCTCACTTGCAACTTGAAGCTGCTTGCAACCTTTTACAGTTTTCTACGCGCATTATTTTTAGGCAGATTAAATGCTTCACTTTCAGTTTGTCGCTTATTTTTATTGCGTTGCCAGACAGTTTGCTCTTGTGGTTGTTGTTGTTGCTCCGCCAGTTTTTATGCTTGAATTACCTTAAATAGTCACAGGCATTTAAGCTTTTGTTTTTGCTCGTTTTTTCGTAATATGAAAAGTGGTTTTGAGCCGTCAGTCGTCAGTCGCCGGCTCGGTCAGCAGTTTATGTTGTCATCGCCTGAAATTGTCGCCATGTAGACCACGCACTTACATACATACCTTAAATTGTTGTAAATGTATGCTCTGGCATTCCGAGCATGTGGAATTGGAAGTGCTCTTCTTCTTGTGATGCCAGCTAACTGGATTCAAGTTTGAGAGTCGATTTCACAGCGTTCATTTAAAATGATAATGACAATTAAATGTAAAGTCGCTGAGGGTCATTTAAATTTTCAACATCACACGCTTAAATTCATTAAATAAATTTGAACTGCGAACTGATAAAATGCAAGAAGTATCTTTCAAAAGAATTTAAATAAGCATTGTTGAATGTACTCCGAAAGCGTGTAAATCAAAGCAAGGTTCATGAAAAAATGTTGGCCAAAAATATTTACTTTTACATGTTTTAATCATAGAAAAACAGCAGCATAAGATCATGGTCAGTAGTATTTATAATTAGAAATTTCTGTCTTCAAGCCTCAGACAACATGAAACTTTGCTGCCCTACTTATACTACATATGTAGGATATTTTTACGAAATTTTAATATGAGCTTTTGCATGTAAAGTCCGAACTTTTTTTCTCATAAAGTTATATTGGAAAGGCAGTAAATCAGAGTCACTAACTACGAGCAAACAAAAAAATAGTACTTAGTACTAAAAATTCCGCGGATAGTTTCCTTTGTTTCGTTTAGCTCTTTCCCTATGCATTTACACAGAGCAAGTTTTTTGGCGAATTCTGCTGCTTTAACATTCACGTTGTTGTTGTATATGTCGAAAATTTGTGAGAGCGAAAAGAACAAAAGAAGAATTTCCAGTAGAAGAAAGCCTGTACTCGTCTACTTTCATTTTTTCTCACTTGCCTACGAACTCGAATTTTCGGAACTCGAAAATTGGAAGTAATGGCAAAAAAGGAAAAAACAATAAACATAACCTGAAAAAAGACAACATTTTAAAAACTTTTCCATTTTTACTAACATTTTTATGCTTTAAAAAAAAGTTTGTGTTATATGCTCTTCAAAATAAGAATTGATAAAATAATTCTCAGAATAACAAAATTTTTACAAAAGCGTGCAACAGCTGTTCTTACATAAGTGCTGGGTGAAGTTTTCATGAGCGTATTGTTAAGTGATGAGAACACACCCTTCAATCGACGCCTTGCCCTTCCTCAAAGGTTGCATTCATGCGTAGAAGCATCATACGCCATGTTGACCAGGAGCCATTTGTTGATTGATGAATGGCTTTCTGCAAATGGTTTTGTCAATACACACAAAAAAAAAGGAATTGTATGAACAACAAAAAATTGTCAAATTGTAGTAAAATGCTTGTACTTTGATATGAGTAGAATGTCAACAAGAACAACAACAACCTGACATAGCACAAAAGCTTTTTTGCGCGTAACAAGTAGAATTTTTTTCTTGTTAACAAACCGAAGACAATCAATAACAACAAGAACAACAAAACCGCACAAATAGCAAACAGAAAGCTGCAAAAAGCAGTCCACAATGAGCAACAATAGCAAACTAAAGAAACAGCATGCCAGCAACATGTGTGAGAGCATCTTAAGAATATAAGAAAGGATTTAGATACAACATTAAGATACGTTGTACAAATACAATTGAAAGCATAAACAGTTTTGTATGCGGATTAGAAGAAGATTGATAATTTAGAGCGACGGAAAATACTTGCTGAATGGGATGCAGGGATAAGTGGCGTTGTGAGGAGGGAGAGGGGTGGGGTAAGACAACATTGCAAATAAATTTATATGGGAAAAAAATATATTTGCAGAGCAGATTATTGCGCTCTGATTGATGGCAATTTATTTTATACAATCTAAAAATCTATCGCTCCTTTTTTCGCTCACTTTCTCGTTGCAGGCGCTCTGCGGTGTGGTCTTTCAAGTTCCTACAATGTCCGGCGATAAGCTGCGCATCAGCACCATGCAGGAGATTATCAAACCGAACACGGTGAAGCGCATTCAGGGCTACGGTCTGCCCTTCCCCAAGGATCCGACGCGCAAAGGTGATCTGCTCGTGGCCTTCGATATACAATTTCCGGAGAAATTGACTGCCGCGCAAAAGGAGCTGCTCCGGGATATGTTATGATGAGTTGCAGTTCCCAACAGTTCTGTCTTCCCGCAGGCACAGCAATAACAGCAACAACAACAACTACAACAACAACTACAACAACAATATGAACAACAACAACTGTGGCAGCAGCTGCCAGCTCATGTGAAAACACACACACACACACAAATTGAACTCAACTGCAGCTTGGCGTGTGGTGTTGCTTGGACCGCCACGCCCACTGCTGGCCTTGTGTAAAGGCTCTTGCATGCAAACAAAATTAAACGAAAGTCTAAGTGAAATTCTTGTAGTCGCTCTCTTTCTCTTATTCTCTTTCTATCTCCCCTACTCACAACTCTCTTTTTATATTATTTTGTTTGCTCTTAATTTATTTCAATTTTTTTTTACTTCTAAACTTTCGATTTTGCGTTTGAATTTGTTTTGAAAACCAGTCGCTGTCCCTTTTGCATATAACCGATATTTTCTTTATTATTTATCGCTTCAAGAAATTATTTTCAAATTTGTTTTGATAGCAGCTAATTTATTAAAGCGTTATTATTTCTTTTTTTAATTTAACTAAATTTAGTTGTTTACAAAATAATAAATTTCAAGCGTAATTATGAAATCATATAATTCAAAAATGTAAAAATAAAATTAATTAAAAACAATGAAACTTACACTCAAATGCTAATACACATATTTATTTTTCTAAAAAGAAGTACATATAACAATAAGTTAATTGATTACAAAATGGAAAAACTGTTTTTGCTTATTGGGTTATGTATGTGGTGAAATTGGGTAGACTTACGCTCTGGCTACATGTGCAAATCTTCTTCGAGAGAAATTCTTTCTTGAGAGAAATAAGTGCTTTTTTGGTTTAAATGAGATCAATTTCACGAGAGTAAAAAGCGGGGTTTCCCCAGCAAAAACTTGCGTTGCAATTGATTTGGAATAATTTTCGAAGCCGAACTCAGCCAACTTTTGTCATACCCTTCGTATTAAACTTTAAATGATTCCAAAATCTTGAGCTGAAACCCTTAGAAGTTTTTGAGGACCGTTTCAGTAATCACATAAACTTCAGATTGCCGAATAAATAAATATAAATTTAGATCTCAAATGAACCAGTTTGTGCGCTAGATAGTGTATCGAAAACTTAACTGACTACCAAAAAATCAACTTACAGCAGCACAAAATATGCCTGCCTGTAAAGTGGAAAATTCCTTAGCCCCAACTCCGATATCGAAGGCAATAAACTAAACTCTTGAGGGAAGCTATCTGCAATCAGCAAACATGCTTCAGCCTGAGAAGAGCACACACACACCGACAGAGAAGATGAATGTGATGAACTTCAGCCTGTCATATTCGGCACAACTCAACATTATTAAAGAGAATGTATGGGACTATGCTGGCACGAGATGAGCTGAGCTGAGCTGACTGGCGGACTGGCAGTGGAGAAAGTGCAAACGATAGAGAAAGTTTTTCGTTAGAGTGGGCATGAGAAAATAAGATGAACACGAGCAGGAAAATGATAAAATGGGAGGAGTGTACAAAAAATGAGATTATATTAATTTGAATTAATAACATATTTTCCATAAGATTGGAATTTGGTAGCCTAGCGTGCGGAACGCGACAAGGCTAAGCAGATCAGAGCAGAGGAATGGGAGAGAGCGCAGAGTAGGCTGACAACACCCTTAACAAATTATAATTTTGCCAATGAAATGATAACAAGTGAACTTTGGGGGGGTGTGAGTTGGGTCGGCAGTTGGTGCGGAATGTGCGGGTGCCTGCATGTCGTCTTGGTTTGCTGGCTGCCAGCTGGCAAGGGATGAAATGATTTATAATTTGGGGCACACACAGATATTTCATACTTTTCAACGCAGCTAACAAACACAAGCGCAAGATAAGATAGTTAGGGTGGATGGGTAACTTATGGCATTTATGGCATTCATTTCGGCAACTTAATGAGATTTTAATATAAAGTAGTGTGGGAGGGCAGACAGGCGGGCTGGCAGGCTGATGAATATGTGTTGTGGAATTTGATGAATTTTCTGCTTGTTATTGTCTTTGGCATGTAAGCATGCAAGATATTTGCGCCACTCAATTTTCTTTTTGATTTCCAAAGGGAAATGGCTTACATGTGTAATACCCGCTGCAGGTGGCCAGAGCAGCAGTGTGTGGAGGCAAGTGGAGGCGCCAACTAAATCGCGTTTTGGTAATTTTGCCTCTTTTTTTTATTAAGAGCCCGAAATCGATATTGAAAAATGTGAAATCCAACAAATCAATCTTTTGCCATTGCAACCGGCAGCCAACTGAAGGCAACCACTAACGGTGTCTGCCATCATGTTCCTCTGCTGCTACTGCTGCTTCTTCTGCAGCCGCTGTTGTGGCAGCAGCTGCGCCTCAGGCATGAACTACCACCAGCATTGTATCTGCGCATCCTTAGTCGTAGCTCTATCTGTATCCACTTATAATGTGGTCAGCCAGCATCGATTTAAGAGCATCGTGCACCACAGTTGCGGTTCAATTTATTGACTGGATTTACTGAGTTGGCAGCGGCTGCGGCAGCATCAGTGATGGAGGCAACGTCAACCACGATAAAGCGCTCAGGCAACGAGACGTGCAGTGGCTGAGTGAAGAGTGAAGAGGGGCGCGCATGTGGCAAAGGTTAAGGAAATTGTGAAGTGCGCGAGCCTGGCATGAGCGAAAAATTAATGCGAACGCTTTATCCGGCAATTGTGATGGACGATGCTGGGCTCGTGGCGAGCTTCAGTTCCGACAGTAGCTCAGCCAGTCAGCCAGATAGCTTCAGCTGCAATGCTGGCCGAGAAGCATGTCTATGACATGACTATCGATTACGCTGACTGCCGCTGCCGGCGAAGATGAACTATCTGCTCTTTATCTGTAGCTAAATTCATATGTGTGTGCATGTGCATGTGTGTGTGCGTGTAAACACTCTATTTGCTTTGTAATACAAACACAAACTATTACGCGCTTGAATGCATGCATTAGCCGTGGTTGTGCGGCATTGGAGGCGTGCTTTTACGAAATTGGCAAAGAAAATATGAAATATTGCTCATACGCCGTGGTTCAAGTTGGCCCCTTACTTGCAAATTAATTGCGCTACAGGGGCAAGAAATTGTTGCCGTTGTATTGCAGTGCACTATAGGTATTTTCATCTATTTTTGTGGCAAAAAATAACAGCCAAATTGAAAGATATTTTGAATAAAAAATGTTGGTTTTATGGATAAATTAGCTGGTAGAAAATTTGGGAAATTTGCAGAAAATTGTATGCAACTAAAATTTAAGGACTTTTGAAGGTTTCTTTATGGACTTTTAATTAAAATACCTTTGCTTATTTGAAAGAGCAAAATTTTTTAAGCTAAATGTCGATGTTATTAATTTTTTTGTGATCTTTTGGGAGAGCTGTGATGGTGTAGTGTGTTATTTTACAGCAGATATTGTTCTCCGAAGTGAGCAGGTTCTCGGCTGTGCAGAGAAAATACCGAGCCGAGCTGGAACGCGTTTGTATTTTAGTAGATAAAAAAAAAGCACGTTTTGTTTTTTTCGCAACCGCTTTGCTCTATTGGAAATTTTACAAAACTGTTTAAAAATCCATTTCATTTCCACATTTCCTTGCCCGTCTGGTCGTTGCAGATGAAATGACGTAACGAAAAATGCGAAAATCCCAAAATTATAACGGCAAAATTTTTGCATACAAAAATGGGCAAAAAACGCGTGCAAAAAACGACGTAAGGCGGGGGATTACGTCTTCGCCGAAATGCGTCGCAAATTTTATTTTTTTGCGCACGAAAGAAAATATGCTAGATAAAATTCGCGCGGTTTTTCTGTTTGAAGTGTACTTAAAACGTAATAGCAAGAAAATTCAATTAAAATCGCGCGTTTTTCTAACGTAACGAAAAAGGAAAAATCGCAATTTTCGCCGCAATCCGGAAAATTTCAGGATTTTTCTGCTCTACGTGACGGCAGAAGGGGTAAGGAATGCAGCGAAACGCATCCCGGCAATTTGCGACGCATTTCGGCGAAGACGTAATCCCCCGCCTTACGTCGTTTTTTGCACGCGTTTTTTGCCCATTTTTGTATGCAAAAATTTTGCCGTTATAATTTTGGGATTTTCGCATTTTTCGTTACGTCATTTCATCTACATTACGTAGTAACAGACCAGACGGGCAAGGAAATGTGGAAATGAAATTAAATTTTTAAACAATTTTGTAATAACTTTTTCGAAGAGTTCGGCATCGCGTCCATCAAGTAACTCTGTGCAGATTGGTTAAAACACGAATCAAAATCAATTTAATTTAAGCTTATTTTGAAAACACAGTAAAATGCAACAGGAAAAGTAAATTTAAATAGTAGCGAATTTAAATATTGTTAAAATAGTTGTGAATATTTCTTCAATTGTTCGAGAGAGATAGATAGCGAGGATAATAATTAGAATTACGTAACTAGAAAAAATAAATTTTTAAAAAGTTAGGTATGAAATGAGAGCAGTAATTTTGAAGCGAGTTAACCTGGATTAAAAATGTTAATTGGTATAGAGAAAAGCTAAATTTAAATTGCGATAAGGTTCATTGAAATTCAGAGTAGAACAGCGAATATCAGAATAATGAAATTTTGCGTTCTGATTTCCGGTTGTTATTAACAGAGGTATGTTATTTAGCATTTCGCCCGGTACTAACTTCACACAAGTGAAAATGTCAAACTATTACAGGAGCGAAATTGCTTACATAACAAATGATATGAAGATATGTAGACAGTTTTGTATTTTTCTAAGATCATCGCAGGTTGAGTTTGAACTGAGATACACTTCTAATCGATGTGTTACTCGTATAACATTTTTTTTCCTTTTCTCAATCTCTCAGCTCAATTTACAGATGCAGTTCAATTCGCTGGACTGACGGTTCAATTTGAGGTACTGCAACATATTGCTGTAATTTATAGGCCAAATCAATCTGCCGCAGGACGAAGGCAATGAACTGTGAGCCGAAGTGCGGGGCTTTTGCTCGCATGAATTGCAAGATTCGCCTCGAAGGTAATAATTGCTGAAGCATTTTGATGCATGAATGTGCGTAAATGCCGCTGGGCTTCGTTAGCCATAATGAATTACAACAATTTGCTTGTGTGAGTGGGAGTAGTCGTGCTATGTGTATGTGTGTATTTGGCATTCACTTTGATGTGCAAATGTATGCGTAATATGCCAGGTTAATTTGGGCTGGCAACACTCTATTAGTTGCGTAATTAGACTTAATTATTTAATTAACCTTTTTGTAAATTGCGGCGAGTTTGCCTAAATTGGTGCAAATCAGCGAACAAAAATGGCTGGAGCCAAGTGCTTTGAAATGTGAGGCAATTTATGCAATTTATGCCATTTGAAGTGGCATGTTTTGGGAAAAAAGTTTCAGCATAGAAAAGAAGTCAATTTATAACTTTTTTTTGGTTTATGCAACTGACAACTTTTTCACATTAAATGCAAATTTTTGCTACGAACAAGCTGAGTAAAAATTGTCAAATGCCATTGCAAAAATTTGCTGCATATTTCTGTTACATTTTGAACTTTGCAGGCCAACGTTGCATGCCACAAATGCCGCCCAAATCCCAGTTCAGCAGAGTTGCGTCGCATTTTAATGTGCCATGCACACAAAAGCGGCTTGTTAGGCTAATGTGTGGTATGTGGCATATTGTGCATGCAGTAACAACAACAAAAACAACAACCAGCAATGGCAACATTGCCTGCATGTCGGTAGCATGCAGCTGAAATTGCAGGCAATCTAATTTAATATAATTATATTTGAGTACGTTTACAGAAAATTTACATAAATAATAAGCAATAACAAAAACAGCAGCAATATATAAAACTCATAAATACATCTTCCTAATTTAGTTCATATTCAAGTCACTTTTGGAAAATATTTCCAAAAGTCTGTGTAAAAATCAACGCAAAATAAAACGAAAAATATACATAAATTTTTTTTAGGAATAAATTCTATAAAATATTTTGTAGTATGTACTTTGTAAGAAAGTTTCAAGGCAAAAATTAAAAAAAATTACAAAATATTGAAACAACAGTAAAAATCGGTAGAAAAAGTATTATTACGAAGAAGCGATAACTCGAAAGGACAGCGAATGGACGAGGCTAAAGTGCTGGAGGTGGCATTGCAGAACTGTCGAACACTCGAGCGCTCTATCAACGAGTCCATCAAGATGGTGCGCCGTCTCAACATACGCTACAACTCGGACTGGCTGCTCAAGAACTACGCGAACTACATGCGCAACGTTTGGTCGCACTACGGCGGTGGCAAGAGTGGAGCGTTGGACGAGGGCCACCAAACGCCCAGGCAGCACGACAAGCCGAAGAAGTGCCCGAGTGCGCTGACGTTGAGTGCGCGCAGCTCGCACGAGCTGTGCGACAGCAATCACCAGATCAACTACAAATTCCTCAAGATCAAGCGCAGCATGGAGGCGCTGCTGCTGCAGATACAACGCACCATCGAGATCGCCAATCGGCAGCGCAATTACGTGCACTTGAACGTGTTGGGGCGTGACAGCAGAACGCGCATTTGCTGCCACTAGTCGACGGAACGGGGTTGAAGTCTGGTGCAGATGCCCATGGCATTCATTTAAATTATTTCTAAGTATTTTTAAGTTTATTTAAAAAAACTCGCTTCATTTGTGAATAATTTTCATTTTCATTTCTATTTGTTTTGTATTTATGTCTAAATTCTATTTTGCTGTCAATATGCTACACTATGCACTTATAAAAGCGTTTATTTTGGAAGCGATTGTGGTTTTTTTAAACAAATTAGTGGGATAATACTTTGAAGTGTGCGTGAATTGCATTCAAAAATAAATCTTGGAACAAAGGGAATGACATTAATCGATTTATGATTATAATTAAAAACAGATTTTAAAATGGCTTGACTAAAGTTAATCGTTTAGAAGATATATTTCATGTGTTCTGAGAAACCACGAAATAACTCTTTTCCACTTGTTGATGAACCAAATTGCCAAAACAATTTTTAGTATTAAATTTTGCCATGTTTTATTAGGCAATATTACGTTCCCTTTGAGCAATATCTAGCGCTCAGAACCGATTCGTGTTTTTAAGTGTTAATATATGCATACAGCTTAGGGTTGTAAACATTATTTGAATCATTTTCCCCAACACGTCTTCTTTCCTTTATGCTCGTGATCATCACTCAAGTTAATCCCATTTAAAGGGTTCAGCTGTTTGTAATGCCTGGCGTTTGCTGTAATGAATAGAAATGCACGCCATTATATACTTTAATATACCAACGGAAACGGCGATGGCGACACTTCCGCTAATCCGCTGAATTATTAGCAATAATTTTTAAATTCCCTTACCTACCCTCTAAGGCTAGAAGACAAGCTGAAAAGTTGAGAAAAAAGGCGGAGCGAAGAAATCAAATTCATGGCTACCAATGCGCTTGCCAGGCTTGTCGAAATGCACGCTTGAGTGGAGCAAAGCAGGCAGCACGGAAGCAGGCTGGCAGGCAAGCGCTGCCATTGTTATTTACGCGCGCACAGCCCAGCTTATCGCTAATGGCATAAACATCCGAAACGTGAGCGAAATGCCAATGCACAAATAACTGCGCTTCGGTACAAGTACGTGAATATCTGTGCCTTTGTATCTGTGTGTGTGAATGTTTGCGCCCAAATGCAATGTACCAAAAATGAAGAGCGCAGAGACGAGCACGGAATTTGGAACCAATCCGGCCAAATCAAACTAAACCGAATCAAACCAAACTCCAGGCGCTTCCATGAGGGTTGCCGTGCGGTGAGGGGTGCCAATATTGGCAGGAACAAACAAGCTTTTCAAACTTTTTCGCAAACGACTTTTGGCTTTCCACTTGCCTGCTATTTTTTGCCTTGCTTTGGCTATATCAGTATGCAACAGGGGTATGTATTTTGGGGCAAGTGGGATGGAGCTGCTGCCTTTTGTGCGTTGCGGCGCATTGGTAAAATCTTTTCAAAATTCAATTCACACATTTTTCAGTTGTCGATGATTTTCCGTGATTTGCAATGAAGCGCATACGCGACGCCCATCCGCTTGTGCGCTCTTGTTCTGGCGGTTGGTTCCTTTGTACTGAGGATGGCAATTTTTCGGATTTGTTCGAACTTGAAGCTGTCGGGATTTTAAATTTCAATTCATGACCAGGAACAAAATCGTATGTGAAATTCTTTGTTATTTTTAACTCGAATTTTTCCCAATTACGAGTATAAACTATAATGAGACTAATTGGAAAATTCAATAGTTTTCCAGCAAAAGGCCGAGTTTCAATAAATTTGTATACATTATTGGAATCCGATAATAGTGTTCCAAGAATCAATGTTGCTCTAATTAAGACTCGATTGTTACTGTAATACAAATTACGTTTGACACAAACACAACATTGAAAGCAAATTTTGTGCTATTCCTACATTCTGTTATTGGAGCACAAAAGTTAAAGTACATCACTGATTTTTTCCGAACCCTGATATTAACTGAAGAGTAACTCTGAGAGTAACTTTTCTGAAATTCAGATTGCATTTACTAAAATTTGTTCACAATTAAGAATTCGATCTTCATTAATTATGTTCATTTTGATTGAGTGACATTATGCATTCATTCTTTAAAAATGTCATTAAGGCTTTTGTTTCTGTTTTTTAAGGTTTACACTTTAAAAAAATTTTGGGTAAAAAAATTTTGTACTATGGATCTGATAGCAGATCCTTTTTATACCCTACACCTATGGTAATAGGGTATAATAACTTTGTGCGAAAATTGTAACGCATTAAAGGAGCCGTCCTAGGTATAGACATAAGTATATGGAAATGCTTAGAATCACTTTCTGTCTTGATTTCCGGTTGTCCGTCTGTCCGTCTGTCTGTCTGGCTGTCTGTTGGCGCAGGAGAGAAAGAAGGAGTGGTCCGATTTGGACCAAATTTGGCACACAGTCGCAGTGAACCTTCCACTAATTTAAGTTCCGAGATTAGGCAAATCGGTCAAAGGACACGCCCAGAATGGGCCTGTAAGTCCCACTACCTCGGGTTTTTTTCGATTAAATTGCTATAAATTGCCTAATTACTCATTCAAAAGAATAATACTTGGTATTTAAGGTGAGGTATGGACCCTCTGTAAAATACCCAAAAATGGGCGTGGTCCCCCCACTGTATAGGTGGCAAAAATTTTCCGGTAAAATGGCTCTCAATTGACTACTTATGCATTTAAACGAATGAAATTTGGTTCCTAGGTTAAGATATAGGTCCTACATGACATATATTAGAAAATGGGCGTGGTCCTCCCACTATATAGGCGGTAAGCTTAAAATCCTCATAACTTCTGTAATATACACATCAGAGCATCCATAATTGGTAATTTCATTGCAGTGGAGAATATCTTTATATTCTCAAAAAATGGGCGTGATCCGCCCACAATGGGGGTGGTAAATTTAATATACCGATCATTTCTTTTGTACACCTGTCAGAACATCAATATTTGGTATATATAAACTTATTAGGAATATCTTGTAGTTTGTCAATAATGGGCGTGGTCCGCCCACTCAGTTACTTGGTGTAGGGTATTACTCTGTCGGTGAAACCCGACTGATGCTTCCTTACTTGTTTTGTTCCAATTTTGAGCTTTTTACTCTTTGATAGAGATCTAAGCTTGGCTAAGATGTTCCGTACCATTTTATTTCACGAAAAGCCGTGATTCCCGTATTGCCATCCCTGGCATGTAAGTACGTTCTTGGTACTTTGTGCTTTTGCGCTCGACTGGCAGGACTGGCAACACGCCTAATCAGCCAAAAGTTGCAATTTGTGGCTTACGAGTTCGAGTACGGCTTCGAGTCGAGTCGAATTGAGTTGAGTTTGAGGCGTAATGACGTGTACTTTGAAATAAGTGGAAAATCGTAACGAATTGCGGCGAACAAAACGTGTATCTGCTGAAGAGTATCGCAGTCGCAGTCGGATACGGATGTCGACGTGGCGAAGAAGCAGAATCGGCTGTTGATCTGTATCAGTTGCATTGGCGTAGTAGCGGCAAGTGTCGAGGGGTCAACAAGTGTAGGCTGTTTAATATGCGCCGCGTGCCTTTGAAAATGTATGAAAATTTAATTTATTTGCTTTGTTGCTGCTCTTTTTTTGTGTTGGTTCGTGCAGCTTCTTTGAATTGTTGTTGGCTTGTTGTTGTGTGGCAAGTTAACTTAAATGAATTATATTGCCTTTGGCTTTGATGTTTCTCGGCCCGGAGTTGGTGTACAAACGACGAAAATTGCTATAAAAACTTTTTTCGAATTGTGTGTAGAATTTATTTAAAATTAGCAAATTTCTTTACTAATCTTAAGAACTTCTTTGTTAATTACAAAAACTGCTCTAGTTGATATGAAAAATTTCAAACTTTGTTAAACGCTGTTCGACAGGAAATATTAATTCAGCGCTTGGAACTCCATTTTTTTGTTGTATGAAATTCTGGCCATAATTTGGGTCATTCCTGTAAGTACTACCTGCGCCAGGTACCTACTTCCTTCTTCCCCTGCCACTTCTGCTCCTTCCACTTTAAAAACGCTTCGTGTCGTTGCCATATTTGAGTATCTCCTCCAGGCGTCTTCGCTCTTTGACACTTAATACCTTCTCCAGTTGCTCGAGTGTCAAGTTGATCTCGCGTCTCGAGTGCAACGGCAGCCAAAGTGTTGTTATGGCAAAAGTCCTGCGTTCCATCGTTCGCGGTGACCATGGCAAAATGGCAGCAAAAGGAAATATAGAAAACAAACAGTTAAGAGAGAGACAGTGAAAATATGCCAGAAATGTGGGGCAGCTGCAAAGTGTTGCGCTTGGCTAATTGCCTGTTGCTTGAAAGGAAGGAGCAACAAAAGGAGCTGGAGAAGTGGAAATAAGAGCCTCATTTCAAGTGAGACATTTTCGAGTTGAAATATTTTGACAGCTGCTGAAATTCATTTGAGTAAGCGAGCATATTTGGAGTAGCTCCCTGAGCTGTGGCTTTGAGCAGCAGACACTTCGCCTGGTTGGATTTCTGTACAAGCTGGCGAATTATTCTTTCAGATAACGTAAACTGTGGCTGGGTAGATATTTACGTTAAAAGACACCGGAGTAGTCAGTGAAGGTACTTAGATGAAGAGTTATTTCTCCTTCAGGTAAAATGGGCTCTCGGACAGCACAGCAGGGTAAAGGGGTTTTGATAATCTCTCATCCAAATTTTATTTCAAAGTGACAAATTTACAGAACATTTTTAAGCATATAAGCATATTTCTAATAGTATGCGTTGTGATATAGTATAAATTGTGCTGGCGAATCTTTGTGCCACAATAAAATAATTTAATAGGAAAAAAAACGTAACCTTGGTTCAGACTTTTACTAAATAGATGTGAATGTTATATATGTGTATTGAGTTCTTTTTGAATAGCTTGATTTTTGATTAAAAAATTATTTCTCATCTTCAATCGTTCTTATTCATCTCATTTTTATCGCTGTAAATTACGCCAATTCATTGTCACTTCCCCAGCAGCAGAAATATCACAACACAAAAGCGCAGCAAGCTTTAAAATTTAATACATTCCAGGCCAGCTGCCTTCGTCTGCTCAGGAATCAGCGTTGGCAGAGACAACATCCACTTACCTGTGCACTCGCATGGCATCAATGGCACTCGGCTGCATTGCCTCGAGCTGTTGGATTTCCTTGCGAAATTGCTCATTGTAACAGCGAAATGCAGCCTTATAACGCTTCTGGCAAACGCTTTGACTGCCGGAATGGGAAAACATGGCAACAGAGCAGCGCACAGTGAAGACACAATGGCAGAGAGATAAGGCGGAAAATATGAAATGAAAATATTTGCCAGAGTATTACAAAACCAAAGCAAAAGCAAAACCAAAACCAAACAACAAACACAGGAGCAGCAAATATGCAAGTGAAGCTCCTCAAAGCGAAAAGACGAAAAGGAGCACATGGGCAAATGCAATTTTCTGCAGCTGGAAATGCGCAGGATTTGTTCTTTTGCGGGTGCGAAATGTTGGCAGTAAAGCTGAAGAAGTGCACGTGTGTGTGAGTGTGTGTGTGCGAGCTTGAGGCGATGGTATGTGCATATGTCCTGTCGGACAGAAGCAGAAAAATATTTAAAATATAAGCACTCAAAACTAGTTCAAATATAATGCCCTTCTGAGCATATCAATTAGAAATGATCTAAAAGAAAAGCGAAGAAATATCAGTTTGCAGAGAAACGATGGAAAGGTTGTTCCTGTATTTATTTTATTTAAATTCACTTTCATTTCACGTTATTAAATCACGATCAAACCAGTTGATTATCTATTGAATGAATGTATGAATGTACATGACTATGTCTTAAATGTCAACAGCCAATAATAAATAAATAAATTGAATTGAATTGAAAAAGAAAAATTCTTCCAATCAAACTTTGACAAATTTGCATTATAGATGCTTGAATAAGTAATGATTTATTGTTGCTTTAGGCAGCACTCTCAAGCTTTGATGACCTTGAACTACTTTCAATCACAACTGAACTCTCTTACTAAGCGCTCATGCGGAAAGTAAAATTTTCCTACTGGGTGTCGTTGTCTACTTACTAAGTTTGCTCCTTGTTGTCACTGGCATTACGTGGCGAGCCGAAACCGACACGTCGCGCGATCAGCACACGATACCATTGCTTTTGTAGCGCATTCATGGGACGCTTGAAGGGATTCACAGGTGGAATTGTTGCTGGTGGCGGCTGCTTATCTTTCCTGCGGTTCATTTTGCGGCGTTGCAAAATCTTCTTGTAACTCTTTCAATGCACACTCACAAGCAATGCAACTTTATTGCATACACCCGCCGCACCCTGCCAAGCGTGCTGCTTCAACTAAACTGGCCTTGAAGCTCTTCCGAAGCACGCCGCCTGGCAGCTTCAATATTGAACCAACAAATTGCCGGGCATTGCACCGCGCTGTTGCCATGGATGACAGCGCTTGGCACTGACGTTGCTGTTATTGCTAACCTAAAAACAAAATTTATTGATCTGCCTGCCAAAGCGCTTATGTGTGTGAGTGGTGTGTGTGTGTGTGTGCACATAGCAAATGGTTCGTGTCTGCGATTATTTATGACCCACTGTCAATGCAAATGTCATTATCATAAAATCCCGCATATCACACACACACTTTAATTGTAGGCCCGCAGGAAGGAGCGTCTGGGAGGGAGCGTACACTGTTGGCCCAGCGCCAAGTGGTGCACATCAATTTCGCTTCCTTCATCCCGCATCGCCACTTGTTCGTAGGCAGCAAGGCTTTGTTTTTGGCCAAATGGCCTACAGAATTTAAAGGCATAAATTGTAAAAGCAACTGCTGCTGCTGCTGTGAGAAAGTGTAGCAATTTAAGCAAGGCTTCACTTCCTGCAACCAGCAGCAGGCAGCGGCGGCGGATAGAGCATGAGCAAACACAGCTGCCAAAAATTATAGCAGTGATAAAGAAAAAAAAGCAAAAGCTGCTATTATGTGTCTCCAATGCCAGCAACAACTACAACAAAAACAATAAAGTGATTGCGCTGAATGCCAAGCTTGACTGCTCTCTTCGATAGGTTATGCGTTTCGCATCCAACGCCCGCCCGCTCAACCGCTCAACCGCCCGCCTGTCCGTCAGCGTCGACGAAGCAAGACCTCCGCCTCGAAATGTCTTGAACTTTTGTCCTCCAATTTGGCATCAGCTGGCTGCTGTCTTCCTTGGATTATTGATGGCTGTCGTTACGTTGCTTTCTTATTTCTAAATTGTTTTTCAGGTTTTTGTTCTTGTTGCTGCTGCTCCTCTTTGCTTAAGTGTTTTTTGTTGCCGGCTGGCAGCTTTCTTTTTGAAGCGGAATTTGTCAGTTGTTTTAAAAGATGTGCTAAATAAAATATGGAGATAGGAACCCCGGTAGGGAGTAGCATAAGCAAAAGAAAATAAATTAGTTAGTTTAATAAATGCGACAGAATTCAGAACATTAACAATTGGAGGCCCAAAATAAATTTGTCAAGCATTAACATTTGAAAGGAAATTCGGTTTGGACCTACATTAAATAGTTTTAAATTTTTTCAAATATTTTTTGCTAAATTATCCTTAAATGCTGGGCACTTTTAATTTAAATTTTTTTTTAAATATCGAGTATTTTCTTAGTGAATGAATTAGTTACATAGCAAAATCTCTGAAGGTCTCAAAAGTTATAAAATATTTCTGCAATACAGAGTGTGAGATTTCCAGTAGTCTTGGACTTCACTTCTTATTGAGTACTTGAAGGCAAGTTACAGTTATTTCATATTAATAATAATATTTACACTTCTGCCAGATTAAAATTTTTGTGAAAGAAATTGAAGTTGTCTAATGCTTAGAAAATATTGTTGTTTAAATATTTTGATTTTTTTACATGGGGACGATATCGTAATATACATAAGTATATCAGAATTACGGAAATTATAGTTCTCAAATAAAACTGTCACTTTTCGTTATTACTTCAACATCAAAAGGATGCTAACTCGAGCATCTTTATTTATATAGCACTGTTGCCTTTGGTATCAAAGCGATTTTAGTCAAGATGGAGGTAATTTACAAACACTCCTCCCTGTATGCATGAAAGTATTTCAGGTGAAGACCTTCTAAACCAACACATGCATACAAAACCAAAGTAAACTTGTTGGGTCTTCTTGAAGCCGCCTGAAAGAACAAGCTAAACGCAGACAACCTTGCCTGTATGAGAATGTAAAGGGGTGGGGTTGGAAATTTACATGATGTGCACATAAAAGTGGCAAGTGTTACGAAGCGTCTTGAGAAAACATGTTGTTAACGGAAAGTGCGCGCTTTCCACAGACAGAAGCTCGAAGACAACGCACGATCGCGCTCATTGAAGCGGGCGGCTGGGTTGCTTTGTAGTTGTAATTTCACTGTGACACTGCTGAAAGGTACGGGGACACTTTATTGCAATAATAACAAACGAAGGGAAAACACAAACAACAACAATAATAAAAGCCTGCTTATGTCTACAAAGGCTCGAACGAAGCGGGGAGGGGTGGAGGCCGTTTAAGCTGATTGCCCATTTCAAGTTTGCTTGTTTACAGTAGCAAATGCAAAAAAGTGTAGGGCAGGCGGCAAGCGGGCTGTGGGTTGTGTTTGGAGAAGCGTGAATAATTGCAAATAATGTTTTGAGGTTGCTGCCGCGCGCTGACTGCGCACTGCGTGAAGGGGAAGGGGTGAGGGTGGGGGGTTATGAGGGGTTGGCAGTTTGTAAAATGTGTTCACGCACAAACAAATATTAAATTTTTGAGCTTGAGTAAACATTATAAAACGCAAACTGTGGCGTGTTACAAGGGGTGTGCGGGTGCGGGTGCACCTTTTAGTGCATGTTCATTTGCAATAACTTGCCTCAGTTTACAACAAAAAGTGCTGAAATCATGCAAAAAGTGTTGAATCCGCTGCCACTTAAGCGCACATTAACTTCAATTGCAGCCGTTGCTTGATAATGGCAATCTAACTTACCAACACTTGCACACATTCAGACGCACACACACACGCATCATCGACTCAAAGAACTCCAGCTTTGCTGCTATACTCTTGCCCGCAAGAAGAAGTAGAAGAAGCAGCGTAGCCAGCAAAAAAGTAGCACATTAATATTCCGCTATGCTACCTTTTCAACACCAACACAGAATCTGCTCCCCCCGGCTGCCTTCAAGCGCTCTGCTTAAGTTTCGCACTGGACGCAGGTGTTTGCTACGTGGCGGTGCTGCCGTATTGCCACATTAAGTTAACTTGCTGCAACAAAAACAGCAACAACAATGCACACTATAAGAGAAAGTTACTTTCTTGCTTGAGCGTGTGTGTGTGGGATGTGTGTAAATGTGTGCACTTTTGTTTGCATTGGATCGAGCCACACACAAACACACACATGCAACCAAACCATGTGTGAACTTTAAAACCTCTGCTGTGCTTCCGTTTTATGCGCTACTTCCTTCTCCTTGCTTGTTCTTCTTGCTCAGCATTTCGTACCTTTTTGACACTTTGGCATTTTTCTGCCTTTACTCTTTTTTCTTTCGGCAATTTATTTATGTGTGTGTGTGTGCGTTGTGTGCATGTGTACAAGTTGCTGGTAATTGGCAACACTGGCAGCGCACATTAGACACTTTGTGTGAGTGATGGCGGTGTGTGTGTGTGGAAGGCAGTGGACTTGGTCTCCGGCTGTCGCATGCGAGGCGTTAAGGTGCAAATTTATTTTTATAAAACCCTTTTGTAATGAGCACTTCGTGAGCGCTCATAATTCTTAAAAGCTGACATTGCCCCATCACACATGTGTATGTGTATTTGTAATAAACATGCATGTAGGTGTGCGCATAAGGAAGCAGTCCTTTCCTGGCAGCTTGTTAACTGCGCCCGTGAATCGCTCGAGTCGTTAAGCACATTTAAGCCTGATTTAAACCTTTTGTTGGATTATGGATTATTATAAAAGAAAAATGGCAGCAGCGAGTAGAAGTTCTCAGCTCTTTTGTGTGTGGACCCATATCTTGCAGAATGCTTAGAAAAGTTTTAGCCGAAAATTGCACGCTGTTCGTAAACTTTATACGGAAACTTAAACGTGCTTTTGATGGACCTTAGAGTTGCCAATACCAATAGATGCTTATAATTCCAAGTTTCTCTGTATGCAATATTTCTCAATCCAGGAATCACGGCATTTTCGCTATTCGTCTATTTCATATATGTGCATCTATTTCATTTTCAGTCCATAAATTTATGGACAACAAATCAACAGTCAGCTAGAAACTTGGAGGCACATAGGAACCGCACATGTATTGGCGAAGCATAAGTTAATAAAGAAACTTGGGAAAGTACAAGAATGTTGGACTAAGAGCCCTTTTGATGGAGATGATGAAGGATATTAAACTGTATACTTGTATATTGAAATATGGAGCCGTATAAGTCATTAAAAATATGACATGCTGTAAAAGCTGCACTCCTTAAATGTATCAGCTCTATTGTAAACCAAAAATCTTAAGCGAGAAGATGAGCAGTGAGGTACACGAAAAGGTTACAAAAAATTCCAACGGCAAGAAATACCTCGTTCTCAAATTATATATTGAACTACTTTCAAGCTGATTTTCTTGAGTAGCTCCTTGGGATACATTTCTGAAGGGAAGCACTTACTGTTGATCACTTTCTATTCTGCCTGCCTAAAGGGCAACTCAGACATGTTTCTTGTAAATGTAAATTTAAGCTTAAACTTTGAAATACAATTTTGTAACTTAACTATAATTGAAGATATTTTGAGTGCGTCGTTGTAGAGCAGAATTTTATTAGCAGCAATTTATCATGCAAACACAAATAAGACATTTACTATTTAACGATATTGTTATAATTACCTAACTCGAATAGAAGGCAGCAACAATAACAACAACAATAACAGCATAAATCAAAACAAACACCAGCTCTAGTCCAAGCAGATAGTTGCTTTACATTGGCATTTATGTAATAATGAGTGAAGCTGGCAACTTCAATAGCAAATGTAACTGTAAGTGCAACAACAACAACACATGTGTAGGCGTGGCAAACAGCCACTGTCATTACAGTTAGTTACCTTTCACCCATAATATCTGCTACCTGGCTACTTATGCATGTAGCGGAAAGTGCTTGCCAGCCTGAAGGCAGCAAGGACGACAGTGAGGAAGAAAACATATACCACATGCTGCCGAATTCTGCTTATGGCGTCTTCACTCATGAAACGACGAGCGTTGCTGCTGCTGGTAGGTGGTCTTTATGTGGTACTAGAGCAGAAGTTCTTTGCATGCTGAAGAGATGCTGGTACATATTTATACACAAAGAATGCAGAAGCTGAGGAAGTTAAGGAAGTAAGGGACAGATGTTTGCCACAAAAGCATTACATAACGTCTCAAGTTGGTCTGCGGTAAAAAGTGATAGTTTGCATTTGTGTGTGTGCGTGTGTGAGCGTGGTTAGATAAGCATTTAAAGATGCTCAAAGTAGTTAGCAAAGACAAGCACCCTCTTGAAATGAAAGCAAAACACCCTACTACACGCCTTGCTGACTACGGGCCTGTGCTGTGGGAGCTGGCTCGGGAAGCAGCGTCAGGTAATTAAAGTTCTTGACCAGTTGAGCTGTTCATGCTGGTTTAGCTTTGCGCAAAATAAAGAGTTTAGGCTGCTTTTCCATTACTTCTTTTTTCTTTTCCTTTTGTTAGTTCAAAGCACATACACACAAAAAAGTTGAGGTAGAAGTCACTGCCATTTTACCGCAGATAAAGCAAGCGAGTTTTTGCAGCTGAACTTTGCCGTTAGTTGAAGTTGACTTGGCTTTTTGATTTTGGTCAAGCGTTCTGGTCGGTGTTTAATGCCTGTGCTTTAATGAGTCTGAGGGCTTTTGTGGTAACATATTGCTCGGCGCCGTTGAGGGAGGAAAGCTTCTTACCAGCATCCATCCTTTTTAATATTCTGCAGCTGTGGCCACTTTTCGGTCTGTGTGTTTGCTTGTGTGTGCATCTTTGCTACCTACCCCTTTCGCATTCGTGACCAGTCTGAGTCTGAGAGTCTTCATTGCTGTCGCATTTCTTTGGTCATAAATATTTTATTATGAATTTCTGCGCATATTTCAAGCTTTGTACATGGCTGCGCCGGCTGCACGCACTGCTCGTAAATAAAAAATTCAATCCTTTCCTGTTGGCATGGGGCATGGCTGCTGCTCGGTGTTGGCTGAAGCGTGATGTCTGCAATGGGCATTAATAATTAAATCAGCAAATAAAAATTCAACAGAAGCGAAGCTGTTGCGCTGACTGATGCGGCCGATGTGCGTTGGTAGGGGTCATAGTTCGTTGTCTGGTGTGAGGTACGCTGTAGCATATAAACACCATTAATCAATTGACAAATGCTCAGCTTTGCTTACGGTCGAAGCAGAAATAAATTTCTTGTACTATCAGCAAAAGAAAAATGGCATAATTTGAGAGGAGCACTTACAGGATTTGCTACTCCAACGGCAAGCAGGATTATATCGATCATGGCTATAATGCTTTTGAACAGAGCATACATTTTGAAGCAGTGTTGGGGGTTATTTATGAAGTAATGAATGAAAGTGCGGCTTCGTTCTTAAGAAGGCCAAGTCGACTAAGATTGATGTTCGGAAATTTAGCTGGTTGATTCCGACATGCGAAAATCGATGTTCCATTTAAGTTTAGTGCGAATCTGAGCACCTTATTCAAATATATGTATAAAGAAATGTTACTTCGATACAGGCAATGTTGCATGAAAATAAAGGACTAAGCTGTTAAAAATTTTACGATTATAGGAGACTTCGACAATCATAAGTCAATATATTGTATATAAGTCTTGGAAAAATTTACATTTCTACAATACAATTACAGAATATTGCGGATAGATGCCCAGAGGAAATAGCTTCATATATATGTATGTACCTCTTAAAGTTACCTTACGAGGTTTTATAAATACATGAAGAACTCATGCATCTCAGGCCATAGTGACTAGTATACTATACCCCTACTTTGACCCGAACCTAAATCTCATTTGTATTAATGGTATTGGATTTACAAAGAGCCTTGTCTTTCAAAGTATACAATTTTCCATCACCATTTACAAGCGATAATAATATCAATAAATTTGAAATTTATTTCCTCAGCTTCTCTCTTGAGTACAAACAAGAGCCATTGTAAAAACAACTGCGCAAAAGGGATATCAAGCCGGGCGAGGAATTTTACGCACGAATAATTTTTAATGAAACGCTACGAAAATTCAGCTACAACAACAACCAGCACAAGGATGCAGGGCGGTCGGTATAATTGCAACAGCAGCGAGAAAATGCGATTAAAAAATTTCTTACGAAAATTACATAAAAATATTTCAATCTAATAAATACAATAGTTTCCGCTGTTGTTCATGAGTACGCGCGCGCATGCAGAGGGCGAAATAACAACAACGACATCAACAACAATAACAACAGCAACAACAACATTAATACAAAAATGAAATTACAACCGAATTAAGAAAGTTACAAGCACGAAAAGTAGCAGACGCTCCATGGAGAAGTTATGAGGGCGGGGGATTGCGAATTTCAGCAGTGCTATGCACACGCACGCACGCTTCTGTAACTGCCCCGCCTCTTTTGCTGCAGCTGCTTGGCTTGAGCTTAATCAATAAAGCCGCATGGGGGCGCTACGGTCGTGGTGGCTGTGCTACGCGGTGCCTGCCATGTTTTGGCGCGTATCCCGGCAGCGCGGCGGCAACCCGTAGCCACTGGCGGAACATGTAAGTTATGCCTGCTTTATTGTCGTTGTTGTTGTTGTAGTTTGGGAACCCGCTGCGCTTACTTGGTGCTTCTTTCTGGTGTTTTCTACCGCTGCTTCTTTTTCATCTGCAGTGCTTCCTCTGCTGCTGCTGCTCTTAATCCGCTTACGAGGATTCATCGGATTCACACAGCACTGGCAATGGATTTCGTCTTCCGTCTGGCGCCTTCCGCATGCGGTACTCCGCATTATTTATTCCGGCGAATGAGCTTTGCCACGCGTGCGCCCTCCCCCCTCCCCCCTCCCTTGATACATTCTTCGCGCGTAAAGGTCCTTATAACTTCAGCGCCTTTGAGTGTGTGCGCAATTCGCTTGTTTCTTGCTTTCGTTGCGCGCATCTTTTGTATTGAAATTATGAATTTTAATTAAAAAAGGAGTTAAGCACTGGCTCAAAAAAAAATTTCAAAATAAAACAGTTTTCCTTGCGCCATCACCCGCAGCCAGAGTTTGACTGTTTGTGTTGTTGTACAGCAAAGGAGGAAAAATATTTTGCTTGCTTTTCTTCCTCGCTCCACACTTTTTGCACTTCCTGCGCTGATTGTAAGTTTTTCTGTGCTTGAGTTTTTATTTATATCCCGCTGTGCTGCCACTTAAAAAGACTTTTTCACACATTCCATTTATGAGCTGCTGCTGGCTTGAGCGAGCAAGCGCGTGAGTGGAATGAGCGTTGCCAGTAGATTTGAATAATTAATAATGAAAACTTTGCAGAGCACTTTAATAGTCTGTAAAAAAGTTGAAGTTGCATATATTCTGCGCCCAGCGAAATTTATTGCCTGATTCATACAAATTTATAATGGAAAAGGATCTTGAAATTTTTCTTCATAAACGTTTTCACTCTATTAAAATTGGTATGCATGCTTGTACTAGTGTATAAGTATATTTAGTAAGTAAGTAAACTAATACACTTAAACCTTTACTTAACTTTTCTTTAATAAAAATAAGAAACAATTTTGAAAATTGCTGTTTGAAAAAACCTATTTCGAATAACGTTAGAGAGCGCTCTTCTAAGGTCGCTAAGGTTCGACTTCAACCGCTTTTCGTTTGATTTAACGTTTGAAATAAAAATTTATTTGTGCGTTGATTCGAGCATAATTAAGGATTATATACATAATGCTCAGCATTAATATAATCTGCTGACATTACAAAAATTATGCATATTAGAGTAAAATATTTAATGAGCTTCGAATTTGTGCCCTTTTAGCGCAGTCATTATGCAAAGTCCAGACATTATCAAAATCTTATTAAATGCTTTGGACATAAATCTTCACTTAACTCTTTTTGAATGAACTACTTGAAGTTTTCGCTAGGCAGCAACTTAAAACATTTATTATAAAAGTTTGGCTTAAGCCGTGCGGCTTCTCCATGGAGAGAGGGCAAAGGGAAGTGTGCGATATTTTGCATTAAAAAGTCAAATAGTTTCCTGTGAAAATGTGGAAAGGACAAAGTGTATATTAAGTAAGGGAAGGGGAAAGTGGTAAGTTGAAGTAAGAAACTTTACGACTTTGAGCATTCCTCTTGCCTGGAAATGCCGCCAGCGCTGGACAAGAGTGTGCAAATTATAATTTGTGCATGTGGTGCTTAGCACTAGATTGTCCAAGCAGTCACTTTTGGCAATATAGAAATAAAACATACATACATATATCTGAAGCAAAGAAGGTTGGGGGGAGGGGGGATGTTAATATAACCATTTACATAAAAATCCCAGACCATTTGCACAAGATTGTGAATTGGGCTATTATGTATAAAAAGTCTCAAAATCCTAAGAAATTGTATTATTATACAATAAATTGAAATTAAAAAAAAAAAGCAGACAAAATGACTTCTTTTGGCAATCGAGTCTTTAACTAACCCTTCAGCTGCCTGTTGCACACACACACATGCACTCGTGCATGCCACATAGCAACACCTTGAAGCCATTATAAAATCATGTAGTTTGTTGCCAAAGGAGCTGCTCCGCTCACCTTCCTCAGCTTTCAGCAGCTAAACTGACGCTGTTAGCTTACATTGTTTTCGATTTTGTTTAATTCGATTTTGGTCAGTCGCTTACGCTTGCTTTGTAACTTAATCTTGCTCTAACTGCGCTGCACATTGCAACACATCAGCTCGTTGAGGAGGTGCATATGCTACAATGTCATGATTCCTCCTTGCTTGAGCTTGTCGAAGGATGTGTTCAGGCAACTTTTTGGCATTTTCGCTACTCTTGGCTTGTGCACTAGCAAAGTCGTTCTAACTTTGTTTGAATATTCCAATGCTCAACTGAAGTTGCACCAAACTTGCCAACTAATGGCAGCGGGGCACGATGGAACATCAGCAACTGCTGCTGTGCTGCCTCGCAGAATTACTTGAACCGAAGTATTGGAATTTCTTGACCAAGATTTGGCAGCCAGCAGCCAGCGACAGCGTCTAATTGCTGTACAAACTTTCAACACAAACGCTCAACTCAATGCAAAAGTCAGCTAGCAGCTACGACGCAGTTGGAGCAGGTGTTCCGCATTCACTTTGCTGCTGAAGCGGAAGGCAGTCCGGCCGACAGCGCAGCCAGTGGCATGACAGTTTTCTTTTAATTTGTTTGAAAACTAAACTTTGTGGTTTTCTTCGACGATTCCATTTTCGCCCTCACTCCTCTTCCTCCCTCTCGCTCTATCTTTCTTGCTGTGTGCCATTTGCTTTAATGTTTATTTTTCTACATAACTTTTTCTTGACTTTCTGTTTGTCTGCTGTCAGTGTTGGTCCTTGTGCTTGTCCCCTCTGCTGCACTTGGTGCAAAACTTGCCTGGAATGCCAGTTGAGAATTAATTCCATGGAAAATGCAAAATTAAATTGTGTTGATAATACTCCAAAAGTGAGTAGTAAATGAGTAAAATATTTATCAAAAGAAACTCATCCACAAGCAAAGCAAAGCCAAGTAAACGGAAGAGCTGCGGCGAGCAAAAGTTTTTTAATGAAAGCACTCTTTAGTTTATGAAATATTACTTGAAAGGCATAAGGACTTAAGTAGTTGACGGTAGTGCACGTAATTACTTGGTAACTGAGTGAGTGACAGGCAGACAGAAAAGATGGCGAAGATAGAAAGTGATTTTTCAGCAGACAAGTCGCAGTGAAATTGAATTAAGAGTTAATAGTAATGGACTCAGTGATTTAGAAGAAAGAAACTTATTGAACTTGGAGGAAAGGATTATTATTGTGCTAGACTACGTTCCCCAAGGGAGAGAGGGAGGGTTTTGTATAACCTTTACAAAGAATCAATTATTAATTGTAAGCAATATTTTTGGCGTATGAAGGGATTATAAATAAGTCGAAAATTACCAATGAAAAAACCGACGAATTTTGTTCTAATCCTTTTTCTCTTTTTTGAGATGAATTTTTCTGCAAAATATGTGCGTCAGGGTTTTTTTTGAATTTACTAAAACTTTGATATTTTCGATCATAACATATCAAATTTCTTTCAGGAGGCTGTATATGAGAGTAGTCAACCATAAAATGCAAAAAACCCGTTCCGAAAAAAACTAGATACTCCCTTTCCATACTAAGCTAACGATGTACTCGTATATGAAATGAAAGCGAATTCTAATTCTTCTGTGCCTGTGCCTGTATTAAAACTGTTGTGTGCTAAATACAGAGAAAAAATATAGATCCGAGAAGAGAAAGAGGGACATAAATTCTTGCATAGACTGATAGTAAGCTAGACTTTCTTTTACTGTCCTAAGAAGAGGTGCCTTGGTTTCAAGTAGGCTTATTCGAGTCTTGTTTTGAGAATCAATATCCTTTTGACTTTGTGTATTTGTAAAGCGTTGAGATGTATTTCGAATTCATAAAGCAATTAAAAACCCTTTTCGTATTTACTACTATAGGAAAAAGACGAAATACTTTAAAAAATGTAAGAGTAATGGCCCGATTCCAATGGTGCGTGCGTGCGTACCAGTGCAGAATTGCGTAAATGGAAAAACTTGACACTCACTTGAGCTGTCCCAATGTACAGAATGCGTGGGTTCCAAAGAGAGTCACCACATTTCGGCAATTTACAACTTGACCAGCAAACATTCTTAAATAATTTAAAGAACATATTTCGTCCCAAATTTATAACTATATAATCTTTTATATTGTGTATATATTGTTTAAACCTAATATTGATTGAAATAAATACAACATAAAAATATATTCAGCTACCACACTTTTATTTCACACTGATGGCAACCACAAAGTGTGTATGTTAGCTGTAGATGAGCTGTCAGCGCAAAATGTGTGCAGCAAAAGTTGAAAGTTGGTCAACTTTCTGCGCACTGCGCTCAGCGCGCCGCTCATTGGCACTCTCTTCATATGTTTGCACTAGTTCAACTTAGCTGTAAAAAATTTTGAGCGAACGCAAACGCACGCACGCACCACTGGAATCGGGCTCTAATGAACAAAATTTTCTACCTTTAAGAAACTTTAGAGCGCTTCAAAAAAGTAGGTAAGCAATATTTCGGTTCTCTCCTGAATTATTTACATACATACTTTTAGCCCTCAGAAATTCGTATATTCTGAAGATACTTATCCCGTTAAAAGTTTATTTTACAAACTACCTTCTACTTGGTTTTTGTGGTCTGCTGGCATTTAAGTTCTATTGCAACTATTTGGCCAATGATTGAGATTTCTACTACCAGAGCTTCCTGTATGAACATATTTCTTTAAAACATATTTCTTAACCTTTTTCATCTATGTATATAAAACAAAGCGTTAACTAACTTGCTAATGTATCTTTCGCTTCGTTGAATGGGGTAGTAACGGTTTAAATGCGCCAGGCATACGCTTCTTTATTTACAATTTCATATTTCTTGCGCCGGATATGCGCCATCTTTTAGCAGCAAGTAGCTACATTTCGCTGCAGTTCCTGCATGTAACTCGAAACTACGTGCCTGCCCCGGCACGACGCAACCCGCAGGCAACTAACGATCTTTTAAAGAGTCAACTCACGTATGAAAATAGTATTTTGATACCCCGTGTATAATGGGATTTGTTTATTGCTATCATTTGCGCAACTTTTGTGGACCCTCGCACACACACACTCACACAGACACACATACACAGACCGTTGTACATGTCAGGAGCGCAGCAGACTGCAACGTCACAGCCACATGCACAGAGGGGAGCTGCCATTGCGATATTTGGCCAGCGAGGGGAGTTGGGAGTTTTGCTTGGCAAACGCAGTGAAGTGGCGCACTGAAAATTAAGAAAGCCAAAAGCTTGGCAGCGGACGCACAAAAAGAACAACAGCAGCAACAACAACAACAAGAAAAAATTGGCAAACGCAACGTGCGGAAATGGTAGACAGTCGTTAGCCGGCAGGGGGCGCTGCTTTGACGTTGGCGCTTAATCCCAGGCATCAGCTTTCCGAGTCGCCGTCGTCATCATCAGGTACGCGTATGCTGAGGAGCGTTGCATACGTGCTGCCGTAACGTAATATTGACACTTACAGCTTCCAACAAAAATGCGCCAGCAGCAGGAGGCAGTCAAGTCGTTTGCTGGAAGAAGGTACAGGGGGCAGCATGAGCAGAGCTATCTGTATCTCCCAGGCAATACAACACTAAATTTTTTTATATTTTTGCAGGACTGCCAAAACTTCTTTTGTTTGTGTGTGTGCGTGCGTGTGTGCTTGACTTGTGCGCGGCTTCCGCGTGTCTCAGCTCAAATTGCACTCAGCGCAAATCCCGGAGCTTTATGCAGCCACTTAAACTTTTCACACTTACATTGAGGGTAGCGCGCTGAGCCGACATTGAAATGCGTTGCCAGACGCTGGCATGTCGCCTCGAAATCCCCCGAAACTGCTGCTCCACTTCACCCCCCATTAACGTTTGCTATTTTTCAAATGTTTCGGCTGGGCTCAGCACCTTTATAGTCTGTCTGCACCTCGCCCCCTGCCCAGCGCAGGCTATGCTGTTGCGTTGTTTCCTTTTTCTTATGGAGTGGTGGCATCAGTTTCATTGTCACATTTTTCATCGTTTTGCAGTGCGCCTTTGAGCTTATGCAGGCACACCTGATCCTTGCCTGCTGGAAGCTGCTGTGTTTTGGGGGCACAGGAGCGGGCCATGTGCGCTTGGCGTCTTCATAGTCTGCTGAGCAGCAATGTCGTCGCTCTTGGCTGGCATCGTTGCAAGTGCCATGTGGCAAGTGGCAGTGAGTTTTGGGCAAATCTCATTTGAATTATTACAGCAATTATCGTTTCCTCTCATCTCCTCTCGCCCCAGGTTGTTCTGCGTTGCTTTGCTGGCAAGGTGTTTCAGCGCCGCTGATTGCCGTGTTGAGCCAGCGCGATTATGACTTTAGTGTTTTTCCGTGTTCTCGGCTGGGTCGCTCTTAATTTTGGTTTGTATTGCGGTGCCTCCCTGCGGTGTGAAAAATGTTGCAGCACTCTGACATTTGGAATCCACTTTGCCGTATGCCAGCGGAATGCTTAATTGTGTGGGATTACAAGTATGAGGATGTGTGTGTGCATGGGCAGACAGAGTGGGAGAAAGTTCTAGCCTTTAGTTCTAGCAGAAAGCTGCACTTTTCTTCTGGCTGCATTTAAAATATCTTGGAAATTTTATTTATTTATTTAATGATTACAGCTTCTTGAGCCTAATTTACATAAATTCCTGGTGTAATATTTATTCAAGTACTATGGCAAATCTTCTAAGAATATCAGACCTTCTAATTTTTGGAAATTTTCTTGCATGTTGTTTTTTCTTCTTCTTCTTCTTTTTCACGAATTAAAGTTTTAAAACTTTCGACTCTATACAGCTTATTTTTATTGAATTCAGAAGTAATTTTGGAATGTTTTAAAAATTCTTAATAAAATTTTATGGTGTAATTATAGAAAAAATAGTTGTTGCAAATTTCTAAAAGGTGTGAAAGCGATAAGGACAAAAAAATTTCAAATACAAGAAAGTACGTAATCACTCTATTTTGTCTATTTTTCTTATTTCTCTCATTTGCCCATGTGCTCAACTTTTCGGTAAGAAAAGTTTTCATTCGTAAATTGAAAGGTTTTCTTTCCGAAATTTTTGCATTTCCATATGCCGGCAGTCGTGCCACATACGCTTAGCTGTGCCATCAATTTTGTAGCATGCCTCATTTGTGGCACATTGCCTTGCCAAGGCCGCGTTGCATGCCCCCATTTACTCTCGCCCTTAGATTCCCTACATCTCTCCTCTGCCTCTAACTGAAACTTTGCATTATGCAAGTAAGCAGAAGCGACGAATTATCTCATTAAGCGCAAATGCGTACAAACGGCCCCTGCCCTTCAGCCACTCCCAAATAGATTGCTCCGCCTTTATAACGGTTATTTTAAAAAGCACAAATCCTGCTTACCAAATTTAAAATTCAGCTCACACGCGCCGCACAAACGCTGCAAGAAATATGGCGAATGTCAGTGAAATGGCAATCCCAGACCCCCATCCGCTGCCACCCCTGGGCGATAGTTAAAGTCGTTTTTTGGGCGCTTTGAAGCTTTGAAACGGCGGCGACGCGTGCGCCGCAAATTCACAACTGCCTCGAGTTGAGTTCTTGACGGGATTTTTGGATTTGGCGCAGCAATTTTGACGTCTTTCTAGGACTACAAGCTCACACATGGACGTGGCAGAAGAGGAGAGAAGGGCAGGCCGTGCGGCAGGAATGCGTGTTTAATGGCCTAAAAGAGTGTGCATGTGTGTGCGTGTCAAGTTATGCCTTTCGAAGGCAGCCCACCTGCCTATGCGTGTGTGAGTGTGTGGCAACCCCATCATTTATTACGCGGTAATGTGGGCGGTATGCTAGGAATTCTGCTGCGTATGGTGTAAAGCAATTTGGCAGATGTTTTATGCGCCCGCTGACATGTTTATTTTGGGCGACATGCGTTGACAATTGTCGTTAGCCGCGTACGAGTACACGCTGGCATCTGTGCGTGTGTGTGTTTGTTCTAATAGTCGCTCAGCTGTTGGCATGTTAATGGCTCATGCTAGCGGCATTTTTAATACCTGTAATAAAAGAGTTAAGCTGTGGCAGCACTTTGGGCCTGAATTGCGCTGCAATTGACGAAATACTCCCCTTGGAAGGCATAACTGCAGGCATTTAATAACGATTAGTCGACTATGGAAAATGTGGGAACTGGTTATTGAAATCATTTCATAAACTGACAAGCATTTAACGAATTAGCCGATATTGTTTCAAATGCTATGGAATGTTTTTCTCTATTTTTGTTATGAACCAACGGTCAGAGGATCCCCCTACACGTGCAAAGCACTTGTTGGTTTGAAAAGGAATATTAGAAAGTGGGACAAAATAAGCTAAAGAATTGAGGATGGCCAATTATTTTTAACCACAAATGTTTTATTGGTGCAAAAGAGTTGGCAGTAGCTGTGAGTCTGCCTCGTTTTATATGTGTATATTTTACATTTTTCACATTCTCTAAGAGTGATCTTTTATCTAGCTTACTAGAGGAATCTCAGCTTGGTCAGTACCAGCTGACTTTTTCTTCTTTTATACCCCTTCACGAAATGCATTCCTCTCAAATTGAAATTCCTCAATCTAATTAAGCACTTCAAAACGTCTTTCGTTTGAGTTTATATATTGCAATTACATAAATTATTTTTAATCTGATTTTTTTTGATATTTTTACCAATTATTATTATTAATCTAAAAAGCATTAACTTTAAAACTCACTACAATCAAGCTGCTAGGATCAGGAATATCAACTGAAGCACTTTCCCATCTGGAACAATGCATACAATTACACAGTTGCAAAAATCCTCACATACACATTCGCATTGTATTTGCATAATTTGTGTAATAATTGTAAAAAGCGCACAATAAACAAGAAGCACACACAACAACAGAAGCAATCAAGCAGAAAATAAATAAAACACACAATTCAACAATAAAATGAAAACAACAACAAGGATGTGCATACACAGAAGAAAATAAAGAAAAATACAAAAAAACAACACTGTTGAATATGTATGGGCGGAAAGCTGGAAAACTTGCTCGCTGTGGTTGAGGAAAAGCGTATCCCCTACGCCCACTCTTTGCGCTCAAGTGAAAAGCACAACAACAATAAATACAATAGCGAGTGTAGAAAAAGGTCAACAGCGCAGTTTGCTGGCAGCCAAGTGACATATGCTGGGAAATTTCCATTTACAAATTTTCACTATGGAAAAGTCAACTGAAATGCCACAGAAAATAGAGTCAAATTAAATTATGCTGGAAAAGTGGAGCAATCAGAGCATGCTTTTCGGCCCAGGCATGGAAATCGTTGAATGAATCAACTCGGCTGGGTTTATAAAAATGGTGAAGAATATTTATTAGATACTTTTTATTTGAAATTTTGCCCAAAACAGTAATCACATGCAAATGTGTTTAAATAAAATATTTTCGGGAGCGCAGCAGCGTAAAAACCGATCGAACCAACAGCCACTCTGGCAAATTATGCTGCACATTTGTCTGTGTGTGTGTGTGCGTAGAGTTATACAAAATCGCATAGCGCATAACTTACACACGTATGCAAGTTAATGCGCGCAGCAAATGTTGCCGATGTTGCTCATCAACAATAACAACAACACAAAAGCAACAGCAGTCAAGCATAAACCACTGCAAATAGACGAAGCGGAACTCCCTCTCGCACACAGGCGCATACATGTATACAACGCAGCACACACACACACAGACAGCGCGCAAACAAGCAAAAATTTTGCCGGAATAATGCTGCAAAAGCGAAATCTAGCGCCAGCAGCCAGTAGCCAAACGGCAAACAGTAACAGGAATGAGGTGACCAGATTTGTTGAAGGTTTGAGCTAACGCCAGGTCTACACAATTGCAATTTTTCCGCCATGTTCGTCATTGCTTTAAGCTGAAATTGCAATTTTATCTTGCACGGGTAGAGATGCTCGGTTATGAACGGTGAGAGCACAGTTTTGCTAAAAATTATTTATCTGAAAGAATTTTAATTTTTACATTTCAAAAATTTCGCTTTTTGCAAAAGCAGCGTCATAGAGCTCCCTCACTTTCCTCAGGATTCTTTATAAGAAGTTATTTGTAGCGTTCAATAGTAAAAAGATTATTTTAGGTTAGAAAAGATATAAATCTGTAGTCTGACATATCGATGAACATTGCTATCGACCAAAACTATGGCTTGAGCATCGTCATCGTCATCGATATCAGCTAAAATTGGTCGATTTTTAATTGAAATTAAATTATTCCTCGCACGTGTAGACGCGGGGTAATGAGCGGCTGTGTAGTAGAGGCTCTTAGTACATATTGTTGAAAAATATTCACCTGAAAAATTTTTCATTTGACAGTATTTTTTTTCAAATGCAGCTACCTAGAGCCTTCACACTTTTCATTTATTTGTTTAGTGTATGAATGTAATATTCTTACAGACTAAAAAATATAGGTAATTCTCCATAGGCTTATTTATAAGAAAAAATTTGTTATTGTCCGTTCGGAAATTATTTTCCAAAGATAAAAGATATAATGTGAGATAAGCAGCTCTAATTTGAAACTGTTCACACGCAAGCACTCGCATCTGGGCACCCCAAATATGGGAGCATTGCAGCTGCACAGCAAAGTGCCGTTACGCCTCGCCATGCCACGCCTCGCAGCGCACACAGCAGTCAGTGTTATTATTATTTTTTGGCTTGTAGGAGGTGCGCAGGCAAATTGGGTTTATGTTTCTGTTTGTGTGTGTGTGGGCGCTTGTAATAAAATGAAAACACCCGAACGCTGCGCAGCTTCAGCGGCAGCTCCGGCTGCAGTTCCGACTGCTGGAGCATTCGGCTACGGTTTCAGTTTCGCGCAGCTATTGCCGCATGTCTGGCATACTTAATTTATTTATTTTATGCAAATTTAGGATAATGTATCTGCGGCCGCAGGATACGCAAGCTCGAACAAAAGCAACCACAACAACAACAACAATAAGTAACAGCCATAACCGCAGCAGTTACGGCAACAGCAGCCGCAACAAAAAGCAAACCTGTATTAGCAGCTGGAAAGTAGAAGCGGCGACAGACAGCAGGAGCGATGATGGATGGTGGAGGGGTGGGAGGGTGGCTCAGTGGCTGCAAGAATGGGTTACCGCCTGCCGTGCGCACTTTTTACCGCTTAAAAATTCCTATACCTATAAAAAATGAAAGCAATTGCGCCAAACCGCGCACAAAATTACTGTCGTCCGCTCCCCGCCCCTCCCTGCAGCAACTCTTCTTGTTGTTGTTGTTTTGAAAGTATCTTCTAGCATTTTGACATGCTTCATTGCGATGTGGCGCGCTGTGGGACCACTTCAACTGCGCGGGGAGTACTTCAGAAGTGGCAGAGTTGCCGGCCGGCCAACAGCAGCTGCCACCATTAGGCAACCTTTTGTTTGCTTGTGTGTAGGGCAAGAGGGAAAGAGGGTGGTTGCCACCCGCGCCAATTTGTGCTGCAACTTTGCTGCTTATGCAAAAAATTGTTGCCCGCATAATTCCGTTGCATAGCAATTTGCCGCTGCTGCTGTTATGTCTTCTGCCAATGCCTTTTGTGTCCTGGCGTTGTGAATATTTTTCCCAACTATTCCCTAATTAAAAGCGGAGTTGTTTTGGCCCATCGTAGCCGCTTGTTTTGTTTCTTCTGATGCAGCACAACTCAATTAAGCTCGTTAGCCGTTTTGGTCATTATTGAGCAATTGAATTATAATTTTTTTCATTCTGCTCAAATTGAAAATGCAATACTTTTTAAGGACATTACACTTTTAATGTAAACTGGTTTGGTTGCATTTATCTAGTTTTTAGATAATTTCAAATTTTATAAGTTTTCATAAGTCGTAATTGGTATTTACAAAGAGTAACAATAGGAACACAATATAGTGAAAATTTCTAAAAATTCTATCAAAATTTAAAGAAAGCTTTTTGAAATATTGAAATAGTTCGTTTGAAAATTTTTATTTGCAACTCCTTTTAAAACATTTCACAGTTGCACACTGAACATTTTCATTTCATATTCAATCGAGCTCTTTAACAGCTTGAACCTAAAATACTCATGAAAATATTGGCATAAAAGCTGCCAGCAGCGAGTGAAATGGCGCTTAAACAACGTCAAACTATCACGTGCACCAAATAAATTCCCACACGGCCATTTGCGTCGAGGATTAAAGGTCCCGCCGGATTTAAGCCAATTTCAAGCCATCGTCGATTTTTTTGCCTTAGCTTTCAGGCTAACTTTGCACATAGGCTGCTGCTCTGCTGCTCGAAAAAAGGGTTGTGTGTCTGCATAAAAAATGAACTTCGGCTAAAAAGTGATTAATGCAAAAGCCTGCGCCGCATTCGCAAACAATTTGACGCTACCAAAAAAAGAGAAAGCGCTCCAAAAAAAAGTGAAAAATATCGAATTTTATTGAATTGCTGCACGGGCGCTGCCAACTAGCTAAGCTGTGCGCGGGGGAGGGGACTGGGGATGGGTGCATAATTCGAGGGTATTAACGCGTGGCTCCGACTAACGCATGCAGTCCATTTACCTGCACAAGTGAATGATTTCTAATCCTTTGACTACCAACGAGCAGTGGTGTGCGGGATGAGGGGCGGTTATGGGGTGGAAAAGAGGAAGGGGCGGAAAAGTGTGCAGGTATGTCAGAGCTCGGTATTCAACGCTTTAAATGGGGCTACGTTTGTACTATATGCACAATGGTTAAAGCCATGAGAGCTGAATATTCCGAGGGACTTTTCGGCGCTTGAAGCGGAAAATTTATTTGAATTGAAGAGGAAAAGAGAAAGAGCATGTGGCATTTTCATTTGATTTTGCGCAGCTTTTTCATTCTTTTTGTTGTATTCTACTGACATAAAAGGTGTAAAGAAAGTTCATTCGTAATAGCCTCAGTCTCTGCTCTTGGACATGCTGAACTATAGTCGAGCCACTACCATTAATAAAATTAAACACGTGTCAAAGGATGCAAAAGTTTGTGTGTGTGTGTGTGTGTGAGTATGCTAAGGGTTCTTCAAGAAAAGCACAAGCAGAAAAGTAGCAGCAGAAGTAGAAGAAATTCTATAGAATGAAAAACAATTTCTCTAATGGCTGTAAATGGTTTACAAATAACCCCCGAAGGCAACTCTCTGCCATGTGAGCAGCTTCTGACTTCCCCGACCATTCCAAGTTGCATAGCATTTTGCGTAGATTGTGCACACAAAGGATCGATTTCTTGCAGTGGCACTTTTGACTTTTTTTGTATTGATATCACAAGCACACACTAAGGAAATCTCAACTAGATATACATACATACATATATATACATATGTATATACTTATATGCATATGTGTGTGTTTGTGAGTGTGCACCATAGTAAATTATATTATTTTGCATTTTAGAAAGAAATGAAATTGCTGAGGCATCGATTTTGCACTTGTCGAAATGGAGTACCGACTAGCACTGAAGTCGGTATTTATATCGGAACAATATTAACTGCTAAATGCACCATAGTATGAACTGACATCGCGCTAGGCCGAACGGTATTAATGCCAATTGTTGACTCTAAAATCCAGAGCTCAGAATTTTGTACCTATACAGTGGAGGCTCTCAAAATTGTGCAGAATCTAGAATTTAAATCTGCTGTACTATCTTTTCCTTCCTAGATAATAGTTTATCTTTACAAGTTTTACTTATGTACTTAACCATAGACTTAATAAATTGAAATGTGACGAAATTTTAAAAAGTAGTCATATAAAAATCGAAAAAAAGGCAAAGAATTAAAATCGTTATTCCAGTTCTTAAATTCGCGCTACTGTTAAATCCACGTTTTTATTGAATTTTGAAGTGAGTATATGAAGTGATTTCTCCAAACCGATTACAGATCAGCACGATTTGCACTCACCACAGTCCCAAAAATACTTTGCATGCAAATAAGTGAAACGATTTATTTTGCCATAAAACGAAATCCAAAAGTCAGAACCCTGCAACCTAAACGACCGAGCAACGAGCGTGCAACATATTGACAGCGATGAACGGCGTAAATCCTCATTTTGCATTTTTTACGGTTTTCAAGCTAAATCTTTGAGGATTTGCAAACCCCTGGCATTGCATACCTATTCACACACAACTCGGCCAACACACACACAGTTATACAAAAGGAGCAAATGCTGACATTTAAATGTACAACAGTCGCTAACACAGGCAACATGCAACTTGCCCCAGCAATTTCGAGCTGACAGCGTGTGCATGCCTTCGAATGGGGGGCCGCCGCACTTTAAAATCAAAATCCACACTGGAAACATATCGTAAGCGTATCACACTCTGGAGACGTTTGCGAGCAGCAGCGTCTAAAGACGGCTTGCCACACTTTCGGGGTGGGTTGAAGCCCCAGACGACAGCAGTTCCGTTGCTTTACGTGCCCTGACAGCGTGACACCGACTCTGACACTCACACTGGCTGTGGCAAGTGTCAGACTGTTTCTGTTCGATATCGCTCGATAACCCCCTCGCACTCACACTCTCTCCCTCTCTCTATCTACGATCTCTGACTGGGCTCATGTGATTTGTGAATTATTGATGGTAATTTTAAAATATGCCCCTTCAAATATTTTCTCTAAGGATTTGCACTTTTGTTTGTTGGCATTTTTTACAAATGTGCGTGGGGTTTTCGACCCTTATTTTTTTAAAACCTATCATGGAAAGTACGTGTAGGCGGTAGGTAGGATTTCCTAACGATTTTTCGATTGTGCTTATCTCTTAATGGCATAAACAACGCAAACATGTGCCGTACGTGTTGCTCTTTTAAATGAGCTACTTATGCCGCCCTCTGTCGGAGTGCAGTGTCAACCTGTGATAAGCCGCCATATTTATTTTCAAAGTGATTTTATAGTCGACCCGTAATGCGAAGTGTAAATGTGAGCAGTTTTTCAGATAATATTTGATTTGAATAAAATGAGGTGAAATAATGTGTGACTTCATTATTGAAAGGGTGTATCTCCTCTTTTTGTGGGCTCTTAAAAGGTATAATAATTAGAACGAAAAACAGTTCTTTGTTTTGTATGAGCTTTGACATGATTTATTTTGCAAATTGTTAGAATTCACTAACTTAAATATACTAGTCTGATTAGACCATAGTCTGCAAAATCAAGCAATTCATAATGTCTGACTGTGGTAAATCTACAGAGGAAGAGAGAAGAAAAATTATGGAGTAGGCAAGAACATGTACAAGCATTCCGAGTAATATGAAATGTTTGTTAAGACTACAAAAATCTTTTAAAGCTCCAAATATATGATATTGAATTATGGCAAAAAAACTGACAAGAAACGCTTTTGTCATAAATCACTTGGCATTTAATTCTGCGTTGATATTGAGAATATTGCGGTGGCAAGTATTTTATATTATATACTCTTATTCCCTTCTCATTTCCCTCAACCATACCTCCCAACCATATCCTTATTCACTTGCTAA